>CP136067.1:141988906-144812723 GCA_032622095.1 Siphonodentalium dalli | reverse complement strand
ATGAATATATACGAAAGATAGTACTTGTTATCACTATCAGATGACGATTCACATTTCTTTCGAGCTGAGCGATCTGTAATATTGTTTTAACGATCAATACCTGCGTATCTACGCCCGCCAGTATGTATGAGCGCGTGGTCTTGTTAGACACATGACAAATGTAATAACACATTACATCGACTTCAAGGTATTTAGAAAATTCTACCTTGTCTATCACGATTAAATATCATATAACTCATTGTATCATCAGTACAATAGTTACTAACACTCCGTAACAGGGGGATGGTATTCGTTATCACATATATAACCACACTTCGAATTGATGTGTTGTCTGTCGTTCTAAATATTGTGTTGCATTCTTTACATCCATGTATGTACAGTTTGGGTTCCTACGAACTATTGTTCACCAACTGCAATGATGTGAAAACTTTGTGGCCTGACACTAAGCCATCTTACCGTAGGCTCTAATATGCCTCGGCGTGGGCGAGATTGCAATAATGTATTGCACGCCGTAATAGTTCCATACATTGTACATGACAATCATTTCGTATCAGGGCCTCATGTATGCTGTCAGAACTGACTACTAGTATGCTTACATATGGTGAACAGTTTTCATCCCAATACTGACATACTTTGCAGTTTCATCAGTGAATGATAACGGCAAACAGCGAAATAGAAAGAATACATATTGTCACGTGCTCCAGATTCACTGCCAATAGTCTTCCAGTAGAGACCATCACTTGGCTCACTAACTTCTATTTCCACATATATCAAAACGATATTCTGCCAAATAGCTTTCACTCGTGTATGATGCGCAGTTACATGCAACACATTTATATTGCGCAGAATATCAGAAAGGACTGCATTTGTATTGTTACATGTCTAAAGCGAGCTTACATGGCGCAGCGTTTATATTGCCACATCTACTGCCAATATATTCCGAAACCGGCCAAGACATGGCTCTTCGTCTATTGTCACATATCCACTGATTATGTGACAAAACGATTCGATACAATCATGCCGAAAATGAAGGCATTCGTATCTTCACGTCCGCTGTAAGCGCACTTTCCTAACGGAAACCGCCTAGTTCTTGCCTATGTGCATTCGGAACTCATCGTCCTCATATACGAGAAAAGACAGTATCTTACCTGTCATAGCAGGTAAGATCACGTGGCCAGGGGTATAACGTGATTTTATATTAACCTTACTTTATACTCAATAACCTAGGTTGTATTGTGTTATGTATATTAACCTTGCTTTGTTATAACTAACAGCATGTCTTGCGGTCGAACATGATTCGAATTTGATGGCCACACACCGTGCAGGTTGCTCATTCACAGGTGTATTACTTGTTATAGTTGGGTAAGGGCATCTTAGTCAATGATTTCCTACTTTGAGCAACCGTACCAGTCTTTACCTCGGGCAGGACCAGTTCTGGCCCCCCAGGTCCTGCTACGGCAGTATGAACCAATGGTAGGCGGGTGCTGCAAGTGGTTGATTCGGGAAACCAATCTTCACGGGCGATTGCTCCGGCACCTTTCTCTCAGGTGCCTAATGGTAGTGGCAATACGATTATTAAATTTCGAAAAAATTCACATCGATATACTATTATTCCACATAGAGTGAAATTTCCATCAGTATTTTGATTTCGGCCTGGATTCCTGCCACGAAGATCTGTTTATTGGGCACCTGGGAGTAGCCTTTGGCGGCTGTTCTGGGTGGGGAAGACTCGTTGTCACGTGACGCTCTTGCTCTCATCGACATAGCGCACCAGCCAAATGGCCTTCTGACTCTTCCCCATGGTGCAGTGGCCCACATCATTACAAGATGGGGTCCAGTCGATCCCCTGGAATCGTAATACCTTCGGGATACATCCGGGCCTGCTCCTCCGCCGTCATGCGATCATAGTGGTATGTCATCGACATTTATTCCAGTTTGGTCAGGACCACCTGCATTTGGGGGATTCCATGGAAGGGGCTTCCTCTGATCAAATGGCTCATCAGAACTTATTCCCTCTGGCCTTGGGGGCGCAGCTTGATGATGCCCCCAGAATTTGAGGGGGGTGACCTTGGACAGGCCATAGCTACTTATCCCAAATGCAAGAGCATTTGTCTTGCGTCGAACCATTTCAGAGTAGGCCTCTTCCACAGTCTGGTATCCCAACCTGATGCAGCCAATTCTGTTGGCTGGCGTCGATCTTGACATGCTTCTCTGCATCGCGTGGCGTCGGCAGGTTTGACGACGATGAGCAAGAATCGCGGGTCGACAGTGGGTCGTCAGGCACACTGTCGGACGAGAGGATTCTGATGTTCCGCTGGGTAAGTGATTTTGTACAGGATGAGGATACAGGTTGATATCTTATATTGCTTCATTTAATTCAACAATCTGCGATAAGTACAAGTATTTATCTCAGTCAGGAATGATCCAGCACTGTAGCCTTTGGAGGATGTTCTGGGTGGGGAAGACTCGTTTGTCACGTGACGCTCTTGCTCTCATAGTCTAGACATAGCGCACCAGCCAAATGGCCTTCTGACTCTTCCCCATGGTGCAGTGGCCCACATCATTACAAGATGGGGTCCAGTCGATCCCCTGGAATCGTAATACCTTCGGGATACATCCAGGCCACTCCTTCACCGGTAGGAAAGAAAGGCTGAATGATCTGGGTGGGGAAGACTTGTTGTTGCGTGCCTCCAAGTGCTGCACCAACCAACCTTCTAACTCTTCCCCATGGTGCAGGGGCCCACATCTCCACAAGATGGGGTCCAATCCCCTGGAATCGTAATACCTTAGGGATACCTCCAGGCCACTCCTTCACCGGTAGGAAAGAAAGGCTGAATGATCTGGGTGGGGAAGTCTTGTTGCGTGCCTCCAAGAGCTGCACCAACCAGCCTTCTATCTCTTCCCCACGGTGCAGTGGCCCACATCTCCACACGATGGGGTCCAATCTCCTGGAATCGTAATACCTTCGGGATACCTCCAGGCCACTCCTTCACCGGTCATTTTGCAATTTTGATCATTCTGCTACATTTGATCATTTCGAAATGTACCCGACACTCGTTATGTGCGCCATCATAGATCACTGATGCTTCTATGCTTGTTCATCAAGTCCGCAGTGGTGTTCTCTAATCCCATATATACTGGTATGCAATGATACCTTGGATCATGATGGCGTTCCCTGCTCTCTACATTATACGAGGCTGGAGTACAGATGTGTGGCATGATATAATGAAACCTCATACCTCGCTATGATATCTGCAGCATATCATTTTTATATCTGGTTTGTGTATCACAGGGAGCAATTTACTTTCGATGTCTGATTAGCAAATAATCTCACATTGACATGATTAGATAGCATTTTTATAACATCATACATGTATAAAGAAATTCCTCGCTGTTACCGGTATCCACATTTCAGTGGCAAATCGCGATGCGATTCCAGTTAATTTGCTCCCTGGTGTATCATAAGCATTCTGATATCTTATGGCCTACACAATGGCTGCATGTGACATCAGTTCATAATGTGAACTGTCGAGAGAGCGAAGAAGATAACACAGAGAATAGGATGCAGCAAAGTTATACTTGCTCGGTTGTCTCGCTAGCATGAATTATATGGCACTACCTGGGATGTTTATTCCAAAAACAAGGGGGGGCGGGCGGTACACATTTGAGCAATGTCGTAATCTGAATTGGGAGCTCTTTCACGTAACATAATCATATCTGATTCATGACTAAATCACATTTACATGAATCATGTTTCGGAAGAGTACATTCCCATCGAATTTGGATATTAATTAACTTTATTGCTCGTGCCTCCTCCTGGGCTTGCATTCTAATCCATATAGTTCAGTTGAGGGCTTCTCCTTGGCGGGAAAAATATAATATTATATAAATAATATTACTTTTTCCTTAAGGGAAGCCCGAAACTGAACTATCATAGATCCCTCCCATGGTGGTGCCATTCCCAACCCCGCGACTCGCAAATCTCATGATTAAGTCGGAAATAAAAAACTGACTAGACAATAGATAGAATGCGGGTGTATTCATGCGAGACTAATCTGGACACGGATGTGAGTGGGGTCGGCACAGCAATAAAATTTTAACCCTCCTGATTGACACAAGGCCGGAGACGTAATCCATATAGTTCAGTTTCGGGCTTCCCTTAAGGAAAAAGTAATATTATTTATAAATATTATATTTCTCGTCTACTATGGGTGTATTCTATATATACTCAATGCGTAAATAAGTTTCCATAATTATTATGACCAAGTAAGGGTCAGAACTCTGGTTCAATAGCATATGTGGACAAAAGACCTGTGGATATAATTCCCCTATGATAGTCACCATATCTAAGGACATTGTAATTAGACAAGCAAATCTTAAACATTTATAAGGATAGTTTTCTGATTTCAGTGAGGGCCATTATTAAGTGTGGGTAGACTAAACTCGCAATATGTGGAAATCATTTCCACCTTGTTGGTCTATCATCATATCAAAATACTTCATATAACTCTGCCTCTGGTAGGGATGTTATTACGTGGGAACAATGTCAGGTTATTGCCACTTTGGATAAAAGATTTTATAGTCTCTGTTCTAGAGTTTGCAGTTTGTTATTTCCAGGTATGTTTAGAAGGTGAAATATCGAAGTCTACAATTCTGAAAGGGCTGTCACATGGGAAGCGTGCCTCTGGGGATCTGATACCATGGACTATCTCACAACAGGTAGGTAGTTCTCAGCTAGGCTGCCTATCAGACTACTCATATTGAAAAACAAATTCCATATCTGGATATACCACCAATATACCACCAATACATGTGGCATTTACTACCAACACAACTGGCATATTCTACGATACAAGTGGCATTTGAACAGGGACAAGCAGGGCAATATATCTGCACTGGCTTAACAAAGAAATTCTCAGAAAAATCTGAGTTACTATAATTTAATGTGAATTTTTATGATTGCCCCAATAATTTATATTCATGAAAGTCTTTTTTAAAACTGACTCATCCTCGACCCGATTGTTAACCCTTTCTTTGCTAAATACTTATTTATAACAAGTTGTTTTTGAATTAATTATCTCAACATTTCCTACCAAAGAATATGAATCCTTCTGCACTTGTATTATCTTTTTGTATGTCTGATCATTTTTCTGAACACCCCTCCAAATGAATGATAGACCATTCCTATATATTTTTTATAACTGGGTGGATAAATCCATTAAGTAAAGAAAGGGTTAAATCATAAAACAAGGTGAGGTAATTCTTTGCCAAATTCAAACTAAAAAATCAAACTCAAGTGATTATATTTGATGATGAGTATATATATTGTGGACCTGTGGAAGACATGTCTTATAGGTTAGAGCCCTATAATAATACTATAATTATAATAATAGAACATAAACTACATGTAAGTGCAGGTGCAAGAGAAAAAGAAATGTTGGAAGAGAGATGTGGGGGCGGGCAAAAATGTGGTTGTGGGGGGGGGGGGGGGGGGGGGGGGGGGGGGGGGGTACATGGTGTGCATAATATGTTGGAGATATGCTCATAAGCAATAGAATATATTTATGAAATACTTTTAAGTTAGATTACATACATGAATTATGTGTATGAATGCTCTAAATAAAATGTTTATTTACTTGTAGTTCCAGGATCATGACTTCCCTCGACTGTCTGGTGCTCGAGTTGTGAGGATAGCTACGCATCCAGATTACCAGGGAGTATGTACTGCTTCAGTCCCTGCTTATAAATTCTTTCTATTATCAATAACTTATTGCATGAAGCACCATCCCAATTTTTAAACATTTCATGAAGGTAGCTATGCTGGTTCAGCATTAAAGACCCTGTGCCAGTGCATTCTCTTATATATGAGAGTCTCCCATAGGGAGCCTTGCATATATAAAAGAATACACTGGCTTACATTGTCAATGTAATTATTGTTAAGCCAATGTAGTCTCTTATATATGCGAGGCTCCCTATGGTAGACTCGCCTATATAAGAGAATGCATTGACAGGGTTCTAAAAAAAAAATCAAGAAGCTCCAGTTATGGAAGGGTTAAAAAGTGACAAAATACTTCTATACAAAGACCTTTTAGCTGCAACTATTAGTTGCCTCTGATGAAGTGAATCGTTAGAGTGTATGACTATCACTTGAAAGATAGCCACCATCCCTGGCAGATACATAGACATTTTGAATGTGATTCTCGGTAGTTCTTCACCCATTCTCGGATTGCATTTTTTCTATGCTGCTGATTTCAAAGTAATTCATAGTGTTAAGTGATAGAAATAGAGTTTAGGTACAGTCTTTTAATGAGAATAGTCTTATACAAAGTCACAACCCTATGAAATGTCTGTTAAAAAATGGTATAAATGTCACTATTTTCATTTATCAGCACCCCCACCAGAATGTTTGCTTATTTATTGTTGGGTGGCTTTAATCCTGCCCACATGCTTCAACACCAAACATATAAAAGTGATATCTGAAGAAGAACTAAGCATTTATTTCAGCCAACTATTATAATCTGGGTATTGAAATCTGACAACGGTAGTGATCCCGAGGCACAAATAAAATGCTCAATTCTACTTTTAGATCTTTGATGTTGAATTATGTAAGCATGGTTAACCCCACCCAACAATAAAAGAAGTAAAAATTCTTTTGGTGTGTATTCTCATAACAACACAGTACCTAAACTCTATTTCTGTCCATAACACTATGACTGGTATGTCTGGTTTGCTTGATGGAATGAAAAAATGACAGACTTACTTTCAAATACGCACCATTTTGATTTGAAATTCAGCAGCGTAGAAAAAATGCACACCGAGAACGGGCACATAACAACCGAGAACAAGATTTGGAACTGAACTTTATTCAAGACAAGTAGTGATTACACAGTGTGATAATTATACCCCCCGCAACGAGTTGCGGGGGGGTATACTGGTATCAGCCACAGACATCAACCACCATGGCAACCTGTGCACCTGCGTTTATGACGTCTGTCGGACCTTTTTTTGGAGGAGTTATCCCCCCCCCCCTTTTTTTTTCGACTTAGAAAATTTTCACAACATGTATAATTTTGTCCGAGCTTTTATTTCTACATTTTTATGTCAATTTTTTTTAAACTTGGCACAGATATTTAGTACCATGGGAACCTGTGCACCTGCGATTATGACGTCTGTCCAACATTTTTTGGTGGAGTTATCTCCCTTTTTTGACTTAGAAACTTTTTTGCAACATGCATAATTTTGTCCGAGCTTTTATTTCTACATTTTTAGGTCAATGTTTTTTAATCTTGGCACTGATATTTAGTACCATGGGAACCTGTGCACCTGCGATTATGATGTCTGCCCGACTTTTTTTGTGGAGTTATGATTAGGGTTAGGGGTTCGGGTTAGGGGGTTTCGGTTTAGGGATACCTGTTGACATAATTTCAGTGCCCAATATATGGTAATGGCTACTTCACTCAAATAACATTTTGAATACGGGGGGTATTACTTAGTCCCATCTGGGACCAGCTCATCTCTAGTTGAAAAGGGTCCTAATTGTCAATTAATGTTTATAGCATCTCCGAAAGTAAAATGTCCAGAAATAACATCACTTCATGTTGGCGTTGAACCTTAACTATCCTGCTAAAAAAAGTGAAAAATATAGTTAGAGCATCATGTTATTACACTCCTACAAATTGCTGGGTGTCTTGACTTATGTCAACAAATTATTTCTTCCACTTTATCAACAGATGGGGTATGGAAGCAGATGTATTCATCTGCTGCAGAAATATTACGAAGGGAGCATCATTAATTTGGAGGAGGATTCAGAGGAGAGTGAAAGTTCTTCATTCCCGCAGGTTGCTGATCATGTAAGTCTCTGTATGAAGTTGTGTGTAATTACATCCTTATTATTTTATATAATATTCTTTAGTATTCAGCTTTTAATTTCCAAAATGCTAATGTGTTTAAGTAACATAATTACACTAGGGGATTGCCCATCAAATATGACGGATTTCAATGATGGCATCGCTATCGATTCGGTCAATTAATTGTGTCCACCCGATCCAAGCAGCGTAACTCTTAAATATATCATACGGCACTATGATTACAGGTAAAATATCGCTTTTATGACCCTTAGAAAGCGTGTTATCTCAGGCCATCTTTAATTGATCGGCCTGCAATTATGTATGTCGTATTCTAAAACGTGCAACCGGACATGGTCAAGATATGGTCGCAATCAGACAAGAGGGTCATATGTTTTTAAAAGTGCCAAAATCGTGACAGAGTTACAGACAGACACACACACAAACACTTGGCTTTTTATATAGATATATTAAAACAGAAGTGAACACAAATCACAGGAATTTTATCATGCACACACACACAAAATTCATGCTTTTCAATAAATGGTTGGTGGGTAATTTACTTTACTTGGCCTTAAATAAATACTTTCAATATATATTGTAGGAAGTATCCCTCTTGGAGGAAAGGCTTCATCCACGGAAGAATCTCCCGCCTCTGTTGCTGAAGTTAAATGAGAGACCAGCAGAGAAGCTAGATTACCTTGGTGTGTCTTACGGCCTCACAGCTCCACTGTTCAAGTAAGTAGATCCATCTATAATGATAACGACAGCATTTATATACTGTGTTCTGTTATGAATCCGCTTCAATGGCCTTAACATAATTATTACCCCAAACTGAATGGCTTTATTGCTTTTGACTCCAATGAGGTACAGACACAATGTGCCTCATATACTTACTAGATCTTTCTGCTGCTCCTAAATGCGTATCAAAATTTGCATTCTTTGTCAAGGAATGCTCAGCAGGCATCATTGATCAGCATTGCGATCAAATTTGACACACTCTTGACCATTGCTGGTAACTATCAAAATTCACTGGCGGATATCGGGCCCTGCGAATCGGTACTTTTCCACATATTCAAAATCCATATCAAAATGGGGAATCACCATTCAATCAAATCTCAAATCCAATCGGCTAGCCACCAGTCCAAAATGTATGTCTTAGAATTCAGTCCCGATTTTATTCCTATAAAAAATAAAATAACATTGCATGTGTAATTGTCCAGTTGTGTACATTTCGATTAAAGTAAAATGTTTCATAGTACATTTATGTGTATGCGCAAAAATAATTATGCAGTTTGCATTTAATCATTAATTTTGATCCGGAATGATATCAATACCGCATAACCTGCCAAAAGATCCATGGCGTGATAACCTGATACTAACTTGTGAACAAGTCTCTAATAATACAAAATTAGTATATTACGACAAATATCATACATGCATCAATCCTATATTTCATCGTCACCCTGAGCAAAATGTCCAACACAGTGTCAATGACGGGGACACAAAAATATGTCGACAATGAATCACAATGGCAATATCGACATTGCATCGAATCTCGAATAGTCACAGCCCTTAGGTGGATACCATTTATGTTATCTTGAAATTTGGTATGGAAGATCATTATTAGGAGTGTTTTCATAAGCACCAGAATGTTCACATATTCTGCTTTAGTTTGGCATGTTTGACAACATACCATGTGTTTTTCAGGTTTTGGAAAAAGAGTGGTTTTGCTCCAGTCTATCTCAGACAAACAGCCGTGAGTATCAGCAGTAATTTCTCTGATTGCATTTAAATAACAACACAACAGTCTGTGATGACAGAAATCTTTTTATAAGTTTGAATGCCAGCATTGTCACAAAGTTTATATCATCACATTATATGATTGTCACTACGCTAGTTCGAGATTTCAGACGATTTGACGAAATATCATCCACCAAGGTTAGAGATTATCTAAATGCCCTCTCCCCGTTGAGAATGATCAATCCGATTTTGGAAGCAAATTGTATATCAAAGTAGTTTCAGGATTAAAGATTTGAATTGTTTTGAAATCAAGGCAGTGGTTCATTTTGAAATTCTCAGCCCTTATTGGGACACATATTAACCATTTTTCGACAATGATTCAATTCTATGCCAATATTGTGACACATGTTAATGCCTTTATGCTGTGATTACTCAACAGAATGACCTGACAGGCGAACACTCGTGTATCATGCTGAAAGAACTGAACAAAGAGGAAGATGATGATGGCGAGTCATGGCTCAAAGCATTCTGGAAAGGTATTTATACATAGAATAACTATTACTGAGTCATTGTATACAAATTCATATAAAATTTAGGTCCCCCATATCTCTCACCCAAATGGCACCAATTTGACGTATTTAAACCACACGATTAGATTCCTCGTATCACGGAGAAGAATATGTATCAGTCTGTTGGAAATCAGCGCTAAACATATTGTTTATCCATTTTTGTATCTCTCTCATCCTCTATGGACCCCTGTCTCGAATAGCACCACTTTTGACATCTTTAAGCCACACAATTAGACTCCTGATATCATGGAGATAAATATTTTTAAGTTTGGTGCTAATCGGTGACTAAACAATTTTTTTTTTATCAAATTTAGTGCCCACCCCACACCATCTCTCACACAAACAGCACCAATATAGCGTCTTTAAATCACATGATTTGATTTCTCGTATCATGAATAAGAATGTGTATCAATTTGGTGGAAATTGGCGCTAAAATTATTGTGTATCAATTCTGGTGCCCCTCTCCTTTTCAGTGCACCCCTGACTCAAATGACGCCACTTTTAACAGTTTTAAGCCACACCATTAGACTCCTAATACCATGTGGATGATTTTGTATAAGTTTGGTAGCAATCGGTGGCTAAACCGATTCTTATCAGATTGAGTGCCCCTCCCACAATCTTTCATCCAAATGACAGCAATTTGGAGTCTTTAATTAGCACAATTAGATTCCTTGTATCATGGAGAAGAATATATATCAATATGGTGGAAATCGGCTCTAAAATTAGTTATTTCCGCCAAAGGAAGCCCTCACACTGAACTATATGGATAGATGTCCTGCGTTTGTAAACCATAGCAGAAAAGGGTTAACTTTTTGGTCGCCTACGGTAACTAATGGTCAGTGGCTTGCCTCGGTATCAGTCACGCATGCGCAGTCCCAATATAATTCACTGTACAGATTGTGAATTAGCCAGTTTATTTTTCTGCTACAACCGAACGGATCATAAGGGAGTATTTTTCCGAATTTGTCGTTTAACAATAGCGACAAATTCAATTTATCGATACAATAATTACTGGTCGCCTACGCGTTCGTTTTTATAATTATCGTTTCGAATTCACGGACCGTTTCGTTTCAAACATATAATTGTTCGTGTTTTTCGAATAGGCGGCTGACTTCAAAATTTTCGAATATGAAAATCGATACGAGGCGCACATTTCGCCATAATCAGCCGCCATTTCAAGGCCTTACGAGGCGCATAGACTACTGTGAACAATTCATCTATGTAATTATTATAGAACCTATAAGGTATGATATAATTTGTCAGATATAAAAAATGCCACGTGATTCTCTAACGGAAGTCTCCTAATTTCGTGGGAATTTATTTACGCGTGGACATTTATTTAGCAATAATTACCATCGCTACTGACGCTATCTATCATAATGTTATGAACAACATTCTTTCTCATAATACTTTGTTGTTTTATGGTTCTATACCACTGATCCAGATGTGTTGGTCACATTCGAACTTAAAGTTGATAACATTAACATCTTGGTTTATCAATGTCAAAACCAGATACCATTTCAAGGCCTTACGAGGCGCACAGATTATTGTGAGAAATACATCTATGGAATTATTATAGCACCTATAAGGTATGATTGAATTTGTCAGATATCAAAAATGCCACGTGATTCTCCGCCGGAAATATCATAATTTCGTGGGAATTATTTTGACGTTTTAATGCGTGGAAATTTATTTAACAATAATTCCATCGCTACTGACGCTATCTCTCGTCATGTTATGAACAACGTGCTTTCACATAATACTATGTTTCAATACAAATGATCCAGATGTGTTAATCACGTTTGACCTTGAAGTTGATTACAATCTACCCAAGAATACTGACAGTTGATTAGATCTTGGTTTATCAATGTCACATGCATAACAATAACTTCATATGACAGTAGTACCGTAGTGCTACGAATAAATCTCAGCCATGTCATAGAGGTATGTCGATTAATAGCTACCTTGACCAGAGAAACGGGGTGATACCCCGGTCATGACCGCGGTGATACCGGTAATAAACGGTAGCGGTATCGAGACGGTCATGGCGTGAAGTTACGGTATTGGGTGATGATACAGTGGTCTTTTAGCGGGCACCGCATTAATTTTGTGGAATACCGCGGTGATTTTCATGGAACTCTTTTAGGGAGGTATTTACTCGCGCATGCTTGTTCGCGTTAACAAGCGGTATCGGTGCCGCGGTGTTGGAGGATACCGCGGTATAGTACCGCCATATTAACTGGGTGACACCACGTTATTGGTGGTTAATTACTTTAAGTATGGCGGTAGGTCTAATGAACAATAGCTGCGATTATACACCAGCCGGTTCAGCAAGCCGGTCTGAACCGGTGGGCTTGTAAATTTCTGAGAAGGATCCAGGGATGTTTTTCTACCTGCTACAGGTTTGGGCGCTCAAACTCTGGAGACCCTGGGGATAGTAATTATTAAAGTGGTTCTCCATTATTTCAACAAATTTTTCTAAGAGAAGAATAATTCAACAACTAAACATGAAAATCGGATGAGATAGTCTACTAGTATGATATAGAGCCTTTATTTGCACCATCTCTGGATCCTTCCCAGGTAGTATTTCTCGGTCGGATCTCTTCTCGGGCAGGAACAGTTCACGCTCCCCCGATTATGCCGCGGCATTAAATCAATTAGTGGGGAAGCGACCGGTGGCGATGCAGGGGTACTTGGGACCCCCAGGACATTTGGTCCCACACCGGCGCAAGCGGTTCTGTGTGCTGAAGTTGCCAAAATCGCGTGCGAACGTAACGACACCGGCTGGGCGGCCTACGGCGACTTCGGCATAGGGCAGTGGCCCTATCCATGAGGTAGCAAGCCCGGTCCCCTTGGTCACGATCTATATAAAGACACGGCCTTGCCTGCCTCTCAGCCGTCTTGGGGTTTCTGCTGCAATGGCCTCTACCCATCGTTCTGCTTGGACAGGACATTCAGCTTGGTCGGGACCACCTGCATTTGGGGGGGGGGGGCTCACCCCGGTCCGATGGCTCCACCTCCTTCCGGTTATCAGAAGAAACCAGTTTTGGCTAATGGCTATGGGATTCTTCATTTCGACACTGGACTCCAAAATTGGAACTCAGTTTATCAGCCTTAAAATTCCATGGGAGGTATTTACTCCTCGATTGAGCCATCGCCGGAATGGGCCTCCCTCTAGTGTTTTGTCGTCCATTATTGCAGGTCGTTCCGACGCTAGGGCAGAGAGCGACATGCTATCCTTACACCCCAAGGCGTCTGAGGCTTTCGATGACGACCCGTCTGCGCACAATACGTCAGACTGTGGGTCTTTTCGGTCGTCACAGTCTGGCATCGGTAAGGCAGAAGCTGCGGATCGTGATTTCCTATCCACGGATTATCTCATCTATATGCTTCTTCCTACTGAACTATGTACTCTCAAGCTCGCCTGGCTCACCCTGCGCACTCGTACCACCGTCTTCAAAATGCATCGAGAACACGATATCTATCTTACCTGTGATATACATTTCATAGGTAAGTGACACGACCCGCGACTGACACACTGGTCAATAGACTTCACACATGAATGAAGCACATTTACATGGAAAGCATTTCTCTTGTCACGTGCCACAACGACCCTGCCAATGGCCTGGCCGACAGAGTACATCTCATGGCTCTTCATACTACTATTACCAATATCAATTTGATTATCTGGCACATGGTAATAAAATTAACAGGGCACTGCACGCCTATAGACAATAGACAATAACGCGGGCAAAGACGTTTGCACTGTCCATCTCAGCTTTCTAGGAAGCTCATTGACTAGCGTTATAGACCTTTCTTTGCAGGCAGGGGACCACCCAGTCCGAGTGGATCCCAACCCCATGGCACCCGATCATACGGGCCTGAAACCATGCTGCCAACTCTGCGCGCTTCGGTATATGCCGGAATTGTCCTATCAACATTCGACAATAAAAACAGGCAAAGACGTTTGCGCTGTCCAGCTCAGCTTTCGAGGAAGCTCTTTGACTAGCCATCAAACCTTTCCTTGCAGGCAGGGACCAACCCATATGAGGGGATCCCAACCACATGGCACCAGCCGCCCAATCATAAGGGCCTGAGATCATGCTGACAACTCTGCTCGCTTCGGTCTATGCTGGATTTGTCCTATTTTCCTTAAACATGCCTTCAACAGGACCACTTAGGTCGGGGGAGCTCCTCTCCATCATGGCTCTTAAAATTCAATAAGTAACAACATTATAAAGGGATGTGTGTCCTTTACTAGGAGGATAAAAATTTTCATTTGTTTCCTTAATCAGCGAGCCTTTTTGGAGGGGGTCTTCCCCTAGTTTGCTGCATGCCTCACACTAACATATCACTCACCTAGGTCGTTCTGCTGCATGTTTGGGGGGGAAAGTGACATGATGTTCTGGGCAGAGGCTCCGAACTGAATATTCCGCATGGTGACAATTTACCCGTGGTTATCATCTGATTACATTGTACATCATTTGAACTGATTTCAGTTGTCAAAGAGCCAAAGGGCCTTCTGCAATGATCTCATTGTGACTTATAGATCACCTTGATATATAATTTTTATATCATTTTTATATATTTATATCAGTCCTTCCCAGGAGACGGGAGTGATTGCTCTCGAACCCGTATGCACTCGTAATTTTCAATTCACGTGTGCTAAAATTCGCACCCGTCCTTCTTCACAAAATACTAATGGAGACTGTAATTGTTGGTTCAATATTGAACTATTTTAAGGTTTATTTAGATGCTTTACCATCTCAGTGCAACTATGGCATATTAAAGTGTAACTAGACATAGGTCTATTCCACAATGACTTTTGGTTTGAGCAAAAACCAAACTTACATGTACAATTATGGTATCGTATGGGTGCCATATTACACCCGTCTTCTGCATTACGGGAGCAAATAAATGCTCTCGGTGTGTTTTCCTCATGGGAAGGACTGTTTATATACTCGTAAGATTTGTATCACAGGATTTCTGTCGGATATCCTGTGATGCATAGGTACCTCAGAGAGGGCTCCCTCTGTTCAGATGGCTTGACTCCATTATCGTTGTACAACCTGTTTGGCCTAATGGGTTCTCAACTCAATCCCTGTGCCACAAATTTGGCATCAGGTTCTCTGGCTTTTTCTTTGGCGAATAGCAGTTAGTTAACTTAGGTTGTCTCGCCATCGATGGAGTGGGCCTCCGTCTGCAGGTCGTTCTGTCGCTAAGGCGGAGAGTGAGTTAGTCTCCTTCCTTCATGATCCTGCATCATGGGACCTTGACGGGTGGGACCTTAGAACAGACAGCTAAAGAAGACGACACAGAGAGGAACGAAGAGTTTCTTCTAACGTTATACTTGCTCGGTTCGCTCGCAACTATGCATTGGATGGCACCTCATGGGATGTTTGTTTCAAAACAAGGGGGGCGGTACACATTTGAGCAATATAGCACTCTAACTATTAGTCCAAGTCTTCTTGTACTAAAACCAGCTAAGATATTGGGATGGCGATGCTGGCGTTTAGTCCAAGCCCGCTTGCATACCAATCCTACCACACGACTTACGCCCACGATCTGTGGCGGGAATCTGTGGTGTATTTTACTCGATTTACCTAGCAAATCAATACATGATGCTATATACATCGGAAAGGCTTACATCTTATGGTCACAATGGTGTATAATAATCTAACTTTAATGTTAAATTACACATAGAATATTCCGGTTGATTGCCACAAACATCGTTGTTTTTTCTGTTTGTTTACTTAACTGAAAGCCGAACTCAGGTTCCGAAGAACTTCGGCATTGTCCGGTGTTTGTTTTGGCCGAGACGAATTTCGATACAAACAAAATGGCGGCCCCCATGATATTCTAATGCTCATTGTGTTTACACTGTTTTAAACTGTGAGATGGTTATAATTCCCGTAATTTATTTAATGTATTACATTTATATCTTCAATATGTTTTTAATCTATGTATTTATTTATTTATTTATTGTCACGTATAATTACGATTACAATGGATAATTCATCGTGCGTGGTTGATTGAAAATCTACGGAATATTTTCACCGGAAAATGCCGAACGCAGTTCGCAAGGTCAACTGAGTTCGCATACTTAAAAAAATATGTAAACACTGCGGCAAATGTTTCTTTTCACATTACATTACCGCTTTCAATTCACAACCGATGTGGGTTTCAGATCAAATAGCATGTCTTATGCGGAAAATATCCGTTTATTGTCGCAATTGTGATATTTTATTTCATATAATTGTGGTTTTATTTGAGCGGGTCACTAACGCTTAAGCCGTGTCATAAGCGAGCATATAGGGCGGTCTTGGACTAAACGCCAGCATCGCCATCCCAATATCTTAGCTGGTTTTAGTACAAGAAGACTTGGACTATCTAACTATATGAGTTATTTCACGTAAATAATCCTAACAGATTCATTAAAGTGTTCATATATGGTACAATCTGTTTTAGAAGAGTACCTTTACTCAAAATTTGGCTATTAACTTTATTGCTCGTGCCTCCTCCTGGGCTTGCATTCTAATCCATATAGTTCAGTGTGAGGGCTTCCTTTGGCGGAAATATGATATTTTTAAAAATATAATATATATTTCCTTAAAGAAAGCCTGAACACTGAACTATCATAGGGCCCTCCCATGGCGGTGCCATTCCCAACCCAGCGACTCGCCAATCTTCTGATTGAGTTGAAAATAAACTGGCTAATTCACAATCTGTACAGTGAATTATATTGGGACTGCGCATGCGTGACTGATACCGAGGCAAGCCACTGACCATTAGTTACCGTAGGCGACCAAAAAGTTAACCCTTTTCTGCTATGGTTTACAAACGCAGGACATCTATCCATATAGTTCAGTGTTCAGGCTTTCTTTAAGGAAATATATATTATATTTTTAAAAATATCATTTTGGTGCCCCTCTCCCCTTCCTTGCATCCATGACGCGAATGGCACCACGTTTGACATATTTTAACAACACCATTAGTTTCCTCATATCACGGGAATGATTATATAAAAGTTTCGTGGCAATCGGTGGCAAACCTTTTTTCTACCCCTCCCCATTTTTTGCCCCTGACAACGGCGTCACTTTAGAAAATTCTAATCCGCACCATTATCTTTCTCATAAAAAGTTGCCCCTAGTAGACCGTTTGATGCCATCTAGATGGTCCCTCGACGCTAAACTTAGTTGATCAATTTTGGTGCCCCTCTACCCTTCCGTGCATCCTTGACTCGAACGGCGCTACTCTTGACATATTTAAACCACACCATCAGATTCCTTATATCATGGTGATGATTATATATAAGTTTCGTGGCAATCGGCGACAATATTTTTTCTGCCCCTCCCCCTTTTCTGCCCCTGACAACAACGGCGTCACTTTAGAAAATCCTAACCCTCACCATTATCTTTCTCGTAAAAAGTTTTCCCTAGTAGACCCCTTTGGTGCCATCTAGATGGTCCCCTGTGAATTTCTATAGAACACAGACAGACAGACATTCACAAATATAGATATAGATAAGGCCAAATAAATACAAATTATGTGTTCTCAGGCACCTCCCTCATCACTAAATTTTTCTTTTAAAAAGCCTTGTCAAATTTTGTTTTAAATATTTTCTGTTGGATATATTGGATTTGAACAACGAAAATGAATTTTGTTTGTTTCTGGAGAATTTTTTCCAGATTAATTAGATGTGAAATAATAAATCATATCTATAATTATGCACCACACATTTCATTTATAAACCCATTTTGTGCTCATTCTAAAAATTTGGAATGATTTTATCTTACCCACTCAACTGTTTGTGAGATTAAATATCAATTTATTAGTTAATGATCATATATCTCCTTCAAAATGTGATCAGTTAGGCTGATGGGGTCATTGTCATAATGTTTTATACATAAACGCACACCAGTCTCAGTCGGCGCGAGATTGAAATGTTATCGTAAATAATTGCCATCTGCTTCAATTCGAAACTACTTTTCTTCAGAAGTTCTGATAAAGGCATAGATTTCTTTTAGCACAAGGATCAAATTTATCATTGGTCACATATTGATCATAGTATTAAACAGGGGCCGAAAGAATTGCATGGTTGTTTGATCGATGCGCAGAAGAACACGAACTTACAAATATGATTAACACATATGCATTTATGTAGAAAACACTACAACAATGACCCCTGTCATGTAATATTATGCGAGACTGGTGCGCATTTATGTATACAGGAATGTATAAAATATCTTATGTAAATATATATGTATAAAACGTTACAACAACGACCCCATTAGCGTCAGTGCGCTGGGCAATGACATTGACATAAACATGCTTTATCTCTTCTCGGCATCATTTCCAGCACCATGGGTGTGGTCTGCCCATTTTTGCCTGAGAAAAAGTATAGGCCTTGTTCACAAGAAATTAATGATTACTTACAAATTTCTATTTTACTGTTATGAAAAGGCCAAAACCCAAATAACACATATTTGTGATGTGTGATCTTTTTTGTCCCCCGACATTTCCGTCGGAGGACTATAGAAATGACCCTCGTCCGTCCGTCCGTGCGTCCGTGTTTACTAATGACTACTTATGTGGCTAAGATTGTGTAAAATGGATATTTATGTGCATAACTTCCGTTGCGTGGCTAGCCACGTAACAGCTTTCAGATGGACGTTCAAAAATGATCTATTTGGCCTAATCAGCTTATTTAATTTTGTAGTCACTCAAAATTTGGGAAAAAAAAGTTCATCGATTTAGACATCCATTAGGAGATGTCGGACACTGATGGACATTTATGTGGCTAGCCACCCAATCACGGACCTGTCAGTTTCTCCTATTCCACTGTCCCAGTTGCTGTGAGCAAGTTTTTGAGTTTTAATCAGCTTCTTCTGCTATAATTCCAACATGTTATGAATCCATAATCTGGAGTTTTATCACTATCTACTACTTGATAGCCACATAAAATTTTATGGCTACTTGAGAAGCCACATAAAAACTAAAGCCACATTACCATTTCTAGCCACATAGGTCGGAGCCACATATCTACTCATTTGTTCGTCCGTCCGTGCGTCCGAGATTGGGTACCTTCATGGTGTAATCAACTCCTCCTACAGTTTTAAACGTAGAGATTTGAAACTCTGGGATATTGTTCCTAACATGTTGGTGATTTGCAACATTTATATAGCTAATCAAAAATATCATTTTTTCCATATTTTTGGGGGGGTTTTCGACTTAGAAAATTTGGAATATTTTTGCCTTTTGGATGAGATTGGGTACCTTCATGGTGTAATCAACTCCTCCTACAGTTTTAAATGTAGAGATTTGAAACTCTGGGATATTGTTCCTAACATGTTGGTGATTTGCAACATCTATATAGCTAATACAAAAATATCATTTTTTTCGCGTTTGCATGCGTTTGTTCATCGGGTTGTTTTGTCCAAGAAATTTTGCGGTGGTTTGCAACATCTATATACTGTATAACATTGTTGCAAATAGTATCCTTCTAACAAATCCAATCATGAAGTTTACCACTCGAGTCGGGGGACATGTGGTCTGCGACCTTTTATTTCAATGGAACTGAATAGTTTGGAACTTTATTTTCAGACTTTAGAAGACGCTTCTTGTCCTTACTTGCTTACCAGTTCAGGAATTTCACTCCATCTCTCTCACTCAACATATTACAGCAGAAGCACCTCAAAGATAAAAAGAGTGAGTATTTTATATTCATGTCCCTTGAGGTGACCCAAGACTGCATACAACAAGTACAATGTTTTTGTTTGTATCAAATTCAGCATAGAAGACACTATCAGTTAGTTCTGGGCAACAGCCCAGTCCTTGCTTATAGCATAAAGAATTTCAGATAAGGTCAATTTGATATAGAGTAAAATATATTCTATTCTCAATTAACCCTTTCATGACTGGAGCTGCGCTGGTGCAGCATTAAATATATATTCACTTATATCTCCCATAGGGAGCCTCACACATATAAGAGAATGCACTGACTTACAAGGTAAATATTGTTAGGCCAATGTTTTCTTTTATATATGCAAGGCTCCCGATGGGAGAATAATATAAGAGAATGCATTGGCACAGGGTTTTTCAAAATTTCAGGAAGTTCCAGTCATGGAAGGGTTGAGCACATATGACAAACGCAATACACACAATGGAATAAGAAAATGAGAATATGAACTGGAAGTAATCCAAAGGATTTTTAATGACCATTTCCTTGGTATGTGAATTACATTAAGTTATAATTTGGTCTCGAATGATAAAATGTCCGCTAATTTTTATTTCAAAAAGCAAAATCTAATCCAATTTTATTTCAGTCATTTGATCATTTATGATAAGATTCTAAGTAGGATGAACTGTTAACCTTTCCATGACTGGAGCTTCCTGAAAGTTTGCAAAAAACCCTGTGCCAATGCATTATCTTGACATTGTAAGCCAGTGCATTCTCTTATATATGTGATCCCTGTGGAAGACTCGCATATATAAGACAAGGCACTGGCACAGGATCTTTAATACTGCACCAGCGTGGCTTCTGTCATGAAGGGGTTAATGGTAATATTGATAAATCGATTGTTACAAAAATAAAAATAGAAAGTTTATCAAGTTTATTTTATTATTAATTTCACCCGTGCTATTTAATTTTATAGGCAACATACTGCGACGGGACATGGAGAACAACCTTCTTACCAAATATGACCTCAAGCGGCTGGAGCTGTATTCCCAGAACCTGGTTGATTACCACCTGATAGTCGACCTGCTGCCAACCATCGCACGACTCTTTTATATCGACCAATTAGATGTGCATATCAGCGCTGTTCAATGTGTGAGTAATTAACTCTGTCACTCAAGTAGGATACTCAACTCTTTTGTTCCAAATAATTTAAAACATGCCAAATAAATGTGCAGGGTGGGAATCCTGATAATGTTTTATTAACTCTTTCTTTACTAAATGAATTCTCCCATCAGTTATGAATGTATACATTGTTACTGTCTATTATTCATCTGGAATGATGTTCAGGAAATTTAAGCTAACGACAGATAATATAAGTGCAGAAGGATTGATTGTCTGAACTCTTCGTAAGGGAACTACTCGTTAATGAGAGACAGGTGGTCGGCGACGACAGGTGTGGGCCAGAGTCTAGATTTTGAGCAGATTCCTATGGGAAGACTGCCACAGCTCCAGTGTTCAATACTTTGATTTTGAATGATAAAAAATACCCATTATTATTCTTTTTTACTTATGTTTATTCTCAAATAAGTTATTAACAATTATAACAACAAATTAAAAGACATTTATACAAGAAGCAGCAGGTAAGGCTGAGGTAAATCAACAGGTAAAAAATAGTTTTTATAAATTTATGCTGACCATGCTTTCGAGTCGCCGGCAACAAGTTTCACAGGCGTAATTCTAGAATAAATCATTCTTATGCTGGCGTAAACAAGATTAAATATTGTCTACATGTGTGATTGAGATGTATAATTAAGTCTATCCCCAATATGGAACTGAACAGGAAAAGTTATGTCTTGAAGAACGCACAAATTAATCTAAAATATGAGCTGATTGTTTTGGAGAAAAAAAGAAACAATGTCAAGGCCATTTAGTCACCACGTGTGTGATCATAATTTGGGGTCTCAGGGGGTGATTTATTTGAAAAAAGTGTTTGTTGGTATAATAGAGTTTTTGCCCTTGGACTGTCAGCATGGTCATTTACAACACATTGGCAAGTCGGTTTCAGTTTAGCTTTGATGGCAGCATTCTGTATCAGTGGACTTAATCCACACTAATGACCCAAACACAACAGTTCTTTGTCTATATAAACCTTCCTTTCTTAACATAACCCATAGCAAGTGGCTTCCATTCATACATTCTAATTGAATCGCCACCTCATTCATTGTTTATCGCCAGACATTCGATGACACATGCATTTAATTACCCAAGCGATAGGTTTCTTTATAACAAGGTTCACAACAGGGGCTTCTATGTCAAAAGCACAGCGAATCAACTCATGAATATTGATGAGATGTGTCTGCTATAACCGGAAGTAAACAAATTGTGCAATGGTTTCTTTCGAAAACTATCGAAATATTGACTTTTGGACAATAAAGTGGCCGCCCATTAAGGGTATATTTTTCTGTTTTTGCCCACTTATACCATTCGTTGGTCGCGTTTGACAGGTGGTCGGTCACGACAGGTCATTTATATAATAAAATCAGTCCGTATATCGCCAATATGGCCGGTAAAGACAGGTGGCCATTCTCAACAGTGGCCGCAGATTACAGTTTTCACTGTATTTAATATAGAATGGGTTAACATGTGGACCCAAATAAATGTGCCGGGAGGTTCTATGCAAGTGCCTTGTGGCTAATGTTTCCAGGCGCGATCTACGACACGACCAAATGCATATGCATGTAGTGAAAATACATGTCTAATTATAATTTTGTGTTTGTAATAAATTGAGACTATTCTATTGTGCTTTGAAAGATCGTTTCATGCATATAAAATTATTGTTACAGGCCATCTTGCTCGGAATGGGACTACAGCATAAAACTGTGGATGACCTTCAAAAAGAGCTTGACCTTCCAGCGAGCCAGTTACTTGGATTGTTTAACAGGTGCATTCGAAAATTTGTTCAGGTTAGTAATGCTTTAATGATTCATAGTTCATAGGTCAATAATGCTTCCAAGGATATTATCTTCAGTTTCACCATTGTCTGAGTCTTGTCCCTTTTCCAATGTGAGGCAGCCAAATATTTCAAACTTGCAGTCCTAAATAATTTCTCAATTTACCAAGGTGATTGATTTCAGTGTGATGATCAGGCCACTACAATAATATCAAGCCTGCAAATAGCGTGCCTGTCACAGCGGGCTAGCATCACCAAATTCACCCTCTGGAGACCTCATTCTGCTTTGGCCTCATTTTCTGGGAAGTATCTACAGTATCAAATTAACATTGTTTTAATTTTCCCTTCTGGGAAGTTTCTCCATCCCCTAATTTGCAGCAGATAAAATGCAAATTGAGTTGCCCAATGGGTGAACATCACCTGGGGAACTTCAATCTGATCCTAGGTCTACCATAGCAGTTGAGGGCCTAAGCAGAATGAGGTTCCCAGAGGGTGAATTTAGTGATGCTAGCCCACTGTGCTGGATAGCATCACTAAATTCACCTTGGGCTGAACAAAATTATATGCAGGAGGGAGAAAAAAAATAAAAATAAAATTATGCATCACCACTTCAACAATTGGCAAATAGCAGAATTATTCATGAATTTCACAAAGATTTTTTGAATACGATAAATTTTACTCAAATTATATACAAATTAATTGAGGAATTTCTTCCCAAATAACTATAAATATAAAAATGGAAAAGAAGGTGAAAGAAAGAAAGAGACCACTGTGACCACATGTTTCATATAAACAAACCATATATTATAAAACACTTTTTATTTTATTTTTCACAATATTGAAGAAAGAGTTTGTGGCAGGGGTTCGTAAACCAACTGCTGTTGCCTCACCAAGATTTATTCCCAAATACTATGTCAATTGGAAGTGATTAGCTTATGGCTTGGTATACAGTACTCAACAAATTAGTAATGTTTGAAAATTGCCTATTGAAACCCTGTTGTGTTAATTTCTCCCCATGGCAGGGTCCATGGGGCCCTTTCCCAACTTGGTTATGATAATCCCCATTTCACATTATATGGTTCATATGTCAGTTACCGTGCCATAGTTCAAGTTCTGGGTATGATAATCCCCGTTTCACCCGCCCGGCCCAGTGGGAGAAATTTTTACCCAAAAAGAACACAAAATCCTTGCATCTAGACAAACATTTCTCAGATATTTTAACATGGAGGGAATGAATTTCCTTACTACTATATGTACCATATGCTACCTTCAGAGGGGGTAACCTATTAACCTATATTATTGAGTTATGTTTTGAATGATGAATATATATCCTCATACCAAGCAAATAAATTATATGAATTTTTGTCAAACTTGCGACATTATCTGTCCATTCATATTTCATTTCCGAATGATAACTTTAGTTCTACAGAATTTAATGGATTTAAATTTGGTGTTTGGGTTCACAACATTTTTTTTCCTGATGATAGCTCTAGTTTATGTTGACTGAATGGAATTAAATTTGGTATGCATGTTTACAACTATAAAATACAGTTCTAATTTTGGTTCCATCCATCTAGCTACCCAGTATTTTTACCAGAGTAACAGACCTTTTTCGACTTACAAATTATGGTTTTCTTGGTTTCTGGATGATAACTTCAGTTAATGCTCAATTTAGATTTTGGGTTCCATCTGCCCATTTTAACCAGAGTTGTGGACCTTTTACGACTTGGAATTCGGGTTTGGTTGGTTTCTGGATGATACCTCAAGTTTAGGTATCCTTCTGAATATGACACAATATGTCATTCCTGGTGGCTCTCTTGTTGTTGTGTGTTGAGAAATTTAAGGCCCACTTAATTTTCGAACCCCCAGATTACTTTATATAAAATATATGTCATATTATATACCATTTGAAAGAGAAAGCTCGAAAACATTGTAATATCAACTTATCCGGTGTAATAAACTGAACATGTTGTTTTTGTTGAGTTTCCATCATGTTTTTGTCATCCAGTTTGTAGTAAAGAGTGTATTATTTTCAATGGAGGGGAATAACTCTATATCTTAAAAATAGAGTTATTCCCCTTCCATTGAAAATTCATCTTTAGTTTGAATTATGTTGCATTCTGGGGGCCTAAATGGGGAAATCTTTCTATGATTTCAGCTGTTTTATATTTCTCTATGGGCATCTTCTGAGACACAGATGTTTCAAATGGTGATGAATTCTAGTATTTTAATAATATTTATGCCATAGATTGTTATTAAAACCAAATATCAAGTCACTATAAACAAAATAATCTGTGACTCGAAAATTAAGTGGGCCTTTGAGAGACTTTATTCTTTTGCTCCAAAAAGCTTGCATATTGTTTGCTTATTTTCAGACATTCAATGGAATATTAGCAGTCGACATAGAACAGGAGATGTTGGAGCAGCGTGAGATCGAGATGCGGCCCGTCAGACAGACGATGGAAGAGGAACTGGTCAGTTAACACTTTATTTACTAAATGGAATCTCCCATCCACAAGCCTGCAAATAGTGTGTCTGTCTTTTGCAGAATGAGGTCCCCAGAGTGTGAATTTAGTGATGCTATCCCGCACAGCAGGCTAGCATCACCAAATTCACCATCTGGGGACCTCATTCTGCCTAGGTCTCATCTTCTGGGAAGTATCTATTGTCACAAATTAACATTGTTTTTAGCTCACCTGAGACAAAGTCTCCGGTGGAGCTATAGTCATCACTCCTCGTCCGTCGTCCGTCCGTCCATCCGTCCGTCCATCCGTCCGTCCATCCGTCCGTCCATCAACAATTCTTTGAACATCTTCTCCTCTGAAACCGTAATGCCGAATTGGTTCATATTTGTTGTGGATGTTCCCTAGGTGACTCTCATTCAGATTTGTTCAAATGAGGACACTGGGTCAAATAGTTGCGAAGCCAGGGCCATAACTCTGTAATTCTTACAACGACTTCTTCTCAAATTTCATTTGGCCGAATGGGTTCATATTTGGTACAAAGGGTCCTTGGGGGACTGTTATTCAGATTTGTTCAAATGAGGTCACTGGGTCGAATGTGGGCGGAGCCAGTGACATAACTAAAAAAAAATTAAAAAAATTGGTCAAATTCAGATTTTTTGAATTTTCACCATACTCAAATTAACAAACAAAAAATTAATTTTTTAATCATTTTATAAAATTTGAAAAAAGTTACACCATTATAACATCTGCAGAGTTATGAAACTTTAATCTTTAATCTTCTGAAATTACAGAAATATTCCATTACCCATCCCCCCTCCCACATGGCCCAGACCCACCCCCCACCCTGCAGTGGCCTGCACCCAACCAACATCCCTTCCAATGGATATCATTTCCAGCTTCCAACTTTAATACCCGTTCTATTAAAGTTGCAGATATCTCTTTTTGGATAAACAGAGAGAAACACATGTCATTAATCAAGATTAGAATAATATGTCACTGACAGCTTGTATAAACATACTGCTAGCAATTTTAAACAAACTGCCTGAATTTAGTGTGTCTGACATTTGCAGAATGAGGTTCCCAGAGGGTGAATTTAGTGATGCTATCCCACACAGTGGGCTAGCATCACCAAATTCACCCTCTGGAGACCTCATTTTGCTTAGGCCTCATCTTCTGGGAAGTATCTATAGTATCAAATTAACATTGTTTTTAGTTACATTTCCCTTCTAGGAAGTTTCTATATCCCCTAATTTGCAGAAGATAAAATTCATAATTGAGGTGCCCAATGGGTGAACATCAACTTCCAACTGGGGAACTTCAATGTTATCCTAGGTCTGCCATAGCAGTTGAGGGCCTTAGCAGAATGAGATCCCCAGAGGGTGAATTTAGTGATGCTAACCCACTCCAAACGAAGGACAGTTTCACTCTTAATAGGCTTCCTTCACAAGGACCATCAGGTCTATTTTACTGATATTTATCATATGTATGAAGGGTTCTTTTGTGTCTGGGATTCAAATTTATTCAGATGGGGTCACCAGGTTAAATAGGGTGGGACCAGGGACATAACTATATGTATGGAGCAATCAGGAGGATCCTTTCGTGACTGAGATTCAGATTTGTTAAAATGAGGTCAACCGGTCAATCTGACATACATGTATTGTGTTTTGGGTCCATGGATAATTGGGCTTCAGACATGTCTAAATGGTTTTAGAAAAAGGCGCTCGTGAGATTGAAAATTTCCAACAATTGAGAAAGTTTGAGGTGTCAGTTGTGAAATTTCAACCTAAGACTTGGGAGTCTGTAGCCCGGTCGGGAGGGGACTTGTTGAACTGGAGGAGGGGGGGGGGGGGTGATCAGTAGTGTACATTTGGTAATTTCAAGGTGGATTTTCACCAATCTATATATACGTGAAGTCTCTCTAGCACATATCCTGTTTAGAGCTATTTCTTTTAAAGTGATAATGAAAAGTTCTGACTGTTGTGGTCTCCAGAGTCCCAGTCTTATCAGTCTTTGCAGTCTGGTGAGCGACCCACAGTCATTGACTGTCTTGTTAGTTACTTTTTCCCCTTCTGGAAAGTTTCTATATCCCCCAATTTGCAGAAGATAAAATGCTTAATCGAGGTGACTAATGGGTGAACACCAACTTCAACTGGGGAAATTCAATCTGATCCTAGGTCTCCCATAGCAGTTGATTACTAATCAGAATGAGGTTCCCAGAGGGTGAATTTGGTGACAAAATTCACCCTCTGGAGACCTCATTCTGCAATTGACAGACACACTATTTGCAGGCTTGCCCATCTAATATATAAATACGATTGTGTGCCCTCTCTATGTATGTTCCTTATAGCCATCCACATTTCTGCACCGATTATGATGAAATTTAGCATGATTATGTATTTCGGTGTGCCAGGTAACATGAGCTGGGTCTGAACTCTGCCCGATGTCGCCTTTTGACGTTATGTCATATCCACATGGGCAAAACAGTTTCTCGGGAACTAATGGCCGGATCGCACTGAAATTTGGTATGGTCATGTATTTCAGCCCCCTGGGTAACATTAGTTCATGACTCCCAGAACGTCGCATTTTGATGTTGTGAGATCATATCCACACTGGCATCGCAGTTCTCAGAAACTACTGGGCTGATCTCACTGAAATTTGGTGTGGTCATGTATTTTGGCCCTCCGGGTAACATGGGCTGGTTCTCGACTCCACCTTTATTGTTTACCTTATCAGAACAATACGTAAACATTAAACGCTCTTTAATATTCTATTTCCTAATTTAGTGTAACTGTTTCAATTTTAGTTTTGCCACACTTTGCCCATGCTAGTTAGTTCATAGTGACTATGAGATCATTGTATGTTACATAATATTTTATGGTTTAGGATGAAGCTGCCCAGGATGTTGCAAAGAAACAGAAGAAAGACTTGAAGGTTTTAGAGTCCACTGATTTATCACAATATGCCATCAAATCATCCGACAAGGATTGGAAAGATGCAATGGGCAAACATAAACAAGGAATCATCAGTGTGAAGGGGTGAGTGTCAGGGTATTGAATCATCAGTGTGAAGGGGTGAGTGTCAGGGTATTGCGCTAGTTTGCTTTTGCAGCAGTGATAATAGTTCACTTGTAGAGTAAAATATATTTAGTTTGCTGAAAATCCTAGATCATACCATGAATCTCTACTCTGGCTAGCGCCCGTAGAGATCATATTCCACCAGTACAAAACCTGCAAACTTTTTGAAGTTTTGACAGGGAACCTTATAAAGTCGAAAAATAAGATGGGGAATATATTTCTTAATTATTATCTGTTCCTTAATAGTGTAACTCAAAATTGCATGCTTTTCTTATGTGAGCCAATATCGCAATAAACATTCAATCAATTACGTGGGAGAAATTCCATAATTGTAAGAAACGCAAAGCAAAACCGCTCACAAAGTCACTTAAATCATGAAATTTTGAGTTGGGACATTCACCTACAGTGAAGTACATTACTAAGAAACAGATAATAACTAAGAAATATATTCCCTGTGTTATTTTTTTGTCCCCCGAAAAATTTATTTTTGGGGGACTATAGAAACGGGCTCTGTCCATCCGTCACACTTTTGAGTACCTTCATGGTGTAATCATCTCCTCCTACAGATTTTATCCCAGAGATTTGAAACTTCAGAATATTGTTGCCCATATATTGAAGATGTGCAACATGTATATAGATGACAGAAAAATTATGTTTTGACGGAGTTATTAACCCTTTTCGACTTAGAAAATTTCAACATTTTTTATAATTTTCTGTATGAGGGTACCTTCGTGGTGTAATCAACTCCTTCTACAGTTTTGATTGTAGATATTTGAAACTTCAGAGTATTGTTACCCACATATTGGAGATGTGCAACATGTATATAGATGACGGAATTTTTTTTTTTTTTTTTTTTTTTAAGGGGTTATTAACCCTTTTCAACTTAGAAAATTTCAACATTTTTAAAAATTTCTTCAACAAAGCGGCATCGACTTGCCACGTTTTCGGGGGACACTGGTCTGCTGACCTTTTATTGATTTTAAAAGGTTCCCTGTCAAAACTTTAAAAAAAGTTTGCAGGTTTTGTACTGGTGGAACATGATCTCTACGGGCGTTGGCCATATTAGAGATTCATGGCATGATCTATGAAAATCTATTTATTGTGCCCCCATACCCCGGATTAGATTCAGGGCAGAGTCGAGGGCCCCGTCCACACATATGAAAATATCACCTTGTAAGTGATGTGAATTTTTGGTCCTTTGGTGTAGTGATAGCCCAGCTTGGGGGGAAAAGATACCCACTTGCTATGGCCTTTCCTTTTTGACTTTCCTTCTTCTTTATTTATTGCTCACCATAAAACTACTAACGCCTCCCCAAGTTGAGCTACAGTGTCATTGACACTTTCATTTATTTGGCCCAATGGTGTTGAAATAAGAGTAAGGTATAGAAAGTGAATGATCCATTTGTTTGGTCACCACTTTCTAAAAGGCATGTGGGAGGGCTTGTTCTTTAACACTTTGGGTCAATTAATATTTCAATAAGTGATTATTCTCTATATATATCTCGGAATGGTCTGTTATTCATCTGGAGGGATGTTCAGGAAATATTAGCAGATGAATGGATAATACAAGTGCAGAATAATTCCTATTATTGGTGGGGAATGTTCAATGACTATGCAGTATAGAAAGGGTAAATTCATTTGGGAATAATATTACTTTGAACTGCTATTATGGAACATCTTTACCAGGTTCAATGATCATATAATGCATTATATGATAATTAACCCTATCTATACAAAATACTCATTGACAAGAAGTTATCACTTAGGAAATGTTCAGATAAAAAATTCAACAACCAACCATTTTTGTTATACCCCCACTCTGGATTGACCTTGACCCTTTTTCCATCTGTGCAGATATCTCAAACTCCAGTTGTCGTTTTGGTATGGATGTTCACTACAATAGAGTGTTCATTCATATTTTCCATTCTACAGTTTATATTCATCTTTGTTTATCTGGAAATGCTGATTTTTGTTGTCCATCCGGGCAGATATATCCCAACACCAGTTGACGAATCTCAATGAAATTTGGCATGGATGTTCACTACTATGAGGGCAATCAATTTAGTGTTGAACTAACTGTTCAATCTTCTTCTTCTTTTTTTCCGTTCTAAGAGTTATTCCATCTTATTTCCAGTACTCTTGAGAAAAAGAGGAAGTTGCAACAGGAATCTCCACTGTTGAGTACATTCGAGGCCCCAGGTAAAGATAAGAACAAGAAGAAGAAACACAAGCAAGGACATAAAAGATGATTTATTTATTATAATAGTAAAGTTTATTGAATTTCAAAGATTTGTCTGTTTTTATTGAATGTTTCCAGGTGTATCGGTGTATGCTCCGACATTGGATGACACGAATATTTCAATGACACTGATGCTCAATTAACCTGGGACATCAGTCCATTCAAATAGGATATTAAACTTTTCATGATTGGAGCTGTGTTGGTGCAGCATTAAAAATCCTGTCCCATAGGGAGCTTAACAATATTTACCTTGACATTGTCAGCCAGAGCATTCTCTTATATATGTGAGGCTCCCCATGGGAGACTCGCATATACCAGAGTGGCTATTTTATAAAAGGTTACAATGGATAACATTATTTCAAGTGGATTATGATTTATGAGATAGTTTTTTCAACGTCAACATAGAAATTTTGTTGCGCTGTGTGCAGACACCCTGCAGCATGTTGCGCAACACTGTCGACTTAAGTAATGTCTGGTTTTGTCACATTATGAGGATGAAAATAGGTCAATGAAAACATGAAATACCCAGTCTTGAAATAGTGTATCTGACATTTTCAGAATGAGGTCCCCAGAGGGTTAATTTAGTTATATTACCCTGCACAGCAGGCTAGCATCACCTAATTCACCCTCTGGGGACCTCATTCTGCAAATGGCAGACACATTATTTCAAGGCTGGAAATACAGATTAATGAGATTATGTTAAACTCTTCAAAAAAAACAGTGGGATGTGACAGAAATTAATTAGCACTTTTCAACTTAAAAATGTAACACTGAATGTCTGTTGTCATATGCTGTAGAAATGAAAGTGTCAGTGACACTGTAGCTCAACTTGAGGAGTTTTTTTTTTTCTGACCAATGAATAAAATGATAAACAAGGAAAACCAAAGGGATACAGAAAGGTCTTGTATTGTGTAGATGAAATTATTTTCATTTGAAACATTTCACCAATAAATGTGGACTGCAGGGTGTGCAGATGGATTCAAATTTGAAATCCAAGATGGCTGCTGGCAGCCATGTTTTATAACAAATTTCGGAAATAATTGGTGGCTCCAATCTGGAGGACACCCCGAAGATCCATATGAACTTTGGTGACAATTGGATGGGGGATGTGGCCTGTAGGGTGTGCCAAAAGATTTAGTCAGGCGAAGAGTAAATTCAAAGATGGCCACTGGCAGTCATATTTTAACAAATTTCGGGAATAATCGATGGCTCCCGTCTAGAGATCATCCGAAGATCCATATGAAGTTTGGTGATGAGGGATGTGGCCTGTAGGGTGTGCCGAAGGATTAAGTCATGCAAAGAGTAGAATCCAAAATAGCTGCTGGCAGCCATGTTTTTCTATGAATTTCAAAAATTGATGGCTCCCATCTGGAAGTCACCATGATGATCCATATAAAGTTTGGTGATGATCGGATCAGGGATGTGGTTTGTAGTGTTTGCCAAAGGATTTAGTCATGTAAAGAGTAAAATCGAAGATGGCTGCCACGGCCATGTTTTTCAACGAAAAATGATCAAATTCAATGGCTCCCATCTGGAGGTGATCCTAAACATTTTCAACATTTGCAAAATTTTCAAAACAGTTCTCCAACAAATGCGGGCTGAGCCGATGGATTTCGAATTTGAAATCCAAGATGGCTGCTGGCGGCCATGTTTTTCAACGAATTACGGAAAAAATTGATGGCTCCCATCTAGAGGACACCCCGAAGATCCATATGAAGTTTGGTGATGATCGGATGAGTGATGCGGCCTGTAGGATGAGCCAAAGGAAATTGTTGATGGACGGACACCAACCCATGGCAATATAGCTCAAACTTTACAAAGTAAAGTTGAGCTAAAAAGGGACCTTTATTCTTTCTGAGGCGATACTCTCTTTTACTTCAATCAAATATTTGCTCCGTTTAATTTGAGGCCTGAATATTATGATTTGCTTTAACATGCATAATGAGTTTGCCACTGGATCATTAGGTATGTTTCCAAATGCTAACAGCATTTATAGCTTTGTTTCCAAACACTATCAATTTTATGAATATACAGTGAGATTATCAAACTTCAGGCCTTAAAATCCATAACATTTTACGAGAATCAAGATAGCATTTCTACAGCGAGTCAGCTGCTTTTACAAGAATAAAACTAAGAATCATGATTCTGATTCTTGTCTTAAGCCCTGAACTTGTATATCTATGACTGTATGCTAGCACAACATGACTGGGACACCAATCTGCTATAAAAAGAAAATAGTCGTTTTCAATCAATGCCATCAAGTTCATCCATTGGCTCATCTGCTTCATCTGTACCGGATTCATCATCATCATCATCATCATCAGATGTATGTACATCCGATATTGGTTTCTCAGACTGATCAGATGATTTTGATTCATCAGATGATTTTGACGAAGCATCAGTTACTTTGTGTTTTCGAGATTTCTGGCGGTCCTTGAAACCTTCTATGCTACCATCAACATCTTGGTTTGACTCTTCATCTTCATCATCAGATATTCTCTCACGAATCTTTTGTGATCGCTGTTTACGACTTTTTCTGAATATCTCCTTTGCACTATCTTCTACTCCTGATATGTTGGATCGATTCTCCGATAACTTTGATGTTGACGAATCCTCACCACTTTCATCATCCTCTGAAGAATTAAGTGCAGATTTATCCTTCTCAGAAGTCCCAATTGAACTACATTTTTCAGCTGAATTGTCTTTGTTTAACGTCTTTGTTGGCTTTTTGAACTCGATTTTACCCCTGGAACAAGCCGTGGCTATGACCTCAGTCTCATTATATTTCTCCGTCTCATCATCTCTCAACTTTTTCCTCTCGGCAAGGAAATCAAACGCTGCTTTTTTATTGGCAGAATCATTCATGATGTCGTCATCATCAACATTTTCGAGTGAGTAATGAGTCCAGCGATCATTGTCCTTAACTTGTCGTATCCCACTCTTTCTCGCTTGTTTACCAGACCTTCGCTCGTCTTGACCATGAGGTCGTTTGACTGGCAAAGCTGGCATTTTGAAGGACGACACAATGGTCCTATTCTCGTTATCATCGGGGTCATCTTTGAGGAGACTGGGTGCATCATCTTTATTGCCTTCTTCTTTCACTTGTTTGTTGTGGGTGTCTTCTAACTTGTTCAGACAATTGAATAAATCCGTAGTGCGTCTGGAGAATCCTGCGTCATCAGTCTTCAGAGAGAAATTGTTTTCACTTTCCGTCATTCCTGCAAAATAATTTGAACACAAATTAGTTTTCCACACAATCAACTACAGTAATGCTCTAATTCATCGACTTCTTAACCACAGCAGAATTATGGGTCTTCTCCACATTTGGAGAGACTAACATGTACCTCAGTCAGTGGTTACTGAGGCCCTATATTTTCTGAGTATGTTAGCTTTACTCAATAGACAAATACTGACATACTCCCCGGAAACCCACCAGGGCAGCAACGTTTTATAACCTGGATTCATTTTGCAAAAACAGTATTAGTAATATTGGGATTTATAGTCTTATAGGCAAGTGTGAAAAGGTTTGCTATTAGTCTATCCATCCGCTGTTTTCATTTCTGGATGATAAATTTGGTTTTCTGGATGATAAATTTTGTAAGTCTGAACTAAATGGAATGAAATTTGGTTTCTGAGTTTACTAGCCCAAAATAAAGGTCCAGTTAAAATTTGGGTTCCGCCCGCCAATTTTCACCAGACTTATTGCCGTTTTTTGTTGGAATTTGCCCTCAATATTCATTTTCAGATGATAACTTTAGTAAATCTGAACTGAATGGAATGACATTTGGTATGCGAGTTTACGAGTCAAATCAATTTCTACTCCAACAGAAATGATGAAATTATAACCAGCGATCTGGGACTGGACTAGTATGAAATTTTAACAATGAAGAAGGCATTAATTTTTTGCTGTAAATGTCCCAAACAATACAAGTTCCTGATATGTTTAGCATTAAATTATGGATTCTGAGTGGTGAGTATGTGCACAAAAGGCTGTCGATATTAGGTCGGGTGACGCTACCAAATAGAACCAGATGTGAATTCCATACCCTTTCTTTATCCGGAACTAGGAAATAGTTTCTTCAAAAATAAGCATTTTTTTATTTCCACCAGATAATGTGATTACAAACACTTTTTGTGGTATAATAGGGTAATAATAATAATAAATGAATTTATTTAGTGCAAAAATGATGAGAACATATTCTAATGTGCATTACACATGAACTCAGATACAAATGTTAAATAAAATACAGTGCATCACCATAAAGTTGATGAGGCAAATCTACTAATTGTCAGACATTATGGCATATACCATTTTAAACAGGAATTTTTAAAGGTGCCCCTTGAATGAATTGGCACTTGAGACCTTTTTCAAGAAATCTGAAAGTGAGTTCCCGAGATGAGGAGGACCAGCAAATGAAAATGCCCTATCAGCAAATTTAATGTCTTACATTAATTTTGTTGAATGGTACCTGCAAAAGAGTTTTTTTTATTAGATCTTAGGCCATAATTCACATTTACCGTTTTTTCCTCGAACAAGATCATTAATATTACATGAGATGGTGACATATTGTTACTGGATTTAATACCACAAGCTGCCACAAGTAGAATTTTTAAGATGACATGGTACGCAGCCCTCAAAATTAATAGGAACGAGAGGCCGATCACGATCAGCAGATGTTTAACTCATACCTTGGCGATAGCGATTAGCTATTTTTATAAATCTTACACCAACCTTTTCATGAGTGCAAAAGTTTCAACAATTCACACTTAATATAGTGATCGTGTGAAAAATATTTAGTTGTCACTTTGTGTCAACAGGATTGGTGTAGGATGTTAATATTTTTAAGCAAATAAACCAAATGACCCTCACTATGCAGGTTAGGGGTGTGTTCCCGTCAACTATGTCAAGAACTAAATGTATAAACATAATCAATGGAAATATTTGAGTTATCAAATCGGATAGAATGGGGTTAATCTTACCCAAACTAATGAACTGATAAACACAAAATAGTCTATAAAAAGTATGTCATTGAATTTAGAAACCCATACAATAAGTCAGTCTCAAGAATACCAGCACCATTAATATTACCCTGGAACCCAAATGCAATTGAGGGAATTTCAAAATAAGACATTTCCTCTAATGATGTATATTCAATTGGTGATTTATTGAAACCCTTACTGAACCTGGATCAAAGTGAAAGGGATAATATTATATCTGTTTATCGCATAATATGTGTCTATGGAATGGTTTAATTTTAATCCCAAATCCATGCAAATCAAAAGTGGATCACCATCAACCTGGACATAATATAGGAAAATGATCAAATGAATAGCATCAAAACCATATGATGTGTGGTGAGGGTTAATCATTTTCAATGACATCATATCATGGAACTAAGGAATGTGTGGATTAACTTTGTCTAAGATAAGACAACAGTGTCTGTAAACAACAATGTCTGTAAAACATCCCTACAAAGTAACAATGGACTGTTCCAATTTAATATTTTAGAATAGGTGTCCTATAGTGTGTACATTAACTAATGTAATGAACCTGTTTCAACAAAGGGGTTAACTTAATATTGCACAGAAAACAGAACTCCACCAGATAGCCATCAATCAATTTGACATTATTATAAACAAATTTGCAGCCAGTGGTACCACTATCAGGCTTTATAGCATGCCATATCTAACATCCATAGTGATAATTAACTCATTTCAATAACACACATGGTCTGTGAGATATCGTCTCTTCAAATTCCCAGCAGTAATTACTTGAATTATAAAGGGTCATAACTCTGTTCAAATATATCGGATCAAACCCATATTCAAACTTTATCTGTATTTAGGGTTGATAAATTCATATACCAAATTTGGTGTTGATCAGATGAAAATGTTTTGAGTCATAGCAGCTTGGGTGAATTCTAAGTAAACATAAGAGTGAAATGGTTAATTAAACAAAACCATACAGATGAAGAACGTGCTAAGAAAAACCTAGGTAAGAAATATGAGGTAGATCAGAAGAAATATGTTCAACTTATTGCATTGGATAGCATGTGTGTAAAGGGTTAATTATTTTCTAAACCGATCAACCAATCAATACCAAAAACTATACAGATGAGGGGTGTGTCATCATACAAATATGAACACAATCGGACAAAAAATACTTTGGTTATAGCATCGGATTTTTTTAATTTTATTTTATTTTCTAAAAAAGGGTCATAACTCCTTTAAAATAAATCGGATCACACCCATATTCGAACTCGATCTGTATTTTGGGCTCTGAAACTCGCATACCAAATTTGGTTCCGATCGGATAAAAATTGTTGTGAGTTATGACAGCATGCGTGAATTCAAAGTCGAAAAAGGGCCATAACTCCGTAAAAAACACTCGGATCAAACCCATATTCGAACTCGATCTGTATTTTGGTCTGAGAAACTCACATACACAATTTAGTTCCGATCGGATAGAAAATATTTGAGTTATCGCACCATGCGTAAAGTGTCTACGGACAGACAGACAGACGGACGGACGGCGAGTGGTCAATCCGGACGTCGACATTATGTTTACCATACTATGGTATGGGTAAACATAAAAATGTCCCACAGCAATTTTAATGCTGTGGCATTATAGATTCATGGTGCCATGGCATTGCTTATTGCCGTGGCCAATATTGAGGATGCGGTACGAGATTGGCAGCCAGTGTAAAGTCTTCAGCACAAGAAGCATATGCTAGCTCAGACCATTGGGTGAAGCATACAACTCGAGCTGAAGCATTTAGCACACTCTTGAAAGTGCTTGTATTGATTACAAGGTACACCATATAACAGAAGAGTTGCAATAATCAAGAACAAAGGCATGAATAAGAGTTTTGGTGGAATTGTGCGTAAGGAATGGTCGATTCGGTCTAATTTTATACAATCCATAGAATGCTTTCTTGCATCCATTGCTGATGTGATTGATTGTCCATTATAATTGTCATGTTTTCGTCGAAATATATAACTTGTGAACATTATTCCCAGAATTCATATGGGAATCACCGAATCGCGAAAAGAATCAAAGGACACTTTCTTCAACTGCTGCCTACAACTAATTACCATGAATTCCATTTTTCTGTCGTTTATCATAAGTCTGTTTGAAATCATCCATGCTCGTATTTCAGATATCAGGTCTCAATAGAATTACTGTCGTTGGTCTCGTTTAGTTGAGCAGGTCGAAATGAGAAATATATTTGTGTGTCATGAACTTCAATTTATTATGGAATCTGTCAGTTGTTTTACAGCAAATGGAGAAAAAGTAAAGTGTTTGCCGATTCATTTTATTTTCACAATCCAATCTGGAAATAAAGCGATCATTTCAATCGCGTTTAAACAAAATAGGGCCCTGCGAAGCTTCGAAGATTTGATTCGGGATCGATACCGAATCAGCTCTGCAATTCGTATATTCGAATCGGCCTACTCTTTCCCATTTATGGGGACAAAACTACTAAATTGTTTATTTATGGAGCTCAATTGATGGGCCAATTGCTGCAATATACCATGTTTGTCCATCTGAAGGTCTCACCGTCATAATTTAGAGTTTATAATATAGTGACGCGATTACATCCAGTCGCCTTTTCGCAGATGTCAGTACGTGTAACGCTGGTGGTTCTCGGTCAATGTTTGGGTAAAATATAGTATATCAGTGACTATAATCACTATATAGAGGTCAAAAGTCAAGACATCTACGATCCATATAATTGTTTACAGTTAGTGTTTTAATTAAGCTTTAGTTTCTTCTAATCGATGAACGCGCATTCATACCTGTGTTAACTTAATTAACTTGCCAAGTGTGTTTTGTGTCATTACTATGCTAGTTGCATACATGTATTAATACATTTTAATCACAGTTACTGGACATAAAGTCTCAAAAATAAGGTTTTAATCGAGTTTATAAATCTGTATCCTACAATAAGGATAAAAAGTTATGCAGGCTTAAAAAGCCGTTTCCACAAACATATCTCAAATAAAAGCACTAAACACAAAATACCGGGCATATGTTTCCTATAAATAACATACTCAGCTACAACTCTGCCGCGATAAAATCGTTCCGGACGCCAAATTAACGGAGTTAAAAAAAAAAATCACCATATCACCATTTTTTTTCTAAGCATCGTGGGAAGGGAACTGGTGTTCTGAAAAAAAAGTGCATGTGTTCCGAGATAATATTTGTTGCATAACACCGGTCTTTTCAATTACCGATTGAACAAGTATACGAAAACATTGAAACATGGATGGCGACGAGTCACTCGTCGATAATGGTGAAAATTGTTAATTTGGCGTCTGGAACGATCGCAGAGTTGTAGCTGAGCATGTTATTTATAGGAAACAGGCGACATATGCCCGGTATTTTGTGTTTAGTGCTTTTATTTGAGATATGTTTGTCCGGGCACGTGGAAATAGCCTTTTAAGTCTGCATAACTTTTTATCCTCATAGTAGGATACCGATTTATAAACTCGATTAAAACCTTATTTTTGGGACTTTATGTCCAGTAACTGTGTTTGAATTCCCAACTGGGCCCATAGGTTCTTCTCAAAATCAATACATTAGGTAGGCCTACAATATTTATATCTGTTCTCTACTACTGCCAAAGCAAAAATCCTTATTTTTAATAAGCACTCGTATACATGCAACCCATGGCCGAATCTCTTTCGAAAATTATAATTGCTGTACAGGCTGGTACAGGTACCGGTACACTTATTTGGAGCCCGAGAGTAACAACTAGGCGAATTTTGATCAAAAAGGAAAGTGTTGTCCGGAACTGGGTAATTGACTAGCCTATATATACTGCTATCAGCAAACCTCAAATTTTCCAACGTGTAATTTCACATTTAATATTGTAACAACAAATTGCAAAAGGCCAATGCATCTGACATCTAACATTTCGCACAATTGTTCAGACTGGATAGACCTACTCGTATAACAAGATTTGAGACAACCCACAGACGTTATTCACAGGCGAACATTCTCACAATGAGTAAACTACATGGGTTACAGGACGTTTCGTACCATAATTTGTTATCATTTCGTACCGCATTGTTTGGTCGTTTCGTACCATGTAGGAAATCAATTGGTCTATCCAGATCAAAGAATTGGTATATCGACGGAACATTCAGCATAGTGCGTCAACCATTCCATCAACTACTGACCATCCAGCAGAATAATGGTATTATTAGCAGAATATATAACAAACTGGGCCTTTACCGGCATATACAATGTATCTTATTTATGTTTATATATTCTTTTCCTTTTTGCAGGCAACTGCGAAAGCTTTATGCTTTGCCGCTCCTGCCAGCCGAACACATCAGACCAGCATTTGTGAGGATCGAGACCACCTGACAGCCAAAATCGGCAACATAACGTTGATCTACGAGTATGTGGAGACACAGTGGCTGGACTCCCGATGCCTACCAATGGAATCGTGGTGCGACATGACAGTGAAGTTAGTGGGTGAAAAAAAAATGAAAAGATATCAAAGAGTCCAGTATCGGGAAAACCAAGCGCAGCTCTTCTGTTTGTGGAACAATTATGAAAACGGCGGCATCTCTACTAGTGGACTTTGGAAGGCATGTGCAAAAGTGTTTACGCCAGCAGTTGCTGTCGTTGTCGAGTCGACTGAATGTTAATTGTTACAACTGACATGTCCCATAAATATTGTTGTATAAAATAATGTTGTTAATGTTAACAGGTCAGGGAGAACCCAAAATTGATGTACTAAACCTCGATTTGTGTAAAAAACCTCGATCGAGACCATGTCACCACTGGTGATATAGTGTGGAGTATTTCATCTTACACCTATGGGAGGCCAAATTCACATTTAATAATTAATTGTGCTTGATTGCGCTTAAGCACAATTAATTATTAAATGTGAATTTGGCCTCCCATAGGTGTAAGATGAAATACTCCACACTATATCACTTACACTATATTACTTTCATTAGTATCATATTTGGTTTAGAGTGTTTCCCCCTTATATCATGGGTGTATGTTTTGACCAGTGATCACATGGTCTCGAAGAACCTCGATCGAGGTTTTTCACACAAATCGAGGTTTAGTACATCGATTTTGGGTTCTCCCTGACCTGGTTAATATGTTATTGTTATTTTAAAATAAAGAATAAAGTATGAAATTAACACTGTTTTTCCCCCATTCCCAACATGGTACAACACACGGTACGAAACAAGCAAACGATTTTCTACATGGTACGAAACGACCAATTGATTTAATTCCCACATGGTACAAAACGACCAAACAATGCGGTACGAAACAACCACAAATTATTGTACGAAATGACCAGATGGTACGAAACGACCAAACAATGCGGTACGAAACGACCAAAGATTATGGTATGAAACGACCAGATGGTACGAAACGTCTAGAATCCAATACATGTGGATATATTCATATTGTGGTCTTCAGTCAACTTCAAGGAAAACAACAATGAGACAATTCTTTATAGTCTAGTAATGGGCATATATTGAAATTAATATCCCGGTTGCGTAATTAAAAGCAATTAAACCATGAAATAATATGCAATGACACTGCATGAGACAACGAGAATGAGACAAACGCGGACATAGAACCCACGCATGCACGAAAATGGGCAACTTAATCGAATGAAGTTTTATTTTTTAAAACTGACACTCACTATTGAGGTATAATTTCATTGCTCAGTAAACGAACATACTGTTAAGAATCAGAAATCATACCTTTGTGTTGTTTTTCTGCAGTTATTTCGTAGAAATATCGAACCGCCGGTCGACAATAATTTTGTTTTCAATTAGGTTATGAGCACTATAAAACGTGTGTCGCGAGGAAGGATTTGACAGATGATAAATTTAAAGGGACTCAATGGATGCATTCATTGTGGGTACCGGTACACACGGAAAGACATGAACCTCTGTAAAACAACTATATAGTACATGTAAACATAATTAAATTATGTTCTTATTGCAATTATCAATATAAAGTCTCTAACAGGGAAGGGGACTTGATGATGTGCAAATTGCAATGCATTACTTTTTCTCCTCCAATGTCTGATGAAAAAGTAAAAAAAGGTAGTCAATCAGATCAGCCGGTTCCCATATCATCAAGATACAACATTTCTTCAAAATATGCTTTGGTTATCAGAATCCATTAATTGCACGAAAATTATAACCACTGTCTACGATTTATACGTGTTATTTATCAACATTTTGTTCAACGAAATATGTCCGTATTATCGCTTGAGTACCACTTAATTTTAGAGTTCTCCATTTTCATTCGCAATTTTGTCCGAGACTGTAGTTTTCTGTGCCACAAATAATTGCACATCTCGAAAAATAACAAACTTCAAAAATATATATCTGATCACTCTGAGCTTTGATGGGTGGGTTCCTCAACTCGAATCAAATATTTGTTACCCCCGAATGCCAAAGAAATAGCAATTTTTGGGAAATAGTAGATACACGTCAATGTAAAGAAAAATTTAAATAATCATCACTAATTTGTGACTTTTGGCAAAATAATATCAATTTATTTGATAAAACAGAAACTTAATTATGCACAAATTAGCAGTCTCAAATTTCAACATGGGTATCTCTGAGGTAAACATATTGTGATCAGGTGCAAAAGTTTTATATTTAATACAAAAAATTGTTTTTCTACAGAGAATCTTTATGTCAATACTGCCAGTAAGTCTTTAATTATTATGAAATAAGTATGGTAAAATGAAATAAGTATGGTAAAATGAAATAAGTATGGTAAAATGAAATATTTTACTATTCATTTCTTTAACAAGACAGTCAATGACTGTGGAGACGCTCACCAGACTGTAAAGACTAGGAAGACTGGGACTCAGAAGACCATAAGAGTTAGTATACTTGTCAAATTCACTTAAAAACAAGTAGTCCTAAAGAGGGACATAGCCTAGAGGGTCTCCGTTGAGCAGTGGGGTGTCCACCTTGAAATATGGTCCAGATCCCCCACCCACATAGTCCATAGTCTGCTCCCTCTCAACTGAAGCAAACACACTCCCAAGTTCGTAAAATTCCTTTGCACATGTTGGAATTTTACAACTGATACTTCAAGCTTTCCTAACTGTGGCAAAGTTACAACCTGACATGCTCCCTTTTTTTAATGGTGGACCCCATTCAAACAAATTTTGATCCCAACTCTCCAAAGGCCATTTACACCAAATGCCATTTCTTGATTGGTCGAACCAATTTTAACAAAACTGTAACCCAGTCCCAAGTAACACAAGGACCCTCCATACTGGTTACTACATATAGGCTAAATAGGACTGATGGCTCTTGAGGAGCGCCATTTAAAGAATACTTTGGGGGAAGAGTTATGTCCCTGGTCGCACCCCTATTTGACCTGGTGAACCCTTTTCAACAAAATCTGAACCCAGTCACCAAAGGACTCTCTATACCAAAATGTATACCAAATATGCCAAATGGTTCTAGAGAAGATGTTTTAAAAATAACTGATGAGGGAAAGAATTATGTCATTGGCTCTGACCAATTCTGAATCCTAGTCACCCATAACAAATATAAGCTGAATAGGCCTGATGGTTCTTGATAGGAAGACATTTCAAGAATTACAATGGATGGACAAGTTACGTCCCTGGCTCCGCCCTTATTTGACCAGGTGACCTCTTTTTAACACATCTGTATCCCTGTCACCCAAAAACCTTCCATACCCATTATAAGCTAAATAGCCCCGATGATTCTTGAGAAGATGTTTTTAAGAATTACTATGGATGGAAAGAGTTAGGTCCCTAGCTATGCCACTTTTTTGACCATGTGACCCCCATTTGAACAGAACTGAATCCCAGCCACCTAGGGACCATCCACACAAAATATGTTTCAATTCTTCATCTCAGGTAAGCTAAGAAAAATGTCTCCTTCTTTCTCATCCAGTTTCCCATACGTAATCGCCTGAGAAAACAGGTATTTAGTTTTACTGGCCTAACTGTCAGATTCATCATTCACACTTGGCCTTGGGAGTGGAGTTTATCATAAGCACGGTCATTTATATACAAACTCTCTAACAGGCAGAGAAATTTAGGCTATTAATCAAAGCTTTTAATCAAAGATTTTGTTAACAATGCCATTTCATTTATTACTTAATAATCAATGTGACTTCTATATGGTGTTAAGTCAACATTCTGTGATTGCGGGCACCTTCCTCATCTCATCGAGCTCTGAGTTTCTGCTGTTTCCATGTTCTTGATTTTAGAATGATTTAAACCAAATTTGGTTGAGTCACCCTGGTGGATGTTACAACGGTGTTATTTTTTTTTAAATTGAGCAAGAAATTAATCTCAATTAAAATAAAAAAAATTATTTGAAAGAAAAAAAAATCTATTTTTTTGTTTTCTTAAATTGAACAAGGAGTTCAATGTAAACAGTTTTTTTAGTTCAATCTAAAAATGTTTTTTTTTTCAAAAGAGTTGTGTCCCTGGCCCCGCCCACATTTGACCCAGTGACCTCATTTGAACAAATCTGAACCCCAGTCACCCAAGGATCCTTCATAGCAAATATGAACCCATTTGGCCTTGATGGTATTTGAGAAGATGTTTAAAAGAATTACTATGGAGGGAAAGAGTTATGGCCCTGGCTTCGCAACTATTTGACCCAGTGACCTCATTTGAACAAATCTGAATGTGAGTCACATAGGGAACATCCACACCAAATATGAACTCATTTGGTCTTATGGTTCCAGAGGAGAAGATGTTTAAAGAATTGTTGACGGACAGATGGACGGACGGACGAGAAGTGATGACTATAGCTCCACCGGAGACTTCGTCTCAGGTGAGCTAAAAAGTTACTTTTGCAGTAAATAATCTTGTGTTGCCAGTTTTCAAGGGATGCTACTAGTTCCTACTGTATAATTTTGGTATCTATAGTCCTTAATGGGTCATTTTCTGCATCAATTGTAGTTCAAAGAATAATGAAAATGTAAGGCCAATATAAAAAAAATGTCCTGTCCATATGGGAGGTCGTTTTCACATTTATTAATAATTGGACTTGAGCGCAATTCAATTCTGCTTAAGCTCAATTCAATTGCACTTATTTATAAGCACAATTCATTTATGATTAAGTGCAATTCAATTGTGCTTCAGCGCAATTACTTACATCCCTACCCAATTGTGCTTAAGTGCAATTGAAATCACAGAGTTTTTAATTGCGGCCCATGCACAGAATAAATGGATTGCGCTTAAGTGAAATTGAATTACATTTGTGTTCAACAAATTGCGCATAAGTGCAATTAATTATGCTTAAGCGCAATTAATTGTACAATTATTTAATAAATGTGAAAACGGCCTCCCATATGTCCATGACCATTTATGTTAGGAAGAATAAAATATAAAAAATGAAATTCGCCCTCCCGCCTCATTTTTCTGAAAAAGGTGGATGTAAATCTAGCAATTTTGCCAAAAAATGCATTACTTTGAATTACATTACAAATTACAATTGCATTATTTCCCCTACTATGCATCAGGAAGGTCACATTATCATGAACTTATTTACATAAAGAAAGTCTCATTCTCATAAAAAATAGAGTTAGTAGGGATTAATTACTATTTGCCATATATTAAAGTCTATTTAACGGTAGTACGTATTTGTCCATATATATTTTGTCCATGTGTCCAATCAGATATAGCTGCTAAACTTCCTACACAACAGTGGCACTAATGCACTTGACTGTGACGAAAAAGTAAGAAATAATGGAATTTTTGAGAATTATCCTTAACTGAACACAGAGTAGTGTATGTTACTGTCATTTCATTTATTATTATTATAGCTGGGACGTTGTGGAGGAAGGGGCGGATTTACATGCATGTACAACTCAAAAGTTCTGCTGGAGGCTTTTTGTCATTAAATTTGGATGCTTTTGTCTCCTGTTGTCTCTACCCGCACTTTCGGTCGTACCAATATTATCGTGGCAGCTATATACCTCTGCTGCTGACACTTCATGCTTATTCCAATGAGTGGCTACTGAAATGTTATCTTTCTTGCATAATCATAGTGTATATATTTAGCGACTTAACCCTTTCAGTGCCAGGGGCCGATCTCATCTGCCCTAATTTACGGTCTGTAAAATCGGCCCTAAAAAAATAAAAAAATAAATTATTTTTTTTATTTTTTTTGGGTTGAATTTTATTTGGGTATGCTTAAGCATGCTATAGCGAATTTAAAAAACAAACTGGATAAAACCTTAGGGGCATGTTATAACTCAAAACTATCACCAAGTATTCATAGTAATAATTTTTATGCCCATGAAAAACGTAAGATTCCCTGGCACTAAACCTACAAAATAAGTCTGTTAAAGAATATAAGAAAAAACTATTAAAATTGTAAAAAATAATAACAAATGATGAAAAATTGTTAGGCCAATGCATTCTCTTATATATAATTGGTCGACTCACATATATAAGAGAATGCATTGGCACAGGGTATATGGGTTGATACAAAAATCGAACCTGGCACTGAAAGGGTTAAAGGTATTCAAGGCTTTTGAAGTGGGTTCATGCGAAATAACATAAAACTCTGTAAAACAACTATCATAAACAAGTACATGAAAAAATAGATTGAGTTTATTCTTATTTTCATTATTAATCCTTTCATGATGGGAGCTGCGCTGGTGCAGCAATGAAGATCCTGTGCCAGTGCATCCCATAGGGAGCCTTGCATATATAATAGAATGCACTGGCTTACAAGGTCAAGGTAAATATTGTTAGGCCAATGATTCTCTTATATATGTGAGGCTCCCTATGGGAGACTCGCATATAAATAGAATGCATTGGCACAGGGTTTTCGCAAAATTTCAGGAAGCTCTTGTCAAGTGTTAGTAGCTCTCCAATATGAGATTATGAATGTCAAAACCATTCTAATGTAAATTAATCATTAATGATATTCTGAAAATCACTCAGTCTAAAATATTAGAACTTAATTACTACACGATTATTGATGTTTGTTGACAAATAACTGTAACAGTTTTGTTAACATAACAATGGTTTCTACACGCAAAATTTTTTATTGGACAAATATCAATGATGAATAAAAGAAGAAAAAATTCTCAATTTCTCATTGTACTTCTTAGTAGTGATGTTTTCAAAATTATATTTTTTGCACATTCAGAAAATGTAGTTATTTTTAGAACATTACAACATTCTAGATTAGGAAATATCTTGTAAAACAATTTTAAGTGATATATAAAAGTGAAATTCAGGAGTTTTGCTGACTACTTGTGCATCTAGTCCTTAAGAACATGTTAGCTAATTTTGTCTTAGAGGTTATCTCCGTATAATTCAGTATAATTCAGAGAAAAAAATATATTCATTCCATGTCTCAAAATATGGTGCTGGACATTTGTAGAATGAGGTCCCCAGAGGGTGAATTTAGTGACACTACCACAGCAGGCGAAAGCGTCACCAAATTCATCCTCTGGGAACCTCATTCTGCATGGCCTCATCTGCTATTTGAGACAAAGATAAACAGATTTAATTAAGTTTCCAGATGGTGAAGATGGTACCTATTGGGTACCTCGATTATGCATTGTGTTGTCTGCCAATTTGGGGATATAGAGAAACTAAACTAATAAAGAAAAAGAAACTTTCTAAAGAAACTAAAAAAACTTTGATAAGGATACTATCCAGATTAGTTGAGGCCAAGCAGAATGAGGTCCCCAGAGGGTGAATTTAGTGATGCTATCCTGCTGTGCGGGGTAGCATCACTAAATTCACCCTCTGGGGACCTCATTCTGCAAATGACCGGCACCATATTTTGAGGCCTGATTCCGTTGACTATGCACACAAACAGGTGGCATCAAATCTATCAAATGTCTACTCAGCTGTGAAGAATATAGAGATTTCTGTGAAGATATAAAACATCTGTCATGGGGGGACCCCCTAGCTGGAGAGATTTAAGCCATGGTTCAATATTGTATAGTTTAATGAATCATAATGAGCAATTAACAGTAAGATAAAATACTGAGGGAGGCACTGAGGGAGGTGCAATATGGTGTGTTCACAGCTGGAAACTTTATATAAATAGCACCAAGTACTAGCCAAAAAATTTCAATGGTATCTTTTCCTTCTTTAATGGAATGTGAACATTTCCCTACAAATAAAACTGAATGAATAGGAATCCTGCACTTGTACTATCTGTTCTGTTTGTTGTCTGCATGTAAGTCAGGTACATCCCTCCAGATAAATAATAGACCATCCCAATGTAAACTTTTTATAACTGAATGGGCAAATCCATTCAGTAAGGATAGGGTTAATGTATTAAAGAGGTTAGAATAAGGCCAATACTGCGAAAATGACACTAGAATAAATAACATTACATTTTATTAATGGCACCACTTTGGCTGAAATGGTCACTGTCACCCCCTTTCGTACAGATGGGTACCTAGCTTTAAAAAAAATTTCAATTAGATGCCCAGCTTTTATCAAATTTACAATTGGGTACCCAGCTTTATCAATGCAGTCTGCAGGACCTAATTGCGCATGCCTACAATTCTTCTCTGCTATTATTTTCAAGCATCATGACGAATATATATCATATATAAACAAGTATTCACAAATTTAACAGGTTCACTTCGAAAACAACTGACAACATTCACTAATTAGACCACGTTCTGTGTGATATTTCATAAGCTGGGTACCCAAATGTAAATATTATAACAGCTAGGTACCCAACTGAATATTTTAAAAAGCTGGGTACCCAGCAGAATGAAAGGGGGCGACAGTGACCATAGCAGCATCACTTTGCCCCACTAACATCATACACTAAAGCCCTAAATAATTGACTCCTTAACCACAGCAGAATTACGGGTAACTTTTCAGGATTTAGTTGGAAATATGGCTTGTTGCCATTCATCGGAAAGCTCTCAGTGAGCGCTTTCCGATGAATGGAACAAGCCATATTTCCGACTAAATCCTGAAAAGTTACCCATAATTCTGCTGTGGTTAAGGAGTTGATTATTTAGGGCATTACTGTATCTAAATCAGTAGGATCAACCAACATCATTGGCAATTAGCAGGACCACTTAGCCAGGGCTTATCCAATATAAAGCTCCCAATCACTTCAATTACGGGTTAAAATAATAAATGCAGACGTATGATTTTATCTAGTATTTGGGTCATTCTGGTCCCTGGCTATCTTCTCTTCGATCTTTTTATATCTTTCACATAATGGACCATAAATCTAAAAAGAAATATTTAAAGTTATCATCAGTGTAGTAAACTCAAATTATAACACGCCAATCAGCCCTGACCAATGTAAGTTATCTATTGACGTCCAGTGACCGACCTTTATTTACTGTAAAGATATTTAAGTTTGCGCCTGCTCTGTAAAACGGTCTGTCATGATTACAATAGGCCTAGACATTATATTTGACCAATTATGCACTCCTGATCAATCAACCAAAAGATTGGTCCACATGTGAGCATTACTGATATGGGCTGCATGTAATATCAAGTTTTCTTACAACAAGCAAATTCAGGGAAGTTGTAACATGGAAGATTTAAACGTTGATAATCTAAATCAGTTTGTAATGCAGAGTTTTGTTAGAATATCAAGAATTTGCAAGTCAAAATGCAAAAATTGTCAATCTTTTGACACTCTATTGATAGACCACAAATAACTCAGAGGGTTAAATACATAGATTATGTTTCTGAATATTCTGAGTTACATTAAAATAATCCAAATCAGGGGTGGGGGTATTTGGACGATCAAGATCCACCCTGAATGGAAATGGTTCTAGTCCAAAGTTGGGCATTTGCTCTTTATGTGAGACCCTGCAGCTACTTTCCTAAACCATGGCACATTTTGTAGTCCCCCCCCCCCCCCCCCCACAATATGTAAATGCAATCATGACAGCACTGTATTTGTCACAGCAACAGTAATTAATTGGTGACTGAAACTCATCACTGATTGTAATTCTTTCTTGGGTTGATTGGGTGTTAACGGACATTATGCTTATAATGTATCTTTAAAACATGAATAAGTTTTCTAATATTTCAAATATAATACATGTTAGGATAGTAGTAAATTCCTGATTGGAATGCCTACTATTATATTGTTGCGAACAACCAAGCATGGAATTTTTCAGCCATGCTAAATTCTCCGTTTCCTAGTGTGACTGTTTTCAGTTTAGCCAAAGTTTTCTTTATCTACAACAAACTTTGCAAACTATCCCTCATCAAATCATTAGCCATTTTACGAAAAATGTCAAAGATATTGAAACCACCATGAAGTAACGTTTCCTAAAATATGTGTTGATTTGATGTTTATGAAAAGAGAGGATATATTGCTAAAACACCACTTGTATCTCACCTTCTCGGAACCAGGTGTGGGTTTTGCTATACAGACTGGTTTCTCTATACCCGTAATAACATCAGTGTAAGGAATGTCACCACCAACTAGTCCTGAAAGTAAAGATATGGTCAACTGTCTGAAACATTTTTATATCACAAATTCAACAAGAGACCTCTGTGAGACCTACTTAAATGTTGACAAAAATGTCTACGTATTGTTATACCCTCCTCTATCTCTCGCTCTCGCTTCGTCCTGAAAGTAAATATGTGGTCAACTGTCGGAAGCATTTTACATCACAAATTCAACAAGAGGTTGCATCGGCAGTGCAAATTCAAACTTGGTCAGGTAGAAACCCAAATACTGAGAACATCTTCAATATGGCATATATCTCAGTTGTGGGCTATCGTATCTTAATGATATTTATATTTGAATTTTATTTATTTCATTATTTTTCCTCTGGGATCAATATGTTGGAAACAAACAATTGTAATCAGATGTAATCGAAAAGTAATTGATTACATTTTCTAAAATAATTGTAATTGTAATTGATTACATTTGAAAACAAATCGATTACATATGAAAAAAATGTAATAAGAAATGTAGTCATGTAAATCATAAGTAATGTAATCGATTACATTGGCATGTAATCGCCCCAACCCTGAATTATGCCTGGACAGAGCGACAAATGGCCGGACACAGTAAATCCAGTATAAAAACTGCTTGACGAGATACATGTAGATGATTCAGTATTAGGCATCGTTAAGAAGGCAAAAAATAAGTGACAGATTAAAAATTCAACTATGAAACTTTACATAAAGCCTTTGTATTTCATGCAGTTTGCTTTCGTGTGATCAAAATCGCATGACAACATTGAAACGTCCACTCATTTCTTTATAGCATACTGACATAATAAAATCATCATGACAATAAGACAACGACGCATCCAAATATGTGACACATACCGCGCACAAATATAAAGAGTTGAAACAATTCTGACATACCATGTTTAGCTCTGTAGGCTGCACCTAAAGATGCAGAGTTTGGAACATTTGTAATGTAAACAGGAACATTGAAGATGTCTGACACAACCTGGAACAGAAAATGAATGAATTAGGCCAAAATAAATAAATCGCTAGATTATCGAATATAATACAAGGTGATTTAGATTGAATAATTTTATTAAAATAGACTGATTAAATGGATCATTGAAATGTAATTTGACGATTATATAAGGCATGAGAATAAAGTATACATAAAAGATATCCAAATCCAATAAAAACAAATTGAGGAGGGGATCTAAAAATAGGGTCGGTAGGGATGTAAATCTATAATTTTTTTATACAGGCCTTACACTCATTATAGCAACCAGATAGCTTTCCTTCTCGATGTTATAAAGCAGCGTTCAGATGAATCCTTTACCTTTGTATGCACATTAATTGCGTTGACATGATCCATTGTCTGCATTAAACCATTCACAAGGGCGCTTATAATCCGTTATAATGCAGAAATTCAATTAATAATTGCAGCTAATTAGTTCAATATTGGAATAAATGTGATATTGCAAATCAAGCTATCTAATAAATTAATTTTACGAGAATGTTAAATTTGTCAATTCCCAATAACTAACACTTTATTGACAAGTTGATTTTCTTTCACATCAAAGACAGCTGCCATCTTTTAATGATGGAAAACAAAAAATGTTATGCTGCACACCATATAAGGTATGCATTATGCCTTAAGAATATAGAATATCTCAGTTGTGAGGGTTAACGGATACACTGAATGCCTCAGTGTTATTGTAGGTAATTCAATTTCAACGCAACAGACTCGTCTGAACACTGCTTTACAAGTGAGATGACAGCAGTTTTTCAGATGGTTTTGTCAAGAAATTCATTGCAGGAACTTCCCGAGTTAGAAATTTCCCATCTGACATCCCCCTATGGGATAGTGGACTTTTGGTTGAAAAAACAACAAATTAAATTTAATTAACATTAAATACTGGTTGGAATATCAAGCGCTCGGAACAAATTGAACCCACTTTTAATCTAAAAATGTACCTGCCTCAAGGTCGTCAGCGGCATAATTTTGTATTGACTTCCACTTTGGTTTCCATTCGCAAATATTAATATAATTAATTTCCATAGTATATACATTTTGTTAGCACCACCACCAGAATTTTTAACCCTTCCATGACCTGACCTTCCTGAAATTTTGCAAAAACCCTGTGCCAATGCATTCTCTTATATATACTAGTCCCCCATAGGGAGCCTAGCATTTAATAAGAGAATGCATTGGCCTAACAATATTTACCTTGACCTTGTAAATCAGTGCATATATAAGAGAATGCACTGGCACAGGGTTTTTAATGCTGCACCAGTGCAACTCCAGTCATTAAAGTGTTAAGTGACAGTATTTTTTGTCATATCATAATTGTTGGTGAGTACCTGCAGTATAGTCTTGTTTGTTGACGCTCCTCCAGTGGCAACTATTTTAGTGTCTGAATCTGCAGCATGAGAGAGTTACTATTAAAGACATGTTAAAGTGATGTGTAACACTCCGGTTGGGTGATCAAATAAAATTGAGAATAATCTTGCTCAAAGCAGTTATTTTTATGAATATTAACCCAAATTTACAATACACACCGTCAGTCTTATATATATATATTAAATGCAATGAGTATCGATGGCGAAATCATTTGGGTTAGTTTATTGCCGATTGTTGCATCTCGTATCGAGATGTAAATATTTACAATTGACAGTAGTTCAGACAGTGTTTTCTATGGAGTTGTATGGTCGATTTCTTTGAGATTTTGGGCCATGTTAGTAAAATGCTACATTCCCCCAGTTGGCATAGCGCCTGATCAGTTTCATGTACCCGAGCAAGTCCATAATATGTCTTTAAAGGTTCCAGACATACAATTACAACAACACACATGATCTATTTTAACCTTTTCATGACGGGACCTGCGCTGGTGCAGCATTCATGATCCTGTACCTGTGCATTCTCTTATATATGCAAGTCTCCCAAGGGAGTCAGGCATATTTAAGAGAATGCACTGGCTTACAAGGTCAAGGTAAATATTGTAAGGCCAATGTATTCTCTTATATACACAAGGCTCTCTATGGGAAACTCGCATATATAAGAGAATGCATTGGCACAGGGTTTTCGGAAAATTTCAGGAAGCTCCAGTCAATGAAGGGTTAAATTCACGCAGTACTATTTTTTGCTCAGTTTTCAATTCACGCACCTTGAATCGCGAATTCAAAACTGACAAAATGATTTACATAAAAGCCTTGTAACTGATAACATTTTCAGTTCTTAATTGTTCTGGGGGATACATGTGTATATTAAAGTGATGTGAAACACTCCGGTAGGGTGATCAAATAGAAGTAGAGAATAATCTTGCTCAAAGTTGTTATTTTTACGAATATTAATCCAAATTGACAACACACATCGTCATTCATATATATTAATTCAATGCAATGACTTTCGATGCCGAAATTATTTGTGTTAGATTATCGCCAATAGTTGCGTCCCGAATCTGATGTAACAATTGAGCATTGTTCAGACGATGTTTTCCATGGAGTGGTATAATTATCGGTCGATTTCTTTTAAATTTTCGGCGATGTTAGTAGAATGCTACATTCCCCAGGTTGGCATATAGCACCTGAGTACTAACTTATAAGTTTAACGCATCCGAACAAGTCCATAATATGTCTTTAAAGATCATCACTTGTGATGGAAATTTACATTGAGCATATACAGAACATGACTGCACACTTATTTTGTTGTGAATATTGGTTCTTATATGCTCCAAATAATCATTCTGATATTTAGATAGTTATGGACATTATTGAAATGAACTCAAAGGAAGTGATACCACAACCGCATAGGCTGACAACAGCACATTGCATGTATTTTATATAGTTGAGTTGAAAATGCAGACTATATGCCCATTGTATCACACCAGGTTTTGTTGATATGAAGACGTGCTTTCCTTCAGGCTGAAATATGTGTATTTCTTACAAGTATTGCAACATCAAATATTTGATCATGGTTTATCAAGAATACAGAAAATGCTCATTATTGTTGCATGCTACAGCTTTTGTTCTGTCTCCCATAGGGAGCCCGGCATATATAAGAGAATTCACTGGCTTACAAGGTCAAGGTAAATATTGTTAGGCCAATGTATTCTCTTATATGTTTCTTTGTGAGGCGATAAATTCTTTCACTTCAATAAGGCTTTCCAGTGCATATAGTCGGCAAATATTTAATTCATGTATCTACAGCTGGCAGAATATGACAAAAACATGCAATAACTAGGTTTTTGGGAGCCTATGGGAGACTCACATATATAAGAGAATGCACTGGCACAGGGTCTTTAATGCTGCACAAGCGGCGCAGCTCCCGTCATGGGGTTAATTTGAGACTTGAGCAATACATGTCACTTAATTTCAAATCTCAAACAAGAGCTGGGCTGTCACACGGTGCATAGCCCCATGTGGCATTCTGCCAAATGTGGGCATATCTATAACTGATGGCTGAGATACTCAGGCAGACTGACCAAAAAAATAAACATTTTCAGAGAAACAAAGATGAATAACTCTAGAACGTAATATCTGAACAAAATGATTGAACACCCCATTGAATAACCTGATAGCGGTGAACATTCATAACAAATCTCTTTGTGATCCGATAACCGGTAGTTGAGATATCTGCCCAGATAGAAGGACAGACAGAGGATCAGATGCATGTTATCCAGTATGGACACCATTTCCTTCGGTTGTGGGGGTATAATAAAGTCAAGGCTAATATACATGTATGTAAATGTTGTCATTCTGTTTTATATATCAAGTATATCACCTAGTTTGAAGCCAAGTGTTTCAGAATGGAGTTTTCGTGACATAAACTGACTCTCTATTATTGCCCGGACTTCAACAGCATCATCAAATTTCTCAACCTGAAAATATAAATGAGATCATAATTAGGACAGCTTTTCTCAAGTTTTTCCCTTCAATAAAATTTCCTCCATACTTCAAGAGAGCGAGTCTTGAAATAGTGTCTGACATATGCAGAATGAGGTCCCCAGAGGGTGAATTTAGTGATGCTCCCCCACACAACAGGCTAGCATCACCAAATGCACCTTCTGGGGACCTCATTTTGCTTAGGCCTCATCTTATGGTAAATATCTATAGTCTCAAATTAACATTGTTTTTAGTTACTTTTTCACTTCTATTCAGTTTCTATATCCCCTAATTTTCAGACGATAAAAAGCATAATTGAGGTGATTAATGGGTGAACATAAACTGGGGAAATTCAATCTGATCCTAGGTCTCCCATAGCAGATGAATGTAGTGGCACATTGTGTGAACCGCAAAGTGGTTTTCACTATATGTGCCCCCAAAGACCACAGAGGCTGTATCCCCCCAATAACACACACCCACTACAATCGTTTATTTTCTTATATTTAACTAGCTTTCGATGTTTTATTCCCATAAAAAAGATGAGTGTATTCTTATTTATTTTCACAAAATCTGCCGATTTCCAGGCACTTAGCAATGATAACATAATCGATATAAATAACTGGCATCAGATGCAATTCGGCTGAAAAGCATGCCAAATTATTCTGTTGACCGCTTTTAGTGATTAGGTCAACAATTGTGATGTCGTGTTCGTGTTATGGTCGGTGTGTTATTGGGGTATGAAATGGGTGACCCAATTGGTAATTGATCAATCACCGAACAGGATTTAGCAGGCATGGCGTTATTAAGCTTGCGCAATTTGAATTCCAAGTATATGTTTTTCCAGCAATGTTCCATATGTGAGGTAGGTAATGTATCGGTTCATAGTATACCAAGTATAGAACATGAGATCGCTTGAGAACAAATCTATATAGGGGGTTAAATGAGTGAGGCATCAGGCCTTTGAAGTGTAGACATCAATCAGTGACTGCGTGTCATCGGTTGGAGTTCTGTATATATGGTGTAGCAAAGTCAGGCGGCGGATGCTTTGAAATGATGACTAGCAGAATTTTCACGCGTGCGCAGTGATATACATTTCGGGAATTTCCCCAGAAAGTAGGTGTAGTTTCAGTTTTGAACTTTGTTTAATTACTCTGCTGGTCATAACCCAATTACCCCAATGGATCTGCCAGTCATATCTTATAATCATATACTACTATATTCACTATAGCATCATTGCAAATAAAACTGGACATTTCCTGAAATATATGGTTTTTGCCAGCATCAACAGTGGCAATCTTATCGCAACACAAATGAGCCCAAAACGCGAATACGTGTTCACGCACAAACATACTGGCATCATGACAGCTGACTGGAAAATCTCAACAACTGGAGTTGAAAGCACGCCCAATTTAAGAACAAGCGACAACCGTGTGTTTGGATTGAAGAGGCTACGTGGTTCATCGCTTTTTATCAAGAGGCGAGACTTCAGTTATTGCCTATAAATGTCAGAATTGTTCGTGTAACCATGTTGTAATTTGGACTGATTCATACGGAAGCTAATTGTTTGAATGCAGAGGCTGTGTGATTATTATTACACCAATATTGAAAACTATGCACCAAATTTAAGTTTGTGTCATTATTCCAGGGGAGAGGAGCATTTGCTAAGTTGAATAAACTTGAGCTTTGATCCCCATTGTGCACCCATCAGTGTTCGCGCTGGACTGAAAAATCTGCTGGCCAAATGAAATTTTTGGTGGCCAAATAAAAAAAATTGGCCAAATTAAAAATACTTTGGCCAAATGAAATCCTGATGACTAAATTATAATTTTAAAACATATAACTCTCTGACTATGTCGTGTCGCTGACAGTATGTTCGCCAACTGATCAAGTAATGAGTTGTGTTAGTTCTCATCACTATTTAGTTCTCATCGCCAAAATAAAACAACAGTTCTGTTGTTTATTATTGTGATGTGATAACTGTTGAATACCTATTGTTATATTACTAGTAATAACCCTTATGGTGTTAGCCTGGTTGTTGTTATAAGACGGGAGGCAGTTTATGACACATTACGTAACTGACATGCCATCATCAATTTACATCAAATTATAGGACAATATATTTCATCTTACAGACTGCCTATAAACAAAATATGATATAACTAGAGTGGAGATTAAGGTTTTTGATGATTAGTAATCACCTTCGTACAACAATCACCATTCAATCAATGCTCCCCTTACAAAATGAATTTGGGTTGTCATCGTATGATGTATCCGAAGTACGAAACCTGCGTGACCAAAACAGGCGATATTTCATCACCTAACTTCGTCGATCTATTCAGCGTTTTGAATTAGATTTCGGTCTCCATTTGTGGTGAAAATGTTTGGCCAAATGAAAGTTTTGTGGCCACTTTGGCCACCGAGAGCGCGAACACTGACACCCATTGCCTATCTTTGTCAACATTTTTGTATTATTGATATTATATGTACATGTATATGGAATCGTTCAGCTGTAATAATTAAATATGGAATTGACAGCTAATACAAGAGCAGAACGATTCATAATCATTGGTGGGAAATGTTTAGATAATAAGTTCAACAAGTTGAAATTACTATCTGAACATTTCCTGAGGGAACCAAGCCTGCAAATAGTGTGTCTGTCATTTGTAGAATGAGGTCCACAGAGGGTGAATTTAGTGATGCTATCCCGCACAGTTTTTAGTTACTTTTTCCCTTCTGGGAAGTTTCCATATCCCCTAATTTACAGAAGATAAAATGTATAATCGATGTGACTAATGAGTAAACTTGACCAACTTCAACTGGGGAAATTCAATCTGATCCTAAGTCTCCCATAGCAGTTGAGGCATAAGCAGAATGTGGTTCCCAGAGTGTGAATTTCGTGATGCTAGCACCACAGTGCGGGATAGCGTCACTAAATTCACTCTCTAGGGACCTCATTTTGCAAATGAAAGACACACTATTTGCAGGCTTGGAGGAACTACTCGTCAATGAGTATTTAGTAAAGAAAAGGTTAATTCCAGCAAACCATATATACAGAGATGCCATAGCATAGCTAGCAGCTAATCATTTATCCCACCTGGTTGCATTTGGAACAGTAAACTCATGATATCTATAAATAGATCTGACAGTACAGAGCAGCCCATATATCTGATCAGTTCAGTACACGCGGAGCGATATGGAAATCAGTCACTCAATTTCCAGCTTCTATTCCTCACTTTCATCAATTAACTGAGATAATGCCCTTGTTTGCCCTAAAGCGAGGAGTATATGCTAAAGCATTGAACAAAGCACATCGATATTGAGAGAGAACTATTTCATCTGGCATCAGGTAACAGGGTAAATCACAGCCTACAGCCAGGTAAAACTTGCATCTGAATCAGTCGACAATTATTTAGCACTCCCACCCTCCCACACAATATTTCTGCTTCAATTTTGGGAGGAGGTACCCCTTGTGCTAACAGCTATGCTTAGTGTGTTTCAGGACTAGACATGGGATCGTAGAACAGGATCCCATGGTTGGCGCTTTGGCTTTAGTGATTAATAAAAGGTAGTCATTAAGGCAAACCTGTCTTGTTATTAATAATTGTGGGATAAATACCATGTCAAGAAATCTGAAGTAATCATTGGATGTTAGTGTTACTTACAGGATCACCATTTGCATTGAATCGGAATGTGCCCATGGCCAGTGGCTGAACTTCCATCACATCAAAATATATCCCTGTAATATAAAAAATATCAAAAGAGTTCATACCTTTACACAAAAATATATCGCAACAATGTCTGAATGATCACAAGAGTTTAGTTCGTCAAATCATGCCCTCATAACAATGTGAATAATGATGTTAACCCTTCTATGACTGGAGCTTCCTGAAAATTTGCAAAAACCCTGTGCCAATGCATTCTCTTATATATGTGAGTTTCCCATAGGGAGCCTCACATATATAAGAGAATACATTGGCCTTACAATATTTACATTGACCTTGTAAGCCAGTGCATACTCGAAAATATGTGAGGGTCCTTATGGGAGACTCACATGTATAAGAGAATACACCGGCACAGGGTCTTTAATGCTGCTCCCGTCATGAAAGTTTTAAATGGTCAAAAAAATATTGATGATAGCCCAAATTTAGTGTCATTGATTTGGTGCTTAAGTTTAAGCTAAAAGTAGTTTATGTCTGACACTCTCATAATATTAGTACAATTTTCCAGTGTAAACTGTTGTGTGCAGTGTGGTTACACTGTTGCTGAAGTGATCACTGCAACCACACTGAAAACTGGAAAATGTGATTGAGACATTGTAACACCACTGCTGAAACACATTATATAGTGTATCTGTTTGTATTTTGAATATGATATTGCTAAATTTTGTGATGATCCTATAGTTAAACTGCAAATAAATCCTTTTAACTATGAAAACAAAGTTCACTTAACTTAGAAAACTGTATATGAAGAATACAGGAACACTGTAATCACAGTGCAAAAATATAAGGGAAAATATACAACTAACCTATGTCTCCATTATTACCCATCGGTGTGGACTCCAGATGTTTTGCAAATGTATCCCAGCTCCCTCCAGCACACCGATCCCTCACACTCTGTCTCGTCAGTGATCCATTCTTAAAACTGAATGATAAACAATATCTCTGTTTACAGTAATGCCCTAAATAATCCACTCAATTACCCATAATTCTGCTGTGGTTAACGAGTCGATTATTTAGGGCATTATAACTTATTCACTCATGAATAATATTCTCCTATTCAGGTTGGTTAACCCTTTCATGATGGGAGCTGCGCTGGTGCAGCATTAAAAACCCTGTGCCAGCGCATTCTCTTAAATATGTGAGTCTCCCATAGGAAGCCTCGCATATATAATAGAATGCACTGGCTTACAAGATCAAGGTAAACATTGTTTGGCCAATGTATCTCTCTTATATATGCGAGGCTCCCTATGGGACACTCACATATATAAGAGAATGCATTGGCACAGGGTTTTCGCAAAATTTCAGGAAGCTCGAGTCATGAAAGGGTTAAGCATACATTGAAATAGTTTGTAGGAATATTCAGATAATATAAGCAGACTGCAGTCAGAGAAGCATCCTCTATTCTCTTTGCTGAAATCTTTAGCTGAAAAAATGCGCTGCAAATGAAAAAATTACAATAAACTACCATCACCAATTATCCAAATTTCAATAGGTTAATATGGATAACTTTTAGAGAAATAACAGGTCCAAAAAGAAGAATTAATCTTTGTTGCTTAAATCAGCCACTCTTTTTCAAATAAGATACATATATAGAGCTGTGTTGTTTTGGGTTAGCGATTATTGCATGTGAGCAGATGGCTGAAGGATACCCCAAGCCGGAGGTTCAAGTGGTTTACTTCCGCAATCCGCTTGAGTGAGGTAAACCAAAACTAACACGAGTGTGGCTATATATCTATTACATACCACAATACACAAAATAATGTGATATTATTCTTAGCTTTTCCGATTGACATCATTCGTTGTTTTGCAATAACTTTTTGCTATAACTCTGCAAACTCCTACTGTAAATTTTGGTGTATAGGTTGCATCTTTTTTACCTGAATATTTAGCCCAGAATATTGGTGCACCTTATACAATGGTAACTCAAAATGGGGGTGAAATCTTGACTCATTTTCTGGGAGTTTGAGCCATGAAGGTAAGTACACATGTGTCGCGATGACAGGAGATATTTACAGCAAATATCGAAGGAGATTCAGCCACAAAAACTCTCCATAAAGAAGGATAATATTCATTGAATTAAAATATTGAACACAGTTATTTTACTCTTCACTATTATTAACATTTATTCCCAAAATCCTGGAAAGAAAGTGTGATATAACCGGATATGTGCGAAACAGGAAGTACAAATTTGGAATAAACAACAAAATGGACTCGTCTTGCAAACAAAATGGACTCGTCTTACGGTTTGACTTCCTAAAGAAATGGACACATTAAACCATTTATTAAAAACTTCAGGTTAAACTACGTAAAATTGCACCTGAATTACAACTGATATGAGCGAAACTGATAGTACATAATTGACTCATCTTACGATTTTACCAGCAAAAGAAATGGACACATTCTGCTCGCTTAATTTGGCGAGATCCGGTTCGTGCTGTCCGACTTAGGTACTTCTGAGCTTTCCTACTCAAGTCAGAAAACTTTAAAGGCAAGTGAATCTCCCGAATAACTCTTGTTTTAATTGTGCATTTCATGCAAATGAAATAGTAGACTCAACACTTTCGACTTATAGGTTAAGATATTCAATTATCAATAATTGAAGCATCAAAACAAGCTCTATTTGGAATTAAACCAAGATAAATTTGAAATAGATCTGATGAAAGATGAAAATTTTGGGACTGATGGTGTGCAGGAGCGTCATCTTGTCTAAAAAAAACAATAGAAAGACTCGCCATTTTTATGCGTCCGTTTTTAACAAACGGACATATTATGTTATTGATCTGTCCGTCCTTTCGCTTTTGGTTTCTGGATGATAACATTAATTAGATAGACGCAATTGAATGGATTTGGTAATCGAGTTTACTGACAAAAAATACAGGTCAAGTTCGAATCGGGTTCTGCCTGCCAATTTGTACCCGATTTATGGCCCTTTTTGTTGGAATTTCCATTAAATTTTACTTTCTGGATGATAACTTTGGAATGTTTGAACTGAATTTCAATATTCATGAGATTAACAGTTATCTCCTTCAACATTAGGGGGTATTGCATAATTTTGTTTTCACTTTAACATAGGAGAGCCATATATATGTCAGTCTTCATGGGATTAACCAAGATGTTCCCCTCCAGCGCGGTCAGCGGAGTGTCTAGCGTCAGCAGCAAACAGTCACCAGATCCGAGACTCAGCTGTGAACAATAATATAAGTTATCTCCTGCAACATTAGGGGGTACTTGCGTAAATTTTATTTTCACTTTACCATAGGAGAGCCATGAATATGTCAGTCTTCATGGGATTAACCAAGATGTTCCCCTCCAGCGCGGTCAGCGGAGTGTCTAGCGTCAGCAGCAAACAGTCACTAGATCCGAGACTCAACTGTAAACAATAATATAAATTAGGCCATTCACACGCTGGTCATCCTATAATCCCCGCTGCGGGAATCAGTAAACTGCACATCGGGCTATAACAGTTAAGAGTTTTCCATACCAGGGCTAGTCTAATTAGTTGAAGGTAGTAAATTTAGAAGTTACACCAATCAATGGAAGACATATATGATAAGCAATGCCTATTTATGCTGTGACAGGAGAAATTTCACACATCAGTTCGGAGAAAAACACAATGTTAGTCGAGTGCATTTGGAATTTCGGGGTAAATTTAAGTTTCATTCAGCAAAATTTTCACTGCAGACACTTCTCGAGAATTTTTTTTTTAAACGTGGAGCAGTCTATATGGGACACTCTACTTGTGATGTGTTTTGATACTAAAAACACCAAATCCCTATCCAGTAACTCCAACAAAGACATCTTTCCAAACATACCATACATCGATAAAGTAACGGGAAAAAATCTTGCCCGCTTCGGGGTTTACTCCGACATCGTAATTGTCAAAATTTTCCGGCATAAATGCAGCAAATTCCAGTGTGAATGTAGATTTAGTTTCCAAAACTATTTATACCAATGGAACGTTGACAACGTTGTCCAAATTTACCATCTTGCACTCAACATGGAGCTGAAAACACACAAAATTGAAACATGGATGCATATTCTCACACTTCATCGAGCATTTCGCTCTTTATTGAGCTTTATTTGTCGAACTGTTAACATTTGGTTGAAGTTGGGTTCATTATGCACCTCTTGGATCTGGAGTTGTGTCCAAAGAAAAACAGTTAATAAAAAATTTTCCTCAAAACTGTTCTCTTCACTCGTGCCCGCAGCGGGTATAATAAGATGACCAGCGTGATTCAAAGTTTTTTGTTTCTCAGCAATTTATTTTTCAAATCAGAAAGGGAGGTTTTTATTTTTATTCCCAACAATCCGGATGGTCGGTGGATTGTTTGATGCCTGTTAACCCTTTCATGATGGGAGCTGGTGCAGCATTAAAGACACTGTGCCAGTGCTTTCTCTTATATATGCAAGTCTCCCATAGGGATCGAGCCTTGCATATATAAGAGAATGCACTGGCTTACAAGGTCAAGATTAATATTGTTAGGCCAATGTATTCTCTTATATATGCGAGACATTGGCACAAGGTTTTTGCAAAATTTCAGGAAGCTCCAGTCATGGAAAGGTTAAATGACTTTTAACTAAATAATGAACAGGGTTGCCATCTAGAATAGGCTGGCTTCTTAGGGCCATGTATTATACATATCATTTTTATTACTCTCTGTCTACTACTCTGGCCAGTATGCTTATTTAGCTTTTCACAACTCCAATCATGATAATTTTAATGCAAAAAATGATCATGGAAATTTGTTTTGCACAAATTACTTACAATAAAAAAGATCAATGCAGAGGCTCTCAAAAATAAGTAATTAATTTTGGGTGGCCATATCTCTTGCAACATCGTGGGGACCCCACGGTGGGGTACATGGAGATTTGATAGTTGGTGAACTGTCATTATACTGTAAAAATGTATTGGAACTGTATAACCAAGCCATGATCAGTAAACTTGATTTCTTCTTGGTAGAAACAGCGGCGTTTGCTTCAAAAGACAAGCCCGATTTTATCGCCAGAACTGGAAAGTGAGGGGAGGTAGGACGGCCTGTGTTCACTCAGCATGACTTGGGTGATATATAAAATGATTGGTTGGTCATGCTTCGCGTAACAAGGCAAATCGATTAATAGCTAGAGGGGATATTCCCAACATCATAATGAATAGGGGAGGTCATGAAGTAAAACATAAGACCTAATTTGTTAGTTGTAATTTTCTAATACTTTCACCATCATTTTAGACGGGCAGTCACCTAGTTCTAACTAAATATCTATCAATGTGGTTATTCAAGATTATCAAGGTTATCAAGGTTCTAATTGTAAATGTTCACATTCATGAAAATGATTTAGCTAGTAGTTGGAAACCACCTTTTGGTTTTAAACTATAGATACATCTACTTACTATGATGTCATTGTCAGCAGGCACAAATGCAGACAGTGATGCTGTGGATATACAAAACTTAAGATAAGGATCACATATGTTATTCACTACATGCTCCAAATTCTGACAAACAATGGAATAGATTAAATTGGTCAGCTTTTCACTTGAGATAAAGTAACTGACGACAGTGAATATCAAGATCTGGCATAGGAACCTATCTATGTGTTCATTTAAGAAATGAATGGCAATTTAAATGTGGTCATGGTATTTTGACTGCAAGAAAAATTAAGCAAACTGCAAGAAAAATGAAGAGGTTCATTTGGAGTTTGCTGATTTTTTATCACGGTCAAAATAAATTTTATCCACAATTTATTTCTTGTATTTACAATCTTGAAAAAAAATTCAATTTTAGGAAAATTATATCATTCCTATTTATTTATTCAACTCCAACGGAATCCATGGAGTGACTACTAGTAATCTCTCAATTCATCAACACGTCCCACAAATTAGATCAAGTTTCGCCAACACAGATTCCTTCTGACACAATGCCAATTCCAATTGTGATGAATAGATCATTCATGTCCGACAATATCCAGAGATTTTTGGAACCGATTGCGGTTATTAGATTATGATGGATAAAAAGTGTCAATGACACTGTGACTCAACTTGGAGAGGGACAGTGTCATATATTACAGTCAACTGACGTAGCGATAAGGAATGCGGAAAGTTTAAATGTTTAAAGTAATACCACAGGTCAACACAAGAGAGCCATTATGAAATTTGGGATCAATTGGATGAAAATTGTTGGCTGTAGCTAGGGCATGCCAAGAGATTTAGTCATGCAAAGAATAAAATCCAAGATCAGAACAAGATGACTGTTGGCAGCCATGTTTTTGAACGACATTAGGAAAAAAGCTGATGGCCGCCATCTAGATATGAAGTTTGGTGACCATCAGATGAGGGATGTGGCCTGTAGGGTGTCCCAAACGATTTAGTCATGCATAGAGTAAAATCCAAGATGGCTATCATGTTTATAACTGAAAATGGTTAAAATTCAATAGCTCCCATCCCATGCCTGTAAATTTTCAAAACATTACGCCAATAACTGTGGAATGCAGGGTGTGCCAATGGATTATAATGTGAAATCCAAGGTGGGTGCTGGTGGGTGGGCAATTTTTTAGTAAATTATGAAAAGTATTGTAACCTCCCATCAAGAGGCAACCACAAAAATCCACATGAAGTTTGGTGACGATCAGATCAGGGATGTGGCCCTAAGAGTGTATGAAAGGATTTAGTCATGCAAAGACTATAAAATCCAAAATGGCGGCCATATTTTTCAATAACTCCCATCTCGAGGTAATCCCAAACATTTCACCATTAATTGTGGGCTGCAGGATGTTTTTAAACAGAATTCAAAAAATGTTGCAAGGGTCCATATCAAGTTTAGGACAATCGAATGAGGGATGTGGCCTGTAGAGTGTGCCAAAAGAAATTGTTGATGGATGTACGGATGGACGATTGCCAACCCATGGCAATATAGCTCAAATTTGACTTCGTCAAGTTCAGCTAAAAATAGTAGCCAAGCAATGTGAACCCATTGTTGGCTCAGGAGGAGGAGTGTTTATCGTAGTGCTATGGGAAAAGCAGAAGCAATATTAAGCATATGAGAGCTTTCCGATGAATGGCAACAAGCCATATTTCCGACTAAATCCTGAAAAATTACCCATAATTCTGCTGTGGTTAACGAGTTGATTATCTGGGACATTACTGTATATAAATATTAAGCCTTTCTTTATTAAAATACTCATTGATGAGTAGATCACTTAGGAAATAGTCAGAACTTATTATCTAAACATTTCCCATAAATTAATATGAATCTGCAGCACATAATTTTTTTGTTGTCTGCTCATATTTTCCGGAACTTTCCTCCAGATGAATAATAGACCATTCCAAAGAATATTTTTATAAATGATGGGAGATTCCATTTAGTAAAGAAAGGGTTAAGCAAGCAACTAAGATAATTAAGCCCGCAAATAGTGTCTGTCATTTACAAAATGAGGTCCCCAGAGGGTGAATTTAGTAACGCTATCCCACAAGGTGGGCTAGCATCACCAAATTCACCCTCTGGGAACCTTATTCTGCTTAGGCCTCAACTACTATGGGAGACCTAGGATCAGATTGAAGCACCTCAGTCGAAGTTGGTGATGTTCAGCCATTAGTCACCTCGATTATGCATTTTATATTTTGCAAATTAGGGGATATAGAAACTTCCCAGAAGGGAAAAAGTAACTAAAAACAATGTTAATTTGAGACTATAAATACTTCCCAGAAGATGAGGCCTAAGCAGAACGAGGTCCCAAGAGTGTGAATTTGGTGATGCTAGCCCAATGTGCAGGAAAGCATCACTAAATTCACCCTCTGGGGACCTCATTCTGCAAATGACAGACACACTATTTGCAGGCTTGAAGATAATTACATTACCTGGGTTGTCTCCTGTGAATGCCACAACTTTACACTCAGGGTTAAAGTTGTATCTTCCAACATAGAAACTGCTTATATCTCCCTGCGAATGAAATCAGAGAACTAACTAAATAAGTACATAAAGGTCACATGAAGACATGAGATAGTCAAACTTCAAGCTTTTACAGACTATATATACAGAATATGCAGATAGTGTCGTCGCTTAACCCTTTAGAGAGTATCTGTAACGTCATATACATGACGTCATGAGTAAATTTAACGTCTACGTCATAGAAATAATTATTAACAAGTTTGGGTCAAAAGTGTCCAATAATTCGTTTTAATTAATGTGCATTTTGTTTTAACGTACGTTATCATAATTGATTGCACTTATACATTTGGGATTTATTGAAGTTATGTCTACATAAAATAACCAAGTTTCCTGAAACAACATATACGTCGTTCTACTCCTCAACGGATAAACGACATATATGTCGTTCTACTCGCCAAAGGGTTAAACTGTTTATGTCCGTGAGGGGGATTTGAGCAGAGCCTCGCCCAATAGATGCCAAATCCCCTCAGTGGACATTAACAGTTTAAGGGACAACATTAGCTACATATTTTATTTATCCATCGCACAAAACTTGCCTTTTGTGAAGTAAATCTGTCATTTTCCTCAGTTTTACATTCGTTACTTCGAAGATGCCCTTACATTTTATTAGGTCAAGCAAACTAATTAGCATTCATGACGTGCAAAAACCAGAGTGCAGTTTAGAGCGAAATAGTTTGCTGGTTTTTTTTAAAGTGATTCTAAGCTGGCCTTGTACTTATGATCTTATAGATGATTTAGAGCAAAAACACAAATCTGTTTATGAATTTTTTATCAATTGTGGTGAATAATGGATGATAAAAACATCCCAAAATTACAATGACGTCATTTAGGTCGGTTGACATCCCTAATTGCACAGGCAATTACATCATGAAATAGTATTAACCTAATAAAGCTACCTTGACCAAATAAAGCTACATTGACGTAATAAATGTAAAGTTTATTGGGCAGGCTTTATGTAGGCAATAGAGATAGTGAGCGGTGGATAATATTTCATATGTGTGGTGGGAAAAATTGCCCAATCTGAATTATAATCCAATATGATTGTATGTGATGTAATTTTATTTTCATGTGACCGGAAGTCACATGATACAATTTATAAAATCCATACCCGCTCTCCAATTTTGCCTTACCATATAGGATCGTTTGTAACCTTCTAAAATAACATTGAGCTAGTATTTAGGATAAATACAAATTAGGCTGTCAACTTCCACTGAAGAGGTGACAGGCCCCAGTTTTTTCCAAGATGATTCTCTTGCTCCACTTGGGCTCACTAATATGGATTTCTAATGTTAGAACAGTGTTTTTTACATTAAACATTCTACTGGATAATGGTTGTATACTTTCAGAAACTATGAAGGATTTCTTAATAGAATCAGCTAAATTAGGCTTCAACAAATCAAGCGTTGTAAATAACTAACGTTTTATCAACAGCTCACATGGTGGTTGTCTTGTTGCAATATGTGGTGTTGTGCAATAGGCCAATAAAATTGTGTCAATTTCTTTCAGATACACATTCCAACCAAAAAAACGCTTAGCTTCACCAATTGAATTCTGATGATAAGGAGCAATTTTAAAGCGCTTTATGCCATTAGATTTAAAGGCCCACTTAATTTTCGAGTCACCAACTATTTTTCTTATAGTGCCTTGATATACGGTTTAACCCTTTACCCAACAAACCGGCCAAAACCGGCCAAATAAAGCTTCAACAGCCTAAAATATCTTCGGTCTGTCTCAATAGAACCATACAAATATGGATATCATTGGAACCGGCTCCTTGACCACATTGTGATAGTACAGTTATGCCATGTGCCAATGCATTCTCTTATATATGCGAGTCGACCATAGGTCGCCTCGCATATATAAGAGAATGCATTGGCCTAAAAAAAATCTTTTTTTTAACACTTTTTACCATTTTTTCTTACAATCTTTAACAATTTTATAATTTTTAATGTGTTAAGCCAATGCATTCTCTTATATATGCGAGGCGACCTATGGTCGACTCGCATATATAAGAGAATGCATTGGCACAGGGCCCTTCTGTTGGGTAAAGGGTTATATAACACACTATGCCATAAAATAGGATTGAAATACTATAATTCATCACCATTTGGAACGTCTGTGTCTCAGAAGGTGCCCATAGAGTAATAGAAAATAGCTGAAATCATAAAATCATTTCCCCAATTATGGCTCCCAGAATGCAACAGAATCCAAACTAGTTTATTTTCAATGGAAGGGGAATAACTCTATATCTAAATATATAGAGTTATTCCAATCGACTTTGTGCAGAAACTTTAGCACAGAACAGACAATATCTCAACAAAAAGAACTTGTTCACAGTTTATTACAAACAAACCCTAGCGATACTGGATATATCTGAAATTACATTAAAACATGTGCAGAATCAATCTAGAACTGCAAGGTATACTTAAAAAAACTCATTTAAAATAAACTAGTACAGTAAACCATATGCTTCGATATTTATTTTGGTGTGTTGGGATTACCCATCCATTGTTTTATACAGGTCACTTTGCATGTTATATTTTTAGTTTTTGTGTTTAAATTGTTTGGCTGTCACCAAAGTAATTGTTTGCTATCAATAAAATCTGGAATAAGTACGATCTACCACTTTCTTCCGTGACCTAATTTAGTTTCCAAGAAAAACGACAGCACATGCTCGAGGCTCTCAATGGCTCAATTTAAAATAACAAGAAACTTAGAGTTGTCCATCTTTAGCTGTTAGAATCAGTACGATCTACCATGTTCTTCCAAAGTCAACACTTTACGAAGGCGTACCACGAGACGTTGCAAATTTGTAAGAAAGCACACAAAGATGGTCGCTCATGGCAGGTCATTTATATAGTAAAACCAGTCCGTACAAAGCCAATGCAGTCGTTAAAGCGAGGTGGTCGCTGAGAAAGTGGTCGCTCAAAGCAGGTTTCACTGTACATCGAATAAGTTGAAAATACAATGTTTTGGAGCTTCCTCTTTCAAATGGTATATAGTATGGCATACATTTTATATACTGGGCGTTCGAAAATTAAGTGAGCCTTTAACCCTTTACCCAACAGAAGGGCCCTGTGCCAATGCATTCTCTTATATATGCGAGTCGACCATAGGTCGCCTCGCATATATAATAGAATGCATTGGCTTAACACATTAAAAATTCTAAAATTGTTAAAGAATGTAAGAAAAAATGGTAAAAAGTGTTAAAAAAAGATTTTTTTTAGGCCAATGCATTCTCTTATATATGCGAGGCGACCTATGGTCGACTCGCATATATAAGATAATGCATTGGCACAGGGCATAACTGTAACTATCACAATGTGGTCAAGGAGCCGGTTCCAATGATATCCATATTTGTATGGTTCTATTGAGACAGACCGAAGATATTTTAGGCTGTTGAAGCTTTATTTGGCCGGTTTTGGCCGGTTTGTTGGGTAAAGGGTTAAGGAAGTGAGTAAAGCAATTTATAATAACATCAAATTGGGGCCCATTATCACTGATGACCCCCTACAGTAAGCCATGGAGAGCAAACAAACATCTCATAACATCAGCAGTTTATCTTTGCAAATGAAGAACTTACTTTCCACAACTTCTGGCCATTTAGACATTGCATCAATTACAATCAAGGACATGTTGCCTTTAAAAGGGCAAGCACAATCTACATGTATCTGACAACAAGGACTATTCAGTCAATCAAAAGTATAGAAGTATCCTTGAAGCTTGTTGATTAAAAGATTGAACGGTTTCTTCAATATTTTGATCTATCTCTGGCCACCACACATTTCATCTTTATGGGAGGCCAAATTCACATTTATTAATAATTGCGCTTCAGCGCAATTCAATTGCACTTCAGCACAATCCAATTGCGCTTCAGCACAATCCAGCCTGATTCATATCAATTGTGCTGAAGTGCAATTCAATTGCGCTGAAGCGCAATTATTGTTACAAGCTTACACCCCTGAACTGGGGGTTAGCCATATATGGGAAAATAATTGCGCGCGCAATTCAATTTTGTATTGGATTTATTTATTAACTCGGGGTTAGCCATATATGGGAAAAATAATTGCGCTGAAGCGCAATTAATTTTGTATTGGATTTACTCATTAATTTACTGGGGGGGTTTAGTCATATATGGAAAATTAATTGCGCTTAAGCGCAATTGAATTGCGCTTCAAGCGTTTTTTATCAGAAAAATCTGTTTTAGTTATGAGATGACCCCTTATGCCCCAAAGTAAACGACCCTCCTCCAAAGACAATTCATTCCTTTTATGGTACAAACAGCTTGAATCCTGGTGAGAGTTCCTTCCCCTCTAGCCAGTCATACAACACAAATGATTTAACCTTTGACAAAACATGTTTAGTAGCATCACTTACAGTAATGCCCTAAATAATCGACTCCTTAACCACAGCAGAAATATGGGTAACTTTTCAGGATTTAGTCGGAAATATGGCTTGTTGCCATTCAACGGAAAGCTCTCCCCGAGAGCTTTTCGATGAATGGCAACAAGCCATATTTCCGACTAAATCCTGAAAAGTTACCAATAATTCTGCTGTGGTTAAGGAGTCGATTATTTAGGGCATTACTGTATATATTGAGTAGTGGCCTGGAAATAATGTCCCCCAAAATAATAAGGGCATTACTTATATCTATAACATTCACTGTCACTTTGTCCAGCTTGTCTGGAAAGAATTCTGTTAACCTCAACAGTGCTGAATAACATCATGATGTTGTGTGTTGATCTGTTGATGTCATGACCATTTTCCAGTAAAATAAATAATGGAAACCCTGTGACAATGCATTCTCTTATATACGCGAGTCGCCCATAGCACTCGCAGTGGATAAATGTGCAAAAAATAAACAAGTCTGTAAAAACATCACCACTAATATAAGAAGAACATGCCGAAATAGAAAAACTTTGTTCTCATATTCATTATTGATATTACTCTGATAACGAAATTTCTCAAGTTGAAACCATTGTTACATAATCAAAACTGTTACAGCCATTTGTCAACAAACATTGCTAATCATGCCATGTAGTAAGTTAAAATATGTTAACCTAAATAGTAGTTCTAAAACTTTTCAAAATATTTTCAATGCTTTGACTTTTTCCAGTGTTTAGTGTCCAATTTTCACTAAATTTTGGTATCTTATTGCACTAACTGGACTTTTATCAGTAATTCCACTGTATTACATAACCACGGTTTTCACATGCAAAATTTCAGTATGGAGTTATCTCCCTTTTATGATTTTTTTTTATTTTTCTCTATTATTATTCTTCCTAGTAAAAGCATACCCTTATAAAATTATATAAATAAGAACAAAGTTTATCTATTTTTCCATGTTCATTTTAATGATGATGGTTTTGATATTTCAAATTTACACACTGTGAGCACCTTTAGTTCTGAGATATACATGAGAAGATATTCATTGTGATGTTAATACATGCTATATATGTACATATAATTACAACTACTTTCACTTAAATACGTGCATTTGATTGGTCAATGCCCTTAGTTACGCTTGGTAGAGACAATCTCTATCAGGTGAAGAAAATGTTGTTTCCCGCATCACAACGCGCAGTGATACTTAAAGAAATTGGGTGACATGCACCAACGGTCGCCCCACATCATGACGCCATTTCCTAAAAGTGTCCATAGTTACCATACCGCGAAAATAAAATTGGTCGGTCGCCCAATTTATTCTCGACCCAATTTCCCATTTTCCGTTAAAAGAGCAGCTGAAGTCCAGACACAAGTATCACTTACTATTTTAGTGTTTTTAATATAGTTTCTTAAAAAAAACTAGTTTAATCACCAACTAAAATGCGGATTGTCATAATTATAAGCAATCAACGTCGTTTTTGATGCATCTGTCGGCATATAGAAGTGTCTGATGCTGAACTACATACTTAGTATAATTTCGCGAAATTATACAGTAAGTAATTCAGCATCAGAAACTTCTACATGCCGACAGATGCATCAAAAACGACGTTGATTGCAATTAAATGTTATGAAATTGGTCAAATTCTAAGTCGAAAAGGGCTGTAACTCATGTAAAAATAATTGGACGGAACCCATATTCGAACTTGGCCTGTATCGTTAGCTGGGAAATACACATACCAACTTTGATTCAGATCAAATAATCCAAACTGGAGTTATCGGTCAGAAACCAACAATGTTAACAGACGATCAAATTCTAAGTCTAAAAAGGGCCGTAACTCATGTAAAAATTATTGGACGGGTGGTCGTCTGGAACGCGCGCGCCAGTCAAATGTATGCATAAATGTAAGTTGATTTGGTTACCCCTCCCCAACACGGCCCATTGATAAATGTTTGAATGCACACATGTATGTACAATGACTGCTTCTATATGTATATCTTTGGGTAATTAACATTTAAAAAAAAAAAAAATTTAAATTGGACAGAACCCATATTCGAACTTGACCTGTATCTTTAGCTGGGAAATACACATACCAACTTTGGTTCAGATCAAATAATCCAAACTGGAGTTATCGATCGGAAACCAAAAATGTTAACGGACGGACAGACAGACGGTATGACAGACGGATGGACTGATAACATAATACGACCTTTATAAAACTCATCTCTTAAAAGGAAACTGTTCATGGATATAATGTGGATAGATATTATTTTTATTATTTACATTGTTCCATGCTTTTAATAATGTTGCAATAATATATTCACCCATGGATATGATGTCATATATGATGTACCCACACATCAAAGGGTTAAACTATTTGTATCCAAGAGGGCGATTTGAGTATCTATTGGGTGAGGCTCTGCCGAATCAAATAGATGCCAAATCCCCCAAGCAAACAAACAGTTTAAGCAACAGCATTTAGCTACATATTTTCATTTCTGAAGGGTTTCATTCATTTCCTCAACGACACCCATACATTTATGAGACCAATGAAGCTAATTAGTATTCATGGCGTGGGCAAACCATAATGCAGAAGAAAAATAAATATTTCTTTATGGGGATACGATTTATATTTTGATGTAAAACTTGATGAAAATATAATAAATTCCATTGATTTATGCATACAACTCGTCCCACTGTTTGTTCAGTACACGATCAACTATTCCCATACGTTCTGGTATCACATGCAGGTTAACAAAGTCAGCCAATTTTCTAGGAATAATACCGTCATAGGATACACCTAAATCAACGATTACTCTCGACGTTAAACATTGCAGTTTAGTGACCGAACACTCTCGTACACTGTCCAACAGACACAGAGTATAACTGTTAAAGGTGTCTCTGAACTTATTCATAACATCCTCATGTAAGCCAGCATTAATGAGCAGAGCTACGATCGATCTATGTGTATCATCCAATTCACTGGAGTTATATCCCTTGAAACGCTGCCAATTAGCTGCCATGAGGCATGTGTTCCCTTGATCATCACGGGAATTTACATCGAATTCACATCCAATGAGAAATTTTGACAACTCCATATTCGGTAGGATGATTTTATTTCCAATCTCACCACCATATCTGCGATAACATAACACCAAATGCATAAAGCTTTGGTTGTTGCTATCTCTTGGATCTTTTCTTGCCAAAAAACAACATAGAGTCCGTACCTCATCCATTAAAGCTACACGTCGGGTAGATACATTCATATACGAGTCATTACTAACAGGATCATCATAAAGTTCTTGTCTAAGAAGATCCAAGCATACAATAAATCTAAACATCAGTTGGCAGCGGTAGGCTTTCAGTCTGCCATAAGACTCGGTACATGGTGTTATCAACACACCAATAATTTTAAGCAAATCCAGAACTTTTGTGCTGGAAATCTGTCCAATGAGAAAAAATGTCACCATCTGTTCAACAACTTTGATGATGTGTGACATCAGGTTTTCATACTTCAGACAGAGCGAGAGAACATATTCCAAACATGGTAGGCGTTCATTTCTCTCTTCAATACTAATGTGACGCCAACTTCTATCTGCATTAACTTTAAATACAATCTCTAATAACTTAATGAAGTGAATCTGATTCTCTCTAAAGACACGCTGCAATATTAGCAATGACTGGAATTTCCAGGTTAGTTCATCAGATAGAACTTCTCTCAGTTCATCCATCGTCTGTGGTTCCCTCTGACTGTGGAATAGTTCCTGTCGTTCTGCTGGTAAATGTTTCAGTAATGGCTTCTCTTCATTCCTATGTCGAATGTTCATCGCCTCCTCCCATTTTTCTATCAGATATGAATACCCCTCTTCTTCTCCAACCAAACTGAAACTAGGTTTAGTTTTAGTTATACTTTTAAAGTAGGCTGCGGCACCTTGAACCTCAAAAGTGTCCGCTATAGTACTGTCTGTTTGCTGCGTGTTCCTGATTATAAACTTAATTATGTCGTCCACTTCCTGAATACCACACATAGCTGCTGCCCACGGTAAAATAGGAACGTTATCATCCCAACAGTATTCAGCTCCGTTCTCCAGTAAAAGCTTAATGCAAGAAAGCTGTCCATTTCTCACAGCGTGATGAAGTGCTGTAAGACCATCTGGATTCTGGAGATTAACATTGGCACCACCCTCCAGTAACAGTTTGGTTATCTCAGTCGATGAATTCTTACCACACACGTCAATTAGAGATAGATGCATAGGATCTCCGAAACAGTCTTCAGTCATATTAACATCAGCTCCATGGTCGATTAACAGTTTAACATTATCAGGCAAGTTGCTTCTGATCGCACTCCACATGATCGGTGTTCTCCATTCAGGATTCATGTCATTAAAACAATTAAATTCATAGATTGAAAAAGGAACTGCATTTAAAACATCAGTGCAGTGCTCTTCTAACAGGTATTGTAGTATTTTTGGATTGTGACACCCAACAACGGACCAAAGAATATCTGTGCTCATATTAAAAAGTACAGATCTGATCTCCTTTTGAGTGAAATTCTTATTTTCACACAATTGTTTGAATGCAAGTGGCTTTTGGCGGTCGACACTAAATTTCAGTTCTTTTAGAAGCCAGGAAATCCTCTCCTCATCCGTCATTTTATCCAAATCATCCATCTCTTCAGTGCCTGAATCAAACAAGGTGAAAACCTGCAGAAATTTATCTGCCACCATATGGAAACATGAGCCCCACTTACAGTAATACCCGAAGTATATGACCCTTTAACCACAGCAGAATTATGGGAAATTTATCAGGATTTAGTCGGAAATATGGCTTGTTGCCATTCATCGGAATGCTCTCACCGAGAGCTTTCCGATGAATGGCAGCAAGCCATATTTCCAACTAAATCCTGAAAAATTTCCCATAATGCTGCTTTGGTTTAGGGGTTAATTATTTAGGACATTACTGTATTAATACTTTTATACCTCTGTTTTCATATCTTACTATAACCCAAAGAAGGTACCTCTGTTTTCATTACAATCCCTGTGTACTGATCAAATTGCAATTGGTCTCACCAAGCTCTTCATGAAAATAGCATTACAGTAATGCCCTAAATAATCTACTCTTAACCACAGCAGAATTATGGGTAACTTTTCAGGATTTAGTCGGAAATATGGCTTGTTGCCATTCATCGGAAAGCAAATTAATAGGCCCATGCCACTCCCCGGCCGAAAGTACCCACACGTACCAAGTTTCATCGAAATCGGCTTGGCTGTTCTCGAGTCCATCGCGAACAGACAGACACACACACACAGATTTCCCAAAATATATAATAGACTAGCCGATGAGCACGACGTTGTCCGGGCTATTCAAAAACCAAATTTCAAGTCGATAGCTCCACCCGTTTCCGAGATCTGGTCTGCGCATGCGCGAAGCTGGTGTCGCACGGGCTCGGCGACCCGATAAAATTCGTATCCGGGGCAAGATACATTCACATAGCAAATTTCAAGTCGACAGCTCCACCCGTTTCCGAGATCTGGTCTGCGCATGCGCGAAGCTTGCGTCGCACGGGCTCGGCGACCCGATAAAATTCGTATCCGGGGCAAGATACATTCACATAGCAAATTTCAAGTCGATAGCTCCACCCGTTTCAGAGATCTTGTCTGCGCATGCGCTGCACGGGTGTCGCACGGGCTCGCCAATACGACAACGACGACCGCCTGGTCAAACTACCCACACGTACCAAGTTTCATCCCGATCGGTCGAGAATCGTAGATTTGTATAAATGACAGACATACAGACAGACAGACAAACAAACAGAGGTCTTCAAAATATATTATAGACTAGAAGGTGACCCGACTTCATCCGGGCTTTGACCTTGAATTGTCCATTTTGAAGGTCAAGGTCAGGTGGGGTCACGATTTGACCCATCCAAAACACTCCCTGGAAAAAATTACCACTAAGTATCAAATTTCGTCAAAATCCGTCTGGTAGTTTTCCAACACCAACACCAACACCCCAAAAATGGTGGAAATCGGCCCAGCGGATACCGGGAAATCGGCCCAGCGGATACCGAGATACCCTATGTATCAAATTTCGTCCGTAAAAATCCGCCAGTTTTACCCGATTTGATTTCCACTCAAGTATATAAACGTGCCTCATATACACACGCTCATTAATTATCAAGCTTCAACGTAAAGATAAATTAGCATTGTGTGGTCAATTTTAACTAATTATAACTAATTATTTTCTCGCCGTCAAAGTTCAACAATGTCGATGTTGTTGGCATTCACCGGTAGATTCGTACACGGAAACCATTTCAGCTAAATGGATTCTTGGATGAGATTCCAGACCATAAAGATGATAATAATTTAGCAAACTTGTACCCGCGGGGTAACTGTACACAACTTGAGCCTATGCGTGGTGTGAATATACAAAAAATATAAATACTTCCGCCTCCCCAACATACACATAAAAGGGGCCAGGAACAGTTTTTTCTTCCATGTTTAAAATATATATATATTATATATTTATAATTTAATGTCCTGTATCATTGTCGCCCCCCCCCCCCCCCCTTTCTACATGGTGATCCTAGATTTGCTCCTGCTCTAAACCATATGGGTACCTTTATTGTACACATGGTACTTTTATCTGTAACATTTCATACCTATATATACAATAAGTTAATAAGACGCCCAAAATCGTCATCATGCAGATAGTCATTGAAATGTGACATTGATCCAAAGTCAATATTCAAGGGCGTTCCCAGATTTTCGTGCAACATAATTGGGGAAAGTTCTGACATCACATAGACATTGAATATGATTATATACTCCAGCAGACATACGTCTTATCTTTATTCCCAAAATTTGGATAAACATACAGATGGATAATAAAAATGTCATATTATACATTAATTGTTGTGTACAGTATGCGTTTTTCTTGCATGTGTTTTACTCGTCCAGGTTGTGGTGAAAAGTCAGTATTGGACTCGACACTGCATGTCTCTTCCAATATGACTTTTCACCACAACCTGGATGAGTACAAGAAAAACACATACTGTACACAACATTGTACAAGAAAACTAAGATGCATGCATCAGGTCGGCCGTGAACTATCTACCATAGAATTGTTGTAGCTATCGATTATACATTTTGGAACACCTGTCTGTATGTATGTGTGTATGCACGAATGCATGTGTGTATGTGTTATAGACTCTAACACTGCTCGACTGATCCGACTCGGATTTGGTATTTAACGTGTCAACTTGACCTCGCTCATAGGCATGTTTCTGGACCTTGACCGATCCGCCTAAAAAATTGTGTGTAGGACTACTTCGATCCCGGGAGCAATATGGACGGGTCCAATTTCACGTGGGACCATGTTCTCGAACGTGCTGATGTAGGCATGTTTCTGGACTAATTGAACAATAGTTTGGCCAGACGCTGTATACACTGGGTACTGTCCAGATGGAGGCGATCACAAAAAAAAAATCCCTAAATAGCCCGAACGAAGTCGAGTACATCAGCTAGTATAATATATATTTTGGACATTTGTCTGTCTGTTTGTCTGTTAGGTATGGCCGGGAAAACTGCCGGACAGATTGGACGAAATTTGATACCTAGGGGAAATTATTTCCAGGGAGTATTTTGGACGGGTCAAATCTTGATCCCGACCTGACTTTGACATTCAAAAAGATCAATTCAAGGTCAAATCTGGTAAAACGGAAGTATTTCAACGAAATATAATACCTACTGTTACTTTTGTCCCAGGAGTGTTTCGGGTGGGTCAAATTATGACCCTGACCTGATCTGGACATTCAAAATTGTCAATTCAAGGTCAAATCGGGTAAAGCCGGGCGGATTTCGACGGGTACTTTTGTCGTGACTTTTGTCCGGGGAGTGTTTTGGACGGGTCAAATCGTGACCCGACATGACGTTCACCTTTAAAATGGTCAATTCAAGGTTAAATCGCGCAATTCTCCGAAAATCAGAGGGGAACATCCCGGACGAAGTAGGGTCCACCAGCTACTATTATATATTTCTAGATTTAGTTACAAACTAAATACCTGTATATTGTACAAAGAAATGTTTGACAAATATATCTGTATCAATATTACCATACGGGTCATTCAAATAGATACGACGAAAGAAATTTTGAAGGGTGCATGGTATCAGGTAAATTTTTATATTTCAAATGATGACAGGAATGCGGAAAGTTGAAGTACCTACGTAATACGGGCTATCCGAATGAAGAGATATACATGTATATAAAAACCAAAATAGAAGATGACTGCTGGCGACAATGTTTTCCAAAAAAATTCAAAGCATTCGATAGGTCCCATCTAGTTGTCAGCCCGAAGATCAATATAAAGTGTGGTGACTATCAGATGAGGGATATGACTGTACAGTTGCTAAACAATTCAGTCACGCAAAAGAGGATCAAACAGTAAGATACCAAATTGCTGCCTGTGGTAATGTTTTTTAACGAAATTCGGGAAAATTAGATTACTCTCACCCTGGTTATCCAGAAGATCATTGTGGAATCTGGTGACGATCGGACAAGGGGTGTCGTCTGTAGGATCAACCAAATTATTTAGCCATAAAAATAGTAAAATTCAAGATCACCGCTGGCAGTGATGTCTTCACAAGGACAGCTTGAGAACAAAACATGGCTCACATCTAGCGGTGACCCAAACTATCCACATGAGAAAAAGTTCTCCAATAAAAGCTGGCTGCAGGGTGAGCCAATTGATTCAAATTCGAAATTTAACAAGGTGTACTGCTTGTGGCCATGTTTTCCCCGCAAATTTGATAGACTGATGGACAAAACCACCGAATCCGTTGAATCAATATACATGTATACATGGATTAATTTATATGCATTGTTATACATAGTACTGGTATATAAAGGTACTGAAAATAACAATATTACTAGTATACACAAAATAAACCATATATCATGGCTATGGGTTCTAATATCCGAATATGACAGCTGATAACTTGGTGTGAATTGAAGAGTGGTGGTGTCTCAAGCATATCTAACCCTCCACATTAGAAACATGCCATTAAATGTCATAAGTATAATCTAGCTTGAGGACAGAAGTTATCCTTAAAACCCCCCTTAATTCAACCAGGTCCTCGCGCGATGTATGGTCGATCACATGATGATCTAGGGGGGATTAGAATTGTTGTATAAAAACAGCACTGCATGTAAATATAAAATAAAATAGTGCTACATCTTATTACAGATTATTGCCATATATAATCAGTGACTATACAGACAGTCTGACAAAATAAAGTTTCAGTGACACTCTATCCGAAGAGGGGAATAATTCCATCTGTTACAGTCAATGGAGCAATTATGAATCTGGAAAGGTGAAATTTCTAAGTAATACTAGATATCAACATGACGCGATAACATATAACGTAAATGCAATATGGCCGCTGGCGACCATTTTTTCCTATAAAATTAAAAAAATATTTGATAGCTCTCATCTGATAGATCAATATCAAGATAAATATGAAGTTTGGTGATGATCGGATGAGTGAAGTGGACTGTGCTAAACGGTTTAGTAATGCTTAAAAAGATTTTTACCTTAATATTTTTATGTTCACTTTATAAACTTCACTGAGTCATCTTTGTCATGTATTGAGTTTGATATCTTTTGTTAACAGTTTATAAATCATGTATGTCTCATGTTTGTTATTTTAATTTATGTGTTTATTATCATTAAATAAAGTTGCATTCCTTAAAAAGATTCTTACCTCAATGTTTTTATGTTCACTTTATAAACTACACTGAGTCATCTTTGTCATGTATTGAATTTGATATCTTTTGTTAACAGTTTATAAATTATGTATGTCTCGTGTTCGTTATTATATTATATACACTTTATAGTGTGTTTCAGAACGAAAAAAAAATTAATAAAATCAACAAATTTGTAAATTTAAAAACAATTCAAACGTTGTTGTATTCCATGTCCCAGCCCGGACATATACACAAAATTTCAATAATATTCATTGAGAAACAACGGACCAAACGCCATATAACACCCCGTATGCATCTTTTATTCCGAGTTGGCCTTTTATTCCGAGTTGGCACGCGTCGATTGGGGCGAGTTAGCCCTGGGGCGAGTACGCCGATTCCGACACCTTTTCTATTTGTAGCAGGTATACGTTTACGCTGTTTTACGCGTAATTTAATTTACAAAGTTCCCCAATTGGTATCGTAAATAGAGCGACCTTATTTGACAGAGAATGCCTCTGTTATTGATTATAAAGTTGGTATACATTAAAAACGACAATTCACATGCTCGTTCAAGCGCAGTAGTCTATTTTCCCCATGTTAAAGGACATCCACAAATACTAAATAACGCTAACCTACTGCCGAATGTTTTACACGACAACTGTTAACATATTTGGGCTGAATTCATCTGACGCGGTATTATTCCTCAAAATAAACAACAAAACCATCGTTACTTGGAAATGTAGTTTGGGCTAACATTTACATAAATCCTCCACATCATTATTCCGACACACACGTCAGATGAAAAACACACATGAAGTAACCGGCCAAATTGGCCGAAATAATAAATTTATAACATAACATTGTATCATTCACAATGTACAACTAATATAGTATATGGTGGATGCTGGCTGAATGCACAGGGACTTTGTAGAAAATATATTTATAAAATATACATAAACAATACGACAAGGGGAGACACCTGTCGGCACCCAAAAACCACAGTAGCGTTGAATTCCGACTCGCAACACCGATTTTGGTCGTGTAAACGGCAATTTCGCGTATATTTCGACTAACAAATGTGATAGAAGCTCTCCTTACCTTGTTATATCATCAGAATAACCGTTTAAACGTGTTTTACAACTTTGAGGTGGGATAAAATCACCTTGCTTGACCATCAACATGCAGGGGAAATAACTCTATCTATCATACCACAATTGGTCTCTCAGAATAGGTCCCTCTATAAGGCGGTGTATAAAAGAAATGGTAACATTTCAACCTCGCAGATCAAGACTATCTTATATCATGTTCAACAACAATTTTAACATTTACAAGTATGCAATAATATATAATATAATAATAGATAATAAAATATGTAATTTAATGAGACCAATAATTTAGTAGTTTACAAATTATGAATGGAGTGCTCCTAACACAAATGGTTACATTACACCAAATGATGTACATAGGCCTCATTGTTAACAAATCCCGCTGGCCTATATTCGCTGCAAAGCTTTGACCTGCACGAGTATTTGAAATTAAAGAACGTCCTTTTAGACACACAGAAATGTGCAAAAAAGTACTTGTTAACATGGTAGATCACGCTGGAGCTTGACAAACGTCACACTACCCTTAAAATTGTGAAAAAAATGACATCGAAAAAAACACAAACACCTCCCATAAATTATTCGCCACTTGCACAGCCATAACCATTTACCATGTGGTTATATTTTATGTTTCTCGACGGGAAACACATCTGTGCATTTTTTCATGCACTTTTCATCCATGTATCATTGACCATTCAGCTGCCAGAATTTTTTTTATGCTGATCCTAGCTTGGGGGTCCCAGGGGAAATCACTCTACTAATTTGTTTTTGGTGTATTGTAACCAAATGAAGGACCTCAGAACAGAACTGTGTAGTTTACTGTGTCACGTTGCATTAATAAAATATTACATATGTACTTGTTCGGGTATGTGAAACTGAACAGATAGTATTCAGGAGCTATACCAACTGTAGGAATTTAGCATTCTACGAAGATCACCAGTAATCTGAAGCAAATGGACTGTACCACTCCATAGACAACGCGGCGATAAACTGACGAAAGTGATTTCGCCATCGAGAGTCACTGCATTCAATTAATATATAAGAATGATGGTGTTTATTGTCAATTTGGATATAATATTTGTAAAAAATACCTACTTTGAACAAGATTAATCTACATTTTTAATAGATCACCCTACTGGAGTGATCACATCACTTTAAAAAACATGGAGCAGAGCCTGGCAGAGGCGACTAAAACGACATGCAGTTACATTCATGGTGCTGCACTCTGGTGTGATACCAGCAGGCAATAACTTATATGACCGAATACCGTATATTAGTCTCCAATATTGTCATTGATGATGTCGCTTACTGATTTAGACTGAAGTTTCGATTGTTTATCTTTCTCCACATTGGGACTTTCATGCATTAATTCTGCGAGTTTTAATAATATTTGGTGAACCAAATTGACGTAGAAGTGTAATAAATAGAGTAATCAATTAGTTCCGAGAATTACGTTAAATAATTCGCTCGAGGCATGAGACGTTTGGGTAAGAAACGCGCACTCGTTTCTTGCCGACGTCTCTCGCCTCTCGTGAATTATTTAACGTAATTCTCGGAACCAATTGATTACTCTCTATATATTTGATGCAACTCAAGCATTTATACTAACTAGCAATCGATTTCGTTGTTTGCCAATTGTATTTCTGATTCATAATAAGTACCTGCTTGAATTTGATAATCTTCAGAGACACAAATCGAAAATGATATACATGTAGCTAACAATGTGGTAACAATTTCAGTAACTTGTTTTGCACAAAAAGCCATACAAAGTTATTGTCATTGTGATAAATCCACTCTACACATAGTTCTAATTTTTCATATATAACACCATATCATGCATAAGATAATTGATCGTTGCAAATATATGTGCTAATTGTTTTTTCTCTCTTCTACCCAACTGTAATCCATCAGTTCATTAATCTTCTCATCATGCTCTTTATCCCTTTAGCTTAATCTACTCTTCCACTTCTCACTGACCACTATATGTAATCTGTTCTTTTCTGAGGAGATGGCTCTATATACGCATCTGATGCTTGTTGTCAAATCATCTTCCTCCCTTCTAGTCTCATGTGAGCCTATGCATAGGCCTACATGTGTCATGTTTTATAATTATATGTTTTTGGGAAGAAAATCACAGGTAAGAATATTTTATATATAACAAAACGTTCAAATCAAAATATAATATAAACTAGTATACACTTTAATTACAACTTAAAATGTTGTATTATGATAATAAAATAACATACAACAGAAAAATATATTTTAACATCCAAACGTTACACAGTGATATTCTGTTCTTTTGTGAGGTCCTTCCTTTGTGTGAGGAACACTCCATTCACAATGTGCAATCTACTGAAATATTGGTCTCGTTAAATTATGTAGCATACCTGTAAATGTTAAAATTGTTATGTTGAACATGATATAAGATAGTCTTGATCTGCGAGGTTGAAATGTTACCATTTCTTTTATACACCGCCTTATAGAGGGACCTATTCTGAGAGACCAATTCTGGTATGATAGATAGAGTTATTTCCCCTGCATGTTGATGGTCAAGCAAGGTGATTTTATCCCACCTCAAAGTTGTAAAACACGTTTAAACGGATATTCTGATGATCTAACAAGGTAAGGAGAGCTTCTATCACATTTGTTAGACGAAATATACGCGAAATTGCCGTTTACACGACCAAAATCGGTGTTGCTAGTCGGAATTCAACGCTACTGTGGTTTTTGGGTGCCGACAGGTGTCTCCCCTTGTCGTATTGTTTATGTATATTTTATAAATATATTTTCTACAAAGTCCCTGTGGCTGAATGCAGCCAGGGTATGGTGTGATTAGGTAAACATACTCATTTTGCCAGGCTCCTTGGCCTGGTCATTTTTAAGAACTCATACAATATGTATTATGGATTGATAACATATATAGAACATGACTGTTGCGGTATTGGTGATTGCGAGTTCTGTCAAGTTATTGATCAATAATTTATGTTTACTTATTCATGAATCAGTAATTTACATTTTATTTACCTTTTCCTTATTCTTTAATCAATAATTCTCTATTCAAATTCTGTTCCATTATAGATCCTATAATCGCATACATTTAAAGGTACTCAATCCGATCAGATGGTCCATCAAGATACAACAACAACATTCATCAAAATATTCTTTAGTTATCAGAATCGATTAATTGCAGTGTCAACTCTATATGGTATCAAATTTACCAAAACATGTTATTTATCAACATTTTGTTCACTGAAATATGACCGTATTATCACTTGAGTATCACAAAATTTGGCCGTATTACCACTTGATTTTAGAGTTATCCATCTTCATCTGCAATTTTGTCTGAGACCGTCCGTTTGACGACGCTTTTCTGGGCCACAAATAATTGCACATCTCAAGAAATAACAAATTTCAAAAATCATTATCTGACCACTGAGCTTTGATCGGTGCAATATGGGTTCCTCGACTTGAATCAAATAATTTTTAACCCCGAAGCCAAAGAAATAGTCATTTAGGAGCGTTAATTCGGATAATGCATCTTTAATAGGTAAATTGAGAAGAATTTATTCATTCTTCAAACCTTACTATTTGAATGTTCTAAATTCAAGTTTTAATTATAGTGTATATATATTATCAAATTAAATTACAATACATAGGTAACAAACACACTTGGTTTTATTAATTGTCACCTGTACGGTTAGGTGCTGGGATGTGGCAATGGGGAGAGGATGGCCACTTACCAAACTCATTGACTTATAGGGCAAGATTTGATGACGTCACACAACACGTGTTCCTAGCAGTGGTAGGCAAAACATTGACCAGTGTCTACCAGATGTTCTTTGTTTACACTGAAGTGCGGTCAAAATATGCGTGTTTAAAAAATATGTATGAACAACAAAGAAAGATAAACGACAAAAACAAAATATGGGAATAGTTGTTATGTTAATGGGTGTTCCAATTTTTCGTGTTTATATTTCCGTTTGATAAATATAACAACTTATATGTTCAGATAAAGGTAGATTGTTTATATCAAAGACATGTGTATATGATACGCGGAATAATTGTAATCGACGAATTCATGAAATACTATCATCAGAATGACTACTTCAGCTTTTGTTTATATTTTCAATTTGATCGCTAAATGGTTGTGACAATTAAAAAACTTCCCCGAGTTCGGTGCAATTCTCAACGCGACTTCTATCATTTTCACTAGCGCCGATGTAAATTCTTATATATACATATATACACCTGGCTGTGTTTATTTTATTTCTCTTTCGTTTTAATGTATTTGTCTAGAAATTTATTATTTTGTAAATAGCATGCATGGGGCGCAAGGATATTCACCCGATGGTAAAGATGGGCGAGGCAGTGTTTTTTCTTGTGTATGGCACAACTCAGTTAATAGAATATTTGAAATCTTTGAAACAAGTTGTTAAAAGATACGGGCTGCGTTGGTGGGGGTATGCTGTTGAAATATTCACCTCCGTCAAAAATCGCCATAAACAGAAAGAATAGTAAAATATAGACAGATTTTGTTCTAAAAAACAATCAGAAATATGGAATAAACAGTATGTTATTGTCAATTTCCCCCTTTGTTATGTAAACAAACAAAAAAATGTTACGTTTCCTGGCTTTTGTTTAGATCCGGATATGGTAAACATAAAGAGCGTTTTTTTTACTGTTTTACTGATATGGAAATAGTAAAGAGCGTTTATATAATTTTTTTGTATGATTAACCAATATGTAAACAGAAACACAACTTCTGTAACACGAGCAGGCTCTTGTTTACGTACACCATCGTACGTCTTGACGACAATATACTATTTACGTGCTGATTATGTTTGGCATATGAACAAAACTATGTATATTTTAATATTCCATCTGTTGATGACGATTTGAACAAATGTGAATATTTCTGCAACGTACGCCACCCGTGCCTTTACATGGTAGAAAAAGACACACTCATGTTTCAAAAAATGTTTCTTGCACACGAATCAATAAAGAGCGTTTATCGTTACTATGTTCAGAATTTTGTACGAACAAAGAGCGTTTATCTCAGTTATGTTTAAAAAGAAATGGACAATATGTGACTTGGTAATACGTTTTTATCGACGTCTTATCTCGCCTTTGAAATTAAATATACGGACGTCGCATGTCCAAACGGTCCTTAACTGGTGCATATATATACCTAGTAAATAAAGAACATTGGGTACTAATTTCCGCTCGTATGTGAGCCATGTTCCTTGATTTTATAAATTCATATATTTTGCTCGTTACAATGTCAGTCAATCAACATCTGTACCTAATGGGACAATTCACGAACTGCATGATAAGCTAACAGAGAGACCAAATTACAATTGCATTCGTCGCTGCACGTGTTATTGATATAAAATGAATATGCATGGTGGACACAATTGCAACCAAATACTTGAACTTGGTGATGCATTTTATATATCGCGCGTGTGTGTGTGCGCTAGTAAATGGAACACCCGGGCGAATTTACCAAATACAAAACAATAACACCCGCAGTAACCGCATGACCATGTGTCGAAATATCCTCCAAATTGTCACAAAATCGTCAGCTATAATTATAATCTGCGCCAGTGTTCACGTACATATATGTTATTGTGCCACTGGAAGAACTTTACCTTAAATATTTCATGTATAAGAGGAAAGTATAGGGTGTTTTGCGAGACACCAGTGTGTGTTTCTGTGTTAATCTATACACAGCTGGCCTTTGTTTTGTCTACCAGCAGCCAACACACGTGGTCGCTGTGACGTCATTGTTTGTATACAAAATTCTCCCCTATTTAATGTTCCAGTAAATGTTCTAACCTAACACCAAATACCGTAACAGAACACATATCCTTAGTTGGTTGCAATCTGAACTGAATTAAGAAATCTTAGGATTAACAGAGTCGTACGCAGTATCACACCAACAATAAATTTTTTACTCCGAACACCGTGACAAAGCCATATATGTTAGTGATTCAAACCAAAGATTGAATGTAACCTGTTGCTGATTTGGATGGGTAAACCCAGCTGAATTTGCATATGATAAACTCTGACCTGTAACATAATGTGACTAAATTGTGCCATTTTATTTGAATGTCTTTTTCAGAAGTGTGTAACTGTATCAAACACAACTCCAAGGATGTGCAAAGATAATTCAAATCTAAAGTTGTCACTATGTTTAAATCAGGCATATGAAACCTTGGAAGCAAGAATGATCTTTAATTTGCAATTAATTTGTTGGACCTTAAATTATCACATTCTTTGAAATGGTAAGTAAATTTGATCATCAGATCATTTTTATTGTGTAAATTTATTTGCTCAACCAAATTATTATCTAAGAAGTCTGTTACCACTGTGCTATAAAACAATTATCTGGACAGAGAAGTGGTGATAATATTAATTGTACACCATTTATATAGCATATTAATTTATATAGCTTATTACACACAAAAAATATGGTTTTGGAATGAAATTTATAAATGGCAGCTATACGTTAGGTGAATTTGATACTGGATTATATTTTTTAAAGAAACCTAGATAAAAATGATATTAATTGGATGAAAGTAATTTAAGTGATAATATTAGTGGTTACACGCACACTTACTGTTGGGTGATATTTTTGAAACCAGATTTGATCAGTTTGTGAAATTTTAGCTCCAGTGTAGAACATACACCTAATAGTCACTTGCATTTGAAAATGATAGGATTGATCAGATTTTTTGTAAAAAAAACATATTAGGCCAAAAAAAAAAAGTGTTTTGGTTCTCGGGCAATTTATTTTTCTTCAAATCAATGAGGGAGGGAGGGTTTTATTTATATTTTTTTTCTGCGCATAGTAAGCATGGACAAAGATACCTTCCTATGTCTAGTAATAACCAGAAAGATAGAGGGAACTGTTATGCATATAAACTCATTTAGTCTTATATAAAAATGACATTGTACTACCAGTGTATGACTGGGATTACCTAACAATATATAATGCCCCTGACATTAACTACTGTTATTGTTGTCTAAAAACTGATACCTCCCCATTCTAATATGTGATCCTGAATTTAGTCCTGTGCCTTTCAATTGTATAAAGTTACAATTAGTGTAAGTTGTTCACAATGACTAATTGTAAGAAGAGCATGAGGATCAGCTAATCATTTTCTTAATTGTAGTCATCTACTTCATGTTGTAAGCCTGCAAGTCACTTTTTAACACATTACATGTTAGAGTTCAATGCACACTAATATTCAACACATATCTGCTATGGACATGTTGATAAAATCCACACAAAAAAAAAAATCAAATTTATTTTTTCTTAAGTTTTTTTGTCATAACATCAGGCATTGCAATAAAAAGGCGTAATGCGGCCCTTTTTATTCAATGCGGCGGGGCCTGAGAACCAAAACTTTTTTTTTTTTGGCCTTAACATACATGTCTATTGAAAACAACACTAGTATAAATTATCTTAGTGATCTAAAATACTGGGAACACTATTATTATGATGATCGAAAGGCTCTTGGAACATTAGTAGGAGCACCCATATGAATGATCGGAGACCCTAAGAGCATTAGTAGGAGCACCTATATTAGTGATCGGAGACCCAAAGGAACATCTATATTAGTGTTCAAACACTAAGCTAATTTGCATAATTTGGGCTCTGGGAACACTTACGGGTAATTACCGAACATTAGGCTACTCTAGGAACACTAGCAATCATATTTTATCACATATTAAGTACTCGATCAATAGTGCAATGGATCAGGAGGGCCCTTATTTTTCTCAATAGTGGCCCAGACACATCTCAGAACACTTAACGAACATTAAGCGAACATCAGAGTTTCCGTTACTACGGCTCAGTGTCCGTGGAAAGGACTCATTCCCCTCACTGATGATCTGTTTGAGACTTACATGCAACTAAAATCAATAGCAGTATGTCATAAAAAAAATCTGGCTGCAACGGGAGTTCTGGGGTTAAACAGAATACTAGTGAAAAAGTGGGTCATTTGAGCACAGTAGAGCATTCAGTGTAACCCTTTTAAATAAAAGTGCTAAAACCACAACATAATGTTTAAGGTGCAGTCAAATAGTGACGTTATATACAGCATAATAGACATATGAAAATGTCGCAGTAACATCAAAGAATGTCAGACTGCTGAGAATAGATATTTTGTGCACAAGATTTCTGTGGATGAAACTACTCATGCTCGGAGAACCCGTGCTATCGTATTACATAATATGGTAAAATAATGCCGAACAAACGGGCAAGGATAAACGTAAAACATTTCCCCCAATATGGAGATAAAGTACGTTCAATAACAGTTTCGTTATCCCACCTGGAGCCCCTGGCACAAATGCAAAACAACGATGCACATGTTCACATTTCCCGCCAAAACTCAATTATATTTCATAATACGTGGGCTAAAATAAAACATAGTAGTGGTCATATATAACTCTAGTTGTTGGACTGATGCAGACTATTGAACAATTTTAGCTGTGTGTTCAGAGTTTGAACGATTTAGCTACCATTCATATTATGCTGCTACAGATATCTTCTGCAATATGACGTCACAGCGCACAAATAGTTTTACGATTGACAGAATATAATATTTTTTTACCCAAAATATGTATCTCCTATAATAAATATCTTGGACACTGAAACTAATGGTTATATATTCTTGCTTGCAAGAAATCTAGAAGCCGTAATAAAAAATAGGTACGCAATACCTCGAGTACGCGCATTTGTCAAATGCCAATTAATGGCGATATATTCTTTGGACCAATCATGCGAGTCCTTTCACTATAACAGCGATGGAAAGACAAGACCTCATTCATTTTAATTTCTTCCTCCTGTGTGTTTGATGCGTTTGACCGAGTGCGCGGGGCGGGAATGTTGATCCCAACGGGGAGGGCCCTCTATGTTCAGTGTCCAAGATATTTATTATAGGAGATACATATTTTGGGTAAAAAAATATTATATCTCCTTCAAATATATCTTGGACACTGAAACTAATGGTTATAATTAGAATTCTTGAAGAGGAGGAGGCCACGAGGCAGATAATCCGACTATGTCCATGAAACCCACCTGCTGAAGCAGAAAAGACCTGCATCCTGTACCAAAAAGATTTCTTGGTAGACATGTGCCAAAAAATAGATCATTGTGTCCCATATGTAATAGTTCAGATAAACTCAAAAACAACTGAGCCTAAAAGGAAACACCACGTACTTCATGTGTCCTACTAGTAATGATCACAGGGTGAAGGTGTCCAGGATAAACATTGGTCATAGGCAAGGGGGATAACTCATTCATTCATGTACCTAATAGGATAAAGGAACCTACCCCACACCCCCCCCCTCCTTAGAGGATGAAGCAGCACTAGCATGACATCCAGAGGACGCTGACTGGCCCACAATACATGCAAAAAGGTGCACCGAGGGGAAAACACGGTTATGACACCCCAACCCCCCCCCCCCCCCCAGAAAAGCTGAATCAATACTCAGAATGGATCTCACAAAATGAGGCAATGCTCAGTGCGGTATGACCGACTTGACAGTATTTTGAGCCCGACCGAGAGACCCAGGGGAGATATGAGAAACCGTTGGGCCCAGACCAATGGGGGGACCAGGGATACACCAGGAAAACATGACTGAGTTGAGCACTGGAAATCATGACCCTGGAAAGAAAAAAACATACACATAAGGGAGGGGACCCAGATGGAAAGATTGCTTGCCTCTGGTACACCAAGCCAAAGAACTGGAAATTGAAGTGTACGGGCAACCAAGGAGAGGAACTAATACCGCGAATGGAACACTGTCTGATCATACGGCCAATCTGTGATGCAATGAACCGGCCTGCATGGTTTCAAAATAAATGTGGAACTTAGTTTAATATCGTTTGTCAGGTGGTGGTATAGGGAACCCATACCGTAGGTTAGCAGAAAGTTACAAAAACTGTGATAACCCGCCAACTGGTATGCTCAAGCACCGATGGGCATGCGGCAATAAGTGTGAAATGTCGCAAAGGTGAGAATCAGTAATCGCTAAATCAGATTAGCATTAGAATCACGCCTACCAAGTGATGTTAAACACTCGGCCCGAGTGATAACATAGAATTGGAAAATATTCTTGGTTCAAAGTCTGTGAGCACTGTGACAAAGACGATAACAAAATGGACTACGTACATGACGCCTAGACACCAATGAAATGCCGATACGCTATATGATGAAATCCTATAGTGTTAGGTGGTCACTGAAAGATACATCCCAAATCTAGAAGTAAAATTGAAAATGAGCGTAGTTCAGACGATAGTGTCTATGGAGCTGAACGGTCGATATTCATGATATGTTCGGCGAAGTGAGTAGAGCGCCAATTTCCCCTGTGAAATATAGCACCCGCATACTAACTTATCAGGTTCACACACACGATCAAGTCCATAATACGTCTAGGTTTGTCTCATAAAAGCGGCCTAATTGTTGAATAAAAATCTAACAGATTAGAAGGCCCAAAACTATAAAGACAGGTCTCAACAACACCTGGAATACCCCAACGGGATAAGAACGGAGGTGATAATGGAGGCGAAAGAAATTTATTCAGGAGCAGTTCCTGAATGCGGCACATAGCCAGAGCAATGAGATATGGCAGAAAGCAGACTGACCGAGGAAACCTCAGAGTACAAAGAACGAAGGTAATATTGTACAAAACACTCAGTCGAATAAATGCCACTTGTCGGCGACTAGGAACAATGAGGTAGCCAAGGCAAGAAAGGGTTCGGAAAAACTGCTATGTGCCGTGACAGCATGAACCTGGATGGACTGAGACAGAACCAGCGGTAGATGCTGCAGAACCTCCATCGCTGCTCGTCGCTGCGAAGGTTGTGGGAGCCGCGACTACAAATAGAGGAGGCATGACCACCAACAGATTCCGAGCCTGCAGCGCAGGCTGTACCGAGTTGACAGAGGAAAATTCATTGTCATTGTTGCCCATCTTGGGAGAAGGTTGTGGAAGCCGCGACTACAAATAGAGGAGGCATGACCACCAACAGATTTCGAGCCTGCAGCGCAGGCTGTACCGAGTGGACAGAGGAAAATTCATTGTTTCCTGTCTCTGCGAAGGTTGTGGAAGCCGCGACTACAAATAGAGGAGGCATGACCACCAACAGACTCCGAGCCTGCATCGCACACTGTACCGAGTTGGCAGAGGAAAATCCATTGTTGACTGTCTCTGCGAAGGTTGTGGAAGCCGCGACTACAAATAGAGGAGGCATGACCACTAACAGACCCTGAGCCTGCTGCGCAGACTGTATCGAGTTGGCAGAGGAAAATCGTCACACGTTGGTTTTTGTTCTTGATATGTGGGCCCCATGCAGTCCTTCGGTTGTGGAAGACAGGCGTACAACTCTGCGGATGGCTCAGGAGGCCGCGACCAATAAGGAGGAGGCATGTCCCGCAACCGACTCCAGCGGAGGCTCCATGTGAATGGAGGAAACAAGAGAATGGCGCTGTTTGTTCTTCCTTTTTCTGTGCTGTTAGTATCGTGCTGGTAATGCATGCAAAATTGTGCGCAATTGTAATCCTAAGACCGAAGGACTGACCCATCCGAAACGACCCTCGGGGAAGGCACTCTCGGATGGGCATGGCGAACTCGGACACGCATCAAACGCTGCCAAATCCAGGAGATGTTGCGACAGCACGTCCTCGTCTCTGAACAGCACCGTCCGTCCCGGAGATGGGGGGAAAGGGGCAAGTATCCCGACAAGGTCACCTGGTGTAATGAAATTCCGGAGCCTCGGAAAGGAAACTAAGTCTAAGTTCTGGCCTAGGAGCCCAAAAGAGGCCAGAAACTGTACAAAGCAAGGCCACACTGGTGGAGGAAAGAACACAGGTGAATAATAGGGATACATACCCACCCCAAAACCGGGAGGGACGGATGCCGGAAAAGACGTTGACGAATGGAGGACAGGTCAGAACCCGTGCGGTCAAATCCCCTGGAGTGGAAGCAGTGGCAGTTGACACATTGAACTGCGTAGGCAGGCAATGTGCCGAGGGCACCGGGGCTTGCCAGCTAAACGGACCACTGATGTGGTAGCTGTAGCAAGTGGCCGGCTGGTGCAGCGATGGTGCGAACCCGGCGGAACCGGAGGCAGGACCAAGGGCAGCTGCACTTGGACCACCATCGCTGCCCTTCTCTGCGGGGCTATGGACGCCGCGACCCTGAGGGAGGAGGCATGTCCACCAACCAACTCCAGCGGAGTCTCCAAGTTAATGGAGGATGCAAGAGAAGGTGCCACGTCAGCAGAGGTGCCACGATCATTGAACTTGATAATCGATAGTCAATACTAGATTAGAATCGATGAAGCGTATCTAATAGCAAGGACAGAGGAAGTAGTGCATAATATTCACATGTGCATAATTTGTATCAGAAACCACAGAGACTGTCCTTCCCATGACAAAAAATATAGTTTCATTGATTAGAAGGGTGTAATTGCACCGGTAATATAATTGTAAGTTGGGGTTATCTCAAATCAAAGGTCATTGTGTGATATACCCAAGTCCACTGACAATTTCACATGCCCATAAATTAACGGAGATGGGAAATGTGCTAAATATATCTTCGCATATTTTAATATTGATGGTGACCAGGTGGACAAGTGCAAATGGTGAATACCAGGGAATAGAAAATTGCGAGAGCAATCGTTACTGACTCGTGGGAAGGAAAGCCGGTAATTAGTAATGAGCACAATGCGTTACCAATATCTTTGCGCGATCAATGATCGTTAACCTGTCCGTTGGATATTAAACTGTAAAACAGGGTATCCAAATATGTCCGGTACTTTTCGACATCCGAAATAAAGAACTCAGAGTAATCGCAGCCGAAAATGGTCATCGAATATCGGCCGTATCAACATTTCATCGATTATACGCTTAATCGTGGCACCCATACCTGTCGGAGGGAAATAACATTACAAAGTTTTCATCGGAAAAGCATTGAGCCTTATGTTCAATGTAGAGAAAAGAGGCAAGCCACACTGTGGCTATTTTATCTAGCATCCGTGAGGAAAATTATTGTAAAATATTGTAATGTAAAATATTGTAAATTATTACTTCTAATACATTTGGATAGGATTTTGTCAGGGACCAAACTCCAAACTGGAGCTTAGTGGAGACGACAACACGATATTGCATCCGGTGCAGTGTTAAAAAATCCCGACGAGAACCCGAAAGACTCGAAAGAGCATCGGTTTGTTTTATTGAGTATTGTTTTATGCAAACAAAAACGATATTTGTTCGAAGTGATTCTCGTAAATAAAACAAAATTGAAATATTTGTTAATGAAAATATCCACCCACGGACTACTGTCATTAATAAGACAGTATTGTAGAATAAAAGATTGTTGAACAATTGTAAATCTAAATTGCGAAAATTGGAAAACACGTGCGTAGTGCACGAAATTAGGCAACTGCGTGTTGTCGTTCGCAATAGCATAAAGAGAAACGTTCATGAGAAATGAACAGATAAAAAATGCGACTTATCTTGCGTCTAGAAGAATTTAAAATGAATGAGGTCTTGTCTTTCCATCGCTGTTATAGTGAAAGGACTCCCATGATTGGTCCAAAGAATATATCGCCATTAATTGGCATTTGACAAGTGCGCGTACTCGAGGTATTGCGTACCGATTTTTTTTTACGACTTCTAGATTTCTTGCAAGCAAGAATATATAACCATTAGTTTCAGTGTCCAAGATATATTTGAAGGAGATATATCCTTTCGGTTTCATTTTCATGGAAGCTACCTGTTGGAATTATTAGAAATACTAATTCAATTCTCCTTGCTAGGTATTATAGGTCAATGATGTTAGAGGTATATTCACAGAGACTTACGCATAAAACACTCGGTGATTATCCTCATCATCGCCGCCTTATTCACCGAAAGTTGACTTCTCTCGGGTGCACTTGAAACTGGTTCCGCCCGCTCTACTCCATGATCCATAGTTCGACAAACTCCCTCTTTATTCTTTTTTTGTTGTTTTCTTAGATCTTGATAAAATCCAAATACAGTATGTACACATTTACAGGCTTACATGTTGATAGCAACCTTCCCGCAGTGTAAGATTGCAAGCAGCTGATTGCCAGATGCTCCTCGTTTGGTCAGGCTATTTGCTAGCTGAAGAGATCTTGGACACCATCTAATACATTCGATTTCTTTTCTTTCTGAGCATTGCTTGACAGCACCAATATCTATTCTGAGACGTCTATCTTCTACCAAATGGGTTGAATGAACAGCCTCTACGACACTTTTATTGTCAACATATGCAGTTATAGGAAAACTGTATTCTTCCATGCTACATAATACGGAAAGTACTTTTCGAATGTATAAACAGCTTCTTCAATGCCTTCTTGTAAACTCGTTGCTTCTGCAGCTAGTGTTGAATGTACAACTCTTCTGATCTTGTGACAGTTTCATGATATTGGATATGAAAATTGTTCCTCATTGACAATGAATAAAACATGTGCCCAAGCCTTGAAATAGTGTGTCTGTCATTTGCAGAATGAGGTCCCCAGAGGGTAGGGTCCTGCGAATTGGAGATTTTGATCGAATCGAACATCGAATCGAGTCGACAAAATCGAATCGAATATCGAATTGAATAATACCTGTTTGTTGCATTCTCAATTAGGATTTAATGTCAATGATTAGATGATTTGTGAAACATTCTATGAACTTTCATGAAGTTCCATTGTAACGTATGTGGCGATCAACCGTGTCCCCGATACTATTAACTTCAATTGAGAATTGTCCAGGAAAAAAAACAGACTAAAACGTCCATGCGGTCGTCAGGACGATTAAATATATAACCACTAAACGGATTATCGGAATTAAAATCATGCGCAATTTGTGGAGTTTGCATGTACATGGGCAATTGCAAATCGGCACTCGGAAACACCCGTTGTTATAAACTTGAAGATGCAACAACAGTCGCAGGGTAGCCTGTTTATGTAGTGCTGGATGCTTAGATGGGTCATTGTCCAAGACGCTTGCGATTTACATACCATGTTTCATTCATCACACGTGTAAGTTCCTGCACTGCATGCAGCTTTTATCGTGTTTAAAATAAACATGAATAACGGACGACAAATTGTCAAGTTTCAAGGAACGCTCCGAAAAAGAAAATACAGCCCACATGCACTTTTCGACGCTGGGAACACGTGTTGTTTACATTCTCAGCGATATTACATGACACGAAGTCTGAGACGTTTCGTCGGCGGATAATGCTAGCGGTTGCTCATCAGTCTCATCGCTATTATAATTTACGCGCGTCGTCTATCGGCGATCTCCGGGCTTCTGGCTACCATGTTCAAAGCTAGAATTCAGATGTATTTAGTTGTCCTATAGTGGCTAATTACTGGCTATACTTATATTTGATAGCATGCGAACATTCGCGATGTACAATAAGAATTATAAGGTGCATACATTCATAATTTTGGGGAATTATATGGCACAGCAACAGCTAATATCGACGTGTGTACTTGTCCGTAAAAAGCCAATTTTTTTGTCAGTGTATATTCAAAATTTCGAGTTGGAAATTTCGAATCGAATCCGAATCGAATTTGACTTTCGAATCGAATATTCGCAGGACCCTACCAGAGGGTGAATTTGGTGATGCTAGCCCACTATGCGGGGTAGCATCACCAAATTCACCCTCTGGGAACCTCATTCTGCTGAGGTGTAAGCAGAATGAGGTCCCCAGAGGGTGAATTTGGTGATGCTAGCCCGCTATGCGGGGTAGCATCACTAAATTCACCCTCTGGGGACCTCATTCTGCAAATGACAGGCTATTTCAAGGCTTGCATGTGCCATCGTATCACTCACACCATCCGGAAATTTAGCATAAGCTGCATCCGTGTACAACAAGAACTTCCATACGTAGTTTGAAGGATGTCCAATATACGGAAAATATATCTTTGAATCCTCAAATTTAAGTTTTGACCCCACTTTGATAGCTTTAAGCAGATCACAAACTTGTCCTTTCTGGAACTCAGTACTCCTCATTGAAATCAATAGCGACCTCTGGTCATGTTCCCTGTACAGTCCAATTCAAACTTCCGACTATTGATCACAAATCGGTATATTCCTCCAGAGCCAAGTCATCATTTTTTTTCGTGAAGCTCTTTCTGGTGATATCTTGACAGTTTTCACTCCTTTGACATAATTGCTCTGTTCCAAGATGATTCCTACACTCAACTGCTCAGTGACAAAACCAACATAAAAAACTTCACTTCCTCTACTTTCCCAGCTACAAACCTACTTCGAAGACCATTGTCTATTTTGGTGTTAAATTCCATCTTTCCAGCATGCAGAAAATCATCAACATGGCTCACAAAAAGTCCTTGGTGTTGACCTTTTGAAACCATTTTGTAGAATAATGATGGATTTAATGATGATTTTTCACATCGAAGATTAGAAAGTTCTGCAACCACACTTTGATAGAATTGTCTGTCGGCATCATTTAAACCATATAAACATCTCTTCAGTCTCCATAATTTCCCCACAGTGTCTGCCTATTTTGGTGGTTTTATGTACACATCTCTTTCCAACTGATTCCCTTGCAGAAATACTGATTTAATGTCTGTAGATTTAACACACCATTTGAAATTTACTGCTAACATTAGGAACAATCCCACGGAAATTATCAACTTGCGTAATATAGCTTTGGATTGCTTTGTGAATATGTCAGGTGCAAGGAAATGACCACTTTTCAGTGACAAATAGCAAAATTTTCTACAGACAGGACGAACAATGGTCGCCCCGTCGTGTTATGCGTTTCCCCAAATCAGACTAATTTATTTTCCTTTGGCGGAAACCCTGCGAACATGTTCGAGTTCGAGGGGATGTCAATAGGCATTTTGTGAACATGAACAGAGGCCTATGTGAGACTCGCATAAAAAAAGAATGCATTGGCACAGAGTTTTCAAAAAAATTCAGGAAGATCCAGTCATGGAAGGATTATGCATTCTTCATTCCATATGAATGGTATGTTTTCGCACATATATTATATGTAGAAAAAGTCTATATTAACCCTTTCTTCCATCTGCACTTTTTATTGTCTGTCGTCTGTTCATATTTCCACAACATCTCTCCATATAAAAAATAAACCCTTCCATTGTATACATTTATAATTAAGTGGGAGATTATATTTAACTAGCTGAAACAGGCTTCCTTTGGGAGCCTTTATTCAGCGTGGAGGGTCTGCGGCCCCTGTGTGCGGCCCCTGTGTGTGGGCCCCCTGTGTGCGCTTTGAACACATTTAGACATAAATGGTCATGTAGGTTCATATTTGAATTAAGCCAAGCCAATAGTGGACTTATACCCATTATTCTGTTGGATGGTGTGGGCCACAGTGAAAACACATATATAAAGAGCTACATCTGGTCAGCAAATAGGTTCATATTGAGCCTAAATATTCACATTTGATTCTGAAATAGGCCCATAGTGAGCTTATTTTAATTTGTGTGTTTTTTATTTATTTAATTAAATTTGGTTAAATCAAAATTTTGAAAAACTAATGCCGTTATAACCTCCGCCAGGGTACCCCGAGTCACCACACCAAATTTGGTTGAAATCGTACCAGCAGTCTGGTAGAAAAATCCAGACAGACAGACGGACAGACAGATCCTACTCTTTTATATATATAGATATAGAAATGGTTAACCGTTACCTGAACTTGATGTGACGGTGTAGGAATACCAAGTTTTCTTCGCAGGTTTGGTGCAGTTGCCTGAAACGGTAGAAGCATGATAGTCAAGCCTGCAAATAGTGTGGCTCTCATTTGCAGAATGTGGTCCCCAGAAGGTGAATTTAGTGATGCTATCCCGCACAACAGGCTAGCATCACCAAATTCACCCTCTGGGGACCTCATTCTGTTTAGGCCTCATCTTCTGGGAAGTATCTATAGTCTCAAATTAAAAAATTTTAGCTACTTTTTCCCTTCTGGGAAGTTTCTATATACCCTAATTTGCAAAAGATAAAATGCATAATCGAGGTGACTAATGGGTGAACATCACCAACTTCAACTGGGGAACTTCAATCTGATCAAAGTTCTCCTATAAAAGTTGAGGCCTAAATGAGGTTCCCAGAGGATGAATTTGGTGATGCTAGCCTGTTGTGCGGGATAGCATCACTAAATTCACCTTCTGGGGACCTCATGATATACTTGGCCATGATATGATACGAATCACGATACATGGTCAGCAATACAATAGATAACAAAATACATAAAATTAGTATTCTCATAACAGACATCTAAACTTGAGAGAACATTGCCAGTTTTGCTGTTTTACACATGCCCATCTTCAGATAATACTTGATTTCCTGTATCACGATACACATGATACAATATGACATGCATACCTCCAGACATTCTTCACACCAGTCATGCTTCCTGATATCAAGCAAATTCATCCCAGAACCATCACTGTAGTCGATGCCAGTATAGTCCCCAAGAAACAAACTCCCTGCAAAACTGCTTACAAGTGAAATTCTCTGGAAATAAAAACAAAGAGTTGCATCACGGCCGGTTGCTGGCATATCACGGCCAGGTGCTGTCTTCACAGCCAGGTGCTGGCATATCACGGCCGGGTGCTGGCATATCACGGCCGGGTGCTGGCATATCCTCACATTGGCAAATTGTAACATAGGCAGGATGGAACCAAGACTGAGTTTAGTGTGCCTGTCATTTGCAGAATGAGGTCCCCAGAGGGTGAATTTAGTGATGCTATCCCGCATCATCCGGCTAGCATCATTAAATTCACCCTCTGGGGACCTCATTCTGCACGGCCTCATCTGCAATGGGAGACATAGACTCATATTGAAGTTCCCAAATGGTGAATAATGTGATGTACACCCATTGCGAACCTCGATTATTCAATGTGTTGTCTGCCAATTTGGGGATATAGAGAAACTATACTAAAAAAGAAATAGAATCTATGTGAAGAAGTTTCTATAGAAATTTGATAATAAAGAAACTTTCCAAAGATGAGGCCTAAGCAAAATGAGCTCCCCAGAAGGTGAATTTAGTGATGCCAGCCCGCTATGCAGGATAACGCCACTAAATTCACCCTCTGGTGACCTCATTCTGCAAATGACAGGCACACTAAACTCAGGCTTAGATGGAACACAAGTTTAACCCTTCCATGATGGAGCTTCCTGAAATTTTGGGAAAACCCTGTGCCAATACATTCTCTTATATATGCCAGTCTCCCATAGGGAGCCTCGCATATATAAGAGAATGCATTAGCTTAACAATAATTACCTTGACCTGTAAGACAGTGCATTCTCTTATATATGTGAGGCTCCATATGGGAGACTCGCATATATAAGAAAATGCACTGGCAAGGATCATTAATGCTGCACCAGTGCAGCTCCCGTCATGAGGGTTAAAATAAATAATGGAGGATAACTCTAAAAGGGAAAACGCAAATATCACCAACACCTCATTGAAAGCCCTTGTTACGGTGAACATTCTTACCAAATTAGATGATCATATAATCCATAGCTGAGATACTGAGGTGGATGGACAAAAAATATTGTTTCCAGATAAATAAAGAAGGATATTACTCTAAACGGAAAAGATGAATGTCGTTGGGTTCTATTTTTTAAACACTCCTGATGGTGAACCTACACAAAAATATTACATTCCGATCTGATAAACCCATTGCACAGATTATGTATGTCGCAATAAATGTCTAAGTGAAAAAGGGAGATAACTCGACTTTTCAAAAATAAGTCAGAGGGAATACAAGCTGGGACAATATTACATATGTTGCAAAAAATCTCTAAGTCTAAAAAGGGGAATAAAGGTGCATAGGTTCCCATAGCTGTTACGTTTGGCCAAGATTCAAAACAATTGACTGGAAAGTGTAGGAATGTACAAGATCGGACAAAATGATGCCACAGCAGATGGACGGACAAGCTGATTCAAGTATACCCCCTCCCACAACTTCGTTGTTGGGACTATTATACTTTTGACCCAACTGAGATAAGATAAACTATTAGCGATGACCTTTCACAATAGAAAATCACAAGAATATGTTAGTACTAGTATTTGGCAAAAAAAATAAATCTTTATTTCCGATACCCTGCCTGGCTGATATTTTCTTGCCTGCCTCAATTTTTTTTCTTTTTTTCTCCAGAAGGCTAGTCTATAGTTACCTGTTAGACTGTCAATGTGAATATTTATTGTTTTTCCCAATCCCAAAAGCAAAAATAAGTTGGTTATTAAGCTCAACATTGGTAGAGATCTTACTGCAGAGTGAATGAATTCAAGGGACAGCATGTTTTTATCCAATGCTTGGCTAATTTTCAATACACATTGATCTACCAAATTCCATGTGACCATGACTACACTATTATATCGCTTACGGCTGAAAGGCATTTTTTTTTAAATTGTAAATATTATCCCAATGTTATCGGAAACAGAGAAGTTTTTGGTTTTGGACTTTTACAGATTAATGGAGTATTTTGGTTAAGCTGCATGCAAGAATATTTACATCACTAGCATTGTAAGATTCTGGATTATTCTCATATATTTTAGCTATCTGTATCCCTGTCAATCTCTCATAGGCTCTTGAACCTGTCAACTCTGCCAGTTTCTGTAATGAAGAGATAGCAAGTCTTAAGAGCAGGCCGAAATTATTGTTATACACGAAGCCGGTACAGATAATTGGGCATTACTTATGTCGACTTCATTTCTGAATACCCGATTTGGAGTTCTGTCACATTAAAAGTAAGTTAAATGATTTATATCATGCACATGTCCATAGGACCTCAGAATGATATATATATGCATCATCGAAAGTCAAAAGAACATAAAGTTTAGACTTGCATGTCATGGGGAGTATTAGATTTAAATAAAGAAGTTACCTTAGCCGAAATAATGGGCACACTTGAGTCCAAAACTATTGCCCCCAACAAGTTGAAACAAGTTTTTTCTAAACTTCACCATAGTGCGGCAAATATATAAAGGGATAATAAGTTGTGTACATTTATTTTTCGTCAATTTTAACACAACCTGGTAATGGGAATAAAATTAAATCGAAGTTTTCTATTGATCAGGAAATTAATACTGAATCATAAGAGAACACGAAAAGGCATGTTATCCAAGCTCCACATTCCCTTAATGTGTAATATGAGTTCTGTCAAAAGATTCCCAGAACATGCCATATTGACGGGTCAGAGGGTCTCCATTGGAGGGAGGGGGACCACCTTGTAATTTCCACCTACACCCCCTTCAACCAGGTGTAAATCCAAGGTTCATGAAAATCCATTTCCACCCCACCCCATCTTCCCGCCTTCGGTTGGAACTTTCAAACTGTTGGAAATTTCCAACCTGACACACCTCTAGGGATAGAAAATTTCCAACTGATAGCAATATCAGACCAAATAAACAATAATATGCCACTGAACATTAGTCTAAAAACCAAAAAAATCTCCAATAATTATTCGTTTGGGAAATCAAACAATGAGAACAATTTCAACCTATATGTGATGTAAAATTTCAAACAAATCTGCGAGACATGAAATTTCCATCTGTTGAAACTTTTGACAACCCAGCCTGTCACCATACACATCCTTGCTTGTTGTTACTATCAATAATCCATTTGAAATCTTGCAACAAGCTAACACTATTGCAATGCACACAGAAAATTGGATAATTTAGCTTCTAAAATTTAGCAAAAGGCCAATTGAATTATTTTTTGTCTCAACTCAGCTGAAATCCAATGCTATATAATTAACAGGACTAATGAGGACTCGTATCAGTCGATACCTCTGCACTTCCAATTCTCTCTTCAAGCTGCTTGCATTGTTTTGTTGTACTTGCATCCATCCATATTGGTGAATTTTCCACTGCAAAGCAATCCTGATAGAAGAAAAGACCTATCATATATCATATCCACATATCACTAAGGTACAGATATATATATATCATATCCACATATCACTGAGGTACATTTATATATATCATATCCACATATCACTAAGGACAGTACATTTCAAAGTGCTTAAGCCTTTGAACCTGTAACATCAAAATATTTTATAATTCTTATCTGACCCTGTCCCGTAACTGCAAGATATTTGCATAGAAAACGTGCATTTCGTGACATTGTGTGCTCCGTCAATTTGTGTATGTTGAATCATGCATCATTATACTGGTGAATTGGCTTTGTTTTGCCGAAAATATCCTTTGCAACAAAACCACAATTATCCACAGCGCTATTTATGTGATTAAAATTATCATGTGAACCTGCAAAAAAATGCAACAGACTCGCCTGAACACTCCTTTAACCCTTTCATGATGGGAGCTGCGTTGGTGGAGCTTTGCAGATCCCATAAGGAGCCTTGCATATATAAGAGAATGTATTTGCTTACAAGGTCAAGGTGAATATTGTTAGGCCAATGCATTCTCTTATATATGTGAGGCTCCCTGTGGGAGACTCGCATATATAAGAGAATGCATCGGCATAGGGTTTTCGCATATTTCATGAAGCTCCAGTCATGTAAGGATTAAAGCCAGTTCATCATATTTATGAATGTTCAATGGCAAAAAATTCAAAGCAGCAGCCAATTAGCTATAAGATTGATTTGTCCCAAAGACAAAAAAAAGATTTTGGTAAGCTTATAGTCATCATGTTCCCAGTTCTGAGATAACTTGTTAAGTTATATTCTGATTTAGCTTATCCAAATTATATAACATCTCCTATCTTCCCTATATGAAGGTTTCTCTTTGAAAAGTAACTATTATCTGCCTGATTATAGTCAGTGTGGAATCACATGGTTTCGAGGTTGGTGAGTAAGTACCATGCATTCAAAATGTACTAACGCACAAAAACGTAAAATATGAGGAACTGACACAAAACAAACAATTTGACTGTTACGAGACTATGCTTGTTTATTTTTAAAACAAGTTGATGCCTTATCGGTTCTGAAATGCTCCGTAACATTCTGACCAAATTTTCCAGGCGGATGTTCCTGGAATACACAAGTCCATACATCTAGGAGAATCCTTCGACTGACAACTTTGGTCAGAATGTTAGAACAAACAACTGTGAGTTTGGACACAAATCAGATGTCGGCTTGTTTGAAAAATAGTATAGCTTATGCTCATGGCTGCCAAAATATATGTAATATATCATTATCCTAGTTTATTACCTTTTTCCTCGTTTCTGGTCTTGTTTGCGAACGCCTCGACCATTTTGAATGTGTGGTACTCATCAACCCGAAACCACGTGATTCCCTACCGTGATAGTAACTCACTGCTAAATTTGTGTAACTCACCTTCAGTTGCTCATGTAATGTCTTTTCTTGTTTCAAATTCTGAAGAACATCTTGAGCATCTTTGGTCCAGTACACACTCCCATGTTGCTGCAAAAGTAGATACATACATGTATAATTTTTATCATATTCAAATAATCTAATGTACATCGCTCTTACAGGTAACTAACAAGATATCCCTTTTGCACATAGGGTTTAGTAAAAGTTCATATATGATGCTTTATACGCCAGCCACTAATTTAGTACCCAAATATTTTCATTGAAAATAGCCCGTACCATATTTATGTCATTGAAATCTTTAAATTATCCCATAAACGATAAAATATTGAAGTGCAAAACAATTCTTCGCACACCGTTGGCACAATTCCAATCTGGCCTTATTTCACTCAAGATTGTGGAATCCCTCAAAAGTCATGGCAATCTTCTCATACAAAAATTGTTAACCCCGTACCAACAAGAACGTGGCTCAAAATATGTCCAGGATACATCTCTGGCATTTTGGACTCATACAAAAAGTAAAGACTGCAAATATTATTTACACATTAATACACAACAACCAGTACCTGACCAGAACCAGCTAGAGCGGCAACTTTCTCAAACGGAAAATCAGCTGCTTTCATCCGATCGAGCAAAATGTCCAGCGCCTAGAACAGGATGAAAAAAATAACATATTATCCGCAAATCATATATGTATAGTCAGAATACATATTAAGTTTAGTAAACTCTTTCAAATATTCAGGATTAGGCTGGATTTCATCCTGTTTATAACAATGTGGACAATTGGTTATTTCGTTTCGAGGGACTATAGAAATGAGCGGTGTCCTTCCAAAACATTTATTGTCTGGATGATAACTTGAATAATATTTTACACAACAGAATGTGGATTAATCACATAAAAATACAGATCAAATTCAAATTTGTTTCCTGTCCAACCATTTCTGATGAAGTTATGCCCCTTTTTTCACTTGACACTTCTGTATTAAACTCACACGTATATCCACGGCATATACTCATGGCGATATGTACGAAGCTTGTGTATTAAACTCACAGGTATATCCACGGCATATACTCAGCAATATGTATGAAGCTTGTGTATTAAACTCATGCGCATATCCGCGGCATATACTCGACTAGTCGTAGACGACGGTGAAATGTCAGAACGTCGACTCTGAATTTTGCCGTCGACTAGTCGGAATATAGTGTATTAGTTTCAACGTTTTCAAGATCGATTCTGGCATAAACGGTGTTAACTGCGCGTAAGTTATGGTAAGTATAATGTTTGGTGGCACCCGGAATTGACAGTGTTACTAGTATAGACACACACGGACCGGTGACCCGACTATTAATTGGACGAATGAAATTGACAACACAATGTCTCACTCGTCGTTTGAGGTCAAAGACATGATGGCAATGATTGACGCGGCTTTGTAGTTTGTCCGAGACCGCTTTGATACAGACACTGTGTATATTTCCATTGATCTCGCACCGTCGGATTATGATGCGACGCTGGGTGCAGGTCGCTTAAGGTGACGTCATTTGTGCTACCGTTTATAAATGATACTGACATTAAGAACTGGCTATCGTATTCTACAACGTAGCCTATACTATAGGGCGTATTTAGTCGGAACATTAACATTTTATAGTGACACCGCTCGGCACCGGTTTATTGGTGATCACGTGACTAAACGAAATAATCTCGAACGCTGATATTAAATTTAAAACCTGTATAAATGATTGTATATGTCTAATTATATAATTACATTCAGTGTGTTGGATAAATATCAAGATATTTACAGTATTATTTCCGCAATAAATTGGTGTGTATGCAGGGAAATGCGCAACGCAATAGAACACCATTGCATCAGTCATCAGTGTACGCCATGTACGATGAATTTTCCGTACAATGTTATGTTTGAAAGTTTTGATATCGGGTACCGACTAGTAGATGCAACGCGACTTTTGGGCCTCGACTAGTCGACTCTGAAATTCACTAATCGTTTCAACACTACAGCGATGTGTACAAAGCTTGTATATTAAACTCACGCATGTACTCTTGAGATCCAAATAAACATAGGGGCAGAATAATAGTACGGGGGGGGGAAATATCCTAAAAATTAGATAATAGTACATGAGTGAAATAATGGGATTATTGCCCAACATATTGTTTGTTTAGCCCTATAAGAACCAAGAGAAGATGTGTTAGCCCTAGTCTAATTCTTAATAATCATTTTATATGAAAAGCAGTCATTTGGAATGAAATAAACAAAATTATAGGGACCCAAACAGCAGCATGCATGGAGGATTTTTACTTTAAATTTAACAAGAGATGGACTGTCGTCCGGTGCATACCCCCTCGTGGCATACCGCCTAGTGTGGGCACATCTATAACTTATGATGGCTATACTCAGACATATGGACCCAGAAATCAACATTTTCATATAAACAAAGATGAATAACTATAGAACAAAAAACCAAAACAAACATTTGAATGTGCCATTAAATGTCCTCATAGTGGTGAACATCCATACAAAATTTCAATGAGATCCGAGCATTACTGTTCAAGTTATGAGCTGAACAGACATCGGATGGACCAAACAGCCAACATTTCCAGATAAACAAAGATGAATAACTCTAGAATGGAAAAGCGGCACAAAACGTTGGAACCCTCTATTTAATGTCCTCATAGTAGTGAACATCAATACCAAATTCCATTGAGATCCCAGCACAACTGTTGAAGTCACGACATGAACAGACACCAGACGGACCAAAAAGCCAATATTTCCAGATGAACAAAGATGTATAACTCTAGAATGGAAAATCCGAACAAAACGATGGAAGCCTCTTTTTAATGTCCTCATAGTAGTGAACATCCATACCAAATTCCATTGAGATCCCAGCATGACTGTTGAAATTAGGATTGAACAGACACCAGACAGACCAAACAGCCAACATTTCCAGATAAACAAAGATGAATAACTCTAGAATGGAAAATCCGAACAAAACGATGGAACCCACTATTGAATGCCCTCATAGTAGTGAACATACATACAAAATTTCATTGATATCCGAGCACTACTGTTCAAGTTATGACATGAACAGATACCAGACGGACCAAAAATCCAACATTTCCAGATAAACAAAGATGAATAACTCTAGAATGGAAAATCCGAACAAAACGATGGAACCCTCTATTTAATGTCCTCATAGAAGTGAACATCCATACCTAATTTTATTGAGATCCGAGCACTACTGTTCAAGTTATGACATGAACAGACATCGGACGGACGGACGTCCGGACGCACGAAGGACGGACGTACGCATGCACGGACAGGTGCAAAACAGTATTAAAAGGGGGTATAATAAGTGTACCTGTATGAATATCCATGGCAGCTACTCATGGCGAGATGTATGAAGCATGTGTATTATACTCACACATTAGATCATGCCATGAATCTCCACTCTGGCTAACGCCTGTAAAGACCATATTCCACAGTACAAAACCTTGGAACTTTTAGGGTTTTTGAAGTCTGACAGGGAACCTTATAAAGTCGAAAAAATAATGTGGGGAATATATTTCTGAGTTGTTAATTGTTCCTTAATAATGTACTTCACTGTAGGTGAATATCCCAACTCTAAATTGCATGATTTTCTCTTAGTTTTGTGAGCCAATATCGCAATAAACATCAAATTAATTACCCAGGAGAAATGACATAATTGTAAGCCACTCAACACAAAATCGCTCACAAATTCACTTAAATCATGAAATTTCAAGTTGGCGCCTTCACCCACGGTGAAGTACATTATTAAGGAACAGATAACAACTAAAAAACATATTCCCCGCGCTACTGTTTCGACTTTATAAGGTGGCCTGTCAAAAGTTCCAAGGTTTTGTACAGGTGGAATATGATCTCTACACGCGTTAGCCAGAGTCGAGATTCATGGCATGATCTATTCACACATACATGTACTAGTATATCCATGGCATATCAAGCAACGCACAGTATTGCTTGTGTATTGCTTCATTGTGTGTGCATCCACAGCTGGCCATTGCCTGCTATATGGCATACCAATTGCTTGCTATTAACTTTGGGCAGGCACAGGGGAGTTGAGGGGGGTATCTTTAACTTTGGTCAAAATGTTCAGCAGTTGGAAATTACATGCCTGACACAATATCAGTTGGAAATTTCAAATATAGGTTTAAATTGTTGTGATAGTTTGAATTTCAAACCAGTATTTAGCATGAAATTTATTGTGTTAGAAATGTGACAAAAGTGAGGATAGTTTCGGGCTTCAAACACAGTGGGGAATAACGTGGTTTTGAGGTTGGTGAGTACCACACATTCAAAATTTGTAAAGACACAAAAACATAATATATGAGGAACTGACATAAAACATAGCATTTTAACTGTTATGAGCATATGCTAGTTTATTTTTAAAACAAGTTGATACCTTATTTCTTCGGAAATACTCAGTAGTTTTCTATAACATTACGACCAAAATTGCCAGTCGGAGGTTCGTGGAATACACCAGTCCATACATCTAGGAGAATCCTTCGACTGACAATTTTGGTCAGAATGTTAGAGCAAACAATTGTGAGTTTGGACACAATGAATTATCAGATTGTTTGAAAAAATAGTATATCATATGCTTGTAGCAGCAAAAACACTATGTAGTATATCATTATCATAGTTTATTGCCTTTTTCTTGTTTCTGGTCGCGTTTGCAACTGCCTCAACCATTTTGAATCCATGATAATCATCAACTCGAAACCACGTGATTCCCCACCGTGAAACAGCCAACGGCCTTTAATATATACCTTGACCCACATAAGTGGGGGCGATGTCACTGTCACCTTGTCTTCATGAATATGCACTCCATCTTGTGTTCTGAAGAAAATTATGTTAAAAAACAAGCTATAAATTATATATAAAAGGGTTTCATAGGAATTTATGTTGTTGTTGTAAGTGCTGCCATGCAGAGACGTTTTTTTGAAAGACCAGATCAGTAACTCATCGATCAAGACACCATGCCAAAGAAAATTGAAGAATCATCTTCACTCAGTGTGTTTAAAACAAAATACCTAATAACAGATTCAATTCAAAATCTGGGTCCGTGAAGTTAGCACAACATTCAACATTCAACATTCGTTCAACATTCGCGTGAAGTTGGCACAACATTCAACATTCAACATTCGTTCAACATTCAAATTTTCTTGTACATACTGGTACATAAGTTTTTTTAACGTGAATGGATTAAGTGGGTTGTATATATAGCACTCCTATCAAAATTAGAGTATTCGATACTTCGATGCTCATTTTTGAGCAATTTTAACATTCGATTTTTCTTGTACGTAAATTGTTTTAACGTGAATGGATTTAGTGGGTCGTATATATATCACTCCTACCAAAATGAGTATTCGATACTTCGATGCTCATTTTTGAGCAATTTTAACATTCAATTTTTCTTGTACATAAATTGTTTTAATGTGAATGGATTTAGTTGGTCGTATATATAGCACTCCTATCAAAATGAGTATTGGATATTTCGACGCTCATTTTTGAGCAATTTCAATTCCGGGGGAGAGAGGTGGCACATCATATACGCATGATCGGATCGGGTCCATATATGCAGGGATTGTACCCTGATGGTACTTTAATTCTCCATAGGGCCCACGCCTAGCATGTGTGGTTTTCGCTGGCGAATGTTGAACAGAAAGAACATTCAACATTCGTTCAACATTCGCGTGAAGTTGGCACAACATTCAACATTCAACATTCGTTCAACATTCGAATTTTCTTGTACATTTGTTTTTGAACGTGAATGGATTGAGTGGGTTGTATATATAGCACCTCTGTCAAAATTAGAGTATTCGATACTTCGATGCTCATTTTTGAGCAATTTTAACATTCGATTTTTCTTGTACGTAAATTGTTTTAACGTGAATGGATTTAGTGGTCGTATACATAGCACTCCTATCAAAATGAATATTGGATACCTCGACGCTCATTTTTGAGCAATTTCAATTCCGGGGGAGAGAGGGGGCACATCATATGCGCATGATCGGATCGGGCCCATATATGCAGGCATTGTACCCTGATGGTACTTTAATTCTCCATAGGGCCCACGCCTATCATGTGTGATTTCGCTGGCGAATGTTGAATAGAAAGAACATTCAACATTCGTTCAACATTCGCGTGAAGTTGGCACAACATTCAACATTCAACATTCGTTCAACATTCGAATTTTCTTGTACATACTGGTACATAAGTTTTTTTAACGTGAATGGATTAAGTGGGTCGTATATATAGCACTCCTATCAAAATTAGAGTATTCGATACTTCGATGCTCATTTTTGAGCAATTTTAACATTCGATTTTTCTTGTACGTAAATTGTTTTAACGTGAATGGATTTAGTGGGTCGTATATATAGCACTCCTATCAAAATGAGTATTCAATACTACGATGCTCATTTTTGAGCAATTTTAACATTCGATTTTTCTTGTACATAAATTGTTTTAATGTGAATGGATTTAGTTGGTCGTATATATAGCACTCCTATCAAAATGAGTATTGGATATTTCGACGCCCATTTTTGAGCAATTTCAATTCCGGGGGAGAGAGGTGGCACATCATATACGCATGATCGGATCGGGTCCATATATGCAGGGATTGTACCCTGATGCTACTTTAATTCTCCATAGGGCCCACGCCTAGCATGTGTGGTTTTCGCTGGCGAATGTTGAACAGAAAGAACATTCAACATTCGTTCAACATTCGCGTGAAGTTGGCACAACATTCAACATTCAACATTCGTTCAACATTCGAATTTTCTTGTACATTTGTTTTTGAACGTGAATGGATTGAGTGGGTTGTATATATAGCACCTCTGTCAAAATTAGAGTATTCGATACTTCGATGCTCATTTTTGAGCAATTTTAACATTCGATTTTTCTTGTACGTAAATTGTTTTAACGTGAATGGATTTAGTGGTCGTATACATAGCACTCCTGTCAAAATGAATATTGGATACCTCGACGCTCATTTTTGAGCAATTTCAATTCCGGGGGAGAGAGGGGGCACATCATATGCGCATGATCGGATCGGGCCCATATATGCAGGCATTGTACCCTGATGGTACTTTAATTCTCCATAGGGCCCACGCCTATCATGTGTGGTTTTCGCTGGCGAATGTTGAATAGAAAGAACATTCAACATTCGTTCAACATTCGCGTGAAGTTGGCACAACATTCAACATTCAACATTCGTTCAACATTCGAATTTTCTTGTACATACTGGTACATAAGTTTTTTTAACGTGAATGGATTAAGTGGGTCGTATATATAGCACTCCTATCAAAATTAGAGTATTCGATACTTCGATGCTCATTTTTGAGCAATTTTAACATTCGATTTTTCTTGTACGTAAATTGTTTTAACGTGAATGGATTTAGTGGGTCGTATATATATCACTCCTACCAAAATGAGTATTCGATACTTCGATGCTCATTTTTGAGCAATTTTAACATTCGATTTTTCTTGTACATAAATTGTTTTAATGTGAATGGATTTAGTTGGTCGTATATATAGCACTCCTATCAAAATGAGTATTGGATATTTCGACGCTCATTTTTGAGCAATTTCAATTCCGGGGGAGAGAGGTGGCACATCATATACGCATGATCGGATCGGGTCCATATATGCAGGGATTGTACCCTGATGGTACTTTAATTCTCCATAGGGCCCACGCCTATCATGTGTGGTTTTCGCTGGCGAATGTTGAATAGAAAGAACATTCAACATTCGTTCAACATTCGCGTGAAGTTGGCACAACATTCAACATTCAACATTCGAATTTTCTTGTACATAAGTTTTTTTTAACGTGAATGGATTAAGTGGGTCGTATATATAGCACTCCTATCAAAATTAGAGTATTCGATACTTCGATGCTCATTTTTGAGCAATTTTAACATTCGATTTTTCTTGTACATAAATTGTTTTAATGTGAATGGATTTAGTTGGTCGTATATATAGCACTCCTATCAAAATGAGTATTGGATATTTCGACGCTCATTTTTGAGCAATTTCAATTCCGGGGGAGAGAGGTGGCACATCATATACGCATGATCGGATCGGGTCCATATATGCAGGGATTGTACCCTGATGGTACTTTAATTCTCCATAGGGCCCACGCCTATCATGTGTGGTTTTCGCTGGCGAATGTTGAATAGAAAGAACATTCAACATTCGTTCAACATTCGCGTGAAGTTGGCACAACATTCAACATTCAACATTCGTTCAACATTCGAATTTTCTTGTACATAAGTGTTTTTAACGTGAATGGATTAAGTGGGTCGTATATATAGCACTCCTATCAAAATTAGAGTATTCGATACTTCGATGCTCATTTTTGAGCAATTTTAACATTCGATTTTTCTTGTACGTAAATTGTTAATTGTTTTAACGTGAATGGATTTAGTGGTCGTATACATAGCACTCGTATCATAAGGCCTAAAAAATATATACGTTTGTTTCCGCTAACCCGACCGACCCTATTTTAAACCGCCGACTCTAAACTTTTTATTTTGAGATTTTTTTTTTTAAATATCTAAATCTCTATTATATTGGAAGAAAACCAACAATGATATTTTTGTTGTTGGTAATTAAAACAAATTAGGCATAATTCCATTGTAATTTGTAACTATTATTAATTAATTCGTTGGAATTACCGGTAGACGAGTGTGCAAGACCTACTTCCGGTATCGTTTCGTTATGAAATTGTCAATGCGTATGAAATAACTGCGGTACGTTTTTTCATTCAAAATTTATTTGAACTTTGACAAAACAATCTATGATCCGAGAATGGGTTAATCCATTAGTTATTGATGACTTCACCACTACAATATAAATACATTAACTATTTAACCACAGCATAACATTTATTTCTACGAACATTTCATATTGGTACGTTGAATAGTGTCAAATAATGATCAAGTTTCCTATTTTCGTGGTACATATACATCGTTTTTATCATACAGTCACAATGGGCTTGATTCAGTGCAGCTTTAAACCTTCAGGTCTAACAAATATAGGGTTTCCACTTATCTAATTGAATTCAATTCAATTTTATTGAATTTAGAACAAATATTGTTTAAAAAGCAAACTTTTTTTTCAAACTTCAAAGTTATTATTATTATTTTTTTTTAGAAATTAGAAGCTTGGTGACTCAAACCAATACACGTCCTCCCAAAGCCTCAGTAATTCATCTTAGAAGATTCCTCCTAGCTACTTAATTCAGCTTGGGCTATTTTTTTTGGACAAATGTTTACAGTCAGTTTCATATTTTTACCACAAAATTTCACCCCATACTATTATTTTGCCCCGTATGTTTTTTTAATTTTTCTAAAAATTCCACCACATACTATTATTCCGCACGTATGTTTATTGGGCACTCACGAGGATTGTTGTATGCGCCTCATGCACCGGAATACGCCTGCAAGCGCCCCCCCCCCCCCCCACAGTAATAATATACGGTATATATATAAGCCCACCCACCAGCCCATCCCACCACCCAGTGTCTTATGCGCCTGCGGCTATGGGAATATGCGCCGCAACCGCCCACAATAATAATATATAATGTATCTTATGCGCCATAGAGTGTCTGCAATGGCCCACAATAATAATATATATAAGCGTCCGCGCCCACCATCTCATCCCACCACGCATAGTGTCTTATGCGGAATGCTAGTGACTTCGTCCCAAAATGGCGACCTCATTCCGATTTTATGGGATTTTACGAGATCACCGACAAGTGGGACGAGGTCACCTTTTCGGGACAAAAATTGGTGGCACGAGAATGCAGTGGGACGAAGTCACTGGTCACCCTTATGCATCTGCGGCCCCGGGAATATGCACTGCAACTGCCCACAATAATGTGGGGAGTTTGATGCAGAAGTGAAACCTGCGTTACGGACATGTTATAAAACAGATAAAATGAACGTTATTGTCCCATTTTAGCTTTGTTATATCTCCCTGAGATTGTGTTTTTGTTTTATCTTTATGGGCTAAACAAATTAGCAATAATATGGCCTGTAATGTCTAAAATTTCCTTAAATATGACACAGTGAATTGCATCCTGAAAAAATAAAAAGATTTTAAAAAAAAAAAAGTTTTGCCTACCTACCTACCCAATTTTTTTTCAGTCCGTTAACGGAAACAAACGTATAATTTTGTTAGGCCTAATGAGTATTGGATACTTCGACGCTCATTTGTGAGCAATTATTCAATTCCGGTGGAGAGAGAGGGGGGCACATCATATACGCATGATCGGATCGGGCCCATATATGCAGGGATTGTACCCTGATAGTACTTTAATTCTCCATATAAGGGCCCACGCCTAGCATGTGTGGTTTTCGCTGGCGAATGTTGAACAGCAAGAACATTCAACATTCGTTCAACATTCGTGTGAAGTTGGCACAACATTCAACACTCAACATTCGTTCAATATTCTATTTTTCTTGTACATAAGTGTTTTGAACGTGAATGGATTAAGTGGGTCGTATATATAGCACTCCTATCAAAATTAGAGTATTCGATACTTCGATGCTCTTTTTTAGCTCCATGAATTCCGTTCCCAGTTCCCTATTCTCCTAAAATTGCACTTTTGTTACTAAATCGGCTGCGTAGCCAGAGCCACGGTGATCACCCGGGAATCCTTGTATTTCCGTGCGGTGCCACCAGCGGGCATCTATAGGAAAGTCACGCCACCATGCAGCCCCTGCCAAATTTTCGAAAATTGGGCTGAAGTCGTGCATGGGGTGTCAAAATAGCACTTTTCTAATCCTTGTATTTTCGTGCGGTACCACCCAGCGGGCATCTATAGGAAAGTCACGCGATCATGCAGCCCCTGCCAAATTTTTGAAAATTGGGCTGAAGGCGTGCATGGGGTGTCAAAATAGCACTTTTTGTTCCTAAATCGGCTGCGTAGCCAGAGTCATGGTGGCCACCCGGAATCCTTGTATTTTCGTCCGGTGCCACCCAGTGGCCAATTTTAAGAAAGTCACGCGACCATGCAGCCCGTTCCAAATTTTCGAAAATTGGGCTGAAGTCATGCATGGGGTGTCAAAATAGCACTTTTCGTTACTAAATCGGCTGCGTAGCCAGTCACGGTGGCCACCCGGGAATCCGGCAATCCTTGTATTTTCATGCGGTGCCACCCAGCGGACATCTGTAGGAAAGTCACGCGACCACGCAGCCCCTCCCAATTTTCGAAAATTGGGCTGAAGTCGTGCATGGAGCTAAAAATTGCACTTTTTGTTCCTGAATCGGCCGCGTAGCCAGAACCATGGTGGCCACCCGGGAATCCTCCAGGCGGGAGGCACGTTCATCTTCAATGTTGCACAATCGCTCTGCGATGCGGCGCCTGGTATTCCCTTCGACAGCCCCACTGTCTGCCTCATCCGGTTTCCGCTTCTCCACTGCGATGTGTTAATCCAATGCGGATAGTTTGGCCAGGTTGTTGGTCAACTCGCCTCGAATGGTCTGCATTGCCTTGTCCAGCCCCCTGATCTCGCGGAGGTTTAGTTGGGGGTCATGCATAGTTCCGATGATCTCTTCAATGTCGGCATCTGTGAAGATGGTCTCCATTCGCCCTACCACAACCGATGCCTCTTTTGCAGTTTGCCCCAGGTCCTGCAGCTCTACACTATCTGCAGCATAAGCCACACAGCCGAGTTCATTCCTTGCTGTCTGATGGGCTGTGATCGTCTTTGATCGCGCCCCGTCCCTTCCTTCTGGGCGCCAGTCAGCAAATCCCAAGTCTTCTCGGATGGCCGCACTTCCGACCCGCCGGAGCTCAAATTTTGAGGGGCGCGGCCAAGGGCTGGTGTTCGTCCCCTTCTGGCCATGGCGCCATAATAGTCATCAACCGCCGACTGCAGGAGTTCTTGATGTATCAGCCTGGTTGTTGCCGTCAAGAGGATCCTCATCGGCTCTGATATCAGGATCAAATGTGAGGTTATCAAAGTCTGCCATTGTTCTGTTATATGTATATTACTTAGTGACTCTGTCACAATAATATAACATATATAATTGAAGGTAAGCCAGCCTCGATTCAATAGTCTGAATTGCGCAGCAACATATATATTATTACAAAGTAATATAAATATTTATAATGGTTTTGAGTCAACCCATACCGAATCATGTGGGACCCCCTCGGGATCACAGGCATCAGACAGTCTGTTGTTATTACAAACAATCCCAGCTGGACATGTGTATGTGAACCAATTTGTGATTTCTAGATGGACTAGTGGTGGCACAAGAAGAATCCACAAGGATAGCCCCGTGACTGCTATGGTTATGCATATACGCAGGCGATTTATCAACGAAAAATGAATTTTTTCATTATTTTGACCCCACGCACGACTTACGCACAATTTTTGAACAGCTGGACAGGCGTATGTACACTAGTTTGTGATTTAAAAATGGACTAATGATGGCACAAGAAGTATCCATAAAGATAGCTCCCTGGCTGCTGTGGTTATGAATACATAAGGAATTTAGCAACGAAAAATGTCCTAATTTTACCCCACGCACGACTTACGCCCAATTTTTGAACAGCTGGACAAGTTTATGTGACCTAGTTTGTGATTTTTAGATCGATTAGTGGTGGCACAAGAAGAATCCAAAAGGATGGTCCCGTAGATGCTGTGGATATGCATACATAGGCGATTTAGTAACGATTATTATTATATTTTGAGAATTTAGTAACAAAAAGTGCAATTTTGAGCTCCATGCACGACTTCAGCCCAATTTTCGAAAAATTGGAAGGGTCTATATGGCCGCGTCCCTGTACTATAGATGCCCGCTGGGTGGCACCGCACGAAAATGAAAGGATTCCCGGGTGGCCGCCATGGTTCTGGCTACGCAGCCGATTTAGTAACAACGAGTGCTATTTCGACACCACATGCACGACTTCAGCCCAATTTTCGAAAAATTGGAAGGGGCTATATGTAATCGTCCCTGTCCTATAGATGCCTGCTGGGTGGCACCGCACGAAAATACAAGGATTCCCGGGTGGCCACCATGGTTCTGGCTACGCAGCCGATTTAGGAACAAAAAGTGCAATTTTTAGATCCATGCACGACTTCAGCCCGAATTTCAAAAATTTGGGAGGGGCTGCGTGGTCGCGTGACTTTCCTATAGATGCCCGCTGGGTGGCACCGCACGAAAATACAAGGATTCCCGGGTGGGCACCATGACTCTGGCTACGCAGCCGATTTAGTAACGAAAAGTGCTATTTTGACACCCCATGCACGACTTCAGCCCAATTTTCGAAACTTTGGCAGGGGCTGCATGGCCGCGTGACTTTCCTATAGATGTACGCTGGGTGGCACCGCACGAAAATACAAGGATTCCCGGGTGGCCACCATGACTCTGGCTACGCAGCCGATTTAGTAACGAAAAGTGCTATTTTGACACCCCATGCACGACTTCAGCCCAATATTCGAACATTTGGAAGGGGCTGCATGGTCAAAATATATAGGAGACTAGCGGATTAGCCCGCCACTGGCGGCAATCGTCAGAAACATGAATTTTTTTCCGCAGTGTCTATATAAAGAGCGTCGTTTTCGCTATCTACTTATCTGTATGACGGGAGTCGCTCGAAATATTATGCAGAGAGATTTCACGACGGAAAGCGTTTGTTTTCAATTCAATGCAATGTTATCGCTCGAAATATTATGCAGAGAGATTTCACGACATTAGGACGGGTACGACAGACTCGAAATATTATGCAGAGAGATTTCACGACGGGAAGCGTTTGTTTTCAATTCAATGCAATGTTATCGCAGAGAGATTTCACGACGGGAAGCGTTTGTTTTCAATGCAATGCAATGTTATCGCTCGAAATATTATGCAGAGAGATTTCATGACATTAGGACAGGTACGGGCAGGTTAAAAAAAAGAAAACAAAGAATGCGTTGTCTGTCGTTCCTAGGAAGGGGGGATTTCATCGGGTAAATTTTTCCGCCAGAAACAAAAAATTTAAAAAAAATTATATTTCTGACCAACAGAGCACTGATTCTCCACTCCCAATCATCAAAATCACCGCAAACGCCACTTCGGGGGTTAAGGCATCAACGATCTTTACATTGACCATATTCGGAAATGTTAACGACGAACGCTCTTTATTGCAATCGACATAGCTAAACGACTACCCCATGCGTGCGAAATACGGATGAGAAACGCAAAATGCAAAAGGCAGAATTGATCTAAGATCTAAGATCTTTGTTTACAATCCAACGCAACGTTATCGTTCGAAATATTATGCAGAGAGATTTCACGACGGGATTAATTGACTGTCCGCTCTTTTCGGGGACTATTGACCATCTCGTAAGGGTGGACAACCTCTGTCAGGGGCTGCCCAATGGCCACGGGCAGGTTAAATAACGGGGAAGTTTAGGACGGGTACCATGAATTAACTCATTGAAAAACAAAGAATGCGTTGTCTGTCGTTCCTAGGAAGGGGGGATTTTTCATTAAAAAAAAGAATTAAATTATAAAAAAGAATTAAATTAATTCAAAAATTCAAAAAAACGTAAATTAAATTTAAAAAACATTAAATTAATATTAAATTAATATTAAAAAATTCAAAAAAACATAATATAAAAACAAAATAATTTTAAAAATGTCATGTTTCGGACAAACGCCGCAGGTGGCGGGCTAACATGCTAGTCTATTATATATTTTGGAAGGTCAAACGCCCGAATATCACGGGATTTCGATGAAACTTGGTATGTAGGGGTACCTTCGGCCGGGGAGTGGCATAAACCTATTAATTTGCCCGTGCGACGTGACCTTTACCTTGAAATCGGGTCAAATCAAGGTCAAATCGCGAATTTTGATGGGATTTCGACGAAATTTGATACGTAGGGTTACTTTTGTCCACTGAGTGTATTGGATGGCTCGAGTCGTGACCCCGACCTTCAAAATGATCAATTCAATGTCAAATCGGGTAAAACCGGATGGATTTCGACGGGTACTTTTGTCGGGTACTTTTGTCAGGGCAGTGTTTTGGACGGGTCAAATCGTTACCCCACCTGACCTTGACCTTCAAAATGGTCAATTCATGGTCAAAGCCCGGACGAAGTCGGGTCACCTTCTAGTATAGTTATATACGGAGTTCTCAAATATATAGTAGACTAGCAGGTTAATTTTTGTAATTAATTTTTTAATTTAATTTTTTGTTTTTCAATGAATTAATTGTGCCTTTTTAATTTTTTTATTTAATAAATTTGTTTTAATTAATTTTTTAATTAAATTTTTTGTTTTTCAATGAGTTAATTGTGCCTTTTTAATTTTGTAATTTTTTGTTTTTCAATTTGACCCGATTTGACCTTGAATTGATCATTTTCAAGGTCGAGGTCAGGTCGGGGTCACAATTTAACCCGTCCATGACATTTCCCGTAGGTTGCAAGTTTGAGCTCAATCGGTTCGAGTCTATAAAGGACACACACATATATATCATTTGTGGGTACCCGTTTCAAGGTGAAGATCACCTCGGGTGGAAAAACTGAGCCGATGAAAATGTCCCCCGTTCCTAGGAAGCCCTAGGTACGTAAGAATCACACAGAAGCGAGTTCCATTTCGAGCGATAATGTAAACAAAAGCCGTATGCGAAAGCCGAAGGGAATAAAGAGCTAACCGGTTAACGAACCCAACTATGGAAGATATAAGGAGCGTTTAGCGTTATTGCGTTAAGTACTACCGGCCAATGACGATAACTGGGGAGTGGATAAGGGGCGAAGGAGTCGTCGCACGGGCTCGCGAATGATCCGTTGACATTTCCCGTGACTTTTTACCCTTAGATGGGAAGTTTGGTCTTAATCGGTGAAGCCGTTTTCGAGTCTATAAAGGACAAACACATATATATACACATATATATACACATATATTTACGTATTTCTCAAAAATATATAGTAGACTAGCAGGTTAGCCCGCCACATGCGTGTTTGGTCAGAAACATCCCATTTAAAAAACAAAATTATTTTATTTTTTGTTTTTAATAATTAATTATTTAATTTAATTTGTTGTTATTCAATGAGTTAATTCTACCTTTTTAATTTTTTAATTTAATTTACTGACCCGATGAAAATCTCCCCCTTCCTAGGAACGACATACATAAGAATCACACAACACGCATTTTTTGTTTTTCAATGAGTTAATTCTGCCTTTTTAATCAAGAGAAAACAAGAGAAATGATGGTACCCGTCCCTAGGGCGGAAAAACTGACCCGACGAAATCCCACCCCCCCTTTCCTAAGAACGACAGACATAAGAATCACACAACACGCATTTTTTGTTTTTCAATGAGTTAATTCTGCCTTTTTAATCAAGAGAAATTATGGTACCCGTCCCTAAAAGAGGTATGATTCGATGAAAATCTCCCCCGTTCCTAGGAACGACAGACATAAGAATCACACGACACGCATTTGTTGTTTTCCAATGAGTTAATTCTGCCTTTTTAATCAAGATAAATGCATTCCGCCGTTCCGGTGCGTTTTGCATCCGTAGTTTCGTACGCATAGGTGACCGTTTAGCAACGCCGATGGCAATAAAGAGCGTTACTCGGTTAACAACGCCAAATTTGGTCAATATAAAGAGCGTGTCTGCCTTAACCTCCGCAGTGCCGAGGACGGTGATTTTGATGATTGGGAGTGGAGAACGAGTGCTCAGAGCTTCTCCAAAACGCCGCGACGACCATTCCCGTGGTTTTTTAACCTTAGATGGGAAGTTTGAGCTCAATCGAGCCAGCCGTTTTGGAGTATATAGAGGACAAATACACACACACACATATATATATACGGAAGTCTCAAATTATATAGTAGACTAGCAGGATAGCCCGCCACTGGCGTGGTTGTCAGAAACATGACATTTTTTTAATTAATTGTTTTTTAATTTAAATTGTTTTTTTTAATAATTAATTATTTTATTTAATTTGTTGTTATTCAATGAGTTAATTCTGCCTTTTAATTTTTTAATTTAATTTACTGACCCGATAACAATCTCCCCCTTCGTAGGAACGACAGAAATAAGAATCACCCAACACGCATTTTTTGTTTTTCAATGAGTTAATTCTGCCTTTTTAATCAAGAGAAAACAAGAGAAATGATGGTACCCGTCCCTAGGGCGGAAAACTGACCCGATGAAATACCCCCCTTCCTAAGAACGACAGACATAAGAATCACACAACACGCATTTTTTGTTTTTCAATGAGTTAATTCTGCCTTTTTAATCAAGAGAAATTATGGTACCCATCCCTAAAAGAGGTATGATTCGATGAAAATCTCCCCCGTTCCTAGGAACGACAAACATAAGAATCACACGACACGCAATTGTTGTTTTTCAATGAGTTAATTCTGTCTTTTTAATCAAGATAAATGCACCGGTGCGTTTTGCATCCGTAGTTTCGTACGCATAGGTGACCGTTTAGCAACGCCGATGGCAATAAAGAGCGTTACTCGGTTAACAACGCCAAATTTGGTCAATATAAAGAGCGTGACTGCCTTAACCCCCGTAGTGCCGATGACGGTGATTTTGATGATTGGGAGTGGAGAACGAGTGCTCAAAGCTTCTCCAAAACGCCGCGACGACCATTCCCGTGGTTTTTTACCCTTAGATGGGAAGTTTGAGCTCAATCGAGCCAGCCGTTTTGAAGTCTATAGAGGACAAATATACACACACATATATATACGGAAGTCTCAAAATTATATAGTAGACTAGCAGGTTAGCCCGCCACCGGCGGCTTGTCCGAAACATGACATTTATATATATTATTTTTTTATTTTTAGCTCCACGCGTTTCAATAAGAAAAATTTGTACCCGGTAGCTCCACCAGTTTCCGAGATCTGGTCTGCGCATGCGCGAAGCTGGCATCGCACGGGCTCGGCGACCCGATAAAATTTGTACCCGGCGCAAGATACATTCACATGCCAAATTTCAAGTCGATAGCTCCAACCGTTTCCGAGATCTCGTCTGCGCATGCGCTGCACGGGCGTCGCACGGGCTCGGCGACCCGATAAAATTTGTACCCGGCGCAAGATACATTCACATAGCAAATTTCAAGTCGATAGCTCCACCCGTTTCCCGGTTCTCGTCTGCGCATGCGCTGCACGGGCTCGGCGACCCGATAAAATTTGTACCCGGCGCAAAGATACATTCACATAGCAAATTTCAAGTCGATAGCTCCACCCGTTTCCGAGATGTCGTCTGCGCATGCGCTGCACGGGCGTCGCATGGGCTCGCCAATACGACAACGACCACCGCCTGGTCAAACTACACACACGTACCAAGTTTCGTCCCGATCGGTCGAGAATCGTAGATTTGTATGAAGTACCCCCCCCCCCCCCCACACACACACACACATAAATATATAAGAGAGATATGTAAATTAGATAGATTGTATCAAAATATATAGGAGATATGTAAATGATCTACACACCATTACTGGTGTTTGTCAAAGTTTAGTGGGGTATATCAATACTCATTCACGATCATATCATTGAGGTCCGGAGGGTGTGGGCTATCTCTCGAATACACAGAGTTCTCAAAATATATAGTATAGAAGATGGAAGACTAGCAGGTTAGCCCGCCACTGGCGGCGTTCGTCAGAAACATGACAATTTTTAATGTTTTTAAAAAAAATTCCCAATGAGTTAATATTAATTTTTTGTTTATAACATGAGTTAATTGGGCATTTTTAATTTACCGGATTTTTTAATTTAATTTTTGGTTTTTCAATATTTTACCCGTGCATTTTTAATTTACTGGATTTTTTTATTTTTTTAATTAAATTTTTGGTTTTTCAATATTTTACCCGATTAGACCTTATTTTACCCGTGGTGAAGAAGACATAAGAATCACTAAACACGCAGTACCCGTCCCTAAAAGAGGTATGATTTAAGGTACATCGGGCGGAAAAACTGACCCGATGAAAAATTCCCCCGTGCCTAGGAACGACAGACATAAGAATCACACAACACGCATTTTTTGTTTTCACACAACACGCAGTACCCGTCCCTAAAAGAGGTATGATTGAAAATTCCCCCGTTCCTAGGAACGACAGACATAAGAATCACACAACACGTTAATTCTGCCTTTTTAATCGAGATAAATGCATTTCGCGTTTTACGTCCGTAGTTTCGTACGCATGTTTAACCGTTTATCAACGTCGATGGCAATAAAGAGCGTTAGTCGGTTAACGACTCCAAATACGGCCAATATAAAGATCGTTGATGCCTTAACCCCCGAAGTGTCGTTTGCGATGATTTTGATGATTGGGAGTGGAGAATGAGTGCTCAGAGCTCGTCCAAAATGCGACGTGGACGTATTTTCCCCCTTATATATGAAATTTGAGCTCGATCCGACCAGCCGTTTTCGATTCTATGAAGTACCCACATACATACGGAGTTCTCAAAATATATGGTAGACTAGCAGGTTAGCCCGCCACAGGTGCCATTCGTCCCTTCGCTTTGTTCGAAAAAGCAATTGCAACAGCTTCCGAGACACGTATGCTGCACCTAGGTGTAAAATTTCGTCGGAATCCGCCAGTTTTACCCGATTTGACCTTGAATTTATCATTTTCAAGGTCAAGGTCAGGTCGGGGTCACAATTTAACCCGTCCATGACACTTCTCGTAGGTAGCAAGTTTGAACTCAATCGGTTCGAGTCTATAAAGGACACACACATATATATAATTTGTGGGTACCCGTTTCAAGGTGAAGATCACATATATATCATTTCGGGTACCCGTTTCAAGGTGAAGATCACCTAGGGCGGAAAAACTGACCCGAACCCCTTTCCTAGGAAGCCCTAAGTACGTAAAAATCACACAACACGCTCATGTCTGTATACAGACATAAGAATCACATTACGCACATACGCTCTTTATCAACGACACTGCGGATAGGAACGCTCTTTAACTATCAACCAGATTAACTCCGCAGAGCCGTTTTGTGACTGGAAGTGAAGAACGGGTGGTCGAAGCTCCCAAAAACGCTGCGACGATCATTCCCGTGGGATTTTACCCTTAGATATAGGAAGTTTGAGCTCAATCGAGCCAGCCGTTTGGACAAATATACACACACACACACACACACATATATACGTAGTTCTCAAAATATATAGTAGATAATAATAACTATATATGTACTATATACATCCTCATATATACACGTGCACATATATTCGCGCTACCATCGCGCATATACATATACATAATTTGTACTGCATCTTGGTATATATGATCATATATGTATAATATACCGGTATATAGGGCTCTATATATATCTACGGATGACCATTTTGTGACGGTAACCGGTGTTGCACCTTTAAATAAATCGACTGATGCATTATATTCGACGCGACGAAGATGCGTCCGTCTGAAACAAAGTTGACCGCAATCGCATCACCGACGGATTTAATACAATTAGATTCGAGTCGACAAAAATCCGTCGTTTGGAACAGGCCTAACGGACCCCGTAAACTCATGCTTGAATTTTTACTTTCCAGTTCTAAATTATATTTATGAATTCAAATTGGACATATATATAATTATGATTTCTTATCACTTAACTCTAAGCATTTCGGTGATGTTCTGGCTTTAGAAAACAGTTATCGTGTGCATGCCTTATCGGTAATCAACTGTTTGTATAAACACGCGCGTGTGATCCCTTCATATCGTTGTATAAACAGACACGCGATGATGAATGGTCAGTGATTGGTATCAGCATGAATCCACTGAGTTTGAATTGTTGTGAAAACATGTTTGTGTAAACATACAACTGGTAAATATTCAACTGATTTGTTGTTGACTGATTTGTTGCGGAGCTCATAAGAAACAGTCAGAATCTGATAGCAGAAGTGCAATTAACGTGCAATTAACGTGCAGAGCTCCAAAAAGTATTACAGCAACGAGAACAACAAGAACGTGAATTTCTCGCAGACAGACGGAGAGAGAAAAAATAATCAATGTCTAGATCATATCCATCATCATTTTCATCGTGTCCTGTACTGTAACATGCATGACCACATTCAAAATTTCACAAATGGGTTGTAGGCGGAAGGGGTAAAAAAAAATTATGAACAAGAAAAATCGAATGTTGAACGAATGTTGAATGTTGTGCCAACTTCACACGAATGTTGAACGAATGTTGAATGTTCTTTCTGTTTAACATTCGCCAGCGAAAACCACACATGCTATAGGCGTGGGCCTATGGAGAATTAAAGTACCATCAGGGTTAGAGATGGGCGGTATTGAAATTTCAAGCTCGGTATCGGTATCGGTAAATTTTCGTCGATTTACCGCGGTATCGGTACGGTAATCGGTATTGCTATTAAATTACAAAACCAGAGCAGATATTCCCGGTAAATTGCGGTAATTCAAGTTTTTAACTGAACAATATGCATGTATATATGCCCACGGATTTACTACATTCGTGACAACAGCTAAATGAGGCAACACAATGACCTACACAATTATTCAATTAAGTGATATTCACACATCTGTTTGATGATTTACAAGCACGCCGTCGCATCCCTTTTGAAAAGAATAAGAGATTGCATCATTGCATGGCTACAATATCTATACGTGTCAATTTCGTCACATTTTCGCGAGTGAATAAAATTGTGAGTAGTAATCAGTGAGCACAATTCACAACTACCTATAAATAGCCGCAACGCGAAATAAATCTTAGAATTTAATCAATTGATGGATCTGTTCTATTTTTAGAAAGTGAAAGTAGATTATGATTCACTGTACAAATGAAATTGGACCTTATTTCTGTTAATGCCGCTTGCATTGTGGTGTCTTTGAAGTCGCCAAAGCCACGTGCTATACGGACTGCCACCGCCTGGGCATTACACAGTGACAGTCAGTGTGTCATTGACGACGTTACAATGTATAAACAATACGTTACATCACAGCTTCTTTGATACACTGTGTATCTATTCTAACAACTGCATTGATTGTTAGGCCCGTAACTAGGTCAACCATCTGTGAGTGTGTATTCCTTTTGCTCGCTCAAGGCCTGTCAAACTGATAACAGGTCACCGACACGGTCAGCTGAGTTCTTATCAAGTGGCTGCTTTTTACCAGTCGGGTTCTTTGTGATGGTCTGATGGATTTGTATAATTCTGAGATTAATTTTAATTAAAGTACCAAATCAAAACTGTTTACTGAGAAACTTTACTCAATACGAAGACACACAAGTTGGCAACACATGAATAATTTCAATACCGAAAAATCGGTATGTTTAGTTTTGATTCGTACGGTAAATCGGTATTACGCTGATACCGATACCGCACGGTAAATACCGAGTACCGCCCATCTCTAATCAGGGTACAGTCCCTGCATATATGGGCCCGAACCGATCATGCGTATATGATGTGCCCCTCTCTCTCGTCCGGAATTGAAATTGCTCAAAAATGAGCGTCGAAGTATCCAATACTCATTTTGATAGGAGTGCTATATATATACGACCCACTAAATCCATTCACGTTAAAACAATTTATGTACAAGAAAAATCGAATGTTAAAATTGCTCAAAAATGAGCATCGAAGTATCGAATACTCATTTTGATAGGAGTGCTATATATATACGACCCACTAAATCCATTCACGTTAAAACAATTTATGTACAAGAAAAATCGAATGTTAAAATTGCTCAAAAATTAGCATCGAAGTATTGAATACTCATTTTGATAGGAGTGCTATATATACGACCCACTAAATCCATTCACGTTCAAAAACAAATGTACAAGAAAATTCGAATGTTGAACGAATGTTGAATGTTGAATGTTGTGCCAACTTCACGCGAATGTTGAACGAATGTTGCATGTTCTTTCTGTTCAACATTCGTCAGCGAAAACCAGACATGCTAGGCGTGGGCCTTATGGAGAATTAAAGTACCATCAGGGTATAATGCCTGCATATATGGGCCCGATCCGATCATGCGTATATGATGTGCCCCCTCTTTCCCCCGGAATTGAAATTGCTCAAAAATGAGCGTGATTTGAAATTGCTCAAAAATGAGCGTCGAGGTATCCAATACTCATTTTGATAGGAGTGCTATGTATACGACCCACTAAATCCATTCACATTAAAAAAACTTATGTACAAGAAAATTCGAATGTTGAACGAATGTTGAATGTTGTGCCAACTTCACGCGAATGTTGAACGAATGTTGAATGTTCTTTCTGTCCAACATTCGCCAGCGAAAACCACACATGATAGGCGTGGGCCCTATGGATAATTAAAGTACCATCAGGGTACAATGCCTGCATATATGGGCCCGATCCGATCATGCGTATATGATGTGCCCTCTCTCTCCCCCGGAATTGAAATTGCTCAAAAATGAGCGTCGAAATATCGAATACTCATTTTGATAGGAGTGCCATATATACGACCCATTAAATCCATTCACGTTAAAACAATTTACGTACATGAAAAATCGAATGTTAAAATTGCTCAAAAATGAGCATCGAAGTATCGAATACTCTAATTTTGATAGGAGTGCTATATATACGACCCACTTAATCCATTCACGTTAAAAAAACTTATGTACAAGAAAATTCAAATGTTGAACGAATGTTGAATGTTGAATGTTGTGCCAACTTCACGCGAATGTTGAACGAATGTTGAATGTTCTTTCTGTCCAACATTCGCCAGCGAAAACCACACATGATATAGGCGTGGGCCCTATGGATAATTAAAGTACCATCAGGGTACAATGCCTGCATATATGGGCCCGATCCGAGCATGCGTATATGATGTGCCCCCTCTCTCCCCCGGAATTGAAATTGCTCAAAAATGAGCGTCGAAATATCGAATACTCATTTTGATAGGAGTGCCATATATACGACCCATTAAATCCATTCACGTTAAAACAATTTACGTACATGAAAAATCGAATGTTAAAATTGCTCAAAAATGAGCATCGAAGTATCGAATACTCTAATTTTGATAGGAGTGCTATATATACGACCCACTTAATCCATTCACGTTAAAAAAACTTATGTACAAGAAAATTCGAATGTTGAACGAATGTTGAATGTTGTGCCAACTTCACGCGAATGTTGAATGAATGTTGAATGTTCTTTCTGTCCAACATTCGCCAGCGAAAACCACACATGATAGGCGTGGGCCCTATGGATAATTAAAGTACCGTCAGGGTACAATGCCTGCATATATGGGCCCGATCCGATCATGCGTATATGATGTGCCCTCTCTCTCCCCCGGAATTGAAATTGCTCAAAAATGAGCGTCGAAATATCGAATACTCATTTTGATAGGAGTGCTATATATACGACCCATTAAATCCATTCACGTTAAAACAATTTACGTACATGAAAAATCGAATGTTAAAATTGCTCAAAAATGAGCTCAAAAATGAGCATCGAAGTATCGATTACTCTAATTTTGATAGGAGTGCTATATATACGACCCACTTAATCCATTCACGTTAAAAAAACTTATGTACAAGAAAATTCGAATGTTGAACGAATGTTGAATGTTGTGCCAACTTCACGCGAATGTTGAACGAATGTTGAATGTTCTTTCTGTCCAACATTCGCCAGCGAAAACCACACACGATAGGCGTGGGCCCTATGGATAATTAAAGTACCATCAGGGTACAATGCCTGCATATATGGGCCCGATCCGGTCATGCGTATATGATGTGCCCTCTCTCTCCCCCGGAATTGAAATTGCTCAAAAATGAGCGTCGAAATATCGAATACTCATTTTGATAGGAGTGCTATATATACGACACACTAAATCCATTCACGTTAAAACAATTTACGTACATGAAAAATCGAATGTTAAAATTGCTCAAAAATGAGCATCGAAGTATCGAATACTCTAATTTTGATAGGAGTGCTATATATACGACCCACTTAATCCATTCGCGTTAAAAAAACTTATGTACCAGTATGTACAAGAAAATTCGAATGTTGAACGAATGTTGAATGTTGAATGTTGTGCCAACTTCACGCGAATGTTGAACGAATGTTGAATGTTGAATGTTGTGCTAACTTCACGGACCCTCAAAATCTTCATATCTGCAGTCGCTGAAATATATCTGTCTTTCAATGTTATAGTAATCTTTTAATTCTCAAATATTTGTATAGCCTATTTTGATCTTAGAATGCAACAAAAGCAGGAGAATATTATGCTTAATTTGAAAATTGAACATTAAGAGTCACTTTTATTAAACTGTAGGATAGTAAAGTCAGCTTACCCAAACTCTGGCAAATCTGCATCAAATCGCACAGCAAACTCATTGCACAATTTGAGGTTATCATCTATCACAACGACCTTTATCTGCAATTAGATAGTATCTAGGACCTTATAAATTAGTCTTAATTGGGAATAACAGTGAATTCGATGATGGGGCATCCGGTCCTGATTTGATGCCACGGAAGGCATTCGTAATAAGGTTAGAATGTTATTGGAATTTCGCCTTGGAACTAGCAAATAATATTAAAGCGATATAAAGATATCGTACACAATCATATGTGCTTCTTGAAGTGATAAAATTTTACATGTTTATAGTGTCTGCCAAAATATGTGTGCACAGTGCTACAATTGATGATTCAGTTTATTTAATACCAAGAAATAAATGCTAAGTGACTCGAGTAATCAAGTATGAGTTTAGTGTGCCTGTCATTTGCAGAATGAGGTCCCCAGAGGGTGAAGTTAGTGATGCTAGCTAGCGGGCTAGCATCACCACATTCACCCTCTGGGGACCACTTTCTGCATGGTCTCATCTGCTACATTGGAGACATAGACTCAGATTGAAGTTCCCAAATGGTGAATATTGTGATGTACACCCATTGGGAACCTTGATTATGCAATGTGTCGTCTGCCAATTTGGGGATATAGAGAAACTAAACTAAATAAGAAATAGAATCTATGTGAAGAATTTTCTAAAGAAATTTGATAATAAAGAAACTTTCTAGAGAAGATAAGGCCTAAGTAGAATGAGGTCCTGAGAGGGTGAATTTAGTGATGCTAGCCCACTATGCGGGAAAGCATCACTAAATTCACCCTCTGTGGACTTCATTCTGCAAATGACAGACACACTAAACTCAGGCTTGCATGTAATATATATTTCATTGAAGAGATATGCAACACAAAGTAACCCGTTTCTGTTGATAGTTATCTGTATTATAGAGTTATCGTTCTTTACTAAAAATTATCACAAAGATGCTATTAACAGACTGCTTTTCCGTAAACACATTTCAACATGCCGTATTTCGTCATTGATAATGAAAATAAGAACAAACTCTTTGTCTTATTTTTCAGCTTATTGTTCAGCTGAACCAATACCGTGAATGCCTTCCATATCTTTTATTCATTAATGAAATATCAATTAAAAAATTATTGAACAGGATCGAGGTTGACACTAAAAATTTATTATTCTTCCAATTTTTGTTGACACACTGATGCCGTGTCACAGTGCCTGTGCAGTGTCAGCATCAATGTATGCTACTGTGTTTAGAATGGTATGGGCATACGGGACAGTGATACACTGCATGCATGTTTTTGGTTGAAAATCTCTTTTAAACATTTGTGAATTCGAACATGAGTGACATCAGATAATCTCTTTTTTATCATTCTGTCATTAACCCATGATTGCAGCTTCCTGAAATTTTGCGAAAACCCTGTGCTAATGCATTCTCTTATATAATAATATATATGCAAGTCTCCCATAGGGAGCCTCGCATATATAATAGAATACATTGGCACAACAATATTTACCTTGTCCTTGTATGCCGGTGTATTCTCATATAAATGCGAGGCTGTATTCAGAGTTCCATGCTAACTTTTACGAAATATGCATTACTCTTTAAAGGTAGTCAATCCAATTTGATGGTCCCCATATGATCAGATTGCAACAACATTATTTTAAATACCACTACAGTTGTCAGAATAGATTAATTGATTAATTGCACATAATTAATGCTAACCACAGTAAACTATAGAGTATTGCCCAAAAAGTTTTATTTATCAACATTTTATTCAACAAAATCAGACCGGATTGTCAAATATTTAACACACAAAGTCACTTGATTTTAGAGTTATCCATCTTCATCGGCAAATTTAGTCCCGAGACCGTCGGCTTGAGGAATATTTGCCAGGCCACCAAAAACTACATATCTCGGGAAATTATAACAAATTTAAAAAATCGATATCTGATCACTGAGCTTTGATGTGTAGGTTCCTCATCTCGAATCAAATATTTTTTACCCCAGAAGCCAAAAAATAGTAATTTGGGAGCATTAATTCGGATTATGCATCTTTAAATATTTAGGTGCGTCTGTATGAAATAACATGTTTGAAAAGAGAAGTGCTACATATTAAAAAGCTGCTATTTTGTCATATATTGAATTTTCTATTGCTTTCATCAGGTCTGGCTCATGTGCAGATCTGACTATATAGTCAGATCTGCACATAATGTGCAAATCGGACTATACCAATTTATCATCAAAGTTTATTACTACAAAGATCATAGTTATTTCTGTCACCTAACGTCTGATTTCAATATGTTGATATGAGAAGAATTAATATTTCCAGCAGGAATAATTATTTTAACCAAAAATGGACTTTTGATGATTACTTTGCCCATACTATGGGACAGTTTTATAATCTTCTTCAAACTTCATAAAATCACTTTCTTTTGGAAACTGATTGTCCCCAGCATTAATTGTTGCCAAAAGATTGAAAATAACCAATTGATTTTCAAAAGAAATGGTATTTAGTAGAAATAGAAAATTTCATACCAGAACTGTATGTGCAAATCTGACTATATACTAGTAGTCAGATTTGCACTACCTGTTCATATCATTTCTATGTTTCAAGGGAAAACAACAATTATTTTATTAATTTTTTAACTGAACAAAATGACAGTCTTTGATATTTTAGATCTCGTTGGCATGCCATAATATAGCATGCAATAAATTGGTTCTCAGCAGAACAAAGAAGAAAACTTGGTCCAAATTATATTTTTTTTATGTTGGATCCACAGTTGTTAGAAATTTGTGTCAAAAATCCTGAAAAACAGATATCCCCACCCCTACTTAGTATATAATTGAGTCAATTGACGTCAATTATATACTAAGTAGGGGTGGGGATATCTGTTTTTCGGGGTTTTTGACACAAATTTCCAACAACTGTGATTGGATCTGGAGCAGGGGCGTAGCGGTCATACAATTATGCGTACGGCCGAATAATATGGGCATAATTTACATATGCTGTGAAGCATTATACGAGCTGCAAGGCAGTAAGTGGGGGAGAACACAAGAGTGGGAGAGAACACAAGAGGAGGGGGTTCGGGGGCCTGCCATGAGGACATCTTTTAATATTGCATTCAAAATGACGCGTTTTACTTGGTTTCCTGATATATATATGCATATAGAAGTGGTCACAAAAATGGAAATAAGTAAAATTTACTGTAATAATGAGTTAGATCAACTAAATCTTGACATCGGTGGTATTTCTAGTAGATTATATACATGAGTGAGTGACAATCACATAATTACATTCGCCGATGCACCCATGTCACTGCAGGAAATTGGTGAGGCAGTGTGGTGAGGGGAGTGTGCAGTGCTAGCTGGTTGAAAAAAAATTATATTGCCTATACCTGATTGACTGAATTTGGCACGTGGTAGTAACATGCCTACGGTTGGCGTTACATGTATCGTAACAACTAAATTTACCAAAATCCATACCGGTACCGTACGTCAATACCACGTACACATTTGCCCCATTATGGGAGGCCAAATTCACATTTATTAATAATTGCGCTGAAGCGCAATTCAATTGCGCTGAAGCGCAATCCAATTGCGCTGAAGCGCAATCCAGCTTGATTCATATCAATTGCACTGAAGCGCAATTCAATTGCGCTGAAGCGCAATTATTGTTACAAGCTTACACCCCTGGATAGATAGGTTATTCCATTATCATCAATTCATATGGGATATCCACCAATTGCGCTGAAGCTCAATTCAATTGCGCTGAAGCGCAATTAAAAATTAATTGCGCTGAAGCGCAATTAATTTTTCACATACTACCCAAGCAATTCAATTGCGCTTCAGCGCAATTATTATTATTAAAGTTGGGTTGAATAGGTGCAGGGAGAAAATTAACTGGTATCGCATCGCAATTTGCTACCCAAATTTGGATAATAGCTATGCAATTTGGTATGAATTTTATATGATTTCAGAACAATGCTATCTAATTATGTCATTATGAGGTTATTTGCTAATCCAAATTTCAAAAGTAATTTGCTCCCTGAATAGGTGGGTTATTCCATTATCATAAATTCATATGCGATACCAACCAATTGCGCTTCAGACTGCTTCCTTGCCTCTTATCATGAGTATTATGAGTTAACTAAAGACAGTAAACAATCATGAGAGCACCCCTACCTTTTACATTAAGGGCTGAGAGGATAATATCAAATGATTTATGGGCTGAGTCATTTTATATTCGTTTAAAACCACATCAAGTCTTCAGTCACATACAGAAGGAATAGAGGCATTTAAGGATACTAAGTTTCCACTGCCGCACCACATAATAGCATTCCCTTCAGGGCGACTCACAAAACATTTCCTTCTGTTTTAGTCGGTGTGACTCTCGATAGCATGACCTTATGTATTAGTCGGGGTAACTTGCGACGCCGGTACCTTCTGTTTTAGTCGGGGCAACTCATGATAGCATTATAATCTGTATGAATCGGGCCGACTCGTGATAGCATGCCTTCTGTATTAATCAGGGGTACTCACAATAGCATATTTTCTTCTGTTTTAGTCGGGGCTACTCGTAATAGCATTACTTCTGTTTTAGTTGGGCCGACTCGTGATAGCATTATCTTCTGTATTAGTCGGGGTGATTCACTTTTGGATTATCTTCTTTATTTGTTTGGGCTACTCTCGATAGGATTGATTAGTCAGTGTCATGGCGACTTGCAATAGCATTATGTTGTTTTAATCAGGGCGACTCGTGATAGCATTACCTTCTGTCAGGGTTTCCGCTAAGGGGAAATTAATGAGTCCGTATTGGGGAAACACATAACGCGACGGGACGACCATGGTTCGTCCCGTCGGGCGAAAATTTTGTTATTTGACACTGAAAAGTAGCCATTTCCTTGCACCTGAGTGTCCCACAAAGTAATCCAAAGCTACGTATATTATGCAAGTCGATCATTTTCCGTGGCTGCATTAATTCTGTTGATGGTATCCAGATAATTAATCATGTAATTACGCACATAACACTATATCAAGCTACAAGTTAGTGTTTAAAAATTTATAACGTACAATAAGATTCCGACAGGTATAATGAAACTAAACACTAAAAAGCATATATGCATTGTCCAATAATACATAGCTGGGAGAATTGAATTGAATTAATCCTAGAATTTCTAGTAGCTTCCGTGAAAATGAAACTGATATATTCGATGTATTCTGTCAATCGTAAAACTATTTGTGCACTGTGACGTCATATATACTGCAGGGTTTGTCTGCAGGAGATATTTATAGCGGCAAAATATAATTGAGTTTTGGCGGGAAATGGGAACATGTGCATCGTTGTTTGTGTTTGGGGACCCAGGCGGGACAACGAAACTATTATTGACCGTACTTTGGCTTTATCTCCATATTTGAGGGGGGGGTATGTTTTTTGTGTTTATCCTTCATGCATGTAATATGGGTCAAATGAATGGTGTTGTCACTATGAATTCCCGCTATAAAGACTGATTTGGGACAGGTTCCGTATTGTAATAGTATGATAGCACGGGATCTCGGAGGTAGATACCTCCTTTGGTAGGAGAACCGCCTGTTGGCGTATGTTGATCCCTACTCTGCCTAACTCAACAATTCGGCATTCTTTGATCACATTATGTAATCGTACGATAGCACGGGATCTCCGAGCATGAGTAGTTTCAACGACAGAAATCTCATTCAAAATAATATCCGTACTCAGCAGTCCGACATTCTTTGATGTTACAGCGACATTTATTACGCTGTATATAACGTCGCTATTTCAATGCACACCAAACATTACGTTGTAGTTTTGTTTTGTAGTTTTGATTTCAAAGGGTTACGCTGTACTGGTAACACACTGCACAATTGACCCGCTTTTTCACCAGTATTCTGTTTAACCACCCGAACTCCCGTTGCAGCCATATTTTTTATGACATATTGCTGCTGACTTTTGGTACATGTATGAATCAAACAGATCATCTGCGAGGGGAATGGGTCCGTGGGACGGACCCGCAGCCGGCCTGACGGAAACCCTGCTTCTGTATTAGTCGGGGTAACTTGCGATACCGGTATATACTTTCTGTTTTAGTCAGGGTGACTCATGATACCATTAACATCTGTATGACTCGGGGCGGATTCTGATGCCAGTGATGGCATTGCCATTGCCTTATGTATTAGTGATCAGGGCAATTCACGATAGCATTTCCTTCTGTTTTATTCTTTATGTTCTCTATAAATCGTGGAGACTCGCAATAGCATTACCTTCTGTATTAGTCTGGGTGACTTGCAATACCTGTACCTTCTGTTTTGTCCGGTACGAAAATTGCATTGGCTAAGCACTGTACATAATATTGGCATTATTATTTCCCGACGCAAATCTGAATACGCTGGTCGTGATGCTCGTCTGTTATATTTGAAGTTTCTATATGTGGTTGTTTGGGTAGCCTTTATTGTCGCGTTGGGCGACTTCTTTTTGCAAGAATACCGGCACAAATCAAAATTATTTTTCTGTGTGGGCGCTGGGTTTCCCCAAAAATAATATCTGGAAAAAACAGTTGTTCTAAAAACTAGCACCGGAATATGGCGGAAGGTAATAGATATTTTTCGATCGGGGTTAATGTCGTGGCATTGTCTGAAAATCTTATCAAATGAATTTTGTTGTGTAAAACTTGTGTTTATCAGCCATACATGTAGGTGTAGTATTTTTCTCCATTCCTCACAGTGGATCGTGAGACTAATAACAGGCAGCGTCATACTTCTGCATTTCGGTTTCTGTTGTACGATGTAGGTTTTGGAAATTCCGGTAATGTTCAAAATAATTGACAGATTTCTTCAGTTCTGTTCACACAAAAATTACAGAAGGTAGCACTGATAATACAGACGTACCAGCAAACAAGATTTTTTCCATGTAAATCGGATGATAGACTATTACTAGTAAGTTTGGGCAATAGCATACAGAGAAATAATATGTCAGGTGCCATTTTCAATTAAATGTCAGGCCCCACTCATCTGGTACCAGACATTTTGTCCTGCACTCAAATAAAAATTGGATAGCATTATATTCTGTATACTTCAGGGTGACTAGCGACTTCTGTTTTAGTCAGATAGACTTACAATATAATTATCTTCTGTTTCAGTCAGGGTGACTTGCAATAGCATTAGCTTCTGTATTAGTTGGGGCGACTCGCAATACCAGTACCTTCTGTTTTAGTTGGGAAAATAATTGCGCTGAAGCGCAATTGAATTGCGCTGAAGCGCAATTGAATTGCGCTGAAGCGCAATTATTTTTCTATTGGATTTATTCATACCGTTACCTTCTGTTTTAGTTGGGAAAATAATTGCGCTGAAGCGCAATTGAATTGCGCTGAAGCGCAATTATTTTTCTATTGGATTTATTCATACCGTTACCTTCTGTTTTAGTTGGGAAAATAATTGCACTGAAGCGCAATTGAATTGCGCTGAAGCGCAATTATTTTTCTATTGGATTTATTCATTAATTAACTGGGGGTTTAGCCATATATGAAAAATTAATTGCGCTTCAGCGCAATTAATTATGAATTGCGCTGAAGCGCAATTGAATTGCACTTCAGCGCAATTGAGTTGCGCTTCAGCGCAATTGAGTTGCGCTTCAGCGCAATTGAATTGCGCTTCAGTGCAATTAATTGTGCTTCAGCGCAATTGATTGCGCTTCAGCTCAATTATTAATAAATGTGAATTTGGCCTCCCATACCCCATGCACTTTCCTGGCAGTGCTTAGCCATGGAGCATAACTTAGGAATAGGCCCATACAGCCCTATATAATATGGAAAGGAGTTTGTGTTATGACTGAAAGGGCCATTGGTCGTGATGTTTATATATAACGCCAGATCTGTACCACACACATGCATACACGTATACACGGAACATGATGGCATTGATGCAACTTATCATAACTACGTGTACTGATCAAACAGTATGATCAATTCGTTGTTCCAATACTCGTAATAAGTTAATTGGGCATACTGATGGGAATGACATGATTATTAACAGTGGTCCTGTTAGAAGTATATTATCCACCTTTGCCAGCAAAATATTGGTACGGCCAAATCCGTCCAGCCGTACCCATAATTACGCCCTTGATCTGGAGGTCTGGAACTCTTTATCCATCGACCTAGGCTATATAAATATTCGTAAACAATATACGTCGATGCGTTAACCAATAACTACAATTATAAATAGTTTACTATTAGCAACTTATACCAGCCACCTAATCTCATGACCCCTCGACCACACCATGTAACAACGGCGTTCCAGAGTCCAGACGTCTATTTCATGTCGCGCTTGTTAACGCGGGAAAACATTCCCGCCAAAATTTCTGACCCTTGACCTTACAGCAAGTTTAGAACAGTCAGCGAGTTGATATAGAGTTATCTATCCTGAATGTGGACACTCGTGAGCTGTCTGCTAAAGTATATCTCAATGAAATTCCAGTTCAAATTCCCAATCATTAAAGACCAATATTTCGGGAGATAATCAATGCAACTACAACAACGGATGAAAAACAATTTCCAGCAGCGTGCAATAGAGATAGCAAATGTGTGCAATGAATATGCGGCTTTATTATAGGCCGCCAACAAAATGATTGTGCACTGAAGGAAGGAAATGTTTGAATATAAATAGGTTCAGATATAATTGGGATAACTCCACTCAGCAAATGTATACTTCGATCCGAATAAACTTGCATATGTTTGATTAGTTGGAGCATGCAAAAGCAAATACATGTACCTGTTGGGTGCTGAAGTCCAGTCCAAGATATAACCTGTCGCCCTCGTTCGCCATGCCGACACAAAATCGGTCGTTAATGTCAGTGTAAATGGCGGACTCTGAATTGTCCTTCTGACTGGCGCTCTATCTGTGTTATCGCAGCGATGTATATACGTCCATTTACGTCCATGGTTATCGCAATGGTTATATTATCTCGTTAAAATAAATAATTGTCGGATCTATAGTTCCCAGTTGGGATAGGAGTGCGTATGCATGCATATAATAATGTGTTCTAGTTATATATTCTATAGCTAGGTTCGGACTGTCCGGAGTGATGATTTGGACAACATTTATATCGAGACAAGTTAAAGTGATGTGAACCACTTCCCATGGTCTACATAATTATGTTGGCTGCGAATTTAACACCCTTGCAGTTAAATTATCCAGGGCAAAATTTACAGACACAGGGTAGAAAACAACAAGAAAACCATAGTCAGAAATGGTAACGCCACCAAGATCATATTATTAGCCATAAATATAAATCATAATATAAAATATATTGGTTACATGAATGGACCGCCTCCGATTTCCGTTAAGACAAGTAATTCTTCAAATTATTACAATGAACTACGGCTTATAAATTACTGCAGGTTTCTCATTCGCCACACCAGAATGCTTCTAAATGCGGATCAAAGCTAAGAGTGCATGGCACAGCCATTGTTCATAGACATTTTACAGATAGCGAGAATGATGCATGCTGGGAACGAAAGTATCCACAGCAAAGCCATGTGCTTACGGCCGCATGCGTTTATTATAGGGGATTTATGGTGGGCCTATAAAACTAATTTATATAACTTTGTTATCTGGCATAGTTTATGCGTGAAATTTTAAACATATATACCATGGACATATACCCCTTCCAGAATGTTGAAAAACATTTTCAGTTTCTCATCGTATTTTTATAGACGAAATAGTTCGAAATTTCAGAAAATTGCGCTAACTGCTCAATGTTTTAATGTGTTACAAAACGTCTGATAAAAATAGTTCTATCGGGAATATTCACACCATTTTTTTTCAGAGAACATAGAGTAAACATAGTCCTATCGGGTTATCGTAAAGGAGATTAATTAAAACCCTCAGACTGCCGAAACTGACGACCTTAAATTCGCTTTTTCGTGTCCCACGGAAATGAAACTTGTCTGTCCATTGATCACGTTATTTATTTGACATAGTATTTTTTTCTGTTGTATTTGAACACTTGTTGCACGTGCGGGCTGCACGATCATAATAACTTCAACCGATAAGCGCCGACTGATACCCGCGCAACAGTTTGTCTCAAATAAATTGTTATCAAAACGCAGGTTTATGGCCGCGGACATAAGCCGATTAAGTGTAATGTAATTTATCCATGAACTTGACTGAAAAATTGTGATTCTATCACCATTAGGCACGAAAATGGGACCTCTAAACAGGCAAGTTTTATTTTCGGGGGACACGAACAAGCGATTTATTGTCGGCAGTTTCGGCAGTCTGAGGGTTAATTAATCCCGAATTAAACGGAACTACTTTACGATAGTCCGATAGGACTATGTTTACTCTATGCATGTTCTCTGAACAAATAGTGTGAATATTCCAGATAGAACTCTTTTTATCAGACGTTGTGTAACACCTTAAAACATTGGGCTGTTATAGCGCAAACCGAAATGTGTTGTCTTGCAAGATATCCCACCGCTTTAGCTAAATTTACCTTCCTACAATATCCAGAGAGGATCATATATTATATACCCACGGTTTTAATTATAGAATATAAAATATATTGGTTTCGCGAATGACCAACTCAGAATTCCGTTAAAATAACAATAACAACCAGCACATATAACGAACCGTTTTACTGGACTTGGCCTACTGGTCGCGTAGTTCCGACTTTTAAATAAACGGAATTTCCAACTCTATAAATAAAAGCCCCACAAGAATGCATTCGCCCTGTCCACCATCAAACTCTCTGCAGCTAGATACACCACAGGTGGCGTAATAATTTCCACTACCTGACCACCCCGCCCCTGCACCCTCTGTGCATTTAAACAAAAATGTTTCCGGGCTAACTTGTTATAGGACTCATCCCCAAAAAATGATTCAACGATAAATCAGAATGATATGACACACTATTATATCAGCCAGGTTCTTTCCAGCAAATAATATTTAGCATATTCCAACATTGTTAATACAACCAAAAAAATAATAGTGGAAATGGTACTGTACATGTAGCATACGTGATTGTAAACAAAGTCATAAAAACAGTTCCCATTATAGGCATCAGATTCTGTTTCCCATCTTTTTGCAATACATTTAAAATACATTTGGGTGAAAATATAATGCTACCTATAACCAATCGCCTCGCAATTATAATGGTACATATACACTGAGAAAAAAAACATAGTGATTATGAATTTATGACTAAGATTGATTAGTCAGATTTTTGTCCGTAACTCAACTAACTTTTCTTAGTCATTCCGACTAATTTACATCTTAGTCATGATGACTAATTCGTAGCATATTCACAAGAACTAATATGCTAGCTTTATTTAGCCATAATGACTAACTTTTCTTAGTCACTGCAGGGAAGGTGAAAATGTAATTTGGTGGAGATTTTGTGCAAATAATTTCAATAGTCAACCAGATGATATATTATCCAGAATCAATTCTCAAAAACACGGACTCAAATACTGATCTTTTGAAAGGTATAACATTAGATTGTGGTATAGTTCTGTTTAACTAGTTTATTTTCAAGATATTTTTGTGGTGTCTATGATATAAGAACCATTTATCAAAATAATGTAGCCTTTGGTGTGGGAGTGAACTTCTGATATATAAGCCATTACATCCTTCCATCACACTCGTTTAATTATAGATCTAATTTAATTGCGATGCAGTGGACATTGTACATTTATCATCATTAAAATGAATATTGAGCATTATTTAAGGCAGTGTTGAAATTAGAGTTATTCTTAGTGTAACTTCGTCACTTTGACTAAGGTCAAAGTTAGTCATAGCGACTCGCTGAAGTCTGAAATGTGCGAGTTAGTCAACGTGACTCCAATTGTTTGTGATTAACACTAATATAATCATATTGACCATATTATTTTATCAGAATATATATATACAAGATGCCTGAACTGTACGATTCTTCCTCGAACAAACATGCAGATCGCGTAAATTAAATATTTATTTGACTAAGAACTAAGTTAGTCGTATCAATTTAAACTTAGTCATTATAACTAACATTTATTTGACTAAGAACTAAGTAAGTCGTATCAATTTTAACTTAGTCATAATGACTAACTTAGCTGATGACTAAGAACAAGTTAGTCATTGTGACTAAGGATTCTTCTCAGTGTATATATGTATAGTGTCCAAGCTAGTTTGTTGGCGTGTCTGAGATTAGTTCAATCCGAATTGAGGGTTATTAAATTTCCAATTTAGCTGGATAACTTAAATGGGTAGCCTATACTGTACACTAAATCCGGCCATTTATGGGGCCATCTCGTTTAATACTCAACAGAATATATGCAACAAATGAATGAAATTGAGCCGTGGATTAGTGCAAAAATACACTCGTGTGCTCTACATGTATATGAACGATGGAAATAACATAGTAATTATAATGAAAATGAATTTATGACTCCAGTATGTGGCACTCCCGGGATGCCTGCATGTATCGGTTTATCGTCAATGTACGTGCTGATATAATCATATTAGTATTTTTTTAAATATCGGTTCCATGCCATGCCAAAGTAACTAGTGCGTGGCAATAGAAAGTCCAAAACATACATGTACAAAATGATATGAAACGGAAATTATTTATAACGATGCTATGAAAGATCAGGATTGTTTGATGAAAAATTAGAAATAGATAATTGTCGGATCTATAGCTAGTTCCCTGTTGGGATAGGAGTGCGTATGCATAATGTGTTATAAAAATGCATAATCCGAATTAACGCTTCCAAATTTCTAGATTTTTGGCTCAGGACTTAACAAAAATATTTGATTCGAGTCCAGGAACCCACCCATTAAAGCTCAGAGTGATCAGATATCGATTTTCGGAATTTGTTATTTCCCGAGATATGTCATTATTGGCGGCCTGGTAAATATTCCTCGAACAGAAGGTCTCGGACCAAATTGCGGGTGAAGATGGATAACTATAAATTCACGTGGCTTTGTGTGTTAGAAAATTACGGCCAAATTTCATTGAACAAACTTGTCATAAATAAAACTTTTTGGCCAATTTTATACTATAGTTGACAGTGGTTAGCATCATTTTTGGCAATTAATCGATTCTGATAACTGAAGCGGCATTTCAAACAAGGCTGTTGTTGTTGAAATATGATGATATTGGGACCATCTAATCGGATTGAGTACCTTTAACAGGTGCGTTTTCTTTTTCATATTCAATAAGTAAAAATCGAAACGGTAGCTGGAACCGATACGTTAAACAATTATCAAAATGAATGATTTAACGTTGATTTCAAGGTATAATATTGATTTCTTGTTTCATTGTGCATGTCAGAAATTTGTAATAATATTTATTGAATATATTGTTTGCAATTATGTAGCCAATATGTGAATTATAATGGCTAAATGTTTCTTTGCATTTGTTCGCTTACCAATTTTTGATGATTGACAGAAAACGCAAACAGGAAGTGAAATTTTCTGGACATTTAACAGCTAGTGGTAAACAGGTCAGGGGTTCCACAATTATTTGTGCATGACCAAAGAACTCTTTAGTCTTATCCACCGGGGTGGAGTGGGGGAGGGGAATTGTTTTTGGTTAGGTATACACATAGATCTACAATGTATGGTTATTATACCCCCCGATATTACTACTTAGTCGGCGGTTATATAGTTGACGTCTCGAGCCGTCCGTGCGTCCGTCCGTACAAAAATTTTGCATTATAACTCGACAAGAGTCGGTTGTCATATTTTGATGCCCTATGCCATGGTGACGGACCAGAAATGGGGAACGAATATGCATAATATCACGGGTTTGTGACCATCAATGCCTACCAGAGTTATGGGCCCTGTTTGACTTTATGAAATTCAGTCCGTACAAAGTTTTTGCAATATAAGTTAAGTGTCGGTTGTCGAATTTTGATGTGGTTTGGTATGGTGATAGACCAGAATGATAGGGGAAGGATGTACTAGTATGCACATATCCATCTTAAATTTGTAGTCCAGTTGAGCAAACTTGTCTTTAATAGAAAATAAAAAGTATTTGTACATTTTACTTATTTGTCTTTGAGTATTATAATTATTGTTTTACATTTTATTTATTTGTACCTATTTATATTTGTAATTATGTTGTCTGCTCCACTTGCAACATATTTCTATGGCAATAAATATTTAATTTTAATAGTTTCTATTATGTTCCGGAGACCCATGGTAATTGCAACATTTTATTACTGTTATTGTTGGATGAGGGGGTAATTGACACTTAAAGGTACTCAACCCGATAAAACTCCTCTCAATTACTATTTCAATGGCTTCGGGGGTCAAAAATATTTGATTCGAGTCGAGGAAGTCACCCATCAAAGCTCAGATTTGTTAGATATCGATTTTAGAAATCTATTATTTTTCATTATCGGGAATACTATCTGGCCCAGAACTCAGTCAAAATTGCGTTAAAATTACCACTTGATTTTAGAGTTATTCATCCTTGTCTGTTTGAATAGATTTGGAGTACACATCCAGAGCAGATTACGGCAGTTATTAGTACTCATCTCGAGAACATAACAAATTTGAAAAATCAATATCTAATAACTCTGAGCTTTGTTTGATGGGTTCCTCGACTCGAATCAAATATTTTTTACCCCCAAAGCCAAAGAAATAGTAATATAGGACCCTCTGATCGGATTGTTGTTGTTGGAATCTGTTGAGATGGGGACCCTCTTTACGGGTTGAGTACCTTTAAACCCTGGTATAGCCTATATAAAGGAGAATGCTTCCTTCTTAAAGCAGTATCTGTCCCTACAGTACAGATATCACAATTAAGCTAGTTTACATGACAAATTATGTCAAAGGAAACTTGGACTAGATGTTAATGTCAATATATACATATGAATAGTAAATTTGCATGACCTACATAAAGTCATCTGTATTGATACATGTATTTGTCATTTCTTTCCAGAGCGAAATAGACTTATTGATGGATTCGGTGAGCAGAATTAATTATCTGATATTTTCCATTCTTTACACATATTCTCACAGCCTCCACATAAACATGTACCCACCTGCACAGCTAAATATACCTGCCAAAAACTACATCAGATAGTGGACATGAAAAAACTTAAATCAATGAGAGCTGCCAGTGAATTAATTGACCTTGTTGGTGATAGGTGGCGCTGCGACTAATGCAGTACAAGATGCGGAGACGGGACTTTCAAAAGAGATAGTGTTGACAGATTTTGAATTTTGAACAGGTGCCCAAAAATTCAAACTATCAATATGATAAAATTATGCTTATGGTTTAGTTGCCATTAACAGTATTTAAATATTTAAGAGCATCCTTGAAAATAAGTGTTTTATGATTGTAATATTTTGGATGTTTTTTTTATGCCTGTGTTTTTGGTACACATACTTATATCTTGTATATGGAGTGACTTATTGGCCCCTACTAGTATGGTCACTCTCACCGGTTTTCTACATTAAAGTTACCTAGGTTCTTGCAATTGTGTTAAAGTTGTCTAGGTTTATAAAATTTCATGTTTAGCAACAAAATATTCATATTTTGCGATAAGAATGACCACCATATTTCTAAAGTTATGTTTAAATGAGGGATATTACTTGCCAAAACTAAACAGTATATCCCTCAGCCACTTTTAAATCAGTTCATATTGTGAGATTTGCCTATTCTGGGTATTAAACTGTATCACAATTCTCTCCAACCTGGGTAACTAATTCAGCACTAGGCTGGGCCGGGTGTGATTGGATTGTTGTAACGGTGTATTATTGTTAATTATTTATAAGCTCATGCATGTCACTATAATATATAAATAATTCATTCAGTCCGTGGGAAAAACCGTGGCAATATGTGGAATCTGTGGAATGTCATAGCATTAAATTTACAGTGGGACAATTTTCCCAATTACGATGGCCTGATTCATTAAAGGTACGGTTGGCCTTGGCGGTGGGTATCCTGTGAAAATATTTCCACCCGTCAAAAACCGCCAAAAATAGAAAGAACAACAAAATATAGTCAGACTTTGTCCGTATACAAATAAGAAATATCGCATAAACAGTATGTTATTGTCATATCTTTGACCATTGTTATGTAAACAGAAGCATAAAAAGTTACTTTTCTGGTGTTTGTTTATATTATGATGGTAAACATAAAGAGCGTTCTTTGTTGGTGAATTCCTGATATGGAACGAATAAAGAGCGTTTATGCCATTTGTGTGTGATTAGCCAGCAGCATTGTGCTGTCTTCTGTAACACAATCAGACTCTTGCTTATGTAAAATATAGTAATTCTTTATGATAACATGCTGTTTACGCGATGGTCATGGTATACATGAACGGAAACTGTATGCGTTTTAATGTTTTTCTGTTTACGGTGATTGGAACAAATATGAATATTTTCGACAACTAAGGCCTCACGTGCCTTTAATATGGGGTTCATGTTTGACTCTCCCAGTAACTTGCAGTATACAATTGATTTGGAAATTTTGTGTAATTGGGTGTCAAATGACTCAAATCTGATGTGTCGTGCATATTTATAATAAAAAAAACTCAAAACAAAGTTATACATGCATTTATTTATCGGGATAGGCATACCATGTTGATTAGAATCAAACTTTTTATAGCACCATTGCAACCTGATATGGTTATGAAGAAACAAAGCTTTTGCGTAAATACCTGGGGGCAGTAATAATAAGCCGATATTTAGGATGATGCATCAGGAAAAGGTACAAAATTAGACAAAACTGAAGATTGAGCAAATTATTTGTCAACAAAGGCATAATAAAGTTGTTTAGATGTGCGTTGGCGGCGAATTATCTCCCGATTCGAAATGACTTTGGCCTTGATTGAGGGTGCTAACAAGATGGAGTTCTCCCTCTTGCTACACTCCAAATGTTTCCACCTGTTATTTCTGTTGTAAAAATAGTCCATAAAACTGTCCAGAAAGGTTTTATGTATTACACCAGAAATATAAAAATAAAATAAATATTAATTGATAGAAGTGTTTCCAAACATGTGTTGTCAATTCATATTTACCCCAGGAATTGTATAAAACTTATCAGGAATAGATAAGTCATACATGTACTAATACTCTCTTTACTAAATTCCATTGGTTTCTTTATCAACATAAAGGTTATCATATACAGTAATGCCCTAATTAATCGACTCCTTAACCACAGCAGAATTATGGGTAACTTTTCAGGATTTAGTCGGAAATATGGCTTGTTGCCATTCATTGGAAAGCTCTCGGGGAGAGCTTTCTGATGAATGGCAACAAGCCATATTTCCGTCTAAATCCTGAAAAGTTACCCGTAATTCTTCTGTGGTTAAGGAGTCGATTAATTAGGGCATTACTGTAGGTACAACATGAGTGTCTGTATATATGTCAATGCTATGAACTTATGTGATGTCTGACTTTAGCTTTCTTATCTCACTGTAGCTGCTTTGTATTGCACTCAGGCTTTTTGCTTTAACAACAGAATATTTTGTAACATCTTTGTCTTCTCTTGCCTAAATCAAGCCTGGATATAGTGTGTCTGACATTTGCAGAATGAGGTCTCCAGATGGTGAATTTATTAATGCTATCCTGCACAGCTGGCTAGCATCACCAAATCTACTATTTTGGGAACCTCATTCATCATAGGCCTATGGATGACCTAGGATCAGTTTGGAGTTCCCTAGTTGAAGTTGGTGATGTTCGCCCTTTAGTCACCTCGATTATGCAATTTATCTTCTGCAAATTAGGGGATATAGAAACTGAACTGAAGGTAAAAAGTAACAAAAAACAAAGTTAATTTGAGGCTATAAACACTTCTAAGAAGATGAGGCCTAAGCAGAATGAGGTCACCAGAGGGTGAATTTGGTGATCCTAGCCTGCTGTGTGGGATAGCATAACTAAATTCACCCTCTGATAACCTCATTCTGCAAATGTCAGACACACTATATCCAGACTTGTCCTAAATCCATCATAATCTGCTGTTTGTGGTGTCGAGTTAAGGGCTTATAATGGAGTGTAACATACTAGTAGTCATCGTAGTTAATGTTTTCTATGTGTAATGATTCATCGATTCATTGATGAATGACGTTACACCTGTCCACGATATATTCTTTGATTAATTTACCTGTCACACATGGTAATAATTATACATGTAGATTGGCAGAAATGTTATTAATTCATAACTTGTATAAGCCACTCTTAACGATTTGGTTTTACAAGCATGTATAGTATAAGTTTCAGTAACCAATTCCTACATGTAAATAGATTTTTTCCATTTCTTTGAATAATTGAAAAGTCTGCCAAATTATAATTATGTTTACGGTTGCCAAATGTGAATTATTTTTGTATTTGGCAAGCAGCAGCACAAGTCCTGGTAGTTGTAATATACTATGATTTCAGGACATTTTAAAGGTACCATCATGATTGAATGCTATATACATGTACTTCCTATACAATTGAATGGTAAAGGAGGGGCACAGATTGGAACTTGACCAGTTCAAACTTTCACTGGCTGATGAAGAAGACTTGGCCTAACTTGGTGCCAGACAAAATGACAGACACTAACTGGTTTTGATTTTTGGAGAGTAATTAACAATGAAAATAAAAACAAAGTCAATTTATTATTATTATTATTATTATATTTTTATTTCAGACTCTGTTGGTCCATATATGAGTATGTTATACATGTATATATCAGTAATCATTAATCAATCATATAGTATACAATAATTCGTTCCAACAATGAAATATTTTGGAAAAGTATTTTAAATCTGAACTGAAAAACATATAAATGATTGAATTGTTCATATCTTTCATTCTCTCGCGAAAACTGAACACACACTTTCTCCTCAACATCCCTAGTGACAGCATTCGATCATTGACAAACATACCACTTGCACTACATCTTCTTTCATCAGTACAATTTATCTTTTCATGTACATGTACTTGTTGATGATAGTTGTTAACTTGTTTTACAGAACTTTATGAACCAACTTTGAAGGCATTGGGTCCATTTAAACAGTTAAAAGTTTATAACTTAAAACTGGTAGAAAGTTAAGTAATTTATTACATATCTATCTATGATTACCACACGATCGCATGCTTTCCAAGGTGTCAATACTCGAAATGACTCATGTGCGTTAAATATATAGAACCGTCTTCGTGTTTGTTTTTGTAAATGATTACCGCACGAGATAGCCGGTGGAGTGATACCACTCGTGCCGTTCCGGCACTCGTTGTATCACTCCGCCGGCTATCTCGTGCGGTAATCATTTACAAAAACAAACATGAAGATGGTTCTATATATTTAACGCACATGAGTCATTTCGAGTATTGTATGGATATATACATACAATTTTGGATAATGTTAATAGTTTTATGAAATTTAAGCAAATTTGAAATGGTTTCTGTCGGTCTTTGTGTCTCAACATTCATTCTTATATTTGTCACCTGAAGTATAATAGGCATAAACTATTGTTTTCTCATCTGATTCCAGAGATAATGATTATTCTTCTGAGTATATCATACCTATTTTGACATACTCTATTTGCTGCACAATTTCAATTTGATTACCGTAAATACATTATACATACATAGGGGATGTTAGGGTGATTTTTTCGATAAATCATTGTTGAGCGTATAATAAATTGTGTGACCTTAAACTGGAAACTATTTACTTCACGAATTGCTTTATCTTCATTTTAATCATCAAAATTATGTAGTACTATAAAAGTTGCATAGTGACGAGAGAATTAGATTTTTCGCCCATGGTCTACAGAGGCAAGTTTTACGCACCCGCTAATTAAAGAATTTGAACCGGCACAAACGAAACGATATAAAATTCAACAAAAATTATAAATGTTTTTTCAACACTATATCAACGTGTTTGTTTGGAAATCTTCCGCGTAGCCGTAGGTTTTGAGATTTTCTTATTAAATTATATATACATAATATTGGGGTTCAAATGAGCCATGTCTGTTTAAGGTCATCATGGGACTTTGAAGTATCAAAAGAAAAATCATAGCTTGCAGCCTTACATTGATATGGGTACAATATAACAAAACGAAAGCCTTAAATGATACAGATACCCACACTTGTCTTCTTTTATTTATATAGGAAAAATCTTGCTTTCAGGAGAGGACCAGAGTTGAAGTTGGGCAGTATGTAAGAGCTGTATATGACTTTGAATCCACATTGCAAGAAGAACTCAAGCTGAAAAAAGGTGACCTCGTGAAAGTGACTAAGAACGTCGATGATAACTGGTTATTCGGATCTCTCGATGGAAATGAAGGCAGCTTCCCCTTGTCGTTTGTTGAGCTTCTACTCGTACCACCATCTGAGCCAGGACAGAAGATTTATTTGGCCACAGAAAATTTTCCACAACTCCAAGATGGTGACTTAGAGTTTAGAAAAGGTACATTTGTATAATTATAATATTTGTTTTGTGTACATGATAGAGGTTTGTACCTAGATGGGGTGGTGTGGGTGGAGCATGACCATGAGAGTTTGAAATATTGAAGTATGAAGATTATAAATTTATCATAATGATTACTTTCTGTAAAACGATTAAATATGGACGACGGTGATTTTGACATTTGCTTTCAAATATGCATGTCTAGTTAACTAGGTAACCCTACAGCAGGTCTTAAAATCTGATGAGAATCAGAATCATGATTCTTAGTTTGATTCTGGTAAAAGCAGCTGATTCGCTGTAGAAATGCTATATTTTGATTCTCGCAAAAAATATTATGGATTTTAAGGCTTCCTGTAATTAGCAAATCTTGCAGTACATTATATAATCAATGTCAGTTTAATTAACCATTTCACTCTTATGTTTACTTAGAATTCACCCAAGCTGCTATGACTCCAAAAAAATTTCATCTGATCAACACCAAATTTGGTATATGAATTTATCACCCCTAAATACAGATCAAGTTCGAATATGGGTTTGATCCGATATATTTTAACAGAGTTATGACCCTTTATAATTCAAGTAATTACTGCTGGGAATTTGAAGAGACGATATCTCACAGACCATGTGTGTTATTGAAATGAGTTAATTATTACTATGGACATTAGATATGGCATGCTATAAAGCCTGATAGTGGTACCACTGGCTGCAAATTTGTTTATAATAATGTCAAATTGATTGATGGCTATCTGGTGGAGTTCTGTTTTCTGTGCAATATTAAGTTAACCCCTTTGTTGAAACAGGTTCATTACATTAGTTAATGTACACACTATAGGACACCTATTCTAAAATATTAAATTGGAAAAGTCCATTGTTACTTTGTAGGGATGTTTTACAGACATTGTTGTTTACAAACACTGTTGTCTTATCTTAGACAAAAATTAATCCACACATTCCTTAGTTCCATGATATGATGTCATTGAAAATGATTAACCCTCTCCATACATCATATGGTTTTGATGCTTTTCATTTGATCATTTTCCTATATTATGTCAAGGTTGATGGTGATCCACTTTTGATTTGCATGGATTTGGGATTAAAATTAAACCATTCCATAGACACATATTATGCGATATTTAAACAGATATAATATTATCCCTTTCACTTTGATCCAGGTTCAGTAAGGGTTTCAATAAATCACCAATTGAATATACATCATTAGAGGAAATGTCTTATTTTGAAATTCCCTCAATTGCATTTGGGTTCCAGGGTAATATTAATGGTGCTGGTATCTTGAGACTGACTTATTGTATGGGTTTCTAAATTCAATGACATGCTTTTTATAGACTATTTTGTGTTTATCAGTTCATTAGTTTGGGTAAGATTAACCCCATTCCGATTTGATAACTCAAATATTTCCATTGATTATGTTTATACATGTAGTTCTTGGCATAGTTGACGGGAACACACCCCTAACCTGCATAGTGAGGGTCATTTGGTTTATTTGCTTAAAAATATTAACATCCTACACCAATCCTGTTGACACAAAGTGATAACTAAATATTTTTCACACGATCACTATATTAAGTGTGAATTGTTGAAACTTTTGCACTCATGAAAAGGTTGGTGTAAGGATTTATAAAATTTATAAAAATAGCTAATCGCTATCGCCAAGGTATGAGTTAAACATCTGCCGATCGTGATCGGCCTCTCGTTACTGAATAAAAATTGAGTCCTGAATTTTCAAATTTTTTTCACTTGAACAAGTCTTTTTGTAGCATATAAAGTCTATATGAGTATACATCATCATTTATAACATTTTAATTTCTTGACCAATTTTGATACTTGAACCAGATGAGGATATGCAGATAAGTGTGCGTAATTTCCATCTACAAACCGCCATGAGGCTTTAACATTTCTGCACCAATATGAACGTCACCACCTTAGCCAGTCTGGAGTAAACTACATACCCACATATAAAAAATAGTGGTCAGTATCAGTATGAATCTGAGTGTATGTTTACATAGACTGCACCTTAGCCACCTATTGAATTCCAGGTGATGTTGTTGTGGGAACACAGAAAATTGACGATAATTGGTGGCAGGGTAAATGTGGAAAGCTATCCGGGATATTTCCAATCACCCATGTCACGGAGCTCGATGTCGATTATCCACGGCAACAGTCTCAGAGTGCGAAAAATGTAGTTGGTTTTATCGCCAGAGCACTGGTTGATACCTGCGCCCAACTGGACGACGAGCTAAGCTTCCAGGCAGGAGACATGATTATCATCACAGGTTTGTAACTTTTAAACATATTCTATACTAAATACACATTGATGAGGACATAAATACCTTAGGAAATGTTCAGGTTATAAGTTCAACAAACAGTCCTTGGCAATAAGCAATGCTGTGGGAAATGCCTTAACAATTTGTGGAATCCATAATTTCACAGCATTAAAATATTTTCTAATTTAGAGGAGTGAACAAAGACCATAGTGAAATTTTTATCTCAATATTTCCCTCCAATAAATACAACTACTTCTGTACTTGTATATCTGGAATTCTTGGTTTTCTTGTCCGTCTGCTCAGATGTCTCATCCATGAGGTTCTATATCATGACTGCTTTCAAAAAAAGGAGCAAATGACATTGTTAGCGTTTTCCGTTCTAGAGTTAACCTTCTTTGTTTATTTTAAATTTGGGTTCTGTCCTGCTTATGTTTCAATTTGGCACCATTAAGCATCTTGGAATTTTTTGGTATAGATATATATAAAAGTGATGTGAAACACTCCGGTAGGGTGATCAAAAGAAATTGAGAATAATCTTGCTCAAAGTAGTTATTTTTTTTTACGAATATTCATCCAAATTGACAATACAAACATTCATTCTTATATATTAATTAAATGCAATGACTCTCGATGGCAAAATCACTTGAGTTAATTTATCGCCAAATCGAGATGTAAATATTTACAATTGAGCATAGTTCAGACAATGGAGTGGTACGGTCGATTTCTATAAAATTTTCAGGGATGTTAGTTGAATACTACATTCCCCAGGTTGGGATAGCGCCTGAGTACTAACTTATTAATATCAAACACCCGAACAAGTCCTTAACCCTTTACCCAACAGAACGGCCCTGTGCCAATGCATTCTCTTATATATGCGAGTCGACCATAGGTCGCCTCGCATATATAAGAGAATGCATTGGCTTAACACATTAAAAATTATAAAATTGTTAAAGAATGTAAGAAAAAATGGTAAAAAGTGTTAAAAAAAGTTTTTTTTTAGGCCAATGCATTCTCTTATATATGCGAGGCGACCTATGGTCGACTCGCATATATAAGAGAATGCATTGGCACAGGGCTAACTGTAACTATCACAATGTGGTCAAGGAGCCGGTTCCAATGATATCCATATTTGTATGGTTCTATTGAGACAGACCGAAGATATTTTAGGCTGTTGAAGCTTTATTTGGCCGGTTTTGGCCGGTTTGTTGGGTAAAGGGTTAATATGTCTTTAATAGTACTTTAGTGACGCCAAATCAAATGAGGTATCTTAAACTATCTTTAACATTAAGGTCTATCGAGACTATCCAAGTTTGCAGTGAAATTCATGACAATTGTTTCCACCCTCAAAGAAATCCAAGTTTCTCGCAGGTGGAATTTAAAACAGTTTGATGAAAATGATTTTAATTTAGGGTACAGTACTCTGGTCATATTATTGTCTACAAAACAATTTTCGTGGTATTATAGAAATCACCAGCTTCTGTCCGTCCCACAATCACTTTAGTTGTACATGTAGTTATCCAATTGTTTTCAATTTTGGTATATGGATTGCTAACATGAAGTTACAGATTAAGTTCGAATTTGTGTTTAGTCAACCCGTTTTTACCGGAGTTATGGCCTTTTTGACTTAGAATTTGCCGATTATTTTGGTATCTGGATAATAACTTTAGTTTTCGATATCTGATTGTTTTCAAATTTGGTATATGGGTACTTGTTGATTATTTTGCTGTCCGGATGATGACTTCACTAATATTTGACATAATTTCATAGATTTTAAATTTACTGATTAATGTTAACAACATAAGATGGAAGCAAAGTTAGATGCAATGATTGTTGCCATAATTTAATTTTGTTGATAAAAAAGCCACCGCTCAAAAAAGCCACATTTTGGGGGATGTGTGGTCAAGCAGCCTTTTATCTGAACTAGAGGTACTGTTTGAAATCAAATGAGATGATTCGTAAGTCGAGATTAGGCGAACAGTTTTTGAGGATAAAGCAATTTCTAAAAACTAAATTAAATTGATTTTGGTTTAACATATTTAGAAATAAAAGATATCATAACTCTAGGATGTGTTCTAGTAGTCCTTGGTTCGTGTAATGGCTCAAATAGATTCTCTTTGGGAGGAACATTTTAATTTTTAACCAGGAAATGTATTGAAAGAATTATGCAAATGCTTTTTTCTAACTAAAATTGATTCACAGAAATGAGAAACCTTATCTGATGGACAACAATACAACATAATATTTCAGCAGTAACCATTGTTGAAGATCAAATGACAATTTATAGTTTTAAACATTTCATATACACATTATCATAATACCAAGTTTAATGATATGATGGGGTCTTAATATATATTTCTTAGACCAAAGATATGATATATTACCACTGTTATTTTATACATTGGTATTGTGTGTCAGTAAAGATTGATTTAAATTATGGCGCTATCTTTATTTCAGAGGTCGTTGACTCAGACTGGTACATGGGAGAATGTAGAGGGAAAACAGGAACGTTTCTCAAAGCATGCGTCGAGTTGTTGGAAGAGGAGGAATCCATCAGCGGTGTAGAGCATTTCACAAAAACCAAAAACATAAAGCCTGCTGAAATGCCATTTGCAGAAACATATGCGTTGGTGCTTTTCGACTTCGTTCCTGAATCCCGAAATGATCTCTGTCTAATAGAGGGAGACACAATTGTTATTTTAAGGGAGATTGATGAAAATTGGTTGGAGGCGCGAGACGATAGTGGTGCTGTTGGAATGTGTCCACGTAACTTTGTGAATGTTATTTCACTCGAACCAGCTATGTTTTCTCAGGATCGTTCTAATAGCATTCAGCCCTCTAACACTGATTGGGACATGCCGTTTACTTCAAATGAAGCTTCACAAGGACATGTGCAATTACGGAATTTGTCAGACCCAAAGAGCATGAACTATTCACAAGACCCTGTTCTGTTTAACACATATCCAAAAGGTCCTGCCAAACCTCCGAAGCCTTCCTCAAAAACAAAGCCTTCAATACATGGTTCTAAGCCTGCCCAACCTCCAAAGATCAGTATGTACAAGCCCAGTAATAATCGTCCCGCCAGGCCTGTGAATCAGCCATTTGCCAGACAGACAGACAGAGATCAGAATTATGTTTCGCAAAGTGACGTAAACTATTTGTCATCAAAGACTTCTCGAACACAGATTTCAAAGATAGGCGGTGTAATTAATGATCCGAAACATGTTTCGCTAAGTGACGTAAATTCTTTGTCCTCATCAATGCCTTCTGGAGCACAGATGTATAAGATTGGCAGCGTAATGAAAGATCAAAAACTTGTTTCGCTAAGTGACGTAAATTCTTTGTCGTCAAAGACTTCTCGAACACAGATTTCAAAGATAGGCGGTGTAATTAATGATCCGAAACATGTTTCGCTAAGTGACGTAAATTCTTTGTCATCATCAATGCCTTCTGGAGCACAGATGTATAAGATTGGCGGCGTAATGAAAGATCAAAAACTTGTTTCGCTAAGTGACGTAAAAAAAATAGGGGGTGTAATGAAAGATCAGAAATATGTTTCACTAAGTGACGTAAATTCTTTGTCATCATCAAAGCCTTCTGGAACACAGATTTCAAAAATGAGTGGTGGATTTAAAGGATTTCAAAAATAGGCGGTGTAAATAAAGATCAGAAACATGATTCAATAAGTGATGTAAATTCTTTGTCATCAATGACTTCTGGAACACAGATTTCTAAGATGGGTTGTGTAATTAAAGCTCACTCAGGATACCATTCTGGCCAACACATGATAAGCTTACACAGCTCCACATCATCAGATGTCTAGTGTAATGCATCCCGAGAAGAAAGCACAAACACCAACAAGTTGTCCACATCACAGGTGGTGTTCAAACTCTATTCAGCGGGAACATTCAAGGCGGAAAGTTTGAAATTCACATGCACAGCAAAGAAACTAGTCCTTCAAAACCTAATCGACGACGAATAATCTATTCGGAAACTGATTCCCTGTGAATTATAATAAATCCATCCAGTGTTATTGTTGAATAAAATTATCATTGTTTTGCTTTATAACAATTCTCAACACATTGAAATTTTCCGGGGTTTGCACTTGAAATTCAATGACCCTGTGGGTTGGGAGAATTTACGCACACTGTGACTTAGTTGAGCAGTGCTATGACATTATGGCTGCGGGAATGCAGAGATAGCAACACATTGGGATAGTTTGAAAGAATTTTTGCAAAATTATGGGTTAGGTAGGTGGTTCTATGGGTACAGCTATTACGGTATCTTAAATCAGTCATGCATTCTTGTTTAGTTATTATGAAACCATTATGATGTATATTCAAAATCAAATGTCAGGATTTGGAAAACAGTAAAACGACAAGAAATTCCGAACTATATTTCCTGTGTGGAAACATTGCCATGCGCTGTGAAATTATATTACTTTAACCATTCTCGGACATGACAGATTGGTTATTTTGCACAAAATGGTATAAATATGATTCATATGATAAACAGAATATGAAACTCATGTTTCTTTCATATGAAAATGAGTGATGTAATTAAAGCTCACTCAGGTTACCATTCTGGCCATCACACAAAATGACAGACATGTGAAGCTCACTGGACTGGTGTCTAATTGTGTCACCTAACTTGGTCAGTGAAGGAAAACAACAACATCTCCCATTCAGTCTCAGCACACTGCAGAGTGTAGTTTGAGGATATGTTTCCAACTTTCCATCTATGAATTATGTTTCCTGTGATAGACAGATCAACATACTAACTATAATGCATTAACTGTTGTTAAACAATATGGTAATTATAATGAAAATGAGTCCATAAACTCATTATCATTATAATTACCATGTTGCTTGCATCATTCATGCAGCACATTATTGTATTTTGCACTAATCCAAGGCTGAAATTCATTCATTTGTTGCATATATTATGTTGAGTATAACAGGAGGTGGTCCCATAAATGGCTGGATTTAGTGGTAGAGTACCACTTTAATAATGTATTTCACTGTATGTGAAGGGCCCAACTTTAAATTGCATGATTTAATTGACTTTGTGACAGATTTAGCTTTTTTCTCCCAGGCAATTTATTAAATGTTTATATACTTTCATGTGCCTAAAAATAGTGTCAGCATGATTATTAATTTTGGAGAAAATTCCCAACTATCACTATTATTTGGCATTGAGACATAGAGAGTTAAATTTCCATCACTATTATTAATTTCAGCCTAAATCCCCACCATCATTATCATCAGGCCATCAGCCCATCACAATTATTAGGCACCTGAGAGTACAATATCAGCTCACAAAAGTCACAAATAAGCTGGGACCACCCCTACTGTGAAGTAGATTATTAAGGAACAAGTATTAACAATTAAAGAAATATATTCCCTGCCTTCGTTGTTCAAAGTTATAAAGTTCCCTGTCAGAGCAGGTCACAACATCAAAAAGTTTCCAGGATTTGTACTGGTGGAATATGATCTCTACGGGCATAGCTAGAGTAGAGATTCATGACATGATCTAGCATTTTCTGTGGACGGATGGTCTATAATTATTCATGGAAATATAGTATCATTGCACATGGTGTTATCTTCAATAAGTCATGACCTTCGTTTCTAGATAAAATCCGTAAATGTGCATTAATGAGAAGTAACCATATAGGAAACACCTTGAACCTACCACTATTATATTGCACAGTGCCGTCAGTTTGTTTGATCTAAATGATTCATTCACTCCTCGTTCGAACCTGATACATGAATATAGTTTTGGGTCATGCATATATTATGCAATTTATTGAATTGATAAGAAATTCTAACGCATACAATCTAATGTCTTAGTAAACTTACTGAAAAGGAAACATATCTTCTGAAGTTGAGGATGTATTAATAATCTTTCTACCATATGTTTCTTGTTGCAATGATCGACAAAATTGCCTTTGCATAGGTGTTGTGCTTAAGAGGGACTGGAACCCGATTCGAAATGCATGTGTTCGGGATTTCTCCACTGGATCTCCCAAGACCGTACTATAGGCCCTAATTTGTAATTGAAGTTAATTTTAGGCTTTTAGCCCCAACAGTCATTTTTGGGCGACTTATCTGAGGTGGATGACCATACATGTGTTTATTATTTATTTGTTATATTTTCTTCTTTTCTTCTACTATTTATAAATTTTATTTTCCAACATGGAGCTTTCGTTATCGAATAAAATCTTGAATCTTAAATCTTGTATAATATTTTTTTATGAGTTATTTTATTTGTATTTTGAGGCCTATAACAGATTGTATTAAATTATTCTGACTTTCCTCATCGCTTCAATTTAATCCAAGTTTGCGGAAATACAAGAATTCCATGGGACAGTGTTTTTACGGCAAAATGTTGGATAAACCCACTTAAAGGTACTCAATCCGATCAGACACTCCTAAATGTTTTTTAATTTAAATAAATAAATTTACAAAAAATGGAACATAGGGATGGGATTTAGCATGTTAGGAGCTATCTGTATCCATTGTGCTATTCTTTTATCTTTAATAAAGTAAAAATGTGGCGACAATGACCCCTTCAGCATCATCTCTGTCAATCACTCTAATCGGAAGAAACTAATTATGTTTCACACCTGAGACAGTGGCCCTGGAAATATGGCCGAGGCGAGTTGTCTTTGGCACGAGTCTTTTTATATCCGATTTCTATGGGCCTGAGCATTCTGGACACCTCAACCTATGACATCTTAGGCTAACGATTCGGAATCTGACGAGATTTGCCAGGGATTATTTTTTATGAAACTATTTTTAGCTCAACTTTACTTTGTAAACAATCTCCTTTGGCTCACCCTACAGGTCGCATCCCTCATCCGATTATCACCAAACTTATTATGGATCTTCGGGGTGACCTCTAGATGGGAGCCATCAATTTTTTCCGAGATTTGTTAAAAAACATGGTCGCCGGCAGCCATTTTGAATTTCAAATTTGAATCCATTGGCTCAGCCCGCCTTTATTAGCTCAACTTTGTAAAGTTTGAGCTATTGCCATGGCTTTGTCGTCCGTGTGTGCGTGATTCGTCAACAATACAGGCTACAGGTCATGAAATTTGTCATAGCTGTTGACATCAACATTTAGACCGGAACGATTCATTTCATTCGGAAAAAAAACAGCAGCCATCTTGGATTTCAAAATTCAATCCATTAGCATGGGCTACAGGTCGTACTGTTCATCTGATCATCATGAAATTTGTCATGGATGTTAATATTGACATGTAGATGGGAACGAGTAATTTTGGGGTCAATCGGCCAAAAAACATGGCGCCAGCAGCCATCTTGGATTTTACTCTTTGCATTACTAAATCCTTTGGCACGGGCTACAGGTCGTACCTTTGGTCGGATCATCATAAAATTTGTCATGAATGTTAACAATGACATGTAGATGGGAAACGAGTAATTTTGGGGTCATTTGCCCAAAAAACATGGCCACCAGCAGCCATCTTGGATTTTACTCTTTGTATGACTAAATCCTTTAGCACGGGCTACAGGTCGTACCTTTAGACTGATCATCATGAAATTTGTCATGGCTGTTGAAATTTGAATGTAGATGGGAACGAGTCATTTTGGGGTCATTCGGACAAAAAACATGGCTGCCAGTGGCCATCTTTGATTTCAAAATTCAATCCATTAGCACGGGCTATAGGTCGTACTGTTCGTCTGATCATCATGAAATTTGTCATGGCTGTTGAAATTGGAATGTAGATGGGAACGAGTAATTTTGGGGTCATTCGGCCAAAAAACATGGCCGTCGGCAACCATCTTGGATTTTACTCTTTGCATGACTAAATCCTTTAGCACGGGCTACAGGTCGTACCTTTAGTCTGATCATCATGAAATTTGTAATGGCTGTTGAAATTGGAATGTAGATGGGAACGAGTCATTTTAGGGTCATTCGGACAAAAAACATGGCTGCCAGTGGCCATCTTGGATTTCAAAATTCAATCCATTAGCACGGGCTACAGGTCGTACAGTTCGTCTGATCATTATGAAATTTGTCACGGATGTTAATATTGACATGTAGATGGGAACGAGTAATTTTGGGGTCATTCGGCCAAAAAACATGGCCGCCGGTAACTATCTTGGATTTTACTCTTTGCTTGACTAAATCCTTTGGCACGGGCTACAGGTCGTACCTTTGGTCGGATCATCATGAAATTTGTCATGGCTGTTGAAATTGGAATGTAGATGGGAACGAGTCATTTTGGGTCATTCGGACAAAAGACATGGCTGCCAGCAGCCATCTTGGATTTCAAAATTCACTCCATTAGCACGGGCTACAGGTGGTACTGTTCGTCTGATATTCATGAAATTTGTCATGGATGTTAATATTGACTTGTAGATAAGAACGAGTAATTTTGGGGTCGTTCGGCCAGAAAACATGGCTGCTGGCAGCTGTCTTGGATTTTACTCTTTGCATGACTAAATCCTTTCACACGGGCTGCAGGTCAGATCATCATGAAATTTGTCATTCGGCCAAAAATCCTGGCCGCCAGCAGCCATCTTGGATTTTACTCTTTGCATGACTAAATCCTTTGGCACGAGCTAGTACAGGTCATATTAGTACCTTTAGTCGGATCATCATGAAATTTGTCATGGCTGTTGACATTGGGATGTAAATAGGAAACAAGTAATTTTAGGGTCATTTGGCCTTAAAACGTGTCCACTGTCAGCCATCTTGGATGACTAAATCCTTTGGCACACCCTACAGTCCACTTCCCTCATCCGATCGTCTCCAGACTTCATATTAATCTTGATATTGATCTTACTAGATGGAAGCTATCAAATGTTTTTAAATTTTATTGGAAAACATAGCCGCCAGCAACCATCTTGGATTTTACTTATATATATATATATCTCTTCATGTTGATAATCTAGTATTACTTAGAAATTTCAACTTTCTGCATTCCTAATCACTCCATTGAGTGTAATACATTAAATTATTCCCTTTACAAGTTGAGCTACAGTGTCATTGACACTTTCATTGGAGAATTGTTTTGAATATTTGCAGGCATGTTTAGGATTACCTCTAGATGGGAGCTATCAATTTTTTAGCGATTTTCGATGACAAACATGGCCGCCGGCAGCCATCTTGGGTTTTACTCTTGCATGACTAAATTCTTTGGCTCACCCTACAGGCCACATCCTTCATCCGATCATACCAAACTTCACACGGATATTCAGGGTAACCACTAGATGGGAGCCATAGATTTTTTCCAAATTTGTTAAAAAACATGGCCGCCAGTAGCCATCTTGGATTTTACTCTTTGCATGACTAAATCCTTCCACACACCCTACAGGCCACATCCCTCATCCGATCATCACCAAACTTCATATGGTTCTTCGAGTTGACCTCTATATGGGAGCCATCGATTTCTATTTTAAAATTTGTAGAAAAACATGGCTGCCAGCCACCATTTTGGATTTTACTCTATGCATGACTATATCCTTTGGCACACCCTACAGGCCCCATCCCTCATACAATAATCAACAAACTTCATACGGATGTTCGGGGTGACTTCTAGATGGAGTCAACCATTATTCCCGAAATGTGTCAAATAACATGGCTTTGATTTTACTCTTTGCCTAACTAAATCGTTCGGCACACCCCAGAGGCCACATCCATCATCCAATCGTCACCAAACTTCATATGGATCTTCGGGGTGCCCTCTAGATTGCTGCCATCGATTATTTCCGAAATTCGTTATAAAACATGGCTGCCAGTAGCCATCTTGGATTTCAAATATTAATCCATCCACAAGAGTTAATCATTACATATTTTTGTCCCCCGAAAACTATAGAAACGGGCTCTGTCCATCCGTCATACAATTTTGAGTACCTTTATGGTGTAATCATCTCCTACAGATTTCATCCCAGAGATTTGAAAGGTCAGAATATTGTTGCCCATATATTGAAGATGTGCAACATGTATATAGATGACGGAACAATTATTTTTTGACGGAGTTATTAACCCTTTTCGACTTTTTTTATGTTTACCCATACTGGTAAATTTTTTTGGAGCGACATTAATCTCAATTCACCAATTTCATCCCAGGCCTTTGGACTACTTAGCTATTGATAAGGCAGATTAAGAAAGCTATGGTATCTAATTTAAAAAAAGTATCAACAATACACATCACATGATATTAACAGCAGACTAGAACATATGTGCTGCATTGCACAGCTGAGTATATCACTCTACAGAAGGTCTGAGGTCATTATAAATGTTATTGGTTTAATAGAGATGCCAGCCTTCAACATAAACAATGCCCTGTGATTTGTTGACAGCTCTGCTATATAATTGTTGTTGGCTGTTGTTGGTAGAATTTGATACATTATCATTGTAAACTTAAAGTGGACTCTCTCAAAAGTACTCAATCCGATCAGAGGGTCCGCATCTCAACAGATTCCAACAACAACAATCCGTTCAGAGGTTCCTATATTACTATTTCTTTGGCTTTGGGGGTAAAACATATTTGATTCGAGTCGAGGAACCCATCAAACAAAGCTCAGAGTTATTAGATATTGATTTTTGAAATTTGTTATTTTCTCGAGATGAGTACTAATAATTGCCCTTAACTTCGTAATCTGCTCGAGATGTGTACACCAAAACACTATTCAAACAGACAAGGAAGGATAACTCTAAAATCAAGTGGTAATAATAACGCAATTTTGACTGTGTTCTGGGACAGAAAGAATAGAAATAACGAAACATATATCGATATCTGATCACCCTGAGCGTTGATTGGTAGGTTCCTCGACTCGAATCAATTATTTTTTACCCCCAAAGCCAAAGAAATAGTAATACCCTCTGATCGGATTGAGTACCTTTAACCCAAGTATTTCATGTCCAAGTCACCTTTTCACATTTAACCCAAGGCTGTGGTCGTGCAGCATTACAGGTCCTGTACCAGTGCATTCTCTTATAAAAATGCGAGTGACCCATAAATTCCAATAATTTGTGTTATGTACATTTGTCTATAATAGTACATAACAGTATACTCTATAATTCAAAATCAAAACTCTCATTTATGATTCCGATCATAGTAATTTACTATCACCAAGGGATATTTATAATTTTCTGTATGAGGGTACCTTCATGGTGTATTCAACTCCTACAGTTTTGATCGTAGATATTTGAAACTTCAGAGTATTGTTACCCACATATTGAAGATGTGCAACATGTATATAGTTGACGGAATTTTTTTTTTTTTATGGAATTATTAACCCTTTCAACTTAGAACATTTCAACATTTTTTTTAATTTTTTTAATTAAAGGTACTCAACCCGTAAAGAGGGTCCCCATCTCAACATATTCCAACAACAACAATCCGATCGGAGGGTCCTATATTACTATTTCTTTGGCTTTGGGGGTAAAAAATATTTGATTCGAGTCGAGGAACCCATCAAACAAAGCTCAGAGTTATTAGATATTGATTTTTGAAATTTGTTATAAACTCGAGATGAGTACTATTAACTGCCGTAATCAGCTCTGGATGTGTTCTCCAAATCTATTCAAACAGACAAGGATGGATAACTCTAATGAGTTCTGGGCCAGATAGTATTCCCGATAATGAAAAATAATAGATTTCTAAAATCGATATCTAACAAATCTGAGCTTTGATGGGTGACTTCCTCGACTCGAATCAAATATTTTTGACCCCCGAAGCCATTGAAATAGTAATTGAGAGGAGTTTTATCGGGTTGAGTACCTTTAACCTGATTGTTGCATAACATGAAATTGAAAAGGGTATCTCATAAATTTCTAATGTCTGAAATACTGTCTTATTCTGGCATGTAATCAAATTCATTCCTTCTGGTTATTTCTCATCTTGAATGATTGCAACTAATGTTAATTTGCAACAATTATCCAAATAAAACTGAATTGGTTATGATGAATGACATTACTGTTTTACTGCTCAGACAATCCCAAATGAAGGTGACGCTATTCTCATTGAATTTCCTAACTTCATCTGGGAGCTTTACTGCTCAACAAGACGAAACTAAAATACTAATTGTATACTTTTATCACTTACAAATAGATGAACTGAAATAATGTGATGCATTCAGATGCATTGAGAAATGACATTCAATTCTTCATTCTGGTCTATCACCATACCAAACCACATCAAAATTTGACAACCGACACTTAACTTATATTGCAAAAACTTTGTATGGACTGAATTTCATAAAGTCGAACAGGGCTCATAACTCTGGTAGGCGTTGGTGGTCACAACCCGCGATATTATGCATATTCGTCCCCCATTTCTGGTCCGTCACCATGCCATAGGGCATCAAATATGACAACTGACTCTTGAGTTAAAATTCAAAATGTTTGTACGGACAGACGGCTTGAGACGTCAACCATATATCGGGCAGTATAATAACCATATATCTATGTGTATACCTAACCAAAAAACAATTCCCTTCCCCACCCCATCCCGTTGGATAAGACTAAAGAGTTCTTTGATCATGCAGATATAATTGTGGAACCCCTGACCTGTTTACTGTTTACCACTATTTACACTGGCCAGTGTTCTCTATTAGACACAACACACTCGATATATTAAGGCTATAATGGGGTCTAGGGCAATTTGTGACATATATAGTGTACCTACACAATGCTTAATTAATATTGTTGTTAGATACTGAAAACACCAGGAAACACATGGAAATACAGTATATTTTTCGTTTTTCTGATCTGTGTTTACCAATTAGTAAGGCAGTTAACACAGTTATTGAAGAACGGCTAAAAAAAACCTCTGAAATTTTGATAAAAACATGAGAAACAGGGGGTGGGTCCCCAAAATTTTGGAGGAAAAAAATATTTTTTTTGCAAAAATGGGGTGGTGGGTCCCTCGAGGTCGGAAAAAAACTTTTTGGGCCCTATATGTGCAATTTTTTTCCAGACCCCCCCCACCCCCCCCCCCCCCCCCCCTGCCTCGTCCACTAAATTCTATTTCAGCCTCGGTAAACCTCGGCTCAAATCGAATTTAGTGAACTCGGTTGATATATTCTCCGTATAAAATAGAAACTCATGTGAGATCCTCTATGTATATTTCCATACTATATGCTAACTTTCTGTCGTTTATTGGTGATCGTCTTGGTTTTTGATGCCTTCACTCTTTCCTTTTTTTGTGTCCATGTTTTTTTTTTGCGAGAGCGGTAGTTTTGGGTATAGTTAATTGTCGTCAGTCGTCTTTAGTCTTTCCATAAATGTAAGGTATCGTCTGTTGTCACATATATTTGTCAATTATGTCTGTCTGTATTTCGTCATAAATGATTTTGTTTTCTATTGTTACCAAGCCGCTCTCGCTATTGAATACTTTTCCATCTTATTGACAGTTTGATCACTGTCTGTTTTACTTAAATTACGATTGAGATTTTCCTTAAGAAGCCTGGTACATAGCGTATGCGTGTATCAGGAAAGCAAGCAGAAATAGCATTTACCAGAGTGATCTTTACAGGGAGTGTTTGGGGGGGGGGGGGGGGCTACCCCGGGATGGTCGAATAGACCGAAAGGTCTACTCCTTCACCCCTCATTTTATTGCCTTTATTTATAAATAATAAAAAAAAATAAAGGAAGAATCATTTTTTTTAATACAAATTTCTTCTTCTTTCCGTCGCTGGAATCCAGACGAGGGGGTGTAGAGTCCCCTGGAACACTGCAGGTTGGTGGTGGCTGCAATGTCCCAGCAGGTGTTATTGCCTCGTCGGCGACGGTGATGGTGGACTCCTGCTAGATGGTATCCGGAGTCCAGGCTGCTCCAAAGGGATGGCTGACGTGATGGTGTTGTCTAATCCAAGGAGAAGAAGCCAGAGTGATCTCCGAGACTGAGAAAATATATATAGTCATCTCAGAGACTGACAACAATGACTCACTCACATTCACTCAAATGTTTTGTTAGCTATGCATTAAAACGCCGACCTCTGATGTTTCCCCGTGTTTTTATTGCCATCAGTGATAAAATTGACAATCATCTTGCAGTAAAAACAAGGAGAGTGAGTAAGCCATAGTTAATTAACACCTGCATGGTAGCCTCTGTACTGCCGCTAATCTTATGTTCGTTTGTGTTCGTTGTTTAGTAGTTTTGTATTCAAATAATGCTAATAACTCAAAAAATAAATCACCAAAGTTGGAAATAACACCACATACACATAGAATGGACCCACGCGCACCCACAAACCAAATTTCACCCTTCTACTCCGATTTTTGGACCTGTGTTCGTTTATGTTCGTTTGTGTTCGTTGTTTAGTAGGTTCCGCACAGGCAGGTGTACTAAGTTTCCAAGATATTTTTTCTCTTTTATTTTTTACTTATTATTTCACAATTGTCTGTATTTAAGTTAAATGCATTTGCCAAGTAGGCCTACTTCTTTTCCCAAACGAAAATGTTAGCATTTAGACCCAACTGCTATGAAAGATTAGTATGCCTTTAACAAGTGCATTTTCTTTTTCATATTCAATAAGTAAAAATCGAAACGGTAGCTGGAACTGGTACATTAAAAAAAATATCCCAAAATGAATGATTTAACGTTTATTTCAAGGTATAATAATTATTTCTTGTTTCACTGTGCATGTCAGAAATTTGCAATAATATTTTTTGAATATATATTTTGCAATTATGTAGCCAGTGTATGAATTAGAATGGCTAAATGTTTCTTTGCATCTTTATACGCTTACCTATTTTCGATGATTGACAGAAAACAGGAAGTGAAATTTGCTGGACATTCAACTTCAAAGCAATTCAGCCGAGGGTCAGTGGGTGTGGTTTCTTCAAAGTTGGTGATTAAATATTCCTATGTTTGTTTCATTTTAAATCAAATTTTTCACATTTACTTGAAATTTTGTTGTTTCAAGAAGTTTTGATAATTGTCTTTTTTTTTTTGGGTGCTAAATTGATTGTAGTCATGTAGAATGTAGTCCGCAAATCTTACTTTTATTATCAGAGCATATTCGAGAGCGTCTAGCTCTGTTTGAATAGTTGGGTCCACCAACTAAATTGATTGGAGTTCAAATTCAATACAGTTTACACCACTATATATACACGTACTACATACATGTAGGCATAGCGCGGAAAGTGTTGTCTTTGTTATTTGTATGCTGTGTAGATTTATCTATCCTGGAAAACTTCTGAATTTTTTTCAAAACATGGTCTTTTACGGCATTTCAGCATTGGCGGGGGGGGGGGGGGGGGGGGGGGGGGAAGGGAAGGTGAGTTGAGTTCGGTTGGTCTTACTAGTACTGTTAATAGAGTTCTTAATTGAAGCTGTCAGCAGATCCCTCGAGAACATGCGCTAGCATATATAGATCATGCCATGAATCTCTACTCGTGCTAATGCCTGTAGAGAAGATCACATTCATATTCCACTAGTACATTGGAATCTTCGAAGATTTGACAGGGAACCTTATAATGTTGAAAAAATAATGCGGGGGAATATATTTCTTAGTTATTATCTGTTCCTTAATAATGAACTTCACTGTAGGTGTCAGAAGGTAGAGATTCATGGCATGATCTAATGCCAGCACGGTCTTATCTGTAACTTGTTCCAGGTGGGGATTGTCCTTACGAAATATGAATTTCGATAGACTATAGAGTCTGCCTCGATTAGGCCTATAGATGTCAAAGCAATAACTGTTATTTTGTTGGAATATCTCTTCATTGTTGGTGACCTCATCTTTGTACTTTTGAGATGGCATAATGTGCCGTTTTGGTTTTGCTTGTGTTAAGAATTCGTCTCTTGGCAGCGATGATGTTGTGTCATGTGCAACCTTTGAAAAAGCACAAGCTAGTCCCCTGCGAACCGTTCGAGGTTCGGTTCGATTCGAAACCGCCATGATGATTCGGTCTGGTTCGAAACCCTAGACGGGATTCGTTTATATCGAACCTTTTCGTTAGTCCCGCGAAATGGGCAAGTTTTGCGTACTAGGAATTGTTTATTGATTATATACAGTATATTAATTGGTTCACACACAACTGTGTGATACTATGATTTTATGTTTAAATTGTTTACACTGGACATAATTAATTTGATCATCACTGGGTGATATTTTGTTATTTTGGCATAATCACTTTATTCCATTCCCGCTAAACGGTTCCGTCGGGATAATTAATTAGTAAAACTATAAAATTTCTGGTGTTCTATTTCAGTCTGTCATCAAAGTTTGTTTTATTCCCCATATAATTTTACTAATAGACATAATTATACCTAATTAATGAGACAACAAGTTATGATTATTTATGACTACATAAATACAGAACGAACAAGCCTTTATGAACTCCATAAACTGGCTGAAATAGGTATTTCCAGGCAGCATATCTGTGTCTACAATTGGATTCAACCAATCACAGTGAGGAGAGGGTGTGGTCATTGTATTCAGCACAAATGATTGACATGGTTATGTTACGGTACCGGTAACTTACCCGATGTGCTTTGTCTTGTGACTGTGTGAAACGCTTTGATCTTTGTTGTGTGTTGTCGCAGAGTTATAGATTGATGGTCGAGTGCTTTGATGTCTTGCTACAATTTAGCTGTCTATTAATAGTTACTGAGTGTCCTCATTACAATAGTAATATGCTGTATGGGTACTTAATGTATTTACAGAGAAAATTCCCACTGCACAGTGTTTATTTGGGACCCTACGTCTATTACTTTTCCGATAAAAATTCGTAAATCACTTGCAAAAATAGAAAAGATCAGAACAAAAAATGCGCAGATTTGAAACCAAAGTCGCAGACGAATAAACATCGGTAGACATAATCAGCTGGTTTGTCATTTACTGCACTCATGGAGTTAAGCCTCCTTTAATCCTCATAAGGATTAACAACGGATGATCATCAAATAAATCTTAGTGTTATCTTCATAGTGTTGGGTATTGAATCTAACAGAACATGCAAATAATTTATAATTGTTTCTGGTGATATTTTCATAAATATTATGCGTTAGTTAGAATGCATGTAAGAAAATTTAAAATATATTAAAATATATTTACATAAATAAATACACATAAAACATGATAATGTATTCCCAATAAGTTGGTGCATAACTTCATGATGAAACCTTTCCAATACATGTAAATGTAAAAAGTTTATATGTTCATTGTTTCAGTCGTTTCTTATATCCATGTTATGCAGTAATGTCTTTATTCAATCAAATTTGATATGTTAATTTGAATTATTTAATTATTTATTTCCCGTGCGATCAAAATGGTTGGAAACTAACAATTGTAATCAGATGTAATCAAAAAGTAATCGATTACATTTACTAAAGTAATTGTAATCGTAATCGATTACATTGAAAAAAAATGGAATCAGTAATTGTAATCATGTAAATCAAAAGTTATTGTAATCGTAATCGATTACATTGGCATGTAATCGACCCAACCTGCTTCATATTGATCACTATTATTTTGAAGAAATCATAGGCAGTTGATTCGATTGAATTGAATTACAGTTGAGAAATTTAACTGCTCTCCTTCAGATTTCAAAATGTTAATTGCTCACACATCAATCATTATTTATCGGGCTGAACTAATTATCTCATGGATCGTTATGGTTGTTTTGGTCAATGAGCAGATAAGAATGAACTCTGTATAAAACTCTACCACGATGATCCGTCGTGAGACACAATATTACTGTACTGCTTCAACTCAACTGGGTATTTCAGTGAGATTAGGTGTAATAAACCAAGGTCAACATAACCACTTTCGAAGATTGACAGTCATGATAGCGTGCTATGTTCACGAATGACTGAACTATAGTATAATCAGTCCTCGAAATTGGCCATGGCAATAAGCATTGCTGTGGAAAATGCCGTGGCAACATTTGGAATCTTAATATGCCACATCATTAAATTTGCCGATGGGCATATTTCCTAATTTTGAGGGCTGTACACAGGCTAGACGAAAGTGTTGTCTCCATAAATTTATACAGTTATCTATCCTGGAAACTTTGACATACATGTATGCTCTTCTTCATGCTTATGTGTTTAATTGTAAATATGTACTAGTAAATTAGTAATACTGCAGTCCTATATCTCATTTTTTGATATATGATTATGAATTGTTTAATGTAAAATATATACACTGTAGGGGTAGGGCCCTGCGAATCGATTCGATTCGATGCGATTCGGAATCGTTCGTCTGATTCGATTCGAAATCGAAATCGATGGATGTTTGATTGACAGCACTCATATCAATTTCAACTTTGGTGTGCATCTTTTCGATGGCAATAGTCTCAAAGTTTTACACTTCTTGTATACCTATACTGTCTGATTATGGTGGATCTCTTGTGAAATGGCAGATTAAATTATAAGAAATTACTCTTGTTTCGATTAAGGTTATCAGTTATAACCGAAAAGTTATAGAATTTATCTTCAAACTTGTCGGTTATAACTACAGAGTTATTTCTCAACTAATTTATAACTTATGTATCCAATCTGTAAGAAGTGAACAACATAATTGCCATACAAGGCTGTGTGCTAGTGTCGTTCCATGAACCAATGGCATTCCAATAACACACATGTAAGCCAGATTTCAATAGCAGAAGTAATCAAGAAATTTAGGTTATCGAGAAGTAACTTTAATGGCTAAATGTGTGACATCCAATGGTTTTATAATATTCTGTGGATTGACAGCTTATGATTAAATTATTTGGCGATAACATTGCATGTCCTGCCATCGGCCATAACGGTATGTGCGTACATTTAAGTCGTTTACTACGTTATTATAGTGAATTTTCTTTTCTGGTAAGAGCATTGTGGTCTGTAGAACGCATGGAAATACTCCTGTCAGCAAAGATTCAATGAACTCCGAATCATGGTAGTCGATTTCGAATCGAATCAGACGAACGATTCCGAATCGCATCGAATCGAATCGATTCGCAGGGCCCTACCCCTACAGTGTATATATTTTACATTAAACAATTCATAATCATATATTAAAAAATGAGATATAGGACTGCAGTATTACTAATTTACTAGTACATATTTACAATTAAACACATAAGCATGAAGAAGAGCATACATGTATGTCAAAGTTTCCAGGATAGATAACTGTATAAATTTATGGAGACAACACTTTCGTCTAGCCTGTGTACAGCCCTCAAAATTAGGAAATATGCCCATCGGCAAATTTAATGATGTGGCATATTAAGATTCCAAATGTTGCCACGGCATTTTCCACAGCAATGCTTATTGCCATGGCCAATTTCGAGGACTGATTATACTATAGTTCAGTCATTCATGAACATAGCACGCTATCATGACTGTCAATCTTCGAAAGTGGTTATGTTGACCTTGGTTTATTACACCTAATCTCACTGAAATACCCAGTTGAGTTGAAGCAGTACAGTAATATTGTGTCTCACGACGGATCATCGTGGTAGAGTTTTATACAGAGTTCATTCTTATCTGCTCATTGACCAAAACAACCATAACGATCCATGAGATAATTAGTTCAGCCCGATAAATAATGATTGATGTGTGAGCAATTAACATTTTGAAATCTGAAGGAGAGCAGTTAAATTTCTCAACTGTAATTCAATTCAATCGAATCAACTGCCTATGATTTCTTCAAAATAATAGTGATCAATATGAAGCAGGGTTGGGTCGATTACATGCCAATGTAATCGATTACGATTACAATAACTTTTGATTACTGATTCCATTTTTTTTCAATGTGATCGATTACGATTACAATTACTTTAGTAAATGTAATCGATTACTTTTTGATTACATCTGATTACAATTGTTAGTTTCCAACCATTTTGATCGCACGGGAAATAAATAATTAAATAATTCAAATTAACATATCAAATTTGATTGAATAAAGACATTACTGCATAACATGGATATAAGAAACGACTGAAACAATGAACATATAAACTTTTTACATTTACATGTATTGGAAAGGTTTCATCATGAAGTTATGCACCAACTTATTGGGAATACATTATCATGTTTTATGTGTATTTATTTATGTAAATATATTTTAATATATTTTTAATTTTCTTACATGCATTCTAACTAACGCATAATATTTATGAAAATATCACCAGAAACAATTATAAATTATTTGCATGTTCTGTTAGATTCAATACCCAACACTATGAAGATAACACTAAGATTTATTTGATGATCATCCGTTGTTAATCCTTATGAGGATTAAAGGAGGCTTAACTCCATGAGTGCAGTAAATGACAAACCAGCTGATTATGTCTACCGATGTACATCACACCTGCTTTGTTCAGTTAATTAGCCCTATTGTAACAGTGTGACTCTACAGCCATTGTCTGCAGCAGTCCCAATTTAATTTAATCATAATTGAAGTCGGCTAGCCTATTTATTCATATAAGAACATTTCATTGTCTGTATCACAATTTCATTGCCATTCATGCTGTATTCAACAATTGTGTGTTGTTATCTGTGTCCACTGCCAGAATGTACATACACACTGTACCACTAACATAACACATGACAAAATTATACTAACTTTCTCAGTATACACACTCCACAGTACCACAGTATGAGACTATGAGTATCCAATAGCCATCCATATGGATATTTTAGAAAAAGTAATCAAAAAGTTATCAAAATGTAATCATGATTACAGGTACATTTGAAAGTAATTGATTACGATTACTTGTAATCAAGAAATGTCATGATTACTGATTACAGACGATTACTCCAAATTTTGTAATCGATTACTTTGATTACGATTACTGATTACGATTACCCCAACCCTGATATGAAGACGTTAGTTTCAGAATCCCACTATAATATGTGACCTGTATAAGATTCCTATACCTATGGTAAATTCAGTTTTGCCAGCGTCATGAAGAGGTGGTCAGAGCATATACTTATTTTTCTCTGGGTCATTAAAGATAGGAAATATATGACTGAATATATCAGTTAACAATTCTGCAGAACTTATCAAGGTGATAATAAGGGATGTATTAATTGTAATTGAAATTGAAATTAAAAAGTAAATAAATAATTAACCCAGGATTAAAAATAATTGAATAAGAAGTTTCCAATTTAATCAACACAGTGTCAATGATAGACCAAGTTTTCTTCAATTGTAAACCAGCTTGTGATATCTTTTATGTCAAAGCATTTTCCTACACTTTCTATGTCAAGGTTTATGCCCAGATCCAGTGGCGTGATTTTTCCGTAAATTTTAATTGATTTTATCCTACAAATCAACACAGGAGATTGCTTCGACTTAAAGCAGTATCTAACTCTATGGATATCTCAAGCTGGTTTTATACATCAGAGGGAACTTGGACTATGTTAACAGAAATATATACATGTGTCTTGAATCCTCAATTTGCATAATTTATAGGTTTTAAGTTGTATAAGTTATACAAGAACATCACTAACATACAATTGTACATGTATAAAGGTGTCTGAATTGGTACATGTATTTGTCATTTCCAGGGCAAAATAGACTTTTTGATGGATTTGGTGAGCAGAATTAATTATATGATATTTTAAATTCTTTACATATATTCTCATAGCCATATATCCACCTTTACAGCTAAATATTTCTCCAAAACTGGCTAAATATACATGTCATCAACTAACCAATCTGAAATCAGCATGCTCTAATAGTGAAGGTATACAAAGATCGCAAATTCATTTTATCACTTATCTGCAACTTGGCAAGTCTGATGAAGCCCCATAGGACATTTAGGGAGGGTTAGTAGAACTCACAGTCTATACCCTCCGATAGCCTTCCAGGTTATTTTAATGGGACTGAAGTGATTTTCAATTTGTCGCTACATCTTTGTGCATTTGGATATCCAATTTTACTTGCCAGTCAATTCTAAATCTTCCTGCATATCGTAGCCTGAGTGCTTAACAGTTCTAAGTCCATTTTTCTGTTTTGTTGGGAAATCGAGTTTGAAGTTTTGGCATCTGCTGTTCACATACTTCTTACATATTTTGATCATATTTGATAGACTCATATTGTTGCTAGTAATTATAAATGTGAAAATAACAAGTTTGGTGCCAATAGAACACATAATTTATTAGAAATTAGCAAACATGTGTTTTGATAAAAGTGGACATAGAACATTTTTCAAAATAATTTGCATTTCTGTTTCAGTCCTTAAATGTTTTTTTCAATATATCCGTCGTATATTGATGTTAAATTGAAAATAATACTGATATTTTACATTATATTTACCAGATCTTTTTTAAAAAGTAAATATATATTGCGTCTGGGGATAATTGGCATCGTTAATCTGTTTTGAGATATCGGGCCCTAAAAGCTGGAGATAGAACAAATAAGAACCCAAACCATCATCACGTGACACAATAATGACATCTCATTGGATCGTGATGGACATAGAACACTCTTGCACTCGATTTTGAAACTGATTTATCCCGATTGTGAGTACATGGAACATCCGGGGCACGATGTTTTGGTCTCAATGTGTAGAGCTGGACGAGACGAATCGAACGGTTCCCATAACTCATTTTCCCGCCACAATGGACTTAGAACATTTAAGCACGCAGGCGACGAATATCAAAATGGCATTTCTTTCAATGTAGGCTTTACACAAAACTTAACTTTTGCTAGTTGATTTTCTATTTAATAAATGAGAATTATGAGATGTATTCACATGCAGATGTCTTCACCAGGAGACCATGTTTTCGGCCGCTATATGATACATGTATATGTTTATATAAATAAGCAAGTGTTGGTAGCCATATGCATAAACCTGACTGTATGTCAATGACTATTGTTATATAAAACTAACACCATTAATGTTTAAAGACCTATGTAGTTTTTATTATTGATATGCAAGCTTTTGACTGTATCATACATGTGAACAGCCTTTGTTAGGAAACTCAAAAGCTTCTGATTCGAAATGACTTTGGCCTTGATTGAGGGTGCTAACTAGATAGAGTTGAAGAGTTCTCCCTCTAGCTGCACTCCAGATGTTTCTACAAGATTTCTGGTTATTTCTGTTGTTAAAAATAGCCCATAAAACTGTCCAGAAAGGTTGTATGTATTACACCAGAAAAATCTAAATAAAATCAATATTAAAGGGGTACCATACATTAAATCCTTATAAAATCTGGCCATCTATGGGACCATCTCCTTTTAGACTCAACGGAATATGTGCAGCATATGAATTAATTTGAGCCATGGATTACTGAAAAATACACTCATGTGCTTTATGAACGATGAAAACAACATAGTTATTTTAATGAAAAGGAATTTATGATTGGAGTCATAAAATCATTTTCATTATAATTGCCATGTCATTTACATTGTTCATAGAGCACACAAGTGTATTTTGCACTAAATCCAAGGCTCAAATTAATTAATTTGTTGCATATATTCTGTTGAGTATAAAAGGAAATGGTCCCATAAACCCCTTTAATTGATTGAAGCGTTTCCAAACACATATCTTCGAATCATGTTTACCCCAGGAACTGTATAAGAGATCAATCATACTAGTACATCTGTACTCTCTTTACTAAATTCCATTGGTTTCTTTATCAACATAAAGGTTATCATATAGGTACAACATGCGTGTTTGTATACATGTACTTGTATGTCAATGTTATGAACTTATATCTGACTTTAGCTTTCTTATCTCACTGCAGCTGCTTTGTATTGCACCTCGGATTTTGGCTTCAATAACCAGTACTAACAGAATATTAACATCTTTGTCTTCTCTCTCCTACATCAAGCCTGATATAGTGTCTGACATTTGCAGAATTAGTCACCTCGATTATGCAATTTATGTTCTGCAAATTAGGGGATATAGATTCTGAATGCAAAGGAAAAAGTAACTAAAAACAATGTTAATTTGAGGCTATAGACACTTCCCAGAAGATGAGACCTAAGCAGATGAGGTCCTCAGAGGGTGAATTTGGTGATGTTAGTGTTACAAAATTCACCCTCTGGGGACCTCATTCTGCAAATGTCAGACACACTAGATCCTGACTTGTCCTAATCCATCATATTTTGCTGTTTACGGTGTAGACTGAAGAGTTGAGGGCATATAATGGAGTGTAACATAGTCATCATATATGTATAATGTTTTCTATGTGTAATGATTCATCGATTCATTGATGAATGACATTACATCTATCCAGTGTCCACAATATGATCATTGATTAATTTACCTGTGACACATGGTAATATTAATGCTATCAGATTAACTATACATGTAGAGTTAGATTGACAGAGGTGTCAATAATTCATAACTTACATAAGCCACTCTTAACGATTTGCTTTACGAGCATAGATGTACAGTATAAATTTCAGTAACTGATTCCTCAGCAGCACGAGTCCTGGTAATATACCTATGATTTCAGCAAATTTTAAATGACCATTGAATGCTATATACATGTACTTCATTACATTTGAATTGTAAAGGAGGGGCACAGGTTGGAACTTGACCAGTATGAACTTTATACATGTAGATCGGCATAAATGTTATTAATTCATAACTTGTAAGCCAATCTTAACGATTTGGTTTTACAAGCATGTATAGTATAAATTTCAGTAACTAATTCCTACAGTAATGCCCAAAGTAATTGACCACTTAACCACAGCAGAATGATGGGTAATTTTTCAGGATTTAGTCGGAAATATGGTTTGTTGCCATTCATCGTAAGCTCTCGCCGAGAGCTTTCCAATGAATGGCAACAAGCCATATTTCCGACTAAATCCTGAAAAATTACCCATAATTCTGCTGTGGTTAAGTGGTCAATTACTGTGGGCATTACTGTACATATAAATAGATTTTTTCCATTTCTTTGAATAATTGAAAAGTCTGCCAAATTAGAATTATTGTTGCCGAATGTGAATTATTTTTGTATTTGGCAAGCAGCAACAGTGCGAGTCCTAGCAATATACTATGATTTCACGCAACGACCATTGAATGTTATATACATGTACTTCCTATACAAATGAATTGTTAAGGGGGGGGGGGGGGGCTCAGACCAGCTGGAGTTATGGCCCTTATTAAGTAAATGGGACTTAGTGTGAAAATGAATTTTACTCATTTGCATGACAAACTTTTTCGGGATAACCTAGTGGCCACATCCCTCATCCAATTATCACTAAACTTTATATGGATCTTTGAGGGGTGGTCTCTAGATTGGATCTGTCAATTGTCAAAAAACATGGCCACCAGCAGCCATCTTGTTTATCTCGAAATGTGTTTTTTTATTTGTTCATCCATGCATATATCTCAACCAATAGTTCGGTCTAGAAACTACAAAACACAATCGGAAAGCCCACCCTGTCGTGATTAAAATGACCCAAGTCCCATTCCGATTGCATAATAACTAACCCGTAAAATAAATAATTAATACCACCGCCGGTATTCGGAGATTTCCGTGACTTTACTATGAGTGACGTACATGTAGTTGTGGGCGAGCAAATTAAAAACACAGATTCGGAGCAGAGTTTATTATGCTGACTACGATGACGTAATCGTAAAGTCATCGGAAACTAAAATGCGGAGTCGTACGTGCGCATGTGGTGTATAGATTACGTTGTTATTCAATGTGTTATCTAATTAATGAAGATTGTGTGGCTGCTTTGTCCGTTTATCTGGAATAGAAAACAATAATTATGTGAATAAAGTTATTAGTAGCGCTTTGAATGGTTGTTTTGTGGCCATTAATAACATGCCGCCACGTGTCTGCTTTGTTGAATAGATGGCAGTAGTGCTTTGATGTCTCGTATTCACTGGGCGATTTGTAATCACTCAGTGACTATTCATCAGTGTCAGTCGCGAACTTGTTTGCACTGTAAAATGCCCCAAAGTGAATAGAAATGGCGACGGAGGATCCCATTCACCTGGTCATACATAAGAAGCGCCCAAATGTTATATAAACTATGGGCTGAATAATGTTAACTCTATTTATGCGCTTTTGTTTTTGTTTTGTGTTTTTTGTTGTTGTTTTACTTTCGATATAAATATCCCGAGTATCTGTCATCTCCACATAGGCCAAGATGCCAAAATAGATGTAGTGTGTTCGGTTGTGGGCGGGCTCAGTAGTGATCCATTATTAAGTACCTCCAAAAAGACAACACAGTGCGTAATTTAGAACGCTCTTTATTGTCTACCGCTTTTGGGAGACGGAAGCATGGATGCTCTTTATAATGTCACAATATCACATACAAAATCACCCATGACATATCGAAATAGAGCATGTTCATAATTGAGAACGCTCTTTATTGTCTATACGGCGACGAAAACATGGACGCTCTTTATTAGAGGCAATCATTGGATTTTTTCTAGGCTAACAATTAAAAAAAATTCTCTCTAGAAAGTCAATATCTGCCATCAAAACGTAAAATAAAACGAAAAAAAAAAAAACAAACAACAAACTGAAAAACAATGCCAGCAGCCTAATTAATAATCATTGTAGTTTCGACAGTCTGTTGTGTATTCGAGTGAATTATTTTGTTTACGCACTTATCGATCTTGACTGGAAGGATTTTAGCAAGCTGTTCACCGTCGTGCACTTCTCCACACAAAATGTTTCGTGTGAAGAAACAGACAGGAACATTATTATTATTATTATGACGAATATAAGCCATCATGATACATGTACTAGTATAATAACCACCACCTTTTTAATCACACCCCATTTGTGTTTAATTGTACTCCTATAGCGCACAATGGGATGACACTGGTGTGTAAACTAGCTTCCGAAATTGGTACCATACAACGAAGAAGAAGCTATATGGCCTAACTTGTATTCTTTCAGAAACATTTAAATTAGTTTCGCACGAAATTCCGCTTGCTCATTGCATTTCTGCAAAAATTAATCTCATTTCACACAATTTTTATCGCCTCAAACTTTGGGTCAAAGTGCATTTTAGCCATCATTATTCGTTATATAATCCAACATTCTAGCAAATCCAGTTCATAATTCAGCACATTCAAACAGTTTTATTCCGTGATCGCTATTTGTTGTAAAGGCCTAGGTAATTAACCGGCGACTGCAATATTTTATGCGTAATTTATCAACTCGTTACGCGATTGGCGGAATTATTTAAAGCTCCACCCACCGCTGTCACCGGTAAGCGTCGATGCAGATGATCGGTCATGTGACCGCGTTGTGGTCATGTAATCGCACTCATGTGATTTACACTTCGGTTATTTCCGCGATTTTTTTAATAATAAAAATACTATCTGCTCGATTTTGAATTTTCTTGGCGAAATGGGTTTGTTAGACATATATTATTAGTATTATGACGATAAAAAAAATATTTTTTTGACAGACTAATTCCTTTAACGAAATTTAGTTTGGAGGTTCACCATCATGACTGCTTACAAAATAGGGGCAAATGACATTGTTCACTCTTTCCATTTTAGAGTTATCCTTCTTTATCTGGAAATCATTTCTTTTTGTCTAGATATCCCAGCCATGGGTTGTCAGATCTGAATGATACATGTATTTGGTACGGTATGTATGTTTGCCATAATGAATGATTTTAAAGGAATGCTAAAATGGCATTGTTTGCATCAGTTATCAACCTTATAGTTTGTCAATTTTTCGCAATTTTGGTTTGTCCGGCTTGATGGTATTCAATGCTATTCCTGCATGTTTTATTTAGTTATCACAGACCAGATTAAAACATCTTTCGAATTAAGCCACATCATAAAATTAATAAACCTCCACAGAAAGCCACCTTGGCGGGGGGATATTCTGGGCAGTGAACTTGTTTTATTTACCCGGGAAACATCTTGCTTTCAGATGAGGACCAGAGTTGATGTTGGGCAGTATGTAAGAGCTGTATATGACTTTGAATCCACATTGCGAGGAGAACTGAAGCTGAAAAAAGGTGATCTCGTGAAAGTGACTAAGAACGTCGATGATAACTGGTTATTCGGATCTCTCAATGGAAATAAAGGTAGCTTCCCCTTGTCGTTTGTCGAGCTTCTACTCATACCAGCATCTGAGCCAGGACAGAAGATTTATTTGGCCACAGAAAATTTTCCACAACTCCAAGATGGTGACTTAGAGTTTAGAAAAGGTAAGTTATTATAATATTATAAATACATGTACATGTACATATGCATACACATGTACATGTACGTATTAAATAAATTTTTCTTTTGTGTACATAATAGAGGTTTGTACTTAGATGGGATGGGGTTGGGTGGGTGGAGCGTGACTATCATAGTTTCAGCCAGAGAGCCATCCCGCCATCCTTGGGACGGCCTATTCATCGGCTTGACGGCCACCTTTGGATATGACAAAACTTAAAATTTTTTTTTTTTAATTATTTTTAGTTTGAAAGTCTTTCAACTGTCTTTTGAGTAGTTAAATAACTGTTGTGAATCATAAACTCCTTAAATATGGGGTCATGTGTGAAATATTTGATTGTTTCTGTATTCGCTGTATTTACCAGCCTGTTGGTGCTTAGTGGGGGTGGGTATTATAATATATGGTTGGAATAATTGGATACATCTGATATATCAATTGAAAATTTCAATTTTGATGAAGCTTTGACTTGATTGCAGAAATTCAATTCTAACTGTCGACAGTTTTGTCTTATCAGTAACATTTACACCCATGCTATCAGTTAGTTTCTAATAAAATGATTCAATATCTTATTTTCAATAATCATTCCCAGTTATTAGTAATTGACATACCGTCATCATTTCCTGCAACAACTAATTGATTAATAATTGAATAACAGATTAATCAGGTATGAAATATTACTTTCATTAAAGCATTAAATACTTGAGAACAAGGCTCCAGAAGTGCCCTGATTAGTTTGAAATAAAAAAAAATTCACTCCCCTGGACCCCCACCTATGGGCGGGGGTACCCCCTCCCATACCCTCCTTTGCAGAGTTTTGGGCCACCATCTTTTCTATCATGGCTGAAGCCCTGGTGACAATGGAAGTTTGAAATATCGAAGCATGAAGATTATAAATTTTACCTTCTGATTACATTCTGTAAAACAATTCAATATGGACAGTGGTGATTTTGACCTTGCTTTCAAATATACATGTACAGTTAACCCTTTACCCAACAGAACGGCCCTGTGCCAATGCAGTCTCTTATATATGCGAGTCGACCATAGGTCGCCTCGCATATATAAGAGAATGCATTGGCTTAACACATTAAAAATTATAAAATTGTTAAAGAATGTAAGAAAAAATGGTAAAAAGTGTTAAAAAAAGATTTTTTTTAGGCCAATGCATTCTCTTATATATGCGAGGCGACCTATGGTCGACTCGCATATATAAGAGAATGCATTGGCACAGGGCATAACTGTAACCATCACAATGTGGTCAATGAGCCGGTTCCAATGATATCCATATTTGTATGGTTTTATTGAGACAGACCCAAGATAATTTAGGCTGTTGCAGCTTTATTTGGCCGTTTTTGGCCGGTTTGTTGGGTAAAGGGTTAACTAGGTAACCCTATAATTGAGAAATCTTGCAGTACATGATATAATCAATGTCAAGTTAAATTGACATGGCTCATTTGGACTGCCACATATTGTTTATGTACATGTATGTATATGGAAGGTGGGATTAGATAGGTCAATAAATAATCAAAATAATGATCTACATGGTTCATGAAAAAACTTGGCAAAGTCATGAACCATAAGACCAAATAGGTTCATATTTGGTGTGGATGTTCCCCAGGTGACTCACATTCAGATTTGTTAAAATGAGGTCACCAGGTTAAATAGTTGCGAAGCCAGGGCCATAACTCTTTCCCTCCATAGTAATCTTAAAACAACTTCTTCTCAAGATTTAGCTTATATTTGGCATGGAGATTCCTTGCACCAATATGAATGTCAGCCACTTTAGCCCACATATTCAATTGCAGGTGATGTTGTTGTGGGAACACAGAAAATTGACGATAATTGGTGGCAGGGTAAATGTGGAAAGTTATCCGGGATATTTCCAATCACCCATGTCACGGAGCTCGATGTCGATTCTCCACGGCAACTGTCTCAGAGTGCGAAAAACGCAGGTGGTTTTATCGCCAGAGCACTCGTGGATGCCTGCGCCCAACTGGACGACGAGCTAAGCTTTCAGGCAGGAGACATGATTACTGTCACAGGTTTGTTACTTTTTAACATATTCTATACTAAATACTCATTGATAGGTACATGTAGTTATATAAATACCTTAGGAAATGTTCAGATAATAAGTTAACCCTTTACCCAACAAAATGGCCAAAACCGGCCAAATAAAGCTTCAACAGCCTAAAATATCTTCGGTCTGTCTCAATAGAACCATACAAATATGGATATCATTGGAACCGGCTCCTTGACCACATTGTGATAGTTACAGTTATGCCCTGTGCCAATGCATTCTCTTATATATGCGAGTCGACCATAGGTCGCCTCGCATATATAAGAGAATGCATTGGCCTAAAAAAAAAAAAAAATTAACACTTTTTACCATTTTTTCTTACATTCTTTAACAATTTTATAATTTTTAATGTGTTAAGCCAATGCATTCTCTTATATATGCGAGGCGACCTATGGTCGACTCGCATATATAAGAGAATGCATTGGCACAGGGCCCTTTTATTGGGTAAAGGGTTAAACAAATGACCATAGAACTTATTATCTAATCATATCCCTCCAATAAATATAACTGCTCCTGTACTTGTATTATCTGTTGTATGCTTATTGCTAACATGAAATTAAGATCAAGTTCGAATTTGGGTTTGGTCTACCCATTTTTACCGGGTAAAATACTGCTACCCATTTTTACCGGGTAAAATACCGCTTGCAGTCTAGTGGCGGTATGACTACGGTCATTACCGGCCCAGAACCTTGTTAATTAGAGCATACATGATGGGGAAATACGTGTTTTCCAGTTGATGAATATCACACATTTAAAATGGCCGAGGCGATCGCAAACGCGACTAGAAGCGAGCAAAGAGCTAATAAACTAGGATAATAATATATTACATCATATTTAGGCAGCTATGAGCATATGCAAAACTATTTTTCAAACAAGCTGATTCCTTATTTGTGTCCAAACTCACAGTTGTTTGCTCTAACACTCACTTGTTTTGTTTTTGTGCATTTGCACTCGCCTCTGCATTTTGAATGCATGGTACTCAACAACTTCGAAACCAAGTGATTCCCCACCCTGGCATAGCTGTAGGAGTTATGGTCCTTGTCCATTATTTTGTTGTCTGGTATGATAATGTAATTTCATAGACTTTGAATTTACTACTGATTAAGGTTAACAAAATACTAGTAGACAGTTGGAAGCAATGTTAGCCCAAAAAGCCACATTTTCGGGATACTGCTTGAAATAACTGAGATGATTTACAATTTGAGATTAGGCAAACTGTTTTTGAGAATAAAAAAAATATTTCTGAAAACTAAATTAAATTGATTTGGTTTGAAATATTTAGAAATAAAAGAAATCTTAATTCTAGTACAGTCCTTGGTTCATTTAATGGTTCAAATAGATTCACTTTTGGAGGAACATTTTATTTGTTAACCAGGAAATTTTTGAATGAATTATGCAGATGTTTTTATAACTAAAATTGATTCACACAAATGAGAAACCTTATTGATGGGCAACAATTCAACATAATATTTCAGCAGTAACTGTTGTGGATAATTAAATGACAATTTATAGTTTAAAACATTTCATATACCGGTACACTTAATTACGGTACTATCTATATGTATATTTCAGAGGTCGTTGACTCAGACTGGTACATAGGAGAATGTAGAGGGAAGACAGGAACTTTTCTTAAAGCATGCGTCGATTTGTTGGAAGATGAGGAATCCATCTGTAGTGTAGAGTGTTTAACAAAAACTGAAAACATAAAGCCTGCTGAATCTAAGGAACCAGTAGATATCACACCAGTAGTCACAGCAACCGAAAATTATGATATTGGTCAACAATATTCTGAAGCAGAGCCTGTCATTAAGTCAAATGGTATGCCTGCATCTGAGGATAGTAATCAAGGTGACAAGACTGGGGAAGTTACACAAGACTCTCCACCTGTCAGTGGAAATCAAGTTATAGAGAGTCATGAGAAAAGATTTTCTGAGATAAAGGAAACCTCAAAATCGAAATCACTTGATTGGAGGCAAAGCAGAAAGGAGGGTCGTAATGATGAAATCAAAATGAAATCAAATTCATTGAGTCGTATGAATGATAGTGGTATCTGTAACAGGACTATTTCCTATACAAGTGAAAACACAAAATCTTCAGACTCTGACATTGTACCTTATTGCACGACCCTGTTTCCTTTTACGTCACAGTCACCAAACGAGTTGAGCTTTAAAGAAGGAGAAATCGTGACTCTGATTCAGCATATTGATGATCAGTGGATCGAAGGTGAGATTGACGGGAATATCGGGATTTTCCCAGCTAATTATGTGGAAATAATTGTTGACTGTCCTCACATCATCAAAACGCCAATCAGCGAGGATGTACATATGCCAAGTAACGTTGGTTCAAGTTCTGACTACATGGACATGAATGGCTCTCATAGTGTTTTTACCCCAGAAACGCCATTTGCGGAAACATATGCGTTGGTGCTTTTCGACTTCGTTCCTGAATCCCGGAAAGATCTCAGTCTAAAAGAGGGAGACACAATTGTTATTTTAAGGGAGATTGATGAAAATTGGTTGGAGGCGCGAGACGATAGTGGTGCTGTAGGAATGTGTCCACGTAACTTTGTGAATGTTATTCCACTCGAACCAGCTATGTTTTCTCAGGGTAGTTCTAATAGCTTATCTAAACTTGATACATCGGTTGCTGCATCTGATAGTTTCAGCGTTCAACCCTCAAATACTGATTGGGAAACACCGTTTACTTCAAAGAGCATGAACTATTCACAAGATCCTGTTCTGTCTAAAACATCTCCAAAAGGTCCTGCAAAACCTCCGAAGCCTTCCTTAAAAATAAAGCCTTCAATACTTGGTTCTAAGCCTGCCCTACCTCCTAAGATCAGTGTCTCCAAGCCCAGTAATAATCGTCCTGCCCGGCCTGTAACTCAGCCATTTGGCAGACAGCGTTCCTTGGACAATGACAGTGGTAAATCTCATCTGACTTCAGGAAAAGCTATTGTGAAAACGAACTCTTGTGATAATCCTGAGATAAATCCCCCTGCTGACGCAGTGACTTCAAAAATGGCTGGCATTAAAGATCATAAACGTCTTTCACTTTGTGATGTAAGTTCTTCGACAGTGATGCATTCTGGAACACATATTTCAAAGATAGATGGTGTAATTAATGATCCGATAGATGTTTCGCAAAGTGAAGTAAATTCTTTGTCATCAATGCCTTCTGATACACAGAATTCAAAAATGAGTGGTGTAATTAAAGCTCAGAAACGTTTATCGCTTGGTGATGTAAATGCTTTGTCATCACTTCATTCTGGGATGCAGTCGAACAAGACGGGAGGTATAAGTATGACTAAAGAACAGAAGCGTGCCTCTCTCGGTGCATTGTCATCCCTTGACTCACTAGTGAAGACTGAGTTAACGAAAGCCAAGGGTGATAGCATTCACGAGTATTCAACTATTGAGGAGACTCCTGGAAACAATTCACCGGATTTTGATATGACAAGCAACAAGGGTAAAGAACATCACAATGCTAGGAGAAGCCCGACACTTAACGAGATAGCAAAATCAAAACCTAAACACCCACCTCCTCCTAGAAGTCCACCAAAGAGATTGCAAAGTTCATCTAGCTTTGACAGCAGTCAATCAGAGAAAGTTAGCAGTAGTATACCTGATATTTCTAAAAGATCCAAATCTGTTTTCATGGAAACAAAAACTTTTTTAGTGGAAAGGAAAAGGACTAGTAAATTCTATGTTTCTGAGGACGATAAGTCTATGGCTGGTGATGAGGTTAAAATATCTCCTTGGGAGACGTTCGATGAAGAAACAGTTCAAGTTGGAAATTCGCAATTCTTTGCTGGCAGCTCTAGCGGTCATAAGAGTGAAAATAAACCGACAATTTTACCCAAACGACCACCACCTCTACCACCAGAAAAGGCTAATGCTCCACTAGATGCGCCTCAGCAACCAATTCCACTAAAGAGAGTGCGTTCTCCTGTAGACAGTATGCCAATGAGGCCACCGCCATCGCCACCTACACATGCTTTGATGAGGCCACCGCCATCGCCACCTGAGAGATCAAATTCTCCTGCAAAAATGGTGCCAATGGATAGAAAACCTTCGTTAAGAAAACCTCCACCACCCAGACCAACTGGCCCAAAACCAGTTGCAGCACCGCCTAAAGTTACTTTGAAGCCTGTAAAAGAGCCAAGAAAGTTAAGCGTTTCTCCTCCAAGAGCTAGCGAAAAGGTGGCAAGAAAGTCAAGCGTATCTCCACAAAGACAGCCTCCTGTTCCTGTTTCTAGGAGTTCTATTCTGACTCCGAGCAGGGCTGCTCCTGCCAGGCCACCTCCAAGGGCGAGAATGCGACGCCATAAACCAGCAACGGGAGACAACCTCATCTCCTTCAGCCCAAAAGATGATCTTGGAGGTGAGTCTTTATATTCATATTGAGAAATGTTTTTTTCAGAGAATCTATTTATACAATGTAGATAAAGTTGTCAACAGTGTTACCTTCATCAGGTGTGGCACATCCTGAATTCAACTATTATAGTTGAGATGAATATGGTTATTGCCAATTCACAATTTGATATAAGAGGCATAACCCAAAATAAAAAAAATATGAATATAGTTGAAAAATAGTGTCACACAGAACAGTACTACTTTTGTTTCCATAATGAAATCAGTTGAGAATGAGAGGATGTGTGCTAGTGTTTCATGACATATAAAGATACGGCCTTCATGCGGGTATAGCTGTTAAAATAGTCACATCCGCTAAAACCACCATTAACAGAAAGAATATTATATAGTAGACATATGTTGTTCTTATACCAATCATAAATATTGTGTACATTGCATGTTATTGTCACATTTGTACCACACACTTTGTTATGTAAACAAACATCAAAAATGTTACAGAACCGTTTGTTTATAGAAAGTTGCTGATGTTCACCCATTAGTCACCTGGATTATGCATTTTATTTTTTGCAATATGCATTTTATTTTTTGCAAATTAGGAGATATAGAAACTGAACAGAAAGGAAAAAATTTACTAAAAACAATATTAATTTGAGACCATAAATACTTCCCAGATGATGCGGCCTAAGCATAATGAGGTACCCATAGGGTGAATTTAGTGATGCTAGCCTGCTGTAATGTCACCCTCGGGGGACCTCATTTTGCAAATGACAGACACACTATTTCATGGCTTGAATTTAAAATTGGCACTGGTTTCTAACCCTCTGTTGGACAATTTCAAGAAAACACTCCAATATGATAGGAATATTTGCAACTTGTGGCCATGTAAGGCCATTAAAATAAAAATATTCTTCGTCTGTCCGTCCATCCGTTCGCTTTTGGTTACCGGATAACTTTAGATAGTCTCAATTGATTGAAATGAAATTTGGTATGTGGGATTACTAGCACAAAATAAAGGTAAAGTTCGAATTCGGGTTCTGCCCACCAATTTTTACCAGAGTTATTGCCCTTTTTGTTGAAATTTGCACTCAGATTTTCGTTTCCAGATGATAATTTTAGTAAGTCAGAACAGAATGGAATGAAATTTGGTATGTTAGTTTACTGGTCCAAAATACAGGTCAAGCTTGAATTTTGATTCTGCCAACCAAGCTTCACCAAAGTTATGGCCCTTTGTCGGAATTACATGTACCATGGGCGTATTTTGCCACGCCTAGCAGAATGAGGTCCCAGAGGGGACAATTTCAAGAAAACACTCCTATATGTTTGGAGTATTTGCAGCCATTACAGTATTATGCATAGACATAATTATAGCTACATGTAAGTTCTATCAATCATGAGCAATATTTTCATTTAGAAACTTCATGCTCGAAATACAGTAATGCCCTAAGTAATCGACCTCTTAACCACAGCAGAATTATGGGTAACTTTTCAGGATTTAATCGGAAATATGGCCAATTTCAAGAAAACACTCCTATATGTTTGGAGTATTTGCAGCCATGTAAGGCCATTAAAATAAAAATATTCCCTGTCTGTCCATTGACTTTTGGTTTCCAGATGATAACTTTAGATACTAGTAGTCTCAGCTGAATGAAATTAAATTTGGTATGTGGGTTTACTAGTGCTAAATACTGGTTAAGATCGAATTCAGGTTCCGCCTGCCAATTTTCACCAGAGTTATGGCCTTTTTGCTGAAATTTGCACTCAATTTTCGTTTCCGGATGATAATTTTAGTAAGTCTGAACTGAATGGAATGAAATTTGTTATGTGTGTTTCCTAGCCCCATAAAATACAGAACAAGTTTGAATTTGTGTTCTGCCCATAGTTATGGGCCTTGGTTTGAATTACCATCGCCGAATTTTGCCATGCCCTGGTGATGCTCTTATTTACAGTAATCCCCTAATTAATCAACCTCTTAACCACAGCAGAATTATGGGTAACTTTTCAGGATTTAGTCGGAAATATGGCATATTTCCGACTAAATCCTGAAAAGTTACCCATAATTCTGCTGTGGTTAAGAGGTCGATTACTTAGGGCATTACTGTATTTCGAGCATGAAGTTTCTAAATGATAATATTGCTCACGATTGATAGAACTTACATGTAGCTATAATTATGTCTATGCATATTATACTGTCAGTTTACCTGTGTTGTGCACATTGCATATATGGACTAATATATCAAAGCCTGCAAATAGTTTGTCTATCATTTGCAGAATGAGGTCCCCAGAGGGTGAATTTATTGATGATATCCGGCACAGCGGGCTAGAATTACCAAATTCACCTTCTGAGGATCTCATTCTGATTAGGCCTCATTTTCTGGGAAGTTTTAAATTAATATTAATTTTAGTTACTTTTTCACTTCTGGGAAGTTTCTGTATCCCATAATTTGCAGAAGATAAAATGCATAATCAAGGTGACTAATGGATGAACATCACCAACTTCAACTGGGAACTGCAATCTGATCCTAGGTCTTCCATAGTAGTTGATGACCTGAGCAGAATGAGGTTCCCAGAGGATGAATTTGGTGATACTAGTCCACCGTGCGGGATAGCATCACTAATTCACCCTCTGGGGACCTCATTCAGCAAATAACAAGACACACTATTTCAAGTCTTGACATTGCATATATGGACCAATACATCAATCATCCAGATGACAGCTGGGTTTCTTGACTGGACATTTTATTATTAACTCATCTCATCCCAGCATGGAAAACTAAAGTATAGCAAACTACATGTATGAAACCCAAGCCTGCAAACAGTGTGTCCTGCAGAAAGAGTCCCCAGAGGATGCATTAAGTGATACACTGCAATGAATAGAATCACCAAATTCACCCTCTTGGAATGAGGGGCGAGGATATTTGAGGGAGAGATATCCTATTACACGGTAATAGTCTGAGTAATTTACACTTGGTTATATGCGCAAGGAAAAAGATGTTTCATATTTTTCATCAACAAGCCATACTTTGGACGTTTTTGAACAATCAGTCGTCAATATCAGTTTGACAATTATTACCTTATAGCGATGCATGAAGATCGGCACAGGAGGGGTTTTATATAATGCATGGTTAATATAGCTGCCGGTGAAGTGAACATTTTATTCTCCTTTGTGCAAATTCTAGTATAAAAAGTGCATCTATTTCAGACATACTAGTAGATCAAACATAAAATCTGATTTGAACACTAATGAACAGCAACACCAACCCGACAAGACATAAAAAACACTAATCCCCATTGCCAAGCTAGTTTACAACCCTAGTAGAACATAATTACTCTTCCAAACAAAAACAGGCAACCATGTACAGTGTGCAGCTGTATTGTTAGGCCTCATTGATGAACATTTCTTAGTAATGGAATAGTGGTATGCATTGCGAATGGAATGTGTCCATTTCATTTGTGACCCGCCATATCAAATCCAGTCGTAAGTCGGGATTTTTTTACCCTGTGCCAATGCATTTTCTTATATATGCGAGTCGACCATAGGTCGCCTCGCATATATAAGAGAATGCATTGGCCTAACAATTTTTTATCATTTAAAAAAAATAAATGTTACTTACAATTTTTAGGACATAAAATAAAAAACATCCATTACCCTGCAGGTAGCCCCACACATATATAGAAGCATATAGAAGAGTGTCGTCTGCTCATGTTTATCTGGGGCTCTGTATGGGTAAAATTATAAAATTGTTAAAGAATACAAGAACAAATTATTAAAATTGTAAAAAATTGTTAGGCCAATGCATTCTCTTATATATGCGAGGCGACCTATGGTCGACTCGCATATATAAGAGAATGCATTGGCACAGGGTAAAAAAATCCCTACTTACGACTGGATTTGATATGGCGGGTCACATTTGCGGGTAAAACTGTAAGCTGGGTCATGTTGTACTTTCGTTTTCACCCATACAATGTTTCTGCTTCTTAAATTTTTTTAATAAATTATGGAATGTGTGCATTTCTTTTGGGGGTTAAACATTAAGACAAGTCCTTTTATAGTTTATTCTGATTTTGAACTTTCGATTTCGCGCATATCTGGCTGTATCCGGTGGAATTTTGAGTATTTTCACTTAGTTTAAATGAAGTGTCTGCTTCTTTCTCTTCGATAAATGGTGGTATCTCCCACTCAAAGCGACTCTATTACAATTACCAACAGGACATTCATTACCATTTTATTTAGGTCTATATATTTATAAAATAAACACAAATAGAAACTCATAAAAACAATGTAATCTTCATAAAAATGATTTTTTCAACCCTTCATTCACAATCTAGAGAAGAGAGTTCATTAAGAAATAAAGCGTGATTAAGAAAAATACTATATATTTGTAAATAAGGTTGCTAATGTGGCTAGCCACTAAAGCCGTCCGTCCATGTCCTATAGACATCCATATTGATGGGCAAATTGTTTCCATTTATTAAAGAACTACTTTTTCAAGTGACTTCCTCAAGCCACTTAGAACACATTTCAGGTGTCAAATAAGGTTGATAATGTGGCTAGCCACTTAAGCAATTTTGTGAGCACAAAAGACGTTTATGTGCCTTCTTAGTCACATTAGTAGCATTTTGTGAGCACGTCCATCCGTCTGTCAACAATTCTTTAAACATTTTCTTCTTCGGAACCATAAGACCGAATGGGTTCATATTTGGTGTTCATGTTCCCAAGATTTAGCTTATATTTGGTATGGAGGGTCCTTGGGTGACTGGGGTTCAGATTTGTTCAAATGGGGTGACTGGGTCAAATAGGGGCAGAGCCAAGGACACAACTCTTAATAAAAATTTAAAAAAAACAACAACAACAACAAAACAGAATTGAATTGAACATTTTTTTTTTTTTTTTTTAAATAATATTTTTTTATTTTATTTGAGATTAATTTCTTGCTCAATTAAAAAAAAAATAACACCATTATAACATCTACCAGTATGACTCAACCAAATTTGGTTTATATCAGTCTAAAATCAAGAACATGCAAGCAGCAGATACTCAGAGCTCTTTGAGATATGAGGAAGGTGCCTGCAATCACAGAATGTTTCCTTAACACCATATAGAAGTCACATTGATTATAAAGTAATAAATGAAATGGCAGTGTTAACAAAATCTTATTGGAATGACAGCTCCTTTGATTAATACCCTAAAATTATCTGCCTGTTAGAGAGTTTGTATATACATTGTAAATGACCTACATGTATGGCTTATGATAACAAACTCCCAAGGCCAAGTGTGAATGATGAATTTGACAGTTAGGCCAGTAAAACTAAATACCTGTTTTCTCAGGCAGTTACATATGGGAAACTGGATGAGAAAGAAGGAGGCATTTTTCTTAGCTTACCTGAGATGAAGAATTGAGACATATTTTGGGATGGTAGATGGCTGGGATTCAGTTCTGTTCAAATGGGGGTCACATGGTCAAAAAGGTGGCATAGCTAGGGACCTAACTCTTTCCATCCATAGTAATTCTTAAAACATCTCAAGAATCATCGGGGATACAGATGTGTTAAAATGAGGTCACCTGGTCAAATAAGGGCAGAGCCAGGGACATAACTTGTCCATCCATTGTTATTCTTAAAATGTCTTCCTATCAAGAACCATCAGGCCTATTCAGCTTATATTTGGCATGGATGACTAGGATTCAGATTTGATTCAGAATTGGATCACTGGGTCAAATAGGGTCAGAGCCACGGACATAATTCTTTCCCTCATTAGTTATTTTTAAAACATCTTCTCAAGAACCATTTGGCATAGTTAGCATACATTTTGGTATAGAGTCCTTGGGTGACTGGGACTCAAGATTTGTTGAAATGGGTTCACCAGGTCAAATATGGGTGCGACCAGGGACATAACTCTTCCCCCATAGTAATTCTTAAAATGGCTCCTCCTAAATAGCCATCAGTCCTATTTAGCTTATATGTATTAACTAGTATGGAGGGTCCTTGTGTTACTTGGGAATGGGTTACAAATTTGTTAAAATGGGTTCGACCAATCAAGAAATGGCATTTGGTGTATATGGCCTATGGAGAGTTGGGATCAAAATTTGTTTGAATGGGGTCCACCATTAAAAAAGGGGAGCATGTCAGGTTGTAACTTTGCCACAGTTAGGAAAGCTTGAAGTATCAGTTGTAAAATTCCAACATGTGCAAAGGAATTTTACGAACTTGGGAGTGTGTTTGCTTCAGTTGGGAGGGAGCAGACTATGGACTATGTGGGGTGGGGGGATCTGGACCATATTTTAAGGTGGACACCCCACTGCTCAACGGAGACCCTCCAGGCTACGTCCCTCTTTAGGACTACTTGTTTTTAAGTGAATTTGACAAATACTAACTCTTATGATCTTCCGAGTCCCAGTCTTCTCAGTCTTTTTTTTTTACAGTCTGGTGAGCGTCTCCACAGTCATTGGCTGTCTTGTTTTGATAGTGATTTGTCAAATTCTATTAGGTGATCAAATATCATAGGCTGGTCATGGAATTGGTTATCCAGACTGTTCCTAAAATTGTTTATGTTTTCTTCCAGGATCACTTCTGGTGGTAAACTATTCCAAGTATCTGTTATTCTGTTCGCAAAGTGGTACTTCCGAATGTCCCTATAGAACCTCACTTTGTCTAATTTCATTTCATGTCCTCTTGTGTTGATTTCTGATGTTTTCCTGGGTATGATTAATATTATTCACCATAAGGTGTCTGACCTGTTCACGAAAACTTGACTTATGTCTCTGGCAGTTAACACACAAGTGTCTGTCCTTTGTCTCCTCAGATATTCAGTTCACTCATTCATTAGCACTACTCATTCACACTACAGCATACCTTCACTCACTCAATACAATAATCCTCTCTAACACATCACTGCACTCTTATCACCTTACACACAATAAGACAAGAATTATAAACATTTAACCTCTCAGACTATCAGTTCATGCCCTCTGGTTATTTCGTCCTTAGTTGGAACATCCAGTTTTATATTATGTTTCGCATACCTCGAGGGTTGTTCTTGATGTCTGGGTCAGTATGTGAGACTTATGTGACACGATATGTAGTTGTGTTTACTGACTACAGTAATGCTCTAAGTAATCAATTTCTTAACCACAGCAGAATTATGGGTAACTTTTCAGGATTTAGTCGGAAATATGGCTTGTTGCATTCATCGGAAAGCTCTCTGTGAGAGCTTTCCAATGAATGGCAACAAGCCATATTTCCGACTAAATCCTGAAAAGTTACCCATAATTCTGCTGTGGTTAAGAGGTCGATTACTTAGAGCATTACTGTAGCTTTTGGGCACATTTGATATATCCCTAATGTGTTGTTGGATTCTTGTTGTGAAAGTTTAGAAAGATAGTTGGGAGGTCTTTATTTTTTTATAAATTATTTGTTGAGTGCTTTTGTCAAGTGTTTTGTGACAAACACCTGAAGAGCTTAACCCAAGCGAATTCAGTAAACCCACTAAACTATAAACATAGTATACGAGAACTCATACCGACAAACACCATACTAAGTTAGTTAGGCTTCCCTTGCTAAACTATAATCAGTGATAATGTTGCACTTGTATGGTTTCTTTTCCTAGATAATTGCTCTGTTGCTCCATTGAATCCACTAGCTTGATAATGTAGCTTTTTCTTTGGAAGACTTAGTTTTTCTAAAAATTCTGAAAATAAAAATTAACGCTATGGTTTATGGGTATGCTCTTAATTATTTAAAATATATAATATGTAGAAAATTCTTCCATCTAACATGATCTTGTCCTGGTTGGTTTCCTTTTCTCAAACTTGTTATTGTATGTTATACCAGTTAGTACTCCAGGATATAAATAAAATATAATTAAAGTCTTAAAAATATAATCTTCAACCCTTTCTACAGTAATGCCCTAAATAATTGACTCCTTAACCACAGCCAAATTATGGGTAACTTTTCAGGATTTAGTCGGAAATATGGCTTGTTGGCCTAAATCCTGAAAAGTTACCCATAATTCTGCTGTGGTTAAGGAGTCGATTATTTAGGGCATGATTGTATACTAAATACAGATTGATGAGTAATTCCCTTAGGAATGTTCAGATCAAAGTTCTTATTAGACCTTTATTAGCCGAACATATCCCTCCAATAAATAGGACTCCTTCTGTACTTCTATTATCTGTTGTTCTGCCTGTTGTCTGCTTTTATTACATGAACACCCACCCCTCTGAATTAAAGTGATGTGAAATACTCTGGTATGGTGATCAAATAGAAATAGAGAATAATCTTGTTCAAAGTAGTAATTTTTACAAATAGTATATCCAAATTGACAACATACACCGTCATTCTAAAAAATATGAAATGGAGTGAATTAAATGCTTTTCTATGGAATGGTACGGTCGATTTGCTTCAAATTTTCGGAGATGTTAGTAGAATGTTACATCCCTCCAGTTGTCATAGCGCCTGAATACGAACTTATCAGTTTCATGCACCCAAACCAGTACATGATATGTCTTTAATAACAGACTTCCAATGTGTGCTTTTATAACTGATAATGAATGTGAGAATGCATTCAGTATAGAAAGGGTTAAATACCATTTGTGAATACCATTTACTTTAAAATTTAATCTTTTCGTAACTGAATAACCGTTGTCAGATGAGTAGTTACTTGAATGACAGTGATTATTTTCTAGGAATTTAAGCTAATTACTTGCAGTTGAAAAAACAACCATAATGTCCTAAATAACCGACCCCTAAACCACAGCAGAATTATGGGAAATGTTTCAGGATTATTTGGAATTATGGCTTGCTGCCATTCATCAGAAAGCTCTCGGTGAGAGCTTTCCGATGAATGGCAATAAGTCCTATTTCCGTCTAAATCCTGAAAAGTTACCCAAAATTCTGCTCTGGTTAAAGAGTAGATTATTCAGGGCATTTACCATTATCTATATTGGGTTCCCCTCAGTGAAAGCTAATCATTCTCAAAGCAGAAATAATCTAATCCTTGATCAAATCTAACAATGTGACACACCAATGTTTAACAAGTTATTTTGGTTATCAAGATGTGTCAACAAATACTAGTGCTTGTGCACTTTGAAGCCTTGAAATAGGGTGTCTGTCATTTGCAGAATGAGGTCCCCAGAGGGTGAATTTAGTGATGCTACCCCGCATAGCGGGCTAGCATCACCAAATTCACCCTCTGGGGACCTCATTCTGCTAAGGTGTAAGCAGAATGAGGTCCCCAGAGGGTGAATTTGTTGATGCTAGCCCGCTATGCGGGGTAGCATCACTAAATTCACCCTCTGGGGATCTCATTCTGCAAATGACAGACACCCTATTTCAAGGCTTGTGCACTTTAGTCAAAGCTCCCCAATAACGGTAAATGCAGACACCTTATTTTGAGTGTGACAGTGTATTCCGCTAAACTATGTTATTTTGATGTTGACAACACACCTCAAAATTCTTTGTCATCAAAACAATGCTAGTATATTAATACCTGCAGTATTCTACACACAAGTGTATAACATAGGTACTATATAGGTACTCTAAATACCGCTATGTGGCATATGTGACTTGGACTTTAATTGGAAAGCTATTCATAGTTTTGGCTGAAGGCATAAACATAAAAGGTAATTTCCATGCATGTACCCATACTATTGTAGCCATGTGTACATAGGATGATCAATTCCCTAAATGTAGGTATAGTGTGATATATTGTAACAATAGTGTTTTGACTACACAGCATCTTACAGCCACACATTGCATTCCAACCTGTATTATGTTATATGTTATTGGCTTACATGTACTGTTATCTTAGAGTTATGATATGTGGATTAAAATATGAATGAAAATACTACTACTACTACTACTACTGTTGTGGCCTAATTGTATCGACGATATCGTTCCACTTTCACGCCATCGCCCACAGTTTTATGTAGCTTTTGAAAGAAAAATAATGGTAACTCTAGCTACATGTATGCTTGCTATTTAATTAAAAATCAATTTTATGAACAACGAACTGTTTCTTTAAAGATTTCAACCAGAAGAAGACAAATTTCTGGAATTATAATAGAAATAAACCTGGTTTGGGTTTTGGTTACGGGACCCCATTGTATGGTTTTATCAAAGTATCTACGAATTGATAGCAATATTTCTCTCCAACTAGGGATCACTTCCCCCCCCCCGGCGCCGAACACAAAGAAATCCCTAAATAGCCTGGACGATGTCAGGCACATCAGCTAGTATTATATATAAATTTGGAATGGATTAGACAAGCACCATTCAATTCATAGTCGTCACTTTTAACATATTTCCCAAAATATCTGAGTCTTGTCAACACCCGTACAGTCGGTCAAAAGCTCTTCAGAGCTTGTGTTTGTAATATGTTTAAATACCTCCGACTTTTAAATAAAATTTATCTTATCTTACCTATTTATCTTACTTTAATATGCTAGGTTGTTTGAGTAACTATTTGAATTTTTGTAATTATAAAGAGAGGGTAGCAAAGAATGCATAAAATCTCTCTGATCGTTCTTGGCTCAATTTTGCTGTGTTGTGCATGACCCTTGGCACGATTAACCCTTTTATGACTGGAGCTGTGGTGGTGCAGCATTAAAGATCCTGTGCGAGTACACTCTCTTATATATGCAAGTCTCCCATAGGACCCTGCCATATACATGTATAAGAGAATGTACTGCCTTACAAGGTCAAGGTAATCATTAGTCCAATGAGCCCACACTCAGACACCTGGAAAAAACTAGTCCACTTCTGATGAATCTACACTCCTCCCACAAACAGAAACATTTGCATAGCACTTAGGAAAAACTATTGTTTCAATCACAAATATTATACACATAAAGATAGTCATAAGTTTATTATTATTTGTAGATGACGATATAAAAGAAGAAATAATTGAGGAATTGCGAGCTAGAAAGGAGGAGCTTGAGAGAGATTTAGAGGTGAGTATCAGACCACATAGTTACTTGTACTGCACAAGATGCATTTAAATTAACCCTTTCATTTTGGAAGCTGTGCTGGTGCAGCATTAAAAATCTTATACCAGTGCATTCTCTTAAGATAAAGTCCTTATTCCCGGATAAGAATGGACTTTTCACATCTGTCAATTATTAGCAAATATTTTCTATCAACTCTTTCGCCACCAAATTTACAGAGGTCAAATCATCGTAAATTTAGCATATGTGGTGATTAAGAATGAAATTAGACGGCGTACAATGAGCATAATGATGAGAACAGACCAAGTGTATGCCCAAGAAGGCGTTATTTAACCGAGATAGACCCAATTTCCCGGATTTGGGCCCACGTGTATTCAATTGTAATAATGCTAAGCAATTATGAATAACTTTCCAAACACAACTGCCAATGATCTCATTGCGTTCCCAAAATGTTTATGCATGTCAATATCATGCTTACAACATGCACTCGCAGCTATTATTATTGAAGTCGCACTATTGCACAGCACGGTGAATTTCGTAACATTACGTCGAAAATAGGAGACACTAGACGGTTACCACAGAAAACGTCATTAGAAAGGGTAATAATCTCCTTTATTTCATAAACATGTGTTATTGCAATGTGTTTGTCATAAACAATAACAAACTTAATCAATCGGTACATCTGTATCTGATTAAAAAAAACACAACTGTCGGTATTGTTTCGTCAGTATTTTTGGGGAAAACCGAGGGAAACCCACAATAGTAATTGTGACGTCATACATCTGCTGTATATATTTAGGCCGGGAACATCTCATTGTGGCCATATTTGTCAGGTCTACGTGTTCAACAGTAAATTAGTTTTGATACAGAATATCACCCAAATGATGTCTAAGTCGCCAGTCAATAAAATCATTAGCATATCCCCGCAAACGTGATATTATTGCCTGTTATTCCCGAAAATTATTCTCTGCTCGCCATGTTTATAACACTGTTTTCCATTGTGCGCGACACTAGCCGTTTGGCGAGTAGACCGACATATATGTCGTCTATCGGTTGAGGAGTAGAACGACATATATGTCGTTTCAGGAAGTGTTATTTTATGTAGACATAACTTCAGTAAATCATCTGATTTATAAATGATTTGTATAGGAGTTATTTTGATTAATATAAGGTCCCAAATGTATAAGTGCAATCGATTATGATAACACACGTTAACAAAAAATGCACATAAATTAAAACAAATTATTGGACCCTTTTGACCCGAACTTGTTAATAATTATTGCTATGACGTTGACGTTAAATTTACTCATGATGTCATGTACATGGCATTACAGATACTCTCCAAAGGGCTAGTCATATTTTTCGCAATTAAAGATGGAAAGAAGATATGTTCTCGGGTGTATTATAGCACATAGGCAGGTGCTGTAAAACTAATTAAACTATTTTTGCAGATACCTTCTCTCCTAGTAACTATAAGCTCCTCCCAATAAAATATGTGTGGAAATCTCCATTTAACCCTTTACCCAACAAACCGGCCAAAACCGGCCAAATAAAGCTGCAACAGCCTAAATTATCTTCGGTCTGTCTCAATAAAACCATACAAATATGGATATCATTGGAACCGGCTCCTTGACCACATTGTGATAGTTACAGTTATGCCCTGTGCCAATGCATTCTCTTATATATGCGAGTCGACCATAGGTCGCCTCGCATATATAAGAGAATGCATTGGCCTAAAAAAATCTTTTTTTAACACTTTTTACCATTTTTTCTTACATTCTTTAACAATTTTATAATTTTTAATGTGTTAAGCCAATGCATTCTCTTATATATGCGAGGCGACCTATGGTCGACTCGCATATATAAGAGAATGCATTGGCACAGGGCCCTTCTGTTGGGTAAAGGGTTAATACATAATAATAAAATGTTTCTTAAAGGGGGACTGTACACTAAATCCAGCCATTTATGGGACCATCTCCTTTTATACTCAACAGAATATATGCAACAAATGAATGAATTTGAGCCAGGGATTACTTCAAAATACACTCTATGAATGATGCAAATAACATGGTAATTATAATGAAAATGAGTTTTTGATTTGAATCATAAACTCATTTTCATTATAATGTTGTTTGTTTCCATGGCTCAAATTCATTCATTTGTTGAATTTATTCTGTTGAGTATAAAAGGAGATGGTCCCATAAATTGCTGTGTACAGTACCCCTTTAATTTTACACTTGTGGCTTCTTTTCTCTGAAAAAACTATTACTTTCTGTTTTCCAGAAATATAAAACATCAAAAGCTGAGCTCGAACAAATGGCAAAATTAGTCTCGGAAGATGAAAGTGAAGAGATACAGGAGAATATCCAGTTCTTCACTGCTAACATCAATGGTCTGTCGGAAGAGCTGTCTTCATTGCAAGGTACTTTTATCCTTTTTTTTGCCTAAAATTAGCTGCTTCAACCCTTCCATGACCAGAGATTCCTGAAATTTTGTGAAAATCTTTTACCAATGCTTTCTCTTATATATATATATATATGCAAGTCTTCCATAGGGAGCCTTGCATATATAAGAGAATGCATTTGCCTAACCGTATTTACCTTGACCTTGTAAGCCAGTGTATTCTCTTATATATGCGAGGCTTTCTATGGGAGACTCGCATATATAAGAGAATGCACTGCTGGAGGGCTCTTCAATGCTGCACCAGTCCAGCTCCTGTCAAGAAATGGTTAATACAATGCTCCTCATGATTGGTCATTAGGATGTGTTGAAATTGTTTCTACAATAAACTAAAAAAGCATTTATTCACATTTCAATCCATTAATTAAGACATCTTTTGAATTAAGCCACATCAAGATATTAATAGACCTCAGCAGAAAGACACATTTTCTGCAGAGACTCTGCGGTTCAAGCCTGGAAATAACTCAAATTTTCGTACCTGTCAAAAAGACAGGCATCAATTAGTTTGGGCCGGTTATTAATAATTTGTGCCAGTAAATAGAAATTTTCAAAGTATATGCTATCTGTTATGTTTATTGGGTATTTTGTCGAGAGACCCCACGCGATGTTTGTTTTCATGTTTGAATTGAGTAGTGACACACATAAGTAAATACATGTCTTAACTCTTATCAAGACATATTGAGAATTTATGTAGCTTTAAAAAAAACATGCAGTTACAATGTACATGTAACAAATTTATTTTCTTACACACATAGAATCAGTAAACAAATGCAACATATTTATCAGTGCATAAATATATAGAACCGCATGAGTGTCTGGATTTTGACGAAAATTATCGCACAAGATTTGTTGGCGGAGCGATACCTCGAGTGCGGGACACAGTCCCGCACGAGAGTTATCGCGTTCTGACAACAAATCAAGTGCGATAATTCGTCAAAATCCAGACACTCATGCGGTTCTATTTTTATTACATATCTCAGTATCATAGTAAGTTGACTCACAATCGTACATCTCCGGTACAGAAAATGTGAATTTAATTGAGTTTTAACATTGAATGAAATAGTTCCGTCGACAGATTGCACTAATGCGATTCTGAGAATTATCACACACCTGGAAACTCGTGCGATCATGTGAATTACATTGATATATATGTAATAATACCTGTACATACATACAAACATGCACTGGTAATTTGGGCTTTTCCACCGGTCATGAACGGATGCTTATTTCCAGGCTTGCTGTAGTTGCAAGCCTGAGTTTAGTGTGCCTGTCATTTGCAGACTGAGGTCCCCAGAGGGTGAATTTAGTGATGCTATCCCTCACAGCGGTCTAGCATCACCAAATTCAACCTCTGGGGGACCTCATTCTGCTTAGGCCTCATCTGCTATGGGACACATAGACTCAGATTGAAGTTCCCAAATGGTAAATATTGTGATGTACACCCATTGGGAACCTCGATTATGCAATGTGTCGTCTGCCAATTATAGAGAAACTAAACTAAAAAAGAAATAGAATCTAAGTTTCTATAGAAATTTGATAATAAAGAAACTTTCCAGAGAAGATGAGGCCTAAGCAGAATTAGGTCCCCAGAGTGTGAATTTAGTGATGCTAGCCCGCTATGCGGGATAGCATCACTAAATTCACCCTCTGGGGACCTCATTCTGCAAATGACAGGCACACTAAACTTAGGCTTGCTGCGGTTGCACTTGTTTTACATGCTGCATTAATGCCCTAAATAATGGACTCCTTCACCACAGCAGAATTATGGGTAATTTTTCAGGATTTAGTCTGAAATATGGCATGTTGCCATTCATTGGAAAGCTCTCAGTGAGAGTTTTCCGATGAAGGGCAACAAGCCATATTTCCAACTAAATCCTGAAAAATTACCCATAATTCTGCTGTAGTCAAGGAGTCGATTAATTAGGGAATTACTGTACATGTCATTAATCAAATTCATTCGTTTTCTGCAGAAAGTCTTCTTGAGATTGATCCTGTTGAAAAGAGAAAATCAGACTCACTCCAGCAAAGTTTGGAAATAAAGAAGCTGCGAGAGGAAGAAGCTGAAGAAGAGAGGAGAAAAATGGAGGAATTAAAAGAAAAGATGAAGGTGAAGAGGAATAAAGTTATGAGTGAGATGATACAGACTGAGAAGCAGTATCTATTCGGACTCCAGCTCTGTATGGATACGTTCAACAGCTCAGAATTGAAACCGGTATGCTTACACAATAATATATCAATAACATGGATACGTTCAACAGCTCAGAATTAAAACCAGTATGCTTTCACAATAATATGTCAATAACTTTGTTTACCGGGTATCTATTCGGACTCCAGCTCTGTATGGATACGTTCAACAGCTCACAATTCAACCGGTATGCTCATACTCAATATTATTATGTCAGCGTCGATAAATAGTGACAGTGTATGAACCCATATTAGGTCACTGACCCCATTTGAAATCAATATTGGTTGCTTATCCACCATCTTGTTTTTTCAGAAATAAAAAACTCTTCCCCCTCGGGGATATTTTTGGTGTATTTTGGCGCCAAGAAAATGGATATCTGTCCGAAATCATTTTCTGCAAATTTAAAGACATAGTACCGTACCATGTACCAAAACATGCATGCGATATATTGAGGAATTCTAATAGCTCATAAATTAACTATCAAACTCAATGTGTTGTCCTACTTCTGGTGATTAGCCATTGACTGAATGCGTTGATGATCAACGCCCATGGCGCGTCACTGTGATGTTACATAAGTTAATGGCCATAGGCGACACATTTAAAATAAATGAGAGAGATGTTTAATTAAAGGGATATGCTGGATATTGTCCACTGACATAATAAATACGTTACAGGACGTTAGTGATCAGATATGGTGTCACATAAGGCTCAGTGAGATCAATATTAGGCGAGGCCATAGGCCTCGTATGGCCTCGCCTAATAGTTATATCACTATCAATGACATTGTTTACCGGGTATCTATTTCACTAAGTAAGTGCAATGTAGTTAGTACAATAACTTTAAACTCTTTTATGATGGGAGCTGGGCTGGTCTAGCATTAAAGACCCTGTGCCAGTGCATTCTGTTATATATGCAAGTCTCCCATAGGGAGCCTGATGGTCGAATTTGAATCATCTTTAGCTTGCTCATGAGCCACCAAGGGGGAAAGGATATTTACTTATAACAGGGTTCGTCAAATCGTATTTTTTGGGCGACTCGCATATATAAGAGAATGCATTGGCACAGGGTTTTGCTAAATTTCAGGAAGATCCAGTCATGAAAGGGTTAACTACTGTAATCCGATTTTGGCCAAATTGGAATCATGGCTTCTACTCATGAATCTCTTGAATGAGTTCAAAAACCAGTCCTGTCTGATTTTTGGACGAGATTCGTTCACTGCGATTACTTTAACAAACGTAGTCCGTTCTTGACCGAATTTAAATGATGGCTTTTACTGGAATATATAAGAGATTACATTGGCCTAACAATATTTACTTTGACCTTGTAAGCGAGTGAATTCTCTTATAAAGGGAGACTCACATGTATAAGAGAATACACTGACACAGGATCTTTAATGCTGCACTAGCACAGCTCCCGTCATGAAAGGGTTAAGACTATCAGCTCATTTACATAAAAGTTTGAGCTTTTTATATGCCCGTTTGAAAAAACGGCCGTATTATGTGATTGGTCTGTTCATCCGTCCATCCAGCCGGGCGGACAGACTAATCACATAATATGGGTGTTTTTTTATCGGAAACTAAATTTGGTATGTGAGTTTACCAGACTAAAATACAGGCCAAGTTTGAATATGGGTTTGATCCAAATATTTTGTACTGACTTATGGCCCTTTTCGACTTAAAATGTTCAATATTTGATGTTTCTGGATGATAACTTTAGCTTGGTTTATTTTATCGGAAACAAATTTGGTATGTAAGTTTTCCAGACCAAAATACAGGTCAAGTTCGAATAAGGGTTCGATCCGAATATTTTATACTGACTTATGGCTCTTTGTGAAATCGAATTTTCAACATTTGAGGTTACTACAATTTAGTGTCACTGACATTGTTTGTTTATATACAGATCATAAAAGCACACCGGGCATATTTTGCCATGCCCAGTGTGGCTCTGTGTTGTCAGATATATATCATCAAATGTGGTAACAACACATTTTCATTGCCTTGCAGCCAGAAGGTGTTGATAGTGATGTTTTGCTGGCTAACATGGAGGAGATTGTTGATGTGTCACATAAACTGCTGAATCTTCTTGAGTCTTCTGTTAATGGCAAAGACTTTGAAGAAGTAATTATAGGTAGGCTAAATTAACGGAGGAAAATATTTATATAATCAAGTATTGTATTGTCTGCAATACATTAACCCTTTCAGTGCCAGGGGCCGATCTGATCGGCCCTAATTTACGGTCTGCAAAATCGGCCCTAAAAAAATAAAAAACTTTTTTTTTTTAGATTTAAAAAAATTTATTAAAATTGTAAAAAATTGTAAAAAATAATAACAAATGATGAAAAATTGTTAGGCCAATGCATTCTCTTATATATGCGAGGCGACCTATGGTCGACTCGCATATATAAGAGAATGCATTGGCACAGGGTATATGGGTTGATACAAAAATCGGTCCTGGCACTCAAAGGGTTAATAGTCCATCAGTCCGACCTTGGAGCTCTATTTCTCAGCCATCTGTGGTTGAATTTGAATGATCTTTAATAGCTTGCTCATGATCCACCAAGGGGCAAAGGATATTTACTTACAACGGGGTTCGTCAATTTGTTTTTTACTAAGTTATTGGAAAGTGAAAATTTAACTATGACAAGTTTGAACCTCTTTATCGCAGGTCATCATATGTCATGTTTGAAGGTTCTTTAGTCTGCTCATCATGAGGCAGCATGAAGGGGATAATATTTTTTCCATTCATTTTATCCAAAGTTATGGTCTTCAGATGTAAAATATGCCAGGGTTTCCGCTATGGGGGCAGCCAGTCCCTTTTAAGGTCCCTTTTCCCTCACCCAAGTTTTCCGTCCAACATATTTTCCTACCCGATCCACGGATTATCATCTTGGTGCCTTGTCCTTCATAGTACCCTTCCTTAAATTTTCATTATGACTTGCATTAACCCTTTACACAACAGAACGGCCCTGTGCCAATGCATTCTCTTATATATGCGAGTCGACCATAGGTTGCCTTGCATATATAAGAGAATGCATTGGCTTAACACATATTAAAAATGATAAAATTGTCAAAGAATGTAGAAAAATATTATAAAAATTGTTTAAAAATGTAAGAAAACATTATAAAATTGTGAAAGAATGTAAGAAAAAATGGTAAAAAGTGTTAAAAAAAGAAATTTCTTAGGCCAATGCATTCTCTTATATATGCGAGGCGACCTATGGTCGACTCGCATATATAAGAGAATGCATTGGCACAGGGCATAACTGTAACCATCACAATGTGGTCAATGAACCGGTTCCAATGATATCCATATTTGTATGGTTTTATTGAGACAGACCGAAGATATTTTAGGCTGTTGAAGCTTTATTTGGGCATTTTTGGCCGTTTTGTTGGGTAAAGGGTTAAGTAAAATTGATAATTAGTTGTTTAGCTAGAATTTTTATATGCCCATTTGAAAAAAGGTCATATTATGTAATCAATATGTCGGACTGATAAATCCAGTTTGGATAATTTGGATAATCTGAACCAAAGTTGGTATGTGTATTTCCCAGCTAAGGATACAGGCGAAGTTCGAATATGGGTTCCTTTCAATTATTTTTATATGAGTTACGGCCTTTTTTCGACTTAGAATTTGACCGATATCATAACATATCGGTTTCCGTCCGATAACTCCTGTTTGGATTATCTGATTTGAACCAACGCTTGTTTGTGTGTTTTCCAGTTAAAACTACAGGCCAAGGTCGAATATGGGTTCAGTCCAATTATATTAACATGAGTCATGGCCCTTTTTCGAATTAGAATTTGACTGCATTTTGGCATTGAAATTAGGGGTATATCAGATATTCTTAGTAAGCTCAAATTGTTATTGTATTTTGCGGTAGTACAATTAAAAATGGCTAAAGGGCTTATTTTGTCACGCCTTAGACATGCTCTTGTTATAAAGTTCAAATACATCTGTTTTATCTGACAGTGTATTGAAATTTAAGACAAAACATTTCATTCGGGGAACCTCATGCTGCTTAGATCACAACTGGTATGTGAGACCTAGGATCAGATTGAAGTTCCTTGGGCAGTTGAAGTTGGTCATGTTCACCCATTATCACTTTGATTATCTTCTGCAAATTAGGGATATAGAAACTGAATAGAAGAGAAAAAGTAATAAAAATAGGATGAATTTGGTGATGCAAGCCCACTGTGTGGGGTTGCATCACTAAATTTACCCTCTGGGAACTCATTCTGCAAATGTCAGACACACTATATCCAGGCTTGGGAACAAATGAAGATATCAAGTCTACTAGATTAAACTTCCATTTGTTCTGTGTTACAGGTTCCTGCTTTTCTTTCCTGGCTGAGGATATGAAGAATACTTATGCACCTTACTGTAGAAATCACGACACTGTTATTACATTACTGCAGAAGGTATACATGTAGCTTAGTTCTTCAGTTATATAAATTACGTGAATAATTTAAGATGGTTTGGAAAACACTTGTACGAGATAATTTTAAAATGATGGCATTAAACCAGGTATTAACACTTTCTATACTAAAGTATCATAGATGAGTAGTTATTAGAGCCCTGCGAATTGATTCGATTCGATGCGATTCAAAATCGTTCGTCTGATTCGATTCGATTCAAAATCGGCTACCGTGATTCGGATTTTGTCGATTCTTTGATGATAGGTGCATTTCCATACTTCTATAGACCACAATTCTCTTACCAGAAAAGAAAATTCACTATAATAACGTAGTAAATGACTTAAACGTATGCACTTACTGTTATGTCCGATGGCAGGATATGTAGTGTTATCGCTAACTAATCTATAATGAATTGACCCAATCTGTAAGAATGACATAAGTGAACAACAAAATTGCCATACAAGGCTGTGTGCTAGTGTTGTTCCAGGAATCATGGGAATTCCATAACACACATGTATGCCAAATATTAGATCTTTGTTCTGTTTGTGTGAATGCGAGTCTGACTCTTTAAGTCCTGAGTATTTTTGTAAACATTGTCCGGTAAGTCTATCAGTTCAAGCGACAGACAACACAATCATCACAAGTGTAGCTAAAAATACTGCGCTATTCAACGAAGTGAAACAGGCATCACGTGGTATGCTTGTCAGGAATTTATATCGACATTTTTGTTCTCTCATGCATGTATGTACCTCGTATGTGCAATTGTCTGCAGTTCATATCAACTGCATATTAATGTTTATCTATTTATTCCACGGTATTCAGTATTATATAAAAAGGTCCAATAGGAACCTTACACCATATAACAGATTTATCTCAGTTATAACACCATTTATGCACAACGCGTTAAAAACAATGATTATGCAAATTAGCAAATACCACATTTCGGGATTGTTACGAAACAGGGGGTTTATAAAATTAGCTGTGAGGGAACTCTGCACGTTGGGTACTTCGTAGTTTTATGTTTACTGGTCATTGCTGAGCGGGCAACAACTATCGAAATGTTAACTTCGAGGTTAGCCATGTGACGCACCCTGAGCCAATCAGAAGAGAGGAGGATGGGATGAAGCATAACAATGTGGGTTATGAAATATCATTTCGTTGCACTGTGTTATCTATTTTGATATATAACATTTACATGTCTATGTTTCAAGGATGCATAATCCGAATTAGCGCTCCCAAATTACTATTTCTTTGATTTGAGTCAAGGAACCCACCCATCAAAGCTCAAAGTGATCAGATATAAAAAATTTTAATTTTTTATTTCTCGAAATATATACTTATTTGTGGCCCAGAAATAGTCATCAAACCGATGGTCTCGGATAAAATTGCGGATGAAGATGGAAAACTCTAAAATAAATTGGTAATACAGCCAAATTTCATGATACTCAAGTGATATTACAGCCAAATTTTGTTGAACAATGTTGATAAATAAAACTTTTTGGGAAATTTTATACCATTATTTTGTTGTAATTAATCGATTCTGGTAACTATATCATATTTTGATGAAATGTTGTTGTGTAACTTGATGATATGGGGACTCTGATTGGATTGAGTACCTTTAAATATTCCTTTATCAGGTGGTGAATTATGTATCCATAGTATTATTTAGGCTTGAAATTTATCGATCACTATAAACTGAGTATGGACGAAGCCTGAGTTTAGTGTGGCTGTCATTTGCAGAATGAGGTCCCCAGTGGGTGAATTTAGTGACGGTATTGCGCATAGCGGGCCAGCATCACTAAATTCACCCTCTGGGGGCCTCATCTTCTTTGGAAAGTTTCTTTATTATAAAATTTCTATAGAAACTACTTCACATAGATTCTATTTCTTTTTTAGTTTAGTTTCTCTATATACCCAAGTTGGCAGATGACACATTGCATAATCGAGTTTCCCAATGGGAGTACATCACAATATTCACCATTTAACAATTTAATTCTGAATCTATGTCTCCCATAGCAGATCAGGCCATCCAGAATGAGGTCCCCAGAGGGTGAATTTAGTAATGCTAACCCCGCTATGCAGGATAACGTCACTAATTTCACCCTCTGGGGACCTCATTCTGCAAATAACAGGCACACTAAACTCAGGCTTGTGTATGGACCATTAGATATCTTATCCACTTTCAGTACAAGGAGAATGAGGATATCAATGCTTATCTAACTGAGGTAGTCGATCACATGAAGAAACAGATGAATGTGTTTGACCTCGAAGCTGTACTTATCAAACCCATTCAGAGAATACTTAAATACCCACTGTTACTTAATGAACTCATAAAGGTATGTACCACACACTTAGATGTTGTTATACTATTATCAAGGCTATTTAACATAATCCCAGATTTGTTCATGTATTTGAGATTCAACAACCAAGATTATGCTTCAGCCATAGCAAAACTTCAGATCTTCTAGACTTATGCCTATTTTCACACTGATTTATGACATTTGTTTCATAAAAATGAATTTTGGCATGTGTTGGAGCCTAAACAACAAGTGGCAACCTGAACTTGTGTCACAAGACCGCGAATTAGAACAAATCCTGTTTTCACCCTTATTTGAGCTAATTTAAAAAAAAATTGCTTTTAGTTTTCTCACAACAACCTCACGTGCATGGCACTTTGGATTCATAGAAATACAGGGAGGTAATTTTGGCAGATTTGGACATCAAGGCACCATAGATCTTGACGACTTGCCAGAGATCAAGTCATCAAGATAGCTTAACTCAGTCTGCAAGCTTATAGACAATTAACCCTTTCAGTGCCAAGTCCGATTTTTGTATCAACCCATATTTCCTTGATCATTTTTCAAATTTATTGATTATAATAATGTGATACATTGATGGAAAGAGCTCTTAGAGCTCTTTCCATCAATGTATCACATTATTGAGTTCTTGGGCTAGGTACTGTGCTAAGGCCAGACCAGGTCAGGCATTCAGACACATATATGTACGTGTAAATAGAAACTTGAAAATAAGACGGTCATATGCAGTCTGCAGAATAAGCTCCAAGGAGGGTGAGTTTAGTGATGCTACCTAGCAAAGTGGGCTATAGCATTACCAAATTCACCATATGTGACCCTCATTCTGTAGCTAGTTCTCCATGGTTGGTCGAGACCAAAATAGAATGAGGTCGTCAGAGGTTGAATTTGTTGATGCTATGCCGGGTAGTATCGCCAAATTCGCCCTCTGCAGACTTCGATCATTTTGCTGATGACCAGCACATTATTTTTAGACTTGCATATATATTAAGTTATATTATATTTTCTCTCCATTCTTTTCACTCGTCCGTTCTGATTCTGTTTATTCCACTTAGCAGCCTTCTCCATATCTACACATTCAAGTTCTATGTATGCTTTCCCAATCTTTTATCTGGGTCCCACCATCTCAAGATTATTATCTCAGTGATATGCATTGTTGCAGTCTACAGTCCCATGCCCGAGTTCCGATACAATTTTGACTGGGTCATCTGGTCTGATCAGGTATAATGAGTAAATATTTAATAATGCTATAAATTAATAGCTTTTTTCATTTTATTTACATTAAAGTTATTCATGTGCTACATAACTGTCCATTTTTATCTGGAACCAGTAGCATTGGTACATGGCAATGTGATCAGATGTAAAAGGCGAATTCTGGAGAGTTGGTTCGTAATCTGGATTTCTGAGAAGCATCATGCCTATATCCACACTAACTACCCCCCTAAGCACTGCCCTAAGTGTCATACACACCTTAACAATGATGCTGAACACTTAGAGGCATTTATATTGCAGAAAAAGAGGAAAAAATTGCAACCACTCAGCTTACTGTATGGAAACAAGTGGATGACCCCCCCCCCCTGTCTAAATATAAAATTTGTCAAGGATGGCAGATGATCCTTGGGGGCGCCTCGATAGTGTAACAACACCTTAACCCTTTCAAGAAGGGAGCTGCTTTGGTGCAGCATTAAAGATCCTGTACCAGTGCATTCTCTTATATCTGCTAGTTTTCCACAGAATGCACTGGCTTACACGGTCAAGGTAATTATTGATAGGCCAATGCATTCTCTTATATATGTGAGGCACATATAAGATAATGCATTGGCACAGGGTTTTTGTAAAATTTCAGGAAGCTCCAGTCATAGAAGGGTTAATATGTTGCTGTCAAAGATGGCTAAAATCTGATATAGCGCTCTGGGTGCCTGGTTTTCATCCTACAATTTTCGTCTTAAAGATGCTCTAAAATTTATTTTGTAATCGATTTCAAGGCATGTTTCAACTGCTATTACCAAAGCACACAAAAGAGACATCTGGCATTGCACATATTTCACTTAAAAAAAAACTTGTGAAAACGCTGATCACTGCGCGTTCTATTTAAGAAATGGATGTTGATTTTCTTGTGTTCCATGGATTATGGATATGCAAATTGGTCTGACATTTTGTGTGGAACGCAAATTTGATTTGTTTTATCTCATTTTATACTCATTCCAAAATCTATGCTCATTGATTCATATCTTCTTCCCGGTGTGGCCACCATGATGACATCATGAATCATGGGAGATAACTTTGAGAAGCGACTGAAAATAAACATAAATAATAAAATCGCCATTTCCTTCAAAACATCATAAATTGTATTCAAAAAATTTTGAATCTAAGGGAAACATGGATGCATGTTTAGAACCTTATTTGGCAGCTAATAAATCATATTTAAAAATATAATAAGGTAGTTTATTTTATGATTTCTGTTCGTCTTTAACGCTTCCATGACTGGAGATTCCTGAAATTTTTCAAAAACCCTGTGCAATGCATTCTCTTATAAATCCAAGTCTCCCATAGGGAGCCTCTCATATATAAAAGAATACATTGGCATAAAAATATTTACCTTGACCTTGTAAGCCTGTGCATTCTCTTATATATATGAGGCTCCCTCGAATGCACTGGCACAGTATCTTTAATGCTGCACCAGCGCAGCTCCCATCATGAAAGGTTTAATGACTAATTGTTTCTGTTTCTCTAATATTTTACTTTCAGTCAACTGATGATGACCATGCTGATAAAATTCACCTTTCTCGTGCAATTACTGACATTACAAATGTAACTACAGCTATAAATGAATACAAGCGAAGAACAGAACTTGGTGAGTTCTTATTAATTAGGTTTCCTGTTACAGACAATTGTTTTTTGGATTGCATTAACCATTTCATGACGGGAGCAGCGCTGGGGCAACATTAAAGATCCTCTGCCAGTGCAATATATTATATATTTCATGACTGGAGCTGCCTGGAATTTTGTGACAACTCTGTGCCAATGCATTCTTTTATATATGCGAGTCTCCCACAGGGAACCTCACATATATATAAGGGAATACATTGGCCTAACAATATTTACCTTGACCTTGTAAGCCAGTGAATTCTCTTATATATGTGGGGCTCTCTATGGGAGTCTCGCATATATAAGAGAATGAACTGGCACATGAAAGGGTCAACAATAAACTCGGTTCTCAATCAATTATATACTAATATGGAAAATTGAATGAGGATTGTGGATTTATAATTTTATGGAATAAGATCAATCATTTACTTACCCTATCATGATAGGAGCTGCGCTGGTGCAGCATTAAAGATCATGTGCCAGTGCATTCTCTTATATATGGGACTCTCCCATAGGGAGCATTTCATATATAAAAAAATGCACTGACCTACAAGGTTAAGGTAAATATTGTTAGGCCAATGTATTCTCTTATATATGCGAGGCTCCCTATGGGGGACTCGCATATATAAGAGAATGCATTGGCACAGGGTTTTTCGCAAAATTTCAAGAAGCTCCAGTCATGGAAGGGTTAAGAAATCCAAAGGATGTCATGCTTGAGTGTCTTCTATCCATTATATATCATCAACAGTCTCAAGATCTTGATTACAGTCTTGTTACACTAGTCTGGATTCCTGGAAAAATCATGGAATTGTGAAATTGCAATTCCAGGCCTGGAAATGTCTACAAAATGGCACCTTTTTTATACGTCCAAAATTCGTAAAGGAAGCTTCATTTTATTCCAGTCTACAAATACAAAAAATATACAGATGAAACATTTGGTGATAAGCTCGGAAAACTCAGCTTCCATTCCATAAAAAAGTTTGGCAAGAGGTTCAAGGGGAGATTATCCACCAATCTGGGGATCAGCCTATGTGTGAGTACTGAACTTTTTGATACGAAAAGTACCATTTGGTTTTTTGATCAAGCCTGCAAATAGTGTGTCTGTTATTTGCAGAATTAGGTCCCCAGAGGGTGAATTTAGTGATCCTATCCCGCACAGTGGGCTAGGATCAACAAATTCACCCTCTGGGGACCTCACTTTGCTTAGGCCTCATCTTCTGGGAAGTATCTATAGTATCAAATTTACATTGTTTTTAGTTACTTTTTCCCTTCTATATCCCCTAATTTGCAGAAGATAAAATGCATAATCGAGGTGATTAATTGTGAACATATCACTTCAACTGGAGAACTTCAATTTAATCCTCGGTCTCCCATTGCAGTTGAGGCTTAAAGCAGAATGAGGTTCCCAGAGGGTGAATTTTGTGATGCTGACCCGCTGTGTGGGATAGCATCACTAAATGCACCCTCTGGGGGTCCTCATTCTGTAAATGACAGACACACTATTTGCAGGATTGGTTTTGATTGATCTTATTTTAACTTGTGACAGCTATTGTAGATGGATTATCTCTTTAAATAACAAATGTTGGATAGTTTCCTGGGTATGCAATAATATGTGTGAGTTGGAATTCCCTGCCCGGAAGCGTTTCTATGCATTAATATTGATATATTTCGATATTATTTTATTCAATTAATGGGACACTTTTTTGTTCTATAAATATAACTTTTAGATAGTGGCCTCAACGTGGTGCTCCAAACGAATGAGAGCCGCAAAATGTCTCCGATTGATTGTATCTACTGTAATATGTGCAAATCAAGTAAATAATACCTAAAATGTAGCATATGCTTATTTTCAATAATTGAAATAACTACAAAATGCAAATAAAAAGACGATCGTAAATATCAGGGACCATTAATGAATGGCATAATAATTGATAGACTCGTTTCCGGACACGGGTCTTCGATTCGTATTTATTATTTCATACCCAGGAAACTACATAGATCATGTTGCGGAAGAGATAATCCACCTTCAATTTGTAAAATGATAGGTGATCATTTTAATTTCTGACTTGGATATTTTGCCATATTGTATATTATTTCAAATAAGTTTTCCAGAGTTTATTATAATTATAATATTGACTAATTTAAAGACATAATATGGCCTTGTTCGGTGCGTGAAGTTGATAAGTTAGTACTCGGACACTATGCTAACCTGGGGAATGTAGCATTCTACTAACATCGCTGAAAATTTCAACAAAATTGACCATACCACTCCATTGAAAACATTGTCTGAACTGGGCTCAATTGTGAATATTTACATCTCGATTTGGGACGCAACTATCGGCGATTAAATAACACAAATGATTTCGCAGTTGAGTCATTGCATTTAATTAATATATATAAGAATGATGGTGTGTGTTTTCAATTTGGATTAATATTCGTAAAAAAAATAACTACTTTGAGCAAGATTATTCTCAATTTCTATTTGATCACCCTACCAGAGTGTATCACATCACTTTAAGACTGTTAAACTGGGCCTGCTCATAATTTCTTGTTCAGTCAGAAATATTCCTGGTAGGTATGTTTTGATATATCACTCTGTAATTAATTAAAATATCGTTTGTTTGTCCACTCCCTACCCACGCAATAAAAAGCTACCTACTGGAAACATATCAGCCGCACAGAATTTTTTTTTTTTATAATATTGTTCAGCCAAAGATAAAAACTTCCTTGAGTTCACAAAATTGATGTATTTTTGTCAAAGTTATCACTTTCTATGAAGAAAAAATATATAATTACTATTAAAAATTGAGTTGTAAAATAACAATATGTATAAAATATTATTCATCGGATATATATATATACATGTAAGAATGGGTGGAGGCACTGGCTCAGTATTAGTGTTCATTGCTTCAATGTGTGTAAACAAATTCTCCTTTCTTATCAAAATGATCCTGATTTTTGCCAATGTTGGTGGCCTTGTCAAAAATGAAGAAAGTAGAAAAACATATATTAGACGATCTACCTACCCAAATATTTACTTTAGGTGGGGTATGTGCAAAGAGAGATTTTAATAACAGTCGCCTAATGTTATACATACTTCAGATGTCCATTTAAATGCTACCTATATATTTGATATCTAAAAATCTGAGGGACTGAAAATTACAGTTTGAATGCTGAGTGCTTTAAATGAACTCAATCGTGAGTTAACACGCGTTAGAGTTGACAAACATATTTACATATAATAATGCTGTAGGATCACCAGCGTGTATATCATTGTCGTTATCATCAGCATCATCGTCGTCATCATTATCATCCTCATCAACATCACCATAATCATCATTTTCATCATCATAATCATCATCAGCCTGGTTATCTTCATCGTCATCATTGTCAACATCATTGTCCATCATCATCATCATCATCGTCTCGCCACTACCGTCATCATCATTATCATCATCAGCATGATGATCATCATCATTGTCGTCATCATCAACATCATCATCTCACCATGATCAGCAATAGCATCATCATCTTCATCATCATAATCATCATCAGCATGGTTATCATCATCGTCAACATCATCGTCCATCTATCATCATCATCATCATCTCGCCACTACCGTCTTCATCATTATCATCATCAGCAATAGCATCATCATCATCATCTCATCATCATCGTCATCATCAAATTACATTGAATTATGGCTGTGTGAATCTCTTTAATCCTAAATGTTTGTATACTTTTACTTTTTTCCAGTTTAAGGATGAGCAGTTTGATATAGAAGAAAATAAATTCCGATCCTTAGAGAAAGTTGTGAAGATATTCCTAAAGGATGTACAAACCTATCTAGAAGATATGCAGGTTTGTATGGGGAGTTTTAACCCTTCCATGACTGGAGCTTCCTGAAATTATGCGAAAACCCTGTGCCAATGCATTCTCTTATATATGCGAGGCTTCCTATGGGAGACTCGCATATATAAGAGAATGCATAGTCAAAAATACAGCAGGTTAGCATACTAAATTCACCCTATGGGGACCTCATTCTGCTTAGGCCTCATTTTCTCTGGAAAGTATCTTTATTATCAAATTAACAAGTTGTTCAGTTTCTCTAGAAAGTTTCTTTTTCTTTTTTAATTTAGTTTATCTACCGGTATAACTCCAAATTTGGCAGAGGACACAATGCATAATCGAGGTGGCCAATGGGTGCACATCACCATCTTCACCATCTGGGAACATAAATCTGTGTCTAAGTCTCCCATAGCAGATGAAGCCTAATCAGAATGAGGTCCCCCAGAGGTTGAATTTAGTGATGCTAGCCCACTGTATTGGGTAGCGTCACTAAATTTGCACTTTGGGGTCCTCATGCTGCAAATGTCCAGTATTATATTTTGACATGAAAAACAATTTCACCAACATGAGGCACTATAATAATTTATATATTAAAATGATGTTGATGTTCGCAAAAGAGAATAGCATCATGATAACTTCATTAAGCAAGATAATCTTTGGCCTTTTGAAGACTTATATGTGCTTCAATAGTTTAATTGCATTAATCTATACTATATATTTTGAGACTTCGTATATATGTGTGTGTGTGTGTGTGTACTTCATAGAATCCAAAACGCCTGTACATATTGAGCTCAAACTTCCTATGTAAGTGTCAAATCCCACCGACACGACCGTGGTCGCGGTTTAGAGAAGCTCAGAGCACCCGTTCTCCAATCTCAAATCACCGCAAAGGCACGGCGTGGGTTAATCAAGTGATTATTTAATGAGCGTTTGTTTTTGACGCATCTCTATAAAGAGCGTCTGTTTCCCATTCAACGTTATTGGCATCTGCAGAGTTATACGGGAACGCAAACGTTATCGCTCGAAATTTATTCCCTGCGAGCACGGATGGCGCGCTTTGTTTTTACAGTATATACCTTTGGTATATACCGAAATCATCCCAGATAATCACGAATATAGCATCAGATTTCTCCCCAGATATACCGTTATAAAGCTACTGGAATCTGCCAATCTACTATTAATATGTGTGTATATATGTGGGTACTTCATAGAATCGAAAACGCGTGTAGGAACGGGCATCCCCACGGCAATGTCGGCAAATATATATGAGTGTGTCCTTTATAGACTCGAACCGATTGAGCTCAAACTTGCTAAATATTTACTGGGAAATTCCAGGCAATGCCGATTGAGCTCAAACTTGCTACCTACGGGAAGTGTCATATATATGTGTGTGTCCTTTATAGACTCGAACCGATTGAGCTCAAACTTGCTAAATACGGGAAGTGTCATGGACGGGTTCATTGAAAAACAAAAAAAAATCGGGTAAAATTGAAAAACAAAATTAAAAAGGCACAATTAACTCCTTGAAAAACCAAAAAAAATCGGGTAAAATTTAAAAACAAAAAATTAAATTAAAAAATTAAAAAAGCACAATTAACTCATTGAAAAACAAAATAATTAACTCATTGACAAACAAAAAATTAAATTAAAATTGTCATGTTTCTGACTATTGCCGAAATTTGCTGCAAATGCAGCACAAGTGTCTCGGAACCTGTTGCAATTGCTTTTTCGAACAAAGCCATGGGACGAATGCCGCCAGTGGCGGGCTAACCTGCTAGTCTATCTATTATATATTTTGGAAGATCTGTTTGTTTGTTTGTGTGTTTGTAATCGATGGACTCGAAAATGGCCCAGCCGATTTCGATGAAACTTGGTATGTGGGGGTATTTTCGGGTCAGGACCAACATAGGCCTATTAATTTGTCCGTGCGAGGTCAACTTTTCACGTGCCGAGGTCAAATCTGTTTTTACGCCGTTTTGCGCTAATATATTTCAGTTCGGTGCTAACAAATCGATTCGAAACAGCGCGAATAATAACATGCCAGTCATAATAATGACACTATGAGAATCTTTCGTGTTTCCTCTTTCCAACGATATATAATATGTATGTATCCGTTTTAGTTATCTGCCTCAATTATTAAGAAGAAGTGGTACGATCTTCTATCAGGGTAAAAACAATGCGTAACTTCTATGACGTCGTTAGAGGTCATAAAGTTAGATCACGTTAACTCTTCTCCGGCCGATGCATTTGACTGTTTCAGACGTCTTGGCGATATCTCGGGCACCGATGGTAATTTATCTTTACGTTGAAACTTGATAATTAATGAGCGTGTGTATATGAGGCGCGTTTATATACTTCAGTGGAAATCAAATCGGGTTAAACTGGCGGATTTTTACGGACGAAATTTGATGCATAGGGTATCTCGGTATCCGCTGGGCCGATTTCCCGGTATCCGCTGGGCCGATTTCCACCATTTTTGGGGTGTTGGTCCACCCGACCTTGACCTTCAAAATGGTCAATTCAAGGTCAAATCGGGTAAAACCGGATGGATTTCGACGGGTACTTTTGTCGGGTACTTTTGTTCGGGCACTGTGTTTGGACGGGTCAAATCGTGACCCCACTTGACCTTGGCCTTCGAAATAGACAATTCAATGTCAAAGCCCGGACGAAGTCGGGTCACCTTCTAGTACTATATATTTTGAGACTTCGTATATATGTGTGTACTTCATAGAATCCAAAACGCGTGTACATATTGAGCTCAAACTTCCTATGTAAGTGTCAAATCCCACCGACACGACCGTGGTCGCGGTTTAGAGAAGCTCAGAGCACCCGTTCTCCAATCTCAAATCACCGCAAAGGCACGGCGTGGGTTAATCAAGTGATTTTTTAATGAGCGTTTGTTTTTGACGCATCTCTATAAAGAGCGTCTGTTTGCCATTCAACGTTATTTGCATCTGCAGAGAGATATACGGAACATACATTAAATTTAAAAAACATTTGTTTCTGACCAACCCTGCGAGCACGGATGGCGCGCTTTGTTTTTACAGTATATAGTTATATACCGAAATCATCCCAGATAATCACGAATATAGCATCAGATTTCTCCCCAGATATACCGTTATAAAGCTACTGGAATCTGCCAATCTACGGGAAATTCCAGGGAATGCCGATAGCAGTTGAGGGCCTTATCAGAATGAGGTCCCCAGAGGGTGAATTTAGTGATGCTAGCCCGCTGTGCGGGATAGCGTCACTAAATTCACCCTCTGGGGACCTCATTCTGCAAATGACAGACACACTATCACACTATTTCAAGGCTTGATTGTATAATACATTGTGTTGCTTGAGGCCAGGCATGCACAATGTAGGAACAGACACGCTTTTTGTGATGCTATCCCGCACAGTGGGCTAGCATCACCAAATTGACCCTCTGGAGACCTCATTCTGCTTAGGCCTCATCTTCTGGGAAGTATCTATAGTATCAAATTTACATTGTTACATGTTAGTTAAATTTCCCGTCTATGAAGTTTCTATATCCCCTAATTTGCAGAAGATAAAATTCATAAATGAGGTGCCCAACTTCAACTGGGGAACTTAAATCTTATTCTTATCAGATTTGTTAAAATGGGATCACAAAGTCAAATAAGGGCAGAGCAAGAGACTTAACTATTTCACTACATAGTAATTCTTAAAATATGTTTGCAAGAACTAGTTGGCTTATATAGAATGGAATGTTCTTCCTTGACTGCAATTCAGATTTTTTTAAATGGGGTCACCTGGTCAAATAGGGGCCAAGCGAAGGACAGTTTCCCTCTTAATATGCTTCCTTCACAAGGACCATCAGGTCTATTTTACTGATATTTATGATATGTATGAAGGGTTCTTTGGTGTCTGGGATTCAAATTTATTCAGATGGGGTCACCAGGTTAAATAGGGAGGGACCAGGGACATAACTATATGTCTCTATAGTCATTCTTAAAATGTCTTCTCAAGAGAGTTTGGACTATTTAGCTTACATATAGTATGGAGGAATCAGGAGGATTCTTTAGTGACTAGATTCAGATTTGTTAAAATGAGGTCAACCTGTCAAGAAATTGCAGGCTATGGGGAGTTAACACTTTTGTGTCTAATAAAATCATCGAAATACCAAATTCATTAAAACATCTACCTTGGAACCACCTGACTGATTGGTCTGACATACATGTACATGTATTGTATTTTGGGTCCATGGATAATTGGGCTTCAAACATATCTAAATGGTTTTAGAAAAAGGCGCTTGTGAGATTGGAAATTTCCAACAATTGAGAAAGTTTGAGGTGTCAGTTGTGAAATTCCAACCTAAGACTTGGGAGTCTGGAGCCCGGTCGGGAGGGGACTTGTTGAGCTGGAGGAAGGGGGTGATCAGTAGTGTACAGTTGGCAATTTCAAGGTGGATTTTCACCAATCTACATACTTGAAGTCTCTCTAGCCACATATCCTGTTTAAATCTACTTCTTTTAAAGTTATTATGAAAAGTGCTGACTGTTTTGGTCTCCAGAGTCCCAGTCTTATCAGTCTTTGCAGTCTGGTGAGCGACCCCACAGTCATTGACTGTCTTGTATATAAATAAAACGTGATCGCTGCATGTACCAGAGATATTTTCGGAACTATCTGATTGTCAAAGTCTGAATTAATCAGTTGACAATGAAGATTGTCATCATATTGTTCTTTTGTGGTGCAGCGATGAGCGATACTATATTTGCCATATAATATAAATTTATATTTTCAATTTATAATGTTGCTAAACCAGTTTAGATTTGTTCATTTATTCAAAATCATTGGTATTAGATCTTAAAATGAACACAACAATATATGGGAAAGGAACAGAGTGAAATGTAATAGTGGGCAATGAGAGGGGGTGAATGTCATGAAGTCGGGCAACATAATAAAAAAGTCTGTAAAAACATCACCACACAAAGCCTGAGTTTCAGGGTTCCCGCGGGTCCTTAAAAACCCTTGAATACCCTTGAATTTAAAAATCATTGTTCAAGGGCCCTTGAAACCCTTGAATTCCAGTACCAGCCCTTGAAAACCCTTGAATGTGAACCTAATATATAAACACAAGATAGAAGGTATACACCAGGTTATAACGCAATGCGAACGCACGATGTCAACTCACATAGAAACATACGGAACACAGTGACCTAACGACCTTTGACCAACTGACATAGAATGTAAATAGTGGCTATTACGCGCTATGAATTTCACACTGTTTACAGTAGTAACAATCGATCGAGTAATTATATATTGCTCATTGTGATTGGTCAATGACTATCCCCTCCAGCTATTGACAAATCAAATTGCGCATAACATATCCGAAGTCGGCTGAAAAAACAGCGTGTTATCAATGCTCGAAATAGAAATATGACAGGAGGGAAATGCAAATTCAATAATAAATGGCTCTCAAATCAAGAGTATTCTGCGTGGCTACGCGCAGTAGCCGACAACAAACACAAGGCAAGGTGCTTATTCTGTCAAACGAATATAGACCTCTCTGTCATGGGGGACCATGCCATTAAAAGTCATACTAAAAGTGTCAAGCATCAGAGCAGAGAGAGGGGGAACTTAATAAGCATTTCCTCTGCCTTGAATTCCACTGCCAGCTCAGACCAACAACAACAAGAGCAGCGCAATACTAGTACTACCCAACCTGTAACTATTAGCACTGTGTCGTCCCTGGTGACCAGCAGCGATGTACTTAAGGCTGAACTTTTGTGGTGTGCAAACATGTGTGCAAGTCATTACAGCTACAACAGCTGTTCAACTGTATCTAAAGTATTTCATCACAAATGTTTCCTGATAGCCAAATAGCTAGGCAGCTGAGTATAGGGGAAAACAAATCGATGTATTTAACTGTGTTTGGTCTTGGTGCATATTACCAGAATATTACTCTGGACAATATAAAATCTTCAGACCTATATTGTCCTTATGTTTGATGAGTCCCACAACAGGTCATTAGAAAAGAAACAGCTAGATGTGTATATAAGATACTGGGACAACGTCACCCTACTTTTTCCAGGTTACAGGCTTTCCGCCCCGCAGGTTCTTGAAAACCCTTGAATTTTTAGCATATAACTCCTTGAAAACCCTTGAATTTTGACCCCGAATACTCCTTGAAAACCCTTGAATTTCATATGAAAATAGCTGCAAGAACCCTGAGTTTAGTGTGCCTGTCATTTGCAGAATGAGGTCCCCAGAGGGTGAATTTAGTGAGGCTATCCTGCATAGGAGGCTAGTATCACCAAATTCACCCTCTGGGGACCTCATTCTGCTTAGGCCTCATCTGCTACATGGGAGACATAGACTCACATTGAAGTTTCCAAATGGTAAATATTGTGATGTACCCCATTGGGAACCTCATATATGCAATGCGTCATCTGCCAATTTGGGGATATTAGAGAAACTAAACTAAAAAAGAAATAGAATCTATATAAATCTATATAAATTTGTAAATAAAGAAACTTTCCAGAGAGCAGACTGCTGTCCCCAGAGGGTGAATTTAGTGATGATAGCCTGCTATGCGGGATAGCGTCTCTAAATTCACCCTCTGGGGATCTCATTCTTTAAATAACAGGCACTCTGAGTTAAGATTTAACACCTTTGTAAAATAGTTAAAGCCTCATGGTTGTTTGCGCTCCTAAATACTCCTAATAATAAATACTCCTAATAAAATTTCCCCGACAGATTGAATGCGAATAAAAGGTTGCACGCTTGGGGTTTCACAACCATGCTCACAGGCCAGAGAAACAGCAATTTAACTTTTTGTGGCCTAATCATCTTCAAAAGTATATTAACTATTGGAAATGCAAGATTATCGTTTTAAAAAATACTGTAAAGGGCATGTTTGTTGTCAACAATTTATGTTTGATATCTTTTTCATATCCAGCAATGCATGGAGGCTCAGTCCACCTTTGTGCAAGACATCATTGATTTTTATGACGATAAGAGCACTGAACCAGAAGTCGTGCAGTATTCGTCTGTCCAGAAGAAAATAACAAAAGAACTGTTTTCTGATTTTGTGAGTAGCAAATAATAAGACAATAAGTAAATTTTGTCCCCCAAAAGTCAATTTTGTCCCCCAAAAGTCAACTTTGTCCCCCAAAATTTCTTTTGGGGGGACTATTAAAATAGCCGGTGTTCATCCGTTCGGAAAGTTTCCGGATGATAACTATATTTTGGGTTATCAGAATATAACCCAAAATGAATGATTCATATCCATTGGTGGGAAATGATCAGATAATAAGTTAACAAATGACCTATGGAACTTATTATCTGAACCTTTCCTAAGGGAACTACTTGTCAATGAATGTTTAGTGTACAGTATGGATTTTTCTATTCTGTCATAAAAGTATAAACTGAAATGGTCTATTATTCATTTGGAGGGGTATTTCAATAATACAAGTGCTGAAGACATATGACTTTAAAGGTACTCAATCTGGTCCCATACCCGGTATCATCAAGATGCAACAACAACATTTCTTCAAAATACACTTTAGTTATCAGAATCGATTAATTGCAACAAAATAATGCTGACCACTGTCAACTATGGTATCAAAATTTCCCAAAACATGTTATTTATAAACATTTTGTTCATCAAAATATGGCCATATTATCATTTGAGTATCACGAAATTTGGCCATATTACCACTTGAATTTAGAGTTATCCATCTTCATCCACAATTTTGTCTGAGACCAATGGTTTGACGACTTTTTTCTGGGCCTCAAATAATTGCACATCTCCAGAAATAACAAACTTCGAAAATCGATATCTGATCACTCTGAGATCTCGACTCGAATCAAATATTTTTTACCCCCGAAGCCAAAGTGATAGAAATTTGGGAGCATTAATTTGGATAATGCATCTTTAATTCAGTCATTTGGAGGGAATGTTCAGATATTTGGCCATTTGTTGAACTTACTATATGAATTCTCCTCAAGTGAACTAATGTTTAGTTAGTCATCCAAGCCTGAAAAAAGTGCTTCAACGTCTCCCATAGCTGTGGAGGCCTAAGCAGAATGAGATCCCCAGAGGGGGAATTTGGTGATGCTATCCCACTGTGCTGGATAGCATCCCTAAATTCACCCTCTGTGCACCTCATTCTGCAAATGACCAATTTTCACCAATCACCAATATTAAAATTGGACATAATCCTTTAATTCTGAAGAAATTTATTTTCATTTTACAGATGCATTTAGTGGAGACATCTGTGATAGAACCTATAATCAAACTTACGACCATGTTTAATGGTCCGAACAATGTGATAGAGAAACGCTTTGATAAGCTGCTCGACTATGATAGTAACTACAGAAAATACAAGGATACGGACAGGGTGAGTATGCAAGCCTGCAAATAGTGTGTCTGTCATTTGCAGAATGAGGTCCCCAGAGGGAATAATTGGTGATGCTATCCCGAAGTCTGGGCTAGTATCACCAAATTCATCCTCTGGTGACCTCATTCTGCTTAGGTGTTATCTTCTGGGATGTATTTATAGTCTCAAATTAACATTGTTTTTAGTAACTTTTTCCCTTTTGGGAAGTTTCTACATGTTCTAATTTGCAGAAGATAAAATGCTTAAAGGGGTACTGTACACTAAATCTGGCCATTTGTGGGACCATCTCCTTTTATACTCAACAGAATATATGCAACAAATGAATGAATTTGAGCCATGGATTAGTTCAAAATACACTCATGTGCTCTATGAACGATGCAAACAACATTTTGAATTTGGTGAAGTTAGCTCTCCGTGCTGGATAGATTCACTAATTCACCCTCTGGGGTCCTCATTCTGCAAATGACAGACACATTATTTGCAGTCTTGTGAGTATGAATCACTCTGGTACGGTATTAGGTCCTGTCATTGGATCGTTTCACTCGTATCAAACTTCTGATTGTAAATACTCTGGCAAATTTAATATCGGCAGAATGCCGAACATTTAATATTAGTTTTCTTTGGCAATATTAAGAGTGGAGATATGATCATTTACATTTTTATATAGATATCTTGTTTTTGGAAAATTTCAATCAAACTTCTCCTTTTATTGTCAAAAAAATGGGCCTATAAGTCTAAAATAAAATAATGAGGGCTAGCTTCAACCATCGGTAATAATATACAAACTACAGTAAAACCTCTCCAAACCGAACACCATTCAGACTGACCCTTCTATTCGGTTTAGAGAGGTGTTCTGTTTATAGAAAATCACATTTAGATCGGAATGTATTGCCGTCATTACTAAGCATTGTCAAAGCACAAGCAACTCATTATTGATAAAACTTCATTCACTAAAATACCAAATAAAATATGAATAGCAATATATAAAACATGGTATAATGAGGTATAATAAGAATTAAAACAGTATAATAAGACATAATGCAAGCATAGAAGCGACACATAGAAGCGTAAGAAAAATTTACAGTGATTCACAGTTTTGTAGCGCAGGTTTCGTACTCTTGTATATGCATATCGATTTAATTCGGCCAACAGGTTATCACAGCAGGTGTCTGATCAGATAACTGTATGCTTATTTCACACATTGAGTGAACAGTGGTGACAACGAGAATTAGAGTACTGACACTCTATTTTTACATCAATCGTTGCACCGAGTTGACTATCTTTACAACCGCTGTCCAAACTAGACACTAATTCGCTCAAAGTACACAATGGTAGTGTATTGTCACCAATACCGTTTTTTAATCAACCTATCACAATGAAAGAGCAGTCACAAAAACGACTGCTCAGAGTTGAATGTAGACCAGAAATTTAAACTTATAAAAGATCCCTAGTTTATACGAGAGCTAACAATTTAAGAACTCGGTACATCAAATCTACCACATGTGCGTCCTGTTGGTCTCGCTTTCCGTGTTCGGATTTCGGAGGTAAAAATTAACGTGCTTGTTCACTTATGGACTAAACTATCTGTCCAATGTTCAGAATAGAGATGTACTGGTTTACAAAGGTAATTTTTAGTGAGAATGCACTTGGGTGAATTCGGGGCTGGACAATTTGTTCAGTATGGCAGAGAGGGATTAAGTTTATAGAGTTTGGAGAGGTTTCAATGTATTTTCCAACAGACATGAACTTTTTTTTACGGGATTTTTTTACCCTGTGCCAATGCATTCTCTTATATATGCGAGTCGACCATAGGTCGCCTCGCATATATAAGAGAATGCATTGGCCTAACAATTTTTTATAATTTTTTTTAAATAAATGTTTCTTACAATTTTTAGGACATAAAATAAAAAACATCCATTACCCTGCAGGGAGCCCCACACATATATAGAAGCATATAGAAGAGTGTCGTCTGCTCATGTTTGTCTGGGGCTCTGTATGGGTGAAATTATAAAATTGTTAAAGAATACAAGAAAAAATTATTAAAATTGTAAAAAATTGTTAGGCCAATGCATTCTCTTATATATGCGAGGCGACCTATGGTCGACTCGCATATATAAGAGAATGCATTGGCACAGGGTAAAAAAATCCCGACTTACGACTGGATTTGATATGGCGGGTCACATATAATCACCCATTATTTGAATCAGCTCACTAAGCACTTTCAACTATATTCATTTTCAGAACAATGATGAACTAAAGAAGGCTAAAATTAACTATGAGGCGATGAATGCTCAACTACTGGATGAACTTCCCCAGCTGTACGATTTATCATTCAATTTATTAGATGCTTGCACTACGGTGTTCCTCAAAGCTCAAGCTGTGTTCTATAATAAATCTGTGGACGAAATGTGCTTATTGTTACAGGTTAGTTCTACAAATTCACAACTTTAACCCGTCCATGACTGGAGCATTCTGAAATCTTGCGAAAACCCTGTGCCAATGCATTCTCTTATATATGCGAGTCTCCCATAGGGAGTCTCGCATATATAACAAAATGCATTGACCTAACAATATTTACCTTGACCATGTAAGCCATGCATTCTGTTATATAGGCAAGGCTCCGTATGGGAGACTTGCATATATAAGAGAATGCTTGGCTCATGATCTTTAATGCTGCACCATCATGGCTCCCGTCATTTAAGGGTTAACCCTTTCTTTACTAGATGGATTTTTCCAATCAGTTATAAAAGTATACATTGGAATGGACTATTATTCATATGGAGGGGTGTTCAGGAAAAATAAGCAGATGGCAGATAATAAAAGTGCAGAAGGAGTCCTTTTTATACGCCCTTTTGAAAAAAAGGCTGTATTATAGTATTGGTCCGTCCGGGCGTCCGTCTGTCCGTCCGTCCGTTAACCTGTTGTCCGGATGATAACTTTAGTTAGAGTGAACCAAAATTAGTAAAATTTGGTATGTGGGTTTATTAGCCGAAAAGTAAGTTCAAGTTCGAATTTGGGTTCCGCCCGCCAATTTTCACCCGAGTTATGCCCCTTATTTAACATTTATTTACTTAGAAAATCCTTGAAATTTGTTGTCCGGATGATAACTTTAGTATAGTTTATCGGAATGAATCCAAATTTGGTATATTACTTTCTCCCACCAAAACACAGGTCAAGTTCGAACTTGGGTTCTGTCCGACCATTTTTGGCAGAGTTATGCCCCTTTTTCGACTCAGAAAATTCAGTTTTTCTTATGTTTTTTGGTTTCCGGATGATAACTCGATTTTGGAATGTTTATATGCAAAACCCGTTTTTTGTGAATTACATATATCAAAATACAGCTCAAGTCCGAATTTCGTTTTAATCCGATAATTTTTGCGAGAGTTATGGCCCCTTTTTTTACGTAATTTGACTTAGAAAATCCCTGAAATTTGTTGTCCGGATGATAACTTTAGTTAGAGTGAACCGATTTCAATCAAATTTGGTATGTGGGTTTATTAGGAGAAAAGACAGCTCAAGTTCGAATTTTCACCGGAGTTATGCCCCTTATTTGACGTAATTTGACTTAGAAAATCCCTGAAATTTGTTGTCCGGATGATAACTTTACTAGAGCTTATCGGATTCAATGATAATTTGGTATATTACTTTCTCCCACCAAAACACAGGTGAAGTTCAAATTTGAGTTCCGTCCGCCAATTTTTACCAGAGTTATGCCCCTTTTTTACCAGTTTCCGCCGACCCAAGAGAGGGCGTATATTGCACGCCCAGCGTAGCTCTTGTTAACATAGGGAAGTGTTCAGATAATAAGTTAACAAATGACAGAACTTATTACCTGAACATTTCCTAAGGGATAACTACTCATCAATGAATATTTAGTATAGAAAGAGTTAAAGATTTTTAATTTAACATTGATTGTCATGGAAAATTTTCAAAAACTAAATCTTTTAGAAAAGAAGCATATATTGGCTAGTCTCTCTGACTCAAAGTATACACCTGAATCTATCCATGATTTCGGCAAGGGGTTGGGGAAATGGTACCCCTATGGCCACTGGGGAAAATCATGGTCCATAAAAAACTGTGAATATCTACTAGTATTTAGGTACCGTAAACTTTGCGACAAAACATTAAGTTAAATTCACGGGTAAAATAAGAGTACTGACAATTTTTTGTACTGTCAATTTATTTTGACGTCTGACTTCGTTGCATTCATGACATGTTTTACTATGAAATATTCCTGATCATTCTTCAGTGGCTAACGTCTGGACCTCGACTACATAATCATTAATGAGAACCAGTCTGAACAGAGTATTAGTTGAGAACGTAATCGCGATGTATCCAGACAGAATCAACCATGTGGCTTTTAGTGATGTCCACTCTGATATCTTTCAGAATATGGAAATAATAATTGTCAATGTGTGAAAAGCATTCGTTTCCTGCCAAATGGTTCACTGGTGGTCAGTGTTAATGGGCAAATCAAATTATCTTGTGTGAATTTATGCTAATCTGACAAGATATAGTTGTGTTCCAAGATTTGATTTTTCCGGATGAAGGTCCAGATCAGGCCGAAAGCTTGAAGTAAAGAGAACAAAAGTAATGATACAGTAATGCCCTAAATAATTGACTCCTTAACCACAGCAGAATTATGGGTAATTTTTCAGGATTTAGTCAGAAACATGGCTTGTTGCCATTCATCGGAAAGCTCTCACTGAGAGCTTTCCGATGAATGGCCACACAATCCATATTTCCAACTAAATCTTGAAAAATTACCCATAATTCTGCTGTGGTTAATGAGTCGATTATTTAGGGCATTACTGTATCATTATTTATATTACTGTCCTTTCTTTGGACGATGGATTATGCTGAAAATGATCTTCATTTATTACTCCCTGTTGGTTTTATTTAGTAGCAGATATACAGATGTGTTGTAGGCATTAATCCATAGATCGGGTAGGAAAATATGTTGGAGGGGAAATTTGGGTGAGGGGAAAGGGACCTTAACCCTTTACCCAACAAACCGGCCAAATAAAGCTTCAACAGCCTAAAATATCTTCGGTCTGTCTCAATAGAACCATACAAATATGGATATCATTGGAACCGGCTCCTTGACCACATTGTGATGGTTACAGTTATGCCCTGTGCCAATGCATTCTCTTATATATGCGAGTAGTTGTCTGGTAACCGTTACTAAGGAGAGATTGGGTGGCAAAGTGTCCTCATATTTTAATGATCATAGAATGGTCCATGCATAACATACATATGTATGCACATTTTCAAACAGGTGCCACCATTGAACATATACAGCATTATGCGACTAGATATTGTATAAATTAAGGGAACACTACCACTTAATGGTTAGTACAGTGGTGTCATCCGTTCATTTGTGGTACTTGATTAGCAACCGTTGCTACCTTAACTAATTAATTTCATTCTTGTCAGATATATCTCAAATTTCACATTAGGGTATTATCGTCATAAAAAACGCAATCACTGGCATTGAGTTATGACATACCATGCTATAATTGCCTTTTCCAGTCAATTCGGGGTAGTTGCCTAGCAACCGTTACCAAGACGCTGCCGCGTGGCAAAGTCTTCCGATTTTATAATGATCAGTGATCAATGGGGGGGGGGCTGTAAAGTTTCATACCTGTGTCGCAAATTAAACATAACCAACATCATCCAACAAGACACTATAAAATTTAAAGGAAAATCCCACGTGGAGCCCAGGGTCAGGGTCTCGGTCGTGGTAGGGCGTCAGGGTTCAAAGGGTTAACACTTTTTACCATTTTTTCTTACATTCTTTAACAATTTTATAATTTTTAATGTGTTAAGCCAATGCATTCTCTTATATATGCGAGGCGACCTATGGTCGACTCGCATATATAAGAGAATGCATTGGCACAGGGCCCTTCTGTTGGGTAAAGGGTTAAAAGGGACCCGCTGCCCCCATTATGGAAATTCTGCTATATCAAAAGTTCAGGGAAGGCCAGGCCTGGCCTTTTAAGGCGGGCGATTGCCCTCGCCCGCCTCCGCCCGCCTGAAATTAAAATAAGGAGGGCGCCTATCGCCCTCCTCGCGTAAGAATGCCCGGGCGATCTGAGTAGCAACGTTATTTGCCGACATACAAGCACGTGGTACAACTGTCATCTCGTTTTTGTATACACAGTTGTCTCGCATTATAAGCGCACACGCTTAATTGCATTGCATCATTCGGAACACCGCGCCCTTGACAGTGTAAGTTGTTTACGTCGGAAACTGGCGAGGTGTGTCGATCGACATTTGCATGTGGTACAACGACTCGATTATGCACACGGAGTAGTTCCGATGAGCCAGTACCGGATGTAGAAAAAGTACGGAGTAATATGTTCCGGACGGCAAAGGATTGCCGCTAAGAGGAAACGGGTTGTACCGAGGATTCCGATTTACATTCCGAGGAATCAACGGAAAGTACCGAGGATACCGAGGGTTCCGATTGGGGTTAGCCGATTTTGACAAAAAAAAATTATGCACAAAACTCACAATTTAATTATTTTAGGCATTTGGGTAAATCACCAATCGAAGTTTGCATAATTTGAGTAAACTCTTTCTGGGACCAGGGATTTTGAACTTGTGGTATATTTTCAGAATTCTATATCGAAGTATTTCTTGTTATCGGTACCTACATGACCAGGTGTGAAAGAGGGAGTGGAATGACAATACACGGAACAAATATTTTTTTTTACATTTATTAGATTTTATAGAGTGTTTGAATGTAGTTCCCCACACGAAAATTAACAAAGAGTCTCAGTGACATAGCATAGTTCATTTGCCGACGGCGGATTACTGCCAAATTTTCTAGTATGTCTTCTGTTCAAATGTATTCAAAGTTAACAAATTGTTGAGGAAAAAACTACATTTTTTCCCTCAAGAAACACTAAACAAAATCCACAAATATATGCCAGAATCACTCTCAGGGACACTACATATTAAAAATTTCCCGGGGGAGGACCCCCGGACCCCCCTAATCATGAGAGGGGGACACCCCCTCTCAAACTCACCCCCGCGAGACTCGGATGATGCTTCGCATCATATGGTCAGATAAAATAGCCCTCCTGGGATAAATTAAGGAGGGCGATCATTGCCCTCCTTCCAATTTCAAAGGGCCAGGCCTGGGGAAGGCATACACCAGCTTGAATAATAGCTTGTCAGTATATGATTTCGTTAATTTTCTCTACAGTTGCCTCTCTTGATGTCTGCTGGGGAGAACATTATAGAACAGTTCAACATTCGGCACACGGCTGCCGTGGATAGGTTATCTTTGCTGCGATTCATCCCAAAGGGATTCAACCCAAAGATGGACGCCATACAAGAGAAAGAGAAACAGACTACAAAACGACAGTCTGTTGACGTGTCTCAACTCCAGTCAAAAACTGTTAGTATCAGTCAAATGTGTCATTTTAATCATTTCTATACTAAATGGATTCTCCCACCCATTTATAAAAGTGTATGTTGGAATGGTCTATATTCATTTGGAGGGGTGTTTCAGAAATTTGAGCAGATGACAGACAATAGAAATTGCAGGAGGAATACTATCCAATGATGGGGAAATGTTCAGATAATAAGTTCAATAAACGACCTATTTATAAAATATGCCAAGCAATGTACTGTGGTACCACACAGTAATGCCCTAAATAATCAACTCCTTAACCACAGCAGAATTCTGGTAATTTTTCAGGATAAAGTTGGAAATATTCATCGGAAAGCTCTTACTGAGAGCTTTCCAATGATTGGCAACAACCCATATTTCCGACTAAATCCTGAAAAATTACCCATAATTCTGCTGTGGTTAAGGAGTAGATTATTTAGGACATTACTGTACCATAACTTTGGAATGAGTCATGTATACTGGAAAATGTTCATATTAGTAGCTGTTTGTATCTGAAATCTAATTCATCTAGCTTGGAATTGGTTATTTCAGTTCTTGAAACCCTTACTGATCAATAAAAATCCTGTGTTCATAGGCAACAGAGAACAAACAGAGTGACAGCCAGAAAGTGTACTTAAAACAGTGTCATGACGCTGACTCACTGTATAAAGTCATTACTGATTATCCGGCAATAGATCTCATGGACATCTCTGTTAGCGAGGGGGATGTTGTAGCCGTGATAAAGAAACAGGATCCAATGGGTAACAGAGAGAGATGGTTCGTTGATACTGGAGGTAAGCAACTATCAGGCATTTGTATGATTCCATATTAGGAAAATTACATTCATAATATCAAGCGATTATTTATGGAATGCCTTGGATAGAAGATTAGATAGAATGACACAAGTGTGTGAACTGGTTAACGTTATTGAATGTGTTTGTTGTGACGCGATGGTAAAATGAAAATCGTATGTTCTAGTTTTACCTGAAGGCACAACAAACAAGTGCAGTAACGTTACTTTGTTCACACGACTGTTATTCTATTTATTGCACACTCTGAAGATTTCAGCTTATACTGAAATTTAAATGTACTCAATCCGATCAGCGGTCCCCATATCATCAATCTACACAACAATAACAACATTTCTTCCAAATACGCTTTAGTTATCAGAACTGATTAATTGCATCAAATAATGCTAACCACTGTCAACTATGGTAACAAATTTCCCAAAACATGTTATTTATCCACATTTTGTTCAATGAAATATGGCAGTATTATCACTTGAATATCTGGAAATTTGGCCGTATTAATATCACTTGATTTTAGAGTTATCCATCTTCATCTGCAATTTTGTCAGAGATCATCGGTTTGACGACTGTTTTCTGGGCCACAAATAATTGGACATTTCGAGAAATATCTTTAAAAATTGATATCTGATCACTCAGAGCTTTGATTGGTGGGTTCCTCAACTTGAATCAAATATTTTTTACCCCCGAAGCCATAGGAAATAGTAATTTGTGAGCGTTAATTTGGATTATGCATCTTTAAGTTGAAATTGCTTTATATAATTGAACAAACTTGTGATTTATGTAGACTATAGGCCTACCTCACGATTTGGTAACTACATTTCTGCTACAAATGATGTCGCGAATGACGTTGTGAACATTATCAGTTTGTATTGTCCACAAGAATATTTATTGAACATTTTGAACTGTTCTGTATTTTACTGTATTTCGCAAGAATAAACCAATGTGTGTGCAATAATCCCATTAAAGATACGGGTGGCCTTCAAATAGTAACATCGGCTAAAACCACCATTGATATTGTTCTTATACCAATCATAAATAACGCGTACATTGCATGTTATTGTCCCGTTTGTACGCTCTGTTATGTAAACAAACATCAAAACGTTACAGAACCATTTGTTTATAGACAAACCCTCGGAACTACCGGATCGTCAAATGAAAATGCGCTGTTGAAGGCGAAGGTAAAATTATTGGCGCCATCAACAATCGCATTCAAGTCACACCAAATTTTATTTTAATCGACCCATTCTACCCGATGTTGGTTAAAAATCCAGCTAATCCACGTTACTTCATGATTGGGAAATGATCAGACAGTAAATTTGTACATAATATTAGTATTCTCGCAAAGAGATGAATATTATTCAATCCAGTTAGTATTTTCCCCTAAGTTTTTTTGGTAATACACACCAAATAAGGAATTTACTTCTCCTAAATTTTAAGTTTTAAATTAGGGGTTTTACAACCGATGTATAATGCATGAATCTAAATAAGAAATTGACACATTATCGTGACTCTGCTTATAAGCAATTCACTGTGCTTTTTGCGAGAAACTTAACAACACCCCAACACTTTCTCTGACACAAAGTGTGTTTTGTGAATAATATTGCATTCATATCATCATTATGCTATATTATTAGTATATTATTGTGGAAATTATCATAATTTGATAAATATTATTTCTAAAGTATAACCTACAATGAAGGCCGCTCTTGCAGGTGTAACTACATGTGTTCTATTAACTTCAGGCCAGTGCCCTACAAATCTGGGGGTTTTATTTCAAATCAAATCTTTAATCAGGCAACAGATTCAAAATCGCATTTTACTACAAAATCGATTCGTCTTGAATGCTGAATGATTTTGTATGTAATTACCATGCCACATACAATTGCTGAAATGCCACAGTCCCGGTGGACTTGGGCCTATGTCATTCTTCCATAGATAGGGCTTTATATTTATAGACAATTTGTGATAGTATTAGGAGTATGTGTATGTAACCATTTGTTTGTATATTGTGAAGTGACTTTGCACAGAACATATTGAGGTCTGTAAAAACAAAAGGAATGTACCTGAAGGAAAGATTTGATAACATTTGAATCAGGATAGCTGTTTCGAATTGAATCGAATCAGACAAACTATTCTGAATTGCATCGAAGCGAATCAAATCAAATCAACTTCGAATCAAAACGAGGCGCGGGGCCCTACTTCAGACATTGGGAAACAGTCTGGTTTATATTCGTTAACACTGGAGAGAATGCCATGTTCCGTTCTGTAAAATAAATTCCTCCGTTGAGTCGGATCACCCTACTAGATGCAGGTACAGTAATGCCCAAAGTAATTGACCACTTAACCACATCAGAATTATGGGTAATTTTTCAGGATTTAGTCGGAAATATGGCTTGTTGCCATTCATCGGAAAGCTCTCGGCGAAAGCCATATTTCCGACTAAATCCTGAAAAATTACCCATAATTCTGCTGTGGTTAAGTGGTCAATTACTTTGGGCATTACTGAAGAGTTGTTATGTTTGGATGATCTGTATTCGTTAAACTTCTTTTATCCTTAAATCATCATGAATCACAAATAAACATTCCATTCATTGAATTAGTGGAGTTAGTTAGAGTCTAGAGTGTTAATGGGAGGTGCAAACTCCAGTAGATTATTGGAATGTTGTGGTTGACCCAATAATTAGAAGGGCCGTGCAGTTAAATCAGCATTTAATATATAATATATTTCCATGTTAAGAATAATGTTACCGTAATTGTAAAACATGAAATTTGGTGTATGTACTCTCATGTAAAAAGTGTGAATGTGCGGTATATGTAGGGAGACAGAGAGACAACTCTTGTAGAGGATCGACGAACACTCCCGGGACATAAGGCTGCATCCAGATAAGCCAGTTGACCAACATTTCAATGGGACTGGACGTTCTATTAAGGACATGATTGTTTCGGTGGCAGAGATAGTCAATGGAGGGAAGCAACTAAGACTTATAAAAGAGAATTCATGGATTTTAAGACTCGACACACGAAACGGCAGAGGGTTCAATTCCCGCGCCAGTGTGATTACGTCAATGTGATTCTCTAACGTTATGATGGACAATTTTGACGCACAATGTTCAACCGATTGTCATTTAGATAAGTAATCTTGTAACATGTAGCCGAAAGTGTATTTTGGATCATCACTGAGGAAGGCCTGTGGCCGAAAGCTTTGATATTGAGCAGCTATTATATATTAAATGCTGATCTAGTAGATTAGTATGTTAGTGGGAACATCAAAGGTAGCCACATATATTTAAATTGTTTGTAAATCACAGCATTGTGCCTCATGATTGGAGAACGAAGTATATTGATTTATAAAGTCCATTAACAGCTTTCTAGTTTCTAGATTGCATAAGCTTGATTCAACAATCTTTTTATGGTGAGGGATTTTAATTTTAGAGCTTTCAATTTGCAGATGTTTTTAATGCATTCAAATCAAACTTTATGAAAACCCTCCTTATATCTTCAGCAACCAAAGGTTTTGTGCCAAGAAAAGTCTTAACAACGGGTGTGTCCCCACTGACAATGGGTGTGTCCCCACTGATAGACATCTCTGACACCTCACCAAGGGACGTCTCACCCTCCTCCAAGAGACTGAGCACCGAAAGCATGCCGAGCGTCTCAGCTGAGTCACCGTACAAACGTCTCAGTGGTGGAGGCCTCGAGAACACCTACAGCACATCACCTAGTCGCCAGAGCTTCACTGGAACAGAGAACATCTACGAGTCACCATACGCTAGCCTGATAGCTACAAACAATGGCCCGGAACACATTTATCAGACTCCTAACAGACTCAGTATAGCCAGCAGCTGTGGTTCTGCTATAGACAATGTTGCATTTGATCAGAATATGGACGACACATTAGCTGATATAATGGATTTAGATTCGGGACAGCCCGAGCCGGCTTCTGTTCACAACAGCCCAGAGAAAAATTTACCGGTGAGTTTATGTCAAGGTACACATCCACTAGTTTTGTAAACTCAGTTTCTCGAGAATTTTAAACTTTTTTCCCCACCAGTCATGCGTTATACAGTAATGCCCTAAATAATCGACTCCTTAACCACAGCAGAATTATGGGTAATTTTCAGGATTTAGTCGGAAATATGGCTCTTGTTGCCATTCATCGGAAAGCTCTCAATGAACAACTTCTCCCAAAATGTGCCACTTCTTTCTATTATTGTCCCTGGGAGAAGTGACTTTTCTCTCGTATACCAGTATGCATTTGTCCCAACAACATATTTATAGTGTAGTTACTGGTTATAATAGTGTTCTTACTCACTATAATGGTTTATAAATGTGCTCTTTGTTGCATAACACTTACTCTATCATTGAATGAAGATATTGGGGGTGTAAATTGATCTTCAGCCATTGGTACTTCTTGCTGATAACAGTCCATTTCTCACTAATAACCAAAACAGGGAGAAGTGACTTCTCCTAATGTTAAACGTCTAGGCTGGTCCCTGCTTCTTTGTATGACCCACACATGCGAGTAAAAGGGGTCGCCAAATGACACATGAGTCCATGACAAGAGGTACCATGATTGTCTTGTCTTGCCCACCGGAAGCTGACATAAGCTAATGATAGGCAGAGCACCCTGCTGTATAGGCAGTTTCAGAATCAGTCAGAAAGTTGAAATGAAATAAGCAAAAAAGCCTCCGCTATATTGCGTACCGAGTCTACCATATATATCGAACCTGAGTTAAAGGTGCACTAATTTATAGATAAGTTAGAAATTTCCCAAATTGTATTGGTGTTGTCCCATCCATAACAGTTAAAATAAGGCCAAAAAAATATATATCTGTGTTTCTAGTGACATGCAAGAAAATAATAGGGGCGGACGGGTGGCTTTTCATTTTATTTTATTTTTTCATTTTATTTTCAACTTTGCTCAAAATAAATATGAATATCCCCCTCCTCCCAGACTTCTTCTCCTTGTTTGTAATGTACTATAAAATAATAAAACTAAGTACATACTATTAGAATATATATGTAGTGTAATTTATTGTTTTATTGAATAAAACATTAAAAAATTAATTTGATTTAGCTGTGACCTAACTGAAGTGTGGTATAATTTCCGGTTTAACAGTACAAGCGATGTGTCCATTTTTTCGGAAATGAATCAGTTCACAAGGAAAATAAAATCAGATGCCTACTAATTTTGCAAAATCAATAAAATGAAAACAGTCGGGGGCACCGGATTTGGGTCACCAGAAATACAGGTCTTTTTTATTTTGGCCTAAGTCAATTTCGCGCAAGTAAGATATTTAAACTTAAGCAGTCTTATATGTCTTATATAGCAGTGTCCTCATTCAATGTGTTACACTCAGTTGAATCTTCTTCTTTGTTTCAGTTCTACATGGCTGCGTACACTTTCCATGGACGCACCTCAAATGAAGTGTCATTGTTTGAAGGTCAGGTTGTGCAAGTCGCACAGAAGCATGATTTGGAGGGAAACCTTGACTGGTGGCTCATACAAACCGACGATCAGAAGGGATATGTTCCCGCCAGCTATCTAAAAGAGATGGCACAGAATACATAGCACAAGATATGATAGTCCAAGTCTTCTCGTATTAAACCGGCTAAGATATTGGGATGGAGGTGCCGGTCTTTAGTACAAGACTGCTTGTATACCAATCCTATGACACGACTTACGCCCACGATCTGTGGCGGGAATTTGTGGTGTATTTTACTCGATATACCTAGCAAATCAATACATGATGCTATATACATGCAAGCAACTTGTCAAAATTGGAGCAAATTAGAACTCTTGTGTCTGACTTGCCAAGTTGCCATGCGTGTGATGTGCATTTTGACATCTGTGTTGATCAAATAATCGGAGAACCGAATCACATAGTTTCGAAATATAGTTGTTCGTTTTAGTGGGACTTTTCAAACTTAAGGTTCATTTATTTAGTGTATTACATTTATATCTCCAATGTTTAATTAATCTATTTATTATTTTATTTATTGACACACATAATTACGATTACAATGGAGAATTCATCGTAATTTGCGTTGTTGTCCAAAATCTACGGAATATTTTCAACGGAAAATGCCGAACACAGTTCGCGAGGTCAACCGAGTTCGCATACTTTAAAAAAATTGTAAACATTGAGGTAAATGTCTCTTTTCGCATTAAATTACCGTTTTAAATTCACAACTGATGTGGGTTTCAGATAAAATAGCATGTCTTCTGCGGAAAATATCCGTTTATTGTCGCAATTGTGATATTTTATTTCATATAATTGTGGTTTTATTTGAGCGGGTCACTAACGCTTAAGTCATGTCATAAGAATGCATGGGCCTGGAACTCGGACTAAAGACCGGCACCTCCATCCCAATATCTTAGCCGGTTTTAGTACGAGAAGACTTGGACTAAAGATATGAAGGCTTGATATGTTCGCGTCAGCTATCTAAAGTAAATGGCACAGAATCCATTAGCACAAGTTCAGAAGGTTATGGGTCTACTTCGAATCCACGTTCTTGATTGTTCGCGAATAACAGGTTACCAAGACCGAATTACGCGAACATATTCTTGGCAACTCAAACACCTAGAACTGGGCCAACAACACTGATGTTATGTTCGTGAGCTTGGATTTTCACTCCCGATAACCGGTGGAGAAAAAATCCTAAGCCAAGAACATGTTCTTGGCCTGTTCCTGGCCTGAGTTTAGTGTGCCTGTCATTTGCAGAATGAGGTCTCCAGAGGGTGAATTTAGTGACGCTATCCCACATAGCGGACTAGCATCACTAAATTCACCCTCTGGGAACCTCATTCTGAATGGCCTCATCTGCTATGGGAGAGATAGACTCAGATTTAAATTCCCAAATGGTGAATATTGTGATGTACACCCATTGGGAACCTCGACTATGCAATGTGTTGTTTGCCAATTTGGTGATCTAGAGAACTATGCTAAAAAAAGAAATAAAATCTATGTGAAGAAGTTTCTATAGAAATTTTATGATAAAGAAACTTTCCAGAGAAGATGAGGCCTAAGCAGAATGAGGTCCAAAGAGGGTGAATTTAGTGATGTTAGCCCACTATGCAGGATAGCATCATTAAATTCACCCTCCGGGACCTCATTCTGCAAATGACAGGCACATTAAACTCAGACTTGGCCTGTTCCTGGCCTGTTATCGGTGTTCAAATCCCGACACCCAGGTCACATCTTGGTGGTCTACTATTCACAAACACAGAAGTATTTGAATACACCCCATGAGTCCTCTTGATATCTCAAAGGTCTCACAATACATAAGGCCATATCAGTTTTATTGCTTATTTTACAAACAATGGATAAAAATCTGTAGATTCAGGAGGTGGGGAAAAAAAACCTCAGTCCGGAAATAAATTTGGTTCCTACGGTCTCTTGATCATTAATTATTTAATATATTAATATTTTAATTTTTTTTTTATCTAATACATGATTTTATCTAAAAAAATACTTTTCTAAAATAATATTATAATGTCGGCATTTTCAGGATGCGGATTCATGACCTCAAATGTGGTAAGAAGTTGATGATTTTGTAATCCATGTCAGCTTGCGATTCTTACCTTGTGGAAGGTAAAAGTTAAAACAGACCAAAATAGGAATGATTTGAACAGGAGAAGGCATTTTTGCAGGGTTTTTTTTGGGACGATTTGCAACATAAGCAATAAAATTGGTAATACCTAAAATTAGTACAGCCAATTGTGTGCCCACCCACTAGACATCTCAAAGAACTGATTTGAAATACATATAGCACTAGACCAAATCAGATCAGAAAGCATATGTTCTAACTAGTTATCACAATGAAATAACTACTATTCAGAATAATTAACAATAGATCATGCTAGAAATGATATAAACTAGCTGGATATCATTAATAAATTACTCAGATTAATATAACACTAGCTCATGCTACAAATGATATATACAAACTAAATATTTCATAATTACTCAGAACACGATTTCAGATCAGAATGGATCGATTTTAATTAAATATGTCTTAAAGTGGTACTGTGCACTAGATCCGGCCATTTAAGGGACCGTCTCCTTTTATACTCAACAGAATATATGCAACAAATTAATGAATTTGGGCCATGGATTTGTGCAAAATACACTCGTCTGCTCTACGGATGCAAAAAACATGGTAATTATAATGAAAATGAATTTATGGCTGGAGTCATAAATTCATTATCATTATAATTACCATGTTTATTGCATCGTTCGGAGAGCATACAATTGTATTTTTCACTGATCAATGGCTCAAATTCATTCATTTGTTGCATATATTCTGTTGAGTATAAAAGGAGACGGTCCCTTAAATGGCCGGATTTAGTGTAAAGTACCCCTTTAAGACATATTAATTTGCTATTTCACTACTCCAAACTGACATTTTATGACTCAGCCACTACAACTATTAGAAGAATGTGCTATTAAACTAATTATTTTCAATATATTCAACAACATCGGCTGTTGCCTTTCCTGGAATATGACGTTTGAACTATGCAAAAATGAAAACAAGCAGTCCTTCAGTTACAGAAATATCCAATAAACAAACGAGAATGATTTTGTCAACCAGAGTCACTTTTTTAATTTATATGAAATAATTGCGGTGTTTTCTGGCAATTGTGGTACAAAATTTAATGAAATACCTATGTTGAGAAAGTTTATTCACTGTGGGTCGCAGCAGAGTGTTTTTAATAATATCACTTTAACCCTTTGAGTGCCAGGTCCGATTTTTGTACCAACCCATATACCCTGTGCCAATACATTCTCTTATATATGCGAGTCGACCATAGGTCGCCTCGCATATATAAGAGAATGCATTGGCCTAACAATTTTTTTTTTTTTATAATTTCTTTTTACAATTTTTTACAATTTTAATAATTTATTCTTATATTCTTTAACAGACTTATTTTGTAGGTTTAGGCACTGGCACTCAAAGGGTTAAGGCCTTCATCACACACATTGCTGTCATTCGTTTAACGTTTAGCATTATCTCGATTAAGTTTACAGTCGATACGATACATGTCAATGCTTTGTCACCATATTTTTTGACGCACTTAAATTCCTCGCTTGTTTTCACTTGAGTTGACCTTCACTTGATTAACCTATTGTTATATCCTCCACTTTCATTGAATCATCATTGTTTAAACCCAATCGTCTTACTGGATCCTGGCTTGAGTTTAGCGTGCCTGTCATTTCCAGAATGAGGTCCCCAGAGAGTGAATTTAGTGACGCTATCCCCGCACAGTGGGCTAGCATCACCGAATTCACCCTCTGTGGACCTCATTCTGCAATGGGAGACAGACTCAGATTGAAGTTCCCAAATGGTGAATATTGTGATATACACCCATTGGGAACCTTGATTATGCAATGTGTTATCTGCCAATTTGGGGATATAGAGAAACTAAACTAAAGAAGAAATAGAATGTATGTGAAGAAGTTTATACAGAAATTTGGTAATAAAGAAACTTTCCAGAGAAGTTGAGGCCTATTAAAGCAGAATGAGGTTCCCAGAGGGTGAATTTAGTGATGCTAGCCCGCTATGTGGGATAGCATCACTAAATTCACCCTCTGGGGAACTCATTCTGCAAATGACAGGCACACTAAACTCAGGCTGGAGCACTAGTCTAGATTATAACTGCTATATACTAGGTAGATAATCTTTCAAAACTAAACAACATCAAAGACTCAGTGTTTGCAGATAAAATTTCCCCCAAATATGAGTTCCCATAAATATTGTAACATGGCAAATTAAACATTCTTTCAGAGTAGGAGATTATCGCAGGCCTTTCATAAAGCTGAATGGTGTGTGAATTTTATTACTGTAAGTCTTGTGAATTCCCTGTAGGCAGTGGCATTGTACAATAACCTGTTTATGGTCACATATATGTCAGAAAATTGGAATTTTGTTACCAAGTATTATCGTTGTTTTCTTGTTATTCCATTTACACCCAAGCTCATTGTTGGTGTATAGCGTTTATTTTTTCCACATTGTGAGCAGTTGGAAGACTCTCGTTCTATCCTTCCATACTGGCAGTCACGCTGACAAACCCATTCACACACAACAGAATTATGGGTGACTTTTCAGGATTTAGTCGTAAATATGGCTTGTTGCCATTCATCGGAAAGCTCTCAGTGAGAGCTTTCTGATGAATGGCAACAAGCCATATTTACGACTAAATCCTGAAAAGTTACCCATAATTCTACCCGTGTCATTCTGTGTATATAGTAGACTATCCTGATTCACCTCATTTAGCATATTTGTGATTCTGCAATTGATGTGGTCAGATTTTGTGTGGGTCAAGTATCATTGAAAAACCTGCCATTGCCTTATATGATTGACCCAATTTTGTTCTGGTCTCTGCTGCTCCACTATTAATGAGTTTGTTTAAATACAAAGAAACTGCCTCTTGCTATACATATCCTTAATCTCTTATCATTTTTATTTTCTACCTTATTTTCCTTTTGTTTAAAGATGCATAATCCAAATTAATGCTCCCAAATTACTATTTCTTTGGCTTTGGGGGTAAACAAATATTTTATTCGAGTTGAGGAACCCACCTGCTCAGAGTGATCAGATATAAATTTTTGAAATTTGTTATTTCCTGAGATATGTAATTTTTGCCGGCCTGGCAAATATTCGTCAAGCCTATGGTCTCAGACCAAATTGCGGATGAATATGGATAACTCTAAAATCAAGTGGCTTTGGTTGTTAGATATTTGACATTCCGGCCAAATTTCTTTGAACAAATGTTGATAAATAACATGTTTTGGGCAATTTTATACTATAGGTGACTGGATAACTTTATTTTTGGTTAATTAAGTGATTCTGATACCGTTAACTGAAGTGGCATTTAAAAAAATGTCGAATCTGATGATATGGGGACCATCGATACGGATTCAGTACCTTTAAATAGTATGGGCATTACAAATATTAATTATATTCTCTGAAAATGTTAATATGTGGAAAATTTCAAATTCTAGAAATAATAGATGAAAAGGCAACTTAATGGAACAAAATCCTACAATTTTACAAGCAATGTTTAAAGGTATATTATGGACTTGTTCGGGTGCGTGAAATTGATGAGTTAGTATTCAGCTGCTATGCCAACTGGAGGAATATAGTATTCTACTAACATCGCCGAAAATCTCAAGCAAATCGACCATAGAAAATTCCATAGAAAACATCATCTGAACTACTCTCAATTGTAAATATTGACATCTGGATTCAGGACGCAACTTTTAACGATAAACTAATGAAAACAATGTCGCTATCAAGATTCACTGCATGTAATTAATATATAAGAATGACGGTGTGGGTTGTCAATTTGGATTTATATTTGTAAAAATAACTACTTTGAGCAAGATTATTCGCCATTTCTATGTTATAACCCTACCGGAGTGTTTCACATCACTTTAAAATCTATTTTACAGTGTCATTTAGCCATTACATTTTCAACAGAAACCTATCTCAATTTGTAATACACATGTACAGGAAAAATGAGAGATTAAGTTTTTAACTCTTAGAAAATTATGGTTGATTTTACAAATAAGATTTTGATGAGGCCCTCATAGATAGATGAGGAGGTGTCCGAGAACATAGTATTTTTTTCTTATTAACCCAATTCTATACTAATCGGATTTTCCCATTCAGTTATAAAAGTATACATTGGAATGGTCTATTATTCATCTGGAGGGGTGTTCAGTTTAAAAATAAGAAGATGACAGATAATACAAGTGCAGATGGAGTCCTATTTTATTAGAGGGAAATATTCAGATAATAAGTAAGTTCAACTATGGTCATTTGTTGAACTTATTATCTGAACATTTCCTAAGGGATAACTACTCATCAATGAGTATTTGGTAAAGAAAGGGTAAATATGATAGTATTTTAGCAATTAAATATCCCAGTTATTAATTAATGTACATGCAAAGTACCGGTAACATAAACATCTGTAGAAACATCAATAACCAGAATCAGACACACGTACGTGTAACTTGTAATGTGTGTTGTCAATACCAATGGACGTCAAAGCATTCAAACGTTTTGTGTCATACTTCTAGTTTAACGAAACGTGTATCGAAAAGGAATAATCCAATTTGCTGCTAACGGAATGACCAATCAGCGTTGTGCAGGCAGAGATTTTCCATGGTAGAATAATTTTAATTTGATTAAACCAATTGTGTCTTCTTGTACTTGCATGCCGTGGTTGGCACATAATGGAAAATCAACATGCGTGTATTCATCATAGCGCAAGTAAGATCTTGACCACCAGTAAATGACCAATAAAACAATAGAGTTGTCTCGCCTTCTCTATGTCTGACAAGGGCGTAGTTCTAGGTACGGCTGGACGGTTTTGGCCGTACCAATATTTTGCTGGCAAAGGTGAATGATATACTTCTAACATGCATGACCAGGGAAAGATCACGGCCCAATGGATTTCCAATAAGTTCAGCTCCAATGTTAACAATCCTGCCATTCCTGATATACCCAATTAACTTATTAATTAAGTGTATTGGAACTATGACTGTATCATAAAATTTGAGCAGTACACGTCGTAGTTATGATGAGTTGCATCAAAGTCCGTGAATAATGTACATGTATGCACATGCATGGTATATATCTAGCGTTATATACAAACACACCAACCGCTGGCCCTTTCAGCCATTATGATTACACATAACCTTCTTTCCCATATAGGGCTGTATATATAACTATAGGCCCATTCCTATAATGTGTGCTTCAGGATTATAAGCACGTCATGCAAGGTGCATGAGCCAAAGGTGTACGTGTCATTATGTCTTGTTCACCCCAGGCGCTATCAGCTACCAATGCTAAGATGGAGGATGTACATGTATAATTGTCAGACATTCTCACACACTGATGAAGCTGAACCATATATTTCCGAAAAACGCCAGGTTAGTGAAATGAAGAAAATGTTCCGAGATCTTAGCCTGCAGTTTCGCGACCGATATCAGAATACAGAGGTATCGTAACATTGAACCGATACAACAAACCAACAAAGACAAGCGACTATGTCAACTGTTTATTCGCTAAGCATTTGCACATGCAGGCATTCAAACTTACTAATTCTTCTGTTATGTGTGGCTCGATGGTAATGGTCAGCCGAGAGACAGTTGGTGCTCAAATAAATTGAACTATAGCATGCAGTTGAGCTCTTCAATTCGCAGTAATTTGTCTACATCGTGAATTTACTCCCCTCACCACTTCTGTGGTGACATATATCGGCGAATGTAATTGTCACTCGCTCATGTATATAAATACTTGAAATACCACCGATGTCAAGATCGAGATTATTTAACTCAATATTACAGTAAATATTACTGATTTTCATTTGTTTTAACCACTTCTATATATGTGTATATATATCAGTAGCTGACTGATTTCCAATGCCCCAAAACAAAGGATAACGCGTCATTTTGAATGCAATATTCAAAACTTTCCCCTGTCATGCTTCGCGACTCGGATAATGTGACACTTTGCATCATATATATCAATTCTGCCCCATATTATTCAGCCGTACGAATAATTATATGCCCGCTACGCCCCTGATGTCTGACTATTATCTACACACTTGCCGATTATTATAAACTTGTAGATTTGGCACCGTAATATCACCTGACTTTTCCTGCCAAGTGCATATCCATAGCAATGCACAAGTTACAAGTTACGCATACGTGTAGCTGATCCTGCCTATATATGTACTTTGTTCTTATTTTCATTGTCAATAATCCTCCAGTCAGGTACGATATATATATGACCCGCCATATCAAATCCAGTCGTAAGTCGGGATTTTTTTTACCCTGTGCCAATGCATTCTCTTATATATGCGAGTCGACCATAGGTCGCCTCGCATATATAAGAGAATGCATTGGCCTAACAATTTTTTACAATTTAAAAAATTTGTTCTTGTATTCTTTTAACAATTTTATAATTTCACCCAGACAAACATGAGCAGACGACACTCTTCTATATGCTTATATATATATGTGTGGGGCTCCCTGCAGGGTAATGGATGTTTTTTTATTTTATGTCCTAAAAATTGTAAGAAACATTTATTTAAAAAAAATGATAAAAAATTGTTAAGCCAATGCATTCTCTTATATATGCGAGGCGACCTATGGTCGACTCAAATATATAAGAGAATGCATTGGCACAGGGTAAAAAAATCCCGACTTACGACTGAATTTGATATGGCGGGTCACATATATGGGAAACTCGGTACCTAATATACCGGAGGACGTGGGGTTTTCATGCTTATTTTATTTCAACTTTCTGACTGATTCTGAAACTGCCTATACAGCAGGGTGCTCTGCCTATTATTAGCTTATGTCAGCTTCCGGTGGGCAAGACATGGTACCTCTTATCGTGGACTCAAGTGTCATTGGGCATCCCCCCTTTACTCACATAATGTGGGTCATACAAAGCTACATGTTTTGACTACGCTTACTGAGAAGACCACTAGCGCCTTTCAAATAAGGCATTTAAATACTGAAATTGAACATAAGAAAGGTTAATGCATTGAGAAATAATCTGCAAAACACAGATTTTCAACTACATATTTTAATCACACCTGTCATTGATGTTTGTTGACAAAACTTTATGCACTTTATACATAATACAGGCCTTAACTCTTTGAGTGCCAGGGGCCGATCTCATCAGCCCTAATTTACGCTCTGTAAAATCGGCCCTAAAAAAAATTTAAAAACAAAAACAAAAAATTGTATTTTTTTTCTTAGATTTTTTTTTGGGTATGCTTAAGCATGCTATAGCGAATTTAAAAACAAACTGGATAAAACCTTAGGGGCGTGTTATAACTCAAAACTATCACCAAGTATTCATAGTAATAATTTTGATGCCCATGAAAAATGTAAGATTCCCTGGTATGGCACTAAACCTACAAAATAAGTCTGTTAAAGAATATAAGAAAATATTATTAAAATTGTAAAAAATTGTAAAAAATAATAACAAATGATGAAAAATTGTTAGGCCAATGCATTCTCTTATATATGCGAGGCGACCTATGGTCGACTCGCATATATAAGAGAATGAATTGGCACAGGGTATATGGGTTGATACAAAAATCGGACCTGGCACTCAAAGGGTTAAAATCCCACGAGAATCAGAATCATGATTCTCATTTTGATTATCTTGAAATGTCTTGATTCCCTGTAGAAACGCTATGTTTTGATTCTCGTAAAATTTGTTGGATTTTAAGGGCTGTACCAATCAGGCCTGAGAATAGTGTTTCTGTCATTTGCAGAATGAGGTCCCCAGAGGGTGAATTTAGTGAAGCTATCCTGCATAGTGGGTGAGCATCACTAAATTCACCCTCTGGGGACCTCATTCTGCAAAGGCCTCATCTACTCTGGATAGTATCTTTATTATAAATTTCTATAGAAACTCTTAACAAAGGTTCTATTTCTTTTTTAGTTTAGTTTCTCGATATTCCCAAATTGGCAGAGGGCACAATGCATAATCGAGGTTCCCAATGGGTGTACATAAAAATATTCACCATTTGGGAACTTTAGTCTGAGTCTTTGTCTCCCTTAGCAGTTGAGGCCAAAGCAGAATGAGGTTCCCAGAGGGTGAACTTGGTGATGCTAGCCTGCTGTATGGGATAGCATCACTGAATTCACCCATTAGGGACCTCATTCTGCAAATGACAGGGCACATTAAACTCAGACTTGTCCCAGTTATAAATTAATGGTCATGCGAAGTAACATAAACATCTGTAAAAAGATCAATAACCAGGATCAGACACACGTTCGTGTAACTTGTAATGTGTTGTCAATACCAATGGAAGTCACTTGACTCGCATAACCATGACGCCTACACGTACATAGTCAAAGTGTTCAAACTATTTATGATGAAAATAAGAGAAGATACTATCAATGTTTTCACTTTCTTCTTGATAAGGTTGATTTTACAGAGTTTATGAATTTCAAATGTGGCCACTATGAGGGCCTTGAAGCCCTTTAACCCTTTCAGTGCCAAGCCGATTTTTGTATCAACCCATATTTCCTTGATCATTTTTCAAATTTATTGATTATAATAATGTGATGCAATTTGATGGAAAGAGCTCTAAGAACTCTTTCCATCAATGTATCAATCAAGGAAATATGGGTTGATAAAAAAATCGGACTTGGCACTGAAAGGGTTAATACTGGGTAGTGCAGAAAGATTCAAATGCTTAAAAAGTCTTGTATGCTTTCAGCACCATATTTAAGTCTTTGTTGCAATGTCTGCATTAAGTTATAACTTGTATGTTATATGTGTATAATTAACCAAATGCTGGACAGCTTTTCATTGTTGATTTGTTTATTTATTATAAGTCATAATGTTGATAAGACTAACATTTATGTCAAAGTGACCTACATTAATGCCCTAAATAATTGACTCCTTAACCACAGCAGAATTATGGGTAACTTTTCAAGATTTAGTCGGAAATATGGCTTGTTGCCATTCATCGGAAAGCTCTCAGTGAGCCATATTTCTGTGGGCTAGCATCACAAAATTCATCCTCTGGGGACCTCATTCCGCATGGCCTCATCTGCTATGGGAGACCTAGACACAGATTTAAGTTCCAAGATGGTGAAGATTGTGATGCGCACCCATTGGCCACCTCGATTATGCAATGCGTGTGCTGCAAAGTTGGGAATACAGAGAAACTAAACTAAAAAATAAAATGAATCTAAAGAAACTAAAACACGTGTAAATTTGATTCCAGAGAATATTAGGCCTAAACAGAATGAGGTGCCCAGAGGGTGAATTTAGTGATGCTAGCCCACTGTGCGGGGTAACATCACTAAATTCACCCTCTGGTCACCTCATTCTGCAAATGACCAGCACCATACAGTAATGCTCTAAGTAATCGACTTCTTAACCACAGCAGAATTATGGGTAACTTTTCAGGGGAAAGCTTTCCGATGAATGGCAACAAGCCATATTTCCAACTAAATCCTGATATGTTACCCATAATTCTGCTGTGGTTAAGAAGTCGATTACTTAGAGCATTACTGTATTTTGAGGCCTGAATTTAGGTCTGAACATTGTAGGTTGCTTTCATGATCTATTTTATTACCTTATCAGACAGTGTAAAATTGGCAAATCAAATTTGCTCTTTTTGTTTATATATATTTTGTACCTCTTTAATATCTTGTTTGTCCTCACACTTGTAGTGTTTATACGTGTATGTGTTCATAGGAGCATAATTGATATATATTTATATTGTTTTTATCACCTGTTTATGAACTTACAAGATATATCTAATGTTACAATTCCATGTTCTATCTTTGTACACAGTTTAGGATTATTTCGAGGGCTAAACAAAGAGAATATTTATACAACATTTTGTCTTCTGTGTTTTATATCTAGCCATCAAATCGATATGGCTCTTTAGAAGCATCGTATAACCCTTCCATGACTGGAGCTTCCTGAAATTTTGCAAAAAACCCTGTGCCAATGATTTCTGTATTTGTGAGTCTCCCATAGGCCTAACAATATTTACCTTGGCCTAGTAAGCCATTTAATTCTCTTATAGGGAGACTCGCATATATAAGAGAATGCACTGGAACAGGATCTTTAATGCTGCAGCTCCCGTCATGGAAGTTTTAATATCTACTGTCGGGATTTCAACTAGTTGAATTCAGGGACATGGAGAAAATGGGGTTTGGAGAGGGTATCTCAGCCCCCTCCCTCTCAGGCCCCTCACAACCTTGATCAAAATTTCAACAGCTGACGCAACATCAATTGGATATTTCAGACCAAAAGTTGGCTGAAATTGTTCTGATAGTTTGAATTTCCCAAAAGTATTGAGTGTGAAATTGGTTCTTTTTCGATCAAAAGTAAAATATTTTCCTACTGACCCTGACTGATGGTCAAACTTGTGAACTGAATGCCATCAGTCGGAAAATTTCCAACCATTGGGGGTTTAGAGTGGAAATTCCCAAAAGTTGGAAAGCTTGAAGTATCGGTTGGAAAATTCCAATCTAAGGGATGTGAAAATTTCAGTCTGGTTCAATGGGGGAGGGGGGGGGGGGGGGGGGGGGTCAGTGTTGAAAATCCTAATTAAGTAGGGCAGTCCATTCCCATGACATGAGAGATTGCTTAGCAATGTTCCCTGATAGATTTGTGTGAGATCCAGCCAAGGCTACAAATAGTGTGGTGGTCTAGCATCACCAAGTTCACCCTCTGGGGAACTCATTCTGATTAGGCTTTAACTGTTACGGGAGAACTGGGATCAAATTGATGTTCCCCAGTTGAAGTTGGTGATGTTCACCCATTAGCCACAGGTCTCAATTATGCATTTTATCTTCTGCAAATTAGGGGATATAGAAACTGAACAGAAGGGAAAAATTAACTGAAAACAATGTTAATTTGAGACCATAGATACTTCCCAGAAGATGAGGCCTAAGCAGAATGAGCCCCCCCCAGAGGGTTAATTTGGTGACACTAGCCCACTGTGGTTTGGCATCACTAAAATTCACCCTCTGGGGACCTTATTATGCAAATAACAAATGCCAAAGGATTTAGTCATGCAAAGAGTAAAATCCAAGATGGCTGCTGACGGCCATGTTTTTTTTGGCCGAACGACCCCACAATTACTCGTTCCCATCTACATGTCAATATTAACATAGATTACAAATTTCATGATGATCAGATGAAGAGTACGACTTGTAGCACGTGCTAATGGATTGAATATTGAAATTCAAGATGGCTGCTGGTGGCCATGTTTTTTTCCGAATGTCCCCAAAATGACTTGTTCCCATCTACATGTCCATATCAACAGCTATGACAAATTTCATAATGATCCGACCAAAGGTACGATCTGAAGCCTGTATTGCTGACGCCTCACACACCCACACACGGACGGCGGATACCAAGCCATGGCAATAGCTCAGAGTTGAGCTAAAAATGTAAGAAAAATATATAAAAAATTGTTAAAGAATGTAAGAAATAATGATAAAAAAATTATAAAAATTGTTAAAGAATTGTTAAAGAATGTAAGAAAAAATGATGAAAATTTATAAAGAATATAAGAAATAATGATGGGAGGCGACCTATGGTCGACTCGCATATATAAGAGAATGTATTATTAACACAGGGTCTGTAATTTTGCGCCAGCGCTGCTCCCATCATGAAAGGGTTAAGTTAGTTTGAGACAAGAAGAATACACAAAGGCTTCACTACATTTACCAGTGGAATGAGTTTAAAAACCCTTCATGACATGAGCTGCGCTGGTGCAGCATTGAACATCCTGTGGCAGTGCATTCTCTAATATATGCGAGTCTCCCGTAGAGAGCCTCGCATATATTAGAGCTCTGGCTTATAATGTCAAGGCAAATATTGTTATGCCAATGCATTCTCTTATATATGCGAGGCTCCCTATGGGAGACTCGCATATACAAGAGAATGCATTGCCACAGGGTTTTCAACAAATCATGGCCCTGACTAAAACGGTTCGATAAATAAACTATATACTCTTGTACAAAATGTATACAATCCTGCAATAGTGTGTCTGTCATTTGCAGAATGAGGTCCCCTCTGCTATCGTCACCAGTCTCAAATTAACATTGTTTTTAGTTACTTTTCCCCTTCTGTGAAGTTTATATATCCCCTAATTTGCAGAAGATAAAATGCATAATCGAGGTGACTAATGGGTGAACATCACCAACTTCAACTGGGGGAATTCAATCTGATCCTTGGTCTCCCATAGCAGTTGAAGCCAAAGCAGAATGAGGTTCCCAGAGGGTGAATGTGGTGATGCTAGCATGCTGTGCGGGAGTGTTACTAAATTCACCCCCTGGGGACCTCTTTCTGCAAATGACACACTATTTGCCGATCTCTATGAGAGCGCACCAGTCGATCATACTTCCTTTTCACGATTCATCAGTGGAGGTAAACCCTGCATGGAGTTTGACTATTTGCAGGCTTTAATTTATATGTCACAAACCAATATTAAAGGCACGGTTGGCCTTTATTGTCGAAAATATTTAAATTTGTTCCAAACACCGTAAACAGAAAAACATTAAAACGAATACAGTTTCGTCCATATATACCATGACCATCGCGTAAACAGCATGTTATCATAAAGACCTACTATATTTTACCTAAGCAAGAGCCTGATTGTGTTACAGCACAATGCTGCTGGCTAATCACACCCAAATGGCATAAACGCTCTTTATTAGCTCCCTATCAGGAATTCACCAACAAAGAACGCTCTTTATGTTTACCATCATAATATAAACAAACGCCAGAAAAGTAACTTTTTATGCTTTTGTTTACATAACAATGGTCAAACATATGACAATAACATACTGTTTGTGCGATATTTCTTATTTGTATACGGACAAAGTCTGTCAACATTTTGGTGTTCTTTCTGTTTGTGGCGGTTTTTGACGTGTGGAAATATTTTCACAGGAAACCCACCGCCAAGGCCAACTGTACCTTTAAGAATATTCTAGCCATAGAATTTAGAAAAATCAGATCTCAACTTTTCTTTAGCATGGAACCAGGTTAACAATCAGTAAAGAGCGTCTCTGCATGGTTACTCTATTCCTGATATGGTAAAAATAAACTTAAAGAGCCATCTGCATCACTTCTGTGTGATAAAATAAATTTAACATCGCCGAAAATTTTCTATGTAGTCCATCCATAAAATTCGCATGGAAAGGTTGGACCTTAGGTCGTACAGCATGCATATGGTATCACTTAAAAGTTAAAACAGCGTACAAATAAGAAACGTGAATTCTCTGTGTTTTTGAATATTCTAGTCCTATCTTCACACAGTGCACGCACACCCTTTATGGATCTGCTTCCGTTGAGGTTGGTGAGGCATGTAAATTACAGAAATAATATGGGAAGAATGATCTCTGGAAGCGGTGGACAATTCACCAAAGAATGAACGGGGAGGTTACACACAGCAGGGTGTGGCGTAGCAGGGCATGTATGGTGGTATTGGTGTCGGTACCGATCATCGTATGCTTAGGGAATGCGATAATCTTGCTGGCCATGTCTCAGAAATAAGAAAGCTACATGTTATCGACTGCAAGATAGATCCAGATGTCAACGTGAGTGACGGATACTCACAACTTACAGAACGTAGAAAGAACGACGTCTGCGTTTGACACGTGTAAGGTCACGAAACCCACAGTCAGAAATGGTAACACCCTCAAGATCATAATTATAAGGCAAATAAAAAACATGATGTCTGTGATGATAAATTAGTCATCTTTTTACGTTACCAACATCCAGGGACTCGTCCCAAAAATATAGACAGACTGTCTGTCTATATGTTTGGGACGAGTCCCCGATGTTGGTAACGTAAAAAGATGACTAATTTATCAGGACATGGAATAGTTGACCTCAGGCAGCCTGAGGCCATTTCGAAAACCTACTGACAAAACACTTGTGCTTTTTCTATGTTTTCAAAATCCTGTAATAATGAATCAAGGTTAAAGGTAGAAATTCATTTTATTTCTACTCGTATATTTCGAACCTGATGCAAATATATAGCTTTGGATAATTAACAGTATAGGTACAAATGCACAAGTCACAATATGTATAGTGTTTACTGAAATATGACTGCATTTAGGCTAAACACACAACATTTTTATTTTATCAGACGGATTATCGGCCGGGGGATTACCCCAAACTGCACGGGAGAATGCTGAATTTTCTACTGTATGTATCTTATTGCAATGACCGACTAATGGCTTATGTGTAGAGAGAGAGATATGTTTATTCCTCCAAATATGGAGACCATTATGGTACAATATATATATATACAAAAGTTACATGAAGACATATATACACATGCAATATAATTTAACTTGAGAAATTCATTGTGGGAATGATATACTGCAAGACAAGATGTTTAAGACAAATATATAGTGAAGTATCCGATATCATAAAACTTAGTCAGAACACAGGATGAAAATAAACCTCACACATCGCTTGAAAAGACGATATTCATCACAAATCAGTTCAATTTGCATTGGGATACACCCTCCTAGGCAAAACGCAAGGAATGTATCGCTATTCATGCTGTCAAGAAAGGTAAAAGTTTCAATTCCAAATATGTCAATCAGTGAATACCAAAATGTGTTCCGTACCATCTGTGCAAACTCGGATGTACACTCGAGATATCTATGAAACAAGAAATTTGAATATGTTTGGTTGCAGCGATTGCATTCAGCGTCATTGTCATACGTGGTTTTGGTCAAAATATTGGCCATCTTGATACAAATTGGAAAATACTCAGGTTCTTCTCGAGAGAGCTGCCAAAGTTTCCACAGTGACTGGTTGTCGGGTTTTACCTTGAAGATAAAAGATAGAGAATCGTCTCTCTGACCACGCTGACTCACTTCGCGTGAGTAGTGAGCAGAGAGACAATCTCTGACAATTTTCTTCCAAGTGGACTGGGTAGGGAAGAAACCCGTTTCCGTAAAAGATGGAAGATAATGGTATAAGTTGAATTTATGGAGAGTATCAGATATATCTTTTAGAAATCCTGTCATCGGGCGACCGTATATTCGATTACCGTGATAATTGAATAGGAATACATCGAGAGCTGCTCTGTGATTCCGTGGTAAGTTAATCAGTGTTCCAAGAAACAATAATTTTCTCCGCTGAATTTCGTACTCAGTAGGGAGAAGTCCGAGTAGTGATAGGGATAATATTGTATTACTGCGTTTCGGAATGCGCTGTAAATTCTTAACACACATGCGATAAGCGCGTTCTATCGTGGTATATTGCGTATGTGACAAATCCCACCATGATTCACAGCCATAAAGAGCTTTGGGAATAACGATATGCTTAAGAATCTTTAGGTTGGTTAAAGGAGAGAACTCGGTTGGGCTTCAGATGGACTAGAACCCCGATTTGAAATTTGTCTTAGATTGCTACACTGGTTCTCCCCAGGTCCATGTATATTATATAGGGTCTAATTTATTTTCGAAATTTACAACTTACGTATGTATACATACATATAGTCATCTAAATAATACAGGGATTTAAATGTTTTAGTTAAAATATGCCACAATTATAGTATCTGGGACATGCAGGGTGGTGACGGGCATGATCACCAAAATATATAAAACATTTTTGCTGTCAATATCCTCCGAACAAATATAAAGGCTTCCCCATGATATGATGAATCCAATGGTGTTGTTTCAAGTACAATGTTGTCAAAGTAAATTCGTCGGAGTCGACAGAGATGAGCCATCATGAGGGTCAAGATGGAGGTGGTTGCCAACATTGATGAAAATATGTTTGCAAAAATAGACGATTATCTCCGTGCTATATATGAGGAATATCATTGTGTACATTGGTTAAAATTTTCCAAAGTGGAACCGTCAGAGCAGGGATGGTGATGGAGAGGGACACCACAATAGATAAAAACGTTTTTATCACAGTCAAATTTCCTCCATTCTTATATGTAGGCACTCCCATGGAATATACATTTATCGGTTTATCGCGACCTATTCATATATAGTGCTGACCTAATATCATATTACATTATACATTTAACACGCCGTGCCCAGAGTGTCAATGAGTAGCTTTAAATCTACTGAATGGATAGTTTATACCACCTGAAAATCCTACGGCATACATTAGTATATACGCTATTAGTATATACGCTAAAGACCGAGCGGACACGCACGTAATATGCAATATGCAGGAATGAGCGGAAGTTTTACATTGAACGATGCCGGGCAGGTCACACAGAGCAGGGTGTGGCGTAGCAGGACATGTATGGTGGTATTGGTGTCGGTACCGATTATCGTATGCTTGGGTAATGCGATAGCCTTGCTGGTCATGTCTCTAGAGATCAGAAAGCTTCATGTTATGGACTGCAAGATAGATCCAGATGTCAACGTGAGTGACGGATACTCACAACTTACAGAACGTAGAAAGAACGACGTCTGCGTTTGACACGTGTAAGGTCACGAAACCCACAGTCAGAAATGGTAACACCCTCAAGATCATAATTATAAGGCAAATAAAAAACATGATGTCTGTGATGATAAATTAGTCATCTTTTTACGTTACCAACATCCAGGGACTCGTCCCAAAAATATAGACAGACTGTCTGTCTATATGTTTGGGGACGAGTCCCCGATGTTGGTAACGTAAAAAGATGACTAATTTATCAGGACATGGAATAGTTGACCTCAGGCAGCCTGAGGCCATTTCGAAAACCTACTGACAAAACACTTGTGCTTTTTCTATGTTTTCAAAATCCTGTAATAATGAATCAAGGTTAAAGGTAGAAATTCATTTTATTTCTACTCGTATATTTCGAACCTGATGCAAATATATAGCTTTGGATAATTAACAGTATAGGTACAAATGCACAAGTCACAATATGTATAGTGTTTACTGAAATATGACTGCATTTAGGCTAAACACACAACATTTTTATTTTATCAGACGGATTATCGGCCGGGGGATTACCCCAAACTGCACGGGAGAATGCTGAATTTTCTACTGTATGTATCTTATTGCAATGACCGACTAATGGCTTATGTGTAGAGAGAGAGATATGTTTATTCCTCCAAATATGGAGACCATTATGGTACAATATATATATATACAAAAGTTACATGAAGACATATATACACATGCAATATAATTTAACTTGAGAAATTCATTGTGGGAATGATATACTGCAAGACAAGATGTTTAAGACAAATATATAGTGAAGTATCCGATATCATAAAACTTAGTCAGAACACAGGATGAAAATAAACCTCACACATCGCTTGAAAAGACGATATTCATCACAAATCAGTTCAATTTGCATTGGGATACACCCTCCTAGGCAAAACGCAAGGAATGTATCGCTATTCATGCTGTCAAGAAAGGTAAAAGTTTCAATTCCAAATATGTCAATCAGTGAATACCAAAATGTGTTCCGTACCATCTGTGCAAACTCGGATGTACACTCGAGATATCTATGAAACAAGAAATTTGAATATGTTTGGTTGCAGCGATTGCATTCAGCGTCATTGTCATACGTGGTTTTGGTCAAAATATTGGCCATCTTGATACAAATTGGAAAATACTCAGGTTCTTCTCGAGAGAGCTGCCAAAGTTTCCACAGTGACTGGTTGTCGGGTTTTACCTTGAAGATAAAAGATAGAGAATCGTCTCTCTGACCACGCTGACTCACTTCGCGTGAGTAGTGAGCAGAGAGACAATCTCTGACAATTTTCTTCCAAGTGGACTGGGTAGGGAAGAAACCCGTTTCCGTAAAAGATGGAAGATAATGGTATAAGTTGAATTTATGGAGAGTATCAGATATATCTTTTAGAAATCCTGTCATCGGGCGACCGTATATTCGATTACCGTGATAATTGAATAGGAATACATCGAGAGCTGCTCTGTGATTCCGTGGTAAGTTAATCAGTGTTCCAAGAAACAATAATTTTCTCCGCTGAATTTCGTACTCAGTAGGGAGAAGTCCGAGTAGTGATAGGGATAATATTGTATTACTGCGTTTCGGAATGCGCTGTAAATTCTTAACACACATGCGATAAGCGCGTTCTATCGTGGTATATTGCGTATGTGACAAATCCCACCATGATTCACAGCCATAAAGAGCTTTGGGAATAACGATATGCTTAAGAATCTTTAGGTTGGTTAAAGGAGAGAACTCGGTTGGGCTTCAGATGGACTAGAACCCCGATTTGAAATTTGTCTTAGATTGCTACACTGGTTCTCCCCAGGTCCATGTATATTATATAGGGTCTAATTTATTTTCGAAATTTACAACTTACGTATGTATACATACATATAGTCATCTAAATAATACAGGGATTTAAATGTTTTAGTTAAAATATGCCACAATTATAGTATCTGGGACATGCAGGGTGGTGACGGGCATGATCACCAAAATATATAAAACATTTTTGCTGTCAATATCCTCCGAACAAATATAAAGGCTTCCCCATGATATGATGAATCCAATGGTGTTGTTTCAAGTACAATGTTGTCAAAGTAAATTCGTCGGAGTCGACAGAGATGAGCCATCATGAGGGTCAAGATGGAGGTGGTTGCCAACATTGATGAAAATATGTTTGCAAAAATAGACGATTATCTCCGTGCTATATATGAGGAATATCATTGTGTACATTGGTTAAAATTTTCCAAAGTGGAACCGTCAGAGCAGGGATGGTGATGGAGAGGGACACCACAATAGATAAAAACGTTTTTATCACAGTCAAATTTCCTCCATTCTTATATGTAGGCACTCCCATGGAATATACATTTATCGGTTTATCGCGACCTATTCATATATAGTGCTGACCTAATATCATATTACATTATACATTTAACACGCCGTGCCCAGAGTGTCAATGAGTAGCTTTAAATCTACTGAATGGATAGTTTATACCACCTGAAAATCCTACGGCATACATTAGTATATACGCTATTAGTATATACGCTAAAGACCGAGCGGACACGCACGTAATATGCAATATGCAGGAATGAGCGGAAGTTTTACATTGAACGATGCCGGGCAGGTCACACAGAGCAGGGTGTGGCGTAGCAGGACATGTATGGTGGTATTGGTGTCGGTACCGATTATCGTATGCTTGGGTAATGCGATAGCCTTGCTGGTCATGTCTCTAGAGATCAGAAAGCTTCATGTTATGGACTGCAAGATAGATCCAGATGTTAACGTGAGTGACGGATACTCACACCAGGACGTCGATAGAACGACGCCTTCGTTTGACACATGTAAGTACAAGAAACCCATAGTCAGAAATGGTAACGCCCTCAAGATCATATTATTAGGCATAATCTATTTAAATTATAATATAAAATAAATAGATAGAACGACAAAAGTATGTGAACATGATAACGTTTTATTGCACGATCGAGTTTGTTGTGACGCGATGGTAAAACGAGAACCGGAGTCGAGTTTTACCTCGCGGCATAACAAACGAATGCAATAACGTTAACATTTTCACACAACTGTGTGTTCTATGTTTATTGCACATTAAAATTTAGGTCTATAGTGTTTATTTAATTGAACAAACGTGTGCTCAGTGTAGACTATACTTCATAATTTAGTGAAGAAATTGTCTGTTTATACGATCGACGTCGCCAATGACGTTGTTGTCGTAATCGGTTTGTGTTGTTCAAGAACAATACACAATTGTTTATTAAACGTTTTGAAATATTCTGTATTTTGCTGTATTTAAACAAATAAGCCATTGGGTGTGCAATAGATTGGCTTCATGAATGTACCACCTCAGAATTTTATTGCGTTAAAACAAAATAATCCTTCAAATTATTACAAACAACTACGGCTTATTACTGCAGGTTTCTCATTCATCACACCAGAAAGCCTCTAAATGCGGACCAAAATACATTAATCGGATTAAATACACGCCTGATACTTCGCAATTCGACCTTTATTCTACATTCCAACTGAGTCATACACCATCAGCAAAGTTAGCTGTTATATTATGCATTGTGTTCCCGTATTAACATCTTCAAGAGTGGCCCAGCCATTGTTCTACATAACCATCGAAATCAATTAACGCGATCATAAAAGTTTCATACTGCAACAATGAAATATCTGCTAAGATACATCCGCGAAAACCCGGAATGTGTTGTCCTGCGAGATATCCCCATCTCTATGTCTCCATTGACACGGCCAGATCAGCGTTACTACGATTTCCTAAAAACCCGAAATGTGTTGTACTGCCAGATATCCCCATCGCCCCATTAATTGGCACAGCCAGATCAGCGTAGCAGTAAACACCCATAGCGTATATAGGGCGTAACAAGTCTATCGAATCAATCAGTAATATATGTCTACGTTGAAAACAAACACAAAATATCATAATTGAGAAAACAGTATGGGCGCTCTTTATCAGAGACGATCTGTAAATTTTACTCTCCTGAGAATATTTCACAATGTATTAGAAGTTGCTCTATTGAATGTCCGACAGTTGGCCATAAATACCTCGTATGTTTTAGTCTGGTCGATGGTGCGTGTGGCCTAAAATAAATTTGTACCAATGCGATTTTGACGTCATACTGTGCGCATGCCACAACAGAAAGACATCCAAAATCCACTGAAATCCTCTTCGGGGAATACTTTTCAATTCAACGTGGTGTCCAAGATGGTCATCAATATCAAATATCCACATTAGACGGTAGATCGACTGTTCATGACTTTAGACTAAGTTAACATGTATACAAATGACACATGACTTATTTGAACAGTAAACATTCTTAAATGGCCGTCAAAATGGCCGAAATCGATTGAAATTCACATTTTCGGCGATGTTCCATTGTGTTATGGAATGCTATGCATGTAGTCGAAATTGCAACAAAGAATATTTGCAGCACAGAAGAGAAACCTGTATTGGAAGAACCATGAATCCACTGAGAGGAATTGTCTGAGATAACCACTCAAATATTTAGTCATACAGATGGACATAACTTAAGGTTTTGGTACACACAATACTGTCTACAAACGTACCAATAACATCTCCAAATGTATAATCTGAAACATACGATTTGAGTTTCTACTAGTGTCCAACGGTTTAGATAGAAGTATACCTTGATATTACTAGAATCCCAATGATGATGTTTGGTGAAATTTATACCGCGTTCTGTATAATACATTTTTTTAGGGATCGGAAGGGGCTGGGATCCACAGAAAGGCATATTTCATTGTTCCAATGACCATTTAACATAAAAAATACAAATAAAAGTCGAAATTCTCAACCAGTTCCAAACAGCAGAAACTAATTTAGAAGATATTAGTGAAAAATATGTTTACTTTCCACTTCCGGCTGCCATTTTGGTGGCCATCTTGGACGTCAAGTTCCATCTTTGCCATATAAAGGTAGCATTGTGTCTTAGGTTCACAATAATATATACATTTATATACATTTGTCAAAATGTTATCTTAATAATTTGCATCAAAATGATTTCTAGTGCCTCGTCTTAAAACGGCGGCCATGTTGGACGCAATATTGTCTCGTGTGTACACAACCATATGTTTTACTGTTAACATTGCTTAAAAGTTGATGGATATAATAAGGAAGAAAATGAGTGGGGTAAAGTTCAGTCCTGTAGTCGGGGTGCAGGGGTACCCTACCATATCCCAGACTATTATATTTGTGTTTTCATCGCAGTTGCCATAATCGAAACAAAATGGTAACCGAGTAAGGCTAGACTTTGACCTAGTAGGTACAATAGGACCCAAAATATTTGCTGTTGACATAATTTTTCCTGACCAGTACATATTTTGGGTACATGGAAGTACCAAAGAACTTAAGTAGGCCTAGTAGGGGTGCACGAGGGGTCATACCAGCTCATGGACCACTACATATGACTTGGCATTGCGCCAACAAACAAAAATGACCACGTTGCGTCTTTACATTGATCCAGGTTGATTAATACTATTTTCGAAAAGCCGCACATTACAACAACATCAGACAATGCACAATGATTGCTTTGTTCATCGAAGTTAGATTCTTGTCTAAGTTCGTTGTACTAACGAAAATAGACACAAAAACAAAGAGGCACATTGACATTGTGGGACTATATTTTCCGTCACCAACCATAGATCGCAATACTGTCGTATACCGTTGTGAAGCGTCTCAACCAACTCTGTTAATATAAATATTTTGCAACTGTTCTTTTTATGGATTTTGATTTGTTAAAAAGACATATAAGTAAAGCTCTAGTTTTTTCATGTGATATAAAATATCCAACTCGTTATGTTGGGATATAACATTTTATGAAACTCGTTTGATAAATTTGATTCACAACTCGTCTACGACTCGTTGTGAGTCAAATATATGAAACTCGTTTAATAATATCTTATATCCCAACATAACTCGTTGGAGATTCTCTATTTACTGTGTCTCATTCGCTATAATTTCGTTGAGTTATTAGATAGGTGATGAATAGTACGCCGAACACTCACTTCGATTCGAGACACCTTGTCGCCATTTCGTGCAATGTCGTGCATTATGACATATAGGTTCCCACCAACTTCCCAGCCCTGACATATGGTCATCGTTTCTTTTCAGATGAGAATATAAATTTGGCGCTTGGTCACTGTACATACCAAAGCAGTTTGTATAAATCATGGTATCCTTCGAGCAATGGTGTCGATGGGAATCAAAATACATTGATGTGCACGAGACAGGAGACACATCCTTGGTGGATGGTTGACTTGGAACGGAACTATACAGTTGAGCGAGTCACGGTCTACAACAGATATGACTTTGGTAAGGGGAAGTACAAGATAATGATGACGATGATAATGATGATGACGATGATGATGATGGCGACGATGACGATGGCGATGACGACGACGATGGTGATAATAATGATGACAATGATGATGATGATAATGATGACGAAAAATATGTGTTATATTCACAATGTGTTTGTATCGATTCATGTATCGCGACGAGTCTAGTTTTCGTGGCCATATAGCGACGAGACGACATTGGACGCGATACATGAATCGTTGTGTATATAACACGTTTATCCAGGGGGGGGGGGGGTCGGAAAAAAAATTCAGGCACGTATGGCATTTTTTCCCTTTCGATCATTTTTTGTACCCACCCACCCCCACCGCCAATTTTTTTTCCGTTTTCGGCAGTTTTTTTCCGACCATTTTTTTTACACCCACCCCCCCTTTTAGCACTAAAACAGAGATTTGCGGGGGGGGGGGGGGGGAATTCACTGTAAACAGCTGTATATGAATTTCTGTGCATACTATTTATCATGGATGTTAACATGGACATGTAAATAGGAATGAGTCATTTTGAGGTCATTCGGCCAAAAAATCATGGCTGCCAGCGGCCATCTTGGATTTCAAAATTTGCAACAAAATACAACACGATAACTGCCTGCAGTCAGTTTACCAGTTAGAATTACATTATTTCTCTCATTCAAAGTGGTTTTGAAGCCCAACTCATTGCCAAAACACTAAAAAACAAGCAGGATTTTTTTTTTTTAGTTACGGAAATAATTGCTTGTTGGTGGCTATGACCACCCACACACCCCGGCATACGTGCCGGAATTATTTTTTCACCCCCCCCCCGGTTTATCTGCCATTTTTCCACCAAAAAAAAAAACATTTTAGGAGTTTTTTAAATGCCAAAATCGTTGGATTTGTGTTCGACGATTTGCTTTCTTGTGTAAATTCTCCCAATCTGCAAACCTATCAGTATCACACGATTAGCCCGATTTGCTAAATTCTCCCAACCTGCAAGTTCACGCGAATATACCTAACGGAAATTGAATTCAATGGATAAAATCTCTTACAACTGCGTTTTTATTTAATTATATAATATATACTCAACAGATATGTATTAGTTACTTTGTGATATGTTTACCCACGATGGAAGGCAATCAAATACTGTCAAAACCTAGGAACTGTTTTGCTTACTTACAGTGCGCAAGAATATATACGTTGGAATGTTGTTTTGATTGTTCATTAACTATTTTGAACCAGCCATTCAATGACATGCGCGCCTTGTACTACCGCAACTGCAATTATGATACATATGGTTATATCGCCAATTCGTTATCGCCAATTTTATCAGAGAATTTCATAGGAAATGGTAGATAACAAGTATGATGATGCGATGATAACGATGAAGGCGGCGACGACGATATTAAATGACGATGATGATGATGACGACGGTGATGACGTTGACGACGTTGACAACGAGAATGACGACGTATGGGGAATGCCAACTATTTTGTAAATAGTGTATATATGTTCATAAACTCTTATTTAATGATAATTTATGATTGAGTCATTAAAGCATTCATGTTATAATAATGTTACATATTGTAAAATCAGCTATTTCGTGAAATGACTGAATATTTTAGTCATTTGGGGTCCCAGGTGCCTGTAACGCGCTCCGCTGCCCCCCCCCCCCATTACATAATATTTCAGAATTACCCTGTGATTTCTTCGTTATAAAAATAGATAACGACGATGTGTTGATTTGTATAAGTGAATAAATTATTAGCCGACAAAACATCACGGAGAGCTGGATTTATTAGTTGAATGTTGATCGATTTTTTAACTATAATAAGCTGGATGGTGGTGATTTCGAGAAGAATCTATCCGACATTGTTTCTTGAGCCGTTTCAATCTGGGATTTTACGCTCTCTGGAGACAATATTTGGCGGTCAAAATTTTATTAAATGCTATGGATAGAAATGCATGGAAATGGATGAAGCTTGTGGTGTTGATTGAAAGAGGAATCCTTCGCCGACACGTCCGTGGCGACATGGATATACCATTAATTGCTCGGATAAATGGGCTAAATTTCCCTGATTTCCGAGCGATGGTAAAACGGGGGATTTCCAATGTTGCCCTTGTCCTATATATGATACCGTTAACGTAAAGCAAGCGCGTGTATCGTTTTGGCGCATAAGAGGCAGTGTAAAGGGAGCGGGCAGCGGAGCGCGTTACAGGCCCTGTGTTTGGGGTCATGCAATAACTGATGTAGGCCTAATTAATTTGAAATATATTTCAGAACAATTCCGAGTTTACAGCTAGGATTATCTCAGATTAGCTTCCATGTTGCAAGATCTGAAATTATCATGGAAAGCTTAGACCCCCCCCCCCAAATCAGGATTCTGTTCAGGGGTGGCGCCAGGGGAGGGAAGGGGGGGGGGGGGCTACAGTCCCCATATATTTAACACCCTGTATGGTAGGAAAGTTTCCAACCAATGGACATTTCAGAATGTCCAACAGTATACGACACTGGAAATTGGTTGGAAACTCCATACAACTGTCGGAACAATATTTTATTTATGTCTGAAAATTTTAAATGTCGCTGATTCAGGGATGCAATTTTCAATTACTGAATATTTTGACAAATTTATGTTTTTTTTCTTCTTAAATACATGTTAATAATTTATTTCGATGCATTATCAAGTTCAATTGACTTGAAAATGAAATTAAAGTCTAACAGGCAGTGCTATGTATTTTTTTTTTCAGCGGCAAGACTCGGGAATTTTTCCGTGATGGTGTCACCGGCAATGTATGACGTCAGCGATTTATCACATTTCACGGAGTGTTTCCATTTCCCAGGAGTGGCAGGGGCGGCGCAAAGGATCAATGTGATGTGCCATCCTCCTGTAACCGGAAGATACGTCCGACTCCAGCTTCTTGATTCTGATCCAGAATATCTCCATGTTGGAGAAGTTGAGGTTTATGGTTCGGAAGTCGGCTCACAACACATTGACAGTAAGAATACATATTTATTGTGACAACATGTGAAACCAGAGACGTGGCGACAAGGGGGGGGGTTGGGGTGGGGTGTCTCCCCCCCCCCCCACTTTGGTTGGAAATTTCATACCTGCCAAAACATTAGTTGGAAATTTCACACCAACAATAGGTTGAAAATGTTCTTGTAGTTTGATTTTCAAACAATTTATTGGGGGGAATTAATTGTTTTTGGACCAATATTTGTATATTTTCCTATTTTTGGTCAAATTTTTAGACTGAAATGGTCATCAGTTGGAATTTTTTCAACCTTAGGGTGGAGGTGACAGGTTGGTTATTTCCAACACTTGGAAAGCTAGTGTCCTGGTCCCTCCCCCGTGGCCAGTCAATAACTGCAGTTAATTTAAGAAAACAATATTGTCATACATTTGGTCAACATTGTCATTGGAATTGTCATCAGTTGGAAATTTCCCCAACCTAAGTGGGAGTGTCAGGTTTGAAATTTCCAACTCTAGGAAGGTTTGAGACTAGTCTAGATGCTAGGATTTTGCGATTTTCTTGTTCAGATTTCAAAATTTTCGCACACCGGGCCGACCATGCACGGTTATTGTCCCTCCCCCGTGTCCAATACAAAACTGCTAATTAGTTTAACATAACAATATTTTACTACATTTGGTCAAACTTGTGGACTGAAATGGTCATCAGTTGGAGAATTTTCCAACCTGAGCAGGGGGGGGGGGGTGTGAAACAAAAATTCCGGCACGTATGCCGGGGTGGGTGGGTGGTCAAAGCCACCAACAAGCATTTTTTTCCGCAACTAAAATTTTTTTTCCTGCTTGTTTTTTAAGTGTGTTGGGCTTCAAAACCACTTTGAATGAGAGAAATAATGTAATTCTAACTGGTAAACTGACTGCAGGCAGTTATCGTGTTGTATTTTGTTGCAAATTTTGAAATCCAAGATGGCCGCTGGCAGCCATGTTTTTTTGGCCGAATGACCTCAAAATGACTCATTCCTATTTACATGTCCATGTTAACATCCATGATAAATAGTATGCACATAAATTCATATACAGCTATTTACAGTGAATTTCCCCCTGCAAATCTCAGTTTTAGTGTTAAAAGGGGGGGTGGGTGTCAAAAAATGGTCGGAAAAAACTGCCGAAAACGGAAAAAAAATTGGCGGTGGGGGTGGGTGGGTACAAAAAATGATCGAAAGGGAAAAAATGCCATACGTGCCTGGAATATTTTTTTCGACCCCCCCCCTGACCTGAGGGGGAGTATGAGGATTGAAATTTCCAACACTATAGGAAAGCTTCAGTTGTGGCCAATCTAGATGCTAGGATTTGCGATTTTCTTGTATAGTTTTCTAAATGTTCTCACACCGGGCCGAACAACCATGGTCAGCTCGGTGTGTCCTGGTCTCTTGCCACTCACAGCCAACTCATTCGGCAGTAAATGGTATTATATCTACCATATATATATAGAGCGTAGGCTTTGGGTCCGTATACAACATATAACTTGACATGGGCCCCGAGTTGTTCATGCTCGCCCAGCGTCGATCTCTACTCTTGGCGAGCCGGACCAGCCCGGCAAAGTGCTCTGTTACATAAATACGGGCCTAATAATAACCACATATATGATATATATATAAATCAAGTTAATTAAATGACTATAGATTAATACATCTTAGAAAGATCTTAAATGAACAGGGAAATTAATTCAATGTATTATGATTATATTATGCGTGATGATGCACACGTGACTGTATATATTATTTGTATATATGTATTTGTAATTTGTCTTGAATGTCTTATATATAGATGCTAGACAATAAATGATGATGATTGCCTGTAGCCGTGTGCATTTGTCTGGAGTTAGACCACTAGATGTTAGGATTTATGCAATGTTTCAGGTTAAAATATCTGAATGTTCTCATACCGGGAATAAAGAACCATGGTTTATGAATATATAGGATATAGGCCTGAGCACTGAAGTGCAAGAGGGGTGCAAAGGAATTATGCAAAACTTGTGTTGGGTCTGATTCTGATTCAAAGGGGGGGGGGGGTGCAGTTGGAATTTCCCAAGGTGGACACCCCCCAACGGAGACACTCTAGCCACTTTCCTGTGTGAAACGTGAAACACTACATGGAGAGTCAACCCTTTATTTACTAGATGGATACTCCCATCAGCTATAAACGTATACATTGGAATGGTCTATTCGTTAATTGGGGGGGGGGGGGGGGGTGGTGTTTATGAAAAATGAGCAGACCACAAACAGAAGAACAGATTATACAAGTATATAGCAGGATTCCTATTCAATAATTTATGGGAACTGTTCAGATGATAAGTTCAACAACCGGCTTATGTTTGTTGAACTTATGATATGAAAATTCCCTGAGAGAAGATGTAAAGTTGTGATAAAACTACTTAGCTTCGTCGGATCTCATATAATAAAAAGTGTTGACTTTAATCAGTTGCCTACATTATTCGGTAGTGTATTAATGACAAAAAGCTCTTCAACTTTGAAGATCACAGTGGATAAGCGGACGCTTCAATAAGCCGGAAGTTGTGGAACGCGAGATGTTAACCGTCGTGCATATAGCCCATGCCCTAAATTCTAATAAGGATTTTGTGTTAATCCTCATATTTGGGGATATAAAACCCAACACGAATGCACATAAATGAATAATGAACACCTTTAAACAAGAGCACTGAAGTTAATGATCAGCCAAGACTTTAGAGTCTTTAGATCTACGATTATTACGTTATTCGTCTATACAGAGAGACCCACATGGCGTATATACACATTATACATACGTAATTGTAAAGACCACTATGGCTTGTACATACATAAAATATATAGTTCCGTGTACTCCATAACTCCCTGTTCACGGCAAACATTTATTGTTATACCCTCCCTTATGTTATCCTGATTGGCCCAAGTCCTGTCACGTGCCGGGTGACAGATCACAGTGTTACCCTGAGCAATATACCACGACAATCTCGAACGAAAACTTCCTTCTTGCATCCGATGGTGGAAGTGACAAGATATTGATCTTCGCAACAGACATCAACCTTAAGTTCCTTGCCGATGCTGATCGTTTTCTACGCCGATGGTACATTCGAGAAATCTCCCGACATGTTTCTTCAAATATATTCAGTCCACGCGTTCGCCGACAGTATAATGGTTCCCCTGGTTTATGGACTCCTGCCGAACAAGACGCAACAAACGTATACATCAGATTCTTTGGTCTTCTCAAGCAAAAATCAGCAGAATTAGGAATCAACCTTTCACCGACATATATCTTCACCGATTATGAAACTGCTGCTCAGAACGCCCTACGGTTGACTTTCTCGACAGCCATAATCAAAGGTTGCTTTTTCCACTACAGCCAGTGTGTAATGAAATATGCAGGATGACGAAAGAATACGACGGCAACGACCCAATCGTGAAACCATTAATCAGAAGAGCCATCGCGCTGCCATTTCTACCGGTTGACAAGATGCTTGGTTCACCACACTCGAAGAGAACATTTCACTGAACAACGACCAACAGGTAGACCCCAGGGTAACGCAATTTACAGACTACATGACAATCTTATGCGACCACGGAAGAATAATGTGGAACCAGTTTGACACTGTTGGGCCAAGAGAGTGTAGTTGGCAGGCGAAATAGACGAAGTAGAGTTCCTGGACGAAATGGCCAAGTTATGCGGTCACTGAGCATGTTGTTGTCATTGTTTCTAATTCGTTAATGTTTGTACCTCATGTTTTTGTGTTATAATATTTGCATGCATGTTATATTGTCCATAACTAATAAACAGTCATAAATGCAACCCAAACCTCCGTTATTTCCCATAATCAAAAGGGCAGAAAAAAAACGAATCCAATCAAACCAACTAGGAAGGGCCTAAGTAGTCATTAAGAGGATTATTCACACCTCTACCATAACCTACCGAAAACAATAGGTGTCTTCAAAGTGGGACGACCCCCATATGGGTTGGGACACTTACTGGATGATTATGGACACTCATTGATGGGTTTGGGACACCCATTGGGTGGTACGTTGGGGTACTCAATTGATGGTTGGTTTGAGACACTCATCGGGTCGGGTGGTTAGGAACACACCATTGGCGGGTTTTGACAGGATTTGAATGGTTTGGGACCCCAATTGGGTTGATATATAGGGATATATGTTAGGTGGTTTGCGACACAATTTGGCTGATTTTGGGATGCCAGTTCTACGGACTGTGACACTCGTCGGTTGGTTTGGTATACTATTAAGAAGGGTTTTCAGATACCCGTTAGCCTGATTAGACGAAACTTGATCATGCTATGAATTTCTACCCTGTTTAACACCAGCGTAGAGATCATATTCCACCAGTAAAAAACCCGGGCACTTTTTGATGTTGTGACAGGGAAGTGTATAGCATTGAAAACACATGGGTACACATATACCGTATACTCAAATATTGTTGTTGGTTTCAATATTCTCGATTTCGTAGAATAAGGTTACCCGAATTCCATTATTTGACTATCTGATGAGTACGAAATAATGTTATAGATGGCCGATAAGCCGGAATTCAAAAAAATAGTAGGCCCGTCATCGAGATATTTTGGTGCAGTTTTCAGGCAAATAATATATTTCTATGTATTTCACTGTAGGTGAAGGTTCTAACTCCAGGTTACACGTTGTAAGTGACTTTGTGACCGATTTTGCTTTGCATCGCATAAACTAGTACGAATTTCTCCCGGATTATTATTTGCAATGTTTATTACGATATTGGCTCACACAAGTAAAAAAAAATGCATGCAATCTCGAGCTGGGACCATCCCCTAATGTGAAGTAGATTATCGAGGAACAGGTATTGACAAAGAATATATTTCCCGTCATGTTTGTTCAATGTTATAAAGTTCCCGTCAGAACGGGTCAGAACATCAAAAGGTTCCCAGGTTTTGTACTGGCTGAATATGATATCTACGGGCGTTAGCCATAGTATAGATTCATCTATTTAGTCCCAGGTATCTACACAGAGCAATTTTCCCCGGATATTTTGTTTAGTCCCACGTATGCCCAAAGGGCAACGCTCGACAAGGCTCGGAGACAAGTAAATATAACATCTACCAAATATCAATATCCATATCATTTCAATACTCATGAAAAATGGGGATGTGAGAGGGGTACACATTGGGAAGCTATGACTGGTGGTGCAATCGGATTTCTAACGTGGAAAGTTGGGAATCCCGGCCTCCAAATTCAGGACACCTTCGCCACACCCCTGCCGACAAACTAAGTTGTATTATGGGTCCGCTATTATTTAGATCGATTAACTATGTGGTATGTATCCTATATTTGTTACATACATTAAAATACATGAAAAATTGTGTATATTTCGGTCGGAAATATGAAAAACTATCCTGAAATTACCACAATTTCCCCGCCGAATCACCATACAAATTGCATGACTGTTTACGTAATTTTCACGAAAATTCCCAAATTTCAAACTTGCCAAATGTCTTGGGAGGGCTACAGTCATCCCAGCCCATGGCACGTATGGATAATTTATAATTATGCAGATGTCACTCATACTACATTTATATGCTGATATTATATAAATATATACGTTAGTAATATAACAACCCAATTCAATTCCATGTTATTATGCAATAATGTGCTTTCCCATCACATGCAATTGTAACAATTCTATTTTGTTCCAAGCATATCTTCAATTCCACAAGTCCTATGTCGCTAAAATAGTATTCAATTAATTCCAGTTCAAAGTGGAAATAAGGCTATAATGCTTAAAATGAGATGTGACAACCTGGAAGTTAAATACATTGTATTTCAGGTTCAACGGCCAGAAAAGAATGCATGATATCTTCGCGAGAAGTGAAAATACGAACTTCCCGTTTCCACCATTAGAAGCGCAATGAAATTCTGCTTTCAACGATACAAATATCTCATTTTCACCAAAAATGTCACTTAGGACAACCTGGAAATCAGGTCGCGTACTGTCAAAACATAGGAACTGTTTGCTTACAGTGCGCAAGAATATATACGTTGGAATGTTGTTTTGATTGTTCACGCAATTGATGTGACGTCAGTTCATGAATTATTTTGAACTTTATTTGCGCGCCATCTACCGCAACTGCAATCATAATACAGATGGTTATATCGCCAATTGTATCAGAGAATTTCATAGAAAATTGTAGATAACAATTACTGTTTCCCATTGTAGACAACAATTCTGAAAAAAACTTCCTAGATTTGCAACACTTAAAAAATAGAGTTGGAATTTTCCAATTGATATCTCAAACTTTTCAACTTTCAACTCATAAATCCATATTATTTAACACACTCTATGGTAGGAAAGTTTCCAACTAATGGACATTTCAGTATGTCCAACATTATTTAACACTGGAAACTGGTTGGAAACTCCATACAACTGTCGGAAAATATTTTATTTTAGGTCTGAACATTTTAAATGTCGTTGATTCAGGGATGGAATTTTCAATTTCTGAACATTTTGACAAATTTTGGGGTTTTTTTCTTCTTGAATAAATGTAAATAATTTATGTCGATGCATTATCAAGTTGAATTGAGTTGAAAATTAAATTAAAGTCTAACAGTCAGTGCTCTGTATTTTTTTTTCAGCGGTAAGACTCAGAAATTTTTCAGTGATGGTGTCGCCGGAAATGTATGACGTCAGCGATTTATCACATTTCACGGAGTGTTTCCATTTCCCTGGAGTGGCAGCGAGGGCACAAGTAATCAACGTGATGTGTAATTCGCCTGTTACCGGAAGATACGTCCGGCTCCAGCTTCTTGATTCTGATCCAGAATATCTCCATGTTGCGGAAGTTGAGGTTTATGGTTCGGAAATCGTCACACAACACATTGACAGTAAGAATACATATTTATTGTGTGACAGCATGTGAAATACTACAGAGAGAGTCACCCCTTTCTATATTGAATGGATACTCCCGTCAGCTATAAACGTATATCACATGAAACCCCTGTTATAGCATTAAAAAGGCCATTAGATATTTTCTTATCTCTCACTGGTGAATAATAAGCGCGGGCTTCACCGCCAACTTGGCAGCGCGCCAACAAATGACTTTAAATTGAATCAGGCGGATTAATACTATTTCGAAAAGCCGCACATGGCAACAACACCAGACAATGCAAAATGATTGCTTTCTTCATTAAAGTTAAATTATTGTCCTACTTCGTTGCACAAACCAAAATAGACACAAAAACAAAGATGCAAATTGGGGGGCTATATTTTCCGTCGGCAGTTCGAGCGCACAATACTGTCGTATATGTTTGTGAAGCGTCTCAGCCAACAATGGAAATGTGTGCATTTTGAGCTTCTGTTAATAGAACACCCCACGAATGCACATAAGTGTATAATGGACACCTTTAAACATGAGCTCTGAAGTTAATGATCAGCCAATACTTTAGTGTCTTTGTATCTACGATTATTACATTAGGCGTAGATAGAGAGACCCATATGACGTACAAATGCATGTAAATGTAAAGACCACTACGCCTTATACATACATAAATACTGCTATGCATGGTGTATACACTAAGGCGTGTGCATAAAGACCACTATTGTCGTTTCCTGAGGAGTTTGTGAAATAAAATAATAGGAATTTGCAATACCCCTATATATGGAATAGGCATAGTTCCGGATACCCCATAACTACCTCTTCCCGGAAAACATTTACTGTTAACCTCCCCTATATGTTACCCGCTTCTGATTGGCCAAAGACCTATCACGTGCCGGGTGAAAAATCAAAGTGTTACCCCATGCTACGTTCAGACATTGGGAAATTTGTCCTGATATATTTCCATTAAATTTTTCGCTTTATGCTATGGTCTGTCACAATTTGAATGATAAAATACGTATCAAATGCTGTTATCCAGCTCTTGCTACTTCAAACTATATTGAACATTTTGACCAAAGTTTGGGGTGAGACACTTTCCAATTTGACCGACCTATCACCACGTCGATGAGTGTATGAAAGAGAAACAACAGCGATTGCATGCAATTCTACACAAACAAGGATTGGAGTAGAATTCCTTGTCTCGTCCCTGGCCCAATCAGCTCCACTCACAAGCTGCAAAACATAGTTCAGACCATCGCCTCGCTATGTCTGACCGATGCCGGCATGTGTATTTTCTTAATTAAATATAATATTTTTTTTATTGAAGTGTCAATTCATTCCGGCTTGATCTAGTCAATATTCAAATGAATAATGCAGAATTAATTGTAACATACAAAAGTCTCAAATAACTAAATGTGCGGGACTGAACTCTGCACGGAGCTTGCTCCGCTCACTGTTCCGGTCCTCTCCAACACGTCACGCTTACGCTGAGAACGCTCCGCGTTAGTGTCGTGAAGACATACAGCTAGCGTCTTGTCTTTAGAATTCCTAACTTCCGTTTTTAGTAGCATTACACAGTACCCATCGATTACTGAGGGTGCACTATTGGAATAGAACTATTGGTTAAACGGAGGCTCATTCGAACCTCCAAACTTTGTCTACGCATTTTGGAGGTACGGATACGATAGGTCGATACATACACGAAATATTGATATACCGGCTTCATGTGCTTTGAAAAACAGTGCACTAGCCAAAGTCACAGCCATTTTCTAGGCGTTATTAATTTTTCGCCAGAAGTCAGACAAACGGTCTTTATTTCTACCATATCAGGAATATACTAACACGGAATGCTCTCCCATGTCGTGCAGATGGCTTTTTTTTGGGGACCCAAAAACTGTGTTAATAGTTGTGTTTTTCATTACTTCAATGCGTCGTTTTGTCAGGTATTTATCAACTTATTTCGATACCGGAAAAAATCAAAAGCGAATAATTATGTATGTTATGGAGCGCAAACCGCAATGTGGCTTTCAATGAGAAATTGAATTTCTCTGCTTTCAGATTATTGTTGCAACGAATCCAGCAGAAACATGGCTGACGTCACCAATGTGGTTCGAGATGAAGCAACAGATTGCAGAGAAGCGTGCAGAGAGACGAGTAGTTGTCGGGGATACAATGTGCAGACGGGAGGGAACCAGGCGTGTGAATTAACCTCGAAAGTTTGTCAATGGATAAGTACAATTCCGCTGATTAATGCACCAGGCTGGACATATTGTGAGAAGTGTTAAAGATGCTCTCTCTCTCCCCAGCAATAATATCAACAACAACAACAACAGCAGCAACAATAACAACAACAACAAATCATTTACCCTAAAACAATCTGCACAAAGGAAGACACTGACATCTGAAAAATGACATGCAAATAAGTCAACACTCTAGTACTCTCATGACAACAGCGGATTTTCCAACAAGTCATCTGTATCAATAAAGTATCAATCTGTAAAGCGGAAAGTCGACTCAACTATCAAATGCCATCGCTCGGAAGTTCTGGTTATTTATTGATGGTGGCAAATATATTACTTTCTACATTGTGTTATCGGCATGATTTAAATCGCGCGGAGTCCCACACATTTTTTGCTGTATTGAATTTGTGTAAACCATGGTTGTAATCCATTTGTAATACATGCCACGCACAACATCAGAAAAAAAAACAACACATCTCACACCCCAAGCGACCACAGTCTTACATGAACACGCGAAACGCATGCGCGAACATGTGCACCCACCCGCATATATACGACCCGCCATATCAAATCCAGTCGTAAGTCGGGATTTTTTTACCCTGTGCCAATGCATTCTCTTATATATGCGAGTCGACCATAGGTCGCCTCGCATATATAAGAGAATGCATTGGCCTAACAATTTTTTATCATTTTTTTTAAATAAATGTTTCTCACAATGTTTAGGACATAAAATAAAAAAACATCCATTATACCCTGCAGGGAGCCCCACACATATATAGAAGCATATAGAAGAGTGTCGTCTGCTCATGTTTGTCTGGGGCTCTGTATGGGTGAAATTATAAAATTGTTAAAGAATACAAGAACAAATTATTCAAATTGTAAAAAATTGTTAGGCCAATGCATTCTCTTATATATGCGAGTCGACCTATGGTCGACTCGCATATATAAGAGAATGCATTGGCACAGGGTAATAAAAATCCCGACTTACGACTGGATTTGATATGGCGGGTCACATATACGTGGCCAAGGACATCCACACGCACATACACATGTACAGCCACACCAGATACCATAAATACGCGCATGTCATTATATACGCAAACTGGCGCCATAAATTTTTATCTAAAATACTAGCATCTCCATAGGTACGTGTAGATCATGCCACGAATCTTTACTCTGGCTAACGCCCGTAGAGATCATATTCCACCAGTACAAAACCCGGGAACTTTTTAAAGTTTTGACAGGGAACCTTATAAAGTCGAAAAATAACGTGGGGAATGTATTTCTTTGTTAATACCTGTTGCTTAATAATTTATGCATTGGTACGCGATGGTCTCAGCTCGAGATTGCATCATTTACTTGACTTTTGAGACCCGTTTCCGTGATAAATATTTATTTTCTTCCCTGTCACCTATAGCCATCAAAGTCAACCACCCGATATCGTAAGCGACCCAACGCGGAAACATTTCTGATTGGTCGGCCGTCATTACTGTGGTTTCAGTCCACGAAAACTGGTCAAGCTCTACCTGCGTAACAATAATGCTCATTGAATAGACCACCCAGTGAAAAGATTGTCGCTGTTGTGGGGACAATGCCTGGTTTGAAAAATATTAAGAAAGGTATCCGTTCATTGTTGAATATTTATTACATGTATGCACATACAGCTATACCGGTTTCGACTGTATGTGCATACATGTAATAAATATTAAACAATGAACGGATACCTTTCATAAATTTCAAACTATTCCACTCTTCACGTCAGCAGTCACCTACCTCAGAGGAGAATTTCTTCTTAAAAAAAAAATAATAAAAAAAAAATATATATACTAGCAGGGTAACCCGCCTTCATCCGGGCTGTTTCCCCTCTGCTTTCGAAAACCTCCGTGGATCTAACATCGAAATCCGTCGAAAGGCGCGATTTGACCTTGAATTGACCATTTTGAAGGTCAAGATCAGATCGGGGTCACGATTTGACCCGTCCAAAACACTCCCCGGACAAAAGTACCCCTAGGTATAAAGTTTTGTCGAAATCCCATCGAAATGCACGATTTGACCTTGAATTTACCATTTTGAAGGTCAAGGTCAGGTCGGGGTCATGATTTGACCCGTCCAAAACACTCCCCGGACAAAAGTACCCATAGGTATCAAATTTCGTCGAAAGGCGCGATTTGACCTTTAATTTACCATTTTGAAGGTCAAGGTCAGGTCGAGGTCACGATTTGACCCGTCCAAAACACTCCCCGGACAAAAGTACCTCTAGGTATCAAATTTCATCCAAATCCGTCCGGCAGTTTTCCCGGCCATTGCTAACAAACAAACAAACAGACAGACAGACAGAAGTCCCAAAAATATATAGTAGACTAGCTGGGTACCCGTCCTGACGGGGAGAGTCGTTGTGTTGTTTTTTTTATAGTTATGAAATGTATTGGCATCCCCATCTACACCAACACCCCACAAATGGTAGAAATCGGACCAGCGGATACCGATATACAGGTTGAAGGTCATTTGAAAGGTCAATGTCACGCCACACGGGCATCCGCACCTCAAACTACCCGTTTCCGCCATATTTGGTACTCCCGCCGTTTACCCGGTACCCTCGCCGTTTACCTCGATGACGTTTTGGTACTCCCGCCGTTTACCCGCGGATCCCTTACCTCGATGACGTATTGGTACTTCCGCCGTTTACCCGCGGTTTACCCGACACCCTCGCCGTTTACATCGATGACGTCTTGGTACTGCCGTCGTTTACCCGCGGATCCCGATATGACTTCAAGGTCTTTCGAAGGTCAAGGTCACGCCGCACGGACAAACGGACGGGCCCATGTTCGTGCCCGGGTCGAATTACGTGCCCGTACCAAGTTTCGTCGAAATCGGTCGAGCCGTTTCGGAGTCCATCGCGCTCACACAGACAGACAGACACACACACACACAGACTTTCCTCAAATATATATTAGATAAATGTACATATAATAATTGGGATTGGGACACAAGTGCCTACACTTATAATTGTCCCATTTCTCGTCTGCAATGTAGCCTATAGCTTGCAGGGTAAGCAACCAGAATAGGCTACCTGCATGAAACGCTACAATGACACATATTTCGTCCGATTATAATGCAGGTCGGTTCCCATGTAGGCCTATACGCTTAAAAGTTATTATAGGTGACTTAAATTAGGTTTAAAGGCACGGGCGTCGTTCGTTGCAGAAATATTCATATGTGTTCAATTAAAGGTACGGTTGGCCTTGGCGGTGGGTATCCTGTGAAAATATTTCCACACGTCAAAAACCGCCACAAACAGAAAGAACATCAAAATGTAGACAGACTTTGTCCGTATACAAATAAGAAATATCGCATAAACAGTATGTTATTGTCATATGTTTGACCATTGTTATGTAAACAAAAGCATAAAAAGTAACTTTTCTGGCGTTTGTTTATATTATGATGGTAAACATAAAGAGCGTTCTTTGTTGGTGAATTCCTGATAGGGAGCTAATAAAGAGCGTTAATGCCATTTGGGTGTGATTAGCCAGTAGCATTGTGCTGTGTTCTGTAACACAACCAGGCTCTTGCTTAGGTAAAATATAGTAGGTCTTTAGGATAACATGCTGTTTACGCGATGGTCATGGTATATATGGACGAAACTGTATGCGTTTTAATGTTTTTCTGTTTACGGTGTTTGGAACAAATATGAATATTTTCGACAATTAAGGCCAACCGTGACTTTAAGGATTAACTGTCATGTGGGCTATTTTTATGGAGATGTAACCGTGAGGTAAGTGGTCATAACTTGTGTAAAACCCGACTTTTTACATACAAGTTATGATCACTTACCTCACGGTTACATCTCCATACAAAAGTCCACATGACAGCTAATCCTTATATTTATATACATTTAGCGAAAAAGCCACTTTAATTTAGTAACTGTGACAAAACCAGCCCAAAATATCCCATAGCACCCGATCAGAAACCAGCTGAGAAGTTATTTTTGTACCATTTGTCACGTGACTGGTCGGAATTTCCCATTTGTCAAATTGACGTGTTTTTGAAAGCCGGTCAAAAACTCTCGCCTGCAGACAACAATTTCCTCAAAATTCATTTATTTTCTGTTTTGTTTACAAAATACAATTGGCAACAATGTTCGAACAATAACAGTATACAATGAGACGTGCTACATTATTCTGGAAAATAAAAGCGGATACATTTCATGCCGATTTAATGTTCAATTTTATTGGATTCGGAAACAAAAATAATTTCAGTGTTCACTGACAAGTTTGCACAAGCGGAAAATTAACCTGCATCTACAAATGAAAACTATTTAAGGATTAACTGTCATGTGGACTGTTTTTATGGAGATGTAACCGTGAGGTAAGTGATTAGAAATTAATACTACGTGACACCAAAGGTGTTTTTAATCAATTTTATATTGGCAAAAGTTAACACGAACAATTTCAAAACGAGGCTCTTTATATTGAAACCTGATGATTTATTAAGTCAATCCTGCGCGAGTGCAAATGCGCCCAAAACATTACGCGTTCTTCTTCTCCAAAATCAATGACGCGTCGATGTAATTATGGTTGTCATTATGACCCACTTGCACGTTTATCGAGAAATAATTGCAACTAGTCACGTGGTCGCCGACCAATCGGAATGCTGGATTTAGTGATAATCACACTCAGTATGTAAATATATCGCAATCAACAGAAGGAATATTAAAATAGATATAGTTTTGTTCATATGCCAAACATAATCAGCGCGTAAATAGTATATTGTCGTCAAGACGTACGATGGTGTACGTAAACAAGAGCCTTTTCGAGTTACATAAGTTGTGCTTCTGTTTACATAACACAGCGCAATTCTATTGGTTAATCACACACAAATGATATAAACGCTCTTTATTATTTCCATATTAGGAAAACAGTAACAATTAACGCTCTTTATGTTTACCATATCCGGATCTAAACAAAAGCCAGGAAACGTAACGTGTTTTGCTTTTGTTTACATAACAAAGCAAACAAAATTGACAATAACATACTGTTTATGTCATATTTATGATTGGTGTAAGAACAAAGTCTGTCTATATTTTACTATTCTTTCTGTTTATGGCGGGTATTGACGGAGGTGAATATTTTAACAGCATACCCACCGCCAATACCGCCCGTATCTTTAAGGATATAGAAAAGTGCTATAACCGGGATGCTGAAACAATAAGTGTCAAAAGAAAGTGGAGGATGCCTGCAGGGTGGACCCCCAACCCCGGTACGGGAGATTCACATCATTTCCATGAATACGCAAGATCAATACACCCACTCATATAGTCCGTATTCGGGTTTCCATCTTAAATTGTATTCGGCTGCTGCGCCACTTTGATGACGACAAATTGTACTATTTGTTGGCTAGAATTATGGCCTTGCTCGGGTCCCGTTCTGTTAATCGGGAAAACCTGTCGTTACAACGAATGTTACGAAGCAGCATCATTTGCCAAGGGTCCTCCATCCGTAATCCAAACTATTGTCAGTCAGTTATATAAATTATGATTGTTCCTGGTACTTGCCCCGCTGGGGTTTAATGGATGACATTTTAACATGCAGTTACATCTAACATCTGATGTTAAATTGATACATTGATGTATAGAGCAATACAACACAGATTGAACAAATTTACTGTATTTTTATGCGCTGCTCTAATTTTCTGTACACGATTTTAAGTCTTTGGCACCTTTGGTTTGTGAACATTTACTCCACAAATACTATTTTACAACTATATATATCGGTAATATTCCTTGGCATTAATCAGATGCATTAATAGCAACAAACTTCATATGATTAAAGTTACGATGTATGAATCCGATAACCACACTATAAGACACTATATACCTGGAGTGGGGGAGGGGGATTGGTTGAAACTCTTAAACATTTGTTGTGACTATTATTTCAATTTCAATTCTTTATTCTTAATAAATCAATAAATATGGTATGTGAGATATACAAATTTAAATACAAATACACGACAAAAGCAAATTTAACAGGTACATAATTATATATGTAATATTAATATACATGTATGCATTGCAGGCATTGAAGGCACATCCACCCAGAACTTGCGTCATGAAACCTTAAATGTGAGTGAAACTCTTCCCTGAGAACCAGGGGGGGGGGGTCGGAAAAAGTTTGCAGGCACGTATGTTGATTGGGACCCACCCACCCCCGCGTCCAAATTTGTTTCCGTTTTCGGCAGTTTTTTCCCACCATTTTTGGACAACCACCCCCCCCTTTTAATACTAACACAGAGATTTGCGGGGGGAAATTCACTGTAAACAGCTGTATATGGATTTCTGTGCATACTATTAGTCATGGATGTTAACATTGACATGTAAATATGAACAAGTCATTTTGGGGTCATTGGGTAAAAAAAAAAAAGGCTGCCAGCAGCCATCTTGGATTTCAAAATTCAATCCATTAGCATGGCCTACATGCTATACTGTTTGTCTGATCATCATGGAATTTGTCATTTATGTTAATATTGACATATAGATGTGTTTTAAGCCAAACTCATTGCAAAAACAGTCAAAAAGACTTGCAGGAAAAATATTTTTTAGTTGCGGAAAAAATTGTTTGTTAGTCCTATCGACCACCCACCCACCCCGGCATACGTTCCCGGAAAACACTTTTTGTCCACCCCCCCCCTGTGAGAACAGGAATTCACCCATTCGACAGCACTAACCCGAAACAGGACAATTCCTATTTCAAGGGTGTTTACTGTGAATATCGCAACATTGTTGATATGGGATAATTGGATATAATAAATAAATAAAAAAAAATATCATTGAATAAAAAGATAAAGACCAAGCCAGAGTGGATGTGCCCACTACTATATGCAGACTATCTTTATATTTGATACCCTCGCCCCATTCACACAGGAATACTGTCATAGCGACATGCATATACATTACATGTATAAATGTTGACTTGAAACGATGGGGCACATGAGCAAAGTCTGGTATGGTTTAATCCCGTAATTCATATTCATCCTATAACTTGAAGTCGAGATTGTGTGTTTATTCCAAGATTGATGTTTATGATAAAGCCTGGCCACAACCAAACTGGCAGCGACTCCGTTGCCAATAGGCCCCATAGCATCAGGTGCATGTCCACATCAAGAAAATCCTGCGTACTCAATGAGAATCAAGCAAACCCGGTCAAAAATCACGCAATCGATGATCTCGTCAATGAAAATACTGAATGTCACGTGATTAAATTCAAGTTGTTCGGGAAATCACTGTCTGAAATATGGGTCAGTATTATGTTGTGTCTGTGGTCACGCAACTGGGGGAGCTTAGACTGTACACGTTAGAATGCTTCAAGTTGCACTGCAACCTAACATAGAGGTATATTTTACAGTAAGTAGTATATGCACTAAGCGTTAGTCGTTCTAAATATTCGTAATAAATTTCGTAAGCGTGCTGGAGCATAATATCCACGACCATTCGGTGTGTCCACACAGGGACGCGAACGCCATCGATGAAAAATAATCCGACTCGCCAATTTGCACACGTATGCATCACGGGTGCGCATCACGGGTGTCGAAGTTATAAAAACTAATACAATTATATTAGGTTAGTAGAGTTAAACTGTTAATTATAAATACCAATACCAGGGGGGGGGGCGGAAAAAAACTGCGGGACACAACGTACCGGGGGTGGGGGAGGGGTACCTAGGCGTCAAAAATTTACACGTAAATTTTTTCCTTATTCATTTAGGGGGGGGGGGGGGTTGTCGCAAAAAATCTCTGCATGTAATTATTTTCCAAATATGTATTTTCAGACTCACAACTTCAATTTTCTCTCATGTTATAGAATATGGATTAACCTTAATATCCAAATCATATATACATGAGTAGTACAATCCACCTAAAACAATTTTGGATAACCACTGTCTTGGTTTACATGTGGTATTGACCCCATTAACCCTCTTAATAATGCCGACTATGTCAGTGTCTACCAGTCGAATGCAGAATTCTACCCTGCGATCGCTTATCTGGCAAATTTTTACTGCAGAACTATCCCATGTATTAAACAATTTCTCCTTCAATGGTATCAGAAAACAGTTATATGCTGGTATCTCACTCATCTCATTTGCATATTTTTCAAAGTCGAGGTAATGACTAGTTGTCATTTTTTAAAGTGCATACAAAGCGTTGCGATCACCAATATGCATGTTTGTACATGTCATGACATCACGAGGTACAAATCTGCGTTCCACTATTAGTCATAATAATCTAAACTAAGTTACCAAGCACCTTCTCGTGAATTGTATGCTCCGGTGTCTTTTTCGTTTCCGGTCAAACCGAGTTGTTGTCCGGCTGGGGTAGATTTGATTTTTCTGGGGGGGGGGGGGGGGTGGCAAATGGTCAGTGGAAAAACTGCAGTTTTTGCTGTTTTGGGGGGGGGGGGGGGTACCCAAACCGAAGAAAACAGTTTTTTCCACCCTGTGTCTGCAGTTTTTTCCCGCCCCCCTGCCAATACAATCATATTTATGCTGAATTCAGTATTTAGAGACAGTTGAGATATACTTTACTAACTTAAATTTATATTAAATTAAAGTGTTTAGATCGCCAGATGCAGTTTTGTAAAACACGCAGGAAGAGCTTGACCAATGGCGGTCGACCAATCAGAAATGCTTCCGCGTTGGGTCGTTTACGATATCGGACTGTTGACTTTGATGACAGGGAAGAACATAAATATTTGGAACTGGTTGATAAATGTGACTTTATTTTGCATAATTTTATATTAACTGATCATTGGAGCAATGAAATATGCAATTATTGGGGTCCTAGCCCCTTCCAATTACTCAAAAATTCGATTTTACAGAACGTGGTATAAAATTTCACAAAAAAATCACATTGGGATTCTAGTCATATTTCAACAATAAATGAACAGAACATTTTAATGTGAGTAAGTCATACCATTACCTATGAATATTTCAACTCACTGGAACCAAAATTGTTACTTTGGCTATAAATGGCTGCAAAAATTGCCGCCAAAATATGGAAAACGGTAGATATTGCCTCAGCGTGTCCTGCAATCGATTACAAGTTATGCTTGATGTATACAATTGGCTATTCTGCCTTCTATATATTGAATACTAACATATCTGAACAATGGTTAATTGTCACTGTTGTCACAACTGACATTACCAGAAATATTGGATTTTTCTCTCACAAACTTTACATAAATATCGGCATAAAAATAACTTTTCAGGTTTGGTCCATTTTTTTCAAGTAAAATGTAACTATCTTTGGTTTCAAATGTGTTTATTGTTTTGGTTGATCTTAAATGTGTCACAATACGGTGTTTATAGACAAATTGCTCAAGATGGCTTCCAAAATGGCAACAAAATTTGGTAAAAAGTAGATTTTTTACATATATCCCGAACATTATTCTCTGCGTTTTCAAAAAAGGTAGCAAATTGTGACTCACAACTACATGTTCTATTCTGGTTGTCACAGTTCCGTATGGGGCATGACAAATTCATTTTGAAGTTACAGTATGGAATTTTGTGATTCTGGTCATATTATAGAAAGGAAATTGATCAACTGGATACAGAGTGGATGCCAAGATGGCAGCCATGGGTTACTGTGTGATCATAGGTGAGTGAATAGGTATACAGGGGGTTATTGTATGCTCATGAATGATGTGAATATGTATACACGGAGTGACTATATTGTTGTGAATGGGGTGTCAACGGTGATATGCATAGGTATACAAGGAGTGGCTTTATGGCCACGTGTGAGGTGAATCGGTATACATGGATCGAGTGACTATGTTGTATGGTTGTGTGTACCCGGTGCGGGCGTACCCGGTGTGGCTGTATGGTCATTGTTGTGGTGTATGGATATAACAAATGAGAGTAGCTACATGGTCATCTGTGTGTTGTTTATGTATATATGGAGTGACCGTAAGGTCATTGGTGGGATTTACAGGTATATAGTGTGTGTCTGTATTGTGACAGGTGGGTATATATTTATATATGTCGTGGGTGTATTATCATTGGTGTGTATATGGAGTAGCTATATGATCATGGATTACTTTTTTTTACTTTAAACATATTTTATTTGTAATAATACAAAGTGGATTGGGGCACAAGTTACATAACTTAATGAGCCCCTCTCCGGTATACATTGTTACAAAATTACATAATTGACAAAGTGGCACAATAAGTAACTTATTTACAGCTGTGTGGAATGTGAGAGAATGGTGACTGGTGAATTCAGGATGATCTTTGCGGATCGTTAGAAAAGGATGATGTAAGGTGGTGGGGGTGCCAACGTCGATTGTGTTTATTTAAAACATTGTTATGGCCGAGCAAGTACCAGGTCGAAAAAAGCAATAAACAACAATAAACATGTTTATGTCCTACTTATTAATTAACTTAATATCATTTGTCAAAAACGTTTAGTTTCCGTAATAAAATGTTGTACTATTTTGAACAATTTCACATTTTGTTTTATATCTATGTTTTGGATGCCAGAAAGTAAATCATTCATATGTGTTAATTTGAGTCCTTCTCTGTGTAGCGAATGATACATTTCTATTCGTTCTGATTGGTACAGGGAACACATGAAAAGGTAATGATATGCATCTTCGCATTGGTTGCCGCATGCGCAACGTGGGCTGTCAGATATGTAGTTTTGGAATTTACCAGACTTTAGATCACTGCAATAGTTCCGTAATTTTGCGTGAAGTACGTTACATTGCCTGCGTCCCGTCTAGAAATACCTCGGGGGTCTAGTGACGGGGTCAATTATTCTAAGATAAGTTTTGAAATCTGAAATTGTGGGGGCATCTGTTATTACGGACGGCATGTCATTTCACGCTTTTATGGTTGAAGGGAAAAATGACTTTTTGTAATTCTCAGTGTTACTGAAATATGTGTAAAAAAATTCGGGATATCTGAATTCATACTCTGATATGTCAGCTATTCTGGGTGGTAATATGTTTGTGAGATAAATAGGGGCATTCCGATTGATAATGTTGTACATAGTTTGTAATTTGTGTAATTCACGCCTCCTCCTCAGTGGGGGCCAGCCTACTTCTTTCATTGTGTTTATATCAGAAACTGATCGTGTGAGTCCACTGACTATTCTGGCTGCATCAATGTGTAACCGTTCAAGTTTATCCATTTGATATTTAGGTGCATTTGCCCATACTACATCGGCATAATCGTATAATGGTAAAATATACGTTTTATATATGTTTTCTAGGGTCTTCCTATCGAGCTGGTATTTAAATCTTCTTAGTTGTGATAAACGCGAGGCTATTCTTTTAATAGTTGCATTGATATGATTGTTCCATGACACATTTGATTGGAGTTCAAGACCGAGGTGTTTGTGTGTCTCAACAAAGGATATAGTATCATTATTAAAGGTTAAATTAGGAGTATCGCCGGATGTGCCAGTCAATGAGTACGACATGCCCATCATTTTTGAGGGATTAAAATTGACTAGCCAATTGTTTGACCATCTTGATATGTTTTCAAGATCCTTGTTCATGGTTTGCGCCAATTCATTTAGGTCACGGTGCTCGTTAGTAATGCAAGTGTCGTCAGCGTACATTCTCGTAACAGAACAGATGTTGTCTGCTAAGTCATTGATGTAAACCAAAACTAGATTGAGCCTTGTGGCACGCCCGCTGGGATGATCTCATAGCTAGAAAAGCTGTTGTTAACTAATACGCGCTGCTGTCGGTTATTTAAATAGTCTCCTAGCCATTTCAAAGATTTACCACGAACTCCATAACTTGAAAGTTTATGTATTAGTCCCCTGTGCCAAACTCTCTCGAATGCCTTTGATATATCACAAAAAATAGAACATGTATACAGTCCATTGTCGAGAGATTGACACAGGTGATTGTATAGATCTATGAGTTGATGGGAAGTGCTTTGCCCTGGCATGAAACCCGATTGACGTAAGAATAGTAGTTCGTTTTTTTAAAGAAATCCCTGATCTGTTTTAATACAACTTTCTCAAATATTTTTCCCAAGCAGGGTAGAAGGGAAATAGGACGATAGTTCTTGCTATCAGCGGGGTCGTCTTTTTTAAAGATGGGGACAACATTAGCCTTTTTCCATACAGATGGAAATGTCATGCTATCAAGAGATTTTCTGAAGAATAAAACTAATGGACGAGCAATTGATTCTGCGGTAGCAAGGAGCATTTTTGCACTAATTCCATCGTAGCCATGGGCTTTGTTTAATTTAAGTGATTTAATAGCCAAAATTATTTCATCTTCGGTGAACTCAAAGTCCTCCATCGTGTTGTTACAACGAGAATTGAACACAGGTAAACTGTGGGTTGAGTCGTTTATTGATGAGTTAGAAATGAAGCTCTGGTTTAATATGTTAGCCTTGTCAAGATCATCAGTCGCGTACACGGTTCCATTTACGTTTATGGTATTTATATGGGCATTCGAGCAGTATAGGGGTGGAACATTCGTTGTTTTCTTTTTACATAGTAGGTAATTCATTAGTTGCCAGAATTCTCGGGGAGATGATGATTCTTTCATGCGGTCTTCCAATTTTTCATCAAATTTTGATTTCGCGAACTTTTTCATGTTATTTACTTTATTTCGACATTGCCTATATTTTTGCCATGTGTTGGGATTATTATTATTTATGGCTTTGGTACGTAGTCTTTCGCGTTTGCGAATTTCTCTTCGGATTTCTGAGTTAAACCAGATTTTATCCTTGGGCCGAACCGTAACAGTGGATTGGGGAATTGTATCGTTCATTACTGACATAAATTTATTTTGGAAAAGTATGGTAGCTGAATCGGTGTCGAGGCACTTAAGGAGATCATCCCAGTTTGTGTTACCGAGTATTTCGTTGGCTCTTTCAAAATTTGCTCTGGAGTAGTTCCATACTACTCTCTGGAACGAAGTTACTTGTGAATAATCATAAGCTAATGACACATATACACCTAAGTGGTCAGAGACTCCCGGGTTTATTACTTCAGTATCTAGTACACGAAGGGAATTGCCGATAATAATTGGGTCTAATAATGTACTCGATGATTGTGCCACTCTTGTAGGGGAAGTTATAACGTTTTTGATGCTATATCGGTCTATTATTTCCTTCAACTTAGAGGAATTGTCTAGAAGGTTGGAATTGTGGTCACCCGTGATAATAATATTTTCGGTTATGTCAAGTGCGTCTGATATCGATGATTCTAAGTACACCCAATAGTTTGGATCACAGTACTGGTCTGATATATGACATTCCCAGTAAGATATGACTTTTCTTAGAGAATATTTCAAACCATAATATTGACGAGTCAAATTCTAGTTCATATCTACGCCTATATATGATGTGTGTCGCGAACATTACACATATTCCTCCACCGCGAGAGTCGCGATCCTTTCGAACAGGATCTTGGTAACCAGGAATTTTTATTTTTTCTGAAGAGAAAGATGGGTCCAGGTGAGTTTCGCTGAAACACAGAACATCGAAATCATTGATCATATGAACAATTTTTTCTAGTTTATTTCGAATACTTCTGATATTGTACTGGAAAATTGAAATTGTGTGATTGATTTGATTTATGGCAGGTCCGGGGTTAATCTCAATGTCACCTGATAGTATCAAGATGAGAAAGGTTGAAATGAATAATAATTTAAAATTTTGTGTCCGGAAGCTATATTTCAGAGTTTCGCCGTTAGCCACAAGGATCTTGGGTGTCTTCTTCTTCGAGTCAAAAAGTCCAATTGCTGCTCTATACTGCTGTATCGAACAGGTCATTATATTTTAGTCGGTGGTTCGAAATGAGTAATGAGCAGCAAATGGGCTTCGTGACTGGATAAGAGGACTTTGTCTTTGTTAATTTCAACGTTGGCACGTGGCACTTAGTCTTTGCACAGTTGTGTGATAGACAGTGTATCGGAGCTGTATGTGTGAATAGGTTATGGAACCTCTGATATATACAAAACATGGAAACAACATGAAAGGTTATAACTACACAAACATATATGTAAATGGAAATAACAAGTGTGTGGTGATAGTTATGGTGCAGGATGGTGCGATTGCGGTGAGGTTCAATCATATTTCGACTGACGTGTGCTTTTGTTTTTGTTTGGGACGGGGATGATAGACGGGATGTACGGTCCGGACCTTAAGTTTCTGAGTGAAAATGAATTTTAATCGGATTATATAGCCACTATTCAATTTGTAGCCATTAAGATTTAATAAGGCTCGCTCAGATCCGGACCTAGTAAGGTTTATACCTGGATATATGGTTGTAATGACAAAATTTAGTTATGATATCGTGAAATATCGTGAGGCAAATATCAGTTTATCTTTATTGCGTATATTACATGTAGTCTTACGATCATGGATGGCGTATGAGTATACAGTGAGATGCTGAATTGTCATATGTGAGGTGTATATGCAAGTGTGGAAGATATGAGTGGTCGTGTGTGTGGATATTGGTATATTTGGAACGGGTGAATGGCCATTGGTGAGGTGTATATGTATTCCTGAAGTGACTCTATGCTCATGGGTGGGCTATATATGTATACACCGAGTGTGTGGCTATATTGTCATCTGTGTGGTATTTATGTATATATGGAGTGACTGTGGTGCATGTAATGGGTGGCTATCGCTTTCCACATTTAACGTTTCCTCCATTGTGCATAAACACCATCAAGATGGAGATATCTCTGACAGGACCTCTCTATTGATTAACAAACCCTTGAGTAATTGTGGAAAGCGATAGCCACCCAAGATACACACTACAACCCACGCTGAAGCTCGTGGTGTAAATCGCCAATCCCACGAGTGGATTAAATTTGTTATTCAGAAACACTATGCGTATATTCTATATTTAATCCACTCTGCGAAGTGTATGCCACGATCTTTACAGTGCGATGGATAAACACTTTCCCGTTCAAATTGTATGGAGAAAGTTTAATCCACTCTGCGAAGTTTATGCCACGATCTTTACAATGCGATGGATAAACACTTTTCCGTTCAAATTGTATGGAGAAAGTTTATTCCACTCTGCGAAGTTTAATCAACAGTAGGCATGTTTAATCAACAGGTGTTGATTAAATGTAAAATTTAAACAGATATGGCTTTATTTATATAGTAAGATAGGCGATCGTCGTATAAATACATACATGCTCTACTTTCTGTGATATATCGCAGGCATTCGAGAGAGTTTGGCACATGTACAGGTACATAAACTGTCTAGCTATGGAGTGCGCGGGAAACCTTTGAAATTGATAGAAAACTATCTAAATAACTGCCAGCAGCACGTGTTAGTTAATGACAGCTTTTCTGATTATGAGATCACCACAGCGGGTGTGCCTCAGGGCTTTATTTTAGTACCTTTTCTATTTTTAGTTTACATAAATGACCAGACACTCTATTTTTAGTTTACATAAACTACCAGAAAACATCAGTTCCGTGACCAGAATGTACACTGACGATACCTGCATTACTAATAACCTCAACGACCTGAATGAATTCGCACGGATTATGAATATGAAACCATAGCAACAAGCCAAAAATTGGCTGATTAGCTTTAATCCCTCAAAAACAATTGGCATGTCCTACTCATTGATTGGCACCTCCGGTGATATCCCTAATTTAACTTTTAATAATGATACCATATTTTATAAACACCTTGTTATTGAACTCCAATTTTATTAGCAGGGTGGGGAAATGTCCGGCGGGTAAATGTCCGAGTGGGGAAATGTCCGGTGGGTAAATGTCCGGGTGGGGAAATGTCCGCTTTTGAAAGTGGGGAAATGTCCGGTTACCGGAACGGTCATATAAATGAAACTATAAAGAGAGTAGCATTCCGATTATCACAACTCAGAAAATTTAAATTGCAACTCGACAGGAATACAATAGAAAATATTTATAAAACCTATGTATTGCCTCTATATGATTACTCCGATGTAGTCTGCGTGGGCACCAAAATACCAATTGAATAAACTGGACCGATTACACAATGATGCAGGCAGAATTGTCAGTGGCGTGACGCGCTTAGTATCAGACAAAGACATCATGGCAAAAGTCGACTGCCCCTCCCCCCCCCCAGAAAAGGGCGCGATCTTCATAAAATACATACTATGTATCACCAGCGATGTATATATCCATTTACGTCCATGGTATAACATTGTAAATCAGAGGCCCCTACTTACCTCACTAAAATATTACCACCAGGATATCCGATATATCCGAGTATGAATTCATAAACCCCGAATTGTTTTACACATATTTCAGCAATATTGAGCATTACAAAAAGTAATCCCCCCTCAACCACAAAAGCGTGGAACGACAAGTATTCCGCAATAACAGAAGCTCCGACGATTTCGATTTTACAGATTATCTTAGAATAATTGATCCTACCAGTAGACCCCCCAGTATATTTCTATACAGGACGTAGGAAATATAATATATTTCACGCCAGATTACGAAACTATTGTGGTGATCTTCAGTCTGACACATTCCAGAATTATATCTCAGGAAGTCCACGTTGTACGTGTGCAACCAGTGTGAAGATGCATAATTACAAAACCTCTATATAAATTATATATCCCTTATAGAAACCATGACACCATTCAAAATCATTTGATCACTAAAATCCTTTATTCACTATTTTATGTCTTGATCCATCCTTCAAAATATTACATCCACACATCTATTCACCAACACAAATCCTACTTAATATTAACATAGTAAACATAGAGGACAATATGGCTACATGCAGGGACTCGGGCTGGGTTTGATAATTCGGTGTTTATTGGCCTGTGCGATGCCAGGAAGACGACCCGGGAAGCCATGGCTTCGCCCGGATAACACTTATTTCTACATCTATTCATTTATATTGCACATGTGTACGTTTTTTTTGTTACCCAATAAACAATTAGTTAGTTAGTTAGATGCTTATCATTACTTCTTTATGTGTCCCCACTATACATGTCAGAACGAATGGAGATGTATCACCTGCTACACAGAGAAGGAATTAAATTAACGCATATGAACAATCTACTTGGTGGCATCCCGAATACTCCTAACAAACAAAATGGGAAACTGTTCAAAACAGTTCAGCATTTTATCGCGGAGACTAAACGTTTCTAGTTAAATATCACGATAATAAATTAATTATCAAGAAAAACATGTGTTTCGTCTCAGCATAGAATGTACACTTGGAGTTGGCACCCCCTCCAATCATTTTCATTTCACCCTTCCTCAATGATCTGTTACAATCTTCCATCAATCATCTTTCCCACTCACCACATGCAGCTGTAAATAAGTTATTGAATGTGCCACTTTGTTAAACTAATTGTTTGTATCAATGTATACCGGAGAGGGGCTCATTAAGTTTTATAACTTGTGTCCCAATCCATTTTGCAAGTATGTAATATATGTACGATGGTCCGAATGTGCATCTGAACGCATGCGCGCACTTAGGTCTTTGTAAATATGTTATTAACGCCAAACGGTAGTCTTTGTTGTTGATAAAACTTGTCTTTCTGTCGTAGTTTTCTTTGTTCTCGTGTTCTTTGTAAAAATATGTATACTTATCCACTTTTCGTTATCGGAGGATTAAAGATATATATTATACTACAAATAAAATATGTTTAAACAAACCAGAACGTCCGATATCGGTGGCATTTGCTAGTTGAGTCGTCCATCCGCTTTACCGACGATTTGTTGTAAAATCCGTTGTTGTTGTCATGACAGTATACTGGAGAGTAGACTTATTTGCATGTCATGTTTCAGCTGTTACTGTCTTCCTTGTGGCAGAAAGTAAGCCGGTCGGCGTAAAAACGCCTGGAACTATTTATTGTGATGATCTGGTATGCTCACTATATACTGTGTCAGACTGCATGCGTGCGAATTTATGGTATGTGGCGTGGCTGTCCGTGTGTATTTGCGTGTGGATGTCCGTGGCCGCGTATGCGGGTGGGTGCACGTGTTCGCGTATGTGTTCGGCGTGTTCACGTAAGACTGTGGTCGTTTGGAATGTGTGATGTGTTTTTTCTGATGTTGTGCGTTGCATGTATTACAAATGGATTACACAGGCATGGATTACACAAATTCAATACAGCAAAAAAATGTGTGGGACTCCGCGCGATTTAAATCATGCCGATAACACAATGTAGAAAGTCATATATTTGCCACCATGCATAAATAACCAGAACTTCCTAGCGATGGCATTTGTTAGTTGAGTCGTCCTTCCGCTTTATCATGGATGCAGTCGACTTGTTGGAAAATCCGTTGTTGTCATGACAGTACTGAAGTGTTAACTTATTTGCATGTCATTTTTCAGCTGTCAATGTCTTCCTTTAAGCAGATTGTTTTATAGGGTAGCTGATTTGTGGTTGCTGCTGTTGTTGTTGTTGCTGTTATTGGTATGATTGCTGGGAAGAGAGAGAGAGAGAGAGAGAGAGAGAGGGGGGAGAGAGAGAGAGAGAGCATCTTTAACACTTCTCACAATATGTCCAGCCTGGTGCATTTCTCAGCGGAATTATACCTGTCCATTGACAACCTTTCGAGGTTAGTTCACACGCCTTTTTCCCTCCCGTCTGCACATTGTATCCCTGACAACTACTCGTCTCTCTGCATGCTTCTCTACAATCTGTTGCTTCACCTCGAACCACATTAATGACCTCAGCTATGTTTCTGATGGATTCGTTGCAACAATAATCTGAAAGCAGAGAAATTTCTCATTTAAAGATAGGGGGCGTTGGTGGTGGGTATGCTGTTAAAATATTCAACTCCGTCAAAAACCGCCATAAACAGAAATAATAGTAAACTATAGACATACCATGTTTTTATACCCCATCAGAAATATGGCATAAACAGTATGTTATTGTCAAATGTTTTTTCCTTTGCTATGTAAAGAAAAGCAAAAAAACGTTACAGAACCTGGCTTTTGTTTAGATCCGGATATGGTAAACATAAAGAGCGTTTTTTGATACTGTTTTACTGATATGGAAACAATAAAGAGCGTTTATTTAATTTGTGTGTGATTAACCAATAGAATTGCGCTGTGTTATGTAAACAGAAGCAAAACTTCTGTAATGCTCGTGTTCACGTACGCCATCGTATACGCCTTGACGACAATATACTATTTACGCGCTGATTATGTTTGGCATATGAACAAAACTATATATGTTTTAATATTCCTTCTGTTGATGGCAATTTGAACAATTATGAATATTTCTGCAACGAATACCGCCCGTGCCTTTAAAGCCACATTGCGGTTTGCGCTCCAAAACACATAATATTATTCGCTTTTGATTTTTCCCCGGTATCGAACTATGTCGATAAATACCTGAAATGCAATTCTACGAGCATTCTGTAACGCAAACGACGCATTGAAGTAATAAAAAACACAACTATGAACATGGTGTTTTGGGTCCCAAAAGCAAAAAAAAACGACGAATTGAAGAAATGATAAATACAACTATGAACACGGTGTTTGGCCCACAGGTATTTGGCCAAAAAAAATAAATATATATATATATATAAAGGTAAGTATCAAGGCTGATAGTGAAACTAGGAGGTCAAAAATCATCCTCACAAAAGCAAAATGTTTTATCAAATTGATCTGGAATTCTAGCATTATGTGCCCAAGTAATCATTTTATTGGTTACAGTTTAACTTTCCGTCATACTTTAAACAAGTGAGCATAGAAAATCATTCGAAGTTGTCAATGAAATTTATTTTTTGGTACCCGAAACGTCCGTCCAATGAAAAATAAAAAAAATAAAATAATCCAACCCCTAAATCACCGAAATCTATACTATTATCATCAAACTAAACAGCCCTATTGTCAAACAGACGTTGTTTCATGAAGTAGAGCTAATTGGGGGGGGGGGGGGGGTGGTACTCAACATACATCGAGTTTAATAACGATTTATGTCCTTTTTTTCCCATCAGTTTTACAGATTTCTTTTCGCGGGAGGCCATTGTGCAAAACTGAAAGCGAAACTAACTTGAACTTTATTAAATTAATTTTAATATCTCTCTTTTAATTGATATCCAGCATTCTTAATGACAAAAATCGTGCGGTGGATATATAATACCCACTAGATAAGGAATTAGATAAAACATTTTTTCTTATCGATGTAAAATTATTTTATTTTGGAGTCATTTACTGCAGCGTTTCTCGAGTTTGTTTCGCACTTTAAAAATGGCCTCCCGCCGAAAGAAATCTGTAAAACTGACGGAATAAAAGACAAAAATCGTTATTAAACTCGATGTATGTTGAGTACCACACCCAAATTAGCTGTCCTTCGTGAAACAACGTCTGTTTGACAATAGGGCTATTTAGTTTGATGATTAGAGTATAGATTTCGGTGATTTAGGGGTTGGATTGTTTGATTTTTTTATTTTTCATTGGACGGACGTTTCGGGTACCAACCAAATAAATTTGATTCATCAACTTTAAATGTTTTTCTATGTTCACTAATCTCAAATACGACGGCGAACCAAACCTTTCTGAAAACTATGATTATTTGATCACATAGTGCTGCAATTAAAGATCAATAAAAAATAAAATGTTGCTTTTGTAGAGAAAAATGCTGACCTCTATCAAAAATGAGATAGATACCTTTCCGAGATTTTTATTAAATAAATTATTTTTTTTGCCTTATGGTTGTGGTTTGCCCCCCCCCCCACCAAACAGCCATCTGCACGACATGGAAGACCATTCTGTGTAGTATATTTCTGATATGGTATAGAAATAAAGACCGTTTGTCTGACTGCTGGCGAAAAAATTATAACGGCTAGAAAATGGCTGTGACGTATAGGCTAGTGCACTGTTTTTCAGAGCATATGAAGCCGGTATGTCAATATTTCGTTTATATGTCGACCTATCGTATATCGGCCCCCCCCAAATTACGTAGACAAAGGGTGGAGGTTCGAATGAGCCTCCGTTTAACCAATAGTTCTATTCCAATATTGCACGCTCAATAATCGATGGGTACTGTGTAATGCTACTAAAAACGGAAGTTAGGCATTATAAAGACAAAACGCTAGCTGTGTGACTTCACGACGTTCTCAGCATGCGTAAGCGTGACGTGTTGGAGAGGACCGGAACAGTGAGCGGAGCAAGCTCCGTGCAGAGTTCAGTCCCGCACATTTATTTATTTGAAACTTTAAAGACATATTATGTACTTATTCGGGTGCGTGGAACTAGTAAGTTAGTATTCAGCCACTATGACAACTGGAGGAATATAGCAAATCGACCTTACCACTCCATAGAAAACATCGTCTGAACTACGCGCAATTGTAAATATTTACTTCTCGATTCGGGACACAAACTATCTGCGATAAGTTAACGAAAATGATTTCGCCATTGAGGTAATATTTAATTAATATATAAGAATGCTGGTGTTTGTTGTCTATTTGGATATAATATTTTTTTAAATTATTACTTTGAGCAAGATTATTCTCCATTTCTATTTGATCACCATAGCGGAGTGTTTCACATCACATTTTTATTTGAGACTTTTGTGTATTCATTCTGCATTATTCTGAGAAACTCACCTGTCCATATTCATTTGAAAATTGTCTATAGATAAAGCCAGAATGAATTGTAACTGACATAACACTTCAATAAAATAAATGTTAGATATTTAATTAAGAAAATACACATGCCGGCAGCGGTGAGACATGGCGATGCGAGGGGACTGAACTCTGTTTTGCAGCTTTTGAGCGGAGATGGTAGGGCCAGGGACGAGATAAGGTATTCTACTCCAATTCTTGTTTCTATAGAATTGCATGCAACAGCTGTTGTTTCTCTTTCACACACTCATCGACGTGGTGATAGGTCGGTCAAATTCCTAAGTGTCTCACCCCCAAACTTTGGTCGAAATGTTCAATAGTTGGAAGTAGCAAGAGCTGGATAATAGCATTTGAAACGGATTTTATCATTCAAATTGTAACAGACCATAGCATAAAACGAAAAATTTAATGCAAATATATCAGGACAAATTTTACAATGTCTGAACGTAGCCTGGAGTAACACTGTGATTTGTCACCCGACACGTGACATGACTTTGGCCAATCAGAAGCGGGTAACACAGGGGAGGTTAACGGGGAGTTATGGGGTACCAGGAATTATGACTATTCCATATATAGAGGTGTTGTAAATTCCTATTATTTTATTTCACAAACTCCTCAGAAAACGATCATAGTTGTCTTTATGCATACGCATATAGTGTATACACCATAGCAGTATGTATGTATATGTATAAGTCATAATGGACTTTACATTTACATGCGTATGTATATACGCCACCTGGGTCTCTCTGTATACGAATAACGTAATAACCGAGATCTAAGGACACTAAAGTATTGGCTGATCATTAACTTCAGAGCTCTTGTGTAAAGGTGTTCATTATACAGTTATGTGCATTCGTTTTGGATTTTCTATCCCCAAATATGAGGATTAACACAAAATCCTTATTAGAATTTAGGTGCCAGTGCATGGCTATGCACGACGGTTGACATCTCGCGTTCCGCAACTTCCGGTTTATTGAATCGTCCGCTTATCCAATGTTATCTTCAAATTTGAAGAACGTTTTTGTCATTAATACACAACCGAATAATGGAGGCAACTGATTAAAGTGAACACTTTTTATTATATGCGATCCGACGAAGCTAAGTATATATAGGTTTATCACAATTTTACAGATTGTATCACAAAATAGATGGAAGAGAACAAATCAACGTAAACGTTTATGTAGTAAATAATCATTGACGAGTATGTTCTCTCAGGGAATTACTGTTCATATAATAAGTTCAACAAACATAAGCCGGTTGTTGAACTTATTATCTGAACAGTTCCCACAAATTATTGAATCGGAATCCTGCTACACTTGTCTAATCTGTTCTGTGAGGGCTCATTTTCCTAAACACCCCTCCAATTAACGAATAGACCATTCCAATGTATATTTTATAGCTGATGGGAGTATCCATCTAGTAAATAAAGGGTTGACTCTCCCCGCTGCCACACAATAAATGTGTATTATTACCGTCAATGTGTTGTGTGCCGACTTCCGAACCATAAACCTCAACTTCCGCAAAATTGAGATATTCTGGATCAGAATCAAGAAGCTGGAGCCGGACGTATCTGCCGGTTACAGGAGGATGGCACATCACATTGATCCTTTGCGCCGCCCCTGCCACTCCAGGGAAATGGAAACACTCCGTGAAATGTGATAAATCGCTGAAGTCATACATTGCCGGTGACACCATCACGGAAAAATTCCTGAGTCTTTCCGCTGAAAGAAAATACAGAGCACTGCCTGTTAGACTTTAATTTCATTTTCAAGTCAATTCAACTTGATAATGCATCGACATAAATTATTAACATGTATTTAAGAAGAAAAAACCCAGAAATTTGCTAAAATGTTCAGTAATTGAAAATTTCATCCCTGAATCAACGACATTTAAAATTTTCAGACCTAACTAAAATATTGTTCCAACAGTTGTATGGAGTTTCCAACCAATTTCCAGTGTCAAATACTGTTGGACATACTGAAATGTCCATTAGTTGGAAACTTTCCTACCATAAAGGGTGTTATCAGTTGAAAGTTGAAAAGTTTGAGGTATCAATTGGAAAATTCCAACTGAAGGGTTGCAAATCTAGGAAGTTTTTCCAGAATTGTGGTCTACATTGGGGTACAGTTGAAATTATGTTGGACACCCAACACAAAGACCCTTTAGGAATATATCAATGTTTTGATATCTGGAATTAATGTTCTACACCCGGGGCGAGAATGGCATGTATATTTGTTATTGTCAGATTGTGAAATCAGCCATTTCGCGAAATAACTATGAAAAATGATTCAATGATTTCTTAATATATGAAATGGCTGTGGGTACCAGTCATTTCATGAAAGACTCAACTGTCAGACATTTCTGGAAATGACTAAACTATAGGCGCAGTAAATTCACAAAATGAGTGAAGTTAGTAATCGCATAATAATAAGGATAAAGTTTTACTATTATAATCTGTCAGTGAGAACTGAGTTTTGACCTATACTCTCGCACAAATATTCCATTGTTTCTCTCAACAGAACCAGGGTGTCGCCAGGATTTCCCCGACGCACGGACGCAGAAACGATTACTATAAATAGTGTATATATTTCAGTTTAATTCATGATTGAGTTATTAAAGCATTCATCCATTCCGATGGCCCCCGATTGGGGGAGGGCTATAGCTAACATGCTGGACATTGCAGATCTCCCCGACGGGGTGGGGGCCTAACCATCCCCGACATGTGTGTAACCCCCACCCCGACCCATCCCCTGGCACCACCCCTGTACATAACCCTGATTTTGGTGGTGTATAAGCTTGCCATGATCTAACTTCAGATCTTGCAACATGTAAACCGGTCTGCGATAGTCCTAGCTGTAAACTCGGAATTGTATATTTGAAAGTATATTTCAAATTATTTAGGCCTACACGAGTTGACTAAATGTATCATGCAGATAGTGTAAAGCATGTAACAATATTCCAGTCATGTCATGACCCCAAAATGACTAAAACATTCAGTCATTTCACGAAATAGCTTATTTTACAATATGTAACGTATAACATGGATGCTTTAATGACTCAATCATAAATTATCATTAAATAAGAGTTTACGAACATATGTATACACAACACATGTACCAAAATAGTTGTCATTACCTAGATACGTCGTCATTCTCCTCGTCAACGTCGTCAATGCCACCACCGTCGTCATCATCATCGTCATTTAACATCATCGTCACCTTCATCACCATCAGCATCGCATCATCTTAATTGTTATCTACCATTTTCTATGAAATTCCCTGATAAAATTGGCGATAACGAATTGGCGATAAAAACATCTGTATCATTATTGCAGTTGCGGTACAAGGCGCGCATGACGTCATTGGCTGGTTCAAAATAATGACTGACATCACATCAATTGTTTGAACAATCAAAACAACATTCCAACGTATATATTCTTGCGCACAGCAAGCGAACAGTTCCTAGGTTTTGACAGTATTTGATTATCTTTCAGCGTGTGTATTACGGTAAAACATATCACAAAGTAACTAATACATATCTCTTGAGTATATATTATATAATTAAATAAAAACGCAGGTGTAAGAGATTTTGTCGACTGAACTCAATTTCCGTTATGTATATTCGCGTGAACTTCCTGTTTGTGAGAATTTAGCAAATCGATCTAATCGTGTAACACTGATAGATTTGCAGCTTGGGAGAATTTACTCAAGAAAGCTAATCGTCGAACACAAATCCAACGATTTTGGCATTTAAAAAACTCCTAAAATGTAATGTTTTGGTCCATAAATGCTAGATAAACGTGTTATATATACACAATGTGTTTGTAACGGTATTCTTGTATCGCGACCAAGGTCGCCTCGTCGGTATAGGCCACGAAAACTAGCCATGTCGCGATACATTTTAATCGACACACACACTATGATTATAACACATATTTATCGCCATCATCATCATCATCATCATCATCACCGTCGTCGTCATCGTCGTCGTCGCCGCCATCGCCGTCGTCGCCATGATGATGATGATCATGATCATGATTATAATGATGATGATGGTCATCAACATCATCATAATCATAATCTTGTACTTACGCTTACCAAAGGCGTGTCTGCTGTAGACGGTGACTCGCTCAACGGTATAGCTCCGTTCCAATTCAACCATCCACCAAGGATGTGACTCCAGATTGGTGATCATAAAAGTACTTTGGTTCCCATCGACACCATTGCTCGCAGGATTTTTCGATTTATACAAACTGCTTTGGTATGTACACTGACCAAGCGCCAAATTTATATTCTCGTCTGAAAAGAATCGATGACTATATGTCAGGGCTGGGAATCTATATGTTATAATGCACGACATTGCACGAAATGGCGACAAGGTGTCTCAAATCGAAGTGAGTGTTCGCGTACTATTCTTCACCTATGTAATAACTCAACGAACTTAGAGCGAATGAGATACAGTATATAGAGAAGCTCCAACTCGTTATGTTGGGATATAAAAGATCATGAAACGACTTTGATAAATTTGATTCACAGCGAGTTATAACGAGTTGGAGATATTTTATATCAAATGAAAAAACTAGAGCTTTATGCCTTTTTAACAAATCAAAATGTTTATATTAACACCGTTGGCTGAGACGCGTCACAGCCGTATACGACAGTATTGCGCTCTGTGGCTGCATGGCGACGGAAAATATAGTCCCCAAATGTGCCTCTTTGGTTTTATGTCTATATTCGTTAGTGCAACGAACTTAGACAATAAATTAACTTTAATGAACAAAGCAATCATTTTGCGTTGTCTGATGTTGATGTAATGCGTGTCTTTTCGAAATAGTATTAATCCGCCTGGATCAATGTAAAGACGCGGCGCGGTCATTATTTTTTGCGCGATACCAAGTTATATGTAGCACGCGCCTATTCATCACTAGTGACATATAAGGAAATATGTAATGGCTTTTTTAATGGTATAATAGGGGTTTCATGTGATATATATGTATATCATTTTTTGCTAGCTCACTTTGAATCTCGTTGACATTAGAAGATATAAGTGCTAAAGTGACTTTGATCACCATTTCACCCGATAATCCTGTCTGTTATAGCTTCAATCGTTAAAGGCCCACTTAATTTTCGAACCCCCAGATTACATTATATAAAATATATGCCATATTATATACCATTTGAAAGAGGAAGCTCCAAAACATTGTATTATCAACTTATCCGGTGTAATACACTGTGAACATGTTGTTTTTGTTGAGTTGCCAACGCGTTTTGTCATCAAGATGGAAGTAAAAATCAGTATTATTTTCAATGCAGGGGGAATAACTATATATATTAAAGATAGAGTTCTTCCCCTTCCATTGAAAAAGTTTGAATTCTGTTGCATTCTGGGTGCCAGAGGGGGGAAGTCATTCTAGGATTTCGGCAGTTTTCTATTTTTCTGTGGGCATCTTCTGAGACACAGATGTTTAAAATAGTGATGAATTATAGTATTTTAATCATATTTTATGGCATAAATTGTTATTAAAACCGTATATCAAGTCACTATAAAAAAAATAATCGGCGACTCGAAAATTAAGTGGGCCTTTAATGTGTTATGCTAACAAGTAGCATTGTATCGATAACAAAGGCACCCGCAGACCCTAAAGAGTTGAGCATATAATAAGTATACACTGTATGTAGATCGAGTGACAATTTTTTGAGGTTGTGAAATCTGAACGCCGAAATCTGCTTAAGCAGAATCTCGAAAAATCTCAATTTCAAACTAATATTTAGAAGGGGGAAATCATTATTCTCTATAACAAAGATATACTTTAGTCTACTATATATTTTGAGAACTACGTATATAAATATATAAATATATAAATATATGTGTCCTTTATAGACTCGAAAACGGCTGGACCGATTGGGCTCAAACTTCCCATCTAAGGGTAAAAACCCAAGGGAATCGTCGTCGCGCGTTTTGGAGAAGCTCTGAGCACTCATTCTCCACTCCCAATCATCAAAATCACCGTGCGGGGGTTAAGGCAGTCACGCTCTTTATATTGAAAAAATTTGGCGTTGTTAACCGAGTAACGCTCTTTATTTCCATCGGCGTTGCTAAACGGTCACCTATGCGTACGAAACTACGGATGCAAAACGCACCGGAACGGCGGAATGCATTTATCTTGATTAAAAAGGCAGAATTAACTCATTGGAAAACAACAAATGCGTGTCGTGTGATTCTTATGTCTGTCGTTCCTAGGAACGGGGGAGATTTTCATTGAATCATACCTCTTTTAGGGACGGGTACCATAATTTCTCTTGATTAAAAAGGCAGAATTAACTCATTGAAAAAAAAAATGCGTGTTGTGTGATTCTTATGTCTGTCGTTCTTAGGAAAGGGGGGGGGGGGAAATTTCATCGGGTCAGTTTTTCCGCCCTAGGAACGGGTACCATAATTTCTCTTGATTAAAAAGGCAGAATTAACTCATTGAAAAACACAAAATTAAATTAAAAAATTAAAAAGGCAGAATTAACTCATTGAATAACAACAAATAAAATAAAATAATTAATTATTAAAAAAAAATATATTAAATTATTATTATTATTATTTTTTTAAATGTCATGTTTCTGACCAACCACGCCAGTGGCGGGCTAACCTGCAAGTATTATATATAATAACACATGAGAGATGTGCTATAATTATGTAAAAAGTATGTGAGGTCAGTCTCTATAACCACAATACATGGTACGTACGTTATTTGGCAGACATCCCTATTTATTCTCATTTTATCCTCCATAAATATAGGGCCTTTTCGAAAACCCACCCCAAAGTTTTTGCATGCAAATATGCGCCCGTGCATGCCAAGAGGTGGCTGTGTCGACCAGTGAGGTGCCGAATCGAATGGGTGTGGTTATAGATAGTAGAGACCTTTCGCATCCTCACGTTTACGAATACGGATAGCTATTCGTAGTCGTAAGTCTATCCGTGTGGCCAAAAAGTCCTTTCGCAAAACGACTACGCGTAAGAGTTTTGACGAACACGTACCATCATTATTTCGTACCACTTTTACAACTCAAAGCGTGTGTTTTGGTATACAGTCCCTTAATACTTCACTTATCGTCTCATTTGCAACAATGCGATAATCATGACCTGTTTATATTGTCAATAATTCGACCAGTCACAACGTACGACCCGGGATTCTCGAGATATATTATGGCAATACAGGTATAAATGCCAGGTCATATGTGGTGGAAATTCAGTTCGTTGTTATCATATGGATGACCTGATAGGCGTTATGCTGATGGGGGAAGAGCGGTTCCTAAATTTGGACCTCACGTCAACCACAACGCCACCACTTCAAAACCCTTTCAGTCCGCAATTTCATTTCAACGCGATTTCTGCAGAAAGACAGTCTAGCCAGATTATGCCATCCCCCACAATTTACGACAGAATTATCCATAATTGTCATCATTATTATGTAATATGTATGTGCAAGGACGTGGCTAGGGGGTTTCCGTTGGGGGTGTGCACACGACTACGGGCAATAGACCAGGACCCACCGGGCCGATCATGGTTGTTCGGCCCGGTGTGAGAAAATTGTGAAAACTAAACAAGAAAATCGCAAAATCCTAGCATCTAGACTGACCTCAAACTTTCCTAGTTTTGGAAATTTCAAACCTCATACTCTCCCTTAGTTTGGAAATTTTCAGTCAACGATTTTAACCAAATGTAGTAAAATATTGTTTTCTTAAACTCATTAGCAGTTTTTTATTGGCCACGGGGAGGGACCAGGACACACCGGGCGAAAGTTTTTTTTAAACGTGAACAAGAAAATCGCAAAATCCTGGCATCCAGACTAGCCTCAAGCATTCATAGAGTTGGAAATTTCCAACTGATGACAATTCCAGTGACAATTTTGACCAAATGTATGACAATATTATTTTCTTAAATTGGAAATTTCCAACCTGACACCCCTAAGGTTGGAAAATTTCTAACTGATGGCCATTTCAGTCCAAAATTTTTATCAAAAGAAGGAAAATATGCAAATATTGGTCCAAAAACAATAAATTCCCCACAATAAGTTGTTTGAAAATCAAACTACAAGAACATTATCAACCTATTGTTGGTGTAAACTTTCCAACTAATGTTGTGTCAGGTATGAAATTTCCGAAATTTTGACCAAAGTTGGAGGGTGAGACACCCCCAACCCCCCCCCCCATGTCGCCACGTCTCTGTGTATGTGTATTGGGAATCAATTAATATCCTATCCTATCCAGGCCTATCACCTCTTTGGGTTTAGGAAATCAGACATAAGTTTGCTGTGCTCGCTGATGTGCATCACTTCTGATTTGTCCTATCAAATCGTAACAAAGTCGACACGGTGATGTTGGTGGGTGTGCCAAATATTCTTTTAGTACCACCAAATCCATGTCAGTCGTGTTTTTTTGGCGACTGGTTTCATAGTGTACTTCTATATATTACTGCAAAGTGTTGTGTCGCAGCCAGCGATTACTATCCGTTGTGAATAGCGATCTTATTTCGCGGGAAGCTCGAGATTCACGGCGACGAGTACAGTGATTGTCAATCTAAACAGCACCCGAGGTTGTAGCTCAATACAACTGGATGGTTTACATGATATACATATACAGTCTCGAACGGAGTAAAGTGATATATTGCAGAAAATAAATTTCAGGTGTTATTTGAGCTTATTAGAAACCATGAAATCGTAACCGTTATTGCGGATAGTAAAATACGACAACGATTAGAAAGTACACAAATGTTGGTGACGTAGTACCCTATCCGTATCCGTAATCGTAAACGTGAGTTTTGCGAAAGGTCTCTAGTAGCGAGTTTGCGGGTACGGGTGCCGGTGAATCGGTGAAATTCGTCACGCTCACTTGCGTACTTTCAATGCAGCGCATATACAGCGATAGGGATTTGGAACGGGTAGATGTATCCCATTGACCGGTAATCTTTCACTAAAGTTTTTTCACTCAAAAGTACATGAATTCTATGAAATAGAAGTCAGCTATGCATTAATCTATTTACTGCAAGATTTCATGGGCAAATCTCATTGATAAATCTGTCATTTAAGTCATGTTTTATGTTCAAAGTATCGAGGCGGCTTCAAGCACTTAGATAACTACGGAACGCCAATTTGTTCAATAACAACTGTCTTCACTCCAGTAATGACATGATTGTCATGATTAAAGGTACTAAATCAGATTCGATGGTCCCCATATCATCAGATTCCAACACAAATAATGCTAACCGCACTCAGCTATACTATACATTTGCCCAAAACCTGTTATTTATCAACATTTTGTGAAACGAAAAAAGCCACTTGATTTTAGAGTTATCCATCTTCATCCGCAATTTGGTCCGAGACCGTCTTCTCGTCGACTGTTTACTGGGCCTCTAAAAATATCGGTGGTGAAAAATAATAGACTTCAAAAATCGATATCTGACTCTGAGCTTAAAATGATGTGTGGGTTACTCTATTCGAATCAAATATTTTTACCCCGCAAAGCCGCGGAAATAGTAATTTGCGAGCGTTAATTCGAATTATGCACGAGAGTGAGTTGATGGTGCTATACGCAGTCTCGACACATGGACGTGATTGTAGAGGGTCTCCGCGTTAAAAGGGGGTATCCAGCTTCAAATTCCCAACCATACACCCACTTGATCGTTGGGTAATTCCAATTGTGCATCCCCGTTGGGCTTTGATTTTTCCTAACTGTTCCTTAATGCCTAAATTGTAGTCTGTTCTAAATGGATCAGTAGTCTTGTTACCAGAAGTCCTGGGGGGATTCCACTGTGCCGACTAATACGTGAACATTTGTAGATCTGGACCTGGAAATTGCACAATCATAACATATAGTGGTCTAATGCCAGGCAAATGAACGCCCTGATTTGTTTTTCTTAAATTAATTATCAGTTTTGACGGGCCACTGCATGGGGAAAGACCAAGATACCCCGGGTCGACCATGGTTCGGTCCGGTGTGTGAGAACGTTTTGAAATCTGAATATGAAAATTTATAATCCTAGCATCTATATATAAACTGTCCCCAAGCTTTTCATTTGTTGGATATTTCAAACCTAAGGTTGGAAAATTTCCAACTGTTGGCCATTACAGTCCGAATTTGTTTACCAAAAGTATGAAAATATGCAAATGTTGGTCTAAAACAATAAAAATTCCCCACTAATAATTCTTCGACTATTTCCGTTATTTCGTCAACAACTCTTCTTCAAATATCTCCGTTATTTCGTCAAAAACACTTCTTCTCATACAAATCACCGTTATTTAGCAAATTAATATTATTTATAGAGTTATTGCCCTTCATATTAAATATGAAGCTAACATGCAGGATTAGCAAAACATGTCTTCATTTAGTGGACAATCCCAAGCTCGCGTGCCACGCGTGGTTGGATTGTCCATTTATTAATGACCATTTTAGGTACCGATTGTCCATTTATAAGTGGACAATCCTTGAAGAATTGCCTGGAAATTTTCAACTGACGTGTTAGGTATATGAATTTTCCAACTGTTGAACAATTTGACAACAGTTGGGATGAAACACCCCAACCCCCTCTCACCACGTCTCTGTATCGACCCTTTGTACATGAGCATAAACATATCGTGAATGTATTACACTTTTGAATACAACCGCTTAGTTATTTTATCGTATGTTGGTGACTGATTTTTCATTTTAATATAGATTAGAAATTTACCATTTGAACGGACATGGCGCATTTGAACCTCAACACTGTTCTATATTGTAGTGGTGGTAATATATAGGTCGACAATGACACGAAATACCGATATACATACATTATACTCTGCACAATCTTACCATCGTCGGAGCGACTTTCAGCTGTTTTTTGTTTGTTTCGCATAGACGTGAAGCAAACGCTTTTTATTCAAACCATATAATGAATAGTTTACCATTAAACACCCTTTATCGTTAACAAGTATAACTTTTCTACCTACCTGCGGGTTTAGATCCAGACAAATATCCCAATTCTTGGGATGAATATTCCCTTGCCCCGATCTGTTGAAAGATTCCAACCCATTTTCAATTAATATCACTAAATATTCCCCAACTAATATAAAGGGCAATATCGGTCCTATATCTGACTGAAAGTACATATAGGACATTCTTGGACCCTGGGTTTAAAAACAACACCGTTTACACCGAATATTGGTTGGAAAATTTAATTAGCGTAATTGTATATTTGAGCTATCATAAGAAATGTTCTCAGTCAGAAAATTCCATCTGTTTTAATAAAGTCAAAACTCGAACGGTCTGTGAAATTATTTATGAAATCCAATTTTTGAAAATGTTACCAAAATGAGTCAAAGAAAGACACCAAGCCCTTCCCACTGTCGCCTCGTCCCTGTTGAATGCAAATCATTATAATCAGAGGTCAATCACATAACCATAACGGCAAGTACAACGTCGGCCAATAAAGCGAATGCGAATAACAATTAACGCTTCCATGACGGGAGCCGCGCTGGTGCAGCATTAAAACACTGTGTCAGTGCATTCCCATATATATAAGAGTTTCCCATATATATAGGGCCTCGCATATACAAGAGAATGCACTGGCTTACAAGATCAAGGTAAATATTGTTTGGCCAATGGGGCGACTCGCATATAAAAGAGAATTCATTGGCACAGGGTGTTTTGGCAAATTCAGGAAGCTCCAGTTATGAAAGGGTTAATATAATCTGGTCGTTGAAATAAAGAAAAAATGCAGGTTAAACCTAGAACAAGTTGGTAAAAAGTGGATTTTGGTGTCAAAACATGCGCAAGTGACCGAGGAACAACGTATTATATCCACAATCCGATTTGCGGAACTTTTATAATTCAAGATGGCGACGGTCATGGTTCTGGGTACCGCATGTTGTTTTAAATGCGAGCATAAATTAACATTCTGTGTTTGGAAATTGCGCGTTTACTTTCGAGTGTATGTAACATGAGAAGTGGAAATAATAGGCTGTGTGTAAACCAAACTACAGTAATCCAGGCCCAGAAATGGCTGTCAAAATGGCCGGAATCTAATGAAATTTTACAATGGCAGAAAACACACACAGAAAACACACACTGCAAGGTGCCCAACAGTTTGTTGTGAGATTCACGTGTACCTTCGGGGTCTTCTACCGCGATTAACAATTCCCAATCAGGGGTTTTATTCACTTTTTTGTGGCAATGTACGTAATAGTACTGTACGGATAGGTAACAAAATAAATTAATGCATGGTTTATACACCCATTGAATAAACGCGACCACAAGGTTCGTTTATGTGGATTTTCAATTTAATATACCGGCTATGTGCTGATTAGAATTGTTCTAAATTAATCGGCTTTCCGTGAAATACCGCACCAGGCTGAGCGCAGCGCTTCCTTGTTATGACAACATGAATAATATGCACCTTCCCCCTATCCATCCACACCAACCCCAGACCTACGTCCATTTTATTGGTTTTGAGAACAAAAATGAATAATAAACCAAGCGACCGTCCAAAATCTCAAATAAATATCCGACTTTATCATATTCCCCATTCATTTTCGCTGGATCAACAAAACGGGAATAGATGAGAATGTACTTCCGTTGCGAAAACAAAAAACAGTAGCAGAAGAGGTGATTGGTGTTTCAAAACGTAAGCATGTGGTTCTCCGATTTTTATATTGGCGTATACTGCAGATTTACTTTTCTAACAATGATGGCTGGACCTGAACATGCCTTAATAAACACGGTGCCGCTGTGTATTCAAAATGTTAATTTATTTAGGAAACTCTATGTCTCATTCGCCATTGAATGATGTTCTTAAAACAGTATAAGCATATTTGTTGAGATACTATATATACGTCAATATATAATGTCATCCCTGTCCATGTTTTTAAAATTAAGATTCCCACATGCAGGAATAGACACATGCATGCATGACGTACCGGTAATGACGCATAACTTTTTGTGCACGCGAGGTTTCCCCAAATTATCTGCACATTCTGATCAGGGCTAATGGTTTTCATAACTTGTCAACATGACAATTTTTATTCTAATATGATGACTAACATCTTATCGATAGGAATATTGGTAGAGAATACAATAAACGGATGTCATTTTGACTACATTACGCGACACTTTATTTACCGGTATAAAGGCTTCAGATTTCAATTGCTTGTTAATGCATAATAAAACGGAAAATAAAATGAAATGAAAAGCATAACGCCCGCCCCTTATTTTGGGGTGTCCGTTATGGGAAACGTGCGTTATTCATTTTGGCCTTATACACGTGTCCCATCACAATTCTCGAAATTTTCAACACACAAATATCGTTACTACCAGCCAAAATGATTTGTTGTTTGTGTAATCTTTATTCAGTTCATACTCGTGGAAATGTCGTGGACTTAAAGAAGAAATCGTAAAATGTCGCACATTTCCAGATTCTGGCGCTCGCAATTCGTTAATTTTCACAGGGCAAAGGATTTGCCACATATGGATCGAAAATATTACACTTTTATTTAATATGCTCAGTTGCCAATATTTAAAAAAATAATTGCCACTCGATTAAAAACACTAATAAAACGATAAACGATAAAATGTTATAAGCAATGTCGTACCGTACGTCGCACAATTTGGAGTCTGGAGCAAGCAACAAACCCACATACCCGAATAGAGTGCATGTTTACCAAGACTATAGTTAAAGGCAGCTAGAAGGACTGGCCGGAAATTATCTATATAATTATTTCTCGTGTATGGGTGTCAAAGTATACCACATTAGAACAAAATATCTGTAAGCTCCCACCACAGCCAACCAATTAGAGCAGAGAATAAAATCTTACAAACTAATCATCGATGATTGACAGGTGATTGCCGATGTTAAAGCACGAGATGCATGACTATTTTTTTATATTCGCCAACAGAGATCCATTAAAATATGCGTTATCGATGAAACAGTGGGGTCAAAGATAAATGTTGTTAGTCATAATGACCGCGAAGTCGAGATTATGTACGGACAATTATATTATTAAATTTCCTTTAATTAAAAATACTAACTTTCGTATATTACTACATAAAATACTTGTTTTAAACTGAAAAAAGACGACACAAACCAGAAATATAACCCTGGTGTACATGCCGTTCGACCGCTGTGTAGTTGCCGTTCGGTCGTGGTGTACTTGCAGTTTGGCCGCGGTGTACTTGTCGTTCGGCCGCGGTGTACTCGCCGCTCGGCCGCGGTACTCAACTGCAGTTACAAACTCTGACACCGCGGCCGAACTGCAAATACATCGCGGTGGCAATGGACACTTGTTTTGTCCAGCTGGGTATGGTGATCATGATGTGCACCGCACGTGTTTTCTTCCGAAAATCACAAAAGACAACAACAACAATCGCCAACGAACCACCACATAAATCGCCAACGAACATGATTAATTGATTGGGGTTTATTGTCGCTTTCAGCAACTGATGCCATATCACGACATTGTCAATTTTGGTGGTGGAGGAATTCCGTACACTTACGGCTAATCTAACAGTGATTACAATGGCTGATAAATTCGTCGACCATGTGCGGCAAACCATCGGCCATCGGCGAGTCTGGCAACTCCACCAGATAACGATTTCGAGTTACAAAGTCCATGATGGTAACAAGCGGATTTGAACCCTTATCGCCAGCGCTGGAGTTGTATCCCTAACCGATTGAGCGTCCGAGGACCCGCGGTTGCGACGTGAACTCGCGTATTTGTGGTCTTGGTGAATATAACATTCGGTTATAAAAGTAATCCTATCCCCTATTATATCGGCTATTGTTTGGCAAATTTTATGAATGGATTGAAATGGCTAATTCGTGTTTTGGTAAATTACCGTTATAATCTAATACGGTGCTTTTCTGTGACAAAAGCGAACAGTTCATATCATTCAGCATGTGATCGAAGACAATGTCTGTAATAGTGTGAGACATGGATCATATGATTCACTAATATCACTAAGAACTAAATTAGTCTCTACCATAAATGCATATAACGGTGCACTTTTAAAGGTCTGGTGGTGATCTTTTCAAAATGTAGGTCGGATAGACCTACATGTATTCCTGAGAGACTGAGAGTAGTCTGGCTACATATATCCTGCGTCAACAAAAAGACACCAAAATCAAAGGTATATCTTAAACCGTTGGACACTAGTAGAAAACCAAATCGTATAAATCAGCATTATACAATGGAGATGTCATTGGTACGTTTGTACGTATGTCCATATTTATGACTACATATATGGGTGGTTATCTCGGGCAATTCCTCTCAGTGGTTTCGTGGTTCTTCCAATTTGTTTTCTCTTCTGTGCTACAAATAGTCTTTGTTGCAATTTTCAACCACATAAATTCAATCGATTTCGGCCGTTTGACGGCAATTTAAGAATGTTTATTGTTCAAATAAGTCATGTATTAATTGTATACATGCTAATTTAGTCTAAAGTCATGAACAATGTACCGTATATTGTGAATATTCAATATTGACGACCATCTTGGACGCCATTTTGAATTGTGAGTATTCCGCCAAGGGGGATTTCAGTGGGTTTTGGACGTCTTTCTGTTGTGTCATGCCCACAGTATGACGTCAAAATCGCATTGGTACAAATTTATTCTTGACCGCACGCCCCATCGACCAAACTAAAACATACGAGGTATTTATAGCCAAATATCGGGCCTTCAAAATAGCAACTTTAAATACGTTTTGAACTTTTCTCAGGAGAGCAAAACTTACAGATCGTCTCCGATAAAGAGCGCCCATACTGTTTTCTCAATTATTGTTTTGATTGATTGATTTTTTTTAACAACAAAATTATGAACACGTATATGATAAGTATTGTACAGGAGCAGCATGGCCATGGTTGGTTGGCTTCCTGCTGCCCCTGATTGATATATAAACATAATGATGGCGGATGTATTCAAAGATGTATTCATGGTTCCATACCACTAGATACGACACCAATATATTTATAAATCTATTTCTGGGAAGGCGACTATAGCTTTGTTGCGCTGAACAGTTTTACTATAAACAGAGTCGACACAATTTCATTGGTTATAAAATTATCAACAACAAAAAATGTTCTGTCAATTTAATTGTCCCTCAAGTATTCCACTAAATGACATTAATTCTAGACTTGACTGATTATGTTCCCAAACACAAACGTATGTTACGCATTATGGTGCTTATCAAGCAAGAGTGTCAGTAACCCCGAATACATCTTTAAGTATATGCTATATACATGCTGTTCCAGACTTGAACGCGAAGCGGAAATTATAATATTTTGTGTTCGTCTTCAACGTAGACATGGATTACTGATGGATTCGATAGACGTGTACTTACATGTGTCAAACGAAGACGTCGTTGTATCAACGTTCCGTTGTGAGTATCCGTCACTCACTTTAACATCTGGATCTATCTTGCAGTCGATAGCATATAGCTTTCTTATTTCTAGAGACATGACCACCAAGGCTATCACACACCCCAAGCATACGATAATCGGCACCGACACCAATACCACCATACATGTCCTGCTACGCCACACCCTGCTCTTGGTGACCTCCCCGACATCGTTCAGTGTAAAACTGCTCATTCTTGCAGGTTCAGTATTATGTTCTGTCAGCTCGGTCTTTAGCATACTAATGTGTGCGGTAGGATTTTTAGGTGGTATATATAATAACCTTTCAGTAGATCTAAAGCTACTTATTGGCACTCTGTGCACGTAAATCGGTGTATTAAATGTATAATGTAATATGATATTAGGTCAGCGCTATATATGATCAGCCCGCGATACTTACATCTATATATTAACCGATAAATTAATGTTCCATGGGAGTGCCTACATATAAGAATGGAGGAAATTTGACTGTGATAAAAACATCTCTATCAATTGTGGTGTCCCTCTCCAACACCATCCCTGCTCTGACGGTTCCACTTTGGAAAATTTTAACCATGAACACAATGATATTCCTCATAGCCCGGAGATATCCGTCTATACATGCACAAATATTTTCATCACTGTTGGCAACTACCTCTATATATTGACCCTCATGATGGCTCATCTCTGACTCCGATGGAATTACCACACCATTAGATTCAACATATCATGGGGAAGCCTTTATATATAAGTTCGGAGGATATTGACGGCAAAAATGTTTGATATATTTTGGTGATCCTCGTCGTCACCACCCTGCATGTCTCAGATAACCATATTGGTGGCCTTAGTAATAACGAACGCGTTGTTTGACATAACCCTATTGATGGTCTTAGTAATAACGAACGCGTTGTTTGACATAACCATATTGATGTCCTAGTAATAACGAACGCGTTGTTTGACATAACCCTATTATGGCCTTAGTAATAACGAATGCGTTGTTTGACATATTTATAGAGTAATATAGACATCGCTCGTATTAAGGGTATGAAGACGATTGGTTGCCGATGTTGCTATTACAAACCAATTGGGTTAACTTACTAGATTGGCTATAATGATTTGTGTATGCCATTGTACTTCAGTTGTAAAAACTATCAACTAATGCTCCCTTAAAGAGACTTTCAAACTGGATAAATTAGTGAAAATCTACTGAAACGTTTTAACTTTCCTATCTTCGTGTGTGAGTTACTATTCAGAGTTTCGTATTGATAACTTTTGTACTCAGAATTAGGCGCATTTGCTTGTAGAGTATTTGTCTCAGAGGCTATAAATACTATTGATTTCAAGAGTTCAGCTTGCCAAGTCACCGAATGCTCACACCGACAGGGCAAAAACAAATTAAAGGTAGTATTACTATGGAAAAAACAAAAACATTACGGTTCACATTTGGGGGGGGGGGGGGTGGCGATGTGATTATATATGCATCAGTTACTATGTACGATTCGTTACGAGTGTTGCGTTTTTGTGTAATTACATAAAAATGACATTCATTTAATGAAACGTGTTGCCACGCAAACATTTCAACAATGGAATTCCTTGGCTATTTAGTCTTGGTCGTGTTTCTGAATGACCGAGTAATGTCAATATGAAAAGTGGATAGGGGGAAGTCAGCTACTGAGTTATCACGAACAGCGCGTCAGCACCAGCACAATACAGATGTGATATAAGATGCTATAAATAATTAAATAGTGTGATTTCAACTTGACAATTAAGCCATTGAATGTACACCGACCGAGCAAATAAATAATGGTTCGCATTTTGGGAGAGGGGGTGATTATATGAGTCATTATAAATTTTTGGCCCATATTTCAGTCTGGTAAAAAATGAAAAAAATAAGTTGGTGATCGCTTGGAACAAATAGACATTATTGGTTATTAAAATAGTAAAATGCAGGCTTAACCACCTATAATTCGTATCTGGTTGGGTTGTGAATATTGGCTATGCATATATAATGTCTATACTATAACAACCACTCTTTGTACGGCTGTTATTAAGAAATAGTGGAACTACTTCATTTTATAACTCGAACATGTCAAATTGGGTTATATTAAAACTAATACATAGGATTTTTCATATGCTATGGTGTTAAATCATGCCTTGCCCATGTGCAGTATCAACTGTTTTTTCTAAAATAACATTTTGCCGATAGTAAAGATTGCATCAAGAGAGAAAATGTTATCATATTGAGTATTGGTTTAATGATCTGAAACCAATAGGTCCAAACCACTGGCCATTCAAAAATATCTCCCCTGGAATCATATGACTTAGGATTTTTAAATGCCATTATTCCCCGTGTTACAGGGAGGACATCCAAGTTACATTACAGACAGCAGTCGTTACAGGATAGAAACTTTGAGCACACCGGTGCGGCTGATATCACACTAAATGGACCAATATGTCGTATTTCGAGTATAACGCAACACTAATACAATTCCGCAGTCGGTCGTGCATAATGCAACATGGATATGGTTATTTCATAAATTACTGTGGGATTTCAAATGTCATATGTTACATTAAAGACAGGTGTGTTACACAATATACGTAACCTGTGCATTTGGACTCTTCCAGTTCCATGTCGAGGAAGGAAGAGCAGTTTAATATATTCGGGAGCTCACTTGTTAAATAATTTCTGTCAAATACCCCTTCTCTTGTCACACAAACGATATGTGGGCGTTTATTGTTACATGAAATACTGTTTTCATAATTGTCTTATTCGACACAAAACACGATGAAAATGGGATATTGAACATGTATTTTTCCAAGAAAACAGAAGGACAATGTATGGCTGAAATGAAGAATTCACCATATAGAATGAAGTTTGTGGAGACAATATATAGTGCGCTCCGCTGCCCTATGTCGTAACTGCACACACACCAGTCATGATACACAAAGTGGAGCATGTACTAGCGATGTATATGTACATATCATATATGTATACGTGAGTTACAATCGTGGGCCAACTGGGCCATTCAGATCACATGCGCTGAGTCACTAGAGAAACAAAATGGATGCTGCTATTTAATGCATCATGCATATGTAACCTACATAACATCTCAACTAAATTATGTTACGGGGAGCGTTTCGTGAGAACTTATTTCAGGTTAAGTTACACGACACGTACTGGCATGTAGATAAACAGGAATTTATCTGGTCAATTATAACCTGGCCCACATGCAAGACTATGTACACGATTAGTCGGTTAAGAATAAGTTAAGATTTATGTCCGAAGTATAACATTTAACCTATAACTGGGAAGATGATTTTCAACCAGTGGTGAACGATGTGGCAGATACGCGCATATGTGATTTACGTGCATATGCGTGTAACCGAAATCGCATAAAAGGCACCCGACTCTCACACAGAGATGCACACAAACTGAAGCACTAGGATCAACCATCGTGTCAAAAACAGGCTAATAAAGAGAGAACAAGATGCTGCGTGCAAATGGTAATTTGAAATATGTGTCACGGAAAACCCTAACTAATCACAACTATGGATATCTTCCAAACTTTTGCACATATGGCCTTTACAATATCTTTATAATGTATAACTGACATTTCAAACTTTAATAGTAAGCAGTATGTGAAACCTATAAATATACGGGGAAACTGAGAAAATATACTCGGCCAACAATCTTTCATAAATTCCAACTTTACTCAGTAATTCATTACATATTGGCATAATACCTTTATGACGTATACGGTTCCGTGAATTATCTGCACATCATTTTGGCCATGCAACGAAATGTGCATTCTTCTAATTTATATAACCTATGGAGTTTATGAACAACTCATATCACCCGAAACATTATGCGTGGCTAGATGGCCCCGTTGGGGTGCCCATCCTGGAAATTGCTAACTGCATCCCTTGGACTGGTACTTTCCAACCGATACCTTATAAGCTCTCTATTTGTTGGATATTTTCAATCGGGCTCCCCCTCCTAAGATTGGAAAATTTGCAACTGAAATTATTACCAACAAAGCAACCAAAATTACTGGTTGGAAAATCCAACAATGAGAATAATTCAACCTATATGTGGTGCAATATGTCCAACTAATATTCTGTCAGGCATGAAACTTCCAAATTTTTACCAAAGTTGACCCCCCCTGTTGACACGTCCCTATATTCAAAACATAGTTTGGCTAATCAATTGGTATTCAATTATGACATATTTATTGATACATTCAACTAGACATGGCACATTCGTCAATAATCACCTTCGCAAACACCCTAAATCGTTTTCTCCCCATTTGCTGTCAATAATTTCTGTCGTATCCCCCTGTTTACTCTCTACAGCAGTTTCACGCAGTCTCGTCCACACCATCAACCTGGTGTTACCCTTCGATTTAAATATATGTCTTATTCACCTCTGCATGCCCTACTTCCGTTTCACAACAATCCTCGTCAACACAATATTATCAACCTGCGTCTCTTCTGCGCTTTCATCACCAATGACATATGTCTTAACTACCTGTTTTACAAGCCTGTTCACTTTCTACTGCAGTCTCACGACATATCTATAGCTCTCCGCGCTCTCGATTTATATGATAATCCATCTTTATACCACTTTCCTCGAAACTGTCCTAATAGCATACTCACTATCTACTGCAGTCTCCGGACATGTCTCATCAATACTCTCCATCTCCATATGCATACCACTTTCCTTGACAACAGTGTACTGTCTCACAGAACAACTTCCACTCTTTCTACGACATATATATGACCTATGTGCACACTCTCTACTGGAGTTGCACTTTATATGTTCTGTCCACAGCATCAAAATGCATGACAGATACTACTTCCAAAAAATTGCGATAACAGATTCGTGAGTTCTACATCAGTGGCATTTTGACATATTTCTCATTCCTGTAACCACTTTTCAGGAAAAGGTGCATGTATATGAGCACGCCTGTCTGTGATTCACATTAGAATTCCCAACAATAAAACATTGTGCCACATATAGTTCAACAGTTTTATCACACAATTAGGCTACTGTGCGAGCAAATTTGTATTACTGCAACAAATAAACCTTCTAACATACTCTGGTCTTGCAGCACATTTTGTATTAATGTAACGAACATGCGATCTAATCGTGAATTAAACAGTAACTAATCATAACTAACTCAGCTATGCTTGCCCACCATATCACACCCAAATATAGCCATTGCCAGTAATTTATTATTAGTATAAAGGTGGAAGGTTTTTCCGCCTTACACTATAATACTAAATTAGTGACAGCTAATCGTAGTATTTCGTGTAACATTAATTTGTGCGTGAAAATGTATCACTATCATGTTAACTTCGATATTTCCAAATCAGTTTCACACTGCCCATCCAAATATGAAATATCTACATACAGTAAACTAACGCTGAACAGAATAACAAATGATTTCCAGCTATTACTTACAATAGTATAATCCATGTAACACACTGTCGTCCATCGTGTTACTAGCACAGTATTTCATGTAACGAAAACACCATTTGATACGTCTCACATGTAGAATATGTATGGTATATTATCATATGTGTTTGTTCGTGTCAGAATAAGAGCACGAAATCGACAAAGTGACTAAAAGCGGATTTTATTCAAAACTAACTCCGTTTTAAGACTTTTATATCCTGTAACAATTCAAGTATTTCCCGTAACGAGATTTCACATGATACACCATCCCAGCAAATGATATCTCATAGAAATATAACTTCTTCACTAAAATTAAAAGTTAATAAGATACCCAACAGTTTAAACGTAATTCCACGTAAAATTTAGGTGCATATATTTCAAATAGTCTGATCTTAATGTAATGTTTCATTTCCAGTAACAAAACAGGTCATTCCTGTAATTGTTTTTTTCGTAACAGGAGGAGACCGTTACAGGAGATATGTATTGGCTATCAAAAACAAAATATCTCAACGATTTCTCCCATCAGCGGGGAGATAATGTGACAATCAAAATTGATTTAGAGATACTGAGGTCCCTAGTTATATCGATTAAATTCACATTACATTTCAGACGCTTTTGAAATATACGGTTTTGGGTGCACCTACCTGATACATATTTTTTTCGCGACTCTTTCTGAAAATTCCAAATCTGCGCACATTTTTGAACATACCATGTGTTCTCACTTTTATATGGCAAGTTATGTAATTTACTATTTACAGGTAGGTCCTATTATATTGCTCTTATACCACTTCGTTACAGAAGAGGCATTGAGTTGAGGGACAAGATGTAACGAACAAAAAATATGTGGAAATCTTGGATATTGATGGCCTAAGGTTTATTATCATTAAGAGTAATGACCATTGTTCAATTACACATGAAAGTTTCCATAATTATTGTGAACAATATCTATAGACGGATGAGGAAACTCGAAATTTTGAAAATTGGGACATGAGTTTTAGTGGAAATTCAGCTATAAAAGTGACGCGTAGGGGGTGAATATACCGCTATACGACAGGTGTATGGTATATATTTTATAGAACTCATTGCAGGCCATATATAAAATCATAATTTGTCAGCATATATCTTGTCTAGAAGACGCTAGTGTCAAAGGACACGAATATGGGCAAAAATTGATAATGACTCATATGTCCATTAGTTATTCCCTACGATTTGTTTGGAGTTTTGCGTTGTTATATGACTACATAAAAGTGATTTGCATGTAACGAAACATGTTGCTAAGGGAACATTCCAACAATGGAATTTCTCTGATACCAGGTACGAATAGTCATATTAATATTGGTTATTCAGTCTTGGCCGTGTTTCCGAATGACCGAGTAATGTCAATACGTATAGTGGAGAGGGGGCCAGAGGGAGGGTGTACGTGTGGGGAGGGGGGGGGGGGGGGGGGCTGCTGGCTAATAAATAATCACAATGCGCATGCTCTGGTCAGACTATACAGATGTGATATATCTGATCAGACCGCTTTTCGACTGGGATGAAATTTTGTTTTAAGGTGGCTTGGCATCATAACACATTTAGAATTTATCTTTGTTTTTTGGCAATAACCAATAACTTGGGTGAAATTGGTTCATTTTATTGAAACCACAGTACTTGTATTGACCTTATTTCCCATTCGCACTGCAGAAACACTAGATGTGTTATATATCAAAGTTATCGGTGTGTGCCAGAGACTAAACTGGACATTGGCGCGTTGAAGGGGGGTAAATCTATTTTCCCTTAAGGTATACGTATAAGGTATACGATTTCAAGGGTTGTCTGAAAAATAGAAAAATAAGTATATGTGGTGCATAACAGCCAGTGTAGCCTGTGTTAAATGTGTCACTGGTTTGAAGGTTTAATTATTTTACAAAACTGCGAAAGTTCTCAAAAAAGTGAACAATTTTGATACGCAACAGGGTTTTCGTATTCAGTGAAGGCCAACTCTGTGTTATTGGTTACAGGAAAATAGCCCGATTTCTCTCCCGTGAATTCTGTCATCTGGGCTCGCAAGACATTTTTTTCAAATTGATACGATAACTTTTTTTCTATTTCAAATATTTCTCAGCTATAACATAATTCTATCAGCTAGAAGAAGCTTATTTACTGACATTCGCTCTATCATGGTCTGTTTTTGGGTTGAAAATGGTCAATTTGAGTCAAAAAATGGGTAAAATTGAGCATTTTGTGTGTGCAAACCAAGGGGCATAACTCAATGACAAATTATACGAAGAAGCTAAAGTACAGACAAATGATTAAACCTAAAATTTCTGTCGAAATTAAAACATGCTTGATGGGACATATGCCAAAGATAATGGCTCAGCATTGATTTGAAGCAGAATACCCCCTCCCAGGTTGGCGACATTGCTGGAAATCGTGTATCGCTACCTTAATTAATAAAGCATTTTAATAATCCATGTTTCCACTGTCTCAATAGAACCATGCTCTGGACTGTTTGACCGGACATGAATTATATGCGTCTACGAGTCTCAGCTGTCTGGACGTCGACGCAATCATGTCTGTGTTTTTTTGTTGCGCGCCCATGTAGGGCGTGGCATCGTGGTATGCACCATAACGTCATAGCGTCTTTATCTGTTTCCAAAAGGCAATCTTTCAATATTGTTAATTTATGAACTTCCGGTATGACGTAACATATTCGCGGAACAGATAAACAAAGATCCAGACAGACCGAAAACATTACTTGTGTCCAGCATAGACTGGCGCAAGTAAAGAGAGTACACCTGGTGCTGCATCATATCCTCGTGCAAATAGGTTCATATTAGATGAACATATTTGCACGAGAATATGATGCAGCGCCAGGTGTACGCTCTTTACTTGCGTCAGTCTTTACTGAACGCAAGTATCTTTGGACCTAAATATTCACATAGGTTCGTATTGGACTTATTTGATTATGATATAAACCCATAATGAGGCTGGTTATATATGTTATCTTTGGTACCGGTATACATATCTTTAATTCCTCCATAAATGAAGATATGGTCGGCGGATCGGTTCTGATTATGTCGTATTGTATTGACAACGATAATTCTTTGTGATGGCCACAAGTCTTGAACATTACCGTCATTGTCATTGCCATCTGGGCATAGGTCATCAAATATATGTCATCATATATATGTTATATGCTTGAGAAAGACTTAGGCTATACAATAGCTTGATACCTTTTGATGTGAATACCATATCAGTAAAGACACGTTTGTTCGGCAACCTGTAGCGAATTTAGAATGGGGTAATATATTATATTATCACTACATAGAATACATATTGGGCAATAGAATACTTACCTATCTAGTAGGTCGGGAACTCTTATAAGTTGTACATCGTGGTGTAATAGTTATCATTGTTCATTGTGGAATATTTAGCATTTCAATTAAGTCGTGTGGTCTGGTCCGAGGTTAGATTCTTTCTGTCTAGATTATATCAACCCACAATCCTCGGCTCTCGCTGTAGTCAGCAATTGGCTGCGATATCGTCGGTTTGATTGGACCGCACCCAATGTTTATTGATGACGTATTTTGACAGCGGCACATTGTTTATATTGGACCACGTGGAATAATTAGTGTTTACCAAATTCACTACACACCACCCAGTTTTATTTTGAAAAGAATGAAGATAGCCTGCTAAACCAAAATGGGTGGAGTGCCTATGACTACATGAGTCAAAACCCTGACCTCGCAGAAATAGGGTTATGAGGTTTTCCAATCATAGCTGGAACCAGTATTTTGGTTCTACAGTGCTACAATCAGGCTACCGCTCTGTGACTACTATTTCTTTAAACATAATCTACTTCCAATTTAAGAGATGCTGGCTTCGGTTTTTCAAGCCTTCCACTCCTAAATACACTTCATATTCAGCTGGTTTGGTGTTTCAAACCTTTGAGAATTATGTACAATTTGGTTTGGTATTTCAAACCTTACATGTACCAGACCCTGCCAGTATACAAACTATTGGAATCAAAGTATACTGCAGGCTGCTGACTCGGTTTTTCAAGTCATTCTATAAAAGTACTTGGCATTTGCAGTAGTGCGCGCAAGTACCTCTCGGAGGGAACTACCTTTAATAGTGGCGATGAATTCGGCAATATCTCCTATTAAGGCTGAAGATGTATATGGATGTCCCATTTCTTTGCCAAAATATGGGGCATCAGTTTCCAATAGAAGGCGGTTCATAGGTATTGATCTTATGCCCTCTTTTTGTAAGGAGTTAAATTTGAAGCACGACCCAGATATTCCGAAGTGTGCATTGTGGAATTTGCGGGACCATGCCTCGACCATATCTGAACTTCCCATGAAGGAATGGAGATGGAAGTGTTGGTCGGGATAACACTCCTTTTCACACAGGTGGAGCGCGGTGAAGGTTACATCCCTATTCATTTTGTCTGCTTTTTCTCCTCTTATATGCAAGATGGTCGGTTTTTCGATCTTTCTTGCATCTCTAAGGAGGGATTGAAAGGCCATATCTTGGTTGTATCGATCTTCGGAAGTGAGATCCATTGATCGATCTAGTCCAATTTCCCCAACAGCAGTTGTTGCTGGGTGGTGAATCAATTGATTCCACTGAGTTCTTAGTGCCGGATTTGACAGCAGTCTGAACTGTTTAGGGTGGAATCCTATGGCAATTTTCCACATGGGCTCATTGGTGACCATATTAGGGTATTGTAGGGGGTCACACATTACGTCGACTCCGCCAATCACCTGCACAGCGTTGTTTGGGAAAATAAACTTTGCTGCACTTAAAACTTTGTGGGGCAATCGCTTCGTCAACCGGTTGAGGTGGAAATGGGTGTCTACCCCTACCGGAACCAAAGGGTGGATCAGCGGTGACATAGTGACTGGTGTCGGTTGCTGAACTTGTGGTGGCAAAATTGGCCTTACAAAACATGGAGTGCCGATGGAACCCTGCAGTTTGGTTGGTACCGGTAATAATACTTTAGCAATCACCTTTGGTGGCGGTATCCATGACATTAACTGCTGAACTGCATTATCCCTATTGGATGCTGACGGTCCGCCGGTAAATCCTGGGGGTGGTGGCAATGGACATGATGTCCAGGCTGCCACCTTTGGTGGTGTTGGTGGTGGTGGTAATGGGCATGTTGCCCAGGCTGCCACCTTTTGTGGTTTCGGTGGTGGTGGCGGCAATGGACATGTTGACCAATCTGCCGCCCTCTGTGGAGGTTTTATTGGGGAAAGTTGAGCTGCTTTATCCATTGTGGATGTTGACTGCTCTTTAACGTTCCCTGGGAATAATAATAAGGCCACTGCGGTTTGAAGGTCAATAGCTCTATCAGGGATGGTGTCTGGCGTTTCTGATGTTATCAGTCGCTTAACTGTATCCCTGACTCCAGCGTCATTCTTAACCTCTTTGACCTTAGTCATCATGTGGTGACGGCCTATACCATGACATGGAGCTCTACAAAATTTCTTGAGACATTGCTCAGAGGTATCGTTATTGCACACGCCGTTATTTGGGTTTGTAATGATATTTATAATTGCGGCATGGCACCTCCAGAAAATTAGACAGGCTGGGTGGTTAACAGGGTTGATTTTGAAAGACTTTGGGATCCTCCAGCCTTGTTTTTTTGCACATTGCAGTCATGGTTCTAATATATATTGGGTTGTAAGATGTGGACCGGGGGAATACAGTCTGATCATATGTTGTGTTATTGACTTCATCCAACAATGTATTTAATTGTTTTAGGAGAGGCCAGTTGGGGTTTGGACGACTGATGACCATTGCCATTTCTGACAGGTCCTCCAGCGTCTTCTGTAACCACTTAGGGTGGGGTACCTCATCTAAGACCCACCAGTAGGTTGGTAGGTGGTTGGTCATCACATGGGCTCTTACCCCACCTCTGTACCCATCGTCCACAATAATTGTAGGGGCATGGCGCACCTGCTTTTTGTTTGGGTGGCGTCGGCTGAGACTCAATATTGTCTTGTGCCGGCCTTTTATTTGTTTTTGGTATTGCGCCCTGAGTTTTTATTGGTCGCGACTCCTTACTGAACACAGAAGGAGGAGTTATTATTGTTCGCGACTCCTTGCTGAACACAGAAGGAGGTACTACCCTATTTATTTGAGGAGGAGGAGGTTTGACGTAATGGATTTCATCGTCTATGATCTCCCCTTCTTCCAGTTCATGGGTGTAATGTTTAACCTCTGGGACTATATTTGGACTTGTTGGGTCACTAGAAACAGTCGCCTGGGGGCCAGAGGAGTAATTACCTCTTTTTCTAAAGCCTTTGGCTTTTGGTCGCTGTTCTTTGGGGAGGGGGCCCATATTTTTCTCTATCCATTCGCGGGACAGACACATGTGTTCATGTGCGCACCTGCGACATTCGTAGAGCCATTTGTTTTTTGACTTTGACTGGGCCAATTCATATTGGGAGAGTATAATGCTTTGCCTCTTTCTATTGTCCCAGCTAGTTCCTAATAGCTTAACTATTAGTTTCACTGGGTCCTCCAATAAACGGCCTTGGGCTACCGTATATTCTATAGCATATTCTCTCTCAATTTGATCTGCACTTGGCTGACATGAGGAAGTTGACTCAGTTTCTGGGTCTTCGATTTCCTCTTTCTTATTGTCAGCGGTTGCTGTCGTGCTTACGGAGGAAGTGGACTCTATGATTAAGTCTCTATTATCCTCTTTTTCTGCGCTACTTACTTCTGCTTCTACTGAGGAAGTTGACTTGGTAACCAAGTCTTGGATTTCCTCTTTGTCAATTTTACTGACAGCGGTGTCACTAGTTATTTCCATTGATTCAGGTTCTGAATCTTTTGGAATGACTAGCACTTTTACTTGCTCTTCATCCGCCTTACCTTGCTCAGTATCCATTGATTCAGGTTCTGAATCTCTAATGGATACTGAGCTTGACATTGTCAACTCTGTTGGATGTTTCGCCTCACCAGTCAAAGTCAACTCAGTATCTGAATTGTTGTCGCTAGTGAGGCGATTTATCGCAGCTATGGTATCCTGATAATCTGTTTCTTCCATTTTTAGCACGGAAGGTGACTGTAAAGAAAAGGAATTAGTCTGAACACTTGGTACATTTATAAGTATCCAAACTTTCTCCCTCTTCAGCGGTAATGTTAACACAATGTCCATGAAACCAGTCTAAACAGTGGTCACATTGAATCATGAACTTTCCTCTGTAGGCCTTTTTACATATGCAGAATATATTTGTACCTCGGTTGACGGAGACTTCTCCAGTTTTATTGAAGTTCTGCTGGCATTTTACTAACCAAGGTGGTAACACTTTGTCATTGCATAATTTGATTCGATCATGATTCACCACCGTTATTGTGTTTTTGAATATGACTTTAAAAAGATATGGTGTGAACTTGGCAGAAATGATTCCTGGACCTTTCCATATTGGTTGCAACTTTTTGGTCTTACCTTTGACATTTGCCGTGTCTAACAGATATACCAGGTCACCCACATTGTATGTGTGATTAGAGATGTGTACGTCATAATTGCGTTTCATTACCGCTTGTGATGTTTTAAGGATTAATCGTGCAATTTCATGACATGTTTTCATCTCTTTTTCTAGACTGTTTACATACTCTGGGAGCTCTGGTTTTTGTTGATCGTTTTTGAAATTGAAAACTAAGTCAGCGGGATGGTTTACCTCGCGACCTAGCATGAGTTTATTTGGGGTAAAACCGGTGTTACGGTTGACTGAGGACCGCAACGCTCCAGCAAGCTGGGGTACGTACTTGTCCCAGTCTTTCTGGTTTTTATCCACGTAACATCGGACGGCATTCATAAGAATACGATTCTGGCGTTCAATCTGACCATTTGAACTTGGTCGATAGGCTGTGGTGCGGGACTTATGAATTTTGAAAAGTTTACAAATTGCTGTAAACAATTTACTTTCAAAACAGGACCCTTGATCTGTGAATACCTGAAATGGGGCTCCAAACCTCGCAAAAAATTCGTTCACTGCTATGAGTGCCGTGGTTTCTGCTGTTTGGTCTGGAAGCGGTATACATTCTACCCATTTGGTAAATTGATCAATCATCATGAGAATGTATTTATTCCCTTTATCACTAGTGTGTAATGGTCCTAGAAAATCCAAATGAACTCTTTCCATTGGGGCACCTGCATGGTACTTGGTCATATCCCATTTTGAATGTTTTGTTGGTTTTTTAGATTGGTTACATTTAGGACAAGCTGCGACGAAGGATTCTACGTCTTTAGACATTCCATACCAACAGAAATTCTGCTTTATTCGGGATAAGGTACGTGCAACACCTTGATGGCCAGAAGCGGGTATATCATGGGCTAATTCCAGTACTTCGGAAGCATATTTACTTGGTATGACCAGAATTGAACCTCCGGATTTCGGGGTTTTATGTAGAAGTCCATTTTTAAAATGGAACCTTGACCGGTTTATCCAACAGTGTTTGGCAGAAGGTCCAGTGATGAATAAATCACCTTCACTGGGTTCTTCTCCTGTTTCCAACCAAGTAATAATTATTTCCAAGTCGGGGTCAGCTCTTTGAACTTTTCCCAACTCTTCTGAGCTTCCTAGGCTGGATAGTGCCAAATTATCAGAGGAGGTTAATTGTTGAATTAGCACTCCGGGCTGCGTAAGTGCTTTGTTGGCAATTTCAAGTTGAGTATGGGTCCAACCAGTTTCTGGTTCTATCCCACTCCACTTTGAGGTTTTGTATTCCCACTGATCAAAATTAGTATGGATATTTATTGTTGATATTGTAGGGCTAGCGTTGTTATTAACTTCTGGATCAAATTCTGACTCGAATTGACACGATCCTTTTGCTAATGGTACTGCATAATCAACATGTTCTTCAAATTTTGACCAGTTGGTTTGTATTCTGGTACAGTATTTGCATCCCCCACATGGCAAATCCTCAAGTTTTGTGTCAGCGGTATAACTGTGACACACTGGATGTGGTGATGCAATACGAGATAATGCATCCGCATTGGAATGTTTTATCCCAGGCCTATGTTGTACTACCATATCATACTGGCTGAGTTCCTCGAGCCATCTCGCAATTTGACCCTGAGGCTATTTGAAGCTGATCAGCCATTTTAATGAATTATGGTCTGTTCTTAGAATAAATGGCCTTCCCAACAAATAGTGCCTGTACTGGTGTGTGAAACGAACTACTGCTAGCAGCTCCTTTCTAGTCGTACAATACTTTATTTGTTCTCCGGATAAACCATAACTTCCATAGGCAATAACCTTTTCTTCCCCTTGTTGTACTTGAATTAATTCGGCGCCAATTGCAAAATTTGAGGCATCGACATCCAAAACAAAGAGATCAGTCTTGTTGGGGAGGGTTAAGATTGGCGGATTTATTAAATCCACTTTCAGTTTTTCAAAAGCTTGTTGTTGCTCACTTTCCCAGACAAACTTTTGTTTACCTGTAACTGCATATAGAGGCTTTGAGGTTTTAGCATAGTCTTTAATGAACATTCTGTGATAATTTACTAGGCCACAGAATTTTTCTACGTCTTTTGAACACGTAGGGACTGGCCAGTGTTTTACCACTTCGCATGAAGAATTAATCATTTCAAGACCATGCTGGCTAACAGTTCTGCCGAGAAATTCCACTTTTTTCTGACAGAAAGTACATTTTTTGGGTTTTAATTTTAATTTGTACTTGCGCAGTCTTTGTAAAACTAGGCGCATGTTTTGGAGATGCGAGATAAAATCTTGGCCTAAAATAACCAAATCGTCTACGAACGATAGAACAATGTCCCAGTTTAGTCCAGCTAGTACTAGGTTCATTACTCTACAGTACGTTTGGGCAGCATTGCAGAGACCAAAACTCATTTTACGAAATTCCCACAAACCGTATTTTGTTAAGAAGGCTGTTTTGAGGCGATCTGATTCTTGGACATTTACCGCCCAATAAGCTGACTGACAGTCTCCCTGACTAAACCATACATTACCGGATAACGAGTCAATACACTCGTTTATTAATGGTAATGGATAACTGTCTTTTACGGTGACCGCATTTACCAATCGATAATCAATAGCCCATCGAACACTTTTTTCTCGTTTCCGAATCAACACTGGAGGGCTACTCCATTCACTTATTGAAGGTTGAATCACTTTGGATTCTAACATTTTCTTTAAGTGTTGTTCTTCTTCGTTTACGAAGCATAGTGGTGTTCGACGCATGCGCTGTTTAACGGGTTTAGCATCTTTAGTATCAATATTGTGTTCGATTTCGGTGAAATCACCAATGTCGAAATCGCTTTTAGCAAATACATCTTGAAATTCACTTAATACTGATGCTAGTTCCTCAGCTTCATTGTCATTTAGTAGGGTTCTTGATCTGTCGAACAGATCTTTTAAATGATCGGGCATATTGATTGCGGTTTTGCATATTTTTATTTTGGATGAATGGGAATCATCGAATGAATGGGAATCCTCATCACTGGAACAGTTATTTGTTCCTTTTCCGAGGTTTTCTTCGATTGTTTTTTCATTTAATTGGCTTTCATCTGCCGGCATGACACGGTCAATTTCAGAGGCTAGTGAAATAATTTCATGCCTTTTAAGTTTCACACATGCATCATTGACGTTAATTATGCCAACTTTAGGTTTTGTGTGTGCACCATGTACCGTTCTAAAAATTAGCAAGTTATATAAACAGTTGGGTTCAATGATGTATTCATCATCTAAAGCGGTTTCTAGATTACATTGCAATAAAACTACTGAGTTTGGTGGAACAGTTGTAGTTTGATTTACAATAACTCTAGATATTTTTGGAGTTTCAGTAACAACCTGTTGTATTTTGAAATCCAAATTTGGCTCCAACTGAAGAATACCTTTGCAGACATCAATTTGGGCATGATGTTTTATCAGAAAATCCAAACCTAATAACATTGGGTCTTCAATTGGTCCTACATAAATTTTCTCGGAGAAGTGTTTATCTCCTATTGTTATCTCTATTGGACCTATTAAATGACCTTTGAATTTGGAATTTCTAGCGGCTGTATTAATGGAAATTGTTTTTACAATTTGGGGTGTTGGTCTCAAATTTGAGAATGTTTCTTCAGAAATTATAGTAATATCTGCAGCGGTATCGATCACTGCTTCCGTACTATAATTGGATATATTGATGGGTGTTCTAATTGCAGATAATGATTTTATTCTATTGATTGTGAGAATGGTTTCATCCTCTTCTGGTACCAAATAACATTTATCATCGAAACTTGTTTTCTGCGATTTAACATTGCTGTTTTTCACAAATTTTGGTAAAGTTTCGTCAGATAAGTTATTGTTGTTTATGGTTTGATCATTATCCTTTGTAATATCTGTAATGAAGTCATTTTGCCTATCCGGGCTACCCATCAGACTTCTTGATCGGACCCCTTCTTGTTTAAATTAAAGGATACCCCTTTTCGGTCCGAACTTGACTTGTTTTTGGAATTATTTGAGGGACAATCTCTCATAAAATGGCCATAACCTTGACATTGGTAACAGCGAGAGTTGCTGACCCTTGATGGTGATGGAGATCGGTCCGCATAAGGCGGTTTGCTCTCCTTTTGCTCCCTTTTGGGCGTAATTTCTAATTTTTCCGAAATTTTACCCAAAGTTTCCACTAACGACCCAATCTGGTCTTCCATGAAGTACATCCGAGATTTTAATGAGTGTACCTCAGTAGACATAGGCTTGTACGGTGAAGGTGAGCGCGAATTATCACTATTACCTTCTTTTGTATTTTGGGAAAATCTTGGCTTAAATTCCCTTCTGGCATAGTTTGGTTTATTTTGCCAATTTCTTCGATCATCTCTTCGAAATTATCGTGACCTATTGATTTGGAAGACAGTTGATGATGTGTCATCATCTTCGGAGTCTGACGACAATACGGTTTGGCGCACCTCACGTCGCGTCTTTGTTGAACCATAAATTGCCTGGTGAGTGTATTGGTGCCAACTGATTTGATTGATGGCGCTTTCTACACTACGAGGCTTCTTATTGGCAACAAATTGACCTGCTTCTCTGTCATTACATCCTTGACAGATGCGCATGATTGCTTGTTGCAATGTGAATTCTTGGGGCAAGTTCTGAAAAGCTCTTGTGGCTAGAGTCAAAGCGGTATCTGCCCAATCTTCTAAAGATTGACTGGGATCCTGCTTTGATTGGACAAATTCCAACTGCACAGTCTCTGGTAGATCATGAAAACCAAAGCGATTTTCTAAGGCTACCATGGTTTCGGCAAAGGTTGCGTCAGGATTTTGATCCATTAACAGGGTGTAATATTCGCTGGCTTTGCCTTTTAGGAACCAGCATAGTGCATTCATGCTTTCAATCTCATTCCATTGCTCGACATTTGCAAAGTTCATAAACTTGAGTCGGAATGATTTCCAATCATCATTGCCTTCAAATGTAATGTGTGTTGGGGTGTATGGCTTACGCCTCTCGCCCCTATTAAGATTGTTCTGATGAGCCTGTACTGGCTGTTGGTTATACATTTGTGGCTGTTGAAATGGTTGCGGTTGTTGAAATTGTTGCGGTTGTTGAAATTGTTGTGGTTGTTGAATTGGTTGCGCTTGTTGAATTGGTTGAAATGGTTGTTGTGGTTGCATTTGTTGTGGTTGTTGCATTTGATTAGGTTGTTGCATTTGATTAGGTTGTTGCAATTGATTAGGTTGTTGCAATTGTTGTTGTTGAGGCTGTGGTTGAAATTGTTGTTGTGGTTGAAATGGTTGTTGTTGTTGTAATTGTTGTGGTTTAAATTGTTGATATTGTATACCTGGGATTATCAACGTTTGGTTACCATTGGCTGACACCGGCGGTAAACCTTTTGTTGTTGAACCCGTGCTATACAATGTTTGTGTTGGTTGCGAATAACCTTGACCCACTGACATCTGATGTTGATTGTATTGCACACTTTGACGACCTTGTTTCCAATCAAAATGTGGTGGTGGCTTATTCAAATTTGGCATGTTCGCCACAAATTGTGTTTGTGCCTGACTGTTCATACTAGTGGGTGGTTGTGAAATTGGTGGATTGTATGTCGATACTGTTTGCGGCTGTTGTATTGGCACTTTGTGTGGCAAAATGTGCTTTCGTCTATTGGCCGGTGCAGTATTTTGCACCTTCGGTGGAGTCTTACTATTAGTATTACCAAAAGTGAATGTTGGCTTACTAGTTGACGTATTTGGCAACTGAAAAGTTGTTTGAAATGGCTGTGACGTTACTGGTAGTGTACTGTACTGTACTGCACCAATATTATTGTAACTTTTAGACATTGTCCAACTTTGGTTACTAACATTTACTGGCATTGCTTGCGCTGTGCCAGTACTGTAAGCACTAGTGATCGCATGTTGTGATGTCATGGTTGTGATGACTGATGTCTTAGGTGGTGTTGTTGTTACTGCGCTCATGGGAAATGTCGCAGTGTAACTTACACTTGGTGGCGTCACTATTCTTGTACTCATGACTGGTAAACCGGTTGTGTTTACCAAAGTTGTTTTTGGTATCACTCCCTTACCTGTCACATGATTACCTGTTGCAGTATTTGCAGCTTTTGTAATATAATATACAGACTCATTATCACTATCTGAGTCCATCCCTGGTAAATCACCCAACCATTTGTGTCGTTGTGGTGTACCGGTGTTGCTATGACTTGGTGTCATGGGCTGGTAATGTTCAACCCTTCTATTGTAATTCCCTATACATGGAGGTGATATGGGCTGGTATTTTTCAACCCTTATATCTTGACCATATTTCATGTTCTCATCATAAGTAATACCGGTATATAAATCTGCTGACCTATTCATACCTGTGTTAACTAGATTTTCAGGAGATATGTATCCTGCACCGAAAATTTGTTGTGGGAATGTCGGTGAAGGTACTAATGGTATTGGTGATCGCATCACATTTGGTATGGGATTCTGTGTCACCATGTCATTGTTGATGGAATTATCAACATATATTGGCTTTGGTGGTACCGAGAAATCAATCACTGCCATTTGATCCCTTGACCCTCTAAAAAATGGTATCATAAACAAATCTTCCTTTGAAAGAAAGCTTATAGCCTTTCGTCTTTCAATAATGGACTCGGCCACTTTGGGTCCGACACCGGGAATTGCTTGCAAATCATAAAAATTTGCTGTGTTTACATTTACTCTATTTTTTATGGAAGCCATCTTCAAAAGTAAATAAGTTAACAGTGAAATATAATTGATGTATTATAACAATCTGTAACAAAGGCCCTGAAGTAGTATTTAACTTCTTACGAGCTGGATGTTACCTTTAAATATGTGTTGACATTCATTATGGCAATAACATAAATGCAAAATTGAACTTGAAACATCTGAACCATATGGAATGCATTTATAGGACAAACATGGCAAAATTGGATGTCAAAATCTGGATTGGCATACAAAAATGGAAAATAGGCATTGAATATGAAAAATATATGGCCAAAAATGGCAATATCAGAGCAAAAATTATCAAAAATTTCAACTATCTCAAAAAATAGCAAAAATGGACATTTAATCAGGCAAAAATAATTTATGCAAGGTAAACAGGATCAATTACAACATAATTGGACAACATATAGGGTAATTAAATAATTTATAGCAAAATAGGACAAAATATATCAAATTATGTCAAAAATGGACAAAAATGTAGCAAATTATCAAAAATGGACAATATTCTCAAAAATTGGCAATTAATAATCAATCAAGTCATTCAGTTGAATGAATAATGGCAATATTCAACAAAATGGGCAATATTAATGCAAAATTGGACAAAATATGGATATTTTATCAAAAATATATGAAAATCTATCAAAAATGGAATTTAATGCAATATAGAATAAATAAATGAATTAGAATAAATGAATTAATTGGCAATATCAGTAACCAATACATTTTATAGCAAAAATTGGACAAAATTTATTTTGGACAAAAATGGCAAACAAAAAATACAATTTCAGTTTTCACTACTTATACATGATCCCATGGCTTACAATTCAACATGCCACTGTGTTTAGTGTCCCTGACATTGAATTGCAACACACGTGGATTGCCAATTGAAAAAATCAATATGGCCGTCCTCGCTGGTTCGATGATTAGCGAACGACGTCATTTGTAGCGAATTTTGAATGGGGTAATATATTATATTATCACTACATAGAATACATATTGGGCAATAGAATACTTACCTATCTAGTAGGTCGGGAACTCTTATAAGTTGTACATCGTGGTATAATAGTTATCATTGTTCATTGTGGAATATTTAGCATTTCAATTAAGTCGTGTGGTCTGGTCCGAGGTTAGATTCTTTCTGTCTAGATTATATCAACCCACAATCCTCGGCTCTCGCTGTAGTCAGCAATTGGCTGCGATATCGTCGGTTTGATTGGACCGCACCCAATGTTTATTGATGACGTATTTTGACAGCGGCACATTGTTTATATTGGACCACGTGGAATAATTAGTGTTTACCAAATTCACTACAAACCCATATAAGTGACGATATGAATACTGTAATCTTTAATTACGTGCATCGGTTCATTAAAGAAACAAAACGTTTCAATCCCGACGTCTGAGACGCGGAGAGCTAACACGGCGCGTGGTATTTATTTCACTTATAACTCGGACGCCGTGCTCATAACATATTTATAACACCCAATCAGCCTGAGAACCTTACAATCAGTTATGAGTTGCTCTTACCAATTAAATGTGTGGTCATTCTTACACACCTGGTCCGGTGAATACCAATCAGTACTCCACAGTTGATATTACACCCATATACAGTTCAACGCATTGTATTTGTGCCGAATCATGACATTTCAATAACTTTTATTTTAATCTTGGATTAATTAGAGAGCACACTACACTTCTGTTATTTTGTGCATTATTCCTACATATCGGATTAATTTATTTCACACATTCCAAGCCGGATTTATAATATCACAGGCAGCACTTTCGACCAATGTAAGTTATTTGATGGGGCCGGTTACCGACATATATTTACTTTAAATATCTGTTAGTTGTTGTCTTCGCTGTAAACCGTATGTCGTTGATTACATTTGCACATTGTGTTGGCGGGTTGGGGGGGGGGGGGGGGGGCTACCAAATGTTCCACTGTTCAGGACAGTAACTGCGGAATTTCGTCGCAAAAGCAAATGCCCATGCAATTCGTCAGAATACATCAGAAAACACCCGGATCTGAAGTTTCAGTATGGCGTATACTCGGTATAACTTTAATTAATTATTTAATTATTAACGTTTATATCTTTGGCATGCCGTATCGCGCATGTCTTCCATGTCGCTACGTCCCTGCATTTGCTTGTTGTGACAAAACATGGTATCACAGCCCATATTAGTAATGCTTACCTCGGCGGACAAATAATTTGTTTCAATGATCGGGATTGCATAATTGGTCAATCAAGGTGTGCGCCGCGAATACAATTCATAGGCTTTTTGTAATCACGACAGACCGTTTGATAGAAAAGGCGACGACTTAAAGATCTTTACAGTAAATAAAGGTAGGTCACTGTACCTCATTAGATAACTTCCATTGGTCGAGGACTGATTGGCGTGTTATAATTGATGATATTTCGCCCTTGATGTTAAATATTTATCGAACCAAGTAAAGCTGTCGACACAATGCACATGCAATACCTTTATCTCTCTCCCTCTCCCCCCCTCTCCCCCTCTCTCTCTCTCTATCTCCCTCCATCCTTCCTACCGTTTGCTTAATTTCTGTATCTATCGCATTGTTGTTGTATCACTCTTCCTTCTCTCTTCATGTGAAACAATCCATCAATTCTATCTACTGTTAGTTGTCATATATACTTGTACATAGCTATATTGTTATAACATATTTCCTTGCTCTTGTCAGCGTTTAATTTGTATATAATCAGTGTTTTGACAATGGGGAGAAGATGTTACTGTAAGTGTCATCACTTGTCATCCCATCCCTTTTGCCTGTGTGTATGTTAATACTATACATTGAGCAAATAAAATATGTTTAAGCTATATATCATCATCGACATCGTTCTATATTGCGTCTGATTCTGCCAATTGCGATATACAATCTATTCATTGTAATATGGATTGATATTTGTAAGTCCTACATAGATATGGGTAGAGTACAGGTCGTCGTTATTATTATCGTCGTCATCGTCGTCGTCAAAGGTCTCACAATACATAAGGACAGACCAATTTTATTGTTTATTTTTCAAACATTGGATAAATATCTATAGATGCAGGTTGCGGAAAAAAAACCTCAATCCGGAAATAAATTTGGTTCCTACACTGTTAGAAAATAGGCACAGGAAACAAGCTGAAGAACCAGTAGCTGGTTCTTCGTGCTTCAAGCACAGTTGTAGAACCAAAATTACATACAATTACTGCTGTTTTGGTTCTTGAGAATTGAAGAACCAAAAGTGGACAGACGGATTATTTACAACTAAACTTCAATTATCGTCGTCGTTTTCGTCGTCATTATCATCGTCGTCATCGTAATCATCGTAAGCATCTTAATCGTAATCGTCATCGTCAACGCCGTCGTCATCATCGCTGTCGCCATCGTAGTCTTCACCATTATCATCATCACCATCACCATCGCAATCTTCGTTGTAGTCACCGTCATCATCGTCGTCGTAGTCATTACCATCATCGCTGTCGTCTTCGTTGTCATCATCATGATCATCATCGCTGTCGTTGTGGTTATCACAATAGCCGTTGTCATCACCGCTGTCGTCGTCGTAGTCCTCAACATCATCATCGCTGTCGTCGTAGTTATCGTCAACGCTGTCGTCGTCGTACGGTCGTAATCATAATCAGTGCTGTCATCGTCGAAGTCATCATCATTATCATCGGTGTCGTCGTAGTCATCATCATAATCATCGAGGTTGTCGGCGTAGTCATCATCATCATCATCTCATCATCGCTGTTGTCGTCGTAGTCATTATACACGCTGTTCGTTATCATCATTGTCACTGTCGTCGTTGTCGTCATAATAATCATCGTCGTCGTTATCATCATCTCCGCTATTGACAGCATGCCAGCATCATCCTAATTATTACCATCATCACCGTTGTCGTGTAGCAACATGGTCAACATTATTATAATAGCCATCGATGTCGACATCGTCATCATTATCATCACCATTATCGTCGTCGTTGACTTCATCGACGCCATCTGTTTCAATTACGATCACCGGCGAAGTTGTCGTATATATAATTGTTGTCGTCGTCATCATCATCGCTATCACCTTCACCATCCGCACGCATTAAAGCCGTCCTCGTTTTCGTCGTTGTCGTCAACAACATCATCTATTTATAACGTTGACGACGACAGCAATGATGATGACCACGACAACGACAACAATGATGATGATGACCACGACGATGACAGCGTTGATAATGATGATCACGACGACGACAACAATGACGATGATGACTACGACGACGGCAGCGATGATGATGACTACGACGACAGCGATGATGGTGATTACTACGACGACTGCGATCATGATGACTACTACGACAGCGATGACGACATCGATGATGATGATGACGACGACAATGATGATGATGCTGATGACTACGACAACGGCAGCGATGACGATGACACCACGACGACAGCGACGATGGTGATTACAACGATGACGACAGCGATGATGATGATGACTACGACGACAGCGATTATGATTATGACTTCGACGATAAAGATGATGATGACTACGACGACGATAGAGATGATGGTGACTGCGACGCGACGATGATGATGACAATGTTGATAACTACGACGACGACAGCGATGATGATGATGGTGATGACTATGACGACGATGAGGATGATGATGATTGTGACTACGACGATGATGATGATTGAAGTTTAGTTGTAAGTATTCCATTTGTCCAATTTTAATTCTTCAGACGTACCTCTTGTTTTTCAATTTCAAAGAACCAAATACAGCAGTGATTGTAGTTAATTTTTGTTATGTTTCCCCTAGTTTCTTTTTCATATTTTTAATAACAATTTAATTTATACCAAAAAGAAGTAAATTATGTGAGGAATTTAATCATATTATTATATATTTATTGGCATACTTATGCTTTTGTTATCGGTTTCGTAACTTATGCAATCGATATTTCACACCGTTATTTGAGCAGTTCGAGAACAGTCACCTCGGCTTAGGAAACAATCTTCCTTCACCTCTAAGTTTGTGACATACCACATAGCTCCAGCCGATAAGAGTGGTCGATTCTCGGCCTTTTGTCTCGAGCCCGTGCTGTGAGTTATGTCCCCGACGATGGTCACCCCATCGGACGGGACTTCCACGGTGTGGGTTCGCAGCTTGAGGAGGACGAGTGGTCCTGACTGACTGACTGACCCCGACAGGCAATTTGACCATCTCGTAAGGGTGGGTCACATCTTTCGGGGTGCTCCAGTCTATAAGAGTGGCCCGCAATAGCCCCGGGCAAAAAAAAGAAGAAGATAAGAGTGGTCCGCAATAGCCCCGGGGCAAAAAAAAACAAAAACATTCATGATTAACTCGTTTGGTTTCCGAATTGTTTGCTAGCTTTAGAGGAGGGAAATTCTTAGACATGTTTACATTTGTCCCTTACGAAAAAGGAAATCGGTTCTCTGCGAAGAACCAGATAGGTTCTTGACGGAAAACCGATCTGGTTCTTAGCGAAGAACCAAATCGGTTCTTCGTTAGGATCCGATTTGGTTCTCCGTGAGAAGGCCATCTGGTTCTTCCCGAAGAACCAGATGGGTTCTTCGTGGAGAACCAAATTGGGCTCTTTGGTTCTTGGAATTGGCCCGGATAATTAGGTTCTTCGCGAAGAACCAAGACAATTGATCAAAATTATTTGGTTCTTCGTGAAGAACCAAGAAAATTTATGGGGAACCAACTGGTTCTTGGGAAGAACCAAATAGCTTGGTTCCGCCACTGGGACAGTTTGGTAATTGTAGTAATTGTAACACAGTTGAACTTGTTGTAGAACTTGTTGTAGAACTGGTTGTTGGTAATAATTTTGGTTCTTCATTTGGTTCTTCAGTGATGTCAACAATATTTCTTATTTGGTTCCTCGTCAAACAATTTGGTTCTTCGTCAACCAAGAACCAATTGGTTCTTTGTTTGGTTCTTCAATAAATGGGTAAAGAACCAATTGGTTCTCGACTGTGAAGAACCAACTCTGTTGGATCCTCCAGCGGGACAGTTTGTAGAACCAACTAAGTTTATCTGGTTCCCCACATTATTTGCAGTGTACGGATCATTAAGTATTGAACATTTTAATATGAAAGTTTTTATTTAACATATAATTTTATCTAAAAAAAATATACTTGTCTTAATAATACTGAAAAGTAGTCATATCTTCAGGGTGCGGATTCAAGACCTCAAATGTGGTAAGAAGTTGCTGATTTTGTAAACCATGTCAGTTTGCGATACGAACCTTTTGGACGGTAAAAATTAAAACAGACCAAAATAGGAAGAAACAGGAAATAGCATTTTTTTTACAGGTTTTTTTTCGGAGGGTTTGTAACATAAGCGATAAAAGAGGTAACACCTCAAATTAGTCCAGACGAATGTGTGCCCACTAGACATCTCACAGAAATGACGTAGAATTCAATTAACCGGACCAGATCAGATCAGAAAGATCTGCAAATTAGGGGATATAGAAACTGAAGAGAAGGAAAAAAGTAACTAAAACAATGTTGAATTGAGACTATATATACTTCCCTGAAGATGAGGCCTAATCAGAACGTCCACAAAGGGTTAATTTGGTGAGGATAGCCCGCTATGCAGGATAGCGTCACAAAGTTCACCCTCTGAGGACCTAATTCTGCAAATGACAGACAGACTATTTGCAGGCTTGGATCCAGCAGAAATTCGGAGGCTCATGATCAAGAAACTGTAAACAGTTTGAGTTAATAGTTCGAAACAAAAAGAATACACAAAGTCTTCACTACATTTACCGTTGGAACGAGTTTTAACCCTTTCATAAGGGGAGCTGCGATGGTGCAGCATTAAAGATCCTGTGCCAGTGCATTATCTTATATATGTGATTCTCCCCTAGGGGGCCGATTGTCTTATATATATGCGAGGCTCCCCATGGGAGACTCACATATCTAAGAAAATACATTGGCACAGGGTTTTCGCAAATTTCAGGAAGCTCCAGTTATGGGATGGTTAAGAACTACTCAACAAATCATGGCTCTGACCCAAATGGGTCGATTAATTATGAAATTATGAAAATCATCCCAACTTTTCTTTAGCATGGAACAATCAGTAAACAGCGTCCCTGCATAGTTACTCTATTATAGACTATTCCTGATATGGTAAATATAAACTGTTTTCGTTAAAGGGGCACCTGTATCACTTCTGTTTGATAAAATAAAATGAACGCCGTCGGAAATTTACTATGACTTTTGCAAGTTTGTTCAGAGTATAAGGTATTTAATGTAGTTATCGACCTATTTTATACCTTCTTCAGATTAAGTAGACCAAACCAAAATAGCTCTGTTGCGGGTTCAAACAAACTTGTGTCTCGTGCATTATTTCGGTGAAATTAACGCCAAGTCGCATCTAATATACCGTGTTATTATGCCACACACAACAAATATTCTTGCCCAAGAATTCATGAAAATCATCCCAACTTTTCTTTAGCATGGAATGTTCAATCACTAAATAGCCACCCTGCATACTTACTCTATTCCTGATATGGTAAAAATAAACTTTTTCTTAAAAGGGGCATCTGTATCACCCCCATATCACATTATATAAAATATATGCCATATTATATACCATTTGAAAGAGGAAGCCCCAAAACATTGTATTTTCAACTTATTCGATGTAATAAACTGTGAACATGTTGTTTTTGTTGAGTTACCGACGTCAGTGCTATGCTCAAGTTTCTGCACAAAGTTTATTATTTTCAATGGAAGGGGAATAACTCTATATATTTAGATATAGATTTATTACCCTTCCATTGAAAAATAGACTGTAGTTTGAATTCTTTTGCATTCTGGGAGTCATAACGGGGGAAATTATTGATAAAGTACCGTTATTTGTTCTAAAGTTCTTATTTTCGAGGTGTTCGGATCCATCTGAACAAATCCACGAACATCCAAGAAAAGCCAGTATGTGTATCAAACATTCAAAAACATAGATATTGCGAATTATTTTAATAGTTGTTGTATATAGTTATCCGTGTCGTTCTGCAAATACCAGCGCAGCCATTATTACATTTTTCAAAAAAAATAAATATGTTCTTGAATGTTTCAAATAGACACTGGCTTTTTCTCAAATCACTCGGATTAGCCAAACACTGCGAAAATGACTACTTCAGAAAACATAACGGTACTTTTTCGCAACGGCATAAATTTGCTCTACAAGCATCATAGCAATTCAGCAGGACCCACCAACATCATGGCAGACTAGAAGGACCACTTGACCATGGGTGATATCTATTGTGACCCAAATATTATACAATTCTTGACCCGATAAATTTTCTTCTGTATGTTAACGGTGTTCCAAAATTTACCTCGATGAACTTACTATCATTTGCCGATGCTACCACGCTTTACTGTTCTGGTCATGATCAGGGTTCGCGCTGCCTATTGCCAATTTAGCAAATTGCTATAAAAAAAATGAAATGGCTCCAAAAAAATCCCGATTAGCTACAAAAAGTGGCACCTAGCGTTTTGGCATTTGGCAATTGGTACCCATCGGGCATATAATAAAGCTTGCAGTCAATCGGTCGGAAACAAAACATACATCGATATCCGGTCGCGACATATATAGCTAATTGGGTCCTAATTGAAAGCGTATAATAGATTCGCGGCTTATGTCAGATCGACTTATTTTATCGTTGTTGTGAAAGGGTTTCGAATTTCTACTCGATAATAACACTAAGTACGGTTATTGACTCCAATTTGACAAACATTAGCCAAACAAAGGGCTTCCTGAAGTCTAGTCTACATCGTCAGGAAGCTGTGTAATGATAGTCGGTGTTAGATAAATTATCATAAATATGTCCTTCGTAACTCAGCTTTCAAAACTGTGACATACAGCAAATATGAATCGTAAGCGCAAGTTAGATTTCATCAACAATGCATCAGACACGCAACATCCTTCTAAAATGAAGAAAGTTACCGATTTCTTCGGACATTTAGACATTACCGATAGTCCAAATAGAGTGGTTAATTTAACATCGACGTGTGCTACACCACCTAAACCGAGCAACATACTAGTGACTCATGATAGGAAATAGTTAAAAAAACATCAACGGCTGAACTAAAAAAAAAAAAATTTGAATGGCGTTGTTGCAATAAACTATCTATCAACACAACTAAAAGTAAATTCATGCAGATCCACCCCAAAGGCAACGAGGACAAGACGAGAAATTGCCGTTACGAAAAAATACCGTTTAGAAAATCCCACTCAACCGTAGATAACATATTTGTTTTACACAGTGTAATCAACCTATACCTAAAAAGTGGGAAAAATTATATTGCACATTTATTGATTTTAGAAAAGCTTTTGATACCATAAGGAGGGATGCAATATGGCTGAAATTAGCCCAATGCAATATCAACGGAAAAATACTTAATGTCATTAGAAATATGTACGGTAAGATAAAAACATGTGTAAAAGACAGTCACAACATTTCAGACTTTTTTGTTAGTAATGTGGGACTTTTTCAATGGGAAATAACGTTACCTTTTTTATCTTCCTTGTACATTAACGACATCCAAGATTTTATGAATGATTGTGCAATACAAAATTTTAGTTATTTAGATGAACTATATATTGAAAATGTGGGATGTTACCTAAAATTGTTTTGTATTATTTATGCAGATGACACAGTATTAATGTCTGACACAGAAGAAAATATGCACCGTTCTCTCCAAGCATTTGCAGATTATGCAGATGCTTGGAAGTTACAAGTGAATACAAAAAAAACTAAAGTCATACTATTTAGTAATAAACTACCCAAACCAATTCCAACGTTCAGATATCGAGGTCAAGAACTCGAGACAGTTAAAGAATTTGTATATTTGGGAGTAACCTTTTTTTACAATGGAAGATTTTGCCAAAATTTGTAGTGTGCTCTCTAATTAATCCAAGATTAACATAAAAGTGAATTGCAATGTCACGATTCGGCACAAATACAATGCGTTGAACTGTATATGTGTGTAATATCGACTGTGGAGTACTGATTGGTATTCACCGGACCAGGTGCGTAAGAATGACCACACATTTAATTGGTAAGACCAACTCATAACTTATTGTAAGTTTCTCGGGCTGATTGGGTGTTATAAATATGTTATGAGCACGGCGTCCGAGTTATAAGTGAAATAAATACCACGCGCGCCCTCCGGGCGCTTGTGGCCTTTTATTTATTTCACTTATAAATCGGACGCCCTGCTTATAACGTATATTTATGTTTAATTCGCTTTCGCGTTCTTATGTTAGCTCTCCACGTCTCAGACGTCGGGATTGAAACGTTTTGTTTCTTTAATGAACCGATGCACGTAATTAAAGATTACAGTATTCATATCGTCACTGATATGGGTTGCCGAACAAACGTGTCTTGACTGATATGGTATTCACATCAAAAGGTATCAAGCTATTGTATAGCCTAAGTCTTTCTCAAGCATATAACATATATATGATGACCTATGCCCAGATGACAATGACAATGACGGTAATGTTGAAGACTTGTGGCCATCACAAAGAATTATCGTTGTCAATACAATACGACATAATCAGAACCGATCCGCCGACCATATCTTCATTTATGGAGGAATTAAAGATATGTATACCGGTACCAAAGATAACTTATATAACCAGCCTCATTACGGGTTTATATCATAATCAAATAAGTCCAATACGAACCTATGTGAATATTTAGGTACAAAAATACTTGCGTTCAGCAAAGACTGACACAAGTAAAGAGCGTACACCTGGCGCTGCATCATATTATCGTGCAAATATGTTCATCTAATATGAACCTATTTGCACGAGGATATGATGCACCACCAGGTGTACTATCTTTACTTGCGCCAGTCTATGCTGGACACAAGTAATGTTTTCGGTCTGTCTGGATCTTTGTTTATCTGTTCCGCGAATATGTTACGTCATACCGGAAGTTCATAAATTAACAATATTGAAAGATTGCCTTTTGGAAACAGGTAAAGACGCTATGACGTCATGGTGCATACCACGATGCCACGCCCTACATGGGCGCGCAAAAAAACAGACATGATTGCGTCGACGTCCAGACAGCTGAGACTCGCACACGCATATAAATCATGTCCGATCAAACAGTCCAGAGCATGGTTCTATTGAGACAGTGGAAACATGGATTATTAAAATGCTTTATTAATTAAGGTAGCGATACACGATTTCCAGCAATCTCGCCAACCTGGGAGGGGGTACTGTGCTTCAAATCAATGCTGAGCCATTATCTTTGGCATATGTCCCATCAAGCATGTTTTAATTTCGACATAAATTTTAGGTTTAATCATTTGTCTGTACTTTAGCTTCTTCGTACAATTTGTCATTGGTTTGCACACACAAAATGCTCAATTTAACCCAGGTTTTGACTCAAATTGACCATTTTCAACCCAAAAACAGACCATGATAGAGCGAAAGTCAGTAAATAAGCTTCTTCTACCTGATAGAGCTATGTTATAGCTGAGAAATATTTGAAATAGAAAAAAAGTTATCGTTTCAATTTGAAAAAAATGTCTTGCGAGCCCAGATGACAGAATTCACGGGAGAGAAATCGGGCTATTTTCCTGTAACCAATAACACAGAGTTGGCCTTCACTGAATACGAAAACCCTGTTGCGTATCAAAATTGTTCACTTTTTTGAGAACTTTCGCAGTTTTGTAAAATAATTAAACCTTCAAACCAGTGACACATTTAACACAGGCTACATTGGCTGTTATGCCCCACAGATACTTATTTTTCTATTTTTCAGACAACCCTTGAAATCGTGTACTGCTACCTTAAGGGAAAAATAGATTTATCCACTTCAACGCGCCAATGTCCAGTTAAGTCTCTGGCATACACCGATAACTTTGATACATAACTGTGGTTTCAATAAAATGAACCAATTTCACCCAAGTTATTGGTTATAGCCAAAAATCAAAGATAAATTCTAAATGTGATATCATGCCCAGCCACCTTAAAACTAAATTTCATCCCAGTCGAAAAGCGGTCTGAACAGATATATCACATCTGTATAGTCTGACCAGAGCATGCGCATTGTGATTATTTATTAGCCAGCAGCCCCCCCCCCCCTCCCCACACGTACACCCTCCCTCTGACCCCCTCTCCACTATACGTATTGACATTACTCGGTCATTCGGAAACACGGCCAAGACTGAATAACCAATATTAATATGACTATTCGTACCTGGTATCCGAGGAATTCCATTGTTGGATTGTTCCCTTCGCAACATGTTTCGTTACATGCAAATCACTTTTATGTAGTCATATAACAACGCAAAACTCCAAACAAATCGTAGGGAATAACTAATGGATATATGAGTCATTATCAATTTTGGCCCATATTCGTGTCCTTTGACACTGGCGTCTTCTAGACAAGATATATGCTGACAAATTATGATTTTATATATGGCCTGCAATGAGTTCTATAAAATATATACCATACACCTGTCGTATAGCGGTATATTCACCCCCTACTCGTAACTTGTATAGCTGAATTTCCACTAAAACTCATGTCCCAATTTCAAAATTTCGAGTTTCCTCATCCGTCTATAGATATTGTTCAAAATAATTATGGAAACTTTCATGTGTAATTGGGGAACATCGTTTACGATTTAACCACGCCTCCGTAATTACTTCCTAGATACTGTCGCTAAGCCTTACAAGCGCTTGCGTCTGGGCGATTTATGAGGCTGTGAGCTACAGCGAGTGCATGGTGGTAATTGCCAGAATTGTTTGGGTATAAAATAAAAAACGATATATAAAGGAGGGAACAATATAATGTTTTGATATGATTTAAGACTGACTCAATGCATGTTCCAGGACACGTCTGCACACAATTAAAATTAATAATGTGCCAGACAAAAATTATGCGAAATACCAGCCAGACATGTCAGTTTCTCAAAAGCAATCATAATATAAATGACGTCCGAAAGCAGTGCAGGTTCTAATAATATTTTGCCATAAAGTGACAACCATTCAATTGAGTTAAGCGTCGGCTCTTTACTTTGATGTACCGATGTGACGTCACACAAAGGAAGGTCTTAAAAAAGTCATAAACTAATGGATGTCACAACCTATAATGGATGTGTCGGATTAACACACAGGAAACGAGGCTGCATTTCATTTGATTTTTTCACACGTTTGATCCGCGAAGGCATTGGTAATCGACACTAGAGAAATAATAGAGTTTAGTTGTTGCATGATATAACAAAATGAGCTTTAATAGCACGGAAGTGATAAACTTATATGCCTTTGGGAAGAAATAGATATTGTTTAAACTGTTAGTACTTCCAACCAACTATCTGCATGGATCCATGCATCGACTAATAGCAATATATTTTGCTCTAATTTCAATTATTTATTTTAAGTCACTATTACGTTCGACTTTGTACATTCAACGATGCCGGTTTATGTAGTCGAATATCGTTAGAGTCTATAATACACATGTCAGACAGAACTGCTCCTTCAAAACAATGGTCATTACTCTTAATGATAATAAACCTTAGGCCACCAATATCCAAGATTTCCATATATATTTTGTTCGTTACATCTTGTCCCTCAACTCAATGTCTCTTCTGTAACGAAGTGGTATAACAGCAAAATAATAGGACCTACCTGTAAATAGTAAATTACATAACTTGCCTTATAAAAGTGAGAACACATGGTATGTTCAAAAATGTGCGCAGATTTGGAATTTTCAGAAAGAGTCGCGAAATTTTTTTGTATCAGGTAGGTGCACCCACAACCGTATATTTCAAATGCGTCTGAAATGTAACGTGAATTTAATCGATATAACCAGGGACCTCAGTATCTCTAAATCATTTTTGAAGAGATGTTTCTAAGTCATTTTGATTGCCACATTATCTCCCCGCTGATGGGAGAAATCGTTGAGATATTTTGTTTTTGATAGCGAATACATATCTCCTGTAACGGTCTCCTCCTGTTACGAAAAAAACAATTACAGGAATGACCTGTTTTGTTACTGGAAATGAAACATTACATTAAGATCAGACTATTTTACGTGGAATTACGTGTAAACTGTTGGGTATCTTATTAACTTTTAATTTTAGTGAAGAAGTTATATTTCTATGAGACATCATTTGCTGGGATGGTGTATCATGTGAAATCTCGTTACGGGAAATACTTGAATTGTTACAGGATATAAAAGTCTTACCTAAAACGGAGTTAGTTTTGAATAAAATCCGCTTTTAGTAACTTTGTCGATTTCGTGCTCTTATTCTGACATGAACGAACACATATGATAATATACCATACATATTCTACATGTGAGACGTATCAAATGGTGTTTTCGTTACATGAAATACTGTGCGAGTAACACGATGGACGACAGTGTGTTACATGGATTATACTATTGTAAGTAATAGCTGGAAATCATTTGTTATTCTGTTCAGCATTAGTTTACTGTGTGTAGATATTTCATATTTGGATGGGCAGTGTGAAACTGATTTGGAAATATCGAAGTTAACATGATAGTGATACATTTTCACGCACAAATTAATGTTACACGAAATACTACGATTAGCTGTCACTAATTTAATATTATAGTGTAAGGCGGAAAAACCTTCCACCTTTATACTAATAATAACTTAGTGGCAATGGCTATATTTGGGTGTGATATGGTGGGCAAGCATAGCTGAGTTAGTTATGATTAGTTACTGTTTAATTCACGATTAGATCGCATGTTCGTTACATTAAGTACAAAATGTGCTGCAAGACCAGATTATGTTAGAAGGTTTATTTGTTGCAGTAATACAAATTTGCTCGCACAGTAGCCTAATTGTGTGATAAAACTGTTGAACTAAATGTGGCATAATGTTTTATTGTTTGGAATTCTAATGTGAACCACAGGCAGGCGTGCTCATATACATGCACCTTTTCCTGAAAAGTGGTTACAGGAAAGAGAAATATGTCAAAATGCCACTGATGTAGAACTCACGAATGTGTTATCGCAATTTTTTGGAAGTAGCATCTGTCATGCATGTTGATGCTGTGGACAGAACATATAAAGTGCAACTCCAGTAGAGAGTGTGTACATAGGTCATATATATGTCGTAGAAAGAGTGGAAGTTGTTCTGTGGACGAGACGACAAGAAATAGAGATGTTGTGCAAGTGAGTGAGACAGTACACTGTTGTCAAGGAAAGTGGTATGCATATGGAGATGGAGAGTATTGATGAGACATGTCCGGAGACTGCAGTAGATAGTGAGTATGCTATTAGGACAGTTTCGAGGAAAGTGGTATAAAGGTGGATTATCATATAAATCGAGAGCGCGGAGAGCTATAGATATGTCGTGAAACTGCAGTAGAGAGTGAACAGGCTTGTAAAACAGGTAGTTAAGACAGATGTCATTGGTGATGAAAGCGCAGAAGAGACGCAGGTTGATAATATTGTGTTGACGAGGATTGTTGTGAAACGGAAGTAGGGCACGAAGAGGTGAATAAGACATATATTTAAATCGAAGGGTAACACCAGGTTGATGGTGTGGACGAGACTGTGTGAAACTGCTGTAGAGAGTAAACAGGAGGATACGACAGGTATCATTGACAGCAAAGGGGGAGAAAACGATTTAGGGTGTTTGCGAAGGTGATTATTAACGAATGTGCCATGTCTAGTTGAATGTATCAATAAATATGTCATAATTGAATACCAATTGATTAACCAAACTATGTTTTGAATATAGGGACGTGTCAACAGGGGGGTCAACTTTGGTAAACATTTGGAAGTTTCATGCCTGACAGAATATTAGTTGGACATATTGCACCACATATAGGTTGAATTTTTTCTCATTGTTGGATTTTCCAACCAGTAATTTTGGTTGCTTTGTTGGTAATAATTTCAGTTGCAAATTTTCCAATCTTAGGAGGGGGAGCCCGATTGAAAATATCCAACAGATAGAGAGCTTATAAGGTATCGGTTGGAAAGTACCAGTCCAAGGGATGCAGTTAGCAATTTCCAGGATGGGCACCCCAACGGGGCCATCTTGCCACGCATAATGTTTCGGGTGATATGAGTTGTTCATAAACTCCATAGGTTATATAAATTAGAAGAATGCACATTTATTTGCATGACCAAAATGATGTGCAGGTAATTCACGGAACAGTATACGTCATAAAGGTATTAAGCCAATATGTAATGAATTACTGAGTAAAGTTGGAATTTATGAAAGATTGTTGGCCGAGTATATTTTCTCAGTTTCCCCGTACATTTAAAGGTTTCACATACTGCTTACTATTAAAGTTTGAAATGTCAGTTATACATTATAAAGATATTGTAAAGGTCATATGTGCAAAAGTTTGGAAGATATCCATAGTTGTGATTATTTAGGGTTTTCCGTGAAACATATTTCAAATTACCATTTGCACGCATCTTGTTCTCTCTTTATTAGCCTGTTTTTGACACGATGGTTGATCCTAGTGCTTCAGTTTGTGTGCATCTCTGTGTGAGAGTCGGGTGCCTTTTATGCGATTTCGGTAAATCACATATGCGCGTATCTGCCACATCGCTGGTTGAAAATCATCTTCCTAGTTATAGGTTACATGTTATACTTCGGAAATAAATCTTAACTCATTCTTAACCAACTAATCGTGTACATAGTCATGCATGTGGGCCAGGTTATTATTGACCAGATAAATTCCCGTTTATCTACATGTCAGTACGTGTCGTGTAACTTAACCTGAAATAAGTTCTCACGAAACGCTCCCCGTGACATAATTTAGTTGAGATGTTATGTAGGTTACATGCATGATGTATTAAATAGCAGCATCCATTTTGTTTCTCTAGTGACTCAGCGCATGTGATCAGAATGGCCCAGTTGGCCCACGATTGTAACTCACGTATACATATATGATATATACATATACATCGCTAGTACATGCTCCACTTTGTGTATCAGGACTGGTGTGTGTGCAGTTACGACAGAGGGCAGCGGAGCGCACTATATATTGTCTCCACAAACTTCATTCTATATGGTGAATTCTTCATTTCAGCCATACATTGTCCTTCTGTTTTCTTGGAAAAAATACATGTTCAGTATCCCATTTTCATCGTGTTTTGTGTCGAATAAGACAATTATGAAAAAAGTATTTCATGTAACAATAAACGCCCACATATCGTTTGTGTGACAAGAGAAGGGGTATTTGACAGAAATTATTTAACAAGTGAGCTCCCGAATATATTAAACTGCTCTTCCTTCCTCGACATGGAACTGGAAGAGTCCAAATGCACAGGTTACGTATATTGTGTAACACGCATGTCTTTAATGTAACATATGACATTTGTAATCCCACAGTAATTTATGAAATAACCATACCCACGTTGCATTATACACGACCGACTGCGGAATTGTATTAGTGTTGCGTTATACTCGAAATGCGACATATTGGTCCGTTTAGTGTGATATCAGCCGCACCGGTGTGCTCAAAGTTTCTATCTTGTAACGACTGTTGTCTGTAATGTAACTTGGATGTCCTCCCTGTAACACGGGGAATAATGACATTTAAAAATCCTAAGTCATATGATTCCAAGGGAGTTATTTTGAATGGCCAGTGATTTGGACCTATTGGTTTCAGATCATTAAACCAATACTCAATATGATAAAATATTCTCTCTTGATGCAATCTTTACTATCTGCAAAATGTTATTTAAAAAAACCCAGTTGATACTGCACATGGACAAGGCATGATTTAACACCATACATTTAAAAAATCCTATTTATTAGTTGTAATATATAGAGGATCTCACATGAGTTTCTATTTTATACGGAATTTATCAACCGAGTTCACTAAATTCGATTTGAGCCGAGGTTTACCGAGGCTCAAATAGAATTTAGTGGACGAGGTTGATAAATTACGTATAAAATAGAACGAGTTTGAGATACCTTTTATCACATGATCAAATAAACCCGAAGCAACGCGCAATATTCATCGAAAACAACAATCATAAACTACAGCGATCGCAAGTTATTTGAAGAACGCCGTGACGTCATCGCACGCGCTGATATTAAACGTGTCTATTACCGATAATTATGAAACTGCTTTTATGGCCAAATTATGTGATAAAACCCAATTTGACATGTTCGAGTTATAAAAGGAAGTAGTTCCACTATTTCTTAATAACAGCCATACAAAGAGTGGTTGTTACAGTATAAACATTATATATGCATAGCCAATATTCACAACCCAACCAGATACGAATTATAGGTGGTTAAGCCTGCATTTAACTATTTTAATAACCAATAATGTCTATTTGTTCCAAGCGATCACCAAATTACGTGTTCTACCAACTTATTTTTTTCATTTTTTACCAGACTGAAATATGGGCCAAAATTGATAATGACTCATATAATCACCCCATCTCCCAAAATGTGAACCATTATTTATTTGCCCGGTCGGTGTACATTCAATGGCTTAATTGTCAAGTTGAAATCACACTATTTAATTATTTATAGCATCTTATATCACATCTTTATTGTGCTGGTGCTGACGCGCTGTTCGTGATAACTCAGTAGCTGACTTCCCCCTATCCACTTTTCATATTGACATTACTCGGTCATTCAGAAACACGACCAAGACTAAATAGCCAAGGAATTCCATTGTTGAAATGTTTGCGTGGCAACACGTTTCATAAAATGAATGTCATTTTTATGTAATTACACAAAAACGCAACACTCGAAACGAATCGTACAGAGTAACTGATGCATATATAATCACATCGCCACCCCCCAAATGTGAACCGTAATGTTTTTGTTTTTTCCATAGTAATACTACCTTTAATTTGTTTTTGCCCTGTCGGTGTGAGCATTCGGTGACTTGGCAAGCTGAACTCTTGAAATCCATAGTATTTATAGCCTCTGAGACAAATACTCTACAAGCAAATGCGCCTAATTCCGAGTACAAAAGTTATCAATACGAAACTCTGAATAGTAACTCACACACGAAGATAGGAAAGTTAAAACGTTTCAGTAGATTTTCACTAATTTATCCAGTTTGAAAGTCTCTGTAAGGGAGCAATAGTTGATAGTTTTTACAACTGAAGTACAATGGCATACACAAATCATTATAGCCAAACTAGTAAGTTAACCCAATTGGTATGTAATAGCAACATCGGCAACCAATCGTCTTCATACCCTTAATACGAGCGATGTCTATATTGCTCTATAAATATGTCAAACAACGCATTCGTTATTACTAAGGCCATAATAGGGTTATGTCAAACAACTCGTTCGGTATTACTAAGACCATAATAGGGTTATGTCAAACAACTCGTTCGGTATTACTAAGCCCATAATAGGGTTATGTCAAACAACTCGTTCGGTATTACTAAGGCCATAATATGGTTATGTCAAACAACTCGGTCGGTATTACTAAGGCCATAATAGGGTTATGTCAAACAACTCGTTCGGTATTACTAAGGCCATCAATAGGGTTATGTCAAACAACACGCTCGCAATTACTAGGGCCATCAATAGGGTTATGTCAAACATTCAACGCGTTCGTTATTACTAAGGCCATCAATAGGGTTATGTCAAAACACGCGTTCGTTATTACTAAGGCCATCAATAGGGTTATGTCAAACAACGCGTTCGTTATTACTAGGCCATCAATAGGGTTATGTCAAACATTCAACGCGTTCGTTATTACTAAGGCCATCAATATGGTTATGTCAAACAATGTCAAACAACGCGTTCGTTATTACCAAGGCCATCAATAGGGTTATGCCAAACAACGCGTTCGTTATTACTAAGGCCATCAATATGGTTATCTGAGACATACAGGGTAGTAAGTAAGTAAGTAAATATTTTATTATGGCATATCATGATAAAATGTGTTACACATATATAATTAAATAATAAACAATAATATGTCATATGGTGGTGGCATGATCATATGGTCGTCTTCCTGCCGCCACCATTTGGAAACGGAAAATATGGACAAAAATATGGAGGATATACAAATTTATACAAAATTGGCATTTATGCAAAATTGACATACTGGGTGGGGTTCAAACCATATAATATAATGAAATAATAATGACACGAGGCTTTGTGTGTGTCTGCGTTGTTACCAATTTGATTATTTGATTAAAACATTTTAATCTTTAGCTATAAAGTTCAGAAATAAAACTGTTCAAACTAGACAATGTTCTAATTAGTTTGCACCAAATAGTTAATATTTGCACTGAATATAAGCACCCAACAACACAGAAGATTGAAAAACAAAATATATTCTACATGCATATATACACATAAGCGCATACATACATGCATTTACATATATATTCATCAGGCACAGCTTCTCATTTTTTAAAATTCATTTTACTAATGAGAGAAGGTCGTTTTATAGTTATAATTTCTTTCCTTATTGGAAGTTCAATTCCAAAAGTTAGAATTAATTCTATCTTTTTAGTACAATCTGGACAAAACTTGTTTTTGCACTTAATATTCGAAGAATAATTGTCAATAATAGATTTGGTAAATTTGTTCTTAAAGCCTGGCTTCGATTGGATATTCTGTAGAGTAACATCAAGAGTGTTCCAACTTTTTGGAAATACATGGAGGGGTAGTTTTTCAGTGAATTTAATGCGAGCCCTTGTTTCCTGTATTTTTCCTGAGGACCTAGTACTCATACTCGGATGTCTATATATTCTAAAACTATTAACAAATGATTTGGGAACATTTACATATTTCCAGTCGTGCATAAATAGACATATCCGATGCATATACTCATCCTGCAGCTTCAAAATGTTATTATATTTAAATAATGGTTCGGTGTGACTATTGTAGCGTTTTTTATTAATAGCTCGAATTGTCTTTTTCTTTAGTACAATAACTTGATTTTGAGTACTCACATTTCCCCATAACTCAATTCCATAAAGAATATGAGAATGTACTAAGGTAAGATATAGCATTCTAAGACAATCGAAAGAAAGGAATTTTTTTACTCGATTTATAGCATAAAGAGAATTAGACATTTTCGCACAAACAGCTTTCACATGGTATTCAAATGTCAGATGTTCATCTATGTGAATACCTAAAAATTTGAAAGATTTTTCTTGACAGTCGGCTGTTTATTTATATTCAACATTCTATTTGCAACTAAATACGGGCCATTTATTGGTTGTATCACCATATATTTAGTCTTATTTGTATTTAATGATAGTTTGTTTGCTCTACACCAAGTACTCAAATTTTCAAGCTCTTTGTTGAAGTAGTCATACAAATAATCAAGGTTGTGATGTGAAGAATACACAGTTGTGTCATCAGCAAAGGATAAAAGTGATAGGTTATTAGATATGTGCATATCATTAACATAGACCAAAAAAAGAATCGGACCTGCAACAGATCACTGTGGGACTCCACGTGTAATTGGAAGTTTAGAAGAAACCATACCTTCCAGTTCCACACATTGGTATCTATTTGTCAGATAATTTCTAAACCACTCATTGGCTTTGCCTCTTATTCCATAAGAATCAAGTTTATTTAGCAAAATTTCATGATTTATTGTGTCAAAGGCTTTGGAAAAATCAATAAATACCGATAGCGTACAATCTTTATCCTTCTTATCATTATTCAAACCCACATCATAGAGTAGCTTCAAAATTGGATGAATTGTTGAATGATCTTTTCTAAACCCATATTGATTATGATAGAGAGTATCATGTTTATTTTAAAAAACAACTAGTCTGTGACATACAATTTTTTCTAAGATTTTAGAAAATTTCCCATTATCTTTTGGTCGCCTGATTTGAAGAGGGGTATAACTTTTGCTATCTTCATGTCTTCTGGAATAATTCCTGTTTCCATTGAGAGATTGAAAATACCAACTTATTTTTTTCATTTTTTACCAGACTGAAATATGGGCCAAAATTGATAATGACTCATATAATCACCCCTCTCCCAAAATGTGAACCATTATTTATTTGCCCGGTCGGTGTACATTCAATGGCTTAATTGTCAAGTTGAAATCACACTATTTAATTATTTATAGCATCTTATATCACATCTTTATTGTGCTGGTGCTGACGCGCTGTTCGTGATAACTCAGTAGCTGACTTCCCCCTATCCACTTTTCATATTGACATTACTCGGTCATTCAGAAACACGACCAAGACTAAATAGCCAAGGAATTCCATTGTTGAAATGTTTGCGTGGCAACACGTTTCATAAAATGAATGTCATTTTTATGTAATTACACAAAAACGCAACACTCGAAACGAATCGTACAGAGTAACTGATGCATATATAATCACATCGCCACCCCCCAAATGTGAACCGTAATGTTTTTGTTTTTTCCATAGTAAAACTACCTTTAATTTGTTTTTGCCCTGTCGGTGTGAGCATTCGGTGACTTGGCAAGCTGAACTCTTGAAATCCATAGTATTTATAGCCTCTGAGACAAATACTCTACAAGCAAATGCGCCTAATTCCGAGTACAAAAGTTATCAATACGAAACTCTGAATAGTAACTCACACACGAAGATAGGAAAGTTAAAACGTTTCAGTAGATTTTCACTAATTTATCCAGTTTGAAAGTCTCTGTAAGGGAGCAATAGTTGATAGTTTTTACAACTGAAGTACAATGGCATACACAAATCATTATAGCCAAACTAGTAAGTTAACCCAATTGGTATGTAATAGCAACATCGGCAACCAATCGTCTTCATACCCTTAATACGAGCGATGTCTTAAGGTTAGAAGGAACTAAATAAGTAGAATTACGTCCCTTTCGTTTTTACAGGGTATCTCGAATACGAGTTTAAAAAATTCTGGCGCGCGATTGGCGTATAATATGTCAAATAATTTTACAAATTCAAGAAATATAATACCCATAGCATGTAAAAACGTGGGCGTTTCCTAGTCTGAAATGCGTTCGTGTCCAAACAATGGCGGGATATTGAGGCTGTGTATTGGCTTTTGTCAGACTGTCAAATTCTGTGCAAAAAGTGGGGTAGTGTGGAAAACATATGCTGGTTTTCGAAAAAGGCGTGGCTCGAAAGGTACTCCTATGTGCGAATAGATGCCGAAAGGGTTGGTCTTTACGAACGCATGCATCGTGCACTTCGGAACTCGAAAATTTAGCGTGGGCGTGGTCAAACGTTAACACTGTGGCCTATGGAAAACATTTAGTTCCTTCTAACCTAAAGCAGAAAAATCGAATTTTTCGTATTTCGGCCTATGATGGACAAACGTGGTGAAAAATCACATAATTGTGATCTGATTTGCGAAGCATACATAGTTAGACATTACATTACACCAGAATTTGGATTTTATTGCCATTTTTCAGGAAGTGGGGAATATTTGCACCTAATAACCTTTGTGAGATTTTCACTTATTTATCGTTATTCTGTATCTGGTGTGCCACTTTAAGAGAGAAATCACCTCACATCGATATCTTTATCTATTTGTGGACATCTGACCATCAGCATAAACTTGACGTCTCGAGTATTTTTAACCATGCAGCTGCCAACTTGTCGACCGTGTAGAAATTCCTATCTTTTCTGGTGCAGGGGGGTGGGGTGTAAAAATCTAACTATTTATTCAGAAACCCGGACAATTTTGGTCAACTAAGCATATCATCTGAAACATGATTTGCACGTATTGTCTGTGCCGCTATATACATGCGCGTAATGCCCATTAAAGGCATATTCTGTTAGTTTAATTACCAAATTTTACCCAAATTTTCACATATTTTGAGAATTTTTCCAAATATGTCAAATCTCGGCATGACATGACCCCGAGGCACCCATAATTTTTTATGTTGAACTGCAGACGGTACTGATCAATTCCCAACTATTAGTTCTTTTAGTTAGGAAGGGACGTTCCCATCATTGGCAACGACATGGACACATTTCCACAAAAATTTCCCCAGTAGATGAACCATCTTCAGATACAGTGGGGTTAAAATAACCATGATTGCTGGGGAACGAGAACAAAGAAATGTGTAAAATCAGTTTTATTTAGCATAGATATGACACAGCTTCGCGCAGAGGTAGTAGGGATTACATAGGGTCATGTTTGCACATCTCTTAAGGTTAGAAGGAACTAAATAAGTAGAATTACGTCCCTTTCGTTTTTACAGGGTATCTCGAATACGAGTTTAAAAAATTCTGGCGCGCGATTGGCGTATAATATGTCAAATAATTTTACAAATTCAAGAAATATAATACCCATAGCATGTAAAAACGTGGGCGTTTCCTAGTCTGAAATGCGTTCGTGTCCAAACAATGGCGGGATATTGAGGCTGTGTATTGGCTTTTGTCAGACTGTCAAATTCTGTGCAAAAAGTGGGGTAGTGTGGAAAACATATGCTGGTTTTCGAAAAAGGCGTGGCTCGAAAGGTACTCCTATGTGCGAATAGATGCCGAAAGGGTTGGTCTTTACGAACGCATGCATCGTGCACTTCGGAACTCGAAAATTTAGCGTGGGCGTGGTCAAACGTTAACACTGTGGCCTATGGAAAACATTTAGTTCCTTCTAACCTAAAGCAGAAAAATCGAATTTTTCGTATTTCGGCCTATGATGGACAAACGTGGTGAAAAATCACATAATTGTGATCTGATTTGCGAAGCATACATAGTTAGACATTACATTACACCAGAATTTGGATTTTATTGCCATTTTTCAGGAAGTGGGGAATATTTGCACCTAATAACCTTTGTGAGATTTTCACTTATTTATCGTTATTCTGTATCTGGTGTGCCACTTTAAGAGAGAAATCACCTCACATCGATATCTTTATCTATTTGTGGACATCTGACCATCAGCATAAACTTGACGTCTCGAGTATTTTTAACCATGCAGCTGCCAACTTGTCGACCGTGTAGAAATTCCTATCTTTTCTGGTGCAGGGGGGTGGGGTGTAAAAATCTAACTATTTATTCAGAAACCCGGACAATTTTGGTCAACTAAGCATATCATCTGAAACATGATTTGCACGTATTGTCTGTGCCGCTATATACATGCGCGTAATGCCCATTAAAGGCATATTCTGTTAGTTTAATTACCAAATTTTACCCAAATTTTCACATATTTTGAGAATTTTTCCAAATATGTCAAATCTCGGCATGACATGACCCCGAGGCACCCATAATTTTTTATGTTGAACTGCAGACGGTACTGATCAATTCCCAACTATTAGTTCTTTTAGTTAGGAAGGGACGTTCCCATCATTGGCAACGACATGGACACATTTCCACAAAAATTTCCCCAGTAGATGAACCATCTTCAGATACAGTGGGGTTAAAATAACCATGATTGCTGGGGAACGAGAACAAAGAAATGTGTAAAATCAGTTTTATTTAGCATAGATATGACACAGCTTCGCGCAGAGGTAGTAGGGATTACATAGGGTCATGTTTGCACATCTCTTAAGGTTAGAAGGAACTAAATAAGTAGAATTACGTCCCTTTCGTTTTTACAGGGTATCTCGAATACGAGTTTAAAAAATTCTGGCGCGCGATTGGCGTATAATATGTCAAATAATTTTACAAATTCAAGAAATATAATACCCATAGCATGTAAAAACGTGGGCGTTTCCTAGTCTGAAATGCGTTCGTGTCCAAACAATGGCGGGATATTGAGGCTGTGTATTGGCTTTTGTCAGACTGTCAAATTCTGTGCAAAAAGTGGGGTAGTGTGGAAAACATATGCTGGTTTTCGAAAAAGGCGTGGCTCGAAAGGTACTCCTATGTGCGAATAGATGCCGAAAGGGTTGGTCTTTACGAACGCATGCATCGTGCACTTCGGAACTCGAAAATTTAGCGTGGGCGTGGTCAAACGTTAACACTGTGGCCTATGGAAAACATTTAGTTCCTTCTAACCTAAAGCAGAAAAATCGAATTTTTCGTATTTCGGCCTATGATGGACAAACGTGGTGAAAAATCACATAATTGTGATCTGATTTGCGAAGCATACATAGTTAGACATTACATTACACCAGAATTTGGATTTTATTGCCATTTTTCAGGAAGTGGGGAATATTTGCACCTAATAACCTTTGTGAGATTTTCACTTATTTATCGTTATTCTGTATCTGGTGTGCCACTTTAAGAGAGAAATCACCTCACATCGATATCTTTATCTATTTGTGGACATCTGACCATCAGCATAAACTTGACGTCTCGAGTATTTTTAACCATGCAGCTGCCAACTTGTCGACCGTGTAGAAATTCCTATCTTTTCTGGTGCAGGGGGGTGGGGTGTAAAAATCTAACTATTTATTCAGAAACCCGGACAATTTTGGTCAACTAAGCATATCATCTGAAACATGATTTGCACGTATTGTCTGTGCCGCTATATACATGCGCGTAATGCCCATTAAAGGCATATTCTGTTAGTTTAATTACCAAATTTTACCCAAATTTTCACATATTTTGAGAATTTTTCCAAATATGTCAAATCTCGGCATGACATGACCCCGAGGCACCCATAATTTTTTATGTTGAACTGCAGACGGTACTGATCAATTCCCAACTATTAGTTCTTTTAGTTAGGAAGGGACGTTCCCATCATTGGCAACGACATGGACACATTTCCACAAAAATTTCCCCAGTAGATGAACCATCTTCAGATACAGTGGGGTTAAAATAACCATGATTGCTGGGGAACGAGAACAAAGAAATGTGTAAAATCAGTTTTATTTAGCATAGATATGACACAGCTTCGCGCAGAGGTAGTAGGGATTACATAGGGTCATGTTTGCACATCTCTTAAGGTTAGAAGGAACTAAATAAGTAGAATTACGTCCCTTTCGTTTTTACAGGGTATCTCGAATACGAGTTTAAAAAATTCTGGCGCGCGATTGGCGTATAATATGTCAAATAATTTTACAAATTCAAGAAATATAATACCCATAGCATGTAAAAACGTGGGCGTTTCCTAGTCTGAAATGCGTTCGTGTCCAAACAATGGCGGGATATTGAGGCTGTGTATTGGCTTTTGTCAGACTGTCAAATTCTGTGCAAAAAGTGGGGTAGTGTGGAAAACATATGCTGGTTTTCGAAAAAGGCGTGGCTCGAAAGGTACTCCTATGTGCGAATAGATGCCGAAAGGGTTGGTCTTTACGAACGCATGCATCGTGCACTTCGGAACTCGAAAATTTAGCGTGGGCGTGGTCAAACGTTAACACTGTGGCCTATGGAAAACATTTAGTTCCTTCTAACCTAAAGCAGAAAAATCGAATTTTTCGTATTTCGGCCTATGATGGACAAACGTGGTGAAAAATCACATAATTGTGATCTGATTTGCGAAGCATACATAGTTAGACATTACATTACACCAGAATTTGGATTTTATTGCCATTTTTCAGGAAGTGGGGAATATTTGCACCTAATAACCTTTGTGAGATTTTCACTTATTTATCGTTATTCTGTATCTGGTGTGCCACTTTAAGAGAGAAATCACCTCACATCGATATCTTTATCTATTTGTGGACATCTGACCATCAGCATAAACTTGACGTCTCGAGTATTTTTAACCATGCAGCTGCCAACTTGTCGACCGTGTAGAAATTCCTATCTTTTCTGGTGCAGGGGGGTGGGGTGTAAAAATCTAACTATTTATTCAGAAACCCGGACAATTTTGGTCAACTAAGCATATCATCTGAAACATGATTTGCACGTATTGTCTGTGCCGCTATATACATGCGCGTAATGCCCATTAAAGGCATATTCTGTTAGTTTAATTACCAAATTTTACCCAAATTTTCACATATTTTGAGAATTTTTCCAAATATGTCAAATCTCGGCATGACATGACCCCGAGGCACCCATAATTTTTTATGTTGAACTGCAGACGGTACTGATCAATTCCCAACTATTAGTTCTTTTAGTTAGGAAGGGACGTTCCCATCATTGGCAACGACATGGACACATTTCCACAAAAATTTCCCCAGTAGATGAACCATCTTCAGATACAGTGGGGTTAAAATAACCATGATTGCTGGGGAACGAGAACAAAGAAATGTGTAAAATCAGTTTTATTTAGCATAGATATGACACAGCTTCGCGCAGAGGTAGTAGGGATTACATAGGGTCATGTTTGCACATCTCTTAAGGTTAGAAGGAACTAAATAAGTAGAATTACGTCCCTTTCGTTTTTACAGGGTATCTCGAATACGAGTTTAAAAAATTCTGGCGCGCGATTGGCGTATAATATGTCAAATAATTTTACAAATTCAAGAAATATAATACCCATAGCATGTAAAAACGTGGGCGTTTCCTAGTCTGAAATGCGTTCGTGTCCAAACAATGGCGGGATATTGAGGCTGTGTATTGGCTTTTGTCAGACTGTCAAATTCTGTGCAAAAAGTGGGGTAGTGTGGAAAACATATGCTGGTTTTCGAAAAAGGCGTGGCTCGAAAGGTACTCCTATGTGCGAATAGATGCCGAAAGGGTTGGTCTTTACGAACGCATGCATCGTGCACTTCGGAACTCGAAAATTTAGCGTGGGCGTGGTCAAACGTTAACACTGTGGCCTATGGAAAACATTTAGTTCCTTCTAACCTATATTGCTCTATAAATATGTCAAACAACGCATTCGTTATTACTAAGGCCATAATAGGGTTATGTCAAACAACTCGTTCGGTATTACTAAGACCATAATAGGGTTATGTCAAACAACTCGTTCGGTATTACTAAGCCCATAATAGGGTTATGTCAAACAACTCGTTCGGTATTACTAAGGCCATAATATGGTTATGTCAAACAACTCGGTCGGTATTACTAAGGCCATAATAGGGTTATGTCAAACAACTCGTTCGGTATTACTAAGGCCATCAATAGGGTTATGTCAAACAACACGCTCGCAATTACTAGGGCCATCAATAGGGTTATGTCAAAACACGCGTTCGTTATTACTAAGGCCATCAATAGGGTTATGTCAAAACACGCGTTCGTTATTACTAAGGCCATCAATAGGGTTATGTCAAAACACGCGTTCGTTATTACTAAGGCCATCAATAGGGTTATGTCAAACAACGCGTTCGTTATTACTAGGCCATCAATAGGGTTATGTCAAACATTCAACGCGTTCGTTATTACTAAGGCCATCAATAGGGTTATGTCAAACAATGTCAAACAACGCGTTCGTTATTACCAAGGTCATCAATAGGGTTATGCCAAACAACGCGTTCGTTATTACTAAGGCCATCAATATGGTTATCTGAGACATACAGGGTAGTAAGTAAGTAAGTAAATATTTTATTATGGCATATCATCATAAAATGTGTTACACATATATAATTAAATAATAAACAATAATATGTCATATGGTGGTGGCATGACCATATGGTCGTCTTCCTGCCGCCACCATTTGGAAACGGAAAATATGGAAAAAAATATGGAGGATATACAAATTTATACAAAATTGGCATTTATGCAAAATTGACATACTGGGTGGGGTTCAAACCATATAATATAATGAAATAATAATGACACGAGGCTTTGTGTGTGTCTGCGTTGTTACCAATTTGATTATTTGATTAAAACATTTTAATCTTTAGCTATAAAGTTCAGAAATAAAACTGTTCAAACTAGACAATGTTCTAATTAGTTTGCACCAAATAGTTAATATTTGCACTGAATATAAGCACCCAACAACACAGAAGATTGAAAAAAAAATTATATTCTACATGCATATATACACATAAGCGCATACATACATGCATTTACATATATATTCATCAGGCACAGCTTCTCATTTTTTAAAATTCATTTTACTAATGAGAGAAGGTCGTTTTATAGTTATAATTTCTTTCCTTATTGGAAGTTCAATTCCAAAAGTTAGAATTAATTCTATCTTTTTAGTACAATCTGGACAAAACTTGTTTTTGCACTTAATATTCGAAGAATAATTGTCAATAATAGATTTGGTAAATTTGTTCTTAAAGCCTGGCTTCGATTGGATATTCTGTAGAGTAACATCAAGAGTGTTCCAACTTTTTGGAAATACATGGAGGGGTAGTTTTTCAGTGAATTTAATGCGAGCCCTTGTTTCCTGTATTTTTCCTGAGGACCTAGTACTCATACTCGGATGTTTATATATTCTAAAACTATTAACAAATGATTTGGGAACATTTACATATTTCCAGTCGTGCATAAATAGACATATCCGATGCATATACTCATCCTGCAGCTTCAAAATGTTATTATATTTAAATAATGGTTCGGTGTGACTATTGTAGCGTTTTTTATTAATAGCTCGAATTGTCTTTTTCTTTAGTACAATAACTTGATTTTGAGTACTCACATTTCCCCATAACTCAATTCCATAAAGAATATGAGAATGTACTAAGGTAAGATATAGCATTCAAAGACAATCGAAAGAAAGGAATTTTTTTACTCGATTTATAGCATAAAGAGAATTAGACATTTTCGCACAAACAGCTTTCACATGGTATTCAAATGTCAGATGTTCATCTATGTGAATACCTAAAAATTTGAAAGATTTTTCTTGACAATCGGCTGTTTATTTATATTCAACATTCTATTTGCAACTAAATACGGGCCATTTATTGGTTGTATCACCATATATTTAGTCTTATTTGTATTTAATGATAGTTTGTTTGCTCTACACCAAGTACTCAAATTTTCAAGCTCTTTGTTGAAGTAGTCATACAAATAATCAAGGTTGTGATGTGAAGAATACACAGTTGTGTCATCAGCAAAGGATAAAAGTGATAGGTTATTAGATATGTGCATATCATTAACATAGACCAAAAAAAGAATCGGACCTGCAACAGATCACTGTGGGACTCCACATGTAATTGGAAGTTTAGAAGAAACCATACCTTCCAGTTCCACACATTGGTATCTATTTGTCAGATAATTTCTAAACCACTCATTGGCTTTGCCTCTTATTCCATAAGAATAAAGTTTATTTAGCAAAATTTCATGATTTATTGTGTCAAAGGCTTTGGAAAAATCAATAAATACCGATAGCGTACAATCTTTATCCTTCTTATCATTATTCAAACCCACATCATAGAGTAGCTTCAAAATTGGATGAATTGTTGAATGATCTTTTCTAAACCCATATTGATTATGATAGAGAGTATCATGTTTATTTAAAAAAACAACTAGTCTGTGACATACAATTTTTTCTAAGATTTTAGAAAATTTCCCATTATCTTTTGGTCGCCTGATTTGAAGAGGGGTATAACTTTTGCTATCTTCATGTCTTCTGGAATAATTCCTGTTTCCATTGAGAGATTGAAAATATGACATAAGGGTTGTGAAATTTCCGAGATAACTTTCTTCATAATGAAAGAGCTAAGACCATCTGTGTCAATGCTGTGCTTCCCTTTACTTAAGGAAACCGTTGTATGAATTTCTTCCGGTGTAGTGGGATGAAAAAAGATTGTTTCACTACAAGGTGTAGGCAAGTATGAAGAGTATTTGTTACAAGTTTGTGATATTTTCTCAAGCCGCAGTAGCGCCAATGGTAGAAAAATATTCATTAAAGGCGTCAGCAGCTTCTTTCCTATTTCTACTTTCGACACCCCCAATAATGAATGACATTGGATATTCTAATTTTTTAGATCTTTGTTGCATTATCTCACCAATCAGTTTCCATGTTTTTTTCATATTATGTTTATATTCATTTATCATATTTTTTATAGTACAAGGTCTTACTTGCTCGTTTTATTTTATTAAAAAGTCTACAAAATTCTTTGTATTCTGTAATATTACTTTCGGAAGGGTTCTTAAGCTTTCTGGTAAAAAGTTTAGCTTTATGTTCAGATGAAATCATCATTCCCTTGGTAATCCATGGTTTCTGTTTGGTGGATTTTGATCGTTTTAATGGAAAAGCTATTTCAAAGGCATTTAAATAAATTTCCATAAATGATTTATATGACTCCTGTGGACACGTTCGTCCTACAACACTATTATAATTAGCCGTTCCTAGTAGTCGTTTAAAACATGATATATTTTCATCATTATAGTTCCGCCGGTATTCTGTTTTAGCTTTTGGGCTAGATTTATTTTTGTTACTCTTATAACAGAGGAAAGTACCGAAGTGGTCAGATATCTCACTTAGTATAATACCCGTTTCATAATCAATAGTTGGATCATTTATTAAAATCTGATCTATCAGAGTAGCAGTGAAGTCTGACACTCTAGTTGGTTTTGTTATTGTTGGGAGGAAACTAGAGGCAAAGACATAATTAAGAAAATTGTTAGTTTTATCATGTCTACCGTATTTCAATAAGTCAATGTTGAAATCTCCCATCAAAACTATTTTTTTATGTTCTCTATTGGTTTGGTCCATTTTCTCATTCATAAGGTTGATAAATTTATCTAGGTCCGCTTTTGGTGCTGTATTAGGCCTATAAATTGTTCCAATTATATACGTTTTATTTTTATTTGTCAACACTTCAACAAAAAGTGACTCAAATACATGAGGAATAAATGTTGTTAAATCTTCTCTGATTTTATAAGATAAGTCTTTTCGAATGTACATGCCAACACCGCCATGACAGTCATCTCCATCCGGACGGCACCGTTTAATTAATGGATGGTATCCATTAAGTGGAAAATCAATACTATCCGGAGTCCTGAAGATTTCAGTTAGGCCAATAACTCCAAATTTTGATTTATTATTTTGTAATTCAAACATTAGAGTATTAAAATCATCCCAGTGCGAATTAAGACTTTGACAGTTCAGGTGAAAAACAGATAGACAGTCATCACTTGTAGATACGTTATCATGAAACGATTTTGGAGAAAAGTACTGACAATTGGGTATTTGTAAGATATTCTCATCTTCTTGTTCGCCAAAGTCTAGTCCCCCTGGATCAGAGATAAGTTTTTTCAGGTTATAATTGGGATCTTCATCCAGCGTGCCGAGTGCCACAGTGCTTTCTGAATTAGTCTCAGCCATTGTCAAGAATATAACAATTACAGTCTAGTGTTATAGTGAACTTGTAGTGAAACATTGAATGTCTAGAACTAAATGAATAAAAATCAAATATAGTAATTGATGTACAAAACATGATGCATGGCATTTGCAGAATGAGATCCCCAGAGGGCAAGTTCAGCGACGCTATCCCACAAAGCAGGCCAGCATGACTAAATCCACCCTCCAGGTACCCCACTCGATATTGCCTATAATCCGAAGATGTCGTATTATCTGCAAAAATCAAGACAAAACAGAAGTAAACTATCATTCCCCCAAACCCCAGTATGCCAAAACTATAGCAATTATTGATCCAAGTATAATATCCCATACTTAAGTATATGTCACTTTGGTAACAAAAATGCTACGCCTTACAGCACACGTATTTCTAGTTTATATCAATTGAGGCTTTTTGTAAATTCTATTAATGATATGATCCAAATTTTGCTAGTGTTTATATTCTGGTATTAATAGGTATAGCAGCAACAATGTGCATGAATGGTTTCGAAAAACAAAAATAATCCGAAAAAATTCCACACCCGGAATCACCCCCACACCCGGAAGCACCGGCCGTGCACTGCCGGTTATGGGCACCACACCAGGCGCGAAATCCAGACCGATTCTTCCCAACAACGCAATTATCAGACCAATTACTTGTAACATTGTGTTTATATATTAAAGGTACTCAATCCGACCAGAGGTCCACGCAACACCACCCCCGGTCCCGGGGGGGGGGGGTGGGTATCCTACTCGAGTCGAGGAACACACCCATCAAAGCCCAGAACGATCAGATATCGATTCCCCAAGTCCACCAACCCTCGGAGATCCCCACAAGCCAGCAGAACCACCCGATCCAAGCGAACAAATCGCGGGCACAAGACGGACAACTCCAAAACCAAGTGCCTACCATTAACAATAATAATCACTCGTTTCCAGAGACATCCATCCCACACCCGCAACCCGCCGGCCCCGACCACGCGAAACCACCAACTCCCGGGATAGATACCCGAAAATTAACAGACCCCAAATACCGACACCCAACCCCTCCTAGCCCCGACCGGCGGGCTCCCCGAACCAAACACCCCCACCCAAAACCAAGGAAATAGCAATACAGGGCCCCCCGATTGGACCGAGCACCCTAAAGCCCCTGTCACACTCAGGCCGGCGCTCTTATTGCGCTGCAAAAGTATCAAAGCGCCCACCTAAACGCACTAAGGTCTCCAAGAACGGATTGGTGACGCAGTGGACACTGGCTACAACGGGCGAGGATATCCATGGTCGCCCATAGGTGCCAGAGCGCCGCGCTTGTTTTATGCATGCACAAAACAAGCGCAGAGGCTCGGCGTTCTGACCAGGACGTAGTACTGTCGCCGTGACAGCGCAAAGCAAAGCGCCAAGCGAGCGACGTGAGCGTTATGTGGACGTAGCAAAAGCGCATATATTACCTTCTCGTGGTCGCAGCAAGGAATTAATCTTGTCTTTTGCGACTACAGTAAGCTTAATCAAATTCTCACTACGTGCCTTTCCCGTCCTTAATACGCTCAATGAGGCTCTGTCCAAAACTTATTGCGCTCTTTCTGCGCTGTCATGGGGTGTTATGGACTGGTTTCCGCTCATAGAATGTCCACATTGTGCTGCCACTGCGACTCTGGCGCTCGCTTTACGCCCAAGCGTTATACATGGCGTTCTTCCGGCGTTTACAGCAGGTTTACAGTACGATCCCACTTCGAAATGCGGTCTGCTCACACTGTTGTATTGCGTGTGTCTTTGGTAGGTATCTGTTATGTCTGAATTATATAGTTGTATTGCGTGTATCTTTGGTAGGTATCTGTTATGTCTGAATTATATATTTGTATTGTGTGTGTCTTTGGTAGGTATCTGTTATGTCTGAATTATATAGTTGTATTGCGTGTGTCTTTGGTAGATATATGTTATGTCTGAATTATATAGTTGTATTGCGTGTGTCTTTGCGATCAGGCTGGCGTTTGGTTTGAGTTGAAAAAGTATCAAAATACGAGTAACGCACAGTGGAAGCGCGGAAAATTGTCAGAAATTTTCAATCTGTTAAAACAAGAGAACCAATGTCAGAAATGGTAACGCGCTCAAGATCATATATTATAAACCCAAGCATGTAATTGTAGAATATAAAATATATTGGTTTTGCGAATGACCAACTCAGAATTCCGTTAAATAACAATAACAACCAGCACCTAATTAACGAACCGGTGCCGACTCGACCGATTCCGACCACAACCCCCAGTGGGCTGCAGAAATTTATTTTATTTGTAATTGACATATAGTTTATCACAAACCAAAAATCAACATTAATCAACGTTGATTAACACAATAAACGAAAGTGAATTTCCCCAACTACATGCACCTTATACGGGACTCGGCCTCCAGCTTGCAGTTTGACTTTTAATCATCCCAAACATTCCCATTCTATAAATAAAACTAATAAAATACCCATTGATAATGTCAGCCTGCACGCGAAACGAGAAACTCCCCCACCAGTTATACATGCGGCGCGCGTGACAAGCTATGCTCCTATCCCGCTTATCCCGTTTTCGTCGCGCTCTTTGTACGACCCATTGCGTTCCTGCTTTGTCACGTCAATATTCCCGCTCTCGCGCGCTCTCACTGCGTTTCCTCCACGCCGTAAACGCTCTTAATGCGTTCAAGTCGTTGTCATTGCGTTGTTAGTACGCTTTGCGTTGTCATGGCGACGGTACTACGCCTGGTCAGAACGCCGAACCTCTGCCCTTGTTTTGTGCATGCACAAAACAAGCGCGGCGCTCTGGCGCTCTGGGGCGATCACGGAGACTCTCTCCCGTCCTAGCCGGTGTCAACTGCGTCACCAATACGTTCTTGGATATCTTACTGCGCTTTGCTTGGCGCTTTGATTATTTTTCAGCGCAATGCAAGCGCCGGCCTGATCGCAGCGGAGTGTGACAGTAGTTTAATCGGACAGCTAATCTATTGCGGAGTGTTGGGAATTTTCCCCACAACATAAAAACCAAGAAAACTAAGATGCATGCATCAGGTCGGCCGTGAACTATCTACCATAGAATTGTTGTAGCTATCGATTATACATTTTGAAACACCTGTATGTATGTATGTATGTATGTGTGTATGCGTGAATGCATGTGTGTATGTGTTATAGACTCTAACACTGCTCGAATTTGGTATTTAACGTGTCAACTTGACCTCGCTCATAGGCATGTTTCTGGACCTTGACCGATCCGACTAAAAATTTGTGTGTAGGACTACTTCGATCCCGGGAGCAATATGGACGGGTCCAATTTCACGTGGGACCATGTTCTCGAACGTGCTGATATAGGCATGTTTCTGGACCAATTGAACAATAGTTTGGCCAGACGCTGTATATACTGGGTACTGTCCAGATGGAGGCGATCACAAAAAAATCCCTAACTAGCCCGAACGAAGTCGAGTACATCAGCTAGTTTAATATATATTTTGGACATTTGTCTGTCTGTTTGTCTGTTAGCTATGGCCGGGAAAACTGCCGGACAGATTTGACGAAATTTGATACCTAGGGGAAATTATTTCCAGGGAGTATTTTGGACGGGTCAAATCTTGATCCCGACCTGACTTTGACATTCAAAAAGATCAATTCAAGGTCAAATCTGGTAAAACGGAAGTATTTCAACGAAATTTGATACCTACTGTTACTTTTGTCCCAGGAGTGTTTCGGGTGGGTCAAATCATGACCCTGACCTGATCTTGACATTCAAAATTGTCAATTCAAGGTCAAATTGGGTATAAAGCCGGGCGGATTTCGACGGGTACTTTTGTCGTGACTTTTGTCCGGGGAGTGTTTTGGACGGGTCAAATCGTGACCCCGACATGACCTTCACCTTTAAAATAGTCAATTCAAGGTTAAATCGCGCATTTCTCCGAAAATCAGAGGGGAACATCCCGGACGAAGTGGGGTCCACGAGCTACTATTATATATTTCTAGATTTAGTTACAAACTAAATACCTGTATATTGTACAAAGAAATGTTTGACAAATATATCTGTATCAATATTACCATACGGGTCATTAAAATAGATACGACGAAACAAATTTTGAAGGGTGCATGTATCAGGTAAATTTTTATATTTCAAATGATGACAGGAAAATTAGATTACTCTCACCCTGGTTATCCAGAAGATAATTGTGGAATCTGATGACGATCGGACAAGGGGTCTCGTCTGTAGGATCAACCAAATTATTTAGCCATAAAAATAGTAAAATTGAAGATCACCGCTGGCAGTGATGTCTTCACAAGGACAGTTTGAGAACAAAATATGGCTCACATCTAGCGGTGACCCAAAATATCCACATAAGAAAAAGTTCTCCAATAAAAGCTGGCTGCAGGGTGCGCCAATTGATTCAAATTCGAAATTTAGCAGGGTGTACTGCTTGTGGCCATGTTTTCCCCGCAAATTTGATAGACTGATGGACAAAACCACTGAATCCGTTGAATCAATATACATGTATACATGGATTAAGTTATATGCATTGTTATACACAGTACTGGTATATAAAGGTACTGAAAATAACAATGTTACTAGTATACACAAAATAAACCATATATCATGGCTATGGGTTCTAATATCCGAACATGACAGCTGAGAACTTAGTGTGAATTAAAGAGTGGTGGTTTCTCAAGCATATCTAACCCTCCACGTTAGAAACATGCCATTAAATGTCATAAGTATAATCTAGCTTGAGGCAGAAGTGATCCATAAAACCCCCTTAATTCAACCAGGTCCTCGCGTGATGTATGATCGATCACATGGTGATCTAGGGGGATTAGAATTGATGTATAAAAACAGCACTGCATGTAAATATAAAATAAAATAGTGCTACATCTTATTACAGATTATTGCCATATATAATCAGTGATTATACAGACAGTCTGACAAAATAAAGTTTCAGTGACACTCTATCCGAAGAGGGGAATAATTTCATCTGTTACAGTCAATGGAGCAATTATGAATCTGGAAAGGTGAAATTTCTAAGTAATACTAGATATCGACATGACGCGATAAAATATAACGTAAATGCAATATGGCCGCTGGCGACCATTTTTTCCTATGAAATTAAAAAAATATTTGATAGCTCTCATCTGATAGATCAATATCAAGATAAATATGAAGTTTGGTGATGATCGGATGAGTGAAGTGGACTGTGGTCTGTGCTAAACGGTTTAGTAATGCTTAAAAAGATTCTTACCTTAATATTTTTATGTTCACTTTATAAACTTCACTGAGTCATCTTTGTCGTGTATTGAGTTTGATATCTTTTGTTAACAGTTTATAAATCATGTATGTCTCATGTTTGTTATTTTAATTTATGTGTTTATTATCATTAAATAAAGTTGCATTCCTTAAAAAGATTCTTACCTCAATGTTTTTATGTTCACTTTATAAACTCCACTGAGTCATCTTTGTCATGTATTGAATTTGATATCTTTTGTTAACAGTTTATAAATTATGTATGTCTCGTGTTCGTTATTATATTATATACACTTTATAGTGTGTTTTCAGAACGAAAACAAATTGAATAAAATCAACAAATTTGTAAATTTAAAAACAATTCAAACGTTGTTGTATTCCATGTCCCAGCCCGGACATATACACCAAATTTCAATAATATTCATTGAGAAACAACGGACCAAACGCTATATAACACCCGTATACATCTTTTATTCCGTATCGGACTCGGGTACATGTTATAGTAGGTACCGAATTGACACACGTCCACTGGGCGAGTTGGCCCTGGGGCGATTAGGCCGATTCCGGCACATTCTAGAATTTACCGTATGTATCCGTTTACGCGTAGTTTACTTTAGAAAGTTCCGCAATTAATACCGTAAATAGAGCGACCTTATTTGACAGAGAATGCCTCTGTTATTGATTATCAAGTTGCTGTACATTAAAAACGACAAATTCACATGCTCGTTTAAGCGCAGTTAGTCTATTTTCCCCATGTTAAAGGACATCCACAAATACTAAATAACGCTAACCTACTGCCGAATGTTTGACACGACAACTGTTAACATATTTGGGCTGAATTCATCTGACGCGGTATTATTCCTCAAAATAAACAACAAAACCATCGTTACTTGGAAATGTAGTTTGGGCTAACATTTACATAAATCCTCCAGATCAATTATCCGACACACACGTCAGATGAAAAAGTCACATGAAGTAACCGGCCAAATTGGCCGAAATGACTATGACTGGAGAACGCAGGAGGCGCTATCTATACTCTCCGCGCCCGCGCAGAGAACGTTTTGCGAACTTATTGTGAACGTACTAGCATCACAATGACAGCAACTTGAACGCACTAAGAGCGTGAGACTTGACAAAGTAGGAACGCAATAGGAGCATACTTTGTTTTAAAAGTTTGACAATTTTCGACAGTTTTCGGCGCTCCTCCTGCGTGTTACTCATATGCTGGTACTTTTGCAGCGCAGTGAGAGCGCCGGCCTGAGTGTGACAGGGGTTTTAATTAAGAGTTCTCCGCTGCAAATATTATAGATATATAATTGTGTGTTTACCAATATACGAAATAGAAGGTAGAACGAATTATCGTTACATGAGAGACCGTGCAAGTATGGTACATGCAATCAGTACAGTATAAAATAAAGGATTTATTTATTTAATAAATTGAAAATATCAAGTAAGTCCATATTTGTGGGCTAATTTTATTAACATAATGCATCACAAGTGCGTTGAAAATAATCATAATATTATATACGCCCATTCACAAGATCGCGACCACAGCGGACCCACCGTGCGGATCCAACATTATAGAGACCCAACAACAAGGCGTATTATGCAGTTATGTTAAACGATTACCCCTATATTTTAATGTTTTGGCAATGGGTAACATAACAACCAGGCGCCACACACTCCCATGCAATTAAATAGGCAACCGTATACAAGCAAAAATATATTGCGTTACGGGTAGTGTTCGATAACTTCAAAACTATATCAGACAGTGTCCTATTATCCAATAAGTTGTAAAAGTGGTCAACCATGCATCAGTGTGGTCACTGTTTCTGTGTCAGCGCTGAGGCCAAATGTATTTAATTATGTAGCGATATGAGCTTTTTACTGATACCTGTGGGGACATTTCATGATTATCGGATGAGCGCACAACAATTATCAGGTCAGCTTGTCAGCGATGTCGAACGCTGTCGTGATTCGGTGTTATTTTTAGACGTACTTAGGTTTACATGGACTGTTCATGACAATTTACTGCTGCCGGCCAGTAGGTCATACTCTACGAGGGTTCAACTATCAGTGGAACATGCTTATACCTGTATGATGTTAGTGCGAACTGATTTATACATATAATATATGTATAATAATTAAGTATATGCTATTTTGACATAAACAAATGTGTATAACGCTACTTATATCAAGTGAATAATGTCCTGTATTTTGCCACGGACAAAGCTAGAATATCCAAGTGTATAGGTGCTTGCAAATAAATGGAACTCCTGATCCCGTTACATGCATCCTCCCGAGTGGAGGAGACATTAGGGAAATGGAGATCCACTCAGTGCAAAATAGTGGTGTCGGTCCACAATCTAGTCTGCGTATGGTTGAAAATTAAACCATCAGACAGAGGTAAGATTTCCCCTATAACTCACCCTTCCTGAAAGGGTAATGGAAGGGGCGATAAAAGGAATCTTAGCCCTATAAGGTATGGACCGAGATCAACACAACCACACACGAAGAGATTCCAGTTAAATTTCGTGGGTTTTAATTTATGCAAAACAGTTATGTTGTGCTATATGATCCATGTGTTAGATTCCTCGTTGTTCATGATATTTGAATACCAAGAAGTATATATCGAATTATAGTTACAAGGGTCGATTCACCAAGCAAGCCCATGTAGTAAATCAGAAATACCAATCCAGGTTACATCTATAATGGTGCATATCACATGAAAAAGTGTGGCAAGTTATAGTATGTAATCAATGTAAGTATATCCAAGTTATACACGATGCATATAGGAGATTCCAGATAAATTTCTTGGGTTTTTAATTATGCACACACAAACAAAAAGTTATATTGGACTATATTATCCATGTTTGCGATTCATCATAGTTCATGATATATAAATACTAAGAAGTATATATCGAATTATAGTTACAAGGGTATTAAATCAGAAATACCAATCCAGGTTACATCTATAATGGTGCATATCACATGAAGAAGTGTGGCAAGTTATAGTATGTAATCAATGTAAGTATATCCAAGTTATACAAGATGCATATAGGAGATTCCAGATAAATTTCTTGGGTTTTAAGTTATGCAAAACAGTTTTATTGGACTATATGATCCACGTGGTCCGATTCATCATAGTTCATGATATTTGAATACTAAGAAGTATATATCGAATTAAAGTTACAATGGTCGACCAACAAGCTCAATAACGTCAGAAATACTAGCACAGGTTACATCAATAATGGTGCATATCACATGAAAAAGGAGTGGTGGGTTAAAGTATATGATCAATGTAAGTATACAACCCTACAAGGTACATATCAGGATCGTGTATCTCTTTCTACCCACTTTCCAGTACTATCCTTAGTTTCCAGGATTACTCTGACACCAACAACTCTGATCCGGGTTTTAATATGTTCATTCTGTCTAATATGAAATGCCATGCTGCTTAATCGACCACGTTCACGCTTCATTTCAGGAGGAAGATCAGTTCTGATACTGATTTTACTATGTGGTGAGAGGTGCTCGGTTGCCTGTAGAATTCTCTGTTTGTCCCTGTCTGTAGCTAACACTACTATAAACGGATTTGGAGGTTTCATATTCAGTGGTGTTCCTGTTGGACGTGCTACTGGCAATCTATGCGCATTTACACAACGATCGACAATTTTGTCCGCGATAGTAGGATCCAGTTTCAGGTTGGTTAACAGGAGGTTCTTGATCACATCATATGGGTCCTCACCTTTCGTTTCCTTTATACCATATACCAAAATGTTGTATTTTCTATCATGGATTTATCTGAGGAGGCCCCTTTCAGATAATTCAGAATGTTTTGCCAATAAATTCTTCTCAAGTTGTGGAATAACACTATCCTCTATATCTGATATTCTTTCTTCCATTGATGATAATGCAGCTCTGTTTTCAATTTGTTCATCAGTTATGTTATGAATTTTGATATTGATTTTAGAAAGTTCTGTTGAAATATTTACAAATTTTGTGTTAATACTTTGTGGCAAGTGTCTTATTCATATTGACGATTAGTTGTTTCAACTCATCGTTTGATACTTCTGGAAGAGTTTTTGGTTGAACTGTCGAAATAGCTGAATCGTCACCGCTCATTTTGAAACACTTTATGGACGAATTTATATTAGTTGAATAGTTAATTTGGCTGGCCTGAATTGCACGCGACAACTTCAGAAGTTCAAGATATCTTTAAACGGCGATTTTCACACACAAAACACCAATTGTCGGGCAATATTCTTCTGCTGCATATTTGGAATCGGAGTGATGACCATTACTTTCCTATGCGTGCCATTAATATGCTGACGACGAGGATCACCAAAATATATCAAACATTTTTGCCGTCAATATCCTCCGAACTTATATATAAAGGATTCCCCATGATATGTTGAATCTAATGGTGTGTGATTCCGTTGGAGTCAGAGATGAGCCATCATGAGGGTCAAGATAGAGGTGGTTGCCAACAGTGATGAAAATATGTTTGCATGTATATACGGATATCTCCGGGCTATGAGGAATATCATTGTGTGCATGGTTAAAATTTTCCAAAGTGGAACCGTCAGAGCAGAGGTGGTGTTGGAGAGGGACACCACAATTGATAGATATGTTTTTATGACAGTCAAACTTCCTCCATTCTTTTATGTAGGCACTCCCATGGAACATTAATTTATCGGTTAGGCAGCCTGAAACCTGTCAAAATCGATACACTTACACTCCTTATGCCTTTTTGTTAAATCCCCTGTCACGTCCTGATAACACACACATGCAAATTTTATGAAGTACATTTTAAGTGAGCATGCATCAGCATTTAATATAAATTGTTATCCGCACGCGACAGGGGATAGGTATTGTTATTGTAATCTGTCTCTGTACCATGTATATTGGAGGAGAGAATAAACATATTATAGTTAGTATATAGATGTAAGTATCGCGGGCTGATCATATATAGTGCTGACCTAATATCATATTACATTATACATTTAATACACCGATTTACGTACACAGAATGCCAATGAGTAGCTTTAGATCTAATGAAAGGTTATTATATATACCACCTAAAATTCCTACCGCATACATTAGTATGCTAAAGACCGAGCTGACTGACCATAATACTGAACCTGCAAGAATGAGCGACAGTTTTACACTGAACGATGTCGGGGAGGTCACCAAGAGCAGGGTGTGGCGTAGCAGGACATATATGGTGGTATTGGTGTCGGTGCCGATTATCGTATGCTTGGGGTGTGCGATAGCCTTGGTGGTCATGTCTCTAGAAATAAGAAATCTATATGATATCGACTGCAAGATAGATCCAGATGTTAAAGTGAGTGACGGATACTCACAACGGAACGTTGATACAACGACGTCTTCGTTTGACACATGTAAGTACACGTCTAACGAATCCATCAGTAATCCATGTCTACGTTCAAGACGAACACAAAATATTATAATTTCCGCTTCGCGTTCAAGTCTGGAACAGCATGTATATAGCATATACTTAAATATGTACTCGGGGTTACTGGCACTCTTGCTTGATAAGAACCATAATGCATAACACACGTTTGTGTTTGGGAACATAATCAGTCAAGTCTAGAATTAATGTCATTTAGTGGAATACTTGAGGGACAATTAAATTGACAGAATATTTTTGTGTTGTTGATAATTTTATAACCTATGAAATTGTGTCGACTCTGCTTATAGTAAAACTGTTCAACGCCACAAAGCTAGTGGCCTTCCCAGAAATAGACTTTATAAAATATATTGGTGACGTATCTAGAGGTATCGAACCCTGAATACATCTTTAAATTCATCCGCCATCCTTATGTTTATATATCATTCAGGGGCAGCAGGAAGACGACCAACCATGGTCGTGCTGCTCCTGTACAATACTTATATACTTGTTCATATTTTTGTTGTTATATCATTTGTTATTGTACAAATAAAAAATCAATCAATCAAAAAAATAATTGAGAAAACAGTATGGGCGCTCTTTATCAGAGACGATCTGTAAGTTTTACTCTCCTGAGAAAAGTTCAAAATGTATTTAAAGTTGCTATTTTGAAGGTCCGATATTTGGCCATAAATACCTCGTATGTCAGATATTTGACAGATATTTGACAAACCGGCGAAATTTCGACATTGAAATTTCGTTGAACAAAATATTGATAAATAACAGGTTTTGGGAAATTTTATACTATAGTTGACTGTGGTACATTTAAGTACCTTTGAGTACCTTTAAGAAAGGAATGTAATGGGCGTGTGTGTGGTTGACGGATACTGCTCTGTTGTCGTTGGGGCGCATTGTGTAAACAGCGAAGCGGTTTACGAAATGGTCACGGGCGATGCATTTTAACTGTTGAGGGGGTGGGGGGATTACATTGGCTATTTATTTTCTGTGATGCGTACTATAGAAGACAACTTATACCACGCATTATGTGATCTGAGAAGTTCATAGGAACACAACTATGTTTTAATTGTAATGATATATTTATGTTTTGCTCCCACTGTTCATAACCGACATTTAGTTTGTTGGGTGGAAAGAGAACGGCGATTTCGATAACATTTGCGACCGCTACACCAAACACTTAGAAACGATCACGTGATCGACATAAATAACTGGCTTCAATGAAATTCAGGTGAACATTTAAAAGCACGCCCAATTATTTTGCTGACGAATTTTAGTAAATTAGGTCAACCGTTAATTTGTAACGTCGTGTTCGTATTACGTTCTGTGTTTTATTTGGATATAGAACGGGTGACCAACTTGGCAGTTCACTGATCACCGAACATGAAATTAGTGTAACACAGGCGGCTATGTAAATATTCACGAATACATTCGCACAATGTCTTGCCTAACTGACGTAGCAACTGCTCGCCTTTGTCATTCGTTCAGTTGTCAACATTATACTTTATTTATTTATTACAATCTGGACCGGTGAAACATTTCGTAGTAAACATGCAAGTAACGAAACGAAACAAAACAAACAGAGTAGAAATCCATGGCATGATTTACATTTTTCAGATGCGAGTACTAATTTGGCGTTAGGACAGTGTGCATACCAAAGCAGTGTGTTTGGAAAGAATTCGAAGTTTTCTGCGGAGAATGGTGTCGATGGAAACCTAACCACGTTCATTCATACGAGATCGGGGCCAAATCCTTGGTGGATGGTTGACTTGGAACGAAACTACACAGTTGAACGAGTCATCGTCTACAACAGAGATAGCGCCGTAGGTAAACGAACATATATAATTATACAAGAATCTAGATTGTACGCCGGGACGAACCACCCCGGGAACGCAAGTTTATTCCATGGGAAATTAGGGACCGATGGTCATCCACCTCAAAGGTTAAAGGGGGACTGTACTCTAAATCCGGCCATTTATGGGACCATCTCATTTTATACTCAACATAATATATGCAACAAATGAATAAATTTGAGCCATGGATTAGTGCAACAATCAATCGTGTGCTCTATGAACAATGCAAACAACATGGTAATTAAAATGAAAAAGAATTGATGACTGGAGTCATAAATAGAGAATCTACAACGATTCCCCAGTTTATAGCAGAATTCAGAAAACGAGTCCAGTAAATTAGGTCTGAAACGAGCCTTTGGCGACGTCCAAACCTAATTTACTGGACGAGTTTTGTAAATTACGCTATAAACTGGGGACGAGTTGTAGATTCTATTTATTACATGATTCAAAACCTAGGCTTCTGAAGAAACTTGAATCACATGGCTTCAGCAACCAGATTCTTCGCTGGATTGAAACATTCTTGAGTCATCGAAAACAGAGAGTTGTAGTGAATGAAAGCCCACCAACTTGGCAGAAGTAACAAGCGGAGTTCCTCAAGTAAATATGATTGGGTCGCCATTGTTCTTGATATATATAAACGATATATCCGAAAGTGTCTCATGCATGTGCAAAATATTCGCCGATGATACGAAACTCATTGCTAATCCCATCACAAATAACATTCAAGGCGCCATCGATTCAGTTTGCCAGTGGTCTCTAGAATGGCATATGAACACCGGCTCATTATTCTAGATCTTATGTCACTAAAATAGAAGAGACTTCGTGTCGACCTGATATATTTGTACAAGATAAAAAGGGGACATTATAATATCAACCACGGTACGTTATTTCCTGCTGCGACTTATACAGCAACGAGGGGACATGATCAAAAACGGATGACCGACGCAGTAGCAGAGACATAAGAAAGTACTTTTTCACCCAGATAATCCGACCTGTGTAGAATGCACTTCCTAGCCAAATAGTTAACGCCGAACCCTTGGATCAATTTAAGGAATTGGTGGTCTATCATTTCACGAGTATAATGTTCAAACAGACTTCACATGAACATAAAATATGTAAGCACCGGAACCAAGAGTCGGTCAGACTCGTTCCGTGAAATATATATTATATATGATATGATAACACATACTTAAATCAACAATTACGTAGATGTAACTCGAAGTTCGTGTCGACACAAAATAATGATCTTGACCATGCCGCGGAAATTGATCAGGAATTGTTTTTCCGAAAGTTCAACTAAATCAGATCGAAACGTAAAGAAACAACCAGTAATTAGTTGAAGTCAATGGCAATATCTTAAAGCCACTCGTCAGTGGGGAAAATCGCAGGTGGAGCATCCACTGCGCAAGCTCACGACAATATCGCAGCCATATCGTAGCGATCAAGCAATGTCTTATTTTTACATGGAAAATCGTGGCGCGACCTTGGCAATGCGCTCGAAGCTGTCACATGACCATGTGCATGGTGCTCTCGATTATATTCTTACACAAACTCCATGCAGAGTTCAGTCCTCTACACAGGCATTACCGCTGCCCGCACCTACGCGTAATGTAAATAAATGTCACAATTATTTATTTGAGGCTTTTGTAAGTTACAATTTATTCTGCATTATTCTGAGAAACTGAACTGTCCATATTAAATTTTGGTTTTTTAATTAGATTTCCGATTTTTGGGTAAATAAAACGTTGGTCAATTTGATTTTGCCATTTTCGAAAATATTCATTTTAGTTGTCATAATTTGTGTTTAAACATAGATTTGGAAACAAATGTACATGCTATTGGAAAAAATAGAGCAACCCACCCACGTTCACCGGGCCGTATATCCTGGAATATTTTCGCGACACCCTCCTGTATGATATATGGGAAATTTATAGTCCATGTGCGGCAAACCACCAGCCACCGGCGAGTAACTGGCAACTCCACCATGTGGATTTAAACCCTTATCGCCGGCGCCGGTGTGCGAAACGGCTTGAAGTTGTACCCCTAACCGATTGAGACACCGAGGCCCCGTACTGTTGTTATTGTCATTATGTTGTATATATATATAGTTTCAATAATGAATTTAAAAAATAACCAAATCTTGCGTCGTGTATTTATTCCTTAATTGTATGGCATTATCAAGATGAATGGATTTGAACAAGCAATTCAAGACTAACATTCAGCGTATTTTTTCAGCGGATAGACTCAGGAATTATTCGGTGATGGTTTCGCCGGCAATGTATGATGTCAGCGATATGTCTCAATTCGCGGAGTGTTTTCATTTTCCTGGAGTGGCAGTGAGGGCACAAGTAATCAACGTGATGTGTAATTCGCCTGTAACCGGAAGATACGTCCGGCTCCAGCTTCTTGATTCTGATCCACGTATTCTCCATGTTGCCGAAGTAGAGGTTTATGGTTTGGAAGTCAGCACACAACACATTGACAGTAAGAATACACATTTATTTTATGTCAGCATTTGAAATACTACATGGAGACTTAACCATCACTTTATTAAATATTTACACTCGCATGCCATGCATTCGCGCCGAGGAACATGAATGCACAACGTTAGTTCGTTTATATATTGCGTGGCGTGACGTCGCGCGCGGCCACCAACTGCGTAGCTTCAATATTATATGAATGCAACTAAATGTAAATACAAAGAGTGGATGTTAATTGTGTTACGTCCATACAGTTTGAATGCAAGTGCTGGTCTGACATTTTTTTCTACACAGAATGTTGGATCAACTTGCATTCAAATTCCGTGGAACGCAACAAAATTAACACCCATTGATTAAATGTATGATCCCGAATGGTCGATTTATTTGGAGAATTAATGGAGAAAAATTAGCAGACAACAAACAGAAGAATAGATAATATAAGTTCAAAAGGATTCCTATTCATTAACTGTGAGAAATATTCATCAAGCGGCCTATGTTGAACTTATTATCTGAATATTTCTTCCTATATTAAATGGAACTACTTGTCAATTGATGTGTATTTAGTATAGAAACGATTAAGCTGATTTGGCCATGCAACCCCATCTTTTTTTGTAATAAAAGCTATACCCAGCTTAAGGAAAATTGTGATAACTTTATACTTAGCTTTGCCAAATCTCACAAATGCAGTAACAAAGTATATAGACATTAAAAGGTTGCCTTCATGCATGCATTATATAGAGGATATACAACGATTCCCCAGTGTATAGCGGAATTTACAACACGAGTCCAGTAAATTAGGTCTGGACCGAGCCTTTACTAGACAAGTTTTGTAATTTTGCTATAAACTGGGGACGAGATGTAGATTCTATTTATTACACGATCCTACACTTATTCCATTCAATAAACCCATTCTATAAATTGTGATATGAAACTTTCATTGCATCAGGAAATAGTGCCAGGTGACCTTTGACTTCCGGTTTGGCGTCTGTTTATATTCCATATGCTACGTCTCAAAATACTAAAGCTTTCAATATTTTTACAACAAACTCTAATGAATGAAGAGTTTGAAAAGTTTATTTAAAGAGTCCAGTAAATTAGGACTCGTAGTCGTCAGTTCTGCGCAAAGGGTTTTGGATTTTCAACAAAACTCACAAATACATGATATTGTAGCGGTCACCCAGTGTATGACTCGTTGTGGTCTGGGCTATCTTACATTTTTTCCACCTGCTTGGGTCCAAACTGACCAAAATGTGTGCTAGCGTGCTTTCCCTTTCCCCGGGCCAGGCTTATTTCTCGCACATTCATCACACTCATCGATCCATCTCCTTATATCACAGGAGATTTCTGACTAATAAAACATTTGTTGGATGCACGATTTTTATTTTATTTCATCCCAAGTAACCAGCGGTGCGTTTCTTATGCAACTCCGCAAAATTGAATGCCTGAGCTGTTCTGGTACAACCATTAGCAGACTACTTCCATTAGCCAAAACATGCTGATAGTCGATAACTTCATTCTGAATGATCAACGTTTCCCATAACTCCAGAAAGTTTTCGTCATAGGTAAAGTGAAATTTAAAGAAGAACTGTCTGGCTTACACTGGAACTATTCATTTTTCTGATCCATTTGAGCAATAGCAGGATCCGCTTGTTGCAGCTGATAAATATGATCCACTGACCATGACTGAATCCCAGTAGCCAATCAGGCACATCACATAAAGAACTATCCAACTGATTTGAAAACAAATAACAAGAACGTTCAACTACTGGACATTCGTCTACCACTTGTGCTGGCTCATCTGATCTAGAATCCAACTTGGGACTGTCGGAACTAATAACTGAAGCAACTACATTTCCACAACAGTCAGGACATTCAGATTGTATGCAGCACCATTCAACTCTTCTTGACATTCATCAACATTCCCATGAGCTTCTCCTTTCCTGTGATCAATCTCAAAATAATATGTTTCCACTTTCCAAGACAGAGATCAAGTGTGCAAGCATACCTTCTGCATTCTTGAACCATTTCAACCAGACTGGAATATCTGTTCTGACTTGGAAGGTCCACCCCAACGAGAGCAATGGAAGTGCTTAATGCATATTACCACAGTTAGTAATTCACTATATGTCATACATTAGTTATGTTGGGTGGAACTTAATGACCAAAAGCAATAACTATCTCCTCACTGTGGTGGACTTGTAACAATATGGCACCCACCGCAGTACCACTATCACCAGTACCTAGAAGAAAGAGGCCCTCCTGTGGAAGTTCCAATATTGGGATTGACGTCAATGCCTGTTTCACAGTTTTAAATGACCTGTAACATTCCTCTGACCATTGAAAGACAGTATCATATGAATGTTATATAATACCCTGCTAATCCATACCCTGACACCAACCTGACTAACAACGTGCCCTAAAATGACACACCTTTGTGAAACAACTTGCACTTTGATTTTAACTTGAGATTTATTGATTTAAAATGCTGCACAACTTCAGTCAAGTTTTCTAAAGTTTCCCCAAAACTTTTGCAAAATATGATCAGATCGTCAATATAACAAAGGCATGTTGACCACTGCAAACCCCGGATGACAAGCTCAATCAAACGTTCAAACGTCTCAAGTGAGTTGCAGAGGCCAAAAGGTAAAGCTTTAAAGTGAAAAAGACCCGTGAGACGTAAAGAGCTGTCTTACATTTAGATGCCTCATCCAATTCACATTGCCAGACTCCAAATCCAGGATACAGAACCAAATCGAAGAGCCGACAGCTTCCAAGCAATCCTCAATTTTGAGCAATGGATAAGCATATTTATTCAATTGTCTATAGTCGAGACAGAAGCGATAACTGTTGTCAGATTTTGTTAACTAAGTGAACCGGAGCAGCAGAGGGTCTATTACTTAGTTCATTAATATCATTTTTTAGCATTTCATATCATTACTGATGACTTTGTTCTTTTTGGAAGGAACACCCCTACTATGACTTTGACTACTTTGACCTACTTTGACAGGATGAGCATCTCCTGTGTCAATATGAAGTTTCACGAGACTAGTACGTCCTAATTGTCCCCAGGCTCCACAAACTGATCACTATATTCAAGCAAGAAACATTTCAACTTCGACTGCTGTTCAACACCAAACTCTGGAGATGATCTATTAAATACCTCTTGTAAATGAGAGGGTGGCTCATCACACAACAAATATCTCACAGAAGACTCATTTGAAACCTGTCGAACAATCTGAATACTAGCAACCACAAAATTCCTGTTAAGTGTCACTCGCTTTGCAGATGTATTAACAACTGGAAAACATACAGACTTATCCAAGGGATCAATTAGCACCCTAGGAAATAAAATGCCTTTCTGGACAAGATTCTGAAATGGCTCTAACATATATTGAACATCCTTTCGGAAACCAACAACTGCTAGTAACTCCCCCTATACTAACATTTCTGATTGTAGAGGCAAAGCATATATTCGAGCAATCTTCACTTGACCACATACTGGTTTTGTTTTCCTGTTAAAAGGTATGAACTGACCACTTACTATTAATCTTTTATGAGCAATAACAATAACAACATTTTGACTTCCAAAACACTCCGTGCCTAAAATATCACTGATTTGATACCTGTGATAAGAAACTCAAGTACAAATGAGTGACCATTCATTTGAAATGACACTCAATTGTCTGAAAACTCTTTTACACAACAAACTGAATGGACATCCGGTATCAACCAACATATCTACCCCCTTTCCAAACAATTTAATGTCCAAAAACAGACAAGATCCATGTTATGGCCTCTGACTTACTTCTTTTGGGACTATGTTTTGTTTGTTGCAAATCCAGCCCTCTGCCGTTTGACATTTCTGCGGACATTGATAAGATTTATGGCCTGAATTAGAACACGAAAACACACAACGTCTGAGTTATTAGAATATGGAAAACTTGTCATTAAAATCTTTTCCAAAAGTTGAATTACCTTGTCTAACTTTTGTTGCTATCAACATTGAAGGTTGTTTTACTGGATTAAGTGGGTTATTGACAGTGAGCTCGTCAGAATCATTAGATGCCAAAGAAAACACGTGTTTATGATAGCCTGATTTCCGAATGTTCTTAGCCGCTTTAAGTGATTCAACTTGTACCACTGCAGATAAAGCTTGTTCGTAAGTTTTCGATTTATTGAGAAAAAGAAAATACTCTAACTCGTTATCACCACAACCTCTGATGAATTGCTGCAATACTATTTTATCTCTATTAACAGAAGGCATACATGGGTAGGCCAAGCGACAGTCTGTTCAGGTCATTTGCCATACTCATTTACACTCACCTTGTGATCTGTTCCTGTTCTGAAATTTATAAGAGAACATAAATGACTCATCTTTTGTCTTATACCTCAAGTGCTCTATTGCCTGGTAATCATACATGTCAGTGCCATCAAGTTCAGACAAGATACTTCTAACCTCTCATCGCAAGTGCATTAGTAGCTGCTGAACGCTCTCTGCATAGCTCCATTGGTCATATTCAGCCGCAATTTCAAATTGGGCAATATAGTCCTCCAACCTCTCTTTCCCGTCAGTCATCTATCTTTGACTCAGGCCTCCTTTTATATATACCATCACTTCGATGACTAGAAACAAACTCTGGAGTATTACACCGGTTAGACGATTACTGTAACCAGTGTAATTTACCTGAGAACATTGCCCACATTTTCCATGAATGCTCTGCCATAAAACTATTCATAAATAACACACAAAAATGGCTGGATAAACACAAGCTGGACATCTCTATCACTCATCAATATAATTTTCGGTCTACCCCGCCAGCAAAATTTCAGTGTCAAAAATTTATTGCTGACATTGCTTAAATATTACATCTACAAAACCAAATTTGACCCCGATACCTTATCCCTGAAATCATTTCTACGTGAACTTGATGAGAGATACCGCTTAGAGAAATATATAGCACTAAAGAGAGATATCCATAACGACTTCGAGTTTGAATGGTGTGAGATATACCTTGCCCTGTCAAGTACTTTGAGGACAAATAACTATTTGTGATTCTGTTCGTTTTTCACTTGTTGATGATTGTCGAATTAACGCTATATAAACTCCGGGCACGGATAGAGGCAATTTTTGTCATATCGGAGACTATAAATTACATGTATATTTAAAAATCAGGTGTCCTCGATTTGAAAGTGTAAAGCGTGTGTGAGTTGCGAGCGAAAGTCCCCCATCCCGAAAATACCAGGACATTATTTTTGTTATTGTCATTATGCTGTATTTTAATATATGAATATGTCCATGTATATATTGTTAATAAAGAATTAAACAAAAAGAAAAGAAAAAAAAGGAGTATCAGGAGCATATACTCCAGATTGTGATGCAATGGAAGTTTGTTTACCGACAAACCCTGCATGTTGCCTCTGATGTCCGTTTAAATGACTGTCAGTATACCCTAAATCAGATATGTCAACTGAATGGTTGGCTATCCCCGATTGTAATTCAATTGAGTATTTGTCACTAAAAACAAGCATTCTGATTGGCAGAGAGCGGCTAACTTTCGTTTTCGATTCACCGACATCGGCCGCTTCAGCGTGCATCAAATCTGAATGTAGCACGGTAAAATTTCATCGGCGCAGAACGAGTAGCGAAACGAGCACACCCGCTCGTTGTTGTCTATAGATACCGTTCATCGGCCGCTTCAGCGTACATCCAATCTGAATGTGGCACGGTACAATTTCATCGGCGCAGAACGGAGTAACGAAACGAGCCAACCCGCCCCACAGGAAATTGTTACGGAGCAGTGTTCCGAGTAACGCAATGAACAAACCCAATGATTTATGCACGGTGACAACGGCGAAATGAAAGTCTCGATTTGTGTCATGAAAATGACTAAATAATACTTTTTATACCGTTTTTTTGCAAAACATGAAAACAGTTTGTGAACTCGCCGGCAAGCCGACTCGTTCACAAACTGTTTTCATGCTCGAATCCCAGAATGTACAACTCAACAGGGTATGTTTATCTCCTAAATAACATCTGTATGTGTGCACATGTCAAAATATAATAAAATAAAATAACATAATTTATAAATGACTAAGAGCAATAACAGTTATATTATAATATTATTCTCAACTCTGGTATAATGATTTTAGTGTATTAGGTACAGTTACTTTCATTATAAAGCCACATGGTGATTTGCGCTACAAAATACGCTTTATAATAGTCACGTTTGAAATGAACTACCTTTCTATATGGCATATATGCGCACTATATGTCACAGACGCATTCATTTCATGAAAAAATACAACTTTGATGACGTCCCAATTAAATATTGCGACATTTGTATTCATTGCAATTCGGCAATCGGAAACGGTATAACGCGCGAATAGATCAAACAGTTCAAGTGATGTGAAACACTCCGGCAGTGTGATCAAATATAAATGGAGAATAATCTTGTTCAAAGTAGTAATTTTTATAAATATTATATCCAAATTGACAACACGCACCGTCATTCTTATATATGAATTAAATGCAGTCACTCTCGATGGCGAAATCGTTTTCGTTAGTTTATCGCCGATAGATGCGTCCCGAATCGAGTAGTAAATATTTACAATTGAGCGTAGTTCAGACAATGTTTTCTATGGAGTGGTACGGTCGATTTGCTTCAGATTTTCGGCAATGTTAGTAAAATGCTACATTTCTCCAGTTGGCATAGCGACTGGTTACTAACTGATCAGTTTCACGCACCCGAACAAGTACATAATATGTCTTTAAAAAAACTTCATGCACTGCTCTCTCTCTCTCTTTGTTTTAATCGTCAAAATTATGTAGTACAATAAAAGTTTCAGAGCAACGACAGCTGTAGATATTCATCCCATGGTCTATATGTGCAATTTTACGCGACCGCTAATTAAAAAACATTCGACCCGACACAAACGAAATGATCTCATATTTATCTATAACAATAAAAAAGACCGATTTCAACCAAGTTTTGGTGTTGTGACTCGGGTTTTCATGGCGGAAGTTATAACGGCGTTAGTTTTCCAAATTTTTATTTAAAAATTTAATTATTATTTTTTTTTTTTTAAATATTTTTTGTTAATTTGTTTTTTTAGATTGAGCAAGGAGCTCAATCTAAAATAAATTATTCGAAAAAATAAATAAATAGAATTTTATGTTTTTTAAATCAAACTGTTTAAACGATCAAAATGTGCACAAAGTGCTGAACACATGTGATAAGGTTTAGTGGACACTGTTAGCCTGGGTTTCAAGACAACATGTTATATTATAGCCAGAAGTATTTTTTTATGAACCTACATGAAAGTTTAATTTCGGCTATCTAATTTGTATTTCGCCAAAAGAAAATCTTTGAAAAACATGATTTTCCGCTTTGAGATCGCTGAATCCGAATGACGGCGTAAACTGATTGGTTGAAATTGTCAACTACCGACCGGAAGTTCATGAAAATACACACACTTCGGTCTCTGTTTCCAATGATAAACTTTACACAAAAATAAGACACTTCCGTTTTAGTCTCATTACACGGTATCCGTCTGCTGTATTGTAATTTCTCTGCTTTCAGATTATTGTTGCAACGAATCCAGCAGAAACATAGCTAACGTCACTAATGTGGATCGAGGTGAAGCAGCGGATTGCAGAGAAGCATGCAGAGAGACGAGTAGTTGCCATGGATACAATGTGCAGACGGGAGGGACACAGGCGTGTGAACTAACATCGAAGGTTTGTCAATGGACAAGTAGAATTCTGCTGATTAATGCACCAGGCTGGACATATTGTGAGAAGTGTTAAAGATGCTCTCTCTTTCTTCCCAGCAATTACATCAACAACAACAGCAGCAACAACAATAGCAACAACAATTCGTTTACCCTAAAGCAATCTGCATAAGGAAGACACTAACAGCTGAGAAAATGACATGCAAATAAGTCTACACTCCAGTACCGTTGACAACAACGGATTTTCCAACAAGTCGTCTGCACCCATGGTAAAGCGGAAGGACGACTCAGCTAACAAATGCCGCCGCTCGGAAGTTCTGATTATTTATGGACAAATTATGGTGGCAAATATATGCCTCTATGTGTTGTGTTACATGCATGTTTTAAATCGTGCGGAATCCCACTCATTTTTATGCTGTATTGGATTTGTGTAATCCATGGCTGACGAGAAAGTGATATGCCTTTTGGAAGAATGGGGTTACGGGGAATAAGTCTCTTTATTCAATGGTAAGTTTTATCCATGTTACTCTCCACGTCAAGGCTGAATTAGGAAATTGATGTATGCCGCGTTGCTGCGTCATCCATTTTCATGATTTTGTCTTGATTATATATCAAAAGGGCATTTATTATTAACGAAATAAAACAAACTTGTCAATTGTTATCAATAAGTTAGATTTAGCTATTTTGTTCTTTTCACATTTTTTATGTGGCAAGAAACGCTTTAGTGACCCAATATTTAGTGTATTTTGTTTTACCTAATATGTAGTCTCCTTTGATTCCATTATGACCCTATTATATAGTCGTACATTAGTCAGTTTTAGTTAAAGGTTACTAAAAATTTAGTTAATTTTATAACCAAATTCCATTGGGTTAGTTTATTATTAGTTACATATTGGGTTAAAGTATGACTAAATATTGAGATAGGAGTTAACTAATTAATATTGACTCAAATTGATTGGATTAGAATTAACTAATTTTGTGTATATAGGAGGAAAACGAGTTAACCCAATTTGTTAATTCTATATTTAGTTACCATTATTTAGTAAAAGCGAAGGGCGGCCTTCGTTGTAGGTTATAATTAGGAAATACCGTTTATCAAATTATGATCATTTTCTCAAAAAATATATTAATAGTATAGCATGATGATGATATAAATTCGATATTATTCACAAAACACGCTTTGTGTCAGAGAAAATGCAGGTCGGGTGTTGTTAATTTCTCGCAGAAAGCGCAGTGAATTGTTTATAAGCCGTCACGATATTGCGCCATTTCCTTATTTAGATTCGCGCGCATTATACGTCGGTTGTAAAACCCCTAATTTGGTGCGTCTACAACTTACAACTCACAATACTATAATTGTAAATTGCTTATTTGGTATGTATTACCATATATAGGTTAGGAGAAAATACTTACTGGCTTGAAAAATGTTCATCTCTTTACAAGAACAATTGTATTACGTGCACGTTTTCTGTCTAATCGTTTCCCACTAATGAAGTAACGTGGGTTAGCTGTAGAATGGGTATATTCTTTTTATTTTAGCGGATGTGACTATTTTAACAGCTATACCCACCACGAAGGCCGCCCACATCTTTTAGTTAAGAATTGACTGCAATTAAGTTAGTCAAGAATTAGTTACCAATTGTTTAGTCGATAAGAGGAGTTTGAACCAATAGTTTCGTTGAGCGTTGACTAAGATTTGGTCACAGGTAACTAAACTTTATTTAGAGGGTAGTTTATCAGGTGTGGTATGGATCTTCGCCACCGGATTGCTTTCAAATGAGTAACTAGTGGCATTGCTCGAAATGTTCCATTATATAGTGTCATATTAAGAAGTTGGTACATGGACGCGTCGGTTTGTAAGTAGCCTACAAACATGACCCCGTCCCTTTATCAACATGTTAACATTGCACAGGTGCATGACTACACAAATCTCTTGGATGTGTGCACAAGTACGTTATATGCACCTAACACGGTCACGTTTGACTACCCAAAGATAACTAATCGGGATTCACGATTACATAGCGATTGGTGTATAATCGCGACCACAGGTGCATGGCAAGCGTGGTACACGATTGAGTATCATATTTAATATGAAGGGTGATAACTCTATATAGAATGTACTTTGACGAAATAACGGAGATTTGTATGAAATAATTTGAAACACCACAGTTGATCTAATATATATTTTGGGACTTCTGTCTGTCTGTGTGTTAGCTATGGCCGGAAAAACGGCTGGACCGATTGAGCTCAAACTTCCAATCTAATGTTAGAAATCCACGGGCAGTGTTTACCGCCGTCTTGGAGAAGCTCCGAACACCCCTTCTCCACTCTCAGTCATCAAAATGACCGTCCTTGGCACTGTGAAGTTAATCGCGTTGATAGTTAAAGAGCGTTCGTATCCACAGTGTCGTTGATAAAGAGCGTATGCGTGTAGTGTGATTCTTATGTCTGGGGCCAGACGTGAGTGTGTTTGTATCCAGACATGAGCGTGTTGTGTGATTCTTATGTCTGTCTTCGTACTTAGGGGTTCCAATGAACGGGGGAGATTTTCATCGGGTAAGTTTTTCCGCCCGAGGTGATCTTCACCTTGAAACGGGTACACAGTGATCGCGTTTGGCTAACGAAAACGACCTTCTCATCTCATATATATATTTTGAAGACCTCAGTCTGTCTGTATGTTTGTCTGTCATTTATACAAATCTACGATTCACGACCGATCGGGACGACACTTTGTACGTGTGTGTAGTTTGACCAGGCGGTCGACGTTGTCGCATTGGCGACCCCTTACGGCGCCCGCTTCGCGCATGCGCAGACGAGATATCGGAAACGGGTGGAGCCTATCGACTTAAAATTTGCTATGTGAATGTATCTTGCCCCGGATACTAATTTTATCGGGTCGCCGAGCCCGTGCGACGCAAGCTTCGCGCATGCGCAGACGAGATCTCCGAAACGGGTTGAGCTATCGACTTGAAATTTGCTATGTGAATGTATCTTGCCCCGGATACGAATTTTATCGGGTCGCCGAGCCCGTGCGACGCAAGCTTCGCGCATGCGCAGACGAGATCTCCGAAACGGATGGAGCTATCGACTTGAAATTTGCTATGTTAATGTATCTTGCCCCGGATACCAATTTTATCGGGTCGCCGAGCCCGTGCGACGCCAGCTTCGCGCATGCGCAGACCAGATATCGGAAACGGGTGGAGCTATCGACTTGAAATTTGTTTTTTGAATAGCCCGGACAACGTCGGGCTCATCGGCTAGTCTCATATATATTTTGAAGACATCTGTCGGTCTGTCTGTCTGTCTGTATGTTTGTCTGTCATTTATACAAATCTACGATTCACGACCGATCGGGACGAAACTTGGTACGTGTGTGTAGTTTGACCAGGCGGTCGACCTTGTCGTATTGACGAGCCCGTGCGGCGCCCGCTTCGCGCATGCGCAGACGACATCTCGGAAACGGGTGGAGCTATCGACTTGAAATTTGCTATGTAAATGTATCTTGCCCCGGATACGAATTTGATCGGGTCGCCGAGCCCGCGCGACGCCAACTTCGCACATGCGCAGACCAGATCTCGGAAACGGGCGGAGCTATCGACTTGAAATTTGCTATGTGAATGTATCTTGCCCCGCATACGAAATTTAACGGGTCGCCGAGCCCGTGCGATACCAGCTTCGCGCTTGCGCGTGCGCAGACGAGATCTAGGAAAAGGATGGAGCTATCGACTTGAAATTGCTATGTTAATGTATCTTGCCCCGGATACCAATTTTATCGGGTCGCCGAGCCCGTGCGACGCCAGCTTCGCGCATGCGCAGACCAGATATCGGAAACGGGTGGAGCTATCGACTTGAAATTTTGTTTTTGAATAGCCAGGTCGGGGTCACGATATGACACGTCCAAAACAATCAGTGGACAAAAGTAACCCCACTTATCAAATTTCGTCGAAATCCCATCAAAATTGGCGATTTGACCTTGAAGTTACCCGATTTCAAGGTCAATGTCACATCGCACGGGCAAATGAATATGCTTATGAGACTCCCCATACGAAAGGACCCCCACATACCAAGTTTCATCGAAATCCCGTGATATTCGGGCGTTTGACCTTGAAATGACCCGATTTCAAGGTCAAGGTCACGTCGCACGGACAAATTAATAGGCCCATGCCACCCCACGGCCGAAAATACCCCCACATACCAAGTTTCATCGAAATCGGGTCTGCCGTTTTCGAGTTCATCGCGAACACACACAGACAGACAGATCTTCCAAAATATATAATAGACTAGCCGATGAGCCCGACGTTGTCCGGGCGACGTTGTCCGGGCTATTCAAAAACCAAATTTCAAGTCGATAGCTCCACCCGTTTCCGAGATCTAGTCTGCGCATGCGCGAAGCTGGTGTCGCACGGGCTCGGCGACCCGATAAAATTCGTATCCGGGGCAAGATAGATTCACATACCAAATTTCAAGTCGATAGCTCCACCCGTTTCCGAGATCTCGTCTGCGCATGCGCGAAGCTGGCGTCGCACGGGCTCGGCGACCCGATAACATTCGTATCCGGGGAAAGATACATTCACATAGCAAATTTCAAGTCGATAGCTCCACCCGTTTCCGAGATCTCGTCTGCGCATGCGCAAAGCGGGCGCCGCACGGGCTCGCCAATACGACAACGTTCACCGCCTGGTCAAACTACACACACGTACCAAGTTTCGTCCCGATCGGTCGAGAATCGTAGATTTGTATTAATGACAGACAAACAAACAAACAAACATACATACAGACAGAGGTCTTCAAAATATATATGAGACTAGAAGGTGTCCCGACTTCGTCCGGGCTTTGACCTTGAATTGTCCATTTTGAAGGTCAAGGTCAAGTGGGGTAACGATTTGACCAGTCCAAAAACACTGCCCGGACAAAAGTACCCGACAAACGTGCCCGTCGAAATCCATCCGGTTTTACCCGATTTGACCTTGAATTGATCATTTTGAAGGTCAAGGTCAGGTCGGGGTCACGACTCGACCCGTCCAAACACTCAGTGGACAAAAGTAACCCCACGTATCAAATGTCGTCGAAATCCGATCAAAATTGGCGATATGACCTTGAATTGACCCGATTTCAAGGTCAATGTCACGTCGTACGGGCAAATGAATATGCTTATGAGACTCCCCATACGAAAGTACCCCCACATACGAAGTTTCATCGAAATCCCGTGATATTCTGACGTTTGACCTTGAAATGACCCGATGTCAAGGTCAAGGTCACATCGCACGGGCAAACTAATAGGTTTATGCCACTTCACGGCCTTAGGTACCCCCACATACCAAGTTTCATCGAAATCCCGTGATATTCGGGCGTTTGACCTTGAAATTACCCGAGTTCAAGGTCAAGGTCACGTCGCACCGACAAATTAATAGGCCCATGCCACCCCCCGGCCGAAAATACCACCACATACCAAGTTTCATCGAAATCGGCTTGGCCGTTTTCGAGTTCATCGCGAACACACACACACACACACACACAGACAGACAGACAGATGTTCGAAAATATATAATAGACTAGAAGGTGACCCGACTTCGTCCGGGCTATTCAAAAACCAAATTTCAAGTCGATAGCTCCACCCGTTTCCGAGATCTGGTCTGCGCATGCGCGAAGCTGGCGTCGCACGGGCTCGGCGACCCGATAAAATTCGTATCTGGGGCAAGATACATTCACATACCAAATTTCAAGTCGATAGCTCCACCCGTTTTCGAGATAAATAGCCCAATGTCATTTGCGGATACCTCGGCCGGTGATGAGTTAACGCGACATCGGCCGGTTAAGAGTTAAACGCGATCACGTCACGATCTGTTGACGGCGTAATATATTTACGCAATGTTTTTCGATGAGCGAAGCATGGTCCTGCGTTCTTCCCGATAATTAAGGTAGAAACTTTAAACGCACACAGGCGTGTGATACATCATTGGAAAGATGAAGCGCCACAGATTCTAACCGTGCAAATTATATGACTGGCAATTTATTATTCGCGCTATATCGAATCGATTTGTGAGCACCGAACTGAAATATATTAGCGCAAAACGGCGTAAAAACAGATTTGACCTCGGCACCTGAAAAGTTGACCTCGGATCTGAAAATTAATATGCCCATGCCACTTCCCGACCGATATCACCCTCACATACGAAGTTTCATCGAAATCGGGTCGGCCGTTTTCGAGTTCATCGCGAAAACACAGACCACAGATACACAGACCACAGATACACAGACAGATCTTCATAAATATATAATAGATGTTTTGGGACTTCTGTTTTTCTGTTTGTTTGTTAGCTATGGCCGGGAAAACTGCGTCACGGATTTCGACGAAATTTGATACCTAGGGATAATTTTGTCCGGGGAGTGTTTTGGCGGGTCAAATCGTGACTCCGACCTGACCTTGACCTTCAAAATGGTCAATTCAAGGTCAAAGCCCGGACGAAGTCGGGTCACCTGCTAGTCTATACTATATATTTTGAGACTTCTGTATATGTGTGTGTGTGTACTTTATAGAATCGAAAACGACTGCACCCATCGAGCTCAAATTTCGTATATAAGTGTAAAAACCCACTTTCCTATGCGGGGAGATTTATTGGATGCCATAGTACTCTTACAACATCATTGTTATAGTATGTATGACACTTAGGTCAGGGCTTAGGGGGGTAGTTATAGGCATAATGCTTCTCAGAAATCCCGGTTACAAACCAACACTCACAATTTCGTATTTACGCAAACGTCATCGCTCGAAATTTATTATGCGGAGAGAAAGTGCTTTCCTATTTTTAGAACGCAACACATGTTTACGTCGCGTTGGTGCTGGAGGTTCACGACGGGATTAATTGACTGTCCGCTCTTTGCGAGGATGGGGTTCACGACGGGGACTATTGACCAACACTCACAATTTCGTCTTTTGCATCAGATACCAACACCTCAACCGATCGGGACGAAACTTGGTACGTGAGTGTAGTTTGACCAGGTGGTCGTCGCTGTCGTATTGGCGAGCCCGTACAACGCCCGTGCAGCGCATGCGCAGACGAGATATCGGAAACGGGTGGAGCTATCGACTTGAAATTTGGTTTTTGAGTAGCCCGGTCCTGTACGGGGTTACCTTGAAAAACTAAAATTAATGGATCGACCAAAGCCATGGGACCAATGCCGCCAGTGGCGGGCTAAACTCATTGAAAGTCATGTTTCTGACAAAGCCATGGGACAAATGCCGCCAGTGGCGGGCTAACCTGCTAGTCTCATATATATTTTGAAGACCTCTGTTTGTCTGTCTGTATGTTTGTTTGTCTGTCATTTATACACATCTACGATTCTCGGCCGATCGGGACGAAACTTGGTACGTGTGTGTAGTTTGACCAGGCGGTGGACGCTGTCGTATTGGCGAGCCCGTGTGGCGCCCGCTTCGCGCATGCGCAGACGAGATCTCGGAAATGGGTTGGGCTATCGACTTGAAATTTGCTATGTGAATGTATCTTGCCCCGGATACGAATTTTATCGGATCGCCGAGCCCGTGCGACGCAAGCTTCATGCATGTGCAGACGAGACATCCGAAACGGGTTGAGCTATCGACTTGAAATTTGGTATGTGAATGTATCTTGCCCGGATACGAATTTTATCGGGTCGCCGAGCCCGTGCGGCGCCAGCTTCGCGCATGCGCAGACGAGATCTCGGAAACGGGTGGAGCTATCGACTTGAAATTTGCTATGTGAATGTATCTTGCCCCGGATACGAATTTTATCGGGTCGCCGAGCCCGTGAGACGCCAGCTTCGCGCATGCGCAGACCAGATCTCGGAAACGGGTGGAGCCACTGACTTGAAATTTGGTTTTTTAATAGCCCGGACAACGTCGGGTCACCTGCTAGTCATATATATATGTCAAATTATTCTATTGGGTGGTTGGGCTTGGCAATGATGGTTTGCAGGTTAGGGGAACGCTATTTAAAACACTTCTTCAAATATCTCGGCTTTTCGTTAATAATAATCGCTATGTAATAGTGTATTTCGTTATTTCGCTGTATTTCCCTATTTCGCCATCTGGAATTGCATTTCCTATTCCATTTCGCTGTATTTCATATTTCGTTTTTTCGTTGTATCTCATATTTCGATAAATCGCTATATTTCACATATTATGGGATATGGGATTATAGGATATCCTATATTCAATCGAACATCCCGTCCCACGTGTTACTGAGATTAACTATCATCAGATACATCATCGCGAACCCCGATTACATATTATTTGCTATATAATCCTTGGTGTATTGGCTGTTCTATATATATAAGATATATAGAAGATTCGACTTTCATTGCCCTGTGAAGAACTGTTTTGGGTTCGCGCCACCCGGATGCCCAATAATATAGACCCACTGACTGAATTCAGATATATACCAGGAACGGAATCAGACACAATACATTGTTCTGTCAGTGTTCCAATAGTTATTCTATCGTGACTCAGACGGCTGATGACTACTCGTGCCTTTGATGCACGGAGCGGCAGATGCTACCTACCACGACGACTGCCAGCATCGAGTGCAGCTCTGATGCGTTCTACATTATCGTAATAACAACCAGGGTATACCATGTGAATGAGCGCACTATACTCTAAACGCATAATTCTCATAGACACGCGTGAGATGAATTAAAAGAAACAAAAGACACACTTGAGACATGATCAGCAGCGAAGAATAGTTTGAGTGGGTGTTTCTGTACATAAAACGTACAACTTTAGTTTAGCACTTTACTCTTTGTTTTCATGGGTGCGGTGGGTGACTGTAGATATATTACATGCTGACAACACGCACAATCTTCATCTTCTTCTTGACATCTTGCTGCAGGGGATCATGTCTTTATTCAGAAGGTTTTTTTCTTCTGAAGCTTCGTCATTCCGAAAGTACTAATACATAGATTAATCTCTTATGTAGGTTCTTTGTGCTTTTGAGTGCGTTAAAGATACGGGCGGCGTTGGCGGTGGGTATATATGCTGTTAAAATTTTCACCTCCGTCAAAAACCGCCATAAACAGAAAGAATATTAAAATATAGACAGACTTTGTTCTAAACCAATCAGAAATATGACATAAACAGTATGTTATTGTTATTGTAAACAAAAGAAGAAAAAAACGTTACGTTTCTGCTTTTGTTTAGATCCGGCTATGGTAAACATAATAAAGAGTGTTATTTGTTACTGTTTTCCTGATAGGGAAATAATAAAGAGCGTTTATATATTTGTGGGCGATTAACCAATATAATTGCGCTGTGTTATGTAACACGAGCAGGTTCTTGTTTACGTACACCATCGTACCTCTTGGCGACAATATACTATTTACGCGCTGATTATTTTGGCATATGAACAAAACTATATATATTTTAATATTCCTTCTGTTTGTGGCAATTTGAACAAATATGAATATTTCTGCAACGAACGCCGCCCGTGCCTTTAATATTGGCTTCATAGATATTCCTGTTTGGTCGGGAGTGTTTGCATTTAACCATTATGTCACTTTGGACTCGATTCCCTAATAAATGATGATATAATAAATACTTGTTTACACTCAATATCCCGTCAGCGATATACGATGTCTGGGCATGTGACGGCGAAGCGCGTATACTGGTTGTGCGAATTTCCATAATCGGAACTAAATTAGATTGTGAAAATAAAATACACGCGGAGATAGATTTTTGGCAATAAATACGAGACGAAAAATATTCATGTTAGATACTCGAAACGTTTTATTGCTACGTGTAGCCGGTGGCCCTGAATTTAACGCTATTCGTTATATGCGAAAACAACTATATATCCATCCATTAAAGGTACGGTTGGCCTTGGCGGTGGGTATCATATGAAAATATTTCCACCCGTCAAAAACCGCCACAAACAGAAAGAACAACAAAATGTAGACAGACTTTGTCCGTATACAAATAAGAAATATCGCATAAACAGTATGTTATTGTCATATCTTTGACCATTGTTATGTAAACAAAAGCATAAAAAGTTACTTTTCTGGTGTTTGTTTATATTATGATGGTAAACATAAAGAGCGTTCTTTGTTGGTGAATTCCTGATATGGAACGAATAAAGAGCGTTTATGCCATTTGTGTGTGATTAGCCAGCAGCATTGTGCTGTCTTCTGTAACACAATCAGACTCTTGCTTATGTAAAATATAGTAATTCTTTATGATAACATGCTGTTTACGCGATGGTCATGGTATACATGAACGGAAACTGTATGCGTTTTAATGTTTTTCTGTTTACGGTGATTGGAACAAATATGAATATTTTCGACAACTAAGGCCTCACGTGCCTTTAAGTATATATAATGAGGCTTCCACGGAAATAAATACATGAGTTTCTATTTTATACGGAATTTATCAACCGAGTTCACTAAATTCGATTTGAGCCGAGGTTTACCGAGGCTCAAATAGAATTTAGTGGACGAGGTTGATAAATTACGTATAAAATAGAACGAGTTTGAGATACTTTTTATCACATGGTCATGCATATAATCGCTTAAATTTGATCGAAAACAACAATAATTAACAGACAGAGAACTTTGTCCCAAAGAGCAGCGTGACGTCATTGCACGCGACGATATTACACGTGTCTATTACGCTCGAATATTACATAGGAAAATAGTGCTAATCATGTGATAAAATCAGGTAATAACCGAGACCTATATGTAGGCACGTGATCAGTTCATTGCTTCACATGTGCTTGATTCAGTGACGGTATAAACAAATTATAGCCATCAAAGAACAGTAATTCTATTAGTGTAATCTCGTCTGCTGTCGAGTCTTGTGCCCCATGTTGGTATACAAATGGTCTACACACCCATTTTGACCAAAATCTATATATTGGGTATGGCTCATAAGCTCTATGTTCTTCCCTGAGCGTGCGTGGGGTACATGTAGATCTGTCAGAAGTGAACTATTTCCATGTGAGAGGTTTCAGTGGGAACGCATGCGCATAACTTGCGGAGACATGAACTTTTTAGCTTACCCGAATATCGAATTGTGGTTTAACCCTTTCAGTGCCAGGGGCCGATCTTATCGGACCTAATTTACGGTGTGTAAAATCGGCCCTAAAAAACTAAAAAAAATAATTGTTTTTTTAAAGATTTTTTTGGGTTGAATTTGTTTTGGGTATGCTTAAGCATGCTATAGCGAATTTAAAAACAAACTGGATAAAACTTTAGGGGCATGTTATAACTAAAAACTATCACCAAGTATTCATAGTAATAATTTTGATGCCCATGAAAAACGTAAGATTCCCTGGCACTAAACCTACAAAATAAGTCTGTTAAAGAATATAAGAAAAAATTATTAAAATTGTAAAAAATAATAACAAATGATGAAAAATTGTTAGGCCAATGCATTATCTTATATATGCGAGGCGATCTATGGTCGACTCGCATATATAAGAGAATGCATTGGCACAGGGTATATGGGTTGATACAAAAATCGGACTTGGCACTGAAAGGGTTAAAATGCCCATTCGGAAAAAAATAATGTAGAAGGTAGAATAAAGGGAGTGTGTTTTAAATCTATATCAGATGTATGGAGACACGGACTCAGTATGAGTGTTCATTGCTTCAAATATGCTTGCTTGAACAGTGAGCGTGAACAATTATCATTTTTATCGAAATGGCCATGTATCGATCGAAATGGCACATTGAGATTCCCTCAACTCAGATCAAGCTTGAAAATCGGTCCTGATTTTCGTCCATGTCGGGGTTTGTATCTATACTAGCGCCAACCTCGTCTAGCACAGCCTTCGATGATCTTATATACGACCTAACGACATCGGCTACGAGGACATCATTAAAAAGGAACCCTGGATGTTTGGCCATGCATAAGTGCGTGACTCACAATTAAACTCTATAGATATCGGTGAAAATATAGAAAATTTCGGAACCCCGGAGTCTCTTAAGTTCTTAACCGTAAGTTTGCGGAACCAAGCTGTGGTCTGCTTCGATCGAGAATCAAACATGGAACATAATTGCGAAACCTCTCAAACAGCCAACATAATTGCGAAACCCATCAAACAGGCAACATAATTGCGAAACCTATAAAACAAGCGGCAACACAATTGCATATCTAAACCTCTCAAACAGCCAACATACATGTAACTGCATGTGGAACCCCTCAATTAACAGGCAACATAACTGCGAAACCTCTCAAACGGGCGACATAATTTCGAAACCTCTCAAACAGACAACATAACTGGCAAATTAACTTCATGTGAAACCTCTCAAATAGGCCACATAACTGCATATGAAACCTCTCAAACATGCAACCAACATAACTGGCCAATTAACTGCATGACTTTTCAAATATATGCAACATGATTGCGAAACCTCTCAAACAGGCAACATAACTGCACGAGTAACCTCTCAAACAGGCAACATAACTGCACGAGTAACCTCTCAAGCAGGCAAACTAACTGCACGAGAAACCTCTCAAGCAGGAAACATAACTGTACGAGAAACCTCTCAAGCAGGCAACATAACTGTACGAGAAACATCTCAAGCAGGCAACATAACTTCACGAGAAACCTATCAAACAGGCAAAAAACTGCAGGAGAAACATCTCAAACAGGCAAAGAGCAACCTCTCAAACAGGCAAAATAACTGCACGAGAAACCTCTCAAACAGGCAACATAACTGCACGAGTAACCTCTCAAGCAGGAAACGTAATTGCGAATCATCTCTATCATCTATATAGAAGCTTCGGCGGAGAACAAACAGGCAACATAAATGAGTGAACAGAACACATTGGATCCAGACACACGTGCTGGAAATGAAGACAACATGCGGGGAAGACAATGCTCTGTCTGACACATGCCGTAGTTACCCATAATAACCTGCCAGACTGGTTGCCAGTGCAAATAAAAAAAATCTACATTAGATTGCCACAGACCATCATTTAACCGATAAACCAATCTAAAATGCAATGTTTCGAGTCATACGTATCAGCAAAACAATTTCTTCAAATAGCACTTTTGGCTCAGTAACCTTGTTGGGTTTATTGTGTCTGGGTCCCGATGACCGCGTGCATGCATGGGCGAATGTGTGATTGCAGAAGTTACATAATTATATATACTATAGTCTCTTTAAACATTTAAATCGGACAATAATCTTATCACATCTCATAAGATTATCCTCAGATTTTTAAAGATGCATATTGCGATTTTTAAAAGCGCCCCTCAAATATTATTTATTTGGATTCGGGGGTAAAAAATATTTGATTCGAGTCGATGAACCCACCTATCAATTCTCAGAGTTATTAGATATCGATTTCGAAATGTATTATTTTTCCGCATCGAGAATTATTAGTGGCACAGTAAACAGTCGACGAGCCGACGGACTGGGACCAAATTGTGGATGAAGATGGATAACTCTAAATTCAAGGCTTTCTGATGATAATAAAGCCAAATTTCGTCGAACAGCATGTTGACAAATAACATGTTTCGGGCAATTTTATACTATCATTGACAGTGGTTAGCATTATTTTTGGGCAATTAATCGATTCTGATAACTGAAGCAGCATTTCTAAAAATGTTGTTGCTGGAATCTAATGATATCGAATCGGATTGAGTACCTTTAAATAGACTGTTACAGACATACACGTAACCACCTCTGCATAATGTGTACAGTCAGGGAAAGCATGGGTTATTTGTTCAAATGCTTACGGAATAGGTTCTATAAAGTCACACATATGTGGTGCAGCCGGACGTAACGGATGTCCGTTTCACAATCACTGGCAAGGGATTCGGATTCGAGCGGTTTATAAGTTGAGGTTGTCTCTTCGAAGCCAGAATTATTTCATCATTATGCCATCAGAAGTCGATACAACACCCACTTATGTAGCGTCTATTCTACGATTAAAGCTTCAGAACGTGATGGCGCGCGGGCATATACAGTTCGTTTGACTGCTTCTTGGCTCCTTGTTCGACTGCACACTAATCAATTTCACAGATATGATATTCGTGAGAGGATTAGCTAAATATCCACGCAGGTAACCGATTGAATTGATGCTCCAGGTTTTTAACCTGCTAAAACAGTCAGGGTTCAAATCTTCCCATGCAGTGCGTCGTTCCGGTTGTGATGTTACGGAGCTCACACAGTCATGATTCCTGTGCTAGTTACGCCACCGGATCCTCCCGTCTGTTATAACTTCTAATGCATATTATGTTAGTGGGTATGGGGGAGGCGGATGGAATTGTCATTGAGACAAGCAGCTTTGTGTCGATAACAATGACATCCACATTGTCCGTACCGACAGACCCTATACAGCTAATAGCGCTAACAATAACACAAAATAACAATACATTTAACTCTAAATGTGCCAGTTATTTAGTTAAAAGTCTATTCTAGTGACGTAATACCCTATTTGTAATAGTTACCTGTAGTATAGTTCATTATGCGAAAGGTGTCTACTATGTAGCTGGATCGGGGGTGGGGCGTGACGACAGGTCATTGTATGCTAACTAGCATCCAATTTTTCTCTATATAATCATTTATTATGTCAGCTCTTGCGATTAGCCAATCAGCCTTGATAAATAGTGACGGTACATGAACCCATATTAGGTAAGTGACTCCATATGAAATCATTATTATGCTGGCCAATTAGATTGACCAATGAGAATGGAGATCTACTGACAGGAGATGGGGCATATTAGGTACACGTTGATTGACACCGACCCCCACATTGAAAGCCCCAGGGGTATATGGATTCATATGGGGTCGATAGACGCATCTTGTTTTTCTTGGAACTCTGCCGCCTCGAGGATATTTTCGGTGCATTTTGGAACCAAGAAAAAGGATATCAGTCGGAAATCATGTTCTGCTAATTTAAAGACAAAGTACCATATATACCAAAACCTGCATACGATATATTTGAGGAATTCTAAATAAACTAAATTAACTAACTATCAAACTCAGTTTGTTGTCCTACTTCTGGCGATTAGTCATTCATTCAATGCGTTGACGTTCAACGTTCACTGTGACGTAACATAAGTTAAATATGCCATCAACGTCGTTTTTAACTTACTAGAATCTAATGAACTTGTACAAGTAATTCAAATTCTCACCTGCCCAGAAAGCATGATAAAATCGTTACAGGACTCGTTGTTGCCGGTTACGGTGACATGAGGTTCAGCGAGATTAATACCGGGCTCGGCTAGCGCCTCGCCCGATATTAACCTCAATTCGCCTCATATGACACCGTATCCGACAACAACTCGCCCTGTAACTTATAATATTACGTGCTTATCCACCATCTTGTTTTTCAGAAATAAAAAACTCCGTCGTCTCGGGGATATTTTGGGTCTATTTTGGGACCAAGAAAGGGGATATCTGTCGGCAACAATTTTCTGCGAATTTAAAGACATAGTACCATGTACCAACACCTGTATGCAATATATTTGAGGAATTCTAAAGACTCATAAATTAACTATAAAACTCAACAAGTTGTCCTACTTGATTAGCCATTGACTCAATGCTTTGACGTTCAACGCCCATGGCGCGTCACTGTGATGTTATATTTATTAAGCTAAAGTGATGTGAAACACTCCGACAGGGTCATAAAATAGAAATTGAGAATATTCTTCCTAAATGTAGATATTTTTACGATTATTAATCACAATTGACAGCACACACCGTCATTCTTATATATTAATTAAATGCAATGACTCTCGATTGCGAAATCATTTGTGTTAGTTTATCTCGCTAACAATAACACAAAAGAACAGTAACTCTAAATATGCCGTTATTTCGTTAAAAGTAACTTTTACAGATGGAAACCACAATCAGACAATTTTTTGGATCAATATTGAAAATAAACATAACAGGTTGGGTTGGTATGGAAGTGTCTTTGAGACAAGCAGCCTTGTGTCGATAACAATGACATCAGCTATGTCCGTACACTCTTATGACTAATGTGTAGGTTTTCTACACAAAATGTGTAGCCCTGCTACACAATCATTATTCAATTTTGATCTTAAACATATTTGTGTAGTATATGTGTAGTTTCATATTCGTACACAAATTGTGTAACAATTTTTACACATAAATGGGTAATTTTTTACACATTTATACACAACTGTGTGTATAAAATCAACACATATCCCTTACACATTTTGTGTAGGTTCTTACACACACAGTTTGTAGACAAGAAATGCAAGTTCAGTAGTCCGACCTGTGGGTATAGTATTAAAGATATATGCATATTTATATGTTAAAACTTTCATGGCACATAGTGGTATGTAGTATTTTGTTCTGCACTGTGAGTTTTTGCTTTGAATGAACAAACCAGAGTCGAGGCGTGATTGCATAATATTAGTATTTTTACAACAATCTTAACAAGAGTCTAAGGGCAGTAATCGCCATGAAAGTTTTAACAAATAAATCCTCATATACTATTAATACTAAACCCACAAATTGGAATTCTAAACTTACGTCCTTGTCTACGATCGCTGTAGATTGTATTCCAAAAAATATACTCAAACAATATGGCCGTCAGGTAGCAGACTATGAAACTGAATGCACCGCAATGCGCATGTCTACGTTCTTACACACCTGTGTGTAACAAAATATACACATTATGTGTAGAACGGCACTTGTCAATGTATTTGTATGTAAAACTACACATTGCTATGTGTATTAACCGGGTTTACACATTTGATGTGTAATCGTTTCTACACATTAGTTATAAGAGTGTACCGGCAGACCCTATACAGCTAATAGCGCTAATAATAACGATAACTCTAAATGTGCGCATTATTTCGTTAAATGTGCCCGTTATTGTGGTAAAGGTGTCCGTTATTGCGTTAAATGTGCCCGTTTTTTCGTTAAATGTGCCAGTTTATTGCTTTAAATGTGCTCGTTATTGCGTTAAAGAGTCAGCGACGGAAGATCAAAGCTCCTGCGATTTCACCTCATGTATAGGTCCCAACACATATGACACAGGGATGTGTCAACACTAGATTATGTGTTCATAATTATTTGTTCAAAATTTATGATTTTTGGCGCCTATATATAACTATAGGGTGAAATCACAGGAGCTTTGATCTTCCATCACTGAATCTTTAACGAAATAACGGGCACTTTTAACGCTTGTTTGTGTCTTTGAGAAACATAACTTTTACAAACAAACGTTCATGATGACTATAGATGGACAACAAAAAATACAAATTTCCAGATCGATATCGGAAATAGACCTTTCTGAGAAACTTCAGTTAGAGTTATTGTTAGCGCTATTAGATGTATACAGAGCAGCTGTTCGTTCGATTACGAATACGAAGATTATTGTCAAGTATGACCCCCTTACAATTAATAGAAAACATTAACATACTTAAAATGAAAATAACCTGATAGACTATGTTTAGAGTGAAATGATAAAATATAGCACAATCCCCAACCTACCCCTATAACATTTGGCATTAGCATCGACATGGAGGATATACTTGAAGCATATAAGATATGTAGCTGGATCGGGTGTCGTGACGACAGGTCATATATGCTATAATCAGCGCCTGTGTACTTTACACCATGCTTTATACCATACCTATACCACAACTCGACAATCGTAATCTAGAATGGTCCCAATGTACGCACAGCGAGCTCCCAAGGGGACCTCTTTCAGAGAAATAGTTCGCTTCTTGCACCCGCCCACGATATATATAATACAAACATCTACACAGTACTTATGAATCCCACGTAATACATTTTCTTGTCAATAGAGGCTATGTCCAGCACAAAACATATATTGTTAATGTCTGCGTACATCGGCGTATATTTTCTAACAAAGTTGTACCGCGTGGTACACACTGAAACTCTTATTGAGTAAAATCTCTACTCAACACGTTGAGCGATAATTTGTAGAAATTTTAGACTGAAATGGCAATCGGATTGATATGTTCTATACCATAGTCAGTGCCTTAGATGAAATTTTCCGACCAGAAATTCCAACCGAAGAGGTATAGGTCATGTCATTAATCTCTACTCTGGCTACGTCGTATGGTAAAGACTCGTATCATGATCTACTCAAGACGGTGCATTAACGTAAGTTTGGAAATTTTGTTTTCAAGCGAGTGCAGTTGAAAATTCTAAGCTAGACATTCACAACAAAGACCCCGTAGTCACGTCCCCGGGTCGCTCGCATCTCATTAACGGTACTCAATCCGATTCGATGGTCCCCATATCATCAGATTCCAACAACAACAACAACAACAATTTTATTTTTGAAATGCCGCTTCAGTTATCAGAATCGATTAGTTGCCCAAAAATAATGCTGACCACGGTCAACTGTAGTATAAAATTGCCCAAAACCTGTTATTTATCAACATTTTGTTCAACGAAATTTTGCCGGTTTGTCAAATATCTGACACAAAAAAGTCACTTGATTTAGAGTTATCCATCTTTATCCGCAATTTGGTCCGATACCGTCTTCTCGTCGACTTTTACTGGGCCACTAAAAGTATCGGTGGTGAAAAATAATAGATTTAAAAAATCGATATCTGATCACTCTGAGCTTTGATGGATGGGTTCATCGACTCGAATCAAATATTTGTTTACCCCCGAAGCCAAATAAATAGTAATTGAGGAGCGCTTAATCGGATTATGAATCTTTAACCAGAACAGTCCTTTATATCAGGTCAGCCTGGCGGTATGAGTTCATGCGATCAGATTCAGCGATCTCTGTAAAAATAATCAACATACTCGCTCCTGATGCAATAAAACAGGAATAAATTACGGGCATCTGAGAAGTTCCCGTTCAAGCACCCAGATATAGATTTTGTTTCCATCCGTGGGTGGAGTGAAACTTCTCAGGTGGCTGCGGAATAAATTTATCGACTCGGACATGACATTTGAATTGAAATTGCCATCACACGGATGTTTGTTGATAAAATGACTGGCATTGCAACAGTAATGTTTACATAACAATGGTTTTAAAGTGATGTGAAACACTCAGGTAAGGTGACCAAAATAGAAATGGAGAATAATCTTGTTGAAAGTAGTATTTTTTTTTACAAATTGACAACATACACAGTCATTCTTATATATTAATTAAATGCTGTGACTCTCAATGGCGAAATTGTTTTCGTTAGTTTATCGCCAATAGATGCGTCCCGAATCGGTAGTAAATGTATTCAATTGAGCATAGTTCTGACGATGTTTCTATGGAGTGGTGCGGTTGATTTGCTTCAAATTTTAGTCGATGTCAGTAGAATGTTATATTCCTCCAGTTGTCATATATAGTACCTGAATACTAACTTATCAGTTTCACGCACCAGAACAAGTACATAATATGTCTTTAACACACGAAAATTCGTTATTGGAGAGTTATTAGTGTACGTTCAGACGACCACGATACAATCGTAAGTGGGGGAATCGGGCCCGACGAAATCGTGGATAGTTTGTTCAGACGATTGCGATGTCGTCGGGCATTATGATATCGTAGGTTGTTCGTAAAGCATGTGATTGACCACCCTACGGTCATTTCCAGCTACGATTTTTACGTACACACGACTGCGATTACGTCGCAAGTGGAGGTAACCAATGATACGCCACGATTTCACATCTAAAATCAAACAGAGCTTGATATTATTTTATGACCTACGATTTTGACGTGAGCATGCGCATTTCCAACTAACGGTTACTTCCTATACGACGGAAATCTTTCCACTTACGACTGTATCGTGGTCGTCTGAACGTACACTTACATATAAGAACAAAGTTTATCTATATCTTCATGTTGTTCTTTGTGGTGATGTTTGTACAGACTTTTAAAATTTTAGCCTATGTATCCCTTCAAATGCATTATGTCTCTTTATATCGCATCAAACATCACTGTCACGCGAATCGAAAAGGTCGTGTGCCAACGTTCGACTAATTTGTTATGATGAGTAAAACTGTTAGGCATACATTAGCATGATTTCGAAATTTCCAATCATATTGGGGAAATGTCCTACCAGAAAGTCCAACTAAAATAGAGGGTGCAATGGAAGGTTTGTTTTTAAAGAAGTATATTTGAAAATTCTAAGGTGGATCGATACTCCAGCAAAGTTCCCTCTAATCACGTTCCTGAAGATCTAACCTCTAGCATCAAACCAGAAAGACCTTTAATGCCAGCTCAGCCTGGAGGGTATGAGTGCATGCCATCATATTCAGCGATCTCCGTAAAAAATAATCAGCATACCCGCTTCTGATGCAATAAAACTGGAATAAATCAATCGACTCGGACACGACAACGATGCCTATGAAGTGTTTTAGATAATGTGTAAAGGATGCAATGATTCAATTATGTGGCGTTATCAGTACAGTATGATATACTACGGCGTATAGGCTCATCGAAACGTACTCAATGCACCCGCCAAACTATATCCCGCTATCATCGCAATGTACGAGTGGTTTATCTGGACAGATGATATAACGTTGAGGCAGCATGCCATCAGTTTTCAGATTAGGAAAAAAACTGCTTAGATTTGCATTTGACAGAACCATTTCCATTTGGTATTGGCCTTGGCATCAACACATTTGGGTTCACTCTCCGCACCAAAAATGATTATTTTGTAGAAATGTTCAGTTGACGATTTGTATATAACAGCCTTTGGTCCTATGTTGAACCTATATGTCAGATACAGGTGAAATCATTAGACCATTTCCCTATAAATTTAGGACGGACCATTCCTATAGATATATACTGCCAGAACGGAATTAGAATCACAATCCACCAATCACAAATCACAAGACATCTTCATTATCAACATTCTTAATATCATACGTGCATTATATCTGTTAGTCATCTTGTATAAACATTTGTGTAAATATTGTCGGGAGAGGGCCACTTTAAGTTGTTATAACTTGTGCCCCAATCCCTTGTAACTTGTGTTACAATAAAATCGATTCAGTAATCATTCAGTATAATCAAATGGTTAACGTGTGCCCTCTTGTCATTCTAACCAAATTAACCCTTTCTATACTAAAGCATCAATGACGAGTAGTTATCCCATAGGCAATGTTCAGATAATAAGTTCCACAAACGACCACATATACATACATACAGTAATGCTCTAATTAATCGACCTCTTAACCACATCAGAATTATGGGTAACTTTTCAGGATTTAGTCGGAAATATGGCTTGTTGCCATTCATCGGAAAGCTCTCGCCGAGGTCGATTAATTAGAGCATTACTGTAGGTCGTTTGCGGAAGTTAGTATCTAAACATTTCACTCAATAAATAGGAACCATTCTGCACTTTTATTTATCTGCCGTCTGCGTGTATCACCTTAATATCACTACAAATGAATAATAGACCATTCCTATGTACACTTTTTAACTGACTGGGTGAATCCATTTAGTATAAAAAGGGTTAAACCATATTTTGTCAGGGTTCGCGTATTTCTTTTCTGTGTATAAATGGATACATTTTATCTTCAAATGAGAATTGAACATAACGTGTCACAAATTAGACCATCCATTCAATTTGGCAAGACTTCTGGAATTTGGCCCAAAAAAAATAATAAAAAATAAATAAATAAAGGCAAGATTTACTTTTGGTCCATCGGCTATCGCCATCCCTGTAATTCGTCGATGACGAATACATGACCATACATCAATACTATAGAACAATATGCCACATGTACGAGTCACTCAAACTATCTATTGTTGCAGTGATGGTTCTATAGAACACACACTTGGGCAATATGATCAGTAAATTTCAATATCTATCCACCACTTGTATTGAGTACATTTTATTTCGATGGGGTGCTTCAAGTTTTGAAACTGCATACGGCAACACAAAATAGACGTGATAGTGGTTGGGAATATTCAGACTGGGACCTAGCGAATATAATTAAGTTGTAGGATATTTTGATACTAAATTATCCTATCTACATAAATATTGGCGCGAAAAGCAAGAATGTTTCAACAATTATCAAATTATTGTTCGTTTTGGAAATTCCAAATCTCTTAGTTTAGCTGATAAAATATAACTGTAGAAAATGTCTGATTTGCTTTGGTTAATTAAAGTTTATTGTCGTTTCCGTCGTTATGCCACATCACGACGTTGTCAGTTATTGTTAGTGGAGGAAAGACCACGCAACTGATTGATTTAAACATTCCATGACTGGAGCTTCCTAAAATGTTTCGAAAACAATGTGCCAATGCATTCTCTTATATAAGCGAGTCTCCCATAAGCGAGTCTCACATAGGGAGCCTCGCATATATGAGAGAATACATTGGCCGGACATTGACCTTGAAAGCCAATGCATTCTGTTGTATATGCAAGTTAATGGAAGACTCGCATATATAAGAGAATGCACTGGCACATGATCGTTAAATCTGCAACAGCGTAGCTCCCGACATGAAAGTAAAGGGGGAAATAACTCCAGCGCGCATAGAAACGACCCACCCACGGTAAGCAAATGACAAGCAGATACTCGAAGCAGCTAATCTTCCTTGTATGAAGCACAAATCTGCTCCTGTCGATAATCGAACCATCTTTTCGAGCACTGGACGACTTATGACGGCATATTATATGCTATAAACCTTACCGACTGAGCTACCGAGGGTTTTGAACATTTCTGCCGGAAGCCACAAGGGGTGAGATACGCCGTGTCGCCAATGTCACGACTTATAACCGTGCCCCTAATAACCGATGTGTATAACCCGCTAAAAGTAAACAAACCGAGCAACGTATCGCCTGTTTTTAGACTGCGACCGGTCACGTAACACTGATTGTATCTTACTTAACTCGCGTGTGTAAATTCCCCTGCTCAAAGCAAAATCGTAGTTTCCACACTGGAACAATTACCGCAAATTATTGTTCAAACACGAGCCTTTATAACGAAACAACGATACACCTCCAAGTAAGACACTGTCTTATCAAAATAGGTCTAGAATTAAACAGCCGCTTACCCGGCCGCGTTGTTCGCCGTTCATTTGGAGACTTGGCTACCAGATAATTATATCAAAGAACATTTAATTCGTCAGCGCTATAGTTCGGCTTTCTTTTTTTTAGGATTCTCACCAAATGCTGATTCCGATAATTTAAATCGCGTCAGCTGGACTAATTTCGAATTGGGAGAAGTGAACGCAGGCAAAGGAAATAAACTGATTTATTTAAATCGCTGTATCATGTATAGTATATGTTCCTGTGTTTAAGTTTGTAATTATGTAATTTGCAATTATGGAGTTAATTTCGCTGTCCTTAGTGTGTTATTCGTTCATTTTCATTTTCGCGGACGGGAGGACTATTAAGAAAACTAAGAACCCGCCATACAAGAGAGAAGAATTGTGGCTAGAAGATTCTGTGAGTATTTATCTTTAAAGATGCATAATCCGAAATACCGCTCCCAACTTACAATTTATTTGGCTTCGGGGGTAAACAATATTTGTTTCGAGTTGAGGACCCCCCCCCCCCCATCAAAGCTCAGAGTGATCAGATATCGATTTTTGAAATTTGTTATTTCTCGAAATGTGTAATTATTTGTGGCCCAGAAAAGAGCCCGTCAAATCGACGGTCTCGGACAAAATTGCGGATGAAGATGGATAACTCTAAAACTAAGTGGTAATACGGCCAAATTTCCTGATACTCAAATGATTACGGCCACATTTCGTTAACAACATGTTGATAAATAACACGTTTTAGGAAATGTTTATACCGTAGTTGACAGCGGTTAGCATTATTTTGTTGTAATTAATCGATTCTAATAGCGAAATCAAATTTTGAAGAAATGTTGTTGTTGTTGTAACTTGATGATATGGGGACCGTCTGATCGGATTGAGTACCTTTAACTTTTATTTATAAAACAACATGATTAAACTGTATACATGATTATATGTAAAATACTGTTAATATATACTTTTCCAATTATTTAAAATATATATATATACTTTAATTTCAATTCAGACATAACAATGCATTACTGGTGTGTGCGTAGTAAACTGTTAGTTCACACGCACCTCTCCTACGTATCGATGCTGCAGGTATACACGCGTACTGTACTATACTCATCGACACTATGCAGTATACTGCACGCATATTAATCATCATCTGAAAAGCTAATAAACCACATTGGAACTTCATTGTTTTCAGTTAAGTATCATGTCTTACGCATGGGCCTCACCGACCAGCTTTTGTATTTCACCATTACCCGAACTAGGGACGAATAATACCATGTAGCATACCAGAATCATTTATAAACATATAGGCATATTAAGAATTGAAATGATTCAGTTTAATATAGTTTAGTTGGAACATTTTCGCTACAGAGTGCATATATACAAATAGCGTTTAAAAACAAAAGGTATTCCGGGTTGGCGACAGTAAGCTATGGCATGTTGCAAATGGGACGGTGAGGTGAAACATTTCCTCCCGGGCAGCCTTCGGGAAAGAAGCTTCGAGAAATGTGAATGTCCCGATGCAACTAAGACCTTGAAGCCCAGAGCATTGTGTGCATGGAAAAAGAGCGATCAACTGTCTCAAAGATTAATGTGACCATCAATGGCTAGAAAAGAACTGTCATCATTGCATCGAGCTAATCAGTGAATTATTTGCATATCTATCAACTGAGATGAATTGTTACGCTCACAACACCTAACATGTCCATGTCTGGTATAGTGAGTGCTTGCCATTTAGTATAAGAAAACCATAGTCAGAAATTGTAATGCCCTCAAGATCATATTATTAGGCATATATAAACTATATTGCAGTTTGGGACATTCGCCTACAGTGAAATACATTATTAAGGAATATTAACTAAGAACTATATTACCTCCACTGTTTGTGCAATGTTATAAACTTATATAATTCCCTGTCACAACATCAAATATTTCCCAGGTTTTGAACTAATGGAGCATGATCTCTACGGGCGTTGCTGCATGGGGTAGATATTCATGGCATGATATAGGGGTGAGACACAATGTCGCCACGTTCAGGATAATAGGTCCATGTGCTATATATGATGCAGCAAAAATACGCTTAGCCTACTGCCAATACAAGTAGATAGTAAGACCGCACCGAAACTAGTGACCACAATTCCTCGCTGTGTGATGTTACCAAAAAGAACGGCACCGTTGGCATATATACCCGGCACAAACGAGGCGAGTGTTTGTCTTCTATCGTAAACAAGTTTAATATGTAAGCGGTGTCCATTTACAAAGATAAGTTTATGTCTTCGTGGCGGCGAAGAGTCAACGACTGCCAGAGCGCAAAACCAAATTATATAAACGCAAAAGAAAAGATTTCACCGCGACAATCCATGATTCAAAAGACGCATCAATCGTGGTGAGAATTACCGATAAGCGACATCGTATATTATCGACAACGTATATTAGCGACAACAGATTCTGAACGCATGACTCATCGGAGCAAAATCATAGCGCCGACGTGTCCATAGTCTTAGCTGGCCGATATTACAGAGATCATACACAACGAAAGGAGTACGCAAATAGCGAGTGCGTTTTTAACCACATTTACCCCATCTCCTCTTACGGCACGGCGAATTACGCATGCCAACATAAACCACATAAGAGGGCATAATAACAGAAGTTGCTCCAGTATACCAACAAAAGTGGTATGGAATAATGCTAGATAATGGGTTGGTTGATAGACTAATCAGGAAATACTTATACAATATGGAATTATGTTTATCCTGCACAATGATCTAGGTTTGCAGATATCAGCAATTTATAAAATAAAATTTCGAAATGCAGCCTAGTAAGTATCCTCTCTATGTATTTATTTTCAAAATATGCCAACTCTAGTTTAATTGGAGCTTAACTACTGATCTGTCATGGATATGTCTATACAAAATGTCAACAGTGACTCGAAAGTCAAGATTGAGTTCACTGTGCTGACATCTTATCAGCTTAAAATGTAGTACAGCCACTAAGCTAAAACACATGTTCGGTTCATGTAATAGCTTACAGGGGAAATGATATCTCACTGGATATGCAGGGGATATGCTGGGATATGTGTCATTTGTTTTTTTTTTGTAAACATTGATGCATATACCTTATATACTATAGTGTTTTATGTTCACCTATCAGCTTCTCATGGGTTACTGTATTTGTCCACTACATCGGATGCATTAGAATGTCCTTTTAGCAGCTTGGAATTTGACCACACAGGTAGACCAAATTACTCTCACCACACACTGGAAACTCCAATGCATGTATGTGGTAGACAATCAGTCGGTATTTGAAAAAAAATCCTCATATTTTCCTGTGTCCGTGCATGGTGGAATGTACATTGGTGCATAACCCGCTCTTGCTTTTGTGTGCACAACGTAGGTCGTATAATTAATTGAACACACTATACTGTATACACTATGTTGTCAAGAATTGTCTTTCGTGTGTGTCAAACTACTGTCACCTAATATACAACAAAAGCAGCTACAAAGAATGTTTCATCAGGTTTATATTCGTTGGAATCCCAACTGGACAACATTCCCCTGATAAAGTGACAGTATTTATAATTCTACTGTCGTATACATTTCGATTCACACGAATTAAGCATTAAAGTCATGTCATGTGCTTATTTCACTGGTTCAAACTGATATTTTACAACTCTGCCACTATACACATTTGATGACGATAACAACGACGATGATGATGATGATTATTATTATGACAATGATTATGATGTTTCGATGATGATTATGATGATGCTGATGGTGGTGGCGATGATGATCATGATGACGATGACGATGATGACGACGATGATAACAATGATGATAATGATAATGATGATAATGATGACAACGATAATGATGATGATAATAACGATGACGATGATGATGATGATTGCGATGATGATTATGGTGATGATGCTGGTGGTGGTGCATGGTAATGATGATCACGAGGACGACGACGATGATGACGACAACGATGATGACGATGATGATGATGATAGTACAACTATACACTTCTGCCATATGAAAATCACATTAAAACGACATAGTGCCTGAAATGATGAATCAGTATAGTATCTCTGATTGAGTGTTTATGTCTGCCAGATTATTGCACATTTGTGACCCGCCATATCAAATCCAGTCGTAAGTCGGGATTGTTTTACCATGTGCCAATGCATTCTCTTATATATGTGAGTCGACCATAGGTCGCCTCGCATATATAAGAGAATGCAATGGCCTAACAATTTTTTTTCATTTTTTTTAAAATAAATGTTTCCTACAATTTTTAGGACATAAAATAAAAAAACATCCATTACCCTGCAGGGAGCCCCACACATATATAGAAGCATACAGAAGAGTGTCGTCTGCTCATGTTTGTCTGGGGCTCTGTATGGGTGAAATTATAAAATTGTTAAAGAATACAAGAAAACATTATTAAAATTGTAAAAAATTGTTAGGCCAATGCATTCTCTTATATATGCGAGGCGACCTATGGTAAAAAAAATCCCGACTTACGACTGTATTTGATATGGTGGGTCACATTTGGTTGATTAATATTTATGTTGTTTACGTTGTTTTGGTCCTTCACACGATAAAAACTAGTTCTGCAAATGGCTACCAAAAAAACTAAAATATCCAATGAAAAATGTTTGATTTATTTTCTCGCAGACAGTAATGATTTCAGATGGTAGACTGAGCGCATGCATTAGTTGGGCTGATAAGCTAGATAATACGGTGTGTTATACTTGCGAATATTGTTTTTTTTTTTTTTTTTTTTTACCTAATTAGAACAAAAAGATTTCTCATATTGTGAGGGTGAACATGTGTTGTTATAGTACTATGGCATACATCGATTACAGAGGATACTGATTTTCCCCCTTCAAATTGATAATTTGAAATTGAGATATTTTGAAAATTCATCAAAGGGACGACTCCTTAATGTGACAGCTGTCTGAATCAATGGCGACGGCGCCCGGTTTATGTAGACACACATGCACACACAACACAAATAAACCATTCAAGAAATGAGCACACTTGTGATATTTCAATGGACTTCATATACCTTCCAACTTAAAATGTCACTGGGAGTTCAACAATGTTTGGAATATTATAGACACGTGCATCGTATTAGCGATAAGTCTCGCCGTAATCTCGTTACCACATAACCTAGCATTTGTCTCACCGCATGCGCGTTCCTGGTAAATTTGAATAAACAGTAAAGGAATTCCATTTCCACTGACGTCACGTGATTATGGAAGGAACAATTAAAAGTTAACGAGATATTCTCTGGCACTTACCTCAGTTACCTGTTCTTTGTACAACTTTTATTTTCGAAACAGCTGTTTACCATCCTTAGCGTAGATTAGAACCGGAGTCCTTGATGGCTCGGTCGGTATATATAGTGCAAGCGACTTAGGCCGTCATAGACAATCCAGCGATGTATGAGCTGATTCGATCCCGCTATAGGCCATGTCACGGTTTTGTCAGTTTTTCGGGCGGAGGAAAGACCACGCAGAAGATTATTTCACCGGGAAATCCAACAATATCCTCGTGCAAATAGGTTCATATTGGACCAAAATATTCACATAGGTTCATATTGGACTGTTTTGATTCTGAAATAATCTGATAGTGAGCTATACCCGTTCTTTAGCTGAATGGCGCGGGCCGCAGTGAAAACAACATTACACAGAGCGCGCATCTGGTAAGTCTTGTCGATGAAAAAAGGTTGATTGAATAATGCCAATATGGGCTTATTTCGTATGGAAATAGTCCCATATTGGACTGTTTTAACAACTGCGTTTTAGGGGGAAATCACACCACTGCACGTAGAATATACATCAGGTAACTCCATCCTTTGCGTGCATGGATCACAACTCCGCACCTATATATATAATCCTTTATTTCCTCCATGTAACACCCGGTAACACCCGCCGGCGTTATAAATCTTTACCTAAACTACATGCATGTATCTATTATCACAAAATGCATATATGTGTATAGAGCCAATCAAGTAACTCCTCAATACCAACGAAGGGTGGTTTCTAGAATGGATCTTTAATATTTATATAAATAAAACCTGTTCTCCAACCTGCAAGCCCGGGTTGTGAACTCATGGTTGTGGCCATTGACATTACAATACGCCCATTGCGATTGACACCGAAGTAAGTCCGCTTTAATTTTGGTAAGGAAATTATCCGTACAATTTATACAGGGGGGGAGGTCGGAAAATATTTTCAGAAATGTATGATACTGTTTGCCTTTGGCCATTTTTGGGGGACCACCCACCCCTTGAACCGAATATGTATCCTTTTTTAAATTGTTTGTCACCACCCCCTATATATGCAGTATCACACTCGCACAAAAACAAACAAACACACAATTGCATCAAAACCCAATATGAATGTATTTCTCTGCATACTATAATGGTATCTGAATTTGTCTCTAACAGTATAAACATGCTTTTCTTCAGTTAATGTTTTTGCCATAAAGTTAGTCAACTAATAACTAATAGCATGTAACTGAATGTATACAGCCATATCTATAATATTGATACCATTTGATACCAGCACTGTTTCATAAATATGTTGATTATGAGACCCTTTGATCAACCCCCACTCACATGTACCCGTAACAATTATTTGCCCCCCCCCCCACCCCTGCACATTAGGCAAATAAAAAGAACATATCTTGAAATCAAACGCCATTCGTGACACACATAATACAGGTTCCACGACCACGAACAGCTACATGGATATCTAAAACAGTTCAGTGGTATAAGTATAAAACAGTTCATTAGTACCGCTCTTTAATTGTGATAACTTTTCGACAGAAAAAATAATTGACGCTCTTTATAATATGCGATAATTCGGCTGTGCACAAATGATAACCTGGAAAAGTTGCATCTTCAAAGTTGATAACCCAACTATTCAATGAATGTTATATGCTCAACCCCATGCATGTTGGAAAAATGGGATTTAATATTGTAATTTCCTAAATTTTTCGAGAAGCTCTAACTGAACTTAATTTGATTCAGTTGGCAATTCGAGTTGGACACCCTGCGAACGAACATCGTCCAGTCGCGTGGTTCTGATTGGCGTATTCGGGATACTCCGTGAACATCTACGAAATCTGTGCGCAAGTAGGTTATATTTTCACCGTCATTATTAATCAGATGAACATATTTTCCTTTTCGTAATTATGGCGGCATGGTGGTGTAGACCATAAAGACTAATTTATGTTACTACAGGGATCTGTCTATGAGATATATTTTCATTCCCAGACAAGTTATTTGTGTCTTGGCTCCGTCGTTCGTTTTAGTGAGACAGATCATTTCGTTTCATCGTCTCTTGTGCGCGCTAAATAATTTTGGGCCAAACGAAGACTAAATAAAGAGTTCACATTCATAAACATTTTACGAGTTATGGCTAACTTTCACAAACCTTCGTTTTTCTCTGAATTGATGCCAATTTTTAAATGAATGGGCTCGTTAAATATTTGACATATATAGGGATGAGTCAATGTTTAGGTGCATGCGTTCGAGTATCCATGAATCAGTTTAATCATGTACATCATTGATACGTCGATATAGAGGGTCTCCGTTGGTGGGTGGGGGGGGGGGTGGGAGTTGGGTGTCAAACATTTCCAACACCACCCCTTGAACCAGACCAAACTCCCATTTTTGAAATTTCCAACTGTACCTCAAACCTGACACACTTAAGGTTGGAAAAGTTCCAACTCATTGCCATCTCAGATAAAAATGTTGGACCAAAGGTACACAATAATTATGCTATACTGTTATGGAGCTACGATTTCTGACATGCATGGCGGGGCTATATGATCCGGGAGCTACCGGGCTGACCATTGCATCTTTTCCCGACGGGGTGTCCAAGGGGGTGGGCTAACCCTCCTTGATAGTGGGACTGTAACCCCTCACTTACCCCTAGCATTGGGCCACCCCTGTACTTTTGGTCTAAAAACAACAGACTCCTTTTGAAAACTGAAGACACCGAATAGACTGAAGGTATAACCATGCACGAATGTTCGAACACCATATATTATATACATGTATAACTCACTCTTCATTTGCGAAGTAACCGGGGTATTGGAAAGTAAGTCCCCATGTATGAATGCCATGGGAAATTCAGTAAAGTGAATCACAACCAGCTCTCATCTACATGCAGTGTCGTGATTTCCACATCAAATTCACCCCCCCCTATCCACAAAAGTCATTTGACCGGATAGAAGTTAAAGGATACGCATGGACGTTGCTAGCGGGTTCCAACGGGGTGGGGGTGGGTGGGGGGATTATAGTGAGACCACAGAATTTCCAACTATATAGGATTTGGTCTAATAAAATTTCTAACTATATAGGATTTGGTTTTGAGTAATGCAAAATTCCAATATTGGCTTAATGGCTTAATAATTTGGGTTTCTATATTTTCTTTTTAAGACTGGGTAAATAAAGACACTAGTAACAAGGACGAAATACCATTGATCCATGATTTATGTGTTGAGTACACTGTGCATGCAGTACATTATACATGATATTAATCAGAATATGGTTGAGGAACGAATACGAGTTACATGTATTCGAATTCCAAGGAGTCACAAGTTATAACTCACACAATGGTAACAACTATGAACGCAGAATGGTCGTTAAAATGTTAAAGCTATCCTCAGAAAGATATGGAGGTTTGACATTACTAATAGACTAGTGACCATGAATATATATACCAGTCTGAACTTGAAGGAAATGCTTTGCTTTCAATTTCATGTGTTCAGGTAATTTAATTACGGCACTCAAATGACTTATGTGTAATATTGACATTGCTACCTTGCAGAAATGTAAAAGTATAATTACAACTATTGGAATTTGAGTCATGAAATTTCCAACTATTGAAAAGTATGGTCCTCATTGGGGGGGGGGGGGGGTAAGACACATCCCACACGCCCTATCGATACGTCCCTGTGGATACGACTCATTTGAACATCTAACTTATATGTTTATACGTAATTGGGAAGGAGGGGAAAGATATATTGATATATACACAATGTATATACATAATGTTATATGATGCCCGAAACCGGACCGTGATGTAAAACAACAAACAAAAACAACATAATATAAACCTTTAAACCACAGGGGCCTGTAGTTAAATGAGCTCCGCTGACACCTACCCATGTTGCCCTTATTCTCCGCTACTGATATACTCGCTTTCTATATGTCAAGGTACTATAGAATAACGTCTATATAAAATAACTTCTACAGATAATACCATGGCGTATAGCAGGCGCGTAAATAGGAACGACACATAAGGTCAAGGCGAGGGGTGGGAAGGGTCAACGAAGCGCATTACAACCTCATGTGCCATGGGTCTTTAATTGCTGTATAATAATGTAGGTCGGATAAATTGAACCCGATTTCAATCGATCTAAGATTGTAAACCATTCTGCCAGCTAGTAGGCCTTATCGTACCTGGTTTTGTTTCGACATCAACAGAACTAGTTTATGCAACAAACGCGAGATAAGTATTGTCTTGGCACGAACTTATAAACGAATGTATACAAGATAAACGGTTTTAGATTTCAGAGATGTTCGTACAACAAAAGGACGTTTACGAAGATAAGAAGCTCACGAAACACATGTTGTGTACGGTAGCATTGTTTTTTGATTCATTGCTGATTACTTTAGCCTATACATTCGCCGAGAAGAATTGTGTTCGTAATGAATAAAAAAAATATATACCGTGCCGTTATCCCGTTAGCTCGTTCAAAGGTAAACTGATTCGTCTTGTTACATTTGTATAGGTATAAGTTTCGATTTAGGTTTCTTGCACTTGTGACGCTTCCTTGATCAAGTAAGCACTAACGCTATTCAGGCCAAAGTTAACAAATTAACAGGAACGCGTGGTGACAGTATAGATCTGGGGCTTCGGAAAAAAATATTCAACAGTTGGAAAGTTCGTGCCTGCATAAACAGTATTTGGAAAATTTTGATCGATGATAGGTGGTTGAGTAGTTCTGATAAAATATAGCATATCAATTTCTGACCAACATTTAGTGAAATGCCAGTCTCTTTGAAAAGCCGACGAATATCCTAACGGATGTACGTCTCTAGAAGTGTCCATTATATTTCATTTCTACGACGACGCGGCATTCCCAACATGACGTAATAAACCATTCCAAATATGGAGTGCATCCCTGGCGTAGTAAATGTTTGTTAGAATCGTAGTATTTAGAAATAGTTATAAATACAAGATGCGAAAGAATAATCAGTCACGATGACTGATAAAAACTCGATGTTGATGTCTCCTATATATTGTCATGAGTAAAATGAATTATGGATATATCGCCTGTATTCAGTTTTCCAACAATATTTGAGTTTGACAATGCTTGGGAAATTTGTCAACGCGACATTGACCTCAGATCTGTGAAGTGATCTGTTATGCCATAAACCAACGAAATCGAGCGTAGTCTGCGCCACTCTCCAATAAAATGGAGGGAATCCCTTCAAAACAGAACCTAATTTTAATAGAGAGTTCTAGATATGTACATCCGATATAGGATTTTCGTCGGCTTTTCAAAGAGACTGGTGAAATACATGCCGTTATTAGAGCAAGGTTCGAATATTTTCCGATTTCAGACTGAAATGTCTATCATTTGGAAATATTCCAACCATAGGGTGTGTATGGTTATACTTTCTACCAGTCGGAAAGTTTGAAAGTTTTAATCGATGACGATTGACGACTGTATATACTCTAAACAACTTGCGGTTACGCGACTCCTGGCTGTGCGGTGATGCGTATTTAATGCGAGTCGTCAGTCGCACCGCACTTCATTCAAATCTGTTCACCCATCAGCGGATAATGAGGGGGAATCGAAATCTAAAGTTAGCAATCCTCGATTGATCAGAATTCGTAATTTAGCGAAATAAAAACTTTAAATTTGAATTGCATGTACAATACTCGCAATATCGACTTCTGAACAAGGTTGGCTCCCCACGTGACGACGTTTATGGGCTATCCGTAAAAATAAAGTCTATCATTGGAGTTTTTTATTTCCCTGGCGGTTTTTAAAGATGCATAATCCTAATTAACGCTCGAAAATTCTATTTCCTTGGCTTCGGGTGGTATAGAATCCACCCATTAAAGCTCAGAGTGATCAGATATCGATTTTTGAAATCTATTATTTGTCACCACCGATAATTTTATGTGGCCCAGTAAACAGTTGACGAGAAGACTTTCTCTGACCAAATTGCGGATAAAGATGGATAACTCTAAAATCAAGTGGCTTTTTTTTGGTGTCAGATAATTGACAAACCGGCAAAATTTCATTGAAAAAATGTTGATAAATAACATGTCTTATGCAATTTTATACTATAGTTGGCTGCGGTTAGCATTATTTTTGGGCAATTAATCGATTCTGATAACTGAAGCGGCATTTAAAAAATATAGTTGTTATTGGAATATGATGATATTGAGACCATCGAATCGGATTGAGTTCCTTTAAAATTAGTAATGCGGAACTACATGAGTGCAATGTCCAACGCACAGGCACGTTAACAGACAGCATCGTTTGAGACGCGCCGATACATACCTACATGTATTGGGTGAAGAGGGGTAATATGGACACCATAAGCAAAATTGTGCCAATCGCACACGACATGCGCTCACAATGGAGTGGTGAATTACATTCTAAAATATTGAGAACGGCACACGCCATTATAGCTTTTAACGTATTTCCAGATCAACATTGACAGTTTTCATGAAATAAACTTCGGCAAATATTTGGGGCCATGTGTCAATATCCCCCCACCGTGGTGTAATATTGACACATGAATCTTCAAACCGTTTACCGGTTTTGAAAAGGGACTTATTTACGTGAATAAGATAATTAGAGTTTTCTTCATTTTGGTCTTGTTTATAATACTCAAACATCTTGATGACAAACTGTGAATCCGGCAGTATTTTGATGTGCAATTTAAGACATACAACACAGTATACACTTTAAGTTGAAATTATATATTAGTCAACTATATGATACGTTAATGGATTACACATTGGACACTGTTGCAAAACCACAGCAACTTATTATCACGGTATGTTATATAGCTTAGAAGAATAGACAATACAAGTGCGTCCCCTAATGATGTGACGTTGGATCAGAAGCAAGGTCAGATTCCCAACCAGTGCATAATCTGACACAACAGATTATCCACACTCCTCAAAATCCCCTGTACTGCCAACAAGATATTTTATCATCCCACCTAACACTTTCCTTATCATACCCGACATCCATCTTAACCCCTTAAACTATTCTCACATAAACAAAATAATTCCATATAATACTATTTTATAGTCATCTGACAACCGCCATACCCTTCCAACATACTCCCACATAACCCAAATCATTCCATATGAAACTACCTTATCTTGAAACACCTATCGAACCGGCCCATCCTGTGAGTAGACTATAATACACGCGATGAAACGTCAACAATTTAAAACATGAAGCCCCTATCTACTTGAAACAATCTGAAATGTTAAAAAATCACTCTCACAGGATGGACCTTGTCATTAACCAATCGGAAACGACTCCCAAAAGCTTAAAGCTTGTTGTCGAATCCCCTTCATATCATCACTGTTAATCTTTGTCTTGTTTTTTGTAATATACGAATAATATGGAATAAATACTGTTTACACCAAGTTGAAATTCAACACTGAGACCTGTGGCTTGTGAGAGGGAACAACGATCAAATTCGTGTCTAGCACTACATATACCGTGAATGTGGGTCGGGTGATACGACAGGGAGGTGACGACGTTAGAAACTGAAACAGAAATTTGCATGCCCATACACGTGCATGTATATCGCTCCGCGAAAAAAATTAAATAAAAAACAAATATATATATCTAATATAAATGCTAGTTATGGGTTATACAATTTATACATTTCTTGTATTTTTTCTCAATGTTGCTGTATGTTGTATTGACTTTTGTAAATGTGTATACCAATGTTTCTTTGAACCATTATTGTATGGATGGAGAATCAATAAACAATATAGGATGTTGATGATGGTGATACTTATATTTTTTGTGTGTTTTGTGCTATTGTGTTATCCAATTCTCATGTTACACATATTGTGTAACATGTCCAATACTTTGAAAATAAAATGTAAGAAAATAACGGCACGTTTTCATAACTGCATCACCAACAGGATCACATTTGTGACCCGCCATATCAAATCCAGTCGTAAGTCGGGATTTGTTTTACCCTGTGCCAATGCATTCTCTTATATATGCGAGTCGACCATAGGTCGCCTCGCATATATAAGAGAATGCATTGGCCTAACAATATTTTACAATTTTAATAATTTTCTTGTATTCTTTAACAATTTTTTAATTTCACCCATACAGAGCCCCAGACAAACATGAGCAGACGACACTGTTCTAAATGATTCAATATATGTGTGGGGCTCCCTGCAGGGTAATGGATGTTTTTTTATTTTATGTCCTAAAAATTATCAGAAACATTTATTTAAAAAAAATGATAAAAACTTGTTAGGCCAATGCATTCTCTTATATATGCGAGGCGACCTATGGTCGACTCGCATATATAAGAGAATGCATTGGCACAGGGTAAATAAATCCCGACTTACGACTGGATTTGATATGGCGGGTCACATTTTAGCAGGGGTGATGTTGGACGAAAAGTGATATTAGTTTATTTAGAATAGGGTAACCAGATTTGCATTATTTGAAAGTCTGTTGAGTACGAAGTAATGTTATACGGATGGCAGATAACCGGAATGTGAAAACTATATCGTCATTGAATAATTTTGTACAGCTTTCAAGCAAATGTATCAAATAAATGTCACATTACTTTCATACTAGTTCCAAAAACACATTTAAGTTACTGTATAGTCAGTGAGTTGCTTGAGTTTACGCGCCGTATCAACATATTGTTTTTACACGATCATGTGTGCCACGCCTTGCCCAATCCACTGTCCGTCAATTAATTTGATTACGTCTTGTACACCGAAATTCGTAGTTTAATTTATAGTAGTCGTCAATTGTTCGGACAGTCCAAAACTACGAGTCCTTTTGTGACAACATAGTGAGGTTCATACTTCTTGCCACTCACATGACGGTGACGTGGTTCTGTGTGTCGACAATATAGTCAAGGTCCGTACACCCAGATGACATGCTGTGGTGAAAATATTATAAAATTATGTCCTCAAATTCATGTTTCACAATTTCTTTTCTATCAAGTCTTTCTTCTTGAACATATATGTCAACAGCTAAATATATGAGGTGATATAAATACCTACGGCCACTGACAAGTGTCCATATTACCCTATAGGTGCCAGATCCACTTTCATGTAAGTTTGTTTTGCAGTTTTTATCACCATACATGTCCATTGTATCTTATGGAACATACTGGTGATTAAAATCCGATCGCTTGAGTTATTTTTTACATAATATTTTTCATAACATTTTAGTAAAAATGAACCAAATTTCTCAGAATTCGTTAACTGGTGATAATATTGTAATTTTTTTTAGCGGGAATTGCAATGCTTACATGAAAATTGAATGGCGAAATGCATAACTCAACAAATCGGGCCGAATCGTGGGGCGTTCATATTACCCCGCTAAATTTTTTTAACGGGAATTGCAATGCTTACATGAAAATTGAATGGCGAAATGAATAACTCAACAAATCGGGCCGAATCGTGGGGCGTTCATATTACCCCGCTTTACCTACATGTGTAAAACGATATTATGAATGCGTCGTCACGCAGTTACAAGACAACCACCTACACGTATCCTGTCCCCCATATATAGACTGCTTCCCAATGACGTAATAAACGCTGAACAGAGTTGGAGTTGGACATTTTATATGTGATCATTCTTCTGGAAAAAAAAGCCACGAGCTGGAATATTTAATTTGTATTACTATTTTACAGGAGTTCTACAACGCGAATGGGTTGGTCTCCATCAGTGACAGCGCTGACGCTTTAACGAGTCGAAGAATAAAGGGAGACGACTCGTGTGCACACGCAACACCACCAAAAGCAAGCGACATCTGCACAGTCCCACAATGCATCAGTGATAGACATTGCAAAGCAGACGCGCGATGCTGTTACAATGGTTGTGTATATAGCTGTTCTGTGATAATAGAGCCTCCATGTGAGTATAACCTCGCAGACCCACCCGTGACAGTATATAGCCTAGGCAACCCACCTCAACTTTGGACAACTTATTCAAAAGTTGGAATTTTCATGCTGAAACCGCATAACTTGTAAATGTCAGACCAAATATAGGTTTAAATTGTTCTGATAGTTCGATTGTCCAACCAGCATATAGGGTGAAATATGTTGATTTAGACCAAATATCGCATATTTTACTACTTTCGATACAATTTTGGGTCTAAAGTGACTATCATTAGGAAAGGTTGCATAACCGGTAGGAAAGTTTGAACCAATTGAACTTCCCGGAGTTAGACAATTATGTAGAAATAACATTATACTGGTGACAGGTTAAAAAAAAATATGGCACTTACTTACCAACCAGATCGGATTTGTCATCTCCAGTTTAAACAACTTTAGTTTAAACCTGGTTTAAACCTACATTAACTGTCCACCCAAACCGTATTTTACGATCATATGACTCAACGTTATATACAGACACAACTTCTAAACCATGTTTGGCTGGGCCGGGTTTAAAACAGAGATGAGGAATGTGTCACTTGCACCTGCGGTCTCGAGTTTAAACTATGGCTTCAATTGTCAAACGGCGATTTAAAACTACATTGACTGTCCGGCCAAACCGCGGGTTTTATATCACTCAACGTTATAGAGACACAATTGCTATTTGTTACCATGCCTGGCTGGGTTTAAAACAGATGTGAGGAGTGCGTCACTTAGACATGCGGTCTCGGGTTTAAACTATGGTTTCAACTGTCAAACGGCGGTTTCCGTAAACCAGGTTTAAACTGGATATGAATATTCCGACCTGAGGTATCTTGCTAATTTGCTATGATGTTGGTGGGTCCTGTTGAATTGCCATGATGCTGGTGAGATATCAAATATGCTGTTGAGAAAATATGCATGCATAAATACCCAGAGTCTTCAGCATGGAGAAATAGAGAGCGTTCCTCGTACTCTTCCTGATTTTGTAGATATAAAGAGCGTTTATCTAGCTTCTGTGGAACAAATTTAAATAGCTGAAATTGTTTTGTGACATTATTTCAGAATACATAAAGCCTACATTTCCTTATATCGTGTACTCACACCTGCACATGTTTAAGTTGTCCTGGTAATTTGCTATGATGCTAGTGGGTCCTACTGAATTGCTATTATGGTGGTAGGGCAAACTGATGGTGTTTTGCGGCTAATACGAGCGATTTGAGAACAAACTACTGTCTGCATGCATGAAATATTGATGGACATAATGTATTTAAACATGTTTTAATAATGGCTGCGCATATGTTGAAAAACGACAGGAATAGCCATTTTGAATATGACCGGTTTGCAACAACCGGATGTGTGATTGCTAATATATTTTTACACTAGATATGTTTTTGAATGATTTATAAACAGGATGGCTTTTCCTAGATCATGCCATGAATCTCTACTCTGGCTAACGCCCGTAGAGATAATATTGTACCAGTTTTGACAGGGAACCTTATAAAGTCGAAAAAAATAACACGGGGAATATATTTATTAGTTATTATCTGTTCCTTGATAATATACTTCGCTGTACGTGATGGTCTCAACTCGAAATTGCTAGTTTTTCTGTGACTTTTGTGAGCCGATATCGTAATAAACATCGAATTAATTATCCAGGAGAAATTCCATAATTGTAAGCGACGCAATGCCAAATCGCTCACAAAGTCACTTAAAATGTGAAATTTCGAGTAGGGTCCTTCACCTACAGTGAAGTACATTAGTAAGGAACAGGTAATAACTAACAAATATATTCCCCACGTTATTTTTTCAATTTTATATGGTTCCCTGTCAAAACTTAAAAAAGTTCCCAGGTTTTGTACCCGTGGAATATGATCTATACGGGCGTTAGAATGTTCCCTGTCAAAACTTAAAAAAGTTCCCAGGTTTTGTACTGGTGGATTATGATCTATACGGGCGTTAGAAGGTTCCCTGTCAAAACTTTAAAAGGTTCCATGGGTTGGACTGGTTAAATATGATATATACGGGCGTTAGAAGGTTCCCTGTCAAAATTAAAAAAGTTCCCAGGTTTTGTACTGGTGGAATATGATCTATACGGGCGTTAGAAGGTTCCCTGTCAAAACTTTAAAAGGTTCCATGGGTTGGACTGGTTAAATATGATCTATACGGGCGTTAGAAGGTTCTCTGTCAAAACATAAAAAAAGTTCCCAGGATTTGTACTGGTGGAATATGATTTATACGGGCGTTAGAAGGTTCTCTGTCAAAACGTAAAAAAGTTCCAAGGTTTTGTACTGGTGGAATATGATCTATACGGGCGTTAGAAGGTTCCCTGTCAAAACTTAAAAAAGTTCCAAGGTTTTTAACTGGTGGAATATGATCTATACGGGCGTTAGAAGGTTCCCTGTCAAAACTTAAAAAAGTTCCAAGATTTTGTACTGGTGGAATATGATCTATACGGGCGTTAGAAGGTTCTCTGTCAAAACTTAAAAAAGTTCCAAGATTTTGTACTGGTGGAATATGATCTATACGGGCGTTAGAAGGTTCTCTGTCAAAACTTAAAAAAGTTCCCAGGTTTTGTACCGGTGGATTATGATATATACGGGCGTAAGAAGGTTCTCTGTCAAAACTTAAAAGAGTTCCAAGGTTTTGTACTGGTGGAATATGATCTATACGGGCGTTAGAAGGTTCTCTGTCAAAACGTAAAAAAGTTCCCAGGTTTTATACTGGTGGAATATGATCTATAGGGCGTTAGAAGGTTCCCTGTCAACACTTAAAAAAGTTCCTCCATATTCGTTCAGATTAGCAAAATTCCGTGAAAATGACAACGCTAGTGAAAATAACGGTAAGATTTCGTAACAGCATCAGTTTGTCATATCATCATCATAGCAATTCAACAGGACCCACCAGCATCATATCAAAATTAGCAGGACCGCTTAACCGTGAGCCGACCCACTTCTACACCACAGGTCGATCTCGAACCGTCAATTCTTGAAAAGAGATGTACTTCAATATGATTAATTATCTTACAGTGCTGGATTGGATTAAAGAGCCCCGGCGGCGCTTGAAATCAGGTAAGCAAACTAGACCCAGTATAAAGCCAGAGAAAACACAGCTGAGTTTAGACAATGTGATAATAGTATTCAGACGCCAGTCAAAGAGTGATTTCGTCGGAGATAGTAATCCGACTTCTATATAGTCCGTTATCTAGCGGGTCTGTACACGATAAAAACGTTTATATAAAGTTATTCAAAGACAACTTTCTGCAAATGTAACGTTACCACCCCTGGTTAAATGATCATGCTGTTGGGTCCTGATTATTTAGCTATGATGTTGGCGGATCAAAGCGATGCCGTTAAAACAAGAACATGCAGCATATATATTTTTAAATACTTAAGTGAAATCATGATTGTAAAAATATTTATAGATTTCTGCATGTGTACCGAAATACTCCCTATCTATAGTATGGTGTTGTCTTGGATCAGTATGGGATTTGTCACAAAATAAAATGTAAGAAAATAACGTTACTTTTTCTTAACAGCACCATCAACAGGATCACATTTTAGCCGGAGTGATGTTGGACGAAAAGTTATATTAGTTGACTTAAAACATGTGCGCGTTTAAAGGGGTACTGTACTCAAATGTTTTTGTTGGTTTCTATAGTATCTGCTTCGTAGAATAAGGTAACCAGATTCCGTTATTTGAAAGTCTGTTGACTACGAAGTAATGTTATACGGATGGCAGATTAACCGGAATGTGAAAACAGAACTATATCGTCATTGAGTAATTTTTGTACTGTTTTCACAGGCCATGCTCACGGGTGTAGATATCAAACAATGTGTGATCCTCCGTAGGATAGGGTATCATATAATATGTGATCCTCGTCTCAGGAGTCACTCGTGGCTCAATGAAGGCAGGATCATATATCAAAATGAGTGATCCTAAAATAAGAAAATATTTTTATTAACTAAATAACGGAGATATTTGAAGAAGTGTTTTTGACGAAATAACTAAAATATTTGAAGAAGTGTTTTAAACGTTATTCCATTTGTGGGTTTTTCTACTTGTAGGAATTGTCTGCTCTCAAACCAAAATGTACACGCACCACCACCACGTATAATGGTGTCATACAGTGCATATTATCATTGTAATGTTGTATCCATCTGTTGAGTATTTCCGATCTGTTTCAGGAATGTCATGGTTGGTAGAGGGACCAGAGGAAGTCACGGAAGGTTTGATTTTAAATATATATATTTTTTTATATTATATTTAAAAGCTTATATGACAATGGTGATAATAACCAAAACACATATGATAATATACAGGACGGCATCGCCCAAATGGGCCGTCTTCCAGCCGCCACTACGTATATATACATACACATGAAGTGGCAACTACTAAAATGCAATGTTAAAGATACAATTCACAGTATAGACAAATTATGTGTCCAAACCACTTATGGGATGTACCTATACGTGTTGATAAATATGTAATAATCTCACGAAAACAGCCATTAAAGTGGCTGTTTTCGTGAGATTATAATGACGGGGTTATGAACGGACTTCTTCGATTGTTTACTGCATGGTTAGTAAAATAATGGTTTCCTGTTATGAAATTTTTGAAAGAGGTAACACATATATTTCTCTGCTCCGGAATATTTAAGATAGGGCTATGATGTCGAACATATTGTTGTTGTTTTAAATGTTACATAATAAATATTTGAATGAATCCCAATTATAGCATTTAGACTTCGGCAGTTAAGGCCTATCAATGATGTACCTTTCTTCGATTTTGTTGTTATTCCCCGGAATTGAATTGGTACATAATAATCACAAGACTGATTCATGAGCTCGTATGGGTTGATATGTTTTTTTTTAGATACATGCATGTGTGTCCCGACAATAGAGAAAACGCCTTACAGATATGTCGACGGGAAAACAACTGAAACAATTGTCGAGATTATGATGATAAAATCCCGCAAATGTTGGTTTTATCATCGAAAATGCAATTCCAAGCAGAAAATACATCGTATATATTGGACCGAGGCGCAGGGACATGACTGAAAGGAGGAATCCATTTCATACACAGGGTTCCTGGTTTGAACAGATGCAGAGGGTCTTGATTGTATCCGGGTTGGTTGGGGCCCCAACTCCCACCCACCTTGGTCAAAATTTTATATTCAAAAGTTGGACTTTCATGCCTACATAAACAGAAGTTATAAGAGTTGAGACCGAAAGTATGTTGCTATTGTTGTGACAGTTTACGTTCCCAACATAATATTTAGTGTAATATGTGTTGGCTGAGAACACGTATGTTCATACATTCATTCGCAAGTTTATACTGAAATAATAAATAACCATCCGATAATTGAAAGTCTTCAAAGGAAGCCACTATTTCTTTGGCTTCGTGGGTAAAATATATCTGATTCGATTCGAGGAACCCACCCATCAAAGTTCAGAGTGATCAGATATCGATTTTTGAAGTTTTTTTAATTTCTCGAGATGTGTAATTATATGTGGCTCAGAAAACAGTCGTTAAAATCGACGGTCGAGGACAAAATTGCAGATATAGATAGATAACTCTAAAATCATGTGGTAATAAAGGCAAAATTTCGTCATACTCAGGTGATAATACGGCCATATTTCGTTGAACAAAATGTTGATAAATAACACGTTTTGGGAAATTTGATACCATATTTGACAGTGGTTAGCATTATTTTGTTGCAATTAATCGATTCTGATAACTAAAGCGTATTTTGAAGAAATGATGATGTTGTTGTATCTTGATGATATGGGGACCGTCTGATCGGATTGAGTACCTTTAAATATCCATTATCTTATACTTCAGTGGGAAAAAATGTATTAGTGCTCAGTGGCAAATGTTACCACCTTGTTGTGTCTTGTGTTCTCTTTGAATTTTCAAATAAACGTGATAAAAAATATAAACCTATATCGTCCCGACGAGACGAATCATGCACGAATCCTAGAAACTGAACTGACCACGAGAAGACATATCTTCTGAAGGGCCACGCGATCTCCGAGAATCTAAATTTGATGATTATATTTTGCTTTTGAAATAATTACAGGTGTATATTGCAAGTGGAACATCTCGAGCTCGCATTTAGTCCACCTGGACCAAAACTTGGACCAAAACATGAGAATAACTCGCCTTTCTTCTGTTCATTTCTGGAAATCCTCGATTTGTTTCCTCAAAATCTATTCGGATTTGATGTACTTCAAAATATGGCAATGGCTTTTAGCGCAGGGCATGTCACCGAGAGGCACTTGGGTTATTAGCTTATAGGGACTGTCCTATATGGTGACAATTGATTTGGTTTTCAAGTTAATACACGTGTAGCAAGTAAACATGTAGATCATGCCATGAATCTCTACTATGGCTAACGCCCGAAGAGATCATATTCAACCAGTACAAAACCTTGGAACTTTTTGAAGTTTTGACAGGGAACATTATAAAATCGGAAAAATAACGCGGGGAATATATTCTTTGTTATTATCTGTTCCTTAATAAGGTGAAGGTCCCAACTCTAAATTGCATGTTTTTCTGTGATTTTTCTGAGCTGATATCGCAATTAATTAATTGCCCAGGAGAAATTCTATAATTGTAAGCGACGCAAAGCAAAATCGCGCTGTCACTTAAATAGTGAAATTTCGAGTTAGGACCTTCACCTATAGTTGATTATTTGATTAAGGAATAGGTTACAATCAACTAAATATTTCCCATAGGCGACAGTGTTAGGGTTAAGCCATCCCGACGATTCATTACCCTACTGAGCCAAACTTTAAATACTTTTGCGTGTAGAACTCCATGTCGGACATAAGTTGTCAAAAAAGAAATGGTGCCTCACCATACTTATTCCTGGAAATAAATTGGCATTTCCACAACTACCCCCTTTTGTGCACAAAATTTTAATATAGAAAAATACCCCCACCCCCTACCAAATTTGGCGACCAATGTAGCCGCTTGACGAACAATCCCACACAAATGGCCGAGGAATTAACATAGCCTATGAATTTCTTTTTTCTTTCACATTAAACAACCGAAGATATTATACACCATTCAGCTGCCGGTATTTTTTTTATATATATATCTTTATTGTCCTCCATTGGTGGAGAGTTGTTATATAATATAAATACAATTTATCACAGTAGCATCACAAAAGCAAACATATATACAAGTACTGACATGAACAAAATGTTACATAATAATAAGGAAATATCCAAAATATTTACAGTTAGTTTTGGCACGCACAAAATGCGAAGTCACACATGTATACCGCAATCACGCAGAGACATCCACTAACATTGACACATATACACCTGGTATACCCAGCATCACACACATTCTCTCACACTCTCTCATACAAACACGCGCACACACACGAACGCACACACATGTTGTCCACTCAGACAAACATTCACACAAAACAACAGATGAGAGAACACTACATGCACTAGCTGCTTATATTGGTAGTTATACATCAAGTGGTTGTTGATCAGGTATAATGGTATCCGAATAACGACCATCATGTTGAAGGTGGAAGCAATACCATAGTTTTATGCTCGATTTTGCAAAGAATCGCAAGACGAAATGAAAAGAGTTAGTTCCATCTTCAAGAACTTCAGATGGAACTTTTCCCAAAAATACTGCTAGTTGCGAGCACTTAGGTAGGGAATCTAGGAATATGAAGACGTTTATTCCGAATGTGTTGATGATATCATACCAAATTGCGTTGCGTGCACTTGCAATAGATGCACATTCTATTAATACATGATTAATTAAGCACTGGTATAGCTTGTTACAAAATTTACAACACCCACTATCACCGTAGGCTGTGTGAGCTATCAACCGGACAAGAAAGAGATAAGTGAATTTCTCCTCCGGATATAGCCTACACGTTCGCCATATGAGTGAAGACGTCAGAGAGGCTTGCATTAGCCCATATTGTCTTAAGTTATTTTCTGCAGTTATGGAAGATCTCCACCGTTCGTCGTCTGATTTGTGTACTTCAGTTTTCACGGTATGTTTCCACGACTCTTTAGATGGAAAGATGCCAGTCTGTGCAAAGACTGCGAGGTACTCGTGTAAGTTGTATTTATGTAAAACATGGACTATATCTGCAATGAATGATTTCTGATTACAACATAATTCAATAATATAACTGTGCAATCTCATCAGGAATAACATTTTGGCAGTTTTACAAACATCAAGCCTACACAAGGTAGCAAATAGACTCAGCTTTCTTTTGTCAATGAATGATGTAAGTTCACTGCAACCTACAAGACCCTGTACAATGCATGTGCGAGTATGTGCCGGAAAACCTTGCATATTTTTGAGACAGAAGCGGTGAGCCTTTTCGAGAAAGGTATAATCAGTATTAGACAAGCCCCACATTAGCTCGCTACCGTACAGGGCCTTGGGGATCACAATTGACTTATATATTTTAAGACAGCTGTCTGGAGTTATGCCTCCAGCATAAACACCTGCATTCGTCAAGGATAGATAGGTCCCTCTAAGTTTTGTGCAAACACTGTTGACCAGTTTAGAATTGAAGCTAAATTTTTCTATATTGATGCCCAAGTGTTTTCCAGAAGAGACTTCTTCGATAATGGTATTGCCAAATTGCCATGAACGCTGAGCTTTCGCAAATTCTTTTTGCGATTCATTAAATACTATTATGAAAGTTTTCGACGAGTTATATAAGTATCTCCATTTTGTACTATACTTCAGACATATAGAACATAGTGTAGTAAGTCCAGTTTCAGATAATGACAGCAAGGCCATGTCATCTGCCTGTACTGGCGATGTGCAGTTTATTCCATTCAGATGAAGTCCACAGGAGGAATTTGTAAGATCTTCAATTAGATCGTCCACATATATCATATATAATAGAGGCGATAGAATCGACCCTTGTCTGGCTCCCTGTAGGATATCGAACCAGTTGGATGTAGATTGCCTATATTTCACACAACATTTTATACCAGATAAGAGCGATTTGAATACATGCCACATTTGGCCGTCAAAGCCCCTCTTGTGCAGTTTCAACAGCAATCCATTTAGCCACACAGAATCAAAAGCCTTACGTACGTCTAAAAAACAAGAGAATAATTTACTATGTGATTCTTTGGTATAAGTTATACACTCCTGTAGTAAATAGGATGTTGCCATGCAACTAACACCACGTTGGAATCCATGCTGTAGTGAATTGACTGTTATTAGTGTTGGTGTGTATGTTTGCATGCGCACAAGAAGGACTTTTTCAAATAATTTATATAACGAAGGCATAATGGTGATAGGTCTGTAACTATCAAATGCATGCATGGGCTTCTTGCCACCCTTGTACAAAGAAATCATTACTCCTTTCTTTGCACTCTCAGGTACATGTGCATATTGAAGCATTTTACTGTACATATAACAGAGTCTGTGCATGAGTGGCGAGCCACTATATAAGATGTGCTCATTGGCTATTAAGTCATATCCCATTGCCTTATTTTTATTGAGCTTTGGGATAATATTGGTCAGCTCCGATTCAGTAATGGGATTGCAAAGAACACCGTCTACAATATTTGTTGATTTTGATTTTTCCTGCGAAGATACGAAATTGTTGACAAATTCAAAATGGACTGGGTCAAAACTCTCATCTTGCATGGGAAGAAACAAGTTTGCGTAATATGAGCCCCATGCATTTGATATGTCGCAATTGCTGCGGAGCGTTTCTCCGTTATGTATGAAGTGCGGAGATGAAAGAGTATTGCGCATTTTGCGTTTTGCATTAAAAATGCGGAAAAATGAATCCTGATCAACTTCTGCGCATTTGTCAATTTCTGCATCACGTTCGCGCATGAATTTTTCTGACTGTTTACGATGTTCTCGTCTGAATTCGCGCTTGGCCTCTTTATATTGAATGAAGGAATTAGAGGATTCGTCACGAGGCCGACCTTCAGCTATCCACGTTCTGCGACAAGAGCGCATGCTATAGTGAGTAGCTTTCAACGTATCGTTCCAGTATGGTTTCACGTGACTTCTGAATTTTATTTTTGGGACGACTTTTGAGGCGTTATTAAGGGCAGAGATTATTGCGTCATAATAGTGATCCAAAGAAGTTATATCGGTGATTTCAAATTTAGGGCAGTTATTTTCTACATCGGTTGAGAATGTTTCAGCGAGGGATGAATTTGAACACAGAGCTGACCATTTCATTTTGAATGAACACATATTATGTGACGAATAGCTCACTGGAGCACACACCGATTCATCCATATGCAATACAATTGGTCTATGTGTAGATACGTCAATACTTTCATCAATTAGAATGTCTACCATTTGTATTTTATATTCCATAGACTTATGCATGAGGAAATGATCAATTATTGACCCCGATTCGGGCGACATAGGAGGAACGAAGGTTTTCACAGGAGTTGCTTTGAACGTGTTTTCAATCGGAGAGAAGACACCTTTGTCGTTATAGAGGTACGAGAGAGCGACACTTCGTGGATTTGCTCTTAGTGAGTTGGCATTGAAATCACCCATAACAACAACAGTTCCAAGTGGGCGATACGAGTCAAATATATTGGTAACTTTCTGCATATAATTGGAAAAGAGATCATGTGAATGGTTGGACGAGGGAAGATATACTTGGAAAATATAATAAAAATTCCCTTCACCAGCATGCACCTGAATGCCAATTATACGGTCGTCGGATGTATCTATAATTGAGACAACATTGTTCCAGCGCTTGTGCCAAAATAAAGCGACTCCAGCTTTCGGTCGACCTCTTTTATTTACGCCGACCATGGACGCATCACACACTGTATGAGAAATGTAATATTGGGATAAGTACTGCATAAATGATGAGTTTGAATCTCGCAGCCAGTGTTCTGATACACCGCATATATCAATGTTCTGGTTGTCCAAGATCTTTGATAGATATGATGAAGAAGAGAAAATACCAGTTGCATTCCACGACATGAGCGTAATCATGATGAAAATAGTTAGTGACCTGAGAATCGTCATACTGTTGAAGAGCGAACGCTTGTTTGAGAGGGACGTAAATTAGCCCCAGTGAGATCTGACACTATCGTTAGGTCCAGATCGTGATACATCCAGGCTTGGAGTGTCCAGACGAACACAAATGGCTCCATCGGGCCAGAAATCTCTGTCGAGTATAATTGCTGAGTGCTCATGGAAAATATTCAATCTAGCGTATGAATCTTCACCATCTCTGGAGAACAGTCTAACAACTGAGAAATTGATCCTACTGTCGTGTAAATATTTTTCAATGCTAGATTGAGTGATTTCATTTCCGAATTTTGACAGGATGAAACGTTCTGTTTTAATAGGAAATTTAGAACTGTATTTGGACTTGCGAAATGCTCGGTGACTATTAGATCTACGGTCATATTGGTCAGCTGTTCTGTCGTGATTGCGTTGGTAGTTTTGGTCTCGTTGTTGGCGGGATTGACCTCTGAATGGTGAATAACGTCTGTCACTGTAGTCAGGGCAGTATCGCCTCTCTGAAGGATGAGAATTATTATACCGGTCTCTAGAATAATGCCGTTCGCGTGATTGGTTCAGTGGATGAGAACTTTGTCTTGGCTGAGATGTTCGTTGTGAACGAGAATGTTGTCGAGAGTGATGACGACGATGCTGTGACCGAGAACGAGAACGAGAGCGCTGGCGCGAACTACCATTTGAGCGAGAACGGTAACGAAGCCTATTCGACGTGCGACGTTGTTGGATTTCTTCATCGACTGCTTGGTCGAGATTTGATTCGACATCGGCTGATTTAATTGAGATATCGTGGAATGATTGTCCGACATTTGACTCGATATCAGCAACGTTAACAGAATGTTCATGTACACCATCGATTTTGGTAGACGTGGACTGGACATCATCATCAGTACGCTGGTATGTTGAGTGCATTCTCTCTCGGAGCTCGTCGAAGAATGTCCCCATTGTAGATTTTATGAATTTGACACATTCTGCGGTACATGAAGAGTTATCACAAGAGTTATCACATTTGGGTTTATTTTCAGACATAATATTTACTTTTTTCTCTAAAACTCCAATGCATCCTGTATTATAATTTATCCTGACCCATTCCTTCTCAAACCTCTCAATCACGTGAGAGAAATCCTGGCGCATCAATTTGAAATCGGATTTAATATGGTTAGCATCATTCAAAGTGTCATCTTGGATTTGTTCGATTTTAGTTTTATTGATATGTATTGCTCTCTTCATCTCAGCGAGATCCGTTTCGATTATTTTGACCCTGGCGTCTAAGCCGGAAATATTTCCTTGGATAAGCGGTACGTCGACATTTATTGTTTTATTTATAACAGAATTCCATTCCTTGAGGACACTTAACTCCACTTTAATAGCATTCATTGAATTCAGAATAGTGTTGAGTTTTGTTTGTATATCAGAATCGTTATGTTTCGGAGGTTGGGATGTTAACTGACTTCTTGTTGTAGCTCCTGTTGGATTCACCATTTCTGAGATATTGTCATATGAATGATCAACCATGAACAAGAGAAGATTGTAGATATCTCGGGAAAGCTTATCTGCCAACGATAACTGGTGTGAATCTATTTTGTCTGACTTTTTTGGTTTCAGTCTCTTTTTGAGAGATACTGTCTGGTCTAATTCATGAATAGGTGAATCCTGTAGCTGTGCGAATAAATTCTGTCGAAGTTTCTCAAGATATGTCTCACAGTTATCACATGTGTTGATTATTATCCTCATGAAATCATCTTTCGGTGTATTATGAATGAAACTTAATACCCATGATATAGCTTGTCCGAGATCGTTATTACACGCGGAGTCACCTTTGATAATAGTGTTAACCAGTTCTATGGATGCAGGTAGGTCTACCGGTTCGTCTATATGTTTGTCAGGTAATGGGTTAACACATTCAATAGTTTCATGATGCGTGATGTCAGATTCTTGGGAGTAGGATTGGACGTTTGTGCCATTGAGTATATCGTAAGAGCTGGTTATCAGGTTTTCCATAATTGCAATGGGTATGGAATTGCTTCGAAACGGAACGGGCGTTAAACGTTCGAATGTCGTCGCTTTAGAACATATCCGTTAGCTGCAATGTGCCACAGTACATGACCAGTGGCTATTTGATTACTTTTCCATATCGCACTGTTAGATACTGTCTACTGGAGCGTGACATTTTCACAGCGACGTGGAGTGTCCATAACCATGATCAATGTATAGAAAATCAATTAAGTCCAAACAATGGGTTGGGCAATATGGCGTCTACATATAGTGTCAACATGAAGGTGGATACATTTACAATGGTTGAACGACGTGATTTGCCAAAAGAGAATACTCATCCATCGGGAATGGGATATGTCCCTCCTTTACATCACGTTGGTGTGGCATTCCTTTCATAACATTTTGATCCAACTAAAGGTCCTATAGAATCAGTCATTTTGAAGAAAAACTGGATAATTATGACAACAAAATAGAGGCTGCTTTATTGTTTACACCGGAAGCCTGTCCATCGAGAAGACATATCTTCTGAAGGGCCACGCGATCTCCGAGAATCTAAATTTGATGATTATATTTTGCTTTTGAAATAATTACAGGTGTATATTGCAAGTGGAACATCTCGAGCTCGCATTTAGTCCACCTGGACCAAAACTTGGACCAAAACATGAGAATAACTCGCCTTTCTTCTGTTCATTTCTGGAAATCCTCGATTTGTTTCCTCAAAATCTATTCGGATTTGATGTACTTCAAAATATGGCAATGGCTTTTAGCGCAGGGCATGTCACCGAGAGGCACTTGGGTTATTAGCTTATAGGGACTGTCCTATATGGTGACAATTGATTTGGTTTTCAAGTTAATACACGTGTAGCAAGTAAACATGTAGATCATGCCATGAATCTCTACTATGGCTAACGCCCGAAGAGATCATATTCAACCAGTACAAAACCTTGGAACTTTTTGAAGTTTTGACAGGGAACATTATAAAATCGGAAAAATAACGCGGGGAATATATTCTTTGTTATTATCTGTTCCTTAATAAGGTGAAGGTCCCAACTCTAAATTGCATGTTTTTCTGTGATTTTTCTGAGCTGATATCGCAATTAATTAATTGCCCAGGAGAAATTCTATAATTGTAAGCGACGCAAAGCAAAATCGCGCTGTCACTTAAATAGTGAAATTTCGAGTTAGGACCTTCACCTATAGTTGATTATTTGATTAAGGAATAGGTTACAATCAACTAAATATTTCCCATAGGCGACAGTGTTAGGGTTAAGCCATCCCGACGATTCATTACCCTACTGAGCCAAACTTTAAATACTTTTGCGTGTAGAACTCCATGTCGGACATAAGTTGTCAAAAAAGAAATGGTGCCTCACCATACTTATTCCTGGAAATAAATTGGCATTTCCACAACTACCCCCTTTTGTGCACAAAATTTTAATATAGAAAAATACCCCCACCCCCTACCAAATTTGGCGACCAATGTAGCCGCTTGACGAACAATCCCACACAAATGGCCGAGGAATTAACATAGCCTATGAATTTCTTTTTTCTTTCACATTAAACAACCGAAGATATTATACACCATTCAGCTGCCGGTATTTTTTTTATGCTGACTCGAGTTTCCCTACACAAATGCCAAGGGGCATAATTTCAAGTATTTAGTTGCTTATAACCAATAGATGACACCTAAGAAATTTATTCCCTGCGTTATTTTTTCGACTTTATAAGGTTCCCTGTCAAAACCTCAAAAAGTTCCCATGTTTTGTACTGGTGAAATATGATATCTAAGGGCATTAGCCATAGTAGAGATCCGTGGCATGATCTAGTAAACATGCTGTCCTAACCTGTCTTCTTGATAACCGATTCACATGTTTAAACAGCTTTTTGCGCATCTGGTTGACACAAGCAGCAATGCTGCTAATTCCAATTTTCGTTTTACTTAAACGTTTGTGCTGTCAAACAATTATGTTCTATTAGAAGTAGCAGATTGTTGGCACTGGGTAGCATGGTGTTATTTTAAGAAACACAAGAGCCAATTATATTATTGCCGACTGGAATGGTTTATAGCTGACGGGTTACGTCTCGAAAAGTACTTTAGTTCAAACAGTGACCTCTGAACTATCAGGATCAACATATAATGTCACTACACAAGCACGTCTTCTGGTAATTCTTGTTCACGATACGCAATTCAACGATTAAAGTGATGTGAAACACTCCGGTAGGGTGATCAAATAGAAATGTAACTGTTCAAATTAGTTATTTTTAGGAACATAAATCCAAATTTACATCATACACAGTCATTCTTATATATCAATTAAATGCAATGACTCTCGACGGCGAAACATTTGCGCTTGTTTATCGCCGTTTGTTGCGTCCCGAATCGAGATGTAAATATTTACAATTGCGCGTTGTTCAGGCGATTTGTTCTATGGAGTGGTGTGGTCCATTTCGTTGAGATTTTCGGCGATGTTAGTAGAATTCTACATCCCCCAGTTGGCATAGCGTCTGAGTACTAACTTATCAGTTTCATGCACCCGAACAAGTCTATAATATGTCTTTAATATATATAATAATATATATTCTCCGGAAAGTAAACATACCACTACTACACGGATGTTACATGGGAGACGATCATGCCATACAACATGGCTACGCCTTGTCACTGTGTCGCGGCCATATTGGATCCAACCAGCCCCGTTCTGTTTTTAGTGCTACTTGTCAAAGTTCTGGAGTGGCATTCCATAAATTGAGCTTTTGATTATTCATGAATTTCATATCTGGAATTATTAATGCTACTCCAGACGTTTTTAGTGCTACTTGTCAAAGTTCTTGAGTGGCATTCCATAAATTGAGCTTTTAAATATTCATGAATTTCATATCTGGAATTATTAATGCTACTCCAGTAGTGACATTTAGCATTAAACATACGGAACGGGGCTGGATGGATCCAATATGGCCGCGAGTGAGTGACAATGCGTATTGGTATGATATAATGTTTATCAGTTGTTACTCTTAAAGGTACTCAATCCGAATTAACGCTAGCAAATTACTATTTCCTTGGCTTCGGGGGTAAAAAATATTTTATTCGAGTCGAGGAACCCACCCATCAAAGCTAGGAGTTATCAGATATCGATGTTTGAAATCTATTATTTTTATTTTATGTGGCCCAGTAAACTGCCGACGAGAAGAACTTATCTGACCAGATAGCGGATGAAGATCGATAACTCTAAATCCAGTGGTTTTTTGTGTCAGATATTTGACAACTGGCAAAATTTCGTTGACCAAAACGTTGATAAATAACATGTTTTGGGCAATTTTATGCTATATAGTTGACTGTGGTTAGCATTATTTTTGGGCAATTAATCGATTCGGACAACTGAAGCGGCATTTAAACAAAATTGTTGTTGTTGGAATCTGATGATATGGGGACCGTCGAATCGGATTGAGTACCTTTAACACCATAGCCCAATTATCCACTAACACATGGATAACTTTCTTTTCAAGTGCAAACATGTACGTTGGCCCAAGGTGATTCAAGTGATGATCATCTGATGTGTCCGTCTGGATACGTCTGTCAGGTGGATGAATATAATTCCAAACCGAGGCGACGAAAACAACGGAAAAACTTGAAGGGGCGGTGTGTCAAGGAAGTGGATCTCTGGCTTGATGGTATGTTTGATCTTCTTGTGTTAAAGTGATGTGAAACACGCCGGCAGGATGATCAAATAGAAATGGAGAATAATCTTGCTCAAAGTAGTTGTGTTTACGACTATTAATCCAAATGGACAACACACACCGTCAGTCCGATACATTAACTAAATGTAATGACTCTCGATAGTGAAATAATTTGTGTTGTTTATCGCCAATTGTTGCGTCCCGAATCCAGTTGTAAATATTTACAATTGAGCGTAGTTAAGACGATGATTTCTATGGAGTGGTGCGGTCGATGTCATGGATATTTTCGATGATATTAGTATAATGCTACGTTCCCCGTGTTGGCATACCGCCTGAGTACTAACTTATCAATTTCACGCATCCGAACAAGTCCATACTATGTCTTTAAATATCAGTCTTGGTGAATCCACATTTAGAACAACTCATTCAACATTCTTTTTGGATGGTCGCATATACAGTTTCCGAGGAAGTGCATTGTGCTGGCTGTTCCAATATATGTACATTGTCACCACCATGTGTGTTTCCGCGAGGTCCGTATTCAAGTCGAGCTACCTTCTCTGGGCTGTATATCGTCGAGTCCGTCAGGACGAGACTAAGTGTAGCCACGAGAAGGTATAGCAAGACAACACACAAAGTGGCTTTAACCTGTTTATCATACAATTCGCACAACAGGCTATCGTCAAACAGTACTGTTTTATGAGAACTATGCCCACGGTGGGGAATCACGTGGTTTCGAGTTGATGAGTACCACGCATTCAAAATGGTGGAGGTGTTCGCAAACACGACCAGAAACGAAGAAATTTGTAATAAACTAGGATAATGATATATTACATATAGTATTTTGGCAGCGACGAGCATATGCTATACCATTTTTCAAACAAGCTGATACCTCATTTGTGTACAAACTCACAGTTGTTTGTTCTAACATTCTGACCAAAGTTTTCAGTCGAAGGATTCTCCTAGATGTATATGGACTTGTTCATTCCCCGAACCTCCGTCTGGCAACTTTGGTCAGAATGTTATAGAAAACCACTGAGTATTTCCGAACATATATAAGGTAGCAACTTTAAAAAAAAATAAACATGCACATTCTCGTAACAGTCAAAATGCTAAGTTTTATGTCAGTTCCTCATATATTATGTTTGTATATTTTTATTTAATGCGTGGTACTCACCAACATCGAAACCACGTGACCCCCCACCGTGATGTCGTTACTCGTATATAGATAACGCACCGCATAATATATGTCACGCCGTGGTGCGTCACCACCAGGCTTACGTCATCAAAGATTAATTTTGTTTCTGAAATGCAAACGATATTATTTAGTGTTTCTCTGCATTGTCATCGCAAACGGCTCGTGCAATTGTATGGATCTAATAATAGATGTTTTAGCATCATATTATGCAATTAATAGGACCAATTGATACCAATTGGCGGGTTAATGATCTTTGTTTACAAACGAAACGAGCCTCTCCACATCACACGCGCAGTCACGGTTGCCATCCAGGATACGATTTGTTGCCATGCATGATATACCAGATCGGAATCCGCCTTGGCGAGTTGAGTGTGTTTGAAGAAAAATAGCTAAATTTTAAGATAAAATAAATCCGTATGTACATGTACATGTATCAATATTTGTACCAATATTCAGACTGATACGCTTCCCAACTCTCTGTGAAAGGACTCCCTTTTAAGAATTCCCCGTAACCGATGTGGTTAGGCCGTTGATAATATCATTGCAGTCTGGGCTGGACGAGGGTTGGAAACCCGACATGGGAGAAAAATCGGGACTGATTTTCAAGCTTGATCTGAGTTGAAAAACACCAATTGCATACTTTCCTATTTTTTGTCAAATTTTGGACTGAAATGGTCATCAGTTGGAAATTTTCCAACCTTAGGGGGGGTGACAGGTTGGAAATTTCCAACTCTTGGAAAGTGTGTGTGCTGGTCCCTCTCCCGTGGTCAGTCAAAAACTCCTAGTTAATTTAAGAAAACAATATTGTCATACATTTGGTCAACATTGTCATTGGAATTGTCATCAGTTGGAAATTTTCCAACCTAAGTGGGGGTGCTAGGATTTTGCGATTTTCTTGTTCAGATTTCAAAATTTTCGCACACCTGGCCGAACCATCGTCGGCTCGGTGTGTTATGTTCCCTCCCCCGTGGCCAATAATAAATAATTGCTAATTAGTTTAACAATACAATATTTTACTACATTTGGTCAAACTTGTGGACTGAAATGTTCATCAGTTGGAGAATTTTCCGACCTGGGGGCCAGTTGAGGCCAGTCTAGATGCTAGGATTTGCGATTATCTTGTATGGTTTTCAAAATGTTTTCATGGTGTGTCCTGCATGGTCTCTTGCCCGTAGCCGTGTGCATTTGTCTGGAGTTAGACCACTAGATGTTAGGATTTATGCAATTTTTCTGGTTAAAATATCGGAATGTTCTTATACCGGGAATAGAGAACCATGGTTTATGAATAGATAGGATATTAGGCCTGCAAGGTGCAAATGGAATTATGCAAGACTTGTGCTTGGTCTGATTATGATTCAAGGGGGGGGGGGCGATGCAGTTGGAATTTCCCAAGGTGGACACCACCCCAACGGAGACCCTCAGCCACGTCCCTGACCTGAATGTGCCATTCCGATGTATACTTGCTAGCATGGTCATTTGTTCACGCTCACCGAAACAAGCGAATTTGAAGCAATGAACACTCCTGAGTCCATACCTTCATCAATCTGATATTTACAGGAAACTTTGTCCCCTATTCCAACAAAAACGTAATTGTTATAAAACCCGATTTCAAGACCACAAATGTGACCCGCCATATCAAATCCAGTCGTAAGTCGGGTTTGTTTTACCCTGTGCCAATGCATTCTCTTATATATGCGAGTCGACCATAGATCGCCTCGCATATATAAGAGAATGCATTGGCCTAACAATATTTTACAATTTTAATAATTTGTTCTTGTATTCTTTAACAATTTTATAATTTCACCCATACAGAGCCCCAGACAAACATGAGCAGACGACACTCTTCTATGTGCTTCTATTTATGTGTGGGGCTCCCTGTAGGGTAATGGATGTTTTTTTATTTTATGTCCTAAAAATTGTAAGAAACGTTTATTTTAAAAAAATGATAAAAAATTGTTAGACCAATGCATTCTCTTATATATGCGAGGCGACCTATCGTCGACTCGCATATATAAGAGAATGTATTGGCACAGGGTAAAAAAATCCCGACTTACGACTGGATTTGATATGGCGGTTCACAAATACCTTTCCTTTTGTCTTGGTGGAGATTGTTAACAACCTAGAGTTATCACTCTTGTTACGCTTCGAATGCGCTTGAAGTTTCTGTACTATAAAATAGCGCGCAAAACCACCCCGAAAGGTTGCATGCATTATACCACAAAAAAAAACGAAATAAAATAAATTTTAATTGATAGAATCGTTTACGGATTATTTTACTAGCAGGGTTACCCGGCGTTGCCCAGGTTAAAGTGATGTGAAATCCTCTGTTGATATTTGGTGGGAATAGAGAATACTCTTGCTCTCAAAGTGTTACACGTATTCTCATAAATTGTATATCCAAATGGCATCACAAAACATGATTCTTACACATGGAATATAAGTAGTGGCTCATCTTGTCAGGTCGGAGTGATTATCATTTTGTTTATCGCGTTTAATCCGTCCCACCAATAAAGGAGTATTTATTTATTTACAACTGCGTATACTTCAGACGTTATATCATGAAACATGAACATAATATACATTAGTTCGAAAATATAAAAGACGACAATTGTGTTTTACATAGAGATGTATCAATCAATAAATCAATCAATCTAGTTTATCAAATCTTCATGAAGATACATATGTTTTAAAGATATGTCCAGGTGCTCCTCTGTTCTGGTGCTATATACTGGCTAATCATTTTCAGTTTAAAAGAAATGATGTTATGCACGTATAGCAGCTACATGGGCCCGACATAGCGAGATTTTGAGTTGATTATGTTAGGCGATGAGTGAGCTAAAAATGAAAGAAATCCTCTGTATCGGGCAGATATACCCTTGTCAGATGTCACTATTGGAGGATCCTGAAAAGTCATGTGCTACGGACTGCGTTTTCCTTTATATCAGAAGTAACCATATTTGACTGCACACTGTGACCACTATTTTTGAACAGGCCTGCTCAACATTTTCATATCTCTTGGCAATTGTGACTTTTTTGTGGAAACTATATTGAATGGGAAAGACTCAATAGTGTTATAATATATACATCAGCCATTATAATATGCAATCCTCTGACTATTCAAGGTCCCTCAGTTTGAATGAATATATGTATCTCTTGAATAGATTGATTTCCATCCCCATATAAATATGACAGTTGAGAAGATATAATTGTTCAAGTAACTTAATTCGGTCACCATTTGTCGAGATTGTGAAATTGGAATACCAAAAACTCCTTAGAACGACATGGAGATGGCCTGGGAGATGACTATTTATAACTTTGTTGGATATCGACGAATTGAACAATCTTATAAATGCTATGGAATCTCCTCTCGCCATCCATGACCCAAACGACCCCAAATGTGATTTAATTCATCATATCATTAGAGAAGAAAGTGCATGAATTTGGTGGAATCAGTGCTAAATATATTTGTATCAACTTTGGTACAACTCCCCTCATGCACTTGAATCGCGCCACTTTTGTCATATTTAAACCATGTCTATTAGACTCATGCATGCATTATATAATGGAGATGATTATATATAAGTTTGGTGGTAATCGGCAACTAAACAAATTTGTATCATAGTTATTACACCCCCCCCATCTCTCATCCAAACGGCACCAATTTCGCGTCTTTAAATCACACGTTTATATTCCTCGTATTACGGAGAAGAATAATATATCAATTTGGTCAAAATCTGCGCTAAAATAGCCCTTCCCCTGACACTAACAATGTCACTTTAGAAAATTTTAACCTGCACCATTATCTTACTCGTAAAAAGTTACCCCTGTTAGACCGCCTTGGTGCCATCTCGATTGTACCCTTAAAGTTATATATAGAACACAGACAGCTATTCGCAAATATTTGATTCATTGTATCATTTAAGAAGGACGTGTATGAGTTTGATGGTAATTGGCACTAAACATATTTTTTGGTGACCCTCCCGTCCCTATTTCGGACTCAAGTGGCACCACTTTTGACATCATTAAACCACACACTTAGACTCATTATAGAGATGAATTTATATAAAATTTATGAAAATTGGCGAGTATACAAATTCATATCAAATTTAGGGCCACCATTGCATATCTCTCACCCAAAAGGCACCAACTTGGCGCATTTAAACCACACGATTAGATTATTCGTATCACGGAGAAGAATATGTAGCAATCAGGTACAATTGGCGCTATACATATTGTTTATCAATGTTTGTGTCCCTCTCACCCTCTAGACACCCCTGACTCGAATGGCCCCACTTTTGACATCTTTATACCACACAATTAAACTCCTGATATCATGGAGATTATTATTTGTAAGTTTGGTTCTAATCCGCGACTAAACAAATGTTTATCAAATTTAGTGCCCACCCCACCCCCATCTCTCACCAAAGCAGCACCAATATCACGTCTTTAAAATCACACGATTAGATTCCTCATATCATGGATAAGAATGTGTATCAATTTAGTGGAAATTGGCGCTAAAATATTGTGTATCAATTTTGGCCCCCCTCTCCCTTTCAGTGCGCCCCTGACTCGAATGACGCCACTTTTGTCAGCTTTAAGCCATTAGACACCTCATACCATGTGGATGAATTCGTATAAGTTTCGTGGCAATCGGCCACTAAACCAATTCTTATCAGATTTAGTACCCCCCCCCCCAAATCTCTCATCCCAACGACACCAATTTGGCGTCTTTAAATCACACAATAAGATTCCTTGTATCATGGAGAAGATCTCAGAAGAATGTGCATCAATTTGGTGGAATTCGGCGCTAAAATTATTTTGATCAATTTTGGTGCCCATCTCCCCTTCCGAACGGCGCGACTTTTGACATATTTAAACCTCGCCTTTAGATTCCTCATATTATGGGGATGATTATATATAAGTTTGGTGGAAATCGGCGACAGCTTTTGGCTGCCCCTCCCCCTTTTCTGCCCCTGACAACAACGGCGTCACTTTAGAAAATTATAATCCTCGCCATTATCTTTCTCGTAAAAAGTTACCCCTTTTAGACCCCTTTTTGCCATCTAGATGGTCACCTGTGAATTTCTATAGAATACAGACAGACAGACAGACATTCGCAAATATAGATATAGATACCCGGAACTATATAACATTTGTTAGGAAGAGATAGAGAATCTTTAACATGGTTATTTAGTTGATGTTTAGACAAAAACAAAGTCCAATACAGTGTGGGTTCTCGTGTCTAGATTATAAAGGTATTGTATGCAATGTTGTGTACAGTATGCGCTTTTCTTGTACGAGTCCAGGTTGTGTAGTGAAAAGTCATATTGGACGAGACACGCAGTGACTCTTCACCACAATCTGGACGAGTACAAGAAAACACATATATACTGTTCAGAACATTGTATAATGTCATTTTTATTATCCATCTGTATGTTTATCCAAATTTTGGGATTAAAACTGTTTTGGTTATTTTTGGTATTTGTCGGCACTTGATACTCTATAAAAGCCTGTATTTGATCATCATAAAGCATGATTTGGAACAGTAAACACGGAAGTGAAAACAAAACTCAATGCGGAAGTAAAATGTCTGCTCAATCCACCACAGTATTGCATCACAATTTTCGTGACGTCACGGGGTCCCATAAAAAAGAGTCATATTGAACACTCGGGAGTCCAATATGACTTTCGGGAGTCCAATATGACTTTTTCTCGGATTGTCACGTGTGGCTTTTGTGTCCAAGTGTTAGTTAAGGGATGGATAATAATATCTAATCTCTCAAACATAATTAATCTGGCATCCGTGTAATTTGAACAGTGGAAGAAGAAGTGAGTAACATCATTGCACTGATTGCCACATACTCAACTTGCGGATTCTGATATGTAATTTGACATGTAGCTCAGTTCACTACAGTTGTTGCCTAAGTAGCAGAGGAGTATGTTTCCCGTGGCCATAACATAATGACTACATGTACGTTTCGCATAAAATAGTTATTTGCCATAATGTGTGCAATTTTACGAAATCCTAAATAATGCTGTGCAAATTGTAGAAATCTTTGGACACCTTTAAGTCTTATCATTCTTTGAAACAGCCAAGGGAGTTTCTTGTTGATTGTGCCGAATTTCCATGACCATATTGTAACCACCTCTGGATATTTACACTTATATATACATGCATTCGCGCTGTGCATGCAGAGCGTTGGTTGGTTGAGATCACGTATAAATGTGACGTCGCACGCGATCTCATATCTTGCTTCGATGTTGTATGGAAGCAACGAGCTACATACCAGCATATCGTTGAAAACAGGTGCCACACGTATGTGCTCTTTTAATGTGCAAGTAGAGCTCTTCGCGTCCACACAAAATGTCAGACCAACTTAAACCCATACTTTATGATGAGGCAAAATAACCTGGCAAATCAACATCCATTTCCAAGGCATTCATAGTGGATAAATGCACGAGCAAACATTATACAAGTCATATATTATAAAATGTAACGAAGCACGCAGAGACAACGAAGCGCACAGGGACACACATAGCAATAACGAAGAACATAGATAAATAGATAAATTTTGTTATATTAATGACATATTTTGGACTTGTTCGGTGCGTGAAATTGACAAGTTAATACACAGGCGCTATCTCAACCTGGGGAATGTAGCTTTCTACTAACATCACCAAAAATGTCAAAAATATCGACCTTACCTCTCCATAGAAAACATTGTCTGAACTACGCTCAATTGTAAATATTTACAACTTGATTCGGGACGCAACTATCGGCGATTTCGGTGATTTCGCCATCAATAGTCATTGCATTTAATTGATATATAAGAATGAAGGTGTATGTTGTCTATTTGGATTAATAATCGTAAACAAAAAAAATAGCCACTTTGAGCAAGATTATTCTCAATTTCTTTTGATCAGCCTACCGGAGTGTTTCACGTCACTTTAATTATTGATAGCTCTCCAATGACGATATTTTGCGCATTGCAACCATTGTTATGTGAAGAAAATGTTACAGTGATTTGTCAACAAAATTGCTAATAGATATAAATATAGTGTAGTAAGTTAAAATATTTCAGTCCAAACACTGGTCCAAATATGTTTTTCATAATATTTTTCGACCTTTTCCAAGTTTTGATTAAACCTTCGTATCTAATTGGAAATTGATCGATTGATCGCCACTGTAACAATAATGTTTACATAACAATTGTTATGCAAAATAAATTTGGAGAGTTATTAATAATGAAAATAAAAACGAAATCGATATATTTTACACGTAATAAGTTTTTATTAAGACTTTTCAACAATTGATGTGATTTCGTATTAACGCAATTCGAATGTCTTGAGTGCCCTTAAGTAACACATGTTTCTTGTATGCTTGTATGCTTTAATTGTTAACGCTGCAAATTAATGCAGAACATGGATATGTACATATATACAATGGGTCACTTACATCGTCATCGTCATCACCATCATCAACATCCTCATCGTCATCAACATCATCATCATCATGGTCATTATTCATCTGCATCATCATCACCATCATCACCATCATCATCATCATCAACACCATCATCATCAACACCATCGTCATCACCATCATCATCATCATAATCGTCATCATCAACACCATCGTCATCATCATCTTCATCATCCGTATTTTTGTCGCCGTCTTTATACATCTTCGTTATCATCTATCGTCACCATTATCCCGTCATCAACATCGTCAACGTTGTTATCGTCGTCGTCGTCAATCGCCATCAGTGTCGTCGCAAAATCGCCGTAATTTTTTTTCTTTCTCATTATCTAGACAAGTGTAATGCCAGCATGTGTACATGTTGTTAATCGAATCATGTTGTGTCATCTCTTGTTTTTTCGTGAATATTCATGCACGCCTTAACAAATATCGCTAAACTTTTCTGAGTAGCTGGGTTTTGGCTACCGAGTAAAATATAAAATCGTGCTCTAGATGGCTCTTGCCAAAAGTTAGCCCGGATATATCTCATTCTTAGATCCAAGTATTTTGGACAAATCATCACAACGTGGTACTCGTCTTCTATGTGGGTCCTGCATTTTTGACAGGCTCGGGGTTTTCTTTATTTTTACTCCACCTCCCAGACTCACAACGCGGTTTGTGATTACATGTTCTTAGTCGTAATAGTTCTTGGGCTAGATCACGCGGTAGATTTTGAAAATATGATTCATATTTCATTGTCCGTTTAAAGTTCATGTATAATTTGCCACGAGAGGAGTTGTACATGTCCCACCACCAAGTCTGAATAAAATGATCTTTGAGTGTGCTTTCGATGGCCATTAGTTCTTCGGATGAAATTGTCTGACATGTCCATATATAACTCATGCCGACGGAGTCCAATATGCCTTTAACTGATTGAATCCACGTGTTCACCTTGTTCGTCCTACCCAGCTCCCCCAATCTGACGAAAAGTAGATAAAGTTCCCGAGCTAAAGGCGAACTCTTGCCCTTTAGTATGCGGTTCCAATATTGAATAATTCTCATCTTACATCTGATACTGACTGGATATCTGCCAATTTCTCCGTACACCATGAACGTGGGAGTGCTGGTTTTCATATTAAGAATATGCTTATACAATCTCAGGATTACTTTGTCTATTTCTGATGTGTTTTCTATACCCCATATTTCACTTCCATATAGAATAATTGGTTCTATAGTTTTGTCGAAAAGTGTTAATAGTAGGTCGTTGGTCAAATTTAGGTTGTTGATATTCCCTAAAAACCCATGCATCGCTTTATTCCCAATCACCGATATGGCTTTGACTGCTTTGCAAAATCTGCCTGTGTAAAAGAATTCGATTCCGAGATAATTCATAGTGTCAACATATTCTATTGTATTGCCACCTAGGTGCAGATCGTCAAAATCTTCTGGTTTTCGGTTGCAGAAGAGAATTGCTTTTGTTTTTGAAGTGTTTACGTTTAGTTTCCACGACGATGCATAATCCCCAAACGCGTCGAGGGCTCTTTGCATACTTGCCTGGTTGTCTGCAAACAACACGGTATCATCCGCATACAACAAACACATGATTCTAATGTATACTCCTAGTTTTTGTGTGAATTGATCGCCTAGGAATTTCAACCCGTCGATAGCACAATCTTTGAGGAATGGTTCGAGGTCATTTATAAACAGCGAGAACAATAATGGAGATAGTATTTCTCCCTTGTCTAACACCCGCACTGCAAGTTAAAAATTCTGACCGCTCGCTATTCTGAACTACACAAGATTTTATGTTTCCGTACATGCTACGAATAACTCTTAAAATTTTTCCGTTTATTCTGGATGTCATAAGTTTAATCCAAAGTCCCTCCCTCCATACTGTGTCGAATGCCTTATTGAAATCGATAAAACAGCAGTATATTTGTTTTCCTCTTGCAAGATAAAAGTCAATAAGACTTTTCATGATGAATATATTGTCGGTAGTTGAGTGACTTTTACGGAATCCTGCCTGAAACTGGGTTAGTATGTCCTCATCCTCACAAAATTTTGTGAGTCGATTATTCAGGACGGATGTAAATAGTTTGCCAAGTACACTGAGAAGGGTTATCCCTCTGTATGAATCGGGGTTACTCGTGTCGCCCTTTCGTTTATAAATTGGCTTAATCATACCTTCGGTCCATCTAGATGGGAAGCAACCTGTATCTAAAATTGCGTTAAATAGCTTACAGTAAATTTTAGACATTACATGTATAGTGTGTTTTAGGTATTCTGGGCATATATTATCTAGACCCGACGATTTACCAAGTTTAAGTTTATCAACAGCCAATAATATTTCGTCGCTAGTGATAGGACAATTTAAAGGACCTTGTGCATCAATATCAAACATGTTTTCAAGTAGCATACTTACATTGTCGTCGTCATCTGACTCGGCGAGGCCTTTGAAATGTTCATAGAATAGGTCAATTGATATCGTAGGTACTTTTTTGGGCCCGGTATGTTTCCCTTTCATATCTTTTAACGTTTTCCAGAACTCACTCGGATTTCTACATGCATTGCGTAGTTGATTACATCTCTTTTGGTTATGTTCCGCGATTTTCCTTTTAATTACGCATCTGTAGTTCCGCCCTGACGCGTTCATGAGATTGCGATTGTGCGATGTTTTCTGTCGCCGATATTTTTTCCTCGATTTATGAAAAACATTTCGCATTCGATCGCATTCGCCGTCATACCATTCTTTCTGTTCCTCCCGTTTACTAATCCGCGAAACTCCCCCACCCTTGTACACACCGAATGCCTCGCAGCTGATGACGTAAACATGTGTTCAATTGCTTCACATAATTCGTTAATTTCGTTCTCATTGCCGATTCTATTTGAAATGGGATCAATTACGTCTTGGACAATACTGGCAACTTTGTCGACCAATATGTGTGCCTTTTCGTGATTCCACTTCCGTGGTTTATTACCCAAGCTATGACCCCCTGAGTTGCTTTTGAGTGGTTTTGTTACAGTGTTTCTATTCAAAGATATTTCAATGGGGCGATGCGCGTCTGAATAAAATTTACTCAATTCTCCAACACAAAAATCATTTACATGGTCAAAGAACCCGTGACTGCAAATACCATAATCGATAACGCTCCGGTCTCGGCAGGTTAATTTCCCATGTTCTCGATCGCTTCCTACTCGCCCATTAAGAATAACCATTTCTTCAGTGTTGCACATGTCAATCAGTCTATAGCCATATGAACTTGCCTTCCCCTGATCCTCAGTCGAGCGCCGTCCAAATTTAGAATCGTACTTTCCATCTAAGATATATTGTCGAAGATCATTGTCGTCTGTTACATAGCGAACACCCACTAGGGCCCTATCGTCCACGAATTCCACAAGGCGGGATATTCTGGAATTAAAGTCGCCCACTAAGAGAACATCGTTATTGTTTCTTACTTTCCTAAGCTCCCCTTCGAGATCAATCTGCCAATTATCGTTGGTAAACTCGTATTATAGTCGGAGGTACATACACCGCCCCAATTACAAGATCGCGCCCTGTACCCATATAGCCATAATCTATTCTAACCCATGATACCAAATTTGACTTTGAAGATATAGGGTGTACATAGTTTTCCAACCCCTCCTTGATGGCAATGATAATGCCACCCGAAACACATCCCGTTAGTAGGAAAAACTGTAAAGCCTGGTATAAGCACGATGCTATCATGTAGTGTTTTCGTTTCCGAGAAACAAACGACATCAAAGCGTTCTATAAGTTGGGCGAACTCCCGATATATCAAGCGGGGTTCTAACCCGCATACGTTCAAACCTAGAATATTAATGTTTTTCGTGTCGGCATAGCCGGCATCATCATATTTGCTATCAATACCTTCATCACCATCCTTTCCACAGTCGGAAGCATTGTGGCCAAGAGAAGAAGACAATCACTGAAGTCGCAACGTTCGTGCCATAGGAATGGTTTCATTATCTTGGAAGGGGCGCGTATAAAAGAACACGGAAGGATATGGTGAGCACGGTTGGATATAATCTTCGACCCTCCCTTATGTCCACGCATGGCATGTCTGGCAAATCCCATTTATATTTATGTAATAGAATATGACCCGTAATAATTGCGAATGAATTGAATCCGTATTCTCATTGATACGTTGCATAGAACGCCGGACGTTTCGACACCCCCAATACTTCGCAATACGATCTTTAGTCTCCCTCCCGACTGAGACATACTTCATCGGCAGTGTTAGGTGTTATATTATGCATGGTGTTCCCGCAATAAATTCTTAAAGAGTGGCGCAGCCATTGTTCACAGTTTCACACCTAAACATCGAAAGCAATTAACGCGGTCATAAAAGTTACAATGAGACATCCGCGACCACATGCATCCTGCAAAAAGTAAAACCGGTACGCAATATAGCTAATACATTATAAATCATATATACTTCCTAAAATAACTCGCATCGCGTGAAACCCGAACTGTGTTGTTCTGCGAGCTATCCCCATCGCTCCATTGGCACGTCCAGATGGCGGCGAAGCAGCAAACATCCATGGAGCGTAATAATATGTGACCCGCCATATCAAATCCAGTCGTAAGTCGGGATTTTTTTACCCTGTGCCAATGCATTATCTTATATATGCGAGTCGACCATAGGTCGCCTCGCATATATAAGAGAATGCATTGGCCTAACAATTTTTTTTATCATTTTTTTTAAATAAAAGTTTCTTACAATTTTTAGGACATAAAATAAAAAAACATCCATTACCCTGCAGGGAGCCTCACACATATATAGAAGCATATAGAAGAGTGTCGTCTGCTCGTGTTTGTCTGGGGCTCTGTATGGGTGAAATTATAAAATTGTTAAAGAATACAAGAAAACATTATTAAAATTGTAAAAAATTGTTAGGCCAATGCATTCTCTTATATATGCGAGGCGACCTATGGTCGACTCGCATATATAAGAGAATGCATTGGCACAGGGTATAGTCGGGGAGCCAATAAGGTCCACCTGCACCCCCCCGATGATTACAAATAACCTTATTTTTATTGTTCCCTATGGTATCCAGATAAAGAATCCGGAATTCTCCGAAAAATAAAGGTGGCCCTACTAGGTGCTAGAGCCATTTGAATCCAAGATGGCCGCCATTTCCTCTAATTCCGACCAGCTGTATTTAATCGTTGTAATAGATCGGTTGTTAGCAAAAGACACAGACAAAATATATGCCATTTGTTGGTATGATGTCCTTCTTCAAAATGACGGCAAAAAATTTCGAAAACAATTTAAAATGGCCGCCGAAAAATGACGTCATCTGCACGAAAATAGGAAATTTAATTAATATTTCACCATATCTTCCATTTTTCTTCACATTAATCATTAGTAAATGGCAATGTTTTTGAGACAGTCATCAAGCGTGATATTATAGCGTCATTTTAAGACATTTGCCATTGACGAGGGTTCCGTAATAGATACAGAAAGAGGATTTGAAAAAGAGGGGTAAAATTTCCGATTTTTTGCAAGACGATTTTGATAGTCATTTTATCGACAAACCACACAGGCTGTTAATAGAATGTCAACAACTATGTGCTTTATTTTATTGGACGGATGTTTTACTTCAATGGGAATGAAATTGGTGTAGAAAATTTCCAAAATGGCCGCCGAAAATATGAAAAATGGTAAATATTGCCCCAGGGTGTCCTGCAATGGCTTACAAGCTGTGGTTAATATATAAAATTGGCTAATCTGTATTATATACATTGCATACTAACATGTCTGATGCACCATGGATCATTGTTTCTATTGTCACCACTGACATCACCAGAAATATTGGATTTTTCTCTCACAAACTTGACATAAATTTCGACAAAAATTCACTTTTCAGGGTTGGACAATTGTTTTAAGTAAAATGCAACTATCATTGGTATCAAAGGTATTTATTGTATTGGTCTATCTTAAATGTGTCACACTACGGTGTTTATAGACCAAATTGCTCAAGATGGCTTCCAAAATGGCAACCAAATTTGTAAAAAGTTAATTTTTTACATATATCCCGAACAGTATTCTCTGCGTTATCCGACAAGGTAGTAAATTGTGACTCACTTGGTTATTGTACGTGTTAGTTAATTAACTGACAACTACGTTCTATTATGTTTGTCCCAGTTCCGTATGGGGCATGACAAATTCATTTTAAAGTTGCAGTATGGAATTTTGCGGAGAACCTCTTTTGTGTTTCTTGCCATATTATTGAAAGGAAATGGGCAGAACTTTGAAACGGAACTGAGATGAACCATAATATGTGGCTATTCTGGTCCATTATGATACAACATATCAACTGGATACACGGTGGATGCCAAGATGGTAGCCAGGGAGTTACTATATGGTCATAGATGAGGTGAATAGGTATACAGGGAGTTATTGTATGGTCAACGGTGAGATGAGTACATGTATGTATACAATTAGTGACTGTATGATCATAAATGTAATGAATAGCTATACAGGGAGTGACTAAATGGTCATGTGTCAGGTGTATGAGTATACCCAGTGTTCCTGCTTGGTGACGTGTAGGTCATGTGTAGGTTATACGGGTATACACATGTGTTGCTATATGGTCATGGGCGAGGGGTATGTGTATATAGCGAGCGGCTATATGGCCATGGATGATGTGCATATGCATACATGGAGTGAATATACTGACATGGCTGGGGAGTATTAGTATATCTTGAGTGGCTATTCTGCTATGGTGTGACAAATAGGGATACGGGGAGTGACATGGCCAAGGGTTAGGTGAATATATATACAATGATTGACCATGATCATGTACGAATGTTTTGAATAGGTACACACGGTGTGACTATATGGCCATAGGTCAGATGAAGGAGTATACCAGGTGCCATGGGTGAGGGTATGTGTATGAAGCGAGTGGCTATATGACCATTGGTGAGGTGGATATGTATACCCGGGGTGACTCTATGGTCATTGTTGTGGTGTTGATGTATATATTGAATGTCTATTTGACCATGTGTGTGTGGAGAATAGGTATACATGGGATGACCGTATGGCCAATAGTGAGGTGAATGGGTATACAAGGAGTGACTCTATGGTTATGGGTCATGTTTTGGATTATACCCGGTGTGACTGCATTGTGACTCATGGCTGTATGGCCATCCATGGTCATGGGTCAGGTGTACGTTTATACAGTTGGTCACTATATTGTTATGTCTGTAGTGTTTATGTATATATGGAATGACTGTGTGGTAATGGGTGGCTATCGCTTTTCACGTTTAAAGTTCCCCCATGTACACAAACACTATCATGGTGGGGAACTCTTTGATATGACCTCTCTATTGATTAACATATCCTTGCGTTATTGTGGAAAGCGATAGCCACCCAAATTACACATGTACAACCCACCATGACCTCATATGTACATAAACACCACACAAATGACAATATAGTCACCCACTCTATACACATACACCTGACCATACAGCCATATTTGGTTATACTGGTACATGCCACAAATGACGATACAGCCATGAGTCACCATGCATGAACACCAGGTATACTCCTACACCTGACCATATAGTCACTATGTGTATACATATTCACCACATTCACGATCATAAAGTCACTCATTGTATACCTATTCACCTCACCGTGGACCATACAGCCACTACATGTATATCTATTCGCCATACCCATGACCATAGAGTCAATCCAGATATACATATACACCTCATCAATGGTGAGCCCTTCCAAATATACCAATACCCGCACACACGACCACTCATAAGTTTAATACTTGCATATACACCTCGCACATGACAATTCAGCAACTCAATGTATACTTATACACGCCATCCATGATCATTCATCTACACCCTATACACCACCGATGATAATACATCCACAACATATATCAATACACGACCCACCCGTTACCAAAAGGGCACTCCCTATATAGCCACAGGTATGCATATAACTTCAATCTTGACCGTACAGGCATACCAGGTGCACCTATACACATTACCCATAACCATAAAATCACTCCCTATTTATCTACGCACTCCATCCATGATCATACAGACAGCACAAATATACATATACACCCACATGTCACAATACAGCCACACACGGTACACATATACATCCCACCACGACATTACAGTCACTCCATATATACATAAACAACTCACAGATGACCATGTAGCTACTCTCGTTATATCTATACACCACAGCAATGCCCATACGGCCACAACGGCCACACACAACAATACACCGTACAGTCACTACATGTATACCGATTCACCTCACACATGCCCATACAGCCACTCCTTATATTCCTATGCATCTCACCATGGACACCCCACTCATAACCATATAGTCACTCTTGTATACATATTCACACCATTCATGCCCATACAGTAACTCCCTGTATATATATTCACCTCACCCTTGGCCATGTCACTCCCCGTATCCCTATTGTCACACCATAGCAGAATAGGCACTCAAGATATACTAATACTCCCCAGCCATGTCAGTATATTCACTCCATGTATGCATATGCACATCATCCATGCCCATATAGCCGCTCGCTATATACACATACCCCTCGCCCATGACCATATAGCAACACATGTGTATACCCGTATAACCTACACATGACCATACCGCCACATCACCAAGCAGGAACACCGGGTATACTCATACACCTGACACATGACCATTTAGTCACTCCCTGTATAGCTATTCATTACATTTATGATCATACAGTCACTAATTGTATACATACATGTACTCATCTCACCGTTGACCATACAATAACTCCCTGTATACCTATTCACCTCATCTATGACCATATAGTAACTCCCTGGCTACCATCTTGGCATCCACCCTGTATCCAGTTGATATGTTTTATCATAATGGACCAGAATAGCCACATATTATGGTTCATCTCAGTTCCGTTTCAAAGTTCTGCCCATTTCCTTTCAATAATATGGCAAGAAACACAAAAGAGGTTCTCCGCAAAATTCCATACTGCAACTTTAAAATGAATTTGTCATGCCCCATACGGAACTGGGACAAACATAATAGAACGTAGTTGTCAGTTAATTAACTAACACGTACAATAACCAAGTGAGTCACAATTTACTACCTTGTCGGATAACGCAGAGAATACTGTTCGGGATATATGTAAAAAATTAACTTTTTACAAATTTGGTTGCCATTTTGGAAGCCATCTTGAGCAATTTGGTCTATAAACACCGTAGTGTGACACATTTAAGATAGACCAATACAATAAATACCTTTGATACCAATGATAGTTGCATTTTACTTAAAACAATTGTCCAACCCTGAAAAGTGAATTTTTGTCGAAATTTATGTCAAGTTTGTGAGAGAAAAATCCAATATTTCTGGTGATGTCAGTGGTGACAATAGAAACAATGATCCATGGTGCATCAGACATGTTAGTATGCAATGTATATAATACAGATTAGCCAATTTTATATATTAACCACAGCTTGTAAGCCATTGCAGGACACCCTGGGGCAATATTTACCATTTTTCATATTTTCGGCGGCCATTTTGGAAATTTTCTACACCAATTTCATTCCCATTGAAGTAAAACATCCGTCCAATAAAATAAAGCACATAGTTGTTGACATTCTATTAACAGCCTGTGTGGTTTGTCGATAAAATGACTATCAAAATCGTCTTGCAAAAAATCGAAAATTTTACCCCTCTTTTTCAAATCCTCTTTCTGTATCTATTACGGAACCCTCGTCAATGGCAAATGTCTTAAAATGACGCTATAATATCACGCTTGATGACTGTCTCAAAAACATTGCCATTTACTAATGATTAATGTGAAGAAAAATGGAAGATATGGTGAAATATTAATTAAATTTCCTATTTTCGTGCAGATGACGTCATTTTTCGGCGGCCATTTTGAATTGTTTTCGAAATTTTTTGCCGTCATTTTGAAGAAGGACATCATACCAACAAATGGCATATATTTTGTCTGTGTCTTTTGCTAACAACCGATCTATTACAACGATTAAATACAGCTGGTCGGAATTAGAGGAAATGGCGGCCATCTTGGATTCAAATGGCTCTAGCACCTAGTAGGGCCACCTTTATTTTTCGGAGAATTCCGGATTCTTTATCTGGATACCATAGGGAACAATAAAAATAAGGTTATTTGTAATCATCGGGGGGGTGCAGGTGGACCTTATTGGCTCCCCGACTTAACAAAAATCCCGACTTACGACTGGATTTGATATGGCGGGTCACATATAAGCTAACGTAAACACGAGCAAGCACCATCGATCAGAACGTATGCCGCATCGAACGAATTCATCTTGAACTAAATTTTGTCAAGTATCATCATGGCGCTTGATGTTTGCCATCAAACTCTATATATAAACAAAACGTATTGATTCAATTTATTTTTTGACGGAGGTGTCCACATCGTTGTAGAAGGGTAAACGGTCAAATATTTTGAAAAAGAGCTCAATTGAAGAGACGTCAATAGATACACTCGCTAATGGTGCCTATCGATTTACTAACATCAATGTGTCGCGGCAAGTGACTACCTAATTAGGAGGCAATTATTATGTAACCTATAACTCCGATGCGCCGATCAGGCAGAGTATACAAATTCTCAAGTATCTATACAAATGATTATAATTCAAGTTGATATTGGTCGATAAAACATGCATTATGATTGACTGCATGAGAGCGGCCAACTGCTGTGTCAGCCTGGCAAAAATTAGAATCGTCGTCTCTTATAAAGAGCGTCCACGTTTCCATCGCCCCCCCCCCCCCACCAAAAGCGGTAGATTATAAAGAGCGTTATCAATTGCGAACTTTTGAACTAATTTTAAAAGTAAAACTTGTAGATGGTTTCGTGTGTATTTTCACAATGTGTGTGCAATACGAACGATAATGGATTCGAGCATTTTTCAGTTGTCTTTTATTTAAGAACATTAGACTGATTTATTGTAAAATCGGACAGAGTATCTTTAAGAATTAAGACAGTTTAGGGTGGATACACACATGCATGTAATCTCTGTAATTATCGTGTATTTGGCGTTTTACATGGATCATACAGACCATGTAATATGTGTCCGTTGACGGTTACGTAGCGTTTTTCCGAAGACCCATAACTCCGAAGGTCCGATTCTCCGAAGGTCAGATTCTCCGACGCCCCGATTCTCCGAAAGCCCATAACTCCGAAGTCCCGATTCTCCGAAATCCCATAACTCCGAAGACCCATAACTCCGAAAGCCCATAACCCCGAAGACCCATAACTCCGACAGCCCATAACTCCGAAGGCCTATAACTCCGAACGCCCATAACTCCGAAGGTCTATAACTCCGAAAGGCCGATTCTCCGAAAGGCCGATTCTCCGAAGATCATGTTTTATCGCTTAGTAAATAGTGTACAGTCCAGTGGCGGGGTCATTGGGGCCCTAGGGAAGACCGCCCCCCCAAAAAACATGTCAAGTGTCATGTAAACGTCCGGAAATCCATCCTAGGCATTCAAATATTCAGTGTTCCTGCACAGGGGAGCCCCCGGACCAACAATTGGGGGGCGACCCCTCTCATGCATGCGCTGCCCAAATCAGGCCTTCGTGATATGCTTTCGGCATATCATATGCATGATATATCCCCCACATATCCCCCACATATGCTAATTAATGTGCACCCCTAAATGGGAAATCTGGCTCCGCCACTGGTGTGCACCGGGTATATCATAACGAAACGCTGCAAGAATGTCAGAGTAGCCTAACATGCACAGGGGCGAACGGGGGCCAAAGGGGCAGAACTCGCCATTTTTCTGGCGACTGAAAATACTTCAAAGAAATGGTTATATTTTGTATAGAACATGTACATGTAGATATTGTAATACGACCCTGCCTAACTATGCTTAAAAGCCATGTCCTGATTGGCCAGTGGCCCGAGTTACCATGGCTATCTCGTTCCAGTTTTGTGGTACAATTCTACTTTTTCCAATTGTACCACGAAAAAAATCGGTTTATTCAGATCGCCGCACGCGACCTTTCCCGTCTTTTCCAACTCCGCGCAAACGGGGCATCAACGGAGTACACCCGCAACCCTTTGAATTTTGCATCTTGACAATCTTGCGAATTTTCTAGCGATTTGTCGCTTGAAACCAGTTTGGTTGCCAATGAATATGGTCCAAATGATGTTATGGTATATTGATATATGTTAGGACCAAAGAAAGTTACGTAATAAGTATATTAAATGACAAAATAAATTCTTTGTTCGCGCTATCGAGGAGTGGAACAGCCTGGAGGAGAGCACATGCGAAGAAACAACGGACACAACATCATAGTCCTCCCACAGCGCAAACACAGTCGAGAGGCTTCAGCGCTGAACCATATACAGATACCGGGCTGTGCATTCGTCGATTCGAATCTCGATCATATTCGATATTTCGGAATCAAGTTGAAAATGAAAGCGTCTGTTCGCCAGTACATAAGGGGAATAAGATTAGTTTAGTAAACTAGATCATTTAGATCGCTTTGTGTAAGGAAAATAGTCCATAGTCGATGATCATATACATGTTGTCCCAACAACGTTCAACACAGAAATGACCGCATTATTTTTTATTTTTTTTATTAGGGGTTTTGGGAGTGAGCCCAGGGAAGATTTGAAAAGGGCGGAACCCCTCTCCTACAACCCACTGGTGAATGATGTTAGGGGTTATGAGAATGGTTTGACATAAACATAACATTGATGAAGGGGAAATGACCGCATTCGTATTTCCTGTACAATTTAAATGAAAGGCACGGGCGCCGCTGAAAACACATCGTTTTTTAGCCAATCACAACGATTATTTACGCAAACAATTTACCAGAGTACTCCATGCTAATAAATCGAGTACGCCCAATACGAATTACACCACGAAATGTTTTCTCACCTGAGACCGAAAAAGCGCAGTATTTCGTTGACTATTCAGTCGTATTGTGACCATAAACTTTCAGTCGTATTACAAAAGAAATAAATACACGGTGTATCGGTGTGTATGGTCAAGTTGTACCACAAAAAACTGATTGTAGGACTCAGCTACGCGTCGTCCTACAATCAGTTTTTTGTGGTACAACTTGACCATACACACCTCTACACCGTGTATTTATTTCTTAAATATATCCCCCCCCTGGAATCCGGAATCCAGCTTCAAATTTACCAAGGAATCCGGCGTCCAGCTTCAAATTGACGTCTGGAATCCGGCGTACGGGTACAAAATGGGTGGAATCCGGCGTACGAAAAGGGGGGAAAGGGCCCTCATATATTGGAAACGTTAACTATGTATTATAATAAGGTGATAGCTACACCATCAGTAGTGTGCGACAAGCCTTAATTTTCCACAGAATGCTTAAATTTATGAAAGAAATACAATTATTTTGCCACAATGTACGTCTTAATACAATTAACATGATTAAACTGTGCACATCTGACTGCATTGGGGTGATTTGATGCAATCAGGTTCATTTTATATATGAAAAAGGACAAGTTCTTCCCCGTTCACCCCTGTACATTTTATTCTGGGCCAACGTAATGTTATAGTATATGGTGTATAGTCAGTGGCGGGCCAGGATTCCCATTTAGACATTGGACATGTTTTGGTAGGGGCCCATATTGTCTGAAATAGCAAGTAGAGGTTTAATAGGGCAGTACGAATTTTGGGACCCCTTGGCTTCGCCACTGGACTGTACACTATTTTGTAAACGATAATACCCCGATAAAACAAAATCTTCGGAGAATCGGACCTTCGGAGTTATGGGCCGTCGGAGAATCGGGCCTTCGGAGTTATAGATCTTTGGAGAATCGGCCCTTCGGAGTTATAAGTCTTCGGAGTTATAGGTCTTCGGAAAATCGGCCTTCGGAGTTATGGGCTTTCGGAGAATCGGCCCTTCGGAGTTATGGGCTTTCGGAGAATCGGATCTTCGGAGTTATGGGCCGTCGGAGAATCGGATCTTCGGAGTTATGGGCCGTCGGAGAATCGGGTCTTCGGAGTTGTGGGCCTTCGTAGTAATAGTTCTTCGGAAAATCGGTCTGACACCCCGTTGACAACCCAATCATTACGGCTATGTTTGACCACAGTGAGCCAAGCTCTGAACGCGCAGAGAGCCATTGACTGAACGAGGTCGTCAGGCCGCTTAAAATAATTGTTCGCGCGATAATCCAAATGTTGGACTTTCTGTTTAAATCATTGTCAGTCTTCTCTTGATTTTTATACAGGTGATGGTCCCAGGATTTTCCCAACGCAGGGGCTATGTGATCCCCGACTTGGGGCTATATATGATCCCGATCCCGAAAGCTACCAGGCGGGTGGCTAAATGAGCTATTGATGTAAAACATATTATATTGTACCTTCTTGCCCAGATTATTCCGACCGATACATTAAACTAAGTCCCTTATCGATCGATTTGAAGCTTATATACCCCACGGCAAGCAAGCATCATGGTCGACAATGTTCTATATCAAGCCTGTATACACCAGATGTGTCGCTTCTGGTGTTCGTGCATTAATACAATGCCAGATATCACACAGACTTAACTAATTTCCACATCCGTAAGAGAAGACATGTTTTGGACTGGACTGAAATGTCCTGATAGCAGAGAATTTGCCTTCGCTTATGACTACTCACTTGTCCGGCCTGTTAACAATGAACAGCTCGCGCGCAGGTGATTAATGCTGTCAATTATTGGTGTGGCCATGTAAAATAGATGTATTTTACATACAGAGATTACATGCATGTGTGTATCCACCCTAAGGGTGGACTAATTATTTTAGTAGTTAAAATGTATCATTAAGATTCTATCAATATTAAGTGTAAAATCACTATTTTTTTATCAATACACTCCCAATCACATTTAGACTCGCAAAGCCCCATTTGGAACATATCCGATTATCGATATGGTTTGTTGATATTAGCTGAGAAACTGAGGTACCGATAAGGAAATTCAAGATGCAAGAACAGTTTCCGTGTATTTAAAATTAGTAATCCACCCATGTGTATTCATTTTGAAAATTCCAAATCAGAAAACCTCCAACGACGCCCCTCTCTAGCAACGCGACACTGTAACCATGACAACACGTTTTATTTTTTATTTTTCAGCACTTGCAAAGGAGGCTCTCTGTCCTGTGATGTTGCGCCTGCGAGATAGTGTCGTCGTTACAGTGGATCACGACCTTTCCAGTTTGAGCGTCCGAGATAACGTCTTCATTAAGTTGACCTTGACCTTTACAGCGTCCTAGATAACGTCTTCATTAAGTTGACCATGACCTTTACAGCGTCCGAGATAACGTCTTCATTAAGTTGACCATGACCTTTCCCTGTTGGGCGTGCGAGATATGGTCTTCAGTGCAGTCATATCGGCATTTGCAGTTGCCGATAAAACATGACACGCAACATGCTATCACGAAGAGAATCTAAATTATTTCTCTAGTACATCATAAGGTGCTTGACCGATATAATTGTATTGGTCGTCCTTCTGCTATAGAGTAAATAGACAAGCATGCAGTCAGATGCCGGTAGCCTGTGTATTAAGATAAGTTTGTAGCGGCCGAAGTTAGGAAGTTCTGCGATTTAAAGGGGTACTGTATATACTAAATCCGGCCAATTATGGGAACATCTCCTTTTATGCTCAACAGAAATATATGCAACAAATGAACGAATTTGAGCCACGGATGAGTGCAAAATACCCCCATTTACTTATGAACGATGTAAAACAAGATGGTAATTATGACGAAAATGCTTTTATGGCTGAAGTCATAAATTCATTTCAGTATAACGAACCAAAGCTGGACGCTTTGGGTCGTATATAGACTATATCTGATTTTGTGACGTCACCAATGAGTATCTAATACGACGAATCTGTTTTGAATTTCGCGACCACTTATGTCGCACAGAAGATCGGTGGACTTAAAGCATTAATGTCGTAATCGGAAAATCTTGTTACTGTGTCTTTCGATTACTGGTATTGCAAATGAGAATTATGAACATTGAATTACAATGTAAGTTCATTCGTAACGTTAGTTTACCGTTTATTTGGAAAATAAGACATGATAAATAACGACACTGTGGTGACTACAGTCTACACACATCGGGGCGAGTGGAAAGTGATCGAAATTCCTGATGTGAAATATAATAAGAATGTCATCACGAATTTACCGCTCTACTGTGCGAAGTATGTAATGTACAACACTGGTGCGGTGCGGTACTGTGCGAAACGAAATACCATATATTTAATAAGGAATTAATTGTTATCATAAGACTATATAGTACATACATACATGTGATAATCCATAAATATACTATTTTCTGGATTCGAAAGGAAACGCATAATTATGAACACAGCAGAAGATACATTCAGGCGAACTCGGTCAATGGGGAAAGTTACACGATGACGTTGTTCGTCGATTTTCGTTGAAATCGACACGGTGACGCCTTTGAATGAAATGAACAGCTATGAAATGGACACTATAACCATGAATAGTCTAGCTGTCGATCAAGACTACCCGAAAGTACGATTTGCCTAATTTATACTCGAAATTACGATTGGGGTCCATTCATTCGACGAACCCAGGAAATATAGCCTTATGTGAATCTTATTTGGAGGGAATACCAGAGAATCTATGAACTGATTTTGATAAAAAAGAAAAAAAGAAAATAAAGCTACAGCTACCCTCATATGAGTGGTTTTGCTTTGGTTCGTTAATTACGCTAGCATATGATCATATTAATTACCATGTTGTTTGCATCGTTCATAGAGCGCAAGGGGATATGTTGCACTAACCCATGGCTCAAATTGATTCATTTGTTGCATATGTTCCGTTGAATATAAAAGGAGATGTTCCTATAAATTGCCGGATTTAGTATAAAGTACCCCTTTAAACACGGGTCAGCACTATGGCACTTCTACAGGATCGTAACATTTAAGGTACTTTATATACTAGTAATTGCCAATAATACCACCCTGGTCAAGTGGTCCTGCTAATGGGCTATGATGCCGTTGGTCCTGCTGAAATGCTATGATGCTGGTAGGGCAAACTTATGCTCTTACGAAAAAGTACCGTTATTTTTTCTAAAGTTGTCATTTTCGCGGTGTTTGGCTTATACGAGCGATTTTTTGAAAAATAGACAGTGTCTATATGAAACAATAAATAACATAAATATTTTTTGGAAAAATGAATAGTGGCTGCGCTGGTGTTTGCTAAACGACATGAACAGCCTTCTGATCATAATCGATTTGCAACAACTAATATACAACCTTTATAAACTGCGATCGCAATATATATGTTTTTTAATGTTTCATGCACACAATGGCTTTTGCCTGTGTATGTTCCGATTATCCGAACTACTTAAAAAAACAACGGTCTTTCTCTTGACAGCATCAGTTTGCCATCACAGCATCATAGCAATGCAGCAGGACCCACCAGCGTCATAGCACATTAGTAGGACCACTTGGCCAAGCCAAAGTGCTTTCTTATAATTGGAATTGTTTTTATTAACCTAATAGTTTATCTATTTATATCAACACAAATTACAGTATAAGGGTATGATCCCTTGGCTTTCGTTCATGTACATTTGTAATTCAGACATATAACAGTTTATAGTACTGGTCCCTGGTCAGTTCCCCTTCAAATGCCCATTTTACACTTCTTGTTCTCTGTCATGCTCAAACATGGTTTAGCAAACACACGATTATGCGCAAGAAGAAAGCAACATTCCTATATAAAATCATGTTATTTAACTTGTGTATATACATCCTTGTACATGTCTTCTAACCATTACACAACGATATTCATTGTCAACGGAATGAACTAAAATAAAGTTCCCAACACTATACAGCTTTTGTTGTGTTTTAATCGATCATGCATATGATGGCTAGTTTGAACTTAAAAGCATTATGTATATGTAATTTTGTAGGATTTACAAGATATGTCTATAGATACCTTATTCCGAAGACATAGCAATTTTCAAGCTGGGTCCACGGTCTTTAATCATACCATATGATGAATTGACGAACATTGAAAGCTATTTTGTATAACGGTTTTATGGCGAACAAAATCGACGCCCGAATTATTCGAAACTCTATGACCTTTTGGGGCTTCAGACATCCATGAGACCTTAATTCCCCGTGGCCGACTGGACTGCTATTATGCTCGCTTGTGTTACATCGGGTCAGATTCCAATGATCAGCACAGCTGGATTATTACGCAAACTACTTTTATACGGCCGTTATATCACACAGAACGACTTCAATTTCAAGGCTTAGAATTATGAATAAAACTAAAAATAAAAAATAAATCGCTATTTCGTGTACAGTACAAGGCCCGTGGTTTTTTACATGTCCACGGAAGACCCCGCACGATTTTTCCGTGTTCAAAATCTAAACTCGCCAAGAACACGGTCTGGGTAAACGTGTTCAATCGTGTTCAGATTTTGAACACGCTCTGATCACGTTTGAACACGCTCTGATCACGTTTGAACACGGAACATCCACGCTATGATCACGGTACGACGAACGGGTGACCACGGCCAAATGATCACGTTTGAACACGGAAATCCACGCTATGACCACGGGTGACCACGGCCATACCACAGGTAACCGCGACATGAACACGGAGGAACATGGCTGAACACGGAAACATCGCTGGCGGCCGGAGATTGGCAAGCCGCGGTGGCAGAGCTCGCGGTGTCCGTTACGTAATTAATTATCACCTCCCTAGTCCAAAATATATTCTCGAAATTGCTGCTCAAATTGGCAAATGAGCAGCATCATTTTATTTAACCGAAATTTTATCGAAATTCAACCCGTCGATTGTAAAAATTGGCCAAGAGAAAGTAAAGCTACCAATATACCGCGATTACTCATAAAAAATAACTAATATATGGGAGTCGGAGGGAGTCGGAATGGTACCGATACACATGCATTATTTCAAGAAGGGTGCTAACTTAATACTAAACTCTAATATTTTGACAGGAACATATGACTATATATATTTATTGAATCTTATAGATTTACATCTTCCTGTTGTTAGATCGAAAATATCTTGACGGGACCTTTGATAAATGTTCAATTTAGTTTCAATTTAGAATTTGTCTGGTATCAATGTCCGTTTAGTTTTAAACAAACCTTCGAACGTTGTGTCGGATTAGAACCTTTCTCCAATATATTTACACGAACATATGAATATTTAATATGTATTAAAATAATAATATATTCTGACCTGATATAATTCGCTTCATAGAAACTATTTCGATGGATGGATGGCTTCGTTTTGCTAATTATTATAATCGATATCCGTAAACAGCGCAGAGGGTTTCAGCTCAAAATGTCCCTATTTTAAATTTGATTTTACTGCAATATTTTGTTTACAGAAATATCTTATTATGTTTTATATATATTAAACGACTAAAATATTCAAACTGATAATCGGTCGTTTCAAGCATGGCAATTATGTCCACGGAAACTTATTTATTGTCAGTTTTGTTAACCTACATGATGTGGGTGGGGTTAGGGTATTTACTGTTATTGATGACCATAAGGCTGCGTTTATACTGCTGTAGAAATGTATACAGATCTGTATGAAGTCACGTGTCGCGCATTACTGTGATCACAACATGATTACTAATATTGAACGCTCGCTGATCAGTACTCTGGTAATTGACAATTTACTGCGAGTCGTGTCAGTTTAGGCCAGACATAAACATGTATCAACTATCAGCAGATAACAGCGATTTGGTATGTGCCGCATGTATTTAAAGTGTACCCTTATACCACTTGATAATGGTTCGAAGAAAGAATGAAAATCATGCAGTTACCCTACAACACCCTTTATTTGACCAAATGTAGTAAAATTTCCAACTGATGACAATTCCAATGACAATGTTGACCAATTTAGGACAATATTGTTTTCTTAAATTACATGCAGTTTTTATATATAGCTGTTAGACAATAAATATGATGATGATGACTGGCCACGGGGAGGGACCAGGACGCAATCTTTCCAAGTGTTGGACATTTTCAACATGACACCCGCCCCTATGATAAGGTTGGAAAATTTCCAGCTGATGGCCATTCAAGCCCAAAATTTTGATAAAAAGTAGGAAATTATGCAAATATTGGTCCGAAAACAATACCCCCCCCCCAAATAAAATGTTTGAAAATCAAACTACAAGATCATTTTCAATCTATTGTTGGTTTGGAAATTACAACTAATGTTGTGTAAGGTATGAAATTTCCAACCGTTGAACAAGTTGCCACGTCCCTGTCCGTGTTCAATATTCGAAATACACGGGTTGAAATGACAACGAAAACATTCGCCAAGCCCGAGTAACAATTAATCAAAACTGATTTGCCTGTCGCAATGCTTCGGCGTTTACCGTGACGTTAGCGGACACGATTTTTGCTCACACGAACTAATACCGTTTTCTTTCTGTGTGAATTTCTATATCAACCTGTTTACACTAGTCTGCGTGTAGATCTGTGTACATTTCTATAGCAATGTAAATGCACCCTAACCTGCGTGTGTACATTCGACCTCATGTCAAGTGCCCTCCCATAAGTTTTACGATAATATTTATTTTTATATACTTTATTGAAATTAATTAACGTATGGGTCAATTCAAGTTTCAACTTTTAAAACACAGTGGCCAGTGATTAGTTGGTCAGCTGATTATGAAACACCAGTGTTTTGAAAACACATTGGCTTCTTCATAGCATTATGATATAACACCATGCAGACACCATCGAAAACAAAGAGGTCAGCTAAATTAAGTACAATTAGACAAATAGTGTAGATAAGGTTCGTATTGTGGCTTAGTGTGGTATTGCAAAATTTAGTTTTTTTAATTTAAATTTAAATTTTTTTAAATGATTTTTCACCAATGCAAATGAAATAGTCCTGGTAAATTCAAAAAAGAGACTAAAATTAAATTTTATTTTTTGGAAAGTTATATACATCAATACAACTATAACGGTAAGTAAAACAAGATCAGTAGGAAGACGACCAATCCTGGCCATACTGGCCCTGTACAAAACAAATTCTCCACTTGTTAAAAGGGTGCCATTTCCTGCTATGCGTTTCAAAAAGCGGCGATGGGTGAAGTCAGCGAAAAGGAAACCGCCGATTTTTTTTATATGAGATATGGACATTTGTACTAAATTAACTCATTCGATGTCAGGTTCGGTCGTACCAAGAAGAGGATTGTTCCCCGCCTGTGCATTGGGTATGTGGCATCACAACCACCCGCGCTTACAATGAAATATATATTTATATTGGAGGAGGAGCTCGTGGTGTGTGCGTTACGTAATTAATTATCACCTCCATAGTCCAAATTATATTCTCGAAATTGCTGCTCAAATGGCAAATGAGCAGCAACATTTTATTTAACGGAAATTTCATCGAAATTCAACCCGTCGATTGTGAAAATTGGCCCAGAAAAAGTAAAGACACCACCACACCGCGATTATTCATAAACAATAACTTATATATGGGAGTCGGAATGGTACCGATACACGTGCATTATTTCAAGAAGGGTGCTAACTTAATACTAAATAAATCGAATATATGGTACCGAGATGTAAATATTTACAATTGAGCGTAGTTCAGACGATGTTTTCTATGTAGTGTTACGGTCGATTTGATTCAGATTTTCGGTGATGTTAGTATAATGTTACATTCATCCAGTTGACATAGCACCTGAATGCTAACTTATCAGTTTAACGCCCCCGAAAGTTGTCCATAATATGTCTTTAACGGTATCGTCTCGGGGCATCAAAAATATGACATACTAACGAAGTACTTGAGCGCTATGGCATAAATGAACGGTTCGCACTTCAGTAACCTTCCTCGTTTTGTTATAGACGCGGGTGTTCAGCGCGTGTTAATTGAAATGCGAATATCCATATAACCAAAGTTATTAAAAAACATTTGTTTCCATTCCTTAGTTTTCAGTGCCTGATCACGTCAATACTATTGATATGTGATAAGATACATTGAAGACAATGACAAACATGTCACGGTCCAATATAACACGAGAAAGAGTCCGATGAATGTATCCGGTTCAATCGAAACGATGTTTAGTAAAACGATCGACCATACTCAGAAAGAACATTACAGATGTCGATGTATTGGCTGCGGACACACGTACCACAGTAGCGATGGCATAGTAGGTGTGACAATTTGTGATGGTGGAATTTTGTGACAATTTGTTCGTCATAATTCTGTGCCATAGCTATCCATGCATGTCGCCCGCTGATTTTCCTCACAATGAGTCGACTGGGCCAATTGACCATTGCTTTTCGCAAAGGTTGATATCTACTCATTAAGTTTTGCTAAATTGTATTCACGATGCTATATATAATTGCACGATATATCGTCCAGAATTGTGTTTGACCGTGGCCTGGTTGTAAATCCTCATTGACTCACATATCATTATTGTGGTAAGTTTTTTTTATATGATCTCAATGCATGCATGTTTATCTACTTATATTAATTTCATTAGTAAGAACAATCATGGCTGTTGAGATGGGTTATTCATTAAGTTATCAAGTGGACTTGTGTCTTAACATGTAAAATATAACACTGCGTGTTGAGTAAAGATCAACACTGACAAGACATTCACAGGTAGATACATCCTTGAGAGATCGAACGTCGCTGGTAGAGCTTGGTAGACTCATTGTTCGAATGTGCAGAGGGCGACATGTAGATCTGTGTACATTTATGTAGCAATGTAAATGCACCCTAACCTGCGTGTGTACATTCGACCTCATGTCAAGTGCCCTCCCATAAGTTTTACGATAATATTTATTTTTATATACTTTATTGAAATTAATTAGCGTATGGGTCAATTCAAGTTTCAACTTTTAAAACACAGTGGCCAGTGATTAGTTGGTCAGCTGATTATGAAACACCAGTGTTTTGCAGACACCATCGAAAACAAAGAGGTCAGCTAAATTAAGTACAATTAGACAAATAGTGTAGATAAGGTTAGTTTTGGGGCTTAGTGTGGTATTGCAAAATTTAGTTTTTTTAATTTAAATTAAAAAAATTTAAAATGATTTTTCACCAATGCAAATGAAATAGTCCTGGTAAATTCAATAAAGAGACTAAAATTAAATTTTATTTTTTGGAAAGTTATACACATCAATACAACTATAATGGTAAGTAAAACAAGATCAGTAGGAATACGACCAATCCTGGCCATACTGGCCCTGTACAAAACAAATTCTCCACTTGTTATCTCTGTTGTGCAATCGTCCGTATCCCCCGATTAGAAACTGTACTCTGTAACCGATGTCCCATATCCGTAAACTGTGTGAAATTGTCTCTCCGATATACAATGCATCAAGTATGTATGGGCGTAGGACGTGGAGTCTATGTTTTGTACAAATCATGCAATGCATGTAGCCCTGTTCAGTTATCACTGTTATTATATATTCCTCAGGCACCCGGAAATTAATAACGGACGGACAAAAATGAGACAATGGGCTAATCAAGCCATTGTCTAGAGATTATCAAAAGGGTGCCATTTCCTGCTATGCGTTTCAAAAAGCGGCGATGGGTGAAGTCAGTGAAAAGGAAACCGTCGATTTTTTTTATATGAGATATGGACATTTGCACTAAATTAACTCATTCGATGTCAGGTTCGGTCGTACCAAGAAGGGATTGTTCCCCGCCTGTCCATTGGGTATGTGGCATCAAAACCACCCTCGCGTACAATGAAATATATATTTATATTGGAAGAGGAGCTCGTGGTGTGTGCGTTACGTAATTAATTATCACCTCCATAGTCCAAATTATATTCTCGAAATTGCTGCTAAAATTGGCAAATGAGCAGCAACATTTTATTTAACGGAAATTTCATCGAAATTCAACCCGTCGATTGTGAAAATTGGCCCAGAAAAAGTAAAGATACCACCACACCGCGATTATTCATAAAAATAACTTATATATGGGAGTCGCAATGGTACCGATACACGTGCATTATTTCAAGAAGATTGCTAACTTAATACTAAATAAATCGAATATTTTGACAGGAACATATGACTATATATATTTATTGAATCTTGTAGATTTACATCTTCCTGTTGTTAGATCGAAAATATCTTGACGGGACATTTAGGGTATTTACTGTTATTGATGACCATAACATGGGTGTGTCTTTTTACCGGATTCCGGATCCCGGGTATGAATTTCATGCTTGTTTTATCACACATTTAACCCATTAAAAGCCGTTTGACACGCGGAAACTGGTTAGGAGGTGAGATTAAACCAAAATAGGGCTGTCGTGCTCATTCAACCCGATTAATCGTATTTAAAGGTGCATATCGTGCCCGGATCAGCATACTTCTTATATTTTCATATAGACACGGTGGTTGGATTGATTTTACGTGACCATGATGGCATTTAAGGGAACACACCATATCCGGATCCGAATTAATTATCTCGTAATTATTGATCATATTTAAAGGTAGATATCATGTCCGGATCCGGTTTTTTTTTCTCTCTCTTTTTTTTCTATATAAATTATCGTCATTTTGATATATTAAATGTCACGTGGAACAAAGTTATAAGTTGATTTTGAGACGTTATACTAGGCTGTTGGATTGATTTCACGGAATAATTATCGCATTTAAAGGTACACACCATGTGCGGAACCGACTTAATTTCCACGTATTTACTGATAATATTTAAAGGTACAGATTATGCCCGGGTCAGGATTTTTCTTCAAATAAAGTAATGCTTATTTAATACAAAAAATGTAAACTGAGTCGCGTGGAACTAGGTTATAGATGTTGATGTTTAGATCAGATCATTCCCGGATTCGGATACGAATAGTCCGTTGGGGTACTGTTGGAACCGGAATTAAATTCTCTACAGGATGATCGCAACACCGAAGCGATATATCGAACAATAAGACCGTAAACCACAGTTATTTATTGTCCGAAGTACGCGAAAGCGAGGTGTGTTAAGAACTGACATGTTCCATCAGCTTTCGTGCACATTGGGGACCGGAACCATAGTGGTCAATAACGCATGTGGACATAATTTTTTAGTACCATCTTGTTCTATTTCAATATTGACAATGTCTGAATCATTCTTTGTATATAAGTCTTCTTGCCACATGGAACAATATGGATGTAAAATATGTTCGAAGCCGACACCATATCATATTTAAACCGTATAGACAGTATCTGCTTGCAATAATTAACCCTCATACAACTTTTTTTGCGATGAACTAATTCGATATCCGGGTAGCTGTAGTGCTCAATAGAACTTCTCTTAGTTCTCTACCACATGCCAGGAGTTTTTTTTGTTGTGTGGTAAGATAGAACCACAACATACCGAAAACAATAGTTGTCTGCAAAACGATCCCGAATCATCATTTCGATTACCTTTATTCCCTTTCAAACTATAGTTCTTTCACGGTAAAACGAATCCGATAGATGTTAAAAGACAATGGTATTTCACTAATCGACACTAATCATTACTTGAAGGTTACTTGAAGAACGTGTTAATTGTTGGTTGATATATCGGGTCATTTAATTGACGGGGAAATTGTCGTCTTTTTGAGTGGCATTTATCGATCCATCCATCTATTGATGAACTACAAAAATATAGGCTATCACCGACGTCATATGCGACAACAAGACAATGGCTGAACTCCGAGCGTGAAATTTTGTCCTTTTGTCTCGATCAGTGCATGCATTAAATATTTATCGATATGGGTTTTTAATGGCGTGGTGCCACTTCAGTCTGAAATGAAACGCATCAAACGGTACGTTATCTTTAACACCTTCTATAGATTCAGTTTGCATAGTAGCCAATACACATGGCTGAAACACTAAGAACACACAACGAATGAACTTAATATAGATCTAGATTGGTTGTACCGACCTCACCTCTTTGTTGCTTCATGGAATGCTAGAACGTTCAGCAACCTGTTATAGTGTGGTATATACGATTGACACTTAAATATAAGTATTGTCATCGCGATGGGTGTTGCTCTTTTAAAATGTGGCATCGGTTAAGACCGCCATAAACAGAACGAATATAAATTTATAGACATATTGTGTAAAATCATAAATAGCATGTTATTGTCAAGACCGTACGGTTTGTTAATAAACAAAAATCCATATTATGATACAGTAGAGTGAGTAAAGTGTGCTATACGCAAAGCACTCAACACAGAGGAGTCCCCGATAAATTTACTTTAACAAGACTTCTGCGTTGAATTAAATTCTCGGTTCACACAAAGTGTTTTGTGGGTAATATCACTTTCATATTATCATTATACTATACTTTTAGTATATTCTTGATAAAATTCATAATTAGGTAACTTTTATTTTATTTTCAATATTGTGACCTTTGACGAAACTGCAGAACATTTAAGTCATTTTAAGAGTTATTGTTCATTTAGCATGGTTAAGAATGTTCTAGATCACTGTTAAAGCAATGATAACCGATCTAAAACTACAAATATGATATCTTGTTAGCGGTGGCACAGGCTAACTTATATTATGGACTTGTTCTGTTGCGTATAACCTGATAAGTCAGTATTCAGGTGCTATGCCAACTGGGGAAATGTAGCATCGCCGAAAATCTCAAACAAATCAAAAGTACCGTCTAAACTAAGCTCAATTGTAATTATTTACTTCTCAATTCGGGACGCAACTGTCTACGGTAAACTAACGAAACCGGTTTCACATTCGAGAATATCTGCATTTAATCTACTTTATATTTTAGGACTTCTGTTTGTTTGTTTGTTGTTTGTCTGTTAGCTATGGCCGGGAAAACTGCCGGGCGGATTTAGCCCAAACTTGCTATCTGAGGGTAAAAACCGCGGGAATGGTCATCGGACCGCTTCTGAGAACGTCAGAGCACTCATTCTCCAACCCCCCGCCACCGCAATGGGAATTCATGGGTTAATTGCGTGATAGTTAAAGAGCGTTCGTATCCGCAGTGTCGTTGATAAAGAGCGTGTATGTGTCCAGGCATGAGCGTGCTGTGCCTGTGTACAGACATGAGCGTGTTGTGTGATTCTTAAGTCTGTGTTCGTACTTAGGGGTTCCTGGGAATTTGGGGAGATTTTCATCGGGTCAGTTTTTCCGCCCGAGGTGACCTTCACCTTGAAACGGGTACCCACAACTGATCTAATATATAGTTTGGGACTTCTGTTTGTTTGTCTGTCTGTTAGCTATGGCCGGGAAACACAAGAAAATATTAATGCCAACTAAAATAAAATGCGACAACAAAACATGACACGGATATAAAGGCCATTGACACGGATTAACAAATATGCATATATATATATATAATTCAATATATGAAATTGTTTTTTATTATAAAAGATTTTATCTGACAATTCTTTATTCATTGACGAAATCAATCCGGGCCAAATATACCCGAAAAAATCCTACCGCAAGTAATACTGCGGCAACTCTTTGATGTCGCGGATTATTCACACCTCCCGCACTGTCCCTGACTGGGATGCAGACCACGCCGTAAACACGACTGACCACGCTATTAACACGGCATGAACATGACTTCAACACGGATGACCACGGCGTGCACTCAGATGACCACGGCATGTACACGCCGTGTTCAGACCGTTTTTGAACACGCTGGCCATTTTGCCGAAATTGATCACGCTAAGAACACGACTTCAACACGGATGACCACGGCGTGAACTCGGATGACCACGGCATGTACACGCCGTGTTTGAACACGCTGGTCATTTTTCTGAAGTTGACCACGCTAAGACCACGCGCGATTTTACCGTGTTTTTTCCGTGTTAAAATGTTGGCCACGCGTGGTTTTGAAAAAACCACGGGCTTTGTACTGTACTTATCGACCAATCATATAGACATCATTCCACATTACATAAAAATGGCCTTGATGTTCAAACTAACCATGTACCTTTAATATATAAAGGCCTTTGTATACATTTGCATCCTCTGAGAATATCGTATCCTATCGAATTTCTTACGCAGTAATGCTTGTACGACTAACGACCAGATCGTCGTTCGTTTTATGTTAGGACATTGGACATATAGAGTGCGGTTCAGTCGGGGTGGGTTACAATTGAGGCATTGATGCTTTGCATTTCTCGGCGATACGAATGCAATGTGAGAACAACAACTGTGATGGATATGGTCTATATACAACCGCGTTTCAAATCTCGTTGGCGCTGTTCCCTTTTGGGCAAGGGGCTTTGGTCACAACATTTTGTCTTTTACTGCGGAAGTGTTAAACAAGTATTCAGCGGAGAGCCAACATATCTTATCAGTCGACTAATTCTGATATGCGTACGAGTTCTTTGCATTTGTCATTGCTTCATTAGAGGATGGGAATTACAATGGCATACATGCACTCAATCCATTTAAATATAGGGGAAATTTCACATGTACATATATAACAAAACTACGGATCGCGATAGCTTGAAGGTACATAATCCGATTCGATCGTCTCATTATCATCAAATTCTAACAACAACAACAACAACAACAACAACAACAACATATTTCTTGAAATGCCACTTCACTTGTCATAATCGATTAATTGCTAAAAAATAATGCTAACCATTGTCAACTAAAAGGTGTTCTATATTAACATTTTCTTAAACGCAATTTGGTATCGAGGGTATGAAGATCGGCATTCGTCAAATATTTTCCAGGCCGCCAAATATTCCAGGTGCATGGTGAAAAATAACAGATTTAAAAATTCGAACTCTGAGCTTTGATGGGTGGGCTCCTGGACTCAAATCTAATACCTTTTCCATGAAGGCGAAGAAATAGTAATTTAGGGGCGTTAAATCGGATTATGTATCGTTCACGTCTTGGTTGCTACACGTCAGTACTGAGTACCGACGTAAAATATCATGCTGTGTTCTATACGTCCGTAGTAAGTACGGGCCTACTTCAACACAATAGCAGTAGGCCATTATTCATAACTGCAAAACTCAGTGATTGGTGCATCGAAACAAACAGTATGATGTTCCACTATTGTAAATGATTATAGCCTTTCGACTGAGTTTGTTTTATGTTCTTCGTGATATTTCCGTTATAACGCCATCAGCCCAGCACTCGACGTCACTAGCAGTGAAGATGTTAATTCTTGAAAGTGAGAACGCAAAACAGGAATCCAATAACGATCCTGATTTGAGTTGTGCATCCTGATCCACTATCCCTAGCCGGGCATGGTATCGACCAGAAGTATATACAAAGACACGTCCATTTTCTTCGCAATCTGCTGCGATTGCTCAAACAGATCACGAGGTATTTTGTATGTATAATTGGTGACGTCACATAATCAGATGCATAGCTTACACATTTGCGGTCGTACATTTTTTCAACATGGACACTGCAATCTTTGAATCGGCGACATCTTGGAAACGTCATTGCAATTAAATTAAACAGCAAAAATTATCTTTTCATATAGACAATATAACACCATTCATTGTGAGAATGCGTTACATGTTTTATAATTTAAAAAATAATTATTAGTTAAAAATTCCTAAATGTGGACGATCGGAAGTGTTGCTATGACATTCTGAAACGCCCGGAAGTGTTGCTATGCAATTCTGAAATTACGTAAATCTGCATATTTTCGTCAGCCACATTACCAAAAACAACAATTCATGTCATAAATGTCTTTAACGTTTGTCACATTACTAAATAAACTTTTCTTCAGTTTAGTAAATTACTAAAAGCACGTTCACCGTTATGTGATGTTAGATGTAATTGTCTTATCCAAAGTGACGTCATACTGGCAGGTGCATTCCCCACCAAAGTCGATGATGTTTGAACCATCGTAATCCTTAAAGCAAATTGTAGTGTGTACAGTCCAGAAGAATGGGTAATATGTGTATAAATACATTTTTATGCAGACTAAGAATTAAATAAGAACACGAGGACCACTGTGTCGTGACAATATACCAGTACGCCCGATAAATGCACACAATGGTATATATGGTTACATTTAACCAGAGTTAATCGATTGTTTCTTTGTGATACCAATTAGAGCTGGACTAAAACCTTTTGAAGAGGGGGGGGGGGGGCCTTATCTCCAGTAACTGTGGCAGCACGGTTACCACGTTTTCAACTTTTCGGCGAACAAAGACAAGTACCAGTCTATCGCGTGAAATTCGTAAACAACTGTCTAAATTTCTAGTTCATGGAAGTAAAAGTACATTTTAATGTATGATTTTCGTCTCAAAGTTGATATAACTGCTTATAATGAATGGAAATTGCTATCTAACTGTCGTCTGTCATTGTTTTGGGGACTCATGTCTGTTTATTTGCGTGCACTCAATGTCTCGAAAAGACTTGTGGAATAGACTGGTTGCTTGTCGAAAGCTGCAAAAATCTGAAAACGTAGTAACCTTACCCCTCCATTCAGCGTAACTGTGAATTAACAATATATCATAACTACTGCGGATAGACATAGCGCCAACGAGGCCATATAAAAACTAAATGACTTGGATAAAGTTATGACGATCATCCAAGTCAATGGAGACAAAAAATCCACTGCAGATCAGATTATTTATTTGGAAAATATCTCATACAATTTATCATCCAGAATGGGTACCCAATGGCCGGCTCCAGGTGTAGTCGGTAGAAACCAAATTACTCATGCACTATAATGTATAGCTCCATGCATGCTCCAAATTCCCATCCAAAATTGTGGGAGGGGGCGAACCAATTGTCTGTTAATCATTATTCAACGGTGTGTGTGTTAGCGTGTGTGTGTGTGTGTGGGGGGGGGGGGGGGGTACTGGCAACTCAAAATTCACGCAAATTGAGAATGGGCCAGCCGAAAAATCAAATATTTGTGTGATATATCTATGTATTTAAATATTGATATAAATCATCACATATATATAGAGTTTTGGGTAGTGCGTGTCGTCCTTTTTTACATGGAATTCCAACCTGTTCCCTCAAAATCACGCACATTATCTGCTTATATTAGAACTTATTTTAGGTTTATAATCGGCTTAGAATCGCTTCATTTTGAGTCGATAATGTGCTGAAAATGAGAACGTTTTGGTCATATTATCGACTCATAATCAGGCGATTCTAATCAGTTTACGTGCGGATAATTACAAAAATAAACCAACTCACAACTTTTCACTTGTACGCTATTTAACAGGTGTTTTCACTGTCGCCCGCGCCATAAAATAAAATAACTGTTTTGAGTCAATTATCTGCTTATTATAGGATCAAATAATCACATTATGTACCTATTTCACATTATAGGTCGATTATGTGCGTATTGGCGGGAGGGGATGTTGGGATTTCAATGCCATACGTTCTTGTTTGAAGTCGAACTTACTGGCCGGATTCGTCATCTCCGGTTTAAACCTCCGAGTTTAAACCTGGTTTAAACCTACATTGGCGGTCCAGCCAAACCTGGTCTAAGTAGGCGTTTTTGACGTTCAGTTGCCAGCTAACTGACAACTCGATTCGGTGATATGAGCATGCAGTCAATCTACCCTCTTACCAATCGGACCAAAAGACAGGCCGATACAATAGTTATTGACACGTCATAAATTATCACGAACGCGTGCACGCTCAATGGATTTATTCATCCAAGTATCGCTCATGGGCCATTGATCTGATCATATTCTGGGTTTAAATCAATCTGACAAAGGCCATATCTCTCAACACGAGTTTTACGCGATGTTCATCACTTTGATTGTGATTGATTTTTTTGCAAGATGCTTTACCCTCAAAAACAAAATTTGGTGTATTTACATGTATATATTTATATATTAAAGGGTATAGCACCTGTCTATCTCTATGTCCGTTTGTCTGATCGCAACTGTTCTCCCATATATACCCCTGGACCGATTTCAACCAATTTAGGTGTGGTGACTCGGATGGTATAACGGCGTTAGGTTTAAAAAATTTTGATTTAAAAAAACAAAACAAATTGTGTTGTTAAATTGAGTAAGGAGTTGAATCTAACAAGAAATAAAATTTGTTTGTTTTAAATATAAATAAATTTTTGTTTTAAATTAAAATGTTCAAATGATCATAATGTGCGCAAAGGTGTCGCAGGCCCCTGTCGCACAAATGGGCCTGCCCTCTGACGCAGAATAAAGGCTCCAAAATCGAATCAACCCTGGACCAAAAGTCAGTCAAGTAAAGGCAATTTGCTTATGATTGCACACCAGAAGCGGCATCTGAACAGTTGGAAGTGGGCAAGCACGAAGAAGGACAGCTTTTAATAAAGAAATATATTACATGCGTTGCTTTTTTTTCAATGTCATAAATTTCCCGTCATGCAGAAAATCAAAATGTTCCCAGATTTTGAACTGTGGAATATTATGGACAGTTATGGGCGTAGCCAGAGTAGATCTTTGTGGCATGATCTACATCAAAATAAGTTATCAAATTTGACACATATAGCAATATAAGTTTAGGATTGCAAACTATGTGTATAGCATATCTGGTCATGCAGTAGCATCGTCTCGGTGTCAAAATTAAAACGTTGAACCCTTCAAATGAATTCGTAGATTGTGATTGCCACAAGCCAATAAAAACAAAAGATAGTTGGAAAAATCATATTGAAGGAAGATGTCCATATCTGAGCAAAGCTCACGTGCGAATGAATCAACTGTGACATGATAACACCTGGTCCAGTCAGCAGTCGTCACTCAGACACGCCCTCACTCGAGATTATTTACAGCTCCACCCTTTGACTGATTGTTTGACAATTCTAAACCGCGACGAAGAAAAGACGGATTCGTCATCTCAAGTTTAGCCTCGGTAAAGCTGGTTTAGCTGGACCATCGAATTAGATGGTTTAGTTGCCGGTTTAAGCTTATAAAACGCAAAACAAATTATTGAAATTGACTTATCCCCACACGCTTTATAGGTGTGAGTGCTTCTCGCTTATACATTTCCAATCAAAATATACTCGCTGACGTAATTATTGATTTTCGCAATCAATAAAACGAGGCGGTTCGCATTGGGAACGTGGGATTATTTATCTCGACGATACAGAGACACTACTGCTAAACCACTGGTCTGGCTGGACCAGGTTTAAACCAGAGATGACGAATGCGTCACTTAGACCTGTGGTCTCGGGTTTAAACCTCGGATTTTGCTGACTCACGGCGGTTTAAACCTAGAGGTTTACGTAGACCAGGTTTAAACCTGAGATGACGAATCCGGCCACTTTGTTCGATCGAGCGGCGGAAATCGTATGTTTTACTAATTCGTGTCGAACCGGAAGCAGACATAAACATGTGCTCTAATTCTGTTCGAATTAGAACATTATATGAGTGACTTCGAGATGAGCCACAGCTGGCTGCACTCGGAGATGGGACTTCGACGTTACCGATGGTCACGACATGTGACGTCACGTTTCCACCTGGATGCAAGCTGTCGTACTACCGTCATTTCCAAAATGGCGGACAATGAATGAAATATTGAAAATGCCTACAATGATTGGATTCGTCCACCAAAGTAGACTAATCGGATACGGGATATTTTAATAGGTGCATATTAAGTCTACATTGGTGAGCTATGATTGAAAAAGTGAATGTGTGCTTGATAGATTTTTATCTTCGGGTTCGATGGTTGTTTTACGAAAACACTTATCTAATTTCATGAAACTATTTTGAAAAGGTGGAGTCTATCGCTAATTCGACGATTGAATTACAGGATTTGTTTTGTATTGGATACTGAATGTGACATTCCTTGTTGCTACGTCCGCGGTTAAAGCATTTGAGATGCCTCGGAAATAGACATGCGCAGACCTTTTTCCGATATCGGCTATAACCAAATACTGCAGCCGATCTCGAAGTCACTCTATATCTCGGTATTATTGTTATTATTATTATTATTATTATTATTAGTATATGTAATAATCTCCATTTCCTTTTGTAATTACAAAGTTTAAAGGAATCCAACCAAGTCACAAAATGTTCATAAACTGTGATTCAATATGATGCTTCATTCCTCCGATGGTGCTGTATTGCAATTACACAACCGAAGTATAGTAGTTTCTAGTGCAGTACGGTGCCAGTACCACCTGGTGTTTGGAGACCGTGGGGGCTTTGAGGATGAACTGCTCCGACAAGCTCTTTCGTCAGATGCAGCTATATCACAATTTCACAAATGAAGTATAGTAGTTCGATTGCAGTAGCATCTGGTGTTTTGGTCACCGTGAAGTTTTGGTTTTGGTTTTGAAACTGATTAAGCAACCTCTTTCTTCAGATGCGGTTATATTACAATTTCACAAATGAAGTAGTAGTTTTTGTTGCAGCGCCAGTTGGTGTGTTGGAGACCGTATGGTCTGTCCATCAGCATGCAGTGAACAGCGTTGCTTGTGGGTTCCCCTGGATACCAATTGAACCACGTGACCGGAGATCCATCCGAGTATGTCCATATTCCGATATGACCCTCGTCAGAGCCATCCACGTAGAATTCCGGTATGGATGTGTATTCTGCAAAGACAGAGAATTATCAGAGATATATGTTCGCAATGTGTGTTAAATGGACATAAGGCAATTGCAGTTTGTGAATGTGAAAAATAAAAAATAAATAAAAGGAACATGGAAACATAGAAGACTGTTCTTATGTTTAGTATTTATAACTATCCAATGACGAGAAATCGTGTGTTAAAACTATGTTGTGTAAACATTACTGTTACAGCGCCAGCCATTTGATCAAAAAACGAAGGACTTCTTCAAACAAGTTCAGAGCAATGAAAACTATTTCAGAAAACACAAATTTTCAACTTAAACATTTTCTTTTGTAATTACATTTGGCGCTGTTTGCTGATAAACTGACTTTCACAGTGACCGTAGTGTTGACATAGCGTTGGCATAATAATGGTTTCAAATCTCGTCACTGGACAGTTACCAATAATGCCAATAAGCAAAACATATCTATTTCTAATTGTTCTTCAATTTGGAGATGAAAAATAACAAACGATTGACGGCCTCTCATGGCAAATGGAAGGATCTCATTGTTTTAAGTGTACATGGGTATCTCAGTGCACTGGCAATTTAACATTTTAACATATGAAATTATTATTTGAATGAAGATTTAAACATTTTTGCATTCATTCAGCTTCATTTATATGTAATAATACATAACAAACAACATCTCTCATGTAAACTTGACCCCATGGAATTCTTTTCTTGATGATGTCTCATAAAAAGTTAACAATCAATTCCTGAAGAATTTTCGCTTCGATTATAAACAATTATATATATGCAGAATGAGCAATCCTTGCACCCGGGCATGTGCGTTGCGGTGGCGCTGTGTATAGCGGTTCACCGACGCGAAAGCAGATTTGGGTAATTTATCAGGATTTTAAATGCTGAAAAAATACCCATAATTCTGCTGTGGTTAAGTGGTCAATTACTTTGGGCATAACTGTAACCAATATAAGGATTTGAGGTTTAATGATAACTCAATCCTCATACAGTAATGTTCAAAGTAATTGACCACTTAACCAGAGCAGAATTATTTGTAATTTTTCAGGATTTTAAATCCTGAAAAGTTACCAATTAGTCTGATGTGGTTAAGTGGTCAATTACTTTGGGCATTACTGTAACCAATATAAGGATGTGATGTTTAATGAGAACTCCATCCACATAACTAATAAATATGTGTGAAAATTAAAACAAAACAAAATCAATTCTATGGTGGCGTCCAATATGGACTACCTAATTCTGCTCCAAAACATGTATATTGAATATATGTATGTTTATTGGGGGAAACCGATTATTTTAATGATATTTTCATTAACTGGGATCCAAAACCCGACTTACGGGAGCGTGCTTCGCGCTCGACTGTATCTTAAGCATATGTGCATAAGCCAACAATTGGAATCCCAACAGAGAAGATTGGCGTGGGTCCATTGTGCGATCTGTCCATCGAAAACTATTTAGACATCTCAAGTCACGTAAGACCCAATAACTTAATATACAGAATAGATACATCTATTGCCTGAGTGACTAATATTTATATTTGTTACAATGAGGTCAAATAGTTGCGAAGCCAGCACCACAATTCTTTCCCTCCATAGTAAATCTTAAAACAACTTCTAAAGAATTATTAATTTACCTTATATTTGGTATGGAGCATCCTTGGTTTACTGGAGTTCAGATTTGTTAACATCACGTCACCAATTTAATTACTTGCGAAGCCACAGCCATAACTATTTCCCTCCATAGTAATTCTCAAAACAACTTCTTAAGAACAATTGACCAGGTCAGTCGCACAATTATTGGAAGAGCCACGGTCAATCATTTAAAAAAATCCAATTGTTACATTTAAATTATTGCTTTATTTAACCAAAAAAAAAATTAAATGAGAAAATTAACTTTTACTACTTACTACTATCTTTTAATTATTTCATTTAAATTTCAGTATTTACAGTATACTATCTCCAATTCTTTATAATCTGTTGAGTGACCCCACAGTCGTTTACTTTGTTAGTAATAATTTGAAGGATTACTTGTTTAAACGCAATTGTTATCAAAATATTTTATGTATTTTTTTTATAATTTCTATTTATAATTATGTAATACTATAATCTTGGTGGCGTTACCATTTCTGACTATGGTTTTCTTGGTTTTTATGTTGTGGGGAAAATACCCAACACTCCGCAATAGATTAGCTGTCTGATTAAACTACTGCCACACTCCGCTGCGATCAGGCCGGCGCTTGCATTGCGCTGAAAAATAATCAAAGCGCCAAGCAAAGCGCAGTAAGGTATCCAAGAACGTATTGGTGACGCAGTGGACACTGGCTATGACGGGAGAGGGTCTCCGTGATCGCACCAGAGCGCCGCGCTTGTTTTGTGCATGCACAAAACAAGCGCAGAGGTTCGGCGTTCTGACCAGGCGTAGTACCGTCGCCATGACAGCGCAAAGCGAACTAACAACGCAATGACAACGACTTGAACGCATTAAGAGCGTTTACGGCGTGGAGGAAACGCCGCGAGAGCGCGTGAGAGCGCGAGTCTTGACGTGACAAAGCAGGAACGCAATGGGTCGAACAAAGAGCGCGATGAAAACGTGATAAGCGGGATAGGAGCATAGCTTGTCTCGCGCGCCGCATGTATATAACTGGTGGGGGAGTTTCTCGTTTCGCGTGCGGGCTGACATTATCAATGGGTGTTTTATTAGTTTTATTTATAGAATGGGAATTTTTGGGATGATTAAAAGTCAAACTGCAAGCTGGAGGCCGAGTCCCGTAAAAGGTGCATGTAGTTGGGGAAATTCTATTTCGTTTATTGTGTTAATCAACGTTGATTAATGTTGATTTTTGGTTTGTGATAAACTATATGTCAATTACAAATAAAAGAAATTTCTGCAGCCCACTGGGGGTTGTGGTCGGAGACGGTCGAGTCGGCCACCGGTTCGTCAATTAGGTGCTGGTTGTTATTGTTATTTAACGGAATTCGGAGTTGGTCATTCGCAAAACCAATATATTTTATATTCTACAATTACATTCTTGGGTTTATAATATATGATGTTGAGCGCGTTACCATTTCTGACATTGGTTCTCTTGCTTTAACAGATTGAAAATTTCTGACAATTTTCCGCGCTTCCACTGTGCGTTACTCGTATTTTAATACTTTTTCAACTCAAATCAAACGCCAGCCTGATCGCAGCGGAGTGTGACAGTGGTGTGATCAGACATGTAATTGAACTAATTCCGGATGATAAGGTCGGTTATTATCATGCATGCAGGGGTGTTACAGTTGTGAATTTAGACCAAAATATGTTCGAACTGTTTGATTTTCCAACCATTATTTACGCTGAAATTTCTCGCTTCATATATAGTTAACTACATGGTATGTAGAATATTATGGTGTGGTTTAAATATACCCCGCGCAGTTTAATTATGTGCAGATGTGTAAAGGATGTGCCACTTGTTTTGCTCGGAGACGCTCTAACATTATCCGTGTGGCGTGTTACACACGGATAAGACCATGGGATCTGAAAGAGACACACATTACTTTTTCCATCAAACATATGTGTAACTGAATATAGTGGGGCATATGCCGTCTCACCAAATAGCCATCGTAGATAAATTGTGATGGTGTCAACCTTACTGGGACAATATATCCTATCCGTAATCGAAATAGTGATTTTTGCGAAAGGTCTCTAATGTCGCACGTTGTCGCAAACATCACAACGTCAATTAGAATTACCGAATGCAATGCATGGATAATCGTGTCTGTGATATCTTCGCATTGCACCAACTACCAAGTATAGCACAACGCACGCAATATGTTATTCAATCGGCCAATGGCGGATAATTGTCCGAGCCACGAGAAGTGTTGGCTGTATGATTCAACACAACTAACTGATTGAGTGTAGATATCGTTTAAGGGAGTTTTTTGGTACACATCGAAGAAATTGATATCCTATCTATGAGTTTTTCGAAACCTGTCTATTATTAATTATACACTTGCCTGCTTCGTCGAGCACGCTGGCCACAGCTTCCCATATCGAAAGAGAGGACACTTGTATTAGACGTCCACCTTCAGCAACGCATGTATCCCTCGCTACGTACGCCGTGGCTGTCGTATCCGATACCTTGAAACAGATTCCAGCTGCTATGATTTGTCGATAGTTTGATGGACACGAGCCAGTCACATCTGAAGGTTAATACAAGCAACAAATTCAATGAAGTGAAATTTTGACCCATGTCGGGGCGCGGTATCTGAAACTATTGCAGACATGTGTCCCAAAACTGTTTTTCCGAACTCAAGGTACCCACCACCCCATACTTAAAACAAATATGTTTTCCTCGGCTAAATTTGGTACCCACCTCTATTCCCACATTCGACACTTTTAAAAGCTTTTTTATTATTAAATATTTTATTAGGAATACCATCCCAAATGTATTCCTTGTTCACTCTTGTAAGTCTTGTTTCCAATCCTGTTCCACTATTTATTTTACAAGTAATTAAATATATGTCCCATCCGACCATGCCATTTAGTCTTCACCATTATTATTGACTGTTGGGAAAAATGCTCGTCGCTTTAACTGTTAACCACCGCGCAACATCGCTCCCAACCTAGAGTCGTTAAACATACGGCCAGGCTGTAGCATGTTCCACGGTACAAAACTGTTTAAGTAACTGGCAGACTGTAACCAGTAACAGTCAGACCATTGTATTTTGTTACGGTTCAACGCCGTTTAATTAATATCAATACCGTAATTAATAACGATCAGACGACTCAGACGAATAGTATTTTTCACGGGTCACCACCAATGTTTTGCTTTTAATTTGCTAATTTATCGTAGAATTAGCCGTAGTGACAATATGATATCCCGATAGGCATTACTTTTCATATGTTTTAGAATGGTCGAAATTAGTATTATTCGTAACTGAAAAATACATCTTAGTTCTTCTATTACGATCATAGTTTTGTCGAAACTTAAATCAAGAGGATCAAACTTGATATCTGCCTCGTGGAATTTAGTCCAGAATAAGACTGTGTGATGTGTTCACCTTTCACTGACTACTGTACAAATATGGCTGTAAATAAAAACAGTACAACATGTAGCTGAAAGGCCCGTCCTTCAGTTACGAGTAATACTAATTGCGACCATTCTAATATATGACTCGGGCATGCCATTTTAAGACATAAAGGAAGAAAGCTACATGTATCACAGTTAAAAATCAAATTTATGTACCAGTAAAAGTAAAACATCGTAATGGTATACTTTTTGGGAACATGTAAGGCGTGAAATTGTCCAGTCACTTGGAAACACATTTTTTTTTTTAATTATTAGTTTCTCATTATGAAGATGAAGATGAACTTATCATCATCACTCATGTTTATGGAATCTATGTTATAATGTTGAGCAATATTAAACAAGTCTTTCTATGGTCAGCATACGCACTGCATTCCATAATAAAATGTTTTTCTGTTTCAACTTTATGTTCATCACAAATTCTGTCTTTTAATGGCGTTTTCGGTTGGTGTTTCGACCCTTTTATATAGCTAAAAATCTTGCCGCTGACGATCGAACGTGTCTGAGGTACGGTTCTATATCATAATTGTCTTTGAAAGTTCTGTCAATTCGCAGTTTATTAGCACCATCTGGTCTGTCGTCATCGAAATGTCTTTTTTGAACTTATTTATATGTTCTGATTTTAACCTTTCAATTATTAGTTTGTCTGTCACTCTTATTGTTGTATTAGATTGTGATATATTGGCACCACTTTTGACTAATTGTGCGTCCCAAGTTGATTGATTAGACACGAGGGATTCACTGAAGGAATCGTGCATTGAAGTTCTTGATTTTACTGCACGCAGTTTATTTCGATATTTATACAGCTAACCGATAGCATTCATTGCTGTGGGATATCGACACAGTTCAGCCCTCGAAGCATGATTTGAGGCATTATTTTTCAACCTGAGTATACTCTTACAAACGTTCAAGTGTGTTTGCTCAAGTGGGTTAGTATCAGTAAATGGAATTTTCAACTCGGAAGCCCATATTCTGGAACCACACAGCAATAGAGGCATTATTAATTAATTTGTCAAACAGCTTACATTTAGTATTGACAGACAATTCTATATGTGAATTCAGTGCGCTCGTCATGCAAAACAGAGCCTTAGAAGCTCTCCCACTTAAACTTCACAAGCTCTCGACATTTTACCATCAGAAGTGAAGACGAGACTTAAGTATTTATATTCGTCAACTCTTTCTAACAACTCATTTTTGATATAAAATTTATTGTCTATATTTAACTTCCGCTTATTTGATTTAAATATTATGCATTTTGTTTTGTCTGCATTACCTGTTAGATTATGTAAATGTGTAATCGGACGATTGTTCAAATAGCACAGATTACACATATTTGTTAATTTCCAGCCAATATCGTCTATGAATATTTTGAAAAGAGAGGCTGATAAGGAGCACCATTGCCTTACCCCTATTTTCGAAAATAAAGCGGGACCAAATCCTGCTGAAGTTTTAACGGAATAATAACTTGACTTATAAATAGACTAGAATCGCGAGTATCGACCAGTTAATGCCAATAACTCAAAAGTTTCTAAATAAAATAAATCTATCAAAGAGTCGGATGCTTTCTTGAAGTCTACAAAGGATGTATACAGAGGTATTTTCCATCTCTTCGTACTTATTCACTTAACGTACACATGACGAATAAACTGTTGGTCGTACTGCGATTTATTCTAAATCGGAATTAATTATCGCTTATTAGTTCATTTTTTTCTAAATAAGTGTCTATTCTAGAATTATAATGTTATTGAACAGTTTTACAAAATTACTACTCAGAGCGACTGGTCTGTAATTGTTTGGATCATGTCTGTTTCCTTTGTTATACAATGATTTAATAAATGAATGACTGCAACATAACGAATGTCCTGACTTCAAGACATGGTTAAAAAGTTTTGTCACATCGTCTACTACCAATGGAATAACTGTTTTTAGTAATTCGTTTGGAATGTTATCTAAATCCTTCGCTTTTCGATTTTTTTATTGATGTATGCATCAAGTACTTCGGTTCCAGTTATGTCACTATTGTTTATGTCTACCAGATGATCATTGTTTTTTACCGCCTGATATTCAAAGTTCGTTTCACGAGTATCGCAGCAGAGTAATTGCTCGACGAAATCGACCGCATCATCAGGGTGCTTGTTAATAAGTAAACTTTTGACTATATTCCAGTATACCAATGGGTCACAACTTTCGAACTTATTTATTTTTTCCAGACATTTGTAGCCGAAATAATTTAGCCTTATGCTTCGTTTCTCTTTTGTATAATTTCTTGGCATTGAACAACTTTAATATAGACTTTTGTCCAGAGGATTCTTTTTCATTTCGCTGACTCTATTTTTCATACTTCTTTTCAAATCTTTACAACGTTGATCGTTTTCGTTGTTGCTTCCAATGTTTTATTCTTACAACGTTTGTTGCTGTCTGATTGATAAATTTGAATATTTCACACATATCGTGAGTTGCATTTTCAGTTCCATTCAAATTCTCCGGATATGTTCTTAGTCTGAAATTCATCAGACTTCTCTGTACATGTGGCTCGTATAAAGTCATCTTCACTTTATCAGATATATCGTCGCACCAATGCACCTTAACAGTTCCATAGGTGTAGTTATATTTTAGATTTTGTGTTTCGTATTTACAAACTCTTACGTTTAAATGCACCGAGAGTTGACTGTGATCTGAAAATTTTGTTGGGGGTTTTACACAAAAGTAGGTAACATCGGATAAATATTTCTCATTTGTTATTATATAATCTACTATGCTGGCTCCATTGTATTGGTAGCTGGTGAAGTTGCCAAGAGAATGTCCAAACATTTTGCCGTTGACTATTCTCAATCCGCTGAACTTAAATATATTCAAGAGTTGTGTCCCAAAATCATTGCAAGATTTATCAAGACTAGCCCTTTCTTTCCCCGAATCAATCGTATAGTTATTGAACACTACAATGTGCTTGTCGTAATTGTGCGCAACATAATCTGGCTTCCCTCCGGTTCTAGCATTGAAATACCCCCAAGAATAACCAATTGATCAGATTTCAAATTCGTAAGTTTGTTTGCGAGAACACTCAGGCTAAAAACTGTTTATCGTTTGTGGCCTATTTTTCAATAGCTAGAATATATCGGGGATGAAAACGATGTTTTTCTTCAAACCAAACAATTTACCTTCAAACTCAACCCACAATGTCGTATCGTCAATATTCGCTTTACGGATTTAAAATAGCATCAGTGTAGCAAATTATTTTTATATCATGTTTATAAACCATTTCTGGTGTAAATCAAGGAGTAAATCTAGGAGGTCATCGGAGACAAATCTAAGGACACTTGTAGTCGAAAATATAGTTGGATTCGCACCGCGATTGACACACAAAGAAGTTAATTAATTGGACTGAGCTTTCTCTGAAACTTGTAAATAAATAAATAAATAAATAAATAGCGCCAGATGACCGTTGACTTCCGGTTTGTCGTATGTTAACACTTCGTACGCTACGTCTCAAAATACTTTGGCTTCCAATATGTTTCCAACAAACTATCACGAATGAATATACGCCATTAAATGCGCAAAATAATCTTTATTTTTCTGGGACTATTTCTTTAAAGACACGGTTGGCCTTGGCGGTGGGTATCCTGTGAAAATATCTCCACCCGTCAAAAACCGCCACAAACAGAAAGAACATCAAAATGTAGATATACAAATAAGAAATATCGCATAAACAGTATGTTATGGTCATATGTTTGACCATTGTTATGTAAACAAAATCGTAAAAAGTTATTTTTCTGGTGTTTGTTTATATTATGATGGTAAACATAAAGAGCGTTCTTTGTTTGTGAATACCTGATATGGAACTAATAAAGAGCGTTTATGCCATTTGTGTGTGATTAGCCAGTAGCATTGTGCTGTCTTCTGTAACACAATCAGGCTTTTACTTAGGTAAAATATAGTAGGTCTTTATGATAACATGCTGTTTACGCGATGGTCATGGTATATATGAACGGAACTGTATACGTTTTACTGTTTTTCTGTTTACGGTGTTTGGAACAAATATGAATATTTTCGACAATTAAGGCCGCACGTGCCTTTAAGCGGGCAAACAATAAATACACCCTAAATCTAGTTGGATGAAAGTTGTATACAACCCGTTGGGTGCGAATGTGTTGTGTACTTATTATCCAACAGTTTAGTACGATGTACACAACTGATTGTGTGAACTGTCTTATGTGGTATTACTTTCATACCACATTGGATAAAACCGCCACGTGACCGGGTCATCCAATAGCAGCGCGTTTCCGGTGCGGGCGAGCATGCGAGTTTTTGGCTCCAATATTTCAAAACAAGATGGACGACTGCGTGAAAAAACTCCTGAGTGACTGGAAAATGGGGCAAGACGTCGTGGATAGCTTTGCCGGTATAGTATACCTTTGTTATAATTATTCTTTGAACGATACACTGATTATGTAGGCTTTATGTATTGAGTGTATATTCATTTTTATTTGCGAAATTTTGAAGTTAACAAATTTACACAACTGCTGACGGCACTAATTTGACTAAGGTGGTACACGCATACACTCAACACATAAAGCCTACATAATCAGTGTATCATACAAAGAATAATTATTTCCAATCAACGTTGAGTAAACTTTCCAATCAACAAAGATTGAGTGTTGTGTGAAATTTCATCCAACACGTTGTATAATTAACATACATACAAAATCGTCATGCAACTTTTCACACAACGTAGATAGGTGATGTGGGCATACAACGGTTGATTGACTGTTCGATAACTTCTTATCCAACTTGATTTAGGGTGTTATAGTTACGTGAAACGTCATCGCATGCCTTATAGAAGCCAATTTTAGTTTCGCGTCCCATTTGTTGATTTAAGTATGTTTTGTCGATGTTTTGGATCATGTAATAAATAGAATCTTCAACTCGTACCCATTTTATAGCGGATATTACAAAACTCGTCCAGTAAATTAGGTCTGGACCGAGCCTTAGACCTAATTTACTGGACTCGTTTTGTAAATTCCGCTATAAACTGGGACTCGATGTAGATAGAGGCTCTCTCTCCCATCTCTATCTCTATACACATATATATATATATATATATATATATATATATATATATATATATATATATATATATATATATCTCTCTCTCTCTCTCTCTCTCTCTCTATATATATATATATATATATATATATATAGCTATATAATATATATATTTCACAGTTTAAAGTAACGTGTGCACAGTATTATATATTGTCCAAGAATAACATAAGACATGTCTATAGAAAATTAATTAATTTAAATAAAATGTCTATAGGCCTTTCGTGGTATTGCCACTTTCAAAGACGATAAATTGAATTATGACGTCATAGTGTCAAGGGAGATAACTCAGCTTCACACAACGTCATTTCCTGGGCGCATTTAGCTTGCTTCGGAAGTGATCAATGTAGAAATCTTCCTTCCGGGTTCGGCGTATTCTGTTTGCTGAGAACAGTTTTTGGAATGGGAAGATCGAATATTCATTCTTTCCACATTCATCCAAATGTTCACTCAGTGCAATTTTGCGATATTCTGGTTGCTTTATCTGTTGTCTATGGATCCGCGTTCTTTCTCGTAATTTATTGCCTGTTTCTCCGATATAACTTTCCGAACATCCATGACAGACAATACCATATATAATATCTTCCGAGTTACAGTCCATAGATATATTCGGATAGATTGTCATTCCATTTTTTAATGTCAGTGACCCTGCAGTGTGAAGGTAATTGCATGTGCCACACCGTTTGTCACCACATTTACTGACTATTTGATTTGGAATCCCATCAGTTGTGAACTTTGCTTTCGTCAATATTTTTTTCAGATTTTTCGGTTGGCGTTTGCTAGGTAGAATGTCATCTGATTTTATTATAGAATTCATTTTTTCACTTTTCTGTATGATGGGGAAGAGCTGTTTTGCAACTGTAGCCATATTAGGATGGTGAGGGTTATGTGTGGATATCATCGGAATTGGGTCTGGCTTTGGTTCTGGTGACCTCTCTGCGCGTAGCTCCGCGATTGGAATGGCTCTAGCGCGCTTTATGCCATCCTGTATTAGTTTCTGCGGATAGTTTTAATTTTTTTAGAAAAACATTTAGTTCAGAGAGTCTGTGATCACGTTGCTTGTTTTGGCTGACAATTGTGCATACCCGTCTTGCAAGACAATAAGGAATGTTGCGCTTAGTATGCGACGGGTGACACGAACGGAAGTCTAGATATTGATGTGTATCTGTTATTTTGTAGAATATATCCGTTTGTAATTTGTTTTTGTCAGCCAAAACAAGTACATCTAGAAAGGGCAATTTCTCACGGCATTATGTAAATTTGATTGATGGATGAAGTGAATTCAAAAGTGAGAGGAACTGGTTGAGGGTCTCTTCAGATTCTTCCCAAATAATAAAGCAGTCATCCAGATATCTTTTCCAGGTGTGGATAATATGGTCACTGATGTTAGTCGGGAAAGTTTCCTTTGCGTGTATATACAGTTGGTGTTCGAGATATCCCATCACTAAATTTGAGTAGGTTGGGGCCATTTTTGTACCCATAGCAGTACCTTTAACTTGGAGGAAATATCGCTCATCAAAGAAAAAATTATTATTTTCTAAAACGATGTTCACTGCGTTTAGAATAAAAATATAATAAATATGGAGAGTAACACCTTTTAAGACCTATTTTATGTATTTCCCCTTCCTCAGGTATATATGCTTATAACCGGGGGCGATTATAAGCGAGTATAAGCCTTACTCCTATTTGTATTTATATTTGCTTTGCATATATACCTGAGGAAGGGGAAACCCGAAAGCTCGTGTGTTAAATACATAAAATAGGTCTTAAAAGGTGGTACGCTTCATATTTATTAATTATCAGCAGACCTATACGGCTAAGAAGAAATTATATATATATATATATTTATATATATATATATCGCTTATCCCCAATAAGCGGGCCCTAAACGCTTGACATATATGCATATATCTATATGCATATATCTATATGCATATAACTATATGCATATATCTGTGATCAAATTAGCACCAGATAGTTTCAAAAGAAGTTTGACATCAGACATTCTGAGCGTTAGTGATCAGCGTCGGACATACGGAAAAGTGGTATCACAGAAGATGCTGGAAGAGCTTGAGAGTCAAGCATGGATTGCTTGCTATGCATATGTCGCAATTTAATTTGTTTTCAATTTCTTTATTGTCTCCGTCCACTAATATGTGGAACTGGAGGTAGACATATATATCATCATACATAATGTCAACAAAAGTTTAAAAATAATAGAGATAAATAAAGTAGGAAAACTCACACAAATAAAGATAACAAATTCGAAGTAATAACAATGGAAATATAATTAAATACACACTATAAATAATTATATCTGTCACAGGTAGCCAAATTATCCAATGTCATTCTTGCAACATTTCATCTACGTCGACAGATCTTTTACGACAGAGAACGAATTAATTGAAATTAGCCCTCATTCCATGCGGACTTTCCCCAACCATTAAAACTGACAACGTTATGATATGTCCTACAGTGACTGAAACGGTGATGTATCCCAATAAATAAATTCAATTAATATAAATTAGATACCCTCTGCCACCTCTGTGAAGGGTGTTCCCTGTTTCCGGTAGACTGTTGATCTACTTGTCGCCGCGTTGAGGTTACTTGATGAGAGTAGGCACGTCTGGGACTGCTCATTGTGAGAGAAAATGTCACACCAAGGCCGCTGTTCACAGGCTCCCGCGCATTCTATCATCGAATGAGATGGTTTGAGAGTTTCATTAACAAATTGTGATCCACCATTGTCACTAAGAAAATAGTAGGTCCCTTTTGGAACTTGGCCTTCGGTCAAAGTGATGACAAGAAACAGAAATGACAACGCCATTGTCGACAATGTTTTTCCTTCCATCTTGCCCCGATGTCAATAAATCTGTTTGTAGCGTCACAATTAAAGATATACCCACACTGCATGCTTGTCAATAGTATAACACGACGTGAAGCCACTCCCATAAAAATATCATACCCAACACTATTCCTTCGCCGGGAATCATTCATATGTCAAGCATTTAATGATTATGTGCATCGTTATTCCCCGGTGCCTCAGCCCTTTGTTGATTCCTCGTGGGCCACAAGACAAACAGTACGATCGAGGATGACTTCGTGGTGTTTATGGCCCGCTTTGTCGCAGAACTCAAAGGAAATTTAAGGCTAATGTGGTGATCACATGACCAATATCCATCTTTCAACCGTATATGTGAAGCATCTCAACCAACAATGTAAATGCATTTTAAAGCTTCTTTTAAGGATTTTGTTTTGTTAAAAAGGTATAAAGCTCTAGTTTTTTTCATGTGATATACAAGATCTTCAACTCGTTATGTTGGGATAAGATTTTATGAAACACGTTTGATATATCAGATTCACAACTCGTCTACGACTCATTGTGAATCAAATTTATCAAACTCGTTTCATAAAATATCTTATATCCCAACATAACTCTTTGGAGATCCTCTATATATTCACGCCCATTGAAGCAACGAACACCCGTACTGAGTCATGCAGTGCCTCCATAAATCTGATATATAAAACACAGTTTGATAAATATCTATTTATATATATATTTCTATCAACGTGTGTTGAATGACATGAAATCAAGGCCTAGTTTCAACGAGACTGTATAAACTAAACCCATTGTTACCCTCCTCACCATTTTAACCGCTTCTGATTGGTCCTACAGACGTGTCACGTTCGGGGTGACAAATTACAGTCGCCCGCTGACCAGGGTGCTACTTTATTGCAAGAATATATATAACACACAAACACAGTGCAGTAACTCAGCAATTTCACCCCACTAATAGTACTCTAATCATAAATCTTATGATTCGTTAAAAAAAACCAACTTGGCGTTCGATATAAATTGTCGCGATGTCATTCCGTTCCAGTTAACGGTTGAGTACATGTATATGTTCGAGTACATGTACCAGTCATTCAAGAGGAGCCAGCTTTATCGAGTTCTCTTAGAATTCCACGGCCGCGGCGCCAGACGATCGACATAAAAGGCTTTTATCATCCATAAATATATAGCACAACGGTAACGATAAGCTCCCCTTATTTAAAAAAAAACACTATGGAAAACCATGGTAAAACACTCTGATATTCTGTGGTATTATATAAGGGTGATTGGAACCAGGTATTTTACTCTGGTAAAATTCATCTAGTGAATTGTCGCCAAGGATATATACGCACACATTTACACCCACCCATGCGTGTAGTAGTAAAATGTTCCCACCCATGTGTTTCATCAAGGTATTAGAGACCTTTCGCAAAAATCACTATTACGATTACGGATAGGATATATTATCCTAGTACGTTTGACACAATCACAATTTACATACGGTGGCTAATTAGTGAGACGGCATAAGCCCCACTATATATAATATTCAGTTTTGATGGAAAAAAATAATGTGTGTCTCTTTCAGATCTCATGTTCTTATCCGCCTGTAATACACCACACATATATGTCAGAGCAACCCAATGCAGGACCGGTGACACATTCTTGACACATCTGAACATAATTAAACTTAATTCGTGGGGTATATTTCGTCTCACATAAGAACCTCCGAGAGTGAAGATCGAATTTTGGCTGGCAGGATATTTGCATATCCGTAACCGTATTCGTGATTTTGCGAAATGTCTCTATTTTATCGGGATGTTACTATGCATGTTGGATTCTACCAGGGTAAATTATCTCGATATTAGGGTAAAGTTACAACGGTATAGTACCAAGGTGCGCTTTCAGAAGCTTTAGCATTTGAGACAAGTAAACGACTATAAAGACTTATAAAGATTATAAAGACTTGGACTTAGTATACTGTAAATACTAAAATTTAAATGAAATAATTAAAAGATAAAATTTAGCAAGTAGTAAAAGTTAATTTTCTCATTTAATTTTTTTTTTGGTTAAATAAACCAATAATTTAAATGTAACATTTGGTTTTAAAAAAAATGATTGACCGTGGCTCTTCCAATAATTGCGCGACTGACCTGGTCAATTGTTCTTAAGAAGTTGTTTTGAGAATTACTATGGAGGTAAATAGTTATGGCTGTGGCTTCGCAAGTAATTAACTTGGTGACGTGATGTTAACAGATCTGAACTCCAGTAAACCAAGGACGCTCCATACCAAATATAAGGTAAATTAATAATTCTTTAGAAGTTGTTTTAAGATTTTAAGATTTACTATGGAGGGAAAGAATTGTGGTGCAGGCTTCGCAACTATTTGACCTCATTGTAACAAATATAAATATTAGTCACTCAGGCAATAGATGTATCTATTCTGTATATTAAGTTATTGGGTCTTACGTGTCTTGAGATGTCTAAATATTTTTCGATGGACAGATCGCACAAGGGACCCACGCCAACCTTCTCTGTTGGGATTCCAATTGTTGGCTTATTAAATATGCACATATGCTTAAGATACAGTCGCGCACGAAGCACGCTCCCGTAAGTCGGGTTTTGGATCCCAATTAATGAAAATATCATTGAAATAATCGGTTTCCCCCAATAAACATCCATATATTCAATATACATGTTTTGGAGCAGAATTAGGCAGTCCATATTGGACGCCATCATGGAATTTATTTTGTTTTGTTTTAATTTTCACGCATATTTATTAGTTATGTGGATGGAGTTCTCATTAAACCACACATCCTTATATTGGTTACAGTAATGCCCAAAGTAATTGACCACTTAACCACATCAGACTTATTGGTAATTTTTCAGGATTTAAAATCCTGAAAAATTACAAATAATTCTGCTCTGGTTAAGTGGTCAATTACTTTGAACATTACTGTATGAGGATTGAGTTATCATTAAACCTCAAATCCTTATATTGGTTACAGTAATGCCCAAAGTAATTGACCACTTAACCACAGCAGAATTATGGGTATTTTTTCAGCATTTAAAATCCTGATAAATTACCAATTATTCTGCTGTGCTTAAGTGGTCAATTACTTTGAACATTACTGTATGAGGATTGAGTTATCATTAAACCTCAAATCCTTATATTGGTTATAGTAATGCCCAAAGTAATTGACCACTTAACCACAGCATAATTATGGGTAATTTTTCAGGATTTAAAATCATGAAAAAATACCCATAATTTTGCTGTGGTTAAGTGATCAATTACTTGGACATTACTGTATGTAGATGGAGTTAAACCTCACACCAGTGTGTTGGGGATTTGGACCTTGACTTGGGACCTTTGGGTTTTAACGCAACAAATGCGCGTACACCTTATACACAAATTTCTTATGTAACCAGAGTTTTTCTTGGATAAGATGAGTTTTAAGGCTGCTAACATTTCAAAATGTTGTCAGTTTTGTATTCTCTGCAGCGGAACTCGACGCATTGAAGCAAAAGTTACAAGAGATAAAATGTGTACGTAACGAGACTATAATACAAATGAAAAAATAAATTCAGGGAGGGGTGGGCGATACAGGGAACTAAGGGTTGAACCGATATAAATTTATAGAGCGATAATGACCAATGTTGACATATTATGCATCTCAACTCTACTGAACATTGCAACAAGGCTATAAAATAGGGGGTGTCAGAATCTTAGTCATATCTATATAGTGCCAGAATAGTCATTTATGGACTTCTATAAGATGTTGGGTTGGTACGTTATATGGACTCGGAGAAAAAGGGGTTTGTACCGATGAACTGACATAAATTAGTGGAGCGATGTTGCCATGTAATGTATCGCGACTGTACTAAAGCAGCAATGACATAAAATGGGGGGGGGGTATGAACTTATCTCTATCTCTATAGATGGCACCAGGATTATATAGAAAGGAATAGCAATTGATATACGTATACGGTATACTATAGTAATACCATAGACATATAAGTACAAGTATCACGCGATAAAATATTAAGTAACGTGACTATAGCGATGAAAAATTAAATAAATTGGACCGGGATTAGAGGTTGGGTTGGTTATATGTGGATAATTGGATATGGAATTCATACCGATGAAACGATACAAATTAGTGGAGCGATAAAGACCAATGTTGACACTTAGTCAGGCTACGCCGGAGAAAATAGGGGTTGATACGATAGGCCGAAATAAATTTGTCGGGTGATAATGACCAATGTTGACGTATAAAGTAACGCGACTGTACTGTCGCACAATTATCAGATATAACGGTCAAATATGGACTCTAGTGCCCAATATGGAACAGCTCAGAAAATATTTGCACGGCCCTAAAATTTATTTAACAAGGCAATTGGCATCTGCCATATACAAATCGATTTATGTCGATAAATCTCTTATTTTTCAAATTTTTTAGCTCACACTTGGTGTGTGTGAGTGGGATACTTATATATTCCTAAAATGACAGGGTACAGCACGTAATTATTTTTTAGATCGAAGAAATAATTTTTTTTCGATGCTAAAATTTAACACATTAAAATCAATTTATGTCTATAAAACTGTCATTTTTCAAACTTTGAGCTGAAATTTGGTGTATATGTGTGTAATACTTATATATTCTTAAAATGAGTTCAGCGCGTAATTATGTTCTAGATGGAAGAAATTGAATTTGTTTTCGATAATAAATTTACACTACAGCGTGGACCGTGGACGGGTCATCGAGTAGACGCATTTTATAAACAGGCTTTTGTCAATTGCCATTTTGGTCAAACTAAACCCTTTTCGACCGGGACAGCAGACCCAAATAGTAGCTAAGATGTATTTAGATAGCATTATCAAAAGAATTTGACCGATTCGGGTGCAGTTTAAGAGAATCGAGTGGAGAAATCTTGGTGATAATTTCAGAAAATAAAGATGGCGGAGAATCACAATGAAACTACCCACAATTCACTTCACTACACCAGGGGTTCGCAATGGGTTACACATTATTTTCAGTCTATCAAATTATTTATATATTCAACAACAAGTGACTTTACGTTTACAATTTCAGCCTATCCTGACTCTATCGATACGATTTATCATATTTTCATATTATACACCGGTGGCGTTAACTTTACAATTTCGGCATCAACATGATTCTATCGGTACGATTGAGTAAGGTACAAAAAAAATGTCCAAGAATACACCAGGGGCTCCCAATGGGTTATATATTATTTTCAGTCTATCAGATTATTTATATTTTCAACAACATATTATTACACCGGTGACTTTAAGTTTACAATTTCAGCCTGTCCTGACTCTATCGATACGATTTATCATATTTTCATAAACATATTATTACACCGGTGGCGTTAACTTTACAATTTCGGCATCTACGTGATTCTATCGGTACGATTGAGTAAGGTACACAAATTCTCCAAGAATACATTCGTCCTGTCCACCACACAATATCAAAATCACCGAAACTAGATACACCACCATGTGGCGTAATTATACATGCAAACCATGTTCATTTCCAATTATTACACACAATTATGACGAGGTCGTATGCGTGCTTAAAGGTCGTATCTTTTACGGAACGTAGCGCGAGTTCACTTCCGGATTATAATTTATAATCCGGAAGTGAAATCGCGCTACGTTCCGTAAAAGTCGTATCTCCAAACACGTTTACGTCGTTTTCTTGCGATTGAACGTAAATGTATATTAGCCTGTGAAATGTCACACCTAGATGTATTGCGATGTCGCGGGTAATATTCGCATAACTGCAAAGAGGTCAGAACAATGCAAATATGAAAACCGAGCAACAAAAACTTGAAAAATTGACTAAAGGCCTTATAGCACTGATGCACCGTAATGAATATTCTATTTCTCCTAATCAATTTGAACCGACACACACCATATTTCCCTCACAAATATTTCATATTCCCTGCAGCTGTTCCTGATAAATTATTTAATCTAGACAAATAGTTTCATCCATATGTGTTGTCCCACTAAAAGCCAACGTTATCTTTGGGGAAAATGTTAACATTACAAGTCATTGGAATCAGTACTAGGATGTTTAACTTATGGTTCCAGTCTCAACGGTGGTATAAATATTATATATATAGGCCAATTGGAAATGCTGAAACTATGTCAGATTGACATCTGCGGAACTTTCCCAATACAAAAACGGACACCATGTATATCTGAGCGAAAAATAGTACGACTCTTGAGTTTATAGCGAACCACATGGATAAGCAGCTGGATATGTTGATGAGTTACATACATTACGGAAGGCGGGACTGAATTTTGACAATTATACCTGCTTTTATATGGTTATATATTGCATGCGGGCGACCAACATACAAATCATTTCTCATAATTATGGAAAGCAACAAATTGTTGTAATATCGTCGGTGTTGAAATGCTTGTAAGAAACGTACATGTGTCAGGCTGAATGTGCACGAAAGTACGTCCCCTGTTATAAACACTGCACAGAGTGACACCATGACCAACAGTCTGGATTATTTATACCAACACAACCCTCGGCCAAGTGTTGATTTCTTCTGAAGTCAGCTGCCTTGTATATGTGGTTGTGGTTTTGCATTTTTCGAGTTCATTCCAATAATGTCTATTTTAAATGAATATCACTGATAATAATTATTTGTACCATACCAACATACATATTCACAACGCATTGATGTTGTAGTCATGTTTTACATGCACGGTGTGAATCCGCCTGCACTGTGTTTAATATACACATGCGTCTTCAGGAACGATTAAGAACTGAAACTGTCATCAGATCCAAAACGTTTTGGAAAATATTGTTGTCAGTTTTGAATTCGCGCATGCGCAGCTAGGGTGAAATATAGTACTGCGCGAATTTAAATATGGACATTACAATGCACACCGTATGACGACTTAACAAATGGTGGTTTAGAATTCAGCCGACTCGTTATCTCGTGCACGCCATTGGACCACTTAACCAAGGGTGAATTAGTTTTCAGTCGACTCGATATCTCATGCACACCGTAGGACCACTAAAGGTGAATTTGTGTTCAGTCGACTCGTTATCTCATGCATACAATAGGACCACTTAGCCAAGGGTGAATTTGTGATCAGTCGACTCGTTACTCGTATGTCCACATAACCAAGGGTGAATTAGTGTTCATTTGAAACGTTATGTCGAGAGCATCGTAGGACCACTTAACCAAGGGTGAATCAGTGTTCAGTCGAATCGTTATCTCGTTCGCACCGTATGGCCACTTAACCAAGAGTGAGTTAGTGTTCGTTCGACTCGTTACTCGTATGACAATTTAACCGAGGGTTATTCATTGTTCAGTCGACTCGTTATCTCGTGCATACCGTAGCATCACTTAACCAAGGGTGAAGTATTTGGTTAGCACATGAGGTTGGAAGGGAATGACCTACCGAGAGCGGAGGGTAAATCGAGCCCCCTGTAGAGGTCGAGGTTGTCGCCTGCTCGAGGCAGGTAATTCCTTCCATAAATGACTCCGACCGAAGGTGGTCCAATTTACACACCGCTGGAATGCATATACGATAGACAAGTAACCAAGTATACCAACTACTTCGACACCAAAATTAAGCAACATTGTGTGCATTCCGATCGCGGCGACAGTGGACTCTCCCATCATGGTCGCATCGTTGTGCACATGTCCGAAAGCAAAAGGCAGCGGGAAATTCACCCACGCCATTTACTAAATTTTACTTGGACCAATATCTAGGTGAAGCCGACAGTTAACTTGATTACTTGTTGATGATATGCCGAAAACAAAAATTATTACTTTGCTGGCATAGCATGCTTTTCTAATCCTGATGTCTGTTCGCTGAAGTTGGTGTTGCCTGTTTCAACATTCAGAGATACGAAACGACGTGTCCGTCTCAGGTGATTTTTAAAGTATGTGCGATACATCCAGAACCACGCTAATATCTGGAGAGTGTATAGTGTGCATTATTCTTATATAGTTGCAAAGACTTGCAGTAACTGTAACAATTTTCTGATTCTCGAAACATCGAAAACACATGAAGCGTCATAACATGCCACATTCACGTTTTGTTTTAATTAACCGAGCAACACAGTTTGTACCAATTCTACATATAAACCATCATGATGTTCATTTCCAATTATAACTTTTACATTCGGCACCATTACACACAATTACGACAAGGTCATATGCGTGCTTAAAGGTCGTATATCCTACGGCATTATAATCCGGAAGTGAACTCGCGCTACGCTCCTTAAAAGTAGTTTCTCCAAAAACGTTTACGTCGTTTTCTAGCGATGGAACGCATATTAGACTGTGAAATGTTACATCTAGATGTATTTCGATGCCATGGATAATATTCGCATACAAAGAGGTCAGAAAAATGCAAATATGAAAACTGAGCAACCAAAACTTCAAACCAGAATTTACCGGAAAATTGAAAAATGGACTTACGACCTTGTATAGCACTGGTGCGACGAGTTGTCAATCACTCGGAGGAAGTCGTTGTATATATTTGCAAGCACGCACGTGTTTATTCGCGGCAGTCCTTTCAAAATTATTAATCTGACGACGAATTATCCTAATATATGCAAGTTGTAGTTTCATGCATGTACCAATAAAACTGGCAACGTCTCGTATATATACATGTAACCTATAGTTTCTGAGTCGACGTAAAACACCAAATAAATTAATAAATTCACTGGATATTTCGGAGTTACTAATTGCCAGCGACTTCTCGAAATTTATAGATAAGATCTCAGATTAATAACTTTGAAAGGACTGCCGTGCATGAACCCCGTGCGTGCTAGGAGTAATACATTCACATCACATGCAACTCAAATGAAGAGAAACGACCTCATCTTATTTCGATTGCCGCACAACTATAGTTGAACAAATTAGTTCCGTGCAACCCCCCGCCACTAGTATGGTCTAGATTTTTCCTGCAGCTCTTGGTCGACGGCACTGTAAATATATAGGCCCGATTATTAGGCTTTACTTTTCAAATTGTAGTCCGACTAAACCTATAAAATTTGGCTAAGTGCCAGCCACATATGTATTCAGAATATCCACAATTTCATTTTCACAAATACACAAATTCCACAATTTCCTAGTGGCGGCTGCCAATTTCCAAGTGGAGACTGCCAATTTCCAAATAATGAATATAACTGGACCGAACTGGCGTGTGTGATGCCTGCTATAAGATCAGTGGATGGCATATTAGGGTGCGCATGGAGCCATTTCATAAACGTGCCCTCGAGCAGTGGACAAAGTTATCACAATCCCGAAAGCACATTTACAAGTGTCTGGGACGTGCCTGTTTGTGGTATATACGCGTATACTAATTTAAATTCAATCTGAAATTATCCCTGATAAGTGTGTATACATTGTAAGTTAGGCATTTTCCTGAAGGGTGAAATGTCTCATGTCGCAATATTGGAGTCTGTACCCATACTCTGGATTCACCCTTGCTTGCATGTATATGAATTCCGGGAGATCCCATGACAGTTGACACCCTTCCGGAAAATACATAACTTAACTCTCATGTTCCCGTGGTACAATACTGCTCGATGGCACGCTTATGAAATTGCTCCACGCACAACCTATAACATCTACTGATACTAGCAGGCAGCACCCCACACCAATTTGGTTATTTATTTATCTTTACTGGATGGAAATTGGCGGTCTCCACTTGGAAATTGTGGAAAGTTGTAGAAATTTATATTATGAATACATGACTGAAACTTATAGCCCAAATGTACAGGTTTAGTCGGACTAACCTTAGAAAACATAAACCTAAAACTCGGGCCTATATACTAATACCGCCAACCAAGAGCTACATATCCGCCTTCAGTGGAAAATCTACAGCACACTAGCCCGGGTGGGACTAACCGGACTATCAACTATAGTTGTGCGGCAATCGAAATATGATGAGGTCATTTGCTCTCCATTTGAATTTCATGTGATGTGAATGTATTACTCCGACGAACTTATATATGTGAAATTATATCTCACAATTTCGAGATTTTAGCTGGATGTTAAGTCGAAATTGCGAGATGTTATCTCGAAATTCGAGATGTTATGTCGAAATTTCGAGAAGCTATCTCGAAATGTCGAGATAAAATATTTCTATTTATGTCCTAAATCAGCCACGGTGCTATATTGATTGGCAGTCTGGAAAATTTAATATCTGTTATCAATTTATTACAATTTTCTACAAAGCCAAATATGGTCAATTGTATAAAGAATAAACATCACAGACAGGATGTAACGCACTTCTTTTAAAACAATATAATACGCACTCCATTATGCCGAATCCACGTGCTATAAATATATCGCACATGGAACACATTTTGCGTTTTACTCTATAGCTATTCATTCTTACATTAGACTCCATGTATGATAACCAGCAAATTTACCCCCCCCACACATTACCCATTGATTAGACACATGCCAATCGGTCACAGATATAACTGCCAACATAAATGGGAAATCAATTTGGAAGACAACCAAGTTGACACGTGACATACATTATATTACATGGCCCGCGGAGGCATGCATGTATTCTGCAAGACGATAGAACATGAGTCAAAAATACAATGTGGTGCATGCCATTTTGACCAAACATTAAAGGCACGGGAGGCCTTAATTGTCGAAAATATTCATATTTGTTCCAAACACCGTAATCAGAAAAACATTAAAACGCATACAGTTTCGTTCATATATACCATGACCATCGCGTAAACAGCATGTTATCATAAAGATCTACTATATTTTACCTAAGCAAGAGCCTGATTGTGTTACAGAAGACAGCACAATGCTACTGGCTAAATCACACACAAATGGCATAAACGCTCTTTATTAGTCCCATATCAGGAATTCACCAACAAAGAACGCTCTTTATGTTTACCATAATAATATAAACAAACACCAGACAAGTAACTTTTTACTAATAGGGAATGCTCCAGACGGGAGACCAACCACCCACCCATAACAAATAATATAAACACACAATGTAAACATCCGCTAGCACATGCGCAATATGAGACCTTACATGATATTTTACTACGAATGCAATGATAACGCCTATGAGTAGTACAGTTGCAATCAAAATAATACAAACAATTACCAGATATATATCTTCGTTTAGGCCATGTTTATAGTCACAGTTGGCAGGGGGGTTTTAATTGTGTGATATATTACATATGTTGAAAACTGGTTCACTTGGGACCTATACTTATGACTTGGGCACATATAACTCATTAGAAGCGATTTTGGGCTCAGTGTAGCCTAAGGCAACTATATGGTTTTTTTTAAATATTAAAATTAGTATCATTCATTTAACTCCAATTTGCAAGGAGGCCAAATTCACATTTAAGAATTAATTGCGCTTAAGCGCAAATAATTACGCTTAAGCGCAATTCATGGTTATATGTAACAAAACACCCCTGGTGAATAAATAGGTTTCTCCATAACTTAGCATTAACTCCTATTGACATGTCACTTCTTGGTTTCATCAATGGTTTGGATGGGTAGGGAGCTAGCCCAACTTCTTTATCAAAATGGCTGACTCGCAATAGTATCACCTTCTGTTTTAGTTGGAGCGATTCGTGATAGCATTATATTATCTTCGGTATATATTAGTTGGGGCTACTTGCAATAGCATTACTTTCTGTATTAGTCGGGGCGACATTGATTTTCTTCAATTTTCGAGTATACAGGCACACCATATGAGGGAAGCAAGCCCTCGTTGACACCACATTCACACTATATGATCATGGAAATGCTATAGATTTGTGCAAGAGCTGCTGATTTAATAAGAAAAACTAGAGCTTCAGGACTGAGACACCAAAGCTCCAGTAATTACACACCATTTTTTTGGACAGGGATGCTGATAATATGAAAATAGGGTTTTTTCCCCCTGATTTAAGTCAATAAGTAAACCATACCGTAATGCTCTAATTAATCGACTCCTTAACCACAGCAGAATTATGGATAACTTTTCAGGACTTAGTCGGAAATATGGCTTGTTGCCATTCATCGGAAAGCTCTCGAGAGCTTTTTGATGAATGGCAACAAGCCATATTTCCGACTAAATCCTGAAAAGTTACCCATAATTCTGCTGTGGTTAAGAAGTAGATTAAATAGAGCATTACTGTATGAGGTAAGAAAGCCCTCATGCAGTTACACCGCATGCATGTATAGGATATTACCATAGTAAAGGCTAAAATCTGTGCAAAAATACATTAAAAACATCAAACAAAACATTACTAGAGTTCCGGGAAGGCGAAATCAATTCTTTGGATAGAGGGATGCTGATAATATGTAATTAGGGGATTATCCTTGTTGAACACATACTCACAGTTTGACTGTTGAGTACAGGTCAAAATTAGCCCAATGCTCATCTTGTGTTGCTAGGTGATACACCAGGTCATGCTAATAGTTTATGGTAGGTTAGATAGTAGTCACAATTACGCATAAGCGCAATTAATTGCGCTTAAGCGTAAATGCCCTATTTGCCCTTAAGCACAATATGTGGTATTTGCGCTTAAGCGCAATCAATTTGCGCTTAAGCGCAATTCATTATTAAATGTGAATTTGGCCTCCCATAAATTTGGGCACTGTACATAACCTATTCCATCACTGTTAGGTATCTACTTCCAGCACTTTTGTTGTTTGTGGATAGGTATGCATCTATGCAAATAGTTTGCACAAAGTTTGGGCTCCTCGGTGGGTATTAAGGGTATGGAGACAGCCCAACACCCACAGCACCCATGATAAAACCATACAGCACCCGTGCCTATGAAAACATATTTCTGAGTCAGCCATCTCTCAGACTATACCCATTCTGTAATTGATTCCACATTTCACTTTAGAATATATAGAGGCAATGGGAAAAAAATATTTGGGCACCTGAATGGGATTTTGGGCTCTAGTCAGGGGGGATATTTGGTTTTTTTAATGGTTAAATTGGTATATTTAACTTGAATTGGGCCATATGACCCATTATATGTATCTACTTCCAACACTGTTGTTGTTTGTGGATAGGTATGCATCTATGCAAATGGTTTGCACAAAGTTTGGGCTCCTCAGTGGGTTTTAAGGGTATTGAGACAGCCCAATACCCACAGCACCTATGATAAAACCATACAGCACCCGTGCCTATGAAAACATATTTCTGAGTCAGCCATCTCTCAGACTATACTCATTCTGTAAATGATTCAACATTTCACTCTAGAATATATAGAGGCAATGGGAACAAAAATATTTGGGCACCTGAATGGGATTTTGGGCTCTATTCAGGGGGGATATTTGGTTTTTTTAATGGTTAAATTGGTATATTTAACTGGAATTGGGTCCTGTAAAGGTATATACTTCTAGGTCTCCTAGTGTTTTTGGAAATATCTGCATCAGTATAAGAAGATTTGCAAAAGTTTGGGCTCCTTAGTGGGTTTTAAGGGTATGGAGACAGCCCAACACCCACAGCACCCATGACAATTCAAGTTAAATTGGTATATTTAACATGAATTGGGCCATATGACCCATTATATGTATCTACTTCCAACACTTTTGTTGTTTGTGGATAGGTATGCATCTATGCAAATGGTTTGCACAAAGTTTGGGCTTCTCAGTGGGTTTTAAGGGTATTGAGACAGCCCAACACCCACAGCACCCATGATAAAACCATACAGCACCCGTGCCTATGAAAACATATTTCTGAGTCAGCCATCTCTCAGACTATACCCATTCTGTAAATGATTCCACATTTCACTCTAGAATATATAGAGGCAATGGGAACAAAAATATTTGGGCACCTGAATGGGATTTTGGGCTCTATTCAGGGGGGGATATTTTTTTTTTTTAATTGTTAAATTGGTATATTTAACTGGAATTGGGTTCTGTAAAGGTATATACTTCTAGGTCTCCTAGTGTTTTTGGAAATATCTGCATCAGTATAAGAAGATTTGCAAAAGTTTGGGCTCCTTAGTGGGTTTTAAGGGTATGGAGACAGCCCAACACCCACAGCACCCATGACAATTCAAGTTAAATTGGTATATTTAACTTGAATTGGGCCATATGACCCATTATATGTATCTACTTCCAACACTTTTGTTGTTTGTGGATAGGTATGCATCTATGCAAATGGTTTGCACAAAGTTTGGGCTCCTCAGTGGGTTTTAAGGGTATTGAGACAGCCCAACACCCACAGCACCCATGATAAAACCATACAGCACCCGTGCCTATGAAAACATATTTCTGAATCAGCCATCTCTCAGACTATACTCATTCTGTAAATGATTCCATATTTCACTCTAGAATATATAGAGGCAATGGCAACAAAATATTTGGGCACCTGAATGGGATTTTGGGCTCTATTCAGGGGGGATATTTGTTTTTTTTAATGGTTAAATTTGTATATTTAACTGGAATTGGGTCCTGTAAAGGTATATACTTCTAGGTCTCCTAGTGTTTTTGGAAATATCTGCATCAGTATAAGAAGATTTGCAAAATTTTGGGCTCCTTAGTGGGTTTTAAGGGTATGGAGACAGCCCAACACCCACAGCACCCATGACAATTCAAGTTAAATTGGTATATTTAACTTGAATTGGGCCATATGACCCATTATATGTATCTACTTCCAACACTTTTGTTGTTTGTGGATAGGTATGCATCTATGCAAATGGTTTGCACAAAGTTTGGGCTCCTCAGTGGGTTTTAAGGGTATTGAGACAGCCCAACACCCACAGCACCCATGATAAAACCATACAGCACCCGTGCCTATGAAAACATATTCTGAATCAGCCATCTCTCAGACTATACTCATTCTGTAAATGATTCTATATTTCACTCTAGAATATATAGAGGCAATGGGAAAAAAATATTTGGGCACCTGAATGGGATTTTGGGCTCTAGTCAGGGGGAGGGGAATATTTGGGTTTTTTAAAAGTTAAATTGGTATATTTAACGTGAATTGTGACCCATTATAGATTTCTACTTCCTGTAGTTTTAGTGTTTCATCTGTATAAGAATATGTGCAAAAGTTTGGGCTCCTCAGTGGGTTTTAAGGGTATTGAGACAGCCCAACACCCACAGCACCCATGATAAAACCATACAGCACCCGTGCCTATGAAAACATATTTCTGAATCAGCCATCTCTCAGACTATACTCATTCTGTAAATGATTCCATATTTCACTCTAGAATATATAGAGGCAATGGGAAAAAAATATTTGGGCACCTGAATGGGATTTTGGGCTCTAGTCAGGGGGGATATTTGGTTTTTTTAATGGTTAAATTGGTATATTTAACTTGAATTGGGCCATATGACCCATTATATGTAACTACTTCCAACACGTTTGTTGTTTGTGGATAGGTATGCATCTATGCAAATGGTTTGCACAAAGTTTGGGCTCCTCAGTGGGTTTTAAGGGTATTGAGACAGCCCAACACCCACAGCACCCATGATAAAACCATACAGCACCCGTGCCTATGAAAACATATTTCTGAGTCAGCCATCTCTCAGACTATACTCATTCTGTAAATGATTCCACATTTCAATCTAGAATATATAGAGGCAATGGGAAAAAAATATTTGGGCACCTGAATGGGATTTTGGGCTCTAGTCAGGGGGGATATTTGGTTTTTTTAATGGTTAAATTGGTATATTTAACTGGAATTGGGTCCTGAAAAGGTATATACTTCTAGGTCTCCTAGTGTTTTTGGAAATATCTGCATCAGTATAAGAAGATTTGCAAAAGTGTGGGCTCCTTAGTGGGTTTTAAGGGTATGGAGACAGCCCAACACCCACAGCACCCATGACAATTCAAGTTAAATTGGTATATTTAACTTGAATTAGGCCATATGACCCATTATATGTATCTACTTCCAACACTTTTGTTGTTTGTGGATAGGTATGCATCTATGCAAATGGTTTGCACAAAGTTTGGGCTCCTCAGTGGGTTTTAAGGGTATTGAAACAGCCCAACACCCACAGCACCCATGATAAAACCATACAGCACCCGTGCCTATGAAAACATATTTCTGAATCAGCCATCTCTCAGACTATACTCATTCTGTAAATGATTCCATATTTCACTCTAGAATATATAGAGGCAATGGCAACAAAATATTTGGGCACCTGAATGGGATTTTGGGCTCTATTCAGGGGGGATATTTGGTTTTTTTAATGGTTAAATTTGTATATTTAACTGGAATTGGGTCCTGTAAAGGTATATACTTCTAGGTCTCCTAGTGTTTTTGGAAATATCTGCATCAGTATAAGAAGATTTGCAAAAGTTTGGGCTCCTTAGTGGGTTTTAAGGGTATGGAGACAGCCCAACACCCACAGCACCCATGACAATTCAAGTTAAATTGGTATATTTAACTTGAATTGGGCCATATGACCCATTATATGTATCTACTTCCAACACTTTTGTTGTTTGTGGATAGGTATGCATCTATGCAAATGGTTTGCACAAAGTTTGGGCTCCTCAGTGGGTTTTAAGGGTATTGAGACAGCCCAACACCACAGCACCCATGATAAAACCATACAGCACCCGTGCCTATGAAAACATATTTCTGAATCAGCCATCTCTCAGACTATACTCATTCTGTAAATGATTCCATATTTCACTCTAGAATATATAGAGGCAATGGGAAAAAAATATTTGGGCACCTGAATGGGATTTTGGGTTCTAGTCAGGGGGGATATTTGGTTTTTTTAATGGTTAAATTGGTATATTTTACTTGAATTGGGCCATATGACCCATTATATGTATCTACTTCCAACACTTTTGTTGTTTGTGGATAGGTATGCATCTATGCAAATGGTTTGCACAAAGTTTGGGCTCCTCAGTGGGTTTTAAGGGTATTGAGACAGCCCAACACCCACAGCACCCATGATAAAACCATACAGCACCCGTGCCTATGAAAACATATTTCTGAGTCAGCCATCTCTCAGACTATACTCATTCTGTAAATGATTCCACATTTCAATCTAGAATATATAGAGGCAATGGGAAAAAAATATTTGGGCACCTGAATGGGATTTTGGGCTCTAGTCAGGGGGGATATTTGGTTTTTTTAATGGTTAAATTGGTATATTTAACTGGAATTGGGTCCTGAAAAGGTATATACTTCTAGGTCTCCTAGTGTTTTTGGAAATATCTGCATCAGTATAAGAAGATTTGCAAAAGTGTGGGCTCCTTAGTGGGTTTTAAGGGTATGGAGACAGCCCAACACCCACAGCACCCATGACAATTCAAGTTAAATTGGTATATTTAACTTGAATTGGGCCATATGACCCATTATATGTATCTACTTCCAACACTTTTGTTGCTTGTGGATAGGTATGCATCTATGCAAATGGTTTGCACAAAGTTTGGGCTCCTCAGTGGGTTTTAAGGGTATTGAGACAGCCCAACACCCACAGCACCCATGATAAAACCATACAGCACCCGTGCCTATGAAAACATATTTCTGAATCAGCCATCTCTCAGACTATACTCATTCTGTAAATGATTCCATATTTCACTCTAGAATATATAGAGGCAATGGGAACAAAAATATTTGGGCACCTGAATGGGATTTTGGGCTCTATTCAGGGGGGATATTTTTTTTTTTAATTGTTAAATTGGTATATTTAACTGGAATTGGGTCCTGTAAAGGTATATACTTCTAGGTCTCCTAGTGTTTTTTTTTAAATATCTGCATCAGTATAAGAAGATTTGCAAAAGTTTGGGCTCCTTAGTGGGTTTTAAGGGTATGGAGACAGCCCAACACCCACAGCACCCATGACAATTCAAGTTAAATTGGTATATTTAACTTGAATTGGGCCATATGACCCATTATATGTATCTACTTCCAACACTTTTGTTGTTTGTGGATAGGTATGCATCTATGCAAATGGTTTGCTCAAAGTTTGGGCTCCTCAGTGGGTTTTAAGGGTATTGAGACAGCCCAACACCCACAGCACCCATGATAAAACCATACAGCACCCGTGCCTATGAAAACATATTTCTGAGTCAGCCATCTCTCAGACTATACCCATTCTGTAAATGATTCCACATTTCACTCTAGAATATATAGAGGCAATGGGAACAAAAATAGTTGGGCACCTGAATGGGATTTTGGGCTCTATTCAGGGGGGATATTTTTTTTTTTAATGGTTAAATTGGTATATTTAACTGGAATTGGGTCCTGTAAAGGTATATACTTCTAGGTCTCCTTGTGTTTTTGGAAATATCTGCATTAGTATAAGAAGATTTGCAAAAGTTTGGGCTCCTTATTGGGTTTTAAGGGTATGGAGACAGCCCAACACCCACAGCACCATGACAATTCAAGTTAAATTGGTATATTTAACTTGAATTGGGCCATATGACCCATTATATGTATCTACTTCCAACACTTTTGTTGTTTGTGGATAGGTATGCATCTATGCAAATGGTTTGCACAAAGTTTGGGCTCCTCAGTGGGTTTTAAGGGTATTGAGACAGCCCAACACCCACAGCACCCATGATAAAACCATACAGCACCCGTGCCTATGAAAACATATTTCTGAATCAGCCATCTCTTAGACTATACTCATTCTGTAAATGATTCCATATTTCACTCTAGAATATATAGAGGCAATGGGAAAAAAATATTTGGGCACCTGAATGGGATTTTGGGCTCTAGTCAGGGGGGATATTTGGTTTTTTTAATGGTTAAATTGGTATATTTAACTTGAATTGGGCCATATGACCCATTATATGTATCTACTTCCAACACTTTTGTTGTTTGTGGATAGGTATGCATCTATGCAAATGGTTTGCACAAAGTTTGGGCTCCTCAGTGGGTTTTAAGGGTATTGAGACAGCCCAACACCCACAGCACCCATGATAAAACCATACAGCACCCGTGCCTATGAAAACATATTTCTGAGTCAGCCATCTCTCAGACTATACTGATCTTGTAAATGATTCCACATTTCAATATAGAATATATAGAGGCAATGGGAAAAAAATATTTGGGCACCTGAATGGGATTTTGGGCTCTAGTCAGGGGGGATATTTGGTTTTTTTAATGGTTAAATTTGTATATTTAACTGGAATTGGGTCCTGTAAAGGTATATACTTCTAGGTCTCCTAGTGTTTTTGGAAATATCTGCATCAGTATAAGAAGATTTGCAAAATTTTGGGCTCCTTAGTGGGTTTTAAGGGTATGGAGACAGCCCAACACCCACAGCACCCATGACAATTCAAGTTAAATTGGTATATTTAACTTGAATTGGGCCATATGACCCATTATATGTATCTACTTCCAACACTTTTGTTGTTTGTGGATAGGTATGCATCTATGCAAATGGTTTGCACAAAGTTTGGGCTCCTCAGTGGGTTTTAAGGGTATTGAGACAGCCCAACACCCACAGCACCCATGATAAAAACCATACATCACCCGTGCCTATGAAAACATATTCTGAATCAGCCATCTCTCAGACTATACTCATTCTGTAAATGATTCTATATTTCACTCTAGAATATATAGAGGCAATGGGAAAACAATATTTGGGCACCTGAATGGGATTTTGGGCTCTAGTCAGGGGGAGGGGAATATTTGGGTTTTTTAAAAGTTAAATTGGTATATTTAACGTGAATTGTGACCCATTATAGATTTCTACTTCCTGTAGTTTTAGTGTTTCATCTGTATAAGAATATGTGCAAAAGTTTGGGCTCCTCAGTGGGTTTTTAGGAGATGGTGACAGCCCAACATCCACGGCACCCATGATGAAACCATACAGCGGCTATGAAAACATATTTCTGGGTCAGTGTTCTCTCAGACTATACCTATTCTGAAAATTAATCCAGTTTACTTCCGAATATATGTAGGCAATGGTAAAACAATTCTTTGGGCACCTGAATGGTATTTTGGGCTCTGGTCAGGGGGAGGGGAATATTTGGGTTTTTTAATAGTTAAGTTGGTATATTTAACTTGAATTGTGACCCATTATAGATATCAACTTCCAGTACTTTTAGTGTTTTTGGAAATATATTCATCTGTTTAAGAAGATGTGCAAAAGTTTGGGCTCCTCGATGGGTTTTAAGGGTGTGGTGACAGCCCAACACCCACGGCACCCATGATGAAACCATACAGCACCCGTGCCTATAAAATCATTTTTCTGGGTCTCAGACTATGCCCATTCTGAAAATGATATATTTTGGCACCTGGAAGTTATTTTGGGCTCTGGTCAAGGGGAGTGGAATATTAGGAATTTTAATAGTCAAGTTGGTATATTTAACTTATATTGTGCCATTATTGATATCTACATCCAGGGCTTTTAGTGTTATTGAATAGGTAAGCACCTATGTAAATGATTTCCCGTATTGGATTTAAGAGTATGGAGCCAGCCCAACACCCACAGCACCCATGGTAAACCATACAGCATCTGTGCCTATAGAGTCATATTTTGGGGTCAGTGTTCAATCAGACAACACTCATTTATGAAACATGATTCCACATATGACTTTAGAGTATAGGCAGGCGATCAACAGAAAATATTTTGTTACCTGGAAGGGAATTTGGGCGAGGGGAGAGGAATATTTGTGTTTTTAATAGCCATATTGGTATTTTAGGCTTAGGAATCAGTCCAACACCCATACCACCCATGATAAAACATATGGCACTGGTACCTATAAAATAATATTTTGGGGTCAGTGTTATCTCAGACACCGAAAAAAAGATTATTTGGGCACCTGGAAGGGATTTTGGGCTGAGGGGGAGGTGAATATTTGTGTTTAATAGTCAAATGGATAATTTTAACTTGAATTGGGCCCAGTAACCCATTTAATGTTTGGGCACGTTGAAGGGATTTTGGGCTCAGGTGAGGTGAATATTTGTGTTTAAAGTCGATTGGGTATTTTTTAACTTGAATTGGGCCCAGTACCCATTAATTTGTTAATGGATAGATCTGCATCTGCATAAAATATTTACTGAAGTTTGAGCTCCTGGTTGGGATTGAAGGGCACGGAGCTGGCCCAACACCTGCAGCACCCATGATAAATCCAATGGACCATGCAACACCTGTGCTTATGAAATAATATTTTGGGGTCAGTCTCAGACTCTACTCATTCTGAAAATGATTCCACATTTGACTTTAGAATATAGGCAGGCACTGAACAAAACAATTTGGCCACATGAAAGGGATTTTGGTCTCAGTGGGGAGGTGAATATTTGTTTGTTCATGGTCTAATTGGTATTATTAAATTGCATTTGATGAGCGAAATAAGCTCATATCAATATAGGCTCTGTGTGGAGATAAACGTCCAATATGGGACCATGATTTCCATACAAATAAGCACGCAACGGTCTTATTTTAATGAGCGAAATAAGTCCCTATTGGTATTATTTAATCACAATATACGCTCTATATGGACTTAAAATTCAGTTTTTAAAACAGTTGAATATGGGACTATCTCCGGACGCAAAAAGCCCATATTGGTATTATTAAATCTACCGTTTTTGATCGTAACATATCCTCACAAAAATAGGTTCATAGTGGAAATAAATATCAACATATGATTTAATAGACTTATTTGATTCAGAAATAAGCCCACAGTGAGCTTATAGCCATAACGCCATTGAATCGCGAGGGTCGCATATATAAACAATAAAGAGTGTGCATCTGATATTGGTCATGTCGATGAAAAAAGCTAGATTAATAATAATAATATGGGTTTATTTCGTACGAAAATAGTCCCGTTTTAGGTCCATATATAAAGCTTATATTAAATAACGCCAATATGAGGTTATTTCGCACATTAAAATAAAACCGTTATGTGCTTATTTTCACGAGGATGAAATGTACATGGAAAGTCTTGTGTTGGTTTATTCGTGTTATTTTTCAGCCTGTTCTTGAGAAAATAAGCCCATAATCTGATTCTGAAATAAGCACATATTAAGCTTAAACCCTTATTCCGTTGATTTGCGCGAGCCACAGTGAGAACACCGTACAAAGAGCGTAGCTTTGGTAAGTCGTATTGATGGAAAAAGGTTAGATTAAATAATGCCAATATGGGCTTATTTCGTATGTAAATAGTCCCATATTGTACTGTTTTAAACAGCCTGTTCCCAAAAAAAAAACGGGCACATTATTTGCTTATAATAATGTTTTTTTAGGTAGATAATCTGCTTAGAATCGCCTCATTTTGAGTCGATAGTGTGCTAAAATTGAGAGCATAGTCACATTATCGACTGACAATGAGTCGATTGTAAACAGATTGTGTGCGGAAAATGACACAAATAAGCCAACTTACGACTTTCAAGTGTAAGCTCTTTAACATGTGTTTTCAATGTGGCCCGCGCCATAGAACCAGATAACGATATGATCTATTATCTGCTTATTTCACAATTAAATAATCATATTATGTACTTATTTCACATTATGGGCCGATTATGTGCGTGTTTGCGCGAGGATATGTTGTGACACGAGCTCCATGAATTCCGTTCCCAGTTCCCAGTTCCCAGTTCCCTATTCTCCTAAAATTGCACTTTTCGTTTACTAAATCGGCTGCGTAGCCAGAGTCATGGTGGCCACCCGGGAATCCTTGTATTTTCGTGCGGTGCCACACAGCGGGGATCTATATGAAAGGGACGCGACCATGCAGCCCCTTCCAAATTTTCGAAAATTGGGCTGAAGTCGTGCATGGGGTGTCAAAATATCACTTTTCGTTACTAAATCGGCTGCGTAGCCAGAGTCATGGTGACCACCCGGGAATCCTTGTATTTTCGTGCGGTGCCACCCAGCGGGGATCTATAGGAAAGGGACGCGACCATGCAGCCCCTTCCAAATTTTCGAAAATTGAGCTGAAGGCGTGCATGGGGTGTCAAAATTGCACTTTTCGTTACTAAATCGGCTGCGTAGCCAGAGTCATGGTGGCCACCCGGGAATCCTTGTATTTTTGTGCGGTGCCACCCAGCGGGCATCTATAGAAAAGGGACGCGACCATGCAGCCCCTTCCAAATTTTCGAAAATCGGGCTGAAGGCGTGCATGGGGTGTCAAAATAGCACTTTTCGTTACTAAATCGGCTGCGTAGCCAGAACCATGGCGGCCACCCGGGAATCCTTGCATTTTCGTGCTGTGCCACCCAGCGGGCATCTATTGGACAGGGACGCGGCCATCTAGCCCCTTCCAATTTTTCGAAAATTGGGCTGAAGTCGTGCATGGAGTTAATTTTTTTTACTTTTTGTTTCTAAATCAGCTGCGTAGACAGAACCATGGCGGCCACTCGGGAATCCTTTCATTTTCGTGCGGTGCCACCCAGCGGGCATCTTTATGACAGGGACGCGGCCATATAGCCTCTTCCAATTTTTTGAAAATTGGGCTGAAGTCGTGCATGGAGTTAATTTTTTTTACTTTTTGTTACTAAATCGGCTGCGTAGCCAGAACCATGGCGGCTACCCGGGAATTCTTTCATTTTCGTGCGGTGCCACCCAGCGGGCATCTTTATGACAGGGACGCGGCCATATAGCCTCTTCCAATTTTTTGAAAATTGGGCTGAAGTCGTGCATGGAGTTAATTTTTTTTACTTTTTGTTACTAAATCAGCTGCGTAGACAGAACCATGGCGGCCACTCGGGAATCCTTGTATTTTCGTGCGGTGCCACCCAGTAGACATCTATTGGACAGGGACGAGACCTTATAGGCCTTTTCAATTTTTCGAAAATTGGGTTGAAGTCGTGCATGGAGCTCCAAATCGCACTTTTCGTTGCTAAATCGCCCGCGTAGGCATAACCGTAGCAGACACGTGGCTATCCTTGCGGAATCTTCTTGTGCTACCACTATTACATCTAAAAATCACAAACTAGGTCACATAAACTTGTCCAAAATAGGACATTTTTCGTTAGTCGATAATGTGCTGAAAAGGAGACCCTATTAGTCACATTATCGACTCATATAGAGGCGATTCTAAGCAGATTATGTGCGAACAATGACAAGAAATAAGCCAACCCACTACTGTTCAGCTGTACGCTCATTGACATGTGTTTTCACTGTGGCTCGCGACTTAACACAAAATGATGACTATGACTCCATTATCTGCTTATTTCAGAATTAAATAATCACTTTATGTACCTAATTGGAATTATAGGTCGAATATATGCGTATTTGTGCGAGGATATGTTGCTAAATCGCCTGCGTTGGCATAACCATAGCAGCCACTGGGCTATCCTTGTGGATTCTTCTTTGGCCACCACTAGTCCATCTATAAATCACAAACTGGTTCACATATGCCTGTCCAGCTGTTAATAAATTGGGTGTAAGTCGTGCATCGGATGAAAATAATGAAAAAAATGTCATTTTTCGTTGCAAATCGTCTGCGTAGGCATATCCACAGCAGCCACGGGGCTCTCGTTGTGGATTCTTCTTATGCCACCACTAGTCCATCGAGAGATCACAAACTGGTTCACATACGCCTGTCCAGCTGTTCAAAAATTGGGCGTAAGTCGTGCGTGGGGTCAAAATAATGAAACAAAGTTCATTTTTCGTTGCTAAATCGCCTGCGTAGGCATAACCATATAGCAGTCACGAGACTATCCGTGTGGATTTTTCTTCTGCCACCACCAGTCCATCTAGAAATCACAAATCAATTAACATGCTCCCGTCCAGCTGTTCACAAATTGAGCGTAAGTCGTGCGTGGGGTCAAAATAATGAAAAAAAAAATCATTTTTCGTTGCTAAATCGCCTGCGTAGGCATAATCATAGACGCTACGGGGCTATCCTTGTGGATTCTTCTTGTGCCGCTACAAGTCCATCTAGAAATCACAAAATATGTCATATAAACTTGTCCAGCTGTTCAACAGTTGGGCGTAAATCGTGCGTGGGGTAAAAATATGACATTTTTCGTTGCTTAATCCTGAAAACCAGCACATTATTTGCTGAGAAGAAACAATAATTTAGGTAGATAATCTGCTTTGAATCGCCTCATTTTGAGTCGACAATGTGCTGAAAATGAGTTCCTATTAGTCAAATTATCGACTCATATAGAGGCAATTCTAAGTAAATTATGTGCTGACAATGACAAAAATAAAAACCAAACTTTTCAGGTGTACGATCATTAGCATGTATTTTCACTGTGGCACGCGCCAAAACACGAAATGACGACTATGACTCCATTATCTGCTTATTTCATAACAAAATAATCACTTTAAGTACCTAATTAAAATTTAGTTCGGTTTTGTGCGTATTCGTGCGAGGATATGTTACTAAATCGCCTGCGTTGGCATAACCATAGCAGCCACGGGGCTACCCTTGTGGATTCTTCTTATACCACAATTAGTCCATCTATAAATCACAAACTAGTTCACATACGCCTGTCCAGCTGTTCAAAAATTGGGCGTAAGTCGTGCGTGGGGTCAAAATAATGAAAAAAAGGATAATTTTTCGTTGCTAAATCGCCTGCGTAGGCATACACATAGCAGCCACGAGGGTATCCTTGTGGATGCTTCTTATGCCACCACTAGTCCATCTAAAAATCACAAACATAGTCACATAAGCCTGTACAGTTGTTCAAAAATTGGGCGTAAGTCGTGCGTGGGGTCAAAATAATGAAAAAAAAATCATTTCTCATTGCTAAATCGCCTGCGTAGGCATAACCGTAGCTGCCACGAGTCTATCCTTGTGGAATCTTCTTGTGCCACCAATAGTGCATCGAAACATCACAAACTAGATCCCATAAAATGCAAGGAATTCCAGGGTGGCCGCCATGGTTCTGGCTACGCAGCCGAGTTAGCAACAAAAAAATGCAATTTTTAGCTCCATGCATGCACGACTTCAGCCCAATTTTCAAAAAAGTGGAAGGGCTATATGGCCGCGTCCCTGTCCTATAGATGCGCGCTGGGTGGCACCGCACAAAAATACAAGGATTCCCGGTGGTCGCCATGGTTCTGGCTACGCAGCCGATTTACTAACAAAAAGTGCGATTTTGAGCTCCATGCACGACTTTAGACCAATCTTCGAAACATTGGAAGGGGCTATATGGTCGCGTCCCTGTCCTATAGATGACAACTGGGTGGCACCGCACGAAAATACAAGGATTCCCGTGTGGCCATCATGACTGTCTACACAGCCGATTTAGTAACTAAAAGTGCTATTTTGACACCCCATGCACGACTTCAGCCCGATTTTAGAAAATTTGGAAGGGGCTGCATGGTCGCGTCCCTTTCCTATAGATGCCCGCTTGGTGGCACCGCACGAAACTACAAGGATTCCCGGGTGGCCACCATGACTCTGGCTACGCAGCCGATTTAGTAACGAAAAGTGCTATATTGACACCCCATGCACGACTTCAGCCCGATTTTCGAAAATTTGGAAGGGGCTGCATGGTCGCGTCCCTTTCCTATAGATGCCAGCTGGGTGGCACCGCACGAAAATACAAGGATTCCCGGGTGGCCACCATGACTCTGGCTACGTATCCGATTTAGTAACGAAAAGTGCAATTTTAGGGGAACTGGGAACTGGGAACGGAATTCATGGAGCTTGTGACAGGACATATCGCGCTCTTTACTTGCGCCAGTCTATGCTGGGCGCAAGCAATGTTTTCGGTCAGGATCTCTGTTTATCTGTTTATTTGTCTGTCCTTCCACGAATATGTTACGTCATACCGGAAGTACAGAATGTAAAGAATGCACATGCGCTAATATGAAATGATGGCACCAATTGTATTTTAAATCCACATTTATACTAAATTTGCATTGTTATCTCGTTTTATTATGGTAATAAATCGTTCATAAAAGAACAAAATTGAAAGATTGCTTTCTTCGAAACTCGGAAAATTATTTGAGATCGAGTTTTTTTTCTCGCATAGAAAATGATGTGCGAACAAATTTCTGGAAACTTTCTTCGACGTTCAAAACATTTCCGAAAGACGCAGGTGCATATAAACCATGTCCGGCCGAACGATCGAGCGCATGGTTCTAGACAAAATTGTACTGAAAAATATGTTGAAACATGGATTATTAAAGCGCCTTATTAATTAACTGGGAAAACAAGCTTTCTCATTCTCAAAGCAATTGGCATTTTGATGATATGTTCCCGAAGACCGTAGATCAGTCGCTATAAGGGCATGTTCACATTGATACATTGATAATCAAAGACTAACCAATGATCGCGTGTCTTTTATTTAATTGTGTCGGAATTGACTTTGACGTTTTTTGCCGCTGAAGTGCAATGACATACACAAAGCATTCTAGTCAAACTAGTAATGTAACCCAATTGGTATATAATATATAGCATCAGTGGCAACCAATCGTATGCACACCCTTCATATGAGCGATGTCTATATTGTTCTATAAATATGTCAAACAACTCTTACGTCATTACTAAGACCATAATTAGTGTAATAGTATAACAGAGATAACAGAGATAACAGAGATAACAACTGGAGATAACAGAGATATTCTGTCCGTACACACAAATATTTCAGCGATGGATGAACTGAAATTTGATATCTAGATTCTCTATCGATCTCTCAAAAGAGGGCCCAGCACCCGTGGTTCAAACTGCTGTTGGCAAGATATCACAAAACATGCCATATGTGTGATGGGTGCATTCTAGTGCAAATGTGTTTTACTACGGTTCGCGTCATTCAACTGAATAGCGGGTATAAGCTCACTAGGCTTATTTTGTATGTAAATAGTCCCATATTGTTCTGTTTTAAACAGCCTGTTCTCCCTAAAATCCGCACATTACCTGCTTATAATAAAGCTTTTTATGTATATAATCTGCTTAGAATCGCCTCATATTAAGTCGGTAATGTGCTGAAAATTAGAACAGTTTAGTCATAATATCGACTCATAATGAGGCTATTCTATATAAGCAGATTATATGTGGACAATGAAACAAATAAGCGAACCCATGGCTTTTCAGGTGTACGCTCTTTAATATGTGTTTTCACTGTGGCCCGCGCCATAATACGAAATCACGGCTATGACTCCAGTATATGCTTATTTGAGAATCAAATAATCACAATACGTAACTATTTCACATTATAGGTCGATTATGTGCGTATTTATGGGAGGATATGTTAGTTTTAAAAACCGTGTTTTATGTCAATATAGAGCTTATATATATTGCGATTAAATAAGCCAACATTAGCTTATATGAATAAAATTAAGTGCTTATTTTCAAGAAAATAGCCTGACCTCTGCATGGTAAATGTTGAGTTGTTTAATCGTCTTGTTTTCCAGCCTAGCTGTTCTCGTGAAAATAAGCACAACACGGGCCAATATCATATTGGTATGTGCTTATTTTCACGAAACCAAGCACAACACGGGCCAATGTCATATTGGTATGTGCTTATTTTCACGAGACCAGGCTGACATCTGCATGGTAAGTCTTGGGTTGGTTTATTTGTGTTATTTTCAACACGAATTGCTCAAATAAGCATAAGGCGGGCTTATCGCATATTGAAATATCCCAAAGCATATATTTAGTGTTCGATTAATGACAATATGCAGTCTGTTCTCGTAAAAATAAGCTCATAACGGGCTTATTTTAATGAGCGAAATAAGCTCATACTGGCATCATTTAACCTCAATATACCTGAACTTTTTATATATTGACCTAAACACGGTTTTTAAAACAGTCAAATGTTGGACTATTTTTACACGGAATAAGCCTATCTTTGGTATTATTTAATCTACTTTTTTTCTTCGCAACACATCCTCATGTAATTAGGTTCATATTGGACCTAAATATTCACACTGTTCATATGGACTTATTTGATTCTAAAATAAGCCCACGGTGAGGTTATTTCTATCATTCCTTTGAATGGCGCGGGCCACAGTTAACACACATTATAAGGAGCGTGAATCTAGTAGGTCGTGTCGATGGAAAAAAGGTAGATTAAATAATGCCAATATGGGCTTATTTCGTATGAAAATAATCCCATATTGGATTGTTTTAAAAAAAACCCGTTTTAGGTCCATATAGAACGTATATTGCGGTTAAATAATGCCAAAAGGAGCTTATTTCGCTCAGCAAAAAAATCCCGTTATGAGCTGATAGCTACATGGTAAGTCTTGATTTGGTTTATTTGTGTTGTTTTGCACAACACGAATTGCAAAAATAAGCACAAAACAGGCTTCTCGCATATTGAAATATCCCATATAGGGCTGTTTTAATAACTATAGTTTAAGCACATATAGAGCGTATAGTGTTTTCGAATAATGTCAATATGCAGTGATACTGTACCCATGTATATGGTGCACATACCCAAATATACCGTGGTATCTACAAAAGTATACCCTCATACCCACATCTATAAGCGTGTTGTGTCCATATATAGCGTATATTGCGGTTAAATAATGCCAATATAAGCTTATTTCGCTCAAAATGTGCTTATTTTCATAAGAACAATCTGTATGGTAAGTCTTGAGATGGTTGATTCGTGTTTGTTTTCCACTCTATTGTCATGAAACTAAACACAATATGGGCTTATCTCATATTCAAATATCCAATAAACACAAAAAAGGGCTGTTTTAATAGCCAGCGTTTAGGCCCACATGGAGCGTTTTTGACTTTTCAAATAATGTCAATTTGTAGCCTGTTCTCGTTAAAATAAACACATAACGGGGCTTATTTTAATGAGCGAAATAAACTAATATAGTCGTATTATTTAACCTAATATACATGCACGCTATATATATGGACCTATTAAACGCGGTTTTTAAAACAGTCCAATATCTAATTTTTTTAATAGCAGCATATCCTCGGGTAAATACATGTAGGTTCATATTGGACCTAAGTATTCACATAGGTTAATTTTTGGACTTGATTCTGTAGTAAGCACACAGTGAGCTTATAGCCATTATTCCGTTGAATGGCGAGGGCCGCATAGAAAACACATTATAAAGAGCTTGAATCTGGTAGGTCGTGTCGATGAAAAAAGCTAGATTAAATAATACTAATATGGGCTTATTTTGCGTTATTTATAGGTCCATATATAAACCGTATATTGCGGTTAAATAACGCCCAAAGAAGCTTATTTCGCTCATTAAAACAAGCCCGATATGAGCTTGTTTTCACGAGAGGCTGAAATGTGCATGTGCATACAACTATTTGAATCTAATCTGGATTCATGGAGCAGGTCGCTGTCACAGTGTCAACAATTAGTCACATCCATGTCCCCAAGTCACGGTATTAATGACTTCTTCGATAACTCAATACAGAAACAAATATTTAATGATAATATTCGCACCAAACTTCTCAAAAATAGCAATCGACGTGATCATCCAAGGAACAAACTTAGAACGTATAGAACATTCAAAACGATGACTTCTTTGGACAAATATATCAACATCATTTCCGTCCCAAAATAGCGTGAATCCCTGACAAAATTAAGAATACGTTGCCACACCTTGGGCATCGAACGCGGACGCTACTTCGATTTCTACGGCGGCCTGGAACCGTCACCCCCTCTTCGGTTAGTATCCTGATATATCAGGTTACGTATCCTGATATGTCAGGTTAGTATCCTGATATATCAGGTTACGTATCCTGATATATCAGGTTACGTATCCTGATATACCAGATTAGTATCCTGATATATCAGGTTATTATCCTGATATATCAGGTTACGTATCCTGATATATCAGGTTACGTGTCCTGATATATCAGGTTATTATCCTGATATATCAGGTTACGTATCCTAATATATCAGGTTATTATCCTGATATATCAGGTTACGTATCCTGATATATCAGGTTACGTATCCTGATATATCAGGTTATTATCCTGATATATCAGGTTATGTATCCTGATATATCAGGTTATGTATCCTGATATATCAGGTTGTCTCGACCAATCCAGAATGTCGTCTTTCATTGGCGGAGGCTTGTGGTTGGTTCCATATTAAGTTTGGTGACGATGAGGATGAGTGATGTGGCATGTACATGTAGGCGATTAACCACACACCCCTCACCAAACTTCATATGGATCTTCAGGGAGCCATCTATTTTTTCCCGAAATTCGTTAGAAAACATGGCCGCCATCAGTCATCTTGGATTTCAAATTTGGATCCATTGGCACACCCAGCAGAACAAATATCGGAACAAATATTTTAAAACATTATACAGGCGTGTTTTGGGTCACCTCTGGGGATATCAAATGTTTCCGAATTTCGTTGAAAGCATTTCCGCCCTTTTGGATTTTAAACTTTGTATGACTAAATGATTTGGCACACAATACAGACCACATCTTTTATATAGTCCTTACTGAACTTCATATGGATCTTCTGGGAGATGGGAGCCACCAAAAATGTCATTGAAAAACATGGGAGGTATCCAATTATTACGCAATTCATGAAAAGAAAACATGGCCGCCAGCAGGATTTCATTCGCACACCATGCATCCCTCATTTATTGGTGAAATGTTTTAAATGAAAACAAGAGATGGACTGTCGTCCGGTGCATACCCCCTTGTGGATTACCGCCTAGTGTGAGCATATCTATAACTTATGACTGCTATACTCAGACAGATTGGACCCAAAAAATCAGAATTTTCATATAAACAAAGATGAATAACTATAGAACAAAAAACAAAACAAATCAGTTGAATGTGCCATTAAATGTCCTCATATTGGTGAACATCCATACAAAATTTCATTGAGATCCGAGCAGTACTGTTCAAGTTATGACATGAACAGACACCAGACGGACCAAAAATCCAAAATTTCCAGATAAACAATGATGAATAACTCTAGAATGGAAAATCCGAACAAAACGATGGAAACCTCTATTTAATTTCCTCATAGTAGTGAACATCCATACCTAATTTCATTGAGATCTGAGCACTACTGTTAAAGTTATGACATGAACAGACATCGGACGGACGTACTGACGGACGCACATACAGACGCACGGACGGACGGAAAAATGGGGTATAACAATATCATCTACAGAATACAAGCCCATTGCGTACATTATTGTAACTTTTTGACTTTCCTTCTTCTATAGGAGTCCTTTATCATTCTATTGACAGCTCAGCATGAAATTAACACCTACCAACGTTGAGCTACAGTGTCATTGACACTTTCATTTGAACTTATTATCTAATCATTTCCGAAGGGAACTACTCGTCAATGATTATTTAGTATAGAAAGGGTTAATAATGGACTGGTCATCGCTCAGTGGATGGTTCGGTTCTTGCTAACACTTCCGTGACTGGGGCTCCTTGAAATTTTGCAAAAACCTGTGCCAATGAACTCTTTTATATATGCGAGTCTCCTACTGGTAGCCTCGCATATATAAGAGCATATACATTGGCCTAACAATATTGACTAAGAATCCAACCAACCACAAGCCTCCGCCAATGAGACGACACTCTGGATTGGTCGAGACATAACCTGATATATCGGGATAATAACCTGATATATCAGGATACGTAACCTGATATATCAGGATAATAACCTGATATATCAGGATACATAACCTGATATATCAGGATAATAACCTGATATATCAGGATACGTAACCTGATATATCAGGATACGTAACCTGATATATCAGGATAATAACCTGATATATCAGGATACGTAACCTGATATATCAAGATAATAACCTGATATGTCAGGATACGTAACCTGATATATCAGGATACGTAACCTGATATATCAGGATAATAACCTGATATATCAGGATACGTAACCTGATATATCAGGATAATAACCTGATATATCATGATACGTAACCTGATATATCAGGATAATAACCTGATATATCAGGATACGTAACCTGATATATCAGGATACTAACCTGATATATCAGGATAGGTAACCTGATATATCAGGAAACTAACTGAAGAGGAGGTGGCGGTTCCAGGCCGCCGTAGATTTCGACGAAGCGGACCGAATTTGCGAAACATGCAATGAAATCGACAATTATTTACTGTACTTCTTCTGTCAGACGAGCGCGCCCTATTCTACGAGAACATATCACCCAATCTGTTAAACATCCCCAACGAGAAACTATTTAAACAAATAATGATCAGCAGCGACTCAAAAACTATGCGGGCTTTGGGGCACACTTTGTCCACTATATATGGATTGAAAAAGAAAGGGGTTTGGCAACAGAGTAACGACTCTTAAATCGAGTACAACAAAAAAGGAACAAAGATTCTTCGACTTGAGACCATGTCAGTGTTGCCAGTATCAACTCTGAATGGTATGTTTGCCAATCGTCTACATATATTATCTGAACGTATGATAGGCATATACCGGTATAACATATGTATATTGTCATATATAAGCATATACCGCCATATATCATTGTTGTTACATTGTACTTTGTTTCATGTAATCCGTCCATTTTGTCTTGTTATTCTGTGTTCATGTACATTTGACCATATATGGTGTAACGTACAAATAAACATGATTGATTGATTGATTGATTGGTAAGTCATGTGTTTATTCGTGTTGTTTTCCAGCCTGTGTTCGAGAAAATAATCCCATAACGGGCTTATTTTAATGAGCGAAATAAGCTCATATTGGAATTATTAAGACTCATTATATATGTATGCTATATTTGAACCTAAAACAAGGATGTTAAAACAGTCCAATGTGGGATTATTTCCATAAGAAATAAGCCCATATTGGTATTATTTAATCCACCTTTATTCATACAGAGGTATAATTTAACTTAATATGTATACATGTACGCTATATATATGGACCTATAAACGCGGCTTTTTAAACAGACAATATCAGACTGTTCTATCGAACTAGTCCCATATTGGTATTATTCAATCTAATTTGTTTTTATCGCAACATATCCTCATGTAAATAGGTTCAAATTTGACCTTTAAGTATTCACATAGGTTCTTTTGATTCTGATATAAGTCCACAGTAAGCTTATAGCCATTATTCGGTTGAATGGCGAGGGCAGCATTGACTATAAAGAGCTTGAATCTGGTAGGTTGTGTCGATGAAAAAAGCTAGATTAATAATACTGATATGGGTTTATTTCAGTAAAAACAATACAATTAGGGTAGCTTTGGTAAGTAAGTGATAAACTAAGGTAGATAAAATAATGCCAATATGGGCTTATTTCTTATGTAAATAGTCCCATATTGTACCGTTTTAAACAGCCTATTCCCCAAATTCCCGCACATTATCTGCTTATATAAAAAGTTAATATTCTAGGTAGATAATCTGCTTATGAACGCTCTCATTTTGAGTCGATAATGTGCTGAAAATTATACCAAATTAGTCACATTATCGCCTCATAATGGAACAAATCTAAGCAGATTATGAGCGGACAATGACACAACTAAGCCAACCCACAGCTTATCAGATGTACGCACTTTAAAGACATATTATGGACTTGTACGGGTATGTGAAACTGATAAGTTAGCATTCAGGCGCTATGTCAAGTAAATCGACCGTACCTCTCCATAGAAATCATCGTCTGAACTACGCTCAATTGTAAATATTTACTTCTGGAATCGGGACTATTGGCGACAATACGGGCTTATATCATATTATTATGTGCCTATTTTCACGAGAACAGTCTTGAGTTGGTTTATTTGTGTTGTATTCCACAACACAAATTGCAAAAATAATCATAAGATGTTCTTATCGCATATTGAAATATCCCATATAGGGCTGTTATAATAATCAAATAATCAAATAATGACAATATGCAGCTTGTTCTCGTAAAAATAAGCTCATAACGGGCTTATTTTAATGAGCGAATTAAGCTCATATACTGCCATTATTGAACCTAAACGCGATTTTTAAAGCAGTCAAATGTTGGACTATTTCTATGTAAGCCCATATTGGTATTATTTAATCTACTTTTTTTCATCTCAACATATCCTCAGGTTTATATTGGACCTAAATATTCACACAGTTCATATTGGACTTATTTTATTCTGAAATAAGCCCACGGTGAGCGTATACCAGTTATTCCGTAGAATGGCGCGGGCCACAGTGAAAATACCTTCTAAAGAGCGTGAATCTAGTAAGTTATCTCGATGAGAATAGGTAGATAGATTAAATAGTGCCAATATTGGCATATTTCGTATGGAAATAGTCCCATGTTAGACTGTCTTAAAACCCGCATTTTCTGTCCATATCGTATACTGCGGTTAAATAATGGCAATATTTAGTTCATAATAACATGGCGTTTATGTGCTTATTTTCACGAGAACAGTCTGCATGTTGACATTATTTGAAAACTGAAATACGCTCCATAAGGCCTAAACGCTAGTTATTAAAACAGCCTTACATGTACATGTATATGGGTTATTTCAATATGAGGAAAACCCGTATTGTGCTTATTTTCACGAGAACACGATTAAACAACTCAAGACTTGTCATGCTGTTCTCATGAAAATAAGTACAAAACGGACATATTTTAATGCGCGATATAAGCTGATATTGGAATTATTTTGCCACAATATACGCTCAATATGGATCTAACACACTGTTTTTATAAATAAAGCAGTACAATATGGGATTATTTCCATACATATCAAGCCCAAATTGAAATGATTTAATCTGCCTCTTTTCATCGACACGACTTACCAATTTCACGATCTTTATAATGTTTTCACTGCGGCCATAACGGAATAACGATTTAAGCTCACTATGGAGTTATTTCATAATCAAATTATTTTAAATATCAACCTATGCGAATAGCTACATGTAGGTCCAATTTGAACCTATTTGCACGACGATGTGTTTCATCCTGTTCTCGTAAAAAATAAGCACATAACGCTGCGAAACGGGCTTATTTTAATGAGCGAATTAAGCTCCCATTGTCATTATTTAACAACCGAAACTTGTTTATCGACATGCAGCCTGTTCTCCCAAAAACCCGCAGATTATCTGCTTATTTTAGTCACATTATCGACTGCCAATGAGTCGATTGTAATCAGATTGTGTGCAGAAAATGACACAAATATGCCAACTCACGGCTTTCATGTGTATGTTCTTTATAGCATGTGTTTTCAATGTGGCCGCGCCATAAAACGAAATGACGGATATGATCTATTATCTGCTTATTTCACAATAAAATGTACCTATTTCACATTATAGGCGGATCATGTGCCTATTTGAGGGAGGATATGTTGCGACACGACATACCAGATTCACGCTCTTTATAATGTGTTTTAACTGCGGCTCGCTTCATTCAACTAAATAACGGGTATAAACTCACTAATGGCTTATTTCCGAATCAATTACGTCCATTGAAACATATGTTAATATGTATGCCCAATATGAACCTATTTTCGCGAGGATAAGTTGCGATGAAAAACGGTAGATTTAAAGGTACTCAATCCGTAAAGAGGGTCCCCATCTCAACAGATTCCAACAACAACAATCCGATCAGAGGGTCCTATATTACTATTTCTTTGGCTTTGGGGGTAAAAAATATTTGATTCGAGTCGAGGAACCCATCAAACAAAGCTCAGAGTTATTAGATATTGATTTTTGAAATTTGTTAATTGCTCAAGATGAGTACTAATAACTGCCGTCAATTTGGTAACCTGCTCGAGATTTTACGCCAAAACTCTATTCAAACAGACAAGGATGGATAACTCTATAATCAAGTGGTAATAATAACGAAATTTTGACTGTCTTCTGGGCCAGAAAGAATTCCCGATAATGAAAAATAATAGATTTCTAAAATCGATATCTAACAAATCTGAGCTTTGATGGGTGACTTCCTCGACTCGAATCAAATATTTTTGACCCCCGAAGCCATTGAAATAGTAATTGAGAGGAGTTTTATCGGATTGAGTACCTTTAATAATGACAATATGGGAGATAGTCCCATATTGGACTGTTTTATAAACTGAGTTTTAGGTCCATATAGAGCGTATATTGTGATTAAATAATACCAATAGGGGCTTATATCGCTCATTAAAATAAGACCGTAACGTGCTTATTTTTATGGAAACCATACATGTACTCCCATAGTGTACGTTTATCTCCACACAGAGCCTATATTGCTATGAGCTTATTTCGCTCATTAAAATAAGCCGGGAGTGTGGCTATTTTCACGAGAACAGGCTGTGAAGTAGCATATACATGTACTATACATTCCTTTTTCATATACATATGTTGTACTTCCGTATATATTCATATTAAAATATTCTTCATATTTCATACAGAATACTATATCATTATGTCCATGCAGTGTATCACAACTACAATTTACCATATCTTATCCTAATTTAATTAAAGGTTTAAACCAAAACATAGTTCGTACTTTAATTGGGTCGGGTTGTTCCGGGTCGCTTGGTGTCGGTTGTGCCTGGGGCGGATGGTCCCGTTCCTGTATATACAAGTATATACATGTGTATATAGTACATCTGACTACAGACCGAATCGGGACCACATGGACAACTCGCGCGGGTGTATGTTAGGGTGGGTTGTCCAGATTTTCCGGGGCTGGTTGTCTCACGTTTTTATTAGCTCACCTGAGACGAAGTCTCCGGTGGAGCTATTGTCATCACTCTTCGTCCGTCGTCCGTCCATCGTCCGTCCGTCCGTCCATCCGTCCGTCTACAATTCTTTGAACATCTTCTCCTCTGGAACCATGAAACCGAATGGGTTCATATTTGGTGTGTATGTTTCCAAGGTGACTCTCATTCAGATTTGTTCAAATGAGGACACTGGGTCAAATAGTTGCGAAGCCAGGGCCATAACTCTTTGCCACCATAGTAATTCTTACAACGACTTCTCAAATTTCATTGGGCCGAATGGGTTCGTATTTGATACAAAGGGTCCTTGGGGGACTGTTATTCAGATTTGTTCAAATGAGGTCACTGGATCGAATGTGGGCGGAGCCAGGACATAACTAAAAAAAACAATTTAATTAAGATTTTTTGAATTCTCACCTTGCTCAATTTAACAATCCAAAAAATTAGTTTTTAAACATTATATGAAATTTTAAAAAAGTGACACCATTATAACATCTGCAGAGTTATGAAACTTTAATCTTTAATGAAATTACAGAAATATTCCATTACCCATCCCCCATCCCATATGGCCCAGACCCACCCCACCCTGCACCCTGCACCCAACCAACATCCCTTCCAACGGATATCATCTCCAGCTTCCAACTTTAATACCTGTTCTATTAAAGTTGCAGATATATCTTTGTGGATAGACAGAGAGAGACACATGTCATTAATCTAGATTACAATAAAATGTCATCTGGCAGCTTGTGTAAACATTACTGCTAGCAATTTTAAACAAACTGCCTGAATTTAGTGTCTGACATTTGCATAATGAGGTCCCCAGAGGGTGAATTTCGTGTTGCAACCCTGTACAGCAGGCTAGCATCACCAAATACACCCTCCATGGACCTAATTCTGCTTAGGCATCATCTTCTGGGAAGTATCTTAAGTATCAAATTGAAATTTTGTTTTAGTTACTTTTTTACTTTTCCCCTTCAGTTCAGTTTCTATGCCCCCCCTAATTTGCAGAAGATAAAATGCATAATTGATGCGCTCAATGGGTGTGCATTACAAACTTCAACTTTAGAACTTAAATCTGTTCCTATATAGGTTTCCCATGGCTGGTGAGGCCTAATCAGACTGAGGATGAATCTGGTGATGCTAGCACACCTTGCGGAATATTGTCATTAAATTCACCATTTGGGGACCTCATTCTGCAAATGTCTGACACACTATATGCAGACATGGCTGGCATATTATTTTCTTAACCACCGCTTATCCAGATGAAATCATACCCTGATTTTTCAAAGAAACATGGGGGGGGGGGGGGTATATTGGATTGAATTTGTCTTATGTCTGTCAGGCGGTCCTTCCACTCGTCTGTCTGTTGGGATGTCTATCCATCCGTCTATCAACAATTGTTTTCTTCTCCATATTAAAGACCAAATATGTTTATATATTTCAGTGTGCATGTTCCCTAGGTGACTCACAATCAGATTTGTTCAAATAAGTTCATCATATCAAAAAGGTGCGAAGCTAGGGCCATAACTCTTTCCTCCATAGTAAATCTTAAAATTTCTTCTCAAGAACCATTGAGCCTATATTAGCTTATATTTGGTATGGATGGGCCTTGGGTTACCGGGTTCAGATTTGTTCAAATTGGGTCATTTTAGGAAATGAGGTCCCCATAGGGTGAATTCGTTGATGCTTTTCCAACTTGGGGAATAGTGTCATTAAATTCACCTTTTGTGGACCTCATTCTGCAAAGATCAGACATACTAAATACAGACTTGGCTGTTCCAATATTATTTTCTTAACCACGTACCACTTATCCAGGTGAAATCATACCCTATTGGATATTGGGGGGGGGGGGTATATTGATATTACTAGATGAATGGATCTCATAGATGGGGATTCACATTTGTTCTAATAGGGGCACAGATAAGAGATTTAACTCTCCTATATCCTTGTACTAGTTGTAAAATTCAACCTAAGAGGGGTGTGCAAAATGATTTCTGTGAACTTAGTACTGTGGTATGGTTGTCTTCTGTAAAATGTAAGAGGTTGGAGATTTGTCAGTGGTGTTCAATTAGAAATTTCAAGTTGAAGAGCCCTGCTCATCGGAGAACCTCCATCTATGTCCCATTCTTCTCAGTCTTTACAGTCTGGTGAGCGACCCACAGTCATTGACTGTCTTGTTAAATATTTGTTGTCATCTTCACATTTTTTGTTTATTTATTCTTGGAAATGTAATTTTCATATTTTAAGACACTACTATATTACACGATTTGATATCCCAATATATTATTATCTTAAATTATTTGCCATCGTTTTGTCGACGTATTCGGTAGTATACGGATGGCGACGAGGTCGGTATTTGAGATTGGACACCTGAGAACTATCTGAATATGAACACCAAGTAACAGTCTGTTTATGTGAAACTGAGCTTATTTTAAAATTGCGCGAAATAAGCTCATGTTGGCAATATTTGAAAACTTAAATAAGCTCTATATGGGCCTAAACGAATAGGGTACAGGAAGGTAACACCCTGATTGTATAGATTACCCAGGGTATCCCCCCTGAGTGTATAGAATACCCCGGTTTACATGGCCCAATTCAAGTTAAATATACCGACATTAATATTAAAAAACATATTTTGTCCTTCACCTGAGCCCAAATATGATTTTAAAGACAAGGGTGCTGTATGATTTATCATGGGTGCTGTTGGTGTTGTGCCAGTCTCAGTAAACTTAGCGTACATTTGCTCCCAGAGTTGCGCACGGTACGAGCGCGACTAGCAATTGTACTTCGAAATTCATTACGACTGGTGTTGTGCCACCTGCTCACCATTAAATCACTCCCAGGTGCGCAAACTTTTGCAAACCTTCTTATACTGATGCACATCTTTCCAAAAACACTACTAGTAAGAGACATAGAAGTAGATACATATAATGGGTCACATGGCTCAATTCAACTTGACCATTAAAAAACCCAAATATTCCCCTCCCCCTGACCAAAGCCCAAATTCCCATTGCCTCTATATATTCTAAAGTGAACTGTGGAATCCTTTTCAGAATGGGTATAGTCTGGGAGATGGCTGACTCTGAAATGTTTTCATAGGCACGGGTGCTGTATGGTTTTATCATGGGTGCTGTGGGTGTTGGGCAGTCTCCATACCCTTAAAACCCACTGAGGAGCCCAAACTTTGTGCAAACTATTTGCATAGATGCATACCTATCCACAAACAACAAAAGTGTTGGAAGTATATACATATAATGGGTCATATGGCCCAATTCAAGTTAAATATACCAATTTAACTTGAATTGTCATGGGTGCTGTGGGTGTTGGGCTGTCTCCATACCCTTAAAACCCACTAAGGAGCCCAAACCTTTGCAAATCTTCTTATACTGATGCAGATATTTCCAAAAACACTAGGAGACCTAGAAGTATATACCTATACAGGACCCAATTCCAGTTAAATATACCAATATAACCATTAAAAAAAACAAATATCCCCCCTGACTAGAGCCCAAAATCCCATTCAGGTGTCCAAATATTTTTTCCCCATTGCCTCTATATATTCTAGAGTGAAATGTGGAATCATTTACAGAATGGGTATAGTCTGAGAGATGGCTGACTCAGAAATATGTTTTCATAGGCACGGGTGCTGTATGGTTTTATCATGGGTGCTGTGGGTGTTGGGCTGTCTCAATACCCCTAAAACCCACTGAGGAGCCCAAACTTTGTGCAAACCATTTGCATAGATGCATACCTATCCACAAACAACAAAAGTGTTGGAAGTAGATACATATAATAGGTCATATGGCCCAATTCAAGTTAAATATACCAATTTAACTTGAATTGTCATGGGTGCTGTGGGTGTTGGGCTGTCTCCATACCCTTAAAACCCACTAAGGAGCCCAAACTTTTGCAAATCTTCTTATACTGATGCAGATATTTCCAAAATCACTAGGAGACCTAGAAGTATATACCTTTACAGGACCCAATTCCAGTTAAATATACCAATTTAACCATTAAAAAACCAAATATCCCCCCTGAATAGAGCCCAAAATCCCATTCAGGTGCCCAAATATTTTTTCCCCATTGCCTCTATATATTCTAGAGTGAAGTGTGGAATCATTTACAGAATGGGTATAGTCTGAGAGATGGCTGACTCAGAAATATATTTTCATTGGCACGGGTGCTGTATGGTTTTATCATGGGTGCTGTGGGTGTTGGGCTGTCTCAATACCCGTAAAACCCACTGAGGAGCCCAAACTTTGTGCAAACCTTTTGCATAGATGCATACCTATCCACAAACAACAAAAGTGTTAGAAGTAGATACATATAATGGGTCATATGGCCCAATTCAAGTTAAATATACCAATTTAACTTGAATTGTCATGGGTGCTATGGGTGTTGGGCTGTCTCCATACCGTTAAAACCCACTAAGGAGCCCAAACTTTTGCAAATCTTCTTATACTGATGCAGATATTTCCAAAATCACTAGGAGACCTAGAAGTATATACATTTACAGGACCCAATTCCAGTTAAATATACCAATTTAACCATTAAAAAACCCAAATATCCCCCCTGAATAGAGCCCAAAATCCCATTCAGGTGCCCAATTATTTTTTTCCCATTGCCTCTATATATTCTAGAGTGAAATGTGGAATCATTTACAGAATGGGTATAGTCTGAGAGATGGCTGACTCAGAAATATGTTTTCATAGGCACGGGTGCTGTATGGTTTTATCATGGGTGCTGTGGGTGTTGGGCTGTCTCAATACCCTTAAAACCCACTGAGGAGCCGAAACTTTGTGCAAACCATTTGCATAGATGCATACCTATCCACAAACAACAAAAGTGTTGGAAGTAGATACATATAATGGGTCATATGGCCCAATTCAAGTTAAATATACCAATTTAACTTGAATTGTCATGGGTGCTGTGGGTGTTGGGCTGTCTCCATACCCTTAAAACCCACTAAGGAGCCCAAACTTTTGCAAATCTTCTTATACTGATGCAGATATTTCCAAAATCACTAGGAGACCTAGAAGTATATACCTTTACAGGACCCAATTCCAGTTAAATATACCAATTTAACCATTTAAAAAACCAAATATCCCCCCTGAATAGAGCCCAAAATGCCATTCAGGTGCCCAAATATTTTTTTCCCATTGCCTCTATATATTCTAGAGTGAAATGTGGAATCATTTACAGAATGGGTATATTCTGAGAGATGGCTGACTCAGAAATATGTTTTCATAGGCACGGGTGCTGTATGGTTTTATCATGGGTGCTGTGGGTGTTGGGCTGTCTCAATACCCTTAAAACCCACTGAGGAGCCCAAACTTTGTGCAAACCATTTGCACAGATGCATACCTATCCACAAACAACAAAAGTGTTGGAAGTAGATACATATAATGGGTCATATGGCCCAATTCAAGTTAAATATACCAATTTAACTTGAATTGTCATGGGTGCTGTGGGTGTTGGGCTGTCTCCATACCCTTAAAACCCACTAAGGAGCCCAAACTTTTGCAAATATTCTTATACTGATGCAGATATTTCCAAAATCACTAGGAGACCTAGAAGTATATACCTTTACAGGACCCAATTCCAGTTAAATATACCAATTTAACCATTAAAAAACCCAAATATCCCCCCAGAATAGAGCCCAAAATCCCATTCAGGTGCCCAAATATTTTTTTCCCATTGCCTCTATATATTCTAGAGTGAAATGTGGAATCATTTACAGAATGGGTATAGTCTGAGAGATGGCTGACTCAGAAATATGTTTTCATAGGCACGGGTGCTGTATGGTTTTATCATGGGTGCTGTGGGTGTTGGGCTGTCTCAATACCCTTAAAACCCACTGAGGAGCCCAAACTTTGTGCAAACCATTTGCATAGATGCATACCTATCCACAAACAACAAAAGTGTTGGAAGTAGATACATATAATGGGTCATATGGACCAATTCAAGTTAAATATACCAATTTAACTTGAATTGTCATGGGTGCTGTGGGTGTTGGGCTGTCTCCATACCCTTAAAACCCACTAAGGAGCCCAAACTTTTGCAAATCTTCTTATACTGATGCAGATATTTCCAAAAACACTAGGAGACCTAGAAGTATATACCTATACAGGACCCAATTCCAGTTAAATATACCAATTTAACCATTAAAAAAACCAAATATTCCCCCCTGACTAGAGCCCAAAATCCCATTCAGGTGCCCAAATATTTTTTCCCATTGCCTCTATATATTCTAGAGTGAAATGTGGAATCATTTACAGAATGGGTATAGTCTGAGAGATGGCTGACTCAGAAATATGTTTTCATAGGCACGGGTGCTGTATGGTTTTATCATGGGTGCTGTGGGTGTTGGGCTGTCTCAATACCCTTAAAACCCACTGAGGAGCCCAAACTTTGTGCAAACCATTTGCATAGATGCATACCTATCCACAAACAACAAAAGTGTTGGAAGTAGATACATATAATGGGTCATATGGCCCAATTCAAGTTAAATATACCAATTTAACTTGAATTGTCATGGGTGCTGTGGGTGTTGGGCTGTCTCCATACCCTTAAAACCCACTAAGGAGCCCAAACTTTTGCAAATCTTCTTATACTGATGCAGATATTTCCAAAATCACTAGGAGACCTAGAAGTATATACCTTTACAGGACCCAATTCCAGTTAAATATACCAATTTAACCATTTAAAAAACCAAATATCCCCCCTGAATAGAGCCCAAAATGCCATTCAGGTGCCCAAATATTTTTTTCCCATTGCCTCTATATATTCTAGAGTGAAATGTGGAATCATTTACAGAATGGGTATAGTCTGAGAGATGGCTGACTCAGAAATATGTTTTCATAGGCACGGGTGCTGTATGGTTTTATCATGGGTGCTGTGGGTGTTGGGCTGTCTCAATACCATTAAAACCCACTGAGGAGCCCAAACTTTGTGCAAACCATTTGCACAGATGCATACCTATCCACAAACAACAAAAGTTTTGGAAGTAGATACATATAATGGGTCATATGGCCCAATTCAAGTTAAATATACCAATTTAACTTGAATTGTCATGGGTGCTGTGGGTGTTGGGCTGTCTCCATACCCTTAAAACCCACTAAGGAGCCCAAACTTTTGCAAATCTTCTTATACTGATGCAGATATTTCCAAAATCACTAGGAGACCTAGAAGTATATACCTTTACAGGACCCAATTCCAGTTAAATATACCAATTTAAGTTATTTAACCATTAAAAAACCCAAATATCCCCCCTGAATAGAGCCCAAAATCCCATTCAGGTGCCCAAATATTTGTTTCCCATTGCCTCTATATATTCTAGAGTGAAATGTGGAATCATTTACAGAATGGGTATAGTCTGAGAGATGGCTGACTCAGAAATATGTTTTCATAGGCACGGGTGCTGTATGGTTTTATCATGGGTGCTGTGGGTGTTGGGCTGTCTCAATACCCTTAAAACCCACTGATGAGCCCAATCTTTGTGCAAACCATTTGCATAGATGCATACCTATCCACAAACAACAAAAGTGTTGGAAGTAGATACATATAATGGGTCATATGGCCCAATTCAAGTTAAATATACCAATTTAACTTGAATTGTCATGGGTGCTGTGGGTGTTGGGCTGTCTCCATACCCTTAAAACCCACTAAGGAGCCCAAACTTTTGCAAATCTTCTTATACTGATGCAGATATTTCCAAAAACACTAGGAGACCTAGAAGTATATACCATTACAGGACCCAATTCTAGTTAAATATACCAATTTAACCATTAAAAAAACCAAATATCCCCCTGAATAGAGCCCAAAATCCCATTCAGGTGCCCAAATATTTTTTCCCCATTGCCTCTATATATTCTAGAGTGAAATGTGGAATCATTTACAGAATGGGTATAGTCTGAGAGATGGCTGACTCAGAAATATGTTTTCATAGGCACGGGTGCTGTATGGTTTTATCATGGGTGCTGTGGGTGTTGGGCTGTCTCAATACCCTTAAAACCCACTGAGGAGCCCAAACTTTGTGCAAACCATTTGCATAGATGCATACCTATCCACAAACAACAAAAGTGTTGGAAGTAGATACATATAATGGGTCATATGGCCCAATTCAAGTTAAATATACCAATTTAACTTGAATTGTCATGGGTGCTGTGGGTGTTGGGCTGTCTCCATACCCTTAAAACCCACTAAGGAGCCCAAACTTTTGCAAATCTTCTTATACTGATGCAGATATTTCCAAAAACACTAGGAGACCTAGAAGTATATACCATTACAGGACCCAATTCCAGTTAAATATACCAATTTAACCATTAAAAAAACCAAATATCCCCCCTGACTAGAGCCCAAAATCCCATTCAGGTGCCCAAATATTTGTTCCCATTGCCTCTATATATTCTAGAGTGAAATGTGGAATCATTTACAGAATGGGTATAGTCTGAGAGATGGCTGACTCAGAAATATGTTTTCATAGGCACGGGTGCTGTATGGTTTTATCATGGGTGCTGTGGGTGTTGGGCTGTCTCAATACCCTTAAAACCCACTGAGGAGCCCAAACTTTGTGCAAACCATTTGCACAGATGCATACCTATCCACAAACAACAAAAGTGTTGGAAGTAGATACATATAATGGGTCATATGGACCAATTCAAGTTAAATATACCAATTTAACTTGAATTGTCATGGGTGCTGTGGGTGTTGGGCTGTCTCCATACCCTTAAAACCCACTAAGGAGCCCAAACTTTTGCAAATCTTCTTATACTGATGCAGATATTTCCATAAACACTAGGAGACCTAGAAGTATATACCTATACAGGACCCACTTCCAGTTAAATATACCAATTTAACCATTAAAAAAACCAAATATCCCCCCCTGACTAGAGCCCAAAATCCCATTCAGGTGCCCAAATAATTTTTTTCCCATTGCCTCTATATATTCTAGAGTGAAATGTGGAATCATTTACAGAATGGGTATAGTCTGAGAGATGGCTGACTCAGAAATATGTTTTCATAGGCACGGGTGCTGTATGGTTTTATCATGGGTGCTGTGGGTGTTGGGCTGTCTCAATACCCTTAAAACCCACTGAGGAGCCCAAACTTTGTGCAAACCATTTGCACAGATGCATACCTATCCACAAACAACAAAAGTGTTGGAAGTAGATACATATAATGGGTCATATGGCCCAATTCAAGTTAAATATACCAATTTAACTTGAATTGTCATGGGTGCTGTGGGTGTTGGGCTGTCTCTATACCCTTAAAACCCACTAAGGAGCCCAAACTTTTGCAAATCTTCTTATACTGATGCAGATATTTCCAAAAACACTAGGAGACCTAGAAGTATATACCTATACAGGACCCAATTCCAGTTAAATATACCAATTTAACCATTAAAAAAAACAAATATCCCCCCTGACTAGAGCCCAAAATCCCATTCAGGTGCCCAAATATTTTTTTCCAATTGCCTCTATATATTCTAGAGTGAGATGTGGAATCATTTACAGAATGGGTATAGTCTGAGAGATGGCTGACTCAGAAATATGTTTTCATAGGCACGGGTGCTGTATGGTTTTATCATGGGTGCTGTGGGTGTTGGGCAGTCTCCAGACCCTTAAAACCCACTGCGGAGCCCAAACTTTATGAATCTGAATCTGAATCTTGTACGGCACAGTATCCTTTCAGACGTATAAGTGCCGGGTGCATAGATGCATACCTATCCACAAACAACAAAAGTGTTGGAAGTAGATACATATAATGGGTCATATGGCCCAATTCAAGTTAAATATACCAATTTAACTTGAATTGTCATGGGTGCTGTGGGTGTTGGGCTGTCTCCATACCCTTAAAACCCACTAAGGAGCCCATACTTTGTGCAAACTATTTGTATATAGATGCATACCTATCCACAAACAACAACAACAGTGTCTATAGTATAGTATTTGAGGAGCATTGCCATTATGGAATTTATTCTGTCATTTGTCAACTATTTACAGCTTATTTTTTTATAATAATAACTAAACACCTTATGAGATGTCTGGAAAATAATGATATATTATTGTGACCCATTATAGGTATATAACTGTAAGGAAACACAGATTTATAAAACTTTAGTCATGTTATCTGAGAGATAGATGTCTTTGTTAGCTATTCTGGTCATTACTGTATACTGTTATTCTGAAATTACGATCTTGCGCCGTTGCGCATGCCCGCCCGGATGTTTACATTATTAGCGGTGTTTGTATACAATCGGTTTGTTATGGGTGGGTGGTTGGTCTCCGAGCTCGAGCTTTATGTCTCTCACTTTTTATGCTTTTGTTTACATAACAATGGTCAAACATATGACAATAACATACTGTTTATGTGATATTTCTTATTTGTATACGGACAAAGTCTGTCTACATTTTGATGTTCTTTCTGTTTGTGGCGGTTTTTGACGGGTGGAAATATTTTCACAGGATACCACCGCCAAGGCCAACCGTACCTTTAATCGGGTTTCTATATAAAGTATAATTTATATTAGTAAATATCAACAAATGCTAAATTACGCAAGATAACAGTCATGGAGAAATTTTATGAAATTATTGTTAGATGATAGCGCGAATACACCTCAACATCACAAGTATCTTTATTGCTCAGGGATGTAGTGCAATCCTGTAACATAAGGTTCATAGTTACGGTAGCCCATAAATGCCACGGCAAAATTTTTTTTTTACATTCACGGTAAAGTAAACTGTTCACTCACGGCAACACAAACTTCTCACTCACGGCATAATGAAGATTTCACCACGGCAAAACAAAACTGATACGTATAACATAGAGCGTTTACTTTTAAAATATCAGCATTTTATGGGCTGCACGTTATGAAGGGTGTATCAACTTCAAATATTAGTCTTACAATGGATAGCGTTAATCAGTATTTTCCCTTTTGTCGCTTACAATACAGAGCGTTTTATCATTATGTATCCTCTATCAAATTCGAAACTGGCGTTTGTAATATAGAGCGTTAAAGGCACGTGCGGCCTTAATTGTCGAAAATATTCATATTTGTTCCAAACACCGTAAACAGAAAAACATTAAAACGCATACAGTTCCGTTCATTTCGTCCAATTTGGCCGTTTACTTCATGTCTGTTTTTCATCTGACGTGTGTGTCGAATAAATGATGTGGAGGATTTATGTAAATGTTAGCCCAAACTACATTTCCAAGTAACGATGGTTTTGTTGTTTATTTTGAGGAATAATACCGCGTCAGATGAATTCAGCCCAAATATGTTAACAGTTGTCGTGTAAAACATTCGGCGGTAGGTTAGCGTTATTTAGTATTTGTGGATGTCCTTTAACATGGGGAAAATAGACTACTGCGCTTGAACGAGCATGTGAATTTGTCGTTTTTAATGTATAGCAACTTGATAATCAATAACAGAGGCATTCTCTGTCAAATATGGTCGCTCTATTTACGGTATTAATTGCGGAACTTTCTAAAGTAAACTACGCGTAAACGGATACATACGGTAAAGTATAGAAGGTGCCGGAATCGGCCTAATCGCCCCAGGGCCAACTCGCCCCAGTCGACGTGTGTCAATTCGGTACCTACTATAACATGTACCCGAGGATGAGTCCGGCTCGGAATAAAATATGTATACGGGTGTTATATAGCGTTTTGTCCGTTGTTTCTCTATGAATTTTATTGAAATTTGGTGTATATGTCCGGGCTGGGACATGGAATACAACAACGTTTGAATTGTTTTTAAATTTACAAATTTGTTGATTTTATTCATTTCTTTTTTCGTTCTGAAAACACACTATAAAGTGTTTATAATATAATAACGAACACGAGACATACAAAATATATAAACTGTTAACAAAAAATATCAAATTCAATACATGACAAAGATGACTCAGTGGAGTTTATAAAGTGAACATAAAAACATTGAGGTAAGAATCTTTTTAAGGAATGCAACTTTATTTAATGATAATAAACACATAAATTAAAATAACAAACATGAGACATACATAATTTATAAACTGTTAACAAAAGATATCAAACTCAATACATGACAAAGATGACTCAGTGAAGTTTATAAAGTGAACATAAAAATATTAAGGTAAGAATCTTTTTAAGCATTATCAAACCGTTTAGCACAGACCACAGTCCACTTCACTCATCCGATCATCACCAAACTTCATATTTATCTTGATATTGATATATTAGATGAGAGCTATCAAATATTTTTTTAATTTCATAGGAAAAAATGATCGCCAGCGGCCATATTGCATTTACGTTATATGTTATCGCGTTATGTCGATATCTAGTATTACTTAGAAATTTCACCTTTCCAGATTCATAATTGCTCCATTGACTGTAACAGATGAAATTATTCCCCTCTTCGGATAGAGTGTCACTGAAACTTTATTTTGTCAGACTGTCTGTATAATCACTGATTATATATGGCAATAATCTGTAATAAGATGTAGCACTATTTTATTTTATATTTACACGCAGTGCTGTTTTTATACAACAATTCTACCCCCCTAGATCATCATGTGATCGACCATACATCGCGCGAGGACCTGGTTGAATTAAGGGGGTTTTATGGACCACTTCTGTCCTCAAGCTAGATTATACTTATGACATTTAATGGCATGTCTAACGTGGAGGGTTAGATATGCTTGAGAAACCACCACTCTTTAATTCACACCAAGTTCTCAGCTGTCATGAACCCATAGCCATGATATATGGTTTATTTTATGTATACTAGTAATATAGTTATTTTCAGTACCTTTATATGTTTAGGCGTGAATGACGTCATTAATTTTTACAATACCATGAAACAGAATTTCGACGCGATGAAAATCCGGACAAGAAAAATGGGTTAAAAATCAAGTGACTTCTGCTCCGCTTTTGCCAAGCATTGTGGGAAAATTGATCCAGAGGTCACAGGTCGAGGAGTTCAGAATGCCGCTGATACATTGTACATTCTCAACTGTCCCTACCAAAGGACCGGCATCATTATAGTGTGATATATAGGTTGTACCTTTGGTTTGATCTTTATGAAATTTGTCATGAATGTTGACATTGACATGTAGATGGGAACGAATCATTGTGGGGTCATTCGGCCAAAAAAACATGGCTGCTGGCGGCCATCTTAGATTTCAAAATTCAATCTATTGGCGGGGGCTACAGGTCGTACTGTTAGTCTGATCATCATGAAATTTGTCATGAAGGTTAATATTGACATGTAGATGGGAACGAGTCATTTTGGGGTCGTTCGGCCAAAAATCATGGCCGCCAGCAGCCATCTTCGATTTTACTCTTTGCGTGACTAAATCCTTTGGCGCGGGCTACAGGTCGTAGCTTTGATCGAAAGATCATGAAATTTGTCATGGATATTAACAATGACATGTAGATGGGAACGAGTCATTTTGGGGTCGTTCGGCCGAAAAATATGGCCACCAGCAGCCATCTTGGATTTTACTCTTTGCATGACTAAATCCTTTGGCGCGGGCTACAGGTCGTACCTTGGTCTAATCTTTATGAAATTTGTCATGAATGTTGACATTGACATGTACATGTAGATGGGAATGAGTCATTTTGGGGTCATTCGGCCAAAAAATATGGCCGATGGCAGCCATCTTGGATTTCAAGATTCAATCCATTGGCGCGGGCTACAGGTCGTACTGTTCGTCTGATCCGCATGAAATTTGTCATGGATGTTAATAATGACATGTAGATGGCAACGAGTCGTTTTGGGGTCATTCTGTCCAAAAACATGGCCGCCAGCAGCCATCTTGGATTTTACTCTTTGCATGACTAAATCCTTTCGCGCGGGCCATTTTGGATTTCAAAATTCAATCCATTGGCGCGGTCTACAGGTCGTACTGTTCGTCTGATCATCATGAAGTTTGTAGGTCGTAGCTTTGGTCAGATCTTCATAAAATTTGTCATGGATGTTAACAATGACACGTAGATGGGAACGAGTCCTTTTGGGGTCAATTGGCCAAAAAACATGGCCGCCAGCAGCCATCTTGTAATTTACTCTTTGCATCACTAAATCCTTTGGCGCAGGTTAGACATTTCAATTAGCACCTTTCCTATTCCCCTACCTAAGTTGAGCTACAGTGTCATTGGCACTTTCATTTCATAATTTGTACTATTTTTAATTATTGTTTTTAATTATAAGTCGCATGCTTATGGTCGTTGGTTTTTTACTTTTGTTTTTAGTAATATTCTTGGTCACATGCAGATGGTCGTTATGAATTTTTTAATGCTCATTTATTACTTTTTTTTATCTCTTACCTTGTATACCGGTATGTTTATTTCTATTGATTGATGTAAGCGCATTGGAACTAATTTACTGTAGAATGCGTTATAAATGTATATATAATAATAATAATAATAATAATAATAGTACTTGTAGGTCTGTGCATGTACTTTTATCCCAGGAATAATATGGTCGGGTCTAAAATTTCATGTGCAACAGTGTCCTTGACCTCACTCATAGATATATATATATATACACTCATATACATACTAGTACGTATGTATTTGTTCCAAACTATAGTTTTGTCTTTCTCCTGCCAGACATCACAAATAAATCCCTAAATAGCCATGAGTCGGGCACATCTGCTAGTACATACATGTAGATTATAATTTAGAAATAACAGTTTAATACCAAGTTATAAAATTTCCCCAAGAATATACTGAGAGTATAAAAGATACATAATACATAATAATGCTCATAAATGTACATTGTTTGAACGCGTTATTATCCACAAAACGCATTTTGTATGAGCTGAGCGTTTATCTATATGCAGCACGTAAATAGTGAGCGATAAGCAAAATACTCAACACTGTGGCGATTGTTTAGGAGAGTGATTCATGGTGATCCATTCAACAAACATTTTGAGAAGTGAATACTTGTGATAGCTACCGGTATAGTATATTGGTACATGTATGTTGTAAACTACTTGGTGGCATTTCTAACAACAGTTCAAATTGTGATGTTCTCCTCGGTGTTGAGTGTTTTGCCAGGGAAGATACATGTAGAAAGAGGGAAGGTCTACTCCAATCAAAACATGTAATCTGGCCGCCATCTTTCTGGTGGGATGTCCACTGGAGTGTGATTTCTGTGGAAAATACTCTCAGACCGACGTGGCACCTTACATGCACAGTGAATGATTTTCTTGGAATGGTGGATATGTCCTTAGAAATTGGTGATTTCCTATTCTGGAATTTCTTCTCAATTGTGAATAACAGTACGTTACATGTACAGTAGATAACCGAAAATACTATAATACAAATTTATAGCATTATCGGTTCAAATTTGTGTGAGTAGACCTTCAGCATAGTGTGACTACAAGTAGGGTCATATTCATTGTCATAACAAGTAGTTTTGGAATCACAAATTGAATTATGAGCAGAGCCTGGTTGAAATGCTATTTTGTGGCGAGTCATACTCGTCTTCGAGCTAAGTACTGATGTCTTGCTATCATGTATGCATGGTGCTATTAACGGTTTGTATACTGAAAGGGTGAAACTGCTCGTAACCCTCATTGTACCATTTCACAGCAGGTTCTGTTCATAAATCAAATTCAACAACTGATTCCACTAATTTATTTCCATGCAACATATTTTGGAACTAGAATGTGTTGGTCAAATGTCAAATTACATGCTCTCGATATAAAAAGAATACATGTATCATAAATAGGCTGTATGACAGTGTATGTCCATTAATTGTCAGCAAAACATCCACCCTGTATTAACTATGATCCTTATTTGGGTGTGTGCTATGTTTATTTAATTTTACTCAGCAGCCTCACCTGCAAGATATGCCCTCAGATCATCTCAGGACCAAATATATGGAACTCATAACGGAAGTGTACAAGTTTCTTAAGGTATTCATTCATAACATGTGGCTGTTACACATTGTTTCGAATGGTAATTTAAACCCTGTAGTAAATTAAAACTTTTATACCCGGGTAGATGCCAAAAGATAATCCAGTGTGTTCACGAATGTTGTATACATAGTGCATTAGTCGGAGGTTGAAAACGTCTTGCGCCTTCAATTAACCGGGGGTGGGTGGGGTGGAGCACTGAGTTATTTCAGTAAGATAGTAAGTATATATATGGACACCACTTTGTCAGATGTGAATATATAATGGAACTTCATTTCTGCCTAAATGGATTATATATGAGTACTGATATGCCCTATATGTTTAGCCTATAAACTGCAACAAATATCCAGGCAACACGACCACATGCACAGTGGGAATAACCGTAGGGCCTATACTTTATATTGTATCACCTTATATTTGAAATAGCCGGTGTCCGTCCGTTCGTGAGTCATTCCGTGCGTCTGCATCCGTGCGTGTGTCCGGAAATGGTTTCCGGATGATAACTTTAGTTTCGGTTATTAGATCAAAAGAAAATTTCATAAGTGAGTTTATCAGACCAAAATACAGGTCAAGTTCGAATATGGGTTTGCTCCGCATATTGTTGCGAGAGTTATGGCCCTTTTTCGACTTAAAATCTTGTAATTTTCTGGTTTCCGGTTGATAACTTAAGTTTGTGTGATCATAACTGAACCAAATTTGGTATGTGAGTTTATCAGTCCTATTTATAGGACAAGTTCGAATATGGGTTTGCTCCGCCCATTATTGTGAGAATTATGGCCCTTTTTCGACTTAGAATCGTGTCAATTTCTGGTTTCCGGATGATAACTTTAGTTTGTGTTATCATATCTGAATCAAATCTATTATGATAGTTTATCCACCATTTCATGGGACATTGGTTGGATTGTTCTTAAATTTAGTATCGGATTTAGGGTCCTTGTTAATTTTTTTTTTTTAGAAAAGCTGATGCCCTCAATGAAGCCACTTTTTCGGGGGACACTGGCCGGACGGACTTTTATTACCATCAGTACCGAGTGGTATAGCATATACATGTAGTACGCAAAATCCTGTAATTATTGCAATATTGAACTTGATGATAACATTTGTGGTTGCTCCATTACGTGTCACGTGCGATCATATTATTCCATGACAATTATATCAACCAACATTAATATTGCTACTACTGTTATTCCACGGCATAATTATGTCAATAAAAGTATAAATCAGCAAGCGGATATGGGGAAGTTTTGGTTGGAGCAGTCGGATTTCAGAAATGTAAAAAAAATTCTAGTTATTCTCCAGGAAGCAAATGTAACTGGGATATTTTAAACGACTACTAAATGTAATTATGTAACTCTTTTTTTTACAAACATATAGTGGACATATTTTTATTGTTATAGTTGTAGTTATTCTGTTGTAAGCAAATGTAAGTTTGTGACAAAGAAAAACACATTGGATTGTTTTAACGACTTCCAAATGTAACTTTGTAACCCCTTTTAACAAGAATAGTGGAAATATGTTCATTTTTATAGTTGGAGTTGTTCTATGGTAAGCAATTTTAGGGTCAAAACACGTCTGACTTGTAACCCATATCCATATATGGACATATCGTGGCCATTCTTGGAAAGTGCTTACAAACTTCTACGAGAACAGAGAGAGATTAGCCGACAAAAGAAGTTTAATGAAATAAGTGTCATATAAACCCTTCACATCACACGATTCTGTATTTGGATTGTTTCCCTAAATTCAAGAAGGAACCATCAAGAAACTGACTTACTGGCATGGAGGGGTCCCATCAATATTCTTAAGCAGTACAATAACTTCACATATGAAGTCAACTATGGACAACACGGCTCTGACCAAGTTGTCCATATTGGTAGCATTAAGGAATCAAATGAACAACAAGTTCTCCTTGGCGAACAGTTAACTGAGATTGAGACAGAATGTTTGAATGCAAACAGTAGTAAAACATTAATTACAAACCCGTTCCCCCCCCCCCCCCACAGAGACTCGTAGTGGATCATGCGATGAATCTCTACTAACGTGTTTGCGTTAGCCAGGGCAGAGATTAATAAGAAAACCATAATCAGAAATGGTAACGCCCTCAAGATCATGTTATTAGACATAAATATAAATTATAATATAAAATATATTGGTTACATGAATTCACCGCCTCAGAATTCCGTTAAAACAACTAATCCTTCGAATTATTACAAACAACTACGGCTTATGACTGCAGGTTTCTCATTCGCCCACATCAGAAAGCTTCTAAATGCGGATAAAAAATCGGAGGTATTGTGTTCCCGCCAAGAGTGCATGGTCCAGCCATTGTTCATATCTAAACATCGAAAGCAATTAACGCGGTCATAAGTGTTACATACTGCAACTATAAGACATCCAGTGGATACACACCCCACGAAAACCCGAAATGTGTTGTCCTGTGAGAAATCCCATCGCTATAGCTCAATTTGACACGGCCAGATTAGACTTCCTTCAATATCCATAAACAAGATAATATATTATATACCCATGATTTTAATTATAGAATATAAAATATATCGGTTTCGCGAATGACCGACTCAGAATTCCGTTAAAATAACAACCAGTACCTAATTAACGAGCCGGCGGCCGACTCGACCGTCTTCGACCACAACCATCAGTGGGCTGCAGAACGAAATATATCTATTATATATTTTGGAAGATCTGTGTGTCTGTGTGTGTGTCTGTGTGTGTGTTCGCGATGAACTCGAAAACGGCCAACCCGATTTCGATGAAACTTGGTATGTGTGGGTATTTTCGGCCGGGGACGAACATAGGCCTATTAATTTGTCAGTGCGACGTCACCTTGACCTTGAAATCGGGTCATTTCAAGGTCAAACGCCTGAATATCACGGGATTTCGATAAAACTTGGTATGTGGGGGTACTTTCTTATGGCGAGTCTAATAAGCATATTCATTTGCCCGTGCGACGTGACCTTTAAATCGGGTAACTTCAAGGTCAAATCGCCAATTTTGATGGGATTTCGACGAAATTGAATACGTGGGGTTACTTTTGTCCACTGATTGTTTTGGACGGGTCCAATCGTGACCCCGACCAGACCTTGACCTTCAAAATGATCAATTCAAGGTCAAATCGGTTAAAACCGGATGGATTTCGACGGGCACGTTTGTCGGGTACTTTTGTCCAGGCAGTGTTTTTGGACTGGTAAAATCGTGACCCCACTTGACCTTGACCTTCAAAATGGACAATTCAAGGTCAAAGCCCGGACGAAGTCGGGTCACCTTCTAGTCTATTATATATTTTGGAAGATCTGTGTGTCTGTGTGTGTGTCTGTGTGTGTGTCTGTGTGTTCGCGATGAACTCGAAAACGTCCCAACCGATTTCGATGAAACTTGGTATGTGGGGGTATTTTCGGCCGGGGACGAACATAGGCATATTAATTTGTCCGTGCGACGTCACCTTGACCTTGAAATCGGGTCATTTCAAGGTCAAACGCCCGAATATCACGGGATTTCGATGAAACTTGGTATGTGGGGGGTACTTTCTTATGGCGAGTCTCATAAGCATATTCATTTGCCCGTACGACGTGACCTTGACCTTGAAATCGGGTAACTTCAAGGTCAAATCGCCAATTTTGATGAAATTTCGACGAAATTGAATACGTGGGGTTACTTTTGTCCACTGATTGTTTTGGACGGGTCCAATCGTGACCCCGACCAGACCTTGACCTTCAAAATGATCAATTCAAGGTCAAATCGGTTAAAACCGGATGGATTTCGACGGGCACGTTTGTCGGGTACTTTTGTCCAGGCAGTGTTTTTGGACTGGTAAAATCGTGACCCCACTTGACCTTGACCTTCAAAATGGACAATTCAAGGTCAAAGCCCGGAGGAAGTCGGGTCACCTTCTAGTATTATATATTTTGGAAGATATGTGTGTCTGTCTGTCTGTCTGTCTGTGTGTTCGCGGTGAACTCGAAAACGGCCGACCCGATTTCGATGAAACTTGGTATGTGAGGGTATTTTCGGCCGGGGACGAACATAGGCATATTAATTTGTCCGTGCGACGTCACCTTGACCTTGAAATCGGGTCATTTCAAGGTCAAACGCCCGAATATCACGGGATTTCGATGAAACTTGGTATGTGGGTGTACATTCGTACGGGGAGTCTCATAAGCATATTCATTTGCCCGTGCGACGTGACCTTGACCTTGAAATCGGGTCAATTCAAGGTCAAATCGCCAATTTTGATGGGATTTCGACGAAATTTTATACATGGGGGTACTTTTGTCAACTGAGTGTTTTGGACGGGTCAAATCGTGACCCCGACCTGACCTTGACCTTCAAAATAATAAATTTAAGGTCAAATCGGGTAAAACCGGATGGATTTCGACGAGCACGTTTGTCGGGTACTTTTGTCCGGGCAGTATTTTGGACTGGTCAAATCGTGACCCCACTTGACTTTGACCTTCAAAATGGACAATTCAAGGTCAAAGCCCGGACGAAGTCGGGTCACCTTCTAGTCTATTATATATTTTGGAAGATCTGTCTGTGTGTCTGTGTGTTCGCGATGGACTCGAAAACGGCCGAGCCGATTTCGAAGAAACTTGGTATGTGGGGGTATTTTCGGCCGGGAACGGGCATAGGCCTATTAATTTGCCCGTGCGATGTGACCTTGAAATCGGGTAATTTCAAGGTCAAACGCCCGAATATCACGGGATTTCGATGAAACTTGGTATGTGGGGGTATGTTCGACCGGGGGTTGGCATTGGCCTATTAATTTGCCCGCGCGACGTGACATTGACCTTGAAATCGGGTCATTTCAAGGTCAAACGCCCGAATATCACGGGATTTCGATGAAACTTAGTGACTAGGGATACTTTCGTATGGGGAGTCTCATAAGCCTATTCGTTTGCCCGTGCGACGTGACATTGACCTTGAAATCGGGTCAATTCAAGGTCAAATCGCGAATTTTGATGGGATTTCGACGAAATTTGATACGTGGGGTTACTTTTTATCCGTTTTAGTTATCTGCCTCAATTATCAAGAAGAAGTGGTACTATCTTCCATCAGGATAAAAACAATGCGTAACTTCTATGACGTCGTTAGGGTTCATAACGTTAGATCACGTTAACGCTTAACCGGCCGATGCATTTGACTGTTTCAGACGTCTTGGCGATATCTCGGGCACCGATGGTAATTTATCTTTACGTTGAAACTTGATAATTAATGAGCGTGTGTATATGAGGCGCGTTTATATACTTGAGTGGAAATCAAATCGGGTTAAAAGGTCAAATCGGGTAAAACTGTACTTTTGTTCGGGCAGTGTTTTGGACGGGTCAAATCGTGACCCCACTTGACCTTGGCCTTCAAAATAGACAATTCAAGGTCAAAACCCGGACGAAGTCGGGTCACCTTCTAGTATATATATATAAGTTGAAATATAAGAGTTACAAATTATCTTTTTAATTTCTTTTATTGGTAATTGACATAGCTTGTCACAAACCAAAAATCAACATTGACATAGTAATGTAAAGGACAATAAACGAAATTGAAATTCCAAACTACACCTTTTACCTGTGACCGGCCTCCTGATCGCGCAGTTCGACTTTTAAATAAATAAACCGGAAAAACCAATTTCTATTTATAAAAGTCCCATCGGCGCATCGGCCCACATGTTTATAATATTTGCCCACCAGTATACACCCGATGGGCGTGAATGACATACTGTGGACTCGTGAATGAGACCACTCGATCTCTACCGGAATTGAGTTAACACCTATGTCTTACAAAATTAAATATGGACGTAATTCCAAAGTCGCTCGATATGGTTTTCGTTCGGAAATATTGTACAACGTTATAAGGCCTTTCCGAAGCGCAATCAATTGTCCAGTTAATAAGTGCAAAGTAAGAAAATATAAAGGCGTTTTCAGATTGGCTTTCCTGTCAAGTTCATTTTTTCGTGCATGGAAATTCATTTTTTGTTTGTCATCACGAATGAGATAATTCCCATATCCAACAACCAGTGGATATATCCTATATATATCTTGTACATGTACACGTATATATACACCCACCACTTCATAACCGGAGTTAATATCATGAACACTATGGGGTGTACGGGAAGACAGCACAATGTGTAGCCATGCCCACTCCAGACAAAGTGCACACAACTCGGGGTTAGTGAGTTATATAATTAATTAATTAATTAATTGAGTTGTACATTAATATAACACTTATTTTAATATATAATATATGTCTCAAATACTGTATGTATATATACGTACGTTTTATTGAGATTATACACAAACCAACTATCTATCTATCTTTTTACACTGACACGGCCGGTTCACCACCATTATGGGGATAGGGATCGACATCCCAGACATGACACTATGAGGAGCAGAGAAATTCAACGAGATCACCCTGTACATTTTTTTTTATGTGTCTCAAATTATTTTGCTCCTGGGCACTGCATGGTCATGTCACTGATGGTCGATTCACGATGCTCATAGCACTAGCAATGCAGATGGCGAAACAATATGACCACACGCAGCATACAGTAATGCTCTAATTAATGGACTACTTAACCAAATAAGAATTATGGGTACCTTTTCAGGATTTAGTCGGAAATATGGCTTGTTGCCAGAGCTTTCCGATGAATGGCAACAAGCCATATTTCCGACTAATCATGAAAAGGTACCCATAATTCTGCTGTGGTTAAGTAGTCCATTAATTAGAGCATTGCTGTATATTATCCCTGGTAAAGTGGACCTGTTATTATGTTATGATGAGGTTGGGTACTGCTGCTGAATTGCTATGATGCTGTTAAGGCAAACTGATGCTGTTAACAAAAAGTACCATTATGATTTTTTTAATTTGTCTTCGCGGCGTTCGGATAATCTGAACATATCCAGGAAAAGCCATTATGCGTATCAAACATTCAAAAACATATTTATTGTGAAATATGTTTAATACTGGTTGTATTAGTTGTTGAAAGTTGTGTTAGCCCAATTATGGATTATGCGTCTGGTGTCTGAGGATACACAAAATACCCTTGTATAGACATGGTTCAAAGCAGAGCATTCAGGTATTTCTTTGGTGTCCATTGATTATGTCTACCATTAGCCATTGACGGTGACATTGGTATCCAAACAAGTAGATTACGTCGATGGGTCAATATTACTTTATTGTGGAACCACATTATTAAACTGTCTAATGTACACGACTCGTGGAAATATCAGATGGTTGGAGTGCGATTGAACTGGTGACGTGAAATAATTGATGAGACGAAGGGACGTTGTGCAAACACGAGAGCGCATTGCGCTCAAGTATTTTACAAAATAGTCCTAACCTCAATTGAATTATTTCACATCAGTAATTCAATCAGGTGATTATTTCGTTTCTTATATTCCACTATAAATATCTGATTTACCAGAATTCCGTATACTACCGCCATTATACCCATGACGCATAATATTTCGTTAGCGCGTATATATGGATACATATACATAATGCGCTAGTTAAAGTGACACAATTCACTAGTGAAATTATCGTTTATCATCACTAGAGAAATCAAGGTAAATCACACATAGGAATCTAATGAGTCAGATGTACTCTGTTAAACCTATGAATATATAAATTATAAACCACCACATGTGTACATAGAGGAGTAGTGATCACCGACGACACAAGTCATAAATCGATCATACGGACCATGCAATTTGGTATTTTGATAATGATAGTCCAGTTAAAATTAAATTAGTCTGTGACTGTTAATTATCCTCGTCCGGTTCGTCCTTAATACAAAAATGGACATTCATAATGGTCAGTCGTGAATGTAGAGTAGCATTGTGACAATAATCTTTCTCACGCTGGAAGCAGCAATCTGTGAAAGCGGTCATGTAAATTGTAATTGACATAATTGTACAATGTACATGTATGACTATGTCACTCGATGTAGTTGAAATTGAACTTGGTGTGGTAGGTTTTGTGACATGAAAACAATGTTCCTTCCAATTCCATTGCATCATAACTTCACCGATCGATCCAGTTATAATAAAATTTAGATTTAGTTAATTCGGTCTGTGTTGTACTATCGTTACAATAGTTTCTAGTTATGTGTTGACATGTTTCTGGTATGATGTTTGGTGTAGTCGAATATATAGTAGAATACTTTGTTTGACCATAGTAAATTAGAACTAACCATAGTATTATTATTGTAAATGGAAGTTTACCACGGTAGTCCAAATTTAATTTTTTTTAACTTTGCCATGGTACGTAACAGTTTCTAGTTATGTTTTTCATATGATCATATTATGATGTTTGCTCCAGTGGGATAACGACGTAGAATACATCGCTTGACCCTAATAAAATAAAACTTACCTTAGTATTACCATTGTAATTTCTATTTTATTTTTACCGTGGTATCTTAGTACATGATATGTGGAACCTTACAATTGTAAATGTCTATTTACCATGGCATTATGATCGCATACCTTGTAATATTTATATAATATTGTATATATGTAATATTTATATAAGACGAATACCTTCTAAAATACCTTGGTTTACTCAGTAAAATATAATTTACCGTGGTAACCAGATTTCAACATGGTCTTACCACGGTAAACGATGGTCCAACCGTGTTAAACAGTACTTTATTGTGGTAAACCGTGATACATTGTTCTTACCATGTTTAAATGTTTATTTACCTTGCCGTTATGATAGATAACATGGTATGTAATAATGCGGGCACAGTGAAGTACCTTGATTTACGTTGTCATATATAACTTACCTTGACAACCAGCATTTTACTATGCTGTTACCATGCTAAAACCGTGGTACTTTTATATGGGCTATACCTTAATAGTATTGTATGCACTTTGTCAATAGACCATCTACATGTATATCGGTCTGCCTGCCTGTCCCCTGTCTGTCCGCCTGTCTGTATGTATGTCTTTCTGTGTGTGTCCAAGTATGTATGTATGTCTGTTTGTCTTTCTGGCTGTCTGTATGCATGTCTGTCAGTCTGCCTATCTGTCTGCATACCTGTCAGTTTGTCTGTCTGTCTGAGGTGAAGCATATATTCTGCTTTCAATTTAAAAAAAATAACTTTCTTTGAAAGCATTGGCCATTATGGTTGTCATTGCTTGCTAATGGACCCGCAGCTGTTTGAAACCATAAACAGTGTATATAAATGTAACACACATTAACATATTAGTATGCATAATACGATAGATGTACCAGGCATCCACTTTCACAATAATAACATTATGATAGCTGCACAAATACACAAGATCGCAAGACTATTACCAAGCTTTCAGACCGTCGTGATGCTGATAAATCCGTTTGGTTAGAAGTAATATCAAGAGTGTCCATAACTCCTAAAACGGAGCGTCATTGTTTGACGGACAACAAGTAATTTCAACATTCTACAGAAAAGAAAGTGTATTATCTTTATATCGATTCGCCTTACTTAAAAAAAAAAAAATTCAATCAATCGAATGAACTCCGGACACCCTCCTTGTAAGAAAACTTTACGCATATGTTATACCCAGCCGATAAATGACAACGTTGGTGGATTATTTGACAATACGACTCTCTATTTCTCATCATTTATAATTGGCCACTGCGTTCTTTTAACACATATACTTTGGCGAATCCTTGGAAATTGGAATATAAACAGCATGGCGTTATTACATCGTTCTTGTGTTTAAACCACATATACATGATTGTAACATAACGATGAAAGCAGCAACACGCATTGTTTCTGTCTACATAACATGTACGTGTATGTTCCACGTGTACAACACAGTCGCATCGCCGGCTGAGATCATTATTGGTATTTGTTTATTGTGAACTCCTCAATTTAGGAGAACATATATACAAATGACAAGTATATACATGTTATATAAATAAGCGAGGAAATAGTTAATAACCACAATATTAATCTTACGTATACGACCAAATTATGACATTTTCAAGTTTCAAGTGTTAGTGAGGTGGGAGACAATCTAATATAGAATTTAGAAATGGGAAGATATATATAGAAGTGCCTGAATATCAATTGCCATTTTTTAAAACCCGAATAGAAATATCACATGTGTGTGACATAGGATAAATGTAGCTATGGAGTAAATTATTTTGTCAAGCTGGTGCCGTCACGTGATGGAGAGTAGAACCGAAAAAACAGGGAATACATTGTCTGAAGATAGGGGAGACATGAGTAGGTATCATTGTGTGCCGCAGTGGTTAAGAATGTACTCCCAGTATCGATTCCGGTCATATATTAACATATGAGACTGGCAGGAGAACATAATGTCTTCATCGATTCGCAAAACTTTTTCAACCGATCGAATGAATTCGGGACACACCTCCTTGCCAGAAAACCTTGCGCATGCGTTATACAAAGTCGATAAATGACAACGTTGGTGGAATATTTTAGAATACCACACTCGATTGATCAACATTTATAATTGACCACTGCGTTCTTTAACACATTTGCATTGGTGAATCCTTGGAAATCGGAACATAAACAGCGTTGTATTATTATATCGTTCTTAAATGTAAACCACAGACATTAGTGTAGCATAACGATGAAAGCCGCAACACGCATTGTTTCTGTCTACATAGCATGTACGTGTATGTTTCACGTGTACAACGCAGTCGCATCGCCGGCTGAGATCACATCGAATTATTTTCGAGTTGTCAGTGGAGGAACAGGCGGTGGAGATTTGGAATTCTCTTTGCGATCTCGTCTCGAGTGCGCGACGACTTGTTCGTCATTCGCATGGTGCGTGACCTTTCTGTTTCTCGGACAGAACGGATCGTGTTTACTATCAACCGGAAATATTGGCGATCATGGCAGTGGCAGGACACCTTACATTAAAGTAGATATTGCTGGTAAGTATCCGAGTGAAGCGAACGTTGATGTTGAAGTCTAAGCCACCGCACGGCTGTGTGCGTTGGATTCGTATTTATATGTAGTAGTGATGTCGTGTGTAACAATACGTTTCAGTTCCGGGCATCAAAGTAGTTTGATAAATACCATTAAAACACGTGAAATTATTGTATGCTAACTTAAAAAGCTTAATAATTAATAGAATTTAGAAAAAAATCGAGTACTCAGTATGAAATTAAGGAAAATTTATTGTAAGTCTATTTTTGATATGGTATGCATTAAGAACAATTGACTCACTTTGTGACATTGAACGCAGCTGGACAATTGCAGTATGAGTTTAGTAACTTTTAGTGTTAGTAAGGTCTATATACTTGTATTCTGGGTATTGATCGACATATATTGTGTTTACTACCAAATTACGCCGAATCAGGAATTCAACATCTGACGAAATAATTAACTCCGAATTGGTATAGAGCAAATATCAATACACCAGAGAGAACCGAAGATTGGCCATTAGGTTTGTTTTCGATATGTCGTAAAATGGACGGAGAAAGCAGACAAGATGAAACGTAATCAAAATATCAAATTATTTGATTTGTCTGTTCGCGATTTTTCTCCTTGGCTGTTTCAGCTAGTTTTATAAAATATCAGTTATAAAGTTTGAGTTGTTTACGGCCGAAGGCAGGGCAGGATGATCCGATTGCAATGTGCATGTTCCCTCACCATAACTTGTCGTTTCGATGAAGGTACGAAGGCTGACTGGAGGTAAGGTGATGTGCAATTGTTGGTTAGTGTTAGGATATTTTTTTTATTACGCCACCATGTGGTGTTTCTAGTGTGGCTGTTTTTCATATTCAGTGGTAGTCTCCAATTCTGTGGTCGAGTGGGCGAAGATTTTTTTTTGTGTACCTTACTCAAATCGTACCGATAGAATCACATATATATGCTGAAATTGTAAAGTTAACGCTACCGGTGTATAATATGTTTTTGAAAATATGACTCAATCGTATCGATAGTCAGGACAGGCTGAAATTGTAATCTTAAGGTCACCGGTGTAATAATATGTTGTTGAAAATATAAATAATCTGATAGCCTGAAAATAATATATAACCCATTGGGAGCCCCCTGGTATAGTGAGGTGAATTATGGGTAAGCCCCCTGGTGTAGTGAGGTGAATTATGGGTAATATTATGCCTGTTCTATTGTGATAAACGCCATCTTTCATCTTCTGGAATTATCGGCGTGTTATATGAAAATGTAACCAAGATTTCTCCACTCGATTCTTTTAAAATGCACCCTAATCGGTAAAATTCTTTTGATAATTCTATCTAAATACATCTTAGCTACTATTCGGATCTGCTTTCCCGGTCGAAAAAGGTTTAGTTTGACCAAAACGGCTATTGACAAAATTTGTTTATAAAATAGCGTACTCGATAAACCCGTACTACTAGTACGGCGTACATGCTGTAAATTTGTTATCGAAAACAAATTCAATTTCGTCCATGCAAAACATAATTACGCGCTGGACTCTGTCATTTTAAGAATATATAAGTATTACACACAGACACACGAATTCTCAACTCAAAATTTTTAATAATGACAGTTTTATCGACATAAATCGATTTTAATTGCAAATCCCATGTTAAATTTTATCATCGAAAAAAATTCATTTCTTCCACCTAAAACATAATTATGTGCTGTATCCTATCATTTTAGGAATATATACGTATCCCACTCAGACACACCAAGTCTCAGCTTAAAATTTTGAAAAATAAGAGATTTATCAACATAAATCGATTTGTATGGCAGATCCCATGTTAAATTTTATCATCGAAAAAAATTCATTTCTTCAACCTAAAACATAATTATGTGCTGTATCCTATCATTATAGGAATATATACGTATCCCACTCAGACACACCAAGTTTCAGCTTAATATTTTGAAAAATAAGAGATTTATCAACATAAATCGATTTGTATGGCAGATCCCATGTTAAATAAATTTTAGGGCCCTTCAAATGTTTTCTGAGCTGTTCCATATTGGGCACCAGAGTCCATATTTGACTGGTTCTACGTGATAATTGTGCAACAGTACAGTCGCGTTACTTTATACGTCAACATTGGTCATTATCACTCGACAAATTTATTTCGGTCTATCGTATCAACCCCTATTTCCCCCGCGTAGCCTGACTAAGTGTCAACATTGGTCTTTATCGCTCCACTAATTTGTATCATTTCATCGGTATGAATTCCATATCCAATTATCCACATATAACCAACCCAATCTCTAATCCCAGTCCAATTTATTTATTTTTTTCATCGCTATAGTCACGTTACGAAATATTTTATTGCGTGATACTTGTACTTATATGTCTATGGTATTACTATAGTATACCGTATACGTATATCAATTGCTATTCCTTTCTATATAATTATGTTGCCATCTATAGAGATAGAGATAATTTCCGACCCCCCCCCCCCAATTTTATATCATTGCTGCTTTAGTACAGTCGCGATGCATTACATGGCAACATCGCTCCACTAATTTATGTCAGTTCATCGGTACGAACCCCTTTTTCTCCGAGTCCATATAACCAACCCAACATCTTATCCCGGCCTAAAATATTATTTTTATTTTCATTGGTATAGTTGTGTTACATACATATTTTTATCATTTGATTCTAATTTGTATTGTACCACTATAGAAGTCCATAAATGACTATTCTGGCACTATATATAGAGATGACTAAGATTCTGACACCCCCCCTATTTTATAACCTTGTTGCAACAGTAGAGTTGAGATGCATAATATGTCAACATTGGTCGTTATCGCTCTACAAATTTATATCGGTTCAACCCTTAGTTCCCTGTAATGCCCACCCCTCCCTCAATTTATGTTTTCATTTGTATTATAGTCTCGTTACGTACACATTTTATCTCTTATAACTTTTGCTTCAACGCGCCGAGTTCTGCTGCAGACAATACAAAACTGACAACATATTGAAATGTAAGCAGGCTTCAAACTCATATTATCCAAGAAAAACTCTGGCTACATCAGAAATTTGTGTATAAGGTGTACTCGCATTTGTTGCGTTAAAAACCAAAGGTCCCAAGTCAAGGTCCAAATCCCCAACAAACTGATGTGAGGTTTAACTCCATCTACATACAGTAATGTCCAAAGTAATTGATCACTTAACCACAGCAGAATTATGGGTAATTTTTCAAGATTTTAAATCCTGAAAAATTACCCATAATTCTGCTGTGATTAATTGGTCAATTACTTTAGGCATTACTGTAGCCCATATAAGGATGTGAGGTCTAATGATAACTCCATCCACATACAGTAATGTCCAAAGTAATTGACCACTTACCCACAGCAGAATTATGGGTAATTTTTCCGGATTTTAAATCCTGAAAAATTACCCATAATTCTGCTGTGGTTAAGTGGTCAATTACTGTGGGCATTACTGTATCCCATATAAGGATGTGAGGTCTAATGATATATACATACAGTAATGTCCAAAGTAATTGACCACTTAACCACAGCAGAATTATGGCGTTCAATATGGTCTACCTAATTCTGCTCAAAAAACATGTATATTGAATATATGGATGTTTATTGGGGGGAAACCGATTATTTCAATGATATTTTCATTAACTGGGATCCAAAAACCGACCTACGGGAGCGCGCTTTGCGCGCGACTGTTTCTTAAGCATATGTGCATATTTAATAAGTCAACAATTGGAATCACAACAGATAAGATTGGCGGGGGTCCCTTGCGCTTGCGCGATCTGTCCATCAAAACATATTTAGACATCTCAAGACACGTAAGACCCAATAACTTAATATACAGAATAGATACATCTATTGCCTGAGTGACTAATATTTATATTTGTTACAATGGGGTCAAATAGTTGCGAAGCCAGCACCACAATTCTTTCCCTCCATAGTAAATCTTAAAACAACTTCTAAAGAATTATTTATTTACCTTATATTTGGTATGGAGCGTCCTTGGTTTACTGGAGTTCAGATTTGTTAACATTACGTCACCAAGTCAATTACTTGCGAAGCCACAGCCATAACTATTTCCCTCCATAGTAATTCTCAAAACAACTTCTTAAGAACAATTGACCAGGTCAGTCGCGCAATTGTTGGAAGAGCCACGGTCAATCATTTTTTTTTTAACCAAATTTTACATTTAAATTATTCCTTTATTTAACCAAAAAAAAAATTAAATGAGAAAATTAACTTTTACTACTTGCTAAATTTTATCTTTTAATTATTTCATTTAAATTTTAGACTAAAATTAAAAAATATACAGTCCCAGTATTTACAGTATACTAAGTCGAAGTCTTTATAATCTGTTGAGTGACCCCACAGTCATTTACTTGCTTTGTTAGTAATAATTTGAAGGATTACTTGTTTAAACGCAATTGTTATCAAAATATTTTATGTATTTTTTATAATTTCTATTTATATGTAATACTATAATCTTGGTGGCGTTACCATTTCTGACTATGGTTTTCTTGTTTTCTTTTTGGCCGGTGGTCCTGATGGTGATGATGGTGATGTGGAGTTGTTGGTTGCTGTTAGGTTCTTTTTTCTTTGTTCTGTTCTTTTTGGCCGGTGGTCCTGGCGGTGATGATGGAGGAATAATAGCTTTTTCTAACAAAACTGTTTTAATATTTTTCCCCTTTCCGCTGTCTGTTCTGTTTGCTATTTTTTTCATTTAATGTGAAACGAGTTAATAAATCTAAACAATGTACAATGTAAATGATACTTCCCTCAACGACAATACAATCGTTGCCAGTCGTGACTACATCCTAATCGACTACCAGAGACCGATAACTGTAAATCACTATGTTTTCGTTTTTATTTTGCACGAAACACGTGGCCTTATTGCATGACGTAATAGGCAGAGAACCGGCGTGTTATTTACATTAGTTCATGACGCAATTCTTATGCGAAAGCATTCTCTAAATTTGGTATACTGGCCTTCAAATTTTCGCAACATTTCTAATTTGTGATGTGTTTTAAGTTATCTGACTGATATAGTATTCACTGTAAGACATAAAACAAAATTTTATCGCAGTGGTGCGTATACTAATGAATTTGGACAAATAAATTCACGCAAATTTGTCACCATGGACAATCTCGCTCTCTTTAAATTCGTTGGATAGTCGGCTTCGGATTATTGTTATTAATATTGTAATAGTTGACAGATAATCATAGAATAAATCGAATTCTGGTGGAATGATTGACACTATCATTTCGAGATTCCTTGCAGAATAATATAGGTTTATTTCTTCTCGTCAGATCTTCACACGTCTTCACAAATAATGTCATGATTCTGGGTGAAATATAACACAATAACGACTCACCGGACAGGAATGGCGAATCTTGAATGATAATTGCTTCTCTTACAAGAGTGTATGGGGAAGCCGATCGCTCGGAATCGTACTACTGTATATAGTTATAACTTTACACTAAATTCTGGCTAAAATCAGATCCCGAGATAAAGCACTCAAGCAATTTAAGCGGTTGAAAGACCCAAAGCTGTTTGAAGATTTTAAATCTCTCAGAAACAAAGTGCAACATATGATTGCCAAGGCCAAATCTTCATATTTCAGTGAACAAATTGTAGTTAAAAAGAATGACTCAAAAGCCTCTGGAAAACATTGAAATCTGTGGGTATGCCATCCAAAAAAACTCACCAACAGTAAGTCACCCATTAACATTGAAATCAATGGGGAGTTATGTTCGGACAAATCAAAAGTAGCAGGAGCATTCAATGGCTATTTCTGCCAAGTTGCATCTCAACTTGTTAATAAACTCCCCAAACCCTTAGATATTTTCAACAAACACTTACTACCATAGCAAAGGGGTGATTGCGAACAGTTTCAGTTTAGCCCTAGTATCCGAATATGAAGTTTATGACCTTTTAACCGAACTTAATCCATCCAAGGCTACCGGTATAGACTCAATAGCAGCTAGGTTCTTGATAGATGGTGCTTCTGTCATATCTTCCCCTCTAGCACATATCTTCAACCTTTCTATACATCATGGTAAGGTCCCATCCTAAAAACTGCCAGAGTTGTGCCTTTATACAAAACAGGAGAAAACAAAAACCTGTAATTACAGACCAGTTTCAATCTTAAACCTTGTCTCAAAAATCCTAGAGAAGACTGTACATAAACAACTAGAGGTCTATCTTACCAACAATAATATTCTATATGAATTTCAGTCTGGTTTTAGACAAGGCTTTTCAACTGACACAAGTCTAATTTATCTGCCAGACTTGATAAGGACTGAAATGGACAAAGGAAATTACATCGGTATGGTCCTGATTGATTTACAAATTTGATACCGTAAATCATTCAATCCTCCTGTATAAATTACAAGCCTTATGTCTCTCGGATGCAGCTATTTCCTGGTTCGAATCATACCTAACAGGCAGAACCCAAGTGGTAGATATAGGAGGCACCCTATCAGAGCCTAATTCTCTCACTTGTGGAGTCCCCCAAGGGTATATCCTGGGTCCTTTGTTATACCCCCTTTACGTTTATGATGCGGAGGCATCAGTCAACTGTAACCTTCTTTTGTATGCAGATGACTCAACTCTGATTGTCTCTGGCAAAAGTGTAACCTCCATTGGGCAGTGTCTCAGTACAGAAAATTTAAGCAACTGGTTGGTGGATAATAAACTATCCCTACATTTGGGGAAAACTGAATCTATTCTTTTTGGCTCACAACCTAAGATTCGTAAACAGTCAAAGCTAGTAGTTAACTAAGGACATTTCAATAAATTCCACCACCTCAGTCAAATATCTAGGAGCAATATTGGATCAAAATTTAAGTGGAGAAATGATGGCTGAGTCAGTTTTGAAGAAAATCAATTCTCGTATTAAATATCTGTATCTAAAAGCAAAATTTCCAACTCAGCATTGTAGGAAACTTATGGCTATGTCTCTTATCCAATGTCATTTTGATTATGCTTGCAACTTTTGGTTCTCTCCACTTACAGTCAAAACTAAAAGAAAACTTCAGACCTCCCAAAATAGGATGGTTAGATTTATTCTTGGTATAGAAAGTTTCAGCCATATACATTTGGATCACTTTCAACATCTCAAGATGTTCCCAGTAGAGAATAGGATAATTCAAAGAAAATTGATACTCATGAAAAAGATCTATGATAATAATGGCCCAAATTACCTCAATTCTATGTTAACCTTAGCAAATCCTTCCTATGACACAAGATCTGGAAAATTCAAATATAATATCCCCTCTGTTGGACCCTTTGGTTCGAAGAGTTTTATGTATTCCGGCATTAAATGCTGGAATAATGTTGTAAAGTATTTAGATCCTTCATGTAAGGAGAAACAATGGAGATCCCACATCATTGATATAATCTGGATAGATATCAAACAAAGTGATGAAAGCATCTATAAATACTTTTGAAATAAGTTTGAATTAAGCAAATCCCCCTTTGATTGATCATTTTTGGCATTTGCATCGTGTATATAGTTGGAAGCAATTTTCATGGTGTGGTCGAGGAGTCATGTGATCTGAGGTCAGCCAGGTCCACAATGGAAACAAATTGGCTACGCCAGCTTTTTGTGCAACCCTGTTGGCTCTAGATCTCGTGAAACTTGTCCCACTCTGTGACATGTCACACTGAATCTGTTTATACTTATTTCATTACTGATTCCATTTATACTCTACGGTCACATCTAGATTCCATCTGCAACCTCATATAACACATATAAATATTATACCTATTCTTACTGTTACAATGTTTCATGATTCTAGTGCCAATAAACTTATCTTATCTTATCTTTCACAACATGCATGGTTACGAGGATAAATAAACAAAACTTTTATTTATACGGACAATAGGCCTATATGTACACTTTTAGGGATATCGATTTCTCATCAACAATCACAATGTTTTAAATCTAATATAGTTAAAATGTCACCAGAAAAGCAGGTAATATGACTATTAATTTGTTATATGACCTCAAATATTTCATCATTTCATCAACGTGAGTTGTTTCACAGGAAAATTTGGATAATTTCATACACTGGTACACACATTATTTAAAGAATATTTTTGTCTTCTTAAAGGGGTACTGTACGCCATTTTCAATAAAAAAATTCCCGGTGATAACAACGACTAATATCGATAATATATAAAAAAAACTAAGTAATTTGAGTCGAATATGTATTCTGTAAACGTTCAGGTTAATAGGTTATCTTAAAATAAAAGTTAATAATTTGATATAAATTAAATTAAATTACGAATTTCCGTATACAAGACGTAATCAAAATAATTCACGGACAGTGGATTTGGCAAAACGTGGCACACATGATCGTATAACAAATTATGTTGATACTAGGCGTAAATTCAAGCCACTCACTGACTAGTCACTATACAATGACTTAATGAGTATATTGGACTAGTATGCATATAATATAACATTTATGTGATACATTTGCTTGAAAACTGTCAAAAAATTACTCGACAATTGGTATTTTCGCATTCCGGCTAATCTGCAATCTGTAACATTACAGATGTTTTATGAAATGTCCAGGTGCTCATCTTCTCGTGGAACTATACCCGACACAGCGAGATTTTAAGATGTTTATGTTAGGATATGACTATGAGTCTGTTCTAATACAAGTTGTTCTCCAGATGAATGCAGCTTTGGTCACAACAAAATATATTAGTTTGTTTTCTTCTTCTATGGTGCAATATATATTTCCATGTAGACATGACAATAGAACGAGCGTTTTGGATTCTCCGTCAAGTTTGTCATACACATGAAGACAAATGTCTACATGAAATATGTTCAGCAACTCAAATTAAAAATTAGTTCAATCATCACAAATTGAAGAACATTCGATTAAGGCATGTTTGACAATATCTCTATATTTGTTGTGACATAAAACGCAAGTTTCCTCATTTGTTTCAAGGATACAAATAAGATGTGCAATAATCAAATATCCTTTTCTGTGTGCTGGGTATATTCGGCAATTTTGCCATAGTCGGGACATACGTAACGTTGGATGGACGACGGAGAAGCTGGCAAGTCGAGTATCCTCATTTAAGCTCATTTCCCAATATTCTCTATTAACTCTTGACCATGATTCATTTCCTTCTGGAATATCGCACATTTTCTTCTGGAATATTGAATTTTCGATGTAGTTCACAAGGGGCTCTGTCATTTTATATCTGATAAGGACGGAGACTATGTCAGACGCGTAACTAGATTGAGAGCTTGAAACACCTACGGTGTACTGATATGAGCGTGTAAGAAATACTTGCTTTGCCTTTTGGAAACTTTTAAGTTGCACAACGAGCCGAAGAATGACAATTTATGTTTTCGATAAGTGACACCATACATGAAGTTCCAACCAATCCTTGAGCTATAACCCTTTTTGGGCGATGATGAAGTACGACTGAAAGTACGCCGCACCGCGGAAAGTGCGACCATTACAGGCCAAAAAGAACGAAACTATACATTTCCATATAGTTTTCAATTTAATATCTGCTTTTCTCGGAAATTGTTCATTGTAAACGTCATCCCATTCAGAAAATTCGTTTAGTCATACCGATTACCCCCCCCCCCCCCCAGATGAAGACGTCGTGTCATGCGTTGACGAGAATGTGACTGTACATAATACATACACCTTCTCCCCTCCATCATCCCCATCCATCCTCGTCCTCTTCTGCTGAATTCTCCTCTTATTATTAATACCCAAAATATTCCAGAACCCATGTAATATATATATATATATATATCTTTATTTTCTCCGTAATACAGAGAGCTTACATATAATGAACAATGAAGCAAGGTATGTCAAAATGTTGAAGAAGGTTGAACCATATTTCATTTCTTGCTTCGTTGATGCTAGAGCAATCGAGGACTGCGTGTTCTACTATATTGTCATATGGTTTGCCACAAAGTTGACACGCCCCATTCTCCTGGGAGACTGCTTTTGCCAACAACTTTGATGCTTCCAGAAATTCGAATTTATATCCGACTTTATCTATCTACTGTCAGGCCCCACCATTAACGTAAAATATAGGATGATTTATACCAAGATTATACAGGGGCCTTGATGATACATGGGGAGAACTTAACAAATTACCATATCCATTATAACAATTCCTTATGTATTCCCATGTTCAATGTATTTTTGTGTAACATATTTGGTGGATAAATAAACAATGTTTAAACCAATACTTTAAGCAGAATATGTGTGTTCTCTCAAGTCGATCAATGTGAGTTTGATTTAAGCTCCAGACCTTTTGTTATAACCACTGACTAATAAATTAACGAGCAACTTCTGGGGTCATACCACCAGGATAGAGGCCACCATTGTTCAACATCATACACTATGGGTCTTATCGCATGTGTGATCAGTGAAAATCCCGTTGCATGAAATCTTACTTGTCAAGTGAGATACCCAAATGAGTGGTGTTCGTACTTTCTTTGATATCTGAGGTATACCTAGGTTCCAGAGACGACTTTGACGCGAAAATTCTGCTTTAGTTGCATTGAATACTACTATAGTGCATTTGGATAGATTATATTTATATCGCCATTTTTGCTGTACACGTTGCAAATATCACAAAGCACTGATAGCCAGATTTATTTAATGATAATAGAACCGTGTCATCTGCATTGGTTGGGCACGTACAATTTACACCGAATATGTTCAGGCCAAATGGCGAGTTGGCAAGAATATGTATTAATTCGGCGACGTAGATCATATAGTACAAAGGGGGAGGATACCCCCTGTCTGGCTCCCTGTGTCACATCAAACCACCTGGATAAAACGTATAGAGCATGTGACGTTGGTTAGAATTTAGCGCATTAATCGAAGTAAATTTCATCTGAACCACATCCGTGCATCTTGCATAATAATCCGTTGACCCAGACGGTATCGAATGCCTTCCAAACATCTAAAACTATAGAGTTTTTGTTTACTTTCGGATACATATGAGACCATATGAGATACATTCTTTCATTACATATGATGTCACTGTTGTGTTTATGCCTTTTTGGAATCCGCGTTGAAGCGGATGTACAACAATTAATTTTGATGCGTACAGTTCTATTCTAGCTTGTAAAACCGTTTCGAGTAACTTCTATAAAGTTGTCATCAGTGGTATAGCTCTGTAACCCCCATCTCGCACCCATTTGGCGTCTATAAATCACACGATTAGATTCCTCGTACCATGGAGAGGAATTTGCATAAATTTGGTGAGAGTGATTTATGGAATACTTAATTGGGGTTCACGATTAGTTAGCGACGGGTGTACAATGGATATCACACTTGTCACGTGATGTTAGGCTTATATTTAAAAATGAGTATCCTTATTTAATCCCAACATATTTGAACGTATATATATTTTTGATTATATAAAGATTTGTCTGAAACAGTTTTAAATGTTTCACATCACCTATAAACGGTATCAGCCCTATTCCCATATTACTGTATTACTATTATATCCTTCTATTCAATCGAACATCGAGTGGCACGTGTTACTCATATTGAACACCATTTATATACAAAGTCGTAAACCCCGATTAGATATTGTTTTTTATTATATACTTGCCCATGAATTATAAGGTATTAGCAGTGAGATATAAGTGATATCCCACTAGTGAGATAACGATATCTCACTGGTATTATTGCGCCGTATGGATCGTCATGTGTGTAGTCAGCTTATACTTCATAGTGAATGATTTCCAGCACACATCATGTACTGATATACATTGGGGGCCATCAGCAAGTAACGAAAGTATATAATAAATACAAAATCTATACTTTTTGAGTGTTTTAAATATGGGACTATTTTTTTTGGGCGTAATGTGTCAGCTTGAAATTTCTTATGTATTGACATTCATTGGGGGCCATAGGCAAGTAACTAAAGTATATAATAAACAGAATATCCACTTGTGGAAATTCAATGTTTTGTCATCACTCATGAGATATAACCCATATCCACTGAAAAAGTGTGGATATTCTCTATATATCACCCGAAACCCCTATTATATCATAACAAAGCCATTATATATTTTTGTTTATCTCTCACTAGTGAATAATAAGCGCTTATTATCATGCTGATTAATACTATTTCGTAATTATTGCTTTGTTCATTCAAGTTAAATTGTTGTCCAACTTCTTTGCACTAACCAAAATAGATACAAAAACAAAGATGCAAATGTGAGACAATATATTCCGTCGGCAGCTCGAGCGCGCAATATTGTCGTATACGGTTGTGAAGCATCTCAGCCAACAATGGTAATGTGTGCATTTTAAAGCTTTTAAGGATTTTGTTTGTTAAAAAGACAAAGCTCTATTTTTTCATGTGATATACGAGATCTTCAACTCGTTTGTTATATTTGGTATCAGCCCTCAAGGTGCAAATCTTATGACCGTCGGCGACAGAGCTTTCTCTGTAGCCTGTCCCGACATTTGGAACTCTCTACCAAATGAAATGCGGCAATCTTGTTTGCTAACCGATTTTCGATCTGCATTAGAAACTTATATGTTCCGACGACGCTACCCCGACACAAAGAAAACTAACAAAATCTGATTACTAGTATACATAATTCCACATATATATTGATTATTTTGCATGTGCATTTCTTGTGTATTTATATAATGTGTAAAGCGCTTAGGGCCCCTTACGGGGGATAGGCGCTATATAAATATTATTATTATTATTCCTATATTACTGTATTACTATTATACCATTATATTCAACCGAACATCGAGTGGCACATGTTATTCACATTGAACACCATTTATTTACCTAGTCGTGAATCCCGATTAGATATTGTTTTACATTTCTTCTCACGTGACAACCTAAGCCTAATCCATGCTTGTAATTTGTTACTTGACATTCACTATTACCGATAGTTTCGTCCACAACACGATAATGGGTTTCCTAAACTTAGCACACCCAATATCGCTTGGGAAATCCATAAAACTACTTTTAGCATGCCCATTCAGTGGAGGTAATTTGAAAGTCAACTCCGCCTCGCTGCAAGAGTTTGACAATGATGGGATTAGCGACAAATCGGAGAAACTGTTGATTTAAATTTAAGATTCACGAATTTATTTGCATGAATGTGCGAAAAAAAACATGCCAAATTCCATTTAATGTTAAAATTTCTCTTCAATTTCTCATTTTCTGGAAGAGGTACCGGAACAAACCATTGTTGAACCTGAACACCACTCACCATATGACACCGGGCATAATGAGTCGTTCAGCTGGACAACACTGACAGTGACTTTCGCAAATTGACTCGTAGATTGGAAGTGGATTATGTGCGAATGAATGAATAATTGAGAAGTTGGATTTACGATGGTCAAAACATGCGTGATGTTGTGAATTCAGTTCCAATCCAACTTCTGTATATGTACATCAGATGAACAAAGTTGCTGTGACAAGGCACCAGGTCTAGCTAAATATAGCTATTGATGGTGGATGAATTTGTTTGAAAAGAGATAACCCAATCCAAAAAACAATCATTTAAATATACAAGAACATGGTTTGATTATACTCTTAGTAAATTAATATTGTTGCCATTTGCATGTATAATTAACAAAATATTTCAACATTGTTACTTTTCCTGACAACTTTTCCTGAATAGAAGAATATATCACATATGGATGGATCCGAGTCCCATATCACATAGCATAACACATTTATAAACAGATACATGTGCTTAGCTATGCTTCTCGGATATTCCGCAAACTGATGAAACCGAAATGTCATCGACAGTGGTTTCATAAGTTGTAACAACATAATACCCCACCCTTAGTTGCAACAGCTCGCGGTAATGCTTTCAAGCAATGCAAATTGGTAAAATATTGTTTTATGATAGTCAAATGTAGCTACAATAGCTACATATCGCCATTGTAGCTATAATTGGGAATTGCCAGACCTGGTCACTAAGGTAACGGTAAGTAGGTCAAAACAGGCAAATGGCCAGAGTTGTGACGAGGAAAAGTAAATTATTAGCAAGCAAACGTCAACATAAACATGGCAATTTATTTAGCCCAGTGCTACCATTTTTATTGTATTGAGTCGATCCAAGGAAGAAGAATGTGTATATATGTATCCCATGTAGCACAGTGTCAACTTACTGTGATTTCTGGAATTTGTCAAAGCGTAGAATCATGCTATTACTGCCAGTACTTACACAGTACGTGTATCGTAACTTTTATTTTGGGAAAGACGATTCTCTGCAACTGTGTGAGTTTAGTTATATAATCGGTGCACTAACACCTCACGACACTTCCTAACAAATTCGCACCCTCGCATTGCACTATTGGCCTCTTTGTGTTCTACATAAGCATGTAAGTGCAAATTGGCTTTTCCGATAAAATAAACATAAATTAGTCCATATAATGGAGACAACTTGACTGACATTTGAAGCACAAACAAATAGTTTGGACCAATTCATCGGGTCGCAGAACCATTACCGGTGCCTTAGATGGATGGATCGATAATCTCAAGGATTAGTTGGCGGTTCTGTGTTTCAATTGTCCTACAAATCGATGGTCCTTGGGTTTTAAAATATCAATTGTGTTCATAATGAAACGTAGTTAGTCAGCTATATTATAAAGTTATTATACAATGTTGTGTACAGTATGTGTTTTTTCTTGTACGAGTCCAGGTTGTGGTGAAAAGTCATATTGGACGAGACACGCCAGTGTCGAGTCCAATATGACTTTTCACCACAACCTGGACGAGTATAAGAAAAACGCATACTGTACACAACATGGTATAATGACATTTTTATTATCCATCTGTATGTTTATCCAAATTTTTTTGGAATAAAACTTTTGTGGTTATTTTTGGTATTTGTCTGCACATAATTCTCTATAAAAGCCTGTATTTTGATCATCAGAAAGCATGATTTGGAAAAGTAAACACGGAAGTGAGAAAAAAATTCAATGCGGAAGTGAAACGTCTGCTAAAATCCATCAGTGTTGCGCGTGCATCACAATTTCACCGATTCGTTTCGCAATAGAGTTACGTCACGGAGTCCCAATAAAAAGGTGATATTGTGCAGTCGGGAGTCCAATATGACTTTCGGGAGTCCAATTTGACTTTTTCCAGGACTATCACGTGGCGGCTTTTGCCCAATCGGAAATGGTGTTAGTTAAGGGATGGATAATAAATACTATATATACTAATAGTACTCTCGTACCAAAGAACTTAGCCAATATTATTCCATAGTCCGATAGTCTGAAAGATCGATATTCCCAGTTATTAAATGGTCTATTAGTCGGTAGTCCTCTAAAGATAACGTGTACTCTCCATACACTCTAAATCCGTTGGGTAAAAGTTTACCCAATACAATGGTGCATATAGAACCACGCGAATGGTGGGCAATATTATTACTCAAGGCAGGGTAACAATTTACCGCCCGGGTACAAAAAATCGCCCTATGCAGAAGATAAATTTATATTTCGTAAATTGTTACCCTACGTTGAGTAAAAACATTGTACAACATTGGGTAAAATTTACACAATCTTCGCGTGGTGCTATATGCACCATTGTGTTAGGAATTTTTTTACCCAACGCGATTTAGAGTGTATACATGTATAAAATGCATCTGATTCGGGTAAGATTTGTTGTGTAATAGTTGGTGTCCAATGTGTTACCTGAAAGTGTCAGTATAGACTAGGCATGTGAATTACAAATTTGGAGACCACACTGAAAATAACCAAACAGTCGGAGTATTAAACCCTCGGGATATCGGACTATGGGACTGACGCACTACACGAAAATGATTTTCACCTGGATCTAAACAAATGTGAAGTAAAACAGCTGAATGGAATAAATATAAAATAATTATCTATCAGACCAAGCGTCACCGGCAAATGTTAATATCACTCTGTTAACGCATATACAGCAGTTTGCAGACATTATATACATGTAGATCAGCTGGCACACAGTTGTCTGGCAGTTTTTGATAATGTCCGATGAAGCAGACATATGTAAGCAGAATGGACTATTTATTAGTGATTTATTCTTGATATTCTGTTTTATATGTCAACCGCCATAAGGTGATCCAATTCATGAATTTGTTTAACTACTAGCATCTGAATACCATTGATAGGATATATTGAAATCAGATCAATTGCTAGTGCTATCTAGAAGGAATTTGCTATTCAGAATCAGAATCACAATACTTTATTTCATGACATAGCATGCTATATAAAATATAAATATAGATATAAAAAGAAAACAAGAAGTGATATGTCATGTGGAGGGAATTTGACCTACCCTGTTCGTCTTCCTGTTGCCACCATGGATAACATTGTTTTTAGCTGATTCTCGGTTTATTTTATAACCGGTCATGACACGTGCGAGCTGGATAAATTATGTTATATTCCTTGTTCGTTACTAAGAACTAACAAATAGATTTCTAAATACACATAAGATTGGTTAAATAGACAATATTTTATAAACCAATCAAATGATCAATTAATTAATAAATTTATCAACTAATTAATTATTTAGCACTGAATATAGGATCGCTGCAAGAAATCAGTGTGAAAATGTAATTGAAACAAAAATTTCCATTGAGGTAATGATGTATCATTTTAAACTTTCAAACTGAGTTTCCCACATTGGATGCATAAACTAATGTGAGTATGTGAATGATCACTAATGTGTATGTAAATAAATACCGGTATATGTATATGCTGCCAGGGAAAATTAAGCTTTATATCTTCCCGGTGACATTTAAAATTAATTAAATTAATTAAAACTAATTTTAATTAAAAATAATTGTTCTCTTAGAGAATTGCAGCATTTATATTTACAAATCAATGTAATGAACAAGTTTTAAGTGAAACATGTAGAACACCGGATATTTTCATGTTTGTGTCATTTACGTGCATTAGTTAAAACGGGCCATGGAAAGCAGTTCCTTGAACAGTTTGCTGTTTGAAATGCTTACATGAAGATATAAATCACATTTTACCAAGGCAGCATATACACATATCGTTATGTATGAAAAATACGCATCATTGATCATGCAGATACTCACATGAGTTGTATTTCAAATGTTTGGGAAACTCAGTTTGAAATTTAAAAACGAGACTAAATTACCTCACATGATATAACTCGTGTGTTAGGCCATTTACATGTGGTTTCAATGTATACCAATACCGGTACTTAAGATATACACAACAGTAATCATACATGTATGGTACAAAGGGAAGTGTTTTGAATCAAAATATGAAACCACCTCTTGACTCTGTTTTATAGTCAGTATACCATGTGTGTATCGGTACATGGAGTACACATCAGGGCTCACGCGTATACTCACCTTAAAAAGAAACACATGTTCAAATTGAGACAAAATTTGAACCACCACTTGACTAAGTTTGTGGGCACCTATTTGGATTAAACACATATGGAATATCTACTGTTTTTGTTTGAATACCGAACTATCTCATGAGTGTCTGGAAGAAAATATCTAATTTCCCTTAGTGAAAATTCGATATTTCTTTCCAGGCACGAATGAGAGGCTTCAGGTATTGAAAAAATGTATTGAAAAACTGTAGGTATTCTTTTTATTATATGCGCCTCATTAATTGTTAAAGTATGCGGCACTTTCACTTTTATAATTAAAAAGAATTGAATACTCAGAAAAAAACTTGTTGACCCACCTTCCTAAAAAGCTACAATGACATAAAAGAATATACAGTGAAATAACGAAAGCTAGAGTGAAATAACAAAATCGCATATCACTGTGATTTCTAAGAAATACATACGATCTACGTTTCGGTAATTTTCCGCTATTTTGCAGGCAAGCATATAATGAAGTGTATTATCTAAGCCGTTACTAGTACGCTCTTAATTGTCTGTGTTTTATTACTATACCATTTGTTTTAAATAGTTCCACTAAATATGTTTCCATGATGTGTCTCTGAAATACGTTTAGGCAAAAGTACCTACTCACATACCACTATCTTACTGATAATGACCGACCTGATATGTCAAACAGGGATTAACGAGTCCCAGATCACTGCATCTCAATAAACAGGGTCAACATCTTCAGTAAGAACCCCAAAACAAACACAAGTACTTTTATTGTCTTATAATTAATTCAGTTATATGTATTTATCTGAGATGCATGTATAAATAGGGAATGAAAAATACATTTGTGTTATGTAGTTTGAGAAATTGTTATAAGGTTTTTGATATTACACCACTTCAATGTTAATTCATCTACACAATTCAATTAGATTAATCCTATATAAATGTCTTATCGGCATTTACAACATATTGACGATGGGTCTCGTCAATTTGTTTTTCTCGAGGTCGAAGAATTATCAAGTATATACATGCACATTGTGAATGGTCTGATCACTTCCATCTCCCCTGTTACATGCACATTTATTTCACTGGGCTGTTCATATAAAGTGTCAACATTTATTTGTCCGAGATGTCTTTGTAATCGACAAATAGAGCGCAATGAATGATCCATGAGTAAATTATTTGTTATTTGCGATATTTTACCAATGTTTGGTGTGACAATGTTTCATGTATTTCTCTCCGCTGATCCCAATATCGTTTTTATATTTTTGACAATGTCATAAGTTCGCACTACTTTTACTAAGATTTCTAAACGAAACTTCAGTTTATTCTCAGTAAAAAAAAAACAAGTATTGCTTTGATTTAATGTCATTGTATAACAACAACGACGCCAGATTTCCATTGCTTTTGAAATAAGATGCCAACAATTTCCCATGAAGATGAAGATTTAAGATTTGTCCAGTCAGAAGCAAGACAATTTATTGAAGTGAGTTTGACCAGCAAAAAATACAAAAAAGAGACAGCAAAATTTGCACTGAAAATTATAAAATATTTCTACAATGAAAAGGACATACATTAAATATGGGATCTGAGACAGCATGAAGAACGTTCGATAAAATATAATAAATATTGCACGGCTTGTCGGTGACTATGCCAAACTATTGGTCGTGGTCGTGCAATATTTAAATAATATATAATTCTTGGATTATTTGGCTCACATCAAAGTAATTACATATGGGTATACCTTTCGTCCTTTGTCGTAGTATATACGTTTATCCACTTAAGAAGCTGACAAAACTTGCCCAGATACATGAATTGGGTTACCTAGCCTCATTCGTTTGTTCACATACATCACCCATGTAAGTTTCATCTTTGGCTTCCATTCCAGAGACGAACGAATGCCTCTCCAACCCCTGTCAGAACGGAGCGACATGCGTGGACGGAATCAACGGATATAACTGCACATGCATTGCTGGATACGACGGAACCCACTGTGAGATTGGTGAGTCATTATGTAGTTAATAATCACAAAATGTTTTTCCCAAGAACCCAAATTCTATTGAGTCATAATTCCAAGTTCGCTATTTATTCAAAACGACACTGACGTTCCTGTGTATCTTCATCACAAGACCAAGTCTTGTAACTCCCAAGTATACAACTACGTCAGTCTGGAGTTAACTTATTATTTTCATATATATTACAAACATCACGCTTTCCGAATATAGAAATTCATACATGTTGCTAGATAAATTACAAATTTAATATAAGGATTAACTGTCATGTGGACTGTTTTTATGGAGATGTAACCGTGAGGTAAGTGGACATAACTTGTGTAAAACCCGAAGGGTTTTACATACAAGTTATGACCACTTACCTCACGGTTACATCTCCATAAAAATAGTTTACATGACAGTTAATCCTTATATTTATATACATTTAGCGAAAAAGCCACTTTTGTAAATGTATTTAAATCGAAAAGTGTATCGTGACAAAAACAGCCCAAAATACCCAATAGCACCCTTGGCAAAAGTTAATAGGAACAATTTCTCTTCATATTGAAACCCGATGATGTATTAAGTCAATCCTGTGCGAGTCCAAATGCGCCCAAAACATTATGCGTTCGTCTTTCCAAACCCAATGACGTATCGATGGTGTTATGAGCTTGGTGTTATAAGCCGTTGCGCATTCACCGAGAAATAACTGCAACTAGCCACGTGGGCGTCGACCAATCAGAATGCTGGATTTAGTGATGACAACACTTAGTATGTAAATATATGATAATACGCTAGGCGTATAACCCCGTGTGGACCCGGGGTAGAATAGGCTTGTCGCCCCACTGCGAGGGGTAATAATCCCCCAATGTGCAGCCTCGTTTGCCGTGATGTGCGACCTGTGCGAGTGGAGAATTGGGTCCTGGTTTTGAGTTGAGTGGGCATATCCTGCTTGATATGTTTCTAAACAACGCCCCTTTTGCCCGGGATTTACTCTTGACAGGCGGTCAAGTGCGCTCGGTTAACCAATCGGCTTTTGTCATGACATGCCCTTGGAGAAGAATGCCATTTTGCTTTGGCCCAGTGTGGCTTGTATTGATTTGATAGCTGTCGAATTGATTTTTGTAGAGTTTGTCTCTTAACATTATTCATATTGTCAAAAGGCGGTGGCTTGACGTGTTTATTGAACGGTTTGAAATTGTATTTGTGGTTCAACCTGTGACAGTATAGTGAAAAGGTTACTGAGCACATCATGACGAACAACTATCAGGCTCTCCGTTCGCCCGATAATATAAGGGTAATGCGTGGGGGTTGGCAGTCCCAGTACACCTAATAATACAACATTAAATGACTAATTTATTTCAAACTACCCACATACCAGTGAACAGAAGGAGAATATTCCCATTCGAAGAGCATCTGTCAGTCAATAAATCATCGTTTACATATAAGACGTTTTTAGTTTTGAAATCAGAAGATGCCTAGCCGTGAACCTCGATTAGATATTGTTTTATATTTTAACTCACGTGACAATCTAAGCCTAATACACGCTCTTGGTTGGTTGGTTGGCATTCACTATTCAGATAGTTTCGTCCACAACACGATAATGGGCTTTCTAAATTTAGCACAACCAATATCGCTTGGGAAATCCATAAATCTATGTTTAGGATGCCCATTGCGGGGAGGAAATTCGATAGTCATCTCCGTTTCGCTGCTAAACTTCAGTATTTGTTTGTCCGAGATGTCTTTGTAACCAATAACTTGAGCACAATAACTGATCGTAAGCAAATTATTTATCTTATTTGTGATATTTTTCCAATGTTTGGTGTTACGATGTATCATGTGTTTTTCTCCGCTGATCGCAATATCCATTTGATGTTTTGTCAATTTCCTAAGTTCGCACTACTATTACTAAGTTCTAAACGAATCGGCAGTTTATTTTCGGTAACAAAAAAAACAAGTATTGTTTTGATTTAATGCCATTGTTTAACAAAGACGCCAGATTGCCATTACTTTCGAAATAAGATGCTAACAATGATCCATGAAGATGAAGATTTAAGATTTGCCCAGTTAGATGAAAGACAATTTATTGAAGTGAGTTTGACCAGCAACAAAAAAAAGGAGACAGCAACATTCGCACTGAAAATTCAAAAATGTTTCTACAACGAAAAGGAAATACATTAAATATGGGATTTGAGACAGCATGAAGAACGTTCGATAAAATATAATAAATATTGCACGTCTTGTCGGTGACTATGCCAAACTAGTGGTTCTCGGTGGAGGAATAGTCCTCCCCTCGCACCAATATTTTGGCATAGTCACATCCGTGTCGTGCAATATTTAAATTTGGATGATGAGTGTTGTCCGTTGTCGTAGTAAATACGTTTATCCAGTTAAGAAGCTGACAAAACTTGACCAGATACACTAATCGGGTTATCTAGCCTCCTTCGTTTGTTCACGTACATCACCCAATGTAAGTTTCATCTTTGGCTTCCATCCCAGAGACGAACGAATGCCTCTCCAACCCGTGTCAGAACGGAGCGACATGCGTGGACGGAACCAACGAATACGACTGCACATGTGTTGCTGGATACGACGGAACCCACTGTGAGATTGGTGAGTCATACGGTTAATTATCACAAAATGTTTTTCCCAAGAACCCAAATTCTATTGCGTCATAATTCCAAGTTCGCTATTTATTCAAAACGACACTGACGTTCCTGTGTATCTTCATCAAAAGACCAAGTCTTCTAACCCCCAATTTTACATCTACGCAAGTATGGAGTTAACATATTATTTTCATATATATTACAAACATCACACTTTCCGAATATAGAAATTCGTACATGTTACTAGATAAATTACAAATTTAATATACTACGCTAGGCGTATAACCCCGTGTGGACCCGGGGTAGAATAGAATAATCGTTTGCCGTGAAGTGCGACCTGTGCGAGTGGAGAATTGGGTCCTGGTTTTGAGATGTGTGGGGCATATTCTGCGGGATATGTTTCTAAACCACGCTTCTTTTGCGCGGGATTTACTCTAGACAGGCGGTCAAATGCGCTCGGTTGACCAATCGGCTCTTGTCATGACATGCCCTGGGGAGAAGAATGCCATTTCGGCCGCGTGTGGCTTGACGTGTTAATTGAACGGTTTGAAATTGCATGTGTGGTTCAACCTGTGACAGTATAGTGAACAGGTAACTGAGGTAGCAATACACGATTTCCAGCAATTTTGCCAACCTGGGAGGGGTTACTGTACTTCAAATCAATGCTAAGCCATTATCGTTGGCATATATCCAATCGAGCATGTTTTAATTTCGACAGAAATTTTAGGTGTAATCATATAAATGTACTTTTGGTTCTTCGTACAGTTTGTCATTGAGTTATGCCCCTTGGTTAGCACACACGAACCGCTCAATTTTACCCATTTTTTTACTCAAATTGGCCATTTTCAACCCAAAAACAGACCATGATAGAGCGAATGTCAGTAAATAAGATTCTTCCACCTGATAGAGCTATGCTAGAACTGAGAAATATTTGAAATAGAAAAAAAGTTATCGTATCAATTTGAAAAAAAAGTCTTGCGAGCCCAGATGACAGAATTCAGGGGAGAGAAATCGGGCTATTTTCCTGTAATCAATAACACAGAGTTGGCCTTCACTGAATACGAAAACCCTGTTGCGTATCCAAATTTTGCACTTTTTTGAGAACTTTCCCAGTTTTGTAAAATAAATAAACCTTCAAACCAGTAATGACACAGTTAACACAGGCTACACTGGCCGTTATGCCCCCCAGATACTTATATTTCTATTTTTCAGACGACCTACAACCCGTGAAATCGTGTACTGCTACCTTAAAGGAAAAATAGAGTTATCCCCCTTCAACGCGCAAATGTCCAGTTAAGTCTCTGACGTACACCGATAACTTTGATATATAACACATATGGTGTTTCTTCAGTGCGAATGGGAAATAAGGTCAATATAAGTAGTGTGGTTTCAATAAAAATGAACCAAATTCACCCAAATTAATGGTTATAGCGAGAGAAAAAAAAGAGTTAAATTATAAATGTGACATCATGCCCACCACCTTAAAACTAAACATCCCAGTCAAAAAGGCAGTCTGAACAGACATATTACATCTGTATTCTGCTGACCAAAGCATATGCACTGTGGTTATTTACTAGCCAGCCCCCCCCATCCCCCCCGCATATGTTAAGACAATGTTCTTGTCACCCCCCCCCAAATATGTTATCAATCAATACGCCTATTCGTAGGTGGGTGGTATCCGAGGAGTTTCATTGTTGGGATGTTCCCTTAGAAACACATTTCGTTACATGCAAATCACTTTTATGTGGTCAGTCATAAACATGTAAGAACGCAACAAAATTCCAAACAAATCGTAAGGAATAACTAATGCATATATAATCACCCCTCCCCCAAAATGTGAACCATGTTTATTTGGCCGGTCGGTGTACATTCAATGACTTAATTGTCAAGTTGAAATCACACTATTTAATTATTTATGGAATCTTATATACCATTTTTATGGTGCTGGTGCTCACGCGCTGTTCGTGATAACTCAGTAGCTGACTTTACCCCCTCTCCAATATACATATTGACATTACTCGGTCAATCGGAAACACGACCAAGACTAAATAACCAACATTAATATGGCTTTTCACACCAGGTATCCAAGGAAATCCATTGTTGAAATGTTTGCGTGGCAACACGTTTCATTAAATTAATGTCAATTTTATGTAATTACACATAACCGCACCACTCGAAAAGAATCGTACAGAGTAACTGATGCATATATAATCACATAACCAACCCCCCCCCCCCAAATGTGAACCGGAATGTTTTTTTTTTATCGATAGCAGACATACGTTGAATTTGTTTTTTGCCCTGTCGGTGTGATCATTCAGTGACTTGTCAAGCTGGAATCCATACTATCAAAGTTTACAGCCTCTGATACAAATACTCTACAAGCAAATGCACCTAATTCCGAGAACAGTCATAAATAGAAACTGTCAATAGTAACTCAGACACGAAGATAGGAAAGATAAAATGTTTCAGTAGATTTTCATTAATTTATCCAATTTGATATGTCTCTTTAAGGTAGCAATACACGATTTCCAGCAATTTTGCCAACCTGGGAGGGGTTACTGTACTTCAAATCAATGCTAAGCCATTATCGTTGGCATATATCCAATCGAGCATGTTTTAATTTCGACAGAAATTTTAGGTGTAATCATATAAATGTACTTTTGGTTCTTCGTACAGTTTGTCATTGAGTTATGCCCCTTGGTTAGCACACACGAACCGCTCAATTTTACCCATTTTTTTACTCAAATTGGCCATTTTCAACCCAAAAACAGACCATGATAGAGCGAATGTCAGTAAATAAGATTCTTCCACCTGATAGAGCTATGCTAGAACTGAGAAATATTTGAAATAGAAAAAAAGTTATCGTATCAATTTGAAAAAAAAGTCTTGCGAGCCCAGATGACAGAATTCAGGGGAGAGAAATCGGGCTATTTTCCTGTAATCAATAACACAGAGTTGGCCTTCACTGAATACGAAAACCCTGTTGCGTATCCAAATTTTGCACTTTTTTGAGAACTTTCCCAGTTTTGTAAAATAAATAAACCTTCAAACCAGTAATGACACAGTTAACACAGGCTACACTGGCCGTTATGCCCCCCAGATACTTATATTTCTATTTTTCAGACGACCTACAACCCGTGAAATCGTGTACTGCTACCTGAGCACATCATGACGAACAACTATCAGGCTCTGCGTTCGCCCGATAATATAAGGGTAATGCGTGGGGGTTGGCAGTCCCAGTACACCGAATAATACAACATTAAATGACTAATTTATTTCAAACAACCCACATACCATTGAAAAGAAGGAAAATATTCCCATTTGAGGAGCATCTGTTAGTCAACCAAATTATCGTTTACAAATAAGAAGTTTTTAGTTTTGAAATCAGAAGATGCCTAGCCGTGAACCTCGATTTGATATTTGTTTATATTTTATCCCACGTGACAATCTAAGCATAGTACACGCTCTTGATTGGTGCTTGGCATTCAGTATTCCGATAGTTTCGTCCACAACACGATAATGGGCTTTCTAAATTTATCACAGCCATATATCGCTTGGGAAATCCATAAATCTATGTTTAGCATGCCCATTGCGGGGAGGTAATTTGAAAGTCATCTCCGCTTCGCTGCTAAACTTCAACATTTGTTTGTCCGAGATGTCTTTGTAACCAACAACTTGAGCACAATAAATGATCGTAAGCAAATTATTTATGTTATTTGTGATATTTTTCCAATGTTTGGTGTTACGATGTATCATGTGTTTTTCTACGCTGATCCCAATATCCCTTTGATATTTTTGTCAATTTCCTAAGTTCGTACTACTATTACTAAGTTTTCTAAACGAATCGTCAGTTTATTTTCGGTAACAAAAACAAGTACTGTTTTGATTGAATGCCATCGTTTAACAACAACGAGGCCAGATTTCCATTGCTTTCGAAATAAGATGCCAACAATGATCCATGAAGATGAATATTTGCACAGTTAGGAGAAAGACAATTTATTGAAGTGAGTTTGACAAGCAACAAAAAAATATTCGCATTGAAAATCAAAAATGTATTCTACATCGAAAAGGAAATACATTAAATATGGGATCTGAGACAGCATGAAGAACGTTCGATCAAATATAATAATTATTGCACGTCTTGTCGGTGACTATGCCGAACTAGTCGTCCTAGGTGGAGGAACAGTCCTCCCCTCGCACCAATATTTTGGCATAGTCACCTCCGTGTCGTGCAATATTTATACTTGGATGATGTGTGTTGTCCGTTGTCGTAGTAAATACGTTTATCCAGTTAAGCTGACAAAACTTGACCAGATGCACTAATCGGGTTATCTAGCCTCCTTCGTTTGTTCACACATATCACTCAATGTAAGTTTCATCTTTGGCTTCCATCCCAGAGACGAACGAATGCCTCTCCAACCCGTGTCAGAACGGAGCGACATGTGTGGACGGAACCAACGGATATAACTGCACATGTGTTCCTGGATACGACGGAACCCACTGTGAGATCGGTGAGTCATTATATAGTTAATTATCACAATATGTTTTTCCCAAGAACCCAAATTTTATTGAGTCATAATTCCAAGTTCGCTATTTATTCAAAACGTCCCTGACGTTCCTGTGTATCTTCATCACAAGACCAAGTCTTGTAACCCCCAATTATACATGTACGCAAGTATGGAGTTAACATCACACTTTCCAAATATAGAAATTCATACATGTTACTAGATAAATTACAAATTTAATATGATAATACGCTAGGAGTATAACCCCATGTGGGCCCTGCACTGTAAATAATTATTATGCAAAACATATGTACATATAAACGGCTACAAGACACAGCTAGGAAACATGTTGCATGTTTATTTGTACACACTAGTGTTTTATATAAAATGTTTACGACAATGTTTTATAATAAACACACTACGCTATTATCCAACAGACACAGCTAGAAAACACTTACACATGTTTATTATAATAAAGATAAGCACATAATATGTTTATGATTTTTTTATTGAAAAATACAAATAATCAAATTTAACATATTTATGGTTGACAATGATGAAATAATAATTAGGAACTAAAAATATTTAAATTATTGATAATTTATCAATAACTAAAACATTTTTGATCATCGTAATGCATATGCAATAGACTTAAACAGTTAAAGAGAGATTATAATTGTTTTCCAAAAACAATGGGTCTCAGCGGGGATTATCTGCTGCAGCATGTCTGAATACATAATGGTGATTTGTTTACTGCGGAAGTTACAGAGATATCATGATAAAATTGTGACTCAGTTTCCACTGAAAAGTAATAGCCTGAAGCTGCATAACAATCAATTTTGACTTGGTTTGATATTTTATGACGATATGTAATTATCCTTAAACTAATAATATTGCTGTTAAATTTAACTTGAAAATGAGGTATCACCCGTCTTGATTTTAAACCATAATATATTTCATTGTTAACAACCACATTAAGTAATCACCACAATATATCTCATGGTGTTTATGAAAGGTGAATCCATTCTTGACATTTATATATTTTTGGTGCTATATTTTATCTCAACAATTTCATGACTGGAGCTTCCTGAATTTTTGCGAAAACCCTGTGCCAATGCGTGTATTCTCTAATATATGCGGGTCGCCACGTGGGGCCTCTCACATATGACTGCATTCGCACAGTATTTATGTTGACCTTGTAAGTCAGTGCATTCTCTTATATATGTGAGGCTGCCAATGGTAGTGTTGCATATATAAGAGAATGCACTGACACAGGGTATTTAATGCTGCACCAGCACAGTTCCCGCCGTTAAGGGTTAAACTCTATTGGAATTGGGCAATTCGAAATAACTTGGTTGATTCAATTTAATATTCAAAATGAAATTTACCGATTCGCAGGGCCCTAATTTTCACCCACTTAAAACTGTCTAAAACTTGTTCTAAGATTCTCTGTCATAAATTACGACTTGTTACAATGATATAATTGCAATAGAGTAAACAGTCTCTTCATGGGTTCACACCTAACCCAGTCATCATGAATGAGTCATTGGGACCACAAGATCATCTTTAGCTTGCATTTCCACACTCCAGGTACTTGCCATCCAAACGAGGGTAGAATTCGGTCGATATGAGGATGGGGTTAAACTATGCCGGCTTCCCTGCCTTGGTATGCCGAAAGAGCCGACTGGCTCATGATGATCAGCAGGAGGCATGGTTGCTTCCCAGCCACCAGAAAGTAGCAAATCTGCAATTGGAAGATCAAATAACAGCACGTTAACCTATTGACACATAAAGCTATCATGGGGCATGTTTACGAACAGTAGATGAGATAATGGCTTAACTATTCTATAACAATAAAGCTCAATTTTGTTTGTTTGCTCAGATGACTTAAATGGGAAAATATGAGCAATAAAGAGTGTTCCTTATCAGCTTAGAAGATATGTAGGAAAATTGGCACAGATAGGTCACCTGACCAGGGGAATGTCATGGGATAGCTGCTTTTGACATAAGATAACTTAAAGGGGTAATATTATATTGTATGACCACTAAAGAGCGTTTGTCAACACATATGATATGTGGGAAAATTGGAACACAGACCGGGTGTCAGGAAAAAAATTCCAGACACTAGGCGCAAAACAAATAAATATTCTGCCCTCTGGGTATCCACCATCCCCTAATTTTTTGTTTTTCTGATTCTGGGATATGGACCCACCCCTCCAAACTGCTTCAAATGACTATTTTACTCAGTTTCCCTGATCATATCCGATCTATGTTCCGTATCATGATTATAGAAGCATTCCTACTCTTTAATTACCAACAAGACTGTAAAGTTTCAAAAACAATTCTCCGATAAATGTGGGCTGCAGGGTATGCTGATGGATTGATATTTGAAATCTAAGATGGCTGCTGGTGGCCATGTTTATTTTAAACGAATTTTGGGGGGGAAAGGCAGGCTCCCCAACTAGAGGTCACCTCTAAGATCCATATGAAGTTTGGTGATGATTGGATGAGAACTGTGACCTGTAAGGTGTGCTAAAGGATTTGGTCATACAAAGATGGTCGCTGGCAGCCATGTTTTTAATAACATTCGGGGAAAATGGTAGGCACCCATCGAGCGGTCACACCGAGGATCCATATGAAGTTTGGTGATTATCAGATGAGGGATAAGCTCTGTATGGTGTGTTAAAGGATTTAGTTATGCAAAGAGTAAAATCCAAGATGGCTGCCGGTGGCCATATTTTTCATTGAAAATCGTTCAAATTTGACAGTTCCCATCTATGGGGGATCCTAGGCCCATATACCGAATATCGATGAAATGAAGAATCTATTATTGTGTTACGTTTTATATCAGGTTGAATAAATGATTTTTAATAGAACTATTAAATCTGAGCCGTTCCATGACAATGTGCATTGATAGATCTTTGATGAAAACATTTAGCAAGCTGACCTTTTTATTACCCATTGGTGTCATCCCTCATTATTAACTGATGGTGAACTCAAACCCCACTACCAAGAGTTAAGTGCATACCTATTACTTAATAGAAGCATTCTTAGAACCTTTTGTCACATTATTTTGTAGAAAATGACTCTAAGACCCTAGTGTTTGGAAACAATTTGCAGACGCCCCCCCCCCCCCGACTCATGGAAAAATTTACGGGGCCAGGAAAAAATGTGTAAGACGGGCTGCTAAACCACCTACCCACCCCCGCCTAGTGTTCGGAAAATAATTGCAACCCCCCCCCCGGCACAGAAGTAAAACAAAATCATCTCTATTATGGTTATTAGTATTGCATGTGTCATTGTTCAGTGTTAAAGACATATTAAGGACTTGTTCGGGTGCGTGAAATTGATAAGTTAATACGCAAGCGCTATGCCAACATGAGGAATGTAGCATTCTACTAACATCTCCAAAATGTTCAAAGAAATCAATTATACCACTCCATAGAAAACATCTAAACTAAGCTCAACTGTAAATATTTACATCTTTATTCGGGACGCCATCGAGGGTCATTTCATTTAATTAATAATTAATTAATATATCAGAATGACGGTGTCTATCGTCAATATGGACTTGCTCGGTGGATTAAACTGTTACGTTAGTATTCAGGCACTGTGCCAACAGGGGGAATGTAGCATTCTACTACATGGTTAAAAATCTCAAGCAAGTCGACCGTTCCACTCATAGAAAACATCATCTGAACTGCGCTCAATTGTAAATATTCACTTCTAGATTCGGGACGCAACTATTGGCGACTAAAGTAACAAAAACGATTTCGCCATCGAGTCATTGAATTTAATAAAAATATCATGATGACGGTGTGTGTTGTCAGTTTGGGTTAATATTTTTTTAAATAACTACGTTGAGCAAGATTATCCTCCATTTCTATTTGATCACCCTACCTGTGTGTTTCACATCACTTTAATATTCAAATAAATAACAACTTTGAGCAGGATTATTCTCAATTTCCATTTGATCATCCTGCCAGAGTGTTTCACATCACTTTAAATTCATAAGTAACTCACCATCCTATGTTTTCTTCATATGAATGGCATGATTGTCCTCCTTGTCAGCCTTGATGTATTCTGCCAAGTTGAATTTGTTCCGGTTGAAGATGCTGCTTGAGCCTACATCGAAGCCGGTTTCTATTGTGATTTTTGTGCCCATAGCCATTTAAGCCAAGGTTGTTCTCCAGCAGCCAAGTGGACGTCTTGCCTTAATACCGTCTGAATTGTACGGTTTGTCCGGCTGCACTTAATGTCTTAGTTCACTTCCCCGAGTCGCTACACTCATCTGGAGAAAAAAAAACAATCATTTTGTTATTAAAATGAAAACATTTCCAGCACTTAAAGTCATTAGCTTCACTCCCGGTTGGTATATATTTGATGTCAGACAGAACTGTGCCCGATATACCACAAGAAAGGTCATAAAAACTAGAAAGAAAACCCCAATGTGGCATATTATTAGTGTGGTACTCGCCCTGTATTAAATTGTTGAAAACTGCGATCAGAGTGAGAAATCTTCTCAGATACTAACACATTTTCGGAGCGAATCAGCGCGTGGATGTCATGGAATGATATTCGGAGGAAATCGGAACCGCCCGAATAACGACGATCGACTGGCACGCACGACTGGGAGAACAGCCAAACAAATAGACGGCATGTCGGTTATAACGAAAGTAGATTCAACAAAAAGAGAGAAAAAATATATATAATAATAGGGGGCCTATCATAGTTTTTGCATTCAAGTTTTCTAAGTAAAATGTCGACAATTAATGGGCAACTAACAAAGTTTTCACACTCTGACTCTGCATATATATTTATTTAAGAAATAAATACACGGTGTAGAGGTGTGTATGGTCAAGTTGTACCACAAAAAACTGATTGTAGGACGACGCGTAGCGGAGTCCTACAATCAGTTTTTTGTGGTACAACTTGACCATACACACCGATACACCGTGTATTTATTTCTTTTGTAATACGACTGAAAGTTTATGGTCACAATTCGACTGAATAGTCAACGAAATACTGCGCTTTTTCGGTCTCAGGTGAGAAAACATTTCGTGGTGTAATTCGTATTGGGCGTACTCGATTTATTTGCATGGAATACTCCGGTAATCTTGTCTTGTTATGAAATTCCCCCATTGACTTTTCGAGGCACCTCTTCTAGAAAATAATCGTTGTGATTGGCTAAAAAACGATGTGTTTTCAGCGGCGTCCGTGCCTTTCATTTAAATTGTACAGGAAATACGAATTGCGGTCATTTCTGTGTTGAACGTTGTTGAGACAACATGAATATGATCATCGACTATGGACCATTTTCCTTACACAAAGCGATCTAAATGATCTTATCCCCCTTCTGTACTGGTGAACAAACGCTTTCATTTTCAACTTGATTCCGAAATATCGAATCGACGAATATGATCGAGATTCGAATCGACGAATGCACAGGCCACAGCCCGGCCCCATGGATTTATTTTGTCATTTAATATACTTATTAAGTAACTTTCTTTGGTCGTAACATATATCAATATACCATAACATCATTTGGACCATATTCATTGGCAACCAAACTGGTTTCAAGCGACAAATCGCTAGAAAATTCGCAAGATTGTCAAGATGTAGCAAAATTCAAAGGGTTACGGGTGCGGGTGTACTCCGTTGATGCCCCGTTTGCGCGGAGTTAGAAAAGACGGGAAAAGTCGCGTGCGTCGATCTGAATAAACCGATTTTTTTCGTGGTACAATTGGAAAAAGTAGAATTGTACCACAAAACTGGAACGAGATAGCCATGGTAACTCGGGCCATTGGCCAATCAGGACATGCCTTTTAAGCATAGTTAGGCAGGGTCGTATTACAAATATATATATATGGAATTTTTGCAAATTTATGAGAGAATGAGTAGGCCTACGTATTCACAATGTGCAAAAGACGATTGGCACATCTCCAAAATTATCCAGGTAAACCAATCTGGGAATTCTGCCTTCTAATCTAACGTCAACATATTTGGCCTAATACAAGGTGGAGTTATCTGCATGCGAATTATTGACTTCTGTAAATGTAAATTATAAGCAATATCTGACATCACAATAGACCAATTGTGCTGAGCTAGATCGATTGGTCTTCCTGACACTGTTGTAAGAGATTTCTTGAATATTGAAATTTTGTTTGCTTGAAGATTTGTTCAAATTTATTATGAATATACCAGCAATAAATTATACATTGTCTTTCATTAGTTTCAAAATAAATCAGAATAATTTTTTTTACAAAAAAATGATTGTAACTTGAAAGAACAATTTAAAGTAGGCCTATACTCCCTTTATTCAAGATTCATGCTGGCTGTGAAAACCCGATCGGTATATTTTAGCCGGATCGGGATATTATTGATTGATCGGTGGGTCACCAGACCTGTAGGATATGCGCACTATAGCATATAGATAAGGCGTTTCATGTATGGGAGGCCTATTTCACTTGAAAGAACAATTTAGAGTCATGTAGGCCTACTCCTTTATCCAAAATTCAAGCTGGCTGTGAAAGACCGATCAGTCTATTTTAGCCTGATCGGTCTATTTTAGCCCGATCGAGCTATTATTGATTGATCAGTGGTTCACCCAGACCTGTAGGATATGCGCGCTATAGCATATAGATAAGGTATTTCTATGGGAGGCCAAATTTACTTTAATAATGAATTGCGCTTAAGCGCAAATACCATATATTGTGCTTAAGCGCAAATACCATATTGTGCTTAAGCGCAAATAGGGCATTTACACTTAAGCGTAATCAATTTCGCTTAAGCGTAATTGTGACTACTATCTAACCTACCCATAAACTATTAGCATTACCTGGTGTATCACCTAGCAACACAAGATGAGCATTGGGCTAATTTTGACCTGTACTCAACAGTCAACTGTGAGTATGTGTTCAACAAGGAGAATCCCTAATTACATATTATCAGCATTCCTCTATCCAAAGAATTGATGTCGCCTTCCCGGAACTCTAGTAAGTTTTTGTGTATTTTTGCACAGATTTTAGCATTTACTATGGTAATATCCTATACATGCATGCGGTGTCACTGCATGAGGGCTTTCTTACCTCATACAGTAATGCTCTAATTAATCGACTTCTTATCCACAGCAGAATTATGAGTAACTTTTCAGGATTTAGTCGGAAATATGGCTTGTTGCCATTCATCGAAAAGCTCTCGAGAGCTTTCCGATGAATGGCAACAAGCCATATTTCCGACTAAATCCTGAAAAGTTATTTATAATTATGCTGTGGTTAAGGAGTCCATTAATTAGAGCATTACTGCATGGTTTACTCAGGGGGAAAAAACCCTATTTTCATATTATCAGCATCCCTGTCCAAAAAAATGGTGTGTAATTACTGGAGCTTTGGTGTCTCAGTCCTGGAGCTCTAGTTTTTCTTTTTAAATCAGCATCTCTTGCACAAATCTATAGTATTTCCATGATTATATAGTGTGAATGTGGTGTCACCGAGGGTTTGCTTCCCTCATACGTGTGCCTGTATACTCGAAAATTGAAGACAAATTTTGAAAATCAATGTCGCCCCTACTAATACAGAAAGTAATGCTATTGCAAGTAGCCACAACTAATATATACCGAAGATAATATAATACTATCACGAGTTGCTCCAACTAAAACATAAGGTGATACTATTGCGAGTCAGCCATTTTGATAAAGAAGTTGGGCTAGCTCCCTACCCATCCAAACCAATGAAACCAAGAGGTGACATGTCAATAGGAGTTAATGCCAAGTTATGGAGAAACCTATTTATTCACCAGTGGTGTTTTGTTACATATAACCATGAATTGCGCTTAAGCGCAATGATTGCGCTTAAGAGAAATTGATTGCGCTTAATTATAATTATTTTCACTTAAGCGCAATTGATTGCGCTTAAGAGCAATTGATTGCGCTCAAGCACATTTAATTATTAAATGTGAATTTGGCCTCCCATACATTTCATGTATGGGAGACTGACCCATTTCACATTTATTATTCATTTACGATCAAGCGCAAATATTTCGCATTCTAACATCTATCATTTGCGCTTCAGTGTAAATCATTTGCACAAATAAAAATTAATATGCATTGATATCACCCCCCCTGAATTAATTTTAAATGGCACAGACCCACCATACGAGGGAAGCAACCCACCCCCCCCAGTAACCACAATATCTCTTTTATGGACCATGGAAATGGTAGAGATATGTGCAGGATATATCTCTTTTATAAAATATACTAGATCTCTGGGATGGAGACACAAATTCTTGGGGACAGGGATGCTGATAATACGAAAATTGGGGTTTTTCCCCAATTTCAAGTCAATAATAACACCATATGAGGGAAGCGAGTCCCCAGTAACCCCGAATTCCATATTTATGAAAATGGTATATATCTGTGTAGGAGATGTCCCTTTAATAAAATATACTAGAGCTCTGGGAGTGAGGCACCAATTCTTGGGACACCAGGGACAGAGATGCTGATATACATGTATGCATATGGAAATGTTTTTCTTCAATGTTTCAGTATTATATGGGGCTACTACTATGGGTCCATGATAATATACTATGAGATGGACTCTATCATTCGCAATCAGAGGGAAGTAAGGGAGTGTTAAGTATTTTCGCTTAAGCGCAAATATATTGATAGACATATACTTGCACTTAAGCGCAAATGATTCATTTTCACTTTTCAACTAATTGCACTTAAGCTTAAATAATTTACGCTTAAGCATAAATCAGTTAGGCTTATTGTAATCATTTACGCTTAAGCGTAATTGACTTACGCGTTATCATAATACATTGGAATGATATTAAGAGCAATAATCTCATTGGCTGTCTTACCTTATATGTATTGGTATAATCTGATGTATGTTAACTTAGTGGCATTACTAATGTGGTTGCATCCATTTCAGCTTGAGTATGTGGAGTTCAATGGGAGTGTATATGAATTACGGTTAAGCGTAACTCATTTACACTTAAGTGGATTTCATTTACACTTAAGCGTAATTGAAATGAATTATGCTTAAGCAAATACATGTACCTAACTTCAACTGGTTTCCTTAGTCTGAATATTCATCTTAGTATGGGATCTGGGTGGGGTCCCCACCTATGTTTGAGTGATGTTTTAGAGCAAATCACATGGGGGTGAGTCATTTTTACATTTATTATTTATTTGCATACAAATATTTGCGCTTAAGCATAAAGCAATTGCGCTTACTTAGTGCAAATACACAACACTTTTTTACTTCCATCCAATTTTAACTGTCAATGATTGAGTCCATCTTATGGTATATTTATTTGGGCCTATATAAACTCAAAAATTGAAGAAAACATAATTCCATATGTATATCAATATCACCATCTCTGTTCCAAACAAATATGGTCTGTACTAGAATAGTGAATAGCAATATGTTACACATGTAGCATTGCACAGGTAATTAAACAGTTTGAAATAAACATGTAAGACAACTCTTTCTGCACGAGACTGTACCTGCTGTAGACCGATCATAAAATCGGTCAACAATTACAAATTTCTAAAAATAGTAACATTTTCAACTGTTACCTTGCTCGATCATGACCACTTTGATTATAATTCTTTCATAACTCGGTCAATGTTCTTCCGTTGGTGATTTCAGGCAATAATTCCTTTTATATATCCCTCCCATTCGAATTGACTACCGCTTGTTTTTCGTTTTATTAAGCTGATGTTACGCTATTCCAGCAAATGGCCTCCCTCCACGGAAACGATTTTCTGAGAACGAAAGCCGACTCTATCCCGACCAAGTCGGAAGTGTTCGGGTGTTTCCGCGACTGCACAAGACAACTGATTGGTGTATTTATTTCGCGTTTACAGTGGAATTGTTCGTCCCGATTGAGGGAAAGTAAATAGTTAGTTACTTGGCCGTATAATTAGTACAAACTGATATCTGGTTTGGGCATTTCGTGTATAGGGGTTATTTTATTCAGTCTTTCCACAGAATAACGCAGGGAACTCAATTGTGAGGTTCAGTTTACGTTTCACATCACTTTAATACCCATAGGCCAGTAAAATATTTTTTGGGTAGCACTTCAATAATTTATTATGGGAGGTCAAATTCACAATTAATAGCTAATTACGTTAAGTGTAATGGATTACGCGTTTACATGCATATTGCTATTGCGTTTAAGCGTAAGTGCCTCAATTGTAACTCCATTACGCTTAAAAGCGTAATTCCATGTCGCTTAAGCCTTTATAAGCGTAAAAGGTTTTCATAGCCTTACTAGTACCTTACATACAATGGTATCATCTAAGGCAAATTTATGTCATAGGTTACCGTAGTTGCATCATTAATTGGGTCATCGGCTGCATCCATTTCAGCTTCAGAGGGGTTTTGAGAGATGGAATTTGAATTACGCTTAAGCGTACTACAAATTCTATTACATTTAATGTAATGGCATTATGCTTATGGGCGATGGAATTATAATTAAGCATAATGGATACTATTAAGCGCATAATGGATTACGCTTAAGCGTGTAATGGTATAATGCTTAAGCGTAATGGTATTACGCTTACCTGTGATGGAGATCTGATACCGGTATACGCTTTGGCATATTATGTCATTACAATTAATTGGTCATTTATCTTGCACCATGAATTAACTCCCCCCAATATAATTATTTTTTAAGACTAAATAGTCAATAATAGCATGAAAAATTGAGAAAAAAAACTATTTCGAAAGTAAAATTATCAAAAATAGGATTAATATATATTTTGTGAACCTGGGACTTTAAATGCATATATATTATAATTAGCCACAACTAACATGACCGAATTGGTTAAGAAATAGTCTTTTAGAGTGGAGAAATTACAATTTTTATGAGCATATTCGTGGAATAAAACTCTTATTATTAAATATTTTGAGCTGAGATTTCGTGTGTGTCTCTTTTAAACTTATATATTTTTTAAATGATAGAGACCAACACGTAATCATATTTTAGATAGAAGAAATTAAAGTTTTTCGATTATATATATTCACGGCTTTTGAATTTTGTCAACAAATATTTCTCAAATTCTTAAATGTCGTTTTGTTCCAAATATCACTTTTTGGACAGGGGGACATGGCCCGAGTGAGAGCGACATGTATCTTGAAAGAATTATTCAAAGAATTACACCGATTAGGGTGTATTTTGAGAGAATCGATTCGGGGAAATTTAAATAGGCCAAAAATATCAACACATGTCTGCGCTAACGAATACAATAAGTATAGAAACTCACCTTATCTGAGAATAACACAGGTGCAAAATTGCACAGGACATGTCATTAAATAGCAACGAATAAGATAAAACTGGTATAAACACGTCTGCATAGGAATATTTTATATATTATTTCGCCAAAAATTCACTCAGTTGAAAAAATGGCGTCATCCTGTCCAGAAATCGCTGTCTCGGTAGTTTCCGTCGATTCCGATATTAACCGATTCGAAGTTATCAAGATGGGTTCAAATACGTCTGCGCCTAAAACGCTATTGTTTTTGGAAGATGAGTCGAATAACACATCAGTGTTTTCCGTCATTCACTGTTTATTGGTTTTCATCAACTATCACCGATCTAGTCGTAATCAATTTGTGATTGCTCTCGCTAAAATCACCAAAGTGAAAATTGAGCGTCAAAACCTACTTTACAATACCAAAAACTTTTACAACAAGAATATAGGGACATTTTGAGAAATTCAAACAGATTAGGGATATTTCGCATATCAATTGTCCGAAGTGTTGCAGACGACATATAATAACATGCACAAGAAATACGACCCGGTTCTATTAGTATAAATACATTTTTTCGCAAAAAAAGTCAATTTGACTGTTTATCATGTGATTAGGGTTTTAAAACACAAATGTGTATAAGTTAATATATACACATGTATAGCGATTACTCACAAAGACTAGTGTATATCGGAAGCATAACACGTGTTTACTATAATAATATTTTTTACTGTGTGGGTAGAATAGTCCTGCCGCCCCATTGCGAGGAGTAATAATCCCCTAATGTGGCGCCTCGTTTACCGTGAGGTGCGACCTGTGCGAATGGAGAATTGGGTCCTGGTTTTGAGTTGAGTGAGGCATATCCTGCGGGATATGTTTCTGTAACACGCTCCTTTGGCCCAGGATTCACCCTAGACAAGCGGTCAAGTTGGCTCGGCTTGTCCAACCGGATCTTGTCATGACATAATCTGGGGGGGGGGGGTGTAATTTTGCCTCGGCCCGTGTGGCTTGTATTGATTTGATAGCTTTCGTGTTGGTTTTTGTGGAGTTTGTCTCTTAACATTATTCCTCTCGTTAGAAGGCGGTGGCTCAACTCGTTAATTGATCGGTTGGAAATTGCATTTGAGGTTCAGCCTGTGGATAGGTAACTGCTCAGCACATCATGACGAATAACTAAATACAAAGTTGCCCAGTTCTTTCTACGAGCATTATGTGGCACAAAAAGACGCATTGAAGTAATGGAAAATACAACTGTGAATACGGTGTTTGGGTCCCAAACACAAAACGGCTATTTGCGCGACATGGAACAGAAAAGAGCGTTCCATGGTAGCCTATTCCTGATATGGTAGCAATAAAGAGCGTTTATCTGACTTCTGGCGAAAAAATGAAAACGGCTGAAAAATGGCTCTGACTTTGGCAAGTGTTTTTTCAGAGCTTATGAAGCCGGTATATCAATACTTTCGTTTATTTATCGACCTATCGTATCCGTCGCTCGAAATTACGAAGGAAACAAATTGGAGGTTCGAATGAGCCATGTCCGTTTAAAAGGACATATATTAAATATGGGATCTGAGACAGCGTGAAAACGATCGATAAAATATAATAAATATTGCACGTTTTGTCGGTGACTATGCCAAACTATTGGTTTTCGGTGGAGGAACAGTCCTCCCCTCGCACCAATATTTTGCCATTCACCTGGAGCCGTGTCGTGCAATATTTATACTTGGATGATGTGTGTTGTCAGTTGTCGTAGTAAATACGTTTATCCAGTTAAGAAGCTGACAAAACTTGACCAGATACACGAATCGGTTTACCTAGCTTCCTTCATTTGTTCACATACATCAACCCATGTAAGTTTCATCTTTGGCTTCCATCCCAGAGACGAACGAATGCCTCTCCATCCCGTGTCAGAACGGAGCGACATGCGTGGACGGAACAAACGGATATGAATGCACATGCGTCGCTGGATATGACGGAACCCACTGTGAGATTGGTGAGTCATTATAAAGTTAATTCTTACAAAATGTTTTCCCAATAACCCAAATTCTATTGAGTCATAATTATAAATATAGTCAACTTTTATTTTCGTATATATTACAAACTTCTCACTTTCTATATATAGAAATTCATATATGTGACTATACAAATTCAGTACGACAATTCGCAAGACGTGTCGCCCCGTGTGGGCCCGGGGTAGAATTGACCTGCCGCCCACTGCGAGGTGTAATAATCCCCTAATATGGCGCCGCGTTTACCGTGAGGTGTGAGTGGAGAATTGGGTCCTGGTTTTGAGTTGTGTGGGGCATATTCTGCGTATATGTTTCTGCAATACGATCCTCTGGCCCAGGATCCAATCTATAGACTATAGACAGGCGGTCAAGTTGGCTCGGCTTGACTAATCGGTTCTTGTCGTGAGTCGTGACATGCCCTGGGGAGAAGAATTTAATTTTGCTTCGGCCCGAGTGGCTTGATTTGATCAACACATCCTGACGAATAACCACCAGGCTCTGCGTTGGCCCGATAATATAAGGGTAATCCGTGGCGGTTCGCAGTCCGAGTACACCTAATAATAATAATACAACAGTAAATGACTAAGTTATCTCAAACAACCCACATACCACTGAAAAGAAGGAGAATATTCCCATTTGAAGAGCATCTTTCAGTCAATCAATCATCGTTTAAAAATAAGAAGTTTTTAGTTGTGAAATCAGAAGATGCCTAGTCGTGAACCCCGATTAGATACTGTTTTATATTTTATCTCACGTGACTAAGCCTAATCCACGCTTGTGATTGGTTGCTTGACATTCATTGTTACCAATTATTTCGTCCATAACACGATAGTGGACTCCTATATTTAGCACACCCAATATCGCTTGGGAAAGCCGTAAATCTATTTTTAGCATGCCCATTCCGGGAGGTAATTTGAAAGTCATCTCCGCCTCGCTGCAAAAGTTCAACATTTTTTTGTCCGAGATGTCTTTGTAATCGACAAATAGAGCACAAAAAATTATCGTAAGCAAATTGTTTATGTTATTTGTGACGTTTTACCATTGATTTGGTGTGATGATGTATCATGTATTTTTCTCTGCTGATCCCAATATCGCTTTAATATATTTGTCAATTTCCTAATTTTGCACTACTATTGCTAACTTTTCTAAGCGAATCTTCAGTTTGTATTCGGTAAAAACAAGTATTATTATGATGTATTGACATTGTTTAACAACAACGACGCCTGCTTTCCATTGCTTTCGAAATGAGATAGCAATAATTACGCATGAAGATGAAGGTTTAAGATTTGCCCAGTTAGAGGCAAGACAATTTATTGAAGTAAGTTTCACCAGCAACAAACAAAAATGATACAGCAAAATTCGCACTGAAAATTCAAAAATGTTTCTAGAATGAAAAGGAAATACATTAAATATGGGATCTGAGTCAACACGAAGAACGTTCGATCAAATATAATAAATATTGCACGGCTTGTCGGTGATTATGCCAAACTGGTGGTCCTCGGTGGAGGAATAGTCCTCCCCTCGCACCAATATTTTGGCATAATCACCTCCGTCTCGTGCAATATTAATATTTGTATGATGTGTGTTTTCCGTTGTCGTAGTAAATACGTTTATCCAGTTAAGAAGCTGCCAAACTTGACCAGATGCACGAATCGGTTTACCTAGACTCCTTCGTTTGCTCACATACATCGCCCCATGTAAGTTTCATCTTTGGCTTCCATCCCAGAGACGAACGAATGCCTCTCCATCCCGTGTCAGAACGGAGCGACATGTGTGGACGGAATCAACGGATATGACTGCACATGCGTCGCTGGATACGAAGGAATCCACTGTGAGATTGGTGAGTCATTATAAAGATAATTATTACAAAATGTTTTTACCCATAACCCAAATTATATTGAGTCATAATTCCAAGTTCGCTATTTAACCCCCAATTATACACCTACGCAAGTATGGAGTCAACTTTTATTTTCGTATATATTACAAACTTCACACTTTCTGTATATAGAAATTATGTGACTAAATAAAATACAAATTCAGTACGATGATTCGCAAGGCGTATAACCCCGTGTGAGCCCGGGGTAGAATTGGTCTGCCGCCCGACTGCGAGGGGTAATAATCCCCTAATGTGGCGCCTCGTTTGTCGTGAAGTGCGACATGTGTGAGTGGAAAATTGGCTCCTGTTTTTGAGTTGTGTGGAACATATTCTGCGGGATATGTTTCTGCAATACGCTCCTCTGACACAGGATTCACTTTATACAGTATACAGTCTGTCAAGTTGGCTGGGCTTGAAGTAGCTGACTAATCGGCTCTTTTCGTGAAATGCCATGGAGAGAAGTATGTAATTTTGCTTCTTAGCCTAATCTACACTTTTGATGGGTTGCTTGACATTCTTTATTAAGGATAGTTGCGTCGACAACACAATAGTGGGCTTTCTAAATTTAGCGCACCCAATATCACTTGGGAAATCCATAAATCTATGTTTAGCATGCCCATTCTGGGGAAGTAATTTGAAAGTAATCTCCGCTTCGCTGCTCAAGTGCAACATATCTTTGTCCGAGATGTCTTTGTAGTCGACAACTAGAGCGCAATATCTTTTCCTAAGCATATTATATATGTTATTTGTGACGTTTTACCAATGTTTGGTGTGACGATGTATCATGTATGTTTATCCGCTGATCCCAATATTGCTTTGATAGTTTTGTCAAGTTCCTAAGTTCGTACTACTATTCCTAAGATTTCGTAACGAAACTTCAGTTTATATCGGTTAAAATAACAAGTATTGTTTTGATTTAATGCCATTGTTTAACAACAACGACGTCTGATTTCCATTGCTTACGAAATGAGATGGAAACATTGACTCATGAAGATGAACATTATAAGATTTGCCTAGTTAGAGGAACGACACTTTATTGAAGTGAATTTGACCAGCAACGAAACAAAAAGACAGCAAAATTCGCACTGAAAATTCTAATATCTTTCTACAGTGAAAAGGAAATACATTACATATGGGATCTGAGAGAGCGCGAAGAAAGTTCGATAAAACATAATAAATATTACACGGCTTGTCGGTGACTATGCCAAACTAGTGTCCTCGGTGGATGCATAGTCACCCCCTCGCACCACTATTGTTGGCATAGTCACCTCCATGTCGTGCAATATTTATATAATATATCATTCTTGGATTATTTGGCTGACATCAAAGTAGTTACAAGTGTTGTGTACATCATTCGTGATCATTTGGATGATGTGTGTTGTCCGTTGTCATAGTATATACGTTTATCCAGTTAAGCAGCTGAAAGAACTTGTCCAAATGCACGAATTGGTTTACCTAGCCTCCTTCGTTTGTTCACATACATCGCCCCATGTAAGTTTCATCTTTGGCTTCCATCCCAGAGACGAACGAATGCCTCTCCACCCCGTGTCAGAACGGAGCGACATGTGTGGACGGAATCAACGGATATGACTGCACATGCGTCGCTGGATACGAAGGAATCCACTGTGAGATTGGTGAGTCATTATAAAGATAATTATTACAAAATGTTTTTACCCATAACCCAAATTATATTGAGTCATAATTCCAAGTTCGCTATTTAACCCCCAATTATACATCTACGCAAGTATGGAGTCAACTTTTATTTTCGAATATATTACAAACTTCACACTTTCTGTATATAGAAATTATGTGACTATATAAAATACAAATTCAGTACGATGATTCGCAAGGCGTATAACCCCGTGTGAGTCCGGGGTAGAATTGGTCTGCCGCCCGACTGCGAGGGGTAATAATCCCCTAATGTGGCGCCTCGTTTGTCGTGAAGTGCGACATGTGTGAGTGGAAAATTGGCTCCTGGTTTTGAGTTGTGTGGGACATATTCTGCGGGATATGTTTCTGCAATACGCTCCTCTGACACAGGATTCACTTTAGACAGTATACAGTCTGTCAAGTTGGCTGGGCTTGACTAATCGGCTCTTTTCGTGAAATGCCATGGAGAGAAGTATGTAATTTTGCTTCTTAGCCTAATCTACACTTTTGATGGGTTGCTTGACATTCTTTATTAAGGATAGTTGCGTCGACAACACAATAGTGGGCTTTCTAAATTTAGCGCACCCAATATCACTTGGGAAATCCATAAATCTATGTTTAGCATGCCCATTCTGGGGAAGTAATTTCAAAGTCATCTCCGCTTCGCTGCTCAAGTGCAACATTTCTTTGTCCGAGATGTCTTTGTAGTCGACAACTAGAGCGCAATATCTTTTCCTAAGCATATTATATATGTTATTTGTGACGTTTTACCAATGTTTGGTGTGACGATGTATCATGTATGTTTATCCGCTGATCCCAATATTGCTTTGATAGTTTTGTCAAGTTCCTAAGTTCGTACTACTATTCCTAAGATTTCGTAACGAAACTTCAGTTTATATCGGTTAAAATAACAAGTATTGTTTTGATTTAATGCCATTGTTTAACAACAACGACGTCTGATTTCCATTGCTTACGAAATGAGATGGAAACATTGACTCATGAAGATGAACATTATAAGATTTGCCTAGTTAGAGGAACGACACTTTATTGAAGTGAATTTGACCAGCAACGAAACAAAAAGACAGCAAAATTCGCACTGAAAATTCTAATATCTTTCTACAGTGAAAAGGAAATACATTACATATGGGATCTGAGAGAGCGCGAAGAAAGTTCGATAAAACATAATAAATATTACACGGCTTGTCGGTGACTATGCCAAACTAGTGTCCTCGGTGGATGCATAGTCACCCCCTCGCACCACTATTGTTGGCATAGTCACCTCCATGTCGTGCAATATTTATATAATATATCATTCTTGGATTATTTGGCTGACATCAAAGTAGTTACAAGTGTTGTGTACATCATTCGTGATCATTTGGATGATGTGTGTTGTCCGTTGTCATAGTATATACGTTTATCCAGTTAAGCAGCTGAAAAAACTTGTCCAGATGCACGAATTGGTTTACCTAGCCTCCTTCGTTTGTTCACATAAATCGCCCCATGTAAGTTTCATCTTTGGCTTCCATCCCAGAGACGAACGAATGCCTCTCCATCCCGTGTCAGAACGGAGCGACATGTGTGGACGGAATCAACGGATATGACTGCACATGCGTCGCTGGATACGAAGGAATCCACTGTGAGATTGGTGAGTCATTATAAAGATAATTATTACAAAATGTTTTTACCCATAACCCAAATTATATTGAGTCATAATTCCAAGTTCGCTATTTAACCCCCAATTATACATCTACGCAAGTATGGAGTCAACTTTTATTTTCGTATATATTACAAACTTCACACTTTCTGTATATAGAAATTATGTGACTATATAAAATACAAATTCAGTACGATGATTCGCAAGGCGTATAACCCCGTGTGAGTCCGTGGTAGAATTGGTCTGCCGCCCGACTGCGAGGGGTAATAATCCCCTAATGTGGCGCCTCGTTTGTCGTGAAGTGCGACATGTGTGAGTGGAAAATTGGCTCCTGGTTTTGAGTTGTGTGGGACATATTCTGCGGGATATGTTTCTGCAATACGCTCCTCTGACACAGGATTCACTTTAGACAGTATACAGTCTGTCAAGTTGGCTGGGCTTGACTAATCGGCTCTTTTCGTGAAATGCCATGGAGAGAAGTATGTAATTTTGCTTCTTAGCCTAATCTACACTTTTGATGGGTTGCTTGACATTCTTTATTAAGGATAGTTGCGTCGACAACACAATAGTGGGCTTTCTAAATTTAGCGCACCCACTATCACTTGGGAAATCCATAAATCTATGTTTAGCATGCCCATTCTGGGGAAGTAATTTCAAAGTCATCTCCGCTTCGCTGCTCAAGTGCAACATTTCTTTGTCCGAGATGTCTTTGTAGTCGACAACTAGAGCGCAATATCTTTTCCTAAGCATATTATATATGTTATTTGTGACGTTTTACCAATGTTTGGTGTGACGATGTATCATGTATGTTTATCCGCTGATCCCAATATTGCTTTGATAGTTTTGTCAAGTTCCTAAGTTCGTACTACTATTCCTAAGATTTCGTAACGAAACTTCAGTTTATATCGGTTAAAATAACAAGTATTGTTTTGATTTAATGCCATTGTTTAACAACAACGACGTCTGATTTCCATTGCTTACGAAATGAGATGGAAACATTGATTCATGAAGATGAACATTATAAGATTTGCCTAGTTAGAGGAACGACACTTTATTGAAGTGAATTTGACCAGCAACGAAACAAAAAGACAGCAAAATTCGCACTGAAAATTCTAATATCTTTCTACAGTGAAAAGGAAATACATTACATATGGGATCTGAGAGAGCGCGAAGAAAGTTCGATAAAACATAATAAATATTACACGGCTTGTCGGTGACTATGCCAAACTAGTGTCCTCGGTGGATGCATAGTCACCCCCTCGCACCACTATTGTTGGCATAGTCACCTCCATGTCGTGCAATATTTATATAATATATCATTCTTGGATTATTTGGCTGACATCAAAGTAGTTACAAGTGTTGTGTACATCATTCGTGATCATTTGGATGATGTGTGTTGTCCGTTGTCATAGTATATACGTTTATCCAGTTAAGCAGCTGAAAAAACTTGTCCAGATGCACGAATTGGTTTACCTAGCCTCCTTCGTTTGTTCACATACATCGCCCCATGTAAGTTTCATCTTTGGCTTCCATCCCAGAGACGAACGAATGCCTCTCCATCCCGTGTCAGAACGGAGCGACATGTGTGGACGGAATCAACGGATATGACTGCACATGCGTCGCTGGATACGAAGGAATCCACTGTGAGATTGGTGAGTCATTATAAAGATAATTATTACAAAATGTTTTTACCCATAACCCAAATTATATTGAGTCATAATTCCAAGTTCGCTATTTAACCCCCAATTATACATCTACGCAAGTATGGAGTCAACTTTTATTTTCGTATATATTACAAACTTCACACTTTCTGTATATAGAAATTATGTGACTATATAAAATACAAATTCAGTACGATGATTCGCAAGGCGTATAACCCCGTGTGAGTCCGTGGTAGAATTGGTCTGCCGCCCGACTGCGAGGGGTAATAATCCCCTAATGTGGCGCCTCGTTTGTCGTGAAGTGCGACATGTGTGAGTGGAAAATTGGCTCCTGGTTTTGAGTTGTGTGGGACATATTCTGCGGGATATGTTTCTGCAATACGCTCCTCTGACACAGGATTCACTTTAGACAGTATACAGTCTGTCAAGTTGGCTGGGCTTGACTAATCGGCTCTTTTCGTGAAATGCCATGGAGAGAAGTATGTAATTTTGCTTCTTAGCCTAATCTACACTTTTGATGGGTTGCTTGACATTCTTTATTAAGGATAGTTGCGTCGACAACACAATAGTGGGCTTTCTAAATTTAGCGCACCCACTATCACTTGGGAAATCCATAAATCTATGTTTAGCATGCCCATTCTGGGGAAGTAATTTCAAAGTCATCTCCGCTTCGCTGCTCAAGTGCAACATTTCTTTGTCCGAGATGTCTTTGTAGTCGACAACTAGAGCGCAATATCTTTTCCTAAGCATATTATATATGTTATTTGTGACGTTTTACCAATGTTTGGTGTGACGATGTATCATGTATGTTTATCCGCTGATCCCAATATTGCTTTGATAGTTTTGTCAAGTTCCTAAGTTCGTACTACTATTCCTAAGATTTCGTAACGAAACTTCAGTTTATATCGGTTAAAATAACAAGTATTGTTTTGATTTAATGCCATTGTTTAACAACAACGACGTCTGATTTCCATTGCTTACGAAATGAGATGGAAACATTGATTCATGAAGATGAACATTATAAGATTTGCCTAGTTAGAGGAACGACACTTTATTGAAGTGAATTTGACCAGCAACGAAACAAAAAGACAGCAAAATTCGCACTGAAAATTCTAATATCTTTCTACAGTGAAAAGGAAATACATTACATATGGGATCTGAGAGAGCGCGAAGAAAGTTCGATAAAACATAATAAATATTACACGGCTTGTCGGTGACTATGCCAAACTAGTGTCCTCGGTGGATGCATAGTCACCCCCTCGCACCACTATTGTTGGCATAGTCACCTCCATGTCGTGCAATATTTATATAATATATCATTCTTGGATTATTTGGCTGACATCAAAGTAGTTACAAGTGTTGTGTACATCATTCGTGATCATTTGGATGATGTGTGTTGTCCGTTGTCATAGTATATACGTTTATCCAGTTAAGCAGCTGAAAAAACTTGTCCAGATGCACGAATTGGTTTACCTAGCCTCCTTCGTTTGTTCACATACATCGCCCCATGTAAGTTTCATCTTTGGCTTCCATCCCAGAGACGAACGAATGCCTCTCCATCCCGTGTCAGAACGGAGCGACATGTGTGGACGGAATCAACGGATATGACTGCACATGCGTCGCTGGATACGAAGGAATCCACTGTGAGATTGGTGAGTCATTATAAAGATAATTATTACAAAATGTTTTTACCCATAACCCAAATTATATTGAGTCATAATTCCAAGTTCGCTATTTAACCCCCAATTATACATCTACGCAAGTATGGAGTCAACTTTTATTTTCGAATATATTACAAACTTCACACTTTCTGTATATAGAAACTATGTGACTATATAAAATAAAAATTCAGTACGATGATTCGCAAGGCGTATAACCCCGTGTGAGTCCGGGGTAGAATTGGTCTGCCGCCCGACTGCGAGGGGTAATAATCCCCTAATGTGGCGCCTCGTTTGTCGTGAAGTGCGACATGTGTGAGTGGAAAATTGGCTCCTGGTTTTGAGTTGTGTGGGACATATTATGCGGGATATGTTTCTGCAATACGCTCCTCTGACACAGGATTCACTTTAGACAGTATACAGTCTGTCAAGTTGGCTGGGCTTGACTAATCGGCTCTTTTCGTGAAATGCCATGGAGAGAAGTATGTAATTTTGCTTCTTAGCCTAATCTACACTTTTGATGGGTTGCTTGACATTCTTTATTAAGGATAGTTGCGTCGACAACACAATAGTGGGCTTTCTAAATTTAGCGCACCCAATATCACTTGGGAAATCCATAAATCTATGTTTAGCATGCCCATTCTGGGGAAGTAATTTCAAAGTCATCTCCGCTTCGCTGCTCAAGTGCAACATTTCTTTGTCCGAGATGTCTTTGTAGTCGACAACTAGAGCGCAATATCTTTTCCTAAGCATATTATATATGTTATTTGTGACGTTTTACCAATGTTTGGTGTGACGATGTATCATGTATGTTTATCCGCTGATCCCAATATTGCTTTGATAGTTTTGTCAAGTTCCTAAGTTCGTACTACTATTCCTAAGATTTCGTAACGAAACTTCAGTTTATATCGGTTAAAATAACAAGTATTGTTTTGATTTAATGCCATTGTTTAACAACAACGACGTCTGATTTCCATTGCTTACGAAATGAGATGGAAACATTGACTCATGAAGATGAACATTATAAGATTTGCCTAGTTAGAGGAACGACACTTTATTGAAGTGAATTTGACCAGCAACGAAACAAAAAGACAGCAAAATTCGCACTGAAAATTCTAATATCTTTCTACAGTGAAAAGGAAATACATTACATATATGGGATCTGAGAGAGCGCGAAGAAAGTTCGATAAAACATAATAAATATTACACGGCTTGTCGGTGACTATGCCAAACTAGTGTCCTCGGTGGATGCATAGTCACCCCCTCGCACCACTATTGTTGGCATAGTCACCTCCATGTCGTGCAATATTTATATAATATATCATTCTTGGATTATTTGGCTGACATCAAAGTAGTTACAAGTGTTGTGTACATCATTCGTGATCATTTGGATGATGTGTGTTGTCCGTTGTCATAGTATATACGTTTATCCAGTTAAGCAGCTGAAAAAACTTGTCCAGATGCACGAATTGGTTTACCTAGCCTCCTTCGTTTGTTCACATACATCGCCCCATGTAAGTTTCATCTTTGGCTTCCATCCCAGAGACGAACGAATGCCTCTCCATCCCGTGTCAGAACGGAGCGACATGTGTGGACGGAATCAACGGATATGACTGCACATGCGTCGCTGGATACGAAGGAATCCACTGTGAGATTGGTGAGTCATTATAAAGATAATTATTACAAAATGTTTTTACCCATAACCCAAATTATATTGAGTCATAATTCCAAGTTCGCTATTTAACCCCCAATTATACATCTACGCAAGTATGGAGTCAACTTTTATTTTCGTATATATTACAAACTTCACACTTTCTGTATATAGAAATTATGTGACTATATAAAATACAAATTCAGTACGATGATTCGCAAGGCGTATAACCCCGTGTGAGTCCGGGGTAGAATTGGTCTGCCGCCCGACTGCGAGGGGTAATAATCCCCTAATGTGGCGCCTCGTTTGTCGTGAAGTGCGACATGTGTGAGTGGAAAATTGGCTCCTGGTTTTGAGTTGTGTGGGACATATTCTGCGGGATATGTTTCTGCAATACGCTCCTCTGACACAGGATTCACTTTAGACAGTATACAGTCTGTCAAGTTGGCTGGGCTTGACTAATCGGCTCTTTTCGTGAAATGCCATGGAGAGAAGTATGTAATTTTGCTTCTTAGCCTAATCTACACTTTTGATGGGTTGCTTGACATTCTTTATTAAGGATAGTTGCGTCGACAACACAATAGTGGGCTTTCTAAATTTAGCGCACCCAATATCACTTGGGAAATCCATAAATCTATGTTTAGCATGCCCATTCTGGGGAAGTAATTTCAAAGTCATCTCCGCTTCGCTGCTCAAGTGCAACATTTCTTTGTCCGAGATGTCTTTGTAGTCGACAACTAGAGCGCAATATCTTTTCCTAAGCATATTATATATGTTATTTGTGACGTTTTACCAATGTTTGGTGTGACGATGTATCATGTATGTTTATCCGCTGATCCCAATATTGCTTTGATAGTTTTGTCAAGTTCCTAAGTTCGTACTACTATTCCTAAGATTTCGTAACGAAACTTCAGTTTATATCGGTTAAAATAACAAGTATTGTTTTGATTTAATGCCATTGTTTAACAACAACGACGTCTGATTTCCATTGCTTACGAAATGAGATGGAAACATTGACTCATGAAGATGAACATTATAAGATTTGCCTAGTTAGAGGAACGACACTTTATTGAAGTGAATTTGACCAGCAACGAAACAAAAAGACAGCAAAATTCGCACTGAAAATTCTAATATCTTTCTACAGTGAAAAGGAAATACATTACATATGGGATCTGAGAGAGCGCGAAGAAAGTTCGATAAAACATAATAAATATTACACGGCTTGTCGGTGACTATGCCAAACTAGTGTCCTCGGTGGATGCATAGTCACCCCCTCGCACCACTATTTTTGGCATAGTCACCTCCATGTCGTGCAATATTTATATAATATATCATTCTTGGATTATTTGGCTGACATCAAAGTAGTTACAAGTGTTGTGTACATCATTCGTGATCATTTGGATGATGTGTGTTGTCCGTTGTCGTAGTATATACGTTTATCCAGTTAAGCAGCTGAAAAAACTTGTCCAGATGCACGAATTGCGTTACCTAATCTCCTTCGTTTGTTCACATACATCACTCCATGTAAGTTTAATCTTTGGCTTCCATTTCAGAGACGAACGAATGCCTATCAAACCCATGTCAGCACGGAGCGACATGCGTGGACGGAACAAACGGGTATAGTTGCACATGCGCCGATGGATATATCGGAACCCACTGTGAGAATGGTGAGTCATTATATAGTTAATTATTACAAAATGGTTTTGCCAATAACCCAAATTCTATTGAGGATTAATGCCAAGTTCGTTATTTATTCAAAATGACACTGACGTTCCTGTGTATCTTCATCACAAGACCAAGACTTGTAACCCCCAGTTATACATCTACGCAAGTATGGAGTCAACTTTTATTTTCATATATATTACAAACTTCACACATTCCGAATAGAAATTCATATATGTAACTTTATAAATTACAAATTAGATATGACAATACGCAAGGCGTATAATCCCGCGTGGGCCCGGGGTATGGTAGACCTGCCGCCCCACTGCGAGAGGTAACAATTCCCTAATGTGTTTGTCTCTTAACACTATTCCTCTTGTCAAAGGGCGGTAACTCGGCTGGTTAATTGCTCGGCTTGGAATTGCAATGGTGGTTCAAACTGTGACAGTATAGTGAACATGTAACTGCTCAACACATCCTGAATAATCACTACCAAGTTATGCGTTGGTCAGATAGTATAAGGGTGATCCGTGACGATTGGCAGTCCCAGTACACCAAAAATAATACACCATCAAATGACTAACTTATCTCAAACAACCGACATACCATTGAAAAGAAGGAGAATAATCCAATTTGAAGACCATTTGCCAGTCAGTCATCGTTTACAAATAAATTTTTTTTAGTTTTGAAATCAGAAGATGGTTGCCCTTTGAAATTAGTTGATTTTTTAAGTGATAAGGGTCCTCAAGGTCTGGTAGGTGAAGATCAATCCACTAAGAAACTATGAAATGGTAGTCTGTTACTGGAGTCGATCAATAATACACATGGTGATACTCTTTTGATCGTGACATCGGCTGATGTGCCAATTTCAGTGAATCTACATTAGTACAAGGGAGTAAAAAGAACAAGGGATTTAGATGGTTTCCGGAGAGTTTAGTTTTAAGGTCTTAGAACCCAAAAAGTGACGCCAATGGGGTCGTTGTCGTAATGTTGTATACATAGATGCACACCGTGTGCATTTCTGTATACATAAATGCATACCAGTCTCGCTTAGCATCACGTGACAGGGTCATTGTCGTAGTGTTTTCTACATAAATGCACACCTGTTGATATGTTGTGCAAGCTTATTTTCTTCCGTTCATCGCTCAAACAATCAAGCAGTTATTTATATCCCTGTTTAATACCAGTACTAAGATCATTATGCGACCGATGATCAATTTTATTTCAGTTTCGTCATTGTGATAAAAGAATGCCTTTATCAGAACTATACGGAAGAAAAATAGTCTGATTTGAGGCAGACGGCAATTATTTATGTATACATAAATGCACGCGGTGTACATTTATGTATAAAACGTTACGACAACGACCCCATAATGAGGGCGATAACATCGTTCCCCTTGGTTCGTATCTTCTGACATTTGACCATACAACTCCGCCTGCATCGATTATAGTTGGGCATATGGACATGACGAATAATACACACAAAAACAAAATGTTTACATTGTTCAGAAGATCACATTGTGTCATATAGAAACTGTCCAAAAATGGCTCGAAGAGTTCTAAATTCAAAAAAGTTAAACCTATACAGAATGTATCATTTACAGAAGCTCGAAATATTGTCTTATTTCAGAATACTATCAATACAATATCAACGAGTACAACATATTCACAAATAGTGAAATCAACTTTAACGAAAATCTCAAAAGATTCCTTCACACAGACAACTGTATCAATTAATCATATAACGGGAGATTTGGGAAATTATGACAACCTAAGTCTTCGAGAAATAACCCCGAAGAATCAGATGAATAATAATTCATCAATTATGAAAAGTCCCCAAACCAGTTTGAAACTATGTTTGGTGACACAATAACATTCACCCCCATTTAATACAGGGAATCCTTTCAGTATTTATATCAAGAGGAGATACGTAAATGATGGATAGGCAGTTCTCACGTGAAAACATCTATCCCCTGGGCTATCCAAACAAGAATAATCCAGACCTCCACCTGATCCAGACATCAATATTAGGAATGGGCTGAATATAACAAATGTTATCCCACCATAATCACGACTCAGAAAATTCTACAATGAAACGTTCGTGGTTTTAAGAATAATCACTCATGTGTAGCTTTGTTTTCAGGAAATTTCAATGCACACAACTCACTCTGGAACGACTCTGGTCTCAATGCAGATACACAGTATACTACTGTTGAAACTTCTTAAGCCGTCAAAAACTATGAATTTTTAATGATGAAAATCCCTCCTTTTCCCATTCAGGTAATTGGGGACATATACTGCTATAGTGCCTAGGTAGGATATTCCCTGATATTGACTTGAAAATATGCGGTGATCTACCCAGTAGTGATCACTTCCCTATTATCATTGGAAGTAAGCAATCAGATCACAGTCCTCACTAATGCTGGAAATTTACAAAAGCAGATTGGACACTATTCCAACAACTGTGCGAAGCGAGAATTAACTCTGATGCCTTCATATGCTTAATCGATCAGATTGCTACTTTCAGTGATATATTTACTAATATTGCTGGATAATTAATACCAAAATTCTCGATGAATTGATTTAAACGTAAGCCATGGTTTGAAGAGGATATTAAACAATCCATTCATCACAGGAAGAGAGCAGAACGACAAATACCGTCGATTTCCTTGTCTGACAAATTTGAACAATATGAGAGTGTCGCGCTGCCACTCTTCAGCAAATAATTACACTGCTGATTTTAAACATAGGAAAACAGCGGAAAAGAAGTTTTTGTTTACAAACATTGAAGATGACACTGAATCGTTTTCATTGACTAAATTAGACGATTCCATCTCATGATACAGCAGCAGGCCCAGATGACATTCCTTATCAGTTTTTGAAACATTTGCCAACTGATTTTTAAATCGATCTGAGCATCTCGTAATTTCCCAACTACTTGGCATTTGGCAACAAGCTAATGTTATACCGATTCCGAAACCATGGAAAGATCAAACTAATTCTACTAATTATCGGCCCATTGCTCATACAAGCTGTGTTTGTAAGACCATGGAGCGGATGGTCAATACTCGACTGGTCTGGTTTCAGAAACAAATAATTTAATTTCAAACTTACAATGTGGTTTAGAAAGGATAGGACACTCGAACACCCTGAGCGCATTGACAAATATATACGTGAAGCTTTCACACAACAACAACAACATGCAGTCGCAGTCTTTTTCGACTTAGAAAAACCATGCGACATCACTTGGAAGTATGGAAGTTTGAAAGACCTATCTGACATGGGTCTTAAGGGCAGACTGCCTTATCTTATTTCCCTTTTTTGAAGGATTGAACCTTCAACGTTAAAGTTTGGTCCACTCTATCGTTTCCTTTTCTACACGAGATAGGGGTTCCACATGGAAGTATACTCTCTGTGGCCATATTTAGTATCTATATCAACAGTATTGATCAAATGCTTTCGAATGGTGTTTCTGGATAATTATATGTGGACGATTTTGTGATATGCAATAGTAGCAAGCAAATGGCCACTACAGAAAGACAACTCCAGCTATGTCTTAGTAAACTTACTGATTTAAATTTTCAGTATCCAAAAAGAAGTTCGTGCACTTTTTCAGGAAACGCAAACAACGTAATAATTCTTTTTTAAATCTTGTTAAGGACAAACTTTGTGTTGTTGATGAATATTTCGAGGTATCATTTTTTACCCGAGACTTACTTTTAAGTCACATATCGAGGATTTGAGAACTCGGTGTCTCAGAACACTCATTTTGTTGACAGTTTGAGCTAAGAATTCATGAAGTTCTGACTTTACTGTTCTGATACTGTCATATAGATCACTTATACGTTCGAAATTTGAATACGGATCAACAGTACCTGTATATGCCTCTACGTGGAAATCATACCTCAAGAAACTGGATACCATGCACCATCAAGGTCCCCATGTATGTCTTGGGGCTTTACGTACTTCTCCTGTGGAGTTTATGCATGGAAGCCAATGACCCATCATTGCATGACCGTCGTTTGAAGCTCAGTCTTCAATATGCTGAGATAATATGCACCATTCAGTCATCAGAATGTATATATGTTGGCTGAAACGTCCCAACAATGGGCATACTTTCACTGTATTAGTTGCTTGTATTAACCTTCAGATGTGTGTCCATTAAACTATCGACAAATCTTGGCAGCTGGCATCTGTTTCAAGGTATCGGACACGACAGCCACGGCGTACGTAGCGAAGGACATGTGCGTTGCTGAAGGTGGACGTCTAATGCGAGTATCCTCACTTACGGTATGGGATGCTGTGGTCATCGTCCTCGACGAAGCAGGCAAGTGTAGATGTCATTAATGTTAGACAGGTTTAGAAAAACGCACAGATAGAGTTACGACTACGTGTATGGTACTACGTCATCGTATTATGCGCACGTTACCACCGATGTATGCGCACGTTCTAGCTGAAGTCGTGTTGTCATATCCATCACAATGGATAGGATATCAATTTCTTTTATTTGTACCAAAAACTTCCTTAAAATATATACACTCTCAATAAATTATCTGGCAAATGTCCGCAATTGGCCGATTGAATAGCATAGTATTGTGTGCGTTGTGCCAACATGCTGCATCCGGAAATATCACAGAGCACGATTATCCATGCATTACTGAATTCGGCAACTCTTATAGTCGTAGTTATTTTTGCGACTGCGTCCGACTATATGAATTGTACGACTACGAACAGATAAACGTACATAGTCGTAACTCTGTCGATGAGTGGCGAAACCTCTCTATTATTAGAATGGTAAATTACAAGAACAATGGCCTCTCAAATATATAATAATACGTACAAGTATTTGATTAAGTGAATACATTAATAGTACATTCCTAACCTCACTCAGACCGGTGTTACACTCTACATCGCTTTGGCTAAAATTGTACCAAAATTGAGTCAAATTGTTATCCAACACAACGGTTCATATAGCAACACGCGAACGTTTAGTAACTTTTTACTTTCTTGTTGGGTAAAACATGTTACCCAATGTGGGTCAATCTTACCCAATGTTGGGCCATGTCTTTACTCAACGCAGCGTATCAATTTACCCAATATTATTTTCCTCCTAATTGACCTCCTAATAAGACGAGGCGACCGAGCCTTACGTTTGTGTCGTTATCACAGCAGTAACTGAGACTCGAACAATCCCAATTAAGGCAAAACTTTGGCATAATTATCCGACACAAAGAGTCGCTATTCACATTTTCATCACGATCATTCATCAGTCGAGTATAATGCCGCGCGACGGACCATGCGCCATGTCAATTCGTATATTGTTAAGGGGTGAGTCCCGTGCAAGATATCACCATATCCTCGCGCAAATACGCACTTAATCGACCTATACGGTGAAATAGGTACATAACGTGATTATTTGATTATGAAATAAGGAGATAATGGAGTCATGTCCGTTATTTCGTTTTATGCTGCGGGCCACAATGAAAACACGTGTTAAAGAGCGTACACCTGAACAGTCGTGAGTTGGCTTTTTTGTGTCATTGTGTGCATATAATATCTTAGAATCGCCTCATTATGAGTCGATAATGTGAATAAAACACCCTCATTGTCAGCACATTATCGACTCAAAATAAGGCAATTTTCAGCAAATTATCTACCTAAAACAAATTCCACGTTAAGCAGATAATATGTGGATATTCGGTTGAACAGGCTGAAGATATAGCATAACCCAAATGAATGCATGCTGTATACGCCACTTATAACAAATGCATTGTATTAACCCATTCCAGCAAAGGGACTAATGGGAAACTGTTATCACAATATGACTTATAATGCATACACTCCCAATTTATTCTCAAAGTATATGTATATGCAGACCTATGTAATTTCAGCAAACCATAACGGTGAACATTTATTTTTGGATATTCATTTTTTATTCTCTCTTCAAATCTTCAATCACTGTTCAGTAATCACTTTTTAAAAATATATTCATCATTTACTACTTGATCCTGAGAAAGTTATGTCCCATGTTTGCTAGCCACCCATTTTCCACATTGATTATCGACATAATTGGTCATGGGAGTTAGCACTGAAGAACACAGGCTGGCAATCGGAACATTCTGTCACATGTATCTATACAGAACACGATTCAGGCACAACAGACATATATATGGCAAATATAAGTCAATAAAGCCGCGTAATTTTGTTTTAGAAACGTATTTGTTGCACTTCTGGCTTTCTCACTCTTAGTTCTTGTGGGGGATATTCACCCGAATCCGTGACAGTATGGTGGTCCTGGGGCTACTTCGATTTAATTTTGTTACCGTAATGTTCGAAGTATTAAAAACAAAATTGAGCAAATTTCCGATGTTGATGATGATTATAATGTAAATTGCTTCACTGAATATCACCTTGATGTTAGTTTCCCAAATGATGCACTGCTCATGCCGGGCTTTCAGCACCCGGTACGCAAGGACCGTAACATGTATGGTGGTGGTATTATAATATATTTTTCAGACAAAATTCCCTATAAAGACATGCCTGATTTACAGTTAAATGACATCCTATGGTTTGAAGTAAGGTCCGTAGATAAGTTTTTACTTTTTGTTACATACATGTCAGCGGGAATGTGTATTTAATTACTGGGAACTGTTAGATGAAAAATTAGAACAAGCGATTGAAATTAACCACTCTGTTGTCATAGTTGGTGACCCAAACTGCAACTTACTGAAACCGGATAACCCACTGCAAACTACAATAGATAAGTATGATGGTATTTCTAACACCACAAAAGAGACAACAAGGGTAACCGCTACAACACAAACGATCGTAGATCTTATCATTTTCTCTGAATCGCTCACTGCACTAAACCACTCTATTTTAGATCTCGATCATTATACAACTTCTGTAGAAATTAAAAGAACACCCCGTGAAACCAAAATGTATAAAAAAAACCGATATGGAATTATTCCGCTGCCGACTACGTTGGCATGAACAAAGCAATAAGTGAATCTAAATATACTGGTCCAGTTTACTTCAAACTGAAGGCAACCGAGCTGATAATAATTATTATGTTGAAAGATTTAGATGTAAGTTTCTTGAACTGGCTGAATCCTTCATCCCCCGCCGATTTATCGAAGTTCGTAGTTTTGTCAAAACAGTTCGGGTAACTGTCAGAAAAGTAATCGACCTCGCGTGTGACCCCATTAATTTCTACCGCGTAGTGGGATAACGACGGTCATTTCGCTCAAAAGTATTGTGCGTATCTGTAACGGTCTCTATTGAGCAATCTGCTGTGACGAGCTTAGCAGAGGTACACGATCTGCTGTCGGGTCGTACTTATCAATAATGGTGGGTGAAACGTCGTACAGCGTTATTCGCCCTTGAGAGATAATGTCAGATATTCAACTAATAATGGGTTGCTCATATGGCGGTATGATTATATATACAAGGCTTGTATTTACATCAGCATAACAATTGTTTTCGCATGATTTACCATTGCTCATATCTGCATTGTTGATCTAATTTTGAACACAATCAATCGCAATCAAATTTCCCTTATTATGGAACAGCCAGAAAGATGATTTACGAGAGACAAGATTGAAATCGCGTCTAAAATGTAAGCTTATGGAGAGTTATATCGGAAATTATTCTGAACATGTTTTATGCACGAACCCATACTGCCAGGAGTGTTGCTGAACCCAGCCAGCATATAGTCTCAATTATATATCAATGTGCCATGAAGAGCAAATTTCCGTGTGTGTGGGGGGGGGGGGGGGGGGGGTAAACTGCTTCACTTCTGGTTCTCATCAATTCATCGCTTGGATAAGATGACTCAAGTGCCGGGGACGGACCGACGGCCTCTGTGGCGGCGGCATGCATATCGGGGTGGGGCGCTGCTCGGGGAATCATTCTGCTGGTGACCAAATCTATAACATCCCACTTTAATTATTTAGTTAAATGCTGCTGGGTCAGACAGGAAGACAGCACTGCTATAGTGCTATGTTATTATCATGTTTTTGTTTTATATTTTCATTTCATTGTATTCCAATTTATGTTTTTGTATTTCAGGGTTTACGTTGTTCTGTTTATTGGGCATTTTGTAAAATAAAGTATCTATCTATCTATCTATCTATCTATCTATCTCTCTCTTTCTAGGTTTCGTGCAACAGTGGTTTTTGTAACCCTTCCGTGGAAAGTAATGTAAAATCCAGCGGTCAGAAACCGATTTGTCGTCATGGTCTAAAATTTTCACTCTGTGTCCGACTATACTTAATTTATAATTCCAACCATAATATAAAGCCGATATGCAGTTGTGCCGTCCAATATTAGCGACACTTTGAGAAGAATTTCACACTTTTCGTCTTGCCGCCGTCTTGTCGGAAGTCCAAAAATCTGTTTTTGTTTTTTGTTTGTTTACATAATTAGAGCATATCTCTCATATTGTGAGAGTAAACCGGTGTTATTACCGTATTACAGCATCCATTGTTATAAAGGATAGTGATTTCTTATTAGTAATTTTGAAATTTCGAAATGTTTTTCAGTTACTTTTTCATTTCTGTTCAGTTTCTATATCCCCTAATTTGCAGGAGATGCATAATCGAGGTAACTAAATTGGTGAACATCACCAACTTCAACTGGGGAAATTTCTGATCCTAATTCTTCCATTTCAGTTGAGGCTTAAACAGAATGAGATTCACAGACGGTGAATTTGGTGACGCTAACCCGTTGGGGACCTCAGTTTGCATATATCAGACACACAATCTCCAAGCTTGTTATAATCGAAGCAAAAATTCGTTAAGAATTAATGGTTAACTTTTTATGAAATATCAAGAAAACGATTCGATGCGGTCAAGAATACATGCGAGATATTGTTTATTATTTATTCCTCAATATCAATGAAGATGAATACATGCAACAATGTTAAAATCTTCAATCAAATAAGTTTTTTATATAAAAAAAGTCAAATTATCAAATTGCACTGATATACATATGTAGAAGTAAACTATCGAGATGCTTATATTTGCAACCAGAGGCCGTCAATTTGGCCAGTGTGATTTGTCATCCCCCAATTTGAAGATACTATCATACTTCATACCATCATATTGCTGAAATTTCAGGCGTGCAGATTATGGGCCGTGTTAAAGGTACATAAGATACTCGCATTGGGGAAAACCAAGACTGATTGTATAACCATCTAAGAGATTTTGTGCTTTTAATAATTATTGGTAACTGTCCAGTAACGAGATATCGCAAGTTGAAACCATTCTTATGGTCAACACAATGTCAACACTACGGTCACAGTGAAAGTCATTTTATCAACAAACAGCGCCACGTTTAATTGTAAACAGAAAATGTTTAAGTTGAAATTTATGTTTTCTGGAATAGTTTAATTATCCTGTGATTTCTGCAATAGTTTTCATTGCTCTGATCTTTTGTAAAGTAGTCCTTCTTGATGTGATCAGAATTTGCTCAACTGTTCGCTGATAAAATGGTGGGCACTGTAACAGTAATGTTTACACAACAAAGGTTTTAACACACGATCGTCATTAGGGAGTTGCCAATACTAAAACTAAGAACAGAGTATGTCTGTTTCCATGTTCTTCTTAGCGATGATGGTTGTACAAACTTGTTTTGAATTTTCACATTCACCAACTTCAAGTGCCCTATGTCCCTTTATCATACAGGCGAACATATATCTCTGACAATTCTTTTTTTTTTGGTGCAGAATACACATCCATACCGGAATTCTACGTGGATGGCTCTGACGAGGGTCATATCGGAACATGGACATACTCGGACGGAAGCCTGGTCACGTGGGTCAATTGGTATCCAGGGGAACCTACAACTAACTCCGCTTTCTGCATGCTGGTGGACAGACCGTACGGTTTCCAAATCACCAACTATTACTGCGACGAAAACTACTACTTCATTTGTGAAATTGCGATATAGCCGCATCTGAAGAAAGAGGTTGTCAAAGCAGTTTCATCTCAAAAACCCCACTGTCACCAAAATACCTGGGCTCGTATTCACCAACTGGCTTGATATACAGTCCAGGAATGTTATACCTTTTATACCGGGCGACGCTAAACGCGAAGCTATATGTGCCGTCGATATGATTACTGATAGCCTTGGCATATAGCATACATGCTTGGTTCGTTTCAACTATGAGTAGCATGTTTGTGTGTAAGAACGTCCACATTCTTATTATGAGCACCATGTTTGTGTGTACTAACGTCCACATTCTTATTATGAGCACCATGTTTGTGTGTATAACTTCCACATTCTTATTATGAGCACCATGTTTGTGTCTATAACGTCCACATTCTTATTATGAGCACCATGTGTGTGTGTACTAACGTCCACATTCGTATTATGAGCACCATGTTTGTGTCTATAACGTCCACATTCTTATTATGAGCACCATGTGTGTGTAAGCACGTCCACATTCTTATGGTAGCGTATCCACATTCTTATTATGAGCACCATGTTTGTGTGTACTAACGTCCACATTCTTATTATGAGCACCATGTGTGTGTATAACGTCCACATTCTTATTATGAGCACCATGTTTGTGTGTACAGACGTCCACATTCTTATTATGAGCACCATGTTTGTGTGTACTAACGTCCACATTCTTATTATGAGCACCATGTGTGTGTGTACTAACGTCCACATTCTTATTATGAGCACCATGTTTGTGTCTATAACGTCCACATTCTTATTATGAGCACCCTGTTTGTGTGTATTAACGTCCACATTCTTATTATGAGCACCATGTGTGTGTACTGACGTCCACATTATTATTATGAGCACCATGTTTGTGTGTACTAACGTCCACATTCTTATTATGAGCACCATGTTTGTGTGTATAACGTCCACATTCTTATTATGAGCACCATGTCTGTGTGTATAACGTCCACATTCTTATTATGAGCACCATGTTTGTGTGTATAACGCCCACGTTCTTGAAAATAAAGAGACGGGGAGTACCCACCAGCCCAATTATTATATGTTCAATACACTAGATTGATTTATACATCTCGTTGTAAAACCCAATCGTCGTATTTTGAACTAATGTTCATGTTTTGATCACATTAAAACTATTTAAAATCAATCACAAAAACAAAAACAAAACATCAATTCCAACCACGTCGACTGTACGACTTAACAAAATTATAACGTCTGAAGTACTCTCAGTTGTAGATAAATTGTAGATAAATAAATGCTTCTTTATTGGTGGGACGAATTAATCGCGATAAACAAAATGACAATCACCCCGACAAGGTGAGCCACTACTTATAATCCATGTATGACGTTTTGTGATGCTATTTGGATATACAATTTTGAGAATATGTGTAACACTTTGAGTAAGAGTATTCTCTATTCCCACCGAATGTCCACAGCAGAGGGTTTCAGATCATTTTAACCTGGGCAACGCCGGGTAACCCAGCTAGTTCTCTTATATATGCGAGTCTCCCATAGAGCCTCACATATATAAGAAAATACATTTGCGTACACGGTCAAGGTGAATATTGTTAGACCAATGTATTCTCATATATGCAAGGCTCCCTATGGGAGAATTGCATATATAAGAGAATGCATTGGCGCAAGGTTTTTCGCAAAATGTCAAGAAGCTCCAGTCATGGAGTGGTTAAACGACGAACCTCACTGTTAAATATTCGTTAACATTTCCACTGTCCAGATACATGTCCTTTATCACTATAACAACCTGATAAATTAGACAACTAACGTTCAAGATTTTAGATTCAATATACATTATTTGATATTTAACTGAAAATAGTAATATTACATTCAGTAATGATACTCAATTATTTAAATTCATACCTTGTTATAATGTTACCACTACCACATGTAATAATGTATACTAGTATGTCATTTGCGGTAATCAAATACAATATTGTTTTATATGCTTTTTACAATTCTCATGATTCAGGATAATAAATTTGTGTGCATCTGGAAAACTATTCCAAAGTGTTGTAGTTATTTATGAAAGAAATTTTTGTTACTCAGACGTTCTCATACATTTTCAAGAATAAAATCCCTGAGATCGGAAGCGTACGTGTACTATGACGATACAGCTATATTTGTAAATAATTGCCCAAGTGATTCAGGTAACATTCCACAGTGATAGACTCTCAATATGTTTACTATTTGAATATTACCAATAGCAGTCACTTGAAGTTTTTAATGAAGGAATAATTTATCAACTGATGAATTGGACATGGGTGAGATCATTTTAATACAGAGTTGTTGAAATCGAATCAATTTGTTCAGGTCTTCTTTGGCAGCCACATTCCATACAATTGTGCAGTATGTGATGTATGGTAATATCAAAGTAGTATATAATAGTTTAATAAGTTTCTTGTGTTTTTTTTTAAACTTTCTTAATTAGTGAGGTCATGTGTTGTTTACATGAGAGGTGTTCTTCAGGAATAATAACCAAGAACTTTTATCAGTTACCCTTCTTGTTATCATCTTATTTATAAGTAATTAACTATGTTAACTTATTCTTTCTAATTTTGTTACAATTTGTGAATAACATAAAATTAGTTTTTTAACATTCTGGGATAGTTTGTTAGCTGCAAACCATTGAAAAACTTGGTCCATCTCTTCGTTCCCTGTTTTAAATGAATTATCAATATTTGAATTTGAATAAAAGGCATTAGCATCATCTGCACATAGGATAAGTATCAGACGGTTACCTTGTATGTAGGTCATTCATGTATAATAATAATGGTCTTAATAAATATTCTTCTGGTTCTCCACATGTTACTTGTTTTTCATCGTAGACTATACTGTCTTATTGCACACATTGCTTCATTTCTGATGGATAGCTTGCAAACCAATTCAAAACAACAGCACAAAATCCATAATATTCTAGTTTAGTAATCAATATTTCATGATCAATAGTATCAAAAGCCTTTGATAAGCCAAGAAGCACTCCAAGAGTGTGTTGCTTATTGTCAAGCGCTTTATAGATATCTTCCAATAAGTCAATTATAACTAAGACAGTTGAATGGATTGCACGAAAATCATACTATTTCGAGTAGAGCATATTTTCATTCGTCAGATATTTCATTGTTCTGTTATAAACAGGTTTCTAACATTTTTGAAAAATGTGGTAGCACTGCAACTGGTCCTAATTGCTGAACAATGTAGTATCGTTTGATTTTCACCTCTGTGTTACTCTTGCAATTTTCAATTTTGATGGAAAAATACCTTCTGACATAGATAGGTTACACATGTGAGTTATTGGTGTACTTATGTAATACATACATTCCTTACATTTGAAATCATCTATTCCAGAGACCTTTTCGGAATCAAAACAACTTTTAATATCCATAATTTCATGTCCATGCGTAGGATCGATAAACATTGAAGATGAGTGTCCTTTAGTAAGATAGGAACTGGCAGTTTTATTTGCTTTGATATTATTTTTTATGCTACATTTGTTCGAACGTTAACGAAATATTCATTAAATTATTTGCTGATCATTTTTGTGTCAGTGATATATTTATTTTCGTGAAAAAAAAGTATTTTCATTTTTCCGCACATTATTCTTATTCAGCAGAGATTTCAAAATTGTTCATGTTTCATTGATATTATTATGTTGAGATTCTTCAAATTTTGTGTGAAAATATATATTGTTGTTTATATTGTCTTAAAATCTGCGTTAATTTATTTCTATAACGTTTGAACTTGATCTCATTCAGTGCTGATTTACATTTAAAAATAAAATGTTTTCATATGACACGCTACTTATATCCCTTCTGCTAGCCACGGGTTTCCTGACCGATTAATATGCACATGTTTGAACTTTGTGGGAAAGCACTCATATAGCTTAGAACTAATTTTATTTTAAAAACATGAATCCTCAGTTGAATCACATTCAGTTACTTCCTCCCACTCAATAGCAGACCAATTTCCACAGTACTTATCGTGATTAGTTTCTGAGAAGTCTCTATTGGCTATTTTCCCTTTAGATTTATTTTGACCCCTATTGGAGTTTGAACTATAGTATTCCATCACATATACAGGCAAATTATCTGATATACCTTCAACAAATATTCCAGATTTGAGATGTTTCAAGCAGAGGTCATTGGTGAAAATATTATCAATCATAGTTGCTGTAAATTCTCTTATTCTTGTTGGCTTAGTCTCATAATGTTCAATGACCGGCTTGAGAATGTTAGCCTGAAAACGCTTCGTCGTGTATACATCCCAGACAAGATGGTGTCCAACAGGCCACCGTTGTACAATTGGCCCGTGGGCAATGTGTCTGCATTTTAGAGAGAATATATAGCGACGTGTGTACAAATGTATACATATATATTATTACGCCAGGGTTAATGAACGAGCAACTGGACATTCGTAAACTAGATGGTCGAGGTCGTGGTCCCGAGTCCACTAACCGAGTTGTATAATATGCAAGGAGAAATTACATTAATCTGGACAAATGTGGCGTTTACGAAACAAATTTGTGAAAAAAAAACCTTGGCTGACAACAAAACCAAGCCCCTTGACAAGGCTCGTGCGAGTGGAACGTGTATGCTGATTATGTCGTGAACACGATATATAGCACAATATCACGCGGTACAGCTGTGTTCGAAAATAAACGTCGATGTACACAAACATGAAATATTTGTTTTGTGCTGTACATAGCATAGTTTATACGTAATATATATATATGCAGTCGATGCAATTACATGTATATAATGTGGGCACGTTTACATTTTAGAATATTTTTGACTCAATGTCGGTGTTGTTTCCAGAAGAACGGTAACTCTATTAGTGGAGTCTCGATTGCTTCAATGTGATATAAACCCCCTGGTATGCAAATTAGCAGGACGACTCTATTGACAACGAAATGAATTACGTTGGGTTAATAAGCACTAAGCAGATATTTGTTACCATATGTGATAGCAGCAAACTATTTATCTGATAGAGGTCCACGTGGGAGCTCGTGTTGCATACATTTGGAGACATAACCATTGCTAGATTACGCATGTTGTATAAACTGCCCACTCGGAGAAGGTCGAGGTAGAACAATCACTGTCGGATACCCGTTTAGGTTCGGACATTCCAAGATGGCGGCGCCCACTAAAGCATATAAACGATAAGTGTATATATTGTCTCCAAGCAGCAATCAACGACATCTTTCCGTGATACACATTGAACCAGTTGTGTAGGAATTTGTATGCCCAACACATACGTAACACGCCTTTCGCATGACAGGCATGTGAATTGTTGTATTTGGCGTGTCAAGTCGTCATAATTTTTCGAAATTTTATCGAGGCGGCGAAATTTCCGCTTTTTCGTATTTTTTTGGCCCTGGGCTCATGCATCCGCAAATTTATGTATTGTTGTGGGTAGATTAGGTCACCACACATCTTCGGAATGCAAAACCGGCGATATTTTTATTGTCTAACTTCGAAAAACGACCTTTGAAAATTTCAAAATGTTCAGGTTCGGATTCCCAACATTCGCGATGATTTTGTTCAGGTTCAGACACAATTTTCGTTCAGGTTCGGACAAATTTGGTTCAGGTTCGGAAGCATCAAAAACTTCGCATAAAAATGACACGCCGAGGTACAGTCGCGTTCTTATTGCGTTTTTGTGCATTTGGTTATCTTCCATTCGTAAAAGAAACGATAAATGGTTTTAGCCCACTCGTAAATTTGGGCGGACTTTCTTATTTTATGCGTGTGAGATGTATGCGATCACGTGATTCCCCTCCACACCCACATACGATGCCACGAAGGTATCCGCATGTAGATGAGCAGATAATTGTCCATAATATAAGTTACACGGCTTTTTGATGGGGGATACTGTGTGTTATGCCCCGGTAGAGGCTCGTATCCCCCGAGGCGATCCCCCTCAACAAGCCGTGTAATGATGTATTTACCCCCAGTCTCTATTAACAATATATTCCCAGACATAACAGGGGGGGGGCGGAAAAAACTGCAGACACAGGGTGGAAAAATCTGTTTTCTTCGGTTTGGGTACCCCCCCCCCCCCAAATAGCAAAAATTGCAGTTTTTTCCACTAACCATTGACCCCCCCCCCCCCGAAAAATCAAATTTACCCCAGCCGGCTGCAGCCGGACAACAACTCGGTTTGACCGGAAATTAAGTTGGTTCAAGTTTGAGATAAAGAGGATCTCACTAAAGTTTCTATTTTATACGAAATTTATCAATCGAGGTTCAAATAGAATGTAGTGGACAAGGTTGATCAATTATGTATAAAATAGAACATGTTTGTTATACCGATTATCAGCTGATATAGTGTTATAGACATATATTGTACACTGATTGAAAAAAACGCACTATTTTTAAGTTAAGGACATGCTACTGCAGTAAATCTGACAATAGCAACATAGCTTAGGTAATTTATTCTGATGAGTTTGGCATAAAATTACTAAGTTGATACTTGATAGACCGTTCCAACATTGGTCAAGTTTCCTGTTGTTTGCATTTTATTATTTCTACGAAGGACAGAGGGCAAATGCATCAAAATGCTGCTGGCAACATATTAGTTACTCACATCTATTGAGTGCACATCTATATTGATGGATTGTTGATGCCTTTGCACTCTGTCCTTCAACTATTCATAATAACATGTGAACAACCAGGAACTTTGGCATTTTAGAGATAATCACACAAGAAGTCACCAATTGTTTGAGAATCCTGGAGAATCACTAAGAATGTGGTTTTCTGTAGTTCACAGAATGGTCATTGTCTACAAGTAGAACGCAGATGTGTACCTTGTGATGTCATGACATGTACAAACATGTATATTGGTGATCGCAACGCTTTGTATGCACTTTAAAAAATGACAACTAGTCATTTAATACCTCGACTTTGAAAAAGATGCAAATGAGATGAGTGAGATACCAGCATATAACTGTTTTCTGATACCATTGGGGGAGAAATTGTTTAATACATGGGATAGTTCTGCAGTAAAAATTTGCCAGATAAGCGATCGCAGGGTAGAATTCTGCATTCGACTGGTAGACACTGACATTGTCGGCATTATTAAGAGGGTTAATGGGGTCAATATCACATGTAAACCAAGACAGTGGTTATCCAAAATTGTTTTATGTGGATTGTACTACTCATGTATATATGATTTGGATATTAAGGTTAATCCATATTCTATAAAATGAGAGAAAATTGAAGTTGTGAGTCTAAAAATACATATTTGGAAAAAAATTACATGCAAATTTTTTCCGACACCCCCCCCCTAAATGAATAAGGAAAAAATTTACGTGTAAATTTTTGACGCCTAGGTACCCCCCACCCCCGGTACGTTGTGTCCCGCAGTTTTTCCCGGCCCCTGGGCATAAAGCGCAGAAACGAGCCACGAACAGTAACTCTATTTTGTTAGACTGCTTATACGATGAATGTGATTATATAGCTGTTCCCACAATTTGCCCATAAATACTTGCTGGCCTCGCTCACTTTAATAAAAATATCTGTTAGTGGATATAAAATTGGGCAATATATTTCACAAAAATAATGACAAATAAGTCGGACATCCTGAGTAAATGAGGCATGCATAACACGATAACCAGCACACCAGAGTTTAAGTTGGCTTTGCATGATGTACTTTCGGACGTTCAATTTTTTGCGGGCTAATTTCTGTTTCACAAGGGCGTAAGAGATTGTTTTTACCCTTGTATATAGCGACGGTTATTGTTTTGATAGCACGTGCATCGATGCTGTGAGATACGTACCCGACGATGGGACTTCCATGGTGTGGGTTCGCAGCCTGAGGAGGACGAGTGGTCATGACTGTCTGACGAATTTTCGCTTCTAGCGGGGACAGTCCCCGACAGGCAATTTGACCATCTCGTAAGGGTGGGTCACCTCTTTCGGGGTGCTCCAGCCGATAAGAGTGGTCCGCAATAGCCCCGGGCCAAAACAAAAACAAAACCAAAAAAAGTATATAGCGACGACAATTTTGTGCAGGTTAAACGATATAATTGTTTCCTGTTTAGTTAACATAATTATGTCGAACAAGAACACCGGGATACTTACAATTCTAGGTTACAATCAATTTCAGCTGACATATTTAGATATAACAAATTAACAATGCATGTTCGTTAATAACACGCACAATAAGATCGCAACTGCACATCGGCATGTCATTTATAGGTAAGGGTTTGATGCGTCCGAACCTGAACTAAAATTGTCCGAACCTGAACCAAATTTGTCCGAACCTGAACGAAAATTATGTCTGAACCTGAACAAAATCATCGCGAATGTTGCGAATCCGAACCTGAACATTTTGAAAGTTTCAAAGGTCGTTTTTCGGAGTTAGACAATAAAAATATCGCCGGTTTTGCATTTCGACGATGTGTGGTGACCTAATCTACCCACAACAAAACATAAATTTGCGGATGCATGAGCCCAGGGCCAAAAAAATACGAAAAAGCGGAATTTCGCCGCCTCGATAAAATTTCGAAAAATTATGACGACTTGACACGCCAAATACAACAATTCACATGCCTGTCATGCGAAAGGCGTGTTACGTATGTGTTGGGCATACAAATTCCTACATAACTGGTTCAAGGTGTATCACCGAAAGATGTCGTTGATTGCTGCTTGGAGACAATATATACACTTACCGTTTATCTGCTTTAGTTGGCGCCGCCATCTTGGAATGTCCAAACCTAAACGGGTATCCGACAGTGACAATGGAGCTGGGTATTAAGTTGTAGTTTCAGACGTTGATGATCCGTGTCCAAGATTGCCACCAAAAATGGCGACCGGAAATTTTAACGGAGTATTCTTTATCAAATGTTCTTGATTTGGCTTGTGATAACATTTCGCTTAGTATTATTTTTTGTTAGCCGATCAATCAAGTATTTGACACATTGTGCTATTACATTTCGGTACAATTTGATAGAATTTGATTTTGTTTGTTTGAACATATTTTATTTGACCCTCATTACATAATACATTTAACAAACTAGAATCTGAAATAAGATATGAGTTAATCAAAAGGGATGGGAGCACAAGTTATTCAACTTAGAATATTGCTCCTCTCCCTTAACAATATTGAAACGCAAATTATTAATTGTATATGGAATTATGTAGGACTCAATATTAGCTTATAATTGGAATGTAGTACCTAAAACGAGGAGGGTCGAGAATGAGGGTGAGGTATAAAGTGAGTAGACAGATATCAAGGATGGGATGTAGGTCCCATGGCGAGCTGAGCCGAGTATTTTGATGGCAATATGGGGAATGTATGAAGATATAGGCTTATTTGGATTTTGAAGTTTTTCCGTCAATGAAATCTACCCGATGATGCAATGAAAGTTCGCGTATTGCGAAACAATTTATCATTTAAAGTATTGGATAGGTTGCTTTGACCAAAGAGGATATCTTCAACCCTATCAACGAAAATTCCATTTAGCCAAAGGCGTTGGAGGAATATTAAGCGACTCTCTTCAAATAACGGGCACTGGAAGAAAAAATGCGAGGCGTCTTCAATATAAAACCCACATTGACAGTGAGCTGTTATAGAAATATAGTTTTCAAGTTTATCAAAATTTAAATCGCTGCAGTTATTCCTTAGCTTGGTGTGCACGGTGTTCCATTTGCGAGCGCCTGAATTGAAGTATGGCGGCAGTTTTGGGGCAAATATAGGCAATTTGTCATACATTAATTTCAATATGTCGGTTTTGGTGCGATCAGATGAACCATTTATTACCACTGCATTCCATTTAATTACCATCTCAGGCAGAAAGGTCGATTTAAAATGTTCTGTATTGTTGCGTTTCTGTGAGAATAATAATGGGTATCGATGTGAGTAGGTAGATTGATCTTTAGCAAAGGTCGGCAAAAGTGTACTCAGGTAATTGGGAGCTTTACCAAGAATTATTTTCTGCCAAGTATCAAATTTATGGTGTTCGGGTCTGGTGTAAAGTGTAGGCCATCCTAGTTCAGTGAGGAGTTTTTCATTCGAAACATATTTATTTAACCCACTAACAATTCGAGCGGCATCATAATGTATCCGGTCAAGCATTACAAGAAGAGTGTTCGGTGCGTGAGCCCAAATTACATCTCCGTAATCCATAAGCGGCAAAATAAAGGTTTTGTACATACATTCCAATGTTCGCCGATTAACTGTGAATTTCAATCGTCTCAATTGCGATAGGCGAGATCTTAAACGTCCACACAAATTTTCTATCTGCTTGTCCCAATTGAGGTTAGACTGAAGAAACACACCAAGATGTCTATGTGTGTCCACCTGCTCTATTAACTGACCGTCCATTGCGACACTTAGAGTATTGTAATTAGATGAAAAGGAAAAATTTATTATTTTTGTCTTGGAAGAGTTGAATTGTACTAGCCATTGTTTGGACCACACAGATATACTTTCTACGCCTGTTTGCAGGTTATGTTCACATAAGGTACTAGCATCTTCGAATGGGGTAAAACATGTGTCGTCGGCGTACATACGCGTGAAAGATATTAAATTATCATGTATATCATTTATAAAAACTAGGAAGAAGAATGGGCCAAGGATTTATCCTTGGGGCACTCCTGCTTTCAGTTGCAGGGGACTCGAAAATGTTTGTCCAACTATTACTCTTTGTGTCCTGTTAGATAAATAATTTTTAATTTGATTTTGAATAATGTGGTATGAATCTTTGCCGCGAATCTCTATTTCGGGAGTCTAACCATGACACGAGCAGAAATGGATGAACGAAGTCAATATTACATGTTGCCATTCCGCCCCTGTCACAATTATTAACTAAAATCAATTATGCTCTATCTTATTTGTTCTGTTGAAACTTTAATTGTGTATCAATGAGACCAATCTGCTTTTGTCACTTGTAATGATTATATATAGAATTGATGCACTGATAATTTGTACTGGGCATATACTTTGTTTTCTATATCTCAAATCTGAGAAAACTATTAAAACAATTTTCATAAGCTATGGTCAGCATTGAACTATTTGAGCGGAATAGAGATAACTCATGTGGCAAACTGCAGACTTTCATTTTATTAGCAATTTCAGGGAACACATCGATATACAATGCATAAGCCACCTACATAATACATATATATGTATATATTATAATCATGGTGAGAATCGTATACTAGAAATATCCACTTTGATGATTGGATTTTTCGAGTCAACAATTATCACCATGACATAACGTACTTACTGCACACAATAGTAAAATGGTTGTTATCGAATTTTATCAATAACTGCCCTATTTTGTCTTAATGAAAACGAGTGAACTGTATACTTATGCATGCGTGATATCTACTCAACAGTATATCTGGACATTGAGATAGAAAGTATCGGTCACTTCGATAGATATAAGACACATAATGCCACTGTGAATTGTGAAGTTAATTATTCATCTTTTTATTTTAATTCTCTTTTGTTTATTAATATCTGTCGTGGTTCGAGTTATCAAATTGCAATTTTGTTCGACTGCACTGCCATCAACCAACTTAAAAAAATATATATTCTGTTTAGTTCAAACACATTTGCAACATTTACAATGGGCTTGAGCATACATGTTGCTACTTAGAAATAATGTGTCCCATGGCATATTAGATGGCAAAGTACTTATTCTGCGTGGGGATTCCATTTGTGACTAACAATAAAGAGCGTTTCTGGTTGTTTTGATGCGGTAAAATAAAGAGCGTCCGCGTGGAAACATACGCACAACTAATTGATTGATTGATTGATTGGTTGGTTGGGGTTTATTGTCGCTTTAGCCACTAAGGCCATATCACAACATTACCAGTTTTAGTGGTGGAGGAAAACCGCACACTTGCGACTAATTTAACAGTGATTTCAATGACTGATAAACCATGTGCGGCAAACCACCGGCCATCGGCGCGCACAACTAATATCACGCCATGTCACTTTTCTAGATCGGTACAGAGAATATAGTCTCCATATTTCGTTATATTATCGTTATCTTTCGACCTATTTGGTCTATCGGAACACAACGCAGATGAGTTATAACTATATTCTCGATTTGAGGTTCTAATACAATGTCTCACATTACTTAAAACTTAAAACTGTAACATTCTTTTCAATGTTGCATATATAATACAGGACGTAAGGGCGATCCTAGTGCCGCCCTTCTGGTCAAATGCTTTCATCGTCAATTCAGCACCTCTCCTCTATGCAGTCGTTAAGATTCGGAATGTATCCATTCGATGGACTTATCTAGTTTAGTTAACAGCTCTAACCCAACGATTAGTCGGGTTCGGTTGAAGCATATATGAGTTAGCTAAACGTTTAGTTATTTGTAAATAGCTTGATTTTAGATCAGTTTCACTTATCATATCATATCACACATTTCTTGTATAGTGCACACATCACCGAGGTTTCAAGGCGCTTGACAAAATATTAACAAGTTACAAAATTTACAATTCAAACATACGGTAATTATGTAGCCCGCATTGAAAGCTGGTTCATTAGTTCCACGCCTTGACATTTGAATGCATCATATCCAGGACAGCTGTGGATGTAAGCCTTGAAATAGGGTGTCTGTCATTTGCAGAATGAGGTCCCCAGAGGGTGAATTTAGTGATGCTATCCCGTATAGCGGGCTATCATCACCAAATTCACCCTCTGGGAACCTCATTCTGCTGAGGTGTAAGCAGAATGAGGTCCCCAGAGGGTGAATTTGGTGATGATAGCCCGATATGCGGGATAGCATAACTAAATTCACCCTGTGGGGACCTCATTCTGCAAATGACAGACACCCTATTTCAAGGCTTGTGTGGATGACCACTGGTAGAGAATTCCAGAGAGTCGGTCCGGCTACGAAAACGATATGTCACCGAAACTACTGTGAATCTTCGGGTACTAAGTCCTCTGATCTTAAAGATACGGGCGGCGTTGGCGGTGGGTATGCTGTTAAAATATTCAGCTGCGTCAAAAACCGCCTTAAACAGAAGGAATAGTAAGATATAGACAGACTTTGTTCGTATGAAATAAGAAATATGGCATAAACAGTAAGTTATTGTCAATTTGTTCCCCTTTGTTATGTAAACAAAAGCAAAAAAGTTACGTTTCCTGGCTTTTGTTTAGATCCGGATGTGGTAAACATAAAGAGCATTATTTGTTACTGTTTTCCTGATATGGAAATAATAAAGAGCGTTTATATCTTTTTTGTGTGATTAACCAATAGAATTGCGCCGTGTTATGAAACAGAAGCACAACCTCTGTAATACGAGCAGTCACTTGTTTACGTACCCCATCGTACGTCTTGAGGACAATATACTATTTACGCGCTTATTATGTTTGGCATATTTGCGGAACTGTATATATCTTGGTGTTCCTTCTGTTGATGGCGATTTGAACAAACATAAATATTTCTGCAACGAACTTTTCCACCAAATTTATACATATTCATCTTCATGACATGAGGAATCTAATGGTGTGTTTTAAACATGTCAATATTGGCACCGTTCGAGTCAGGAATGCAATTGATAGTCTTTCTCTGTGATACAATGAATACAATTGTGTGATTTAAAGACGCCAAATGTGTGTCTTTTGGCAGGAGATGGGGGACACTAAATTTGATAGGAATTTGTTTGGTCGCCGATTACCACAACACTTATACATAATCATCTCTATGATATCACGAAGCTATTGTTGTGGCTTAAAGCTTTCAAACATAGGCATCAGTCGAGTCAGGGGTGCACTGAAGGCGAGATTGGCACCGAAGTTGATAAAATATTTTTATTGCCGATTTCCATTAAATTGATACACATCCTTCTTTCTCCGTAATACGAGGAATCTAATTGTGTGATTTAATGACGCAAATCGTTGCCGTTTGGGTGAAATATTGGGGGGGGGGGGGGTACTACATTTGATAAGAAGTTTTTTAGTCGCCGGTTACAACAACACTTATACATACTCATCGCTATGATATCAGGAGTCTAATTGTGCGGTTTAAAGATATCAAAATGTCATGGTGCACTAAATTTGATACGAATTAGTTTGTCACCGATTTCCACCAATTGCATATATATTCATCTTGATAATGAGTCCAATTATGTGGTAAAAATATGTCGAAAGAGGCGCCGCTTGAGTAAGGGATAGGTGGCGAGTCAGGGAAGGGTCACCAAAACTAATACAATATGCTCAGCGGCAACTTACAACAAACTCATTCTCCAATGATACGAGGAATCGGATCGTGTGGGTTAAAGACGCCACATTTGGTGCCTATATTTGCGAGTGTCTGTCTGTGTTCTATATAACTTCACGGGGACCATCAAGATTGCATGGCACCAAAGTGGTCTGGCAAGGGTGTCTTTTTACGAGGAAGACAATGATGTGGGTTAGAATGTTCTTAAGTGACGCTGTTGATGTCAGGGTCAGAAACGGAGAGGTGAAGCAAAGATGATGAAATATCGTTGTCGCCGATTTCCACCAAACAGTTATACATAATCATCTCCATAATAATGATAGTGTGGCGCCGTTCGAGTCAGGGGTGCATGGAGGGTAGGTGGGTACCATAACTGATCAAAAATACTGATTTTAACGCCAATTTCCACCAAAATGATACATATTTTTCACCATAATACGGGCAATCTAATCGTGTGACTAAAAGTCACCAAAATTGGTGCTGTTTTGGGTGAGAAATGGGGGGGGGGGGGCAATCAATTTGATAATAACTTGGTTATTTACCGATTACCAGCCAAATTTATAATGCTCATCTTCACGATATCAGGAGTCTAATCGACGTGGTTTAAATATGTCAAAGTGGCGTCGTATGAGTCATGAACGTGGAGGGGAGCAGAAGGCACAAACGCTGATAGAAATATATTAGCACCAATTTCCACCAAATTCATATACTTTCTTCTCCAATGCTACGAGGAATCAAATCATGTGGGTTAAAGACGACGCCACATTTGGTGCCGTTTTGGATAGGGATGAAGAGAGGGGGCACAACATTGATAAGATTGATTGTTTAGTTTTTGGCATTCATATTTCACAACCTCGACAAATGATGACCGAATTAAGAAATCACCGAAATCGTTACTGTCTGCGTGAAAATAAATCAAACGTTTTTCATTTCATATTTAGTAATTTTAGCAGCCATTTGATGAACTATTTTTGTGAGGAAAATCACCATACAACTACATAATGTCTAAAAAGATGAATCAATGTTGAGTTTATGTCTGACAGATTATTGAAAACGTCGATGAATAATATGTTGTTTTATGTTGTTTTGGTCCTTGACACAATAACAAAGTAGTTCTGCCCATGTCTGCTAAAATGAAAATTGTTTGCGCAGACAGTCATGATTCAGATGGTAGATTGAGCGCATACACTAATTAGGCTCATAGTCTAGATAATGCAGTGTGTTTTTTTAAAACTATTTTTTGTCAAACTCTCAAAAATATGAAGTTTTGTTTTTAATCCACTTTTTTTTTACATGATTTGAACATATCTCTCATACTAAGAGTGTGAACAGGTGTTGTTATAGTACACTATCATACATTGGTTATAGAGGATAATGATTTTCAAATTCAAACTGATAGTTTGAATTTGAGATTGTTTGAAAATTCACGAATTTGGCGCCTCCTTAAGTCACTTAACGTGTATATATATTATATAGATAATGCATGGCTTGAAGTTGACTATGCCAAAATATTGGTCCAGGAGGAGAATATTCCTCCTCGAGGACAACTATTGTGGCATAGTCAACGACAAGTCATGTATTATTTATTTTATTATATCGAACATTCTTTACCAATTCAAGATTATACCAGTCAAATGGAAGGAGTGGCTATTATATTTCAAGAACCCTCAGCATATTGTGCTAATTTAAGCCAATTGATACAAGATTCATAATACTTTAATTTAATGCAGCTCAAAATTTCAAAGGGAAACTCAATTAAGCACAACCTCAATACTATTTCTTTCACAGAACTTCAAACTGAAAAACACAACACACGTCAGAATTTCAAGTTCACTGTTCCGTGCTTTTTGCAGGAGGTGCACCATTGTAGATGTGGAAAGTACACTTTTCACCATTGAAATTGAAGGTCGGTTTGACACCAATTGCTCGGAAATTGAGCTCATTCGTACTATTATTAGTGTTATTGTCAATACTTTGGATAAGTACGTTTCCAGGAACCCTTTACCTCTTTCGCACCAGAAGCATATGGATCACCAGATTCTGCATTAATGGTTTGTTATTACTTGCAGATACATGGGTGGCCAGAGTGTTTGACATTTGTTTTTTCTGCGTATCCGAGGAATCAGAGCAGCAGCTCACTATAGACTGGAATGATCTGTGGTTTCCCAAAGATAAGTTCATTGAATGGACTCATTTCGAATCTTAACGACTGAATAGAGGATATATATTAAATTAAACAAGACTTCAAACCTAGTATATGTAACGTGAAAGTCCGAAAAGAGGTGCGACATATAATGACTTTCTTTTCGGTAATATCTTAACACTCTACAGTACATTCTTGTTCATGTCTTTTAACCTTCACAGAACGATACTCATTGTCGTTGTAATGAATCCCAGCTGTGTCAGGATCGTATTGCTTGCTAAAATGTGATTATGTGATAAAATGATATCATATTCGTCTCAATTCTATCTTTATACGAAAGTTATTAACCTCGTCCAATTAATTTGATTCAGGTCGAATTTAGAGCACTCGGTTAATAAATTTCGAATAGAATTGCGACTCATTAGATATCCTCTAAATATGTAAGTTGGTGGTATTGACAAGATATGTGGATAAATACCTTATACCGAAGAATAGCCATTTTCCAAATCTGTTTAGTCATACCATGTGAGGAAATGACTAACAATGACTGTGAATGAATGACAGCTCTTATTGTATGGCGGTTTCATGGCGTGGAAAATCGGAGCCCCATTTTTTTTCGAAATTCTATGACTTTTGGGAGCTCCATGCATACATCCATGATACCTTAACCCTCCGTGGCTGACCAAATCCTGAAATGAGTTCGCTTGTGTTACATCCGGGTCAGATTCCAATGATCCGCACAGTTGGATAATTACGCAAACTACTTTTATACGGGCGTTATATCCCACCGAATGACTTCAATTTCAAGGATTATAATTATTAACAAAAACAAAAACGAGATCGGCATTTCGTGTATTTATCGACCCATCGATACCGACATCCTTCCGCATTACGTCTAAATGGCTTGGATGGTCAAACTAGCAATGTACCTGTAATATATAATGACCCTTGTACAAATTTTCATCTAAAAATTTAGTATCGTATTTCGTGCGCGTTCAGAAATTAGTGTATGGTTAAAGACTAGAAAGCCGTTAGTTTTACGTTAGGACATATTGAACATTGAGTGCGGTTTCTATCCGGATGGTTCACACATAGGGAGTGTTGGTATACCTCTCTCCGTGATACGAATGCACTGTGTAATGAGAGCAACTGTGACAGATATGGCCTAACTGCGTTTAAAATCTCGCGCCGTTGGTGCTGTTCCATTTTGGACAAGGGGCTTGGGTCACAACATTTTGTCTTTTACCGCACACATGCTATAAGCAAGTATTCAGCGGAGAGCCTATATATCTTATCAGTCGACTAATTCTGATATGCGTACGAGTTTTCATATTCTCTTTATATCGTTTTGTCTGTCTTTCAAAATAATAAAGTACACATTTTCAACATATCCAATGACCTCCGGACACACCTTGTCAGAAAACATTATGCATACGTTATATCAAGTCGTTAAATGACAACGTTGGTGGATTATTTGATAATACGACACTCTATTGATCATCATTTATAATCGGCCATTGCGTTCTTTAACACATATGTTTTGGCGAATCCTTGGAAATTGGAACATATACAGCATGGCGTTATGATATCGTTCGTGTATGTAATCCACACAGACATGTATTTGTGTATTGTTAATCTCCTCAATTTAGGAAAGCATATATACAAATGACAACTACATAAATGGTATATAAATATACAAGCACATATTATACTAATCACAATATTCACCACAATATTAGTCTAACAGTAGCGACGCCTTGTCACACGTATACGATCAGATTCTGACATTGTCAAGTTTCAAGTGTTAGTGAGGTGGGAGACAATCTAATATCGAATTTAGAAATCGGAAGGTATATATAGAAGGTCTGAATATCAGTTGTCAATTTTTAAAACCTGAATAGCAATTTGCGTGACATAGGATCAATGCAGCTGTGGAGTAAATTATTTTGTCAAGCCGGTGCTGTCATGTGATGGAAAGTAGAACCGAAAAAACAGCGAATACATTTTCTGAAGATTGGTGAGACATGAATAGGTATCATTGTGTGCCGCGGTGGTTAGATTATGCACTCCCACTATCGATTCTGTGCATATACTAACAGATAAGATTGGCAGGAGAACATGTTTGTATCGATTCGCCTGTCTTTCAAAAAACTTTTTCAACCCATCGAATGAACTCGGAACACGTCTCCTTGCCACAAAACCTTGCGCATGCGTTATACAAAGTCGCTAAATTACAACGTTGGTGGTATATATTAGAATACCGCACTCGATTTATCAACATTTGTAATGGGCCACTGCGTTCTTCAACAAATATGCATTGGTGAATCCTTGGGAATTGGAATATAAACAGCATGGTGTTGTTACATCGTTCTTGTATGTAAACATCACATACAAGGTTGTATCATAACGATGACAGCAGTCACATACATTGTTTCTGTCTACATAACATGTACGTGTATGTTCCACATGTACAGCGCAGTCGCATCGCAGGCTGAGATCACATCGAATTATTTTCGAGTTGTCAGTGGAGGAGCAGGTGGTGGAGATTTGGAGTTCTCTTTGCGATCTCGTCTCGAGTGCGCGACGACTTGTTCGTCATTCGCATGGTGTGTGACCTTTCTGTTTCTCGGACAGAACCGATCGTGTGTACTATCCGCCGGAAGTATTGCCGAACATGGCAGTGGCAGGATACCCTACAGAAAAGTAGATATCGCTGGTAAGTACCCGCATGAAGCGAACGTAGCTGCAGAATAAGCCACATCATGGCTGTGTTTTTAGATTTGGTAATTATATATAGTAATCATGTCTTGTATTTCACTTTCAAGTTTAGTTTCGGGAATCAAATCGGTTGATAAATTTCGTTAAAACACGTGGAATAATTTTACGCTAACTAAATAAGCTTAATAAGTCATATGATTTAGAAAGAACGATTGACTCACTGGTAAGTAAGTACCCGCGTGAAGCGAACATTGCTGCTGAATTTTAAGCCACAACATGGCTGTTTGCATGGGATTCTAATTATATATAAGAATGATGTAACATTACGGTTCAGTTCCGGGTATCAAAGTAGGTTCATAAATACAAATAAAACACGTGAAATTATTTTATGCTAACTTAATAAGCTTAATAATTTATAGGATTTAGACAAAATCGAGTCCTCAGTATGATACAATAAGGAACATTCATTTTTAGTCCATTTCTTGATATGGTATGCATAAAGAACGATTGGCTCACTTATGGTGTAACATTGAACGCAGCTGGAAAATTTCTATATGAGTTTAGTAAGAAGTTTATGTCAGAGTATGTAGGGTATATATATATGTATTGCGTATATTGATCGACATATGTTGGGCTTACTACCAAATTACACATATATATATTGTTTTAGGTTCATATGCGCCATGCCTGTTTCAACAATACTGTCAAGTCCCTTTTAATACGTGGGGTTCTTTTATTTCGTTAATGTTGTGGTTTGGTCGAATCAGGAATTCAACATCCAACGAAATATTTTACTGAGTTGGTATAGAGCAATTACCAATACACCAGAGAGAAACGAAGATTTGTCATTAAGTTTGATTTGGACATGTCGTAAAATGGATGGGGAAAACATACAAAATGAAACGTAATCAAACTATCAAAGAATTTGATCTGTCTGTTCGGGATTTTTCTCCCAGCCTGTTTCCACTAGTTTTATATAAAATATCAATCATAAAGTTTTAGTTGTTTCCGGTCGAAGTCCGGGCAGGGTGGTCCGACTGCAATGTGCAGATCCCCTCACCCTAACTTGTAGTTTCGATGAAGATCGATCATGTTTGTGGTGGCTGTTGGTAAGTGGCTGACTGGAGGTAAAGTAATGTGGAGTTGTCGGTTGGAGTTAAGTTCACTTTTTTCTTTTCTTTTTGGCCGGTGGTCCTGATGGTGATAATGGAGGTAGAATAGCTTTTGGTATAAAAATTGTTTTAATAATTTTTCCCTTTCCTCTGTCTGTTCGGTTTGGTGACGAGTATTTAGAATTGGAATTCCGAATCGGAAAATTAAAAACTGGCACAAAAATCGGAGTCGCCAAATCGCGAACTCTGATTGAAACACTTAGATCATTCGATTTACTTGTTACTTTTAATTTCCAACTATTGGAATTTGAGTCATGAAATGTCCAACTATTGAACATTATGGTCCACACTGGGGTGAGACACCCCACACCCCCTATCGGTACGTTCCTGCTACAGCCGAAGCGACTACCCGAGAACGATAGCTGCAAGAGCTGTTTTTGTTTTTATTTTGCCAGATTCAAGATTCTTTATTGTTGTTCTAATTACATATGTAATATACGAACAAATCAATATTTAATAAATAGCACTATGGTGTAAACAAATAAAATAGTAAGTAAAACATTGGAATTTAATAAAGTCATCGTATACATTTGCCGTCGTCACATGTATGTCTAAGGCAAGGTGGTGCTGCGGTGATCCGAATAATATAGTATGACAATGGTTGCATAGTTCATTCCTGTGAGGTATATCCGTGGCTTTATTGCGTGACGTCACAGGCAGAAAACCGGCGTGTTATTTACATTAGTTCACGACGCAATTCTTATGCGAAGGGTTTCTCTAAATATACTGGTATACCGGCTTCAAATTTTCGCAATCTTTCTAATTTGTGATGTGTTTTAAGTTATCTGACTGTTTTTTTTTCATTTAAAGTGGAACAAACACGAGTTAATAAATCTAAAATATACGATGTAAATGATGCATCTGTTATCCCTCAATGACAAAACAATCGTTGCTAGTCATGACTACAGCACAGGGACGTTGCTGGTGGGTTCCAACTGAGGGGTGCGATCATAAAATTTCCAACTGAATAGAATTTGGTCTTATAAAATTTCCAACTATATATGATTTGCTTTTGAGAAATGCAAAATTCCAATAGTGGCTTCATGGCTTAATAATTTGGGGTTCTATATGTTCTTTTATGAGTATGGACTGTATGTGTAAACAAAAACACTATTAACAGGAATTGCGTAGCATTGATCAATGTTTATGTATATAGTACACTGCATGCAGTACATTTTACATGTTATTAATCAGAATATGGTTTATGAACGAATACGAGTTACATATATTCAAATGCCAAGGAGTCACAGGTTATAACCCACACAATGGTAACAAATATGCATGGTGAAAGATTGTTATACTGTTAGACTGTCCTCAGAAAGATATGGAGGTTTGACATTACTAATAGACTAGCGATTATGAATCTATGGTTGGTAAAACATACCAGTCTGAACTTGACGGAAATGCTTTGCTTTCCATTTCATATATATGTTCAGGTAATGAGCATTTCTGGAGTGTATTCACTCCAATGGCTGTATTAATATCAACAGGCACTGATGTATAAACTACAATTACAACTGATACAATACCGTTATGATAGTTTACCACTGCCACATGAGCATGAATCCCCACGATGGTCCAGCACTGGAAGTAGTGTCAGTAGTAAAAGGGTTAAAATTGTAAAAACAGGGAAAAAAACCACTTTCCCATAATTATTCATTATTTTCAAAAACATTAGCTCGTACATAGCACTCAATAACACATAATTGAAATAGTTCCGTTTTTGAAATTCAGGAAATTTTGATTATTTGGTAAATTTAACGTAGATTCGTAAACTATCCCCCTGTTATTCGCGGTAGTACAAAACAAATTTCGCAAGTTCCAACCTGTAATTTGATTATGTTCCTCCGAATGACATGGCAAGTTATCAACACATAATAATTATTTACCTATCGATGATAATCAAGCGTACATCGTAATTTGACATTTTTTGCATCTTAGTCATGATTTATTCGATTTTATTGAAGTGTTTTAGATTATATATTTTTTTTCGTTGTAACTGTCACTTTATTGGGCTCCGGAGTTACTTCCCCGCTCAGCGGCAAATCAAAATGACGGAATTCGGAGTCGCAAAAAAAACCCAACAATTTGTACAATTCCGGAATTGGAAAATCGGTGACGAGTATTTAGAATTGGAATTCCGAATCGGAAAATTAAAAACTGGCACAAAAATCGGAGTCGCCAAATCGCGAACTCTGATTGAAACACTTAGATCATTCGATTTACTTGTTACTTTTAATTTCCAACTATTGGAATTTGAGTCATGAAATGTCCAACTATTGAACATTATGGTCCACACTGGGGTGAGACACCCCACACCCCCTATCGGTACGTTCCTGCTACAGCCGAAGCGACTACCCGAGAACGATAGCTGCAAGAGCTGTTTTTGTTTTTATTTTGCCAGATTCAAGATTCTTTATTGTTGTTCTAATTACATATGTAATATACGAACAAATCAATATTTAATAAATAGCACTATGGTGTAAACAAATAAAATAGTAAGTAAAACATTGGAATTTAATAAAGTCATCGTATACATTTGCCGTCGTCACATGTATGTCTAAGGCAAGGTGGTGCTGCGGTGATCCGAATAATATAGTATGACAATGGTTGCATAGTTCATTCCTGTGAGGTATATCCGTGGCTTTATTGCGTGACGTCACAGGCAGAAAACCGGCGTGTTATTTACATTAGTTCACGACGCAATTCTTATGCGAAGGGTTTCTCTAAATATACTGGTATACCGGCTTCAAATTTTCGCAATCTTTCTAATTTGTGATGTGTTTTAAGTTATCTGACTGATCAAGAATTCACTGTCAGACATAAAAAAAACAAAATTTTATGGAAAATCTCGCTCTCTTGAAATTCGTTGGATAGTCGGCTTCGGATTAGTTTTATTAATATTGTAATAGTTGACAGATATGCATAGAATAAATCATATTCTGGTGGAATGATTGACACTTTCATTTAGAGATTCCTTGCAGAATAATAGAAGTTTATTTCTTCTCGTGAGATCTTGACACGTCTTCACAAATAATGTTATGATTCTGGGTGAAATATAAAACAATAACGACTCACCGGACGGGAATGGCGAATCTTGAAAATATGGAAACGAGACAGGCAATCTTATGTCCGATTGGAGTGTTTATAAATAACTCGCCAGATAACCACGCCCAAAATAGTACACACATCAGTTTCAGTGACAGCCGATGTGCATTCGAAACAAACGCAAAACAATATAGATTCTGTGTCAGACATGAACTACGTATCTATGTCGGGTTTATTTTCCCCAATGCGCTAACATAAAACTACAAAATCACACGAGTGTTCATAAGCTACAATATTTTCCATTGTTAAAAAAAAAAAAAAACGTGAAACCGTTTTGTTGGATATCGGTACCTTTGGCGGAGTGATATAAATTACAATGCTAGTACATGTTGGTGCGTTGTTGACTGAAGTTTATTCCAGCACGAGTTTTAAAAATATCATGTATTCATTGTATTGTATCGCCAGTTTTGCAGAAATAAAACTTCGTGATTCGACTGTACATCCCAATCAATATCGGGAGGAATTTTCAGATACAACTTCATAGAGGAAAGTGTTTTAAGTGTATTATGTGAAAGGAATATTCTCATTTCGACACGTCGTGTTGGCTATTGTATCGCCAGTGGCTTCATATGATCTTATTATATTTTATATATAGAATCGTTTGTTTCATGCTCGGTTTATCTCTATATACATTTTGTGGCAAAGAATTAAAATACATTATGAAACTTCGTGGAATCTTCGGATGGTGATAGAGTTATGTGGATCAGTCACACAGTTTGTGTGAACATTTTAGATTTGTTTACTACAAGTAGATAATATGTAGTTCACATTAAACATAACACTGCGTAAACTTCAACTTGAACTAGATAATATGCTGGTGACGTGGGTACAACACTTTTCTATTTTGTATTCAATCTCGCACATATCTTATATTAAGTCAGTTGTCTATGACGAACAGTGTCCCACCCATTAACGTATGCACACTATTAGAGTTAGACTAATTTGGTATAGTTCTACAGAAATTATAAAAAAAAATTACACAATGTTAATACTTATAGGGCTGGACTATATATACTAGTCACGTTAACCCAACATATCCAGGCAGCCAAGGCTTAATATCTTGCTTGGTATATATAAGTGGACATGGGCGCACATTGGTCCATGTTTGACCACCCCCTCACTTATTTTATGTATGTCATTTGTTTCTTTTTTGCACATTCGCTCACAATATCATGGGATCTCGTTTTATGTGTAATACATGTAAGTCATTATTTTGTACATTCATTCAAATAATCATTGTACAGCCTACATGCCTACTGTTTCACAGCTAGATAATTAACTCAAACACCAATATATATTCCTACGAATAGTACGAGTACGAGTTATCAACCGGGGGAGGGTCACCGGTCGATCAGAAAACCCCATAGAGAACTTCGTTTAGTTCTCGAAAAAGCCAGCTGAATGTTTATGGCATAATAGACTTGAATGCGCCTGACAATTTAACATACTTTCGTTCATCGGACAAACATTTTCTCCATTGTCAGACAATGCTTGGTCTCTTTGGCCACCTGAAGAGGAGCTTGCCCACTATTTTGGCAAAATAAAAACTTCGAAACAAGTGCGCCAAGCACTCGGCCGATTTGTTTACGTCCGTATTATCTGTCTATGACGCCTGTGTCACGTGACCGCGCCAATTCTCTCGAAAATGAAAAATAAACAAAAACAAATGTTTTTCCGAGGCGTATATCTCACTAGTTAGGCCTGTTTTAATTGTTTATGGTAGAATGAGTAGTAGTCGTTTACATAAACATATTTTCTGTTAGGTTTGAGATACTTTGTGATATCTGACAGCTCCACTTTTAGCTTCTGTACTTTACATTGTCAAAGTGTTTATTCCATTGCGGATCTGGTTCGGATGTTGGTTTTGGTTTTGCGGTTGCGGTTGTTGTTGTTGTTGTTGTTGTTGTTGTAGGAGAGGATGGCGAAGGCTCCTGTTCGATGTATTCCGGAGACATCGGGTGAAGTCGGAGGTGTCCAACTCTGCCCGTGGTGGTGGAGAATCCACCACCAAGTTGAATTGTGCGGGGAAGTTGGCTTTGCGGGAGGTGTCTGGTGTAGCATCAGTCGAATTCATCGCCTTCACATGGTCATTCGTTCTGTGTCTGTGACGGGCTGGACTGGAAGTTCAAAATGGAGTTGTTTGTATCTGCTTGGTTCTATTTTATTCTTTTATTTTTGGCCAGTGGTTTTCATGGTGATGTTGGTAGTGGTGATGATGGTGATGTAGGAAGTAGATATTTTGCTCTCATTAATGTTCTTATTTTTTTCGATATCCGCTGCATGTTCTATAATGAGTTTGTTTCAAATTCAGCTTTCTGTATTTTAAATTGTGTAGTTGTTTCGTTTGCTTCTTCTATGTAGGGGAGTGTGTAAGCTGGTTCGGATATTGGTTTTACTGCTGTTGTAAGAGAGGCAGGTGATTGTTCCGGCTCGATGTATTCCGGATTATTCTGGGTGACGTCTCGGGGGTCTGCGTCTGTCGGTGGTGGTGGACCTCGAGAGTCCGTGACCATGTCAAACATCACTGGGAGCTCGGCTATGCGGGAATTGTCGTGGTGATGCATCAGTCGACTTCCTCGTATTCCATGCGACACTTCTTTCTGCGTCTCTATTCTTCATGGATGGCACCCTAATTTGACGATACTTCCTATCTGATTTGGCAGTCTTCAGTCCCCTCCCGATAGAGAGCCCTGATAACGACTGTGCCGGCCCTGACTGGAAGTCCAAAATCAGCTGAAATCCGCCTTGGTGTGCATGGAAAGTCCAGTTTAAACACGGCGCGACATGTATGTGTTTCAGCACGGTAGTCACATCTCTGGTATTATCGGTTGTGTGTCCATCGTCGTGATCATGAGAGCTGGTGATCCGTACGAATTGACTGATGTGTCAAAATGAAATGTGTGGTGTGTCGTTATTTGAAATGTGGTAAAATTAGAATTATTATATAAAACAATATGTACGATGCCATATCCCTTCGATAATAGTTTGTGTAAACAATGCACAATGAATTGATCTCTCAACAAGGAAAAGCTAATTATTACGCCAGCGTGTGAAATGAAGCTGGTAGCTATTAATGTACGTGGTTCCCTTTCGGCGCCGGAATATCAGGGGGTCTAGTTTTTCAATAGTGCATGACTACTTAGGGATCTCATGAACATGCTATTTTATAACCTATTTATGTGGATAAATGTGATATCTGATCTACGAATCCATGTCCCCACGAAATGGCCCTTTTATTGCTAACCACGAAAATTGATGCTGCCGAAATCAAAGCCATTCACAGTAACACAATGAAAGAAACAGATTATCCGAAAATATTAGTTCATATTTATTAGTTTCAGTAATGTGGATGAAATCAGAAAAGTATATGTCCCCGAAGAACAAGAGAGAAATTACATGGTCTCCCATCCCTTCAAAATATAAGCCTCGTTAAACGAGTATGTGTATTCGTAAGGTATGCCTTTATGAAGTTGTCCTATTCCATATGAACGGAATCAACAATTGTGTAATCTGATTGAATTAATTATGTATATATAATCATGCATATGATACTTTGCAATAAATCATCAGCGAGTCAGCAATACATGCAATTACTATTGCTAACAGCGTTGAGCCACGTTCACGATAAATAATATATTGTTACACATTACACAATGTGTCATTTAGAATTCCACGATGGACATACTTCAAACAAAATTAGGTGCATGTATGTGACCCTCTGTGTTTATTATTTGAAAAATTGCAATGTATGCTTTATTCTCTCAACAAAATAAACACATGAAGATTACATGTAACTGATATTGAGAAACAGAGTTATATACAATAGTCATATAGCATGATTATAATACAAAAGATAATAGCGAGTTTGCGATTTCAAACCGGTACCGGTACGGGTACGCGTACGGGTAGCTACCCGTACCGGTACACGTGTTGTAATCGCAAACTGTTTTACGGGTAGAATTCATCACATCGACTGGTAATGTATGGTGAGCCAAACGCAACAGAAAAGCTAAATATTATGATATAGATTGCTATTGCCTTTATTGGCCGAGGTTGTATATACTTAGTGTTATAGATTGCTGGAAATTTGTGTTTATATTAGATGGGTACCAGGATAATCAGCTGATTCCACCAAGGACGAGGCAGCAGTTGGAAGGTAGTGGTGCTTGTCTTTCACTTATCTTGGTAACATTTCAAACAATTGGATTCTACAGGTCATAGACCGGTCGAGTGTTGACTATAATTCGGTCGGAATTTTTAGACTTAGAAAATAGACTATGATATCACAAATATACAATTACGTTATATTGTTAATTTTTCCAACAACTATTCGGTGTAAAATGTATTGTTTTAGACACAGGGTCTAACAATATACGACTCGTACCTTTAGTCAGACATGAGACCGAATTTGTCCCTCATTTTAGTTGGGGAATATTAAGTCATTAAAGATGCATAATCCGAATTGACACTACCAAGTTACATTTTTTTTTAGCTTTGCGGGTGGGGGTATACATATTAGATTCGAGTCGATGAACCCACCCATCAAAGCTCAGAGTGATCAGATATGTGATTTTTGAAGTTTGTTATTTCTTGAAATGTGTAATTATTTGTGGCAGAAAAGAGTCATCAAACCGACGGCTTCGGAAAAATTTGACGAAGATGGATAACTCTAAAATCAGGTGGTAATACGGACAAATTTCGTGACAATACGGCCATATTTCGAAAAACAGAAAACAGCTGAAACTCGCTCTGATTATGCTTAGATTTCGTAGAGTTTGTATAGGTATTTCGTGTCTTTAGCGACCTGTATTATCCCCAAAACGATATACACCAGCACTGTGGTTCAAATGCGCCATGTCCTTTCAGATGGTAAAGATATATTAAAATGAGAAACCAGTCCCCACATACATACGATAAAGTAACTAAACGGTTGTATTCAAGTTTGCAATATATACATGGATAAATCCACTATATATTGATACCCTTGTACAATGGGTAGAGACAGGGACGTGACGACAGGGATGTTTCACCCCAACTTTGGTGAAATGTTCAAGATTGGAAATTTCATATACCTGACACAAAATTTGTTGTAAATTTCAAAGGTTGAATTTGTTCTCGTACTTTGATTTTTCAACAATTTATTAATGGATAATTTGTTGTTTTTAGACCAACATTTGCATAATTTCCTCCTTTTTTTGGTAAACAATTTGGACTGAAATGACTATCAGAAACTTTTGGAAATTTTCCAACCTTTATGGGGGAGTGTCAGCAGCTCTCAACAAATCCAACACTTGGACAGTTTGGTGCCAGTCTGGATGCTAGGATTTAGCAAATTCCAATTTAAAACATTTCTCACACCGTGCCGAACCATAGTCGATCGGGTGGTCAGTGGTCAGCGTTCAGTCAGAAACTGGTAATTAATTTAAGAAACAAAAATTGGGAGTGAATTTTCATGGCGTTAGACCACTAGATATTAAGATATTAGAATTTTTCAGGTTCACACATTTTTTGTACTCCATGGTCGGCCCAGTGGATTATATATATGCCCACCCGGCTAGTGAAAAAAAGACTACTGATTCATTTAGAATATGCTACTATCCAAGCAGTTGTGAGGAACCAGTTGGGGGGAAAACCAAAGCCCTGGGGAGGTGCAAATGGAATTACGCGCAAACATGTAATTTGATATGGTTCAACTTCAAGGGGTGTAGTTAGGTGGGCACCCTTCCTAACGCGGATACCATTTATAGCCACGTCCCTGCAATTGGTCGAGACTGTGTCTATAGCACCATCAACTCCCTGAATTAACACAACCTGTCATTAATGCACTGAACACAGTTGTTAGTGAAAATATCGGCGTTCCGTATTTAACTAAGTGCTAGAAGACGCCTCGTTAATTTGAACATAAAACTTGGGTTTAAATGACAACTTTATCTATGATATTTGCCCATGGAATCTTTAATAAATAGATTAACGTATAGCTAACTGGAATTTCATTGAATTAATGAACCTTTGAGTGAGAAAATCGTAGTGAAAGGTTACCGGTCAATGTGACACATCTACCCGTTCCAAATCGTTATCGCTTTATGCGCTACCCAAGTTACCGTGACGATTTTAACCGATCTACCCGTACCCGTTCCCGTCCAACGGGTATCGCAAACTCGCTAAAATATACATGTAACCTAGGACATACCGCAGGTTGGATTTAATAACCCTCGTTTGTTGTCAAAAACCGCTATCAGAGTATCAGCTGAGACGAGCAAGCATGCACCGCGCATTTTCCAAATCTGCAAGACAGTGTTACTGCTCGGACCTGTTTGTGTTCGTAAATAGAACGGAACCGGGAAGTAAATATTTTCGTCATACACGTGATGTGTATTTCTAATATCAGAAGAATGTGTCGAAGTAATTGTCAATTAACGTCAAAGGTTGCTCGTAATATATGTAACACAGGTCAATAATTCCCTATTACTATATATCCATCGAGGCTGGTAGTTGATAATATCAGAAATGGTGACTAAAGGTGGAACTTGTAATTCATTTTAATATATTTTACCATTACTAAAATTAAGACTGTCTTAAGATTGGTCATGTCTCTGTTAGATTCTGTTTCCTGTTATATTCGCTATATTCATCTGTTGATGTATAAGTATGGTTGGTCGGTTATATGTAGTCCGATGGTTACACGAAATCACATTATTAATATTATAAAATTTTCACAACTACCCCATTTTTGCCCACAACTTCCCTCAAAAAATACATCTACCCTCACCCAATCTGGAGAGGAACGAGGAGAATAAGCACATGTACACAAAGGTTTGAGGAAATAACATTGCCTGTTATTTGATTTCCCTGTTAATTTTGAACAACCTAAGATAATATGCATCATTCGGTCATCATGGTTTATTTTATGCTGGCTGAAATGTCCCCACATGGGCAGGGGGAGTATTTTACCAGACACAAGGCAGGGGTGTGTGGGCATGTCAGGACCTAACAAATGGGTAATGCAAGTTTTTTCCTACACTGAAATGTACTCATGTTTGTCCTCTATTAACCTTATATAGATTCTGACATGTTCCTACCTGGATATATCGTTTATAAAACCCTTAGCTCCATGTAAGGGGTCCATTTTTGGTATGAGATTCCAATACCGGTACAACTGTAGGCATTATATTGCAGGCATAAATCGAAATTTCCATGTTTGTGTTTTCTAAATAACTTGATAAAGTGCGTTTGCCTATAAAACCAAATACAAAACTCCCGAAACAAAAACGTCATTAATTTTTTGTGTTACATGTATTCCGTTTGTTTACTCACCTAATACGCACACGTTTGACTACCAACAGATAGTCAATCGGGTTTCACGATTACATAGCTATTGGCATATAATCGCGACCACGAGAAGCACGCGTGGTTTCGAGAATATCATATTTAATCTGAAGGGTAATAACTCAATAAGGAATGTACTTTGATGAAATAACGTCGATTTGTTTGAGAAATTGCAACACAACAATAGATCGACTCTGGTGAAATATAAATCAAATTCTTCTATTGGGTGCCAGTGGGGGTTTGGGGGAGGTTTGGGTTACGCTCGTTAAAACACTTCTTCAAATATGTCCGTTATTTCGTCAAAAACACTTCTTCAAATATCTCCGTTATTTCGTTTATAAAAATAATTTCCTATTTCTATATTTCGCTCTATTTCGCTATTTCGCTGTATTTTCCTATTTCGCTTTTTCGCTCTATTTCGTTGTATTTCATATTTCGATAAACTATTATATATTTTGGAAGATCTGTCTGTGTGTGTGTCTGTGTGTCTGTGTGTTTCCAATGGACTCGAAAACGGCCGAGCCGATTTCGATGAAACTTGCTATGTGGGGGTATTTTCAGCCGGGGAGTGACATAGGCCTATTAATTTGCCCGCGCGACGTGACCTTGACCTTGAAATCGGGTCATTTCAAAGTCAAACGCACGAATATCACGGGATTTTGATGAAACTTGGTATGTGTGGGTACTTTCGTATGGGGAGTCTCATAAGCCTATTCATTTGCCCGTGCGACGTGACCTTGACCTTGAAATCGGGTCAATTCAGGGTCAAATCGCGAATTTTGATGGGATTTCGACGAAATTTGATACGTAGGGTTACGTTTGTCCACTGAGTGTATTGGACGGGTCGAGTCGTGACCCCGACCTGACATCGACCTTCAAAATGATCAATTCGAGGTCAAATCGGGTAAAACTGGATGGATTTCGACGGGCACGTTTGTCGGGTACTTTTGTCCGGGCAGTGTTTTGGACTGGTCAAATCGTGACCCCACTTGACCTTGACATTCAAAATGGACAATTCAAGGTCAAAGCCCGGACGAAGTCGGGTCGCCTTCTAGTTCTCTATATTTGACATATTATGGGATATGGGATTATATGATATCCCACATTATGATATTCAATCGAACATCACGTGCCACTTGTGCTCGCGATTAGAATCCCGATTACATATAGTTTGTTATATAATCCTTGGCGTATTTACAACAAGTTTACTACAACTCTTGAGAACACGGGGCTATTTGTTATGCTCGACTAAAGCAACAATATGCTGGTTTTATCGTGTCAATATACATGTTGCTGTCAGTGGTTGGTCTCAATGATTATAAAAGAAATAAATTATATGTTATACCCCACTTATAATAATATTACAGGCAGGCAATCTGCCTTATGCACGGTGGTCATGGCGTATCTAACATGTCTCAGGTTAAAAGGGACAATTTACCTCACTAAAACTCGATATCGTTCTCAGCATTCATGGGGAGATTGTCAGACAGATTGAAAATTCAAATACAGTAATGCTCTAAGTAATCGACTCTTTAACCACAGCAGAATTATGGGTAACTTTCAGGATTTAATCGGAAATATGGCTTGTTGCCATTCATCGGAAAGCTCTCCCCCGTGAGCTTTCCGATGAATGGCAACAAGCCATATTTCCGACTAAATCCTGAAAAGTTACTCATAATTCTGCTATTCATCGGAAAGCTCTCCCCGAGAGCTTTCCGATGAATTTCAACAAGCCATATTTCCGACTAAATCCTGAAAAGTTACCCATAATTCTGCTGTGGTTAAAGAGTCGATTACTTAGAGCATTACATGTATAAGCCAGAATGAGCGAAGGTTTTATTGCGTAAATTATGTTTGGCTGCGAAAGATGGGACCGATATGATACTTGTACAGTAGATATGTTTCTTAACATTTTCTTTTATAGTTTTAAGTGGCGATATAACTAGTTGTTATCAAATTAATATAATAAATTAATAAAGCTCGGCCTGACACAGTGATCATTGGCAACCTCATCGGCATAATATGGCTTTAGCCCCATAAACGATTGGCCCCGTGCGAGCGACATGCGTACTATATACGGGAAATAAAATTTAAACACGGGGCTAAACCAATGTACATGTAGTATATCTCATCCTTCCAGACATAACAAATAGTTACTAACATACTGACTGGCTCTTGAGCTCCGATCAGTCACACATTTCTACGCAATACAAACCTTCAATACCATTTCACACCAAATGAATGGAGCTGAAATTCATCTGGTTTTAACAGTGCATGGATTTTACAACAATAACACTAGTTAACACACGCAATTATGTTCTGGTTAGGTATGGTGTTTAGGCAGGTGTATGCATAGTTTGTTTCACATGATAAAAGTACCTATATCAATACATGTATGTTTTAAGCAGATTGGGATGGAATTGTTTCACGCCATTTATTTTTTATCAATAGTCAATAATAATGGTGAAGACCTATCGTATGGTAGGATGACACATACATTTAGTGATTTGTAAAATAGGCAATGGAACAGGATTGGAAACACGAGTGAACAAAGCATACAGTTGGGATGGTATTCCTAATAGGCAATTAAGCTTTAACAAGACTTAGTATCAAATATGGGATAAGGGGTGAGTCCCAAATTTTGCCGAGAATAATATTGTTTTTGCAAGTAGGGGTTGGTACCTTGATGTAGGAAAAACACCCCCACCCTGACATGGGGCATACTTTCACTGAGTTAGTTGCTTGTATTAACCTTCAGATGTGACTGCTCCGTGTCCATCAAACTATCGACAACTATCGGCAGCTGGAATCTGTATCAAGGTATCGAACACGAGGGCCACGGCATACGTAGCGAGGGACACATGCGTTGCTGAAGGTGGACGTCTAATACGAGTATCCTCCCTTGCGATATGGAATGCTGTGGTCAGCGTCCTCGACGAAGCAGGCAAGTGTATATGTCATTAATATCAGACAGGTTTAGAAACACTCACGGATAGAGTTACGACTAAGTTTATGGTACTACGCCATCATATTATGCGCACGTTATCGTCAATTTATGCGCACGTTCTAGCTGTTGTGGTGTTGCCATATCCCTCACAACAGTTAGGATAACAATTTCGTCGATTTGTACCAAAAACTTCCTTAAAAGATATGTACATTCAATTAATTAGTTGTGTTGTATAATACAACCATCATTTCTCAAGCATCGGGCAAATATTCTTTACAAAATGCGATAATTGGAATTTGTACAAGGCTGACAAAAAATTGAAAGTGATAAAACTATACTCCTTTGAAAGTCAATATCGGTCCATCAAAATAATCGCATACTAATGAGCTAATGGGTCTGGTATAATTATTATCTGGTATATAAATACATAGTGGATTTATGGTGTCAAATCGGACATGATGTCCTTACAATATTATACCACAACTCTAACACGCGTTACATATACGAGCATGTACTGCCCATGTGTATAATATAAATAAACTTATCATATCCTTTCCTCAGGGTATGTTCACACATCTAGTAAAATTTTCAGGCAAGCTGTCATTTAATTATTGATAGCTGGATATATGTTCCCCACTTTCGAGTGATAAATTATGGAATGGCGGTATATGCATATTTGATTATTTGACTAATTGTTTGGAGATAAATTGTCAGGAGTTATTGATTCTTATCATATATTTGAAGGTCAAGTTCGGGCTAATTCCAGTTGTATAAGCAACATGTTGAATCACTTATATGTTATTGAGTATGTGCATGTAGTAAACAATGGAGTATGTTCGTTCTATAAGTAATTTGACGTTCTTAACTTTTCGAAAAACATTACATATATTGGCACGAGGTATATGGATATAAGGGTCGCTATATAGCTGTGGCTGAAGCCAGATATTCCCCTCGCTGTCGGGTATTTGGTCAAATAAATACTTCCTCTGCGCCTAAGTGGTTATTTTGTCGAATAGCCGACTGCTCGGGGAATACCATATACATGTTAGTACAGCGCTCTACAACGAATTGCCTGTGAACTTGCCAGCACGTGAACGTACTCTTAAAGCACTTGACGGTTTGCAGCTTCAAATTTGACTTTGTAATGCGTGCCTTTATAACATATCGGTCTGGTATGGACGTGGTTATAGGGTCCCCGTTGGGGAGGGGTGCCTACCTTGAGCTTTTCAACTGTACCCCCTTGAACCAGACCAAATCCTCAGGTTCGCAGAATTCCTTTTATCAAACTGGTACCTCAAGCTTTCCCATTGTTGGAAATTTCCAACATGAGACACACCTACGATTGGAAAATTTCCTACTGATGGTCATTTCAGACCAACATTCTGACCAAAAGTAGAAGAATATGCTACTTGGTAAAAACAAAAACTACCAGTTCCCACTAATTACTGGTTTGAAAAGTAAATAAAAACAATCATAATTATTTCAACCTATATGTAGTGTAAAACTTCCAACTAAATTTGTTTCGGGCATGAAATTTCCTTTATTGTTGAGTTCCTGCCCGTCTCCATGTGATACAGAAAGACTTTATTAATTAACTTGTATTGATACACGAATAAATATAAATATAAGAAGATGGATCATACAGTTATGGTAATTACAATATGTTCATCCGACACATTCTTCCTCACTCACTAACTCACTCACACGTGATTACGTACATCAACATGACATTAAAAAGCTAAATTCTCAAAATGACCGGGTGATCATATATATTAAAATTGTAATTGTCATAAAAATGAAAATGACCTGAAATGTGATATATGCAGTTTTCTGGATTTTGATTTCTGTTTAACGAAATTCAACTGAATGGTGACTATAATTAAAATGAGTGAAAGGTAGAACGGTAATAAAACTAGTGATGACGGAGTGTGCGGTTCTTCAGAGCATCAAGATTATCCACAAAAATATTGCTATATAAATGTACAACTATATTATAGCCACATTTGCGTACAAGCTACACGTTATGCTTACACTAATAAGTCACAGAACGTTATGTTTTCTGTTATATCTATTTTGATGACCAGAATACTAATAAATTTAATTGAATTAGGAGTCTATTTAGTTTTTTTCTTTATAGCACATTCTACAATAAATCAATTTGTCTAAAATTCCTGAAATGTTCAATAATGTATTACAGCGAGCAATACATATTTCGCATTTTTATTCCACACCCAGTGACGTGAGTCACATGTATTCAACGGAATCCCAGCCATTGAATACATATTAGTGTATACCTCTAGTGGAATACAAGCCGGAACTATTCTTGTTGACGTTGTCGCCAAGAAAGATGACGTACATTACGTCGGTCATCCGCTTCCGGTGATCCCCCCATAATTACTGGTTATTTGTCAGACTTAAATCACAATAAAGGTAGCTATAGTAACAAAGAAGGTGACATTCATGGATTGAACTTATCTCACTGAACGGTGTAGAATAAATACAGAACACAACTTGCATCATAATCTCGAATCTTTTATCGAACTCGTTGCGGACGGCGCAAAGTTTTATTTCGCTCGAGCTACGCTCTCGCGAAATATATCCTTGCGCCATCCGCAACTCATTCGATAAAAGAGTCTCGATTAAGATGCGCGTTATGATCTGTCTATTTATTCCACACCCATTGACGTGAGTCACATGTATTCAACGGAATCCCAGCCATTGAATACATATTAGTGTATACCTCTAGTGGAATACAAGACGGAACTATTCTTGTTGACCTTGTCGCCAAGAAAGATGACGTACATTACGTCGATCATCCGCTTCCGGTGATCCCCCATAATTACTGGTTATTTGTCAGACTTAAATCACAATAAAGGTAACGATAGTAACAATGAAGGTGACATTCATGGATTGAACTTATCTGACTGAACGGTGTAGAATAAATACAGAACACAACTTGCATCATAATCTCGAATCTTTTATCGAACTCGTTGCTGACGGCGCAAAGTTATATTTCGCTCGAGCTACGCTCTCGCGAAATATATCCTTGCGCCATCCGCAACGCATTCGATAAAAGAGTCTCGATTAAGATGCGCGTTGTGTTCTGTCTATATATTGTACCTGCATCGGACATATATGACAGATTTTGGTGAAGAAAAAAACTGACGCTTTTGTAACCGGTTGCTGCGTTACAAATACGTCGTGTTTTTTTATACATATCGATTCAGCGCTTGCTCGTGTGTTAGTTCCGACCAGTAACCCGCTAGAAATGCGTCCTATTTGTTTTTGTTTGGCATTTTGAGTCACATTTGGAAGTCGTTAAAAATATGACGTGTATTTTGTCACAAAGTTACCAATGCGTATCAGTCAATATCAGAGAATAACTATAAAAATATTTCACATATCCTTGAAAGAAAAGGGTTACGTTACATTTTGAAGTCGTTTAAAAAATCCAAAGTGTTTTTTTTCTCCACAAAGTTACAAATGCTTAGCAGAACTAGAAAAATGAAACTATTTCACGTATCATTGTTAAAAAATGGTTACAAAGTTACATTTGGAAGTCGTTTAAAAAATCTGACGTGTTTTGGTCACAAAATACAAATGCCTACCGGAGGACTGTTACATGAGCATTGACGAAGACAGTTGAATTTTGTTCAGTATACATCCATGTATTGTTTGTCAAAGAACCAAACCAATTGGTTAAGGTTATATCTGCTGTTCACCAAGCGTTAAACGGATATGGATCTTTCGGACCTCACAATTATGTATACATAAATTGGTAAGAGGTATCATGTGCAGAAGATTTCCGAATGAACTGACCGATATATCGCTGAAAATAGTGTTTTGTTTCTAATTTTTATCGATAAATATGAGATCGCTTCAGTTAAATATCGGTTTAACTATTTGTCAGCGATCTCGAAAAATTTCAACTGTATAGACAATGGGAAGAAAATCTTATAGTACTGTCACAACGCATGTTTACACTCACATGATGAGAGATATGTTCTAATTGTGTAACCGAAAAGTGTTTTTTACAGCGAAATACAAATATTTGTTCAGGCGGTTATTTCAAAGTTTGACAGGAAATATTGCCAAAAAAACGCACTGCATTATCTAGCTTAGGAATCCAACTAGGGTCTATACTCTGTCTACTATCTGAAAGCATGACTGCGAGAAAATAAATCAAACATGTTTCATTGTATATTTGAGTTTTTTGGTAGCCATTTGCTGAACTTTTGTTTTATTGTGTGAAGGACCAATACATCATAGACAACATAATTATTATTCAACCACTTTTGCAATAATATGGCAGACATATGCGATCAATACTCTTTCCAGAAATTATTTTGTTTTATTGTGATTTTTCCTCCAAAAAATAGTTTTGAAAATGGCTACCAAAAACACTAAAATATGCTACGAAAATGTAAACTTTATTTTCTCGCAAACAGTCATGATTTCAGATAGAAGACAGAGCATCTATACCCTAGTCGGATTCCTAAGCTAAACATGCAGTGAGTGTTTTGCAAACAGTCTCGGTTATATTCTCAAATGACCGTATCAAATAATATATTTTTTAAAACCACTTTGTTTTTTGCATAATATCTATCATACTGTGAGGGTAAACAATTGTTGTTATATTTACTTTTCATGGGGTATAAAGAATATTGTTTATCCCTTCAGATTGATTTTTAGTTTTCATTTTCCCTTCTGTTCAGTTTCTATGTCGACGCATTTGTATAATTTGCAGAAGAAAAAATGCATAATCGAGGCGACTAATGGGTTAACATCACCAACTTCAACTGGGGAACTCCAATCTGATCCATGGTGTCACATAGCAGTTAATGGCTAAGCAGAATGAGTTTCCCAGAGTGTGAACTTGGTGACACTAGTCCGCTGGGAAACCCATTATGTGCATGTCAGACACACTCTATACAGGCTTGTTTATACTCGAAGCAAAAACTCGCCAAGAATTAATTATTAACATTTTATGAGATATCATCAAGAAAAGGATTCCATGCTGTCAAGTTTACATGAGAGAGGTTGTTTATTATTTATTCCTCAATATCAATGAAGATGAATGAATGCAAAAATGTTAAAATCTTCATTTAAATTATTAATTTTATATAAAAAAGTCAAATTGTCAATCCGGATGTACACGTAAAACACCGAGAGGCTTCCATTTGTAATGAGAGGCCGTCAATCGGTTGACCAGTGTGATTTTGCATCCACCAAATTGAAGATATTATCAAACTTCATACCGCCATATGGCTTAAATTTCAGACTTGCATATTATGGGCCGTGCTAAAGGTATATAAGGTAATCATGGTGGGTAACAGTGAAAAATCAAAACGGATTGTAAAACCACATTCACTTATAGAACATTGAGAAATATAGTTTGTGTACACAACAAAGGTTTTAACACGTGGTGTCTCGTCATTGGAGAGTTATCAATACTAAAACTAAGAACAGAGTTTATCTATGTGTCCATGTTCTTCTTAGTGATGTTGGTTGTACAAACTTTGTTTGAATTTTCACATTCACCAACTTCAAGTGCCTTATGTCCCTTTAGCATGCATGCGAACATATATCTCGGACAATTCTGTGTTTTGCAGAATACACATCCATACCGGGATTTTACGTGGATGGCTCTGAACAGGGTCATATCGGAACATGGACATACTCGGACGGAAGCCTGGTCACGTGGGTCAATTGGTATCCAGGAGAACCTTCAGGCAATGGCGTTCACTGCATGCAGATGTACAGACCATACGGTCTCCAACAGTCCAACTATTACTGCGACGAAAAATACTACTTCGTTTGTGAAATTGCGATATAGCCGCATCTGAAGAAAGAGCAGTTTCATCTCAAAAACCCCACTGTCACCAAAATACCTGGGCTCGTATTCACCAACTGGCTTTACATATTGTCCAGGTATTTTAATACCTTTTATACCGGGCGACGCTCAACGCGAAGCTAATTGTGCCGTCGATTTCATTGATTATCCAATCAAGAGGATTTGACCGTGATCGTTGATATGATTGTTGATCGCCTTGGCATATCCAATGAATGCTTGGTTCGTTTCAATTGTGAGCAGCATGTTTGTGTGTATAACGTCCACGTTCTTATCATGAGAACCATGTTTGTGTGTATAACGACCACATTCTTTGAAAATAAAGTGACGGGAAGTATCCACAAGCCCAACTATATTTTTCAATACTCATTCCTGAGATTTCTGAGTCTTTACCTCTATATTTGCGGATTTTATCCAGTGAGTGTTAGCAATTTAGTCGTTAATCCTTAGTCTTTTTGTAGATGGCAAATCTGATAGATTGAATCAATCATACCCACGATAGTATGTGTCGTAAAGGCTAGCTTGGGTATCTTATGCATTTAGTCGCTGCAAAAATAAACTACCCAGTTTATAAAATAAAACCAGTTTGTGAATACGAGCCCTGGTGGTTATCGAAACTACTATACCGTACTTCATTTGTGAAATTGCGATATAGTTTGAAGTTTTGTTATACATTTACATAGGAAATTTCCCATACTTGTAAAGGATTGATTATCTGTATTTATCAATTGATTATGATAGGAATTTCGAACAAAGGTTATCCATATGCAGATACTTTACCTGTGGTCGTTAATTACGATTGGCGTATGGTCATATTAGTAAACGTATGGTCATATTAGTAACGTTGCCGCGACGTGTTGTCGCTGGGAAATTCCGACACTCCAGTTTCACTTCTTGTCTAATATAATTATGTCATTTAAATACAATAGAATTTTGGATACCAATGACAAAAGGCTATAGAGAATGAAGTTGTGTTATTATATTGTGATTAAGGCCACTGTGTTTTATTTGTTGGTTTACGGATAATTAATTTTAAAGATAGGGTAGGAGGAGGGGAAAAATAAAAAATAAAATTGGATTTGAATTAAATAATTGTTTTTATTTTATTAAAGAAAACCATTCCCTGAGATTGGAAGCGTGTATCATGACTACGAATGTCAGCTACAATTGTCATTAATTACCCTAGTGATTCAGGTAACATTCCACAATGATAGTCTCTTAAGATTTATACTATTTGTACTATTTGTACATTTGCATATTTCCAATATCAGTCTGTTTGAGAAGTTTTTCATGAAGGAATAATTGATCAACTGATGCATTAGACATGTGTGAGATCATTGTTGCAATCGAATCAATTTGTTCAGGTCTTCTTTTATAGCCAAGCACTCTCCACATAATAGTGCAGCATCTGAGGTATATCAGAGTAGTATTTAATATTTTAATAATTTTCTTTGAAAGAAATTCCTTGAGTTTTAACTCCTGTGTTTTTTTAAACTTTCTTAATTAGTGAGGTCATATGTTATTTCCATTTCATGTGCGAAGTGTTCATCAAGAATAGTTATCAAGAACTGTGTATCAGTTATCCTTTTTGTTATCATCTTATTATAATTAACTATGTTTACTTATTATTTCTAATTTTGTTACAATGTGTGAATAACATAACATTAGTTTTGTTCAACATGCAGGATCCATCTCCTCGTTCCCTGTTTTAAATAAATATCAATATTTGAATTCGAATACAAATCATTGGTATCATCTGCAAATAGGATAAGTTTTAGGCGATTACATATATCAGGTACGCATTCATATATAATAAGAATAAAGGTCCTAATAAAAATCATTGTGGTACTCCACATGTCACCTGTTTTTCAAGGGATAATATACCGTCATTTGGCACATATTGCTTACTTTCTGATAGATAGCTAGAATTCCAATTCAAAACAACACCACAAAATCCAAAATATTCTAGTTTAGTAAGCAATAATACATGATCAATTGTATAAAAAGTATTTGATTCACGACTAAGACAGTTGAATGGTTTGCACGAAAACCGTACTGTTTAGAGTACAGAATTTTGTATTTGTCATATATTTCATTGTTCACTTATAAACAATTATTTCTAACATTTTTGAAAAAAAGTGGTAGCACTGAAACTGGTCTAATAATTGCTGAACAATGCAGTATCTTTTGTGTTACTCTGCAATTTTCAGTTTTGATGGAACAACACCTTCTGACAGAGAGATGTGTTACATATACGAGTTAATGGTATATTTATGTAATACATACATTCCTTAAATATATTCACATTTGAAACCATCTATTGTAGAACTCTTTTTTGAATCAAAACTACTTATAATACCCATTATTTCCTGTTCATGCATAGGAACCATACACATTGAAGATATGTGTTCTTTAGTAAGATAGGTACTGGCAGTTTTATTCGCATTGATATAATTTTGTATGCTATATTTGGTCGAACGTTAACGAAGTATTCATTAAATTGTTTGCTGATCAATTTTGTGTCCTCGATATTTTTATTTTAGTGAACAAATTTATTTTCATTTCTCCGCACATTATTCTTTTTCAGCAGAAATTTCAACATTTACCAGGTTTGATTGACATTATTCTGATATTCTTCAAATTTTGTGTTACAATATTGTTCCTTAGATTGTCTTAGTATTTGAGATAATTTATTTCTATAACGTTTAAACTCATTCTGTGCTGATTTACATTTCAATAAATTCTTAAATAATTTTGTTTTCGTATGACACGCTGCTTATATCCCTTCTGTTAGCCATGAGTTTCCTGGCCGATTAATATGAACATTCTGTGCTTTGTGGGAAAGCACTCATTATCTAGTTCAGAACAAATATTATGAAAACATATGAATCCTCAGTTACTTCTTCCCAAACAAAAGCAGACACATTTTCCCTGTTCTTCTAACGATTAGTTTCTGACAAGTTTCTATAGACCATTTTCCCTTTAGCTTTATTGTGACCCCTATTGGAGATTGAACTGCGGTATCCCATTACATATACATGCAAATGATCTGATATACTTTCAACAAATATTCCATATTTGAGATGTTTCAAGCAGAGATCATCAGTGAAAATATTATCAATCACGAGCTGCTATGAATTATGTTATTCTTGTAGGCTTAAATATCAAAGGATAGAAATAATATGATCGTACGTGACACGTAACGGGGCAACCACACGCGGTGCTTCGTCAGATCTAGTTATGCGAAATTTGTCCAGATTTGACCTTGAATTGACCGTTTTCACCAACACCCCAAAAAATGGTGGAAATCGGCCCAGCGGATACCGAGATACAGGTTCAATGTCATTTAAAAGGTCAAGGTCACACCGCACGGGCATCCGGTGTGACGAAATTGCTCAGCGCCTGAAACTACCCCCACATACCAAATTTGGTGGAAATCGGCTCAGCGGAGACCTTGAGTTCAAGGTCATTTGAAGGTCAAGGTCACGCCGCACGGGCAAACGGATATTCCCATGTTACTCCTCGGTTCAAACTACATACCCGTACCAAGTTTCGTCAAAATCGGTTAGCCGTTTCCGATTCCATCGCGGAAACACACACACACACACACACCCACAAACACAGACCACAAACTTTCCTCAAATATATAATAGATTCTCTATGGAGGTCGATTTCAATTTGGTATCGTACTCCCATGTTTCTGTTCGTCAGATACAGACTCTCAAGTATGTAGGAGCCTCGATACCGGTATATATATCAAGGATAGCTATAAGAGGCCTCTGAATACTGACATAAGCGTACATCGCAACACATATCTAGCAAAATGGCCCTTTAAGTGAGATGTCTTTCAGCAGAGGTCAATGTCGTTTTAGGGTCAAGGTCAAGGTCATATAAGCCCCCCACATCAACTTGACATCAAATTTGGTTGAGGTTTAATTTCAACTACTCCAACCAAGGCGACCCATGTTATGATGAACATAGAATTTGACTTCTTCGCCGCCACCAATGCTCACAAATGATTTCAAATAAAAAGCCGCGTTCCAATGTTGAGTTTGAATACCTGGCAGCCAGCCAATACTATTCGCGCGACATAAAACCGTGAAATATTCCCCCTTGTTAGGGTAGATTGGTTCAATCATTTATCTCGAACGAATTGATATGCCGCTGAAATGTCTGTGCGGCCAATTCTTTCCGAGACGGGAATTTATTGAATCTGTTGTCCGCCTATTAGGGGGGGATTTTCGCTAATCAATTTGTCTGGAGGAAAATTACACGCAGCTAAGGCGGGATCGTTATTACAAAACGCCATAACGCAACACACGATGTCGTGCTATACATTGTTGGAAAGGGCACATCCTTGGCTATTTAACTGTGGTAATTTGATTCTGAAGCAGGCACGTTTGCATTGTGTTATTTTCGCATATATCTTTTGCGAAAACGGTTTATAAATGCAACCAAGTCTAGTCTAGTGATGTGAAATCAGTGTTTCCTGCGGAGACCAAATTTGTCTGGATTCTAGCCCACACCACCAAATGACGCAAATGACGTCATGGACCATGTCATGACGTCTTCGCTGGTTTTCGTTCAGCTAACCAACGAAATTGGTCAAAATGAAACTAATGTATAGGCCAAAATCACATAGGAATTGTTCAGAAAAACTAAAGTTGTTAATTTCATAACCGTTCCGTTGGTCCACTTCCGATTCTGTGATTTCACCATTTCTTTTTGGGATATTATTGTTCCCATGATGCTATGCGAAAGCGGAGCGGAAGTCACGTGATATTTCACCCATTTTTGTGCGCCGTTTTTCATCCCGTCGAAATTCTGTTTCATGGTATTGTAAAAATTATTGACGTCATTCACGCCTAAACTTGAAAAGCAACAACGCGCCTGCGGCGCGTTGTGGTTGCTAATAAGACTGCATTAAGTTATTACAATCTAGACTAAGCTGACTATAGCCTGTTTTATTAACCATATTGCTGTTGAAATCTCCCATGATAAAACACTTATTTTTCTCTTTATGTATAATTGTAGGAACTTCGCCAAACAATTCCAGAAAATCACTCAATTTCGAAACGAGCCTACGATAGATCCTACCAACTTATCTTTTTGCACGAATGAATCAGTTATTTCCATGACAATTCCATCAATGTGATTTTTGTTCAAGCCAAGATCTGTCCGGTCTGTGCATTTGAGATGATTGCTTGCAAATAATCCAATGCCACAACAATTAGATCATGTCGATGCCTCTCGAAGAATGTGAATCTATTTCTTTTTAGCAAATACAAATACGGAAGTGTCAGAGAGCCATACATGTGTCTTAGAAATACATATGACATCAAAATTGTGATGACATGATTCTGAAGAAAAAAACAATCAATCTTACCACAATTTTTATTCAGTGATCTGGCGTTAAGATAGAGAGCTAAAAACACTGCGCCGTTCTGAGAAGATTTTAGAGCAGCAATGAATTCTTTAACCAAACTATATAATGAATTTAATTTTATTCATTTTCTAATATTACACTTTGATGTTGAGTGGGTGAATGATTTTGATTAAGGTGGAATGGATTTAATGCAATTGTTTTAAGTTCTCTATGGTCACGTTATTATAGTTATGTTTTTTATCAATGATTGATATCATGAAATATGCATCATCAAAGTGGTTGAAACGGAATGTTTTCTAAATACAGATATAGCATATCCATGACTTTATCTCAATGTTGCCTTTATCAGCTTTTGTTAATTTAGAACATATTAAGTGTATCCATTTCATACAGACATTAGAGAACATCCTCTCTTGATGTATGCAAACAGGCTTACAGCATTTGGAACAAGGATTTTCACTGGCATCACATACAAATTGAATTAAAATAAATATTAGTAATAATAATTGAATGAAAATACAATGCAATACATTGAGTGGGGAGGAATCGCTTCATTGCAAAAATTATATTTGTCATGTTTTAGTTGTATGTGCAATTGTTCATTCTTGAAATCTGATTGACATAAACATTTAAATAAGACCTTAGTTGAAGAGTGGCTAGCTTTAGTGGTGTACCTCACATTATGAAAATGGCTACTATCCACTTCCGCAATTTGAGGTAAATTAGTATTATTTCATTGAAGATCATTGAAGATTAGAAAAAGATCAGAAACAACATTTAATACGAGAGTGACTAGATTATTTGGGAGGTAGATCGATGTCCGGCGTAATCCTGAAATTAAAAACAGAATCTAATAAGCACCATTTCATACTACATAATGGCCGGATTCGTCAACTCAGGTTTAAACCTGTTTCAACAGGCCACGCGCCAATATTAAAATGACATATATCAATCGCGCTGCTCATCCCAGTTCGCATATAAAGATATAACAGGTGTCATGTTACAGACAGTAAAATTCTGTAGCTTTTAATATCCTGTGGAGATTTTTCATGAAACTAGCCTGTCATCGGGTCGAATTATTGTTGTGTACAGTATTATACTAGGATGCACTATTTTGCAAATGCATGTAGATCATATGTAAATGATATTAAGCCCAATCATTGGAAGTGATTTTCCAGGAGATAGCAATACTTTTTTGTCACGTAGCTGCATGCAGCGGTTATTCCATAATTTCGTTCATATCCAACTTGTATGTACGTCAACGACATTATTAGCATTAGCATTATGTGCGCAATAGATAATGTGTAATCTTTGCTCCAACATGTCATGTGGGAGATTAAATCACATATTTCATTGTGTCATACCGTGTAGAAAGCATGATTAAATAGTTAAGTTGTACACATTCGGTTAGAATGGGAGTCAGTATATATACACGTTTCCTATTGGAAAACAGTTGGATACTTAGATATTATACATTTAAATATGTAGGCAGGCATCCAAGTTCAGGGATGTCATGGTGTCATACCGTGTAGAAAAAAATATTAAATAGTGAAGTAGTACACATTCGGTTAGAATGGGAGACAGTATATATACACGTTTCCTATTGGAAAACAGTTGCATACTTAGATATTATACATATAATATGTAGGCATATGTGAAATTCAAGATTTTTGGCCAGATAGATCCAGAAAATGTCTTTGTAGAAAATCTCTTGCTATTGTTGGCCTTATTCATGCAAAACGTGCGTCTCCCCTTAACGGAATATTCTCAATAAAATATTCTTGTCTCTATGTCTCATTTTGGCTTGTGCTAACATTCCGCTGAGTATTTTTGTTTGTTGGGCGATAAATCAAGTATTTGACACATTGTGCTATTAACATTTCGGTAAAATCTTACATAAATTGATTTTGATAATGTGGTATGAATCTTTGCCGCGAACATCTATTTCGGGATTCTAACCATGAAACGAGCACAAGTGGGTGAAAGAAGTCAATATTACCCGTTGCCATTCCGCCCCTTTGTCACATTGATTAAGTAAAATCAAGTATGCTCTATCTTATTTGTTCTGTTCAAACTTTCATTGTGGGTCAATACGACCTATCTGCTTTTGTCACATGTAATGCCTATATATAGTTGATGCACTGATTATTTGTACTGGACATATTATTTGTGTTTTCTATATCTCAAATCTTGGAAAAATATTATAACAATGTTCATAAGCTATGGTCAGTCGTGATCGATTTGAGCGGAATAGAGATAACTCATGTGGCAAATGGCATACTTTCATATATTATTAGCAATATCAGAGAACACATCGGTATACAATGCATAAGCCACCTACATACAAAAACACACATATATATACATATCCACTTTTATGATTGGATTTTTTCGAGTAAACGGTTGTCACATGACATAACATACTTATGCACATAATAGTAAAATGATTATTATCGAATTGTATCAATAACTGCCATATTTCGTCTTATTGAAACACGAGTGAACAGTATACTCATGCGTGATACCTAATCATCACTATATGTGGACATTGAGATAGAAAGTCTCTTCCGTCACTTCGATTGATATAAGACGCATAAGGCCATTGTGAATTGTCAAGTTAATTATTGAACTTATTTTTCTAACTCTGTTTTGTTTATTAATATCTGTCGTGGTTCGAGTTATCAAATTGCTATTTTTTTCAACTGCCCTGCCAGCAGCCAAATTAAAACAAATATATATATATATTCTGTTTAGTTCAAAACACATTTCATTGCCAAATGTTTTTGCAACATTTATAAACGGGTTTGAACACACATGTTGTTACTTGGAAATAATGAGTCCCATGGCATATTATAGATGGCAAAGTACTTATTCTGCGTGGGGAGTCCATTTGTAACTAACCATAAAGAGCGTTTCTGGTTGTTTTTATGTGGTAAAAATAAATAGCGTCTTTGTGGAAACTTACGCACAACTAATATTACTCCCTATCACTTTTCATGATCGGTACAGAGAATATAGTCTCCATATGAGTATTTCATTATATTATCGTTATCTTTCGACCTATTTGGTCTATCGGAACGCAACACAGATGAGTTATGACTATATTCTGAATTTGAGGCTCTAATCACATTACTTAAAACTTAAAACTGTTACTTTCTTTTCAATGTTGCAAATACAGGACGTAGGGGTGATCCTCGGATGAGCCCACCACCGTCCTAGTGCCGCCCTTTGGGTGGGCAATCAAATGATTTCATCGTTAATTCAACACATCTCCTCTATGCAGTCGTTACGATTAGGAATGTATCCATTAACTGGACTTATCTAGTTTAGTTAACAGCTCTAACCCAACGATTAGTTATCTGTAAATTACTTCATATTAGATCATTTTCACTTATCATATATCATATCATATATCACTGGTCGTACTAAAAGCCGACCGCACCCGTCCGCACCCGACAGCACCGACCGCACCTCCCAAAGGGCGCGAGCGAGATGGGGCATGCACTATCGTGCATAATTGACCTATATGTACCAACATCCCAATCCCCAAGTCAATAGCTCGAGCGGAAACGGCACTGTTAACCCCTAACTTGCGGCCGGTTCCGTCAGGTACGCATAACCCAAAAAGGCACCGACCGTGGCTACCTGACCACGGACATGGACATCATATCATGCAGCGACTATCCCAATGTATCAATTGGCGACATGGCAAGTCGCTAACTGTAGCGGAAGTGAATACATTAACCCATACGCTGCTGCCGAATTCGCTATGAATGTACGCAAAAATGCCGAAAATAACACCCACCGACCGCACCACCACAAGGAGACCGAGCGAGATGTGGCATGTACTATCGCGCAAAAATAGACAAGTATGTACCAAACTTCCAATTCACAAGTCGATAACTCGAGCGGAAACGGCAGTGTTAACCCCTAGTGCAGCGACCAGACGCCAAAAGTGGTCGGGTACCACTACCCACGGTAGAACAAGATGAAAGGATTTAATAGTCATTTAATAGGCTTATGGCTTGTTATCCAATCCTCATTTGAACTATTTGTTTTTCTATATGTATAATTGTCAATGTTCTGTTCTGTTCTTTCATTCAAATAAAATACTATTTACAACAACAAGATGAAACCATTTTTTAAAGGAGAAATATATATTGTTCACGAAAATGATATGAAAAAATAACGGAATCGGTGGTGGCTATGTCAAATCGCCGACGAACGATACCCACCAGTGATTTTTTCCCAGAAATTAACGATTTTGGTGAGGCGAGCCCTGGGGCTAAGTCCTAACTTATTTGCCAATATTGTTTGTGTTAAAATTACTAAATCATACCATATCTCTACTTTATAAGAAAAAGTGTTGGTTAATCATTTATTTTTTTATGAAAAAAATCGCTCTTTTTCACTTTCAAACATTATAATTCAAACGGATATTGCGATAATGTCGAAATATACCGTTTACTTGATTGCAAATGTGTTCGACCTCCCAGACCCCCAGTTACAACAACGACATTTTATTGATAACAGGTAACTTTTCATGCATTAACATCGATTTTGTAGTACCAAAATATTTGTTATAAACAACACGTGATAAACTATATAATGCATATGGTTCAGCAGTTATCTGGACATAACATGTTTTAAGAATTTAACACAATTATTTGCTGGTCACATTTTGATCGAAAAAATACATATTTGTGATAACAACACACAATTTTTGAAATTATTCTAATGGGACCAAATTATGATTCATGTGATGAAAACCGGATCCGTAGACGCCGAGAGAGTGGCTAAAGATGCACCCAGCCTTCCAAATCCCCATTTACAGCAACACATTTTATTTATAACATGCATGCAATTTTTTATTAATATATAGCGATTATGTAGATCTGAAGTTATACATGACACTCAATACAGGCTAAAATATACAGATCAAAATCATTGTTGCTGTCATAGTGATTGCTTGTATCCCTCTAAATCGACCAAAATATAGAAAAACGGATATGTTGTTTTATATCTCATGAACTAGTCTGACCAAGGTGGCAAGCGTTAGCTCAAACATGTTCTATGTTTTGAGCCCCATAAAATATTAGAAGTATTGAACACATCACGAACTGAAAACATATCATCAATATTAACCGAATGTGTGGGCACAGGATGCTTATGTAAAGAAATATACAATGTATATGGATTGGTTGGTTCCCGAGATAATGTGGCACTTTACAAAACGCGGATGAGCGGCAAATAGAAAAGGTGTTTTTCTTTTATTATTTTCTAAAACACTCTACCCGATTTAAAATCTTGAACACAATACGAAATGAATCTATATCTTCTCCATATTAACCGAGAGTGTGAACGGAAGGTAGTTCTATCAGGGAATAAATAATTTATATGTGTGGATTGTTTCCCGAAAGCCTGTGTCGCTTTACACAAAGCGGCTGATAAATAAGAAAGACGAATTTGCCGTTTTAGGACTCCCTACCCAATTGAAGCGTAAAGTTACTGATCGGATTGCTCTCAATGTTGAATGGGGATGTGGGTAGTATCAGGACTTACACAATATGTATGTATGGATGGGTTGTTTCCCAAAAGCCTCTGGCTTACAAAAAGCGGATGGCAAATGGTATGCAAAGGCGAATATTTTTTGATTTGTACCACCCCTCAACCCAATTAAACATTTGATCACAACATGCACTGAAGCTATATTCTCTTAATATTAACTGACAGTTTGAACGATGGGTAGTGCTAGCAGGGATTAAAACATGGCTATGACGTCACTCCTTTGTTCATCGAGTCCAGTTTATAGGATAATGGATGGTTATTGTCGAGATCGTACATTATTTTACAAACAACGATACATTATTTTAATAACGGACACTCAATATCCAACATGACTTCCATGTATGAAACAATGATGTATGCACGTGACTATCTATAGACAATGGTTTTCAAGTATAATATGGCTCTTATTGATTGCTAGAATATGACCGAATTAGGGATAGACCTATATATAGAGAGCCCCGTCACTCGGGTTGGAGTGAGGGGAGTGTGTATAACTTCAAATTCGAGGCATGTCGTTCACGATTAGTCATTGAATTTTCAACTGTTAACATTTCTCGAATCTAATTCCGGCCCCGGGTGGCATGTTGTAGCACCCCTCACGATAAAACATATGATAAAAACTTTGATATAGTAATTTACATGTAAATGCAGTCCTTCGATCCTCAGTATTACCCGCAATCTCAAACTACAAGATCGCATATCTCCGATTATGCATACCGCTCGCACCAATTTGCCAACCCCCGAAACATCGGGTACTTTACAAAAGGCGGTTGGCAAATACGAAATGCGAATGTTCTATTTTTTGAGGACCCGCACTGTCCCACTTAAAGTATTACCCTCCCTACATATGGACACCACCTCGCACAATCTACTCGAAAACTATCCCATAATAATTCTCACTTAAATAGTTTGTTGAAAAGTGCCATATGGCATACATAAATATAAATAAAAGACGACTTTGATGAATATATCATAAGTTGATAACAGTGGTAATGATATATTAATTATTATAACCAATGCCATGCATGTACTGATAGTGGTAATGTTGAGTACACTCGAGCTATCGACTTGGGGATTGGAACTGGTACATACAGGTATATTCTGCACGATCGATGATGCATGCCCCATCTTGCCCGGACACCTGAGGGAGGTGCGGTCGGTGGGTATTATTGACCGCGTTTTGCACACATTTATAGCGAAGTCGACAGCAGCGTATAGGTTAATATATTCATATCCTATACAGACAGGTAGCGGCTTGTCCGATCTCCCATGGGTGCAGAATGGTATTGCATGATATGAAGTCCCTTTCCGTGGTCAGGCAGCTTGGGAAGGTGGTACATACAGATATATCCTCTACGATAGTATATGCCCCTCTCGCTCGGTCCCCTGGTGGCAGTGCGGTCGGCGATTGGTAATATCGGAGTTTTTGCGTAGATTCATAGCGAATTCGGCAGCAGCGTACAGCTAGCGACTTTCCCGATCGCCAATGAATGCAGAGGGGTATTCGTTGCATGATATGATGTCAATTTCCGTGGTCAGTTAGCCAGCGGGGGGGGGGGGGGCGGTGCCTTTTTGGATTTTGCGCAGCTGACGCAACCGGGCGCAAGTAATGGGTTAACAGTCCCGTTTCCGCTCGAGCACGATAACACGATAGCGCATATCCCATCTCGATCGGACCCCTGGGGGAGGTTAGGTCGGGTGCGGTCCGGTGCGATCGGCTTTTAGTAGGACCCAATATTACACATTTCTTCTATAGCGCACATATCATGCACCGAGGTTTCAAGGCACTTGACAACATTGAAATAAATAAACAGATTCCAAAATGTACAGCCCGCATTGAAAGCTGGTTCATTAGATCCACGTCTAAGGTCGAAAGACCTTTGAAGGAACACGAGTTTGTTCTTCAGTGAACCAAGCACAGCACGCCATTAAATGCAAAGTTGATACTCGATATATATACACGCATCTGTATCTATATTTGCGAATATATGTCTGTCTGTTCTATAGAAATTCACGAGGGACAATCTAGATCGCAACAAAGGGGCCTAACAAGGGTTACATTTTCTAAAATGACGCTGTTGTTGTCAGGGGCAGAAAGGGGAGGGGCAGCGAAATGTTTTGTCCCCGATTTCCACCAAACTTATACATAATCATCTTCATGATATGAGCAATCTAATGGTTTGGTTTAAAGATGTCAGTAGTCGCGCCGTTCGAGTCAGGGGTGCATGGAAAGGGGAGAGGGGCGCCAAAACTAATAAAAACTATTTTTAACGCCGATTCCCACCAAATTGATAGTCTTCTCGGTGATACAGGGAATCTAATTGTGTGATTTAAAGACGCCAAATGTGTGTCCTTTGGCAGGAGATGGGGGATCGCCGATTACCACCAAAGTTATACATAATCATCTCTATGATATCACAAGTCTACTGGTGTGGCTTAAAGCTGTCAAAAGAGGCGTCATTCGAGTCAGGGGTTCACTGAAGTGGATATGGGCACCAAAATTAAGGAAACATATTTTTAGCGCTGATTTCCACTAAATTTATATACTTTCTTCTTTCTTCGTGACACGACAAATCTAATTGTGTGATTTAATAACGCAAAATTATTGCCGTTTCGGGTGAAAGACGGGGGGGGGGCACTAGATTTGATAAAATTTGTTTAGTCGCCGATTACCACAAAACTTATACATACTCATCTCTATGATATCAGGAGTCAAATTTTGCTGTTTAAAGATATCAAAAGTCAAAAGCTTGAGTCATGTGTGCATGGAGGGGGAGATGGACACCAAACTGGCAAAAAGTATTATTAGCGCCGATTTCGACCAAATTTATACATATTCTTCTAATCTAATCTAATCGTGTGATTTACATGTAGATAGGCCACATTGGTGCCGTTTGGGTGAGTGACGGGGGCACTAAATTTGATACTAATTTGTTTAGTCATCGATTTCCACCAATTACATATATATTCATCTTCATAATGAGTCTAATTGTGTGGTTAACATATGTTAAAAGAGGCGCCCCTTGAATAAGTGATAGGTAGGGGACTCAGGGGAGGGTCACCAAAAACTGATAAAATATGCTTAGCGCCAATTTACACCAAACTCATTCACCATCGATACGAGGAATCAAATCGTGCGGGTTAAAGGTGACACATTTGGTGCTTATATTTGCAAATGTCGGTCTGTGTTCTATATAACTTCACGGGGACCATCTAGATGGCACGAAAGTGGTCTAACAAGGATGCTTTTAAAGAGGAAGATAATAATGCGGGTTAGAATTTTTGTCGCCGATTTCCACCAAACACTTATACATAATCATTTCCATAATAAAGATGTGGCGCCGTTCGAGTCAGGGGTGATTGGAGCGAGAGAGGGGTACCATAATTGATAAAAATTTTTACTTATTTTAATGCCGATTTCCACCAAATTGATACATATTCGTCACCTTTCACCATGGTACGGGGAATCTAATCAAAATTGGTGCTCTTTGAGTGAGAAATGTGGGGAGAACTCAACTTGATAATAATTTGTTTAATTGCCGATTACCATAAAACTTATACATGCTCATCTTCACGATATCAGGAGTCTAATCGACGAGGTTTAAATATGCAAAAGTGGCGCTTTTCGAGTCATGAACCGGGATGGGAGGGGCACAAATGCTGATAGAAATATGTTAGCACTAATTTCTACCAAGTTCATACACGTTCTTCTCCAATGCTACGAGGAATCAAATCATGTGGGTTAAAGACGATGCCTCAATTTGGTGCCGTTTGGGTTAGGGATGCAGAGAGGAGGGGCACAACATTGATAAGAATTATTTAGTCGCGGATATCTACTAAAGTTGTCGGCGTTCATATTTCACAGCCTCGACAAATGGTGACCGAATTGAGAAATCAAACAGTTTTCATTTCATATTTTAGATCTGAGATAAAAGAAAACGCAGTCAGTAGCATATGAATTTTCATGATAATCCAATACTGACATCTTGACAATGTTAAATCTGCCCGATAAAGAGGATTTCTTTCATGTTTAGAACAGACTCTTAGCCTAACAATAGCAACTTAAAATCTCGCTCAAAATTATCGACTAACCCACTAGATTGATATATGTAAAACCCAATTGTCGTCGTTTATTTCCGCTAACTAATGTGCTTATGACGTTCATGTTTTGATCCCAAACAAAATATTTAAAAACCAAAATAAACGTCAATTCCAACCACGTCGACTGTGTGATTAAAAACAATGATAGCGCCTGAATTACGGGCAGTTGTAAATAAATACTTCTTTATTTGTGTGACGAATTAATCGCGATAAACAAAACAATCAAACAAACAAGGTTAGCCAATACTTACATTACGTGTATAAGAGTGACGTTTTGTAGTGCCATTTGGATATACACTTTTTGAGAATACGTAAACATTTTGAACAAGAATATTCTCTATTCCCACAAAATGTCCACATACGAGGGTTTCACATCGCTGTAACCTGGGCAACGCCGTGTAATCCTGCTAGTATATATATGTAAAAGCCAAATTGATATAATATCAATTTGGTTTTAACGGCCTGTTTGGTTAGAATATAATGATATGATAAATTGAACTAATATGAACTATTTACAAATAACCAAACGTTTAGTCAACCGAACCTTGTGACCACACGTTGGGTTAAATTAACCAAACATTGTGTCTGAAATAACTAAACATGGGATTAGAGAAAAAGTATGTCAATATAATTATATTTCGTCTATATGAATAAGTTTTGACCATATAATCTGATATTCTGGTAACTAATTAAAGTTTCCAAAGATAAGTCCATTGAATGGACTCATGTCGAATCTTAACGACTGAATAGAAGAATGCATTGAATTAAACCAGACTTCCAACCTGCAGTATGTAACATGAAAGTCCGAAACGAGGTGTGACACATAATGACTTTCTTTTCGGGAATATCTTAACAACATGCAATACATTCTTGTTCATGTACTCTAACCATTAAACAACGGTTTTCATTGTCAGCGGAATGAACCCCTGCTGTGTCCAGATAGTTGTCCTTGCTAAAATGTGATAAAATTGATCTCAAATTCGTCGCAATTCTACACGAAGTGTATTAACCTCGTCCACTTAATTTGATTTGAGCCTCGCTAAAGCTCGGTCGGGTCGAATTTAGTGCACTCGGTCCATAAATTTCGCGCAGAATTAGATATCCTCTATATAGGTCGGGTCGAATTTAGTGCACTCGGTCCATAAATTTCGCGCAGAATTAGATATCCTCTATATAGGTAAGTTGGTAGTATATTGACAAGATGTGTGGAGAAATACCTTATACCAATAGACATAGCAACATTCAAGCTGTTTTCACGGACTTGAATCATACCATTGGATGAATTGACTAACAATGACAGCTCTTATTGCATGGCGGTTTATTGGCGGGAATAAAACGGGGCCCGATTTTTTCGAAATTCTATGACTTTTTGGAGTTCCATGCAGACCGCCATTATACCTTACAGCTCCGTGGCTGACTGGAGTCGGATACTATGCTCGCTTGTGTTACGTCCGGGTCAGATTTGGATGATCAGCACATTTGGATAATTACTTAAACTACTTTTATATGGGCGCTTTATCCCACGTAACGACTTTCTTAAAATTTAGTATCGTATTTCGTACGCGTTCAGTAATGATTGTGTGGTTAAATACTAGAACGCCGTTAGTTTTATGTTAGGATATATTGATCACTGAGTACGGTTTATATCCGATGGTTGACACATGAGGGGGTATTGGTATGGCTCTCTCGGTTATACGAATGCACTGTGCAATGAGATAAACTGTGACAGATATGGCCTAACTGCGTTTCAAATCTCGCGCCGTTGGTGCTGTTCCATTTTGGACAATGGGCTTGAGTCACAACATTTTGTCTTTTACCACACACATGCTATAAGCAAGTATTCAGCGGAGAGCCGATATATCTTATCAGTCGACTAAATCTGATATGCGTACGAGTTCTTTCATTTGTCAGTGCTTCTTCGTTAGATGATGTGAATTACAATGGCACTTGTTCTGAGTAATATCGACGTAAAACGTGATGAATATGAATTACTAAAATGGTATATTTATGAGATAAACGTATTATGTTGAGTTGGCTATTCGGGGGTTCGCGAATTAACGAAGTTTGTGAACGAACCTGCTTGTCGACGAGTTCAAAAACTATTTTCTTACTCGAATCCCCAAAATTAATATCGAACAAAACAGGGTGTATTCATCACCAATGTATTTCAATTCACTAAACCCCGTGCAGGCACGGGTAGAATAGGCCTGCCGCCCCATTGTGAGGGGTAAGAATCCCCTAATGTGACACCCTGTTTGCCGTGGGGTGCATCCCGTGATGAGCGGTGTAGGAGTCATGTGGGTACTAGAACGGCCGTATCAGGTGAGACATCAATATGCGGATACGGCTTAGCTCGTGGATCTCTTTGGTCCTATACGTCTCTTCAAGACGGGTGTTGAGTTGAGTTGACCCGGCTCAATCAATCGGCTAGTCACGTCTCTCCAGTGTTTCAGATTACATTTCTGCCATCTGTTGTTTTATGTTTCTGGTATCTAGTTGTGTCATCCGTTTTCATGTTTGTTGTTTCTTTCGTGTCGTGGCTGTTTGCATTTCATCTTCATTTCGGCCAATTTGGCCGGTTACTTCATGTGACTTTTTCATCTGACATGTGTGTCGGAATAATGATATGGAGGATTTATGTAAATGTTAGCCCAAACTACATTTCCAAGTAACGATGGTTTTGTTGTTTATTTTGAGGAATAATACCGCGTCAGATGAATTCAGCCCAAATATGTTAACAGTTGTCGTGTAAAACATTCGGCAGTAAGTTAGCGTTATTTAGTATTTGTGGATGTCCTTTAACATGGGGAAAATAGACTACTGCGCTTGAACGAGCATGTGAATTGTCGTTTTTAATGTATAGCAACTTTATAATCAATAACAGAGGCATTCTCTGTCAAATAAGGTCGCTCTATTTACGATACCAATTGGGGAACTTTGTAAATTAAATTACGCGTAAACTTAACCTGCTGCAAATAGAAAAGGTGTCGGAATCGGCTAACTCGCCCCATGGGCTAACTCGCCCAATCGGCGCGTGCCAATTCGGAATAAAAGGCCAACTCGGAATAAAAGATGCATACGGGGTGTTATATGGCGTTTGGTCCGTTGTTTCTCAATGAATATTATTGAAATTTGGTGTATATGTCCGGGCTGGGACATGGAATACAACAACGTTTGAATTGTTTTTAAATTTACAAATTTGTTGATTTTATTCATTTTGTTTTCGTTCTGAAACACACTATAAAGTGTATATAATATAATAACGAACACGAGACATACATAATTTATGAACTGTTAACAAAATATATCAAATTCAATACATGACAAAGATGACTCAGTGGAGTTTATAAAGTGAACATAAAAACATTGAGGTAAGAATCTTTTTAAGGAATTCAACTTTATTTAATGATAATAAACACATAAATTAAAATAACAAACACGAGACATACATGATTTATAAACTGTTAACAACAGATATCAAACTCAATACATGACAAAGATGACTCAGTGAAGTTTATAAAGTGAACATAAAAATATTAAGGTAAAAATCTTTTTAAGCATTACTAAACCGTTTAGCACAGTCCACTTCACTCATCCGATCATCACTAAACTTCATATTTATCTTGATATTGATCTATCAGATGAGAGCTATCAAATATTTTTTTAATTTTATAGGAAAAAATGGTCGCCAGCGGCCATATTGCATTTACGTTATATGTTATCGCGTCATGTCGATATCTAGTATTACTTAGAAATTTCACCTTTCCAGATTCATAATTGCTCCATTGACTGTAACAGATGGAATTATTCCCCTCTTCGGATAGAGTGTCACTGAAACTTTATTTTGTCAGACTGTCTGTATAGTCACTGATTATATATGGCAATAATCTGTAATAAGATGTAGCACTATTTTATTTTATATTTACATGCAGTGCTGTTTTTATACAACAATTCTAATCCCCCCTAGATCATCATGTGATCGACCATACATCGCGCGAGGACCTGGTTGAATTAAGGGGGGTTTTTATGGATAACTTCTGTCCTCAAGCTAGATTATACTTATGACATTTAATGGCATGTTTCTAACATGGAGGGTTAGATATGCGTGAGACACCACCACTCTTCAATTCACACCAAGTTATCAGCTGTCATATTCGGATATTAGAACCCATAGCCATGATATATGGTTTATTTTGTGTATACTAGTAATATTGTTATTTTCAGTACCTTTATATACCAGTACTGTGTATAACAATGCATATACATTAATCCATGTATACATGTATATTGATTCAACGGATTCAGTGGTTTTGTCCATCAGTCTATCAAATTTGCGGGGAAAACATGGCCACAAGCAGTACACCCTGTTAAATTTCGAATTTGAATCAATTGGCGCACCCTGCAGCCAGCTTTTATTGGAGAACTTTTTCTCATGTGGATAGTTTGGGTCACCGCTAGATGTGAGCCATGTTTTGTTCTCAAGCTGTCCTTGTGAAGACATCACTGCCAGCGGTGATCTTGAATTTTACTATTTTTATGGCTAAATAATTTGGTTGATCCTACAGACGACACCCCTTGTCCGATCGTCACCAGATTCCACAATGATCTTCTGTATAACCAGGGGGAGAGTAATCTAATTTTCCCGAATTTCGTTAAAAAACATTACCACAGGCAGCAATTTGGTATCTTACTGTTTGATCCTCTTTTGCGTGACTGAATTGTTTAGCAACTGTACAGTCATATCCCTCATCTGATAGTCACCACACTTTATATTGATCTTCGGGCTGACAACTAGATGGGAGCTATCGAATGCTTTGAATTTTTTTGGAAAACATTGTCGCCAGCAGTCATCTTCTATTTTGGTTTTTATATACATGTATATCTCTTCATTCGGATAGCCAGTATTACGTAGGTACTTCAACTTTCCGCATTCCTGTCATCATTTGAAATATAAAAATTTACCTGATACCATGCACCCTTCAAAATTTGTTTCGTCGTATCTATTTTAATGACCCGTATGGTAATATTGATACAGATATATTTGTCAAACATTTCTTTGTACAATATACAGGTATTTAGTTTGTAACTAAATCTAGAAATATATAATAGTAGCTGGTGGACCCTACTTCGTCCGGGATGTTCCCCTCTGATTTTCGGAGAATTGCGCGATTTAACCTTGAATTGACCATTTTAAAGGTGAACGTCATGTCGGGTCACGATTTGACCCGCCCAAAACACTCCCCGGACAAAAGTCACGACAAAAGTACCCGTCGAAATCCGCCCGGCTTTACCCGATTTGACCTTGAATTGACAATTTTGAATGTCAAGATCAGGTCAGGGTCATAATTTGACCCACCCGAAACACTCCTGGGACAAAAGTAACAGTAGGTATTATATTTCGTTGAAATACTTCGTTTTACCAGATTTGACCTTGAATTGATCTTTTTGAATGTCAAAGTCAGGTCGGGATCAAGATTTGACCCGTCCAAATAGTCCAGAAACATACCTACATCAGCACGTTCGAGAACATGGTCCCACGTGAAATTGGACCCGTCAATATTGCTCCCGGGATCGAAGTAGTCCTACATGCAAATTTTTAGTCGGATCCGTCAAGGTCCAGAAACATGCCTATGAGCGAGGTCAAGTTGACACGTTAAATACCAAATCCGAGTCGGATCAGTCGAGCAGTGTTAGAGTCTATAACACATACACACATGCATTCATGCATACACACATACATACAGACAGGTGTTCCAAAATGTATAATCGATAGCTACAACAATTCTATGGTAGATAGTTCACGGCCGACCTGATGCATGCATCTTAGTTTTCTTGTTACTGTTTAATATTTCAATTTTACTGTTCACGCCTGTCTCACTGTGGCGAGGTACCGGGAGGCTGCTATTTGCAGTGGCTAAACGGGTCATCGCTTCAGATATGTACCAATCTTTGGCTCAACCATAATTCGAAGGGTAGTCCGAGGCGGCAGCTGGGCTAGTTGTCGATTATTTGCTTTTCATATGGCAACTCATAACAGACAAAAACGTAAGATGGACCACCCGCCAAGTTCCAGTGATGCTGAGGTTTATCCTGAGTACTTGATACTTGGTTTTTATCCAAATGTCAAGAGACCTTCTGTATTTGTGATTGATAACATGCTACAAAGCATAGCCGGACAATTGAAATTTGTCAATGTTCTTATCAAATGTTCACGAAAATTTCAAGATGACGCTCTTGTGCAATTAACATATATCTCACAAACACAAATGTTGATTACTCCTAACAAGACATTCAACAGTATCCGAGCTGTGTTGAGAACTCGCGATATAGCTGAATCAGAAATATTGGGCCGTAGTCCGTAGATTTATAAAAACTATAGATTGACAAAAAGTTCCTTTGAATAAAATCTTCTGACATTCAATCGGTGCGAAGGTTCACCGACATTGAAAGTTGGGCATATGAAGATTGATTTAAGTTCGAAACCAATTGCGATGATTTAAATATCAAACGGTATGGCCATGGAAGGGGACATTGTAAAAGTAAATAAACCATTTGTGCACGCTGTTCTGTTTCTGGTCATGATCATAAGGATTGTTCGAGTCTTAGGAAATGTTCTAACTGTCAAGGTTTACATGCGGCGATGTATCTTGCATGTCCCATTTGGGACTATGAATTAAAGACTCAACGATGTAACGCCGATGAGAAGCATCTGTCACATATAGATGCTAAGAAAATAGTTGGCCCTCGACCATCCATTCCACAGGTTACAAACTCAGCAATCGTGTCTTCAAGAAGTGTGTTTTTTTATGCCATAACTCAGACACAGATATTATTCCTGTTCCAGAACCTATAGTGCAGGTACTGGATACAGTTTGTGTCGTTGAGACGTTTCCTCCAAACAGTATATGCCAGTTGATCAAAACAGAAATCTCCAAGGTATGTCACGTCTTTTGACTCTCAGAAACAGGTTGATCTTTGAGGGTTCAAAGTTCGATACATTTTTTCACGAGCAATTGTCAACTTTGACAGAGGACACCCATGTATGTGCGTGGCAGGATGCTGGCCATTGGGCGAGGGATCGACTGCATGGTCGGCCTCCCGATTGTCAACTTGATGAATTAATTAAGATTCACGCCAGATTCATCAGATATTTTAAATAACTGATAAACCATTCAGGGGGCGAGGTTGTCAGCTACCCCATATAATTCGATATGTAGAAGCCTTAATAAATCAAATGATTTATTTGCTGATTACTTTTCATGCGGGTGTCATATTTTGCTGTTTCTTGTACTATTTTTATACGTTTTATAATAATTGCACACTAGTCAGTCTTGAATTTATATTCCTGACTCCAAGTATAAATATTCCTTTTGTGTGCTTTTATTTGTACATGGCTCATTGCATTGTTTTAATCTAATCCACTTTCTGATTTATCTACAAAGTTGCTTCGCTGTGATCTTTTGTATTACCTGATTCTGTTCTTAAGTGTATGGCCTAGCGGCTAAAACGACGTTAAACCCTCAATCAATCAATCAATTCACTAAACGAAAAAATGGAAAAGAAACTGCGCGATAAGCAGTTTTATCAGAATTACAGGCCATGAAGTGATATCATTTCTCTTGCACCAAATCGCTTGGCACCTTCCATGCGATTACTTCCACGCGGTTACTCGAAACCGCACACGAACAACTTCATGTTAATTTAGAAAGGCTGTTTCTGTGGCAAACATGCTGTAGTTGCCCTCGGTTGTACGCTACTCATGTCTGTGCGATGGAATATTTGCCGCACGTTGTCAATCGCAACGCTCTTCTTTCAAATTTGATGACTCAGTTGCGTGCAATGCTGGTGAATCAATGTGACCAATCCGAATTTACGTGTTTTATCGACATGATATTTAACTCATTTTACATTTGTATATAAATGGACCGTTATTGTCGATACATCTCGATACGAAAGCGAGCAAGAGAAGAGTTAATTGCACACTCAATGGCTTATTTGTACGAAATACAGCAAAATACAGAAGATTGCAAACGTTCAATAAACAACTGTGTATTGTTCTTGAACAATACAAACCGATTACGTCAACAACGTCATTGGCGACGTCAACCGTAGCAGACAATTTCTTCACTAAATTATTAGGTATAGTCTACACTAAGCACACGTTTGTGCAATTAAATAAACAATATAGACCTACATGTTAGTATAGTGCAAGCCACAATCTTCAGAGTGTGCAATAAACATAGAACAACACAGTCCTGTGAACATGTTAACGTTATTGCATTCGTTGTTATGCCGCGAGGTAAAACTCGAACATCCGGTTCTCGTTTTACCATCGCGTCAGAACACTTGTGTCGTTCTATCTATATATTCTGCTTCCAATTTAAATTGCTTGCTAATGGACCAGCATCGGGTTTAAACCATGCATACACAGCGTATACAACTTAGTCCACATTAACATTGTCTTATGCATATACGAGAGGTGTACCATCCACTTTCGCAAGAGTATCTTTACCTGAGCTGCACAAAGACACCGATCACAAAGCCATTACTATACTTTCAGACTGAAGTAATGCTGGGAAATTCGTTTGGTTAGAAGTAACATCAATAGTTCACATACCTCCTAAATGGGGCGTCATTGTTTAGCGGACAAAAATTAACATCAACACTATTCTACAGAGCAGAACATAAGTGTACGTAAATTTTCTTTATATCGATTCGTCTGTCTTTCAAAATACTCAAGAACACATTTTCAACCAATCCAATGAACTCGGGACACAGATCCTTGTCGGAAAACCTTGCGCATGCGTTATACCAAGTCGTTAAATGACAACGTGGGTGGACTATTTTACAACACGACATTGGTGAATCCTTGCAAGTTGGAATATAAACGGCGTGGCGTTATTACATCGTTCTTATGTGCAAAGACCTGATTGTAGCATAACAATGAAAGCAGCAACACTCATTGGTTCTGTCTTCATAACGTGTATGTTTTACGTGTACAGCGCAGTCGCGTCGCCGAATGAGATCACATCGAATTATTTTCGAGTTGTTAGTGGAGGAGCAGGCGGTGAATATTTGGAATTCTCTTTGCGATCTCGTCTCGAGTGCGCGACGACTTGTTCGTCATTCGCATGGTGTGTGACCTTTCTGTTTCTCGGACAGAACGGATCGTGTTTACTATCAACCGGAAATATTGCCGGTAGTACCAGTGGCAGTACAACTTACATAAAAGTAGATATTGCTGGTAAGTACCCACATGAAGCGAGCGTATTGTAGCTGCTGAATACTAAGCCACAGCGGAATTCGTATTTATATATAGTAATCATGTATTGTATGTCACATTCCGGTTCAGTTTCGGTTATCAAATCGGTTGAAGAATTTCGTTAAAACACGTGAAATAATTTTCAGTATGATACAATAAGGAGCATTTATTGATAGTCTATTCTTGATATGGTATGCAACGATTGCCTCACTTATGCGCGTACCGCAGTGGAACATTGCAATATGAGTTTAGTAAGATTTTGTCAGAGTGTGTAAGGTATATACACCCATATTGCGCATACTGATCGACATATATTGTGTTTACTGCCCAATTACGCATACATATTGTTTTAGGTTCATATGCCACATGCCTGTTTCAACAATACTCTAAAGTCTTTTGATATGCGGGGTTCTATTATTTCGTAAATGTTCTGGTTTGGTCGAATCAGGAATTCAACATCTAACGAAATATTTGACTCTGACTTGTTATAGAGCAAATATCAATACACCAGAGGGAAACGAAGATTTGTCATTATGTTTGTTTTCGACATGGCATTAGGAAAACGCTGCAGACGAGATGAAACGAAATCAAAATATCACATAATTGGACCTGTCTATTTATCTGTATGTTCGCGATATTTCTCCCAGCCTGTTTCAGCTAGTTTTATCTATAAGTCATAAAGTTTGAGTTGTTTCCAACCGAATGCCAGGCAGGATGTCCGACTTCAATGTTCAGATCCCTTCACCCTAACCTGTAGTTTCGATGAAGATTGATCATGGTGGTGACTGGAGGTAAGACGATGTGGAGTTGTCGGTTCGTGTTAGGTTCTTTTTTATTTAATTTTTTGGCCGGTGGTTTTGATGGAAGTGGAGTTGTTGGTTGGTTGCTCTTTTTTCTTTTTTTTCTTTTTTGGCCGGTGGTCCTAATGGTGATTATGGAGGAAGAATAGCTTTTGCTAACAAAACTGTTTTAATATTTTTTCGTTTTCCGCTGTCTGTTCGGTTTGCAGTTTTTTCATATAAAGTGGAACTGACACGAGATAATTTATCTAAACAATATACAATGCAAATGATTCATCTTTCATCCCTCAATGACAAAACAATTTGTTGCCATTCGTGACTACAACCGAATCGGCTACCCGAGACCGATAAATGTAAAGCGCTATGTTTTTGTTTTGATATTGCACGAAACGCGTGGCCTTCAGGTTTTCGCAATCTTTCTAACTTGTGATGTGTTTTGAGTTATCTTACTGATACAGTATTCACTCTCAGACATAGAACAAAATTGTATCGCAGTGGTGCGTAGACTAATGAATTTGGAAAATAAATTCACGCAAATTTGTCACCATGGAAAATCTCGCTCTAAATATCGTTGGATAGTCATCTGCCAATCAGATTTAGTAATAGTGTAATAGTTGACAGATATGCATAGAATAAATCAAATTCTGGTGGACCGATTGACACTTTCATTTAGAGATTCCTTGCTGAATAATAGAGGTATATTTCTTCTCGTCAGATCTTTCACGTCTTCACAAATAACGTCATGATTATGGGCGAAATATATAAAAATAACAAATCGCCGATCGGGAATGGCGAATCTTGAATGAAAATTGCTTATCTTACAAGAGTGTGTGGGAAGCCGATTGTTCGGAATCGTACAGCTGTATATTATTGTAACTTTGCACATAAACTGCATGGTTCGTGAGTAAATAAACCAACCTGTTATTTATACGGACAATAGGCGTACATGTGCACTAAGATGATAAGATGCATTATCCGAATTAATACTCCTACATTAGTATTTCTTTGGCTTCAGGGGTAAAAAATATTTTATTCGAATCGAGGAAACCAACCCACCCATGAAAGCTCAGAGTGATCAGATAGCGATTTTTGAAGTTTGTTACTTCTCGAGATGTTCAATCATTTGTGGCCCAGAAATACATGTACGCCGCCAAACGGACGGTGTATGTCAAAATTGCGGATGAAGATGGATAACTCTAAAAGCAAGTGGTAATACGGCCAAATTTCGTGAATACTCAAGTGATAATAGGGCCATATTTCGTTGAACAAAATGTTCATAAATAACACGTTTTGGGAATTTCGATATCATAGTTGACAGTTGTTAGATTTATTTTGTTAATCGATTCTGATAACTAAAGCGTATGTTGAAGAAATGTTGTTGCTGTTGTATCTTGGTGATATGGGGACCCTCTGATCGGATTGACTACCTTTAAGAATATCGATTTCTCATTAGCTATCACAATATTTTAAAAATCTAATATAGTTAAAAGGCCATCAGAAAACCAGGGAATATGACTATCAATTTGTTATATGACCTCAAATATTTCATCGTTTCACCACGTGAGTTCTGTTTCACCGGAAAATTTGGCTAATTCCATACACTGAAACTCGCATTGTTTTAAAGAATATTTTTGTCTTCTTAGTCATAGAGGAATACAGTTATCATTTTTCGTGCATGATCTAGTGAACAAATACCATACAACACTGAAAAAGCTCTTCAATTTTCTCTACTTTTCAAACTTGACCATAAAATATGGAAATAAGACAGGCAATATTGGGTCCGACTAGAATGTTATACATAACTCGTTAGATAACCACCCCCAAAAAATTATATATTTAGTGTCATTGACAGGCGATGTACATTCGGAAAAACGCACTACACTATAGGTCCTTTGTCAGATATGAACTACGTGTCTATGTCGAGCTTATTTTGCCCCAATGCGAAGAAATAAAACTACAATACCACATGAGTGTTCATAAGATAAAATATGTTCCATTGTTAAAAAAACAAACATGAAACCATTTTGTTGGATATCGGTACCTTTGGCGGAGTGATACAAATTACAAGGCCACTAAACGTTGATGCGTTGTTGACTGACGTTTATTGCAGCACGAGTTTAAACAATATCATGTATTTATTGCACTGTATCGCCAGTGATTCGACTGTACATCTCAGTCAATATCGAGAGGAATTTTCCTACAACTTCATAGAGGAAATGTGTTTTAAGTGTATGTTGTGAAAGGAATATTCTTATTTCGACACGTCGTGTTGGCTATTGTATCGCCAGTGGTGTCGTGTGACCTCAGTAAATTTTATATGTATAATGTTTTGTTTCATGCTCGGTGTATCTGGATATACATTTTGTGGCAAATAATAATAATTCAGATGGTGATAGAGTTTTTTTTATCAGTTACGCAGTTTGTGTGAATACAAGTAGATAATATGTAGTTCCAAATAAATGAAACACTGCGCAATCTTCGTCAACTTGAACAAGATAATATGATGATGACGTGAGTACAACACTTTTTTATTTTGTATACCATCTCGCAAATATCTTATTTTAAGTCAGTTGTATATGACGAACAGTGTCCCCACCCAATAACGTATGCACAGTATAAGAGTTAGAGTAATTTGGTATAGTTCTACAGAAATTATAAAAAAAATGACATAATTTTAATACTAATAAGGCTATTATATATGCTTGTCACATTAACCCAACATATTCAGGCAGCCAAGGCTAAATACATTGCTTGGTATACTCAAGTGGACGTGGGTACACATTTGGCCCATGTTTGACCCCCTCATTTATTTTATGTATGGATTTGTTTCTTTATGCATATTCGCTCACAATATTATGGGATCACGTTTTATTTGTAATATAGTGAAAGTCATTATTTTGTACTTTCGTTCAAATAATGAGTGTACAGCCTACATTAATTTTTCGCAGCTAGATATTTAACGGAATTTAAACACCAATGTATATTGCTGCGAGTAGTACAAGTACGATTTATCAACCCGGGGGTGGTCACCGGTCGACCAGAAAACACAATAGAGATCTTAGTATAGTTCTCGAAACAGCCAGCTAAATGTTTATGAAATAATATACTTGAATGTGCCTGACAGCTTACAAGACTTTCGTTTTATGGACACAAATCTTCTCCACTGTATGGCAATTCTCGGTCTTTTTGGCCAATTAAAGAGAAGCTTGCCCACTATTTTGGGCAACTCACCTCGCTAACAACTCATAAATAACAATAAAACAACAAATTTGCAAAATAAAAACTTCTAAGCAAGTGCACCAAGAACTCGGCCGATTTGTTTACGTCCGCATTCGCTGTCTATGACGTCTGTGTCACGTGACCGGCGCCATGAGACTTTCTAAAGTCTCTCGAAAATGAAAAAAACAACGTTTTTTCCGAGGCGTATGTCTCACTAATTAGGCCGTTTCTTCGTGTCGGATTTTTAACTGATCATGATAGAATGTTCAATAGTGGATTAAATTAATACATTTTCAGTCAGGTTTGAGATATTTGTTTATCTCTTACGGCTCCACTTTAAGCTTTCTGTACTTTACATTGTCAAAGTGTTTCTTCCATTGCGCATCTGGTTCGGATGTTAGTATTTGGGGTTGTTGTAGTTGTAGGAGAAGAATGTGAAGGCTCTGGTTCGATGTATTCTGGAGTCATCTGGGTGGAGTCGGAGGTGTCTAATTCTGCCCATGGTGGTCGAGAATCCATCACTAAGTTAAATTGTGCAGGGATGTTGGCTTTCCGGGAGGTGTCGTCTGGTGTAGCATCAGTCGAATTCAACGCCTTCACACGGTCATTCGCTCTGTCTCTGTGATCCGCCTGGGTGTGCATGTAATGTATATATAGTTCACACACTGCGCAACATGCATGTGTTCCAAAATGGTCGTCACATCTCTGGGGATTAACGGTAGTGTGTTCATCGTGATCCTGAGAGCTGGTGATCCGTGCTCACTTGTGGTCTGGCGAATTGAAACAAATGAGCTGACGATTGTGGAATATCAACCATAGGTTGTTGAGTTGTTTCCGACCGAACACTGGCCATAGTGGTCGGCCGGTATTATGCACATCCCTTCACCCTAACGTTATGCCGATGCAGATCGATCATGTTGGCGGTTGCTGTATTAGTGCGTATTTCTATCAGCTTTAGTGCCCGGACCTGATTCGAACGGCACTACTTTTGACATTTTAAACCCCGTCTGTTAGACTCCTAATATCATGGAGATGATTCTGTATAAGTTTGGTGGTAAATGCAACTAAACAAATTCTAAACAAATTTAGTGCCCCATCTCTCACCAAACGGCACCAATTTGGCATCGTTAAATTACGCGATTCGATTCCTCGTATCATTGAGGAGAAAAAATCAATGCTTGTGCCCCTTTCTCCATCCGTGCACTCCTGACTCGAACGGCACCACATCATGGAGATGATTATTTGTAAGTTTGTTTGAAATTGGCGACAAAAATATTTCATAAATTTGCTGCCACTCTCTATGTTCTCCCCCTGGGACTAACTTTGGAATTTTTTTTAACCCGCACCATTATCTTCCCGGTTGAAAGTTACCCCTGTCATATATACCCCTTTGGTGACATCTAGATGGTCCCCCGTGAAGTTATATAGAACACAGACAGACATTCGCAAATATAGGCACCAAATGTGTATTAACCCTTTCAGTGCGAGGGGCCGACCTCATCCGCCATAATTTACCGTATGTAGAGTGCCAGGGCCGATAAAATCAGCCCTAAAAAAAATAGTAATAATTATTTTTCGATTTTTTGGGTTGAATTATTTTTGGGTATGCTTAAGCATGCTATAGCGAATTTAAAAACAAACTGGATAAAACCTTAGGGGCGGCATGTTATAACTCAAAACTATCACCAAGTATTCATAGTAATAATTTTGATGCACATGAAAAACGTAAGATTCCCTGACACTAAACCTACAAAATAAGTCTTGCACTAAAAGATTTAAAGAATATAAGAAAAAATTATTAAAATTGTAAAAAATTGTAAAAAATAATAACAAATGATGAAAAATTGTTAGGCCAATGCACTCTCTTATATATGCGAGGCGACCTATGGTCGACTCGCATATATAAGAGAATGCATTGGCACAGGGTATATGGGTTGATACAAAAAACGGACCTGGCACTGAAAGGGTTAAAGGATCAGGGAACATCACTTGACATGACCAGAACCACATGTTTACCACGAGAATAGGCAACTTGAAATTATTTGTTGCAAAATACGTATTTTTTTAGAAGCAATAATATTTTGGATTCACTTACGTTATCATTACTTTTATTTGCTGAGTGGGTAATACTATTAGTGGAAGAATAACACATTTGATAATTATTTGAAAATTTAGACTGAGCAAATTTTATAGTGAATCAGGAATCAGGCAATATTGCAGTGAAATGTTCAGTGTATATATTTTGTTTCTGTTAGACAATTGCCATCTACAATGTTTTTTCTGCATATTTTACAGATGGTGAACTTTTGTGCAATTAATTAAACTTGTTTCCAGTTTGATACCAGTTGAAGTCCCCTGACCCTTAGCCCACACGATTTGATAGCTTGTATCATTAGAGAACAATGTGTATGAATTTGGTGGAAAGTGGTGCTAAACAACTTTTTATCAGTTTTGGTGACCCTCCCATCCCTATCTCTGACTCAAGCGGCGCCACTTTTGACATATTTAAGCTACACAGTTAGACTCATTATGAAGATGACTATATATTAAATTGGTAAAATCGGCGACTGAACATATTCGTATCAAATTTAGTGTCCCCATCTCTCACACCAATTTGAGTATTTAGACCATACGATTCCATTCTTCATGTCGCTATATGTATCAACTGCCACACGTTTGGCATCTTTAAACCACACAATTAGACTGCTGATATCATTGATATGATTAATATTTATAAGTTTGGTGGTAATCGGCGATTAAACACATTGTTATAAAATTTAGTGCGCAACCCCATCTCTCACTAAAATGACACCAATTTGACGTCTATAAATCACACGATTAGATTCCTCGTATCAGGGAGAGGAATTTGTATAAATTTGTTCAGAGTGCTTTATGTCGCTTCAAATAGTTGCTTGACATTCACTATTACCGTCCACAATAGTTTCGTCCACAACAAGATGGTGGGCTTCCTAAATTTACCACACCCAATATCGCTTGGGAAATCCATAAATCTTTTTAGCACGCCCATTCCGGGGGAGATAATCTTTACGGAAAGAGAACGTAAGAACTTTTGGGGTTTTTATATTTAATTTGCCAAAAGTAAATTGAGGAGCTACGCTCCCCAATTATAATAATTTTATAAATACAATCAATCACCATAATTTCATATTCATGATTTTCAAAATCAAATTCATCAGTATTCAAAAGAATCATAGTTTCATACATATTGTAAATTAATCAAATCAGATCTGAGTCAACAATTACAATATATATATGGGCTGAAGTAGATTATATATATATATCCAATTATTATATTTTCATCATATTTTTGGCTAAATTTGTTATTCAAATGTAAAAATTGAAGGGAAACTATTTGGCGGGTGGGAGAAAAATTCGAATGAAATTTTACCTGTAATCAAGACAGAAGTGTCAAACGTTAATAAGAAATCGTGATTGGATGCAGGCATTCTCATTTTTTCGGAACATTACCGCTTTTAAGAAATCATAAAAGCAACCAATTTGAAAATCATCACCGCCTGGCTGCAACATTTATTTGACCCAGATATCCTTGTAATCACAATAAATGATCGCAAGCAAATTATTTATGTTATTTGTGATGTTTTACCATTGTTTAGTGTGACGACGTATCACGTATTTTTCTCCGCTGATCCCAATACCGCTTTGATATTTTTATAAATTTCATAAGTTCGCACTACTATTACTAAGTTGTCTAAACGAATTTTCGGTAAAAACATGCATCATCTTGATTAAATGCCATTGTTTAACAACAACGACGGCTGATTTCAATTGCTTTCGAGATAAGATGGCAACAATGACTCATGAAGATTTAAGATTTGCCCAGTTAGAAGCAAGACAATTTACTGAAGTGAATTTGACCAGCAACAAAAACAAAGAGAAGCATAAAAAGTTAAATATTTCTACATTGAAAAGGAAATACATTAAATATGGGATCCGACACAGAACGAAGAACACTAGATCCAAAGTAATAAATATTGCACGGCTTGTCGGTGACTGCCAAACTAGTGGTCCTCGGTGGAGAAATGGTCCCCATCGCACCACTATTTTGGCGAGTCGTGCAATATTTATATAATATATAACTCTTGGATTATTTGGCTGAAACCAAAGTAGCTACATATGTGTATATCATTCGTGATCATTTGGATGATTAGTGTTGTCAATTGTCGTAGTATACACGTTTATCAAGTTAAGAAGCTGACAAAATTTACCCAGTTTCACGAATTGGGTCACCTGTCCTCCTTCGTTTGTTCACATACATCACCCATGCAAGTTTAATCTTTGGCTTCCATTCCAGAGACGAACGAATGCCTCTCCAACCCGTGTCAGAACGGAGCGACATGCGTGGACGAAACGAACGGATACAGCTGCACATGCGTCGGTGGATACATCGGAACCCACTGTGAAAATGGTGAGTCATAATACAGTTAAAGGTACGGTTGGCCTTGGCGGTGGGTATCATGTGAAAATATTTCCACCCGTCAAAAACCGCCACAAACAGAAAGAACATCAAAATGTAGACAGACTTTGTCCGTATACAAATAAGAAATATCGCATAAACAGTATGTTATTGTCAAATGTTTGACTGTTATGTAAACAAAAGCATAAAAAGTTACTTTTCTTGTGTTTGTTTATATTATGATGGTAAACATAAAGAGTGTTCTTTGTTGGTGAATTCCTGATATGGAACTAATAAAAACCGTTTATGCCATTTGTGTGTGATTAGCCAGTAGCATTGTGCTGTCTTCTGTAACACAATCAGGCTCTTGCTTAGTTAAAATATAGTAGGTCTTTATATTAACATGCTGTTTACGCGATGGTGATGGCATATATGAACGAAACTGTATGCGTTTTAATGTTTTTCTGTTTACGGTGTTTGGAACAAATATGAATATTTTCGACAATTAAGGCCTCCCGTGACTTTAATTATTACAAAATATTTTTTCGAATAACCCAAATTCTATTGAGATATAACTCCAAGTTCGCTATTTATTCAAAATGACATTGACGTTCTTGTGTATCTTCATCACTATACCAAGTCTTGTAACCCATATTTTACATATATGCACATATGGAGTAAACTTTGATTTTCATATATGTTATAAACATCACACTTTCCTGAATTAGAAATTCAGATATGTGACTATATAGATTAGTATAATACTCACTTGAAGCGTCTCGCCCCGTGTGAACCCGGGGTAGAATAGGCCTGCCGCACCACTGCGAGGGGTAGTGATCCCCTAATGTGGCGCCTCGTTTACCGTGAGGTGCGACCTGCGCGAGTGAAGAATTGGGTCCTGGTTTTGAGTTGAGTGGGGCATACCCTGTGGGATATGTTTCTGCAACACGCTACTTTGGCCATGGATTCGCTCTGGACAGACGGTCAAGTTGGTTCAGTTTGACCATTCGGCTTTTGTAGTGACATGCCCTGGAGACAAAAATGTCATTTTGCTTCGGCCCCGTATGGCTTGTGTTGATTTCTATAGTTTTTGTGTTGATTCCTGTGGAGTTAGTCTCTCAGCATTTTTCATCTCGTCAGAAGGGAGTCACGCAACGGGTTAATAAAACGGTTGGAAATTGCATTTGTGGTTCAACCTCTAACAGTCTAGTTAACAGATAACTGCTCAGCACATCCTGACGAATAACTACCATTCAATCATCGTTTACAAATAAGAAGTTTTTAATTTTGAAATCAGATGACTGCTCAGCACATCCTGAAGAATAACTACACTTCCCAGATGGCCTTGTAATCGACAACTAGATGACAATAAATGATCGCAAGCGAATTATTTATGTTATTTGGGATGTTTTTCCTATGTTTGGTGTGACGATGTATCATTTTGTTTCTCGGCCGATACTACTATTACTAAATTTTCTAAACGAACATTCAGTTTATTTTCGCCAAGTAAAACGCAAATATTAAATGCCATTGTTTAACAACAACTACGGCTGATTTCCATTGCTTTCGAGATAAGATGGCAACAATGACTCATGAAGATGAAGACTTAAGATTTGCCCAGTTGGAAGAAAGACCATTTATTGAAGTAAATTTGACAACCGGAAAAAAGAGACAAATTTCGCACTGACAATTTTAGAATATTTCTACAAAGAAAAGGAAATACATTAAATATGGGATCTGAGAGAGCACGGCTAACGTTCGATACAATATAATAAATATTGCATGGTTTGTCGGTCACTATGTCAAACTAGTGGTCCTCGGTGGAGGGATAGTCCTCCCCTCGCACCACTATTTTCACATGGTCACCTCCAGCTCTTGCAATATTTATATAATATATAATTCTTGGATTATTTGGCCGACATCAAAGTAGTAACATATGGGTATACCATTCGTGGTCATTTTGGAGGTGTGTTTTCCGTTGTAATAAATGTTTGTCCAGTTAAGAAGCTGACAAAACTTGCCCAGATACACGAATTGGGTGACCTATCCTCCTTCGTTTGTTCACATACATCACCCCATGTAAGTTTCACCTTTGGCTTCCATTCCAGAGACGAGCGAATGTCTCACAAACCAGTGTCAGAACGGAGCGACATGCGTGGACGCCCCACTGCGAGTGGTAATAATCCCCTAATGTGGCGCCTCGTTTGTCGTGAGATGCGACCTGTGCGAATGGAAATTAGATCCTGGTTTTGAGTTGTGTGGCGCATATCCTGCGGTTTATGTGTCTGCAACTCGCTCCTTTGGCACAGGATTCACTTTAGACAGACGGTCAAGTTGGTTCGGCTTGACCATTCGGCTCTTGTCATGACATGCCCTGGAGAGAAGAATGCCATTTTGCTTCGGCCCCGTGTGGCTTGTATAGATTTGTATATCTTTCGTGTTGATTCCCGTGGAGTTTGTCTCTCTGTATTCCTCTAGTCAGAAGGGCGTCGCTCAACGGGTTAATTGATCTGTTGGAAATTGCATTTGTGGTTCAACCTGTAACAGTATAGTAAACAGATAACTGCTCAGCACATCCTGACGAATAACTATCAATTAATCACCGTTTACATAAAAGAAGTTTTTAATTTTGAAATCAGAAGATGCCTAGTCGTGAACCACGATTATATATATTTTTATATTTTATCTCACGTGACTATCTAAACCTAATCCACGCTTGTGATTCGTTGCTTGACATTCACTATCATCGATAGTTTCCTCATCAACACGATAGCTGGCTTCCTAAATGTAGCACACCCACTATCGCTTGGGAAGTCCATAAATCTATGTTTAGCATGCCAATTCAGGAGACCCGATTTGAAAGTCATCTCCGTTTCGCTGCCAAAGTTCTACATTTGTTTGTCCGATATGTCTTTGTAATCGACAACTAGAGTACAATAATGATCGTAAGCAAAGCTATTATGTTATTTGTGATGTTATACGAATGTTTGGTGTGACGATGTATCATGTATTTTTCTCTGCAGATCCCAATATTGCTTTGATTTTTCTGTAAATTTCCTAAGTTCGCACTACTCTTACTACGTTTTCTAAAACGAATATTCAGTTTGTCTTCGATAAAAACAAGTATTGTTTTGATTTAATGCCATTATAGCAGCAACGACGCCTGATTTCCATTGCTTTCGAAATAAGATGACAACAACGACTCATGAAGATGATGACTAAAGATTTACCCAGTTAATCGCAGTAAATACGTTTATCCAGTTAAGTAGCCTACAGAACTTGCCCAGATAAACGAATCGGGTTACATAGTCTTCTTCATTTGTTCATCCTATGCAAGTTTCATCTTTGGCTTCCATTCTAGAGACGAACGAATGCCTCTGCAACCCGTGTCAGAACGGAGCGACATGCGTGGACGGAACAAACGGATATAACTGCACGTGCGTCGCTGGATACAATGGAACCCACTGCGAGGATGGTTAGTCATTATAAAGTCAATTATTACAAAAGTTTTTTTTCTCCAGTAACTCAAATAAGTCTTATAACTCCAAGTATATATCTACGCAAGTAATGAGTAAACTATTATTTTCATATATATTTCAAACTTCAGACTTTCTGAATATACATGTAGAAATTCATAGTGGTGACTATACAAATTTAATATGGCAATACGCAAGGTGTATCACCCATTGTGGGCCCGGGGTAGAATAGGCCTGCCGCCACACTGCGAGGGGTAATAATCCTCGTGTGGATGTTTTTTGCCAATAAATCATTATCTCTCTCTAATCCCTTAATATGGCGCCTCGCTTGCCGTGAGGTGCGCCCGTGCGAGTGGAGAATTGAGTCATTGTTTTGAGTTGAGTGGGGCATAACCTGCGGGATATGTTTCTGTAACCCGCTCCTTTGTCCCAGGATTCACTCTAGAGAGGCGGTCAAGTTGGCTCGGTTTGACCAATCGGCTCTTGTCATGACATGCCCTGGTGAGAAGAATGTCATTTTGCTCCGGCCCAGCGTGGATTGTATTTATTTGGTCGCGTTTGTGTTGATTTATGTTGAGTTTGTCTCAGCATTATTCCTCTTGACAGAAGGCGGCGACTCAATTGGTTAATTGATTGGTCGGAAAATTCATTTGAGGTTCAAACTGTGAGAGTATAGTGAACAGGTAACTGCTCAGCACATCCTGACGAATAATAACAGGCTCTGCGTTGGCCCAGTGATATAAGAGTAATCCGTGGCGGTTGGAAATCCCAGTACACCAAATTATTATACAACATTAAATGACTAATCTCAAACAACCCACATACCATTGTAAAGAAGAAGAATATTCCCATCTGAAGAGCATCTACAAGTCAATCAACGTTTATAAAAACAGTTTTTAGTTTTGAAATCAGATGACTAGTCGTGAACCCCGATTCTATATTGTTTTATACTTTATCTCACGTGACTATCTAAGCCTAATCCACGCTTGTGATTTGTTGACATTCACTACTACTGATAGTTTCGTGCATAATGCGATAGTGGGCTTCCTACATAATACACACACAATATCGCTTGGGAAATCCATAACTCTATTTTTAGCATGCCCATTTCGGGGAGGTAATTTTAAATTCATCTCCGCCTCGCTGCAAATGTTCAACATTTGTTTGTCCGAGATGTCTAATCGACAACTAAATCACAATAAGTGATTGTAAGCAAATTATTTATGATGTTTTACCAATTTTTTATGTGTCAATGTATTTTTCTCCACTAACCCCAATATCGCTTTGATACTTTTGTCAATTTCCTAAGTTCGCACTACTATTACTAATTTTTCTAAACGAATTTTCAATTTGATTTCGGTAAAAACAAGATTGTTTTGATATAATGTGATTCTTTAACAACGACGGCTGATTTCCATTGCTTTCGGGATAAGATGTCAACAATGACTCATGAAGATGAAGATTTAAGATTTGCCCAGTTAGAAGCAAGACAATTTATTGAAGTGAATTTAACGAGCAACAAAGAGAGAAAAATTCGCACTAAAAATTCTAAAATCTTTCTACAACGAAATGAAATACATTAAAGGTATGGGCGGCGTTCGTTGCAGAAATATTCACATTTGTTCAAATCGCAATCAACGGAAGGAATATTAAAATATATATATTTTTGTTCATATCCCAAACATAATCAGCGCGTAAATAGAATATTGTCGTTAAGACGTACGACGGTGTACGTAAACAAGAACCTTCTCGTATTACGTTTTGCTTCTGTTTACATAACACAGCGCAGTTCAATTGGTTAATCACACACAAATGATATAAACGCTCTTTATTATTTCCATATCAGGAAAACAAATAACGCTCTTTATGTTTATCTTATCCGGATCTAAACAAATGCCAGGTTCTGTAACGTTTTTTTGTGCTTTTGTTTACATAACAAAGGAACAACATTTGACAATAACATACTGTTTATGCCATATTTATAATTGGTATAAGAACAAGGTCTGTTTATATTTTACTATTCTTTCTGTTTGTGGCTGTTTTTGACGGAGGTGAATATTTTAACAGCATACCCACCGCCAACGCCGCCCGTATCTTTAAATATTGGATCTGAGACAGCATGAAGAACGTTCGATAAAATATAATAAATATCGCACGGCTTGTCGGTGAATATACATGTACCAAGCTAGTGGTCCCCGGTGGAGGAATAGTCCTCCCCTCGCACCTCTATTTTGGCATAGTTACCTCCATGTCTTGCAATATATATAATAAATAACGCTTGGATTATGTGGCTGACATCAAAATAGTTACATACGGGTATTTCATGCGTGATCATTTGTATGATGAGTGTTGTCAGTTGTCGTGGTAAATACGTTTATCCAGTTAAGAAGCTGACAAAACTTGCCCAGATGCACGCATTGGGTTACCTAGCCTCCTTCGTTTGTTCACATACATCACAACATGTAAGTTTCATCTTTGGCTTCCATTCCAGAGACGAACGAATGCCTCTCCAACCCGTGTCAGAACGGAGCGACATGCGTGGACGGAACAAACGGATATAACTGCACATGCGTCGCTGGCTTCAGCGGAACCCACTGCGAGAATGGTGAGTCATTATATAGTTAACAAGAAAACCAATGTCAGGAATGTTAACGCGCTCAAGATCATATATTATATACCCATGATTGTAATTATAGAATATAAAATATATTGTACTTATTATCCAACAGTTTAGCGATGTACACAACTGATTGCGTGAACTGTCTTCTGTGGTATTACTTTCATACAACATTGGATAAAACCGCCACGTGACCGGGTCACCCAATAGCAGCGCGTTCCGGTGCGGGCGAGCATGCGAGTTTTTGGCTCCAAATATTTCAAAACAAGATGGACGACTGTGTGAGAAAACTCCTGAGCGACTGGAAAATGGGACAATACGTCGTGGATAGCTTTGCCGGTATAGTATACCTTTGTTATAATTAATCTTTGTAGGATACACTGATTACGTAGGCTTTATGTATTGAGTGTATATTCATTTATATATGCCAAATTTTGAAGTTTACAAATTTACACAACTGCTGACGGCACTAATTTGACTAAAGTAGTACACTCATACACTCAACACATAAAGCCTACATAATCAGTGTATCGTACAAAGAATAATTATAACAAAGGTATACTATTCCGGCAAAGCTATCCACGACGTGTTGTCCCATTTTACTTTCCAATCAACGTTGGGTAAACTTTCCAATCAACAAATGTTATCCAACTCTACCTAACACCCAACAGTTCAATAAACGTAGATAGGTGCTGTGGGCAATTAACGTTGATTGAGTGTTGTGTGAAATTTCATCCAACACGTTGTATAATTAACATACAACCGTTGGTAGTAAATATATATGCAACGTTGTGTAAAAGTGTATCCAACAAAATTGTCATGCAACTTTTCACACAACGTAGATAGGTGCTGTGGGCATACAGCGGTTGATTGACTGTTGTATAACCTCTTATCCAACTAGATTTAGGGTGTGCGAGTGGAGAATTTGGTCCTGGTTTTGAGTTGAGTGTGGCATATCCTGCGGGTGATGTTTCTGCAACACAATCCTTTGGGCCAGGATTCACCCAGACAGCCGTCTCGTTGGCTCGGCTTGACCATCGGCTCTTTTCATGGCATGCTACTGGAAGAAAACTGTCATTTTGCTTCTCCCTCTTGTGGCTTATGTTGATTGGAAAGCTTTCGGGTTGAATTTTGTGGAGTTTGTCGCTTAACATTATTCCTCTCGCCAAAAGGCGGTGGCTCGACGGGTTAATTGATCGATTTGAAATTCATTTGTGGTTCAAACTGTGAAATATAGTGAACATGTAACGGGTCAACACATCCTGACTAATAATTACCAGGCTCTGCGTTGGTCCGATACTATAAGGGTGATCCGTGGCAGTTGGCAGCCCAAGTACATCGAATAATAATAATACAACATTAATAGACTAACTTATCTCAAACAACCGACATACCATTTGAAGAGCATATGCCAGTCAGTCAATCAACGTTTACAAATAATACATTTTTGGTTTTGAAATCAGAAGATGGTTGTCCTTTGAAATTATACCTTTCGTAATTGATAATGGTCCTCGGGGTCTCATCGGTGAAGTTCAGTCCATTAAGAAACTAAGAAATGGTAGACTGTTACTGGAGTCCATCCATAATACATATGGTGATAATATTTTGATAGTGACATCGGCTGATGTTCCAATTTCAGTGAATCTACATTCAGCTCTAAATAGCCACAAGGGAGTAGTAAGAACAACGGATTTAGATGACGTTCCAGAGCGTGAAATTTTAGGTCTTAGAACCCAAGAAGTGACAAACGTGAGAAGGTTCACGAAGATAGCATCGTTGCCCTTGTCTCGTATCTTCTGAAATATGACCATACAACTCCGCCTGCATCGATTATATTTGGGCATATAGAAATGAAAGTTTCATTTTCCATGCCCAACCCTTTCAGATGCTTCAAATGTAAAACATACGGCCATTGCAATGCCTACGAAAACAACCTGCTTCGTGTGTGGACAGAGTGGTGAAGACAAACACGACTGGTACGAACAATACACAGAAAACAAAACAAAAATGCCTACATTGTTCAGAAGACCACATTGCAACATAGAGAAAGTGCCCAAAATGGCTCGAAGAGTTCTAAATTCAAAAAGTTAAAACTAAAGTACTATAAATACACTATCAACGAGTATTCAAATAAACTATCAACGAGTATTCACAAACAGTCAGATCAACATTAACGGAAATCTCAAAAGACTCCTCCACACACACAACTGTATCAATTGATCATATGGCGGGAGATTTGGGAAATTATGACAACCCAACGGTTAGATATAACACCGAAGAATCAGATGATTAATACTCCATCAATAATGAAAAGTCCCCACATCAGTTTGAAACTATGGTGACACAATAAAATGCACCTCATTTAACACAGGGAATCCTTTCTGTATTTTATTTCAAGAGGAGATACATAAATGATGGATAGGCAGTCCTCATGTGAAACATCTATCATCTGGGCTATCCAAACCAGAACCACACAGACCTCCACCTGATCCTGACATCAAGATTAGGATTGGGTTGGAGATAACAAAAGTTACTTCATCATAATCACGAAATCACGAAAATTATACAATGAAACGTTCATGGTTTTAAAAATAACCACTCATGTGTAGCCTTGTTTTCAGACATTTCAATGCACAAAACCCACTCTGTGACGACTCTTGTCTCAATGCAGAATGCTACTGTTGAAACTGTCTTAAGCTGTCAAAAACTATGCATTTTAATGATGGACATCCAACCTTTATCCATTCAGGAAATGGAACCTATACTGCTATAGTGCCTGGCTCGGTCTGGTATTCCCTGGTTTTGACTGGAAAATCTGCAGTGATCTACCCTGTAGAGATCACTTCCCTTTTATCATTGAAAGTAAGCAATAAGATCACGGTCCTCACCAATACTGGAAATTTACAAAAGCAGACTGGACACTATTCCAACACATATGCCTTCACATGCGCAATCGATCCGATTGCTACTTTCAGTGATATATTTACTAGAATTGCTGGAGAATCAATCAAAATTCTCGATGAATTCATTTAAACGTAAGCCATGGTTTGAAGAGGATATTAAACAATCCATTCATCACAGGAAGAGATCAGAACGACAATACCGTCGATTTCCTTGTCTGACAAATTTGAATAATACGCGACAATGTCGCGGTGCCTATCTTCAGCAAATAATTGCGCTGCTGATTTTAAACAACAGGAAAACAGCAGAAAAACAAAAATGTATGTTTCGTCTACAAACACTGAAGATTACAATAGATCGTTTTCACTGATATAATTATAAGATACAGCGGCTGTCCCAGACAATATTCCTTATCAGTTTTTGAAACATTTGCCAACTGATTGTTAACCCAATCTGAGATTCTGGTAGTTTCCCCAACCACTTGGCATTTTGGCATTTTGGCAAAAAGCTAATGTTATACCGATTCCGAAACCAGGGAAAGATCATACTAATCCTACTAACTGTCGACCCATTGCTATTACAAGCTGTATTTGTAAAACCATGGAGGGGATGGCCAATAATCGACTGGTCTGGTTTTAGAAACAAATAATTTAATTTCAAACTTACAATGTAGGTTTAGAAATGATAGGACACTCGACCACCTTGTGCGCCTTGACAAATATATACGTGAAGCTTTCACAAACAACAACAGCGGATGGTTAATACTCGACTGGTCTGGTTTTAGAAACAAATAATTTAATTTTAAACTTACAGTCTGGGTGTAGAAATGATAGGACACTCGACCACCTTGTGCGCCTTGACAAACATATACGTGAAGCTTTCACAAACAACAACACACAGTCGCAGTATTGGGTCCAATATATTGGGTCCACTATATTTTCCTTTTGTACAAGAGTTTGGGATTCCACAGGGAAGAAAAGTTTGTGACAATTGTTAGTATCAAGATCAACAGTATTGATAAAATGCTTCCAAAGGTGTTTTTCGATCATTTTATGTAGACGATTTTGTGATATGCAATAGCAGCAAACATATGGCCACTATCGAAAGACAACCCCAGCTAGGTCTTAACACACATACTGATTGGTCGAATAGAAATGATTTTAAATTTATATTATCCATTTTTGTAGGAAACGTAAAAAACATGATAATCCTTGTTTAGGACCAATTTTGTGTTATTTATGAAACATTTCGAGGTCTCATATTTTTTTTACCGGAGACTTACTTTTAAGTTACATATCGAGGATTTGAGAACTCGATGTATCAGAACACTCAACTTGTTTAAAGTTTTATCTAAGAATTCATGGTTATGACTTTACAGTTCTGATACTGTTATATAGACCACCTATACACCGAAACGTGAATACGGGCCAATAGAACATGTATATGCCTCTTCGTGTAAACCATACCTCAAGAAACTGGATACCATTCACCATCAAGGTCTCCGTGTGTGCATTGTGGCGTTTCGTACTTCTCCTGTGGATTTTATGCATGGACGACAATGAACCATCATTGCATGATTGTCGTTTGTAGCTCAGTCCTCAATATGCTGAGATAATATGCACAATTCAGTTATTAGAATGTATATGTTGGCTAAAATGTCCCTACATGGGGCATAATGTCACTGTATTAGTTGCTTGTATTTACCTTCAGAATTGACTGGCCCGTGTCCATCAAACTATCGACAGATCTTGGCAGCGGGCATCTGTTTCAAGGTATCAGACACGACAGCCACGGCGTACGTAGCGAAGGACATGTGCGTTGCTGAAGGTGGACGTCTAATACGAGTGTCCTCCCTTACGATATGGAATGCTGTGGTCATCGTCCTCGACGAAGCAGGCAAGTGTAGATCTCATTAATGTTAGACAGGTTTAGAAAAAACTCACGGATAGAGTTACGACTACGTTTATGCTACTACGTCGTCATATTATGCGCACGTTATCATCAAATAATGCGCATGTTCTAGCTGTAGCGATGTTGTTATATCCATCACAACAGTTAGGATAACAATTTCTTCGATTTGTACCAAAACCTTCCGTAAAATATATATACACTCAATCAATTAGTTGCCATGTGCTGTATCGTACAGCCATCACTACTAATCCTCGGGCAAATGCCCATACATGGTCGATTGAATACCACATTATTGTGTGCGTTGTGCTAACATGGTATATCCTGCAATGCGACGATATCACAGCGCACGATTATACATGCATTGCATTAGGTAATTCGACGTCGTTTGCGACTACTTGCGACTATATCAATGTTACTACTTCGAATAGCTAAACGTATAGTCGTAACTATATCGATGAGTGGCGAAACCTCTCTATTAGTATAACGATAAATTACGACAACAATGGCCTTGAAAATATATAATAATACGTACATGTGTTTGATAAAGTGAATATATCAATATTATATACCTAACCGCATGCACTCGCACCGTAGTTATATAGCCGGGTTTTCCCCTGTATACCCACTCTTGACATTTACATGTACGTATTCATAGTCGTCATATTAGGCACCTAACTACATGTATATTCGTTGAATTATAGTCAAAACAATTCAAATAGAATGTATACAGTATGTCAATTCAAAATGTATTAAAGGTCCACTGCACCGTTTCCCATGTTTAAAATTATTACTACTATTTGGTGGAAACCAAAACAATACATGTATATATTATTAAATAGCAACTTTCCACATATTTATTATACATATAATAACATCGCCCGTTTTAAAAGGAAGCTGTTGTGCGGAATGTGCCAGAAATCTCCCAAAAATGTCCGACGGTCTTCGCCAGCAATCGACGGCCTGTTCCCATCGCAACAATGCAGGAAGTCACCGGACAATACAAACTATATAGTGCAGCGGCCGGGTTATTCTCACTTCGCCGATCTACTTAAATAAACGCCAAACGCCAATCTGCCAAACGACAAAAGTGGCCGGGTACCCCTGCCCACAGTAGAACAAGTTGAACCCAATTTTTGTTGAGGGGGAAATATATACTGTTCACGAAGATGGTAGTGAAAAGATCGGAATTGGTGGTGGCTATTGTCAAATCGTCAATGAAGGAAACCCACCAGAAATTAACGATTTTGGTAAAGCAAACCCTGCGGCTACCTCCTAACTTATTTGCCAACATTGTTGGTGTTAAATTTACTACATAATATCATATATCTACTTGATAAGCAAAAAGTATTGGTTAATTTGGATATTCCTGCTAATTGGAGCCGAAACATTTATTTGTTGCTGAAAAATCGCTCTTTTTCACAAAAAGTTTGTTTTTCAAACATTATCATTCACACGAATATTGCAATAATGCGAAATATATAACCCATATAGTGCAGCAGTTATCTGACAAGCATATGTAGAAAGAAGTTAAAAAAAATTAACGGTTTGCGAGATACTGGATTTTAGCTACGCCTCCCCAGACACGTTTTTTTGTCGAAAAATTATTTTTTATACCGATTTTACAACGTTATCTAATTGATCTTAATGGGACCCAATACAAATCTTGTATTGAAAGGTTTGTCCAGCTATACCGTTTAAATGATTACAGATGTGTTCATGCTTCCAGACCCCCAGTCACAACAACACATTTTATTGATAACAGGAAATTCCGCATGCATTAACATCAAGTTTATAGTACTAAAATATGTGTTATAAACAACACGTGACCAACTATAGTATTCATATGATCAGTAGTTATTTGGACATTACATGTAGAAATAATTTGACATAAATTGTGAATGGTTTGCCATATATCAGTGCATATATTGGATTTTAGCTACCGCTCCCCCGTTTTTGTCTAAAAATACATATTTATCATAACGACAACAAACACTTTTCTAAATGATTCTAATGGAACTAAATCATGATTCATGTGATGAAAACCGGATCTGCAGAAACCGGGAGCGTGGGTAAAGATGCCCCCAGGCTTCAAAATCCCCAGTTACAAAAACAATAACAGCAACAACACGTTTTATTTATAACATGTAATTTTATATTAATATATAGCGATTTTTCAAAACAAAAGTATTTGTTATAAACGACACATAATATAGACTAACATATACAGAACAAAATCATTGTTGCTGCCATAGTTTATAGTGAGTTTGCGATACCCGTCCGATTGGTACTGGTAAGGGTAAATAGGTGAACTTCGTCACGGTCACTTGCGTACTTTCAATTCAGCACATACATCGATAACGATTAGGAACGGGTAGATGTGTCCCATTGACCGATAATCTTTCAGTAAGGTTTTCTCACCCATAAGTACATGACTTTTATGAAATAGCAAGATACATTTAAGTCACACTTTATGTTCAAACTCTCGAGGCGGCTTCTAGCACTGGGCTAACTACGGAAACCCAATCGTTTCACTGACAACTGCGTTCTTTCCAATAATGGCAGGTTATGGTTAAGAGAGAGAGAGGGAGAGAGAGAGAGAGCAGAATGTGCGAGATGCAGTCTCGACCCTTACATATCTAGGAATTAGTATATTGTGGAATTAAAACATGACAATGAGTCACGCCTTTTTCACCGCGTCCAGTTAATACATGTTAGGATAATGGATCGTAAATAATTTTACAAATTACGGTTATTTCATTGTGAACGATTGATTTTATATGACGTGTATATACATGTATAACAACAAGTAAAATTAATAAAATGAACCACCATACTGTCATTGCCTCCATAAGTCTCATATGTAATGAGTTTCAAGTATAATGGCGCTCTGACTGACAACTGGAAGTATAGCAGAACGAATATACACATAGAGCAATTCCAGGCATTAAATTTACACACTGCTAAAATTTCTCGAATCTATGCATACCACGTGCACCAACCAATCATTCAATATATAATTCTCCGCCAAATCTGAAATACGACGCGATAAATAATTTACTACAATTGCCGAAATGCATAGGAGCAAAAACGTTCAGTTAACGGTTTGAAAAAAAGCAATAGGGTACTGTCTGTCCGTTATGTTGACAATGTGTTAAGAAGCCACACAATGAACGGCTGTGCAGGGCCGACCACGTTGTGCAACTCATGTGTATTGGTCCAATTTTGGGTTAATCATTTATGACCAGAGGTGATTGTTGGACCAGGCCATATTTTAAGCTGGATAATAACTTCAGACTGTGCATTATTTCGGCGAATAGAACTATCTCGGCCTGGGGCATCGATGGATCCATTCGCTGAAATAATGAACAGTTATCCAGCCATAATCGTATACTTATACGTGTATTACACTTTTGGATACAACCGTTTCGTTACTTTGTTGTATGTTGGTGGTGACTGATTTCTCATTTTAATAGATTTTACCCTTTGCACGGACATGACGTTAAGAATGATGTATTTTGTAGTGGGGACAATGTATGTTGATAAAGACACGAATTATCGATGTATAATATAGAACTTATACTATGTGCAAAATAGTGTCATAGTCTGGGCGGGTTTCATCTGTTTCACACAGAAGTGGTGAAAACGCTCTTTATTATTCAGACCATATAGTGAACAAAATATCATTGATAACGGTATTGTAATGTTCAAAGTTCAAGTTCAATGCTCTTTGACATTGAACTTGTCAACCCACCTCTGGGTTTAGATCCAGACCAAATTCTTGCTATAGATGTTCCCATCTTATGCCCTGACCATTCAATGTGTGTAAAATTCCAACCGAACAGTTAATATGACTAAATATTCGTCAACTAATATAAGGTGCAATTTCGGTCATATATTTTACTGAAACTACATGTATATGTAGGCCTAGAACTGTATTGGACCCTGGGTCTAAACACAATATACTTTCACCGAATATTGGTTAGAAACCTTAATTGTCCATGTATATTAGATCTATCATAACCTATTTGCTCAGTCTAAAAATGCCAACTATTTTTGTCATCAATCGATCGGTCAATGAAGTAATTTGATCAATCCAATTAAAAATGTTACCACTATGAGAGAAAGAAAAACACAACCCTTCCCAGCCACTTTCGCCTCGTCCCTGATTAATGCAACTGATTATCCAGAAGCCAATAGTCACCATAACGGTAAGTATAATGTCGGCCAATAAAGCAAATGCGAATAACACTTTCTCTATATAGCATATATGAATTTGTTAGCATTTGGCTCACCATACATTACCAGTCGATGTGCTGAATTCTACCCGTGATTCAGTTTGCTATTACAAAACGTGTACCGGTTCGGTTAGCTACCCGTATACGTACCCGTATACGTACCGGTTTGAAATCGCAAACTCGCATTTGTTAGCGTTCCTCTAAATATACCAACATATAGAACAATGGATATTGTGTTTTATTTTTATGTTTTGTTTTGGGGCCCCACACACCAAGAACTGAAAGAATATGATCTCAAATTTAACTGAGGGTATGTGCAAAGAATAGTTATATAAGGAAATATGGGTGGGTTGGCTCCCGAAATGGTGAAGCACTTTACAAAACATGGATGCATGGCAAATGTGAAAGGCGGATTTTCTATTTCTCGAGAAGACTCTACCCGATTTAATGTCTTGAACACAATACAAACTGATTCTGTTTGCTTTCTGTATCAACCGAAAGAGTAAACGGAAGGTAGTGCTATCTCTGAATATATAATTTGTATGAGTGGCTTGTCTGTCGCTTTACACAATGCGGCTGATAAATAAGAAAGACGAATGTGCTATATTTTGAGGACCCCCTACCCAATTGAAGTGTTAAAGTTGAACACACCACGAACTGAAAGGATTGCTCTCAATATTGACTGAGAATGTGGACAAAGGGTAGTAATATCAGGGCATATAAAATGTTTATGGATGTGCTGCTCCCCGAAAATCTTTGACACTTTACAAAAAGCTGATGGCAAACGACAAAGGCGAATAATTTTGTGTGGGACCCCTTTATAAACCAATTTATACTCTTGAATATACCATGCACTGAATATGTACGCTCTTAATATTAACTGACAGTCTGGACGAAATGTAGTGCTATCGGAGAATATACACTTTATAGGGGTGGTCTGGTTCCCGAATTCCTAGGGTACTTTACAAAAGGCGGCTTGCAAATACGAAAGCTGCATTGTCTTTGTTGGAGGCCCCCTACTCCATTTAAAGTCTTAAAACAACATGGACTGAAGGAATATTCTCTCAATATTAACTGCGGGCGTGGACAAATGGTAGTTATATCAGGAAATAGACATCTTTAATGGATGGGCTGATTCCCCAATGTCTGGGACCTTTTATAAAAAAAAGTGGCTATTAAAGGCACGTGCGGCCTTAATTGTCGAAAATATTCATATTTGTTCCAAACACCGTAAACAGAAAAACATTAAAACGCGTACAGTTTCGTTCATATTTTCCATGACCATCGCGTAAACAGCATGTTATCATAAAGACCTAGTATATTTTACCTAAGCAAGAGCCTGGTTGTGTTACAGAAGACAGCACAATGCTACTGGCTAATCACACACAAATGGCATAAACGCTCTTTATTAGTTCCATATCAGGAATTCACCAACAAAGAACGCTCTTTATGTTTACCATCATAATATAAACAAACACCAGAAAAGTTACTTTTTAAGCTTTTGTTTACATAACAATGGTCAAACATATGACAATAACATACTGTTTATGCGATATTTCTTATTTGTATACGGACAAAGTCTGTCTACATTTTTATGTTCTTTCTGTTTGTGGCGGTTTTTGACGGGTGGAAATATTTTCACAGGATACCCACCGCCAAGGCCAACCGTACCTTTAAACGAGAAAGGCGAATTCTCACTGTTTGGGTGCACTTAACCCACCTGAACGCTTGAACACACCATGAACTGAAGCTATATGCTCTCAACATTTGAACGAAATCTAGTGCTAGCAGGGACTTGCAATGATATGAGTAGTTTGGTTCCAGAAATCCTACAAAAGGCTGTTGGCAAATACGAAAGGTGGATTTTCTTTGTTTTGAGGCTACCTATCCATTTGATGTCTTGAACACACCATGCACTGAAAGGATATGTTCCCGGCATTAACTAAGGGCGTCGAGAAATTGACGCTACCATCCACTGTGAAATGCGACTGTGCAAATAAATGTGAGGAAATGTGTGGTAATACTCTATCGAAATTCATGGGCACAATGGTGAAGGAATTCGAAAGCTACACCGATAAACTGTTCAAAGCCGTTATGTCAGATGTAGACAATATGAAGGAATTCCGACCGTCCGGAGTTTTATCCAAACCTTCGCGTAAATCGGTTTCCAGATCTTATCGTGGTGATTATGACCAGAACTCGTCACTTCCAAACAGTATCCCATGTTCACCTTCTGAATTAGGTAACGATGTTAGTGATATACAGCTAAATGATACCGGTGTACACGCCACCCCTGGACATACCGACTCCAACCCTCCGAGTTCTGAGCGTCCACCTACTACTCCCAAAGACAAACACTATGAACCTATGCGTGACAGGAGAAGATTCTTTTACAACAGGAACGATTCTCCTATGATAACCACACGACATGTTCTCGAAGGAGTACTAGATAACGTTGACATGAAAAAGATAGCAAATTATATAACGAACAGAAGTGTAAAATTTTTGATAACTTTCCCGCGTTTTCTTGTATTAGCGGGAAAGTATTGTATTCACAGCTCGATGAATAATGTATGTTATGAGTAGGCGGAGTTTTCATTAAGCCAGCAGCCAATGAAAAGTTGTTATTGGAGAATTGATTTCGGCGGGAAATCAGTGGAGTGTAGTCACTTCTAGTCCTAACTTTGTTGGTTCAGCACACAAATTTTTATTTAATTAACTTAATTAAAGTGTGCGATATTGCTCAATTTGGAGATAGTGAGTTTGAAAAATTTTGTTTTCAAACTTTGAAAATATTTGATTTTGTTTGAGAAATTTCATTGATCTCATTTTAAGATAGACAGACATGTCACTGTTATACAAAATAGTTTAAAGTTCTTATCTTATGATATTCAGGTGTTCCTATATAAATATGGAACGTGTAGAGTAAGAAATTTTTCTGTGTAAAATTTCATTAAGAGTGTATTTCCGACACTAGCTGTGTCCATGCAGAGTGTTCGGATAACAGGTTTCCATCATGGTTTTCCCTAAAAGGGTTTTTATGGGTGGTTGTTCCTGGACCGCTGCACAGCATTGGTAGAGTAGGGTGTATAATGAATTCATGTATATGTACATGTCTTCGGAACAATAAACGCTGACCGACGATGGCCTGGCTGATTGCTTTAGTAGTTTGTTATCATTATGGTAGAATTGGGAATACCTATAATTCGCATAATGAGCAGTGCAAATGGTCATGCAACTCTCAGAGTAAACATTTCAAATGATAGTTCGTCCAAAGTGAATGCTCCTAATTTCTGGCCGAAAGGTGTTACATGCAGACAATGGGAACCAAGCCCTTACACGGCGAACCAAAGTTATCGCGCCTAAACACGGCGGTCTTAATTGTATTGCCTACATTATAATAACTTACTGTACTTGCACTCACTCAATTGAATATGCTGTCGTTCCTTACATGGAATATGACAGGCGCACTGTCGTCATCTAATTATTTACACTTGATGTTAGATCAACACCATGTCGATATATGTGGGATATCTGAACATTGGCTTGGGGAAAAAGATTTATTCCTGCTAGACAATATTCATGTCAACTTCGAGTCTCATGGTGTAAGTGACTATACTATGCGTTTGCCTTTCCAGAGAGGTCGTCCCAGAGGCGGCGTAGCACTTATTTGGAACAAGTCAAAGTTTAATGGACGTATCAACAAACTTGCTATTGAAGACGATCGTATAATTGGTATTCAATTGAAATTATCTGCTCTCAGCTTTATATATGTATTCCAAGTTTATCTACCGACAACTAACAACTCTGTTCAATATTACCGAGAATATATGGACAAACTGTCAGATATTTATGAGAAATACTTTTGTCTTGGAAAAATCATTCTGATGGGCGATTTCAACGCTGACATTTCTAGGCATGATGCAAGATCAAATGCCTTCAAATCGTTCTTGGGGAAAAAAACATTATTCTCTGTCAATGAGATTGCATCCCACATATATATTCCGACATTTGTCCCGGCTACGGGCCAAGCTTGCTCGGCGATTGACCATATTATTATACCTCGAAATGATAAGCATAACATAGTATCCTATCATGTTTTTGATGATGACTCAGCCAATGTATCTAACCACCGTCCTCTCATTGTCATGATCGACATGCAGTTCTCCCGTCGCGATTTCAAAAATGTGCACAAATCACCAATTAGGTACAACTGGAAAAAATTCCAAGATGACTGCGATGTCAAATCATCGTATGTAGAGCTACTAGAAACATATCTACCTCCCTTGAATACAAACCAATTGCTCTCATCCGATATTGATAAGTTATATAATTCAATAGTCACTGCGATAAATAGAGCAGCAAGAGAAATAATCCCATCCAAGTCATTCAAAAGCCACCTGAAACCCTTTTGGAATGCCACGCTGACTGTGCTGCACCGTGAAATGACTAATGCCAGAACCAATTGGATTCAGCATGGTCGACCCGCGGATCCCAGCAACGCAGTCTACATGGTATACAAACGGACCAAATGTGATTTCCGAAGAGAATATCGTAAATGCTCTCAAAATGTTCTTGACGATTGCATGAATGAGATAGATACCTATGCAGAAATAGATCAAGCTGCATTCTTCAGACTCCTCAATGCAAAACGCGCGCGTTTAGGTACTAAGTCACAATCATATTTTGTATCAAACGGTCGTGTTATCAGAGATGATGAAGAAATCTCAAAAGAATGGATACAATACTATGAGTCAATATATTCAACACAATTAAGTGATACCTCATTTGATCAAGATCACTATTCTAGTGTGTCTGAAATCGTTGGAGCAGAACTTTCGGGCACAACCACGTCAAAAATCGATGACCTTTTGTGCTATCCGGTCTCCAAATCAGAAATATTATCTGAATACAAAACGCTCAGCAGAAATAAAGCTTCCGGACATGATGCTCTAAACTACGAACATTTTATCTTCGGAGGCGAAAAACTAGCCGAATCGCTCGCTCACCTATTTTCAAAAATGCTCGAATCATGTCACGTTCCTCGAAACGCAAAACTTGGCATTATATTTTCACTGTATAAAGGCGCTCCGAAACCTAAAGAGTCATTTGACAGTTACAGGGCAATAACTCTACTTCCAGTTCTCTACAAATTATTTGAACGGGTTATACTATCACGCTTGAAACAAAACGTTCCATATTCTATTGCGGTTCACCCCCTGCAAAATGGGTTCCAGCAGAATATTAGTTGCATGGCAACATCATATTTGGTGCAAGAATGTGTCTCATATACATCACAGAACCACAGCAAATTATTTGCATGTTTCTTGGATGTATGGAAGGCATTTGATACCGTATGGATAAATGGTCTACTGTTCAAACTCATTCAACGTAATATCCAGGGAAAAAGTCTTAGAATAATTAATAATCTCCTAACTGGAATGAAATGTTCACTTATATACAACGGATATCAATCAAAATGGATTGACGTACTTCATGGAGCCCGACAGGGGGGTACCCTCTCCCCGATTTTTTACACCATCTACATTGACCAGTTACTGTGGGATCTTGAGCGGGCGGCATGTGGTCTGAAAATAGGTGGCATTAATTTATGTTCACCAACTCATGCAGATGATATGTTGTTAATGTCGTTAACTCCAACTGGGTTACAATCACTCTGCTCAATTTGCAGTTCATACAGCTCTATTTGGCGCTACAAATACAATGCATCAAAGAGTTACACAATAGTCTTCAATGAATCAAAAGCCGACCACTCTGGATCTCACAGGAAATGGACTCTTGGTCGAAACGAAATGACCGAAGTTACCTCCGTCACTCACTTAGGCATTCCTATAGATAAATTCAAATTCGCGTCATCCCTAGTAGATGAGGTATGCACCAAGATAAGAGGAACATTTTTTATGTTGTCAAATGCAGGTATGTACGCAGGCGGCCTAACACCTGTGAGCTCAGTAAAGCTTTACAAGTCTATTGTATTACCAAGAGGTCTATATGGAACAGAACTCATCACTGATATCACTAATACTGATAAGCTTAAACTTGAACGCATTCACCGATTTTGCTTAAAACGTATTCAGGGTTTGCATCCCCAGACCCGCACGGCTATGGTAGAGGGGTTGCTTGGTATCCAGTCACTCAGTTACTTCATAACCAAACGCAGGCTGTCCTTGTATCGCTCATTATGCAATATGAGTAGTGACAAGGCTACGAAGCAACTTTTTTACTATCGCACATCTGAATCTCACTTCGCACAGGGGAGTCCTTTCATTAGAAAAGTTGAATCAGACCTTAAGGATCTGACGATTGCTCACTTATATGAGGAATTTTCATCAGAAGCAAAAGTAGCTAATAAACACCATTGGAAGTCCCTGGTCAACAACGCAATGATGTCCAACTCTAGAAACGAATGGCAACACCTTGTATCAACACAGAGTGACTTCGGTCGTTTCGCTACCATCCAAACAAACCTGCACATGTCCCACCTTTGGAAAGCATGCCACAAATACCCCAGACACAAGAAATTTTACTTTCTCATTGTGCAATTACTATGCATGTTGAAATTCGTTGAGGACGTTGTGTGCATAAGATGTGGGGCAATTTATAATGATACCGTGAATCATGTTTTTAACGACTGTTCTTCTCTGGTAGACTCAAGAAATGACACATGGTATCGTTTCCTCTCACATTTCCACGTAGACTGTTATATGTGCATTGATAATCTCCCGGTGGACAAACAAATGCTCATGTTCATTGGGTATATCCCAAATTCTCTCCATGGCATCGCTGATGATGTCCTGGAGATTGTCGATTTTATGGTGAGAGAAGCCGCTCAAATCTGGTACCTTTGGATGTTCGGGGATAATAGACATTAGTTCATTATAATGTTCCCCATATTTCATTCCTTCTCTAACCATCACTGCGTTGATATTTTCCATCGTGTAATCTTGTACGTGTATATGCGCATGTTTACGGTTTTCAGGCCACTATATATGTGTGTGTCCAATTATATTAATGTCTTGTGTCTCTGTGTTTGTACATAATTGTTTGTGCATGAAATATTTGTGTAATTCCTTATTTATATTCTACGTATTTTGCTTTATTATATATTGACTCTTCAGAAATGGAGGAATAAAAGATATATATATATATATGAATTTGTTAGCATTTGGCTCACCATACATTACCAGTCGATGTGCTGAATTCTACCCGTGATTCAGTTTGCTATTACAAAACGTGTACCGGTTCGGTTAGCTACCCGTATACGTACCCGTATACGTACCGGTTTGAAATCGCAAACTCGCATTTGTTAGCGTTCCTCTAAATATACCAACATATAGAACAATGGATATTGTGTTTTATTTTTATGTTTTGTTTTGGGGCCCCACACACCAAGAACTGAAAGAATATGATCTCAAATTTAACTGAGGGTATGTGCAAAGAATAGTTATATAAGGAAATATGGGTGGGTTGGCTCCCGAAATGGTGAAGCACTTTACAAAACATGGATGCATGGCAAATGTGAAAGGCGGATTTTCTATTTCTCGAGAAGACTCTACCCGATTTAATGTCTTGAACACAATACAAACTGATTCTGTTTGCTTTCTGTATCAACCGAAAGAGTAAACGGAAGGTAGTGCTATCTCTGAATATATAATTTGTATGAGTGGCTTGTCTGTCGCTTTACACAATGCGGCTGATAAATAAGAAAGACGAATGTGCTATATTTTGAGGACCCCCTACCCAATTGAAGTGTTAAAGTTGAACACACCACGAACTGAAAGGATTGCTCTCAATATTGACTGAGAATGTGGACAAAGGGTAGTAATATCAGGGCATATAAAATGTTTATGGATGTGCTGCTCCCCGAAAATCTTTGACACTTTACAAAAAGCTGATGGCAAACGACAAAGGCGAATAATTTTTTGTGGGACCCCTTTATAAACCAATTTATACTCTTGAATATACCATGCACTGAATATGTACGCTCTTAATATTAACTGACAGTCTGGACGAAATGTAGTGCTATCGGAGAATATACACTTTATAGGGGTGGTCTGGTTCCCGAATTCCTAGGGTACTTTACAAAAGGCGGCTTGCGAATACGAAAGCTGCATTGTCTTTGTTGGAGGCCCCCTACTCCATTTAAAGTCTTAAAACAACATGGACTGAAGGAATATTCTCTCAATATTAACTGCGGGCGTGGACAAATGGTAGTTATATCAGGAAATAGACATCTTTAATGGATGGGCTGATTCCCCAATGTCTGGGACCTTTTATAAAAAAAGTGGCTATTAAAGGCACGTGCGGCCTTAATTGTCGAAAATATTCATATTTGTTCCAAACACCGTAAACAGAAAAACATTAAAACGCGTACAGTTTCGTTCATATTTTCCATGACCATCGCGTAAACAGCATGTTATCATAAAGACCTAGTATATTTTACCTAAGCAAGAGCCTGGTTGTGTTACAGAAGACAGCACAATGCTACTGGCTAATCACACACAAATGGCATAAACGCTCTTTATTAGTTCCATATCAGGAATTCACCAACAAAGAACGCTCTTTATGTTTACCATCATAATATAAACAAACACCAGAAAAGTTACTTTTTAAGCTTTTGTTTACATAACAATGGTCAAACATATGACAATAACATACTGTTTATGCGATATTTCTTATTTGTATACGGACAAAGTCTGTCTACATTTTGATGTTCTTTCTGTTTGTGGCGGTTTTTGACGGGTGGAAATATTTTCACAGGATACCCACCGCCAAGGCCAACCGTACCTTTAAACGAGAAAGGCGAATTCTCACTGTTTGGGTGCACTTAACCCACCTGAACGCTTGAACACACCATGAACTGAAGCTATATGCTCTCAACATTTGAACGAAATCTAGTGCTAGCAGGGACTTGCAATGATATGAGTAGTTTGGTTCCAGAAATCCTACAAAAGGCTGTTGGCAAATACGAAAGGTGGATTTTCTTTGTTTTGAGGCTACCTATCCATTTGATGTCTTGAACACACCATGCACTGAAAGGATATGTTCCCGGCATTAACTAAGGGCGTCGAGAAATTGACGCTACGTAAATAAATACAGACCATTTATGGATGGGTTAGTTCTCGAATGTCTGGGACACATTACAAAAAGCGGCTTCCAAATGAGAAAGGCAAACTATCACTGTTTTGGGGGACCCCTAACCCATTTAATATCTTGAACACACCATGAACTGTAGTTATATGTTCCAAAACTTAGCTGAATGTTCAAACGAAAGGTAATGCTATAAGGGAATTACCAATTGATGGGGCACTTTGCAAAAAGCGGCTGGCAAATACGAAATACGAATTTTCTATGTTTTGAGGACTCCACTGTCCCACTTGAACACGACACGAATATAAATAATATGCTATCATTTTTAACTGCGAGCGTGGACAACTGGTAGTAGTATCCGAAAGTACATATATGTTACGGTTGGGGTGGTTCCCGACAGTCTATGGCACTTTACAACAAGCGGCTGGCAAACGACAAAGGCTAATTTTCCTTTGTCTTATGGGACCCCAATCCCTATTTGAAGTCTTGCACACAACACTAGCTAAAGGCATCCGCGATTGTGCCCGAACGGCTGTTCTATCAGAAAAGATTAAATGCTTAATTGTCGGTTGATTCACGAAAGCACGTGACACCTTACAAAAAGCAGATGGCAAACGATAAAGGCGAATTTTGAGGGACCCCCTACCACACGTAAACTATTTAACCAATCACGAACTCAATGGATAAGCCCTCAATGCCAAACAACGGTATGGACAAATGGCTATTCTATCAGGAAATCCACAATTGTTATAGATGGGTTGATACCCGACATACAGGGACACTTTATAAAAAGCGGCTGGCAGATAAATAATAATTTTCACTGTCTTTATGAACTTCTACTCAATTTGACGACTAGAACACACCACGAACTGAAACGGTATCTTATCAGCATTGACTGAGTGTATGGACAATGGGTAGATGTATACGGAAGTACACAATTTATATAAAAAATCTGCAGATTTTAACTGTTTGTATGACCACCTACGCTATTTTAAGTCCAGAAAACATCACGAACTGAACGGATATGTTCTCAGTTTTAACCGAGGCTGTGGGCAGAGGGTAGTTCTATCAGGAAGTAAACAATGTATACGGATAGGTTCGTTCCTGGCTTCTGTGAGTATGGGATACTTTGCAATAATCGGCTGGCAAATACGAAAGTCGAATTTTTATTGTTTTTGGGACCCCCTACCCTATCTGAAGTCATGGACATACCACGAACTAAAATGATGTATACGTTTTAGCAGTGGGTGTGGAGAAAAGGCTATTCGATCAGGAAATATTTAATCACTTTAGAAGGGCTTGTTTTCGGAAACCCTGCGGCACCTTACAAAAACTGAACGGCAAATAAGACCATTTTTCGATGGTTTGGAAACCACCTACCCTATTTTAATTCTTGAACACCCAAATAACTGAATATATGACGTTCTCTGAGCTACACAACACAACTATTTTGCTTTTGATTTAGATATACTTTATATGCCACCTTGGTGAGACTAATGTGGGGATCCATTTGAACATAATATTTATTTTCTATATATGAAGTCGACGTCGATGCATGTTTATTTATAGTTTTATCAATAAAATGTGTTGTTGTTGTTGTTGTTGTTGTGCCGTTGTTGTAACTTGGGGTATGGACGCCTGGTCACGTCTTTAATAATATCCCCGGGCCAAGTTTTCAGCAAACGATTCATGTTGGGTCCCATTATGATCAATTGGGAAATTTTGTAAAGTTCTTAACAAAAATATGTAATCTTTCGACCAAAAACGTGTTTGGGGAAGGGTAGCTAAATTCCATTATTTCGCAAACCATTCTAAATTTCTGTTAACTTCTGTCTACATATGCTTGTCAGATAACTGCTACACCATATTGATTAAATAGTTTGGCATCATTGCAATATTAATTTGAATTATAATGTTTGAATAAAAATATTGTTTTGAAAAAGAGCGATTTTTAAGCAAACTATAAATGTTTCGGCTCCAAATGGCAGGACAATCCAAATTAACCAATTTGTTTTCATATCAAGTAGAGATATAATTTTAACACCAACAATGTTGGCAGATAAGTTAGGACATACCCGCAAGCCTCGCTTTACCAAAATCGTTAATTTATGGAAAAAGTCACTGGTGGGTATTGTTCATCGTCCATTTGACCACCACAAATTCCGTTATTTTTCACTATCATTTTCCTGAACAATATATATCTCTTTAAAAATTTGTTTTCAACTTGTTCTATTGTGGGTAGGGGTATCTCGAAAAATAGAGCTCTTTTTTCGATTTGGCCGCTGCACTACCAGCGAATCGAACTATCCGCATCAAGCCACACATCATATCATCCTTTTTTTATACGCCCTTTTGAAAAATGGTCGTATTATGTAATCAGTCTGTCCGTCCGTCCGTCTGTCTGTCTGTCTGTCCGTTCCAACATTTGATGTTTATGAGCTAAAAAGTGTGTCTAGCCCATAGTTATGAGCTAACAAATATTGTGAGCTAAGCTCCTAATAATTTGAGAAATGTTCACACAAACAATATTTATGAGGTTTGCTCTCAGAAAAACATTATTTATAATTAACCTCCTAAAATTTGGACCTTGAGCCAGTCCATCCGATGGACAAATTTTGCAGTTACCCCCCTTATCACACGAGCAGTTTCTTGTCATTTTTGGCGCGCTTACCAGGCTTCGGTAATTTCCGGCAATGTTCGGTTTTTTCCGGTCGATTTTCAAAATGGCCGCGCCCATCGGCATCGGTCATACATTTTCGTGATCATTTTTCAAAGCAAACTACGACTTATTCAACAACAAAAAATCATTAAAATACTTCGTTTTATATTATGCATCCATTGAACATTCCGTAAATGTAATTATGCATCCATTGAACATTCCGTAAGTGTAATCTTTACTTAATTACTTCGTTGTTGGCTTTTCAACATCGGCATATTGCGAACTATTTCACCTATATTCGTGGAATCGGTAAATTAGGCTATCACTATAAGGTTATCGCGAGGGCATTCTGGGAACGTGCATGAAGCCAAACAAAAAAGTATTTAGCCTTTTGTTTCGACCGGTCACCCTAATAAAACGGCGGCGACCCTAATTTTGTTATTGAAATTTGATTGTGGGGTGCATTTAAAAATGACAAAAGAGGTAATGAAACTAATGATGTAATGTTCAATAAGATTTTATTCAATGACTCAATATCTTGTGTAACCGACACCACAGTTTCGCTAGAATACATGCGCAGTTAGAACTTGTGGAAGCAATAATTATGACAATTCTGCCTGGGATTTGATCTATTGAGTATTGTATATGCTAGGTATGTGTATCTGGTTTAAATATTGCGTTCATATCACACGACTGATTTTTACCGACTTCGTGAATTTTGTAAATCGCAACATGGTCTTCCTCAAAATGGAGGCCAACGGATTGAAACCATCTGATAAAAAAAAAAATTCAGATGGTTTCAAATTTTGAAACTACGATACACTTTGTTACGATACGATACGTATCACAAATTCACGATACTTGACCAACAATACGATACGTATCACGATAGTGACTATACGCAAAAACCAGTGAAGATTATCTACCCAAATTTCTAGAACAAAACACTAAATATGGGTAATTTTTCTGTTTGACGACAAAATCGTATTGCGATACATGTGTATTGCAATTAATCGTTGTAGCCCTATTATTTCCGATCAACCAGCTGTGATTCACTTTCAGCCCACGTGCTGATGTGAAAATCAATTTTGATAAATCATCTGAACCGAATTATTTTGTCTCATCATTCGCTGCAAACTTCCACGGCTTGTCAGTTGTCACCTTGTGTGGGCGCATACATGTGGTCCCAACTGCTATTTATATTATGAAATCCCCAATACACCATTCACACAATTAAAATATTCACGCACAGTCATGACAGTGAAACTGAAAGTGTGTATTGTATGGCGACTGCCAATGGTGAACTCGTACTTTGACCTTTCAACCTAATTTGCGTATGCAAACGAATCCGAAGACACTCAGGTTTCTCCGTTAAAGTCCCTGATTGAATGTTTACTAAACATATAGCATTACCTATTGCCGAAAAACATTAATTTTCTCAGTTAATTTATGGCCCACAACTTTGATTATGGTTTCAAGTTAAAGATAAATGATCGTTTTAATTGATTCAGTTTGGCAGGGTTACAAAGAAATAATTGAACCCTTAATATTTGGATTTTCAGTAGCTCCCAATAATTGGATGGGCAGATCTATATATATACACAAAAACAGCGCTATTTTTGTAAACATTAGTCTACGATTGAGCTCTTAGTATTTGGACTTTTGTAAACTCCCAATAATCGGACATGCTGATACAGTGATTTATGTAGCTCCCAATAAATGGACAGGCAGATCTATATATACACACAAGAACAGCAACAATTTTATGAACATTGGCATATGATTGAACCCTTAATATTTGGACTTTTGTAGCTCCCAATAATCGGACACGCTGATTTATGTAGCTCCCAATAAATGGACAGGCAGATCTATATGTACACACAAGAACAGCAACAATTTTATGAACATTGGCAAATGATTGAACCCTTAATATTTGGACTTTCGTAGCTCACAATAATCGGACAGGCTGATTTATGTAGCTCCCAATAATTGGACAGGTGTTACGTTACATACCCAGAGCAGAGCTTCGGCTGAGCGAGATACACAGGGACGAGTCAATGTCTGTGCATGTATATCAACATCTTATCCGAACTAAAACAAGCTTTACCAATTACTAGTCATCAACTAATTATTATTATTGTACTTTTAGTCTAACCCAATCAGTTTATTTGGAAGAAAAAATAAGCATTGCATTGTGGTTTACCATCAAAGGCGTAATTGTAACAGTGGATGTTTTTTTTACAAATTCTTTTTATAGTTGATAGATTTTTTAGTATTGAAATAGTTTCATGTATGAAACCAAGGATCGTTCCTGCTGTCAGATCTTGGTTTCATAGTTGAAATCGGAATATCAAGAACGACCATGATAAATTTACTACTCAATTAAAGTCGGCAAAATCACAGGAATTTAATATGAACGCATTATTTAAACCTTATAAACATACCTAGCCTATAATATTTATCGCATTCAGTGCACATTTGTGATAATTATCTGCTTCCAAATGTAATTAAAGGCCCAGTCCCTCTTAGTGGAGCGAAATGTTTATATTATATCTTACTAGTACCATGGCTGAAGGGGTCACTCTCACCAAAAAAAGTGCTGAAGGGTACACAGGATTGGAAATGTGCTGAAGGGTACACAGGGTTTGTGATCGCCACTAACATCGTTACTTAAACTGTGATTCTGAAAGTCTGGTGCTCATTAGCAGTTTGTTTTCAGTTCATTGTAATGTTCATTGGAACGTAAACAATTATTCTCTAACAGAAATCATGGCAGATACGGAAACTAAACGTCATTTACAACGACATTTCAAACCATGTGTACCTTCAGCACATTTTCAAATCCTGTGTACCCTTCAGCACTTTTTTTGGTGAGAGTGACCCCTTCAGCCTTACTATGTGTTGTATATCATTGGACAGAGGAAGCCCCCAGACGTATATAGGCGGCCATTATTCGGTCGTAAACTGATAAATAACAGATAATTGCATTTTGCTATAGTGTTGGGGAAGATTGTTTTGATCGCAGCTGTATTTCTTCCGCGTTAAGTTGCAGAGAAACTATGACGTGACGTCAGCACGACCTTGACCGCTTGTAATAGGGGTCCCCCTTTATAAGGAAAATCTAGTCGAGGTGAGAGATTTATTATGGTTTATAGGTATAGCGAAGTTTAGGCAACACGAGTCCAACCTGACAGGTATATGTATGTCTTTCCACATTTTTCTATATATAAAACCAGCAGCATATCGCCCCTAGCTACTTTTAAAATGAAAATAATCCGCTCCACGAAGAGGGACTGGGCCTTTAATTCAGCTTTTAAAAAGAGTCGATGAACGCATATATTGTTTTCTGACAATCCGGAAGAAAAAATCGTAATAACTCTGAACCAATATCGGAAACGTCCTACTCTTAGGATAAAAATTGACAGACCAATGAGAATGATTTTCCGGCCAATTCTGACCAATTGTTGCATTTATGTGATCCTATGTTTGGAAAATATAGGATCCTATATTTGGAAAATATAGCAGTTTTTGTATAAGTTGTTTTTATTTATTGTTTTAAACCGATTAACACTATCGTGATTGGGATTTCGAGTTCTGTCCCAAAACCACAGGTTCAAATGTAATTTAGATAGCGGTGGTTTTGTGTTACCAAAACTAGTATTGAAATTGAACAATCAAAATCAATACATCTTTGTTTAAAATGCTTGTTACTGTAATATTACCTGTCGTAACACAGTGACAATTTTGGAAACATCGCAGGGCTTATATTTCAGCGAGAATCCAAATCTAGATTCTCGTAAATATTCTCGCAAATTACCCTGGATTCTCGCAAAATCAGATGAAATATATTCCCTGCATTGGCATACAATTGAACACTTAATATATTGAGTAGCTCCCAGTAATTGGACAGGCAGATCTATATATATACAAAAACAGCGATATTTATGTGAACATTAGTCTACGATTGAACTCTTAGTATTTGGACTTTTGTAACTCCTAATAATCGGACAGGCTGATTTCTGCACATAATCAAATTATCAAATGTAAATCATAATATTTATATTTAGATTTCACATAACCTCCTTGATATTGGACACCGAAAGCTCCTTGATATTGGACGCCGAAAGCTCCTTGATATTGGACACAAAATAGCTCCTTGATGTTGGACACAAAAAAGCTCATAAACATCAAATGTTGGAACCACTATTGCAAACTCGTAAAAATTGGATAAAAATAGCTCATAATTTATTTAGCTCATAAAGATTAGATGTTGGTAGTACCGTCTGTCCGTCCATCTGTCCGTCCGTTAACATTTTTGGTTTCCAGTTTGGATTATTTTATCTGAACCAAAGTTGGTATGTGTATTTCCCAGCTAAAGATACAGGCCAAGTTCGAATATGGGTTCCGTCCAATAATTTTTACATTAGTTACGGCCCTTTTTCGACTTAGAATTTGACCAATTTCATAACATTTCGGTTTCTGACCGATAACTCCAGTTTTTATTATTTGATCTGAACCAAAGCTGGTATGTGTATTTCCCGGCTAACACTACAGGCCAAGTTCGAATATAGGTTCTGTCTAATTATTTTCAAATGAGTTACAGCCATATTTCGACTAAGAATTTGACCGCATTTTGGCATTGAAATTAGGGGTATATCAGATATTCTTCAAATGTAAGCCCAAATTATTATTTTAGTTTGCGGTAGTACAATTCCAAATAGCTAAAGGGCGTATTTTGCCACACCCTAGCGATGCTCTTGTTGGTATTTACAATGTATAACGGGGAATTGAGTGTTACGCGACCAAGGGGCTTGTTATACGAGCCGGCACAACTCGGCTAGCCGGGACAAAATTAGCTGCCAATCTATCTGTCACTCATTTCTAGCATTATAACATAGATTTGAGTATTACCTGACTAACGTGAGGTTTATGTCGTATGTTATTGACGGATAAACCATTGTGGCGTTAAATGGAGTTCAACCCTGGTCAAGTAGTCCTGCTAGTCTGCTATGATGTTGATGGTTCCTGCTGAATTGCTATGATGCTTGTAGGGTAAACTGATGCCATATTTTGAACAAGTATATATTGTAATTTTCGCTGTGAAGCATGGACGTTCTTCACAAAATGCAATAATTGGAATTTGTGCAAGGCTGGTAAAAATTCAAAAGTGTGAAAACTATACTCCTTTGAAAGTGAATATCCGTCCATCAAAACCTCATATGAGATCATAGGGCTGGTATAATTATTATCTGGTATATAAATACATAGACAGTGGATTTATGGCGTCAAATCGGACATGGCACTAGGCGCAAAAAAACATTTTTCCGCCCTCTGGGTACCAGCACCCCCTAATTTTTATTAGATTCTGGGATAGGGACACATCTCTCCAAACTGCTTCAAATGACTATATTACTCAGTTTTCCTGATCTTATCCGATCTATGTTCCATATCATGATAAAAGAAGCATTCCTACTGACTTTTTATTTACCAACAAGACTGTAAAGTTTCAAAACAATTCTCCGGTAAATGTGGGCTGTAGTGTGTGCTGATGGGTTGACATTTGATATCAAGATGGCTCATAGCGGCCATGTTTGTTTTTAACAAATTTTGGGGAAAAAAGGGAGGCTCCCATCTAGAGGTCACATCGAAGAACCATATGAAGTTTGGTGATGATTGGGTGAGAAGTGTGACCTGTGATATATGTGCTAAAGGATTAAGTCACACAAAGAGTAATATTTAAGATAGCCGCTGGTAGCCATTTGTTTTTTACAGAATTCGGGAAAAATGGTAGGCACCCATCGATATGTCACACTGAGGATCCAAATGAAGTTTGGTGATTATCGGATGAGAGATAAGGTCTGAATGGTGTGTTAGAGGATTTAGTGACGCAAAGAGTAAAATCCAAGATGGCTGCCGGCGGCCATGTTTTTCATCGAATATTGTTCAAATTTGACAGCTCCCATCTAGAGGTGATCCTAGACCCATATAAGGAATATCGTTGAAATCGGTCAAAGTTTATGTTAACACCTTTCTTTATTTTATGTTTATTATGGTGTTTTTTAATAGTCTATTTCTATTTGAAGAGTTTACATTTATTTGAGGAATCTATTATTGTGTTAAGTTTTCATTTATATCATCTGAGCCTTTCCATGTCAATGTGCATTGACAGATCCTTGATGAAAACGTTTAGCAAGCTCTGGCAAACTGACCTTTTTATTACACATTGGTGTCATCCCTAATCATTAACTGATGGTGAACTCAAACCCCCATACCAAGAGTTAAGTCCATACCTATTACATAATAGAAGCATTCCTAAAAAACCCTTTGTCCAATTAGTTTGAAGAAAAATTACACCAGGAAAATGTATACGGGGCCAGGTCAAATTGTGTAAGCCGGGTGCTGAACCACACACCCACCCACCCCCGCCTAGTGTTCGGGAAAAATTGCAGCCCCCCTGCCAAAACTAGAAAAAATGCTACTGTTGGTCTAAAAAAAACTACAAATTCCCACTAATTACTGGTTGGAAAAGTAAACAAAAACAATCAGAACAATTTCAACCTATCTGTGGTGTAAATCGTCCAACTAGTGTTATGTCAGGCATGGAATTTCCAAATGTTTGGGGGATCACCCCCTGTCGCCAAGTCCCTGTATGGACTCCATGTGATAAGGAAAGACTTTATTAAATATGTTTTAATATATTGACAGAGTCAGAAAAATACAGGACGATGGATCATACAGTTATGTTGATTACAACAGCGAACATTCATCGGACACATACATTCAATCATACTCTTCCTTACTCACACACTTTCACACTTGGTTACGTACATCAACATGCCATTAAAAGCTAAAGCCGAAAACAAGACGACCGGGCGATCATATATATTGAAATTGTAATATAAAAATAGAAATGATCTGAAATTTGAATGCATGTGATACTTGTTGTTTCCGGATTTACGCGAAATTCAATTTTAAAGATACGGGCGGAGTTGGCGGTGGGTATGCTGTTAAAATATTCAGCTCCGTCAAAAACCGCCATAAACAGAAAGAATAGTAAAATATAGACAGACTTTGTTCTTATACCAATCAGAAATATGGCATAAACAGTATGTTGTTGTCAAATGTTCTTCCTTTGTTATGTAAACAAAAGCAAAAAAAGTTACAGAACCTGGCTTTTGTTTAGATCCGGATATGGTAAACATAAAGAGCGTTATACAGAGTTGTTACTGTTTTCCTGATATGGAAATAATAAAGAGCGTTTATATCATTTGTGTGTGATAAACCAATATAATAGCTTTGTGTTATGTAAATAGAAGCACAACTTCTGTAAGGGTACGTTCATACGCTGGCAATATTGCACTGCAAACTGCAACAATTCCAGCTGCAAAGGTTGTTTTGTTTTGTTTTGTTTTGTCAGCTGGCATTTTTGCCAGCTATCGACTATCTCGTGCTGGGTCGTGGCTGGTCGTCAACAATCAACGGTGATTTATTAAAACGGCGTATAACTCTCTGCCGGTGGCCACAACACAAGGCCACTAACAATAATTGATTGTGTCTGTACCGCCCTTGATACGATCGAATGTGATCGGGGTGTGTTCTCTGTGATTCTCATACACACATAATTATACATGTGTACGGATCTCCGTTATATGAGGATATGATGATAAGGCGTGATACAAAGAGTACCAAAAGTGATGCATCCCGAGTCATAAATGTGGGAGCTATAGGGGAGGTGATGGCAGGACTCACTATGAGTATCCATGCATTGCTTCAAATGTGCTTACTTCAGTGAGCGTGTACAAATTCTCAACTGTTATCGAAATAGTCATGTTTCGATCAGAATGGCACATTGAGATATCACTCAATTCAGATCAAGCTGGGGTTCGAATACGTGCCAACACCATCCAGCAAGACAGCGATATCGATGTAATTGTAGTGGTTTAAAAGTGACTGCTTGTGTCGTGGTGGTGGGGGCGGGGTCCAACAGTAGGGATAATGGGGTGTTAGTCTTTGGCATTGATAAAGCATATATGGGCCTATATAATTATTTATGCCATTTGAATAACAATATATTGTGTGCTTTTGATTAACTTGTGTTACTATTTATTTGATTTCTCTGTTTTGTTTAGCATCAGTACCACGCCCCCCCCCCCCGTTTTTCTTAACTTATTGTTTTGCTTAACATGAAGACCAACGAGTTTGTGACTAAAATTATTGGAATGACAAATTTGGAGTTTGGGATGATACCCGGGAAGATTTGAATTCGTCGGTTATCTTCGTTGAGCCAAGTGCGGACCCACCATCTCCTGTCTAGGTGACGTGTATTGTACTCATATATGAACAGCATCCCAGCGAGAGAGCTGGCCGTGGCGATATCACATTCCAGCATGTCAAGTGACATTATTTTGACTGACCTAAGAATACCAACACGCATCGTGTTCTAATATATCGCAAACAGCTCACCAATCACGCAAAACGGCTGTCGTTTATTGATCACTACTAACTCTGATTTGTTGACAGCGGGCAGAAATTAATCCGTTTTGGCAATTTTGCAGCTGGCATTTTTGCAGTTTGCAGTGCAATATTGCCAGCGTATGAACGTACCCTAACACGAGCAGGCTCTTGTTTACGTACACCATCGTACGTCTTGACGACAATATACTATTTACGCGCTGATTATGTTTGGCATATGAACAAAACTATATATATTTTAATATTCCTTCTGTTGATGGCGATTTGAACAATTATGAAAATTTCTGCAACGAACGCCGCCCGTGCCTTTAAAAGTGAATGAAAGGTAGAATGGTAATGACATTCGCGATGTTATCAAATTACTATAATTGCTATATACACTTATAGTATAGCCACATGTGTATCCATGCTACAATTTATATTTGCATCAATATGTTACTGTACATTATGGTTGCTGTAAAATCTATTTTAATGACCAGAATACTATATTAATTTTGTTTCTTTATAGCGCGTTCTATCACAAACCAGTTTTTCTCAAATTCTGGAATCTTCATTAATGTATTACAGCGAGCATTACATATTTTGCATCGATACTACACCGGAGGACTGTTACATGAGCATTGACGAAGAGAGTTGAATTTAGTTATGAATGTATTGTTTGACGAGAAAAATCAAAACAAATGGGTCGTACTATTGTCCTTTAGTGTGGAACCTAGAATAACTATTCGTTTCGATATTTTAAGATTAAGATTATATTTACTGTTCACCAAGCGTTGAACGGGCAGGGCTCGTTCGGGTCCCATAATTATGTTGGTATAAATTGGTAAGAGTTATCTCAAATCAATACATATGCGGAAGATTTCCGAAAACATCGGTCGATATAGCGATAAGAAAAGTGATTTGTTCAATACTAAAAATAGGAACAGAGTCTATATATTTGTCCATTTTCTTCTAAGTGATGATGGTTGTACTAGTGTTTTTATTCTTCACATTTATCAACTTCAAGTGCCTTATAATATGTCCCTTTAACATACAATGTGAAAATATATCTCTGTCTTTGCAGAATACACATCCATACAAGAGTTCTTCGTGGATGGCTCTGACGAGGGTCATATCGGAACATGGACATACTCGGATGGAAGCCCGGTCACGTGGGCCAATTGGTATCCAGGAGAACCTTCAAGCGTCAGGCACTGCACGCAGATGTACAAACCATACGGTCTCCAACACTCCAACTATTTCTGCAACAGAAACTACCACTTCATTTGTGAAATTGCGATATAGCCGCATCTGAAGAAAGAGGTTGTCAAATCAGTTTCATCTCCAAACCCCCACTGTCACCAAAATACCTGGGCTCGTATTCACCAACTGGCTATATATAGAGTGCAGGTATTGTATACCGGGCGACATTCAACGCGAAGCTATCTGTGCCGGGATGTGGCTAGAGGGGGGTGTGGGGGTGTCTCACCCCCAGCAGAGAGCTATATTTTCAATAGTTTGAAATTTCATACCTGCCACAACGAAAGTTCACACCAACAATAGGTTGAAAATGTTCTTGTAGTTCGATTATAAAACAATTTATTGGGCGAATTTATTGTTTTTCGACCAATATTTGCATATGTTCCTATTTTTGGTCAAAATTTTTGACAGAAATGGACATCAGTTGGAAATTTTCCAACCTTAGGGTCGGCCCGGTGTGTCATTGCCCCATCCGCATGGCCAATACAAAACTGCTAATTAGTTTAGCAAAACAATATTTTACTACATTTGGTCAAACTTGTAGACATAAATGGTCATCAGTTGAAGAATTTTCCAACCTGAGGGGGGGAGCATGAGGTTTGAAATTTCCAACACTAGGAAAGCTTCAGTTGAGGCCAGTCTAGATGCTAGGATTTGCGATTTTCTTGTATATAGTTTTCAAATTTTTCTCACACCGGGCCAAACAACCATGGTCGGCCCGGTGTTTCCTGGTCTGTTGTCGGTAGCTGTGTGCATTTGTCTGGAATTAGATCACTAGTTTTTTGGGGGCAATTTTCAGGTTAAAATATCTTAATGTTCCCATACTGGGAAAATAGAAGCATGGCTTATGAATATATAGCAAATTAGGCCTGAGCATGACGTACAAGGGGGGGGGGGTGCAAATGGAACTATGCAAAAAGTTGTGTTGGTGCGATTCTGACTCAAGGGGGGGGGTGGTGCAAATGGAATTAAGCAAAAAGTTGTGTTGGTGTGATTCCGACTCAGGGGGGGGGTGCAAATGGAATTATGCAAAAAGTTGTGTTGGTGTGATTCCGATTCAAGGGGGGGGGGGTGCAGTTGGAAATTCCCAAGGTGGACACCGCCCCCCCCCCCCCAGCGGAGACCCTCTAGCCGCATCCCTGTATCTGTGCCTTCGGTCTGATTCATTATCAAATCAAGATAATTTTATCTTGATCATTGACCAAAATTATTGATCGCCTTGGCATATAGCATGAATGCTTGGTTCATTTATATTATGAGTGGCATGTTTGTGTGTAGTTACGTCCACATTCTTGAAAATAAAGAAATATCCACAAGCCCAATTATACTCATTCCACATAAAGATTTACCTCTGTGTTTTCTGATTTTATCCGCTGAGTGCTCGCGATTTAGGCATGAGTGTGTATTGGTAAATGGCAAATATGATAGATTGAATCAATCATACCCATGATAGTATGCAATGTAAAGGCTAACGTGGGTATCTTATGCACTTAGTCGCTGTCAAAATAAACTACCCAGTTTATAAAATAAAACCAGTGTGTGAATACGAGCCCTGGTGGTTATCGAAGCTACTATACCGTACTTCATTTGTGAAATTGCTATATAGTTGCATCTCAAGAAAGAGGTTGCCAAAGCAGATTGTTTTTATATACACGTACATGCTAAATTTCCAATATTTTTAAAGGGATTGGTTATCTGTATGTATCAGTTGATTGTGATAAGTATTTCGAACACATGTTATACATATGCAGATGGTTTACCTGTGGTCGTTAAAATCGTACGCCGTGCTTATAACGTGTAGTTTATAAACACGGCGTCCGATTTATAAGTGAAACAAATATCAAAAGCGCCCGGGGGGGGGGGGGGGGCGCGGGTGATTTTTATTTTGCATATAAATCAGACGCCGTGCTTATAACATATGTATAACACCCAATCAGGAGGAGAAATTTACAATCAGTGGTGAATTGCTCTTACAAATTAAATATGTGGTCAGTCCGGTGAATACCAATGCATACTCAATAGTCTCCAGCTGCAGTGATCGATTCATTTGGACTAATATCTATATGTATTTGTGCCGAATAATGACATTTTCAGTTGACTTTTGTGTTAATCTTGGATTAATTAAAGAGCAAACTACTCTTCTATTCTATTGTGCATTATTCATACGTATCGGAATCTATTAGTTGTTGCCTGGGCGGTTAAATGGTCTGTCATCGATTACAGTTTGTCATATATATAGTGTTGAGGGGGGCTAATAAAATGCGCCACTGTTCAGTACAGCAACTGCAGGATTTCGACGACAAAACAAAGGTCCACCTCGGCGGACAAATCATTTGTTTGAATGATCGGGAGTGCACGATTGATCAATCAAGGTGCGGTCCACGAATACTAGGCATATTGTAATCACAACATACCGTTTGATACAACGTGCGACGACTTACAGATCTTTACAGTTATTAATAAAGCTGAAGGGGTCACTCTCACCAAAAAAGTGCTGAAGGGTACACAGGTGTTGAAATCTCGTTCTAACTTATGTTTAGTTGTCGTATCTGCCATGATTTACGTTCCAATGAACATTAAAATGAACTGAACTGTGTTAGTGCCCATCACAAACCCTGTGTACCCTTCAGCACATTTTCAAACCCCGTGTACCCTTCAGCACTTTTTTGGTGAGAGTGACCCTTCAGCGTTAAAATAAGGTCGGTCACCGGACCTCATTACGTGCGCTCGCGCAACAGTATGGCGATCAGACAGATTCGTACGTTGGTGTCACCCTACTCCGTTTCACTCCATGACGTCACCAAAAACGACGTAAAACCTCGTGGCGTTCTGACATTTTTACTGTGCCGCGTTTTTGCTATGTTTATTTATGTGTTGTTTTCGATTATTTGTTTGTCGCCGATATCGCCATTTGTCGGGATTCCCTGTTTCTATATTTAAACTGGCATGCTCGTAGTGAGCCTCGATTTCGATTTTTTCTCCCAGGTCAAAATACGTCAGAGTTATGACAAAAATAGATCGACCTACATTTTCTCCATCATAACTCTACATCAAAGAGTCTATATACTCCTTCGGGACCTACATAGACTCCTTCATTTGGGTATTTTTACTTATAATTGGGAAGTGTTATCATTTTTGGTTCGTGCGAATACCTCTTTTTATCGTGCGGGGAAAGAGAGACATTCAAAACGCGATTTCGTAATTCGACGCAATAGGCTGAATAGGCTAACCTTCAGCCGAGTTCCGGGTCAAATACGACGAACGACGTAACACAAAACAAAACGCATTTGTTGACACAAACACCGTTTGAAGAGTTTATTATTACATAAAATGATCGTTATTGATTAATCATTGATTAATTATTGATATTTATTGTTGCATATTGGCTGCTATCAATATGTACACAAATAGTATTAATTTATTTCTTATAATTGCTCCTTTGGTCAACTTTGACTATCGGAAAATGAAAATCCAAATATGCGCTGAAAAAAATGTAATCGATATTAAAGTCTCATCCTTTCGGCAACATGGAATTGGTTTTAATTACTTAAATGATTAATATAGTAATTTGCCTTTTATCTGTGATGAAATGAGAAATGGTAATTGTCTTTTTTTGCTAACATTAAATTAAATAAATTAAGTAAAATACATTGAAATTATTTTTTGAATTATTGTTTATTACATTTTTGCACACGTTGGCATCTCTCTGAGTGCATTCTAGTTCGATAACTTCCATTGGTCGAGGACTAATTGGCGTGCTATAACTACGCTTAGAGTATTAGTGACGTCGCGATGTCACGTTTTGTTGTGGCGAAATTCCTACACGCAACGCTCAACGCTCACGATCTAATGTAATTATCATATTTAAATACATTAGCATTTTGGCAAAATACTATAGAGCATGCAGTTGTGTTATCATATTGTGATTGAGGCCACTGTGTTTTATTTGTTGGTTTACGAATAATTAATTTTAAAGATATGATAGGAGGGGAAAATAACCAATAAAATTGGTTTTTAATTTTAATTTTATTTAAAAAATCAGATAGGAAGATAAAAAAAATATTAAATTGAATCTAATACATATAAATTTTAGATGTAATGGTGAAATGATTCGAGTCTGTAATACACGTGAAAGAAGTCCTTTGGGGAATATGTTTAAATATTAGCAAAGTATACTGTTGCTGCATATGTTCAGAAATGCTCCTTCTAAAGATCTGATTGGTGAATAATGGAATATTCGGTAGGTTCATCCTAATTACAGGGAGATAGTGCTATAATTATGATATTCATATACATTTTATTAAATGTATTTTTTTGCTATACATCCCATTCAACTAGGAGGAAATAAAATAAGCGCTTATTGCAAATTTAATATTTGTTTCTACTCTGGTGATGTTTGGGAATGGGGATCAACAAAATAAAAATAATGGCCTAATATATGATACTAGCAGGGTGACCCGACTTCGTCCGGGCTGTTTTGACCATTTTGAAGGTCAAGGTCAGGTTGGGTCATGATTTGACCCGTCCAAAACACTCCCCGGACAAAAGCACCCATAGGTATCAAATTTCGTCGAACTCGGGCTGTTTTAACCTTGAATTGACCATTTTGAAGGTCAAGGTCAGGTCGGGGTCATGATTTGACCCGTACAAAACACTCCCCGGACAAAAGTACACATAGGTATCAAATTTCGTCGAAATCCGTCCTGCAGTTTTCCCGGCCATTGCTAACAAACAAACAGACAGATAGAAGTCCCAAAATATATAGTAGATGGATGCTGATGATATTTAGATATGGGGTGTTATATATGTAAGTGTATCCTCGATAGGCTGGGTGCATATACGGGAAAATCTACATGTATAGCGTTGTTGCAATATGAGGTGCCTGTATAAGCAGATTGAAAACACCAGAAAACTTGCACAATGGTGGTTTGGTATTTTCGTGGCTCTCCAAATAGTTCAGATGATGATGATATTTAGATCAACAAAATAAAAATAATGTCCTAATATATGGTATGGATTATGAAGATATTTAGATATGGGGTGTGATATGTTATGTATGTGTAGCCTCAATAGGCTGGAAGTACATAAGGGCAAATGTACATGTACATGTGTAGTGTTGTTGCCATATGTCGTGCCTGTATAAACTCCAGAAAACTTACACAATGATGGTTAGGTATTATCGCGGCTTTCACACATGCAGTCCATCTGTTAGCTCAATGAATTTCGGAACAGACATGAACAATGTCACATATATTGTCACTTCCTGTTTCGTTTCTATGGGTTACCTCTCTGACATATATATCTGCCTCTCCAAATTGCACAAGCTGTGTCGGCCATCTCCCATGAGTAATTTATGAAGATATCATCATACCACATCATTGCACAATTCTCAAATATACCACCATGTGGATCAACTGAGCCCCAGAGGAACCAAACCATTTTCGTCCCGTCTCCGAAGAGCCAGATACCCTCAGTCGAGGCATCACTTCCGTCTATGTGCACGTTGACCTTCGGACCTGAAAATAATTAAGGTGTATTTAGGGTTCATGGCTTCTATATACAGTATGTCAAAGAGGAAACAGCCTCATTCCGCTCAACGCGGCGAGCGGTCCACTTAAAATCACGGCGAATCACCGAATATCGCCAACATCTAAATCGCCGCGGTGTCGAGTGGAAAGGACTTAATTCTATGGCATACATACGTGTATATATATAACCTATGGGATATATAATTAAACGTGTGTTTCATACATTAAACAGGAGACAACAAGAGACTCACGAGTAGAAGCCATGATCCAGATATTGTCCAAATTGGATAAAGTTTGCTAGAGTTAAAGCGATGCTGTTGAGTACCAAAGTTCAGAGTGTGATTTTTGAATATGGGAATTTGTCCAATCAAAATACCATCCATTAATCAATTCTAACGTACTGCGTTTACCATATGCTCAATTTGTTCACCATTTAGATATGATTGGACATACAGGGTATTTTATATTAGGAGGAACTTACTTTTTTGAGGTGTTGATGAACCAATATATGATCTGTTGCTTTGGACTTAATTCTATGGCATACACATTTGTGTATATATAACCTAAGGGATATATAATTACACGTGTGTTTCATACATTAAACATGAGAAAACAAGAGACTCGCGAGTAGAAGCCATGATCCAGATATTGTCCAAATTGGATGAAGTTTGCTAGAGTTAACCAGTTAAAGCGATGCTGTTGAGTACCAAAGTTCAGAGTGTGAATTTTTAATATGGGAATTTGTCCAATCAAAATACCATCCATTAATCAATTCTAACGTACTGCGTTTGCCATATGCTCAATGTGTTCACCATTTAGATATGATTGGACATACAGGGTATTTTATATTAGGAGGAACTTACTTGTTTGATGTGTTGTTATACATACCCATTATTATCTCCGATTTGATGGCTTGGTACATCGTTTCGCTCGTGAGTCTAACCAGGTGCCCTCCGATATCTGCGCAAGAATTTACAGCATCCTGATGTAGGACGTCGACGTGAGGAGCGGACACATAAATACATCCCGCCTGTGGGTTCCAGTGGAATGAGGGTGAACACTCTGTAAAAAAGGGCAATTTTATGAGAAGGTTTAAAGTGGTGTGGAACAGTCGTCCTGAGTGATCGAATGGAAACATAAAACATGTTGTTGATTTCACAAGCTCTGTATCCAGATTAGCAAAGCAATCACGTAATTCTTACATCTACATACATTAATGCCCTAAATAATCGACTTCTTAACCACAGCAGAATTGCGGAAAACTTTTCAGGATTTAGTTGGAAATATGAATATGACTTGTTGCCATTCATCGGAAACCTCTCACCGAGATCTTTCCGATGAATGGCAACAAGCCATATTTCCGACTAAATCCTGAAAAGTTACCCATAATTCTGCTGTGGTTAAGAAGTCGATTATTTAGGGCATTACTGTATGCATTATATGCAACGACAGTTGTTGGCGGAATAATTGCTGTTTGTTTGTCGTCGATAACTACGTCCCTAAATAAGAAGTAAATATTTGCAATTGTGCGTATTTCAGACGGTGTATTTCCCGAAGTTATATGATCTTTGTGGTAGGAAATTTCTACAATATTAGTTGAATGCTACTTGTTTTCAGCAGACAAAATGCCTGGGTAATGTTATTGTTTGTGAAAATAAGCACATAGTATGTCTTAAATTTTTTTTACTATATATATTCGTCGGTGAGTAGTTACCGTGGGGAATTGTTCAGATAATAAGTTCAACATATGGCTATATATATGAACATGTCGCACCGTGCGTGACCAATGGGTATATGAACCAGTCCATGCTTGTATTGTATGTCGTCGCTTCTATATTTCCTGAACTGAATTAACTTTCCATCTTGAAACATTTTGTTGCTTGGTGGGAGGTGGTATAGGTCATGACGTTGTTCGCCTCGTACGTTTACTTACCATACTCGCAAATTGACGTCAGCTGAGCGTTGCAGTCAGCGGTGCTGTTATCAGTGGTGCTGTTTTGGTCGCCAGTTGAATGACACTGACCTTCTGGTCGAAAACTTGAACAAGCAGCAGAATTTCCATCTTGCCCTAAACCAAAAAAGAGAGTACTTGACTGAAGAATAGTGGGGATTGAAACTTGTTATAGTTTCATAATTAAATTATTATAACAAGACTCAATTTGTATTTATATTTGCGAATGTCTGTCTGTCTGTATGTCCGCTATATAAATTGACAGGTGAACATCCCCGAGGGCTTCAAATGGGTCTAACGGGAGTATTTTCTTACGAGGAATATAATGCAAGTAAACAATTTCTGAGTTGACGCTGTCAGAGTCAGAAGCAGAAAAAGCGAAGGACCAACAAAATTGATGACACATTTTGTCGCCGATTTCCATCAAATGTATATATATAATGATCTCCATGATATGAGGAGTCTGATGGTGTGGTTCAAATAAGCAAAAGAGGTAAGTGTGAATGGGGAGGTGCGACCAGATTGGTAAAATTATATTGTCACCGATTTCAATCAAATTTATATATAATCATCTCCATGATACGAAGAATTTCATCGTGTGGTTTAAAAACGCCACATGGGTGACGTTCAATTCAGGGATGGATTCTGGGAGGGGTATCAAATGATAAAAACTTAGTTTTGCCGCCGATTTTCATCAAATGAATAGATAACATGCCTCCATGATACGACGAAAAATTAAGTGGCTTACAGATGCCAATGTGGTGCCATTCGAGTCAGGGATGGGGAAGGGTGGGGAACCCATTATTGACGATAATGACATGCGTGTACTCAAATGTGAAACTCACGCCAAATATCAAGAGATTCTTCTGACGTTTGCTCAAGTTATGATTTAGACAAATTAGTATATATACAATACTCAAAGTTTGAGTGGTGTTTTTATTTGTTCGTGATTAAAATCTATATTTCTATCGGTTGTCGTTACTTGTGTGGAATCCCATCTAATGTTATTCCTTACATCAGGAGGGTAATGTGATTTAATATACATCACCAATGTAACCAGGGGTATTTGTATCCAGTGGAAAATCGTATGCATGATTTAAGAAATAACTCTTATTTCAATTAAGTTGATGCATTTATAATCGAAAAATTTGAAGACAAGTCATGTTACGCGTATACCGCGTTATAGTAAATTTGTGTGTAAACTATTCGGTTATAACTACCAACATTGATCGAAATAAGAGTTATTTCTTATAATTTAATCCGCTTTCCGCCAGAAAACCACAATAAGTAGAAGTCAGAAGTAAAACGAGCGAAAAAACTTTCCAAAGAAAACCACAAATAAAGTTGAAACGGACACGCTGTCGACATGTAATTATCGATTGATCAAGTGACGTCACTTATTCATCGTTTTTGATTGACTAGTGGCAACTTATCACGCAATAACCAGTGTGGTCACCGTGTTCTTGATATATCTCGACTGTGATGACACTTGTTAGTTTCAATTTCCATTTCTTTGCAAATGTTAGCACGAGTCTTGGTGATTTCTCTTTGTACGTGTGCACTGAGGGTTAGCTTTACGGATATTGACATGGCTGTCCAACCTAGATTAATTCTGATGCATCATCGAAATTCCCTTTACATCGTAGAAAGTAGCCAATAATTTTCGTATACATTTTTGGGCACGCGGTACTATGCGTGGTCACATCACTCGGTGCTGCTGTCATTTATGTAGCGGAAAGTAAACGGGATTACGATAGATAATTCTAGACAACATAATATTAATGATCCGGTCAAGAAATCGTCACAACATTTATACGGCCACTGTAAAACCACAACAGATAGCGTCAATTACAACACAACTTAAGATGAGTCAGAATGTATATTAGGCCAGGCAAATATGGACATAGGTGTCGCCTCGAGAGGGAATTTATGGGACCTACATTTTTGGTTAGCGTAAATACTAAACTTTCGGAATCCGTATGTTGGATATGTCAGATAGGCGGACATTTTTCTCACCGCGTGGTTTTCTTGAGGCACCAGATGAAAAAATCGGTCATTTTTTAAATAAAGCCGACATTATTGACAGAGTATTTTCACACATTTTGAGAAGAAATATTCGTCCAATGTTGATACCTGAGAGTGGGGCGATAACCAGAGTAGGGTAATACATGTAACCATTGAATCTCGGTATGATAATCATGACATCATGTGACGTCGACTAATATTTTGGGTGAGACAAATATGACGATTCACGCAAAGCGTTGTCTTTCGTTTTTTTTAAATCACAAAGTAAGATGGGTATGCCACATTGTTTTATACCGTGTGAAACTACTGCCAATTGGCTATATTTTGATATATAACTTATCGCTGCAGGCCGCATTATTTTTTATCAGAGGCAGAAAAATCAACCCTCCCCCTAAAGTTAAGATGCGCCATGCTGTGGTATAAGGCACACATAACTCACGGTTACATGTCAATATGCTTAATTAACACAACGGCCGTTGAAAGTCTGCTAAAGAATGTAATAATATATAAGTTCCTGTCTACAAACTCGAACATTAAAGTAGAAACAATATATAATGTACCCCCAGACCCGACATTTTAATAAATTTAATAAATTTTTCCTAAAAAATGATATAAAACGCATTTTTTTAATTTTCTGGAAGGCAAAAAAAGAAAAGAATTAGTAAGGATGGACATAATTCGTGTATACGGCAATTTCATTCCGCCTTGGATTAAAAAATTACATACTAATCCAAAATGGCTGCCAATATGGCAGCCGCAATATAGGTGGAAATTGGAAAATATGTAAGAATTCACAATTACTTGCTTAAATGGCTTAACTAACAAAGCTGTCGTTGATGAACTGCTGAACTATAGTTCAATGTATATATCCCGATTTAAAAACCCGAACAATAAAGTGAAAAATTTACACAATGCACCTCCTGGCACAAAATGTTTATAAAATTTAGCTATTTTTCTCAAAAAAATAACCTAAAGCCATTTTTGTCATCTTCTCGGAAGCCATAAAGCGCAGAATGTAGCGTGGTGAAGATATTTGGTGTGTACTATAATTCAATGTCGTTTTTGGATTACAAAATGGCTTAATAACGAATTTATCGCCATTGCCGCCATCTAATGTCTCACACAACCCAAAGTATTATATTCATTGTATCATGTTACTCCGGGACATCATGATGCGCAATTCTATTTAAAATTTCTACCAGAATGGTGCCCATTATTGACGAATCTTGCATTCATGAGCATTCGTGCTCAAGTAATCCGTGTCCCTTCAAACGGTTGGCAATTTGAGCGAGGTATTTACAGATGACCAGGATTGTTTAAAACGAAGAACCGAGTAACAGTAATACATTGAATGCCTGATCGTTATTTATGCCAGTTACCTTTGACATAATCAATAAGAAATTACTTAAACCCGGCAATAGAAGGTCAATCTTTCTCAAAGGATATTATTCCAAGTGCTACCAGACATGATGGTACATATGAGGTGGATATGTCGTGGATACCATTATCGAAGTCTGGGCTAGACGATGTTGATGCGGGTTCACACCCCGACTTGATTGGGCGAAAATGGGACCGATTTTAAAGCTAGATGTGAGATAAGGAACATATAATTTTGCAATCCGATAAATACATGACCACTTCGATAAGAAATGATAATTTGTTCACACTCACTGAAGCAACCATATTTGAAGCAGTGATTTTGATTCTGAGTCAGTGCCTCCATTAATCTTTTATATATACAATCTACAATTGCTGTACAATAGCTTCGAACCACAGAAGACGGTCGTGATAACACCGAGTGAATTTTTCCAGACACTAAATCACCATCGCCGCTTTCATTGACTAGTGTCCAATAACGCAAAGAAGATGAGATTCAGAAAAATATAGCGCTCGTCGTACAAAATTAGTTCAGATTTTGCATCTTCTGAAAAATTGTTTGATCAGTGATAAACATAATAGTCCAGAATGAGAATCCCTCCTGTGTGTCTAATGTAATTATGCAGTTTCTGTTGAACAAGATCGCCACGAAGGACCGCTTTATTTGCAATATATGAACGCGATAACCTTCATAAATATAACTGTTGTTTCCAAATTGGTGGAAAAGTAAACTTGTCTACGTTATGTTACATTTGAACGGTCCATATTCAGACCAGGAGACCTGCTGCTGTTGCAAGCACCATTGGTGTTTGAAACGTAAAACTCATGTCATTAATGTTTCAATCGGGCTTTATTCAATATTCGTATTTACAGGCAACACCGGCGGAAAACAATATGGCGAATAATTCCTCGTCCCCATATCGTCCTGATAGAACAAAGACATATGCATGTATTCCCCACACGCTGTTCAGTAAATACTAAACTACGGCTATCGTGTCCAGTTACTGATTTCGCTCAGGACATTCGGAGTTGTTATGGATGAGTTATCGTAGATCAGATTCTGGTCTGCACAGAAGTTGTTGCTATTTGTCATTTCTGAGATGCAGAGACAAATTACACCAAGACTCGTGATCCCATTTTGTTTTACCCATTTGCACATCAAACACTATCACAATATAATATCAGGATACGCACTATAGACGGTCCACTCACGTCGCGCATAGTGGGGTAACAAAAGATACATTTTAATTTAACTGTAACACATCTGGCGTTAGATATGACCGCTGGGTGGAATTATAATGCTTTAATCATGAACGGCCATAATCAAGATATGGTATGTTTTCAGACATCCGACCCGCTGGCATCAGCAGGTCCCTAACCGCATTATTTTTGGACTTATCTAGATAGTTATTATACGCTTCCTGGTATCAACCTTTGTATGGCATGTATACAAATAATTGCAATTGTCGTCCTTTTCATTTTGTTGCTAACACTTACACTGGGATACCAAACGTTCAAAATGTATCAGTCTACATGATAAAACTCCATGCCAATTATCCGATCTATATGTTGTTTTCTGAGTGTACAGCCTTTCAGAAGTGATCCTACCTACTCATCAGCATAGAAAGATATGGGTAATATGAGTGTTCATCTAGCATGGGATAACTGTCAGTATTTGGGGTACCTCGTCTTACAAGCAATTGTTCAGTCAAGTCGAGGGCAAATGAGGTGACACGAGACTCCAGTACCATACTATACAGTGTAAGATACAATCGAAATGTATAGGAACATAGTTTGACAGTTGTATGTGATTGACCACATCGCTGGTATTTTCGTTGTTGGAATTGTCGCTTAGAGCCTTGACTTTGCTTTGCAACTTATCTACTGCTAGTACAAGCAAATACACCCCACCCGTTAAGCAGCTGCCAAACTACAAGAGGGATATCAACCAGGTTTACATCTCCTTGTGTGCGAAATATGTGTCATGGAAAATAATCCGGAAAATGTTAGAATACAAAATTCAACGATTCTATTGCGTGATGATGAAACAGAACGAACGTGTATAATGTGACGGTTTGATAATTTGCGGACTGGGCAGCAATTTCTATTGGTCAGTGAGATCCATTTATACTTACTTTTAGAACGGTATACATGAGACCCAATGTATCAGTAGCTCCGTTCTTGTAATCACGCCTCGTTGATAGAGGGTAACCAACGATTCGTATCAACATGAGTTATTTGATGAGATATATATATATCCGAATTGGTTAATTGGTTAATTCTGTTATTCGTGGTCGCATTTTGTTACAAATAGCCATAGAGAGTGCCAAGTATGCTTAAATATCGTGTTAGATGTAATATAACCCACACAATTCCATTATTATTTTCGCTAAGATAGTCAGACAGCCATCTGCCTTAAACTAATCATGTTCATTGTGAAATAATTTGCACGACATGCCACCGATTTTGAAGAACAAATCTTACTTGAGCGCGAATGAATGCAAATTTTGTCGATCCTCTCACTCGTGGGTACAATCTGGTTGTCATTTCAATAGAACTGGCCACTGTTACGTGATAGTATTGCAAAATTATATGAATATAATAGGACTATTGTTTTTTTTAAGACATTGCATTGCGATGGTGGTGTTAATTGCGACGTGACAGATTTTACAATTTCCATCCATATACCGGCAACCGTTTTGACAGTCATTTTGGGGGTAATATGTCATGTACATGTAGTAACCGACATGAAATTATCGTACATACAAATTATATCCACCCACGCTACATTATTGTCTTTACGCATTTTGAGAAGATGACAAAAAGAGGTTTTTGATTAGTTTCGGACTAAACTAATTAAATATTTAATTAAAACTTGGGACCAGGAGGTGCTTTGTGTACCGGTTTCACTTAAATGTTCTAGTCGATGGATCGGGATATACATATTACATAAAACTGTAGCAGCTTATCAACGGCCGTTGTGTTAGTTAAGCCATTTTGGCAAGTAATCGTGCGTTCTTACAAATTTTACAATTCCCACCTATTTACCGGCCACCATATTGGCAGCCATCTTGTGTTATTAGGCCAGTTTTTAAACCAAGACGGAACGAAATTACCGTATACACTAATTATCTCCACCCTTAATCCATTATTTTCATTTTTGCATCCCGGAAGAAGACAAAATGCATTTTTAGATTATCTTTTTGGGGGGAAAATCTAACATTTGTTAAAAAATTGAGTCAGGATGTACATTATGCAATATTGTTACTTTAATGCTCGGCTGTGTCGATCGAAACATATATATTAGACAATACCTTAGCAGTCCATCAACCACCGTTGTGTTAATTTCGCAATTTGGCACATAATCGTGCGTTCTGTGTGCCTTACACCACAGCATGCCGCCTCTCAGCTTTAGGGGGAGGGTTGATTTTTCTGCCTTTGATAAAAAATAATGCGACCAAAATTGATAAGTGATATATTATAACATAGCTAATTGGCAGTATTTTCCCATGGTATAAACTAATTGGGCATAACCATCTTACTTCTGATTTTATAAGAAACGAAAGACAACGCTTTGCGTGAATCGTCATATTTTTCTCACCCTAAAAATTATTTTACGTCACATGACGTCATAACTGTTATTCCGAGATTCAATGGTTACATGTATTATATTACTCTTGTTATCGCCCCATTCACAGGTATCAAAATTGGACGAATAACTCATCTCAAAAGGTGCGAATATACTCTGTCAAATATGTCGGCTTTATTGAAAAAATGACCGATTTTATCAACAGGTGCCTCAATAAAACCACGCGGTGCGAAAAAAGTCCGCCTATCTGACAAAGCCAACATACGTATTCCGAAAGTTAACTGTTCATGCTAACCAAAAATGTAGGTCTCATAAATTCCCTCTCCAGGCGACACCTATGTCCATATTTGCCTAGACTATATAATTTATGTCTATAAACTGACGTCTCTGATATTTTTTTTTATTATTATTCAATTATTGTGACAAGATATGCACGGCAACATGCATATAGAATACATCTTTACCAAAGTTAACGGCATGCGAAGAGAAATTGATGTAGTTCCACATGTAGTGGTGCTACTAGCATTTGTCTTCAAATACAGGTATGATTGATTCTTGAGAGATAATTGGATGCAATTTACAGGCAAATGTCGGTAGATCCAAAAATTTATAAATAGTAATCACAGTATTGTCATATTCAGATAGTCAATATATTTAACCCTTTACCCAACAAAACGGCCAAAACCGGCCAAATAAAGCTTCAACAGCCTAAAATATATTCGATCTGTCTCAATAGAACCATACAAATATGGATATCATTGGAACCGGCTCCTTGACCACATTGTGATAGTTACAGTTATGCCCTGTGCCAATACATTCTCTTATATATGCGAGTCGACCATAGGTCGCCTCGCATATATAAGAGAATGCATTGGCCTAAAAAAAATCTTTTTAAAACACTTTTTACCATTTTTTCTTACATTCTTTAACAATTTTATAATTTTTAATGTGTTAAGCCAATGCATTCTCTTATATATGCGAGGCGCCCTATGGTCGACTCGCATATATACGAGAATGCATTGGCACAGGGCCCTTCTGTTGGGTAAAGGGTTAAGAAATAAATACACTGCGCATCGGCGTGTATAGTATAATTTGACCACAAAGAAACTGATTGTAGGACGACGCCGATGCGCAGTGTATTTATTTCTTTTGTAATTCGACTGTATGTTTTTGGTTGAAATTATAGTGACATACGTTCAACCTGCTATATAATAGCCCAGTTTCTAGCTCTGCGTTGTGTGATTTTCCACCAAACAGTTCTTCTCTTAGAACTGTAACGTCAAACATGACGTCGCGGTTGAACGGCGACCCCTTTTCTTTGCCTTTTTGGCCAAAAAAATCAGTTAATACTTATTTTTGTTCTATCTTAAATAAAATTCAATATAGTACAGTAGGTAGTCATTATATGTCTCTTTCTTCAGTATATATAGCATGACATTAATTAACCAATGTCCGTATGGTTTGACTTCTGAAAGTTTGAGGCGTTGGCAGCATTGCACTGATTGTACTACATTTTTTGTGGTACAATTCAGAATATCTAGAATTGTACCACAAAACGACGGTCGTGTTTCCATGGGAATACAGGCTACTGACCAATCAGGACGAGCCTTTTATGTAGGTTTGGTCAAGGTCGTATTACAAGTATAAATATATGGGATCTGTTCAAATGTGTTCAAATATGACTAGAAAATGCTTAATGAATTGAAAATACTATCGCAATAGTGATGATACATGTTATATTTTAAACGGTCAGACCGTAACATGTTCCACGGTATAAAACCGTTTAAGTAACTGGCAGACCGTAACCAGTAACTGTCAGACCGTTGTATTTTTTACGGTTCAACACCGTTTAATTAATATCAAGACCGTAACTAATAAAGGTCAGACCAATGGTATTTTTCATGGGTCAACACCAATTGCTTGCTCTTAATTTGCTAATTTACCATATAATTAGCCAGGACTGGTTCCCATGGTGACAATGTGATAGGCATTACGATTCATATGTTTTTGAATGGTCGAAACTAGTATTATTCATAACTGAAAAATACATCTTAGTTCTTATGTTACGATAATAGTTTTGATGAAATGTATATCCTCAATGCATAAAGTGATAGACAATACTTATGAAACTTTGCAGTTTGCATAGAATCAAGCTTGTTATCTGCCTCGTAGAATTTAATCATGAAAAAGGCTGCGCACACGTAATGTGTTCGCCTTTCACTAACTACTGTATAAAAATGGCTGTAAATAAAAACGATACTAGTAATAGCTGATAAGCCAACCCATCACTATTCAGTTATGCGTAATACTAAGTTCGACCATTCTACATAATGAATCGGCATGCCCTTTTAAGCCATAAGAAGAACAAAGCTACATGTTTCACAGTTAAAACTCAAATTTATGTACATGTAAAAGTAAAATATCTTAATGGCATACTTTTTGGTAACATGTAAGGCGTGAAATTGTCCAGTCACTTGTAAACACAGTTTTTGTTTTAACAGGTGAATCCGTACATCATGACAATACAGTACCAGTCAGAAGAAGTGGTATTTTTAGGCGCACCTTTATTGCGATATTGAGCGTGCTTAATTTAGAAAAAGGCGTGATTATAGCACACTACCAAAAATCTGTCGCGCTTATTATTGCAATATTGAACGCAAAATATTGTGATAATAAGCGCGCTACATTTCATACAGACCCGATAGTGTTATATTTATATTAGATAAATAATGTGCATATAGTGTACATATAGTGTACATATAGCATTTACAACTATAATTATATACATATCTAAAACATTGTCTCTATTTATACAATAAACAATATAGAAGAAGCAATAATTTGATTTAAATGTCACAAGTTTGAGCGCAAGATGTCGCAATATTAAGCGCAAAATATTGAGATATTAAGCGAAAAATATTGCAATAATATCACAAGCGAAATCCTTATAAGCGTTTCCACTTGCAATATTATTGCGATATTGGGCGCGAAAATAGCATGGTTAATATACATGTACCACTTCTTTTGAATGATACTGTATATCAATAACAGCTAGTTGGGATTGGAACCTTCAATACAACAGCCGATCCCATAATAACTGTGCGCAATGACTTGGCGACAATGTTCTCATGCAGTCGCACATTTTCCATTAAATTTTAAAGCATGATGCATCAAACTGTATACTGCTGATATAACGACACTTAGGTAGCAGTACACGATTTCACGGGTTGTAGGGGTCTGAAAAATAGAAATATAAGTATCTGGGGGCATAACAGCCAGTGTAGCCTGTGTTAACTGTGTCATTACTGGTTTGAAGGTTTATTTATTTTACAAAACTGGGAAAGTTCTCAAAAAAGTGACAAATTTGGATACGCAACAGGGTTTTCGTATTCAGTGAAGGCCAACTCTGTGTATTGGTTACAGGAAAATAGCCCGATTTCTCTCCACTGAATTATGTTATCTGGGATCGCAAGACTTTTTTTTTCAAATTGATACGATAACTTTTTTTCTATTTCAAATATTTCTCAGCTCTAACATAGCTCTATCAGGTGGAAGAATCTTATTTACTGACATTCGCTCTATCATGGCCTGTTTTTGGGTTGAAAATGGCCAATTTGAGTAAAAAAATGGGTAAAATTGAGCGTTTCGTGTGTGCAAACCAAGGGGCATAACTCAATAACAAATTGTACGAAGAACCTAAAGTACAGATAAATGATATTAAACCTAAAATTTCTGTCGAAATTGAAACATGCTTGATGGGATCTATGCCAACGATAATGGCTCAGCATTGATTTGAAGTATAATACCCCCTCCCAGGTTGGCAAAATTGCTGGAAATCGTGTATTGCTACCTTAGTATCAATATCAGTGAGTCAGCCAAAGATAGTTTGATAAGAACATCCAACCAATAGTGTATTCCCGGTAATTAGTCGTAATAACTTGACGATAACATGGCGAATGATGACTATGTCTCATATCCACACGTTTCAATGAAAATTGATGAACACGGGATGAATTGGTCCGTGTAATTGTGAAGTTGGAATAGTAGATATGTGATCATCCGTCACTGTGCGGCGTCAGTTCATTATTTACGTGTTGTATTTTGACATTGAAGCTCTTGTGAATTGTACCTGTATCATCTTGTGTCCGCAAATGTGCCAGTGTTTTGATACTATGATACTAAGTCACAACACTGTCAATTTCAACATCAGCCCGGAGTCGAATGAAGTCAGACCCTGGATCATGCCATGAATCGATTCCCTCGAATTTAGTGAAAATTGTCAATGATTAAGCCCGTTTTCGCAGAATTCAAACTTGTCCGGTTATCAAAGGAACCGAAATCAGACCGTCTTAACAACTGTCCACAATCGAACAGGTAACAGTCTCGGTCACGAAACCAAGCCCGGAATGAACTTGGAGTACCGTACTCGTCCACAATGACACTGCGAATAACGTTCACCACACCGTATGTACATGTAGCCTTGTAGGAGTCATCAGGCACAACTATAATTTTGGCAGCAAATATTTCAGCCGCCGTTCTTTCACATGTAGAATAAAGGTTCAAGCTATTATTGACAAATTGTCCACTTGTTGAAAGCAGAATTAGTTCAACAATGAATGCTTTCGCAGATTATTTTCATATCCGCTCTCCCAATACGCCATGGTTGTTATTTATGTAATATATCGTTTCTTTTAGTTCGTTCGACGTCTATATCACGTTAGATTGCAGTGATTTTATCGAAATAAAAATGTCAGCTTAAATCCGCCACGTTTAAAACCGGTGATTTGCAAAAACATTGGTAACTTTTATTGGGAAGATTAGGTACACATAAATCATGTGACCTCACCGGTGTACGATAAAATATGTTAAATACAGGATAAAGATTATTATTGTTAATCGTGAATGACATTATCGTTGTTGTTAATATAATTCATGGTTCAGGTTAATACTGTTATGATATGTGTTTATATATATATGCATGTTTATGTTTGTAATCTCATATCCCGTGAGGGGTCGTAGATTTAATAATATTATATTCTATTCTATTCTACCATTGTAAACTATATAGTTCAACTCGTACCTGTACATACTATCTTCACCATAGTAACAGTACAACCACGAAACAGTTGTATTTATCTTTGCTTAGTTAAACAATAGGTAATGATACCTGATATATGGCGAACTACTTGGCCAATGGTCAAATTGGTAACTTGAAAAGGAAAACATATATCGGGCACCACCAAAGTAACGACATGATGATTGTCAAACTATCATGGTGAAATACCATGTTGAAATTTCTATCACCATGCTCGTACCATGGTAAATATGGTACCAATATGGTGTTACCATGGTTCAACCATGGTAAGTTAACATGGTGAAATGGTATATCACTGTAACACCATGGTGATTTTCAAACTATCATGGTGAAATACCAGGGTGAAATTTATATTACTATGTTCGTGCCATGGTAAATATGGTACCAATATGGTGTTACCATGGTTCAACCATGGTAAGTTAACATGGTGAAATGGTCTATCACTGTAACACCATGGTCATTTTCAAATTATCGTGGTGAAATACCATGGTGAAATTTGTATTACTATGTTCGTGCCTTGGTAAATATGCTACCATCATGGTATTACCATGGTATTACCATGGTGGATTTTTATATGGGATATAATATGGTCGCCGATAAATATACTATTTAATTTTTACGGCATGACTTTGAATCACGAAAATATTTAATTTAGACAATTTTCATGGGCACATCAAATAACGGTATGGGACCGTCAAACTGATGAAACGGTATGTGACCGTCGATTATGACGGCCAGAAACCGTCGATAATTTCTAACAGTGTAGGTTGCCTCAAGAGAACCGTTATTACTGATATACTATCAAATTGCGATAGAGAGTAGGACAGCATTTCTCGTTGACCACTGTATACATGTAGTTTACATTCAAAAAAGAAGTGTTGTTTATTTTCGGCCGGGTATCCACAGGCACACATAGGCGATTGGGCAATATGATTCAAGTATTTATCGCCGTTTCAATGTATTATGATGGTATTGCACGTACACCTAAATAAACTCCCTGTTGCAAATATATTGTGTCGCAACTGCTCCTATACTTATGAGAGGTATTCGCTTCCTTGATAATTCTCAAAGAGCATATCCGATCGGCACATTTGCCTTTAAAGGGGTAATGTACATGTACACTAAATCTGACGATTTGTGGGACCATCTCCTTTTATACTCAACATAACATATCCAAGAAATGAATTAATTTGAGCCATGGATTAGTGTAAAATACACACACGTGCTCTATGAACGATAAACACACCATGATAATTCCAATGAAAATGAGTTTATTACTCGAGTCATAAACTCATTTTTATTAAAACTGCCATGTTGTTTGAATCGTAGATATAGCATATGAGTGTATTGCTGCACTACTCCATTGGTCGAATAAATCATTTGTTGCATATATTCTGTTGAGTATAAAAGGAGATGGTCCAATACGTGACTGGGTTTAGGATAGGCATACAGCCCCCTTTAAAGAATCATAGTGATTTGACATCAAATAATTCAGAATTTCCTAAGCATCCTTCGTATCACATATGAATCGCAAAATCAACAAACAATCTGTAAGTAATTACGACGAAAGAACGCTCTTTATTATCTGCCGCTTTTACGTGGCGAAAACACGACGCTCTTTATGTGCGACGATCATTTGTATTTATGCCGGACCTTCTCGTTTAAAGCCACATGGCGATATGCGCTCCAAAAATACATCTACATGTAATAATGTTCGCCTTTGAGATTTCTTGGTATCGAAATAGGTTGATAAATACATTAACTACCTTTCCACGAGCATTATGTCTCAGAAAGACGGATTGAAGTCATAATAAATGCCGCTCTGAACACGGTGTTTGGGTCCCAAACAAAAACAGCCATTTGCACGGGGTGGAACAGAAAAGAGCGTTCCTTATTTATCTATTCCTGACATGGTAGAAATAAAGAGGGTTTTAACTTATGTGCGAAAAATTGATTTTAAAAAATGGAAAATGAGCCATGTCCGTTTAAAATTCGATATCTGGCAATAGAAGACCTACATAATGTTATGCAGTTTACTAATTGTATTGTATGACATCGGATAGTTTTTTAATTAATTTAACATGCAGGTGACAATACTATAAACTTAGACAAGTGTAATTTACAAGACGGTAAAATTCAGCCTGTTCTCCCGAAAAACCGCACATTATCTGTTATATTGTAACTTATTTTAGGTAGATAATCTGCTTACGATAGCTTCATTTTGAATCGGTGATGTGCTGAAACTGAGAGCATTTTAATCACATTATAGACTCATAATGAGTCAATTCTAAGCAGATTATGTGCGGACAATGACACAAATAAGCCAAATTATGTTCAGACGCTCTTTAACATGTGTTATAACTACCCGCGCTCTACTCACACAATAGGCTTCCGTAAAAATCAGTAGAAATCCCGATATGGTTACACGAACGTTTTCGGTGTTCATCAGGCAATAACCGAAGCTGACTCTTCATAAAACAGTGGTGAACGAGTACGTCACTTCAAGAGGAAAATATGCACGCCCTCGCTGCGTGGTGTCCACTTCACCAAAAAGCAATGAACCACCTGCGTCACTTCAACCGGATCGCGTGCATGCGCTCGCTGCGTGTTGTTATGGGGAGGCTGTGTTTCCGGTTATGATGTTTGAAATTTTACCCAACATATTCTGGTTTAAGCTTTGTTTATTTATCCACCATATATATAATAGTTACATAATATACATTGAACAAGGGAATACACAAGGAATTGATATAATGGATATAGTAATCTATATCTATATTTGCGAATGTCTGTCTGTCTGTCTGTCTGTCTGTGTTCTATAGAAATTCACAGGGGACCATCTAGATGATGCCAAAGGGGTCTACTAGGAGTAGCTTTTTACGAGAAAGATAATGGTCGGGGTTAGAATTTTCTAAAGTGACGCCGTTGTTGTCAGGGGCAGAAAAAGGGGAGGGGCAGAAAAAAAATTTGTCGCCGATTTCCACCAAACTTATATATAATCATCCCCATAATATGAGGAATCTAATGGGGTGGTTTAAGTATGGCAAAAGTCGCGCCGTTCGCGTCAGGGGTGCCCGGAAGGGGGGGGGGGCAGATTTTGTTTTCTGTCGCTGATTGCCACGAAACTTACATATAATCATCCCCATTATATGAAGAATCCAACGGTGTGGTTTAAATATGTCAAAAGTGGCGTCGTTTGAGTCAAGGATGAACGGAAGGGGAGAGGGGCACCAAAATTGATAAAACTAATTTTAGCGCCGATTTCCACCAAATTGATATATATTCTTCTTCGTGATACAAGGAATCTAATTGTGCGATTTAACAACGCCAAATTGTTGTTTTTGGATGAGAGATTGGGAGAGGTGGGCACTAAATTTGATAATAAGTCGCCGATTGCCACCACACTTATACAAATCATCCCCATGTTATGAGGAGTCTAATGGTGTGGCTTTTATCTGTCAAATATGGCCTCATTCGTGTCAGGGTTGCAGTGAAAGGGACAGGGGCACCAAAATTGATGCACAATTTTTTTAGCGCCAATTTCCACCAAATTGATACACGTTCTTATCCATGATAAGAGGAATCTAATCGTGATTTAAAGACGCCTTAGTGGTGATGTTTGGGTGAGAGATGGAGAGGGGAGGGATTGGCACCAAATTTGATAAAAAAAATAGTTTAGTCGCCGATTATCACCAAACTTATAAACAATCATCTCCATGATATCAGGAGTGTAATCGTGTGGTTTAAGGATGTCACAAGTGTATAGAGATGAGAGGGACACAACAAATTATATCTATATGTTTAGTGCCGATTTCCACCAGATTGATACATATTCTTCTCCGTGATTTTACGAGGAATCTTATTGTGTGGTTTAGATACACCAAATCGGTGCCCTATGGGTGAGAGATATGGGGACCTTAAATTTGATACGAACTTGTATACTCGCCAATTTTCACCAATTTCATATATATGCATCTCTAATCTCTATTGAGTCTTAATGTGTGCAGCTTGAGTCCGAAATAGGGACAGGAGGGTCACCAAAACTGATACAAAATATTTTAGTACCATCAAATTCAGACACGTTCTTCTCAAATGATACAAGAAATAAAATCGTGCTGTCTGTCTGTCTTTTTGTCTGTCTGTGTGCGTTCTATATATAACTTCACGCGGTACAATCGAGGTGGCACCAAGGCGTTCTAAGAGGGGTAACTTTTTACAAGGAAGATAATGGTGAGGGTTAAAATTTTCTAAAACGACGCTGTTGTTGGGAGGAGGGGAAATTAAAAATATATGGTGAAATAGTTTTGTCGCTGATTTCCGCCAAACGAATACATAATCACCTTCGCAACATGGCGTTGTTCGAGTCAGCGTTGCATCAACAATTTATTTAATAAACCAAATTCCACCAAATTAATACACGTTTTTCTCTAATGATATACCATGAATTAAATAACATTTGGTGTCGTTTGCGTCACGGATGGCGAGCGGATATGCACTATCATTGATAAGATTGCTATTCGCCGATATCCACATATAAGTTATATACAGTCACCAGGCCATCTCCATATCATTTTAAGTAGTTGGGCGTTCACATTTCACAATCCCGACATATGGTGACCCACATAAGTCACTTGAACAATTATATCTTCTTAACAGTCATATTTATATGGGAATGGCAATCAAGGCATTCACACAATGAGCTAGCAAAAAGAGATAACTAGAAGAAGCATTAAACGTATATTTATCATTCTATTGAAGAGATACATATATTCGTGCAAACTAAGAGACCTCGAACCGTCAGAGGATTGCATATATATAATAACAAAATTTAGTCTGTTCCATTCAATACAGTTTCCACAAAAAGTTACAATTTGTCAAGAGATATGGAAGGCCTGTTCAAAAATAGTGGTCACAGTGTGCAGTCAAATATAGTTTCTTCTGATATACAAGAAAATGCAGTTAGTAGCACAAGACTTTTCAGGATCCTACCAATACTGACATCTGACAAGGGTTTTAGAACAGACTCATCGACTGACACATAAACAACTCAAAATATCGCTGTGCCTGGCACATGTAGCTGATATATTTGCGCAGCAACATTTCGTTTAAACTAAGAATATTTAGCCAATATATAGCACCATGAACAGAGGAGCACCTGGAAATTTCTTTGAAACATCTGTATCTTCGTGGAGATATGATAGCCAGGTGTCCTCGATATCTTAGTCCAACCCACTAGATTGATTGATACATCTCAATATGTAAAACCCAATTATCATCTTTTATCGAACTAATGTGTTTATGATGGTCATGTATCATATTATAACGTCTAATGTATACGCAGTTGTAAACAAATAAGTACTTCATTATTGGTGGAACGGATTAATCGCGATAAACAGAATGACAATTGACAAGCTGAGCCACTACTTATATTCCATGACTGTAATAATCATGAGTATACAATTTATGAGAAAACGTATAACACTTTAAGCAAGAGCATTCTCTATTCTCAACAAATATCCACAGCATACATTAACCTGGGCAACGCCGGGTAACCCTGCTAGTATTATATATAATAATATATTCAAGTCCAGGAATTTTCACTAATCGACCCACACTGATATTTTTCTTTTAGACGTGCCTGCCGAATTGAGTTATTCCTCTTTACGCACACCGGCTTTGTGGATTCAAGTGATCGGCCGAGTGCCATGTGATCAAAGGCCATAATAAAAGTATGTTCTGGTGATCTTACGGGATGAAGAGGGGGGATATTATCGAATTCCCAAATATCCAACGAAACAGGGTATGCTTGTCTCCGTTGTAATTCAGTCCACCATCAGGTTTGAAAGAAACTGCACTAAATGCATAATATATTCTATGAAGTAAGACATTCTATGAAGTAAGATATTCTTTTTTCGGTGATAGAATTTCTATATATATGTTCCATCGGTTTACTCTGGATAACGCCCGATCAACTTCCTGTCAACTATATCTAAACAGTGCATTATCTAATATATTCAAGGCTCACATATATAAGAGAATGCACTGGCACAGGATATTTAGTGATGCACCAGTGCAGCTCCCTTCATGAAAGTGTTAAGGATATAGAAATAAACAGACGCTTTTTAGTGTCTATTTATAGGTGCTCAAGGCCTTCGAAGAGGGTTCATGGGAAATAACATAAATGTCTTTAGTTGATGGCTTTATTCTTATTTTCACTAATAATAAGTCTCCAATAATGAGATTTTGCATGTCAAAACCATTATTATGTAACATTTCTGTGGAAGATACCAAAGTTTAATCAAGTCTTTAGAGCAAACATTGTAAAAGGTCAACGCATTGAAAAATATCTTTAAAATCATTTTCAGACTAAAATATTTTAACCTACTACAAAATTAGAGATGTTTGTAAACAACTTTCCGGTCGTCTCGAATACGCGACTCCTGACTGTGCTACATTCAAAATTTGTTCTCCAATTAGCGGCCGGTGCTGGTGAGTCGAAAACTAAAGCAACTCTTGACCAATCAGAATGTGTGTTTTTGCGACAAATATTCGATTGAATTACATTAAATAATAAACAGCGACAAAATGAGGTATCATCATCGGATGATGACGATGTTGCTCAGTTGGTAAGGTGCATGGTGCATTAACCTTTTCTGTACTAAATGGATTCTCCGATCAGTTATAAATGTATACATTGGAATGGTCTATTATGCATTTAGAGGGATGTCCAGGAGATGTAATTAGACGACGGACAGAAGAAAAGATAATACACGTGCAGAAGGAATTCTATTAAAGATACGGGCGGCGTTGGCGGTGGGTATGCTGTTAAAATATTCAACTCCGTCAAAAACCGCCATAAACTGAAGGAATAGTAAGATATAGACAGACTTTGTTCTTATGTCAATAAGAAATATGGCATAAACAGTATGTTATTGTCAATTTTTCCCCCATTGTTATGTAAATAAATGCAAAAAACGTTACGTTTCCTGGCTTTTGTTTAGATCCGGATATGGTAAACATAAAGAGCGTTATTTGTTACTTTTTCCTGATATGGAAATAATAAAGAGCGTTATATATGTGTTATAACTACCCGCGCTCTACTCACACAATAGGCTTCCGTAAAAATCAGTAGAAATCCCGATATGGTTACACGAACGTTTTCGGTGTTCATCAGGCAATAACCGAAGCTGACTCTTCATAAAACAGTGGTGAACGAGTACGTCACTTCAAGAGGAAAATATGCACGCCCTCGCTGCGTGGTGTCCACTTCACCAAAAAGCAATGAACCACCTGCGTCACTTCAACCGGATCGCGTGCATGCGCTCGCTGCGTGTTGTTATGGGGAGGCTGTGTTTCCGGTTATGATGTTTGAAATTTTACCCAACATATTCTGGTTTAAGCTTTGTTTATTTATCCACCATATATATAATAGTTACATAATATACATTGAACAAGGGAATACACAAGGAATTGATATAATGGATATAGTAATATGTGATATATCTGGAAGAAAGGGAGAACGACAGTAAGCACATTGCTTTTCGGGTGTCGTTCTCCACATGTATCATCAAGGGCCCCTGTATAATATTTTTATAAATCATCATGGAATTTGACGTTAGTGTCGGGACCGGACAGTAGATAGATAATTCGGATATTACATGGGTCCTGGGATTTTTTGGTTATAGAGAATAAGAAGAGAATTTAAGATAAGAAGACAAAGATGGAGGGGGTGGTGGAGGGAGTGGAATGGAACGGATTTTTCGTTTTATTACATGTTAGGTATGATGCTCTAAGATGCTGCTAACCGATTTATAATTAAGCAACTAAAATCGTTGTGTGTGGATAATAATTGTTTGGAATTCTTCAAAAATAGTTAGATTCAACATATTCTCGCGCAAATGCGCACACAATCGACCTGTAATGTGAGATAGATACTAAATGTGATTATTTGATTCTGATATAGGCAGATAATGAATCATCTCAGTTATTTCGTTTTGTAACGCTGACCACAGTGATAATACATGTTAAATAACTCAAAAAAAATTAAATTGTCACAAGTATTAAAAATACTGATATCACATTCTTGACTCAGATTAAAACTGAGACGGTAAGAATAGAAGGAATTGGTATATAATCCTATACCGCTTCTATCAATACTGTGTGAAGACATAGATGATCTTCAATTCGTCGCAATTCTATAGGAAATTTATTAACTGAATCGAATCGAATTGAATCGCATAGAATTGCGACGAATTTGAGATTCATTTTATTTCATTTCAGCAAGGAAAAATGATCTCGACACGGCTGGGGTTAATCACAATTAATAATTGTTTCCTTGTGGTTTAAACAATATTTATTTTAACCTCAAATAAACATATATATATATATATATATATATATATATAATATTCGATGACAAATTGTGATATCATGGCATGATATAAGAAGAATAGTTCAGGATGAAGAGGATCTAACAACAGTCATTGCTTATGTTGAGTTAACCCTAGCCGTGTCGACATCGTTCAGTTATTTATGGTGAAATATGTTATGGTTAAAAAAAATCAAACAGTTCATGTAATTGACCGTATTCTTTGTGTAGTTCAAAATGAACAAATACTGAAATATTTGGCAATGTTGATTTGAATCTGCTGTTAAGGTCAATAGATAAATCGTCACCCCGTGTCTGTTCACGTAGAACGGGTTTTCACCTACCCTCAGCCAGCCGTATCGGCGTATCCCATTCGTCATTCGGCGTCATGGGATACAACTGGTTTCGGGTAGGTAAACCCCGTACTGTGTTAACATATACGGGGTAACAAATAGTATGTAGAGTAATGCCCTAAATAATGGACTCCTTAACAACAGCAGAATTATGGGTAATTTTTCAGGATTTAATCGGAAATATGGCTAGTTGCCATTCATCGGAAAGCTCTCATTGAGAGCTTTCCGATGAATGGCAACACGCTATATTTCCGACTAAATCCTGAAAAATTACACATTAATCTGCTTTGGTTAAGGAGTCGATTATATAGATAATTACTGTAGTAAGGGTCATGGCTCACCTCAACGAACACTTTCTTTCCGTCACACCAGAACATGTCGATCCCAGTATATGTTGAAGCGTATTCCATCAGGGTGCAAGATCTACTATCCACGTCGAAACTGCTGAGGTCACACCCCAATGTTCGACTGCACAGAACATCGCAGCGCAAGACGTTCATAACCTGCAGCGTTACTACTTCGATGACACGGGTTTCATCGTCCCATTTGCGATCCAGTGATGGCAAGTGATAACCTTCGGCTGCCATAATATGAACAGCAACTACCAAAGCTACATGTCGTAGATAAGCACCCAGCAGCAACATCTCGGTTGTATGTCAGATGGTGGCAATGGGTGTCGCTTACGTTTTACATGTTGTAAACAGATAGTCCTGTCATAAAGTTTCTTTATATAAACCACTCGATTGGACCGTTAGTGCGAAAATGTTTACAATCTCATTGATATTGATTAGAGCGAGTGACCGAAACGAACACTTTTTTTTATGTCAGCTAAAACAGACAACAGTGGGAATAATTCAACAAAATCTCCAAGAGTTCAGTAGATCGCATCACATAATTTAACTTTTAAGTCGTTTCATACGATTGTCCCACATTCGAGTGAATATGATCGACACAGGTCATGATGCATGGTCATGCGCCAAAGCGTGTGTGTGTGTTTGTATTTCAGTATCTAGGGGGTGTTGGTATAATTATATTATCAAATTAGCTTTTAACGGCGTGTTGGCTCACTGAAAAACAAACTCATGTTCCTTTTGTTCATGGTTAAATAAAATATAATATAATATAATATGTTCCTTTTGTTCATGGTTAAATAAAATATAATATAATATAATATGTTCCTTTTGTTCATGGTTAAATAAAATAGAATATGATATGATCTGTTCCTTTTGTTCATGGTTAAATAAAATAGAATATGATATGATCTGATATTAGGTTAAGTGAATGATGATATCATTCTGTAGATTTGTTACGATGCTACTTTTCTCGCGGCAGTGAATCCAACGGATGGTCATCTGGTCCGGCAAACACGGTGCTGATCAAAAGGTCATTGCGAGCATTGAAGAGGCGTTTATCAGGACTATTAATCCCAATTATAGCTACAATGGCTATATGTAGCTATTGCAGGTACATTTCACTATCGCAAAATAATATTTTACCAATTTGCATTGCACGCAAGCATTACCGCGAGCTGTGGCAACTAAGGGTGAGGGGTATTATGTTACAACTTATGACACCACTGCCGTTGACATTTCGGTTGCACCAGCTTGCGGAATATCCGATATGCATTGGTAAGCACATGCATCTGTTTAGAAATTGGTTATGCTATGTTATATTGGACTCAGATCCCTCGACATATGAACTATCTGTCTTCTATATAGGAAACAGTAACAATGTTTGAATATTTTGTTCGTGACCGAGACAAATGTGATTATTATACGCCCAACAGTGAATTATAGAAAAAAACGTGTTTAGATAAATATCGATATCACCCAGAAGGGGATATAGAAGAATATACTTTCACACTCGCTTGTGCGTGCGACGATTCACTTGCGAGTACCAATACTGTTTCCGGTTTGTACTATTGAAGAAGGTCAACTTGAAAGAACCCATTGTAATATTCTAAATAATATTATATTCACTGATACAGTTATAATTAAAATCTATTTTATTTTGAAATTCGACATATTTATGGCGGAAATAAAGGGAAGAATACGGGAACTATATTTTTATATTCTGCGGATGGTGAAGTAGCATTGTGAGAACAGGCATCGATCAGCTAATGGCTTCAAAAATTATGCATCGATTGAAGACGATTGTGATATCATTTAACGTCGTAAGTGGTGAATTTATTTGGAAATGCGTATAATAAAAAGAATATCTACAGTCAGATGCTCGTAGCCCGTTTATATATAACCATGGGTATATGCCAGATATAACCGTACACAAAAAACGCCGTTCTTTTCACCGTGTATTTATCCATGGTGTGCGTGCCTGTGGTTGTCCGTAACATGGTGCCCGGTGTTATTGCTTTGAAAGGTAATCATGTTCGACTGGTGTTGTCAGATTGGTAATTTAGATTAGCGGTTTCTATGTCTTGTCTGGTCACATTTACTGTTTGAACTTTGTCTGAAATAGACGCACTTTTTATACTAGAATTTGCGCAACAGGAGCGCAGGGAAATCGCACGTCGAGTTGGTTTAAGGGTTTTTAGAAAAAAGTATTTATATGATATAGACAGAGACGTGGCGACAGGGGTGGGGTTGGAATGTCTCACCCACCAACTTTGGTCAAAATGTTCAACAGTTGGAAATTTCATACCTGCCAAAACATTAGTTGGAAATTTCACACCAACATTAAGTTGAAAATGTTCTTGTAGTTTGTTTTTCAAACAATTTATTTGCATATTTTCCTATTTTTGATAAATATTTTGGACTGAAATGGTCATCAGTCGAAAATTTCCAACCTTAGGAGGGTGACAGGTTGGAAATTTCCAACACTTGGACAGTTTGTGTCCTGGTCCCTCCCCCGTGGCCAGTCAAAAAACTGCTTGTTAATTTAAGAAAACAATATTGTCATGCATTTTGTAAATATTGTCATTTGGAATTGTCATCAGTTGAAATTTTCCAACCTAAGTGGGGGTGTCAGGTTTGAAATGTCCAACTCTAGGAAGGTTTGAGGCTAGTCTAGATGCTAGGATTTTGAGATTTTCTTGTTCAGATTAAAAAATATTTGCCGACTATCGTTGTCATTGTCCATTCCCCCGTGGCCAATACAAAACTGCAAAACAATATTTTACTTCATTTGGTCAAACTTGTGGACTGAAATAGTCATCAGTTGGAGAGTGTTCCAACCTGAGGGGGGGGGGGGGGGGTATGAGGTTTGAAATTTCCAACACCAGGAAAGGTTCAGTTGGGGCCAGTCTAGATGCATGCTAGGATTTAATATTTTCTTTTATAGTTTTAAAAATTTTCTCACACCGGGCCGAAGAACCATGGTCAACCCGGTGTGTCCCCGCCTCTTGCCCGTAGCCGTGGGCATTTGTCTGGAGTTAGACCATTAGATGTTATGATTTATGTAATTGTTCAGGTTAAACTATCTGAATTTTCAAACCTGGAATATAGTTTTTTTTAAATATATATAGGATATTAGGCGTGAGCACTGATGTAAGGGTGATGGCGCAAATGGAATTTTTGTTTGGGGTGATTCTGATTCAAGGGGGTGCAGTTGGAATTTCCCATGGTGGACACCCCCTAACGGAAACCATATAGCCACGCCCCTGGATATAGAGAGGCAAACAGAACGATACCATATATATACAATATGCGGTTGCATCTAATTTGGATTTATTGGGATGTCTTTAGTGCACTTTTGTGGTTACGAGAGCTCATTTCCCCCTGATTTCTGTTCAATATGTGGTCTTCTTCTTTAAAAGTTTTATATTATTTCAAACAGGGGTGGCACCAGGATATCCCCGACAGGGGGGGGCGGGCTTTAGCTGCCGGGTTGACAATTACATAACTCACCGACGGGGGGATGGCTATGACTCCCCGACAGGGCTGGGATGTAGCCCCTGACCCCCCCCCCCCCGGTGCCACCCAACATAACTTAGTATCGATTATTTAGAATGAGGTGTCAAGTAGGGACTTGTCGACAGGGGTGGTTATGCAGAGGTCTTACCCCCAATTGTAGTCATACCTAATACCCCGAGCAAAATTAATTGGAAAATTCACACCAAAATTAGGTTGGAATTGTTCTCGTAGTTTGATTTTCCAACACTTTCTTAGTGACGAAGTCGTTGTTTTTAGACCAACATTTGCATATTTCCCTTTCATTTGCAAAATTATGGACTCAAATGGCCATCAGTTGGCAATTTTTAAACCTATGGGTTAGTGTCAGGTTAATAATTTCCCAGAATTTGAAAACTTGAGGCCGGTCTATGCTATAGGATTGTCAAATGTTCATGTTCATATTTCAAAAATGTTCTCACATCGGGCCTAACCATCGGCCGACCCGTGTGTTTTGTGTCCTTGCCAGTAGTTAATTAATTTAAGAAAAATAGATCGGGGTGTAAATTTGTGTGGTGTTATACCAATAGATGTTAAGATGTTTTAATCTCATACTGGGCCGATCCATCTTTTTCACCCCCCCCCCCCCGCACGACAAGTGGCCACAATATTACTGGTTCATTTGGAATAGTCTACCATCTGGTAATCTGTGAGGGAACATTTGGGGAAAATCAAAGGGGGGGGGGGTGCAAATTGATTTACGCAAACTTATGAGTTTGGTGTGGTTCAATGGGGTGGGGTGCAGTTGGAAATTCCAAGGTGGAGACCACCCCAACGAAAACCCTCTAACCAAGTCTCGAGTGCCAAATATCCCACACTCAACCAGGGGTGCCTCTCGCAACTTTAGTTTCTGCCCTCGGCATAGGCTTATTTGTTTCTTATGCGAGAATACACTTCACCGGCGGCAATGTATTAACCATACTCTGAAATAAAACGCTTCCGTGACGATCACACGATAAAGTCGTGCTGCAAGTAAGACGATAATTGTGTTGTAGAAATGATACGGAAGACCGATTGTCAAAAAATTCAACATCAAAATACACAGGGCAAGACTTATCGATCCAAACTGTGGAGTGTGTTTTCGTTGTGTATTTTTCGCATATACCCATGGTTATATATAAACGGGCTACGAGCATCTGACTGCTAGTGTTTTTTTTAGTGGATACCGAAAAATAACTCGCAAGCCGCTCGCGAAAATAAACATTTGTCTGGCTCACTCATGACATATTTTTCGATATCCACTCAATTAACACTAGATATTGTTTTTATTATACGCATTTCCAAAGAAATTAACCATTTACGACATTAAATGATCTCACAATCGTCTTCAATCGATGCATAATTTTTGAAGCCATCAGCGGATCGCTACCTGTTCACGCAATGCTACTTCACCATCCGTATTCTTCCCTTTATCCCCCCCCCATATGTCGAATTTCAACATAAAATAGATTTTTTATTATAAATGTAATATCAGTGAATATAATATAAATTAGAATATCACAATGGGTTCTTTCACTTTGTCCTTCTTCAACAGTACAAACCGGAAACAGTATTGGTACACGCAAGTGAATCGGTCGCACGCGCGAGCTAGTGTGAAAGTATATTATTCTATATCCCCTTCTGGGTGATATCGATGTTTATCTAAACGCGTTTTTTTCTATAATTCACTGTTGAGCGTATAATAAACAATGTTTATTTACTAAGAAAGAGTATAATCAAACTATGTTCGTGAATATTTAGATGATTGTTTCTTGGATTGGGTTATCTCTCTTCAACCAGACGCACCCATCACCAATAGCCATATATAGCTATAATAGCTACATATAGCTATGTAGCCATATTTGGGAATTGCCAGGCCTGTTTATGAGAGTTTGTTTCCTCTGGATAATTAAAATTTTCATTTGAATCGTTAAAGGTTTAAGGAGCCGCCCCATTTCTAACTATCAATTTGAAGGGGAAAATTATTATACTCCACATCTACTCCACAACAGTTATCAATTGAAAGTTGTAATTTAATGTGAAAAATATACTAAATCAAAATATATATTACAAAATTCTAAAAATTGCGAAATCGTTTGACCCCACTAAGTGAACTAATGTTTGTTACATTATAAAGCCTGGTCGCTAATTGAAAAATAGCATGCTCACCGGAAAATAAGTTGTAAAACACATACAATGCGAGACGTTCAGTATAAGAAATGTGTAACTAACCTGGCATGACACCGCTTTCCATTTGAAAAAAAACTTCTAACGGCGATATAACTTTGGAATAAAACTACATTGCGTGAGTTCTACGTGTTCGCTGGGTGCGTTCGATCTGTCACCGAAAGGCTGAATGTTGCCGAAGAATGTTGGATTAAGTCGGGTCTTTTTGTAAACACAAACAAAGCAGGCCAGAATGCATAGTTACTTCTAGTTGCATGCCATATTATATGCCTACTTCAACATAAAGGTTTTAGTATAACACACCATTGTGACCTTAATACATCACTCTTTCTGATAATTATAGCATTCCGCGCTGATATGTAGGATACAGTTGGGAACGGTCTTGCTCTACCGAATTCACAATCTGGTTTACACCGAATGAAACCTGTTAGATTTTGGTAGGCGTGTCACTTCATTCCACGAATTATAGTTCCAACAGAGCCTAACAAAATACATATAATATGGCTAGCGCATGCATATATTGTGTTAACATTGCAATGCCAAAATGGTTAGTTACTCAACAAATGTTTCTTTGGTTTTAACTCTGCATATACTGAATACACATTGATTTGAGTCTTCTTTAGAAAATGTTCAAATAATATTTTTAACAACGTCATTGGACTTATTATCTGAGAATTTCCCATCAATTTACATAAATCCTTCTGAACATGTATTATTTGTCTGTCGTCGGCGTATATTACTTAAGGACCAAAGGAACAATAAACAATTCCTATGTATACTTTAAGAAATGACGGGCCGGATTAGATTAACCTGGTCGGAAATGGTCTAGGCCTCCGCCCCACTGCGAAGGGTAAGATTCCCCAATGTGGTCCCCTGTTTGTTGTGGGTGCACCCCGTGATGTGTGGTGTAGGAGTCCTGGTTCTACTAAAGCTACGTAGCACGCGAGGCATCGACCTGTGGACACAGCTTAGGTCATGGTCCACTTTGGTACTACGTCTTTTCAAGGCGGGTGGCTGAGTTGATCCATCTGTTGTACTGTTTTTCCTGAAGTCTGCAGTTGCGTGTGAGTTCTGTTTTTCATGTATAGTGTTTCTGTCTCTCTAATAGTCAGTACTTGGTTCTTGGCTTTTATCCGAATGTCAAGAGACCTTCTGTATTCTTTTCCGATAAATCGCAACAATACCTTGCTTGACAATTGAAATATGTCAAAACAATCAGGACTGGGTCAATAAGCGACTCTCTCCTGATTGAATGTTCAAGGAAAGTTCAATCTCACGATCTTGTGCAGTTAACATGTATTCCACAAAGATGTACCCATGAGCTGTGAATTGCTAGTGATACTCTGATGACGTAGGATTGGCTCTCTGTGTGCTGGCATCGTGAAACTTTATCGTAGAACGGGCAGCCGAGTACGAAACATGTGGAATTGATAGTCGAGTACCGGTACCAACTCTTGTCTTAGCATCTATATATGACAAATATTTCTCAGTCTTTCATCTTTGAATCTTGATATGAACGATCCATTGCAGCATGTTAACCTTGCCATTTTATTTTTGGTTTCGAACAATCCTTATAATCATGACAGGAAACATAGTGCACATAGGATTTCTTTACTTTTAAAATGTCCCTGACCATGACCATAAATATATATGCAGAATCCGACGTTAGAAACAACTTTAAATATTTCGACGTGAATCCTTGGTCATTTGAATTTATTAATAAGCTATTGTGTATTCTGCATATACTATTGTACTAATTTAATCGTTTATATTATATGTTTGCACACTAATCAGTTCTTGGATTTATATTCCTGACTGCTCTTGTGCACTTTTATGTGTACATAGCTCATTGTTTAGTCACACCCATAGTATGCTTTGTATACACGGTTTCTTCGCTACGACACAATTTGACTACCTGATTATGTTCCTATGTGTGAGATGGCATGTAACAATGTTTAACCCCAATCAATCAATCAGTCGGAAATTGTCAGAACAGTCAGATATGGTACATGGACCGTCAAATAGTCCCCCGACAAGTCATACCCCGGTTATTCAGAAGTGAGTGAAAGCTGTGTCTGAAACGAGCTATAGTATACCTTCCGATAAATATTTTTCGTGTACTTATTTTGAGTAACATTGAAATAGATTTGTAATAAATTAGACTTTAAAACGTGATTAATAACAACACAAGTGATACATGGTGTGACAGCGATTGTTATGGGTTTTCCCGAACATTTCTTATTCCAAAAATAGTGGTATGAATACGCCGAAAAAATTAAGAGCGTTTCCTATATGCTAACTCCTGATATGGTAAAAATCAGGACGCTGTACCACGTTACCAGCATTTGAAGGATCATTTGATGACACAAATTATGAATCCGACGACAACAATTGTCTTTCCTATAAAGTGCAGATACATAACGCCCACTTAATTGAACCGTAATCAACAAAATGGGAAATTATTTGAAGGTATTCTACATTAACTGTTAAAGTTTAAATGCTCACAAAAAGCTCTTCGAATCATAAATAAGATATAATTCCCATCCTGACCCATTGTTCAGGAAGAGTGGAATACTTAAGCTGAAAGCCTGTACAGTTTGCATACTACGATACTCATCTGTGATTGGAAGAATGGCATGCTTCAGCAACATAATACATATCCTCGTAAAAATAGGTTCAGATTGGGCCTAAATATTCACATTGGTTCACACTCGGGACTTATTTGGATCTGAAATAAACCCATATTGGACTACACCCGTTGGCTCGTGCGGGCCACTGAGAAAACACATAATAAAGACCTTTATTTGGTAAGTCGTGAGTTGGTTTATCCGTGTTATTTTCCAGCCTGCTCTCGTGGAAATAAGCACAGTACGGGCTTATTTCAGTCACAAGAAATAAGTTCATTATGAGCTTATTTCCACGAGAACATGCTGGCTTACAACATGACTGCAAGCAGTCTCTTTGAAAAACCAACGAAAATCCTATATCGGGTGTACGTCTCTAGAACTCTCTATTAAAATTAGGTTCTGTTTTAAGGGATTCCTCCCAATTCATTGGAGAGTGGCGCAGACACGCGCGATTTCATTGGTTTATGGCATAACATATCATTTCACATATCTGTGGTCAATGACGCTTTGACAATTTCCACAGGCATTGTCAATCTCAACTGCTGTTGGAAAACTGACTACAGTCGATATATCCATAATGATTTTACTCATCGCAATATAGGAGGCATCGTCTTCGAGTTTTTATCAGTCAACGATATTCATGACTGACTATTCTTTCGCATCTTGTTGTATTTATAATTATTTCTATATACTGCGATTCTCCAAACATTTACTACACCAGGAACACACTCCATATTTGGAAACGGTTTATTACGTCATGCTTGTAATGCCGCGTCGTCGTAGACATGAAATATAATGGACACATCTAGAGACGCACATCCGTTAGAATATTCGTCGGCTTTTCAAGGAGACTGCACTGCAAGATGTCCTTGATATCAGAATATGCGCTTTGAATTCACTAAAAAACGTCCCCATCATCAATATCTGCAATGCGTTGCCGAATTATATTAGGGATATATATTTACCATCGATCAAGTTTCTATAGAAATCTCATTCGACATTTTCTGATTACTTACTTAAGTGTAGAATGTGACAACCCATATTCCCCATTCGTCATCTCCGGTTTAAACCTGGTCTACGTAAACCTCTAGGTTTATACCGCCATTTGACAGCTAACTCTGTGGTTTAAACCCGCGAACGCAGGTCTAAGTGACGCATTCGCCATCTCTGGTCCAGCCATACCAGTGGTTTAGCAGTAGTTTCTCTGTAGCATCGATATAATTAATCGTACATTTCCTAATGCGGACCGCCGGGTTCTACCGACAGCTAATATCGATAATTACAACAGCGATTATATTTTTGATTGGAAATTTATAAGCGAGTATTCTTACCTGTAAAGTATGTGGGGATACGTTTTTTGCCCATTGCGATATCTGTGTTTGTTTTTTAACCTTATACCGGCAACTAAACCATATGATTAGACGGTTCAACTAAACACTCATTTAGGGATGTCAGATTTGAGATGACGAATCCGTTTTTTTTCTGAACGCGGTTTACGTTTGCGGCGATGTATCGATGAGATGAGCGTGGCGGCTTGTAACTATATGTTATTATCATGCCACAATTGATTCATTCTCACACGAGCGTGCATATGTCTTGTTCGCGATAATTAAGAGCGTGACAACAATCTGTATACTGACATGCTAGTGGTCTGCCTGGTATGTGGTAGTTTGATTATAAGCTCATCTCACAGACGACTCTGCTAGCCACTGAACGACCACAAACGCCCATTTAGACCCGGTTTGGCTGGACCATCAATGTAGGTTTAACTCGAATGTTTAAAGACACGGGCGGTGTTCGTTGCAGAAATATTTATATTTGTTCAAACAGAAGGAACACCAAAAGATGTACAGTTCCACTCACATGCCAAACATAATCAGTGCGTAAATAGTATATTGCCGTCAAGACGTACGATGGTGTACGTAAACAAGAGCCTGCTCGTCTTACAGAAGTTGTGCTTCTGTTACATAACTCATCGCAATTCTATTCGTTAATCACACAAAAATGATATAAACGCTCTTTATTATTTCCATATCAGGAAACTGTAACAAATAACGCTCTTTATGTTTACCATATCCGGATCTAAACAAAAGCCAGGAAACGTAACGTTTTTTGCTTTTGTTTACATAACAAAGGGGAAAAAATTGACAATAACATACTGTTTATGCCATATTTCTGATTGGCATAAGAACAAAGTCTGTCTATATATTACTATTCCTTCTGTTTATGGCGGTTTTTGACGGAGGTTAATATTTTAACAGCATACCCACCGCCAACGCCGCCCGTATCTTTAAGCTGGAGATAACGAATCTGACCATATTGTTCTGACTGTAAGTCAACGTACATTCAACATTAGTAATAATAGTAAAATAGTACAATATGTAGCCAAATTGGACACTTACAACTCTAACGGAATAATTCTACATAATTGAGGTATATAAATTAACAAATAGAGTTCTTAACTATCCACCACAATTCATGATACATTAAATTAACATGAAAATTCCAAAATATTCACATAATTCTTATGGTCCCTCATTTGCATCATAGCCTTGGAAATCTAGTAAGACTTTGAGAGATAGCAAGTATACTTGGATAGTCTGGGAGTAGAGTGGTGCTAATATGCCTCGGCAGTTAGACGACCAACATGGCCATGGCTTAATTCATCTGGATAATATAGATTTTCTATAGAAATATGTATGTATGTTTCCACCTGTACGTGTACTATACACTATCCAGATATTTATTAAAAAAGCAACACCAACCTAAGTTTCAGTATATTATATGCTAAAATCTCTTCAGAGTTGGCTGTAAACATAGAGCAATACGGTTGTGTGAATTGCACTCATTTTCGTGACATGAGGTAAAACCGCCATCTACTTCTCGCTTTTCATAATAAACTCGCGCAATAACAATAACCAGTTCACAAACCTGTGTTGTTCTATCTATTTATCGAACTACCTGATCGTTACTTCCAAAATATAATAGTTATGAAACCAGGGCCATAACTCTATCCCTCTATAGTAATTCTTAAAACGACTTCTCAAGAACCACCGGGCCTATTTAGCTTATATTTGGTTTGGAGGGTCCTTGTGTGAGTGGGGTTCCGATTTGTTCAAATGGGGTCGCTGGGGCATATTATAAATATATATTTTTGGAACTTCAAAACGGGCCATCTCCTAGTTAAAGGCACGGATGGCCTTCGTGGTGGATATGCTGTCAAAATGGTCATACCCTTTAAAACCACCATAACCAGAAAGAATATTAAGACATATACATATTTTGTTCTTATCCCAATCATAAATATCGCGTAAATAGTATTTTATTGTCAATTTCGTACGCTGTGTTATGTAGACAAAAGCCTGGTTCTGTAACATTTTTGGCTTTTGTGTACATAAAAAAGCGATGTTTATGATTGGTATAGAACAAAGTCTGTCTATATTTTAATATTCTTTCTGTTTATGGCAGTTTTAATGATGTGACTATTTTAAGAGCGATATTCACCTCGAAGGCTATCCGTGCATGGATTTAAAATAAATAGCACTACTTTTTCTTTTTCTTGACAGCATTATTTTTGAGCTGACGACCATATCTGCTTGAATCAGCACGGCCAACCATCATCATAGCTTTGTATATATGACCAAATGGTCAGGGGCTGCACCTGTATTTAGGCAGTGTTGGGGCAAATATAGTTCAGAGCGTCATACAACAAATGCGGATACTATGAGAGAATAAAATAGATATTTTTGCTGTGATCTGTTAAATCCTTGTCTGTTTTAAGTACAAAAGACAACGATTGACACGGAAGTTAAACCTTTATCGCGAAGTGCAATTTGGTGGTGTGTTGTGAAGAAATGGCAGTACTTTAGTGCGGTTCTGACCCAATATCTACGAATACACAAGTTTCAAGGCAGATTCCCTTTTACCAAAGTTACTCAAAATGCCAGTCTATCAGATTTAAAAGAAAACTCTGGACATGGGCATATACTAAAATGTATACAGGCTAACACGATTGCACTGGGTTCTTTGAAAAATATCTACACTGCGCTTTAACAACGCGAGCGATTCGCATTTACGACATATTTTTCATATCTAGGACATGTTTGTAGACTTTGGACGACGGTGTTGTGGTCAAACAATAAATTGCCGCCTTCACAAAGTACAGTAATGCCCTAAATAATCGACACCTTAACCACAGCAGAATTATAGGTAACTCTTCGGGATTTAGTTGGAAATGTGGCTTGTTGCCATTCACCGGAAAACTCTCACCGAGAGCTTTCCGATGAATGGCAACAATCCATATTTCCAACTAAATCCTGAAAAGTTACCCATAATTCTGCTGTGGTTAAAGAGTCGATTATTTAGGACATTACTGTACACATTCAATGCAAACAAAGTTATCATGTTTACGACAGGTGTCGACCTGGAGGTCTCCGTTTCTTAGTTTGAAGATACAGAATGAAGATACTGTTTGCAATTGAATTGTTACCGATAATTCCAACGTAAAACACATACTTTTGACCGAAGAGGACCGTATATACCTACCAGACTTGTCAGTCTGTGGACCGCTTACATGTACAGCCCAGAACTCTATATGTGATCCAAGTGACTCAGCAATATACAGGTTAGTAGTAATGTATGCGGTAATACAACGGGTCATGTTTGCGTTTTCTACCAGGAATAGTAGTCCGGGAGTTGAGAGGGTCGTCCTGCACCCCCCTCCCCCATGACTTAACTTCACCCCCACTAATTTTCTTCCTTAGTATGTCCCTCAACTTTTAAGCATTGTTAACACAAAAAAGCTGGCCGTGTAGACGACAGCCAAAATGGCATTCATCATTGCCACCGTTTTTTAAACGAGGCACTAAGTCAGTTTTATGCGAATTCTGGTGAGAAAATCTTGTCAAATGTAAACAAATGTATATATATTTCTGTATAACTACAACTATTTTCGCTTAAATGCGTGCATTTGATTTGCCAATGCCCTTATACATGTATATGTTTGGTAGCGTCAATCTCTATCAACCGATGGAAATGTCGTTTCCCGCATCACAACGTGCAGTCCGTACTTTAAGAAATTGGGCGACATGCACCAACTGTCGCCCCCATATTGAGACGTCATTTCGTATAACAGTTCCAGAGTTACCATAAAATATAATTAATGAATTAGACTGATCAGTGAAATACGATACTTTAGTTGGAGATAAATGAGTGTGTTACATAACTATTCCACTATTAATTATACATTTATCTAGCTTCGTGACAATACTAATATGACATGACTATGGTCAAGAGAGCATATCATGTGACCATTATAACGATTGCTTACCTTTCCAGTTTGTCATCGGAGACCGCAAATTCGGTGGGGAAGTTTTGGAACACCGCTTCGGGATTTCTTTCTGAGTGCGCTGATGACACTACATGTTCTAAAATCATTATAAATAAGTGAATTTCATGCCAGCAAGTACATTTTACTAGTTTATGTGTGTGGTGTCTTGCTGTTGTGTAGTTTATCGTTAGACATAGAGATAGGATTGTGTGTATTTTATGAACTTCCGGGGTGTCATACTACTAATTTATGTGGGCAGTAGCCTCTATACGGGCGCCTGTGGCGCATAAGATACTATGGGTGGCGGGATGGGGTGGTGGGTGGGCTCACATCATACTACTAATTTATGTGGGCAGTAGCCTCTATACGGGCGCCTGTGGCGCATAAGATACTATGGGTGGCGGGATGGGGTGGTGGGTGGGCTCACATCATACTACTAATTTATGTGGGCAGTAGCCTCTATACGCCCAATTTTTTCTCGACCCAGTTTCCCATTTTCCGTTAAAAGACCAGATGAAGTCCAGACACAAGTATCACTTTGGTAGTTTTACTATTTTGGTGTTTTTAAATTATTTTCTTCATAAATTTATTTCAATCACCAACTAATTTATGCAATCAATGTCGTTTTCGATGCATCTGTCAGCGTATTGAAGTGTCTGATGCCGACCTACATACTTAATATAATTTCGCTCGAAATTACAAAGTATGTAATTCGGCATCAGACACTTCTATACGCTGACAGGTGCATCGAAAACGACGTTGATTGCTTGTGAAGATAAGACATAATTCCAGCTTTATAGGTCAAAATTGGAACTCCAAGTCCAAGATGGCCAACAAAATGGCCACCGGAAGTGGAAAATATCACGTTTTGTTTCACTAATACCATCTAAATCAGTTTCTGCTGTTTTGATCTGTTTGAGAGTTGTGACTTTATTTTGTATCGTTTAAGTTAACTGATCATTGGAGCAATGAAAGGTGCCATTATTGGGGTCCCAGTCCTTCAGATCCCTCAAAACAATGATTTTACAGAACACGGTATAAAATTTAGCAAAACCAAAATGACATTTGGGATTCTAGTCATGTTTCAACAAGAAATGAGCAGAACTGTGTAATGTGATTAAGGCATACCATTACACATGAATACTCCAACTCATTGGAACCAAAAACTGTTACTTTGGCTCAAAATGGCTGTCAAAATATGGAAAATGGTAGATATTGCCCCAGCGTCCCCTGCAATCGCTAACAAGTTGTGGTTGATGAATAAAATTGGATATTCTACTTTCTATACATTGAATACTAACATGCTCTTTTCAGATCCGACCATGGCCACACATGTGCTGAAGGCATACCCCGGACGCTGTGTGATCCACGAGGGAACAGACAGCTATATGTCCTGCAAAGAACACAGGATGGGATGATGTAAACATTGTCACTTACTGGCGTACAGTAAATGTACGCTAGTTGATCTCAGACTGGCTGCTGAAGACATGAGGGCAGAAATAAAGTTGCTTCTTACAGAATTAGATAGCATACTGCCCTCTGTTCAACCATCGGATTTGCGTGTCGACCAAGAAGCATCATATGTTGACGACATAAAACATTATTTTTTTGACGTTAGAAAAATTGTAGATGATGTCGAGAGAAATGCTGTAGAAAAGGTGAAGAAAGAGTTTGAACGACCCCGTTCAGCAGTCGTGAAAAGTGAAAAACCGCTCCAAATAATCCATGACTAGGTAGATCGGCTAAAAAGAAAGATGTCGGATGCAGAAACGCTGACGGAATGTCGATCAAAGGTAGACAACTCTGACGAAGAAGCAGATATCATCTGCGAAGATGAGGTCACGGTAGATAACTCGGAATTAGTAATTAATTGTGCAGAAGCGGCCCATATGGCAAATCAAATGAGTGAAATTGTCGTGGGGATTAATCAATTGCTGGCGATTTCGAAAAATACTCTGAGCAGATTAGAGTCAGAATCCAGACATTTTTCTTCGCTAGATTCCAGGATACACCGAGACATGCTGGACACGGTCCGTGCTACACTCCAGGAAGCTTGTGTGCTGGTGAAAGAAGATCCAGTTATCAGCGAGACGCATGAGACGATCGGAGCCATCCCCGGAGAATCGAGTGAGTTTGATAATGAATGCTGCGTTTTGGGGAATGACGATCGACCTCTCCTTGAATTAGTGAAAAGGCGGGAATTCCATATCAAAGGAACGTTTCCCGTCATGCGATTTGCCGGCAGCACATTGTCGTCTGTGCTGGTCGTTTGCACGAAGGACCCAAACAAACTTATGTTGGTCAGCGAGGATGGAAACGTGATCAGGAACGTCGATCTGCCCAACAGTCCGTTCGGTGTTTATGTCGGATCATCAAAGGTCTTTTTAACTCTCCACGACAAGAACAGTGTATCTGCCCACCAACTCAGCGATCTGTCGCTGGTTAATGAGTTCCCTGTGTCTGGAGGATGCAAGGGAATAGACGGTATTGATCACATCATCGCTGTGGTCTGTTGGCACGATAAGCGTGTGTGTCTATTTAGAGATGATGGTACTTTCGTTGCCGTGTCCAAGCATCAATTCAAAGATCCGATCTTCCTGTGTGTTTCAGAGAAACAAAATGCGATTTTCGTATCAGACATTGGTGGAAACTCGATCGTGGTTCTGACTGTCGACCTTTCACAGACAATAAGTACAATAACCCATCCTGATTTTGGGGAGACCCACGGACCTATTCGTTGTTGGTCACAAGCTATATGTAACATCATGCAGCGGTAATAGTTTATTGGAGTTGGATATCGACGGGATTGGGGGACGTGTTGTGTTGTCTGGCGATCCCGTATGCTGTCCATCGAGTGTGTGTTATAACGCTGGTTGGGGGATCTTGGCCATCGGAAACGCCTTCGATAAACATATCAATATATATGAATGGAAGTCCTGATTTGTTAATGATGCTCAGTAAATTATAAACGTATATGTATGTATATCAGATGAATCGATGGCAGCTAACGACACGACAGGTTAACGAACAAGATGTTTGCCCTCGATTGTTTAAATATATGACACGGACTGTGTACATTAATGAAACACACAATATTAAGTGCGACTGTGTAATAATCGAGTCATAATTTACAGAAGCAAATAATGTGTCCATTCACTGTTTTAAATTATATGGCACTTAATTTACAGCGTATATCAACGAAAGAGAACATGATAGAACATTTTACTATTTTTTCGCCCCTAGAATCGCTGCAAAGTTGCAAACTTCTCCGTACTAAAGTTGATGTGATGACCCCCGATATCGATGAACACTTTATACAGGCACGTACCGACATGGGGTGTGACTCATGACTCAAATTCCAATAGTTGGAAAGTAACATGACAATCGAACGATATAAGTGTTGCAATCAGAGTTCTCGATTTTCCGACTCCGAATTTGTGCCGGTTGTTTATTTTCCGACTCGGAATTCCAATTCTAAATACTCGTCACCGATTTTACATTCCGGAATTGTATTAACTGTTTTTTCCGACTGCGAATTCTGAACCAGGATTCTATTATATTTTACATTTGAGCTTTTCAAATCATGTGGTGCCTTTCACTCAATATATTGTTAACTTGTTGATATGTATACATGTTAGACATGTTTTTTATTATTATTCTAAATGTTCAAGGGGACATTGCACTTATACATTAAGTTCCTCTCATAGCAGTATATTAATCAGTTTATTTAAATTTGTCCTGCAAGGTACGTAGCAATGTAATAGCAATATTACAAGTTAATACACAGTCATGTCAGTAAAATACATTCCAGTAATGCTCATTGCCTGAACACATATATGAAATTGAAGGCAAAGCATTTCGTTCAAGTTCAGACTGGTATGTTTTACTTACCATAACTTCATGGTCACTAGTCTATTAGTAATGTCAAACCTCCATATCTTTCTGAGGACAGCTTTAACGATATAACAATCATTCAGCATGCATACTAGTTACCATTGTGTGAGTTATAACTTGTGACTCCTTGGAATTTGAATACATGTAACTCGTATTCGCTCCTCGACCATATTCTGATTAATATCATGTATAATGTACATGTACTCCACGCACAGTGTACTCAATACATAACACATGGATCAATGCTATGTCATTCTTGTTACTAGTGTCTTTATTTACACAGTCCATGATCTTAAAAAGAACATATAGAAACCCAAATCATTAAGCCACTAAGTCGATATTGGAATTTTGCATTACTCAAAACCAAATCCTATATATTTGGAAATTGTATTATTCCAAATCCTGTATAGTTGGAAATTTTATTAAACCAAATCCTATAGTTGGAAATGTTATGGTCTCACCCCCAGTTGAATGCAAACCGGAACCACGTGTACTTCGTGTTGACGTTGGTGCCCAAACTCCAGGCAGAGTTATCTCCCATCACTTCGCTGAGATATCATCGCCATAAGGACATTTGGTAAGGATTTCTTACGTGTTATTATTTCTTATGTTTTAGGATTAGACTTGTCTATGTCTGGGCTCAGTCTATATTGTTCTTATCGATACCGAAAGAATTACCAGCAAACGTTTGGTGGTCAAAATAAGATAATAGATGACTAAATATAGTTCCGACCATGTGTAAAAATATATGTATCTGTCCGCAAAGTACCATCCTTGTGACAGTGCTATATCGCAGTGCTAACGTAGAGGGCGCTGCATGGAGTTTGGTTGGCGCCATGCAGGAGCGATGACGTACATTACGCCAAACGTTCCGCTTCCCGTGATGACATATAATTAGCAGTTTCTCATCAGACGTGAATAACAATTATTGTAGTTATACATGTAGTATATATATGGAGTTAAGAATTGAACATACTCGACACAAGATGGGAACAATTATGTTAAAGTATGTAAGATGAAAGATTATCGATTAAGATGTGCGTTGTGTTCTGTCTACATTTTCACTTCAGAATAACCACCGAAGTTGGTCATCTAATTAATTCTACTACTGACTTCTTGTCTTGTGTCTTTTTTTGTTTTTGTTTTGTTTTTACATGTACATGTAGTATTGTATACATTACATAAAACATTTACTGATATAATACTACGAGATGTGGAGGGGTGGGGTCACTGGCACTCTCTCTCTCTCTCTCTCTCGCTCGCTTAAACGAAAATATTTATATTCTAATTCTTCGGTGCTAGTGATTTTATATTAATTCTAAATCTATTTGTTTAATAAAGTTAAAATTGAAAAGATTAAATATTCATAAGATATTGTATGAATGTTTCTGTTCTTAGCAAGCAGTTATTAAAGGTTTAATGTGTTCCCGTTCATTTTTGGAATGTTTGCATTTGATCGCGCTGAAGTGCTATATATCTGCCTGCGTGGTATCTTCTCTCGATATCCATGGAAAGCGATTTAATGGTCAAATTTATCGGGGTTAAATTTGGTTTTGTACAGGCAGTACTTAATAATTGTAAGTAAAATGTATTCGGTTTCGATATTTGTCTTGTGTCTTACTCCAGTAAGGATTGGCAGTCCGCTGATTGTTATGGTTATAATAGACGGCAATACAAGCTCTAAAATTTGATTCGAATGGAAAAGGATCCGATAATAAATATTAGATAATGGAAGCAAGGACTCGGTATGAGTGTTAATTTCTTCAAATGTGCTTGCTTCAGTGGGCGTGAACAAATTCTCAATTCTTATCGAAATAGGTCATATCTATCGATCATCGATAAACTCAGAATAAGCTTGAAAATCTGTCCCGATTTACGCCCATGTCGGGGTTCGAACCCGCGCCAACCTCGTCTAGCCCAGATTGCGGTGATCTTATCCACGACCCAACCACTTCGGCTGCGGTTATGTCAAGACAATATAATATTGACGTCTGTGACCATTTAATATAACTATGGGGCTGCCGATTGACATGCTGTGCGATTATTTTGCATATAAATATATCTACAATAAGACAGTGCGGTCATTCGCCGATGGGCAATATTATTAATTAGAGATGTTTCGCAAAACTCACGGATATAGTTACGACTACGTTTATGGTTCCACGTCATCATATTATGTGCATGTTATCATCAAATTATGCGTAGGTGATAAATACCATGGCGGATAGAGTACATGTATCAATTCTTCTTAGTCTTCGTTCCAAAAACGAAGATACAGACACTCACCCGTTCAGTGTGTTGTATAATGCGGCCATTACTTATGAAACTTGAATGCTTTATTCTCTGATCAAAATACAATGATATCGAGAAATGGAAAATATATACAAAGAAATGGAGAGGAGGATCATAATGCACTATATACACAATATACAGTGATCTCCCGATTGACATGGCGCATGTTCATCATAGTTTTTTATCATCATTATCATCAATTAAATTTTGACACCAGAGTCATCTTCATAATCATAATAATCATCATCATCTTCGTCATCGTCATAATCTTTATACCTAACAGAAACACAATCTTAATACAACACCAAAATAAACCAACACCAACAACAACAACACCGAGAACAACAACAACACCAATAACAGTAACGCTATACATTAATCACTTGTGTCCAGTTTAAGGTTTATCAGTCGGATGAACGAGCAAAGTCTGCGAAGAGACGTTACATCTTTCAAATTTAATATCTCGTCTAGAATTTCAATAGTTGGGTATTTTATACTTGAATATTTCCTAAGCATGAGGCGATTTCTTGCCTCTTCAAAGTATTCACATTCCATTAAGTAGTGAAATTCATCCCCAAGTTTTCGTTTTTTACACATGGGTCACAATCTAGAAAATACATTTGTTCCATTCCAACGGCCTTTCTCTATTGGTAAGCGGTGGTTACTTAATATTCTATTTTTTGTATCCAAACTATCCAAGTATGTTTCAAAATTAATGTCATGTTTGAAAATTGTATAGGCGTTACCCCGATTAGAGTTTTCAATATCAGATAACCACACATTACGGAATTGACTATTTAAATTGCACTTGAAATATGGTACTAGTGTATCTGAACATGGACTATTTTCCAATTTCCAGAGATGGATCTGACCACAATTTGTCAGGATATCCTTTATGTTTTCTATCCACTGAAAGTTTACTGACACAGATTCACACAGATTCAGGCTAGTAAATAAAGAGTTTTACAAAATCTGCTTTGTTGCATATTCTTAATATTCATCCAGTATTTCACAATGCGTAAATTAATTGTGTACTCAACCGACAGTCTACCACTTTCAACATATACCATATAATTAGGAGTCGACAACTTTAGATGGAGCACATGCTTTATAAATTTTCTATGGATATTTTCAAATATCGCATTACTCCCTGATCCCCAGACTTCACAACAATACAACATAATTGGTCAAACTTGGGCGTCAAACAATTCAAACATGTTTTTCACTGACAAGCAATGAATTCTTGAATTCGATATAATAGTGTACATTGCCTTCGTTGCTTTATTCATCAAAGAATTTTTCGCTAAAGAGTAGGTGCCTGATTATGTGTGTATAATTCCAAGGTAATTAAAGCTCTTCAACACTTCAATTGTCTGACCTTTGTAAATAAATGTCTTATTCTTTGGCAAGCTTCTTTTAGATATTAACAATATTTTAGTTTTCTCAACATTGACAGTTAATTTCCATTTCTCGCAGTAACTTTGGAAACTATTAAGTGCCTTTTGTAAATGTGTCGGTGTTTCACCCATAAGTACCGTGCCATCTGCGTATAAGATAATGAATAGTTTGACATATGTCTGCAAATGGGCTTCTATATCTCGTGACATTTTACACAGACCTTCAACGCCGTCTGATTTTAAGAAATCTTCAATATCGTTTAGGTAAAGTGAGAACAGAAGGGGGTGATACATGTAAGTTTCCACCTTGTCGTACCCCAGATAAACATGGGAAATAATTGGACGTTTTATTACCCAAACGAACTTTCGATTTAATGTTTGTGTACATGTTTTTACATGAGCAACTTCCCATTTATGTCATTTTTAAGGAGTTTGTACCACAGTCCTTGCCTCCATACCTTATCGAATGCTTTTTTCAAAGTCAATGAAAGCGCAATAAAGATTCCTGTTAAGTGTCTTTGTAATTTCAGTTAGCATATGCAAAACAAAAATATTATCTGCTGTAGAATAACCTTTTCTAAAAACCCGTCTGGTTCTCACAGAGAACTTCATTTTCCTCAATATATGAGTACAATCTGTTTGACAGGATCTTTGTAAACAATTTTCCCAAGCAGCTCAACAGGGTGATTCACCTATAGTTTTTAGGGTCTTCTTTATTACCTTTGTTTTTGTAGAGTGACCCCCATGTGTCTGGTACACAACCTGATTCAAAACTCAATTAAATATATTGCAATATATGTCTATAAGTGTGTCAAAGGATGCTTTAATATGTTCATTTAGAATTCCGTCGTCACCGGGGGACTTATTGTTTTAAAAACTTTTATAGCTGTCACAACTTCTTCTCTACTTACCGATCGGTTCAGTTTGTCGTGTGTGTTACTTGTATCAATGTTCATACATATATCTAAATGTAGGTCGTTTGTAATTGATTCCGAATTTATTAATCGGAAGTGTTCTTCAAATGTGTCTATTTTTAATTTGCTACTTATTGTTACATTTTTCTTATTAACTGTAGACCAGAATTTCCTTGTATTCTCTAATTTTAATTTCGATAATTCGCATGTAATATTCCCCCTGTGTATTGCTATTGCATTATCCATTTTGCGTTTGTAATTCCTAGCTGATTCACGCATTAGTTTTCTTGAACAATCGTTTTTATGTTGATTATGGTATCTCTCAGCTTTACGATATTCTTTACGCGCTTTCCAGCATGATTAATTAAACAAAGGCTTGTTATTCTTTTTTCGTTACTTCGGCTTATTAATGGGGGATCCATATGTATCAGCTGACGATTTATGAAGATCGCATTTCTAATATTTCCACTGGATCGAGATTCCATATAAACTCGGTCGTTTTGGACGGATACCATTTAGGTATACTATAAGCATGAGATTCCTGTTCACACAATTTAGTACTTGAATCCAAATAAATTGATAATTCAGTTGCGATAGATTTGTGCACGTCTGAACACAATTTGTTTGCCTCTCCGACTATACAATCAACGGCCATGGGTAGTGCATTTAGGGAACATAGCATATAGTCTACAACTGATGCGTCTCGGCATGTATGAGATCCAATTTGCCGGTCAGTTCCAAGTCTACCATTTAAAATTAGCAGGTCGTTGTGCCGACAAGAGCTCAGTAATTGATGGCCAAAATTATTTGTCGTTTTGTCCATACTATGCCTCTCTAAGGGTAGACCATTACGAGCATTAAAATCGCCAGTTATAAAAATATTACCATAGCCTTGTCTCATTTTCAAAATGTCGGTGTCAAGTTCACTAAAAGCTGAATTCGACGAGTATTTTGTTCCTTCGGGTGGAACATAAACAGCTCCCAATATAATTTTGACACCGCACTGCTGTATTTCCACCCAGTGCACATATTGGCAATCTGTCTGCAATATATGTGTAGATGACGCTAATTCGGCTTTAACGCCGATCATAATTCCACCAGATTTTACTCGTGCGATGTTTCATGTATAGGGCAAAACCTGGTAAAACTAGATTATCGCAATCATCTGTCTTCGTTTCCGACAAACAAAGTATATCGTGATTCGTGCACGTAGTTTGGAATTCTGGGTAGGCTATTTTTTTCTAATTCCACAAACATTTAAACCTAATATTTTGATGCCACGTTTGTGGACATTATCGATAGTCTGGGAGTACAGTGGTGCTAATATGCCTTGGCGGTGTCGGTTATACGACCAACGTGGACATGGCTTTGCCTGGATAATATAGATTTTCTATACAAATGTTTATATATATTCCACTTGTACGTGTATTATATACTATCCAGCTATCTATTCAATAAAGCACCATCAACCTAAGAATCAGTATAGTACAAGCTAAAATCTCTTTAGGGTACGTTCATACACTGGCAAGTTTGCACGGTATAGTTTGCACGCATTTTGTCGTAGAGAACGATATGGTGCCAGAATATGAACGGAAACAAGCATTTAAGATGCAACTGTACCACAGCTAACTACGTGCGAAGTAAAATCTCTGTAGATTCACCTGTAGCGATGTTACCGGAATTTGCCTGTAACAAAGCATGCAATTATCTCGCAAGAATAAACCATACAGGTATTTGAAGGCAAATTACAGTAGCACCGTTACAAGTGGAACTACATAAATTTTACTTCTCATGTCGTTAGCTTTGGTAAAATGCATGTTATGTGCATGTTTCCGTTCATATTCTGGCACCATGTGGTTTTCTATGACGAAATGCCCGCTAAAACATACCGTGCAAACTTGCCAGCGTATGAACTTACCCTTAGAGTTGGCTATAAACATAGAGCATTACAGTTGTGTGAACATATTAACGCAGACTCTCTGAAAAGCCTACGAATATCCTAACGGATTTACGTCTCTAGAAGTGTCCATTATGTTTCATTTCTACGGCGACCCTGCATTCCCAGCATGACGTAATAAACCGTTTCCAAATATGGCGTGCATTCCTGGTGTAGTAATTGTTTGTGAGAATCGTAGTATTTAGAAATAGTTATAAATACAACAAAATGCCAAAGAATAATCAGTCATGAATATCGTTGACTGATAAAAACTCGAAGATGATGTCTCCTACATTGCGATAATGGATATATCGCCTGTATTCTGTTTTCCAACAAAAGTTGAGTTTGACAATGCGTGGGAAACTTGTCAATGCGTCATTGACCTCAGATCTGTTATGCCATAAACCAATGAAATCGCACGAAGTCTGCGCCACTCTCCAATGAAATGGAGGGAAACCCTTCAATCCAGAACCTAATTTTAATAGAGAGTTTGTAGTATTAGACAATCAAATCATGAGAAAACTTATTTCACGCTTCTTATTTTAATCTCCAAAAAACCAGAAGAACTCAAACAAAATAATAATGAACTGGAACGAAAGTTCGAATCCGGAACCGGAATTGTCATTAGGTTTATATATGTCACAGAGTTCTAGAGACGTGCATCCGATAGAGGATTTTCGTCGGCTTTTCATCAAAGACACTGGTGTTGTTATATATATTTATAGAACTACCTGATCGTTACTTCCAAAATATATAAACATTATTTGAAGGTTCAATTGATCCGTGTCCTATTTAAAGGCACGGATGGCCTTCGCGGTGGGTGTGCTGTTAAATTTGTTACACCCGTTCAAACCGCCATAAACAGAAAGAATATTAAAATATAGGCATATTTTGTTCTTACCCCAATCATAGATATCGCGTAAATAGTATTTTATTGTCAAGTTCGTACGCTGTGTTATGTAGACACAAGCAAGGTTCTTTAACATTTTTGGCTTTTGTTTACATAACAGCAACTTTGTGTAATAAAACACAAATAAATAAACAAAAAACAGTTATTATACTCAATTAAAAACCATACCTCTGCAGTGCCATGTGATTTTCTTAGACCAAAGATCGATATATATTAGCATTCTAAGAAACAATTTAATTTAATTTTTTATTAAAAATAAAAAAGTAATATCCTATATACATGTATGAAATCCTATATAGGCTGTACACATATAGAAGAAAAGTTCACTATCTGAAATCTCTCAGAAAGTTGAAACTCGAATGTCATGTAAGAAATCCTATATAGGCTGTACACATATAGAAGAAAATTTAATATTTCAGAAAGTTGAAACTCGAATGTCCAAGCATGTTAGTTAAACTGGCTGATGATACACATCACCGATATTGAAACCAAGTAATAATATGTATGAATTGGCACTGTAAGCTGAAGAGGGATACATGATGAAATCAAATAATATTAAGCAAACAAAATTATTTTTTAGCATTTTGTATTCATGCATAAAACTCATGAAAATTTGTGATACCATATGAGTATGCTGTATGTAACAAAAATATGAATACATTATAAAAAAAATAAAAAATTTGCTTTTGTTTACATAACATAGCGATGCTTATGATTGGTATAGAACACAGTCTGTCTATATTTTAATATTCTCTCTGTTTATGTCAGTTTTAACGGATGCGACTATTTTAATAGCGATACCCACCGCGAAAGTCTTTCTATATTTTAATATTGTTTCTGTTTATGACAGTTTTAACGAATGCGACTATTTTACAAGCGATACCCACCGCGAAGGCCATCCGTTCGTGCCTTTAAAATAAATAGCACAACTGTTTCATGTTCTTGACAGCATCATGTTTGAGCTGCCGCCCTCATATCTGAGTGAATCAGCACGGCCAGCCAACATAATAATACTGTATATATACCAGGACCGAATGGCCAGGGGCTGCACCTTTATGCATTGTTGAGGTTATGCGATTGTGCAAATATAGTTCAGAACGTCATCCAACAGATGACGGAAACTATGAGAGAATGAAATAGATATTGTGCTCTGATTGGTTATATCTTTGTCTGTTTTGCGTACAAAATACAGCGATTGACACGGAAGTTAACTCTTTATCGCGAAGTTTAAATTTTGTGGTGTGTTGTGAAGAAATGGCAGTAATTTAATGCGGTTCTAACTCAATATCTACGAATACACAAGTTCAAAGGCAGATTCCCTTTTAACAAAGTTGCCCAAACATGCCTGCAGTCTATCAGATTTTAAGAAAATTCAGGACATTTGCAGTATACGAGAATGTATACAGGCTAAGACGATTGCATTGGGGATTTTGAGACATATTTACACCATCGCGCTTTAACATCACGAGCAATTCGCATTTACGACATTTTTTTCATATCAAGGACATGTTTGTAGACTTTGGTCGACGGAGTTGTGGTCAAACAATAAATTGCCGTTTGATATACTTTATTCTCTGATACAATGTACACAAATGGATATTGAGAAATATAAATGGAGATAGTATACAAAAGATAAATAGAGTGAAAAATGGAATATGCATGTATGTACATAATATACATAGACTCTCCGGTCAATCTGACTGGGTATAGTTACTTTTGCAGGACAAATGCGTGTTCATATCAGCAGCATTATCATGTTCTAACACTACCATCCTCGTCGATCACCACAACCGCTACTACCACTCTCATCTTCTCAATCACCATCGTCATCAACATAATCATCTTAATCATCATCATCGTTACCACCATCATATGTACTCACCATCACCATCAAACCACCACCATCACCGTCATCTTCATCATCATCATCATCAACATCGCACCACCACCACCACCACCATCATCATCATCATCGCGATCATCATCGTTACGATCATCATCGCCAACATCATCAGAGACCATACTTACCAATATCATCGTTACCACAACCACTACCATCATCACCATCATCGTCATATCAACGACATCGCCGTCGTATACATCATCATCATCCTAATCAACAACAACAACAACAATAAAGCAATAATAACAATATCACGTTAGGGAACCCCCTGATTAATAATACGGATAAAAGCACATAACCTTCGCAAGGGAGCGACATCCGTCATGTTCAGAATATCATTCATGATTATTGTATTGTGTCGGCCCAGATACTCTCTTGGCAAATACCGTGTAAGTTGTTCAGTAAATGTCACCCGCATCAAATCCAGTCGTAAGTCGGGATTTTTTTTACCCCGTGCCAATGCATTCTCTTATATATGCATATATAAGAGAATGCATTGGCCTAACAATTTTTTATCTTTTTTTTTTTAATAAATGTTTCTTACATTTTTTAGGACATAAAATAATAAACATCCATTACCCTGCAGGGAGCCCCATACATATATAGAAGCATATAGAAGAGTGTCGTCTGCTCATGTTTGTCTGGGGCTCTGTGTGGGTAAAATTATAAAATTGTTAAAGAATACAAGATTTTTTGTTTTAAATTGTAAAAAACTGTTAGGCCCAATGCATTCTCTTATATATGCGAGGCGACCTATGGTCGACTCGCATATATAACAGAATGCATTGGCATAGGGTAAACAAATCCCGACTTACGACTGGATTTGATATGGCGGGTCACAAATGTCTTGCATTCAAACAAATAATGAAATTCGTCACCGACTCTCCCATCATCGCAATGGTACATAAATCATCGCATCCAGTGTGGCATGACCACCGGCTGGTTTCAATTGGTATTCTATGATTGCTTGTGCGAAATCTACACTATGGTGTTTTATTTCTGTCGTCCAGTGTATTCTTCAAAGTTAATGTCATGCTTGAATATGCGATATATTTTACCTCTACTTGATAGGTCTAAGTCGTGTTGCCAACTATCTCTGTATTTGCTAATCAGACTACATTTCGCATACTTTAAGATTGTTTCGGGAAACTACAGATGATCAGTTTGTAGGAAGTGTTCCTGACCACAATTTATCAGAATAAGTCGGATCTTTCTTATCCACAAAAAGCTAGGCAGAGAATTTTTTTGAAATGTTATAACTAAGTTGTATAGGTTTTTACAGTAGCTACTTCCATCCATGTTCATTATTTTAGCCCAAATAGTTCACCATTCTGAAATGAATTGTTACGTCAATTGGTGATCTTCCGCTTTCGCCATAGATCATGAAGTTTGGTGTTGACGGTTTAAGTTTCAAAAATATGTTTAATGAATTTCCTGTGAATATTTTCAAGTATATCGTTATTACCGATGCCCCAAATTTCACATCCGTATGTGAGAATCGGTAATATTTGCCTTAGAAATTACAGAGAACATTAATTTTGTGGCTTTGGTTGCAAGTATCTTTCTTGTTTCAGAGAATGAACCGGATTTAGTAAGAACTATCCCGAGATAATTGAATTTTTTAACTATTCCTAGTACCTTTCCATCGTACATGAATTTTGCGTTTTTTTGCTTACTTCTTTTTGATATTAGAAGAATTTTAGTTTTTTCGACATTTACAGTCAGTTTCCATTGTTGGCAGTATTTATGGAATATGTCTAGCTCATTTTGAATTTTCTTGGGGGTTTCTGCCATTAAAACAGTGTCATCTGCATAAAGGATTACAAACAGTTTCAAAAACACATTGATTCTATTTTCCAGTTCGAAAGAAATCTTTTTGAGCCCAATAACGCCTTCGTTAGCCATGAAGCTTTGGATGTCATTAAAATAGATACAGAACAACAGGGGAGATAGGTTTTCACATTATCTGACTCCAGACAGACAGGAAAATAACCAGACTTATCGTTACCCAATTTCACAGATGACTTTATATTAGAATACATGTTGCGTATGACCTTGAACATTTTTCCAGTAATATTGTTTGACAGGAGTTTTAGCCATAGACCTATTCTCCAAACTTTTGTCAAATGCTTTTTCAAAATCGACAAATGCGCAATAAAGGTTTGAATTTATTTCCCTTGTCAATTCACTTAGAATGTGTAATAGAAATATGTTGTCAGTTGTGAAGTAACCTTTTCGAAACCTGATTGGTTTTCGAGAAGTGTTGCATTTTCCTCAACATAAGTGTACATTCTATTTGTAAGAATTTTCGTGAATAATTTACCAAAGCAGCTTAATAACGTTATGGGTCTATAATTGTTTGGTTCCTTCGTGTCTCCCTTATGTTTGTATAATGGTGCTATTGTTCCTATTCCCCACGCATCGGGTATACATCCTGAGTCTAATATAAGATTGAACAGTATACAGTAAATGTCTACCATGCTGTCCGCTGTTGCTTTTAGGTATTCATTGAGGAGTGAGGACCATATCTTCCCCAGGCGACTTATTATTTTTCAAACTTTTTAAGGCTGACTTTATTTCTTCTACAGATATTGGCCTGTTTAATACGCTATCATGATCGACAGAATTACAATTGTATTCGATGTCGATATCTTGAGAGCGTGTCACAGAGTTGAGCTCTTTAAAGTATTCATGGAGAGTATCTATGCTTATTTGCGGAACGGCCCTTTTTCCAGTTCCGCCAAGTTTATTCCAAACTTTTCTAGGGTTATTTACTTTAGTGTTTGTCATTTCGAGAGATACGTGGTCTCTATTCTTTGATATTGCAAAATCTAACCCCTGTTTGAACTCTCAAGAGTTCTCTCTTAATACATATCTCGCATCGTCATTCGAGAAACGCCTAAAATCTCTCACAGCTTTTCGATAGCTTTTCCGTGCCGATCGACATGATCGAGTGAACCAAGGTTTACTTTTATTTTTTCTGTACACTTTTTAGTTACACAATAAGACGCTGTGCCAAATGTCTGTTCAACAAAAGTACAAAGTATATTTGTTATCATATCAGCCAAATCATTTATTGTCGTAGAGTCAATGTTACCAACTGTCAAGGGGTTTAAATTGTGTCTAATGTCTGCTAGTTTATCAATATTTAGGTTCAAAGTAAATTCTGAAGTTTTGTTAGGGTCCCAAGTTTTTTATTGAAGTCTGAAGATTTCTGAGGGATTTGATATATTGTTTCAGTACCTGACAAGGTTATGCTGGTTTTAATATACGAATGGGCGTCCGAAAATAGACTATCAAATTCGCCAACCGTAAAATTGGTCACTAGTTTGAGAACATATTTAGAGCAAATCGCGTAGTCGACAACCGAAGCGCATCGATTTCTCGGTCATCGCCTGCTCTCCCATTTAGAAAACAAAATCACTACCTTGACATACAGATAAAAGCTGACGACCAAAGTTAATTTTCATTTTATCCACACTGTATCGTTTTTTTGGGGAAAACTAGCTTCTTCGATAACTAATCCATCGACGACGTACAAGATCAAAATCATTCTCAACTACTAAGTATTCTAACTCAGTTGATGTGCGCACATTGAAATCGCCTATTAGGAGTATTTTACTTGAACGCCGTTTCATATGAGCAAGTTCGCACTCGATTTCATTGAAAGCGGTATCTGAGGTGTACTTAGTTCCTTCTGGAGGTACGTATACAGCCCCCTATAATAAACTTTTCATTGGGGTTCGTTATAATTTCTGCCCATTGTACAAATTGACAATACCTCCGGATCTAATTCGTGACAAATTCATTCTGTTTTTCATGTAAAACGTGTAGCCAGGACTTATTATTTCATCGCAATCGTCAGTTTTAGTTTCGGTTAAACACAGCAAATCAAAACGTTTACACAATTCTCGAAGTTCTGGACAAAGGGATTTCTTTCGGATGCCACAGACGTTTAACGCTAAAATATTTAAATCGGTACTAAATTTACGTTGTTCACGTTTGGAGCTTCCAGTTGATGGCCTGTTCATCTCATTGGTGTCACGGTCTTTTTGGATTAAAAGTGTTGGATGTGGCCTCAAAGTCAAAGTTTTGTTGTTGGCTGTGTCATATAAATCATTTACACGCGTGGGATACGCCAATACCCTGTCCCTTATACAGTTGTATTCATTTTCATCATCGCGGTCTTGCTATTGTGAAAACTATTATTTGTTGAACATTTTATAAGTGATGAGTTCACATATGTACTTGTAGGTACATATTCGTGATCATAAGAGTCAACGTGCTCATATTCAATATTATTTGCGCATTCTTCATCATTAGATTGCAGTTGATTAGTTTTACATGTACGTACATGCGGCATGGTAACATTACAATCATCAAAAGGTGAATGGTGTGAATAAAATTGACCATAATTATTTACATATACACTATATATGTTGCAAATCAGTATCGTATTCGTCAACAAATAAATTATCAGCGTCCTTAGCATATATATCATTATATGAATGACACACGTCAACCGAGTAGTCACCAGCAAGTGAATCATATATATAACATTTATCATGATACTGAACACAAGATCCAAACTCATGGCTACAGTAATCAGTGCCAAACACATGTTCGCTAGTCATGCTTACTGTTGGACCAGGTTCATCAATGAAGTGTTGAATTTGCATCACAAATTGCAGCCAATCGCTATCTGGGACATTACATATATTCCGTCCATGGCGGTCAAGGCCGCATCGCTGTTAAGTATACCGGTACATGGGTGTTCATTGACCACATGGGACGTCCTATTATTATTGATATAAATATCGAGATCAGACAATACGTTTCCGCTAATTGCGCACGAATCAACAACTGGACGATCGGTGTTAGTTGTGGGCGACCGACTACCAGATAATCGATTGTGTATCATCGTCGTTCACACGTGTCTAGTCATACGTGCATTTAAATGTGCAATCTATTAAGCAAATTTGAGGAATGTTATCAGCTATCTGCTGCGCTTGTGACAAGATGGGGTTTGTTTTTATAACAATTGCACTTTGGACTTCTTCACAAAGTATATATTCAATGCAAACAAAGTTATCATGTTCACGAAACTTGTTGACCTGGTGTTCTGCGTTTCTTTGTTTGTAGATACAGAATGTCAATACTGTTTGCAATTGATTTTTCACCCATGATTCCAACATAAAACGCATACGTGTGACCGAGGAGGATCGTGTATATACCTATCCGACTTGTCAGTCTGTGGACCGCTTACATGTACACCCCAGAACTATATCTGTGATCCAAGTTACTCAGCAATATACAGGTTGGTAGTTATGTTATATGCGGTGATACCACGAGCCATATTTGCGTTCTCTGCATGGAAATAGTAGTCCTGCACCCCTCCCACAGGACTTAACTTCACCCACTCATTTTCTTCCTTATTATATCCCTCAACTCTAACCACTGTTAACACGAAAAAAGTGGCCGTGAAGACACCAGCCAAAATGGCGTTCATCATGGTCGCCGTTTATTAGACGAGCTAGGAAGTCAGTTTGATGATAATTGTAGTGAGAAAATCTTGTCAAAGTATATATGTCTGTATAATTCCAACTACTATCGCTTAAATGCGTGCATTTGATTGGTCAATGTCGTTAGATATGCTTGGTTGCGACAATCTCTATCAGCCGATGGAAATGTCGTTTCCCGCATCACAACGTGCAGTGATACTTTAAGAAATTGGGCGACACCAACGGTCGCCCCATATCAAGACGTCATTTCGTAAAAGTTACCATACTGCGAAAACAAAATGAATGAATTAGACTAATCAGTGAAATACGATACTTTAGTTGGAGTTTGTCATCGGAGACAGCAAATTCGGTTCGGAAGTTTGGTAACACCGCTTCGGGATTTCTAGCGACTCTGAGTGCTTTGATGACATTACATGTTCTGGAATAATAAATAAGTGAATTTTATACCAGCAAGTACAGTTTACTAGTTTATGGGTGTGGTCTCTTGCTGTTGTTTAGTTTATCGTAAGAAATAGAGATAAAATTGTGTGTCGCCCAATTTATTCTCGACCCAGTTTCCTATTTTCCGTTAAAAGACAAGATGAAGTCCAGACACAGGTATCACTTGGGTAATTTTACTATTTTGGTTTTTTAAGTATATAACTAGTTTATTCGATTGTCATAAGTATAAGCAATCGATGTCGTTTTTTATGCATATGTCGGCGTATAGAAGCGTCTGATACCGAACTACATACTTGACAGTATGTGATTCGGCATCAGACATTTCTATACAGATGCATGGGAAACTAGAATGCACTCACTGGAGCTGCCTATACTTGCGCCCATCACACATTTGGCATGTTGTGTGGTGTCTTGCCAACAACAGTTTGAACCACGGGTGCTGGCCCCTCGTTTGAGAGATCGATAACAAAAATCTAGATATCAAATCTCTGTTCACCCACCGCTGAAATAGTTGTATGTACGGACAGAATATCTCTGTTATCTCAAGTTGATCTATTACACTAATGATAGTCTTAGTAATACGTACGAGTTGTTTGACAATGTAGACATCGTTCATATGAAGGGTGTGAAGACGATTGATTGCCGATGATGCTATATTATATACCAATTGGGTTAACTTACTAGTTTGACTAGAATGATATCAAGTGTGTATGCCAGTGGCAAAAACCATCAAAGTAAATTATAAAATACCGACACATTAAATAAAAGTAACGCGATCATTGGTTAGTCTTTGATTAACAATATGTCAATGTGAACATGCCCTTAGCGACTGATCTACATACTTCGGGAACATTTCAAAAATGTCTATTGCGTTGAGAATGAGAAAGCTTGTTTTCCCAGTTAATTAATACGGCATTTTAATAATGTTTCCCCATTCACATTTGTAGTGCAATTGTTTTTCAATTGAACCACGCGCTCGACTGTTTGGCCGGACATGATTTATATGCACCAGGATCTTTCGAAAATGTTTTGAACTTTCCAGAAATATGTTCGCACCTCACAGTCACTGAGACAAAAACGATTCCGCACGCATCTTTTAGACTTGATCTCAACTCATTTCTTCGAGTTTCAAGTTACATAAAATAGGCTTCTAATGGGCATGTACTGTTTCCCACGTTTGTTTTACATGCAGTATATATATTTATAATAATAAAACACGAAGTTGTTGGCAGATGGAATGGTTTAGTCTGTCCGTGTAATACGAGTCTCAGCTGTCTGGACATCGACGCAATCATGTCTGGTGTTTTGCGCGCCCATGTAGCTTGTGACGTCATGATGTGCGTCGTGACGTCATGGCGTCTTGATAGGTTTCCAGTAAGAAATAATTCAATATTGTTCATTTATGAACGATTTATTACCAAAATAAAAACAGATAACAATGCAAATTAAGTATATATGTGGATTTAAATTACAATTGATGCAACCATTTCATATTAGCGCGTGTTCATTTTTTACAGTATGTACTTCCGGTATGACGTAACATATTCACGGAAGGAAGGAAGGATAAACAGACATCCGAGCCGAAAACATTACTTGCGTCCAGCATGGACTGGCGCAAGTAATGACATTGATAGCATATGAACACCACGTCCAAGATGGTTGACAAAATGGCCACCGGAGGAGGAAAATATGATGTACTAGATCAGTTTCTCCTGTTTGGATCCGGTTGAGCGTTGTGACCTTATTTTGTATTTTTTAAGTTAACTGATCATTTGAGCAAAGAAATGTGACATTCTTGGGGTCCCAGTCCATTCCGGTCCCTCAAACATAGAATCACAATCGGGATTCTAGTCATAGTTCAACAAGAAGTGAGCAGAACTGTGTAATGTAATTGAGGCATACCATTACACATGAATATTACAACTCATAGGAACAAAAATTGTTACATTGGCTCAAAATGGCTGCCAAAATATATATTGCCCCAATGTGACCTGCAATCGCTAACAAGTTGTGGTTGATGAATAAAATTGGATATTCTGTTTTCTATACATTGAATACTAACGTGCTCTTTTCAGATCAGACCATGGCGACACATGTGCTGGAGGCATTCCCCGGACTCTGTGTGATCCACGAGAGAGCAGATAGCTACTGCAAGGAACACAGGATGGGATGCTGTAAACATTGTCACTTACTGGCGTACAGCAAATGTACGCTGGTTGATCCCAGATTGGCTGCTGAAGACATGAGCGCAGAAATAAAGTTGCTTCTTACAGAATTAGATAGCATACTGCCCTTTGTCCAAGCATCGAATTTGCGTGTCGACCAAGAAGCATCAGATGTTGACGACATAAAACGTTATTTTTTGGACGTTAGAAAAATTGTAGATGATGTCGAGAGAAATGCTGTAGAAAAGGTGAAGAAAGAGTTTGAACGACTCCGTTCTGCAGTTGTGAAGAGTGAAAAACAACTCCACATAATCCATGACTCAGTCGACCGGCTAAAAAGAAAGATGTCGGATGCAGAAACGCTGATGGAATATCGATCAAAGGGAGCTAACTCTGATGAAGAAGCAGATATCGTCTGCGAAGATGAGGTCACGGGTGGTAACTCAGAATTAGTAATTAATTGTGCAGAAATGGCTCATATGGCAGATCAAATGAGTGAAATTGACGTGGAGATTAATCAATTGCTGGCAGTTTCGAAAAGCACTCTGAGCAGATTAGAGTCAGAATCCAGAGAGTTTTATTCGCTAAATTCCAGGATAGACCGGGACATGCTGGACACGGTCCGTGTTAAACTCCTGGCAGCTTGTGTGCTGGTGAAAGAAGATTCAGCTATCAGACGTTGGAGGAAACTCGATTCAGCTATCATACGTTAGAGGAAACTCGATCGTGGTTCTGTCTATCGACAATAAGAACAATAACCCATCCCGATTTACCATCCCGAGTCCCATGGACCTGTTCGTTGTCGGCCACAAGCTGTATGTGACATCATGCAGCATTAATAGTTTATTGGAGTTGGATGTCGCCGGGACTGGAGGGCGTGTTGTGTTGTCGGGTGATTCCATATGCTGTCCGTCGAGTGTGTGCTATAACGCTGGCGGCAGAGCCTTGGTCATCGGAAACGCCTTCGATAAACATATCAATATATATGAATGGAAGTCCTGATTTGTCAATGATGCTCTCTAATTTATAAACATACATGTATGCATACCAGATGGATACATGGCAGATAACGACATGACATGTTACCGCACAAGCAGTTTGCACTCAAGTGTTCAAATATATGGTACGGAATGTGTCCATTAATGAAACACACAGAAATAAATGCGACTGTATACTGATCGAGTCATAATTTACAAAAGCAAATGTGTCCACTTCACTGTCTGAATATATATGGGACTTAATTTACTGCATAACAAAGGTGCAAACTTCTCTGTACTAAAGTTGATTTGATTATACGAATGTTGATTTGATGACCACCGATATCGATTATACACTTTATAATGTATTTTATTAAACTCCTATGTGCCATTTCCATTGAAAACGCCGTTAATTAAAAATGGTAATGTCACTATAGTGATTTTTTTCATTTCTCGTGACGTCATTGGCGTTACGTCGCTTACTGATCTAAACTGAATTTTCGATTGTGGATCTTTCTCCACATCCAGACTTTCGTGCATTAATTCTGTGTGTTTTAATTATATTTGCCAAACCAAATTGATGCAGAAGTGTATTAAATAGAGTAATCAATTAGTTCCTAGAATTATGTTAAATACTTCACTCGAGGCGAGAGACGTTTGGGTAAGAGACTCGTGCGCTAACGCGCACTAGTTTCTTACCGACGTCTCTCGCCTCTCGTGAATTATTTAACGTACTTCTCGAAACCAATTGATTACTCTCTATTTATTACATTCCTATGTCCGATTTACATTGAAAACGCCGTTAATTAAAAATGGTAATGTCACTAATGAATTATGTCATTTCTTGCGACTTCATTGATCGCTTACTCATCTAGACTGAATTTTCGATGGTTGATCTTTCTCCACATCGGGACTTTCAAGTATTAATTCTGGGTGTTTTATTCACATTCGGTGAACCAAATTGATGCAGAAGTGTAATAAATAAAGTAAACAATATGTTTCGAGAATTACGTTAATAATTCACTCGAGGCGAGAGACGTTTATGTAAGAAACTCGTGCGCTAACGCGCACTTGTTTCATACCGACGTCTCTCGCATTTCGTGAATTATTTAACTTAATTATCGGAACCAATTGATTAATCTCTTTTTATACGGCATTGTAATGTGCTTTATTCCACGCCATTGAATACACAGTGTTATAATCTCATTTGTTTTTATATCTAAGTCGTTGCGGACGGCGCACAGTTAAAGTTGACTCGAGCTCCGCTCTCGTGACATAAATTCGTAAAATATTCTGGATTAAGATGCGCGTTGTGTTCTGTCTATATGTCTTCACTTCAGAATAATCACAATACTTGTCAACTAATTAATTGTTCTATTCTTCAGAAGCGATCGGCAATCCGCTGATTGTTATGGTTATAATATATGTAAATGCAAGGTTTTTAATTTGATTATAAACGAATAATATCAATTAAAACTTACCTGCATATTATTCCATTGTGTCGCCTTGAGTGTGCATTTTAGACAGGAAGAATGCATTATTTGACAAAATAGCGTTCGTGACATAAGTGGATTTAAGGGACGCCGATTGGGGGGGGGGGGGTAGAACGAATGAACAATCAGATATAGAACTAAAGATTACATCACAATAATAAACTGAATGTGGTTAATTTCTCAGAATCATTTTAATATTATGCCATACAAATGTGAAGTAACACAGTTTAAAGGCGCAATCAGGGCTCGCGGTGGGTAATGCTGTTAAAATATTATATTTTTAAAAATGCCATGAACAGAATGAGCATTAAAATATAGACAGGTTTTATTCTTATACCAATCATAAACATCGCGTGCTTTCCGCAATCCATTTCCAGATACCCTCATATATTCACATACTAAGTGTTGTCATCACTAAATCCAGCATTCTGATTGGTCGGCGCCCACGTGGCTAGTTGCAGTTATTTCTCGGTGAATGCGCAACGGCTCATAACACCAAGCTAATAACACTATCGATACGTCATTGTGTTTGCAAAGACGAACGCGTAATGTTTTGGACGCATTTGGACTCGCGCAGGATTGACTTAATACATCATCGGGTTTCAATATGAAGAGAAATTGTTCCTATTAACTTTTGCCAAGGGTGCTATTGGGTATTTTGGGCTGTTTTTGTCACGATACACTTTTCGATTTAAATACATTTACAAAAGTGGCTTTTTCGCTAAATGTATATAAATATAAGGATTAACTGTCATGTGGAGATGTAACCGTGAGGTAAGTGGTCATAACTTGTATGTAAGACCCTTTGGGTTTTACACAAGTTATGTCCACTTACCTCACGGTTACATCTTCATAAAAACAGTCCACATGACAGTTAATCCTTATGTGTCTCCACAGCTTCTGAAAGTTCCATGTTTTGTGCGTACCCATACTCATACCATACTAAAAATCAGCCCCATGCATTGACGCCGCGTGACCTGATTTTAACCTGCTTACGTGACACTTATTCACAATAGTTCGGCGAGCGCTCACCCTCGCTCAATTGTCCGAGAATTTATGATATTGTGGTTAAATTCGGGGTACACGTATGACCCAATTGCGGAGACAAATAGGCCGTTACGATCCAGGCCGGTGGCAACATCATCTGATAATATGCACGGATTTATAAGTGAGAGTAACCAACCTCGGAGCATAGGAATTCGGTCACAAACCGTGGCAGAATTGCTACGCGCTCTCAAGCATTATGTGGCCGAATTCATAAGCTCCGAGGTTGGTTTATCCCTCACATAATAAATTAGATTATGGATGCAAGGAGTTAGTATGACCATTCATTGCTTCAAATGTGCTAGCTTCACTGAACGTGAAAAAATTCTCATTTCTTATCTAAATGACCATGTATATATAGACCGGAATGGCTCATTGAGATGTCCCTCAACTCAGATCAAGCTATAAAATCGCTTCCGATTCTCGCCCATGTCGGGGTTCGAACCCACGCCAACCTCGTCTAGCCCTGACTGCGATGATCTTATATATCTACGACCCAACCACTTCGGCGGCTGCGGTTATGTCCAGACAAAATAATATTGACGTCTGTGACCATTTAATATAACTATGGGCTGGCTATTGACATGCTGTGCGATTATTGTGCATATAAATATATCTACAATAAGACAGTGCGGTCATTCGCCGATGTGCAATTATTAATTAGAGATGTTTCGCAAAACTCACGGACATAGTTACGACTACGTTTATGGTTCCACATCATCATATTATGTGCATGTTATCATCAAATTATGCGTAGGTTATAACTGTAGCCGCGATGATATAACCACCATGGCGGATATAGTACATGTATCAATTCGTCTTGGTCAACTTGGACAACTGTCCTCAATTGGCCTGAATAAACGACTATTGTGTGTGTCGTGCTCAATCTGATAGATCGTGCAAAGAAAAAATATCACTGGGCACGATTATCTATGTATTCATTGTGTACATGCATACGAAAACGGAAGCAGTTCGCATGACGAGCGATTTTGTTACAGCATGTGTAGATATGCCTTTCTCGTAGTCTGATATTCGCAAGCCAAAATCATTCTGATAAACATGGCAGGGTTTTTTGTAGATGATGGAAGCCATTGTTAATTTTACAAAGCGAGCAAGGTTTTTTCACCAATAATGTAGGCGAAAACGCGCATTAAAAGTCATGAATTAATTCTGTTAAAAAATTACTAACTATCTTCTATATCTATATTTGCGAATGTCTGTCTGTCTGTCTGTCTGTCTGTCTGTCTGTCTGTCTGTCTGTCTGTGTTCTATAGAAATTCACAGGGGACCATCTAGATAATGCCAAATGGGTCTACTAGGAGTAGCTTTTTACGAGAAAGATAATGGTCGGGGTTAGAATTTTCTAAAGTGACGCCGTTGTTGTCAGGGGCAGAAAAGGGGGAGGGGCAGAAACAAAATTGTCGCCGATTGCCACCAAACTTATATGTAGTCATCCCCATAATATGAGGAATCTAATGGCGTGGTTTAAATATGGCAAAAGTCGCGCCGTTCGCGTCAGGGGTGCCCGGAAGGGGGGGGGCAGATTTGTGTTCTGTCGCTGATTGCCACGAAACTTACATATAATCATCCCCATGATATGAAGAATCCAACGGTGTGGTTTAAATATGTCAAAAGTGGCGTCGTTTGAGTCAGGGATGAACGGAAGGGGAGAGGGGCACCAAAATTAATAAAACTAATTTTAGCGCCGATTTCCAACAAATTGATATATATTCTTCTTCATGATACAAGGAATCTAATTGTGCTATTTACCAACGCCAAATTGTTATTTTTGGATGAGAGATTGGGAGGGGTGGGCACTAAATTTGATAATAAGTCGCCGATTGCCACCACACTTATACAAAATCATCCCCATGGTATGAGGAGTCTACCAAACTTATATATAAACATCCTCATAATATGAGGAATCTAATGGCGTGGTTTAAATATGGCAAAAGTCGCGCCGTTCGCGTCAGGGGTGCCCGGAAGGGAGGGGTGCAGATTTTTTTTCTGTCGCCGATTGCCACGAAACTTACATATAATCATCCCCATGATATGAAGAATCCAACGTTGTGGTTTAAATATGTCAAAAGTGGCGTCGTTTGAGTCAGGGATGAACGGAAGGGGAGAGGGGCACCAACATTAATAAAACTAATTTTAGCGCCGATTTCCACCAAATTGATATATATTTTTCTTCGTGATACAAGGAATCTAATTGTGCGATTTAACAACGCCAAATTGTTGTTTTTGGATTGAGAGATTGGAAGGGGGTGGGCACTAAATTTGATAATAAGTCGCCGATTGCCACCACACTTATACAAAATTATTCCCATGGTATGAGGAGTCTAATGGTGTGGCTTTTATCTGTCAAATGTGGCCTCATTCGAGTCAGGGTTGCATTGAAAGGGACAGGGGCACAACATTTTTTTTAGCGCCAATTTCCACCTAATTGATACACGTTCTTATCCATGATACGAGGAATCTAATCGTGATTTAAAGACGCCATAGTGGTGCTGTTTGGGTGAGAGATGGAGAGGGGAGGGATTGGCACCAAATTTGATAACAAAATTATTTAGTCGCCGATTATCACCAAATTTATAAACAATCATCTCCATGATATCAGGAGTGTAATCATGTGGTTTAAGGATGTCAAAAGTGGGGCCATTCGAATCAGTGGTGTATAGAGATGAGAGGGACACAAAAAATTATATCTATATGTTTAGTGCCGATTTCCACCAGATTGATACATATTCTTCTCAGTGATACGAGGAATCTTATCGTGTGGTTTAGATACACCAAATTGGTACCCTATGGGTGAAAGATATGGGGACCTCAAATTTGATACGAATTTGGATACTCGCCAATTTTCACCAATTTCATATATATCCATCTCTAATCTCTAATGAGTCTTGGTGTGTGCAGCTTGAGTCCGAAATAGGGACGGGGGGGGGGTCACAAAAACTGATACAAAAATCGTGCTGTCTGTCTGTCTTTTTGTCTGTCTGTGTGCGTTCTATATATAACTTCACGCGGTACAATCGAGATGGCACCAAGGCGTTCTAAGAGGGGTAACTTTTTACAAGGAAGATAATGGTGCAGGTTAATATTTTCTAAAATGACGCTATTGGTGGGAGGGGAAATTAAAAAAATATGGTGAAATAGTTTTGTCGCTGCTTTCCACCAAAGGAATACATAATCACCTTCGCAATATGGCGTTGTTCGAGTCAGCGTTGCATCAACAATTGATTTAATAAACCAAATTCCACCAAATTCATACACGTTTTTCTCTAATGATATACCATATCACATTTGGTGTCGTTTGCGTCACGGATGGCGAGCAGATATGCACTATCATTGATATGATTGCTATTCGCCTATATCCACATATAATTTATATACAGTCACCAGGCCATCTCCATATCGTTTTAAGTAGTTGGGCGTTCACATTTCACAATCCCGACATATGGTGACCCACATAAGTCACTTGAACAATTATATCTTCTTAACAGTCATATTTATATGGAAATGACAATCAAGGCATTCACACAATGAGCTAGCAAAAAGAGATAACTAGAAGAAGCATTAAACGTATATTTATCATTCTATTGAAGAGATACATATATTCGTGCAAACTGAGAGACCTCGAACGTCAGAGGATTGCATATATATAATAACAAAATTTAGTCTGTTCCATTCAATACAGTTTCCACAAAAAATTACAATTTGTCAAGAGATATGGAAGGCCTGTTCAAGAATAGTGGTCACAGTGTGCAGTCAAATATAGTTTCTTCTGATATACAAGAAAATGCAGTTAGTAGCACAAGACTTTTCAGGATCCTACCAATACTGACATCTGACAAGGGTTTTAGAACAGACTCATCGACTGACATAAACAACTCAAAAAGTCGCTCTGTGCCTGGAAGATGTAGCTGATATATGTGCGCAGCAACATTTCGTTTAAACTAAGAATATTTAGCCAATATATAGCACCATGAACAGAGGAGCACCTGGAAATTTCTTTGAAACATCTGTATCTTCATGGAGATATGATAGCCAGGTGTCCTCGAGTCTTAGTCCAACCCACTGGATTGATTGATTGATACATCTCAATATGTAAAACCCAATTATCATCTTTTATCGAACTAATGTGTTTATGATGTTCGTGTGTCATATCATAACGTCTAATGTATACGCAGTTGTAAATAAATAAATACTTCATTATTGGTGGAACGGATTAATCGCGATAAACAGAATGACAATTGACAAGGTGAGCCACTACTTACGACAAAACGTATAACACTTTAAGCAAGAGCATTCTCTATTCCCAACAAATATCCACAGCATACATTAACCTGGGCAACGCCGGGTAACCCTGCTAGTAGAATATATAATGCATAGCTCTAAAAATGGGTCTACTATAAAGATGATCGACTGATCTCCATTAAATATCTGGTGTCAATAATGTACTTTTATTGGAGAAAATTCGGATAAAAATGTATATACTGCAGTATGCGAGTTGGTGTGTCATAAAGGTTATCGTAACATTATCCGTGTGTTTTGAGAAAACGTTCTATTAGAGAACCCCAAACACAATCGTAACACTACCCGTGTGTTTTGCGAAACCTCACTATTAGTACCCTAAACGTTAAAGTAACACTATCCGTGTGTTTTGAGAAACCTTACTATTAGTATCCTAAACGCAATCGCAACACTATCCGTGTGATTTGAGGAACCTCACTATTAGTACCCTAAACCCAATCGTAGCACTATCCGTGTGTTTTGAGAAACCTCACTATTAGTACCCTAAATGTTATCGTAACACTATCCGTGTGTTTTGAGAAACCTCACTATTAGTACCCTGAACGTTATCTTAAAACTATCCGTGTGTTTTGAGAAACCTCACTGTTAGTACCCTAAACGCAATCGTAGCACTATCGTGTGTTTTGAGAAACCTCACTATTGGTACCCTAAATGTTATCGTAACACTATCCGTGTGTTTTGAGAAACCTCACTATTAGTACCCTGAACGTTATCTTAAAACTATCCGTGTGTTTTGAGAAACCTCACTATTAGTACCCAAAACGCAATCGCCACACTATCCGCGTGATTTGAGATTTCCACGACTAGCAATGAGTTGCCGAGTTCAAATATCATAATCAGGCTACTCGCCGTCGTCATTTTTGCGAAACGAATTTTTGGTCCAACATGAATTTGGGACGACGACGAATAACTAAACGTATAATCTTAACCCTTTCATGACGGAGCTTCCGGAATTTTTGCGAAAATCCTGTGCCAATGCCTCATCGCATATATACATTTTATACTATTTTTTATAATTGTTAAAAAGTGTAAGAAAAAATAATAAAAATGATAAAATTGTTAAAGAATGTAAGAAAAAATGATAAAAAATATAAAGTTGTCAAAGAATATAAGAAAAAATTATATTTTTTTTTATAAAATGTAAGAAAAAATTATAAAAGATGATAATAATTGTTAAAGAATGTAAGAAAATATGATAAAAATAATAATTTTGTTTTAAGAATGTAAGAAAAATCCATAAAAAAATAATAATTTTGTTTTTAACAATGTAAGAAAAATTCATAAAAAATTCTTTGGCCAATGCATTCTCTTATATATGCGAGGCGACCTATGGTCGACTCGCATATATAAGAGAATGAATTGGCACATGATCTTTAATGTTGCTCTCCGTGAGTATGCGAAACATCTCTATCGTGCCTGCCAGGGCATAGTCGTCAAGTCTGCGAGAAGGTATTTTTACGACTACTGATTGCTATTCGTAATAATTAACTGTCGTCGTTCATTATGCGAAAGGTGTCTGTTGTCTGTGACAGTCACCAGTCTTTTCAGATGTGAGTTATTGCTAGGATATTTGGTTGTGGGAATGAATGTATGTGGCAGTTGAGGAAATGTATAGTTTGCTTTAGCTAAAGGATTGAAAAGAACACACGTTTAGAGGTCTCCGGAAATTCCTATATTTATGCAAATGGACTGTAATTACCCCCTGGCGCATTGCTTGATTTATTTTATGTTGCACGATAAGACAAACATGTCTGACAAGTAATGAGACGTATTACATAGGAGCAGCACGACCATGGTTGTTCGTCTTCCCGCTGCCCCTGGACAGCTGATATATATATAGTGCATGTAAATCACTTGATTGCACTACAATCTATAGAGTACAAGTGAATCACTTATTTGAACTGCTTACGTGGAATAATTCACGAGAGGCATAAAAGGACGTTGTGCAAACACGAGAGCCCATTTTACTCGATTTGTTTTACAACATAGTTCTTGCCTCGAATGAAGTAAGTTCAATCAAGTGATTATTATGTTTATTGTATTCCAATATAAACTTTGATTTATCAGAAATTCGAGTAATTCTGTCATTATACCCATCACACATAAATTTCGACCGCGCGTATGAACAAATAACGCGCAAGTTAAGGTGAAGTAATTCACTAGTGAAATTATCGTTTATAATGGCTGCGGACACAAGTATCACAGTAGCGATGGCATAGTAGGTGTGACAATTATATATGGTGGAGTTTGGTGACAATTAGTTGTCATAATTAATATGCCATAGCTAGTGATGTCGCCCGCTGCATATTCACACAATGAGTCCTCCAAAGTTCGTTATAATCAGCATTTTTCTTGTTGTTGGTCCTTGTATAGTTCGCTTTGTTTATTCCAGATATTTTCTCGCAGCTGCGTTTCCTCCAACAGTTCCGACATAGCTTCATTGGCCCGCATGATAATATTAGCAGAATTATGCGGAGAACTAAACGTCGAAAAATAAAAACCGCAATTGGGGAACTGTCTTAATTAACACTCATGAAATTAATATAAGTGGATAAACATGAATTGAGATCATATCAACAAAACGTACTGCATGCATTATATGTGAGTGAATGAGGGATTGCCACGGTCAAACACACATCTAGACGATCGATCGTGCAATTACATATATCGTAGAGAATACAATGTAGCAAAACGTAATGAGTAGAGATCAACCTTGCATGGTGAAACGCAGTGGGTTAATTGGTCAAGTCGACTCACTGTGCGGAAACTCAGCGCGCAACATGGCAAGCTATGGCATAGAAATATGACGACCAATTGTCACAAACTGCACCATAATAAATTGTCACACCTACAATGCCATCGCTACTGTGGTACGTACATTTGTCCGCAGCCAATCAATCGAGGAATCAAGATAAATCATATATAGCCTATACCAGTCTTACATTTTAAAGTTTGGATTAAACCATAGGATGAATCATAAAAGAGAACTTTGAGAAGAAACAAGTATCTGTGATTTTGAAGTAATTGAAATTAGACCCTAACTAGAATGCACTCACTGGAGCTGCCTATACTTGCGCCCATCACACATTTGGCATGTTTTGTGGCGTCTTACCAACAACAGTTTGAACCACGGGTGCTGTCCTCTCGTTTGAGCTAAATCGATAACAAGACTCTAGATATCAAATCTCACTTCACCCATCGCTGAAATAGTTGTGTGTACGGACATAATATCTCTGTTATCTCAAGTTGATCTATTACACTAATGCTAGTCTTAGTGATACGTACGAGTTGTTCGACATATTTATAGAAAGGGTGTGAAAACGATTGGTTGCCGATGATGCTATATTATTTCCTATTGGGTTAAATGACTAGTTTGACTAGAATGACATAATTACAAATACCGACACAATTAAATAAAAGACACGCGACCATTGGCTAGTCTTTGATTAACATTGTGTCAATGGGAACGTTCCCTCATTAGCAACTGATCTACAGTCTTCTGGAACATACCATCAAAATACCTATTGCGTTGAGAATGAGAAAGCTTGTTTCCCCAGTTAATTAATAAGGCATTTTAATAATCCATGTTTCCACATTCACATTTTTCAGTGCAATTGTTTTTCAATTGAACCACGCGTTTGACTGTTTGGCCGGACATGATTTATATGCACCAGGATCTTTCGAAAATGTTTTGAACTTTCTAGAAATATGTTGGCACCTCACTGTCTCTGCGAAAAAAAAGAACGATTCCGCACGCATTTTTTATACTTGATCTTAACTCATTTCCTCGAGTTTCAAGTTACATAAAATAGAATTCTAATGGGCAGTACTATTGTCCACTTTTGTTTCCATGCAGTATATATATTTATTTATAATAATATAACACGAAGTTGTTGGCAGATGGAATGGTTTAGCCAGTCCGTGTAATACGAGTCTCAGCTGTGTGGACATCGACACAGTCATGTCTGGTGTTTTGCGCGACCATGTAGCTCGTGACGTCCTGATGTGCGTCGTGTCGTCGTGGCGTCTTGGTCGGTTTCCAGGAAGAAATCATTCAAAATTGTTCATTTATGAACGATTTATCATCAAAATAAAACCAGATAACGATGCAAATTAAGAATATATGTGGATTTAAATTGCAATTGATGCAACCATTTCATATTAGCGTGTGTATTATTTACAGTATGTACTTCCGGTATGACGTAACATATTCGCGGAAGGACAAACAGATAAACAGACAAAGATCCGGATCGAAAACATTACTTGCGTCCAGCATGGACTGGCGCAAGTAATTACAATTACATCCTAACCAATTACAATTGGAATTACACACTACAAAAACAAAATTCTTGTCTAAAATACTTTTCTGGAAACAAGAAATATACTCTCAAAACAAGAATACGGTTTCTCAACCCAAGAAAACTGTTTGTTGGTGAAGAAAAATCAGTATGCGGGCGTTATTTTTTCTTGATATTTCTTGTAATAAGAAAATACGTGGAATTTAAGAAAACGACGGTTTGTAGAGACCAAGATAATATTTCTTGCAATAGAATATCAAAGAAACTATTTCTAGCTCAAAGCAGAAAATTTCTTATAAACCCAAAATGATCTGCCTGACATTCTTAAAATAAGAATGAAAAAATAAACGGTTTCTTAATTTGAGAAACTACATAAAATGAAATGGGAGCATTTTGTTCACTTCAAAAGTAAAAAATTCTTATGCATTATTTTAGTTTATTTTTCAATAGAAAATGAAGTTTACATGTAACATTTGTCCTGACGTGTCCCGAAACAACTTGATGAAATAAATCTTAGTTATTAAATTGTATCACTTGAGTGCACTGCCTGTGGCTTTTTTACCCTTACTCAGCAAGTTTGGGTTCAATCGGCCCAGCAGTTTTCGAGTCTATAGCGCACACACAGTTAAAAATCTCCGTCATAATCGACGGCCCATCAGTTTGACAGCCCCACACCGTTATTTTATATGTGCCCATGAAAATTGTCTAAATTAAATATTTTCGTGATTTTTCAAGTTATGACGTGAAAATTCAATAGTATATTTATCGGCGACCATATTATATACGGCAATGACTCCATACAATATGAGTCTTAGCAATCACCGATTTCTTTCGCCATGTTTTGAAAATTTGATCGGATGCGCGCTGCAAACTACTGGTTTTCTGGCAAAATACGACCTGTAAATTTGTGCACTGATGTGAAGATGGTCTGACTTCGGTTCCTTTGTGAACTAGGCAAGTTCTAAATGTGTGAAAACCGGCTTAATCATGGATATTGTCACTAAATTGTGACAACTGGGTTGTGTACGTGGTGCCTCTTCGAGCTGTCGTTTGACCTGTCCTCATTAAGTCCCCAGAGTTAATGTAGAAATGACGGTGCTGTGACTATCAAAATATTGACACATTTACTGACACAGATGATACGGGTGTAATTAACAAGAACTTCGATGCCAACCACTGGTGACAACAATAACAACAACACCAACAACAACATACTACTTACATATCAGCTAGTATCAGTATTACTAGAATGTTGACACTTGAAGTTGAACTGTGCAGTCCAGTTGACAGTGTTCTGATTGTTTCAACGCACATACATGTGCATTTATATGAGAGTATATACTGTACGCACCAGAGTAATTTACAAGAGTTTCAATGTCGTCAACAACACCGTAAACAATGAACTTACGCCTCGCAGTGACGGATGCTAACATATCTACAATTCCAACTATACAATTACACGGACAAATTCATCCAGTGTTCATCAATTTTCATTGAAATGTGTGGATACAAGACATTGTCATCATTCGCCATGTTATTGTCAAGTTATTACGACAATTTACCGGGAGTACACTATTCGTTGGATGTTCTTAGATCAAACTATCCTTGGCTGACTCACTGATATTGATACTAAGTCCGTGTTGCGATACCAGGATACAGTTTGATGCATTAAGCATCATCATGCTTTAAACAAATTTATGGAAAATTTGCGACTACAGGAGAACATTGTCGCCAAGTCATCGCGCACAGTTATTATGGGATCTGCTGTTGTCTTGGATGTTCCAATCCCAACTAGCTGTTATTGATATACAGTACCAGTCAAACGAAGTGGTATATTAAGCGCGCTATTTTCGCGCCCAATGTCGCAATAATATTGCAAATGGAAGCGCTTATAAGAATGTCGCTTGTGCTATTATTGCAACATCTTGCGCTTAATATCTCAATATTGCGCTCCAAATTGTGGCATTTAAATCAATTTTTTGCTCCTTCTTAAGTTCTATATTGTTTATTGTATAAATAAAGACAATGATTTAGATATGTATATAATTATAGTTGTAAATGCTATATGTACACTACATGCACACTACATGTATATGCTGTAGCATTTTAATATCTAATATAAGTATAACACTAATAAGTATTGGGTCTGTATGGAATTTAGCGCGCTTAGTATCGCAATATTTGGCGTTCAATATTGCAATAATAAACGCGACAGATTTTTGGTAATGTGCTATAATCACGCCTTTTTATAAATTAAGCACGCTCAATATTGCAATAAAGGTGCACCTAAAAATACCACTTCCTCTGACTGGTACTGTATTCTCATGATGTACGGATTCACCTGTTGAAACAAAAACTGTGTTTACAAGTGACTGGACAATTTCACACCTTACATGTTACCAAAAAGTATGGCGTTAAGATAATTTACTTTTACATGTACTTAAATTTGAGTTTTAACTGTGAAACACGTAGCATTGTTATTTTTTATGGCTTAAAAGGCATGCCGATTCATGTTTCAGAATGGTCGAAATTAGTATTACTCATAACTGAATAGTCCCAAAAATGTCGCCAAAATAATTTTCATTTAAACTAACAATTAAAATATCAAATTCCAAAGACTATATATTTTGGCTGATGTTATAAGCAGTATTTTCTTGTTTCAACTGGTTTTGAATAATTTGTAACTATTCTAGACACAAAATAAGAATATATTTCTGAAATATATTCTTATTTTGTGTCTAGAAAAATATTCTAGTTCGAAATTAACATTCTAGGTCTGAGAATAGCTTAAGAATGTATTTCTAGTCATCTTTCTTGTTCTTACAAATTTATTCTCATTTTATTTCAGATTATTTTTCTTAATTAAGAAACATAGATTGTTACTTAAGAAATTATTTGTTCTTGTTTTAATAAAATTATTCTTGATTGCTAACATTTTCTTCTGTGTCTCCCAAGAATGTTGGGCTTTTTTTTATGTTTTCTTGAAGTGAGAGAATAAAAATTCTAAAAAGAAGAAAGCTTTTCTTGTTGACAATTTTTTCTTTCAAAGAAAATTTTCTCATAGCGTCCATAACCTCTCTCGCGGTATCGACTCACAACACAGACATGTACCATATACCATGCTCTCATAGCGTCCCTAACCTCTCTCGTGGCATCGACTCACAACACAGACATGTACCATATACCATGCTCTCATAGCGTCGCTAACCTCTCTCGCGGTATCGACTCACAACACAGACATGTACCATATACCATGCTCTCATAGCGTCCCTAACCTCTCTCGTGGCATCGACTCACAACACAGACATGTACCATATACCATGCTCTCATAGCGTCCCTAACCTCTCTCGCGGTATCGACTCACAACACAGACATGTACCATATACAATGCTCTAATAGCGTCCCTAACCTCTCTCGCGGTATCGACTCACAACACATACATGTACCATATACCATGCTCTCATAGCGTCCCTAACCTCTCTCGCGGTATCGACTCACAACACAGACATGTACCATATACCATGCTCTCATAGCGTCCCTAACCTCTCTCGCGGTATCGACTCACAACACAGACATGTACCATATACCATGCTCTAATAGCGTCCCTAACCTCTCTCTCGGTATCGACTCACAACACAGACATGTACCATATACCATGCTCTCATAGCGTCCCTAACCTCTCTCCCGGTATCGACTCACAACACAGACATGTACCATATACCATGCTCTCATAGCGTCGCTAACCTCTCTCGTGGTATCGACTCACAACACAGACATGTACCATATACCATGCTCTAATAGCGTCCCTAACCTCTCTCGCGGTATCGACTCACAACACAGACATGTACCATATACCATGCTCTCATAGCGTCCCTAACCTCTCTCGCGGTATCGACTCACAACACAGACATGTACCATATACCATGCTCTCATAGCGTCGCTAACCTCTCTCGCGGTATCGACTCACAACACAGACATGTACCATATACCATGCTCTCATAGCGTCCCTAACCTCTCTCGCGGTATCGACTCACAACACAGACATGTACCATATACCATGCTCTCATAGCGTCGCTAACCTCTCTCGCGGTATCGACTCACAACACAGACATGTACCATATACCATGCTCTCATAGCGTCCCTAACCTCTCTCGCGGTATCGACTCACAACACAGACATGTACCATATACCATGCTCTCATAGCGTCGCTAACCTCTCTCGCGGTATCGACTCACAACACAGACATGTACCATATATCATGCTCTCATAGCGTCCCTAACCTCTCTCGCGGTATCGACTCACAACACAGACATGTACCATATACCATGCTCTCATAGCGTCCCTAACCTCTCTCGCGGTATCGACTCACAACACAGACATGTACCATATACCATGTTCTCATTGCGTCCCTAACCTCTCTCGCGGTATCGACTCACAACACAGACATGTACCATATACCATGCTCTCATAGCGTCCCTAACCTCTCTCGCGGTTTTGACTCACAACACAGACAATGTACCATATACCATGCTCTCATAGCGTCCCTAACCTCTCTCGCGGTATCGACTCACAACACAGACATGTACCATATACCATGCTCTCATAGCGTCCCTAACCTCTCTCGCGGTATCGACTCACAACACAGACATGTACCATATACCATGCTCTCATAGCGTCCCTAACCTCTCTCGCGGTATCGACTCACAACACAGACATGTACCAATGTACCATATACCATGCTCTAATAGCGTCCCTAACCTCTCTCTCGGTATCGACTCACAACACAGACATGTACCATATACCATGCTCTCATAGCGTCCCTAACCTCTCTCCCGGTATCGACTCACAACACAGACATGTACCATATACCATGCTCTCATAGCGTCGCTAACCTCTCTCGCGGTATCGACTCACAACACAGACATGTACCATATACCATGCTCTAATAGCGTCCCAACCTCTCTCGCGGTATCGACTCACAACACAGACATGTACCATATACCATGCTCTCATAGGGTCCCTAACCTCTCTCGCGGTATCGACTCACAACACAGACATGTACCATATACCATGCTCTCATAGCGTCGCTAACCTCTCTCGCGGTATCGACTCACAACACAGACATGTACCATATACCATGCTCTCATAGCGTCCCTAACCTCTCTCGCGGTATCGACTCACAACACAGACATGTACCATATAACATGCTCTAATAGCGTCCCTAACCTCTCTCGCGATATCGACTCACAACACAGACATGTACCATATACCATGCTCTCATAGCGTCGCTAACCTCTCTCGCGGTATCGACTCACAACACAGACATGTACCATATACCATGCTCTCATAGCGTCCCTAACCTCTCTCGCGGTATCGACGCTGTCCATATACCACAATTTACAAGATTCTTGTAAATTGAAAAAAATACGTGTTCAATTGTATAAAGTTATTATACAATGTTGTGTACAGTGTGTGTTTTTCTTGTACGAGTCCAGGTTGTGGTGAAAAGTCATATTGGACTAGACACGCCATGCAGTGTCGAGTCCAATATGACTTTTCACCACAACCTGGACGAGTACAAGAAAAACTCATACTGTACACAACATTGTATAATGACATTTTTATTATCCATCTGTATGTTTATCCAAATTTTGGGAATAAAACTTTTGTGGTTATTTTTGGTATTTATCGGCACTTAATTCTCTATAAAATCCTGTATTTTGATCATCAGAAAGCATGATTTAGAATAGTAAACACGGAAGTGAGAAAAAAAACTCAACGCGGAAGTGAAACGTCTGCTAAAATCCATCAGTGTTGCGCGCGCATCACAATTTCACCGATTCATTTCGCAATAGAGTTAATTCGTGACGTCACGGAGTCCCAATAAAAAAGTTATATTGTACAGTCGGGAGTCCAATATGACTTTCGGGAGTCCCAATATGACTTTTTCCAGGACTATCACGTGGCGGCTTTTGCCCAAATCGGAAATGGTGTTAGTTAACCCTTACCCAACAGAACGGCCCTGTGCCAATGCATTCTCTTATATATGCGAGTCGACCATAGGTCGCCTCGCATATATAAGAGAATGCATTGGCTTAACACATTAAAAATTATAAAATTGTTAAAGAATGTAAGAAAAAATGGTAAAAAGTGTTAAAAAAAGATTTTTTTTAGGCCAATGCATTCTCTTATATATGCGAGGCGACCTATGGTCGACTCGCATATATAAGAGAATGCAATGGCACAGGGCATAACTATAACCATCACAATGTGGTCAATGAGCCGGTTCCAATGATATCCATATTTGTATGGTTTTATTGAGACAGACCCAAGATATTTTAGGCTGTTGAAGCTTTATTTGGCCGGTTTGTTGGGTAAAGGGTTAAGGGATGGATAATAATATTTGTTTTCGCCGACTACACAGACTGATCACATAATACAAGAATCGTTTTCAAACCGGTTCATAAATAATGAGTTTCCCAAATAATTGTCAGATTTGCGTGGGACAATTATGTCTACTTATTCTGTAGTAATATATCTCGTATCGGATTGGCATGTGAATGTGACGTTCCACGGATATATCTGGTTATCTATGTTTTATAAGATACAACTTTCATGTCTCGTACATTAACTGTGTGATAGTATAAGATTAATTTAATAGGAGACGAAAATTTAATTGGTATCTTGACAGATGAGTTATCGGTAAGATACAGATATAGAGATTGAACATATAGCTGAAACGGAGCAATCGGTCGTGTATTGCAAAACCGTAGTACATTTAACCCCACAAAATTGGTAACGGCATTCGGTGCTAAACTTAAGGAGGAATGTACCGCATGGTGGTCTAGAAAAAAATAAAGACTCGTCAAAATTCAGTAAAACCTTTGGGATGGCACAATATATTTTAACCTAACCACGCATGGCTCATCACACCAAAGTGTCGTTCACCCGTTTTAGAGTGAGTGCCCACTACACACATTGGCTATTGAAACGGGCTGCCGAGCTAAATCAGATACACATGAAAGGAAAAGGCTTTATGCGCTCTGCGTTTTTCAAGAGGAAGACGAAAAGCAGGTCCTACTTTACTGTCCCCTGTTCTCGGACGACGTTCTAAATTGTTTCCCTATCTACGGGTCATATCGTCCCCGATTAATTTATTACCCTACACTCAATTATATAACAAGCCATTTGGAATATTCGATAATGACATTACACCGCGGGTAATGAGATACATCCATCTTACTTATGAAAAACGACGCCGATCCACAGGTGCCGCAACCTGATGATTTGTCCCCAGAGGGCAACGGGAGTCAAAATGGACTAAATTTAGCTCATATATATTGCCAGTTTCAGGTTCATCACCCTCGTGTACGTTGTATTGCCAAACCCTAAGGTATCGCCAAACCAGACCATTCGGTTTTGATAAATGAACATATCTTCCCTCAGATGAATCTATATAACTCCCAGTTGAATGGTGATATCCACTATTCAAAACATAATTCGTAAAGCCGAATTATGTTCCCTCAATGGGATAGCGAGCATAGCTTGCTCTCATCCCGATAAATTAAATGGGCATTCCGGCTCATTTCCGATTTTATCATAAATAGTAGACATTTTTTTTACGTTAGGTAGTTCGTTTGAAACTTAATGCATATATAAATAGAAAAATATATGTTTAATTAGCCATAAAATCGGACAGGCTGGCATGTGGACCATCTGTAGGGTGAGGGTGCATGTGCTAGGGCGAACACGTGTATGTTTGTGTTTTATGAGCTAATGTCATATTAATAGTATAGGCTATTCTGTGTTATTCGATATACTAGGCCCGGAACTTGAACAATTAAATCAGTGTAAATCATGAGTTAGCAGGGACGCAATAATAATTATAAAACCGAACAAGCCGAAAACTAAATCTGCGAACAATACGATTTGAAAGTCATCGTGACGCTGAACATCCATAACAATTTTGGTTAGAATCATATCCCAAACTCTGAAATGCATGCTCAGACGGAGTCCGCTGATAAGGTCAGATAAGATTCATTTAGGTTAAACATACATATCAATTACAGTATATGCAACCTATATGATAACATAGTAAAGTCTTATGTAAATATTATGGCCACTGCATGTGGTCCTAGATCTAAATTAGAACAGTTATAGTGTAATTTACATGTGTACATAACAATCATGAAAGTATAAACGTGTTTCACAGTGAAGTGTATATTACCAATAGCAGTTTGTTGTATATATAGTATGAATATATACCCACAGGGTAAATCGATAACCAAACGACGATTCTGGGTCCCTGAATGCAACTGTTAATTGCTTTGTGTAATTACTTTCAATGGTGTTTTGGCAAGCGCATTGTGTATACGTTATACCACTCATATCCGAATGCCAGCCACTACACACCATGCACCAAATCCCCACCGAACCAACGCGCAATTACGAACGAATACCCCAGCATGACGCCCAACCAACAAACACGTGCGTCCATACAGCGAAATACACGAGGAAAAAACCACATGCACACACCCTATAACCCACCACAGCAAACCCAACCCACAACACAAACCACCCCCATATGCACGTGTACACGATTTCTGATCTATATTGCTTGCACGTGCCACGATTATATATGTATGTACATGTATGTATTGTGTATTAATATTTAGAATGTGTCAAACCGAACACGTCCGGCGATTGGAGAATAAATTCTGAGTCTGATTTTGTTTATACGTGATGTAGCTTGGTAAACCCATGCTGACACTACAAGAAACGTTTATATTGCGCTTTTGTGGACCTGGAAAAAGCTTTCGATTCTGTGTGTAGGGAAGGTCTATGGTATAAAATGGGAATATCTGGAATTAATGGCAAGATGCTTAATATTATCACTAATATATACCGCGGGATTAAATCCAAAGTGGTCTTAAACGGCCAGGTGTCCGGAACTTTTGTGTCTAATGTCGGAGTGAGACAAGGTGAAGCCTCTCGCCATTTTTATTCTCGCTGTATGTTAACGATCTCGCATGTTTTCTCTCTGACGCAAATGTGTGGGGGGGGGTCTTACTAATGCATCTCAGGATCTTGAGCAACTCGGATTTTTTTTGAAATTATTTATAATCACTTATGCCGACGACAGTTTTGTTGTCAGAATCACCACACGATTTACAGTATTCACTTGATTTATTTTCCGATTATTGTGACATTTGGAAACTGAAAGTAAACTTCTCAAAAACTAAACTTGTAATTACCCAACGATACAGTACCGATGTGTTGCCTTAGATTACGTTGATACATTCAATTATCTCGGCGTCCAATTCGGTAGAACAGGGTCATTCAAAGCGATGAAAAAATATGCTTCAAATAAGGCTGTTACCGTGACAGCTATGTATGAGCTTATCAACATGAGCAGAAGAAATAACTTATCTATCAAATGTTCATTAAAACTTTCGATTAAATGATACTACCAATATTAACCTATGGATCCGAAATATGGGGATTATGTGACATCAGCGTGATAGAGAGAGTTCATCTGAAATTTTGCAAAATGATGCTATGCCTAAAATCTTCAACACCATCATTTAATTGAAATTATCTTTATATCAAGACTTGTCAAATTATGGACTTCACTCATATCTCACTATAGTATGAAACCATCTAACTCATTATATTCACTCTTATACAGTAAATTTCGAGACGCTACTTTTCTGTCGCCCTGGCTATCAGTTGTTAAAGGTATTCTGGACTATTGTGGTATGTCAGATGTTTGGAATGATCAGAATCAGAATTTGAACAGGGACGGAATACATGTACAAGTTGCACAAATGTTGAGGGACCAGTTTATTCAAGGATGGTACATACTACATTGATATCAGTTTATCACGTAAGGTCAATTATATTCCATCATAAAAGATGACTTCATTTTCGAAAATTACCTGCACGCAGAAGTCAGAAAGATATATACACGCTCGCAAGATTTAGAACACGAAACCACAACTTACCCATTGAATCCGGTAGTTGGAATAATATACCTAAATATAAACGTTTAAAAATGAGATTGGAGATGAACTACACTATTTAATAGATTGCCAGTGTCTTAACCAGTCAAGAGAATCATTATTCCCAGTATTTTCTAGAACCGAATATAGCTTGAGAAAATTGAAAATTCGAGACCAGTAGGATGATCAGATGTATCTTATCAACGGCTACCTGTTCTCCAGGCTGAAAGAGGAACAGGTAACAACCACCTGTCAGGAAGCAGCATGATAAATCTGCCATAACCGATACACTCCTTATGCTTTTTTTGTCAAATCCCCTGTCAGGTCCCGATAACACACACATGCAAACTTTATGGAGCACATGCAACGAATGATCTAAAATTAACGTACATTTTAAGTAAATCTGCTTTACCATTTAACATAAATTGTTATCCGCACGTGACAGGGGATAGGTATTGTTAATGTAATATGTTCTGTCTCTGTACCATGTATGTTGGATGAGAGAATAAACATATAAAAAACCACATGTGTTACATAGACACAATAAAGAGGTGACAGGCCAGTCGATTTGAAATCGCAAATTTGAATGCTGAGATGGATGTTCAATTAATTTTTATTAAATCCATTCATAATAGATATGTACACAATATTTCGAACATGTTATGGATTCATATTTCAGATGACATTCGCAGTCCAATTGACCACTCTCAGATACACATAAAGACACGCGAAAACTCATCAGAAATCCTCAAGTGCTACGCATATTTACTGCACAGCAGATCCGCTTTTAGTGACATCTTGGTCTGCTACTTTGACATATATCTGGACCGACAGTGGTCCCTCTATATCGGTGCATATTGAGAATGACACTAATATTGTTTTTAATCTGTTCAATCCTATGCTTCATTGACAGATTCAGCTATATACTGGCATTTGTTTTGGCAGAGTGGAAGTCCAGGAACTATACTAGTGGATGGATGTTCTCGAAAATTTGAGTGAGCAAAAGCAAAAACACTATTGAAAAAAAAACGTTCGCAAAAACATATTAATTGGTTTAATATGGGAGAACTGGCTGACAGCGGGTGGGTAAATACTCCTGCTTCGTGTGGACGTACACGTACGTTGTTCGTTGTATGTTTTACGATGAGAAACCAACATATTCCCATATCATAATACGTGAAACTGACTTTCCCAATCAGTCTGCATGGTTTGGCGATACCTTCGGGTTTGGTGATACCACGTACACGGGGTGTTCATGTATGTACCATATGTGCCACCAGTATATATGTGTATTTTCCTGTTTCTATCTTAATTGACATACTATGATATGTAATGTATTGTATCTTTGATATATAATTACACATCTGTTAAGTGATAATGTGATCACGATGGACAAATATCATTAAAGACATTAAAACTTGTTCTGTAAACAATATGAACACACATGCTAAGTTAGTCTTGATCGTTCTGTTTAAACTTCTCGGATGTATGTCTGCTGAGTATAACCTTCTCCTCTTTGGTGAGCGATCTATGAATGAGCGGGAGACCAGACGACTCTTTGCGAGAAACGCCGGTCTGTTCGGTCTGTGATCGGGGCAATGAGCTCGATGGCCGTCGGTCACGGGCTGCACTGGAAATTCCACCGCGATTAAACGTAGAGTAGTCTGTCACTGGTTGGCCGGAAGACGTAGGCGTTGAGCTGAGCCGACGGCTAGCACTCATGGGCCCTCCATCTGCGAAACATAACCAGTGGGCCAAAATGTCGAAGAATCGCACTTTTCTGCAAATATAATGGGAAACAGATACTTATAACGGAAGCATGCGGAAGGGTATATATGGGTCAGTCATAACAGGCTTGTAACGCGCTGTAGAAGAGTTATATAGCGTCATTACGTATAACAGGTGTGTGTGTGTAGGGAGGTGTGTAAGACCACCATGAAAAAGAGGGGCAACCGTAGCTAATGCGTCACCTGCATTGTGAATGTAGTGCATTATGCGGTGAATTATCACACAGTCATTACAACATGTGTACCTAAGATTGACGCGCTTGATCATTCGGATACCACCTTCATCTACTCCTACAAAGAGACATAAGGAGAGATACATGTAGCTATGTCGCCGTGTGTAACACCCAGCACTGACATGATCGTTTAATTTACTGCACTACACATGCCCATTTTCTTTTTGATAAAGGAAGTACTCTCAGTTTTATGACACTTTATACAATTATGACAATCTTTGTTTAAATTTATTTATAATATGGTTGTTTTTTTTCTAAAATGGTCCCATATATTCCTGATTTTCCTAGCATTTCCTATATGCGGACAGTTTGATGGTCTCTGTAATTTCGGAGCACTTTTAATATTTAAATTTAATTATGAGTGTGTACGGTGTCTGATTATACGTGTATAATAGTCTGACCGTCACTTGTTAGTGATGTCAGCCCGAGATGCTGGACAAAAGTGCCATTTTCTCAGTAGATTTACACAGCCTTACGGGTCACACGTTGATTAAAGAAGCAACACTCTGCTATGGGACACCATTTGTGAGAATTATTTGGTATATCGGCAGCTGGGTGCGCTTTTTCAGTTGGACGAAAATAATAATTTTGTCCAACGGAAAAAGCACACCCAGCTGCCGATATTTCCAAATATTATGTATATTATAGGAAATAAGCGAAGAAAATTAGATTTATCGTATATTATCTGAATGATTGTGCAAATGAAGCTGGGAGAATCAATTAAACATGTTTCTAGTGGTACACCAATCTGTTCTTGTGTCATATATACTGACTATCAACTTTAGACTAATTCTTGCTTTGTGATAACTGTTGGATTTAGAACGGATATAGACATCATACCGCATTTAATTGAAGGCCATTTGACCCCACAACAACAAATGTGGGATGATGTAACATATAAATATAAATTTTACCCGGGTACAAATCAGATCATTCTATTATTTCACTCTCATTAAACGTCAGTGACATCAAGACTGGTCCAGGGTTTTGGAAATTTAATAATTCTCTTCTGTACTGTAGAGAATATGTTGATTTAGTAAAATAGATCATAGCTGAAAATAAAATTAGATATTCTTACTCCACAAATGTAAACGGAAAGGAAAGTAAGAAAAAATGTTTCCTCGACGCAGTGTTACTTGATATCAGAGGCGCCACCATACGCTTTTCCGCAAATCGAAAACGTGAGCGAACAAAAATGGAGAAAAATCTGACAACAAAAAAAGCAAAAATTATTTCAGATCTTGAATCCAACATCTCTGATGAAAAACAGAAAATAATGGAAGACTTGGAAAAAATAGAAGTCGAAATTGAAGCAATGCGAAAAGAAACAATCCGCGGAACCATGGTTAGATCTCGCGCTAAATGGATAGAGGAAGGCGAAAAACCAACAAAATATTTTCTAAATTTAGAAAAACGTAACTACATCTCCAAAACCCTGACCAGCCTGACAGTCGCGAATGGTAATAAAATCACGAAACAAAACGATATTATGAAAGAAACCCGAAATTTTTACCTTAATTTATACTCATATAGGTCAATGGACGTTCGCAATCTAAACTCCCTTCTTAAAGATGGAACATGTCCCAAATTAAGCCCTACGCAGGCCTCGAGTATTGAAGGACCCTTAACCTTACAAGAATTAACAGACGCACTTACGAACACAACAAATAATAAAAGCCCAGGGCCATCCGGATACACCTATGAATTTTATAAAAACAATTGGTCTGACTTAAGTCCCCTTTTAATAGAGTCGCTCAATGAATCGTTTTCAGTGGGAGAACTATCAATCACACAAAAGCATGGTATTATAACTTTGATTCCAAAAAAGGATAAAAATAGACAGATGCTAAAAAACTGGCGTCCCATCTCCCTTTTGAATACATGTTACAAACTAGCCTCGCCGTGCATAGCGAACAGAATAAAACGTGTGCTCCCATCTATAATCAATCCCGATCAAACTGGCCTTTTAGCTGGTAGGTATATAGGAGACAACACCCGACTAATATATGACGTAATTCACAGGACAAAGCAAGAAAATAAATCTGGGCTACTACTCTTTATCGATTTTGAAAAAGCGTTTGACACTGTTTCCTGGTCATTTATAAGAAAATGTCTTGATCTTTTTAATTTTGGAGATGCCATAAAGAAATGGCTATCAATTTTGTACGATAATGCCAGCTTATCTATTCTGATTAATGGTCATATTTCTCAGAGCTTTATGTTAGGGAGAGGCTGCCGCCAGGGTGACCCAATATCACCGTATATTTTCCTCCTCTGTGCAGAAGTCTTGGGGCTGATGATACGCCAAAACAATACAATTAAAGGGATTTTCCTCGGCGGTTCAGAGTACAAAATAACACAATATGCGGACGACACGACGCTCATACTTGATGGTTCTGAAAACAGTCTACGTGAATCGTACTTAACACTTGACGAATTTGCTCGGGTATCGGGTCTGCGCATAAACCCAGAAAAATGTCAAGCAGCATGGATAGGGATAGGGTGACCAAATAAAATACGACATGTTCTTATAGAATTAAACCTGTCCACTGTAAATACTTTCAATGTTCTAGGTATACACTTCGACACTAATTTAACAAACATGAATATCAATTACAATTATTAACTCGAAGACATAGAAAATACCACAAAAATTTGGAAACACAGACTCCTGACCCCTTTCGGTAGAATAACCGTTGTCAAATCCCTCATCTTACCAAAATTGACACACCTATTTATAACTCTCCCAAGTCCAGGTACAACTTTTTTGAAAGCCCTAAATACCTGTTTATATAATTTCATTTGGAATTCCAAACGCGATAGAATAAAAAGAAAACAATTATGTGCCGATCATATGCACGGAGGTTTGAAGATGATTAATGTTGAAAACTTTGATAATGCCATGAACATTACCTGGATACGACGCTTGATTTGCAAACAATCAAAGTGGGCTGCATTGTGTAATACCACACCTTTCTTAAACGACCAACTATTTCTCACGTACCATGCAAGTTATATTGTAAAGCAAACAAACAAGTTCTCAAATCCATTCTGGAGAGATGTTTTCAGTGTATGGTGTAAATTTATGCGATTAAATAATTCAAATACTACTATTATGGCCTCAACTATCTGGAATAATCCGAACATAAAAATTGGAGGTTCATCAATCAACTTTAAAACGTGGAGAGATGCGGGAATATTTTTTATAAACGATTTATTCCAATCAGATAATACATTCCATACCCACACACATTATATGCAATGTTCAACATCCGCGTCGATTTCATAACAATCAGCAACATAAAACGTCAGATTATGTCATTGGCAAGTTCACTTAATCAACCATTAATCCGTATACCCTGCCCATACCTACCTAATAATTATACTGCGATACTCCGTGACAAAAAGGGCGGACAATTATTTTACAAAGTTCTAGAAAGTGGGAAAATTATGCCAAATTCATGTCAAAAATGGGAATCCGAAATTTCCGAGAAGATAGAAAATTGGGAAGAATATTTGAGCATGCCCTTTAAAACGACAACCGATACGAAATTACAGTGGCTCCAATTCAGAATAAAAACGCGAATTATCGGTACAAATACATTTCTGAAGGTGGCTAACCTTCGAGTCGACGACTTCTGCAATCGATGTCAAAATGTACAGGAAACCATTTCCCATAATTTTTGGTACTGTCCCCATGTACAAACCTTTATAAAGGAAATTGAAATATGGACGGAAAACAACCAGTTTCCCATTGATCTAACAAAGAAGAATATTATTATCGGTATAGATCACGAATACAGAAAGTCAAAAAGTAACCTCTTCCTGCTAGTGATGAAACAATATATATACAGGACAAAATTCACGCCCACACAACTGTCGCTTCGCTCATTCCTTTGCGATCTTAAATTTAGGTATGAATGCGAGAGATACAACGCAAAATGTAACATGAATTATGACTTCGATAACCAGTGGATGACACTTCGAAATGCCTTAAAAATAAAATAAGACTGAAATCCCGATATTTGCAGACTCAAAAATACACCCGACCTTTAACAGTGACCCTGAATATCACACACAACAAACTGAATTACCCGATACCCGAGCGAAAGATATCTATCCAATTTAGTTACACTGATCGTTTTACTATGACCAATCATATTCTACGATAACTGCAATAGATATACCTGCTTACTTAAACACATCACAACACTGTCCGAAAAGCAAAAACCGCGAGCGTTGTGTATTTTCCATATAGCTGTCGAACCAATATTTACAATACAGTTTCAATATGGTTAATTTACTAATTATACTGTTTATGGTAAACTCTGAACGTAAAATAATTAAAGTTGCACATATAGTTTGGAACTTTGATTGTGCAAACTTGAAATTCTTATTTCACACCATCGACCACTTTAGCTGTTTTAATACGGGACATTCAAAGTTATTCTAAAGGAAACAAAATAGTCTATTGTTTTTATCACCACTATTTTAGATAAAGAAAGCAAATTTTCGGTCAAGGAAATGACAAGGTAGAAACTAATATCACTGCTTCGTCTTGCTGTTAAGTTGAACGGTGCCAAAAAAAAAACAAACAAACAAACAAACCAACACAAAATGTGCCTTTAAATATTTCCGAATGTCACTGGTACGAAAGTAGGCCAGGTCATGGCAGAGTCCGCTCTTCCATGTCCTGTATTGAGAGAATGAGTGAGTGCGTGTATTATGTCTTTTCTCTTTTGTTTTTCTTTGTTCACAATAAAAAAATAAAAATAAAAGAATATAACGATCCATATGTGTTCCCAAGTAGACGGATCCGAGACATGGAAACACCGGCAACGAAATATACCTAACAATATTTGACGCCAAATGCGACTCACCTCAAGTTCCGGCAAATTCGTGTGCTAAAGATACCATATATGAAAGGGTTTGCTGCGCTGTTGAGGGGCGCAAGGCTCTGGATAAACGTCGCTGCTGCAAGTATACTTTGATTCATAGGCAATGTTTCATAGACCTGCAGTAGGTTGAATAAAAAGTACGGACTCCAACAAACAATAAAGGCTGAAATGAAAAAAATGGTCAGTATCGTTTAAATTGTTTATATATTTGGAGTGCAATACACAGCTTATTACTGAGACAGCGACTCGTGTTAATCCATTGAACGAAAACTAAAAAAACATGTTCCATTGAAACTAAAACTCATGTTCCATTGAACGAAAACTAAAATTCCAACTACCAAAATGAAATATAATTTGCCTCCGGAATCAATAAGGGACAACACTATTTATGGTTTAGTGTCATACCGGTCTACGAGTAAAATAATCTCCATTTAGAAATGTGTTTCACAAAACTCCCTGTTTTCCTGTAGTATACTGGCTAAAAATAACAATGGACAAACTAATTGCTGCATTTGTTCAGGCGATCATTCCTATATAATTCGGAAACTCTTTTAAAAGCATATTAATACCGTATACTATGTGTATAGTATGTTTATCGACATAAAGGCAGCTTTAATTAAAATAATTTTTGGTGGAGTCCGATAATTATGAATGCCATGGTAACCAGCCTGTTCTCCATAATGTATGTGAAAATTTAGGTCCAATATGAACCTATGTGCACGAGAATATGTTGATAACAACAGATCATAAAAACTGACCAGCCATGATTGCCATTGTCATTTTAATGGTTCGAACCCTGGCACGAGAGAAGAGTTCTTTTTTGTGGCTTTCTCTGCCATTCGATCTGATCGAATTTGCTCTAGTCAGTGTGGTGTTACCTAAAATATAACATAATAGTGTGGTGTTACCTAAAATATAATATAATAGTGTGGTGTTACCTAAAATATAATATAATAGTGTGGTGTTACCTAAAATATAATATAATAGTGTGGTGTTACCTAAAATATAATATAATAGTGTGGTGTTACCTAAAATATAATATAATAGTGTGGTGCTACCTAAAATATAATATAATAGTGTGGTGTTACATAAAATATAATATAATAGTGTGGTGTTACCTAAAATATAATATAATAGTGTGGTGTTACCTAAAGTATAATATAATAGTGTGGTGTTACCTAAAATATAATATAATAGTGTGGTGCTACCTAAAATATAATATAATAGTGTGGTGTTACCTAAAATATAATATAATAGTGTGGTGCTACCTAAAATATAACATAATAGTGTGGTGTTACCTAAAATATAATATAATAGTGTGGTGTTACCTAAAATATAACATAATAGTGTGGTGTTACCTAAAATATAACATAATAGTGTGGTGTTACCTAAAATATAACATAATAGTGTGGTGTTACCTAAAATATAACATAATAGTGTGGTGTTACCTCAAATATAATATAATAGTGTGGTGTTACCTAAAATATAACATAACAGTGTGGTGTTACCTAAAATATAATATAATAGTGTGGTGTTACCTAAAATATAATATAATAGTGTGGTGTTACCTAAAATATAACATAATAGTGTGGTGTTACCTAAAATATAATATAATAGTGTGGTGTTACCTAAAATATAACATAATAGTGTGGTGTTACCTAAAATATAACATAATAGTGTGGTGTTACCTAAAATATAATATAATAGTGTGGTGTTACCTAAAATATAACATAATAGTGTGGTGTTACCTAAAATATAATATAATAGTGTGGTAGTAGTATGAGCGTCTTCTCTACGGCAGATTCGTTGACGGCAGATTCGTTGACGGCAATCGTAAAATTGGGCATAAGTGTATTTTGAGTATGTTAGTACTATAGTACTATATATTTGAGAATTGTTGATAAAAATGGGCGTAAGTATATTTTCGATAGAGCAGGGCGTCATATTTGAGCGTCCTGTTGGTGTGTGTATATTGTTGACTAACAAGTTGGTTCATCGTGTATAAGTGTGAAGTTGTTTTTTTTTTGGGGAACTTTGTAATTTCGGCCGACTATTGCGTGTCTGTAAATAATCTCAGCTTAAGATGGCTTAACCAATTCATAGAGCAGTATGAGCGTAATGTGTGTATATTGTTGACTAACAAGTCATCGTGTGAAGTTGCTTTGTAATCTCGGCCGACTATTAAATGTCTGACACATCAACTAAATAATCTCAGCTTAAGACGGCTTAACCAAATTATGTGCTTAAAGGTTCAGACAGGCATACATCTTACTGAAAATAATATCGGCCGACTATTAAATGTCTGCAACTAAATAATTTGGTTAAGACGGCTTAACCAAATTATTTGCGTAAAGATTCAGACACAGATACATCTTACTGTATTTTGATCAACAGATGAATATTCCCACCTACTGGATAGTGCGTATCATCCGAAGAAATGTCTGATTCTGTCAACTGGGATTAAAAAAATGAACACTTTAAATATTGTATATCCTACCATATGTGAATTATGTCATCACCAATAAATACATGTATAATCGATTATCTTTTCAATAATAATATCTCGCTGGGTTCTATCGTGGTAAAAATCTTTTGTTTGACAAGAGATTTTCCACTCAATGTTTGTCACAGACCTACGTCATAATACTCCCCCTCCCCTCCTCCCCCACCTTCACATCTCACATCACTTACCCGCACCTATTCATGCGCATACACAATGTGTACGTGTCGGAGCACAAGACATCCAAATAAGGAGTATTACCTCATAGTAAAGCAACGCTCTTTATTCATCTTTCAACATAAATGACACACTTACATTATCGAGAATTATTGGAAGAGCGTAAGTTTATAGAGTTATTGTTCTTAGAACGAGAATCGTCAGTCGGTTATTTTAAAAATCGTTGCTAAAAAGAGGGCGAAGACCCCGCCTCAACCTGATCGCGAATTATTGGAAGAATTATTGGAAGAGCGTACGTCTATAGAATTATTGTTCTTAGAACGAGAATCGTTAGTCGGTTATTTAAAAAAGCGTTGCTAAAAAGAGGGCGAGGACCCCGCCTCAACCTGATCGCGAATTATTGGAAGAGCGTACGTTTATAGAGTTATTGTTCTTAGAATGAGAATCGTTAGTCGGTTATTTTAAAAAAGCGTTGCTAAAAAAGGGGGGGGGGTCGAGGACCCCGCCCCCACCCTGTGTTAGGGAAGTTACTCGGATGATGTGTCAGCGAGCCATTTTTTCATAATACCAACCTTCGGGACGTCGTAGAGGGAATAATCAACGAATTTCACAGCGAAAATTACTAAGCCTATTATCCCTGTAATTTCCCTAGTGTTCATAACCCAAACATCAAGGGTTGCGTGTGTGATCACCTGTACATATTATCAGTTTATCGAGCTATTCATACTTACGCCAAAGTAAGTAATCTGTACATATTAGCAGCTTATCACGTGATCAGTAAGTGCGCCAATCGGGTATCCACCGATGCCTGCAATGTTTTATTTGCAATAATTGGACATTATACTCTCACGTAAATAACAAGGAGCGTTTATTCATTACCTCTCTATCACGATGAAGTTATTAAGCATCGTGTAGCACTATTTCACCAAAGGTCACATGTTAGACGTACACGCGTATACATACGTAATATCAGACTAAACATCTTTTATATGATAGCGCTATATGTTATATACTCGATAGACCTAGTTACAGTCACAATCGCACATAAGCGAAACAAACGCTCTTTATTTAAATAACAGGGAGGCTACTCTAACGCTCTTAGTTTTTCCAACAAAATAGTTATCAAATTCGATCACCAATAGAACTGTCTGTGAAACAACGATGACTTATAACAATCTTTAACTTATTTATCGATCTATGCTAGAACATGGCCGCAACAAAATCATGACCATAACAAAAACATTACCTTACCATTACGCATGAATATAAATTTACCATGCGTAAATACTGTCAGATTATCGTCTGATGAGCAAATCCGATGTTTACATTATACTTAATCTCAGGTATGACTAGAATTGTATCATGTGTGCACATATATATATATATATATATATATATATATATGGTCATAACGTGACGAGCAAAATGTGATGTTTACACACTTAAGCTATGGACAAACAATACATCTCGCATATGTAGTGGAGTGGCATTGTACTTCATTGTGAATTAAGTCACTCTGTGTTATTTGACCATAAACCTGTTACACCTTAGCCATTGGTTTATTGTTATTTAATGAAAATTTTACACATCGTGATTGCTTTCAAAAATAGTGCAACTTACCTGTTGGTAATACACGAATGAAGAGCGTTTAACGGATACGAAATTACTACACGAATGAACTGAGTCTTGACATTTATATTTCACATCTTTATTAAATGTTCCAAAACATACAGATATAGACATAGTGTTACACAGTCTTATATGTACACACGCTACGACACCATTAAAGGTGGACAATACACTCACGATGTGACAACATATACAGACATAGGCATAGCGTTATACAGTCTTCTATGTGCCAACGCTATGACATCATTAGAAGGGGCAATACACTCAAGGAGTAAAAGTGACACGAAACAAGGGACGTTATGTAATATTGGTGTGTGAATATTAAAGGAGCACAATGCGCTCTAAAGGGACACACGGCACTCATTTTGAATGAATGTTAAAGTGACACGAAACAAGGGACGTGATGCAATATTGGTGTGTGAATATTAAAGGAACACAATGCACTCTAAAGGAACACACGGCACTCATTTTGAATGAATGTTAAAGAAATACAATAAACGCACTGGTGTTTGAATATTAAAGGAACACAATGCACTCTAAAGGGACACACGGCACTCATTTTGAATGAATGTTAAAGTGACACGAAACAAGGGGCGTGATGCAATATTGGTGTGTGAATATTAAAGGAACACAATGCACTCTAAAGGAACACACGGCACTCATTTTGAATGAATGTTAAAGAAATACAATAAACGCACTGGTGTTTGAATATTAAAGGAACACAATGCACTCTAAAGGAACACAAGGCACTCATTATGAATGAATGTTAAAGAAATACAATAAACGCACTGGTGTTTGAATATTAAAGGAACACAATGCACTCTAAAGGAACACAAGGCACTCATGATGAATGAATGTTAAAGAAACACAATATACTCACTGGTGTTTGAATATTAAAGGAACACAAGGCACTCTAAAGGGACACTAGACACTCATTATGAATGAATGTTAACAATACAAGCGCAGTGGTTGAAAGTTAAAATGACACAGAACAATATTTAAAGTTCAAATTTTCGGGCTCTTAGTGTACCATTTATGTATCGTTTCTCACTCTACAATTACCCAATAATCCACTCACTCTCTCCCCGCTTATAGATATATAACGAAAACGAGAATATCATGTTGATGAAGTTTATTGAAATTTAATCTACAGCCCATTCATTATTATATCCGTGTTTGGTCAGTTTGACCATTTTCTTCATGATCATGTTATGTATGGGTGATGTTTTCAATCGATGCTGGTATTCTATTAATCGTTCGTAACTTTTGAGAAAGAGGAACAACAACGACGATGATGACGACCACAACAACAACAACAACACCACCACCACCAACAACACCACCTCCAACAACAACACCACTACAACCAACAACAACAACAACACCACCACCACCAACAACAACAACATCAGCCACAACAACAACAACAACATCTACTTTTGGGGGGGGGCAAAATAACATGACACCGCCGTTGCCGCCGCCGCCGTTGCCGCCGCCGCAGTAAAATAACATGACATGTGGTACATAATACAATTTTTTTTTATTATATTAACTATTCACTGTCACTTTCGTCCGAATTGTCATCACTTTCGTCAGAAGTGTCATTTGTTTCGTCCATGAATTTTTCTAGCATCGGTTTGTACTTTAATATTGACATTTTCACTGCATCACGATCTTCATAACCATTATTCAAATATTTGTTGACCTGTGACACCGTGGATATATTGACCAATGACGGCTATTGTATCTTTTGACAGATATGCGTGCCCAGACTCGTTTGATGTTCGCTATCGCATTACTATGTTTTAATAGCCGAGACTTCACTTCTCGTCTGACTCTCTTACCGACAAGACCTGTTGATTCCCCGTCTACACAGTGCTTCTCCAGCAGACTATTTCATCTACATAAAGTTATCAAACATACGGACAGGACAGATTTTAGGTTATAAGGAACATTTGTATAAAGGAAAACCATATACCGAGACATTTTAGTCAAGTATAAATGAAGCACCAGTGTTCAATTTGCTCTAGTGAGTATGTGCGGAACCATGATTTGATAAGACATGTACATTCTAAGCACACTGAGTTTGTTAACCGACACCCACAGCAGCAGCACCAAGCAGCAGCAACAAACAGCAGCAACAGGCAGCAGCATCATCATCCACAACAACAGCCATTACAGCAACACCAGATACTACAACACCAGCAGGGGAAACAGCAACAAAGCGACATAACATCCTGCTTTGATGATCCAATGGCCAATGTCCAAGAATATTTTATTTTCAAGCATCCATTCACGGCATGTGTAAGTGGACCGACATCTAGTGGGAAGACATACTTCGTGAAAACCTTGCTCCAAAAGTCTGCCTCAAAAATATCACCCGCACCTGACAGAATAATATGATTTTATAAATATTGGCAGCCCCTATATGACGAAATAAAGAATACCGTCACCCATCAGGTCAACTTTATACGAGGAATACCAGCAAACTTGGATTCTCTTATCAACCCCCGGTATACAAATCTAGTTATACTCGATGACTTGATGCAAACTTCATCAAAAGACCAGAGAGTTAATGATTTGCATTCCGAAGGGGAAGTCACCATTTGAACTTATCTTTGATAAGTTTGAACCAGAATTTCTACTACAACAAAGATCAAACGCAACGACCAAATTGTCAATATTTGGTATTGTTCAATAACCCAATCGACAAGGGATTAATTTCAACATTATCAAGACAGATGTATCCTGAATGTCCTCAGCGTATGGTGCGAGAGTTTTCGTAAGCGACGAGTGAACCGTACGGTTACCTACTGGTGGATTTAAAAGCCTCAACACCGGACACATTACATCTGCGACAGAATGTACTAAAAGATGACACGAACCAACATATGGGTGAATGGAATGGCATGAAATATAATCTCCAAAAAGACAGAGAACACCCAGATGAACAGAATGGGATGAAAAAACATACAAAAGACACTGAGACCCAGGGTCAACAGAATGCGATGAAATACGATGACAGAGAACTCCCTGGTCAACAGAAGGGCATAGCATATAATTATATTGTGCCCCATGGTCAACATAATGGCTATACTAATGACATAAGGCCACCTGGTGAGCTCGATGAAATTAATAAGAAGAACCGTCAAAACATAGACATTCGAGAAGACATGTCGTGCCCTTGTAATGACTGCGGGCTTTTGTTCGAAGATCATTATGATGTTCAGAGACACGTAAAAAAACTGGTGTCAAGAAAATAAGTTAAAACGAAAATTAACTGAGGACACGGATGATAGTCAGAATAAGAAAATTAAATTGAATGAAGATGAATACTTCAAAAGTTTGTGTGATGAGAGTAGAGATAAAACACATGAGGAATGGAGTGATAAAGTGGAAACGTATAAGGAAAATGGCTCGACAGAGAAAGAAGCAAAAGAACAAGCTGACAAGGACCTTAAAAGTAAAGATATGAAGCACTTTATGAATGGTTATGCTTGGACAATATTAGCGTATCTGCAGCTGCGCAATGGGACTCTGCACAACAGAGTCATGGATAAAGTCGACAAATATTTGAATAATGGTTATGAAGATCGTGATGCAGTGAAAATGTCAATATTAAAGTACAAACCGGACGAAACAAAGGACACTTCTGACGAAAGTGATGACAATTCGGACGAAAGTGACAGTGAATAGTTAATATAATAAAAAAAAATTGTATTATGTACCACATGTCATGTTATTTTACTGCGGCGGCGGCAACGGCGGCGGCGGCAACGGCGGTGGCAACGGCGGTGTCATGTTATTTTGCCCCCCCTCCAAAAAGTAGATCTTGTTGTTGTTGTAGCTGATGTTGTTGTTGGTGGTGGTGTTGTTGTTGTTGATTGTGGTGGTGTTGTTGTTGGTGGTGGTGTTGTTGTTGTTGGTGGTGGTGGTGGTGTTGTTGTTGTTGTTGGGGTCGTCACCATCGTCGTTGTTGTTCCTCTTTCTCAAAAGTTACGAACGATTAATAGAATACCAGCATCGAATGAAAACATCACCCATACATAACATGATCATGAAGAAAATGGTCAAACTGACCAAACACGGATATAATAATGAATGGGCTGTAGATTCAGACAACGATTAAATTTCAATAAACTTCATCAACATGATATTCTCGTTTTCGTTATATATCTATAAGCGGGGAGAGAGTGAGTGGATTATTGGGTAATTGTAGAGTGAGAAACGATACATAAATGGTACATTAAGAGCCCGAAAATTTGAACTTTAAATATTGTTCTGTGTAATTTTAACTTTCAACCACTGCGCATGTATTGTTAACATTCATTCATAATGAGTGTCTATTGTCCCTTTAGAGTGCCTTGTGTTACTTTAATATTCAAACACCAGTGCGTTTATTGTGTTTCTTTAACATTCATTCATAATGAGTGCCTTGTGTTCCTTTAGAGTGCATTGTGTTCCTTTAATATTCAAACACCAGTGCGTTTATTGTATTTCTTTAACATTCATTCATAATGAGTGCCTTGTGTTCCTTTAGAGTGCATTGTGTTCCTTTAATATTCAAACACCAGTGCGTTTATTGTATGTCTTTAACATTCATTCATAATGAGTGCCTTGTGTTCCTTTAGAGTGCATTGTGTTCCTTTAATATTCAAACACCAGTGCGTTTATTGTATTTCTTTAACATTCATTCAAAATGAGTGCCGTGTGTTCCTTTAGAGTGCATTGTGTTCCTTTAATATTCACACACCAATATTGCATCACGTCCCTTGTTTCGTGTCACTTTAACATTCATTCAAAATGAGTGCCGTGTGTCCCTTTAGAGCGCATTGTGTTCCTTTAATATTCAAACACCAGTGCGTTTATTGTGTTTCTTTAACATTCATTCATAATGAGTGCCTTGTGTTCCTTTAGAGTGCATTGTGTTCCTTTAATATTCAAACACCAGTGCGTTTATTGTATTTCTTTAACATTCATTCATAATGAGTGCCTTGTGTTCCTTTAGAGTGCATTGTGTTCCTTTAATATTCAAACACCAGTGCGTTTATTGTATTTCTTTAACATTCATTCAAAATGAGTGCCGTGTGTTCCTTTAGAGTGCATTGTGTTCCTTTAATATTCACACACCAATATTGCATCACGTCCCTTGTTTCGTGTCACTTTAACATTCATTCAAAATGAGTGCAGTGTGTCCCTTTAGAGCGCATTGTGCTCCTTTAATATTCACACACCAATATTACATAACGTCCCTTTTTTCGTGTCACTTTTACTCCTTGAGTGTATTACCCCTTCTAATGATGTCATAGCGTTGGTACATAGAAGACTGTATAACGCTATGCCTATGTCTGTATATGTTGTCACATCGTGAGTGTATTGTCCACCTTTAATGGTGTCGTAGCGTGTGTATATATAAGACTGTGTAACACTATGTCTATATCTGTATGTTTTGGAACATGTAAGAAAGATGTGAAATATAAATGTCAAGACTCATTTCATTCGTGTAGTAATTTCGTATCCGTTAAACGCTCTTCATTCGTGTATTACCAACAGGTAAGTTGCACTATTTTTGAAAGCAATCACGATGTGTAAAATTTTCATTAAATAACAATAAACCAATGGCTAAGGTGTAACAGGTTTATGGTCAAATAACACAGAGTGACTTAATTCACAATGAAGTACAATGCCACTCCACTACATATGCGAGATGTATTGTTTGTCCATAGCTTAAGTGTGTAAACATCACATTTTGCTCGTCACGCTATGACCATATATATATATATATATATATATATATATATATGTGCACACATGATACAATTCTAGTCATACCTGAGATTAAGTATAATGTAAACATCGGATTTGCTCATCAGACGATAATCTGACAGTATTTACGCATGGTAAATTTATATTCATGCGTAATGGTAAGGTAATGTTTTTTGTTATGGTCATGATTTTGTTGCGGCCATGTTCTAGCATAGATCGATAAATAAGTTAAAGATTGTTATAAGTCATCGTTGTTTCACAGACAGTTCTATTGGTGATCGAATTTGATAACTATTTTGTTGGAAAAACTAAGAGTGTTAGAGTAGCCTCCTTGTTATTTAAATAAAGAGCGTTTGTTTCGCTTATGTGCGATTGTGACTGTAACAAGGTCTATCGAGTATATAACATATAGCGCTATCATATAAAAGATGAAAGAAACATATCAACAGCTTTGTTTAGTCTGATATTACGTATGTATACGTGTGTACGTCTAACATGTGACCTTTGGTGAAATAGTGCTACACGATGCTTAATAACTTCATCGCGATAGAGAGGTAATGAATAAACGCTCCTTGTTATTTACGTGAGAGTATAATGTCCAATTATTGCAAATAAAACATTGCAGGCATCGGTGGATACCCGATTGGCGCACTTACTGATCACGTGATAAGCTGCTAATATGTACAGATTACTTACTTTGGCGTAAGTATGAATAGCTCGATAAACTGATAATATGTACAGGTGATCACACACGCAACCCTTGATGTTTGGGTTATGAACACTAGGGAAACTACAGGGATAATAGGCTTAGTAATTTTCGCTGTGAAATTCGTTGATTATTCCCTCTACGACGTCCCGAAGGTTGGTATTATGAAAAAATGGCTCGCTGACACATCATCCGAGTAACTTCCCTAAAACAGGGTGGGGGCGGGGTCCTCGACCCCCCTTTTTTAGCAACGCTTTTTTAAAATAACCGACTAACGATTCTCATTCTAAGAACAATAACTCTATAAACGTACGCTCTTCCAATAATTCTTCCAATAATTCGCGATCAGGTTGAGGCGGGGTCCTCGCCCTCTTTTTAGCAACGCTTTTTTAAATAACCGACTAACGATTCTCGTTCTAAGAACAATAACTCTATAAACGTACGCTCTTCCAATAATTCTTCCAATAATTCGCGATCAGGTTGAGGCGGGGTCTTCGCCCTCTTTTTAGCAACGATTTTTAAATAACCGACTGACGATTCTCGTTCTAAGAACAATAACTCTATAAACGTACGCTCTTCCAATAATTCTCGATAATGTAAGTGTGTCATTTATGTTGAAAGATGAATACAGAGCGTTGCTTTACTATGAGGTAATACTCCTTATTTGGATGTCTTGTGCTCCGACACGTACACATTGTGTACGCGCATGAATAGGTGCGGGTAAGTGATGTGAGATGTGAAGGTGGGATAGGGGGAGGAGGGGAGGGGGAGTATTATGACGTAGGTCTGTGACAAACATTGAGTGGAAAATCTCTTGTCAAACAAAAGATTTTTACCACGATAGAACCCAGCGAGATATTATTATTGAAAAGATAATCGATTATACATGTATTTATTGGTGATGACATAATTCACATATGGTAGGATATACAATATTTAAAGTGTTCATTTTTTTAATCCCAGTTGACAGAATCAGACATTTTTTCGGATGAATACGCACTATCCAGTAGGTGGGAATATTCATCTGTTGATCAAAATACAGTAAGATGTATGTGTGTCTGAATCTTTACGCAAATAATTTGGTTAAGCCGTCTTAACCAAATTATTTAGTTGCAGACATTTAATAGTCGGCCGATATTATTTTCAGTAAGATGTATGCCTGTCTGAACCTTTAAGCACATAATTTGGTTAAGCCGTCTTAAGCTGAGATTATTTAGTTGATGTGTCAGACATTTAATAGTCGGCCGAGATTACAAAGCAACTGCACACGATGACTTGTTAGTCAACAATATACACACATTACGCTCATACTGCTCTATGAATTGGTTGAGCCATCTTAAGCTGAGATTATTTACAGACACGCAATAGTCGGCCGAAATTACAAAGTTCCCCAAAACAAAAACAACTTCACACTTATACACGATGAACCAACTTGTTAGTCAACAATATACACACACCAACAGGACGCTCAAATATGACGCCCTGCTCTATCGAAAATATACTTACGCCCATTTTTATCAACAATTCTCAAATATATAGTACTATAGTACTAACATACTCAAAATACACTTATGCCCAATTTTACGATTGCCGTCAACGAATCTGCCGTCAACGAATCTGCCGTAGAGAAGGCGCTCATACTACTTGTGGTGTTACCTAAATTATAACATGACCTAACGTAATATGTGACAATTACTTTTGGCTGGATACAGAATTAAAATATACCTATGCCCCGTATGTAGTGTACATACATACACGCGGTAGCTGTGCAGAAATATCCTCAGAAATGTATGGGACAATAAGCTTAAAACAAACAACATGATCATACACGCCGGAACCTGGTAAAGCTGCCTTTTTTTGGAATTCATTAAATACTTTAAAAAAGAATTTCCTCCATCATATTCTGGATTTTCTCCAAACTATATAAAGGGGTCCATTTTATGAAATTTGGCGCTTTTTTTATCTGATACCTGATTAATCCACTCGGCGAATGTTGACCATGTAGGTAGCGTAATTGCGCCTGGTTGAGTACACATTAAAGGATTTTTTTTTAAATCACAGTAAGAAAGTTAGACCCATGCAAAATATAGAGGTTTAGATTGAACACTTTTTACTCCAGCCGTCAATAAATATCAGACTATAATATTCGTCACGGTGGTGGGATATTGGAAGCAATCGTAGGTTAACTATTAATGTGATTGTTGAAGCCGAATTTGGTGATCAACCCAGAAGAAATTTGATACAAGCTGATTTTGGTGTCATTCGACGCGGGAAATCCTCGAGAACAAACATATCCAGATTCCGCAAAATCCGCTTTGGGGAAACTTTGTTATCCAAGATGGCGTCCAACATGGTTGTCAAAATTACATCAGTTCTAAAATAAGTCTTTATCCGATATATTGTGGCATTGGAATTACGCAGTTATACCAGTTTGTTTTAAATTAAAGTACGGGGCGAATAGAGTGACAAGGATAGAAAATATTACAATCGTGGCCACGCAAATGGCTGTCAATATGGCCGCAACTCCAATCTATACTACGAAGAAATCAACCTATTGAATAACTGCTTAGGAGGTAAAATACGTATTGGTAATATACAAGTCTGTTGTAAAATGTCGTTAACGATACACATATCATTAAAACATATCCTTTTAAACGATTTATCGGTCACTGCAACGCAAGTCAAACCCCAATGGGTTACGCCTTTAATATCCAGGTTTTCTGCTTATCCAACATCCAACTGTCGGGCCAAAATTAATAATTTCGGGCTTGCAACACACGAAGTAATGTTTCGCCACACAGTGCATGGTAGTTTCATTCGGAATTAAAATTAATTATTGAACGTAACGCAGAAACTGAAGTGCATACCCTTGCTTTGTAAATACCAGTTACATTTCCGGAATTTGAAACACTCTCCGTGATAAAACAAAAACATACATATATGTCGCAATGCTTGTTATACTGTAACGAAACACTCATATCTTCAATACATTAGCACCGTATCTCACCAGATCAAAGAGACGGTACATCGTACAATTTATTTAAGACTAATGTTCATGCTGCTTCCAAACCTGTTTCTTGGTAGACAATTTTGCTCACATTACTTCAGTCGCCACTTTACAACTGGAATATGCTACCACGCAATGCACACTATTTATTTTCGGTATATTGTTTTTGGTTGAAAATATCTTACCATTACGACCCACGTAATCGTGTTAAATATCAGGTGATCATCGTTTAAAGATACTACTTCAACGTTGAATATTCATGTTTATATTTGTGGTTTAGTGTGCAGCAGCTATTTGTAAGATTATGGAGGAGTAAATGTTGTGGTGTGGTTGCAGAAAACGTAAAAAGTTTCGCGTATATGTGGCCTAGTTGAATACAACCAGATATAAATATAATGTGTAGGTATAAACACAGTCTCTGCGACAGAGTATATAGGCAACTCTGGTCAATTTTAAAATGCATTGAAGATAGTCTGTGGTACTCCTTTGTGTTTTGATAAATTGCGTTCATAGTTTACCGTCATGCATTCTTGTGATAAAAGCGAAATATTCGTATTTCATCACTTTTTCGGAGGTAGCTATGACTACTATTTTGAGACACGGACAATAGGATCTACACATTTTACCCAGTACTATATGAATATCTCTCATAATGTTGTTAGCATTGCATTTTGAAAGGTTTGGTGTTGTAGATATAAAAATAAATTATGTTCGGTCACATTCGTGAGACTGCCCTATATTGCTTCTTCTGGAAAAGGTCACATCCCATTTAACGGATTAGTTACACATATATCATACGATTCAAGATAAACAGTACATATAAGACTACGTTATTGTTCCGTTTCTGTGAGCCCATCAGTCCAGATTTAACCGTTGCATAAGACCCTGCTTTCGCTTGCGCTCTCGTGAAATACAAATTCATACAACTCTGATACAAAGTTTATCTTATACTCGGCAATAATTCTTCCTCGTATAATTCGAGCGTTTATTCATTCTTATATGACTAGCTATTCAGTTTTGCACCAAATGTAAATTTCATTCGATTTTGTCCATTTTGGCGACCAGATATATGTTTTACGACTAAGCAATGTGTGTGCATATTTCAATTTATTACGAATGTGGCATTAATTGGAGCACGCAGCATTTCCCGATACTAACAGCTATGTTGGACGCCATCTTGGATCCTCGAAATCGTAGAAATGAAATATAATGGACCATCGGCTTTTCAAAGAGACTGCTAGTACGCGCGCATCAGATTGACTAACTGTATATAAACTCACCGTTCTGTGTCACTTTCATATCAGTCATTTCCATTTCGGAAGCACCATGCTGTGCTCGGTTGCGATTCTGCCATATCACATAAATAATTGCCGCATGACAAGACATGATTATGATTGCGGGGCAGAAGAACATGAGCGCCGTAACAGACGTCAGGTAGAACTGAAATATAATAAAATATAACCGGCGTGCATAAAGACCTAGACACAACTTTGGCAAATCATTCCTGACACTTTTATCCAAATCTGTCTGAAATCTAATTTTGAAATTTAGTACATGCCTTTATAATCTGACACAAAACGTATTAACCATCAAACAGCTGGAAGCTGTAAGCCCATTTTTATGCTTGTGTGACATGAAAAATCCTTTAAATTTTCAATGTTTTCATGTACACTGAATCTCTGCAAAATGTAGCTTTTCACTAGTACAGAGGCATGATATCATATCTGAAGGTACGGTGTTTGGGCTGGGCGGGGGACTTATTTGTTCTCGATTCAAGATATTAAAAAAATACCTTCATTTTTTTAAAGACAACCACCTATAAATAATTTTCTATATTTGAGTATTTGCATGTCATATACCTGTTGATCATGAACACTTGGGCTGAGATGAGTTTAAAAGGCGATACGGCCGCAATTAAATCCAGGTAACCATCATTTTTATGTCATATTTCCAATTGAAGCTAGCTTCAGTGGGCAAGACTGCATATAAACACTAATGACGCTCCATCTCAAAGAACGAAGACAATAATATATCATTGTGATATTTATTATTAAAGGCACGTGCGGCCTTAATTGTCGAAAATATTCATATTTGTTCCAAACACCGTAAACAGAAAAAACAGTAAAACGCATACAGTTCCGTTCATATATACCATGACCATCGCGCAAACAGCATGTTATCATAAAGACCTACTATATTTTACCTAAGCAAGAGCCTGATTGTGTTACAGAAGACACCACCATGCTACTGGCTAATCACACACAAATGGCATAAACGCTCTTTATTAGTTCCATATCAGGTATTCACCAACAAAGAACGCTCTTTATGTTTACCATCATAATATAAACAAACACCAGAAAAATAACTTTTTACGCTTTTGTTTATATAACAATGGTCAAACATATGACCATAACATACTGTTTATGCAATATTTCTTATTTGTATACGGACAAAGTCTATCTACATTTTGATGTTCTTTCTGTTTGTGGCGGTTTTTGACGGGTGAAGATATTTTCACAGGATACCCACCGCCAAGGCCAACCGTGTCTTTAATTATTCTAGCAGTTATTGGTACCTAAAGACAAAATACGTCGATAAACTAAATCGGGGTCGCTAACGTCCAGAAAGCAGAGATGCGCGAACTATAGTTTCAGCCGCATCACACATGTCAATCTCTACCACCAGTGTCTCTTACGGGGTCTCACCGATAACACCTCTACCAAATAACAAGGTAAATTTGTGTCTGATATAAAAAAATATATATAATAATATCACCGATTTATTGCGCGAAACATGACACTTGTATCGTATAAAACAATGCGGTGCATCATTTGCAATGTCTCTGTGGGTTGCAAACAACTAATTATTGTTCATAGGCGGTAGTGTTAACTATAAGTCCCGCCGGCCGTGGGTTAAGCCTATTTGAACTTCAAGTGGTCAATTTTCCCTTACATATCCGACACACCATTCTGTGACAACAAAATGCGCCCTTACTGGTATTTTTTTCCAAACGATAATCTAGCATTTCCACAACTACCCCATTTACTGCACAAAAATCAGCATCATAAAAATACCCAGACCACTTCCGTAACTTAGGAACCCCGCCAGACTCTTCATGTCCATCTAAACAAAACTGATCGCCCTATTTACGTAAGCTATGAGTTTCTGTTCCCGCGTATAGGGAAATTTCCCTCAATGATATTCAACCAGTCAGCAGCCAGATTTTTTGTTATGCTGACTCGAGTTTCCCTACACAAATTCAAGAAGCGTAACTCTATATAATTAGTTGATTGTAACCTGTGGAACGTGTCATCCACATATGCCAATGACATAAATGGTACTACGGTATAAGCACATGTACATGTGCCTGGAACAAAATGGCCCCAATCCCAACATTACATAACTCTCTGACATTACGCCCTATACTATGGGTGTTTACTGCTACGCTGATCTTGTCGTGCCAATGGGGATATCTCGCAGGACAACACATTTAGTGTTTTCGCGGATGTATCTTCTCGGATGTCTCATTGTTGCAGTATGTAACTGTTATGACCGCGTTAATTGCTTTCGATGTTTAGGTATGAACAATGGCTGGGCCACTCTTGAAGATATTATTGCGGGAACACACTGCATAATATAACAGCTAACGTTGCTGATGTCGTATGTCTCAGTTAGAATAAAGGTCGCATTGCGAAGTATCGGGCGTGTATTTAATCCGATTAGTAGATTTTTGGTCCGCTTTTAGAGGCTTTCTGGTGTCGTGAATGAGAAACCTGCAGTAATAAGCCGTAGTTTTTGTAATAATTTGAAGGATTAGATACTATGGTTTTCTTGTTTATATTGGGAGTGGTGTCACTCCAGGTACATGTGCCTGTGGGTATAAGTAGACAAGATAATCCCCCGCAAATCTGACAGTTATCTGGGAAACCCATATATTATGGACCGGTTTGAACACGATTATGGTATTATGTGATCAGTCTGTGTTTTCAGCGAAAAAATTATAATTGAACACGTATTTTCTCCAATTTAAAAGAATCTTGTAAATTCTGGTAGTTGGTATTACGTGAGAGAGGTTAGGACGATATGAGAGCTCGCAAACGTGTGTACATGGAAGGAAGATGCCAGTGTTGTTGATTTCAATTGCAAATAATGAAACTGAAGTTTCTCTGTTCCCAAGACCTAATGTTGTTCTCAAATATTAGATTAAAGAAGCACAACCCAATTCACCCAGTTACAAAAAAAAAACAATGGAATTTCACCAAAAGCCGAGTTAGTTTTCCAAATTAGTTTATTACCAATAAATACTCACAACAATACCAATTCGAAAATACTCAGTAGTTTTGAATACCATTCTCTCCGAGGTTGCCATTCGGAGGGTCGTGGAATACACCATGCAGTCCATATCTAGGAGAATCCTTCGACTGACAACTGTCAGAATGTTAGAGCAAACAACTGTGAGTTTGGACACCCATGGGGTATCAGCTTGTTTGAAAAATAGTATATCATATACCCGTAGCTTCCAAAATAATATAACATTTTTTATCGTTTCTGGTGGCAATTTGCGATCGTTTCGGTCATTTTGAATTCATGATACTACTCATCAACTCGAAACTATGTGATTCCCTACCATAAAAGCTTTCTGTTATAAATACATAAACGTAATCGATTGTATTTGTCAAGTCTTGTTACACTATACTCACGGTGGGGAATCGCGTGGTTTCGAGTTGATGAGTATCACGCATTCAAAATGGCTGAAGCGATCAAAAACGCGATCAGAAGCGAGGAAAATAGTAATAAGCTACGATATGACATATTCCATATTATTTTGACAGCTACGAGCAGATGCTATACTATTTTTCAAACAAGCTGATGCCTCATTTATGTCCAAATTCATATTTGTTTACCCTAACATTCTGACCAAAATTGTCAGTCGACGGATTCTTCAAGGTGTATGGACTGGTGTAATTCCACGCAACTCCGACTGGCAACTTTGGTCAGAATGTTATAGAAAACCACTAAGTATTTCCGAACAAATAAGGTATCAACTTGTTTCAAAAATAAACCAGTATGCTCATAACAGTCAAACTGCTATGTTTTGTGTCAGTTCCTTATATATTATGTTTCTGTGCGTTTGCACATTTTGAATGCGTGGTAAACTCCAACCTCGAAACCACGTGATTCCCCACCGTGGCTATACTCTCACGGTGGAGCAGTATAGTGTTGCGGATGAATCAAGCAACCAAAACTATCAATATTGATATCGTGTCATGCTTTTTTGTAACTGTCCCAATCCGAAAATATCTAAAATGCAAACATAATAACATTACAGTTATATAAAGTCAACACCTACTCACTTGCCAATGCCACTGCTTCTCGAAACCTATGACGCACTGTGGACCATCCGGCGAATGGTGAAGTTTATATAGGACCAGGAGGGGTATGGAGAATAAAACGGAGAGAAACCATACCGTGCTTATCAGGATAACTCGAAACCCTGGAATATAAAATATGAAGCAACTGCAACGCCGTCTGTGGCGGGGGGGGGGGGGGGGTGGCCAAACATTTTCAGCAGTTTGAAATTTCAGACATGGCATAACAATAGGTAAATTACACGTTAACTCGCTATATCCCAGTTAATTGTGATCTAAAGATTTCGGTAAAACGGCACTTATGCAGCCTCTGTTCGTTCAATAATGTTTAATGTATATAAGATATCTATACTTCTGCGTGATTTTGTCCCGAAAATGGAGCCGTAACAAATCAGTCAAGAACCATCACAATACCGGCAAAAGAACGAGTTCCGACAGTTCCTACACAGTGACGGTGGTGGTGATTATGGTGGTGGTGGCGATGATGATGATGACGACGATCAAGACGACGACGACGACGACGACGGCGGCGGTGGTGGTGGTGGTGGTGGTGGCGACGATGATGATGATAATAATGATAATGATGATGATGATAATAATAATGATAATGGTGATGATGATGAGGCTGATGATGATGATGATGATGATGATGATGATGATGATGATGACATAGCTGTTGTAATACAACGGATATCGGAACATCATATTGTTGTTCAATAGTCAGACTGACTACCAATAACTCATTGTTTTTTATCGGGCCTTATAATTTCATTCAGCTTCCTTTTCTTTTTAAACATTCATTCTTTTTCACCATGAGGATAATAACGATGATGATGATGATGATGATGATGGATGATGATGGTGATGATGATGTTAATTTCAAGTATTAATTTCAAGTATTTTTCTTTTGCACGGTAAGCTGAAAATTGTCTTAGAAAAGTTTGTCAATTTTGGCATCAAATGAGACAGACATCTTTAATTTAGTCAAACTCACGTTGTCCGCTGAATGACAGCGGTCGCGCAACAGCATCAAGGCGGTCTATACTGAGAGCAACGAGGACGTAGGTGGATGCAAACAAGGTTACCGCCTGTAACAAAAGGAGGTAATAGACATGCACATTTCGTATAATGCACTACTACTTATATGAATTACGAATAGCTCATAGTAGTCCTATATATAGTACCATCCGTTCAGTCATTTAATTAAAAAACAAAAATCACGTCAAGCTTGTGGAATTGGCGCCGCGTTTCCAAAGATAGCCAGCCTACCTCCTGCGGGACAACACAATTAGAAACCGAGCGTGTCAGTCCAGAGACTATACGACCAGCATCTGCATGGAGGGGGTCGAGCTTGTCTAATAGGTAACGCGGTGCGCAGTCTCATACAACATCAGAATAATCGAATAGTGGTAATATATAAGTTTTGTATGTTTTTTCGAGCGTTTTTCTATCGAGTTGATATTTAAATCGCCTCAACTTGGCCAGTCGAGAGGCGATTCTCTTTACTGTACTTTATATATGAATGTTCCAGTTTAGATTTTGTTGTAGTTCAAGACCAATGTGTTTATGTGATTCCATAAAGCCGATAGGGTCGTTTATAAATTTAAGGTTTGGTATTTCTCGAGAGGGTGGGGTCACACGAGAAAGACATACCTACGGTTTTGGTTGGGTTAAAAATCTCACGAGCCAGTTTTTTGACCAGGTCGTTATTTTCGTCAAATCGTTATTCACAATTTTAGAAAGTTCATCCAGATCCCAGTGGCTGCTCATATATAATAGAAGTATCATCTGCGTTCATTCTCGTGATGGAGTCAATATTATCTGCTAAATCGTTTATATAGACGAGGAATACAAAAGGGACCAGAATATATCCCTGGGGGACACATGCGGAGATAACCTCGTAGCTGGACAGGGTATTATTTATCAGGACTCTTTGTTTTCTGTTTAGTAAATAGTCTTCGATCCATTGTAATGTTTGACCCTCCACACCGTAGCGTTGCAGTTTGTAAATGAGCCCCTTGTGACATACTCTTTCAAATGCTTTGGATATGTCACAAAATATGCCGCATGTGAAGAGGCCTTTATCGATAGATTGACAGATATTGTTGTATAGGTCTATTAATTGGTATGTGGTATTGTGACCAGAGAGAAATCCGGATTGGTGAAAGTACAATAGTTTATTTTCTAAGAAGAAGGCACTTATCTGTTTGAAGACAACCTTCTCAAAGACTTTGGCTGGGCGTGGTAGCAATGAGATCGGGCGGTAATTTTTGGGGTCAGCGGGGTCTTCTTTTTTGAAAATTGGGATAACATTAGCTAGTTTCCATATTTCTGGGAATTTAGCACAATTGATCTATTTCTTAAATAGGAGGACTAACGGTTTTGATATTGAATTGGAAGTTTCGTGGAGCATTCTAACACTGATTCCGTCATGGCCATGAGCTTTATTCAATTTTAAAGATTTGATAGAAGTTTCTACATCTGATTCCACAAAAGGCAATTCTGGCATCAGGTTTTTGCTTCGAGTGTGAAAGAGGGGAGGGGTATGCGCAGAATCGTTTATAGTGGAGTTTTATATGAAGCTCATATTTAGAATTTTAGCTTTTTCAGAATCATCTGACGCACATGTTTTCCAACTGGCAGTTATGGTTCGAGTGGAGCTATATAGAGGGATATTCACTTTCTTTTTATTTAGGAGATGGTTAACAAGCTGCCAGAAATCACGGGGGTTTGGGGGGTCTTTTATTCTGTCTCCCAAATTATCATCAAATTTAATCATGGCGTATTTTTTTATTTTATTGACTTTATTCCTTGATTGTTTATATGCCGGCCATGAAACTGGGTTGTTGATTTTTAATACCTTTGCCCTGAGTCTATCTCGCTTGCGTAACTCTAGTCTACTCTCCGACGTGAACCAAATTTTATCTTTGGTGCGCATTGTCACGTTATGCTATGGTATAGTTCTGTCCATGATTGATAGTAAAGTAGATTGGAATATTTTGACCGCCGAATCGATATCAGGGGCCACATTGATTAGGTCTTCCCAATGTACATCATTTAGCAAGCAGTTCGCTCGCTGGAAATTAACTTTTTTTGTAATTCCATACTTTTCTCTGGAAAACTGTGGAACAGTCGAAATATATTGTTGCATAAACACCCAAGTGGTCTGAAACTCCGAGGTTTAAAACATCGCAATCCAAGGCATGAAGTGATTTACTGATAATAATAGGATCAAGTAGTGTGCTAGTCCTACTGGTAACTCTTGTTGGGCCTTTTATCACATTTTCCAAGCTATATCCGTCGGAAATTAGCTTTATTTTGGAGGTGCTCACGAGGTAATTAGAATTAAAATCTCCAGTGAGTACTATATTTTCAGAGATGTCAAGCGCATCAGAAATCGAGGTGTCCAGAAGGTCCCAATAATTATGGATACAAAACTGGTCTGATATGTAAGAGACCCCAATAATCATGTGAGATTTTTTAGCAAATAATTCAAACTAGAGAATCGAGGAGTCGAATTCTAGGTCAAATCTTTCTTTGTAAATAACATGAACAGCAAACATGAAACATATTCCACGTACGCGTCTCTGTCTTTTCGAATAGGGGGACAGTAACCATGGACTTCTAAATGTTCGTAGGAGTATGCTGTGTCAAATTGCGTCTCAGTAAAGCAGAGAAAGTCGAATTCGTTAATCAATTCAATGATCTTTTCTAACTTGTGTCGGATACTTTTTACATTGTAATGAAAGATATAGATGGAATTAGGTACATTTTCCGAGTGAGTGGGAGGGCCTGTGTTGGTCTCTATGTCGCCCGATCGATAACAATATCAGAAAGAGGATAAAAAGAAATATAAGTTTGATGTTAATTCTTAAAAAACCGCTACGGATATACAGACAACTGAGAAGGTGGATGGTGAACGGCGAGCTCTTTTTCCTTGAATCAAAGATACCAATCGCAGCCCTTTTCTGGTTCAGACAACACGATATAATTTAGTCGGCGATTGAAGCATGAAGTATAGGTCTGCAAATGGTCCGGATTCGAAAGAAAAGCTGCCTTCCACCATCGTTGCTTTGACACCCCAGTTCGGACGTGTTGTATACTCGGGATATTTTGTGAGGGGATGTTGCCACATAACATAGTACTGCAGATTGAATCATTGGTATAGTTGGTGAAGATGATGAAAAACATGGAATAATAGCAAACATGTAAACAACGTGGACAAGGAAAACTATGTGCATATGTATATAATGTTGATGAGTTTGATGATATGACATTGTAAGCACGAAGAGGGCTCGAGTGTTCACGGACAAAAATACAAAATTGTATCTGTGACCATACGATTACTGGTACTGGTGTATATATATTTATCAAATTATGGAGGCACGGACTCACCGGTGTTCGTTTGTACAATGGAATACAGACAAATTATATGAATACACGTAGAACACTGTCTCAATGACGATATTCCTAGATAAGTATGAATAACATAATATACATATGTATGTTATATATACTTATTTATGCCCCTGCATGGCACATGCATGCAAGCATGCCAAAATAAATGTTATTGCAGGGAAGAACAATTTAACCATTTTACTTTGATTCGCGCATTGATTGAATCATTGGTAGGTTATTCACCTGACCAACCAAAGGTGTTAAACAAGGTATACGACACGGTTTGTACTGTGATTGTTCAATTCAATTCAATTCTTTATTTTCTCCATCCACTAATATGTGGAACTGGAGGTGGACATATATAGCATCATAATTATATAATGTCAACAAAAGTTTAAAAATAATAGAGATAAATAAAGTAGGGAAACTCACACAAAAAAGATAACAAATTCGAGATAATAACAGAGAAATATAATTAAATTAAATACACACTTAGCTGGGAAAGCTGCACTGGGACCATGTTTATATACGTACAGGAGGGCATGCATGTAGATTCAATTTAAACCAATTTAAATGGCTGCTTTGGTAACTATTTCCGATGCAAATCTGGCTAATTTCAACATGTTTGTTTTATTTCCGTCACTGCATTAAAAAGAGTTTTTAGTTTTTCATAAGTCGGATTACTTTGAAAGTATGTTTTCAGATAGGTTCTTCGGAAGGACGAAAGTTCGTTGCATATGAATAGATAATGGTATTCGTTGCCCGGTGTATCCTCACCGCAAAGTTGGCAACGTGAACAAGGAACTTCTGAGTTTTTCCAACTGGAAACTTCAATAGGGAGCCGATTATTTCTAGTTCTCAATTTGATCAGGTATGAACTGAATTTTGGCGGCAGTTGTAAAAGATATTTCTCTATGCCAAAAGATATTTTAAATTTTTTATATAGACTACATTTTGAGCTCTGGGCTAAAGTTTCGTTCCATGATTGTTCCGCTGTGGACATCTCAACGTGCCATGGCTTCCGACGCTATTGGATATGGTGATCAGCCCTACAATCCAATTACCACACCAGGCAGGAAATGTTGACATGAGCCTATACGTATAAATACGAATTATCCCGGGGCAGATCCACTCGGTAACATACGTCTACTTCACATATGATCTTCAGCTAGAATGGCTATAGGTAGAATCCATCGATAAAAACTTATTAGAGGATATTCAGTTTAAGCAGAAGGAAGGGTGATAACTCTAAATAGAACGTAGATTAATAAATGATTAATTAATAGTGACTATATAACGGAGATATTTAGAAAACATTTTTTTTATTATTATTATTATTGACTAAATAGCGGAGATATTTGAAGGTCTTTTAACGAAATAACGGACCTACATGTATTTTAAAAACGTGTTTTTAAAGAGCGTAACCCAAACCTCCAGGCCGACCCACCCGATAGGAGAATTTATCTCAGTACTGACCAAAGTTGAACAGTTGTGCATTGTGTTGCAAATTCTTTCATACAAATCTCCGTTATTTCGTTAAAGAACGTACTATTTAGAGTTATCACTCTTCTTTCTGCCTCACCTGAAGATCCTCTATTAAGCGTTATCGACCAGCCTGTTCTGCCGAAAATCCGCATATTACCTACTTATAAAGTACTTGTTTTAGGTAAATAATCTGTTTAGAATCGTTTCATTTTGAGTCGATCATGTGCTAAAAATGAGATTATTTTAGTCACATTATCGACTCATAATGGGGCGATTCTAAGCAGATTATATATGCAGACAAAGACACAGATAAGCAAACCCACGACTGTTCAGGTGTACGCTCTTTCGTGTGTTTCAATGTGGCCCGCGCCATAAAACGAAATAACTGCTATGACTATATTATCTTCTTATTTCAGAACCAAATAATCACATTATGTACAGTTCATATTTCACATTATAGGTCGATAATGTGCGTATTTTTGCGGGGATATGTTGTTATCGGTGGATTCTTCCTCGATAGCCATTCCAGGTTATGATATTACGTATGTTATCGAGATGATCTGCCCCGGGATAATTCGTATATTTACGGTGGATCCTGGAGGGATCGGGTGCATCAGTACATTCTTCTCTTAGTCGGAATGAAATAAGTACAAACACACACCAACTGGCTCACATCAATCTAAATTTTGTATCCGGTTTGCACTCTGGCAAGTCTGACCGTTCGAATCTGCTTGAGACTAGTGACCTTGCCGTCATGGTGACACTCAATACACCATATAATCTCACATGGGGATCATAGGTTCGTTGGTGCAACAAATGACATCGGAATCCCATTGAGACAGATATCCACGGTACCTATATTTGTTATTATCAGACAGTGAATAAATCTGGATTTATCAAGGTGAGATCTTACCTTTTAATTAGTCGTCCTTTGTGTGATAACGATATCGGGTACATCGGTATGACATTACTAAACCCTAAACCCGGATATATCAGAGATTGGCCCCCTCTCACGCTGATAAAAACTGACTCCTGGAAACGACCCACATAATCCCACACTCTCGATTTCGAATCCGGTCCATGGCGTCATATACTAATTTTGATGTAATTTATATATTGTTGTATTATTCATTGAATAAATACTGTTTAACCCTTTCATGATGGGAGCTGCGCTGACGCAGCATTAAATAATATGTGCCAGTGCATTGTCTTATATATATGCGAGCAAGGGAGCCTCGCGTATATAATATAATACAATGGCTTACAAGGGCAAGGTAAACATTGATAGGCCAATGTATTCTCTTATATATTCGAGGCTCATTATGGGAGACTATATAGCATATACAAGCGAATGGATTGGCACATGCAGGGAAGCTCCAGTAATCGTGGAAGGGTTAAACACTGATATTTATATATAAGACTAGCTTAAACAGGCTCCTTCCGGGAGCCTTTATTCAGTGTCGGGTGGGGGGGGGCATGCGGCCCATTTGTGTATTAGGTGCCTGTGGCCCATGTGCTCGCTATGGCGCACATTTTGATCTTAAACAGAGGCGGCCAAATTGTTCGCTTCGCGCAAATTTTGATTGTTTAAACAGTTTGAAATATATTATTTTGATTTTGATTGAGCTCCTTGCTCAAATTAACAAACATATTTTTTATGTTTTTAATTTATTTATTTTAATCAAACTTTCGAAAAATTAACGCCGTTATAACCTCCGCCATATACCTTTTATGTACATAGTTGAGCGGAATTCATTGAATAAGAGATGAAAGAAATCGGAATTATTATATTCCTCTCTTTTACCTTCCATTATGTCACCATTTATTCTTTCGAACTTGGACATTGTGATCTTATCGTCAATCGCTACGTGTTTCGGTTCAGTCAGCATCACATGGCCTAATCTTGGTCGCCAATTTGACCTTATTTTCGTAGTGAAATAACAGAATATTTGTTCTGTGCACCGAGCTCATGGAATTCCTCATAACCTACATACATGTATGGATATGAGAAGGAAAGGGGGTCACACACTATTTCCGTAACGTAAGATATCTTCGTCTGCATGCTGCGGGCGAAACGGCTTGGAGTCTTACCCCTAACCGATTGAGCCACCTGTTATGTTTTCAAACAACCATACAAAATTTCATTCCATTAACCAATTTTATCATCCGGGAGCGAAATTAATTGAGACAACCTTTCATTAAATGGTCGCAAGCATGCAAAAATAAATGTTATTTCAGGGAAGAACAATTTAACCATTTTACTTTGATTCGAGCATTGATTGAATCATTGGTAGGTTATTCACCTGACCAACCAAAGGTGTTAAACAAGGTATACGACACGGTTTTTACTGTGATTGTTCAATTCAATTCAATTCTTTATTTTCTCCGTCCACTAATATGTGGAACTGGAGGTGGACATATATAGCATCATAATTATATAATGTCAACAAAAGTTTAAAAATAATAGAGATAAATAAAGTAGGGAAACTCACACAAAAAAAGATAACAAATTCGAGATAATAACAGAGAAATATAATTAAATTAAATACACACTTAGCTGGGAAAGCTGCACTGGGACCATGTTTATATACGTACAGGAGGGCATGCATGTAGATTCAATTTAAATGGCTGCTTTGGTAACTATTTCCGATGCAAATCTGGCTAATTTCAACATGTTTGTTTTATTTCCGTCACTGCATTAAAAAGAGTTTTTAGTTTTTCATAAGTCGGATTACTTTGAAAGTATGTTTTCAGATAGGTTCTTCGGAAAGACGAAAGTTCGTTGCATATGAATAGATAATGGTATTCGTTGCCCGGTGTATCCTCACCGCAAAGTTGGCAACGTGAACAAGGAACTTCTGAGTTTTTCCAACTGGAAACTTCAATAGGGAGCCGATTATTTCTAGTTCTCAATTTGATCAGGTATGAACTGAATTTTGGCGGCAGTTGTAAAAGATATTTCTCTATGCCAAAAGATATTTTAAATTTTTTATATAGACTACATTTTGAGCTCTGGGCTAAAGTTTCGTTCCATGATTGTTCCGCTGTGGACATCTCAACGTGCCATGGCTTCCGACGCTATTGGATATGGTGATCAGCCCTACAATCCAATTACCACACCAGGCAGGAAATGTTGACATGAGCCTATACGTATAAATACGAATTATCCCGGGGCAGATCCACTCGATAACATACGTCTACTTCACATAGGATCTTCAGCTAGAATGGCTATAGGTAGAATCCATCGATAAAAACTTATTAGAGGATATTCAGTTTAAGCAGAAGGAAGGGTGATAACTCTAAATAGAACGTAGATTAATAAATGATTAATTAATAGTGACTATATAACGGAGATATTTAGAAAACAGTTTTTTTTTATTATTATTATTATTGACTAAATAGCGGAGATATTTGAAGGTCTTTTAACGAAATAACGGACCTACATGTATTTTAAAAACGTGTTTTTAAAGAGCGTAACCCAAACCTCCAGGCCGACCCACCCGATAGGAGAATTTGACTCAGTACTGACCAAAGTTGAACAGTTGTGCATTGTGTTGCAAATTCTTTCATACAAATCTCCGTTATTTCGTTAAAGAACGTACTATTTAGAGTTATCACCCTTCTTTCTGCCTCACCTGAAGATCCTCTATTAAGCTTTATCGACCAGCCTGTTTTGTCGAAAATCCGCATATTACCTACTTATAAAGTACTTGTTTTAGGTAAATAATCTGCTTAGAATCGCTTCATTTTGAGTCGATCATGTGCTAAAAATGAGAGCATTTTAGTCACATTATCGACACATAATGGGGCGATTCTAAGCAGATAATATATGCAGACAAAGACACAGATAAGCAAACCCACGACTGTTCAGGTATACGCTCTTTCGTGTGTTTCAATGTGGCCCGCGCCATAAAACGAAATAACTGCTATATGACAATATTATCTTCTTATTTCAGAACCATTTTGCGGGGATATGTTGTTATCGGTGGATTCTTCCTCGATAGCTATTCCAGGTGATGATCCTACGTATGTTATCGAGATGATCTGCCCCGGGATCATTCGTATATTTACGGTGGATCCTGGAGGGATCGGGTGCATCAGAACATTCTTCTCTTCATCGGAATGAAATAAGTACAAACACACACCAACTGGCTCACATCAATCTAAATTTTGTATCCGGTTTGCACTCTGGCAAGTCTGACCGTTCGAATCTGCTTGAGACTAGTGACCTTGCCGTCATGGTGACACTCAATACACCATATAATCTCACATGGGGATCAGTTGTTCGTTGGTGCAACAAATGACATCGGAATCCCATTGAGACAGATATCCACGGTACCTATATTTGTTATTATCAGACAGTGAATAAATCTGGATTTATCAAGGTGAGATCTTACCTTTTAATTAGTCGTCCTTTGTGTGATAACGATATCGGGTACATCGGTATGACATTTCTAAACCCTAAACCCGGATATATCAGAGATTGGCCCCCTCTCACGCTGATAAAAACTGACTCCTGGAAACGACCCACATAATCCCAAACGCTCGATTTCGAATCCGGTCCATGGCGTCATATACTAATTTTGATGTAATGTATATATTGTTGTATTATTCATTGAATAAATACTGTTTAACCCTTTCATGATGGGAGCTGCGCTGGCGCAGCATTAAATAACATGTGCCAGTGCATTGTCTTATATATATGCGAGCAAGGGGTCCTCGCGTATATAAGATAATACAATGGCTTACAAGGTCAAGGTAAACATTGATAGGCCAATGTATTCTCTTATATATTCGAGGCTCATTATGGGAGACTATATAGCATATACAAGCGAATGGATTGGCACATGCAGGGAAGCTCCAGTAATCGTGGAAGGGTTAAACACTGATATTTATATATAAGACTAGCTTAAACAGGCTCCTTTCGGGAGCCTTTATTCAGCGTCGGGTGTGGGGGGGGGGGGGGGCATGCGGCCCATTTGTGTGTTAGGTGCCTGTGGCCCATGTGCTCGCTATGGCGCACATTTTGATCTTAAACAGAGGCGGCCAAATTGTTCGCTTCGCGCAAATTTTGATCGTTTAAACAGTTTGAAATATATTATTTTGATTTTGATTGAGCTCCTTTCTCAAATTAACAAACATATTTTTTATGTTTTTAATTTATTTATTTTAATCAAACTTTCGAAAAATTAACGCCGTTATAACCTCCGCCATATACCTTTTATGTACATAGTTGAGCGGAATTCATTGAATAAGAGATGAAAGAAATCGGAATTATTATATTCCTCTCTTTTACCTTCCATTATGTCACCATTTATTCTTTCGAACTTGGACATTGTGATCTTATCGTCAATCGCTACGTGTTTCGGTTCAGTCAGCATCACATGGCCTAATCTTGGTCGCCAATTTGACCTTATTTTCGTAGTGAAATAACAGAATATTTGTTCTGTGCACCGAGCTCATGGAATTCCTCATAACCTACATACATGTATGGATATGAGAAGGAAAGGGGGTCACACACTATTTCCGTAACGTAAGATATCTTCGTCTGCATGCTGCGGGCGAAACGGCTTGGAGTCTTACCCCTAACCGATTGAGCCACCTGTTATGTTTTCAAACAACCATACAAAATTTCATTCCATTAACCAATTTTATCATCCGGGAGCGAAATTAATTGAGACAACCTTTCATTAAATGGTCGTAACTACGCTAAAAAAATGTCGGCCGGACCCAAAATCGAACCTAACCTGTATTTTGAGGCAGTGATCCTACATTCCAATTTCCAAATTGTATTCCATTAGCTGCAGTAGAACTAAGTTATCATACGGAAATGAAAAATGGACCGACGAAAAACTTAATACGTTCCGTGTATAAAATACTGTAATTATATCTTGCAACCAATAGCCTTGTCAGTTGGACAGGTGGAGTCAATGTGGATTAAACTTTTCATTGATTTGCTATGCTAATTTGACCCACGTACGACAGTAAAGTCGGTTTTAACTAATGCCATAGCTGACCTGTGAAAATCGTATTATTTTACAGAAGGCTTCCCCGGCGTACCAATATATCGTCATCTTCCACACAATGTCTGTGAAGACGTATATCACACCTACTAGAAGGTCTGTAAAAAAAAGATAGACAGAGTGATTTAATTAACATGATAAATTATGCAACCCGCAGTACTTGAGGGTATTCATTTGATGTAAAATAATGTAATATTCACTAAAAATGCTGTGGAGACCGGATAACTGTGAACATACGAAACTCCCACTAATGTTAGGATCTAAATGTATCAACTATTCCATACAAAAAAGTAACGCAGTTCTCTTGCACTGCATATGATCACATGGAGCAATATAAATTCCGATAGTTTTGTTCATCTTTGAAGTGTTTTATCTATAATGATAGTATGTACTGCGGTATAGATGTACAACCTCTATTGTACATGTATACATGTACATCAGACACAGCATGCACGGACACTGGTATACGTGACATCTGCGGAAGCTAGCAGCAACCATATCTTATAAAGTTATTATACAATGTTGTGTTCAGTATGTGTTTTTCTTGTACGAGTCCAGGTTGTGGTGAAAAGTCATAGTGTCGAGTCCAATATGACTTTTCACCACAACCTGGACGAGTACAAGAAAAACTCATACTGTACACAACAGTGTATAATGGCATTTTTATTATCCATCTGTATGTTTATCCAAACTTTGGGAATAAAACTTTAGTGGTTACTTTTGGCACTTACTTCTCTATAAAAGTAAGTATTTGATCATCAGAAAGCATGATTTGGAACAGTAAACACGGAAATGAAAAAAAACTCAATGCGGAAGTGAAGCGTCTGATAAATCCACCAGTGTTGCGCGCATCACAATTTCACTGATTCATTTCGCAATAGTTAATTCGTGACGTCACAGAGTCCCGATAAAAAAGTCATATTGCACACTTGGGAGTCCAATATGATGACATTCGGGAGTTCAATATGACTTTTTCCCGGATAATCACGTGGCGGATTTTGTCCAATCAGAAATAGTGTTAGTTAAGGGATGGATCATAATATTGATTATGTCATCGCTATGTGATGGCTGATATGATAACTATACATGGACGTGTTATATTCATATAAGAACACCTCGTCTACATGTATACAAGAGGGAGTAGCACGATATTATCCAAGGATCTTAAACAGCACTTATTTTACTACTTTTGGTTTTGAACATTCTGTCACCGATATGGAACCCAATTGGTTTTAATCAAAACAAATTATCGGTGGTTTACCTCACAACCAGATCTGGTTTTGGTCAAAACCAAACTGTCAAATCCAAAATGGTTGTTGTGAAAACCAAACTTGATGTTGACGATTTGATTTTGATAAAAACACTTTTGGGTTCCATATCTGTGACAAGGTTCAGAAAACATTTGGGTTTCGTGTGAAATAGAATGTTTCGAGAGTTTAAATGGATGGACAGATAACCAGGATTAGCAGTACTGCCGTTCTTTCAGAGAGTAATACTTATAATTATCGAAAAGCTTCCATACAATGCCCACCATACCCATGGTGGGATACTGGTGTAGGATTCTGGTGAAGCGACCCAAGACTATAGCCAGAGAGTCGATCGCCACAAGAGATCCGCTTATCACGAACTTTTATAATAATCATCTGCCCAGTCTCTTTAAAAATACGACGATAATTCTAACGGATGTACGTCTCTAGATGTGTCCACTCAATTTAATTTCTACAACGACGCGGCATTCCCAACATGACGTAATAAACCATTTCCACTCTTTCGCTACTATCCAATGACATGGAGGGAATCCCATCAATTTAGCAATTGATTATGAATGAGATATATATATATATATCTCTATCTATCTCTCTCTATCTCTCTCTCTCTCTCTCTCTCTCTCTCTCTCTCTCTCTCTCTCTCTCGCGTCCTCTCTATGTCTTTCTCATTCACAATCTCTCTCACTGCTTCTCACGACAATAACATTATACTATAATTATGATAGTTTCATTCCTTCCCGTCCGACCCCCCTCTACACTTAATGAAGAGTGGGCTCGAAACAAAAGGGGAGCAAACTTAATAAAAGTCTTTGGGCTTGTTGTTTAATCCCCTTTCCAATCATCCGATTATATATATTATTCTGTCTTACTGTAAAATATTTGTCAAATGTCTAAACATGTTATTTTTTGATTGGAATAAAATATGTTTACATCAAGTAAATATTGTAAGAATTTTCGTCGGCTTTTTAAAGAGACTGTCATCTACCCACCTCTATACACCACAACTACTCGTTCACGCCTGATTGCTATCTTCGCTTACCTGATTGAGAAATTATTTTCCGCCTAATTCACTGCATTCAAACATGAGGGAATTATATTTAAAAAGTGATGACACAGAATTTCTCACGCGATATCAAATTAAACATTACAATATAAATCATATAGTAAACATACCAGCAATTGCAAGATTTATGATGAAGAAATTCATACGGGATTTGAGTTTGGAGCGCGACAAGGCGACAGCTGTCAGCACGACTGTATTTCCACCGACGATAGAGATGAGCAGTAGCCACAAGAATACCAGCTGCTCCGTCTGGAATGAACAAGATCACATCTACAAAATCACATTGATAAATATATATTTCAGGGTGAAGGTAATCGTAATCAGTAATCGTAATCAAAGTAATCGATTACAAAATGTTTAGTAATCGCCTGTAATCAGTAATCATGACATTTTTTGTATTAAGTAATCGTAATTGTAATCGATTACTTTCAAGTGTACCTGTACTCATGATTACATTTTGATTACTTCTTGATTACTGACTAAAATATCCATACGGATGGCTATTGGATACTCGTAGTCTTACACTGTAGTACTGTGGAGTGTGCACATATACAAACAACATATCAGACAGTTAGTACAATGTTTCCATGTGGTACACTGTGTACATTCTGGCAATGGACATAAGTAACACACAATTGCTGAAATGTTGAATACAGCATGTATGGCAATAAACTTATGATAGAGCCAATGAAATGTTCTAATATGAATAAAATAGGCTAGCCAGCTTCAATTAGGATTAAATATTATTGGGACTGCTGCAGACAATGGCTGTATAGTCACACTGGTACAATAGCCTGAGGGCTAATTAACTGAACAAAGGTATTCAAGCAACAACTCTATATGCATTCTCTAAATATATTATACTAGCAGATTAGCACCCCACTGGCGGGATTGGTCCCATGGCTTTGGTCGATCCATTATTTTTTGTTTTTCAAGGTAACCCCGTACGTCGCTGCCACCGCTGATGCCGAAAATCGTCCAAGGTTATTTGCGGGTACCCGTGTCAAGGTCATGTTGGGTGGACAAAATAACCGGACAAAAATATTTCCCGTCCCGAGTTGACCATACATAACAAATATCACATAGATGTCACCGCTGACAACCGAGATATCGCCCAAAGTCATTTGTGGGTACCCGTTTCAAGGTCAAGGTCACCTCGGGTGGACAAACTGACCCGACGAAAATCTCCCCCGTCCCTTGGAAACCCTAAATACGAAATTTCGTCTCGATATCCCCAGTTTTGACCTGCCGTATATTTTCACTAAAGTAGATAAATGCTCTTTAATAGCGACGCGTCATATACAAACGCTCATTAATTATCACGCGATTATCCCAGCAATCTCCATTGCGGTGGCAGTTGAAGGGCGAAGGAGTGGTCGCACGGGCTCGCGAATGGTCCGATGACACTTTCCGTGGTTTTTTACCCTTAGATAGGAAGATTGGGCTCAATCGGTCGAGCCGTTTTCGAGTCTATAAAGGATATATCTCATATATATTTTGAAGACCTCTGTCTGTCTGTTTGTCTGTCTGTTTGTTTGTCATTAATACAAATCTACGACTCTCGACCGATCGGGACGAAACTTGGTACGTGTGTGTAGTTTGACAAGGCGGTGGACATTGTCGTATTGGCGAGCCCGTGCGGCGCCCGCTTCGTGCATGCGCAGACGAGATCTCGGAAACGGGTGGAGCCATCGACTTGAAATTTGCTATGTGAATGTATCTTGCCCCGGATACGAATTTTATCGGGTCGCCGAGCCCGTGCGATGCCAGCTTCGCGCATGCGCAGACCAGATCTCGGAAACGGGTGGAGCTATCGACTTGAAATTACTTGAAATTTGAGCTCGGAAACGGGTGGAGCTATCGACTTGAAATTTGTTTTTTTAATAGCCCGGACAACGTCGGGCTCATCGGCTAGTCTCATATATATTTTGAAGACCTCTGTCTGTATGTTTGTTTGTCTGTATGTTTGTTTGTCATTTATACAAATCTACGATTCTCGACCGATCGGGACGAAACTTGGTACGTGTGTGTAGTTTGACCAGGCGGTGGACGTTGTCGTATTGGCGAGCCCGTGCGATGCCCGCTTCCCGCATGCGCAGACGAGATCTCGGAAACGGGTGGAGCTATCGACTTGAAATTTGCTATGTGAATGTATCTTGCCCCGGATACGAATTTTATCGGGTCGCCGAGCCCGTGCGACGCCATCTTCGCGCATGCGCAGACGACATTTCGGAAACGGGTGGAGCTATCGACTTGAAATTTGGTATGTGAATGTATCTTGTCCCGGATACGAATTTTATCGGATCGCCGAGCCCGTGTGACGCCAGCTTCGCGCATGCGCAGACCAGATCTCGGAAACGGGTGGAGCTATCGACTTGAAATTTGGTATGTGAATGTATCTTGCCCCGGATACGAATTTTATCGGGTCGCCGAGCCCGTGCGACGCCAGCTTCGCGCATGCGCAGACCAGATCTCGGAAACGGGTAGAGCTATCGACTTGAAATTTGGTTTTTGAATAGCCCGGACAGCCTCGGGCTCATCAGCTAGTCTCATATATATTTTGAAGACCTCTGTCTGTTTGTCTGTATGTTTGTTTGCCATTTATACAAATCTACGATTCTCGACCGATCGGGACGTAACTTGGAACGTGTGTGTAGTTTGACCATGCGGTGGACGTTGTCGTATTGGCGAGTCCGTGCGGCGCCCGCTTCGCGCATGCGCAGACGAGATCTCGGAAACGGGTGGAGCTATCGACTTGAAATTTGCTTATGTGAATGTATCTTGCCCCGGATACGAATTTTATCGGGTCGCCGAGCCCGTGCGACGCCAGCTTCGCGCATGCGCAGACGAGATCTCGGAAACGGGTGGAGCTATCGACTTGAAATCTGGTTTTCAGACCAGATCTCGGAAACGGGTAGAGCTATCGACTTGAAATTTTGTTTTTGAATAGCCCGGACAACGTCGGGCTCATCGGCTAGTCTCATATATATTTTGAAGACCTCTGTATGTCTGTATGTCATTTATACAAATCTACGATTCTCGACCGATCGGGACGAAACTTGGTACGTGTGTGTAGTTTGACCAGGCGGTCGTCGTTGTCGTATTCGCGAGCCCGTGCGGCGCCCGCTTCGCGCATGCGCAGACCAGATCTCGGAAACAGGTGGAGCTATCGACTTGAAATTTGGTATGTAAATGTATCTTGCCCCGGATACGAATTTTATAGGGTCGCCGAGCCCGCGCGACGCCAGCTTCGCGCATGCGCAGACGAGATCTTGGAAACGGGTGGAGCTATCGACTTGAAATTTGGTATGTGAATGTATCTTGCCCCGGATACGAATTTTATCCGGTCGCCGAGCCCGTGCGACGCCAGCTTCGCGCATGCGCAGACCAGATATCGGAAACGGGTAGAGCTATCGACTTGAAATTTGGTTTTTGAATAGCCCGGACAACGTCGGGCTGGGTAGAGCTATCGACTTGAAATTTAGTGTTTGAATAGCCCGGACAACGTCGGGCTCATCGGCTAGTCTATTATATATTTTGGGAAATCTGTGTTTCTGTCTCTGTCTGTTCGCGATGGACTCGAAAACGGCCGAGCCGATTTCGATGATACTTGGTATGTGGGTTACTTTCGACCGGGGAGTGGCATGGGCCTATTAATTTGCCCGTTCGACGTGACCTTGAAATCGGGTCATTTCAAGGTCGAACGCCCGAGTATCACGGGATTTCGATGAACTTTAACTTCGGTGTAACTTTAATGTTCGAATCCCCAGATCACATTATATACAACATATTATATATTATTACCACTTTATAGGGCGTTCTCTAGGCCATTGATAGTGTTTTTCGGGGCGTTCCAAATAGCGTATTGTTACCAAAACAGCGGGCCGCGGGCCGATAATGAGAAGCCTAGTTCATTATCGGCCCGCCGCCCGGAAACTATAGATCTCGTTTATTATCGCGAGAGTTACATCCCTTCAACTTCCGATCTGGCGTATTTATTTCAAGAAAATAATGGGAAGATGTATATCCGATTTTCTCGACACTATAGTGGTTTTATTATTGGAATTCACGCTATATGATTGAATTATTGAAACAAGCGTAAGTATGCATTGATAATTTTAGCTGTCAACCTCTCATTGGTTGTTACTCGTCTCCAATGATGGTTTTTCCCCTGTCCTATTTTCGAGACTCCGTCAGTCCGTGTCAGCTGACAAGTCAAATGATATCAAATTTAAATGTTCTTGAAAATATTTCTGTCTTAATCTACTTCATTATTCCACTAAATCCTCAAATGGGTCAAATGCCCAAAACTGTGGTAATAATAGTAATAACATGATTTCATCGGGCATTATGGTTTATTAACGGCCCTCTGGAATGATTAACAGCCCTCGGGCCTATTAGCGTCCCTCGACTTGGTCTCGGCCGCTAATAGGCCCTTGGGCTATTAATCATTCCAGCCGGGCCGTTAATAAACCATAACGCCCTCAAAAATCATGTTATTGTTATATTATATACCATTTGATAGGTATATAGTGAAAACAACAGATTTCAAAAAGCGATATCTGATAACTCTGAGATGTGATGGGTGGGATTCCTCCTCTCGAATCACATATGTTTTACCCCCGTGGCCAAAGAAATAGTAATTTACGAGCGTTAATTCTGATTGTGCATCTTTAAGTCTGCCTTTATTTTGATGTCTCCAATTTTTGAGCCGCTTTACTTATAAAACAGCGCTACCAGAAAGTCCAGAATATTGACATCTAAAAGTTTATGAGCATCGCAGTTCGAAGTTTGGAATTTAGTAGTGAGACGCGGGATGATTCTGTATTTCATTAACCCTTTCATGACGGGAGATGCGCTGGTACAGCATTAAAACCCTGTGCCAATGCATTATATTATATATGCGAGTCGACCATAGGTCGCCTCGCGTTAGAGAATGCATTGGCCTAACAATTGTTTATCATTTTTGTCATGTTTTCTTACATTCTTTAACAATTTTTATCATGTTTTATCATTTTTTCTTACATTCTATAACAATTTTTATCGTTTTTCTTATATTCCTTAACAATTTTGTAATATTTTATCATTTTTTCTTACATTCTTTAACAATTTTTATAATTTGTTATAATTTTTTCTTACATTCTTTATAAATTTTTATCATTTTTTCTTGCATTCTTTAACAATTATAAAAAATAATATAAAATGTGTTATATAGGCCAATGCATTCTCTTAAATATGCGAGGCGACATATGGTCGACTCGCATGTATAAGACAATACATAAGCACAGGGTTTTCGCTGTCACCCCTATCCTACAATCCACATCTATGAGCCTCGGTGGGCTATTTATCATTCATATAACGATCGGTGTGGTGATTAGTACGTTTAGTTTATCGCCGCTAGTGCCTCTGTTTTTAATTATAATCATTTCGAGGTCCTTTGTAGTGAAATAAAGCATACTAGCATACTCCCAAAGGTTCAATGTAAATTAGAAGCTGCCAATTTGAGAAGCCGTTGTTGTAAATTAGCATTACATGTGTGTTGCGAGGGTGGTCTTTATGTCGTCATTCGTCATTAGAAATGATGGTGCGTGTGTGACATTATGTCTATAGGCAAACGAACAAACAACGTCTTACGTCAGTTACTTGAAAAAATGGTTTAATGAATACCATTACGGTAGGACGAACCCATTAGTCGTAGATAATACTTTTCAGTACACAGGTACAGCTATATACGTGAGTGAATATGTACAGTATGTGTATTTATATATATATACTAGCAGGGTTACCCGACGTGGCCCAAGTTAAAGTTATGTGAAGATGTGAAACCCTGTGGATATTTGGTGGGAATAGAGAATACTCTTGCTCAAAGTGTTACAAGTACTCTCATAAATTGTTTATTCAAATAGCATCACAAACCATAAGTCTTACTCTGCTAGGAATATAAGTAGTGGCATTCTCTTAAATATGCGAGGCGACATATGGTCGACTCGCATGTATAAGACAATACATAAGCACAGGGTTTTCGCTGTCACCCCTATCCTACAATCCACATTTATGAGCCTTGGTGGGCTATTTATCATTCATATAACGATCGGTGTGGTGATTAGTACGTTTAGTTTATCGCCGCTAGTGCCTCTGTTTTTAATTATAATCATTTCGAGGTCCTCTGTAGAGAAATAAAGCATACTAGCATACTCCTAAAGGTTCAATGTAAATTAGAAGCTGCCAATTTGAGAAGCCGTTGTTGTAAATTAGCATTCATATAACGATCGGTGTGGTGATTAGTACGTTTAGTTTACTTTATCGCCGAAACTCAGTTACGAAGTTGCATGGAAGACCTTGGTTGATTTAAATGTTCAAATCATGTTTTTACCCAAGGACAGGGGCCCGTTTTTTTTCGTTAGGCCTAGTGATATAAAAATACCATCGGTAGACGTATTTTTTTTTTTACAAACATCAGTCAGATGGTAATTCAGGCTCGTGATAACTTGTTGCGCGAAACTATTGACAGTGGAATCATACACTCACGGTGACCGGTTTGCAATTGTGCATGTACATGTATATTGGACCAAATGGTCAGCTTTATGCAGTGCGATTTAGCTTGGTCCACCTCCTAATCATCACACATGAAATATTCCTCAGCTATCCACTAAAAACCGTTCTAAAAACGAGATATTCCAAATCATTTTAATTAAGTCTCGCACAACATTGTCTGAGCGAAATTAAATACAGGAGAACTATATGCAATCCAGGTTAATTAATGGGCCTCTGAATTTTTTTTATGGATGACCATCCCCTAGTTAGGATTGCAAACTATGTGTATAGCATATCTGGTCATGCAGTAGCATCGTTTTGGTGTCAAAATTAAAACGTTGAACCCTTCAGATGGGATCGTAGAAAACACCAGTATTTGTGATTGCCACAGGCCAAAAAAAACGCAAGATAGTTGATGACTTATTTTGATGTAATCTCGCCCCTAAATTCCCATAATATTTCACCAGTTCAAATCCTGGGAACTTTTTGATTTTCTGCATGACGGGAAATTTTTTTTAATTGAAAAAAAGCAACGCATGTAATAAATTTCTTTATTAAAAGCTGTCCCTCTTCAAGGTTGCCTACTTCCAACAGTTCATATGCCGCTTCTGGTGTGCACTCATAAGCAAATTGCCTTTACTTGGCTGACCTCTTGGTCCTGGATTGACTCGATTACGGAGCTTTCATTCAGAGTCAGAGGGGCCTGCGACACCTTTGTGCAAAAAATAATAATAATAATAATAAAATTTTAAACAAACAAATATTAATTTAATGTTTCTTGTTATATTCAACTCCTTACCCAATTTAACAACACATTTTTGTTTAAATTAAATGTTTCTTATTTTTAAATCAAAAGTTTTAAAACCTAATATCCGAGTCACCACACCTAATTTGGTTGAAATCGGTCCAGGGGTATGGGAGAACAGTTGCGAATAGACAAACGGACATGCAGATAAACAGCTCCTATACCCTTTAATATATACAGATATACATGTAAATACACAAAATTTGGTCTTTGCGGGTAAAGCATCTTGCAGAAAATCTATCACAAAGTGATGAACAGCGCGTGAAACCAGTGTTGACAGACATCCCCTTTGTCAGATTGATTTAAACCCAGAATGAGATCGGATTAATAGTCTATGAGCGATACTTGTTTCTCATTGAATAAATCCATTGAACGTGCCCGTTTCGCGATAATTTATGACGTGTCAATAATCATTATATCAGCCTGTCTTTTGGTCCGATTGATAAGAGGGTAGTTTGACTGCTCATATCACCGTATCGAGTTGTCAATTAGCTGGCAACTGCACGACAAAAACGCCCCCTTGGACCCGGTTTGGCTGGACCGCCAATGTAGGTTTAAACCGGAGATGACGAATCCGGCCATATTGTCTGTCGTTTGCTTGTGTATACGCAACATATACTCGCGCAAATACGCACATAATTGACCTACATGTATAATGTGAAATATGTACCGTGCATAATGTGATTATTTGACTCTGAAATAAGCAGATAACGGAGTTATAGCCTTTATTTCGTTTTATTGAACCGACGATAGTGAAAACACATGTTAAACGTACACCCCAAAGGTCGTGCGTTGGCTTATTTGTGTCATTATCCGCACATTATCTGCTTAGAATCGCCTCATTGTGAGTCGATATGTGACTAAAATTACCTAATTTTCAGCATATTAAAGACTCAAAATAAGGCGATTCTAAGCAGATTACCCAAAACAAGTTCTTTATAACCATATAATGTACAGCTTTTATCACTGAGTGGACGAATACATTACTAAAGAACGTGTTAAATTTAAACTCCAGATTGTTTGATATAAACAGTATTTATTCAATATAATAAAAATGTATAGTACAACATATGATGTATGAATATTGTTTGTATGGAGGGGATCCGACATCAAGCATCAAGCTTATGGGGTTTGTTTCCGACTACGTGTGAATAAGCCCACAATATGAGAATGCTCACATAATATTAGGTAATGGTGTTCATGATAATTTTAGAAGATCTTTATTGGAAATATCATAAATGTATATTACGCACGCATGACTCGCCGCTCTCTTTTGTTTCACGGCTACTGTTGGTTGCGTTTATTTCTTAGAGTGCACAAGCCGCGAATCCATTATGCACTGAGAGAAAATGACGAACCACATTTGGTTTTCCACCAAGATAGATAGTTTATTCTATTTCACCAATACAACATGGTATTAAGAAATAGGACGCGACGTCTGACGTAATGGGGGCCAGGTTCAAGTTAATAACATGGCCATAGTACTTCTAGGTACGAAGTTTGGCTCAGATCTGATGAGAAACGACGCAGCAGTGACGAGGGTCCAACATCAAGTTGAGATACAACGTCATTAACGTCCACCACACAAACACTTACACAAAAAATCATTGCATTTAATATATACGATTTTATTAAGTCCAAACCCGCCTTTGAAACTGACTAAAAATTGTTGCTACAAAACTAAACGAGTATTACTACAAAACTCGTTAGCTTGTTTTTTACTACAAAACTCGTGTTATTCCTCGGTTTTAGCGGTCCATTAGGAATATACAAGAGGTAGTGGGTGATTGAACGAGCCTGATAACCCAAATTACTACATAACTCAGCATAACTCGTCGATTTTACTACAAAACTCGTGAGCTACCCCGCAAAACTCGTCGATTGTTACTACATAACTCGTGAGCTACTCAGTGTGAGCTGGATCGATAGATATATCAAACTGAGATTTTATTTCATATGGAGCAATATATTTTTTGTCCTATCGCGTAATAGAAAGAAATTCATTGCACATAGATTTAGTATAGCGGGAACGAAGTATAGATCGGTATAGAAAAGAGTGTGAGGTGACATATCAAACGTTTGGGTGAGTCCGATATGCAGATTGTTTCGAGATGGCGGGGATTACTGAAGACAGTCACGTACCGATTTCGAGATTATCCATCTGAATTTAAAATCTCCAGTCAAATTACAATGCAGACTTGTCAGCATTTTCGTTGGAATATAACGTGACGTTACTCCCAATGTTGAACCGATATGGGATATTCTGTGATTAGAATACATGCCCCCGTGTTAACCTTCACTGAATGGTTTCTACCACTAGTTGTTAACTTTAAACATATTTCGTTGTGAATTATTAAATTACACAGCGATTGGGGTACAAATTACGGAAACTTACAGTAGATACAAGATTGAATTACATTATGTGTCTGCAAGATGGTAGAGAATGTACAATTGTGGTGTATTGCATATATACTGAAAAAAGATAAGAAGTTATAATGATAAGAGTGTGGACTGTGAGGTGTCCTGTTGTGTGTTAATTGCCAGATGTCTCTCTGGATACATATGATATTTTGTACGGGAGCACCTCGATCTATGTCGTCCTTTGTGCTGATGGGGACACCACCAGTGTTCGCGCTGTCGGTAGCCAAATTAGCCAATGGCTAATCTTTTTCGAATTTGGTTAATAAAAATTTCATTTGGCTAAACTTTTGGCTAAACTTTTTTGACCCCAAATGGAGACTGAAAGCATGGAGTCAGAAAGCTAATTAATAAAAGCGCTCAATAGATCGACATTTCAAGACAAAGTTAGATGACGAAAGTATTTCATTATTTTCGTACTTATGAAATATCGTTCCGTAGCAGCAAAATGTAAGCTCTAACATTTAGTGATGTGAACGAATATATCGCCGACTGTACAAAGGGAAACCCGATCGCGGACAGTACAAAGGGAAAGCCGATCGACAACTCTATCAACCAAGCAATCACAAAGTGATATGCAATCATATTTAGTGTTTTAATCTGGAGAAAGATTAATCCCCCATTGTCTGTCTCACGGGGCCTTTGCACTATGCATGTTTATGATGACATTGTATTTATGACCGTCGAGGTTTATGAGCAACAATTGTAAGACAATAGCTTAATCAGCCAAAGTGGATCACGTCAGATATTTTGTGGCTATTTGTCGTCAATATCGATACAGTTAAAATAATATGCATGCTTTTATGACAGATTGTAATTTGATAATTGCGTAACAATATTAAGTTATTAGTTTCCAGATGTCACTTAGATATTTTCGCAAGGATAAATATTTAATGATTTAAAAAAAGATATTGATATAAAACAAAACAAAAATTAAGGACAATCCCGGGTTACCCCCTCCCCCCCCCCCCCCCCAAATCACTCTTTCACATAAAGATTAAATAAATTTTTAATAAATGATGTATATAAAAATACTTCTAGTTCATCAAAATTATTTAAATTATTGTGTATTTTACCTGTGTCTGTTAGATTTTACGTTTTAGTCATTAATTGTGAACCGACCAGAAAACGATGATTTAATTTGGCTAAAATAAATTCATTTGGCTAATAAAATTTTCATTTGGCCAAACCTTTGGCTAAAGTTTTTTTCGGTCCAGCGCGAACACTGGACACCACATTCATTCTTACATACACCCAGTGGTGTGCTGATGGGGGCACCACATTAATTCTTACATACACCCAGTGGAAATTTTCGGATCGACGTGATTTGATGCGGAATTTGAAGTCGTTGAAAACCAGGTACTTGCCTCCTCGACCTTTGGGGTGAATAATACATTTAATCAAGAACTTACCATGACGAAGATAGGAAATTGAATATGATCAACTTTGGAGAGAAATAGGGTTGTTATAGCTCAATACGAATCGCCATTAATAGTAATAATAATAATATAGATTAGAGCCAGGTTTCCACAAAATTTTGCCCACGGGCTTTACAATAAATACGTGCATGCACGTGAGCTGCTACGTGCACAGATAAATAAATATTGTCCTTATTTTCCAAACTATTTACATTTGCATTTTCATTTATCTTTACATTTACATTTTAAGTGTTTAAAAACTCTTTCAAATAAATGAGTCTTTAGTCCAGATTTAAATTCATCAAATGGTATAAATGGATCAGTTATCTGGCTGACGGTTCCAGAATAATAGACCAGATGTGGTGAATGACCGATCCCCAAAAAATCCGTTACAAAACAACCGTTTACTACTATTTCACTGAGTGAACGTGAAAATCACTAATCTGACGATGACTCATTTGAAACCCATGCAGGCGGCATGCTAAAACAACACTGCATCGGGGGCAAATTGAATGTATAATACCGGCGATTAATCCGGATTAAAACGTGTTGTCGTATCTATATGTAAGAATGAAACAATGCGAAATATTTTCTTTTCTTGGATTGGTTCTGCCAGAAATTCCACACAGCAGTTGGTTCCAGTTTGGTATTCGGAATTGTTTGTTAAATTATTCAATGGAATGGTATATTATTCATCTGGGGGATGCTAAGGAGATATAGGCAGTCGACAAATAATACTAGTGCAGAAGGATCCATTTTGATTAGTGGAAAATAAATTCAACAAACGGCCTATGCACATATTAGCTGAACACTTCCTATACTTGGGAACTACTCGCCAATGAGTATTTAGTCAGAAATGGTGACAACGAATAATAAGATTCTGAGAACAATAATTGAATCAAACTTCACTTTCAACTGTCTATGTTGTTAAAACACCTAAGTTTATTTTAATAGACACCAGTATAATCAGTAAATTCTATGTCTATAATGGACATATTTATGTTAAAACATATTGGACTGGACCATCTGTATTCTATGTGATTAACCACGAAACAAGCCTTGAAATAGTGTGTCTGTCATTTGCAGAATGAGGTCCCCAGACAAATATTAATTTAATGTTTCTTGTTATATTCAACTCCTTACCCAATTTAACAACACATTTTTGTTTAAATTAAATGTTTCTTATTTTTAAATCAAAATTTTTAAAACCTAATATCCGAGTCACCACACCTAATTTGGTTGAAATCGGTCCAGGGGTATGGGAGAACAGTTGCGAATAGACAAACGGACATGCTGATGGACAGCTCCTATACCCTTTAATATATACAGATATACATGTAAATACACAAAATTTGGTCTTTGCGGGTAAAGCATCTTGCAGAAAATCTATCACAAAGTGATGAACAGCGCGTGAAACCAGTGTTGACAGACATCCCCTTTGTCAGATTGATTTAAACCCAGAATGAGATCGGATTAATAGTCTATGAGCGATACTTGTTTCTCAGTGAATAAATCCATTGAACGTGCCCGTTTCGCGATAATTTATGACGTGTCAATAATCATTATATCGGCCTGTCTTTTGGTCCGATTGATAAGAGGGTAGTTTGACTGCATGCTCATATCACCGTATCGAGTTGTCAATTAGCTGGCAACTGCACGACAAAAACGCCCCCTTTGATCCGGTTTGGCTGGACCGCCAATGTAGGTTTAAACCAGGTTTAAACTCTGAGGTTTAAACCGGAGATGACGAATCCGGCCATATTGTCTGTCGTCTGCTTGTGTATACGCAACATATCCTCGCGCAAATACGCACATAATCGACCTACATGTATAATGTGAAATATGTACCGTACATAATGTGATTATTTGACTCTGAAATAAGCAGATAACGGAGTTATAGCCTTTATTTCGTTTTATTGAACCGCCGACAGTGAAAACACATGTTAAACGTACACCCCAAAGGTCGTGCGTTGGCTTATTTGTGTCATTGTCCGCACAGTATCTGCTTAGAATCGCCTCATTGTGAGTCGACAGCTGACTAAAATTACCTCATTTCAGCATATTAAAGACTCAAAATAAGGCGATTCTAAGCAGATTATCTACCCAAAACAAGTTCTTTATAACCATATAATGTACAGCTTTTATCACTGAGTGGACGAATACATTACTAAAGAACGTGTTAAATTTAAACTCCAGATTGTTTGATATAAACAGTATTTATTCAATATAATTCAAAAATGTATAGTACAAAATATGAAGCATGAATATTGGTTGTATGGAGGGCATCCGACATCAGGCATCAAGCTTATGGGGTTTTGTTTCCGACTACGTGTGAATAAGCCCACAATATGAGAATGCTCACATAATATTAGGTAATGGTGTTCATGATAGTTTTAGAAGATCGTTATTGGAAATAGCATAAATGTATATTACGCATGCATGACTCGCCGCTCTCTTTTGTTTCACGGTTACTGTTGGTTGCGTTTATTTCTTAGAGTGCACAAGCCGCGAATCCATTATGCACTGAGAGAAAAATGACGAACCACATTTGGTTTTCCACCAAGATAGATAGTTTATTCTATTTCACCAATACAACATGGTATTAAGAAATAGGACGCGACGTCTGACGTAATGGGGGCCAGGTTCAAGTTAATAACATGGCCATAGTACTTCTAGGTACGAAGTTTGGCTCAGATCTGATGAGAAACGACGCAGCAGTGACGAGGGACCAACATCAAGTTGAGCTACAACGTAATTAACGTCCACCACACAAACACTTACACAAAAAAACATTGCATTTAATATATACGATTTTATTAAGTCCAAACCCGCCTTTGAAACTAACTAAAAATTGTTGCTACAAAACTCAACGAGTATTACTACAAAACTCGTTAGCTTGTTTTTTACTACAAAACTCGTAACCCAAATTACTACATAACTCAACATAACTCGTCTATTTTACTACAAAACTCGTGAGCTACCACAAAACTCGTCGATTGTTACTACATAACTCGTGAGCTACCACAAAACTCGTCAGTTACTACATAACTCCTCGGCGTAACAGCTACTCAGTGTGAGCTGGATCGATAGATATATCAAACTGGGATTTTATTTCATATGGAGCAATAGATTTTGTGTCCTATCGCGTAATAGAAAGAAATTCATTGAACATAGATTTAGTATAGCGGGAACGAAGTATAGATCGGTATAGAAAAGAGTGTGAGGTGACATATCAAACGTTTGGGTGAGTCCGATATGCAGATTGTTTCGAGATGGCGGGGATTACTGAAGACAGTCACGTACCGATTTCGATATTATCCATTTGATTTTAAAATCTCCAGTCAAATTATAATGCAGACTTGTCAGCATTTTCGTTGGAATATAACGTGACATTACTCCCAATGTTGAACCGATATGGGATATTCTGTGATTAGAATATATGCCTCCGTGTTAACCTTCACTGAATGGTTTCTACCACTAGTTGTTAACTTTAAACATATTTTGTTGTGAATTATTAAATTACACAGCGATTGGGGTACAAGTTACGGAAACTTACAGGAGATACAAGATTGAATTACAGTATGTGTCTGCAAGATGGTAGAGCATGTACAAGTGTGGTGTATTGCATAGACTGAAAAAGGATAAGAAGTTATAATGATAAGAGTGTGGACTGTGAGGTGTCCTGTTGTGTGTTTATTACCAGCCGTCTCTCTGAATACATATGCTATTTTATACGGGAGTATCTCGACCTATGTCGTCCTTTGTGTTGATGGGGGCACCACATTCATTCTTACATACACCCAGTGGAAATTTCGGATCGACGTGATTTGATGCGGAATTTGAAGTCGTTGAAAACCAGGTGCTTGCCTCCTCGACCTTTGTGTGAATAATACATTTAATCAAGAACTTACCATGACGAAGATAGGAAATTGAATATGATCAACTTTGGAGAGAAATAGGGTTGTTATAGCTCAATACGAATCGCCATTAATAGTAATAATAATAATATAGATTAGAGCCAGGTTTCCACAAAATTTTGCCCACGGGCTTTACAATAAATACGTGCATGCACGTGAGCTGCTACGTGCACAGATAAATAAATATTGTCCTTATTTCCAAACTATTTACATTTGCATTTTCATTTATCTTTACATTTACATTTTAAGTGTTTAAAAACTCTTTAAAATAAATGAGTCTTTAGTCCAGATTTAAATTCATCAAATGGTATAAATGGATCAGTTATCTGGCTGAAGGTTCCAGAATAATAGACCAGATATGGTGAATGACCGATTCCCAAAAATTCCGTTACAAAACAACAGTTTACTACTATTTCACTGAGTGAACATGAAAATCACTCATCTGACGACGACTCATTTGAAACCCATTCAGTCAGCATGCTAAAACAACACTGCATCGGGAGCAAACTGAATGTATAATATCGGCGATTAATCCGGATTAAAACGTGTTGTCGTAGCTATATGTAAGAATGAAACAATGCGAAATATTTTCTTTTCTTGGAATGGTTCTGTCAGAAATTCCACACAGCAGTTGGTTCCAGTTTGGTATTCGGAATTGTTTGTTAAATTATTCAATGGAATGGTATATTATTCATCTGGGGGATGCTAAGGAGATATAGGCAGTCGACAAATAATACTAGTGCAGAAGGATCCATATTGATTAGTGGAAAATAAATTCAACAAACGGCCTATGCACATATTAGCTGAACATTTCCTATACTTGGGAACTACTCGCCAATGAGTATTTAGTCAGAAATGGTGACAACGAATAATAAGATTCTGGGAACCATAATTGAATCAAACTTCACTTTCAACTGTCTATGTTGTTAAAACACCTAAGTTTATTTTAATAGACACCAGTATAATAAGTAAATTATATGTCTATAATGGACATATTTATGTTAAAACATATTGGACTGGACCATCTGTATTTTATGTGATTAACCACGAAACAAGCCTTGAAATAGTGTGTCTGTCATTTGCAGAATGAGGTCCCCAGAGGGTGAATTTAGTGATGCTACCCCGCATAGTAATTCTGCAAATGACAGACACCCTAGTTCAAGGCTTGCCAGGAAATAAATATGAAAGAGATTTATTTTTTCGTTAACATCAGAACACCAAAAATAAATAACAAATTCTGAGTTAACAAAAAGGAGAATAAATCTGATAATTTCCATCGAGCCAAACCGATCTGTACCTGTATTCACAAGTGACTGATACATACGCCATAATGGAAAGCAATCAAATTATTTCTAAAGCTATCATACATACACCGAAATAATCAGCAAATCTCGAGTCGAAAAGGGTCATAACTCCATCCGGAATGGTTGACGTATTTGCCTCTCCGGTAGAATACGTCCGAACACTTAGACCTGACAATTCGACCCATGCGCGAAATCGAAAAAAGAAGGATGACGTAACTATATCTGGAGAATTTGTAAACAACCCAATATTTCGTGAAATCGCCATAGGTCGATATCGTGATAATATATCGATTATAAATATTTTATAAATTAACCATTAAATTCATTTTGTGTGTGAATGTGTCAATAAGATTAAATTTGGGGAACATAAATGTCGGTAGTCTGGATTAGTTGGAAATGTCATGCCCAAAATAAAACTCAACAGTAATGCTGAAACTCTTCCGTCTGGAAAATATGGAATTTTTAAATAGATATCACTGTTCGCCAGTTCGTCCCATTTTGTATTTGTTAGCTCGGCTGTTCTCCCGAAAACCAGCACATTATCTGCTTATACTTAATTTATATAGGTGGATAATCTGCTTAGTATCGCCTCGTTATGAGTCGATAATGAACTGAAAATTAGACGGGTTTAGACACATTATCGACTCATAATGACTTTATTATAGGTTCATTATGTGTGGACAATGATACAAATAAGCCAACTCACGACTTATCAGATGTACGCTCTTTAGCATGTATTTTACGGCTATCGCAAGCAACTCTGTCGAAATAAAGTGTATATTTCCTGGTAGAATTAGAATGGCACATTTGACAAACCCGCAGCGTAATAGACAACAGATCCCCCAGTCGCCGGTGTGTTCACTGAAAATCGCTGCCGATGCCCAGCTTGTTCTCCCCAATACCCGCACATTTTCTGCTTATAAAGAGTTATTTTAGGTATATAATCCGCTTAGAATGACCACAATTTGAGTCGATTATGTGCTAAAAATTAGAGCATTGTAATAACATTATCGACTCATAATGAGGCGATTCTAAGCAGATTTTATTCGCACAATGACACATTGCGGGCTAGCATCACCAAATTCACCATCTGGGAACCTCATTCTGCTGAGGTGTAAGCAGAATGAGGTCCCCAGAGGGTGAATTTAGCGATTGGGGTACAAGTTACGGAAACTTACAGGAGATACAAGATTGAATTACAGTATGTGTCTGCAAGATGGTAGAGCATGTACAAGTGTGGTGTATTGCATAGACTGAAAAAGGATAAGAAGTTATAATGATAAGAGTGTGGACTGTGAGGTGTCCTGTTGTGTGTTTATTACCAGCCGTCTCTCTGAATACATATGCTATTTTATACGGGAGTATCTCTACCTATGTCGTCCTTTGTGTTGATGGGGGCACCACATTCATTCTTACATACACCCAGTGGAAATTTCGGATCGACGTGATTTGATGCGGAATTTGAAGTCGTTGAAAACCAGGTGCTTGCCTCCTCGACCTTTGGGGTGAATAATACATTTAATCAAGAACTTACCATGACGAAGATAGGAAATTGAATATGATCAACTTTGGAGAGAAATAGGGTTGTTATAGCTCAATACGAATCGCCATTAATAGTAATAATAATAATATAGATTAGAGCCAGGTTTCCACAAAATTTTGCCCACGGGCTTTACAATAAATACGTGCATGCACGTGAGCTGCTACGTGCACAGATAAATAAATATTGTCCTTATTTCCAAACTATTTACATTTGCATTTTCATTTATCTTTACATTTACATTTTAAGTGTTTAAAAACTCTTTAAAATAAATGAGTCTTTAGTCCGGATTTAAATTCATCAAATGGTATAAATGGATCAGTTATCTGGCTGAAGGTTCCAGAATAATAGACCAGATATGGTGAATGACCGATCCCCAAAAATTCCGTTACAAAACAACAGTTTACTACTATTTCACTGAGTGAACATGAAAATCACTCATCTGACGACGACTCATTTGAAACCCATTCAGGCAGCATGCTAAAACAACACTGCATCGGGAGCAAACTGAATGTATAATATCAGCGATTAATCCGGATTAAAACGTGTTGTCGTAGCTATATGTAAGAATGAAACAATGCGAAATATTTTCTTTTCTTGGAATGGTTCTGTCAGAAATTCCACACAGCAGTTGGTTCCAGTTTGGTATTCGGAATTGTTTGTTAAATTATTCAATGGAATGGTATATTATTCATCTGGGGGATGCTAAGGAGATATAGGCAGTCGACAAATAATACTAGTGCAGAAGGATCCATATTGATTAGTGGAAAATAAATTCAACAAACGGCCTATGCACATATTAGCTGAACATTTCCTATACTTGGGAACTACTCGCCAATGAGTATTTAGTCAGAAATGGTGACAACGAATAATAAGATTCTGGGAACCATAATTGAATCAAACTTCACTTTCAACTGTCTATGTTGTTAAAACACCTAAGTTTATTTTAATAGACACCAGTATAATCAGTAAATTATATGTCTATAATGGACATATTTATGTTAAAACATATTGGACTGGACCATCTGTATTCTATGTGATTAACCACGAAACAAGCCTTGAAATAGTGTGTCTGTCATTTGCAGAATGAGGTCCCCAGAGGGTGAATTTAGTGATCCTACCCCGCATAGCGGGCTAGCATCACCAAATTCACCATCTGGGAACCTCATTCTGCTGAGGTGTAAGCAGAATGAGGTCCCCAGAGGGTGAATTTAGTGATGCTACCCCGCATAGTAATTCTGCAAATGACAGACACCCTAGTTCAAGGCTTGCCAGGAAATAAATATGAAAGAGATTTATTTTTTCGTTAACATCAGAACACCAAAAATAAATAACAAATTCTGAGTTAACAAAAAGGAGAATAAATCTGATAATTTCCATCGAGCCAAACCGATCTGTACCTGTATTCACAAGTGACTGATACATACGCCATAATGGAAAGCAATCAAATTATTTCTAAAGCTATCATACATACACCGAAATAATCAGCAAATCTCGAGTCGAAAAGGGTCATAACTCCATCCGGAATGGTTGACGTATTTGCCTCTCCGGTAGAATACGTCCGAACACTTAGACCTGACAATTCGACCCATGCGCGAAATCGAAAAAAGAAGGATGACGTAACTATATCTGGAGAATTTGTAAACAACCCAATATTTCGTGAAATCGCCATAGGTCGATATCGTGATAATATATCGATTATAAATATTTTATAAATTAACCATTAAATTCATTTTGTGTGTGAATGTGTCAATAAGATTAAATTTGGGGAACATAAATGTCGGTAGTCTGGATTAGTTGGAAATGTCATGCCCAAAATAAAACTCAACAGTAATGCTGAAACTCTTCCGTCTGGAAAATATGGAATTTTTAAATAGATATCACTGTTCGCCAGTTCGTCCCATTTTGTATTTGTTAGCTCGGCTGTTCTCCCGAAAACCAGCACATTATCTGCTTATACTTAATTTATATAGGTGGATAATCTGCTTAGTATCGCCTCGTTATGAGTCGATAATGAACTGAAAATTAGACGGGTTTAGACACATTATCGACTCATAATGACTTTATTATAGGTTCATTATGTGTGGACAATGATACAAATAAGCCAACTCACGACTTATCAGATGTACGCTCTTTAGCATGTATTTTACGGCTATCGCAAGCAACTCTGTCGAAATAAAGTGTATATTTCCTGGTAGAATTAGAATGGCACATTTGACAAACCCGCAGCGTAATAGACAACAGATCCCCCAGTCGCCGGTGTGTTCACTGAAAATCGCTGCCGATGCCCAGCTTGTTCTCCCCAATACCCGCACATTATCTGCTTATAAAGAGTTATTTTAGGTATATAATCCGCTTAGAATGACCACAATTTGAGTCGATTATGTGCTAAAAATTAGAGCATTGTAATAACATTATCGACTCATAATGAGGCGATTCTAAGCAGATTTTATTCGCACAATGACACATATAATCCAACTCACGACTTTTGAGGTGTACGCTCTTTAACATGTGTTTTAACTGGGGACCGCGCCATGAAACGAAATAACGGACAAGACTCCAGTATCTGCTTATTTCAGAAGCAAATAATCACATTATCTACCAATTTCAATTTAACACCCCTGGGTATTCGAAACCAAATTTGGTATGTGCGTATTTACGCGAGGATATGTTGCGATGACATTTGAGATAAAATTGAGTGGGACCTGGCGAGGACAGATTCTAAAAACATATATAAACAATAGGATGCTATAAATTCGAATCGATGTGCTACTTACACTGTCAGTAGTGATGTGGCGACAGCTAAGGGGTTGGGTATCCCCCCCCCCCCCCAACTTTGGCTAAAATCTGGAACAGTTGGAATTTCATGCTTAAATTTGGAAATTTGTTCTAATATTTCGATATTCAAACCACTAGTATATTTAGTACATTGGTGTTAAAGTTGTTGTCTTAAGAGCAAACGTATAATATTGTAGATTGAAATGACCAACTTCAGCAAGTCCGCAGGACAACCAGCGTCATAGTACATTAGCAGGACCACTTGACCAGGGGTGTTAATGGGCCCATTTCCACGATATAATTAACGCTGAAGGGGTCAATATCATCACGCGACGTGCGGTTGAGTACCCAGCTTAATATTTCGTGCTATCGAGTAGATCGCCTAACGAATCAGTGCGGTTGAGTACCACGCTTTGCGAAATCTCTTCAAGTATCCGTTGCTATTAATTTATTTCTAAACGATGTACCACTAGGATATTTTATATAGGCCTACGATATGGAACGATTTAATTGTAATGATGCGTACAGTGCGTCTTTAGACTCTCAGTCACACCAGCTTGCATTTTCATTTTGTTTTGGACATCATAGACCACCGTAGGATCCTCATATGGAGAACTGACTATATGTGGACTTCGATAAGTAGGTTATATGCATGCTTTAAAAAAAATTGGGTACGCACAACAGAAAGTTGCTCGTTTGCTATGGCAACGACTTAAACATGAATGCCAACTATTGAGGTGTCCTGCAATTGGGGCAATATTCACCAAGTGGGTTTATTTTATAAACCAGGTAGTTTATTTGGTAGCGGCTGAACGCACCAGGTATCTTCGTTATAGTGTTAACGACACACGCTGTCGGTAATGTGATTGGAAATTTCCAGCCTGTCACCCAAATAAGGTCGGTAAATTTCTATCTATGCGTCCGTCGGTTTTGTACCCCCTCCTTTCCATCGGTTACTCATGATTGAACTGAACAAAACGTACTGCTATTTTGCAATGCACAGCATGTTTTATGTACGTAACTGGTAGTCAATCTATGATATCTCCCAATCACCTTGATTGGATAATCCTATACTGCGCGGCGATATCTTCCCGTCAACTTCACCGAGAGGTTCGCATTGAGCTATGGCAATTTAGATAATTTGAACAGTTCAAAAAATTCCTATGGAAAGATAGTACATCTTCGATCTGATAAATCGTCTGGATTGGCTCACAACCACGACAATACTCATTTGTGATATGCCCTAAGTACTAGATTCTAAAAAGCTTTATATATGACTATAGTCTGTACAAGTGCGTGGATCTGAAATACAAGCATCTATGCTATTACATATAGTTATACTTGTTTTAGGGGGTAGCAGGAAGACAGCCCGGTAGGGCTAAGCTACCCCCGACAATACACTGTTATAATTTATTATGTATTACTGCCACTGTATCATTCATGTGTATTGTAAATAAACTATCCTATCCTATCCTATCCTATCCTATCATATCCGCCTCGTATAAACTACCTGGACTATATATAAACCCAGCTGGTGAATACAGCCCCTGGAATCTTTTTGATTCATTAAAACTGCGTGTAAATTTATTGGTCAAGGCCCTTAGATACGCTTGGTAGCGACAATCTCTATCAGATTTCGTAAACGCGTCCATCCATAATTATATAGTTACCATACCGCGAAAATTAAATTAATTAATAAGACTGATCAGTGAATCTATGAAATGCGATACTTAATTAGTCGGGGATAAAGGAATGTGTTACACAACTATACCACTCTTAGCAATAACACTTCCAGCTTCGTGCCAGTATATACTAATATGACATGACAGTGATCAGGAGAGCATACAATGTAACAATTATACCTTTTGTTTACAATTCTAGTTTTTCATCTGAGACGTACGCAAATAACTTCTTCTACTTCAGACTACGGCTTGCAGTCAATGTCTGACTATAATAAGCCGCATGGAGGACATGTTTGGTCTAAACAGATGACTCGTTCGGTGTTAATCAGATGCTAGAGATGTTAATGAGTCACAATGATTTAAATTTGGTGCGCCATCAGGATTTGTGTTTTATTTTTGTTGTTGTTGTTTTTTTTTATATAGGATAAATTCAGTTTAAAACTATTTACAATCGTTGGTGGTTTGCAGAAGTTTGCTTCGCTTACGCCTCGCGATCAGTGGCTGGATGATGTCTGCAGTCAGTTTAGATTTGAAGATTTTGGGGTCGGGTAGTAAGGTTAATGCTGCTGGTAATAGGTTAAATTCTGCTAAGGTTCTGGGGAAGAACGAATAGTAGTGGGCATCTATGTTGGAAGATATTGTGTGGAATGTTAGCGTCTGTTCATCATTGTATCTTGTAGTAGTGGTTTTAGTGATTAGGATTTAATTTGAGTATTGTTAAAAGTTCCTTGTTGATTATTTTGGAGAATACAGTTAGTCTGGTTTGGGTTCGGCGCTCTTCAAGTTTTTGGAATTTTATTTCACTGATCATGTTGGTTACCGAGCTGGTGTAGTGGTAGCAATTGGATATATATATGGCTGCTCTTCTTTGGACCGATTCTAACATGCTGATTTGATCGTTGTGTGGGTTCCAGATGGTGGTTGAGTATTCCATTATAGGTCTTATAAGTGCTGAGTGTGCTCGTTCTTTGATGGTGCGGTTTGGGATTTTTACGTTACGTTTTAGGAAACAAAGATCTTGTTGGCCTTGGATGCTGTGTTTTACGTGTTCATCCCATCTCATGTCACTTTGAATGGTAATGCCTGGATACTTGACAGATGATATTTTCTCAAGTGAGTGGCCATTCGGGAGTTATTTAGAGTCAAATGGGGTTTGTTTTCTCGCTACACGTTACAAGTTACATTTACTGGGATGGAAAGCCATGGACCAATTAGATAATTCGTCCCACATACATCACATGTCACTAATAATTATACCATAGTATTACCATACACATTTATATCCACGCATATGAACATCTACATACGCATGTACAGGTACACCTCCCCGATGATATTCATATTTATATTAATAAATACTTTCTTATGTGTATTCCCCCATATTTGATATGTATTTATATTATTCTTTCATTTGTAAATTAGGACAATATGCATGTAGTACTCATGAATGTCAAATTAGACAATGAGTTTATAATAATAAATTGAATTGAATTGAAGAATGTAAATTGCAAAATTGTAAATTTCGTGCTGTGGTTGAGACAGTCGCGCTTGCGTTATATAATTAAGCAATCAGACAACCTGATAATTCGAGCGTCTGTACAACTCGCACCTACTTTGTAATTGTCTGTTGTTCAATGCTCGAATTCAGCTTCGTTGATTTCGTGGTAAGACAACACAAGCGCAGTGTCTAAGCCATTTAGAGCCATCATAGAACAACAGAACTTAGGGCCAGTATCGTCTAAATGGCCATGAGTGTGTCCAATAGGTATACAGGGAGTGATCGAATTGTCAATGGTGATATGAATTGGTAACCAAGGAGTGACTGTATGACCACAACTGTATATGGGTATACAGCGAGTGGCTGATTTGTCTTGAGTGGGGAGTATATTCGAGCCTGGTGTGTGAATGTCCATGTGTGCGGGCATTGGTATATATAAAAGGGTTGTATGGCCATTGGTGAGCTGTATATGTATATCCGGAGTGACTATATGGTTATGGTTGCAGTGTACATGAAAATATTTAGTGGCTATATGGCCACGGATGTGGCAAATATATATACAGGGAGTGATTGTCTGGCCTTTGGTGAGGCGAATACGTATACACGAAGTGACTGTATGATCACAAATGTGATGAATATGCATATAGGAAGTGACTATATGGTCATGGGTGAAGTGTAGGATTATACCTGGTGTACATACACGGTGACTCACGGCTGTATAGTCATGCATGGGGCGTACAGGTAAACCCAAGTGTGGTTTATGATCATGGGTGATGTGTATGTGTATACAGCGAGTGGATACATGGGCATTTGTGTGGTGCTTATGTATATATCAAATGATTGTATGGTCATGGTGGACCTTTTGGGAAGCTGTCACTTTCCACAATAACTCAAGTATACATGTATGTTAATCGATTCAGAGGTAATGTCAGAGAGTTCTCCATCTTGGTGGCCTTTTATATGCACAATGGAGGAAACGGGTTTCCTTACATTAGTCAATCAATCTTGATGCCAATGGCCCAGAATTTGATGATATGCAGCTTTTCACTGATCTCCTTGTTTGACTCTAAAAGACCTTCCGGTCCACCTGCCAGTGCATTACTCTGGCTTTCTCGCCGCCATTCTAGTGTTTGGCCGATTGGCGAAATGACAAGAACCCACAAATAACACAGTTCCATATCATCAAATTGTAACAAAATAGTTAGTATGGACCCTGATCACAAAGCCACTCGTCGGCATATACTATCAACATGTGTATGATATATGTTTGTTTCCCCGTGCTATCTGCCAATTAAATACTTACCCCATCGAATCACCCATCATTAGTCTTGCATTTCCCCGAGAAGTTATATCTGTTATTTAGAAAACTTAGATATGTGCACGCAGTTTTAACAAATCAAATGCGAAATAAGTGGTTAAATTTAAGCTTTCCAGTTGTCGCAAACCTCAATATTTTGCATGTATTTTTAAGCCATTGCCATGACAACCGAGCAACTTTGTGTGATGTCTACCCAACTATTTTTGAAGGCATATGACACATTTATTGAAATATACATATGGTCCGTTCTCTACATTATAACGCCGTTTGCGATAGCTGCTATCATCCTATGCTAGCCAGCCATTTAATTACCCCATCTGCATCCACCATATGCAGTGATTATCGAACGTTACCATGACAACGAAATTTTATATGGCCATTCAACTTGTGCCTTGCATTTCCCAACAAATTGTGTATGTGCATATAGTAAACTTAGATATGACTGTGTACGCAGTTTTAACGAATAAAACTCGATAAAGGTGGTTAAATGTAAGCTTTCCAGTTCTCGGAAACCTCAATATTTTGCATGCATTTTAAGCCGTTGCCATGGCAACTCTGAAACTTTGTGTAATGTCTACCCAATTATTTGTGGAAGCATATACATGTATATGACTCATTTATTGAAATAACATATAGTCAGTTCTCTATATTATATTGTCGTTTGCAACATGTGTTTGTCATACGATGCTAGCCAGCCATTTACTTTACCCTTCTCCACCCACCATCTGTAGTGGTATTCTATCTTTACCATGACAACAGAGCTATATCTGTCCATTCAACTTGTGTGTTGCATTTCCCGACAATGCAAAATAAGTGGTTAATTGTAAGCTTTCCACTTGTCCTAAACGTCCATATTTGGCATGTATTTTAAGCCATGGCAACCACCGAGCAATTTTTTTTGAAAGCATATAGCCTATGTATTTAATTGCATGTATAGACAGTTCTCCACGTGAGAATCCTACGGGGGTCTATTGCGGGGCCAGTACTAATATCTGGAATCTCGTTTAGCTGTGTTATTTCGTAAAGCAAGGTAATCAACCGCATTGATTCGTTAATTGAGGTACTGGACCGCACGGAATATTAAGCTAGGTACTCGACCTCACGTCGCGTGATTATATATAGTGACCCCTTCAGCGTTAATTAACCAATGGTGTCTAATCGTGCTGTGGGTTTTTAATATAATCATTTTTTCTTTCGCGTTTATAGGCATATTAGCCGCTATGTCATATTATGAAGTTGCCAGTGTTATTATGCTCCAATAAAGAAGTTATGTGGGGATATACTTGAATCAGCTTGTCCGTCCGTTCGCCCTTGGGCGCAACTGTCCTAGTATTCCTTCGTTTTTCAGTCAATGCTTTTAAATCTTGGCACGGATATTTACTACGGACATGTCCACCTCCGATTGTGAGGTCCACCCGACTTTTCATCCCCCGAATTTTGTTTTTTGGGGGGGGGGGGCACATGTTCGGCCGTTCGGAAAGTTTTCGGTTGATAACTTTATTTTGGGCCATCGGATCCAAACCAAATTTGGTATGTGAGTTTATCAGCTCAAAACACAGGTCAAGTTCGAAATGGGTTCGCCAAGTTTTACCGGAGTTATAGCCCCCTTTCGACTTAGAATCTGTCCGTCCGTTCGGAAAGTTTTGGACGATAACTTTACTTTAGTTTTTGTAATCTAACTGTTTTCAAATTAGGTATGTGGATTAACCACATGAAGATATAGGTCAAATTAAATTTGGGTTTGGTCCGCCCATTTTTGCCGGAGTTATGGTCCTTGTCAATTTAAAATTTGCCGATTATTTTGGTTTCCGGATGTTAACTTTGCTTTTAGTCATCTGATTGTATTTAAATTCAATTGAATCTCTTGATATTTGAAAACGTGGTTCAAATTTCAGAAGACAAAGGCCAAGTTTGAATTTGGTCACGGTCCGATAAATTTCGACAGCTAAAAAACACCCATCCTTAAAGACATATGATGTACTTGTTCGGTGCGTGAAACTGATAAGTTAATATTCAGGCGTTATGACAACTGGAGGAATGTAACATTCTACTAACATCACCGAAAATTTGAAGCAAATCGACCTTACCACTCCATAGAAAACATCGTCAGAACTACGCTCAATTGTAAATATATACTACTCGATTCGGGACGCATCTATCGGCGATAAACTAACGATTTCGTCATCGAGAGTCACTGCATTTAATTCGTATATAAGAATGACGGTGTGTGTTGTCAATTTGGATATCTTATTTGTAAAAAATACTGCATTGAACAAGATTATTCTCCATTTCTATTTTATCACCATATCGGGGTTTTTCACTTCACTTTAATTTAAAAAGCCACCTTTTCGAGGGACACGTGGCCGGCGACCTTTTATTTTTAATGAAGTTATTCCCCTCTTTCAACATAGAAATTGTTTGCAACACTGCATGTAGTTTTGTTCATATATTGTTATTAGTGTTACTATGTTTTTAAACTTTCACTCCATAGTAATTCTCAAATAGGTCTTCGCCAGAACTGCAAGGCTGAGTGGGGTCTTATTTTGGGCTATTGGTCCTTATGTGACTGCGATTAAGATTTGTTCAAAATGGCCACCACGTCAAATAGGGGCGGATCCAGGGACATAACTATTTCCTTCTATAGTAATTCTTAAAAGGACCTGTTCACTGTGATAACAAGACTGGTGGTTGGACATATTTTAGTTGAGTTATCACTTGTCTCACTTCTGTACATTTGATAACCTCTCGTTAACTTCGATTTTTTTCTCAGTGTATATATACTCTTCTGTATAATGATATGTTATGTATTTATCAACATATATTTGTCGTTTTGTGCAAGCTTGTTTTTGCGTTTCTAATTCAATTTATATGAAACAATCTCATGATGTGCAGCTGAAATTACGAGATTGGTGGAAAGTATTTTAGTTATCACCATTAGTGGTTTGGCTATTTTTTTTAAAGGTGAATTTTCAGGCTTTATTGTCCCACACATAATACCAAATTATAAGTATACATGATTTGAGGATAGGAAGAGCCACCTCCTTTTAATATGACTACCTTTTGTGTGACTCATGTGCACTGTGGTGATATCTTTGGTCCCATTGGGATAGTCACACCTCTAGATGGTAGACATCAGACCGCGGATTCGAAATGTTCAACTTATTGCTTTTGTCACGCTCCGTTGGGCGAAATAGCTCGATAAATAGAAACGTGTATGCGGAGTCCATACCAGTATGTCTCAGAAAGAACATACTGGCGTAATAGAAGTTATCGCCTCAGAACAAAATTCGGCGATGAACATTGAAGATCGTTATATATCTCTGCATGTTCTTGGTGTGGTAAAATTAAATATTATATTTGTCCGCACACTGAACTACTCACAGAGAGGTGAATATCAAACAAGAGCAGACTCTTTGAAACGAAAGCTTGACAATAAAATTAAAAACAAATTCGATGACCAGCAGAAGAATTTATTCGAAAAACAAGAGAAAGATTTGAAAGAATTGCAGAGAAGACTAGAAGAAAACATCAATGAGAACTTACAGCAACTAACACAATATAAGACCAAAATCGAAAACAGTATAAACAACAACATAGTAGCCCTAAACATACCAGATAAACACACGGAAGAAGAAGATATGATAGTAATAGAAAACACGATAAAATGGATAACGAAATGTGATATGAAACATGTGTCATTTAATAGAATTGGATTGTTAACAGAAAACAAACATCGACCAGTACACATTAAGTTCACTGAACAACGTTATGGGGATATACTGATAAAAGAGGCAATTCAATTTAACAGAGGAGAAACTAAAATCGATGGACATAACAAAGTGTAGTTCAACAGATTATGCTTAAGAAAAGAACTTAATGACTTGCAAACTTGGGATAGAACTAAGAAAACACAAAGAGAAAAATATCAAAACACAAACTTCCGTATCCATAATATGGAAACAGTGGAACAATGAATGGACTTTACATTCACTTGTGAACTAAAAAAAAGTACTGATTGTGATGTTTAAATCGTCAATTTTCGTTATGTAATGCGGGAACTAAGATCCGAATGGTTCGTTCCTAAATCAATTGATTGATTGATTGATTGATTGATAATATTGTTAACAATTACGAATTGCTTCAAGTATAGTCAGGATAGTCGTACATTTTCCATGCGGTCTTGAAACCTTTTTGCAGAACAAACGACTACGAGTCCGTTTGTGATAAAATAATTATTAAACATACGCTAGTTATTATAATTATTAGCGGGTTAGGGTTTGTTCATACACTGACGAATTTACCTGACAATAGTTGGAAATTACACGACTAGATTATTCACACACCTTCAGTTATGTTGTTACACGTGATATCCATCTGTGGCGAATTGCCTGAAGGTATGCTGAGCGAATTTCCTCCAGTGTGTGAGAAAAGTCTTATTAATTTCCCTTGATATATTCAGCCAAAACATACTCTAAAACTTGATATTGAGAAACTGACCGTTGCGTATCCATTTGTATCCATGCATTTTACATATATTTGTTTATTCACTGCAATGGCATCTTATCTAAATTCAAATTTAAGTATATAAAATTGAATCTGAAAATTAAAGTGAAATAGTTAAATTAATAAACAGCCAATATTGATGAAATTCTGCTACATTCAGGGGTGCCGGGAAGACGGCCGTCATTGGCCACGGCACTCCACACAATACTTGTATGCATCCCATTTATATTATCATGTACATATTGTATTGTGAAATAAATATTATCCTACTGTTATCCCACTAGTTCCATTCAAACTTCTTGCCATTACCATTCGCAGTGAGTTGATCTGGTTATGTATTCTGCGATTAGATTGTACTTAATTTTGCTGTTCATCAGGTCATGCAGTCAGTGGTGATTCTCAATGACTCCACGCAAAGCTCGATGCCGTAACTACGGATATGTCAAAACATCAACTGATAGAAAGAAAATAAATTCTAGTGACGTAGTACCATATTCGCAATCCATATCAGTAGTAGCTGATTATGTGAAATGTGTCATATATCTAGTTGTATGTTTTCGGTAAGTGTCACATTACCATGTTAAATTTGAGTCGTGAAGATCACGTGTCGCTTTACTTTTCATGGAAAAATGAACGCCATCGACACACATCGAACATTACTAGGTACAGAACCAGTCAGAAGAAGTGGTATATTGAGGCAGCCATTATTGCGATATATAATTTCGAAAATGGCGCGATTATAGCGCAATACCAAAAATCTGTCGCGATTATTATTGCGATATTGAGCGCAGAATATTGCAATATTGATCGCGTATTGTCGCAATATTGAGCGCGACAAAATTTCATGCAGACCAGATAGTGTTATATCTATATTAGATAAATACTTTGTATATAGTGTACATAAAGTGTAATATAGCATTTACAACTATAATTAGATACAAATCTAAAATAATGTCTCTATTTATACCAAACAATATAGAAGAAGCAATAATTTTCTTTAAATGTCACAATTTTGAGCGCAAGATGTCACAATATCAAGCGCGCTATATCGCAATATTAAGCGCGAAATATTGCGATATTAAGCGCAAAATATTGCAAGCAGCGCGCTTATAAGCTTTTCCACTTGCAATATTATTTCGATATTGGACGCGAAAATAGCGCGATTAATATACCACTTCTTTTGACTGGTATACATTTATAAATTGAGACTCCAAACCCCATGAGCATAAAACTACAATTAATAGTTAACGGAGGCCCACATCGACGTAAAGCTCTGAGTTTGTTCCAGAAGGCTTATACTCTAATCAAATGTCTGCTTTCAGTAAACATGATGTCCTAAGAGTTGTATACAACACTAAACAGGATAGTTATGAACACTTCAAGAGGTCATCTAAATAATGGCCAGAAGTGATATCCATATAACTAATGTTGTCTCGGTCTTTATCGCGAGATATCAGTGAGATCAGTAGTAAGATTTCTCATATGATCGTGTAATTTCGGAAACCCGCAAAGGTTACGGAAATTAATTTGTCCCAGTCTCCATTGCTTGGCTTCCAGGCGGAACCCTTGAAGTCTACGTGTGGACATAGTCCTTCCGTGAAATTAAGTATACAACAGTAAAATGTTGTGTTTTGAGGCTTCAGCGCATGCCCGAGGTGCCATAGTAACGATCAGAACCTAATTTCCGCTGTGGTTGGACAAGTTTACTTTATGCAGCATTTTATCCCATTATAGCCGTTAATAGCCAGGTTTAGCCATTCGTATATACTATATACGTGTACTGGTAACGTGTGTTTCCTTAGCCAACGATATTACCTGACTCACGTGACCATTTCGTCTACACGTACACGGTCAACCTTTTAGACGTTTTGTGATCAACGTGTGCCATATGAAATTTGGACCAAAGCCTGGACACTGTAGCTCAACTTTGGAAGAAGTAAATTTTTTGCTGAGCAATGAATAGAGTGATAAATAAGGAGAGTAAAACAAAAGATACAGTACATGTCTCGCATTGTGTAGATGAAATTATTTTCATTTCAAACATTTCATCAATAACATTTTAATGTGGGCTGCAGCGTGTGCCGATGGATTGAAATCCAAGATGGCTGCTGGCAGCCATGTTTTATAACGAATTTCGGAAACAATCGATGGCTCCCATCTAGAGGTCACCCCGAAGAACCATATGAAGTTTGGTTACGATTGGGTGAGGGCTGTGGCCTGTATGGTGTGCTGAAGCATTCAGTCATGCAAATAGTAAAATCCAAGGTGACCACTGGCAGCCATGTGTTTCAACGAATTTCTTAAAACAAATCGATGGCTCGTATATAGAAGTCACTCTGAAGATCCAACTAACTTTTGGTGATAATTGGATGAAGGATGTGGTCTATTGTGTGTGCCAAAGGTAAATTTAGTCATGCAAAGAGTAAAATTCAATATGGCTGCTGGCTGGCCCTGTTTTTCATCGAAAATAGCTTAAAATTCGATAACTCTCATCTAGAGGTGATCCTAAACATGCCTGTAGATTTTCAAAACATTTTCTCCAATAAATGCGGGCTGCAGGGTGTGCCTATGGATTCAAATTTGGAGAAAAAAATGACTGCCGGCGACTGTTTTTTAACGAATTTAGGAAAACGTCGATGGCTCCTATCTATATATCACCACGAAGATCTATATGAAGTGTGGTGATGATCGGATGAGTGATGCGGCCTGTATGGTGAGCCAAAGGAACTTGTTGACGGACGGACGACAGACGCCAACTCATGGCAATAGCTCAAGCTTGACATCGTCTAAAAAGGATTCTCCTTGGTATAGTTTGTTTTTCAAAACGACGCATAATCTTCAGTCTCAACAATAAACATATAGTTATTGCACTTCGTTGTCGTGATAATGTGGGTCATCGTGTATATGTATAGTCGCCTGATTACACACTGAAACTTCAAGGTCGCATTTTTGGATATATCCTGTAAAATATAATGCACCTAACGATATATTAGACCGATTTAATGTTGCAAATGAAAAGAAACAAATCGTATTTACAAGTTCTATTACATGTACCCGTTTTGGGTGTACCGATTACTTGCTGAAGCAAACAAGAGGACTGGCCGCTTAATTGAAAGAGAACCCGGCTTAAGTGTTTTCATCTGATTGCCGTATCACTCAAAAATTACCGAACAAAATAGTTCCTCCAATCACTTGTCAGCCGAGTGGACCAAACACGATTGCTTTGGCTGATGCGATCAGTGATATTAATTCTGAATGAAATGGAATTGAAACTCAATTCCATTTGCAGGCTGATTTAGAGAAAACGTGACAGTATTGATGTACTGATGCCAAGAACGAGCGCTGGTGGCTGATCCATCCTCACTGGTTTAAACATTTGTTGTACAGAACGCTTCGTTCCGCTGAAATGTTTGTGCGATGTAATAAGAAATCAAACACATCTGAATAATCTAAATTAGAATCTGGATTGTTTAAAAATTATTCCGTTTTGTTCCGACATTGATCATTTTATATTAAAGCGTCGATATTGCTCCATTCGGTCTAATATAAAGTTTTAAGTTTTAAAAGACTGCATGGTATTAAAAAATTATGTAAGACAGTGTGACTAATATTTAGTAAGAAACAAGCCCAGCTAGTTACTTCGGCAAACGTATCTTAGTAAATACATCTTATTAGTCAGTCCGACTAACGATAATTAGTTTTTTTTACAAAACTCGTCTTAGTCAATTCTTAGTTGGCAATTTCGTCTACTTTTGTTTGCTCTAAGTAAAAAATTGGATTAGCCATTCTGACAAACGATAATTTGTTTTTCATACTAATCGCATGTTAGTCAACACTTAGACGGGCGTTTCGACTTATTTGTTCTTAATAAAAATTCGGCTCAGTCATTCTTATAAATGTTAGCTAGTTTGTAATTCTGTTTATGTCCTCTGACCCTTTCCAAGTCAGGTATTACTAATAAACGCGACTTATATTCAGTAGTTATCGTGTTTGTGATTATACAACTGAAACTGATATAAACTAGTCACCCCTTTACTTATGTGCCAGTCTTCGGCCGGAACAAAATGGATTCAAACGGTAATCAAAGGCGGCTGTTGAGCCAGTTGCCAAACTTTTTTCCCATGGCAACTCAATCGAAAAGCAATGTAAGAGGTAAATGTGCTGCTGTGCTTTGTCCTCAGCACTTGGATTTCAGCTTCGATCATGATATGCTTTATTCTCTGATCGAATACAGATAAATGGATATTGAGAAATATAAATGGAGATAGTATACAAAAGATAGATAGATAGAATGAATGAACATGGAATGTACATAATATACATGGACGATCCGGTCGACATGCCGCATGTTAGATCAAACCGACTGGGTACAAATACTTTATAGTGACTTGTGCAAAAAATCTTCATCGTGTTCGTGATCAGCAGCATTATTATTTTCTACCACCACCACCCTCGTCGATCACCACAACCACCACTACAATCACTCTCATCCTCTCAATCAGCATCGTCATCATCATCATCACCAGCATATGTACTCACCGCCATCATCATCACAACACTATTCACATCCAAGGGCCATAAGACTTGGTCAATGTTATAACATCACAAAGTCAAAAGCACACAAGCAAACATTGTATACTGTAAAACTCTTGATATAAATAGAGAATCTACAACGAGTCCCCAGTTTATAGCGGAATTTACAAAACGAATTAGTTGACGAGTTTTGTAAATTCCGCTGTAAATTGGGGACGAGTTGTAGATTCTATTTATTACATGATTCAAAACCTCGACAAAACATACTTAAATCAACAAATGGGACGCGAAACTAACATCGGCTTATATAAGGCATGATATGACATTTCACGTAACTATGCGTCGTTTGCCCGCATAAAGAAATAGTCCCAGATAAATGGAGACTCTTTGGTGTATTTAATAGCGTATATTTAATGACATAACTTTTCAAAGTTTATAGTTTGTTGGAAAAATACTGGAAGCCGTATAGTATCTTGAGACATAGCGTACGGAATGTAAGCAGACTACAAACCGGAAGTCAATGATCACCTGGCACTATTTCCTGTTATTAAACGAACGTTTAATATCACAATTTGTAGAATGGGTTTATTGAATAGAATAAGTGCAGGATCATGTAATAAATTGAGATATTGAATTATGTTCTCATCTTCCACCGACACCCGCCGTAATTGAAATTTGATATACTACTATATAATGTACCAAACCCGTTGCGATTGCCAAAGTTATCAACATATCCTCGCCAAAATGCGCACATAATAGACATGTAATGTTAAATAGGTACATAATGTGATTATTTTGTTCTGAAATAAGCATATAATGGAGTCATAGCCGTTATTTCGTTTTATGGCGCGGGCCACAGTTAAAACACGTGTTAAAGAGCGTAAACCTGGAAAGTCGTGAGTTGGCTTATATGTATACGGTTGAGCCCACATATTCTGCTTAGAATCTCCTCATTACGAGTCGATGATGTGACTAAAACGCTCTCATTTTCGGAACATTATCGACTCAAAATGATGCGATTCTCAGCAGATTATATCAACCTAAAACAAGTTCTATTGTAAGCAGATAAGGTGCGGATTTTCGGGAGAACATACTAGATATCCGCATTAGAAGAGAAACAATATTGCATGGTGTTCTGCGCCTGGTGATCTTCTAAATTATTGGACATGACCCAAGTGATTATATGCAAACCCATCAAGGGATCTATTCTGGTCCACTTCGGACTATGTATTGTAAATTTTAAAAAAGTTCAAGACTGAAACGCCATGTATACAGATTATAATAATATAGTTTGAATTCGACCATCTTACATTCATTTACTGTTAGTTAATGAGTTCCCTCGACAAACGGCAAAATTCCTCCAACAATCATATAGGAGAAGAACGCCGCGCAATTAGCACATATATTTATATTATATGTTATTTTATTTTTTTATTGTATATGAAGTGAAATATATGTCCCATGGGCAGGATGTGATCCAAATTTCACACCTGACAGCGGGGTTTGAGAGAACATGTGCAAACCAATGGGGTATATGAGCACGTGAAAAACATCGGGGTATACGAATGGCCCTTCGACTGACAGTGTCTACCAATCGTGATGTTGAAGTGTAGCAAGCCGAGTTTGACGTCACCTTACGCCGGATCCATAGGTCGACAACTGAATTATTCTTAGTGGTGCGAATTAATGTGAAAACCACACTTATTTTGAGGCTGAATGGCTATATATTCTTGTGGAGATAAAACCGTTATGCCGGCGACCAAAAAAAATCGACATGCAGGTTTTAAGTCTCCGTGTGCCTCCGATGTTTCCGAAGATAACTAATAATATATCTAAGTGTCGCCATAATATAGCGCGTGTACTGGTAACAGCCTCTGTAAACGTTTACTATGCGGCCAGTGTATATTCAGCAGCTATATAACTGTCCTCGATAGTTCATTATATACCTTACATATACGTTTCCATAGATTGCAAAATATGATCATAGTGCACACGAGAGGTGCTGCATGTATTTACCCCAGAGAAGATGCTGTAGATGTTTCTATAGACTCCTGGAGAGAACCGCGTTTACAGTAGGAGACATAACTAGCATATTCGTGATTTTCCGAAGGAGATATTGTCATATAGGACGCCGAACAGTATCGTACCTAACTGTTCAAAACTGTATACTATCGGATTTCATTGTGCTGTGGATCACAGTCGGTTACTCGGTTACTAGGTCTCGAAGAAATCCCTGTCTATAAATGTCTAATAAACATCATTCAAAGGTACACAATGACTAAGATACAGAAATCCAAAGTTGGCACTAATGAGTTTTATCGATTAATGACTACATAAAATATACGATACCTTTTCATGTACGTTTCCATTGATGGCAAAAGAGGATCATATTGCGCGCAATAGGTTGCTGCATGTATTTACCAGAAAGAACATAACGTGGACGTTTCTAGACTCTTGAATATAACTGTGTTCCAGTAGGAGACATAACTAGCATATTCGTGATTTCCGAAGGAGATATTGTTATATAGGACGCTAAACAGTTTCGTACCTAAGTGTTCTTTATAACATCGTATCTGATTGTGACGTGGTGCAAAGTCGGTTACTCATCAAAGTCTCCAAGAAATCCCGTTCTAATAATGTGTAATACGCATCATTCAATGGCATACAATAAATACAGAATTCCAAATTTGGCACTGATGAGATTTATCGATTGGTTATTACGCATACGTCACTTACACACATGCTAACACTGCATATCTATCAGCATAGTCTGATTGAAAATGCGTGCAATTCAAGGTTTAACACTTACGAAAAATTCTCACTGGTCACGTCTCCGTATATAGACAGTGGACAATCAATCATCGTAAACTCGAGCAGCCACGCGGAACATGATTACTGTTATTCAGACGAGCCGAACAAAAACATGGTAAGCTCCACGTGTGCATCGGCCAGTAGTCTGCATGCCAGTGGTGATCTTATATCCAAAATATCATCTCACAATGGAGCAAATCGTTTGCCACAAAATTTAATGTCAAGTCAGTTAGAATCAGACGGGACATTATGCATGTGTCTTAACGATGACATACTCGCTAATACTATGCCACCCAATGCTCTGAGATTGAGGTCAAATATAACTGTCTTTAAGTCGGCCGAGTGAGAATGCATGCGGTAACATACAAGGGGTTTTCCCTGGTGAATATTTGATATCGGGGCGCCGCGGTTCGCACGAATTCCAAAGAAGTAAAACTAACGGATTTGATGTCTGTTCGAACAATAGTGGTTATACCATGACCAACCCAGGGATGATATTACCACATATGGTATGAACACCAATGGGGCAATACACGATGCTTTGTTTGATGCTCACAGGGTCCTATTATGTGATGATGACATGGACTACATGTATAATGAACCCATTAACAACATAGTATTCTACCCAACATCGCCACATGCACGTGCAGATATAAGTACACATTATACCATAAATAATACTCAATGGGACCTGATTCCTGATGATGATATGGAATATATGTATTATGAGACCTGCAATAGGATAGTATCCTACCCAGACCCGCCACATATGGGCGGAGATATATGTACTCTAGATGGTATTCATCAAGATAATGCGTGCACCGAAACTGGTGAAATATTTTTTGCAACAAATGGATAATGAATATCATACATCATCTCCAACACACATATCTAAACATAACAGGACCCAGCTCAGAGCATTATCGATTAATGTGTGTGGCCTGCGGGCTCGATTGAAATGTCCAGAATTTTTAGCTTATTGTGACTCATATGATGTCTTATGTTTTCTTGAAACAAAAACCGACGATTGTGACAATTTAGTGATGCCAGATTTCAAACTCTTCGTGAAAACTAGATCTAAATTATCGAATATACGATCAGGTGGAATTATTATCGCTGTAAAGGACGACATTGTAAAATCAACGAATATTGTTATAACAGAATGCTCATATGTTCATTGGGTAGAAGTTACAACAGATAAACTTCACGCGATAATAGGAGCAATTTATATTCCACCGAAACTAGTAGATACTCAACCGTTGACACATTCACAGAAATCCTGACCGATTGCATTTATCTGCGAAATAGAAGTAATAATAGTATCTTATGTGGAGATTTTAACGCTAGAACGTCTGTGGACCGGGATTTTGTACCGTCAGACGATTTTGAAAATGACGAATTGATTCATGCACTGATGACAATTCAATATATTTAGAATATAACGGTATACCAAAGTAGCGATATAGTAGGGACATAAGTAAAAATAACTATGGTAGATACCTCCTATCTTTCTGTAGAAACAATGGCTTCTTTATCATGAACCGCCGGATGGGCACCGACTCCAAGATTAATGACTTTGCGGTTGGAGAATTTAACCCTTTATGGTCCGATTATCACTGTCCAATTGTGTTCACTATAAATGTGCCATTAACAGAAATAATAACTATATGTAACACAGAAACAAGCGATCCACTACCGTAAGGTCACCGAAAATGGGACCCAACCAAAGTATGTGAGTTTCAATGGAACGTGGATCCCGTCGCAATAAGTACATTGATATCCCTCCTTGATAGTAATCAAGATAACAAATTGAGTTCATCTCACTTAGACGAAGTGAACAATCTTACTGCAAAAACAATACTTGATGCGGTAGATGATACATTTGCGACGAAACAACATTTGCACAGAAAACAAAAGGAACCTATCAATAATAAACCTTGGTTCTCACGTAGTTGTAGATCTGCCCGCAAAGAATACCGGCGTGCAGTTAGGAGCCACAGAACAGGGCGAAACCATAGATCATGACTACACATGAGAGAGAAGACGACGGAATATAAACGCGAATTAAAACAATCCATTGGTATTCACAGCGAAAAGTTCTCTTTACACATGTCTAAACTGAAACATAGTAATTCCAAACAGTTCTGGAAAAAAAATAAACAGCCGAAGTAAGAGCCAACTTCAAATATTGATATTAAAATGTTATAAAGTTTTTTAAGACCCTCAATGGTATAGAGTATGAAGATGACTATATGATCTTACAGGATGACTTAGTGATAGGAACACATGACACATTAGACAAAGCGATAACAATGCAGCAATTGAAAACCGCGTTACACTCTTTGAAGAATGACAAATCGCCAGGAGAAGACAAATTACTGAAAATCAGGCTGGGTTTCGAAAAGGATAATCAACAGTTGATAACATCTTCATATTACACATGTTGTCCGAAATTACTAGAAAGTTGAATATAAACCTTTATTGTACATTCATTGACTTCGAGAAAGCTTTTGATAGAGTATGGAGACAGGGTCTTTGGCATAAAGTTGCTACTAGCCGGAATAAATAGAAGATTTCTAAGAGTTGTTGAAAACATGTACTCGAATATCAAATCTCGTGTCCGGTTAGGAAATAGCTTGACCTCAACCTTCCCATGTCTTTTAGGAGTTAGACAAGGGGTTTACCTATCCCCTCTCCTATTTGCTATTTACCTTAACGATCTGGAAGCGTTTATGACTGCGCAAGGCGCACCTGGACTCCAAAACCTATCCTTGCATATCCAGGAACACTTGAATATATACTTAAAACTGTTAATAATTTTATATGCCGATGACACGGTCTTAATGGCAGAAACCCACAAAAAGATACAAAATGAACTTGATATTTTTGCCCGATATTGCGAGAAGTGGTAAAATGACCGTCAATGTTGAGAAAACAAAGATTTTATTGGTATCGAAGCGAAGTGCGCCAAAAAATACCAGTTTCACCTACGATAAGAAAAACATTTAACTGCCTTGGCATAATACAGACCAAATCTGGTTCCTACTCGGAAGCCAAAAAGATTTTATCAAACAAGGGGACGCGTCCAATGTATGCTGTTATCTGTAAATCACGTTTAAATTGTCTATCTGTAAAAAGTACATTTGAATTATTCGACTTGTGCATGTTGCCGGTTCTTCTATGCAGCAGTGGAATTTGGGAGTTTATTGACAACAATATTATCGAGAAAGTTCACAAAACATTCTGCAATCATGTTATGAACCTGAAGCAGTCTACACCAGACTATATGGTGTACGGCGAATCAGGCAGACAACCCATAGAAATTGAAATCAAAGTACGATTAATGAAATACTGGGTACACCTGAAAAACATGAATAAAAATCAAATTGGGAAGATCTTGTTTGACTTATCTGAATGTCTACTAAATGGCAATGACACGAAATCTTTCAAGTGGAACCTGAAAATTCGAGAGATTCTCTCTTCATGTAATCAATCCCACTTAATAGATGTTCAAAGAATACAAAACCCGAACCAATTTCTGGATTATGTGCGGTGTAGTATAATAAATCAATTCAAATTAACCTGGAGAGCTGATATGAACAACGGTTCCAGCAGGGGGGAAATTTACCAGATATTCAAACACGAAATTTACTTTGAGAAATATCTCGAGCTACTTAACTACAAAAATCGAACAATTTTATGTAAATTTCGAACATCCAACCATAAATTACCAATCGAAACCGGAAGATGGGATAATACAGATCATAAGGACAGGAAATGTATTTTTGTAGCAAGAGTCAAATTGGAGATGAATTTCAATACCTTTTAAAATGCAACAAATTCAAGACTCAAAGATCTCATCTAATCCAAAGTAGACATGCTGAACGGGCTAATGTAGTAATAATGAGTGACGTTCTGAACTCAAATGACCCACATTTCCTACGCAAGTTATGTTCTTTTATCAAAACTATATTTAGTGAAGTAGAAAAGACTCGCAACACATAACGTGGTTGTTGTTGTTGTTGATGTTGTTATCGCACAAGCAATGAATCTACCGTATACACATGATATACAACATATAAATGTAATATAACCCGCTATCTCGACAGGTGTTGCTGTTGTTGTTGCTAGTTGTTAATTATGACAGACAATTAAGCGCAATTGATGTACAAGGCAACATACTTATTATATAAATTGCACATGTATGTATTTGTATGTAATGTTTTGAGACCATGTAAAACCGGATGTAAATATTGTTTATATGCTTCATCTCTTTGTATATATTTCTGTCTCAATATCCTATCATGTAACCTGGATCAGAGAATAAAGCATTATCATGACAAAATCTAAGATAATGTTAATCCCGTCGGCTATAGAGATGAAAACACTCTTTTATTCATATATGGATATTTTTATTCGCCTGATTCAAACAATTAGAACTGGTTCGTCAGTTGAATCGCCAGTTTATTTTTGGGAGCTATTTGTATACGCATAGAATACGCACGTAGTGTTTCTGAGTACTAAATTTACATCACTCATGGGATTGACTATCATCGTGCGGTAAATCGTCAATCCCACGAGTAGTGTGTATATTTGGTACTCAGAAAAACTACGTGTGTATTGTGTTTATACCATGATCCTACCGATAAGAATAATGTTAGAAATTTACATCTTAAACGGACATGGCTCATTCGAACGTCCATTGTTTTTCTATGCAATTTGGAGCGACTGATACGATAGGTCGATAAAAAAAAACTATTGGTATACCGGCTTCATATGCATTGAAAAATACTTGCCAAAGTCACAACCATTTTCAGTGGTTTTCAACTTTTCGCCAGAAGTCAGACAAACGCTCTTTATTACTACCATATCAGGAATAGACTACCACGGAACGTTCTTTTCTGTTCCATGTCGTGCACATGGCTGTTTTGTGTTTGGGAGCCAAACACCCTATTCACAGTTCTATTGCTAATTACTTCAATGCGTCTTTTTGGGTTACACAATGCTCGTAGAAAGGTAATCAGATATTTATCGACCAATTTCGATACAGAGAAAAATTCAAAAGCGAATAATAATATGTGGTTTTGTTTTTTGGAGTGCAAACCGCCATGTGTCGTTAACGTGTCAACATGGAACTATATTTTTCCACGTAATGATTAATACCGGTGTTACTGTAACGCGACATTGTTGTCCCTAACGTTGGTATAATTATCACTTTCCCATTCAAAAAACAAGGGAAACGTTTATACCCATAGTATGCCTTTATACCCACAGTGGCGATAACCTACTTTGTTATCCTCCTCCCTATTTTCCACCCTTCTGATTGGCCCATGTCCTGTCACGTGCCGGGCGACAAATCACACTGTCGCCCGCTGAGCCGGGAGACATTGTTTTTGTCGCCCGCCTGATGTTATATTGCAAGAATATCTCCAAACACACACTGCAGTAACTCATCTATTTCACATCACTATACGTACTAAAAAAATCATAGATCTTATATACCCCACGGATTCGCAATACACGCCAGTTGTGGTGTTTGCTAATTTGCATATATTTAGTGAACACTAATATTCGAACTTTTAAGTTGATATTTTTATCGGACAAGCGTTATTATTTACTGTTTAGATCGAAACATCTCGGTGAATCAATTTGTTCATGTCGACATTATGATGCAAGATTGAAAGAGAGGATCCCTTGAGGTTGGTTGGTTATAAATGTTTGCTGGCAGACAACGTAATGGTACTGTAATGGTACTGTACGCTTATCCTCCGCGATGTCTGCACTGTGATCATAGAAGTATTTTATGCGAGGATCGCCATGAGCACTGACACATATGAATGTACATTAATGAAATTGACAACTTCCCAATAGCTTTTGGGGAAGACCGTTATGAAATGAACATCGCGAGTAAATTGCGCGCACAAGACGACATTGAATATGCCACATTGCAGAAGACGAGAAAATACCTATATGGCTTATTGGTTTACATTGCATGGATCGATATTGACGATTTAACCACCAAATTTATCGTAAATAAACGCGGATTATCAAACGCTTAACAGCTTGACTATCGTTTATGGAACAGAAATGCTATGGGACGATAAGTTTTACTGACAATATACATAATCAGGAAATAAAGCACTCGTGACTCAGTGCAACATCGTGCGTGTGGATGGCAAGGATTTTATTCTGTGGCATAATCGGATAACAAAACAGTTGTTGCCCTTCTTCTCGGGAGACATTGAGATTTGTCACCCGCTCGAGAACGGAATGTCTCCCTCGGAGCTTCGCTCCTCGGGAGACATTCCATTCTCGAGCGGGTGACAAATCTCAATGTCTCCCTCGACAACGGGCGACAACTGTATATTGTTTCACAATCACTGTTAAGACTATAGTAGAGTACGTGAGCATGGTATCAAACGAATAGAATGAATCTGACGGACATGCTTCTATAGTAACAACCTAATAATTGCGAAAAGAGCAAATCCCAGGAGACATGTACTAGGCACGCACTCCATCGACAAAATGACAACTCCATCCAATAAATTCGTGGGCAAATTCAATCGTTCGCACTGATCACCCACCTCGATTTCCAGAAGCAAAATGTCCTGAGCCAATCAGGAGAGTGTCAAACAATTTTTTTCCGGGCACGTATGAGGGGGTGGGTGGGTGGTTAAGAGCACTCAAACGAAACAAAAATTCCTCCATATTTTTCAACTTTGTTGGCCTTAAAACTTAGATACATGTAGTATTATTTTAACATCATAACTGAATTTAGACAGTCAGTATATTGTATCATGTAAAATTACTTAATACAGGTATAATTGTCAATCTATGTTACTCCGATCATAAAATGCATGGACACATAAGCATACGCAAACACTGTCATGTCAAACTGAGCTGATCACAAGTACCAACCTGTAAAAGTATATAGTTGATAGAAACAGGCAGTAAGTGGTGAAAATTCAACAAAAAAATGGACGGAAAATACTTGCTAAAACGGAAAACAAATAAGGTTGAGGGGTGGTTGAGTCTCTAAAATGGTCGAAGGTCAAACAAAATTTCCGGACACCCCCCTGAGCCAATAGGTAATTTAAATTTAAGGTATTGTTGTACATTTTGCCTACCGGTTCTGTTATATAAGAATGTATGTTTTTTTCAAGATCTGTTTTTTTAAAACGTTTTAAAGTGGTGTATCCGATTTAAGTGACGTCGTAAGTGAAAGACTTTCTGGGTTTTTTTTGTGAAACAGATTTGCACCGTCTTCATTCTGCAAGGACTAAGAACTGCTTCCAAAAGGAACTTTTTCGCAGTAACAGCTTATAAGATTAAATGTATATCGACGATCATATCTTAAATTTTTTACTCGAGCGGGAATTATTTTTTTAATCATTATATTCAGTTAGGACAACAACCCATAAATAATTTCCCGTACTTGCGATTGTCTTTACTGCATGGGTTGTTGACTAAAGGCGTATTATACACTAACTCCGGTTATTATATGGGACCATATCCTTTTATACTCAACATAATATATACAACAAATGAATGACTTTGAGCCATGGATTATTGCAAACATACATTCATACAACATCTTCATTATAATCACCATGTTGTTTTCATCCACCTAATGCGCATAAGATTGTCCATTCCTTACGTAAATTTTCATTAAATTAATTATCAATCCGACCACGCGTGGCACGCGAGCTTGGGATTGTCCACTAAATCACGACATATAAAGATAATCCTGCATGTTAGCTTCATATTAAATCTGAAGGGTGATAACTCTATAAAGAATGTACCTTTATTAAATAATGGCGATTTGTATGAGAAATTGCAACACCACAATAGATCAACTCTGGTGAAATATAAGTCAAATTCTTCTATATGGAGGTTTGGGATAACGCTCTTTAAAAACACTTCTTTAAATATTTTCGTTAAAAACACTTCTTCAAATATCTCCGTTCTTTCGTTAAAAACACTTCTTCAAATATCTCTGTAATTTAGTAAAGGTACATTTTTTATAGAGTTATTACCCTTGAGATTAAATATGAAGCTAACATGCAGGATTATCTATATATGTCGTGATTTAGTGGACAATCCCAAGCTCGCGTGCCACGCGTGGTCGGATTGACCATTAATTAATGAAAAGTTTAGGTACGGATTGTCCATTTATAAATGGACAATCCTTAGATAATTGCCTGTTTCATCAGGCACTGCTACTGGCTGCCGCATGTGCAACGTGCACTGCACGGTCGAGATATAGTTTTGGAATTTGTCGGACAAATGATCACTGCAATATTTCCGTAATGTGGCGCGAAATACATTATATTCCCTCCATCATGTGTAGAAATATCCTGCCGTTCGAATGATATACAGTAATGCTCTAATTAATCGACTCCTTAAACACAGCAGAATTATTGGTAAATTTTCAGGATTTAGTCGGAAATATGGCTTGTTGCCATTCATCGGAAAGCTAGAGCTTTCCGATGAATGGCAACAAGCCATATTTCCGACTAAATCCTGAAAAGTTACCCATAATTCTGCTGTGTTTAAGGGGTCGATTAATTGGAGCATTACTGTAGGTTCGATTATTTTAAGTAAGTTTTGAAAGCTGAACTCGTTAGGGCTTTTGTTCATGCGGACATGTACGCCGCTTTCATCGAACGTCAATACCGGTGAATTTTCGCTGACAGAGTAAAATAGGGTGTCTCCATTTTCAATTACGACGTACAGAGCCGTCATGTTGCGCTCTCCGTAACATTAGCACAAGAGTGACTTGCATCATTATTATAATGTCTTATTGTCTGGTTATTTAGGTGAATGTCGTGGGACATAGCACGACTCTCATTATACTGATTATTATATAGCTGGCATTAGTGCGGGACTGGGGCAGGATATTTCATCTCATCTGTTCTCAGTTAACCTTGAACTATATCATGCCATGAACCTACGTCCATAGAGATCATATTCCACCAGTCAATACCTGGGAACTGTTTGATTTTGTGCCATTGAAATGTATGACATTGAAATAAAAGTGCAGGTAATATATTTCTTAGATATTACCTGTTCCAACATACTCTATTCATAGACCAGGCGACATGGGGTGTGGTTGTCTCACCCTCTCCCCGAACTTTGGTCAAAGTTTTCAACAGTTGGAAATTTCATACCTAAGGAAAACGTTAATTGGAAAATTGGTTTTAGACCCACATTTGTGTATTTTCCTACTTTTGGTAAACATTTGAATGATATGATGGCCATCAGTTGAAATTTTCCAATCCTTAGGGGGTTTCAGGTTGGAAACTTCCAACGCTTGGAAAGCTTGATGTCAGTCTAGGTGCTAGGGTTTTGCTATTTTCATGTTCAGATTTCAAAAAGTTCTCACACCGAACCATGGTCGGCCCGATGTGTCATCGTTCCTCCCTCATGGCCATGGGAATTTGACTGCAGATTACTACTACTGAATTACTACTGCTGGATATCGGTATTATTCGTAATTTTTCAGGTTAATGATACATGCGGTGTTGGCGGTGGGTATGCTGTTAAAATATTTACCTCCGTCAAAAACCGCCATAAACAGAAATAATAGTAAAATATAGACAGACCTTGTTCTTATACCAATCAGAAATATGGCATAACAGTATGTTATTTTCAAATGTTTTCCTTTATTATGTAAACAAAAGCAAAAAAACGTTGCAGAACCTGGCTTTTGTTTAGATCCGGATATGGTAAACATAAAGAGCGTTACTGTTACTGTTTGCCTGATATGGAAATAATAAAGAGCGTTTATATCATTTGTGTGTGATTACCCAATAGAATTGCGGTGTGTTAAACAGAAGCAAAACTTATGTAACACGAGCAGGTTCTTGTTTACGTACACCAACGTACGTCTTGGCGTCAATATACTATTTGCGCGCTGATTATGTTTGGCTATGAACAAAACTATATAATTTTTAATATTCCTTCCGTTTATGGCGATTTGAACAAATATGAATATCTCTGCAACGAACGCCGCCCGTGCCTTTAAAGACACGTTGTGGACTTGTTCGGGTGCGTGAAATTGATAAGTTAGTACTCAGGCGCTATGCCAACCTGTGGAATGTAGAATTCTACTAACATCGGCGAAAAATTCTAAGAAATCGACCATACCACTCCATAGAAAACATCGTCTGAACTAAACGAAAAATTGTTAATATTTACATCTCGATTCGGGACGCAACTATCGGCGATAATCTAACACAAATGATTTCGCCATCGAGATTCATTGTATTTAATTAAGACATAAGAATGACGGTGCGTGTGTGCTGTCAATTTGGATTAATATTCGTAATAAATAACTAATTTGAGCAAGATTGTTCTGAATTTCGATTTGATCACCATACCGGAGTGTTTCGCATCACTTTAAGAGAAAAAAAGTCCCAATCGTGTACTAGGGGTAACTTTTTACGAGAAAGATAATGGTGCGGGTTAGGATTTTTAAAGTGACGCCGTTGTTGTCAGGGGCAGAAAAGCGGGAGGGGCAGAAACAAATTTGTCGCCGATTGCCACAAAACTTATATATAATCACCCCCATGATATAAGGAATCTGATGGTGTGGTTTAAATATGTCAAACGTGGCGCCGTTCGAGTCAGTGATGGACGGAAGGGGAGAGGGACACCAAAATTGATAAACTAATTTTAGCGCCGATTTCCACCAAATTGATATATAATCTTCTCCATGATACAAGGAATCTAATTGTGCGATTTAAAGACTCCAAATTGCTGTCGTTTGGATGATAGATTGTGGGAGGGGCACTCAATTTGATAAGAATGGGTTTAATCGCCTATTGCCACCACACTTATCCAATATCATCCCTTAGAGTCTAATGGTGTGGATTATATCTGTTAAAAGTGGCGTCATTCGAGTTAGGGTTGAACTAAAAGGCAGAGGGGCACCAAAATTGATACGCAATCATTTTAATGCCAATTTCCACCAAAGTGATTGCATTCTTATCCATACTACGAGGAGTCTGATGTGTGATTTAAAAACGCCATGTTGGTGCTGTTTGTCGTGTGCTCAATGAACAATGCAAGCAACATGGTAATTTTAATTGAAATGAATTTATGACTCCAGCCATTTATTCATTTTCATTATACTTACCATGTAGATAGGGGTTAGTGGGCTCATAATTTGATCAAAATTGGTTTTGTCGCCGATTAGTACCAAACTTATCAATAATCATATCCATGATACCAGGAGTCTAATTGTGTGGTTTAAGGATGTCACAAGCTGTCACAAGTGGGGCCATTCGAGTCAGGATGCATAGAGGGTGAGAGGAACACAAAACAGATGAACAATATGTTTAGCGCCGATTTCCACCAGATTGATACATATTCTCCGTGATACGAGAAATTTAATCGTGTGGTTTAGATACGCCAAATTGGTGCCGTTTGAACGAGAGATATATGGGGGCCCTCAATTTGATATGAATTTGTATACTCGCCAATTTTATACAAAAAGTTATACAAAATCATCCACACGGTATGAGGAGTCTAATGGGTTGGCTTAAAGCTGTCAAAAGTGGCGTCATTCGAGTCAGGGGTGCACTGAAAGAGAGTGGGGGCACCAACATTGATAAATAATTTTAGCGCCGATTTCCACCAAATTGATACACATTCTTCTCCATGATACAAGGAATCTAATTGTGTGATTTAAAGACGCCAAATTGGTGTCACTTGGGTGTGAGATTGGGGGAGGGGGGTAGGCACTAAATTTGATAAATGGTTTAGTCACCGATTGCTACCAAACTTATACAAAATCATCCACATGGTATGAGGAGTCTAATGGTGTGGCTTCAAACTGTTAAAAGTGGAGTCATTCGAGTTAGGGGTGCACTGAAAAGGACAGGGCCACCAGAATTGATACACAATAATTTTAGCGCCAATTTCCACCAAATTGATACACATCATTATCCATGATACGAGGAATCAAATCATGTGATTTAAAGACGCTATATTGGTGCTGTTTGTGTGAGAGGTGGTGTGGGTTGTGGGCGGGCACTAAATTTGATAAACAAAATTGTTTAGTCGCCGATAAGCACCAAACTTATAATTAATAATCTCCATGATATCAGAAATCTAATTGTGTTGTTTAAAGATGTCAAAAGTGGTGCCATTCGAGACTGGGGTTCCCAGAGGGTGAGAGAGACACAAACATTGATAAACAATATGTTTAGCGCCGATTTCCACCAGACTGATACATATTCTTCTCCGTGATTGGAGAAATCTAATCGTGTGGTTTAAATACGCCAAATTGGTGCCATTTTGGTGAGCGATATGGGGACCCTAAATTTTAAACGAATTTGTATACTCGCCAATTTTCAACAATTTTATATATATATATCCATCTCCATAATGAGTATAAGTTTGTGATGTCAAATGTGGCGCCGCGTGAGTCCGAAATGGGGACGGGCGGATCACCATAACTGATAGAAATATGTTTAGTGCCAATTAACATCAAATTCATGCACGTTCTTCTCAAATGATACGTGGCATCAAATCGTGCGTGTTAAAACGTCATATTTGGTGCCTAGATATATTTGCAAATATATGTCTGTTCGTATGTGTTCTATATATAACTTCACGGGGTAAAATCGAGATGGCACCAAGGCATTCTAACAGTGGTAACTTTTTACGAAGAAGATAATGGTGCATGTTAAAACATTAGAAGGGCTCATGTTAATATTATAACACAGTTGAGTCTGCCCCATTCAATATAGTTTCCACAAAAAAGTTACAACAGATATGGAAATATATAGAAGGCCTGTTCAACAATAGTGGTCACAGTGTGCCGTCAAATATAATTTCTTCTGAAATAAAAGAAAACGGAGCCAGTGGCTAATGACTTTTCGGGATCCTCCAATACTGACATCTGACAAGGTTATATCTGACCAAAATACGGAGGATATCTTTCATGTTTTAGAAGACTCATCGCCTAACATAAACAACTCAAAATCTCGCTCTGTGTCGGAAACATGTAGCTGATATACATGCATAGCAACATTTTAAACTGAGAATAATTAGCCAGTATATAGCACCATGAACAAATGAGCACCTGGACATTTCTTTAAAACATATGTATCTTCATGGAAATATGATAACCAGGTGTCCTCAAAATCTTAGTCAAACCCACTAGGTTGATTGATACATCTCTATGTAAAACCCAATTGTCGTCTTTTATTTTTGCGAACTAATGTGTTTATGGTGTTCATATTATAACGTCTGAACTATATGCAGTTGTAAATAAATAAATAGTTTTTGTATTGGTGGGACGGATTAATCGCGATAAACAAAATGACAATTACTCCGATCCGACAAGGTGAGCTACAACTTATATTCCGTGTGTAAGAATCATATTTTGTGATGATATTTGGATATATAATTTATGAGAATATGTGTAACGCTTTGAACAAGAGTATCCTCTATTCCCACCATATATCCACAATATGCAGAGGGTTTCACATCACTTTAACCTGGGCAACGTCGGGTAACCCTGTTATAGTATTACTCTATTTACAGGTGATAACCGGATGCGATGTTGTTGACACGTGGATGTGTGTGACGGACAAATTAGTGCCTGGTTATCAGAACGATACCTAGAAATTGACAACATTGGTTAAATGTACAATCCGTATTAACGCTCCTAAATTACTATTTCTTTGGCTTCGAGGGGTAAAATTAATATGCTATTCGAGTCGAGTCGTTATCAGAATCGATTAAATGACAAAACAATAATGCTAACCACTGTCAACTATTTTAAATAAAAATGCCCAGAAAGTGATATATCAACATTTAATTCAAATCAGTTTGGTATCGAGAGTATGTCGGTCGGCATTCGTCGAATATTTGCCAGGCCGCCAAATATTCTATAGGTGATGAAAAATAATAGATTTCAAAAATCGATATATAACAACTCTGAGTGGGTTCCTCGACTCGAATCAAATATGTTTACCCCCGAATCCAAATAAATAGTAATTGAGGGGAGCTTAATCGGATTATCCATCTTTAATTTGGCTTAGGACATTCTGAATTATTTGGTGTCAAGTCCATAATGTCAAATCGGATGGTGGATAACCAACATATCCTCGAGGAAATACTCACATAATCCACCTATAATATGAAATAGGTACAAAATGTGATTATTTGATTGATTCTGATATAAGCAGATAATGGAGTCATATCCGTTACTTCATTTTATAGCGCGCGTCACAGTGAAAACACATGTTAAAGAACGAACACATGAAAGTCGTGGGTTGGCTCATTGTCCGCACATAATCTGCTTAGAGTCGTCTCATTATGAGTCCATAATGTGACTAAAATGCTCTCATTCTCAGTTTATTGTCGACTCAAAATGAGACGAATCTAATCAGATTGTGTCTACCTAAAACAAGTTATTTATAAGCAGAAATTTGCGGATTTTCGGGAGAGCAGGTTGGGATAAGGCCGGGATGTGGCTCGTTTGAACCAAAAATTATATATGCCTGAAGGCCCACAAGACAAAACTTGCCAAAAATCCGAAATGTTCAGCTTTTTCAATTTTCTCACAAAATTCGAGAAACGCTCTTTATTTTACCTTATCCAGAGTGGGTCCCATTATGAAGAATACACAGGTTCCAATTTTATCGCTGTGGGGGGATCTGTTCCTCGAAAACCCATTCCGCCTTAGCGAATGCCGATTCCGTTGTGAGTTATTCCGCTTGTCGACCGACCAATTTTCAAATTTACAAGCCGAAAAAACTTTAAAACACAGATATAAGGTAAGTTTAATAACATGCTGTTTACCTCTAGCGTTAACCGGGACATGTTCCTCGATCATTTTGTTGCCAAAATAAGCCAGCAAAATGTTGAAAACGGTGATTTATGTTTTCGCTCCGATTGTCGCCAGAGTAGGCTCAAATGTCGTCCGAGCGTTACTCTTTAGATTTCGACTAGAAACTCCAGTTTTCTAGGGACAAGCGTCTCCATGGGGAATGATGACGAAAGTATTAATGGGGCACGCAATCCGACTCTTTATGCTGTACATTTTCTTATAATGTTATCAAATGTTATCGATGTCCTCATTTTCCTGATATAAAAGTATTCATCTTTGAAAACGTTCCTATATATATATATATGCTTTATTCTCTGGTCCAAGTACACAAATGGATATTGATAAATATAAATGGAGATAGTATACAAAAGATAAATAGAGTGAAACATGGAATATGCATGTATGTACATAAAATACATAGACTATCCGATTGACATGCAGCCTGATCAATCTGACTGGGAATAAATACTTATAGTGACTTTTGCAGGACAAATTCGTGTTCATATCAGCAGCATTATCATTTTCTACCACTACCATCCTCGTCGATCACCACAACCGCTACTACCACTCTCATCTTCTCAATCACCATCGTCATCAACATAATCATCTTAATCATCATCATCGTTTCCACCATCATATGTGCTCACCATCATCATCATCACACCACCACCACCACCATCACAATTATCATCTTCTCAATCACCATCGTCATCAACATAATCATCTTAATCATCATCATCGTTACCACCATCATATGTACTCACCATCATCATCATCACACCACCACCACCACCACCATAATTATCATCATCGTCAACATCATCAGTGACCATATTTACCAACATCATCGCTACCATCATCACCATTTATAATAATCATTTCATCACCACCATCACACATCATATCAACGACATCGTTATCATCCTCATCATCATCATCATCATCATCATCATATTCATTTATTATCATCATCACCACCATGTCAATATAATCATCATTATCATCATTATCATCATCAACTCCGTTGTCATCGTCGTGAGATCCATCCTACGTCAGTGTAATCAGAACTCTACGAAAACAGAATCGGAACGTACATATATATGGTAGCGTTACTTTGAAGGCATATGTCAGGCTCCAAAATTCACATTTGTACACAAGTCCTATCTTTTTTAACCCTTTACCCAACAAACCGGCCAAAACCGGCTAAATAAAGCTTCAACAGTCTAAAATATCTTCGGTCTCTCTCAATAGAACCATACAAATATGGATATCATTGGAACCGGCTCCTTGACCACATTGTGATAGTTACAGTTATGCCCTGTGCCAATGCATTCTCTTATATATGCGAGTCGACCATAGGTCGCCTCGCATATATAAGAGAATGCATTGGCCTAAAAAAAATCTTTTTTTAACACTTTTTACCATTTTGTCTTACATTCTTTAACAATTTTATAATTTTTAATGTGTTAAGCCAATGCATTCTCTTATATATGCGAGGCGACCTATGGTCGACTCGCATATATAAGAGAATGCATTGGCACAGGGCCCTTCTGTTGGGTAAAGGGTTAATCTGTCATCATGTAAGTTGCTCCCTCAAAATACAACAATTAGTAAACATGGTCGTGGAAAATCTAGCAATTCTTTCGCGGAATCGGATCTTCTACCACTCGGAATGGGAATTTTGCTCGGGAGGAACAGATCCCACATAGAGAATTTTATGTGACACTTGCAATCCGTATAGAAGGATCTCGCCTATTCATCTACCAATTGCATCCATATTACCGGATCGAAGTTGAATAAAGTGATTCAATCCACCGAGTGTCTCTAAATTTTGAGTTATAGTTTACACAGGAACTGTTGTTGCATTCGGTAGTTCTTAGTGAGGTGATATGCTTGAATTTTTACTCATGTCAATCCGAATATAGTGTATGCTTTGTAAAGACTAAAGGAATTGTAAATTCCATTTCTGTTAGCTACCTACAATTTTGAAGACACAAACTATTAATAAATGCTCTTTATATTGTTCAGATCGCAGTTAAAGGGGACTCGTTCTTTTTAGGAGAGAATTGCTGTAAATTCGGACAGTCTTTTTCACAGTTTAAAGATGCATAATCCGAATCAACGCTCCTAAATGACTACTTCTTTGGCTTCGGGGGTAAACAATATTTGATTCTAGTCGAGGACCCACCAATCAAAGCTCAGATTAATAAGATATCGATTTTTGAAATCCATTAGTTTTCACCACGTGGAATATTTGGCGGCCTGGCAAATATTCGACAAATGTCGACCGACATACTCTCAATACCAAATTGCGTTGAACAAAAGATTTATATATAACAGTTTTGGGCAATGTTATACTATATATAGTTGACAGTGGTTAGCATCATGTTTTTTCAATTAATCGATTATGATAACTGAAGCAGCATTTCAAGAAATATTTTGTTGGAATCTGATATGGGGACCATCAAATCGGAGTGTGCACCTTTAAAGTGCCAGCGTATACATGTATGTGAGTATTTAATAATATGTCGATATAATGTACCACTACCAGCCACCATCACGACAAACTATAATATTCCTTCGACATTCCATCATGAGGAATATGTATCGCTTGCCTGTCGTTCTAATTTACTGACAATTCTAATTACCGAGACAATGAATTTTTAAATTTCCATTTCCCCTTCTGTAGAAACGTCTGAATAAAACGTTATTGTCCCCTGCATGCTTCGGTGTGAACGTAATTTGTTCAGTTTTAATGTAGTTTATTGTGTGGAGATTAGAATAGACTCATGTCGTGCAATATCATGAGATTCTATTATCAATTTCCGCCATCGGCATGTCGAATTACGCATGTCACAGTATGCAATGCGTTCGGTGGGTCAATTACGTCATTCGAAATTAACTGGCGAAAGTCCATTTGCTGTTCGATATAGTAACTAATAGGTCTAACTCACTCATTTAGTCTTCTGAAAATCTTATTTCGCGGTCTTTGATATGTTGAGCGCCCAATTAAGGTCAATACTACGAAACCTATTTATCCCTTTTAATCAGATTGTTTGTTAAATTTGAACAGCTCGTGAACTGTGTAGCAGACTAATAATATACTAAGAATTTGATGTGTTCAGATGCCGAATACCGAATATGCGAACTCCATACGAATAATACGTTGTGTAGGTTTGCCTAAACACCGATCCGCTATTTGAGAAACTTAACACAATCATCAGTTAGAACGGCAGGAGTGTCACTAAGCTGCCAGTGGACGTTTCAATAATTAAACGAAATATCATTCCTGCCACCTCCCATTTCTAAATACATACATAATACATAATAGTGTTACTTTAAACTTACTTTCTTACTGTATATATGTTACATGTTATGCCACAGTACTATTGTTTAATAAGTCTGGAGAATAAACTGCTTTACAGATTGATCCTATGCGGGGATTATCGCTGTTTCCACTTCGCGGTGTCTCTACTTCCGTCGGAGAATCGCTTAACCGGCTGCGCAAATACGACTCCCTTCTTATTGAGTTAGGCTTACATTTATACGCGCATGAGGTTATCATGCTTGTCAGAGTTGAGCCAAAATGGGCATTATGTTAAGACCGGCAAGGGCGGATGTCTTAAACGCCACAGTGAACAACGTGATGTCATATGTCTTCAATGGCATCCGCTTCCGCATTTGGAGCTTGACGTGCGCAAACCAAATTGAAAAACGATTGCACATGTATTGTCGCCGTTTAGCCCGCATTCACGTATTGTCAGATTTGCATGACATTTTTAGCAGTCATTTCGACACAGGAACCTACAGTTTGCCAGAAAACGAACGCAAAAATGTTTGTAAAATGTATGCATACCACGGCTAACTAAAAACTCTGTAACAACATAGTAGTGTGTAATATACCCGAAGTTTCCGAACATTCTGGTGTAGAAAAGGAAAAGGATTGGAAGACAACATCACGAACCATAAAGGAGATGACTACATATGAACCACAGTTAGAAGTTGTTTCCTTCTACAGACTGGGCAATAAATGTGACAAAAATCGACCAGTAAAACTGAAACTGAAAACTAAATCTACTAGAGACAGCACGATAAGAGAAACCATTGTGTACAACAGGAAACATCCGGAGGTTAACAGAAATAAAAAGATATATTTTAACAAAGAACTAACGAGAAATGAAATGGAAATACTGCACGAACTGAGATCACAGTTAAAGGGGTACTGTACGCCATTTTCAATAAATTCCCGGTGATAACAACGATCTATTATCGATACTATATAGAAATATAAGTAATTTGAGTCGAAGATGTATTCTGTAAACGCTCAGGTTAATAGGCTATCTTAAAATTTAATAATTTAAAAGTTAATAATTTAATATAAATTGATTTTATGGCTCCAGCCATAAAATGGCGTCTCTTAAAATTCGAATTTCCGTGTACAAAACGTAATCAAATTATAATTGAGGGATACCGGATTAGGAAAACAATTGCACACACGATCGTTTGAAACATTATGCTTATACGGGGAGAAAACCCAAGCCACTAATTGACTAGTGACGGTACACTAACTTAAATGAGTATATGGGACTACTAAGCATATAATATAATGTTTATTTGATTCATTTGGTTGAAAACTTTACAAAAATTACTCGACAACGACAATTTGTATTTTTGCATTCCGGTAAATTTGCCATCCGTAACAATACTTCGTACTCAACAGACTTTCAAAAAATAGAAAAGTTGTTACCTTATTCTCCGACTCGGGGATTATAGAAACCAACAACAACATCTTGGGTACAGTACCCCTTTAAAGACAATGCAGCGCGATAACCCAGAGAAATGTTTTAAAATTGAACTTGGAAAAATTAATGAAATGCAAGACACAAACTAATGTTTGTGATGTATATAAATGTAAATATCGTATATGTAATTACGGGAACTAAGGGTCGGTTTGACTTGTTCCGACTTTAAATTATATGTATTTGAAGATAAATATCAGCAGCACCGTTACATGTGGAGCTGCAGACATTTTACTTCTAATGTCGATAACTTTCGTAAAGCTGCGTTGTATACGCATGTTACCGTTCGATGACGAATGGCCTGCAAAAGAAATTACCGGTGTGTTCATGCACGTTGCCCTCCAAAGCATGAGCCGGGCATATATATTGCGGCATATAACTGCCGTTAAATATCATTACTTTGAAACGAAGGCAAATTACAATAAAAGACATATGTATTTGTTCGGTGTGTGAAACTGATAAGTTGGTGTTCAGGCGATATACCAACTAGAGTCTAGAGGAATTTAACATTCTACTAACATCGCCGAAGATCTGAAGCAAATCGACCATACCACTCCATAGAAAACATCGTCTGAACGACGCTCAATTGTAAATATTTACTACATCATGTACTCGATTCGGGACTCAACTATCGGCGATAAACTAACGAAACCCATTTTGCCATCGGCAGTCGCTGCATTTAATTAATATATAAGAACTAGCTGATGTGCCCGACTTCGTCCGGGCTATTTAGGGATTTCTTTGTGATCGCCTCGGTCTGGACAGAATATACAGCGTCTGGATAATCTATTGTTCGATCGGTCCAGAAACATGCCTATATTTGTTTGAACATATTTATTGTGACCCACAAATACATGGAATAATTTACAAACAGAATATATAGATGATGTTGTGGGTGCACAGGGGATCGGAGCACAAGTTACGAAACTTATAGTGAAGCTCCTCTCCCCTGGCGTTCAGCTGCTGATGAATTCAAGTCGATGGTTTTGCAGGAATGAAAGTTTTGTTATTTGTGTGGGAGACGGTGTCCCATGTGATCGGCTATGTATACATAAGGGAACCGGCTCCCAATCAAAAACATGTTGGTTGTAGTTGTGGCTATGGCAGTGGCAGTGGGCGGAGTCAATGGAATAATGATTACTGAAATCGGTCTGTGTAAATGATGAATGATTGTACTGTCTCGAATAATCGCCTCTTCAAGGTGTCGCTAATTGCGGGTATGCCAAAGAGAATATCTTTAATACTGGTGATGACCACTTTATGCTCATCTAGTCGTGTCCACATACGGTTCCTTGCTTCTGTGTAGAAAGGACATTCGAAGAAAAAATGGCTTGCGTCTTTACATTGGTTACCGCAGGAGCAACACGGGCTTGAGGATATGTAATTTTTAAATTTATCGAAGTTGAGATCACTACAGTTGTTTCGGAGCCTACATTGCAAAATATTTGATGTTCTCCGCCCGACATTGTAGTAAGAAGGGGGTCTTATTGATGTCTCTTCAATGCGTAAATTATTATACATATTAGCAAGTATTTCGTCCTTAGTTGGTTTTGATGTGGGGTCTGTGAGTTTTTTGCATCAGTTGTTATTTTGCACGATACATTCCATTCAGCAATCATAGTTGGGAGGAAACTTGATTTAAAGTGAGTTGTGTTCGTGGAATAGTTGTCGTATCGTAACGGATTTCTAATTGGGTACCTACATGATTCCCCAACGGTAAGAGGCAAAAGTTTCGTTATGTAGGGAGGGGCCTTATTGTCCAATATTTTATGCCACATGCGCGTTTTATGTAATTTACGTCTTTCGTTGAGGGGAGGCCATCCAAGTTTACCCAGTACTCTCGCTTTTGACGGAGGCAGATCGGGTCAGGCCAGTTATTATTCTACCACCGTCGATATATAGACGGTCGAGCTTTTTGAGTAGGCAGTCAGGGTCGTTATCCCAAATTATGTCACCATATTCCATTATTGGAAGTATATATGTTTTGAACATTATCTCGATCGTCTGTCGGTTTACTTGGAATTTGATCTTCCTGAGTTGTGACAATCTGCTGGCAACTCTTTTGCAAATAGTATTTATTTGGGTGTCCCAATGTAGATTTGATTGGATAGAAACGCCAAGATGGGTGTGAAGAGTTACTTGTTGAATCGCATCGTTGTCGAGATCTAAATCTAGGGAATCGTCAGAGGGGGTCAGTGAAAATACCATAGACTTTGTTTTTTCTGCATTAAAGGTTACCATCCATTGTTTTGACCACCGATTCACTCTTTCAAGGTCATCATAGAGTTCGCGAGCACAATCATCGGGTGGTGTTTGGGCAGTAAAGAAGCAAGTATCATCCGCGTACATTCGAGTGAGTGATTGGATCGTTGTTGCGAGGTCGTTAATGTAAGTCAAAAATAGAAAGGGTCCGAGGATATGTCCTTGTGGAACACCTGCCGATATCGTCTGATAGTCAGAGAATGTAATTCCTATTTGAACGCGCTGTGATCTATTAGAGAGATAACTGTGTATCCATTTGTGTATATTCCCGGTTACTCCGTTTTGCTCCAACTTGAATAACAACCCCCTGTGCCAGACTCTCTCAAATGCTTTGGAAATATCGCAGAAAATTGCAGACGTATTTAACTTCTCATCGAGTGCCTGGCACAGGGTGTGGTATATCTCAAGTAGCTGAAAAGTGGTGCTGTGGCCTGATACAAATCGTGATTGGTATTGGAATAGTATATTGTTCTTACTGAAATAAGCGGATAAATATTTCAGTACTATTTTCTCCAGGAGCTTGCTGACGCATGGAAGTAGAGATATTGGGCGATAGTTTTTGCAGTTGGATCTGTCGTTTTTCTTATAAATAGGAATGACATTTGCTTGTTTCCATTTATTAGGAAATGCGCACGATTCAAGAGATTTCTTAAATAGAAATATGAGAGGGATGGCAATAGCTGGGCTTGTTTTCTGTAGCATTCTAATTGTGATGCCGTCATGGCCTGACGCTTTGTTTGGTTTCATACTCGCAATTGCCGAAGTGATGTCGTCAAGAGTGAAGTCAATTTCAGTTATCGTATCATTACATTTTTGTGTGAACACCGGTAGATTGCAAGAGGAATCGTCGAGGAATGAGTTAGCAATGAAGGCATTATTAAGCATCGATGATTTGGTTTGATCGTCAGTTTCAAGATTGCCATCATAATCGATGAGAGGGGGGATAGCGTCTTTATGTTTGTTTTGCATAATTTCGTTGATGCTATGCCAAAAATATTTTGGGGAAGGTTGGTCTTTGACAGTATTCTGGAGATGTTCCTCGTATTGGGCCCTTGCGTACTTTTTCATATTGTTGACCGTATTTCGAACCTTTTTGAATTTCGCCCAGTCTATGTCCTTTTTGGATTTTATCGCAATCTTACGTAGCCTGTCTCTTCTTCGAATCATCGATCGTAATTCTGATGTGAACCAATGTTTGTCTTTGGGCCTGATCAATATTTTAGATTGAGGAACAGTTTGATCCATAATTTCAAGGAATTTCGAAGTAAATATTTCAGTCGCTGTGTCAATATCAGGAGCTATTTCAATTGAGCGTAACCATGCATTCTGGGTCGCGGATGAGTTCCATTGCTTGTTCATAATTGCCTTTTTCGTAGTTTCTGACCAATCGAGAATATGGACCATTACTGGTATAGTCGTATTTCAAATATGCTGTTGCCGCATAGTGATCTGAGATAGATCTGCCGAAGTCAATCACTTCTGATTCACATGATGTGACAGTGCTGTTCACTATGATGGGGTCGAGAAGTGTCGATGTTGTCGATGTAACTCTGCCCGGGTTGGAGTTTTAATGATGTCCCGAAGGCTATATAAGGAGATTATTTCATTGATTTTTGAGGATGGGTCCAAGGCATTAGAATTAAAGTCGCCAGTTACAACCATGGGTATAGTAAGATCTAGTGCATCCGCTATAGACTGATCAAGTAGTTCCCAATATCGCTCGTGACAGAATTGGTCAGAGCGATATGACACACATAAAAGATAGTTTGAAGATCTGCACCTCAGTTTGAACCACAGGACTGAGTCATCGAATTCGAGAGAGGGCATACGTTCGAAGATCAGGTGATTTGCGAAATAAACGGCAATACCTCCCCCGTAGCTCGAACCGTCATGTCTTACTGGATCAGAGAACCCTTCGAGCTGTATGTTCGTTGTTCGAAATGTTGCGTCAATGTGGGTTTCGGTGAAACATAATATATCATGGTCGTCGATTTCATAATGGTACACGATCAGGTGGAATTTTGATAGCGACAAAGATTGATTTATTTCAGCACGTTGTTCCTTTAAAATCGGACAACTGTAATGTCGCATGGATACGCATTGACGCCAGTGATAAACAATCTTCGTCCCTTCTATTGGGGGCAGTCTATATACCCCCAACAGGAACGCGTTATGCGAATGATGACTGGAACTTGAAACTTGAAGATGATATCAGGAAATTTCGAAAAAAAAATGATCTACTGCTTTTAATGGGGGATTTTAATTCACGAACAAACAACGTCAGTGACGTTGGCCCCAACCATGACAGGGGGGACATATACCATATTTTTGAAAATACAAATGTTTGTAACACGGTTAATGATTTTGTTGTCGTGTATAAAAGATGAATATTATGATGATGAATGTAATGATGATGATTTTGATAAGACATTTCAGGTCCCAAATCGAATATCTCAAGACAAAGGTAAGGTGAACTCCTATGGTTATAAACTTTTGAGTTTATGTAGATTTATGAAATTATTCATCGCCAATGGGAGGTTTGGTGAGGATAAATACGGAAAATTTACGTCATCTGATCGCACAGTAATCGATTATGCACTAGGAACGAAACGCCTTTTGAGCAAGATCAAAAACTTCAAAATACATGATCACTGTTCTTTATTCTCCGATATAAATGGAGCTATAGACTTGGTGTTAAAATTTGATTTCCCTAATCGATATATACCAAATAATTTCACCAACGAGAACCCCACTGTTGGTGAACAAATGATAAAAACGAAACGATGGGACCCACAGACAGGGAGAATGTTATCCAGAAATATTAATTGCGACGACATTAAGCTTATTGTTGGTGAACTTAATGATTTGGAAAAAAACAGTTGTTTATCCCAAACAAATATTGATGATATATGTGGACACATAACGAGAACAATAAAAACGGCGGCCGATCGTACACTGGGAACTTATAAACCCCAAAACAAAACGCGGGAATATATGCGCAAAGACAAAGCCTGGTTTGACAGGGAGTGTCGGACACTGAGAAATCAATTCAACCGTTCAAAGCGCGAGTACAATATAACAAAATCTATTATAGAAAAGGATAAAATGAAACAATCTTGCGCGAAGTATAGAGGGGTTATGGATAGAAAAATTAAAGAAATGAGAGTAAAGCAGGTTTCAGAACTTCGAGATGCATCTAAGTATTCAGGTAAGTCATTCTGGGACAGACTTGACAAAATGTGTTCCGACAACCAGCCAAAAAAATGCAGAGGAAACGTCACAATAGAACAATTCGAGGAGTACTTTAAGGATTTAAACCTAAACGACTGTAATGATGAATCGAATGTTTCTGACTATGTAAATATGGACTTCAACGAACATTACGAGTCGCATCTAAATAGACCTATAACACAAGAAGAGATTGTTAGTGCTGTAAGCAAGCTCAAGAACGGCAAGGCAGTAGGGGCGATCAAATTTTGAACGAATATATCCAAGAATCGTTTGGTGAAATGATGAGCATTTATGTCCGCTTTTTTAATCTCATTTTGAGTAGTGGGCATTTTCCAAAACAATGGGCTGTTGGGATGATAAAACCCATCCTCAAAGGATCCGGGGACCCAAATTTACCGGAATCATATAGAGGAATCACCCTTCTAAGTTGTTTTGCTAAACTTTTTATATCCGTTATTAATAATCGAATATCGTCATTTGCAGAAGACAATGACCTGATAAATAAAATTCAGACAGGTTTTCGTAAGGGTCACTCAACAATAGATAATATATTTATTCTACATGCTCTAATAAACTTATACCTGCAGAGCGGACGAAAGATATTTTGTACTTTTATTGACTTCCGCAAAGCATTTGATACTGTATGGAGAGATGCTCTTTGGTTGAAACTTATGCAAGCAGATATAAACGGTAAGATACTACAGGTAATACGAAGCATGTACGACAATATAAAATTATGTGTGAAAAAAAAAACATTCACAATCAGACTTCTTTATTAGCCAGATTGGCTTATTTCAAGGTGAACCAATATCACCTCTATTATTTTCTTTGTTTGTGAATGATATACAAAGTTTTCTGAGCGACTGCGCAATCTCAAACTTGAACTATTTTGATGAGAAATATTTTGAACATATTGGATGTTTTATAAATATATTGTGTTTATTATACGCAGACGATACCGTGATCCTCTCAGACTCGGAGGACAATATGCATCGTGCACTTTCAGCATTCGCAGATTATGCCGAGGCATGGAACCTCCAAGTAAATACAGTTAAAACGAAAATGGTAATTTTTACTAACAAATTGTCAAAGAACTTACCAATATTCACTTATCGGGGCCAAGAAATTAAATTCTTTTACAATGGTAGATTCTGTCAATCGATTAAACAGACCCAGAATACAGCAATGAGAGCCATGTATGGCCTTTTGAATAGAACAAGAAAGCTGCAGCTTCCTCTAGATATTATGTTTAAATTGTTTGACTCTATGATTATGCCGATTATGCTGTATGGTGGTGAAGTTTGGTGTTTCGACCATACATCTTAAATTCTGCAAAATTATCACAACAATGAAGTCTAGCACACCAAACTACATGGTATATGCAGAATTGGGAAGATACCCCGTAATGATCGAAATTAAGTGCCGAGCAATATCATATTGGCCAAAACTAGTATCGCACGAAGGATCAGAATTAGCTAAAAATGTATTCCTTCTACTCAGGTATCTCAATGATGGTGATGCCATACTACAAAACAAGATTAAATGGATTTCTTTTATCAAAGAAACTCTGCGAGAAGTAAATATGGAAAGTGCGTGGCAGAATCAGTCACCACTAAGCAAGACAGACATGAAACACATGAAAGCGAAATTAATAGAGCAACACACATGCTGCCTCTTCGGCATTCTAAATATGTCTATTTCAACCCGTGCCATATTTTATCGAAACATAAAGGATTCTGTCAGATTGAGCCGATACTTAGTATATATGCCATCTCATCTAGCTACGTATTTACTGAAATTTAGAACAGCCAATCACAGATTACCGGTAGAGCAATGCAGATGGAATAAAAGTACATGTAAAGACACGAAATGCCCGTTATGTGGCGAAAATGTATGTGATGAATACCATTTTGTTATTTTGTGTACTGAACTCAACGATCTGCGAGAAACGTATATACCGAAGTATTACTGGGGAAAACCCTAACAGAAATAAATTCTACAGACTGCTGTCACTGCTTAACATAAGTATATTGAAAAGAGTGAGCATTTTCTTAAAATTAGCGTTTATAAAGTTACCATGAAGCAAGTATTACATTATATTATATATAATGTAAATATTATATGAATTAAACCATTTCAGAAAACATATTCCCAAATGTATTAGCATTATTTGTATTTATTATCAATATCATATAATATGATGAACTCATTTATTGATGTATATGTATATGTATGTTGTGTATTGTTTGTATAATGTTGTGTAAATACGTTGTATGGCATGTTGCAACTTAGATGTTGACTTTGCTAATAAACAATTCAATTCATCGAATATTTTAAACAGTTTATTTCGGATACTTCGTATGTTCAAGTGGAAAATAGAGACGGAGTGATTGTCTGAGTGGACCTGGTTCAATTCTAGGGAACCGCTGCACACCAAGAGTGTTGTTAATAGTAATATTAATCTAATTGAACTAATCCCGAAAGCGAGTTTAATGATACGACATTTGGGGAGCGATGGCGTTTTCTGTGAACCGTTTCGTCTGGAAAATTGGAAGGTCCCTATTGTTATTCTCCACGTAGTTAGTTCAACTCCCATGGGAAACTGTGTTCAAAGGGTTAATGTCATGTGATTCCAATAGGGACCTATGGAAAATGATAATTCCAGAGTGGGTTTCCCGCCACTGCCATTGCCACAAAACGTACATTTTACAGTCGGTGCAAATATAAACAAGAACATATATGAGTAGAATAGTAAATTTCGGTGTTGACACACGTTTTGACGTAGACATGTGCGTCATCGTGTGTGGAATGAGGCAACTATATATCAGTCGGGATGATTATGAATAATATTATTTTAACACTGCTTAATAATACAAGTGTTGTGCAATCCTATATGATCTGTAATATGCGAAGGGAGTTATAAGAACAATGTTTACTTTATAGTTTGCGGTTGGGGGGGGGCGCGCGGCAGACATATCACAATCAGACCAAAACAACCACGAGACAATGCCAGGCCCGCACGGCGCCTCGGACATTGTAGCTGCCACCCATTTGAAAAGAGCCTGAGTTTGTGGTGACATGCCAGTCCTTCATACCAATACATGTGCACATGCAGTTTGATGATAAACACACATATAATTATTCCTATATATACCGGTACACAATCCACGTGTGCTCCTTTAACCTATTATTATAGAGATCAGGGCAGCCATACCAGGTCGGTTATAAGGCAATCCTTAATACCGCGATATGTGTGTTGCCGCCCCAACCTGTTAATGTGTACAGTTTATGGATAAACACAAGCACGATTATATATCTGATTAATGTGTATTTGCTTCAATTGGCCATACAATTGATAAATATCACGCAAATAAGGTATTAGCAACTCGGTACATAGCAGCTACAATATTCGAATGAGCGAGGTCAAGGTCAAGAACACGATCGCACGTGAAATTGGACCAGCCCATATTATTCACGGGATCAAAGTAGGTCTTAATACCAAATTCGAAGTTCCAAAATATATAATAGACTAGCAGGTGACCCGACTTCGTCCTGGCTTTGACCATGAATTGACAATTCTGAAGGTCAAGGTCAGGCCGGAGTCACTATTTGACCCGTCCAAAACACTCCCCGGACAAAATTACCCCGTAGGTATCAAATTTCGTCGAAATCCGTCCAGCAGTTTTCCCGGCCATAGCTAACAGACAAACAAACAGACCAGAGTCCCAAAATATATATTAGATCATTTGTGGGTACCCGTTTCAATGTGAATGTCACCTCGGGCGGAAAACTGACCCGATGAAAATCTCCCCCATTCCCAGGAACCCCTAAGTACGAACACAGACATAATAATCACACAACACGCTCATGTCTGTACATAGACACAACACGCTCATGTCTGGACACATATACGCTCTTTATCAACGACACTGCGGATATGAACGCTCTTTAACTATCACGCGATTAACACATGGATCGTCAACGTCGCATTTTGGACAAGCTCTGAGCACTCATTCTCCACTCCCAATCATCAAAATCACCACAAACGGCACTTCGGGGGGTTAAGGCATCAACGATCTTTATATTGACCATATTTGGAGTTGTTAACCGACTTACGCTCTTTATTGCCATCGACGTTGCTAAACGGTTACCCATGCATACGAAACTACGGATGCAAAACGCGAAATGCATTTATCTCGATTAAAAAGGCAGAATTAACGTGTTGTGTGATTCTTATGTCTGTCGTTCCTAGGAACGGGGGAAAACTTCAAGCATACCTTTTTTAGGGACGGGTACTGCGTGTTGTGTGAAAACAAAAAATGCGTGTTGTGTGATTCTCATGTCTGTCGTTCCTAGGCACGGGGGAAATTTTCATCGGGTCAGTTTTTCCACCCGATGTACCTTAAATCATACTTCTTTTAGGGACGGGTACTGAGTGTTGTGTGATTATTATGTCTTCTTCACCTTAATCGGGTAAAATAAGTCTAATCGGGTAAAATATTGAAAAACCAAAAATTAAATTAAAAAATTAATCAAAATAATTAATTTGGTTTTTCAATATTTTACCCGATTAGACTTATTTTACCCGATTAAGGTTGAGAAGTCATAATAATCACACAACACGCAGTACCTGTCCCTAAAAGAGGTATGATTTAAGGTACATCGGGCGGAAAAACTGACCCGATGAAAATTTCCCCCGTGCCTAGGCTTTAAGAATCACACAACACGTTAATTCTGCCTTTTTAATCGAGATAAATGCATTTCGCGTTTTGCGTCCGTAGTTTCGTGAGCATTGTTAACCGTTTAGCAACGTCGATGGCAATAAAGAGCGTTAGTCGGTTAACGACTCCAAATACGGTCCATATAAAGATCGTTGATGCCTTAACCCCCGAAGTGTCGTTTGTGGTGATTTTGATGATTGGTAGTGGAGAATGAGTGCTCAGAGCTTGTCCAGAATGCGACGTCGACGATCGCCGTGGGTTTTTACACTTATATACGAAATTTGAGCTCGATCCGCGCAGCCGTTTTCGATTCCATGAAGTACCCACATACACATATACACACATATATATAGTCCAAGTCTTCTCGTACTAAAACCAGCTAAGATATTGGGATGGAGATGCTGGTATTTAGTCCGAGATCGTCCGTTATGCTCTCTTATGACACGACTTAAGCGTTAGTGACCCGCTCAAATAAAATCACAATTATATGAAATAAAATATCACAATTGCCACAATAAACGGATATTTTCCGCAGAAGACATTCTATTTGATCTGAAACCCACATCAGTTGTGAATTGAAAGCGGTAATTTAATGCGAACAGAGACATTTACCGCAATGTTTACAATTTTTTTAAAGTATGCGAACTCAGTTGACCTCGCGAAATGTGTTCGGCATTTTCCGTTGAAAATATTCCGTAGATTTTGGACTAACAACGCAAATTACGATGAATTCTCCATTGTAATCGTAATTATGTGTGTCAATAAATAACAAATAAATAGATTAATTAAACATTGTAGATATAAATGTAATACATTAAATAAATTACGGGAATTACAACCCTCTCAAAGTTTAAAACAGTGTAAACACAACGAGCATTAGAATAAATAATATGCCTTATTGACTGGTTTATTTATTTATTTTTGATATAAAGACATACATGTATATTGTTTTAACAGGTTACAAATATAATGAATTACAAGCAAATAAACAGGAGTTTTTAACATAATTTCAGTTGTTAGGCTATATAAGAAATCACAAATTTTCAAGCAAAAATGAGGCTGTAAAGAAGTCAAAGTGAATACCAATGGTATGATGGCTGAAATTTAGAAAAATCGTAGAGTACATGCACGGCTAGATATCGGGGATGGCACAAAAAGCACTCGAAGGCTTAATTCCATTGTGGTCCCCTGATATGATAACGGCCACGAGGCAGACAATATAGTTACTAAGAAATTCTCCATTTTAATACTAAAAAATAATGGTAATGACATCAATGTTAATATGTTAATATTATACATTGATAATGCCATCATCAATATGGATAATATAATTTATCATCATAAGTGCGTACATTTACAAGTAATCTTATGATTGTGAATATGTTTATTTTAAAAGAAATGTTCTTTTCACCGACCAGGTGGATGAGACGCCTGGCAGATCCATATTACATAAGAAGTCTGTCAATCGTCCCACTCACCGGGTCTATGAATACTGACAGAGATGAGTAATTGATTGGGAAAATTTTGGTCTCAGTTTCAATTCAGTAGTACAGAAAGGGATCTTCCTCTCGGTCTTTCAGTTTAGATAAGAGATGTTTTTTTATGCCAAATTTCCGGTACTTGATGTCAATGGGTAGATGTACAGTTTTGTCAAGTCTATTCCATAGTCTTATTCCTGTGTAGAAAAAAGACTTTTTGCCATAACAACTTACATGGGGGAGGATGAATTTCAGTTTACCTGACCGGGTTTCAGATTGATCAGCCTCATTGTCCGAAACATTTATATCCTCTTCTTTATTTGATCGTTTGAAATGTTCATTAAAATATACTGGGGCTTGTTTATCTGAGATCTTCATAACCATTGTCAATTTCCTAAAGTTAACTCTTTCGCATACCGGCAGCCAATTTACTTTTAGAAATTCCGAATAGCCAATATGTGTCCTACAATATAGATCTAAAATGTATCTTACTAGCCTATTCTGGGTTGCTTGTAATCGGATCTTTGTTCTCTGCGTTAGACTAGTGTACCAAAAGCTTGAACTATAGTCAAAATGACATTGAATGAGGGCCAAGGATAGAGTTATTTTGCAGTATTGGTTCAGGTAAGATGCCTTTCTGTACAAGAATTTCAACTTAGAGTTTGCCTTCTGCAATATGTGTGCTGCCATTAGCTCACCATTAAGATGGTGGTCTAAAATGGCCCCGAGATATGTTACGGAGTCACTGGATCTGATGGTCACGCCATCACAGCAAACACTCAGCTGGGATTTATTTTTCAATTTATGTGGTTATCCGAAAAGAATTGATTCTGTTTTTCCCAGGTGTAAAGATAGTTTATTATTCACCCGCCAAGCGCTCAGTTTGCTCAGTTCTACGCTGAGAGTTTGTTCAATGATGTGCACATCAGATCCAGCGACAATAAGGGCAGAGTCATCTGCATATAAGAGGAGTTGGCAAGACACAGCCATGGAAGCATCGTTAACATACAGTAAAACAGTAGATGACCTAAAATTAACCCCTGGGGTACGCCACAGGAAATATCTTCAAAATCGGATAATGTACCATTTACATCAACAGCTTGGGATCTCCCATTCAGGTAGCTGTGAAACCAAAGAAGTGCGCTTTCGTCCAAACCGATAACCTTAAGTTTTTGCAATAAAATGTCATGATCCACTGTATCAAAAGCCTTTTGAAGGTCTATCAGGACCATACCTGTAAGGCTACCCTTGTCCATCTCACTACGGATTTTATCTGTGAGGAATAACAGACATGTGTCTGTTATATGGTGCCACATTTGGTGGACTTCCGCGAAATTAAGATATATACTAAGCGAACAGGGCAATATACTGCTCTTGTCAAGCACACAAAAAATAAAAAATAAAATGTATATATTTTGAACCTTAAGTTTGAAAAGTCCCACTAAAACGGAAGAACTATATTTCGAAACTGTGTGATTCGGTTCTCCGATTATTTTATCGACACAAAAGTCAAAATGCACATCACACGCATGGCAAGCAGTGTTCGCGCTGGACCGAAAAAAACTTTAGCCAAAAGTTTGGCCAAATGAAAATTTTATTAGCCAAATGATTTTTTTTTAGCCAAATTAAATCATCGTTTTCTGGTCGGTTCACAATTAATGACTAAAACGTAAAATCTAACAGACACAGGTAAAATACACAATAATTTCTATAATTTTGATGAACTAGAAGTATTTTTATATACATCATTTATTAAAAATTTATTTAATCTTTATGTGAAAGAGTGATTTGGGGGGGGGGGGTAACCCGGGATTGTCCTTAATTTTTGTTTTGTTTTATATCAATATCTTTTTTTAAATCATTAAATATTTATCCTTGCGAAAATATCTAAGTGACATCTGGAAACTAATAACTTAATATTGATACGCAATTATCAAATTACAATCTGTCATAAAAGCATGCATATTATTTTAACTGTATCGATATTGACGACAAATAGCCACAAAATATCTGACGTGATCCACTTTGGCTGATTAAGCTATTGTCTTACAATTGGTGCTCATAAACCTCGACGGTCATAAATACAATGTCATCATAAACAATGCATTGTGCAGAGGCCCCGTGAGACAGAAAATGGGGGATTAATCTTTCTCCAGATTAAAACACTAAATATGATTGCATATCACTTTGTGATTGCTTGGTTGATAGAGTTGTCGATCGGCTTTCCCTTTGTACTGTCCGCGATCGGGTTTCCCTTTGTACAGTCGGCGATATATTCTCACTTTCGTTGTTTTCGGACTAGATCGTTCACATCACTAAATGTTAGAGCTTACCTTTTGCTGCTACGGAACGATATTCGTCATCTAACTTTGTCTTGAAATGTCGATCTATTGAGCGCTTTTATTAATTAGCTTTCTGACTCCATGCTTTCAGTCTCCATTTGGGGTCAAAAAGTTTAGCCAAAAGTTTAGCCAAATGAAATTTTGATTAGCCAAATTCGAAAAAGATTAGCCATTGGCTAATTTGGCTACCGACAGCGCGAACACTGATGGCAAGTCAGACATAAGAGTTCTAATTTGCTCCAATTTTGACCAGTTGCTTGCGAAAATTGTCAACAAAACTACCGTTCTGATCCTCCATTATGTCATTAAGTTTTTAGTGCGGGAATTGTTCTCAAAGCACATAGGAAACTGGACTTTGGGGCGATCGGTTTTCGCCATTTTGTTCGGAAAACCCCGCGCTATATATAGAAACGGAAACTAGAATACTCAGCGGATTATGCCGAAGTTATTCGGACCACTTCGGCTTTCAGTTAAAACGTAAACAAACAGAGAAACAAAGCGATGTTTGTGGCAATCAACCGGAATATTCTATGTGTAATTTAACAGTAAAGTTAGATTATTATACACCATTATGACCATAAGATGTCACCCTTTCCGATGCATATAGCATCACGTATTGATTTGCTAGGTTAATCGAGTAAAATAGACCACAAATTCCTGGGCGTAAGTCGTGTTATAAGAAGCCTATGTAGGCGGGCTTGGACTAAATCCAGCATCTCGCCATACCAATATCTTAGCTGGTTTAGTACGAGAAGACTTGGACTAACATATATACGGAAGTCTCAAAATATATAGTAGATTAGCCCGCCACTGGCGGCATTCGTCCCATGGCTTTGTTCGAAAAAGCAATTGCAACAGGTTCCGAGACACTTGTGCTACATTTGAACCAAAATTTCGTGGAAATCAGCAAGTTTTACCCGATTTGACCTTGAATTGACAATTTTGTAGGTCAAGGTCAGGTCGTGGTCATGATTTGACCCGTCCAAAACACTCCTCGGACAAAAGTACAGAAATCCGCCCAGTTTGAAGGTAAATGTCACATCAGGGTCACGATTTGACCCGTCCGTGACACTTTCGGGACAAATGTACCCATAGGTAGCAAGTTTGGGCTCAATCGGTTGACCCGTCCCGAGTTGACCATTTTGCTTCCATAGAATTGTTAACAGTGTATCGAAAATAATAACCCTGGGGTCCAATATGAAGCAGCTTAGAAAACACAAAGAACAGCTGAGCCCCAAAATTTATTAACACATGATTTCGCATTCAAATCGATTTATGTCGATAAAACTCTTATTTTTCAAAATTTCAAGCTGAGACTTCGTGTGACTGTGTGTAATACTGATATATTCTTAAAATGACACAATTCAACACGTAATTATGTTTTAGATGGAAGAAATTAAATGTTTTCGATGCTAAATTTTAACATAGGATTTCCCATTAAAATCGATTTATGTCGATAAAACTCTTATTTTTCAAAATATTAAGCTCAGACTTGGTGTGTATGTGTGTAATACTTACATATTCTTAAAAAGACAGAGTCCAACACGTAATTATGTTTTTGACAAAAGAAATTAATTTTTTTCGATGCTAAATTTCGAGCGATAACGTTGAATTGTAAACAAACGCTCTTTTATAGCGACGCGTCATATACAAACGCTCATTAAATTATCACTTGATTAACCCCCGCCCTATTTGCGGTGATTTTATTGATTGGGAGTGGAGAATGAGTGCCCAGAGCTTGTCCAAAATGCGACGTGGACGATCCCCGTGGGTTTTTACCCTTATATACGAAGTTTGAGCTCAATCCGACCAGTCGTTTTCGATTCTATAAAGTACCCACACACATATATATATATATATACGGAAGTCTCAAAATATATAGTAGAGAAGAAGAAGATAATGGTATGTGTGTCAATTCGGATATAATATTTGTTAAAATAACTACTTTGAACAAGTTTATTCTCCATTCTACTAGTTGATCACCCTGCCGGAGTGGTTCACATCACTTTAAGGACCCTGGTCACCCTACCGGAATGTTTACATCACTTTAATCTTTCCCGAAGTCCATGCCTGTCAAGTTTATCAAAGATAGCGACAAAAAGTAAAATTCCTGTAGAAGTTCCACACGCCTGTTGCGTGAGATGGATGTTACGTACAAAAATATAACTGTATGATTGATTCATGACTTGCAAAGTCCAACATATGCCAAATCCCCAACGGACATAAACAGTTTAAGTGACATATTCCTAAGTTTTACATTTGCTTCATCGATGACGCACTTTCATTTATGAGGTCAAGCAAACTTATTAGTATTCATTGCGTGGGGAAAACCGGGGTGCGGCTTAGCGTGAAATAGTTCGTTGCTTTTGTTTATAGTTATTCTAGACTGACATTATTCTGAATATGTCAATAAACCATAGCATTGAACAGAGTTTAAAACTTCTGAGTCATTTTCAATATTCGCGCGATATGGTGATACCACTGTCGGTTCAGATAGATCTCAAGTCGCGGAGCGAGAAGTCACTAACACCCGAGCTTCTGTGTTGTAACTATGCGTTACTTTTAAACTTTTGCGTGCTACGGGGGAGTTTTTGCTGATTAGATTGACCACGAATCTCATCTGGAATATGAATCTATAAACTTTCCGAAAAAAGGTATCCATATCTATACTGAATGGATTTATTAAATTAATTGGACATCCATCTCACCAGCCATCATTCATCAAGAGCACGCCGTCGGGCGTGGCATAATACGCCCGTTTCTTGAGTAGAGTGGGTCAAGGTTTAATTCATTTGTTTGAAACATTTGACTTAAGACGAAATAATAACAAAAATAAAATCTAAGTCGAAAAAGGGACATCATTCAGTCCAAATCATGCGGACGACACCCATATTCGATCTTGATCTGTATTTTGGGGTGGTAAACTAATATACCAAATTTGGTTCAGTTCACTTGATTCAATCTAAAGTTATCATCCGGAAACCGCAAATCAGGTAAAATCTAAGTCGAAAAAGGGGCATAACTCAGTCAAAATCATGTGGACGACACCCATATTCGAACTTGATCTGTATTTCACTGTGGTAAACTAACATACCAAATTTGGTTCAGTTCACTCGATTTAATCTAAAGTTATCATCCGGAAACCAAAAGCGGACGGACGACGGACGGACAACCCATTTACATAATACGACCGTTTTTTCAAACGGGCGTATAAAAAGGTGAATTAATGATAGCGTATAATAAAGCCTTGACCACAGGCTATCTTGCCATTCATTTTACAATTTGGATATCTATTTAGCAATTTCCAATTTTAGTTTATATATTGAGACTCCATATAGGGATTGAAATTGCCATTAGTTGAAAAATTCCAATCTTATAAGGGGTATCAATTGGACATTTCCATCAAGTGAAGAGCTATGTGTACTACATGTAGCCCAACTGCAACCTAGCGGTGTGCAAACGGAATTCCGAACGGGGTGGATGCAGATAGAAACTCAGTAAGACTGTTACCCACAACTGTGTCCTTGTACCTCATGATGTACACTATTGTAATGTTCTCATTCTAAATACAGTTCCGAGCTTACTATCGAAACAAATTAAAAGGAAATTAAAATTCAATACACAAACTACATGTATACACGAATACGCCACCATACACGCACCCCACCCCACCCACACAACAATAGCGGAAGAAATTCCATGTGCAGGCCAGTTCAAAATTTAAAAGGAAATTATTCATATTTGTACTAGATCACATTCTGAAGTACCCACCTTTCCTCAATTTTTCCTCCGGATACACCAATCCAAGCTGGCGGAACCAGCATCATCAATGATTCATAGAAATGTTAGTCGAGCTGCACCATATATGGCGCACCACACCACCGCCTCACTCCCGCGAAAGGCGGAAATAAATAGATATAAATGTACACAAGTGAATAACTAACACAATTGATAGCTTTTAATTGAGTAATAACTAAAATATATAATTGGCTTTAAATCGATTCATTGGATTTTGTGACGCAAATACTTCATTTGTATAATATCGTTTGAGAGTGGACATCTTATGGTTATTTGAGTACCGTAATCGAGTACTTGTCAATGCTAATTCCCCGACAAACACAGTCAATATGCGAAATATGTGCTCTGCATCTTTAATTGCCCAACTTCGGTTTGGTGGAATTTCATTGTAGCATTACTCCGCGACTTTGACACCCGAAAGTCTGGTGCATGGGTACCGTCACTTGATCGCGGGTAATGTTTTATTTTGTCAACCGCACATAGGGTATAGTATATAAACTGTTCTATTGATACACATATTGCGCCTTCGACGGCGGATAATTGTGTCTCAAACGAACTTCATATATAATATAGTCCAAAAGTGTCCACTATTTCTGATAAATTCGGAAATAAGCCGGAATTTCCATTAAAGGTGCATGGGTGGGAATGAGCTCCATGTAAATGTGTGATCGCTGTTCCATTGAGCGAGTATATTTGAATTAGTGAATATCATCTCTCAACTGCATGGGCGATAACTACGTTCATTTGAGCTACATGTAGGATATTTGTTTCATTTTTAGAACTATTTATATCAGTTGTTGTCACCTTCCGGTCTGCAAGAGGATAACAGATATAAAGGTACGGAGAACCCATAGCAACGTCCATGTTCCTCTCCCATTCTCACTTCCGGTGTCCATGACGGAAACGACGGACACGCGTTGCATGTAGTTGAAATGGAAATGACACACGAGTGACTTCTCGGAAATGAAATTCTGTCAAGAGAAATCCAGACTGATGGCTAATATAAGTAGAACAATACGGATAATAAAATCATGCACCAGTCCACGGAATCTCATCAGATTCCCAAATTGGATTGTCGTTATATTCCCAACTGGAATTATCCTCTCAGAGGAACCAGAGCTGGCGTGTTGGGACACAGCACGTGTATCGGTTCCCCACACTCTTAGAAAATACTGTCGGTTTGACGGTAACGGACCGTAGTAATCCGACAGTCCCATACCGTTTCATCAGCTGTACGGTGAATCACCGTTGTTTTATGTGCCCACGAAAATGGTTACTGTTTTAAGTTTTTTACCGTAACAAACTGCAGCTATCTGACAGTTACTGGTTACAGTCTGCCAGTTACCTTGAACGGTTTTGTACCGTGGAAATGCTACAGCCTGACCGTATGTTTAACGGTTCAAGGTTGGCAGCGTTAAAGCGACGGGCATTTTCTAACAGTGTACAATATGGAGTGAGTAATTTGAACCGGACCCGGTTATCGAGGTTGGCACTCCGTTCGTAACGTAATGTATGGAATTAAAGATGCCCTGTCCGATTTGACATCGTAAAATTATGGCTGAATTATTCACTCTCATTGGATTTTTTGTGATATAGATACCAATGAAGGTTATGAAGATTGTAATAAAGGTACCCAGGTTGGGGGAAATCGCGATAAATGTACCCATGTTTATCGAATCTCAAATTAAAAGAGATTTAAATGTCTTTGCTGGAAATTCGTTTGGTTTTAAGCAGTTGCTTTCAGTTTTAAATTGTTTGAACTTTTCTAAATTGAAAATTGAAAAAAAAAGTTCAAATTTCTGTAAGTACAACTTGGACATATGGCTTTCTCTTTCGCATATGAGGTGGGTGTTAGTTCTGATATGTGTATGCAAAACGATTCTGCATATGGGCATTGCAGTGCGCATGTGGCTAAAACTGTCTTTGTTGTCATTTCACTGATAAACTCCACTTTTTAATGGCAGGAAATTGTGTATTTCAATTATATAACAAACCTCAATGTGTATTTCGTTATACCTTTCATGATGTCAATATAAAATATAAATATAAACACGACCTCGTCTGTTTAATTTTATGCATGTTTTCCGTCATGACTAATCGTACCTTCTATAAATTAGTGGAGTATAAAACGAAATTAACAACCGACCGGGCCACAACAAGTGTATTGTTACAGTGATTTGTCAACAAACATGCACCGTTTATCATGAAGTAAGTTCAAATATTTTAGTCTAATTATGATTGTCAGAATATTTTCAAATGCTTCGACATTTCCCAATGTTTACTGTAAAGTTTGGTGTCTTATTGGAGTTTGATCGGTAGTGCTACTGTAACCGTAATGTTTACATAACATAGTCGATCTATTTTACATGACTTGTCGACGATAGTCGTTTTACATGTTTTATTGATATTTCACAGCCAGGGTTTGCGCTGCCACTTGCCACTTTAAATTCTGCTATGGAAATGACAAATATTGGTCTATCATTACTATTCATTTCAGGAATCGTTTCCAATATAATTATATTGCATTAGTGGTGTGTTATAAGGTTTAGGAAAAGTTAACACCTCTACCAAGATGCAGTTAATCCGATACGATTAACGGCATTACTAGCATGTATTGTGATGGTGATAACATAGCTAGTTCTAATTCTCAATGTTTTGACGTGCCCTTCTGGTGCAACAATTAACCCTTATAAATCATATGGATATCAACAGTCGCACAAACAGCGATTGTCGAAATATATATGACTTGCAGAAACTGATAGCATTTGGCAATTTCTAGAAGAATTTGGCAAAATATATTTTCATTTTGGCAAAAGTAATTTTCGGTCCGGCGCGAACCCTGGTATTAACTCACTTTGACGAGCTAGTATTAGTATTAGTTCAAGAATCAAGTAGACATTCGATGACATCGGTGTTTCGTTTGTGGGAAAACATAAATTGTGTTGCCTCGGTGCATTTTCGACTATAGATATGCAGCCACCAAACGTAATGGGTACTCATACACGCGTGGATGCAATACAATGTTCTTACCTTGTAGAAGTCATATAAATTCAGTTCAGATACATCTCCAGAAGTTCCATTCGACGTTGCATTTGGCGCTGTCCCGCCATAAGAGAAGTTATAGAATATAGCTGGCATTAAATCGTTTTCCGCCATGGTTCCTGGTAGTATTAAATCGTTTTCCGCCATGGTTCCTGGTAGTATTAAATCGTTTTCCGCCATGGTTCCTGGTAATATAAATTCGTTTTCCGCCATGGTTTCTGGTAATATTAAATCGTTTTCATCAATGTTTTTGGTAGCAAAAATCGTTATCCTCCATGGTCGCTGATAGCAAAAACACCTACAATATCGGACCGAGCGTCAAATGAACACAAACCACAAGCGTTAGCGCGATTGCAAAGAAACGGATCTGGAATAAATGACCGACTCTATATATTTTCTCGCAGGTCAGCTCCGATATGACGCTACACACCCATGCATGGTGGTGGCGAGTCTCGTCCCTCGAATATGTGTAACTTTCACCAGAGTTTCATCAAATCATCATTTGAAACCTTTGTTTTTGTTTGTTTGTTTTTTTCTTTTGTTTACAAAATTACTAGGACATCACGCCAAAATCTTTCTAAATAAGTTGTCATTATGTTGATGCCATTCCAAGACTCAATTCCAAGAGTCAATTTCCAAGAGTAAATTTCCAAAAATTGTTAATTTCTCCTTTGAAACATTCTGCATTCTAGGCTTCTTTGTCTGGGCGGAAGGAACTAAAATTAATTCCTCACATTGGTAAAGAAACAACTAAATAAAGGGATTGCCGCGAGATAAATAAGTTATGAATACGTCATGTGCGCGAATAACATCCGCGTGGTGACAATAAGATCAAATATGTAAGTGCTCTTTTATCCGCTGGCAACATTCGTCACGTTTTCCCGAGTTTAACGCGCGCCGATCCCACACTGGGCGCACTCCATTGAAATCTCGAGCGCAATCGATGCTTCTTTGTACAGGAAGGAGCGACGGACTGTAGACGGTAGAGTAAGCTCGTTAGCTGTTCCGCTGAAGACCGCAGTGTCGCATTAGCGTCGCTTTTGTTCCGTCCTCGTGATGAAGCATGCGGAGTAGAGTTTTGTCCCTACGGCAATCATCTCTGATAGGAACATTACGATTGGTCATGTATGTTTTTCATTTCCATTGGTTCATCTATTAATCATCATACACGAGGGTGTGTATCGTGACGTCACTGACACCGACGATACATGTACGAATGGTTCGTCACGCTCGCATCTGTATCTATTATACCCACGAGTACATACATACACACACGCAGCTAAATCATACAAATATAGAACATCCGTTTCCGGCATTCATAATAATTTGTGACACTTGGATAACGCGGACCTGCCCATTTAACCCTTTATCCAACAGAACGGCCCTGTGCCAATGCATTCTCTTATATATGCGAGTCGACCATAGGTCGCCTCGCATATATAAGAGAATGCATTGGCTTAACACATTAAAAATTATAAAATTGTTAAAGAATGTAAGAAAAAATGGTAAAAAGTGTTAAAAAAAGATTTTATTTAGGCCAATGCATTCTCTTATATATGCGAGGCGACCTATGGTCGACTCGCATATATAAGAGAATGCATTGGCACAGGGCATAACTGTAACCATCACAATGTGGTCAATGAGCCGGTTCCAATGATATCCATATTTGTATGGTTTTATTGAGACAGACCCAAGATAATTTAGGCTGTTGAAGCTTTATTTGGCCGGTTTTGGCCGGTTTGTTGGGTAAAGGGGTAAAGGGGTGCAATTGATCCAGCTCCCATTTTTTTCAGTTTCCATTTGTCCATCAACTACGAATGTACGTACTCTCAATATATGGCGGCGTTGTTGGTGTCTCTTGAGACCAATCACTCGTGTATATTCGTCATGAGCGTAGTATATTCGTCATGAGCGTAGTATATTCGTCATGAGCGTAGTATATTCGTCATGAGCGTAGTATATTCGTCATGAGCGTAGTATATTCGTCATGATCGCAGCATGCGTTTATACACGCAAAGCTAAATTACTTACAGACAGCATTTACCCCGTTCCATCACCGCTCCTAAAATTGAATTAAGGGGTGTGTTGTATTTACTCCCGTGAGTGGTGTATTTTGTCTTCCCTCTTTCGACAACACCAATACAGTAGTAATGTGTCCTGGTATTGTGCTATATATGTACCATCAGTTGATAAATATAAATTAAAGATGCATAATGGTTCCAACTGTTCTCAAGTCAAAGATATCCTTTAGTATAAGTTGACACCATGGGACCACCATAATGTACATTTTCCATTCCAGAAAATAATTAGATCGGGCAAGAGCCCATTAACCCTTTCATGACAGGAGCTTCCTGAAATTTTGCGAAAACTCAGTGCCAATGCATTCTCTTATATTTGAGAGTATCCCATAGGGAGCCTTGTATATATAAGAGTATACATTCGCCTAACAATATTTATCTTGACCTTGTAAGCCATGCATTCTCTTATATATGTGAGGATTCACATGGAAGACTCGGATATTTGAGATAATGCACTAGCACAGGGTGTTTAATGCTGCACCAGCGCAGCTCCCGTCTTGAAAGGTTAATATGAGGTTTTGGTGGCCAGATATCGATTTAAATTTTGTTTAAAGGAAATCCCAACGATCGCCTCTTATAAAGAGCGTTGTGCTTCTGTCGCCCACACGGATGATAATAAAGAACGTTATCAATTATGAGCACATATGGTTCTATTTCCATCATTGATTATGACTATTTCTGCTGCCAAAAAAAAAATAGAAATAAAATTCGCTCACCTGTCCCAATTTAAAAAAAAAGGTTGAATGAAAGACTATTATTTATTTATTATGGCCTATATACTCTAGTAGCTGAGGGCGTTTTGTATGCACTTTTATGTCCAGAGCAAAACTCTTCACGAATCCACTAATTGAAGGTACACGAACAATATTTGGTTGGTGACACATTTCCCATTGAGGGCGAAATGGGTCAAATGGCCACGCCCCTTTTTGCGCGAAGTACTACCACCCGCCGTGACTATATCTCCAGAACCGTTGGACATAGGGGGTCGTGTGACCACTCAAAATGTGCAGAATGGCCACATTATGGGGGGTCAGTAATACATTTTCATATCCAAAAGTCAATGGTTTTTAAGATAATTGCCAAAAACCAAAATAAATCCATTTTTAAGGGCCCAATTTTGGGGTTCGGCACTTTTATCTCAAAGCTGAGCCCCCAATTCAAATTTTATTGATCTATATCCATCGGTGCCACATATAGGTATAATTTCTGTACCATTATTGTATGAGATTGACCTCCAAGGAGCTCTTGACCCTGAAAATAAGGTTTTTGGATGGAATATATTGGTCGTAGAATGAAAAACAGACATTTTCCCAATAACAAAGATGTTGAGGAAATCATCAATTATACGGTATTTGATCAGTAACCTAAAACTCCTACAAAAAGGTTACCTGGTGATATAATTTGAATGTAGTTCATCTTTTGTTATCTAGATGTCATGGCCTTTGATGTGAGATGGCTGCCAAAATGGTTATAAATGGAATGACATATATCACATTAGCAATATACTTGTAAATGAGTTCAATGTGTTATTTTCTTTAAACTTATGGGAGAACAGGGTGTTTTTATGGTATTCTAATGTTGAATTGAATTATACTCAGCCCACAAGTAGGTTTAGTAAATGTTGAGTTACTACAATTTGATCAATCAGTATGATTCAGTAGTCGAGCAGGTTGTGTCTTTATCAGTCCCACATCAATTTTGATTGGCTGCATCACAATTTTGTATAAAGGTTCTACAATTTCCCTAACATGTACATTATTCTAGAACAAATAATGGCTAGCCTGGAGTGAGTTAGAAGAAAAATACAAGCATCAGTTGATATGCAGATATAAATACATACAAATCTACATACTGCATGTAGCCATGCTATGCAATCCTCCCTCATGTTTCAACTTATCAAGGAAAAATGATCACATTACCAATGTCTATGATAGTCAGATGTTTTTGTAGATTTTGTAGATTTGTGGATGTTGTAGATTTTGTAGATTTGTGGATGTTGTAATGCAATATAGATCTCCATTATACTTGCACAAATTTATTTTTCATTTCGTCCCTTTAAATTGACTTTAAAGGTGGTGCGTAACATGTATGTATATGTGCCACTCCAAAATGTATGTATATGTGCCACTCCAAAAATGTCAGTAAAAGTACTGTAAACCGTTTGGTTTGATGTTATAGGCACAGGAGATATATATATACTTTACATGTCAAATATTGTGAACCCTGCAGGTACGTTTATGTGTGTCAGTCGCCTTATGTGTGTGATGTACATGCAGTAACTACATGTATATTCTAGTGAAATTTATGGTCTGCACTCTGCAGTATTTCAAAAACATGCTATGGCCATGCCTACATATACATATGTACACTGATTCAAACACAATGATTGTCAGGTTATAATCTATGTTTGAGGAAAGTTACTATGTATTTTTCATTTGTGTTGCATTTGTCAATATTAATGGGTCCCAGGAGTCCAGATGTTAATAGTGCAGAGCCCATTTAATTTTCATGAAACTGGTGGACTTCATGTCTATACTCCTAAATAAACATGACTCTGAGTCTTATCAGACCAAGACGGTATTGTGTAGGTTTTACTAGAATTATATTTAGAAAAGACTCAACCATTATTTTTCCACTGCCCTTATCACAATATATTCATTTGGCAGTATTCATCCCAAGTTTAGTGGTGATGCTAATACATTTGGTATGATATTCAGGTAGAGCAAAGCGATCTGAACGAATCGAGGATAAGCCACAATGTGTAGAAAACATTAAAAAACATGTATATTGTGAAATATTTTAATAATGGGTGCTGGTTTTCACAAACTGGCCATTATTGAGATGACTATTCCTGTTGTTTACCAAACATCAGCGTACACAATAAAATTTTGAAGTCTATATGTTCGTGAATGTTGCATACAGACACTGACTTTTGCACAAATTGCTCGGGTTAGCCAAACAATGCAAAAATAAACAACTTTAGGTAAAATGATGGTACTTGACAGAATTGCTTTGACCTACAAACATATCAATCCAGCAGTACCCATCAGCATAATATAAAATTAGCAGGACCACTTAACCTGAGGTGTTATTGAAAATGAAAATATCTTTAAAATGGTAAGTTATGAGGGCTATTAGCTATTATGAAGAATTATGTTAGTGTAATTATTGACCCTCATCTTCTCCAACCTGCAAGTGATGCAACTATCATGGCCAATCAAAACTAATGTGGGACTGACAAAGACTCATTCTACTATTTTGATTGAATAGTGATCATTCCATCATTTCCTAAAACTTTTTGTGAGATGAGGTGTCCTTTTGTAAGAATTGATTACTTCTGAAATATATACTGGTATATATGGTCATCTCCCATCTGATTACAACATGTTTTTACTATGCCCAGGTGCAATACCCATTTTAGGATCGCAACATGTGGCTGCTGCATGAAGCAAACAGCTGGTCATTCCATTTAGTAAAAGTGTTTAGCATGTTTCATATCTTGGTCACTTAAATCAGATCAGCTGTTAAATGTTGATAACAAATTTTGAAAACCTGTTTTGTTCAATCTGTACATTTCTGTTGATTAGAGCACAATTGTTACCTGATTTTTGGTAAAGCACACCAGTTTCCAAGGCATGTTCAGTCATGAAGAGCTCATGTTGTGTGTCGGGATCAACACATCCTCAGCAGCAATTTTCAGCTAATCCCATTGTGTGTGGTCAATTGTGCTCTTAAGTCGATCAGAGAATTCGGATAGTTCTTTAAAAAGTGTCATACATATGCTGTGGCCTTGGTGGTATTGTATACTTGTGGTGCGTAACATGCTGAAATCGGTTTTTGGCAATTATCTTAAAAACCATTGACTTTTGGATATGAAAATGTATTACTGACCCCCCATAATGTGGATTTTCAGGGTCAAGAGCTCCTTGGAGGTCAATCCCATCCGATAATGGTACAGAAATTATACCTATATGTGGCACCGATGGATATAGATCAATAAAATTTGAATTGGGGGCTCACCTTTGAGATAAAAGTGCTGAACCCCAAAATTGGGCCCTTAAAATGGATTTTTTTTGGTTTTTGGCAATTATCTTAAAAACCATTGACTTTTGGATATGAAAATGTATTACTGACCCCCCATATTGTGGCCATTCCGCACATTTTGAGTGGTCACACGACCCCCTTTGGCCAACGCTTCTGGAGATATAGTCACGGCGGGTGGTAGTACTTCGCGCAAAAAGGGCCGTGGCCATTTGACCCATTTCGCCCTCAATGGGAAATGTGTCACCAACCAAATATTGTTCGTGTACCTTCAATTAGTGGATTCGTGAAGAGTTTTGCTCTGGACATAAAAGTGCATACAAAACGCCCTCAGCTACTAGAGTAATAAGTCTCAATCTCTTATATATACAATGTTGGTAAATGTGGATCAAGAGATAGTGCTAAAGTATGGGTAAAGGCTAGCTAAGAAGCTACTAGTATGTGTTTTAGACACATAATCCAGGGTATAAATTCCAGGGAATAATTACCATGGTCTTCATGAACTATCGTGAGTGATCCAAAGTTTTTTTTTTAGGAGACAGGTAAACCGCCCGTGGTATGTCATGGTTGAATGTTGGGGATGGTGTCTATAGTTTCTCCATCTGGATCTTTATGATGATTGCCACTCACTTTTGTGATAAATTTCTACATATTACATTTTAGCATGAGTATGATAATGTTAATAATGATGATGATGTTGATTACAATGACGATGGTAGTAATGATGATAATGACAATGACGATGGTGATGTGGCCATGGCAGTGATGACTATAGCAAAGGCGACGACGATGATGACAGTAACGACGAAGAAGCGACGACGATGAGCTAGACGACGATGACAATGCCTATGGTAATGATCATGGTGATGATGACGATGAAATGATGATGATTATGATGATGATCATCATCATACAACAGCGGACGGAGATCTCACCTTTCTTCATCTGATTGAACGGTGGGGAATCACGTGATTTCGAGATGATGAGTATCACGCATTCATCATTGCCGGGGCAATCGCAAGCAGGACCAGAAACAAAAAAATAGGTAATAAACTAGATTTACTCATATATTACATAGAGTTTTGGCAGCTACGAGCACATGTCACATATATACCATTTCCCAAAACAAGCTGATACCTCATTTGTGTCCAAAGTCACAGTTGTTTGATCTAACATGCTGACCAAAGTTGTCAGTCGAATGATTCTCCTATATATAGATGTGTGGACTTGTGTATTCAAGGAACATCCGACTGGCAACTTTGGTCAGAATGTTATAGAAAACCACTGAGTATTTCCGAACATATAAGGTATCAACTTGATTTAAAAATAAACTATAGCATATACTCGCAACAGTCCAAATGCTATGTTTTGTGTCAGTCCCCACACATGTATATTATGTTTTGTGTCAGTCCCCACACATGTATATTATGTTTTGTGTCAGTCCCCACACATGTATATTATGTTTTGTGTCAGTCCCCACACATGTATATTATGTTTTGTGTCAGTCCCCACACATGTATATTATGTTTTGTGTCAGTCCCCACACATGTATATTATGTTTTGTGTCAGTCCCCACACATGTATATTATGTGTTGTGTCAGTCCCCACACATGTATATTATGTTTTGTGTCAGTCCCCACACATGTACATGTATATTATGTTTTGTGTCAGTCCCCACACATGTATATTATGTTTTGTGTTAGTCCCCACACATGTATATTATGTTTTGTGTTAGTCCCCACACATGTATATTATGTTTTGTGTCAGTCCCCACACATGTATATTATGTTTTGTGTCAGTCCCCACACATGTATATTATGTTTTGTGTCAGTCCCCACACATGTATATTATGTGTTGTGTCAGTCCCCACACATGTATATTATGTTTTGTGTCAGTCCCCACACATGTATATTATGTTTTGTGTCCGTCCCCACACATGTATATTATGTTTTGTGTCAGTCCCCACACATGTATATTATGTTTTGTGTCAGTCCCCACACATGTATATTATGTTTTGTGTCAGTCCCCACACATGTATATTATGTTTTGTGTCAGTCCCCACACATGTATATTATGTTTTGTGTCAGTCCCCACACATGTATATTATGTGTTGTGTCAGTCCCCACACATGTATATTATGTTTTGTGTCAGTCCCCACACATGTATATTATGTTTTGTGTCCGTCCCCACACATGTATATTATGTTTTGTGTCAGTCCCCACACATGTATATTATGTTTTGTTTCAGTTCCCACACATGTATATTATGTTTTGTTTCAGTTCCCACACATGTATATCATGTTTTGTGTCAGTCCCCACACATGTATATTATGTTTTGTGTCAGTCCCCACACATGTATATTATGTTTTGTGTCAGTCCCCACACATGTATATTATGTTTTGTGTTAGTCCCCACACATGTATATTATGTTTTGTGTCAGTCCCCACACATGTATATTATGTTTTGTGTTAGTCCCCACACATGTATATTATGTTTTGTGTCAGTTCCCACACATGTATATTATGTTTTGTGTTAGTCCCCACACATGTATATTATGTTTTGTGTCAGTCCCCACACATGTATATTATGTTTTGTGTCAGTCCCCACACATGTATATTATGTTTTGTGTCAGTCCCCACACATGTATATTATGTGTTGTGTCAGTCCCCACACATGTATATTATGTTTTGTGTCAGTCCCCACACATGTATATTATGTTTTGTGTCCGTCCCCACACATGTATATTATGTTTTGTGTCAGTCCCCACACATGTATATTATGTTTTGTTTCAGTTCCCACACATGTATATTATGTTTTGTTTCAGTTCCCACACATGTATATCATGTTTTGTGTCAGTCCCCACACATGTATATTATGTTTTGTGTCAGTCCCCACACATGTATATTATGTTTTGTGTCAGTCCCCACACATGTATATTATGTTTTGTGTCAGTCCCCACACATGTATATTATGTTTTGTGTCAGTCCCCACACATGTATATTATGTTTTGTGTCAGTCCCCACACATGTATATTATGTTTTGTGTCAGTCCCCACACATGTATATTATGTTTTGTTTCAGTTCCCACACATGTATATTATGTTTTGTTTCAGTCCCCACACATGTATATTATGTTTTGTGTCAGTCCCCACACATGTATATTATGTTTTGTGTCAGTCCCCACACATGTATATTATGTTTTGTGTCAGTCCCCACACATGTATATTATGTTTTGTGTCAGTCCCCACACATGTATATTATGTTTTGTGTTAGTCCCCACACATGTATATTATGTTTTGTGTCAGTCCCCACACATGTATATTATGTTTTGTGTCAGTCCCCACACATGTATATTATGTTTTGTTTCAGTTCCCACACATGTATATCATGTTTTGTGTCAGTCCCCACACATGTATATTATGTTTTGTGTCAGTCCCCACACATGTATATTATGTTTTGTGTCAGTCCCCACACATGTATATTATGTTTTGTGTCAGTCCCCACACATGTATATTATGTTTTGTGTCAGTCCCCACACATGTATATTATGTTTTGTGTCAGTCCCCACACATGTATATTATGTTTTGTGTCAGTCCCCACACATGTATATTATGTTTTGTGTCAGTCCCCACACATGTATATTATGTTTTGTGTCAGTCCCCACACATGTATATTATGTTTTGTTTCAGTTCCCACACATGTATATTATGTTTTGTTTCAGTCCCCACACATGTATATTATGTTTTGTGTCAGTCCCCACACATGTATATTATGTTTTGTGTCAGTCCCCACACATGTATATTATGTTTTGTGTCAGTCCCCACACATGTATATTATGTTTTGTGTCAGTCCCCACACATGTATATTATGTTTTGTGTTAGTCCCCACACATGTATATTATGTTTTGTGTCAGTCCCCACACATGTATATTATGTTTTGTGTCAGTCCCCACATATGTATATTATGTTTTGTTTCAGTTCCCACACATGTATATCATGTTTTGTGTCAGTCCCCACACATGTATATTATGTTTTGTGTCAGTCCCCACACATGTATATTATGTTTTGTGTCAGTCCCCACACATGTATATTATGTTTTGTGTCAGTCCCCACACATGTATATTATGTTTTGTGTCAGTCCCCACACATGTATATTATGTTTTGTGTCAGTCCCCACACATGTATATTATGTTTTGTTTCAGTTCCCACACATGTATATTATGTTTTGTTTCAGTCCCCACACATGTATATTATGTTTTGTGTCAGTCCCCACACATGTATATTATGTTTTGTGTCAGTCCCCACACATGTATATTATGTTTTGTGTCAGTCCCCACACATGTATATTATGTTTTGTGTCAGTCCCCACACATGTATATTATGTTTTGTGTTAGTCCCCACACATGTATATTATGTTTTGTGTCAGTCCCCACACATGTATATTATGTTTTGTGTCAGTCCCCACACATGTATATCATGTTTTGTGTCAGTCCCCACACATGTATATCATGTTTTGTGTCAGTCCCCACACATGTATATCATGTTTTGTGTCAGTCCCCACACATGTATATCATGTTTTGTGTCAGTCCCCACACATGTATATTATGTTTTGTGTCAGTCCCCACACATGTATATTATGTTTTGTGTTAGTCCCCACACATGTATATTATGTTTTGTGTTAGTCCCCACACATGTATATTATGTTTTGTGTCAGTCCCCACACATGTATATTATGTTTTGTGTTAGTCCCCACACATGTATATCATGTGTTGTGTCAGTTCCCACACATGTATATTATGATTTGTGTTAGTCCCCACACATGTATATTATGTTTTGTGTCAGTCCCCACACATGTATATTATGTTTTGTGTTAGTCCCCACACATGTATATTATGTTTTTGTGCGTTTGCGTATTTTGAATACATGGTACTCATCAACGTCGCAACCACGTGATTCCCCACCGTGTGAACTACAGGAGAACAACACGCAATATGAATAACTGACAAGTTTCAGACTCTCTATTCATTGACATAACATCACCTCACTGCCACATAAATATTCGGAATTTAGGACTATAAATATAGTTGTGTAGCATACAATGTAATACTGTCGTTATCTATACAACTACACGTGATTTATCCTTATGCTATTCAACCGAAACCACATAATATCATGAAGCCTAATTACGATTACAATACAGTGCGAAGTCGGAGAGCGAACCAACATAATATAAAACTTTCTGACAATATTATTACCACTCCGTTATGAGGGTATCACCTCCCCCCTTTCGGATTCAGGGTGTTTTGAAGCCGTACGCGGGATTCATACCCCGGAATTAACTGGTATTCGGGTTCAAGCAAAACATCTTGGACGCAGGTTTTGATGGCGCAAAATAATATTTTGTGCTAGTTATCTGTATGAATGAGTGGGTATAATAGATTCTTGGGCATATTCGACCACCATGCCATCATAAAGTATCATTAATCGTATCATAACGGCCTCATAACGCCCATAATACTATACTCCAATATCATGTCAGGTATAATGGATCATAATGTGTCTATGTAACTTCTGCTTGTATCTGTCTGATATTAAAACAGTCAATTTGTATGTCATGTATCGCATATTATTTCTTAACATGTATTCAGGATTCACCCCCTCAAATTAAGTGGTATTCAGGATTCAGGGGGGGGGGGGTGATATACCCCCTTTATACCACGAGTGACACTACCCAATAATGTTCATGTCCAATGCATGTCATCTGTTCGCGAAACATTTGTCAAATATTCCATACAAAACCATGTATCAATTGTTGTTTACAAACGAAAAAATTTTATCCAAACGCCAGATAATTTCAATTGTTATATTCGTGACGTCATCGTTATAGTAGCGGGCGGCGGGCCGTTATCGGGGGGGGATTTCATTATCGGCCCGCTACTTTCATAATCGGCCCGACACTATAACAATAACATGATTTTTGAGGGCGTTATGGTTTATTAACGGTCCGGCTGGAATGATTAACAGCCCAAGGGCCTATTAGCGGCCAGAGACGAAGTCGAGGGACGCTAATAGGCCCGAGGGCTGTTAATCATTCCAGAGGGCCGTTAATAAACCATAATGCCCGATGAAATCATGTTATTACTATTATTACCACAGTTTTGGACATTTGACCCATTTGAGGATTTAGTGGAATAATGAAGTAGATTAAGAGAGAAATATTTTCAAGAACATTTAGATTTGATATCATTTGACTTGTCAGCTGACACGGACTGACGGAGTCTCGAAAACAGGACAGGGGGGAAAACCAGCATTGGAGACGAGCAACAACCAATGAGAGGTTGACAGCTAAAATTATCAATGCATACTTACGCTTGATACAATAATTCAATCATATAGCGTGAATTCCAATCATAAAACCACTATAGTGTCGAGGAAATCGGATACATCTTCCCATTATTTTCTTGAAATAAACACGCCAGATCGGAAGTTGAAGGGACGTAACTCTCGCGATAATAAACGAGATATATAGTTTCCGGGCGGCGGGCCGATATTGAACTAGGCTTCTCATTACCGGCCCGCGGCCCGCTGTTTTGGTAACAATACGCTATTTGGAACGCCCCGAAAAACATTATCAATGGCCTAGAGAACGCACTATAAAGTGGTAATAATTATAATTATTGGGTGTTATAAGATTCCATCATACCTGTAAAACTTTGTTAATGCTCTGTAACACCCTGTGAAATGGTAATAATTTCCATTATCTCTGGCTGGATAATTTTGTATTGAACAATTTGAGTGCCGTTTATATCTTTTTAGCATCCAATTATTTCCATGATTGACATTTGTGGGAAAGAAAAAATGTTGTTTTCTGCTATGGAACAAATGGCGTCACTCAGAAAGCTCAACTCGGATTTTAGGGGACTTTTCGTGACGTATCCGCGACATTATGACTTAAATAATATACAAAAAAACCCAGCTTTCTTCGATTTATATCCCTACTGTCTCCTTTCACGTCTAATTGGCTTGGATTAATGTCGTTTGCGGACAGGAGTCTTCGATTCATAGTTAAGAAATGAATACAGTAAGGGTGTGTGATATTGTGGGATACGGCACTGTGTTAGTTGCTGCATTGTGTGAACCGCATCACAACGACCATAGCGCCATATCCCACCATAACACACACATCCAATACATTCATTTCGTATGGCTTTGGATGTCTTATTCGTATAAAAAGCTGAATGTATTCATATTTTCTGCCGATAAGTTGAGACTAGCCACGCAGCACATTAAGCCAGCCCAATATAAGATTCAAAAACATGTAGCAAGATACATTTCGGCTGAACTTTTAAAAGCACGCTCAATGGACCTATCCGTACGTCCCGCCCATCTGTAGACTGCATGGTTACTGTTACTACGCACCACAAGCCATCTCAATTTCGCTATCTCTTCAGTGCTAAATGGCTTCCGATGAGAAAGGACTGTGTTGTTAAACGCCATGTACATGTAACACGATAACATAGCTTCATTCTGAATATCACGATTTTCAAGATACCTTTGTGTGTATATATGCATCTTGTAAAAGTGACTGTCGTTAGATATAAACAAAAATAGAACCAGTTTTTAAACAAAAAACCAGGTGTGATTGTTAGGCCACTTTCGATAACCAACAAAGATAGATGTTTACGATGAATCAAACGGTGTAAATGAAGCCATTATGAAACTTCAATAGCAAATTTAATATCGAAGCTATGCTAATGGTTCACACCTTGATGAAATAAACCAAACGGAGGTGTACATGTGGTAATTAATCTATAATCCCTCTTTTGTCGAAATAAATATAACGATATCAGTTTACCATACCACGAGCGCCCTGAATGAACCCTGGTGACATCAGGCCGGATGCAAAGGATTATCAAATAATTGGCCTTTTAAAATTCCACATCCTATTTTGCCGTCAGTAATAGTCTAGTCGTAATTCTCAGAAAAGACATTTCTAGAAGCATTTCCGCGGAAAAGTGTCAAACCAACTTTTTTACCATAATTCGAAGGTGCCGAACACGAATAGACTGCCTGTCGCCCGATTGGATGAGCATAGGGTTCAATAAAAGGCTTTTAAAATCTTCGTGTTTTCTTCGCTGGAGGGTTGTTGATACGGCACCGTACAACGTCATATGAAATCACGTAACTGGCCTTGAACATACTCGCGGAACGTTCAAAGTCGCGTTGTATCATGATACTATCATCACAGTAATAATTCTGAAACATTAACATCATATTAATCAGGTACCTACGGTAAGACATTGCTGTTTTGTATATTTATCGACGATTCTCGTAAGAATAGTCCGGGGGCCAATATGGGTACCCTTGCACCCGCCCCATGGGACTTAACTTCATCCCACTCATTTTGTTCCTTATTATGTCCTTCAACTTTTAAGCAATGTTAATAAGAAAAAAAAGTGGTGTGTAGACTTCAGACAAGATGGCGTCCATCCTGGCCGCCATTTTTCAGATCCCTAAGTCAGTTTTATGCAAATTATAGCGGGGAAAATCTAGTAAAATGTATACAAATGTATGTATTTTCAAAAAAATCACAATTGGGATTCTAGTCATATTTCAACAAGAAATGAACAGAACTTTGTAATGTAAGTGAGGCATATCATTACCTATGAATATTCCAACTCACTGGAACCAAAATTCTTACGTTGGCTCAAAATGGCTGCCAAAATATTGAAAATGGTAAATATCTTCTAGATCAGTTCATATTGTTTGGAACTGGTTGAGTAAAATGACTTTATTTTGTGTTTTGTATATTAACTGATAATTGGAGCGGCGTGTATGAATACAGTATACAATGAGTTGCTGAATTGTCATGTGTGAGGTGTATATGCAAGTACGGAAGGTATAAGTGGTCGTGTGTGTGGAAGGACTCACAATTGGTGAGGTGTATATGTATACCTGGATTGACCCTATGGTCATGGGTATGGCGAATAGGTATACATGTAGTGGCTGTGTGGTCCAAGGTGACTATATTGTCATTTGTGTGGTGTTTATGTACATATGGAGTGACTGAGGTAAAGGGTGGGTTGTACATGTGTACCTTGGGTGGCTATCGCTTTCCACAATAACTCAAGGAGAGGTCATGTCAGAGAGTTTTCCATCTTGATGGTGTTTATGTACATGGGGGAAACGTTAAAGCGTTAGCCACCCATTATCACACAGTCATTCCATATATACATAAACACCACAGACACAACAATATAGTGACCCAATGTGTATACGTACACCTGACCCATTACCACGGATGACCATACATCCATGAGTCACAATGGAGGCCCACCGGGTATACTCCTAAACATGACCCATAACCATATAGTCACTCCGTGTATACCCATGCATTCACCTCACGATTGGCCATACCGTAATCCCCTGTATACCTATTATCCACACAGATGGTCAAATAGACATTCAATATATACATCAACACCACAACAATGACCATAGAGTCACTCCATGTATACATATGCACCTCACCAATGGCCATATACCACTCGCTTCATACACATACCCTCACCCATGCCACCTGGTATACTCCTTCACCTGACATATGTCCATATAGTCACCCCGTGTGCACCTATTCAAAACATTCATACATGATCATGGTCAATCCTTGTATACATATTCACCTCACCATTGGCCATGTCACTCCATGTATCCCTATGTGTCGCACCATAGACGAATAGCGACACAAGATATACTAATACACCCCAGCTATGTCAGAAAAGTCACTCCATGTATGCATATACACCTCACCCATGGCCATATAGCCACTCGCTATATACACATACCTCTCGCACATGACCATATAGCAACACGTGTGTATACCCGTATAACCTACACATGACCATACCGCCACGAGTCACCAAGCAGGAACACCAGGTATACTCATACACCTGACACATGACCATTTAGTCACTCCCTGTATATATATATATATTCATTACATTTATGATCATACAGTCACTCCTTGTATACTTACATGTATTCATATCACCATTGACCATACAGTCACTACATGTATACCTATTCGACACACATATTCATATAACCACTCGATATATACACATGCAGCCCACCCTAGACCATAGAGTCACTCCAGGTATACATATACACCTCACCAACGGCCATTCAGCCCTTCCAGATATACAAAAAACCTGCACACACGACCACTCATACCTGCCATACTTGCATATACACCTCACACATGACAATTCAGCAACTCACTGTATAATCATACACGCCATCCATGATCATACAGCTAATCCCTATACACCCACCAATGATAATACATCCACGAGATATATAAATATATACCACAAGGACACTCCCTATATACCCACATGCTCGATAATGTCCACCCAGCTTACTCCAGGTATGCATATACACTTCAATCATGACCGTACATTCATTCCATGTATACCTATACACATTACCCGTAACCATAAAATAACTCCCTTTTTATCCACACACCCCATCAATGATCATACAGGCAACACATGTACATCCCACCCATGACCTTACAGTCACTCCATATATACATAATCAACACATAGATGATCATGTAACTATATTCATACACCACATCAATGTCCATACAGGCACATCGGGTGCACCCGTACTGGATATACACAACCATACAACATACAGTCACTCCATTCATACGATTCACCTCACACATGACCATGACCTCTCCCTGTATACCTATACATCTTACAATGGACAACCCACACATAACCATATATTCACTCCTTGTATACCTATTCACATCATTCATGACATACACTAACTCCCTGTATACCTATTCACATCAACTATGATCATAGAGTAACTCCCTGACTACCATCATGCCCTCCACCCTGCATCAAGTTGATATATTTGTTTTACCATAATGGACCAGAATAGCCACAGATTATGGTTCATCTCGGTTCCGTCTCAACGTTCTTCCCATTTCCATTCAATAATATGGCCAGAATCACAAGGAGGTTCTCGGCTAAATTCCATACTTTAAAATGAATTTGTCATGCCCCATACGGAACTGGGACAACCAGAATAGAACATATAGTTGTCAGTTAATTAACTAACACGCATAATAACCAAGTGAGTCACAATTTACTACCTTTTCGGATAACACAGAGAATAATGTTCAGGATATATGTTAAAAAAAACTGTTTACAAATTTGGTTGCCATTTTGGAAGCCATCTTGAGTAATTTGGTCTATAGATACCGTAGTGTGACACATTTAAGATAGACAAAAACAATAAACACATTTGAATCCAGAGACAGTTACATTTTACCAATGATAGTTGCACTTTACTTGAAAAAATGGTCTATACCTAAAAAGTTAATATTTGCCGATATTTATGTCAAGTTTTTGAGAGAAAAGTCCGATATATTTGGTGATGTCAGTGGTAACAATAGTAACAATTAACCATGGTGCATCAGATATGTTAGTATTCAATGTATAGGAGGCAGAATAGCCAATTGTATACATCAAACACAACTTGTAAGCGATTGCAGGACACGCTAGGGCAATATTTACCATTTTCCATATTTTGGCGGCCATTTTGGCAGCCATTTTGAGCCAAAGTAAGAATTTTGGTTCCAATGGGTTGGAATATTCATAGGTAATGATATGCCTCACTTACATTACAAAGTTCTGTTCATTTCTTGTTGAAATATGACTAAAATCCCAATTGTGATTATTTTGTGAAAATTTATACCGTGTTCCAATAATTGCATATTTAATTGCTCCAATGATCAGTTAATATACAAAACACAATATAAAGTCACATTACTCAAGCAGTTCCAAACAGCATGAACTGGTCTAGAAGATATTTGTGGAAAAAACGTCATATTTTCAACTTAATCCTGATTCACAGAACTTTCAACCGTGTGTGATTTCGTGAAGAGCGTTTATTTATTAAATAACATACTTGTCCATATATGTATAGCAGATGATGAGATAGTTATGACAGAAAGGTCACGAGGGGTGATTCAAATAACAAAGTATTCCCATGTTCATGAGATTATATGTATAACGAGTGTGATATATGTCTCGATATTTACTTACTGTATTTTCGCGGCAATAAAAACAGTATGTGACTTTAAGTTGATTTTATGGGTGAAATATGGGTCACAGGCAGCGACAGGCACCCTCACTGGATTAAGCATACTTGAATTATGCTAGAAAACTTAGTTTCATGCTTTTCCCCAAAAATGCCTCTTGGGTTCTAGTATTCCACAAATGTAGCTTTTCCGACCAGACTATAAAGTATATTAAAGAAAACGCCGACTATCATGGAGCCAGTTACATGTTGCCATGAGGCAACAATGGCACAAAGTGAACTTGTTCGGTGAAGGTTGCGTGTACATACACAGCGAAGCACGTGCAATGTGTGAAATTTCTTGTAATTCTCTTGGAAAACATACGTTGATTCTCATTTACACGTACATTGTCGGAGGAAGCTTTAGATTATCAAATAGAGTCAGTAAAACGTTCGCACGAGATCCTACAGGTTAGTGTGAATAGCAGACATTTGAACTCAATATTACCACGATGTGATAACAGCAACAAATGTATACATTTATAACGAAAAACACTTCACATAAAACACATACTCGCGGCACAATTAATATTCATAACGCATCATCGATCGGGACTACTATTTCCACGTTTTAGTTTGAAATCTGTTATATATAAATATTGAAATTTAAATAACACTAGGACCCGAGTGTGGTCGTTGGCATTGTTTAATCCAGCGTAAACAGGTGTCTTTGTTACTTTTTTATTTAGGAAACCGAACTAAAACATGTATAAATATCGTTCGTCACCCCATGCCCATTTCAACACCATTTTAGCTTTTTAAGACATATTTTGCTCTCGTGTTCGTAAATTCCCTATAGCTTACAATGGTAGTTAGGGACCCGCTTGTGGTGCGATTTATATCACTAGGCAGGCGCATGTCGCTTCCGGGTTTAAGCTATCGACTCATTGGCTATAATTGAAATTGGGGCGGTCCATTACTCTACTGACCGTTTTTATTGATTAGGTCAACGATTTGTGACGTCGTGTTCGTGTTACGATCTGTGTTATTGAGGCATGAAACGGGTGACCCAATTGGCAGTTGACCAATCACTGAACAGGATTTAGTGTAACACAGACGGGCTACATGTATGTAAATATTATGTGATACCATGATCACGTACTCTACTACATGCATATATAGTATTAACAGTCATTGTGAAAAAAGTTGTGAATCGCCACTGTAGGTATAAATAAAGGCACACTATGGGTATAAACGTTTCACATACGTTTTGAGCGGGGAAGTGATATAACATCAGTAGGGACTACAATGTCACGCGCGTTACAGTAACACCGGTATTAACCATTCCGTGGCAAAATATAGTTCCAAGTTGACACGTTAATAAATAAAAAGTTATACTTTCATAAATCTGTGATATTATATGACATTTGTGATATTACGTTAACAAAAGCTATTATCGTAAATTTCAATAGCTTTTTTATACAATTTCACAATTCCCTCATGTTTCATATCACATATCATTTCGCCGGGTAACAGTACTAATGTACTTACCGCGAGGTCCTCGGAGGGTGGAAGTGTAGACACATTTTTCTTCCATGTTTTAAGTTCTAACTTTCTAAAAATCATGGTATAAACAAAATGCACACGAAGTGTATCTGAATACCATAGTTAGACCACTCGTGGGATTGATGATTTACCGCACGGGCTTTAGCGAGTGCATTAACCCTTTACCCAACAGAAGGGCCCTGTGCCAATGCATTCTCTTATATATGCGAGTCGACCATAGGTCGCCTCGCATATATAAGAGAATGCATTGGCTTAACACATTAAAAATTATAAAATTGTTAAAGAATGTAAGAAAAAATGGTAAAAAGTGTTAAAAAAAAGATTTTTTTTAGGCCAATGCATTCTCTTATATATGCGAGGCGACCTATGGTCGACTCGCATATATAAGAGAATGCATTGGCACAGGGCATAACTGTAACTATCACAATGTGGTCAAGGAGCCGGTTCCATTGATATCCATATTTGTATGGTTCTATTGAGACAGACCGAAGATATTTTAGGCTGTTGAAGCTTTATTTGGCCGGTTTTGGCCGGTTTGTTGGGTAAAGGGTTAAATCATCCATCAAACTCGCGGTGTACATTTTGTATTCAGAAACACTACGTGTGTATTCTATATGTATACCGCGGGAACTATATAAACTTTAAAGTTGTTGACACATTAACGGGTACTGTACACTAAATCCACCCATGCATGGGTCCATCTCCTACTCAACAGAATAATATGTAATAAATGAATGCTTTTGAGCCATGGATGAGTGCAAAAATACACTCATGAGCTCTATGAACGATGCAAATAACATGCTAATTATATTGAAAATGAGTTTATGACTCGAACAATAAATTGATTTTCATTATAATTCCCATGTTGTTTACATCATTCATAAAGTAAATAAGTGTATTTTGCATTTTAACACCTTTTTTTCATACATTATTTAACAATTATAAAAAATAATATAAAATGTCTTAGGCCAATGCATTCTCTTTTATATGCGAGGCGACCTATGGTCGACTAGCATATATAAAAGAATACATTGGCACAGGGGTTTCGCAAAAATACAGGAAGCACCCGTTATGAAATGGCATACACTGTCAGTGGGCAAAGTGATACTGTTAAGTGAGATTGTCGTTATTTTTTCTCAAATTGACGAAAACTGTTGCGTGTCTGACAGGTGATTTTTGCAACAAACAACACAGCCATTGAACACATTTCGCATAATGAACGACGTAGATAATTATAACCAGTCAGTTTGTGAGACAATCGTGCTTGCCAGAATGATAAAGAAGGAAAACCAAAGAGATAAATTATTTTCATTTCAAACATTTCACCAATAAATGCGGGCTGCAGGCTGTGCCGATGGATTCAGATTTGAAATCCAAGATGGCTGCTGGCGAGCGACCATGTTTTTTAACTAATTTCGGAAAAAAGTTTATGACTCCCATCTAGAAGTCATCATGAAATCCATTTAAAGATTGGTGATGATCGGATGAGGGTGTGGTCTGTAGGGTGTGCCAAAGGATTTAGTCATGCAAAGAGTAAAATCCAAGATGGCTGCCGGCGGCTATGTTTTTCATATAATTTTGTTCAAATTCGATGGCTCCATCTGGAAGTGATCCTGAACATGCCTGCAAATTTTTTAAACAATTCTGCAATAAATGCGGGCTGCAGGCTGTGCCGATGGATTCAGATTTGAAATCCAAGATGGTTGCTGGCGACCATGTTTTTTACCGAATTTCAGAAAGAGTTGATAGCTTCTATCTATAGGTCACCCCGACAATCCATATGAAGTTTGGTGATGATCGGATGAGGGATGTGACCTGTAGGGTGTGCCAAAGCATTTAGTCATAGAAAGAGTAAAATCCAAGATGGCTGCCATTTTGATTATCGAATTTCGGAAATAATCGATGACTCCCATCTGGAGGTCACCCCAAAGATCCACATGAAGTTTGGTGGCAATTATATGAGGGATGTGGTCTGTAGGGTGTACCAAAGGATTTAGTCATGCAAAGTGTAAAATGCAAGATTGATGCCGGTGGCCATATTTTTCATCGAAAATCGTTAAAATTCGATAGCTCCCATCTAGAGCTGATCCTAAACATGCCTGTAAATGTTCAAAACATGTCTCCAATAAATTCCGGCTGCAGTGTGTGCCGATGGATTCAATTTTGCTGCTGGCGGCCATTTTTTTTTTTAATAATTCGGAAAAAACGATAGCTCCCATCTAGAGGTCACCTCTAATATCCATATGACGTTTGGTGATGATCGGATGATGGATGCGGCCTGTAGGGTGAGCCAAAGAAATTGTTGACGGAGCTGAGAAATGATCGCGAACTTATTACTATGTGATGTATTTGTGAATTATTTTTTTGTGTTGATAATCCAAAACCGTATCCGTAACAACGGATAGGGGGAAACAACGAATAGAAAGAACGCACATTCTAGTGACGTAGTACCCTATTCGTGATAATTATTTTGTCGCCGTTCATTATGCGAAATGTGTCTATTATTAAATTATTTCGAACTGTAAATGCTTGTGATATATAGTTCTGCATTTAGTAGACTGCACATACAATGGAATCTCTTCAGATTTCCAGAACAAAACGCGAAATAAAAAGCACACACCAAGTGTTATACACTGTAGCAGGAAAACATTACCAGTTGAATTAAAGCTTCATTACTGTTTGAAACAAAAATTAAACTCGCTTTATAGTTATTATCTGTGCAGGCTAGGTTCCACGAAATCATATAGGTCCATAAATAGGTGAACTAATTGTATACGAAATTAAAATTGAACGGGCATGGCTCATTCGAGCTTCCAAATTTTGTCTACGTAATTTGGAAGGAAGTATAAGATAGGTTGATTAATACACGAAATATATGATATACCGGCTTCATATGCTCTGAAAATACTTGCCACTTCAATTTTTGGCATAAAAGTGAAACATATCAGACATAGATTAAATACACGGGCGGCGTTCGTTGCAGGAATATTCATATTTTTTTTTTCAAATCGCCATTAACATAAGGAATGTTAAAGTATATATAGTGTTGTTCATATGTCAAACATAATCAGCGCGTAAATAGTATATTGTCGTCAAGATGTACGATGGTGTACGTAAACAAGAACCTGCTCGTGTTACAGAAAAGATAAGATAAATTGTATTTAAAAGTCGGAGGTATAAACATATTACAAACACAATCTATTAAGAGCTATTGACCGACTGTAGAAGTCTTCTTCTATTTACATAACACAGCGCAATTATATTGGTTAATCACACACAAATGATATAAACGCTCTTTATTATTTCCATATCAGGAAAACAGTAACAATTAACGCTCTTTATGTTTGCTATATCCGGATCTAAAATAAAGTAAGGTTCTGTAACGTTTTTTGCTTTTGTTTACATAACAAAGTTAAACATTTGACAATAACATACTGTTTATGCCATATTTCTGATTGGTATAAGTACAAAGTCTGTCTATATTTTGCTATTCTTTCTGTTTATGGCGGTTTTTGACGGAGCTGAATATTTTACTAGCATACCCACACCAACGCCGCCCGTATCTTTAACACGGAACACTCTCTTCTGTGCCATGCCGTTCATATGGCTGTTGTTTCTTTGTGAAAACAAACAACGATGAAACAAACACCGTGTTCAAAGTTGTTTGACATTGTGTTATGACTTCAATGCATCTTTCTGGGAAATATAATGTCCGTAGAAAAGTAGTCCAAGTAATTCTCGACCTATTTCGATACCGGGGGAAAATCAAAAGCGAATATAATTAGGTACATTTGGAGGGCAATCGCCATGTAGCTTTAAACAGAAAGACAAGTTTGGAAAATAATCAGCATGCAACACCAAAGAGCGTTCCTTGTAATCTATTCCGGATATGGTAAAATAAAGAGTCGTATGTCCCATATATGTGCAAACAATTGAAGACAGGTGGACATTTCCTATCATAATAGCAAGTATTGTCCGAATAAAATACATCCTGCATGTCTGTGTTCCAGCATTTAACTGTAACGTCCGTTTAAGTCGATTCAATGGAGTGAAAGCTTTGATCTGGAAATTGATAAAATGCACATCGAAGATAATTCATGGGCCAAGATTAGATTACATGCTTAGAGCATTAACTTTAAGTTGGGTGGTTCAAATCTCTACACTAAATATCGCAATGCAAATATAATTATATTTTAATTGTCATACATACTGAAACATTCCGAACACTGAATATCACAATGGTGAGACAAGAATTAGAATACTATAACTTAATTTCTAACCACATAATGATGCAGCAAAGCATTGCACTCGAACGTATCCAATGGCAACATATCCGCGTGAAAATAAGTTCATATGGGACTTAACACTTTACCCAACAAAACGGCCAAAAACGCCCAAATAAAGCTTCAACAGCCTAAAATATCTTCGGTCTGTCTCAATAGCACCATACAAATATGGATATCATTGGAACCGGTTCATTGACCACATTGTGATGGTTACAGTTATGCCCTATGCCAATGCATTCTCTTATATATGCGAGTCGACCATAGGTCGCCTCGCATATATAAGGGAATACATTGGCCTAAAAAAAATATTTGTTTAACACTTTTTACCATTTTTTCTTACATTCTTTAACAATTTTATAATTTTTTCTTACATTTTTTATAATATTTTTCTACATTCTTTGACAATTTTATCATTTTTAATATGTGTTAAGCCAATGCATTCTCTTATATATGCGAGGCGACCTATGGTCGACTCGCATATATAAGAGAATGCATTGACACAGGGCCGTTCTGTTGGGTAAAGGGTTAAATATTCACATAGGTTCACAGCCTGCTTTGATTTGAAAATAGCTTATACCCGTTCCTCTGTTGAATGGCGCAGGCCGCTGTGAAAACACATTATAAAGAGCGGAAATCTGGTAAGTCATGTCGATGAAAAATATGTTGATTAAATAATGCCAATATATGGTCTTATTTCGTATGGAACTAGTCCCATGTTGGATATTTAAAAAAACAGCGTTTAAGGTTCACATAGAGCGTAATTCTGATTGAAATAATGCCAATATGGGCTTATTTTGGGTTATTTAATGGGTACTGTACACTAAATCCGGCCGTTTGTGGGACCATCTCCTTTTATTCTCAACAAAATACATGTAAAAAAAAAATCCGGTCATGGAGACAAGCTGTCCACTGTGTGACCATCGATGTGTTTAATTAGCTTCAACAAAACATGACCTTTAAAGACATATTATGCACTTGTTCGGGTGCGTGAAACTCGTAAATTAGTATTCATGCGCTCTGATAACTGGAGGAACGTAACATTCTATTAACATGACTGAAAAATTAAAGTAAATCGACCGTACCACTCCATTGAATACACCGTCAGTACTACGCTCAGTTGTAAATATTTACTACTTGATTCGGGACGCATCTATCGGCGATAAACTAACGAAAACGATGTCGCCATCGAGAGTCACTGCATTTAATTCAAACAATGCTTTGACAGATAACAACTGATTTTGAGACATTGAAAATATATTTTTGTTTTTATTTATAAAACATTTCAGAAAATTTCATGAAAACCATGAAGAAAACTTTAGGGTATAAGGCGGTTTAAAATAGAGTACTTTGGCCTAACCCCCAGTATAATAGAATAATAATTGATTGCACGGTATTAGACTGACTAAGGTAATGGCTTCGTCGAAAACTTTAGGACTATTATTGTATTTTTTGCTTGAATGTGGGTAAGCATTCCATTCGTATACATGAATGGACTGCAAAATCCTATTTAACGTTTAACCGTCACCTCTTTGTCAAATTGAAAGGATCCCAGAAGTCTTTCCTGGAGGCGTGAAATCCTGGAGGGTGGAGATCGTAGTTGAATAAGGCGAAATCCGGAAGAAAAATACGTTGGAATTCAATCATGTCTGATGTGTCAACCTTCTTATAAGCCGCTAATAATGCTTCCTGCTTCGTGGTTTCTTTGTCTATTTCAGTCATAGGATGCCGCGTCAATTCTTTCCGTATCACATCTATCGCGACACTTTTTGTGATAGTTTTTATTGTTCTCCAATGCTTTGGGAATTTCGCATTTTTACTCAGAACTCCTCTAATCTGAAGAACTCTCCATGCCCGGTCCAACGCTTCGGGTAATGAAAGACAACTCTGTTTTCTCGTCAAAGACTCCAGTGCTCTTTGGATCGTCAGACTAATCGCTTCGACGTCATTCTTCTCATTCATTGTCGTTAATTTTAAACTAGAAGCGAACCCCAAGTCTGTGAATATATTTATCACGTCAGTTTTGAAGTCTTCCATTTTTCCAATATAGTCGTACGGAATACTACAAGGACGACAGCTGTCATACATAGGTAACCAGTGTGGATTTCGGCCTACATTTTTCTTCTCCGTTGAAAGAACATACTTGAGGAATTCTGAAAACGTCACATCGTGTCCACATTTCAAAGAAATATTACTTGCATTTTGCCGCGTGGATTTGATGATCCTCTTCCCCACAGAATTCCAAAATACGAAATTAATAGTAAAAAGCTTATCAACATAACCTGAAAGCATCCGGCCTAGTGGATTTCGCGCGAACATGATTTTCTTCGATTTGAGCAATAACTGTTGCGCTTTGTCGAACGAGAAGTCGTTCAGCGTTTTGAACCCAATCAAATGAGCTTGGTTACCACTGATTTTAAATGGATCGTTTGTTTTCCTGTGACCAGATGTGATATGTAGAACTTGCTTGAGAAACGTTGATCCAACTTTGGGAATTTCGCACAACATGATGTTATTTTTAGTGTCTGTTACGAAGTGATTACGAAACGATTTTTCGTCTAATGTTCCTGTATAGTTTGACAAGTGATGCGCGCATGCGTAGTCGATACTTCTTATTCGCTGTTTCTGTGATTTCCGCCATTCTAGTAGTGGATCGTCTGTTTTATTCTGAATCATTTTATGAAATGGAATAGGTACATCATCCGATTTATTTGAGAATGGTTCAGAATGACTGTTCGGCTCTCTTCTTGGCTTCCTCTGCAACGAAATATGATGCATAGTTACATGTATAATAAAGTATATGTTCTCCTTTTGTTCTAGATAATACCCACCGCGAAGGCCAACCGTGCCTTTAATATGATTATATACGCTAGCGTAATTAACGAAACAAAGCTAAATCAATCGGATGAAGGTATCTGTAGTTTTTTTTAAACGAACTCTTATCAGTTATATTCCTACCAAATAAGATTAACATTTATAATCCTTATTTCTTGGGGTGGTTATTATTAATTACACTCCGCACCAAAGGGTTCGTCGAAAGAATGGACCCTAATCGTAATTTCGTGTATAAGTTAGGTATCCTGTTAAAATAGTCACACCCATTAAAACTGCCATAAACAGATATAATATTAAAATATAGACATATATTGTTCTTATACCAATCATAAATATCGCGTAAATAGTATGTTATTGTCAGTTCTTACGCTGTGTTATGTAAACAAAAGCCAGGTTGTGTAACATTTTTGGCTTTTGTTTACATAACAAAGCATACCAACTTTACGGTAACATACTATTTTACTCCAGATTTATGATTTGTATAAGAACAGGGACTGTCTATATTTTAATATTCTTTCTGCTTATGGCGGTTTTAACGGATGTGACTATTTAGCAGTGATACCACCCCGATGGCCTTAAAACATACGTTCATCGGATCCCAGAAGTACCATAAAGCAATGCAAATCGCAATATATGAGACTTTTCGGAATAGTTAGTTAGTTTCTTGTGGTTTCATGTCACGTTCAACTGCTATATGGCCATATCCTGCCACAAGGGGATACCTAATTCAGACTATGGCGTTCATTTATTTCTCCAACTTAGTCTGATAATTTGCCGTCAATACGCTGTGGCGGAAGACGGCTGTAGGTGTGGTGTGTCTTTTTACCGGATTCCGGATTTCGACCCGGATTTAGGTGTCTTTTTACCGGATTTCGACCCGGATTCGGGTATGAAACTGGTTAGGAGATGAGATTAAACAAATATAGGGCTGTCGTGCTCATTCAACCCGATTAATCGTATTTAAAGGTACATATCGTGCCCGGATCAGCATACTTCTTATTTTCTCATATAGACACGGCAGTTGGATTGATTTTACGTGATCATGATGGCCTTTAAGAGAACACACCATGTCCGGATCCGAATTAATTATCTCGTAATTATTGATCATATTTAAAGGTAGATATCATGTCCGGATCCGGTTTTTTTCTCTCTCTTTTTTTCCATATAAATTATCGTCTTTTTGATATATTAAATGTCACGTGGAACAAAGTTATAAGTTGATTTTGAGACGTTAAACTAGGCTATTGGATTGATTTCCACTGTATAAACTGTAGCTGGCTGCAACGGGATGAATATGCTAGCAGTGTTTTTATAACGATTCGGGTGGCCAGACTATATAATCGCTGAATAAACAGTAGCGGGCTGCAACGGGATGAATATGCTATCCGTGTTTTTATAACGAATCGGGCGTCGTGACATAAAACGCTTAATACAAGACGTACATATATCTCACTTAAACCGGCTTAAATATCGAATTTACAATAGTAATACTACTAGTATCACAAATATAATCGTTTATAATCGAACTAAAACGATAAACCATTTAAACGCAACCTTTGCCATGTTTTCGCGGGTCTGAAATGTCTTTTAATGTGTTAAACATGGGTTATAATAAACATAAAATTGAGATCAGGGTTCGGGTCGAAATTAGAAAAAGACACATAAAATCCGGATCCAGATCCGGGCATAAAGTTTGTCTGTAAATGGGCTCATTCTCGCGTGAAATCAATCCAAGCGCCATCGCCGCCATGTTCACCGTTTCCAAATAAACTGAGTTCCGCGTGGCTCAGCTGCCATTTAATGTATTAAATACTTGACTATTTATATGAAATAGAAAAGAACTATTCGTATCCGAATCCGGGAATGATCTGATCTAAACATCAACATCTCTAACCTAGTTCCACGCGACTCAGTTTACATTTATTGTATTAAATAAGCATTACTTTATAAGAAGAAAAATCCGGATCCGGGCTTAATCTGTACCTTTAAATATTATCAGTAAATACGTGGAAATTAATTCGGTTCCGCACATGGTGTGTACCTTTAAATGCGATAATCATTCCGTGAAATCAATCCAAAACAGCCTAGTATAACGTCTCAAAATCAACTTATAACTTTGTTCCACGTGACATTTAATATATCAAAAAGACGATAATTTATATGGGAAAAAAAGAGAGAGAAAAAAACCGGATGATATCTACCTTTAAATATGATCAATAATTACGCGATAATTAATTCGGATCCGGACATGGTGTGTTCCCTTAAATGCCATCATGATCACGTAAAATCAATCCAACCGCCGTGTCTATATGAAAAAATAAGAAGTATGCTGATCCGGGCACGATATGTATCTTTAAATACGATTAATCGGGTTGAATGAGCACGACAGCCCTATATTGGTTTAATCGTGTCAGAAACGGCTTTTAATGGGTTAAATGTGTGATAAAACAAGCATGAAATTCATACCCGAATCCGGGTCGAAATCCGGTAAAAAGACACCTAAATCCGGGTCGAAATCCGGGATCCGGAATCCGGTAAAAAGACACACCCCTGTAGGTGCCACCAGGAGGAGAGAAATTGCGACTGGACTTTCCTGATAGGTATTCGCTTCGGGCATTAGAACATTGGAGGTGATTAGCGAGTAGATTGTGCCACAATCTCTACTTTGGCTAACGCCCGTAGAGATCATATTCCACCGGTACATAACCTGGGAAATTTTTGCTGTTCTGACCAGGTCTGACAGGGAACTTCATAACATTAAACAAACAAGGCAGGGAATATATTTCTTTGTTCATATTTGTTCTTCGACAGTCCACGTCAATGTATGAGGTGGTTCTAGCTAGAAATTGCATGCATTTTAGTGACTTTAGTGAGAAATTCCATTATTGCAAGTGGGGCAAAGCAACATCGCCCGCAAAGTCCCTTAAATCATGTAATCTCGAGCTGGGACCTTCACCTACTGATGACTAAACTATTAAGCAGCAGGTATTAACAAAGAAATATATTCCCCGCGTTATTTTTCGACTTCATAAGTTTCCCTGTCAAAACTTCAAAAAGTTACAAAGTTGTGAACTGCTGGGATAAGCTATCTGCGGGCATTAGCTAGAGTTAAAATTCATGGCATGATCTAATCAACTAGCTGATCGGTAATGAGATACCACATCCTATTTACCATATTGTTTTATCCCAACATTTTCCGAAAATATTTAAATTCACAAAACAATTCATATGAATTTACATATTATGTTTAGAGATATCTATCAATCTGTTTTATGTTGTGGATGTATGTCCTATAAGTCTAGTAAAGAGAAGTAGCGTTTATTTCAGATAAGATATATTTTATCCTAAAAAATTATTATTTTTAGGAGAAAAAATTCATAGATTTAAAATTTTCGTCCACACATATCATGCGATACCCTATGAACAAATACGACTAGGACTATGCATTTGATTTCAAAAACTAACACATGGACCATGCTATAACTCGAACTAAGTATCAATTTTCAAGTCTCAACCGTTTAGTGGAGATATTAAATGATCTTTCACCTACCCAAACATTCCTGATTTTTCGAGTGTTTCCAAAAAATTATCAAAAACGTATCTTTCCGAAATATTTGTCCTTCTATGTATGTTTTAATCGATGAGTGTTTGTCATTAGCAATATCTGAGTAGAAAGAATGCAGACATATTCTAAATGCTAACTTATGACACATATATGTCTAGTATAGTGTAGAAATGTTAATGTAATCCAGTACAATGACAAATGATGACAGTAACTAGTTCAAGTCACACCCATGCATAATATGTTACTGTGTACTGTGTTGTATTTAGGTACGGAAAAGCTTTTCGCGAAGAAATCGTATTCACAATACTCGCCGTGTAACATCACGTGGGTGACTATATTTTGGGGTTTAGAGCTTGGACAGGGAAAATTGTATAAAAATAAAGAAAATATCTATGTTTTGAAGCGAAGCATTGTGTGCGTCTTAAAGTTATCACCATCTGTCCATGATGTACATGTAGATTGACATGTGAATGAACTCACCTGAATATCTGTATCGCCCACACGTATATCACAGTCGTATATCACTGCAATAGAACGATATAAATCGGTCAGAGAATGTTTGGATGTCAAATGACATTTGTTTAACCCTGTCTATACAAAAGCACTATTAATGAGTAGTTATCGCATGGGAAACGTTCAAATAATAAGTTCAACAAATGTCGTTTATTGAACTTATTATCTTAACATTTCCCACCAATGCATATGACTAATTCTTCTCTTGTGTCATCTGATTTTCTGTATGTCGTCTGCTGTTATTACCTGAACACCCCTATACATATATATAATAGACAGTTCCAATGTATATATTTATAACTAAATGGGATAATCCATTTAGTATAGAAAGGATTAAATGAACTATTATCTTCAAATCTGTATTGATCTCCAGTGGCTCTCGGGTTTGTCACGTACATGTTATTACTCGTTTTGGTGATCACACGTACATGTTATTACTCGTTTTGGTGATCACACGTACATGTTATTACTCGTGTTGTTGTTCATAATCTAGCACAGTATATTCCTCTTCTATTGCTTGCATGTGTGTTAACGCTTCCCAACTCCCTGGAAACTTCATTTCGGCCAATTTGGCCGGTTACTTCATGTGAGTTTTTCATCTGACGTGTGTGTCGGAATAATGATATGGAGGATTTATGTAAATGTTAGCCCAAACTACATTTCCAAGTAACGATGGTTTTGTTGTTTATTTTGAGGAATAATACCGCGTCAGATGAATTCAGCCCAAATATGTTAACAGTTGTCGTGTAAAACATTCGGCAGTAAGTTAGCGTTATTTAGTATTTGTGGATGTCCTTTAACATGGGGAAAATAGACTACTGCGCTTGAACGAGCATGTGAATTGTCGTTTTTAATGTATAGCAACTTTATAATCAATAACAGAGGCATTCTCTGTCAAATAAGGTCGCTCTATTTACGATACCAATTGGGGAACTTTGTAAATTAAATTACGCGTAAACTTAACCTGCTGCAAATAGAAAAGGTGTCGGAATCTGCGTACTCGCCCCATGGGCTAACTCGCCCAATCGGCGCGTGCCAACTCGGAATAAAAGGCCAACTCGGAATAAAAGATGCATACGGGGTGTTATATGGCGTTTGGTCCGTTGTTTCTCAATGAATATTATTGAAATTTGGTGTATATGTCCGGGCTGGGACATGGAATACAACAACGTTTGAATTGTTTTTAAATTTACAAATTTGTTGATTTTATTCATTTTGTTTTCGTTCTGAAACACACTATAAAGTGTATATAATATAATAACGAACACGAGACATACATAATTTATGAACTGTTAACAAAAGATATCAAATTCAATACATGACAAAGATGACTCAGTGGAGTTTATAAAGTGAACATAAAAACATTGAGGTAAGAATCTTTTTAAGGAATTCAACTTTATTTAATGATAATAAACACATAAATTAAAATAACAAACATGAGACATACATGATTTATAAACTGTTAACAACAGATATCAAACTCAATACATGACAAAGATGACTCAGTGAAGTTTATAAAGTGAACATAAAAATATTAAGGTAAAAATCTTTTTAAGCATTACTAAACCGTTTAGCACAGTCCACTTCACTCATCCGATCATCACTAAACTTCATATTTATCTTGATATTGATCTATCAGATGAGAGCTATCAAATATTTTTTTAATTTTATAGGAAAAAATGGTCGCCAGCGGCCATATTGCATTTACGTTATATGTTATCGCGTCATGTCGATATCTAGTATTACTTAGAAATTTCACCTTTCCAGATTCATAATTGCTCCATTGACTGTAACAGATGGAATTATTCCCCTCTTCGGATAGAGTGTCACTGAAACTTTATTTTGTCAGACTGTCTGTATAGTCACTGATTATATATGGCAATAATCTGTAATAAGATGTAGCACTATTTTATTTTATATTTACATGCAGTGCTGTTTTTATACAACAATTCTAATCCCCCCTAGATCATCATGTGATCGACCATACATCGCGCGAGGACCTGGTTGAATTAAGGGGGGGTTTTATGGATAACTTCTGTCCTCAAGCTAGATTATACTTATGACATTTAATGGCATGTTTCTAACATGGAGGGTTAGATATGCGTGAGACACCGCCACTCTTCAATTCACACCAAGTTATCAGCTGTCATATTCGGATATTAGAACCCATAGCCATGATATATGGTTTATTTTGTGTATACTAGTAATATTGTTATTTTCAGTACCTTTATATACCAGTACTGTGTATAACAATGCATATACATTAATCCATGTATACATGTATATTGATTCAACGGATTCAGTGGTTTTGTCCATCAGTCTATCAAATTTGCGGGGAAAACATGGCCACAAGCAGTATACCCTGTTAAATTTCGAATTTGAATCAATTGGCGCACCCTGCAGCCAGCTATTATTGGAGAACTGTTTCTCATGTGGATAGTTTGGGTCACCGCTAGATGTGAGCCATGTTTTGTTCTCAAGCTGTCCTTGTGAAGACATCACTGCCAGCGGTGATCTTTAATTTTACTATTTTTATGGCTAAATAATTTGGTTGATCCTACAGACGACACCCCTTGTCCGATCGTCACCAGAGTCCACAATGATCTTCTGGATAACCAGGGGGAGAGTAATCTAATTTTCCCGAATTTCGTTAAAAAACATTACCACAGGCAGCAATTTGGTATCTTACTGTTTGATCCTCTTTTGCGTGACTGAATTGTTTAGCAACTGTACAGTCATATCCCTCATCTGATAGTCACCACACTTTATATTGATCTTCGGGCTGACAACTAGATGGGAGCTATCGAATGCTTTGAATTTTTTTGGAAAACATTGTCGCCAGCAGTCATCTTCTATTTTGGTTTTTATATACATGTATATCTCTTCATTCGGATAGCCAGTATTACGTATATAGGTACTTCAACTTTCCGCATTCCTGTCATCATTTGAAATATAAAAATTTACCTGATACCATGCACCCTTCAAAATTTGTTTCGTCGTATCTATTTTAATGACCCGTATGGTAATATTGATACAGATATATTTGTCAAACATTTCTTTGTACAATATACAGGTATTTAGTTTGTAACTAAATCTAGAAATATATAATAGTAGCTGGTGGACCCTACTTCGTCCGGGATGTTCCCCTCTGATTTTCGGAGAATTGCGCGATTTAACCTTGAATTGACCATTTTAAAGGTGAACGTCATGTCGGGTCACGATTTGACCCGCCCAAAACACTCCCCGGACAAAAGTCACGACAAAAGTACCCGTCGAAATCCGCCCGGCTTTACCCGATTTGACAATTTTGAATGTCAAGATCAGGTCAGGGTCATAATGTGACCCACCGAAACACTCCTGGGACAAAAGTAACAGTAGGTATTATATTTCGTTGAAATACTTCGTTTTACCAGATTTGACCTTGAATTGATCTTTTTGAATGTCAAAGTCAGGTCGGGATCAAGATTTGACCCGTCCAAATAGTCCAGAAACATGCCTACATCAGCACGTCCGAGAACATGGTCCCACGTGAAATTGGACCCTTCAATATTGATTCCGGGATCGAAGTAGTCCTACACACAAATTTTTAGTCGGATCGGTCAAGGTCCAGAAACATGCCTATGAGCGAGGTCAAGTTGACACGTTAAATACCAAATCCGAGTCGGATCAGTCGAGCAGTGTTAGAGTCTATAACACATACACACATGCATTCATGCATACACACATACATACAGACAGGTGTTCCAAAATGTATAATCGATAGCTACAACAATTCTATGGTAGATATTTCACGGCCGACCTGATGCATGCATCTTAGTTTTCTTGTACAATATGCCACTCTAATAACTTACACCATTTCTAGCTCAAGCGTATCTAGTCGCACAATGCGTAATAAATCGGAGGATTAGAGAGGCTCCTCGGTGGTCTGGGCGGTTATGAAACCAATTATTTGACATTCACAAAGCGCAGATCCTTATCAAAATGATTAAAAGATCACTTGATTTAACCTGAGTCAGATCGGAAAGCGCAGATCCTTATCAAAATGATTACTTGCGTGAGTTTAACCTTAGTCAAATCGGATACAAAATCGCCATCCGGAAGTAGCTGACGGTGACAATTATGAAAACAAGACAGTCAGTGGCCATTGAGTCAGTATTCGTCAAAATCACTTAAAACAAGTAGTTCTAATCAAGGTAATAGCTAGATGGTTGTCCGGTCCGTTGAGCAAGCGTTCACCTTGAAATTTCCACCTGCACACGCTGATCAAACACCAACCATACCCCGTTCCCCTCTCCAAACCAGAACACCAGACCACAGTCCTAAGAATTATATCTACTCTTAGTCGGGATTTTTTTACCCTGTGCCAATGCATTCTCTTATATATGCGAGTCGACCATAGGTCGCCTCGCATATATAAGAGATTGGCCTAACAATTTTTTACAATTTTAATAATTTGTTCTTGTATTCTTTAACAATTTTATGATTTCACCCATACAGAGCCCCAGACAAACATGAGCAGACGACACTCTTCTATATGCTTCTATATATGTGTGGGGCTCCCTGCAGGGTAATGGATGTTTTTTATTTTATGTCCTAAAAAATGTAAGAAACATTTATTAAAAAAAATGATAAAAAATTTCTAGGCCAATGCATTCTCTTATATATGCGAGGCGACCTATGGTCGACTCGCATATATAAGAGAATACATCGGCAGAGGGTAAAAAAAATCCCGACTGGATTCTTTTTGTGGAATTTCCTTTTACGTTGGAATTTTACAACTGGTACTTCAAGCTTTATAACCTTGGAAATTTGCAACCTGACACCCCCCCCCCCCATACAGTTAGGCGTTTTCCAAATGTGACCAGTTCGGTCCAATATGTTAACTGAATGTAAGAAAGTATGCGACTGGTCTAAACACAACAAATGTTCCATTGAAAACTCGATGGAAAATCAAACTTTAAGAACAATTATAGACTACTATTTGATGTCGAAATCAAATTTACAACTTATGTTGTATCGGGCATGAAATTTCCAAATGTTTATCATTTGTTTTTATATAAGTAGGGGGGTCAAAATACAAATCACTACACCCTCCCCATTGCCCCTATTGCACCAGCACCCGTCACCGCCAGCCTTTCAAAGAGATCCATATAATAAAGTATAATATTACATATCACATCTCACTTCTAAAGAAAATATACGTGTTTAACAATCTACACCACTTAGAACAACTATGACAATTCATCTCATATTTAAATTTAAATTAATTACCCAAACACAACAATTAAAATATACACGAGAATCAAGTTCATAAATGTGACCCGCCATATCAAATCCAGTCGGAAGTCGGGATTTGTTTTACCCTGTGCCAATGCATTCTCTTATATATGCGAGTCGACCATAGGTCGCCTCGCATATATAAGATAATGCATTGGCCTAACAAAAAATTTTCATTTTTTTTAAATAAATGTTTCTTACAATTTTTAGGACATAAAATAAAAAAACATCCATTACCCGGCAGGGAACCCCACGCATATATAGAAGCATATAGAAGAGTTTCGTCTGCTCGTTTGTCTGGGGCTCTGTGTGGGTGAAATTATAAAATTGTTAAAGAATACAAGAACAAATTATTAAAATTGTAAAAAAATTGTTAGGCCAATGCATTCTCTTATATATGCGAGGCGACCTATGGTCTACTCGCATATATAAGAGAATGCATTGGCACAGGGTAAACAAAATCCCGACTTACGACTGGATTTGATATGGCGGGTCACATATTTGCATGGATTGAGGCCTATAAAGAGGATATTCTGTGGAATTTATACATGCACAGTATCTGACTATAAATATTGTATATATTTGCGAATGTCTGCCCGATATAGATATTAACGAGGGACAATCTGTATGGGTCCAAATGGGTCCAATATGGGTAACATTATACGAGGAAGATAACGGTGGGCGGTTAAACATTTCTAAAATGACGCTGACGGAGTAAGGGATGGAAAAGGGGAGACACAAAAATCGATGGAAATATTTTTGCCGCAGATTTCCACCAAACTTACATAGTTATCTAAATGATATGGACAATCTTATGGTGTGATTTAAAGTTAACTACTGGCGTCGGTCGGAGTCAGGGATGGGGGTTGGAAGAGGGTCGCCAAAATTAATAAAAACTTATTTTTGTCGCCGATTTCTACCAAATTTATATCTAGTTTAATCGTTTGATACAAAGATACCTATTTTAGGCGCCATCCATGTCAGGAAAGGGGGTCCGAGTATGGGTACATACAATGATAACACATTTTGATCGCGGATTTCCTACACACTTATATATATAAATTTCTGTGATATAAGAGACCCAATTGTTTGATGCTTTAGTGAATCCTGGATAACTCAATAATTCAACTTTGCACAAATGTACAATTTTATCTCGAATTAACTGCCGTGACAGAAGATAAAGTGACCAATGGTCTTTTTTGCAGATCTTTTGGCACTTTTGGTCCGCAGAGTTATATCGGAGTTATGACCCTTGCCGATTATTTTGGTTCCGGATGATATATTTTTGTTATAGTTATCCGATGTTTTCAAATTTGGTATATGGAATACTCATTCGCATGAAAATACATGTTAAGTTCGAACTTTAGTGCGGTCCGCCCATTCCTACCGGAGTTAGGTCCAATGAATTTTGTGAGATCATGCGACCTGAAATGTGTAGTTACCGGTGTTATGACCCTTGGTTACTTATAATTCCCCGATTATTTTGGTTTCCGGATTATAACTTCAAAGACTTAGAACTTACTTATTATTCTTGTACCTAATCAAAGAGAACTAGGCTTGGTTGTCTGATAAACAAATCCAAATACAAATTCGTATACACATACGGAACAAGTAGAGACAATTGTATAAATGTTGGCCAAGTATCAACAATGTGTCTATTGAACAGCCTCTATAAGATATCTCCACACAACTTTAAAAGATAACATCAATTTCCTCAGTAGTTCTGAACATGAATAGATATAATTTAAACATTATTACATGAAGCACAATTCCGTGGAGTTGGTATGTAAATGGTATTTAAGAACGCACAATGTCAAAATTTGGTCCAATGATTTTTCACAGAGCTTTGCTGATTGTTCAACTTATACAATAATTCGCAGTTAACAAGTATCAACAATGTGTCTACTGAACAGCCTCCATCAGATATCTGAACACCACTTTGAAAAATAACGCCAATTTGCTCAGTAGTTCGCAAAGTGAATAGAAATGATTTCTCGTAAATATGTTCAAGTATGAACACAGCCAGGAGGTCGATGGCTTACACACACTCGAGCCAAAACGCCCGCTATTAAGAAGTCTGAACAAGGAAGTGCATAATACTAAAGCAAAATAATTGTTGCTTGATTTCTTGAAGCGACATTCAAATTGACGTACGTGATACTTGTGAAAATGGGAGAGTCACTCGTTTCTATTTCCAAACGATTTCGTTAAACAACTGTTACTCAGACTCAAAGCACTCTTGTGTCGAAGTGCTCCAATCCTAATCATCACGCCGGTGGTTGCACTTTCTTTGAATCATAGCACATATTTCCTATACAATGGAGATAATAGCTCGGTAAGTTTTGTGCCCATCTCCTCATCCCTGCCGGGGACGACGCCACAATGTAAAATATGTATCCCTAAACCACAGCATGATACTCTTACCTATACCATGGAGATGACCACACATAAGTTTGGTAGAAACCGCCAACAATAAAAGTGTTCATTAACTCTGAGGCAATTTTTCCCACCGTCCCTGATTCGAGCGGTGCGCCATTTATGTATCTGTAAACGAAGTATTAAAATTCTATATACTAGAGACCTTTCGCAAAATCACGAATACGATTACGGATATGGAAATATCACGCCAGTATACGGCCAAAATTTGATTTTTACGCACGGGGGTTCTTATGTGAGACGTAATATACCCCACTCAGTTAATTATGTGCAGATGTGTCAATAATTAGCTTAGGGACGCTCTAACATTCTCCGTTCATACAGAATATGTTGTTGTTGTAACTGGGATATGGAAGCCTAAACATATCTGTAATCAATGAAACCGCATCTCTGGACACCCCTGTCAGTACACGATTTATATCGGATCACATTAAGATCAATTAGAAAATTGTAAAGTCGTTATCAAAAATATGTAATTTTTCGACCAAAACGTGTTTGGGGGAGGGGTAGCTAAAATCAAGTATCTCGCAAACTGTTCAAACTTTCTGTTAACTTCTTTATCCGTATGCTTGCTAGATAACTACTACACCATATTGATTAAATATGTTGGCGTTATTACAATATACGTTTAAATGATAATGTTTGAAACAAATATTTCCGTGAAAAAGAGAGATTTTTCAGCAGAAAATAAATGATTCGGCTCCAAATGGCAGGAAAATCCAAATTTATTAACACTTTTCCTATAAAGTAGAGGTATGGTTTGATGTGGCAATATTAACACAAACAATCTTAGCAAATAAGTTAGAACTTCCCCACACCGTTCGTTTGACCAAAATCGTTAATTTCTGGAAAAAGTGACTGGTGGGTATCTTTTCCGATAATTTTCACTATCAAATTTCGTGAACAATATATGTTTCAACTTGTTCTACCGTGGGTAGTGGTACCCGATCACTTTTGGCGTTAGGTCGCTGCGCTATTTAGTCTCAGTATATTATAATATTACTCGACATAAGCCAGGGGCCCGTGTGTGTGCTTAGGGGTGACGCCCATTGGGAGGGGGCCAAGACACAAGCCCTTGTGGTTCATAGTTTGGGTTAATAAATATTAGTTTCAACATTATTATGAATATAAATAAAGTTAATTTATTTCATCAATTATAACAGCATTATATGCATGCATGTGTGTATTCATGTTTCCGAGTTTGCTGAATAAACTAATTTGTCCGAAATTTTGAAAGTTATTTAGAGTTCACGTGTTTTCACGAAAATAATAGGAAAAATAGGAAAAATGCAACAGAACAGTTCTTATTCCAAGGTGTATAAATAAGAGAGGAAGAGAGAATGTATTCATTAATATATATGTTTTTGAAGCACATATGCCATGTAACAATTAAATTGTGAACAATATACAAAGTTTGGTATATTTGGCATAAAAATAAAATGATTAAAGTTAGAATTTGGTCTCGTTGCTATGGTAATTTTAATTGCATAGCAACTGTTGTTATGGACAACCCATTTGACAACCTGATCAACGTGAGAGGAATGGGGAGGGAACCTCTAATGTGGACACAAAGTTTCTGGCGGTCTTTGCCCTTTCTCTCGAAAATGTTATAAAAAATGTTTTTGAGTCCAATTTATGCAAATTTGGCATATATAATTTGAACTTGACCTTTGACCTTGACTGAGGTAATTAGAAAATTGCCAACAATGATTTTATTTATCGGGGTATCCCATAGCACATTATTAATATTGTTGGCGTATGGTACTAAAAATGTTTAGCAAAAATTGTTCTAGCCACCTTTTCTCGGACCTGCCTCCTGACTATAACAACATAGAGGGTTGGAAGCAACGTTTTATTGTTCTCAGAATCAAATTATTCATTTTCAAAAACGTCACTCTTCAAATAAAGCCAAATTATTCGGACGACGGGTGGTCTAGCGGCGTTTTATTTGGTCGTATTATTAACATACTAAATGTCCAAGCTTGAAATGCATTCTCCTATCAATCAGAATCAGAATGGTTTATTGGCAGAAGCATACAGTTTGAATCAGTAGCATTACATAATGGCGATTTTAAACATGGTGCATAATAAGTAAGGTGGGCATGTATATTGTGTTGTACATCAAAATATATGTAAATTTCAATGTTTTCCAAAGTATATGTTGCATAGAATATTGCAAAGAATATATCAATATAGTCATAGTTTTCGGTCTGCTGGGTGTTCTTCCTGAATCAGGGTTAATGCTAGAACCTGTAAAGCTGTAACCTCGCTGTATTAACAAATATGGTTAACCTTTCCAATGGTGGCGATGCTATGATACCAGTGTTATCTATATGACAAACTAGCTGAAACAGTTTCAAACAGGCCCCCGAAGGAAGCCATTATTCCGCGTCATATGGATCTGCGGCCCCTGAACAAAAACATTGACATGAATTCACATGTTACGAAGAGGGGTATAATTTAAACAAGGTGCGTGATAGCTAAGTGCAATATTATACATATATACAGTGCAAATAGGTTCATATTGGACCTAAATATTTTGATTCTGGAATAAGTGGATAGTTATTCCGTTGGATGGCGCGGGCCAAAGTGACAGTACATATATAAAGAGCGTACATATGGTGCTGAAATAGGTCCACATTGAGATTATTTCATTTTTTTTATTTATTTAATTACATTTTTTTAAATAAAAATTTCTCCGACGTGTGGCGTTTTCAACATTGCTAGCAAGGAGCTGTTGAGCTATTCGGATTTGATGGTTATTAATAAATATTTTTAAAACTATTTCGCTATTTGCTTGTATTTATTCTCCAAAATCAATTGGATGGCTTAAACAATGACGTTTCGTACCATGGTCGTTTCAAAAGTACCCTTCGCACCACACCTTTCGTTGTTTCGCAATTTCTCGCCATATGTTTCGTTGTCTCCCACAAATGTTCATTGGTCATGCGTTCCATGTAAACAAAGTTCACAACTTAATGAAAAAGAAATGTCCGACAGCATCCCCTTAGAAGAAAATATCTTACTGATGGCCATATATATCGGTCCAAACATTTGATCGAAACCAGGAAAACAAAATATGTGATGGTTAGTCTAAAAACAACAAATCCCCCACAATATATGGTTTGGAAAATCCAAGTGAACAATTTCAACCAATTTTAATGTGGAATCTACAACTGATATTTTATCAGCCATGAAATTTCCAACGATTGAAAATTTTGACCATAAAGTACATGTGGTTAAGGAAATCATTGGATAAAATTTGTCACCATGAAATTTCAACTTAAAATCTGACGAAAATCAGAATAATTATTCTTAGTTTAAGGTATGAAAGGGTCCCCTGTATAAAAAGGAACTTAACACCAAAATAAGTTGTAACCACACTGGAACGGGAACATAAAATTTGTTTTATTATGTACATGTGTATATACTATGTATGTATATATTATATAATAATGATTTTGTTTTAAGTTGCCGGACCCATGTGGTTGTAACTAGCATGCATTCATAGATATTTGAATTAGATCTGACTTGAAACTTGTGCCTCCTAACTATATATGTATGGCTTGACAGAACTGTTACGAACGATTTCAAAATTAGAAAATCAGTGCTCTCTCTCAAGTATTATTTGAGTAATAATCTCGGTTTTCGTAATTACAGCTTAAAGATGGTTTATCTAATCCTTTGACAAGTTGTATATATACATGTAGTTACCTGGGTATAAATTAATAAATATGAATCAAAGATCCCTTTCCAGAAAAGCTTATTTAAATTAATATTGAGTTTATGTCATATTTCCTGGTATAAAACATATTATGAATTTGTGACATTTGTTGCATCTGGCAGAAACGTTCGTTAGCAAACGGAAAAACTCTATCTGAGATCGCCAGAACGTATCATGACTATCTGTTCTAAAATTAGTAACGAAAACATGTCCCAATTGTCGCTTATAATATTTAATTGGTAAATAAAAATAAACATTAAACATGATTGGCTGTCAATATTTGAACCCATTTTCAAACTTGTGCTCTTCCCAACTCTCGGTGCAAGGTTTTCCTTTTAAGGATGTCCCATTAGCCGAGGTGGTCACCTCGTGAATAAGATCATCCCGCGCATGGCTAGATGAGGTTGGCGCGGGTTCTAACCCCTCACATGTGCAAAATATGGAATGTACTCTGTCATTTGCATGGTACGTTTCGCGTTCCATCGGCAACTAATTAAATCGCTGTATTACTTGACTTGAAACGTATTTTATTTGCATATAATACAAAAGGGATCGGGGCACAAGTTTTTTCAACTTATTAAGCTCCTCTCCCGATAAACAATTAAAGATACAAAATGTTTACAAGATGACAGCTGAACATATTTACATGCATGATTTGTAATTTGTGTGTAGTGCCGTCCAGAGCATATTGCTATATGCGTTATGGTTGATTTGGTAGCTATAACATTTGGTGGAGTTTGTGTGATTCTTTGTTTGTTTTAACTAAATGTCGGAGCAGGGTTTTGTGCAAAGGGGTATTTTCTTCATATATGTCAGTGAAGTGTTAGTCAGCTACTCTGGAAGGTACTACATACGATAGATCAATAATAGAGCACAGGTAATTTGAGTGGGGCAGTAGGTCACGTGTTATATACATTCCACGGAGCACAGGTAATTGAGTGGGGGAGTAGGTCACGTGATATATACATTTCACGGAGCACAGGTAATTGAGTGGGGGAGTAGGTCACGTGTTATATACATTTCACGGACTTCGTTTGGAATAAACCATAGCTGATTTACTTCTGTGTGATACTTCGCCGCCTCGTGCAACGAAAATTATAGTCAGTTATGTTGGACGGGCGAAGTTAGATGTTATCAGAGAGAGAGAGAGATGTGTATTCCTCCAAATGTGGAGACAATATGCTACAATATAAACATACACCAATAAACCGTTGGCATATATACACAATACAAGTACCCTTTAAAAGGCTCATTTGAAGTCATTAGTTTTACTCAAGTAATCCCGTCCACCAAACGATGTCCGTGCGGACATGATTTAATTCATCAAGTATGAATTAAGACACCAGGGGTGCTATTCACCGGCTGGGTTTATAATATAGTCCAGGTAGTTTTACGAGGCGATGCTCAATGCGAAGCTATCGGTGGACATATTAGTCTGGTCGTTTAAGCATTGGACCTAGAAAAAATTATTAACAAGCTGTTTTTGGTGTAATTTTGTCGGGCAGAATCTGAGGAATAACATATCCAAAATCCGCTAAAATCCGCTTTGGGGAAAATTCTCTATTCAAGATGGCGCCCAATATTATTGTTAATATCTGAAATTGTTGAATTTCTGCGGTAGATGCAACAATTAATGCCAAATTCGCAATAAATTTAAATATTGACAAACAATGTTTAGCCGTAAACCATATTTGTAGAATGTCTTTCCCAAAACGGACGCCAAAATGGAGAAAAGTGAATGAAATTTACACTTTGTGAAACATGTAATTGCTAGTCCTATAAGAAAGAACAAACGCTCGAATTATTTGAGGATATTCATTGCAGAGTATAAGAGAAACGTTTGATCAGAGATGTAAGAATTATCCCTTATGAATCTCACGAGAGAGCAATCGAAAGCAGGGTCTCATGCAACGGTTAAATCTGGACTTATGGGCACACATAAACGGAACAATAACGCAGTTTTATATGTACTTTTTATGTTGAATCGTGTAATTATATGTGTAATTAAACAGTAAAATGCGATTTGATATGGATGTATTGATTCTGTGATGTTTTCTAGAAGCAGAAATATATGTCGTCAGAGTAGTCTCGTGAATGTGACCGATCATCATTTATTTTGATATCTACAAAATTAACCCTTTCAAAACGCACTGCTATGGAACAATATAAGATATATGCATACAGTTTTGGGTAAAATGTGAAGATTCCATTGTCTCTATCTCAAAATAGTAATCATAGTTGCCTCCAATCAGGTGACAAAACACGAATATTTCGCTTTTATCACAAGAATGCATGGTGGTATATTATGAACACAATTTATCAAAAACACAGAGGAGTACAAAGCCTATCTTCAATAAATTCTAAACTTGACCAATATAGTTTACATATTCTGTGGCTGAGACTGTGTTTATATCTGGAAATTATATTTCGTTATATTCACCGAAGCCACATATATGCGAAAATTACTACGATTTCTGCAACCGCATCACCGCGTTTGCCCCTTATCCCTAAAGTTACATATAGTTGCTGTACACAAAACCACAAATAGCAACATTTAGCGAATGTTCAACGCTGAAATAACAGCTTTAAACGATGAACCCTTGCTATTTAGCACAATTACGTGGGTGGTACTGGTAAGATATTTTAAAACAAAACGATACTGAAAATTAATATTGTGCATTGTGTGGTAGTATATCCCAGTTGTAAAGTGGGGACTGAAGTAATTTGAACAAAATGTTCCAATAATAAACCGGTTTGGTAGCCACGTGAAAATTAGTCTTAAATAATCTGTAAGATGTACCATCTCTTTGATCTCGTGAGATGTGGCGCTAATCTATTGAAGATATTGATGTTTCTTTGCAGTGTGATAAGCATTGGGACATATGTGTATGGCATATTATCACGGAGAGTGCAGCAAATTCCATAAATCTAACTAGTCTTTATACCACAATGGTGTGCACTTCGGTGTATGTGTTACATTCAATAATTAATCACAATGTCCAATGAAACTACCATACACTGCACGGCGAAACATTACTTTGTGTGTTGCATGACCAAAATTATTATATTTTGTCCGGACAGTTGGATGTTGGATAAGCTAAAAAACAGAAATTTAACCATTGGGTTTGACTTGCGTTGAAATGACCAATACATCATTCAGATGGATATTTTAATGATCTGTGTACCTTTAAAGATACTAAACAACATGAATGTACATTAATAATACGTATGTTCACTCCTATATGGTTATCCAATATGTTGCTTTCGTCGTGGTATGTTTTGGAGTTGCGGCCATTTTGACAGCCATTTTATGGCCGCGAATGTATTATTTTCTGTCCGTGTCACTCCATTCGCTCCGTTGCTCCAATTTCACACATAGTTGTACAACTACGTAATCCCTATGCCATAACATATCGTATACTTACCTTATTAATTTACGTTAGAACCCACCCCTATTCAGGGCGCTGTAGAACATTTTGGATATGTTATACATGAAGATCTCCTCTGTCCAACGATACCAAATTTAGCTTGTTAAGATTTTTTTCCTGGTAGACCTTATATTTTCAGCCCGACAGCCAGACTATATCGTTGGGAAGACATCGCCGCGCCATATAGGATTATCCAATCAAGGTGATTGGCGTCAATTATAGATTGACCACCGGTCACATAAACATGCTGCGTGTAACAGTACACGTTTGTACACATTTCAACAATGAGCAACCGAGGAAAAGGACGGGGGGGGGCAAAATATACCACCGACGACATGAGGGGGTCTACAAAAAATATCCGTATATAGGGCCGGGTGGGTGGGTGGTCCAGAGGCCGAAACATTCGTGCTTGTAATGTTTTTTCCAAAATGGGTTTTTTTCAAACAATTTACAAGTACTGACCATGTAATGTTGTTTATAAGCATGTTAGTATCATGTTTGTTGGCATATGGCTATATAGACAGCTATAGTGACTATTTAGCTTCAGATTTAGCAACATTCTGGATTTCACAGGATCCCGTCCCACTTCTCAGTGGAAAACCGTAATTTAGTGAAAAAAAAATAATGTATTACCCAGTTGTATTACCCGAATAAAAGTAATAAAATAAAAAATACTGTATCACAAATACTACATGGTGAATACTCAATGATGACTAGATATCATTGACCCGATTGTTGCATAATATGAAATTGAAAAGGGTATCTCATAAATGTCTAATGTCTGAAATACTGTCTTGTTCTGGCATGCAATCAAATTCATTCCTTCTGGTTATTTCTCATCTTTTTAATGATTGCAAGTAATGTTAATTTGCAGCACTTATCCAAATAAAACTGAATTGGTTATGATGAATGGCCGTTACTGTTTATTGTTCAGACAATCCCAACTGAAGGTGACGCTATTCTCCTTGAATTTACGAACTTCATCTTGAAGCTTATATAATTAAATACTGCTCAACAAGACTAAACTACAATACTAATTGTATACTGTTATCGCTTGCAAATAGATGAACTGAAAATGCATTCAGATGCTTTGAGAAATGACATTCCTCAATGTCTTCAAAGTTCAAACTAAAATCAAGAATAAAATCTGACTGAGACAATACTGCAGACTCTAGTGCACAAATATACATACAAATGGTTCACCAAGCGAGACTATTTTATAAACCAGGTAGTTTATATGGTAGCGACTGAACGCAAAGGTATCTTTGCTTTAGCACAAACGACACACGCTGTCGATGGTGTGATTGATCCAATCTATCAGATTTGTCACCTGTCAATTGACGCCGTCTTACGAATAATTCATGAACACTCACCGGCCACAATCACCTTGATTGGATAATCCTATATGGCGCGGCGATGTCTTCCATCGATATGTCCACCGATAGCTTCGCATTGAGCGTCGCCTCGTAAAACTACCTGGACTATATTATAAACCCAGCCGGTGAATAGCACCCCAGGAGGTCGGATGACTTTAGAGTCACCATATCAAAGACCGAAGAATAGTTCACATAATAATAATACATTTATTGCGGAAATAATTACTGCAAGACAATATGTTAAGACATCCGTGTATTGTTCAGACCGGCATAATTCGCAAATGAAGCGGACGCTTTGTCGGAATAGCTGCTTCTCGTCGCAGATGAGGTGAATTTCTGCGCTGATGCATCCACCGAAGCAATAAGCTATATAAGAGTGTTTCTTCTGACATTGCTTCCAAGAAGTTGAACACATGTATTCCAAATCGATCAATTATGGAGTACCAGAATGTGTCCCGCGTTATCAAAGCTAATTCAAACGAGCATTTTCTATACATATGAAGCAATTGATTCGAATAATTTATATTGCAATGATAACATACAGAAGCATTATCATATGTCGTTCTGTTCAGAGTGCGTGCCATGATAACGGGCTGGTTCGTCTCTACATGTAACCCAGAGTTTTCAAATGGAAATTGGATCAGGTTTGACCTTATATTAAAGAAGAATAGCATATCCCCTTGTGCATAATAACTAGTTTCACGACAATAGTGAGCAGTGAGGCGTTCCTTTATAGTAATTTTCCACATTGTATCTTTCGCCTGCTCATATTAACTTAACAGCCTTCAGAATTAATAATAGACCATTCCTATGTATTTTGAATGGGATATTCCATTTAGCTTTTGTATGAAGAAAGGGCTAACTAATTCATCTCACGCGGAGATACTTCGACTTGCTTAATACCCAGGATGTCCACGGGTATTATGTTTACTCTCAGTCACGCTTCATTGCGTGCAATATGTATACACCACATAACATATATCGAGTACAGCATACATTCTGTAATGAGCTTTTCGTGCATAATATCCGAGAGTTAGGTCTATCATGCAGGTGTTTTGAAACAAATTACGGGACTTAAACGTTGGAAAGTCGAACTTATTCATGAACCCCACGCAGCTATCAGCGAGTTTGCGATTTTCGCACATGTCGGGGTTAGAACCCGTGCCAACCTCGTCTAGTATATAGATATATGGATATATTTTGTATCATACACGTCATATAAAATGAAATCGTTCACAGTGAAATAACCTTTCTTAAGTTCGATGTTGAGCATCCGTTATTACAATAATGAATCGTTGTTTGTAAAATAATGTACGATCCATTATCATATATTAACCCTTTACCCAACAGAAGGGCCCTGTGCCAATGCATTCTCTTATATATGCGAGTCGACCATAGGTCGCCTCGCATATATAAGAGAATGCATTGGCATAACACATTACAAATTATAAAATTGTTAAAGAATGTAAGAAAAAATGGTAAAAAGTGTTAAAAATTATATAAATTTAATTTATGGCTTAAGCCATAACTTTAATTACGAATTTCAATGTAATTAAATTAATTAACGGAAAGTAGATTAACAGTTTTTAGCCCAATGCATTCTCTTATATATGCGAGGCGACCTATGGTCGACTCGCATATATAAGAGAATGCATTGGCACAGGGCATAACTGTAACTATCACAATGTGGTCAAGGAGCCGGTTCCAATGATATCCATATTTGTATGGTTCTATTGAGACAGACCGAAGATATTTTAGGCTGTTGAAGCTTTATTTGGCCGGTTTTGGCCGGTTTGTTGGGTAAAGGGTTAAATGACAACTTTATCGATGCGATTTGCGGATGTTTCTTGCAATAAATAGGATAATGTATAACTGACTGCTATTTCATAGAATTCATGCACTTATGGGTGAGACAACCTTAGTGAAAGATTACCGGTCAATGGGACACATCTACCCTTTCTAAATCAATATCGTTGTATGTGCTACATTGATCGATATTCATTGTATGGTGCTGCAATACTCCCGTTCAAATTGAAGACACATGGGTCGAAGATAATGATGTAGGTACACATTTCCTAAATTGACGCTGTTGGTATCAGGGATAAAATAAGGTTGTATGGACGACACAATCGATGACATTTTTGTCGCAAATTGCTATCAAACTTATATCGTCATCCCCATGATACGCGGTTAGTATAATGATGTGGTTTAAAGATGTCAAAGGTGACACAGCTGGACTCAGTGATAGGACAGGGAAAACAGAAGCACTAAATTGATTTAGTCGCCGATATCCGCAAGATGTCATCTCCGTGTTATGAGGAGTCTAATTGTGTGGTTTAATGGTGACAAATGATCGAAAGGGAAAAAATGCCATACGTGCCTGAAATTTTTTTCCGACCCCCCCCCCCCCCTGCATGATACGCGGAATCTAACTTAAAGACACCACATGTACATTGCACAACTTGATCAGTGAGTACTCAGACATTATCAAATCCGGAATAATGTACTAATGTATATCTACTTTATATTGCCTAATTTGGATATCGACGCATACATTCAGTATTAAATTGGCTACATTGAAAAAACATTTATGATGTCAAATCGTGATGTACTGGAATTTCTATTTGCCCATGATGTTGGAAATGTATCCATGGTTATAACACATCTTTTCATTTTGCATGACACTTGTCATAATCCCACAATTAAACGCGATTTTTTTCTCCCAGAACCTTGGACCGATTTCTACCAAATGTGGTGTGGTGACTCGGGGTTCCCTGATGGATATTATAACGGCGTCTGTTTTTGTAGTTTTGATTTTTAATGTTTAAATTATTATTTATTTTTTTAAATAGAATGTAGGAGTTCATATAAAATATTCAAAAATTAAATGTAAGTAATGCGCACTGAGGAGACTATATCAGCAATATAGTTATAACATAAGCGTGGCTTATTGCCAGTGGTGTACCATAGCTGGTCACGGCCTTGCAGGGGAGTATGCCATATTGTTACCTGTACAGTTTTGCAATTAGTGAAGAATTGTATACTTTGTTCAATATATGTACATACACAAGATAAGTTAACGTGGTTGTTACTTGAAAATATGTATACCTTGCTGATACATGTGGAGAAATATATCTACGAACCTTATTAAAATATAGCCAGGTTTAGATCAGAATACATCGATCACTACGTCGTATACATACCCCGGATTTCAAGAAATCGGGAAACAACATAATTATATTTGATTACTTGGGTGGTAAGTCATTCGTCATAAGTCATAAGTCATGGGGTGGTACGTCATTCGTATAGGGTGGTAAGTCATTCGTATGGGTTGGTAAGTCATTTGTATGGGGTGGTAAGTCATTCGTATGGGGTAGTAAGTCATTCGTATGGGGTGGTAAGTCATTCGTATGGGGTGGTAAGTCATTCGTATGGGGTGGTAAGTCATTCGTATGTGGTGGTAAGTATTCGTATGGGGTGGTAAGTCATTCGTATGGGGTGGTAGGTCATTCGTATGGGATGGTAAGTCATTCGTAACTTCACAAGAATCGTTTGATAACCTTGCAGAAAGTTTAGTGTTGTTTAGGATAGGATAATTTTATTTACAATACACATACATGGAAAGTACAATTACAAATAAATATAATATTAATAGACTATACATGTATATTGCTAGGGGTGATATAGTCATGGCTGACTGTCTTCCTATCACCCCTTGTATTGGTACTAGTGGCGCGCCTATATAAGATTGTGTGTTTCTAATTTTGCGGTCGACTAAACAAAATTGCGAGAACTATTATACGGCGACATTTCACCCACATTTGGTGGACTTCCGCGATATTAAAATATATACTAAACGAACAGAGCAACATGCTGCCCTTGTTAAGCACACAAAATATCGAACAAAATTTGTATAAATTTTGGACCTTATGTTTGAAAAGGCCGAGTAGCTTGCGAAAATCATCAACAAAACTACCGCTCTGATTTTCCATTCTGTTTTAGTGTGGTAATTGTTCTCAAGGCACATAGAAAATTTGACTTTGGAGCGATCGGGTTTCGCCATTTTTGCAGGAAAATCCCATGCTAAATATAGAAACACGGACTAGTACCCAGCAGGTTACAGAGTCAGAAAGGAAGCATGACTGTGCGCTCTGGTAACGATTGACATTATACCTGCATGACTATAGATACACGGTCGGATATATGTATTAAACATTGCATGCCAATTTATAACATTACAACTTAAAGTTAAATACCGAGATGGGTTTAGTTCTATATACATGTAGCTGATATACATGCAGTCTCCTGTTCTGCTATGTGAAACTGCTTATCATTATAAATATTGTCGAATACAATATCATATCAATATAGCGATAGCTTATTATTTGAAGAAAATATGCCACAATAATATAAAGAAGGGTGGCCAACATTGACCAGCAAAACTGTCATTGTGATTCCGTCAATTTAGGTTTAAAACAGGTTTAAACTCGGAGGTTTAAACTGGATATGACGAATCGGGCATGTGGGTTTATATCCTTTATATTTACTCACCAGTTGGTCTAGTGACTGACTGTAACAGCACTAATCCTTGTACAGAAAACCCGATGACAACTGCGACAAACAGAAATCTCTGCGCGGACTTTGTCTTCATAATTCGATGGAACAGGTCCTGCAGAAAAAGAAGAAAATTATAGATAATTACCTAAGCAATATAGCAGATGTTGATGCATGTCTGGATACGTGTCTGGATTTTTTGTACGACCCCCCCCCCCCTCCCCCACTGACTTGGAGAATCCTTTTAGTATAGTTCAGTGCAGAAAGGGTTAACTTCTGTGTATACTTCTGGGCTCATTGGAGACACGACCCGGGTAAGTTCGTGTAGACACGATGATCCAGGTTTGTTCCAATGCCGCTCATCCAGTGACGCTTAGAGGGGTCAGGTTACTACGTTTTCAGATTTGTGCAGCCTTCGACCAGGAACCAGTCTATTATACAAGAGACATTTTGTGCGCGCAAATAAACAGACATTTCTAGATAGCGATGTTCATTCACTAAGCAGTTATCTCAACCTTGAGACGAAAATCATTCATTACAATGTTCTTTTACCTTCATGAACTAGAAATTTAGACAGTTGTCGAATTTCGCACGATAGACTCGTCTTTGTCGAAAAGTTTTATACGTAATAACCTGACCGTTCTGCTCCAGTGTGTGGAAATACACATATACCGTAGTTTAAAACCATGTTTTCCAGATACATACATAGATACTTACGGTGGTGCGGAGTTATTTACTTAAAACATTACCAGTTCGTGGAAATTTCAATGTCATAGTACGGCAAACTGCACATTTATATGACTTGAATGATATGCAATATGTGTACATGCATTCAAGTTGAGTGGTTGAGGTATAGTATGAGCAAACATGCACATGTTTTCTATTATTTATAACACACTTATCCATGATTCATCAGGATTTCTCCGTGATTTACAAGTGATAATGTCACATCTGTGAATTACGTCCCCTGTGAGTTTATTGGGGACTATTTTGCCACGTATTATCTATAGAATTAGGGCATTTTAGAGATTGAAAGTGTATTGATTATTAAACATAATAATCAATTGGTGTCGATGATTATATACGTGACATAATTCACTCAGGGAGCACGGCTCCCCTTGTGAATTATTTCACCTATATCATCAAAACAAATAATACTCACTTAAATCGTGAAATTTCTAGTTGAGACCATCACCTACAGTGAAGTACATTATTAAAGGCCCACTTAATTTTCGAATCACCAGATCACATTATATACAACATATTCCAATTCCATATTATATACCATTTGAAAGAGGAAGCTCCAAAACATAATATTATCAATTTATCCGGTTGAATAAACTGGGAACATGTTGTTTCTGTCAAGATGCCAAGGTCTGTTGGTGCTTAATTTTGATCCAGACTGTACTGTAAACTCTATTATTCTCAACGGAAGGGGAATAACTATATCTTAGTTTGAATTCTGATGCATTGTGGGTTGACAAGGCGAGGGGGGGGTCTTGGAATTAATCTAAGAATCTCTATCAATTAGTGGACACTCCTAGGCTACAGCTGTTTCATATTCTTGTAAAATATATATATATATATATATATATATATATATATAATATATATATATATATATATATATTGGTTCCTCTTCCAAAAGGTATATAATATAGAATATGTTGTGCATAATGTTATCTGGGCATTCGAAAATTAAGTGGGCATATAAGGAACAGAACAAAAGAAAAAAATTCGACTTTATAAGGTTCCCAGGTTTTTGTACTGGTGGAATATGATCTCATCGGGCGTTTAGCCAGAGTAGAGCTTCGTGTTATGATCTAAGGAAGCCTTAACACGTTTGAATATTTGTCAAGCTGGCAAAATTCCCATCGGTCGCCTTTTATATAAAGAGTGTCCATGCTTTCGTCATACATAATTTTAAGAGGTACATAACTGAGAGTTTTCTTAATTATCAGCTTACTTGGTCGATTTTGACATATTTCTTATGGATGGATTTGTTTTTTCACGATGCCAGTCTAAGATAAGATAAGATAAGATAGTGATACAAACTATAATATACTCGCATATTCAATCATATTCAATGTTGAGAAAATTCCACCGACACTGTGTCATGTGTCATTTCTACACAAATTTGTTTAAGGTCAAATTTAAAGCATATTGTGCAGAATTTATACACATTTGTTTCAAGAGTGTATCGGCTGAAACGATACATCTCAATACTCCAAGCCTTACCAAGATTGCCGATAATATTATCCAAAAATTAACACGAGACTGCTTCCTGGTCCATGAGAATAGAATTCCGAAAAGTGGTTCCTCGTTATAGCCACGAAACCTGTGTAATCATGGCCAATGAACCCACTACGAAACTTTCCCATCCTCTCCGCAACAAATGAAAAGCAAATATTGCGTGGTGTGTGCGAGAGAGGATGTGTGTGTCTCTCGTGCACTCTACAGTAAACAATACTCTCGTATCGCATGCAGACTACGTTATCAAATTAAAAGATTGCAAAGATGCAATCGTGCGTACAGTAATGCCCTAAATAATCGACTCCTTAACCACAGCAGAATAATGGGTAACTTTTCAGGATTTAGTCGGAAATATGGCTTTCTGATGAATGGCAACAAGCCATATTTCCGACTAAATCCTGAAAAGTTACCCATAATTCTGTTGTGGTTAAGGAGTCGATTATTTAGGGCATTACTGTATAAAAATTGTGCCCAGAAGACGCTGCATCAGCTATTTGTATTTTCTCTACCGATTTTTTTTATTTGCTAACCGACTTCCACTTCTGTCACATCACATGGCCGATTTTGTGTCTACTATATTAACCCTTTATTTACTAAATACTCATCGACGAGTAGTCCCCTTAGGAAAGGTTGAGATGCTAAGTTCAGCATAGGTCGTTTGTTGAACTTATTACCTGAACATCCCTCCTATCCCCAGCTCTCACATCCCTAACTCGAACGTCACCACTACACCAATAGACGCATCATATCATGGAGATGATTATATATATACATTTGGTTCAAATCGGCATAAAAAAAACATATTATTTTCGATTTTATTTTTGCCTCTGACTCCGACACGCCACTTTATAGATTTTAAACCCATACTATTATCTTCCGTGTTAACAATAGTTCTGCTAGACCCCTTTGGACTTGGAATTGTTCATTGTTAATATACATTGCGGACAGCCAGACTTTCGCAAATTTATAGATATAGATACTAACATGCTGACAACATTTTGGGGCATATATATACATACCCGTACAGGTATATAACTCTTCTCTAACCATGCATTCATTACATTGTACCTAAATTAGAGAAATTTAGCCATTGCATGACGGGGTTCCTGCGCTGGTGTAGCATTACAGGCCCAAAGCGCTCAATGACACAACACATGACAGAGCTCCTACACATTCAAACACATGCGCATGTACATGTACACAAACAATAACTACAATGAATAAATCGAACAATTCATATGAAAATCAGGATGAATGCTGAGTATATTGTATAAAATAATGCAGGAAAATGTGGTCAGCTTTAAACGATTTGTCAACATATCCAACGACAACGATATTTCGCAGAACACGACGTTGAACTGCGCAAAACATGTAAGAAAACAGCCGTGCATTCGTTCCGACCAAATCACCGATTAGAAACGAGAATGATTTCGTCAACGAGAGTCACATTATTTAATTAAACATATGAAAGAATGGTGTTGTGTTCTGGCAATTTTGATAGAAAAGTTATTGAAATTCCCTGCGTTTGCAAGTATATACGCTGTGGGTTGCAATGGTAGTGTTTCAAATCACTTTAAGACCAATTTCAACATATCCGTTACATGTGTATATTGCTTTGGTTAATGTCCCAAAAAAATAAGGTTGCTGTTTGTCTTCATGCAATGTGTTGTTCTGTGTTGTGCTTTGTGTTGAGGAAAGTGGTAAAGTTTTGGGGATGGTTACTTATTCTCAACCCGCATTGCAATTAATAAATGCAGACAATTTCTAGATAGATAGGGCCATGACTACAGTATAGAGCAAATAAACTGATATGGTAGATCAGTGACCAGTCAGCCAGGTTTGGAATGTCAGGCTGTTCAAGTCGGTTTAACGATTCGTAATCCAATTAGTCAGTAAATAATTGTATTCGCAATTTCGCAGAGGTTTGAGAGAATAAAACATTGTTTAATAATTCAGGACCGTAGTTATTTGTTCACCAATCTATTATTGCAGGGATGGTTTACATGTATCAGATTCACTGATACACAGGCTCAGCTTAAAGGCGCGGGCGGCGTTCGTTGCAGAAATATTCATATTTTTTTCAAATCGCCATCAACAGAAGGAATATTAAAATATGTATAGTTTTGTTCATATGCCAAACATAATCAGCGCGTAAATAGTATATTGTCGTCAATACGTACGATGGTGTACGTAAACAAGAGCCTGCTCGTGTTACAGAAGTTGTGCTTCTGTTTACATAGCACAGCGTAATTCTATTGGTTAATCGCACACAAATCATATAAACGCTCTTTATTATTTCCATGTCAGGAAAACAGTAACAAATAACGCTTTTCATGTTTACCATATCCGGATCTAAACAAAAGCCAGGTAACGTAACGTGTTTTGCTTTTGTTTACATAACAAAGGAAAAATAATTGACGATAACATACTGTTTATTCCATATTTCTGATTTGTATAAGAACAAAGTCTGTCTATATTTACTATTCTTTCTGTTTATGCCGGTTTTTGACGGAGGTGAATATTTTAACAGCATACCCACCGTCATGAACGCCCATATCTTTAACTGCACATTGACTGTGGACACACATACCACAGTAGCGATGGCATAGTAGGTGTGACAATTTATTATGGTGAAGTTTAGTGACAATTGGTTGTCACAATTAATATGCCATAGCTAGCCATGTTGTACCCATTGTACGTGATTTTTTTGTCCATGTCTTATCCTGCATGATGTCTCTCAGCTCAAATCGAGATACAAACATATTCCATAGACTATGTCCGCTGAGTACTGACAGACAGATTATACTAGAATGTGAATGTTTCCATGAGACCAGGAGCAAAATATACCACCATAGAACATGTTTTTATTGTTATTTTAGATGAAAATCTGAATAAGATGATGATGAAGATGAAGATGATGATGGTGATAATGATGATGATGGTGATGATAATGATACTGGTGACGATGATGATGACCATGACCATATTATTGCCAGAATGACGATGTTTTTGTTGTTGTTGTTGTTGTTGTTGTTAATCGATGATGATTATGATGATGATGATGATGATGATGATGATGATGATAATGATGATGATGATGATGATGGCGACGACGGCGACGACGACGACGATGATGATGATGATGATGGTGATGATGACGTATATATCTTATATATGTATTTCTCAATATCTTCTTTTGCACAGAGAATATACGCATTCAGCTTCAGAAACTGTCCCGATTTACGCCCATATTGGAATTAGAATCCACGCTCGCCTAGTGTGACAAATACCACGATGATAGTAGCCGTCACTTAACCACATCGGCTGCAGGGACACCTTTTAAAATGAGAGCCAGTTCACCCAGAGGTCAACAGCTAGCTCTTGCTAAACAGGATACCCCGATTGTGATCTGAAGTTGAACTTGTTCGTCGTGTTATACGATATGGAAACAGACATGTATATGTAATATAAATCACTGGCCGTGTTCGGAATGTACCAGCCACACATTATATATATACATCCGACCAGCCACACATTATATATATACATCCGACCAGCCACACATTATATATATACATCCGACCAGCCACACATTATATATATACATCCGACCAGCCACACATTATATATATACATCCGACCAGCCACACATTATATATATACATCCGACCAGCCACACATTATATATATACATCCGACCAGCCACACATTATATATATATACATAAAGTAGATCCGACCCATGTACCAGCCACACATTATATATATACATAAAGTAGATCCGACCCATTTTTCCGACTATAGGCGGACCATAACTTAGGTTTTAACTAAAATTATTTTAAGGCGAGTATACCACCAGGTTTAATGTTGAGACCCAAAGTTAAGACCGTCTTATATATGTTAAAGTCACATGGCGGTATATCAATATGTCGTGTATTTGTCAACCTATCTTATACCTCCTTCCGAATTACGTAGACAAAATTTGGAAGCTCGAATAAGTTAAAGACCCTGTTTGTAAAATGCACTTATAGCTGAATTTTTAACTTTGCGTTTCAAAACACACCTCGTAATATTCGCTTTTGAAATTTTCTCGGTATCGATAGGTCGATAAATACTTGAAGTACCTTTCTACGAGGATTATCTATCACAGAAAGACGCATTGGAGTAATATAAAATACAGCTGGGAACACGATGTTTGTGTCCCAGACACAAAACAGCCATTTGCACGTTCCATGTTAGTCTATTCCGTATATCATAGAAATAAAGAGCGTTTATTTAATTTATGTGCGAAAAATTGAAAACAGCTGGAAAATGGCCGTGACTATGGCAAGTATTTCGTACTTGACAGCTATTCCTCCTTCCAAATTACGTAGACAATATTTGGAAGCTCGAATGAGCCATGTCCGTTTAAGTTGATCCTCTGACGCAAATTTGTCATACATGTAGGCTGCTTTCGTGAGACTGACCCACGCAGGACATCACTAGTGTCGGCCTCCTCGTTCTCGTATGTTAGAAATTCTTGCAGAATTTATTACGAATTACAGTTAAACGGACATGGGTCATTCGAACCACCAAATTATTTTCTACGGAATATGGAGCGACGAATATGATAGGTCGATGAATATACGAATTATTGATATACCGGCTTCATATGCTGTGAAAAAACACTTGCCAAAGTCACAGCAAATTTTCAGCAGTTTTCAACTTTTGGCAAGAAGTCAAATAAACGCTCTTTATTGCTACCATATCAGGAATAGACCACCACGGAACGCTCTTTTATGTTCCATGTCGCGCAAATGGCTGTTTTGTGTTTGGAACCCGAACACCGTATTCACATTTGTATTTTTCCTTACTTCATTTCGTCTTGTTGGGTTACATAATGCTCGTAGAGAGGTAGTTAAGATATTTATCCACCTATTTCGATAATAGGAAAAAATTCAAAAGCGAATAATATATTATGTGTATTTTGGAGGCAAACCGTCATGTGGCTTTAAGGAGGCGCCTCATTCGTGTTATTCCGGCCGAACACAAAAAGCAGTACACAATAGCTCTTCTCTATTTTAGTTTTCTTCGAAAAATCGTTCGGCTTCGGGATGATAAATTTTACAAATTCGCGTCGTTGTTTTCGTTTTTTTTTTTGGTATATTATATGGTGTCATTGATTGGTACGTCACAAAGAATCTTGTTACTTGTACGTGTATGACTCGCTTTTACATGAGTCAAGTTTAGGGGCCCGCAAATATAACAGTTTATAATTTACTCCGAGGACACTCAGTGGTAGATGGAAAGATATGTTCTTTTGTGTTGTTAAAGGTACGGTTGGCCTTGGCGGTGGGTATCCTGTGAAAATATCTCCACCCGTCAAAAACCGCCACAAACAGAAAGAACATCAAAATGTAGATAGACTTTGTCCGTATACAAATAAGAAATATCGCATAAACAGTATGTTATGGTCATATGTTTGACCATTGTTATGTAAACAAAACCGTAAAAAGTTACTTTTCTGGTGTTTGTTTGTATTATGATGGTAAACATAAAGAGCGTTCTTTCTTGGTAAATACCTGAAATGGAATTAATAAAGAGCGTTTATGCCATTTGTGTGTGATTAGCCAGTAGCATTGTGTTGTCTTCTGTAACACAATCAGGCTTTTGCTTAGGTAAAATATAGTAGGTCTTTATGATAACATGCTGTTTACGCGATGGTCATGGTATATATGAACGGAACTGTATGCGTCTTACTGTTTTATGTTTACGGTGTTTGGAACAAATATGAATATTTTCGACAATTAAGGCCGCACGTGCCTTTAATACTTCATCTAATATTCAAATATTAAATGCAGATGATGAGAGTGAAATTTGTGGAACTTGTCAATTTGATCTTGGGCACATTATAATTTGAAAATCAACATGTCAAGAAAATCCCGAAATCGAGGCAGATGATATACAAAAAAGACGTTGATGGATACAATATAATGATTGTAATATGATGTCGTTGATCTCTCCTATTTAGTCCCCCGTGGGATGGTATAGTTCCTTGCGCTCCGTGTCGAGAATTACATATGCATGTACATGTACAACACTCTATTGGTGCACTACATTGGCGAAGTCAATTCTAAACCCCGCATGCTTTACACCGAATAAGGGTGGATACACACTTGTATCAAGTTGTATGTAATTTATGTATGTAAAATCCATGTATTCCGTGTATTTTACATGGTCACAGCAATCATTGATAGCATTAATCGCCTGCGAGCGTTCGGTCCATTTCAACAGGCCAGTGAGTAGTTATAAGCCATTATTAAACTAACTGCTATCAAGAAATTTCTGACCAGTCATAAACTTCTCTTCTTTCATGGATGCCGAAATGAATTAATCCTGTCTGATATCTGTTTGCTGTTTTTCACGAGTTTTAATTCATTTCGAAAAGTGGATTTGAGTCCGTCGATTTTATACTTGATTTATTTTCCGTCATTTCTTGGTAACAGGGTCATCCGAAACAAAATATAATTTAGGACAATGCCGTTTTGTTGAGATTGCTCGGATAATTTGAGAGCGAGCTCATGTGATAACATTCAATTGGGATTTCCATGCAAATATCCAACATATCCACGCGCAAATACGCACATAATCAACCTATAATGGGCAAATAGGTTCATATTAGATTCTTTTATTCTGAGATAAGCAGCTAATGGACTCATATCCGTTTTGTTTTCGTTTTATGGCGCGGGCGAAGTTGAAAACACATTTTAAAGAGGGTACACCTGATAAGTCGTGAGTTGGTTTATTTGTGTCATTGTATGCAGATAATGAACCTATAATGAAGTCATTATGAGTCGATAATGTGACTTAAACGTTCTCATTTTCAGTTCATCGACTCAAAATGAGACGATTCTAAGCAGATTATCTAACTAAAACAAACTATAATATGAGCAGATAATGTGTCGGTTTTTGGGAGAACAGGCTGGAATACCCATTACAGCGACGAAAAATTAATGCAGGTAAACCGTTGAAATTAAAAAGAGTGACACCCCCCCCCCCCCCCATTCTCACACAGAATGTATATATGTTCCTCAAACCAAAGGTTGAACAAGTTCCTAACTGTCAGAATTTTAGCATTTAGCAATATAACATTTTCTACCACAATCCATGATTCGAAAGCTTCGAATAATTGAGGGATTTAGTTGAATGTATCAGCCGGGATTATCGGGGCAAGAACGGTGTGACTAATTACCGCCCGGGACCGCCCGGGGACCGCCCGGGACCGTCCGGGTGGCCCCACGTGCCACCTGAGGGCAACATAGACAAATTTACTCGCTCGCTCGTCTCCGGCCGGTCATATTAACCCCACAAATGCCGATATTGGCGAAAAGAGCCTGTGTGATTACCGTTGTCTTCGTGTGTTTTCAGACAGATTATTTTGGTGATTCTCGGTAGTGCAATACACCTGAGTGTTAATTCCATATATTGACTCGTTGACGAGTCCACGGCCGATGTTATTAACCCCTCAAACTCCGGTAAAATAGTGTATAAACAAAAATAACATTGGGACCGCCCGGGACCGCCCGGGCGGCCCCATGGGCGCGTGGACACTATATCTCGAAGTTATAACAAAGCGACATACCCCACGAGGTCCACATAGAAAATTTTACTCGCTCGCTCGACTCCGGCCGGTGTTATTAACCCCTCAAAATCCGATAAAATGGTATATAAACAACAAGACAGTCAATGACTGTGTGGTCGCGCACCAGACTGCAAAGACTGATAAGACTGGGACTCTCGAGACTACAACAGTCAGAACTTTTCATAATCACTTTAAAAGAAATAGCTCTAAACAGGATATGTGGCTAGAGAGACTTCACATATGTAGATTGGTGAAAATCCGCCTTGAAATTACCAACTGTACACTACTGATCACCCCCTCTTCCTCCAGCTCAACAAGTCCCCTTTGACCGGGCTACAGACTCCCAAGTCGTAGGCTGGAATTTCACAACTGACACCTCAAACTTTCTCAATTGTTGGAAATTTCCAATCTCACAAGCGCCTTTTTCCAAAACCATTTAGACATGTTTGAAGCCCAATTATCCATGGACCCAAAACACAATACATGTATGTCAGATTAATCAGTCAGGTGGTTCCAAGGTAGATGTTTTAATGAATTTGGTATTTCAATGATTTTATTAGACACAAAAGTGTTAACTCCCCATAGCCCCACCATTTCTTGACAAATTGACCTCATTTTAACAAATCTGAATCTCAGTCACTTATTAAAGGATCCTCCTGATTGCTCCATACTATATGTAAGCTAAATAGTCCAACCTCTCTTGAGAAGACATTTTAAGAATTACTATAGAGACATATAGTTATGTCCCTGGTCCCACCCTATTTAACCTGGTGACCCCATCTGAATAAATTTGAATCCCAGACACCAAAGAACACTTCATACATATGATAAATATCAGTAAAATAGACCTAATGGTCCTTGTGAATGAACCATATTAAGAGGGAAACTGTCCTTCGTTTGGCCCCTATTTGACCAAGTGACCCCATTTAAAAAAAAATCTGAATTGCAGTCAAGGAAGAACATTCCATGCTAAATAAGCCAGCTAGTTCTTGCAAACATATTTTAAGAATTACTATGTAGTGAAATAGTTAAGTCTCTGGCTCTGCCCTTATTTGACTTTGTGATCCCATTTTCACTAAATATGTCACCCAAGGTAATTTCATACCAAATATAAGCAAAATAGGCCATTTGATTCTTGCATAGAAGACATATCATGAATTACTATGTAGAGAAAGAGTAATGTAGCTGGCCTTGCACCTACTTGACCTGGTGACCCTGATTGAACAAATCTGAACCACAATCACCAAAGGAGCAAGCCTGCATATAGTGTGCCTATTCCTACATTGTATGTGCCTGGCCTCAACACGTGGTAGTAGGAGGGCGCGAAGCGCCCAGGATGGTCGAAAAGATCGAGAGATCTTCTCCTTCACCCTCAATTTGATGTTTTGGTGTTGTTTTGCATGACAAAAGCCCACCAAAAGTCTCACCATGTCTGACCGTGGCAAATTATTGATTGGGTTGGGCCCACGAGCTTTAATAAGGGGTGGAGGGTGCCCAGGGAGTCCCTGACGAGGTTGATATCGTTGATGATGAAGCTGCTGAGCGAGCCTGGAGTGGTGCGCTGAAATGGAGAACGGGGCCCCCGATGTTAGTATGTATATATATATATATGTATAAACTCATGTGTACAAAAGCAAGCAGTTTTTTGTTGTCAGGAAAACATGGGGAGGGCGGGCGCGACACCCGCATATGAAAGAGAGAGCCCGACAAGTAATGGTATGTTGTTGCGTAATTATGACCTACCCTACCTCCCCATACCGTAGCACGGGCATAGGTGAAAACATATTTTGACAATTTCATATACAGTGTTAATTAAGGATTTTATTAGCTGAAATAAATCTGAAAGGCGATGACTATTGTATTGCACTGAAAGAGATTTTAATTCCAATTGCATGTTTGAACACTGCTGTATTGAATGGCATGTGATGTTGAGCAGAATAGTAGAAGGGCGCGAACACCCGAGATGATCGATGTGATATATAGAGAGAGTGAGAGAGAGAGAGAGAGAGAAGTGAGGAGATTGGAGTTGGTGAGTTACCCGGAAATGTTGATGCATTTTTCTATCCCATCCTTCTTCCCCATATCGAGCACGGGCGTAGGTGAAAGCATATTCTTAACAATCATATACAGTGTTTATTCAGATTTTTATTCGCTGAAGTAATTTTGAACGATAATGAACAGGACATGATATACATCTATATATATAATTATTGTACAGTGAACATATTTTTTTTTTTGGTTTATATGATTTTTTTTGTTGTTATTTTATTTGTATTATGTAAAATTATGAATGTACAAATTGATAATTACAATGTGTTCTTGAAGGGCCGTTCCTGGCCTCCCGAAGAAAAACGCAGAGCAGCAAGCGAGCCGAACATATGTAGGTATATGTCCGGCCTTAACTCGATGAGAGCTTTGATGACCACTTATGGGTCTGAAGTTTCCTTGCACCCCACCCCAAGCTAAGTGCTGGGTCGGTTTTTATGCCGGGTCCCGCTCGATAGGTGTTGTCGTGTGAGTGGAATGTGTTAGACACGAGCGCTAGTTTCTGTAAATGTTACAAGATTGGCAGTTAGTTAGTTGGTTTAGAGGAGATAATTGTTCGATGGCTTATACTACGGTCACCAAAAGGGTATCTACACCGCCCGAGGACATTCATCAGCGCCCAAGGAGCCATCTAGGGCCTGAGCCCGCTAACCTATGTTTTAATTTTGGTGTTAGTCAATTTGTAATAACAACTATTTTTTTTTTTTTTTATTTTTTTTTTTTTTTATAGGAGATAATTACTCAATGGCTTATACTATGGCCACGACATGCGTATTTACGCCGCCCAAGGACATTCATCAGCGCCCGAGGAGCCATATAGGGCGTGAGCCCGCTAACCTAGGTTTTATTATTGATGTTGGTAATGATGTCGATTGTTGATATATCAAATTGTTTCCTCGTCGATTGCTGGGGGTTAACAGATTAACGTTTAGTGAGGATTGTCTTCCTGATGCCAAGTTCATTCGTTAGGATCGTGCCATTTAATCTATTCAATGTTTCTTCAGCTAGATAGTTTAGTCTATCCTGTATAAGGGGGACGTCTGCCGTTAGATGGAGTACCTCAAGCAGCACAATGTATTATACAATCAAGCCTTGAAATAGTGTGATAGTGTGTCTGTCATTTGCGGAATGAGCTTCCCCCAGAGGGTGACTTTAGTGGCGCTATCCTGCACAGTGGGCTAGCATCACTAAATTCACCCTCTGGGGACCTCATTCTGCTAAGGCCCTCAACTGCTATGGCAGACCTAGGATAAGATTGAAGTTCCCCAGTTGAAGTTGATGTTCACCCATTGGACACCTCAATTATGAATTTTATCTTCTGCAAATTAGGGGATATAGAAACTTCCTAGAAGGGAAATGTAACTAACAACAATGTTAATTTGATACTATAGATACTTCCAAGAAGATGAGGCCTAAGCAGAATGAGGTCTCCAGAGGGTGAATTTGGTGATGCTATCCCACACAGCGGACTAAATTCACCCTCTGGGGACCTCATTCTGCAAATGACAGACATTCTATTTGCCCTGTTGAACAATACATGATAGATTGTGCCTCTTATTAATGATTCTCTGACCTGCAAATGTCAGACACACTAAATTCAGGCAGTTTGTTTAAAATTGCTAGCAGAATGTTTATACAAGCTGTCAGTGACATTTTATTCTACTATAGATTAATGACCTGTGTTTCTCTCTGTCTATCCACAAAGAGATATCTGCAACTTTAATAGAACAGGTATTAATGTTGGAAGCTGGAAATGATATCCGTTGGAAGGGATGTTGGTTGGGTGTAGGCCACTGCAGGGTGGGGGTGGGTCTGGGCCATGTGGGAGGGGGATGGGTAATGGAATATTTCTGTAATTTCAGAAGATTAAAGATTCAAGTTTCATAACTCTGCAGATGTTATAATGGTGTCACTTTTTTCAAATTTTATAACATGCTTAAAAAATAATTTTTTGTTTGCTAAATTGAGTAAGGTGAAAATTCCCAAAATCTGAATTTACCCAAAAATAATTTTTTGTTTGCTAAATTGAGTAAGGTGAAAATTCCCAAAATCTGAATTTACCCAAAAAAATATTTTTTTTTAGTTATGTCACTGGCTCCGCCCACATTCGACCCAGTGACCTCATTTGAACAAATCTGAATAACAGTCCCCCAAAGACCATTTGTACCAAATATGAACCCATTCGGCCCAATGAAATTTGAGAAGAAATTGTTGTAAGAATTACGTTATGGCCCTGGCTTCGCAACTATTTGACCCAGTGACCTCATTTGAACAAATCTGAATGAGAGTCAACTAGGGAACATCCACACCAAATATGAACCAATTTGGTCTTAAGGTTCCAGAGGAGAAGATGTTCAAAGAATTGTTGACGGACGATGGACGGATGGATGGACGGACGAGGAGTGATGACTATAGCTCCACCGGAGACTTCGTCTCAGGTGAGCTAAAAAGAACACTGGGACCGCCCGGGACCGCCCGGGAGGCCACATGGGCCCGTGGACACTATATATCTACGTTATAACGTAGCGCCATACCCCACGAGGTCAACCTAGAAACGTTATCCACCCCCCCCCCCCCAAACCAAATCAGATCACATATATTTGTTCGCAGCTCTATCTCCACTTATAGAAATTGAAAATTGACTATTTAAGGATCGACTAGTCTAATCTAACGCACCAATTTATACATGCCTGGAATATTATCATATTATGACAAATAAAGAGCGTTTATTGTAAAATCAGCCAACAATTGCTCGTATTTGCCCCTTTAAGTCGTCTGAAGTCAACAGCATTTATAACTCTTGACACGCTGTGAGCTAATTTTACCCACATGTTTCAATTCTCACCGATCAGATTGCAACAATTTTGGTTATAAAATTAATTATTTTATTTTACCAATACTTAGTGCCCTTTTCTCTTGACACGCCATGGGCCAATTTCACCCACATGTTTCAATTTTCACCGATCAGATTTCAACAATTTTGGTTATATAATTAATTATTTTATTCTATTAATAATTAGTGCCCTTTTAAGACCTCTGATGTCAACTGGACATGTACAATCGGATTTTCCTGGTCAAAGTACCTCCCCATATTGCAACCCAACCCACGACCTTTTGGGCAAGGACTGAAAACATTATTCCAGGTGCTGGAGGTCATCATACTCTCCATATGTTGAGCTAATAAAGAAAATATATAATATGTAATATGGTCACCCCCCATATAAAATATATTGACTCATCTTCAGCTTCAGTAGAGCAGACGGAACACGGATAAAGCACCATGGATGGAAGCGTGAATCGAATACGTGGTCACATGATTTTAAGATATTTAGAATTAAATTTTATTTTAAGTAAAGTGAGTAGATGGGCGCGAAGCGCCCGGGATGGTCGAAAAGATCGAGTGATCTTCTCCTTCATCCCACGGTTTGTTGTTGTTGGAGATATAGCACACAGAAAAACGACATGTCTGAACACGGCAAAAGTTGAATATAATTGAATTAAATGTTATATCTTGAATTGGATTGATTTGAATTGGGTTGCTAGGGGAAAGGCCCACGAGCTTTAATACGGGGTATGTGGGGAGTCCCGGTGTGTCCCTTTGATGTTTTGTTGTTGCTTTGTTGTTGCATTGTTGTTGCTGAGCGTGTCGTGCGGTGCGCTGAAAAAAAAGGAACGGGGCCCGTGTTATGATGTTAAAATGGTGTTAGTTTATATTGTATTGTTAGTTTGTTAGTTTTTCAAGCCGCTAAACAATTGCAAGGCAAAGCGTGTGATTCAATGTGCTAACATATAGAGATTCCAATACAGACCAAACGCACTGTGAGAGCCTGCCTTAGCTATGTCAGGTTGTTGCATTTATATGGCCCGCCCTACCTCCCCTGGGCACGGGCGTAGATGAAAACATGTATTGACGAATTTGTATACAGTGTTATATTTGGGTTTTAATAGATGAAAATAAAAATAAATCTGAATGATAATGTACAAAAACTATTTTATTTTTAATTCACACACGATTATATATAATCTACCCCATAACGAAATATCGTGTGATTGGTCGGTAAGCAAATTAAGTACACGGGTTTCCAGTATCACAAATACTCTCTTCGTCATATTGATCGTTATTGTCTAGCACCAAGAAGATTTTCGGATTACGACCATTTTCGATTGCAATAAAAACACGGAAACCTCATCGCAAATCTCCACTGTTGTCACGAGATTACCCGTTCGTCTTCCCCAAGTGTTATGAAAACACAGTTTCGGTTTAAATCCGCCAATATGTCTTCTGATTATTGTGAACGGGTTAATGTATACACTATAACAATTGCGATACCGTTTTACTGCTAATTGATATCAACACATTCAAACATCTGCCGCGGGTCTCTTCAGACAAGCAGTTGCTGTCGAAATCAACACAATTACACCCTCGTGTCAAAATATAAAAATTATAGGTGTAAAGTTATTAATTTTTATTGAAAACATTCAAGAAAATTGCGATATTTACGATCATGTAGGGCCGAATATTTATGGTGATACGGTATTTTGCGGGATTTTGTGTTGACGCTTCAGCGAGTCAATATCTGGAAGTCACTATCAGGTGGTATTGCACTATACCATGCATCATCAAAATATGCTGTCCGAAATCAAAAGAAGACACCGAGCTGTCCGTGCCCTCTTAGCCAATATCGGATTTTTATGGGGTTAATAATACCGGCCGGAGTCGAGTGAGCGAGTAACATTTTCTAGGTTGACCTCGTGGGGTATGTCGCTACGTTATAACGTCGATATATAGTGTCCACGGGCCTCCTCGTTCTCGTATGTTAGAAATTCTTGCAGAATTTATTACGAATTACAGTTAAACGGACATGGGTCATTCGAACCACCAAATTGTTTTCTACGGAATTTGGAGCGACGAATATGATAGGTCGATGAATACACGAATTATTGATATACCGGCTTCATATGCTGTGAAAAAACACTTGCCAAAGTCCCAGCCAATTTTCAGCAGTTTTCAAATTTTGGCAAGAAGTCAAATAAACGCTCTTTATTGCTACCATATCAGGAATAGACTACCATGGAACGCTCTTTTATGTTCCATGTCGCGCAAATGGCTGTTTTGTGTTTGGGACCCGAACACCGTATTCACATTTGTATTTTTCATTACTTCATTTCGTCTTTTTGGGTTACATAATGCTCGTAGAGAGGTAGTTAAGATATTTATCGACCTATTTCGATAATAGGAAAAATTCAAAAGCGAATAATATATTAGGTGTATTTTGGAGGCAAACCGTCATGTGGCTTTAAGGGGGCGCCTCATTCGTGTTATTCCGGCCGAACACAAAAAGCAGTACACAATAGCGCTTCCCTATTTTAGTTTGCTTCGAAAAATCGTTCGGCTTCGGGATGATAAATTTTACAAATTCGCGTCGTTGTTTTCGTTTTTTTTGTATATTATATATTATATGGTGTCATTGATTGGTACGTCACAAAGAATCTTGTTACATGTACGTGTATGACTCGCTTTTACATGAGTCAAGTTTAGGGGCCCGAAAATATAAGAGTTTATAATTTACTCCGAGGACACTTAGTCGTAGATGGAAAGATATGTTCTTTTGTGTTGTTAATACTTCATCTAATATTCAAATATTAAATGCAGATGATGAGAGTGAAATTTGTGGAACTTGTCAATTTGATCTTGGGCACATTGCAATTTGAAAATCAACATGTCAGGAAAATCCCGAAATCGAGGCAGATGATATACAAAAAAGACGTTGATCGATACAATATAATGATTGTAATATGATGTCGTTGATCTCTCCTATTTAGTCCCCCTGTGGGATGGTATAGTTCCTTGCGCTCCGTGTCGAGAATTACATATGCATGTACATGTACAACACTCTATTGGTGCACTACATTGGCGAAGTCAATTCTAAACCCTGCATGCTTTACACCGACTAAGGGTGGATACACACTTGTATCAAGTTGTATGTAATTTATGTATGTAAAATCCATGTATTCCGTGTATTTTGCATGGTCACAGCAATCATTGATAGCATTAATCGCCTGCGAGCGTTCGGTCCATTTCAACAGGCGAGACCAGTGAGTAGTTATAAGCCATTATTAAACTAACTGCTATCAAGAAATTTCTGGCCAGTCATAAACTTCTCTTCTTTCATGGATGCCGAAATGAATTAATCCTGTCTGATATCTGTTTGCTGTTTTTCACGAGTTTTAATTCATTTCGAAAAGTGGATTTGAGTCCGTCGATTTTATACTTGATTTGTTTCCCGTCATTTCTTGGAAACAGGGTCACCCGAAACAATATATAATTTAGGACAATGCCGGTTTGTTGAGATTGCTCGGATAATTTGAGAGCGAGCTCATGTGATAACATTCAATTGGGATTTCCATGCAAATATCCAACATATCCACGCGCAAATACGCACATAATCAACCTATAATGTGCAAATAGGTTCATATTAGATTCTTTTATTCTGAGATAAGCACCTAAATGCAGATAATGAACCTATAATGAAGTCATTATGAGTCGATAATGTGACTTAAACGTTCTCATTTTCAGTTCATCGACCCAAAATGAGGCGATTCCAAGCAGATTATCTAACTAAAACAAACTATAATATGAGCAGATAATGTGTCGGTTTTTGGGAGAACAGGCTGGAATACCCATTACAGCGACGAAAAATTAATGCAGGTAATCCGTTGAAATTAAAAAGAGTGACACCCCCCCCCCCCCCCCCCCCATTCTCACACAGAATGTATATATGTTCCTCAAACCAAAGGTTGAACAAGTTCCTAACTGTCAGAATTTTAGCATTTAGCATTATAACATTTTCTACCACAATCCATGATTCGAAAGCTTCGAATAATTGAGGGATTTAGTTGAATGTATCAGCCGGGATTATCGGGGCAAGAACGGTGTGACTAATTACCGCCCGGGACCGCCCGGGGACCGCCCGGGGACCGCCCGGGACCGTCCACGTGCCACCTGAGGGCAACATAGACAAATTTACTCGCTCGCTCGTCTCCGGCCGGTCATATTAACCCCACAAATGCCGATATTGGCGAAAAGAGCCTGTGTGATTACCGGTGTCTTCGTGTGTTTTCAGACAGATTATTTTGGTGATTCTCGGTAGTGCAATACACCTGAGTGTTAATTCCATATATTGACTCGTTGACGCGTCCACGGCCGATGTTATTAACCCCTCAAACTCCGGTAAAATAGTGTATAAACAAAAATAACCTTGGGACCGCCCGGGACCGCCCGGGCGGCCCCATGGGCGCGTGGACACTATATCTCGAAGTTATAACATAGCGACATACCCCACGAGGTCAACATAGAAAATTTTACTCGCTCGCTCGACTCCGGTCGGTGTTATTAACCCCTCAAAATCCGATAAAATGGTATATAAACAACAAGACAGTCAATGACTGTGTGGTCGCGCACCAGACTGCAAAGACTGATAAGACTGGGACTCTCGAGACTACAACAGTCAGAACTTTTCATAATCACTTTAAAAGAAATAGCTCTAAACAGGATATGTGGCTAGAGAGACTTCACATATGTAGATTGGTGAAAATCCGCCTTGAAATTACCAACTGTACACTACTGATCACCCCCTCTTCCTCCAGCTCAACAAGTCCCCTTTGACCGGGCTACAGACTCCCAAGTCGTAGGCTGGAATTTCACAACTGACACCTCAAACTTTCTCAATTGTTGGAAATTTCCAATCTCACAAGCGCCTTTTTCCAAAACCATTTAGACATGTTTGAAGCCCAATTATCCATGGACCCAAAACACAATACATGTATGTCAGATTAATCAGTCAGGTGGTTCCAAGGTAGATGTTTTAATGAATTTGGTATTTCAATGATTTTATTAGACACAAAAGTGTTAACTCCCCATAGCCCCACCATTTCTTGACAAATTGACCTCATTTTAACAAATCTGAATCTCAGTCACTTATTAAAGGATCCTCCTGATTGCTCCATACTATATGTAAGCTAAATAGTCCAACCTCTCTTGAGAAGACATTTTAAGAATTACTATAGAGACATATAGTTATGTCCCTGGTCCCACCCTATTTAACCTGGTGACCCCATCTGAATAAATTTGAATCCCAGACACCAAAGAACACTTCATACATATGATAAATATCAGTAAAATAGACCTAATGGTCCTTGTGAATGAACCATATTAAGAGGGAAACTGTCCTTCGTTTGGCCCCTATTTGACCAAGTGACCCCATTTAAAAAAAATCTGAATTGCAGTCAAGGAAGAACATTCCATGCTAAATAAGCCAGCTAGTTCTTGCAAACATATTTTAAGAATTACTATGTAGTGAAATAGTTAAGTCTCTGGCTCTGCCCTTATTTGACTTTGTGATCCCATTTTCACTAAATATGTCACCCAAGGTAATTTCATACCAAATATAAGCAAAATAGGCCATTTGATTCTTGCATAGAAGACATATCATGAATTACTATGTAGAGAAAGAGTAATGTAGCTGGCCTTGCACCTACTTGACCTGGTGACCCTGATTGAACAAATCTGAACCACAATCACCAAAGGAGCAAGCCTGCATATAGTGTGCCTATTCCTACATTGTATGTGCCTGGCCTCAACACGTGGTAGTAGGAGGGCGCGAAGCGCCCAGGATGGTCGAAAAGATCGAGAGATCTTCTCCTTCACCCTCAATTTGATGTTTTGGTGTTGTTTTGCATGACAAAAGCCCACCAAAAGTCTCACCATGTCTGACCGTGGCAAATTATTGATTGGGTTGGGCCCACGAGCTTTAATAAGGGGTGGAGGGTGCCCAGGGAGTCCCTGACGAGGTTGATATCGTTGATGATGAAGCTGCTGAGCGAGCCTGGAGTGGTGCGCTGAAATGGAGAACGGGGCCCCCGATGTTAGTATGTATATATATATATATGTATAAACTCATGTGTACAAAAGCAAGCAGTTTTTTGTTGTCAGGAAAACATGGGGAGGGCGGGCGCGACACCCGCATATGAAAGAGAGAGCCCGACAAGTAATGGTATGTTGTTGCGTAATTATGACCCACCCTACCTCCCCATACCGTAGCACGGGCATAGGTGAAAACATATTTTGACAATTTCATATACAGTGTTAATTAAGGATTTTATTAGCTGAAATAAATCTGAAAGGCGATGACTATTGTATTGCACTGAAAGAGATTTTAATTCCAATTGCATGTTTGAACACTGCTGTATTGAATGGCATGTGATGTTGAGCAGAATAGTAGAAGGGCGCGAACACCCGAGATGATCGATGTGATATATAGAGAGAGTGAGAGAGAGAGAGAGAGAGAAGTGAGGAGATTGGAGTTGGTGAGTTACCCGGAAATGTTGATGCATTTTTCTATCCCATCCTTCTTCCCCATATCGAGCACGGGCGTAGGTGAAAGCATATTCTTAACAATCATATACAGTGTTTATTCAGATTTTTATTCGCTGAAGTAATTTTGAACGATAATGAACAGGACATGATATACATCTATATATATAATTATTGTACAGTGAACATATTTTTTTTTTTGGTTTATATGATTTTTTTTGTTGTTATTTTATTTGTATTATGTAAAATTATGAATGTACAAATTGATAATTACAATGTGTTCTTGAAGGGCCGTTCCTGGCCTCCCGAAGAAAAACGCAGAGCAGCAAGCGAGCCGAACATATGTAGGTATATGTCCGGCCTTAACTCGATGAGAGCTTTGATGACCACTTATGGGTCTGAAGTTTCCTTGCACCCCACCCCAAGCTAAGTGCTGGGTCGGTTTTTATGCCGGGTCCCGCTCGATAGGTGTTGTCGTGTGAGTGGAATGTGTTAGACACGAGCGCTAGTTTCTGTAAATGTTACAAGATTGGCAGTTAGTTAGTTGGTTTAGAGGAGATAATTGTTCGATGGCTTATACTACGGTCACCAAAAGGGTATCTACACCGCCCGAGGACATTCATCAGCGCCCAAGGAGCCATCTAGGGCCTGAGCCCGCTAACCTATGTTTTAATTTTGGTGTTAGTCAATTTGTAATAACAACTATGTTTTTTTTTTTGTTTTTTTTTTGTTTTTTTTATAGGAGATAATTACTCAATGGCTTATACTATGGCCACGACATGCGTATTTGCGCCGCCCAAGGACATTCATCAGCGCCCGAGGAGCCATATAGGGCGTGAGCCCGCTAACCTAGGTTTTATTATTGATGTTGGTAATGATGTCGATTGTTGATATATCAAATTGTTTCCTCGTCGATTGCTGGGGGTTAACAGATTAACGTTTAGTGAGGATTGTCTTCCTGATGCCAAGTTCATTCATTAGGATCGTGCCATTTAATCTATTCAATGTTTCTTCAGCTAGATAGTTTAGTCTATCCTGTATAAGGGGGACGTCTGCCGTTAGATGGAGTACCTCAAGCAGCACAATGTATTATACAATCAAGCCTTGAAATAGTGTGATAGTGTGTCTGTCATTTGCGGAATGAGCTTCCCCCAGAGGGTGACTTTAGTGGCGCTATCCTGCACAGTGGGCTAGCATCACTAAATTCACCCTCTGGGGACCTCATTCTGCTAAGGCCCTCAACTGCTATGGCAGACCTAGGATAAGATTGAAGTTCCCCAGTTGAAGTTGATGTTCACCCATTGGACACCTCAATTATGAATTTTATCTTCTGCAAATTAGGGGATATAGAAACTTCCTAGAAGGGAAATGTAACTAACAACAATGTTAATTTGATACTATAGATACTTCCAAGAAGATGAGGCCTAAGCAGAATGAGGTCTCCAGAGGGTGAATTTGGTGATGCTATCCCACACAGCGGACTAAATTCACCCTCTGGGGACCTCATTCTGCAAATGACAGACATTCTATTTGCCCTGTTGAACAATACATGATAGATTGTGCCTCTTATTAATGATTCTCTGACCTGCAAATGTCAGACACACTAAATTCAGGCAGTTTGTTTAAAATTGCTAGCAGAATGTTTATACAAGCTGTCAGTGACATTTTATTCTACTATAGATTAATGACCTGTGTTTCTCTCTGTCTATCCACAAAGAGATATCTGCAACTTTAATAGAACAGGTATTAATGTTGGAAGCTGGAAATGATATCCGTTGGAAGGGATGTTGGTTGGGTGTAGGCCACTGCAGGGTGGGGGTGGGTCTGGGCCATGTGGGAGGGGGATGGGTAATGGAATATTTCTGTAATTTCAGAAGATTAAAGATTCAAGTTTCATAACTCTGCAGATGTTATAATGGTGTCACTTTTTTCAAATTTTATAACATGCTTAAAAAATAATTTTTTGTTTGCTAAATTGAGTAAGGTGAAAATTCCCAAAATCTGAATTTACCCAAAAATAATTTTTTGTTTGCTAAATTGAGTAAGGTGAAAATTCCCAAAATCTGAATTTACCCAAAAAAATATTTTTTTTTAGTTATGTCACTGGCTCCGCCCACATTCGACCCAGTGACCTCATTTGAACAAATCTGAATAACAGTCCCCCAAAGACCATTTGTACCAAATATGAACCCATTCGGCCCAATGAAATTTGAGAAGAAATTGTTGTAAGAATTACGTTATGGCCCTGGCTTCGCAACTATTTGACCCAGTGACCTCATTTGAACAAATCTGAATGAGAGTCAACTAGGGAACATCCACACCAAATATGAACCAATTTGGTCTTAAGGTTCCAGAGGAGAAGATGTTCAAAGAATTGTTGACGGACGATGGACGGATGGATGGACGGACGAGGAGTGATGACTATAGCTCCACCGGAGACTTCGTCTCAGGTGAGCTAAAAAGAACACTGGGACCGCCCGGGACCGCCCGGGAGGCCACATGGGCCCGTGGACACTATATATCTACGTTATAACGTAGCGCCATACCCCACGAGGTCAACCTAGAAACGTTATCCACCCCCCCCCCCCAAACCAAATCAGATCACATATATTTGTTCGCAGCTCTATCTCCACTTATAGAAATTGAAAATTGACTATTTAAGGATCGACTAGTCTAATCTAACGCACCAATTTATACATGCCTGGAATATTATCATATTATGACAAATAAAGAGCGTTTATTGTAAAATCAGCCAACAATTGCTCGTATTTGCCCCTTTAAGTCGTCTGAAGTCAACAGCATTTATAACTCTTGACACGCTGTGAGCTAATTTTACCCACATGTTTCAATTCTCACCGATCAGATTGCAACAATTTTGGTTATAAAATTAATTATTTTATTTTACCAATACTTAGTGCCCTTTTCTCTTGACACGCCATGGGCCAATTTCACCCACATGTTTCAATTTTCACCGATCAGATTTCAACAATTTTGGTTATATAATTAATTATTTTATTCTATTAATAATTAGTGCCCTTTTAAGACCTCTGATGTCAACTGGACATGTACAATCGGATTTTCCTGGTCAAAGTACCTCCCCATATTGCAACCCAACCCACGACCTTTTGGGCAAGGACTGAAAACATTATTCCAGGTGCTGGAGGTCATCATACTCTCCATATGTTGAGCTAATAAAGAAAATATATAATATGTAATATGGTCACCCCCCATATAAAATATATTGACTCATCTTCAGCTTCAGTAGAGCAGACGGAACACGGATAAAGCACCATGGATGGAAGCGTGAATCGAATACGTGGTCACATGATTTTAAGATATTTAGAATTAAATTTTATTTTAAGTAAAGTGAGTAGATGGGCGCGAAGCGCCCGGGATGGTCGAAAAGATCGAGTGATCTTCTCCTTCATCCCACGGTTTGTTGTTGTTGGAGATATAGCACACAGAAAAACGACATGTCTGAACACGGCAAAAGTTGAATATAATTGAATTAAATGTTATATCTTGAATTGGATTGATTTGAATTGGGTTGCTAGGGGAAAGGCCCACGAGCTTTAATACGGGGTATGTGGGGAGTCCCGGTGTGTCCCCTTTGATGTTTTGTTGTTGCTTTGTTGTTGCATTGTTGTTGCTGAGCGTGTCGTGCGGTGCGCTGAAAAAAAAGGAACGGGGCCCGTGTTATGATGTTAAAATGGTGTTAGTTTATATTGTATTGTTAGTTTGTTAGTTTTTCAAGCCGCTAAACAATTGCAAGGCAAAGCGTGTGATTCAATGTGCTAACATATAGAGATTCCAATACAGACCAAACGCACTGTGAGAGCCTGCCTTAGCTATGTCAGGTTGTTGCATTTATATGGCCCGCCCTACCTCCCCTGGGCACGGGCGTAGATGAAAACATGTATTGACGAATTTGTATACAGTGTTATATTTGGGTTTTAATAGATGAAAATAAAAATAAATCTGAATGATAATGTACAAAAACTATTTTATTTTTAATTCACACACGATTATATATAATCTACCCCATAACGAAATATCGTGTGATTGGTCGGTAAGCAAATTAAGTACACGGGTTTCCAGTATCACAAATACTCTCTTCGTCATATTGATCGTTATTGTCTAGCACCAAGAAGATTTTCGGATTACGACCATTTTCGATTGCAATAAAAACACGGAAACCTCATCGCAAATCTCCACTGTTGTCACGAGATTACCCGTTCGTCTTCCCCAAGTGTTATGAAAACACAGTTTCGGTTTAAATCCGCCAATATGTCTTCTGATTATTGTGAACGGGTTAATGTATACACTATAACAATTGCGATACCGTTTTACTGCTAATTGATATCAACACATTCAAACATCTGCCGCGGGTCTCTTCAGACAAGCAGTTGCTGTCGAAATCAACACAATTACACCCTCGTGTCAAAATATAAAAATTATAGGTGTAAAGTTATTAATTTTTATTGAAAACATTCAAGAAAAATTGCGATATTTACGATCATGTAGGGCCGAATATTTATGGTGATACGGTATTTTGCGGGATTTTGTGTTGACGCTTCAGCGAGTCAATATCTGGAAGTCACTATCAGGTGGTATTGCACTATACCATGCATCATCAAAATATGCTGTCCGAAATCAAAAGAAGACACCGAGCTGTCCGTGCCCTCTTAGCCAATATCGGATTTTTATGGGGTTAATAATACCGGCCGGAGTCGAGTGAGCGAGTAACATTTTCTAGGTTGACCTCGTGGGGTATGTCGCTACGTTATAACGTCGATATATAGTGTCCACGGGCCTCCTCGTTCTCGTATGTTAGAAATTCTTGCAGAATTTATTACGAATTACAGTTAAACGGACATGGGTCATTCGAACCACCAAATTGTTTTCTACGGAATTTGGAGCGACGAATATGATAGGTCGATGAATACACGAATTATTGATATACCGGCTTCATATGCTGTGAAAAAACACTTGCCAAAGTCACAGCCAATTTTCAGCAGTTTTCAAATTTTGGCAAGAAGTCAAATAAACGCTCTTTATTGCTACCATATCAGGAATAGACTACCATGGAACGCTCTTTTATGTTCCATGTCGCGCAAATGGCTGTTTTGTGTTTGGGACCCGAACACCGTATTCACATTTGTATTTTTCATTACTTCATTTCGTCTTTTTGGGTTACATAATGCTCGTAGAGAGGTAGTTAAGATATTTATCGACCTATTTCGATAATAGGAAAAATTCAAAAGCGAATAATATATTAGGTGTATTTTGGAGGCAAACCGTCATGTGGCTTTAAGGGGGCGCCTCATTCGTGTTATTCCGGCCGAACACAAAAAGCAGTACACAATAGCGCTTCCCTATTTTAGTTTGCTTCGAAAAATCGTTCGGCTTCGGGATGATAAATTTTACAAATTCGCGTCGTTGTTTTCGTTTTTTTTTGTATATTATATATTATATGGTGTCATTGATTGGTACGTCACAAAGAATCTTGTTACATGTACGTGTATGACTCGCTTTTACATGAGTCAAGTTTAGGGGCCCGAAAATATAAGAGTTTATAATTTACTCCGAGGACACTTAGTCGTAGATGGAAAGATATGTTCTTTTGTGTTGTTAATACTTCATCTAATATTCAAATATTAAATGCAGATGATGAGAGTGAAATTTGTGGAACTTGTCAATTTGATCTTGGGCACATTGCAATTTGAAAATCAACATGTCAGGAAAATCCCGAAATCGAGGCAGATGATATACAAAAAAGACGTTGATCGATACAATATAATGATTGTAATATGATGTCGTTGATCTCTCCTATTTAGTCCCCCTGTGGGATGGTATAGTTCCTTGCGCTCCGTGTCGAGAATTACATATGCATGTACATGTACAACACTCTATTGGTGCACTACATTGGCGAAGTCAATTCTAAACCCTGCATGCTTTACACCGACTAAGGGTGGATACACACTTGTATCAAGTTGTATGTAATTTATGTATGTAAAATCCATGTATTCCGTGTATTTTGCATGGTCACAGCAATCATTGATAGCATTAATCGCCTGCGAGCGTTCGGTCCATTTCAACAGGCGAGACCAGTGAGTAGTTATAAGCCATTATTAAACTAACTGCTATCAAGAAATTTCTGGCCAGTCATAAACTTCTCTTCTTTCATGGATGCCGAAATGAATTAATCCTGTCTGATATCTGTTTGCTGTTTTTCACGAGTTTTAATTCATTTCGAAAAGTGGATTTGAGTTCGTCGATTTTATACTTGATTTGTTTCCCGTCATTTCTTGGAAACAGGGTCACCCGAAACAATATATAATTTAGGACAATGCCGGTTTGTTGAGATTGCTCGGATAATTTGAGAGCGAGCTCATGTGATAACATTCAATTGGGATTTCCATGCAAATATCCAACATATCCACGCGCAAATACGCACATAATCAACCTATAATGTGCAAATAGGTTCATATTAGATTCTTTTATTCTGAGATAAGCACCTAATGGACTCATATCCGTTTTTTTTTTCGTTTTATGGCGCGGGCGAAGTTGAAAACACATTTTAAAGAGGGTACACCTGATAATTCGTGAGTTGGTTTATTTGTGTCATTGTATGCAGATAATGAACCTATAATGAAGTCATTATGAGTCGATAATGTGACTTAAACGTTCTCATTTTCAGTTCATCGACCCAAAATGAGGCGATTCCAAGCAGATTATCTAACTAAAACAAACTATAATATGAGCAGATAATGTGTCGGTTTTTGGGAGAACAGGCTGGAATACCCATTACAGCGACGAAAAATTAATGCAGGTAATCCGTTGAAATTAAAAAGAGTGACACCCCCCCCCCCCCCCCCCATTCTCACACAGAATGTATATATGTTCCTCAAACCAAAGGTTGAACAAGTTCCTAACTGTCAGAATTTTAGCATTTAGCATTATAACATTTTCTACCACAATCCATGATTCGAAAGCTTCGAATAATTGAGGGATTTAGTTGAATGTATCAGCCGGGATTATCGGGGCAAGAACGGTGTGACTAATTACCGCCCGGGACCGCCCGGGGACCGCCCGGGGACCGCCCGGGACCGTCCACGTGCCACCTGAGGGCAACATAGACAAATTTACTCGCTCGCTCGTCTCCGGCCGGTCATATTAACCCCACAAATGCCGATATTGGCGAAAAGAGCCTGTGTGATTACCGGTGTCTTCGTGTGTTTTCAGACAGATTATTTTGGTGATTCTCGGTAGTGCAATACACCTGAGTGTTAATTCCATATATTGACTCGTTGACGCGTCCACGGCCGATGTTATTAACCCCTCAAACTCCGGTAAAATAGTGTATAAACAAAAATAACCTTGGGACCGCCCGGGACCGCCCGGGCGGCCCCATGGGCGCGTGGACACTATATCTCGAAGTTATAACATAGCGACATACCCCACGAGGTCAACATAGAAAATTTTACTCGCTCGCTCGACTCCGGCCGGTGTTATTAACCCCTCAAAATCCGATAAAATGGTATATAAACAACAAGACAGTCAATGACTGTGTGGTCGCGCACCAGACTGCAAAGACTGATAAGACTGGGACTCTCGAGACTACAACAGTCAGAACTTTTCATAATCACTTTAAAAGAAATAGCTCTAAACAGGATATGTGGCTAGAGAGACTTCACATATGTAGATTGGTGAAAATCCGCCTTGAAATTACCAACTGTACACTACTGATCACCCCCTCTTCCTCCAGCTCAACAAGTCCCCTTTGACCGGGCTACAGACTCCCAAGTCGTAGGCTGGAATTTCACAACTGACACCTCAAACTTTCTCAATTGTTGGAAATTTCCAATCTCACAAGCGCCTTTTTCCAAAACCATTTAGACATGTTTGAAGCCCAATTATCCATGGACCCAAAACACAATACATGTATGTCAGATTAATCAGTCAGGTGGTTCCAAGGTAGATGTTTTAATGAATTTGGTATTTCAATGATTTTATTAGACACAAAAGTGTTAACTCCCCATAGCCCCACCATTTCTTGACAAATTGACCTCATTTTAACAAATCTGAATCTCAGTCACTTATTAAAGGATCCTCCTGATTGCTCCATACTATATGTAAGCTAAATAGTCCAACCTCTCTTGAGAAGACATTTTAAGAATTACTATAGAGACATATAGTTATGTCCCTTGTCCCACCCTATTTAACCTGGTGACCCCATCTGAATAAATTTGAATCCCAGACACCAAAGAACACTTCATACATATGATAAATATCAGTAAAATAGACCTAATGGTCCTTGTGAATGAACCATATTAAGAGGGAAACTGTCCTTCGTTTGGCCCCTATTTGACCAAGTGACCCCATTTAAAAAAAATCTGAATTGCAGTCAAGGAAGAACATTCCATGCTAAATAAGCCAGCTAGTTCTTGCAAACATATTTTAAGAATTACTATGTAGTGAAATAGTTAAGTCTCTGGCTCTGCCCTTATTTGACTTTGTGATCCCATTTTCACTAAATATGTCACCCAAGGTAATTTCATACCAAATATAAGCAAAATAGGCCATTTGATTCTTGCATAGAAGACATATCATGAATTACTATGTAGAGAAAGAGTAATGTAGCTGGCCTTGCACCTACTTGACCTGGTGACCCTGATTGAACAAATCTGAACCACAATCACCAAAGGAGCAAGCCTGCATATAGTGTGCCTATTCCTACATTGTATGTGCCTGGCCTCAACACGTGGTAGTAGGAGGGCGCGAAGCGCCCAGGATGGTCGAAAAGATCGAGAGATCTTCTCCTTCACCCTCAATTTGATGTTTTGGTGTTGTTTTGCATGACAAAAGCCCACCAAAAGTCTCACCATGTCTGACTGTGGCAAATTATTGATTGGGTTGGGCCCACGAGCTTTAATAAGGGGTGGAGGGTGCCCAGGGAGTCCCTGACGAGGTTGATATCGTTGATGATGAAGCTGCTGAGCGAGCCTGGAGTGGTGCGCTGAAATGGAGAACGGGGCCCCCGATGTTAGTATGTATATATATATATATATGTATAAACTCATGTGTACAAAAGCAAGCAGTTTTTTGTTGTCAGGAAAACATGGGGAGGGCGGGCGCGACACCCGCATATGAAAGAGAGAGCCCGACAAGTAATGGTATGTTGTTGCGTAATTATGACCCACCATACCTCCCCATACCGTAGCACGGGCATAGGTGAAAACATATTTTGACAATTTCATATACAGTGTTAATTAAGGATTTTATTAGCTGAAATAAATCTGAAAGGCGATGACTATTGTATTGCACTGAAAGAGATTTTAATTCCAATTGCATGTTTGAACACTGCTGTATTGAATGGCATGTGATGTTGAGCAGAATAGTAGAAGGGCGCGAACACCCGAGATGATCGATGTGATATATAGAGAGAGTGAGAGAGAGAGAGAGAGAGAGAGAAGTGAGGAGATTGGAGTTGGTGAGTTACCCGGAAATGTTGATGCATTTTTCTATCCCATCCTTCTTCCCCATATCGAGCACGGGCGTAGGTGAAAGCATATTCTTAACAATCATATACAGTGTTTATTCAGATTTTTATTCGCTGAAGTAATTTTGAACGATAATGAACAGGACATGATATACATCTATATATATAATTATTGTACAGTGAACATATTTTTTTTTTTGGTTTATATGATTTTTTTTTTTTTTATTTTATTTGTATTATGTAAAATTATGAATGTACAAATTGATAATTACAATGTGTTCTTGAAGGGCCGTTCCTGGCCTCCCGAAGAAAAACGCAGAGCAGCAAGCGAGCCGAACATATGTAGGTATATGTCCGGCCTTAACTCGATGAGAGCTTTGATGACCACTTATGGGTCTGAAGTTTCCTTGCACCCCACCCCAAGCTAAGTGCTGGGTCGGTTTTTATGCCGGGTCCCGCTCGATAGGTGTTGTCGTGTGAGTGGAATGTGTTAGACACGAGCGCTAGTTTCTGTAAATGTTACAAGATTGGCAGTTAGTTAGTTGGTTTAGAGGAGATAATTGTTCGATGGCTTATACTACGGTCACCAAAAGGGTATCTACACCGCCCGAGGACATTCATCAGCGCCCAAGGAGCCATCTAGGGCCTGAGCCCGCTAACCTATGTTTTAATTTTGGTGTTAGTCAATTTGTAATAACAACTATGTTTTTTTTTTTTTTTTTTTTTTTTTTATAGGAGATAATTACTCAATGGCTTATACTATGGCCACGACATGCGTATTTACGCCGCCCAAGGACATTCATCAGCGCCCGAGGAGCCATATAGGGCGTGAGCCCGCTAACCTAGGTTTTATTATTGATGTTGGTAATGATGTCGATTGTTGATATATCAAATTGTTTCCTCGTCGATTGCTGGGGGTTGTCTAAGCTCACAGATTAACGTTTAGTGAGGATTGTCTTCCTGATGCCAAGTTCATTCATTAGGATCGTGCCATTTAATCTATTCAATGTTTCTTCAGCTAGATAGTTTAGTCTATCCTGTATAAGGGGGACGTCTGCCGTTAGATGGAGTACCTCAAGCAGCACAATGTATTATACAATCAAGCCTTGAAATAGTGTGATAGTGTGTCTGTCATTTGCGGAATGAGCTTCCCCCAGAGGGTGACTTTAGTGGCGCTATCCTGCACAGTGGGCTAGCATCACTAAATTCACCCTCTGGGGACCTCATTCTGCTAAGGCCCTCAACTGCTATGGCAGACCTAGGATAAGATTGAAGTTCCCCAGTTGAAGTTGATGTTCACCCATTGGACACCTCAATTATGAATTTTATCTTCTGCAAATTAGGGGATATAGAAACTTCCTAGAAGGGAAATGTAACTAACAACAATGTTAATTTGATACTATAGATACTTCCAAGAAGATGAGGCCTAAGCAGAATGAGGTCTCCAGAGGGTGAATTTGGTGATGCTATCCCACACAGCGGACTAAATTCACCCTCTGGGGACCTCATTCTGCAAATGACAGACATTCTATTTGCCCTGTTGAACAATACATGATAGATTGTGCCTCTTATTAATGATTCTCTGACCTGCAAATGTCAGACACACTAAATTCAGGCAGTTTGTTTAAAATTGCTAGCAGAATGTTTATACAAGCTGTCAGTGACATTTTATTCTACTATAGATTAATGACCTGTGTTTCTCTCTGTCTATCCACAAAGAGATATCTGCAACTTTAATAGAACAGGTATTAATGTTGGAAGCTGGAAATGATATCCGTTGGAAGGGATGTTGGTTGGGTGTAGGCCACTGCAGGGTGGGGGTGGGTCTGGGCCATGTGGGAGGGGGATGGGTAATGGAATATTTCTGTAATTTCAGAAGATTAAAGATTCAAGTTTCATAACTCTGCAGATGTTATAATGGTGTCACTTTTTTCAAATTTTATAACATGCTTAAAAAATAATTTTTTGTTTGCTAAATTGAGTAAGGTGAAAATTCCCAAAATCTGAATTTACCCAAAAATAATTTTTTGTTTGCTAAATTGAGTAAGGTGAAAATTCCCAAAATCTGAATTTACCCAAAAAAATTTTTTTTTTAGTTATGTCACTGGCTCCGCCCACATTCGACCCAGTGACCTCATTTGAACAAATCTGAATAACAGTCCCCCAAAGACCATTTGTACCAAATATGAACCCATTCGGCCCAATGAAATTTGAGAAGAAATTGTTGTAAGAATTACGTTATGGCCCTGGCTTCGCAACTATTTGACCCAGTGACCTCATTTGAACAAATCTGAATGAGAGTCAACTAGGGAACATCCACACCAAATATGAACCAATTTGGTCTTAAGGTTCCAGAGGAGAAGATGTTCAAAGAATTGTTGACGGACGATGGACGGATGGATGGACGGACGAGGAGTGATGACTATAGCTCCACCGGAGACTTCGTCTCAGGTGAGCTAAAAAGAACACTGGGACCGCCCGGGACCGCCCGGGAGGCCACATGGGCCCGTGGACACTATATATCTACGTTATAACGTAGCGCCATACCCCACGAGGTCAACCTAGAAACGTTATCCACCCCCCCCCCCCCCCCCAACCAAATCAGATCACATATATTTGTTCGCAGCTCTATCTCCACTTATAGAAATTGAAAATTGACTATTTAAGGATCGACTAGTCTAATCTAACGCACCAATTTATACATGCCTGGAATATTATCATATTATGACAAATAAAGAGCGTTTATTGTAAAATCAGCCAACAATTGCTCGTATTTGCCCCTTTAAGTCGTCTGAAGTCAACAGCATTTATAACTCTTGACACGCTGTGAGCTAATTTTACCCACATGTTTCAATTCTCACCGATCAGATTGCAACAATTTTGGTTATAAAATTAATTATTTTATTTTACCAATACTTAGTGCCCTTTTCTCTTGACACGCCATGGGCCAATTTCACCCACATGTTTCAATTTTCACCGATCAGATTTCAACAATTTTGGTTATATAATTAATTATTTTATTCTATTAATAATTAGTGCCCTTTTAAGACCTCTGATGTCAACTGGACATGTACAATCGGATTTTCCTGGTCAAAGTACCTCCCCATATTGCAACCCAACCCACGACCTTTTGGGCAAGGACTGAAAACATTATTCCAGGTGCTGGAGGTCATCATACTCTCCATATGTTGAGCTAATAAAGAAAATATATAATATGTAATATGGTCACCCCCCATATAAAATATATTGACTCATCTTCAGCTTCAGTAGAGCAGACGGAACACGGATACAGCACCATGGATGGAAGCGTGAATCGAATACGTGGTCACATGATTTTAAGATATTTAGAATTAAATTTTATTTTAAGTAAAGTGAGTAGATGGGCGCGAAGCGCCCGGGATGGTCGAAAAGATCGAGTGATCTTCTCCTTCATCCCACGGTTTGTTGTTGTTGGAGATATAGCACACAGAAAAACGACATGTCTGAACACGGCAAAAGTTGAATATAATTGAATTAAATGTTATATCTTGAATTGGATTGATTTGAATTGGGTTGCTAGGGGAAAGGCCCACGAGCTTTAATACGGGGTATGTGGGGAGTCCCGGTGTGTCCCTTTGATGTTTTGTTGTTGCATTGTTGTTGCTGAGCGTGTCGTGCGGTGCGCTGAAAAAAAAGGAACGGGGCCCGTGTTATGATGTTAAAATGGTGTTAGTTTATATTGTATTGTTAGTTTGTTAGTTTTTCAAGCCGCTAAACAATTGCAAGGCAAAGCGTGTGATTCAATGTGCTAACATATAGAGATTCCAATACAGACCAAACGCACTGTGAGAGCCTGCCTTAGCTATGTCAGGTTGTTGCATTTATATGGCCCGCCCTACCTCCCCTGGGCACGGGCGTAGATGAAAACATGTATTGACGAATTTGTATACAGTGTTATATTTGGGTTTTAATAGATGAAAATAAAAATAAATCTGAATGATAATGTACAAAAACTATTTTATTTTTAATTCACACACGATTATATATAATCTACCCCATAACGAAATATCGTGTGATTGGTCGGTAAGCAAATTAAGTACACGGGTTTCCAGTATCACAAATACTCTCTTCGTCATATTGATCGTTATTGTCTAGCACCAAGAAGATTTTCGGATTACGACCATTTTCGATTGCAATAAAAACACGGAAACCTCATCGCAAATCTCCACTGTTGTCACGAGATTACCCGTTCGTCTTCCCCAAGTGTTATGAAAACACAGTTTCGGTTTAAATCCGCCAATATGTCTTCTGATTATTGTGAACGGGTTAATGTATACACTATAACAATTGCGATACCGTTTTACTGCTAATTGATATCAACACATTCAAACATCTGCCGCGGGTCTCTTCAGACAAGCAGTTGCTGTCGAAATCAACACAATTACACCCTCGTGTCAAAATATAAAAATTATAGGTGTAAAGTTATTAATTTTTATTGAAAACATTCAAGAAAATTGCGATATTTACGATCATGTAGGGCCGAATATTTATGGTGATACGGTATTTTGCGGGATTTTGTTTTGACGCTTCAGCGAGTCAATATCTGGAAGTCACTATCAGGTGGTATTGCACTATACCATGCATCATCAAAATATGCTGTCCGAAATCAAAAGAAGACACCGAGCTGTCCGTGCCCTCTTAGCCAATATCGGATTTTTATGGGGTTAATAATACCGGCCGGAGTCGAGTGAGCGAGTAACATTTTCTAGGTTGACCTCGTGGGGTATGTCGCTACGTTATAACGTCGATATATAGTGTCCACGGGCCCAGGGGACCGCCCGGGCGGTCCCAATGTTCTTTGATTATATACCATTTTATCGGATGTTGAGGGGTTAATAACACCGACCGGAGTCGAGCGAGCGAGTACCATTTTCTATGTTGACCTCGTGGGGTATGTCGCTACGTTATAACGTCGAGATATAGTGTCCAAGGGCCCATGGGGCCTCCCGGGCGGTCCCAACGTTCTTTTTGTTTATATACCATTTTATCGGATTTTGAGGGGTTAATAACACCGGCCGGAGTCGAGCTAGCGAGTACCATTTTCTATGTTGACCTCGTGGGGTATGTCGCTACGTTATAACGTCGAGATATAGTGTCCACGGGGCCCATGTGGCCTCCCGGGCGGTCCCGGGCGGGTCTCAGTGTTCTTTGTGTTTATATACCATTTTATCGGTTTTGAGGGGTTAATAACACCGGCCGGATTCGAGCGAGCGAGTACCATTTTCTATGTTGACCTCGTGGGGTATGTCGCTACGTTAAAACGTCGAGATATAGTGTCCAAGGGCCCATGGGGCCTCCCGGGCGGTCCCAATTTTCTTTTTGTTTATATACCATTTTATCGGATTTTGAGGGGTTAATAACACCGGCCGAAGTCTAGCGAGCGAGTAAAATTTTCTAGGTTGACCTCGTGGGGTATGTCGCTATGTTATAACTTCGAGATATAGTGTCCACGCGCCCATGGGGCTGCCCGGGCGGTCCCGGACGGTCCCAAGGTATTTTTTGTTTATACACTATTTTACCGGAATTTGAGGGGTAACATCGGCCGTGGACGCCTCAACGAGTCAATATATGGAATTAACACTCATGTGTATTGCACTACCGAGAATCACCAAAATAATCTGTCTGAAAACACACGAAGACACCAGTAATCACACAGGCTCTTTTAGCCAATATCGGCATTTGTGGGGTTAATATGACCGGCCGGAGACGAGCGAGCGAGTAAATTTGTCTATGTTGCCCTCAGGTGGCATGTCGCTACGTTATAACGTCGAGATAATGTGTCCACGGGCACGTGGGGTCACCCGGGCGGTCCCGGGGCGGTAATTAGTCACACCCTTACAGCTTTAAGTTATAAATTTGAAGGTACAGAAGGTGGTGTTGCTATGTGTCTTCATTCGGGGAAAGGGTTGTCTAGCTACGAGTTCCCAACTACGTCACGTATAACACAAGAGAGGAAAGGTGACGTAGTTGGGAACTCGTAGCTAGACAACCCTTTCCCCGAATGAAGACACATAGCAACACCACCTTCTGTACCTTCAAATTTATAAATTAAATCTGTAATTATATGTTCATAATTATATGAATCATATATTGCTTAATATTAAGCCTGTTCTCCCGAATATCCGCACATTATCTGCTTATAATATAACTTGTTTTATATAGATAATCGTCTTAGAATCCCCTCATTTTGAGTTGATACTGTGCTGAAAATTGGATCGTTTTAGTCAGATTATCGACTCACTATAAGGCGATTCTAAGCAGATTGTGTGTGAACAACGACACAAATAAGCTAATTCAAGACTTGTCAGATTGGCTGGCCCGCACCATACAAAGAAATAACGGATATGATCCATTATCTGCTCATTCAAAAAATCGAATAATCACATTATGTACATATTTCACATTATAGATCGAGTATGTGCGTATTTGAGCGAGGATATGTTGGAATAGTAGATTAATCACTCGTAGTAAACAGTCACGACAGACATGAATGTCAACTAATATATTTTATAGATCAGGAGTGGTATATATTTATATTTTTGCGGCAACTCGAATAGGCCATTTGATTCTTGCATAGAAGACATATCATGAATTACTATGTAGAGAAAGAGTAATGTAGCTGGCCTTGCACCTACTTGACCTGGTGACCCTGATTGAACAAATCTGAACCACAATCACCAAAGGAGCAAGCCTGCATATAGTGTGCCTATTCCTACATTGTATGTGCCTGGCCTCAACACGTGGTAGTAGGAGGGCGCGAAGCGCCCAGGATGGTCGAAAAGATCGAGAGATCTTCTCCTTCACCCTCAATTTGATGTTTTGGTGTTGTTTTGCATGACAAAAGCCCACCAAAAGTCTCACCATGTCTGACTGTGGCAAATTATTGATTGGGTTGGGCCCACGAGCTTTAATAAGGGGTGGAGGGTGCCCAGGGAGTCCCTGACGAGGTTGATATCGTTGATGATGAAGCTGCTGAGCGAGCCTGGAGTGGTGCGCTGAAATGGAGAACGGGGCCCCCGATGTTAGTATGTATATATATATATATATGTATAAACTCATGTGTACAAAAGCAAGCAGTTTTTTGTTGTCAGGAAAACATGGGGAGGGCGGGCGCGACACCCGCATATGAAAGAGAGAGCCCGACAAGTAATGGTATGTTGTTGCGTAATTATGACCCACCATACCTCCCCATACCGTAGCACGGGCATAGGTGAAAACATATTTTGACAATTTCATATACAGTGTTAATTAAGGATTTTATTAGCTGAAATAAATCTGAAAGGCGATGACTATTGTATTGCACTGAAAGAGATTTTAATTCCAATTGCATGTTTGAACACTGCTGTATTGAATGGCATGTGATGTTGAGCAGAATAGTAGAAGGGCGCGAACACCCGAGATGATCGATGTGATATATAGAGAGAGTGAGAGAGAGAGAGAGAGAGAGAGAAGTGAGGAGATTGGAGTTGGTGAGTTACCCGGAAATGTTGATGCATTTTTCTATCCCATCCTTCTTCCCCATATCGAGCACGGGCGTAGGTGAAAGCATATTCTTAACAATCATATACAGTGTTTATTCAGATTTTTATTCGCTGAAGTAATTTTGAACGATAATGAACAGGACATGATATACATCTATATATATAATTATTGTACAGTGAACATATTTTTTTTTTTGGTTTATATGATTTTTTTTTTTTTTATTTTATTTGTATTATGTAAAATTATGAATGTACAAATTGATAATTACAATGTGTTCTTGAAGGGCCGTTCCTGGCCTCCCGAAGAAAAACGCAGAGCAGCAAGCGAGCCGAACATATGTAGGTATATGTCCGGCCTTAACTCGATGAGAGCTTTGATGACCACTTATGGGTCTGAAGTTTCCTTGCACCCCACCCCAAGCTAAGTGCTGGGTCGGTTTTTATGCCGGGTCCCGCTCGATAGGTGTTGTCGTGTGAGTGGAATGTGTTAGACACGAGCGCTAGTTTCTGTAAATGTTACAAGATTGGCAGTTAGTTAGTTGGTTTAGAGGAGATAATTGTTCGATGGCTTATACTACGGTCACCAAAAGGGTATCTACACCGCCCGAGGACATTCATCAGCGCCCAAGGAGCCATCTAGGGCCTGAGCCCGCTAACCTATGTTTTAATTTTGGTGTTAGTCAATTTGTAATAACAACTATGTTTTTTTTTTTTTTTTTTTTTTTTTATAGGAGATAATTACTCAATGGCTTATACTATGGCCACGACATGCGTATTTACGCCGCCCAAGGACATTCATCAGCGCCCGAGGAGCCATATAGGGCGTGAGCCCGCTAACCTAGGTTTTATTATTGATGTTGGTAATGATGTCGATTGTTGATATATCAAATTGTTTCCTCGTCGATTGCTGGGGGTTGTCTAAGCTCACAGATTAACGTTTAGTGAGGATTGTCTTCCTGATGCCAAGTTCATTCATTAGGATCGTGCCATTTAATCTATTCAATGTTTCTTCAGCTAGATAGTTTAGTCTATCCTGTATAAGGGGGACGTCTGCCGTTAGATGGAGTACCTCAAGCAGCACAATGTATTATACAATCAAGCCTTGAAATAGTGTGATAGTGTGTCTGTCATTTGCGGAATGAGCTTCCCCCAGAGGGTGACTTTAGTGGCGCTATCCTGCACAGTGGGCTAGCATCACTAAATTCACCCTCTGGGGACCTCATTCTGCTAAGGCCCTCAACTGCTATGGCAGACCTAGGATAAGATTGAAGTTCCCCAGTTGAAGTTGATGTTCACCCATTGGACACCTCAATTATGAATTTTATCTTCTGCAAATTAGGGGATATAGAAACTTCCTAGAAGGGAAATGTAACTAACAACAATGTTAATTTGATACTATAGATACTTCCAAGAAGATGAGGCCTAAGCAGAATGAGGTCTCCAGAGGGTGAATTTGGTGATGCTATCCCACACAGCGGACTAAATTCACCCTCTGGGGACCTCATTCTGCAAATGACAGACATTCTATTTGCCCTGTTGAACAATACATGATAGATTGTGCCTCTTATTAATGATTCTCTGACCTGCAAATGTCAGACACACTAAATTCAGGCAGTTTGTTTAAAATTGCTAGCAGAATGTTTATACAAGCTGTCAGTGACATTTTATTCTACTATAGATTAATGACCTGTGTTTCTCTCTGTCTATCCACAAAGAGATATCTGCAACTTTAATAGAACAGGTATTAATGTTGGAAGCTGGAAATGATATCCGTTGGAAGGGATGTTGGTTGGGTGTAGGCCACTGCAGGGTGGGGGTGGGTCTGGGCCATGTGGGAGGGGGATGGGTAATGGAATATTTCTGTAATTTCAGAAGATTAAAGATTCAAGTTTCATAACTCTGCAGATGTTATAATGGTGTCACTTTTTTCAAATTTTATAACATGCTTAAAAAATAATTTTTTGTTTGCTAAATTGAGTAAGGTGAAAATTCCCAAAATCTGAATTTACCCAAAAATAATTTTTTGTTTGCTAAATTGAGTAAGGTGAAAATTCCCAAAATCTGAATTTACCCAAAAAATTTTTTTTTTTAGTTATGTCACTGGCTCCGCCCACATTCGACCCAGTGACCTCATTTGAACAAATCTGAATAACAGTCCCCCAAAGACCATTTGTACCAAATATGAACCCATTCGGCCCAATGAAATTTGAGAAGAAATTGTTGTAAGAATTACGTTATGGCCCTGGCTTCGCAACTATTTGACCCAGTGACCTCATTTGAACAAATCTGAATGAGAGTCAACTAGGGAACATCCACACCAAATATGAACCAATTTGGTCTTAAGGTTCCAGAGGAGAAGATGTTCAAAGAATTGTTGACGGACGATGGACGGATGGATGGACGGACGAGGAGTGATGACTATAGCTCCACCGGAGACTTCGTCTCAGGTGAGCTAAAAAGAACACTGGGACCGCCCGGGACCGCCCGGGAGGCCACATGGGCCCGTGGACACTATATATCTACGTTATAACGTAGCGCCATACCCCACGAGGTCAACCTAGAAACGTTATCCACCCCCCCCCCCAACCAAATCAGATCACATATATTTGTTCGCAGCTCTATCTCCACTTATAGAAATTGAAAATTGACTATTTAAGGATCGACTAGTCTAATCTAACGCACCAATTTATACATGCCTGGAATATTATCATATTATGACAAATAAAGAGCGTTTATTGTAAAATCAGCCAACAATTGCTCGTATTTGCCCCTTTAAGTCGTCTGAAGTCAACAGCATTTATAACTCTTGACACGCTGTGAGCTAATTTTACCCACATGTTTCAATTCTCACCGATCAGATTGCAACAATTTTGGTTATAAAATTAATTATTTTATTTTACCAATACTTAGTGCCCTTTTCTCTTGACACGCCATGGGCCAATTTCACCCACATGTTTCAATTTTCACCGATCAGATTTCAACAATTTTGGTTATATAATTAATTATTTTATTCTATTAATAATTAGTGCCCTTTTAAGACCTCTGATGTCAACTGGACATGTACAATCGGATTTTCCTGGTCAAAGTACCTCCCCATATTGCAACCCAACCCACGACCTTTTGGGCAAGGACTGAAAACATTATTCCAGGTGCTGGAGGTCATCATACTCTCCATATGTTGAGCTAATAAAGAAAATATATAATATGTAATATGGTCACCCCCCATATAAAATATATTGACTCATCTTCAGCTTCAGTAGAGCAGACGGAACACGGATACAGCACCATGGATGGAAGCGTGAATCGAATACGTGGTCACATGATTTTAAGATATTTAGAATTAAATTTTATTTTAAGTAAAGTGAGTAGATGGGCGCGAAGCGCCCGGGATGGTCGAAAAGATCGAGTGATCTTCTCCTTCATCCCACGGTTTGTTGTTGTTGGAGATATAGCACACAGAAAAACGACATGTCTGAACACGGCAAAAGTTGAATATAATTGAATTAAATGTTATATCTTGAATTGGATTGATTTGAATTGGGTTGCTAGGGGAAAGGCCCACGAGCTTTAATACGGGGTATGTGGGGAGTCCCGGTGTGTCCCTTTGATGTTTTGTTGTTGCATTGTTGTTGCTGAGCGTGTCGTGCGGTGCGCTGAAAAAAAAGGAACGGGGCCCGTGTTATGATGTTAAAATGGTGTTAGTTTATATTGTATTGTTAGTTTGTTAGTTTTTCAAGCCGCTAAACAATTGCAAGGCAAAGCGTGTGATTCAATGTGCTAACATATAGAGATTCCAATACAGACCAAACGCACTGTGAGAGCCTGCCTTAGCTATGTCAGGTTGTTGCATTTATATGGCCCGCCCTACCTCCCCTGGGCACGGGCGTAGATGAAAACATGTATTGACGAATTTGTATACAGTGTTATATTTGGGTTTTAATAGATGAAAATAAAAATAAATCTGAATGATAATGTACAAAAACTATTTTATTTTTAATTCACACACGATTATATATAATCTACCCCATAACGAAATATCGTGTGATTGGTCGGTAAGCAAATTAAGTACACGGGTTTCCAGTATCACAAATACTCTCTTCGTCATATTGATCGTTATTGTCTAGCACCAAGAAGATTTTCGGATTACGACCATTTTCGATTGCAATAAAAACACGGAAACCTCATCGCAAATCTCCACTGTTGTCACGAGATTACCCGTTCGTCTTCCCCAAGTGTTATGAAAACACAGTTTCGGTTTAAATCCGCCAATATGTCTTCTGATTATTGTGAACGGGTTAATGTATACACTATAACAATTGCGATACCGTTTTACTGCTAATTGATATCAACACATTCAAACATCTGCCGCGGGTCTCTTCAGACAAGCAGTTGCTGTCGAAATCAACACAATTACACCCTCGTGTCAAAATATAAAAATTATAGGTGTAAAGTTATTAATTTTTATTGAAAACATTCAAGAAAATTGCGATATTTACGATCATGTAGGGCCGAATATTTATGGTGATACGGTATTTTGCGGGATTTTGTTTTGACGCTTCAGCGAGTCAATATCTGGAAGTCACTATCAGGTGGTATTGCACTATACCATGCATCATCAAAATATGCTGTCCGAAATCAAAAGAAGACACCGAGCTGTCCGTGCCCTCTTAGCCAATATCGGATTTTTATGGGGTTAATAATACCGGCCGGAGTCGAGTGAGCGAGTAACATTTTCTAGGTTGACCTCGTGGGGTATGTCGCTACGTTATAACGTCGATATATAGTGTCCACGGGCCCAGGGGACCGCCCGGGCGGTCCCAATGTTCTTTGATTATATACCATTTTATCGGATGTTGAGGGGTTAATAACACCGACCGGAGTCGAGCGAGCGAGTACCATTTTCTATGTTGACCTCGTGGGGTATGTCGCTACGTTATAACGTCGAGATATAGTGTCCAAGGGCCCATGGGGCCTCCCGGGCGGTCCCAACGTTCTTTTTGTTTATATACCATTTTATCGGATTTTGAGGGGTTAATAACACCGGCCGGAGTCGAGCTAGCGAGTACCATTTTCTATGTTGACCTCGTGGGGTATGTCGCTACGTTATAACGTCGAGATATAGTGTCCACGGGCCCATGTGGCCTCCCGGGCGGTCCCGGGCGGTCTCAGTGTTCTTTGTGTTTATATACCATTTTATCGGTTTTGAGGGGTTAATAACACCGGCCGGATTCGAGCGAGCGAGTACCATTTTCTATGTTGACCTCGTGGGGTATGTCGCTACGTTAAAACGTCGAGATATAGTGTCCAAGGGCCCATGGGGCCTCCCGGGCGGTCCCAATTTTCTTTTTGTTTATATACCATTTTATCGGATTTTGAGGGGTTAATAACACCGGCCGAAGTCTAGCGAGCGAGTAAAATTTTCTAGGTTGACCTCGTGGGGTATGTCGCTATGTTATAACTTCGAGATATAGTGTCCACGCGCCCATGGGGCTGCCCGGGCGGTCCCGGACGGTCCCAAGGTATTTTTTGTTTATACACTATTTTACCGGAATTTGAGGGGTAACATCGGCCGTGGACGCCTCAACGAGTCAATATATGGAATTAACACTCATGTGTATTGCACTACCGAGAATCACCAAAATAATCTGTCTGAAAACACACGAAGACACCAGTAATCACACAGGCTCTTTTAGCCAATATCGGCATTTGTGGGGTTAATATGACCGGCCGGAGACGAGCGAGCGAGTAAATTTGTCTATGTTGCCCTCAGGTGGCATGTCGCTACGTTATAACGTCGAGATAATGTGTCCACGGGCACGTGGGGTCACCCGGGCGGTCCCGGGCGGTAATTAGTCACACCCTTACAGCTTTAAGTTATAAATTTGAAGGTACAGAAGGTGGTGTTGCTATGTGTCTTCATTCGGGGAAAGGGTTGTCTAGCTACGAGTTCCCAACTACGTCACGTATAACACAAGAGAGGAAAGGTGACGTAGTTGGGAACTCGTAGCTAGACAACCCTTTCCCCGAATGAAGACACATAGCAACACCACCTTCTGTACCTTCAAATTTATAAATTAAATCTGTAATTATATGTTCATAATTATATGAATCATATATTGCTTAATATTAAGCCTGTTCTCCCGAATATCCGCACATTATCTGCTTATAATATAACTTGTTTTATATAGATAATCGTCTTAGAATCCCCTCATTTTGAGTTGATACTGTGCTGAAAATTGGATCGTTTTAGTCAGATTATCGACTCACTATAAGGCGATTCTAAGCAGATTGTGTGTGAACAACGACACAAATAAGCTAATTCAAGACTTGTCAGATTGGCTGGCCCGCACCATACAAAGAAATAACGGATATGATCCATTATCTGCTCATTCAAAAAATCGAATAATCACATTATGTACATATTTCACATTATAGATCGAGTATGTGCGTATTTGAGCGAGGATATGTTGGAATAGTAGATTAATCACTCGTAGTAAACAGTCACGACAGACATGAATGTCAACTAATATATTTTATAGATCAGGAGTGGTATATATTTATATTTTTGCGGCAACTCGAATAGTAGTTCGTGCGTAATGTAATTATATTTCGCCACGAAATTCGTCGCATCGGCAGGCCTCGGTGCTAAAATGTTCTATATCCATTTTGGCGGGGAAATTAGATAACCGTACCGTTCGATTTGGCGCGGTATTTTCTGTCTGAAAAACACAAGATATTGAGTATAGAATATACATGTACCAGATAAAAGAATGAGAGGCTGTGGAAATATATTCCATCTCCCAAATTAGTTTTTATGTCAGTGCTGTATTGTTCTATCTCCACTGCAGACCAATGAATTGATTTATTTTGTAACGAATGATCGCATACTTTTCAGTGCTATAATGTTCCATTTCGAACCGACCATGGTAAGCAATGGAAACCAATGGCCGTCAATATGCCTGACTGGAAATAGTGCTTTCGTATTCTTATATATGAAAATCTTAATTCTAGCTGAATTCTTTGGTTAAAATAGCACAGAAAATGACATAACTTATGATGTGCGAGTTTTGTACATTGGAATGATTTAAAAACCTAAAAACCACTTTAGCACTCACGAAAAAGCCAAATTGTTCAACAAATTGTTCTATCTCCAAACACATGTCAACGAAATACATGAATAATACTGACATTTAAAGCAAGACAATTTAAACATATTAGTTTTTCGTTTCCAATGATAAAATGAAAACAACATAAGGTGAAAATAAAGCAGACATGTACGAAAACCAGGTGGCCAAATTTTCAAATCGAGTTCCCCACACACAAAAAATGGATATAGAACATTATAGCACTGATGTAACGGAATGGGAATGGACATGACACAAATTGACAAACAGCTCGGCATAATTTGGGATAGCGTGGTACCGGCCGTTTCTCGAAGAATATACCACGTGTATGGAGGTCTAGTTTTTGGTGTCAAACGAAAGGGTGATATTGAAGACTAAGTTCAGTTCTCTGTACGAGTCCATGTTGTGGTGAAAAGTCATATTGGACGAGACACGCAGCGTCGAGTCCAATATGACTTTTCACCACAACCTGGACGAGTACAAGAAAACACATACTGTACACAACATTGTGTAATGACATTTGTATTATCCATCTGTATGTTTATCCAAATTTTGGGAATAAAACTTTTGTGGTTATTTTTGGTATTTGTCGGCACTTAATTCTCTATAAAAGCCTGTATATAGACACGGAAGTGAAAAAAAACTCAATGCAGAAGTGAAACGTCTGCTAAATCCACTAGTGTCGCGCGCTCATCACAATTTCACAGATTCATTTCGCAATAGAGTTAATTCGTGATGTCACGAGTCATATTGCACACTTGGGAGTCCAATATGACATTCGGGAGTCCAATATGACTTTTTCCCGGATTATCACGTGGCGGCTTTTGCCCAATCACAAAAAGAGTTAGTTAAGGGATAGATAATAATATATATGAAATCGAAGACCCCTGTCCGGAACACTTCTATCGATTAATATTGATTATATCTCGAATATTTTCTGGTTTAAAGCGTGTGGTTCCTTATATAACGAACAATAGAGTTTACTGTTAACAGAGACCATAACTTTTATTTTGTAATTTCGTCACAAATAAACGTTAACTAGACTCATTATCGCTTATAGCTATATAATAAAACAGTACATACAATTAATCTGGGAAACTTGACATTCGGATCATAGCTATGGGAACACCCTAATGATCTATATCGCTATATGGTATCGCCTGAATGGTCTGTTCTAAAAATAGAACAATAAAGTGTCCCATTTAATCATCTAATTATATAATAAAATATTCAAAATAAAATAAAAATTGATTGATAGAAACGTTTCCGGGCAGAATAACTAATGTTCTTGAATATTAGTATTCTGTTGTGTGCAGTTGTTGTTGTTGTAATAATATTCTCAGAGATTTGCTGCGATATGATGGTGATGCATATGATGATAACGATGATGGTGCTGAATATGATGATGATGATGGTGATGACGATGATAATGCTATTAATACATTAGGAAGGCGTTGATTATATTTACACCAAGAAGTTCTTGTATATATTATACATATGCTGTTATATTCTCATTCTTATGTATATATTTTCTCCTTGTACTTCTCAATATCTATATTTGATCAGAGAATAAAACATTATACCTGCAGTTTGCACAATGTGGCAAATAAAAGCATGTCTAACCTTACCTAAATGTCCGACATGGTTAACCTACGATTGATGATGTATATCACTAGAATTCACTGCTATAACTAGCGGTCGCGTGACAGAAAATATCTTATTGTACGAAGTAACCTGTATATGCAATGATTGATGGGTTTTTTCTCCGTGTATACAAATGTACCGCGCAACGTAAAATGTGGGAAACACGCATTGAGACAGCAAAAGTCGCCTGGTCAGATTCGCTGTTTGGTTTGTACAGACATGCTGTGTACATGTATGCATGACATGCATGCATGGTGTATGATTAAAGGGCATGTTCAGGTTTTATTATCCAAAAATAACCGAATGACGTACACAGACATTCAGAACGATTGTTCTAAATGTATATCACATGACTAACTATATACCAGACCTCTTATTCGACCAGGGACATGATAGCTAGAGGGTCTCTGTTGGGGAGGGGGTATCAGACCGGTGTTCGTATTACTATTTACAACTTCAACACCCCCATTGATGATGATGATGATCATCATCATCATCATCATCATCACGATGACGATGACGACGACAACGATAACGATGATGATAACGATAACGATGATGATTATGATGATTAATGATGATGATGATGATCATCATCATCATGGTACAACTTCTGCCATATGAAAATGGCAAGCCAGACAAGTCTGAGACAACAGTGTCCCCTTTTGTAAATACATGTATATATATGTACGGTTGGCTTGGCGGTGGGTATCCTGTGAAAATATTTCCACCCGTCAAAAACCGCCACAAACAGAAAGAACAACAAAATGTAGACAGACTTTGTCCGTATACAAATAAGAAATATCGCATAGACAGTATGTTATTGTCATATCTTTGACCATTGTTATGTAAACAAAAGCATAAAAAGTTACTTTTCTGGTGTTTGTTTATATTATGATGGTAAACATGAAGAGCGTTCTTTGTTGGTGAATTCCTGATATGGAACGAATAAAGAGCGTTTATGCCATTTATGTGTGATTAGCCAGCAGCATTGTGCTGTCTTCTGTAACACAATCAGACTCTTGCTTATGTAAAATATAGTAATTCTTTATGATAACATGCTGTTTACGCGATGGTCATGGTATACATGAACGGAAACTGTATGCGTTTTAATGTGTTTCTGTTTACGGTGATTGGAACAAATATGAATATTTTCGACAACTAAGGCCTCACGTGCCTTTAATTGTGGCTTTGAGTTAAATAAACAACAAACAATCTAATTGAAACAACATTCACCCCAAACTTTACAAGTTATCAGTTAAGTTATTGGAACAAATCCAACATCCGTTTTGGTCTGAAATGTCCAACTAAAGCTGTTCCAAGAATGAAATTTCCAACTGTTTCAAGTTTTGGCCCATGATGCGATGGAGGGGTTATACTCCCAACCCTCACATATCGCCTAGTCCCTCTATGCGTCAAAAAAATCATTATTATAAAGTGATGTATGTAAATTTATACTTCTACTTATACTACTACTTTTTGTGTCACTCTCATTTTAAATTCAGTTATGTGGTAGCTCCAGCTACCTGTATTGTTCAAAATAATAACATTCTTTTTGTAGCTAGATATATTTTCTACAATTTCTCCATCCATTATTAAATGTTTATGTATAGCTTTTTTTTTTCTTTAACAATTTAACAATTGTTTCTAAATCTGAGTTACTCAAATGGCGCTAAGTTGGGATTTTCTACTGCTAAATAAATCGAGATATCGTCAGTGAACGATTTTATATTACATGTTAGATTATCCACGGTGTCCTTGATAAACTATTTTTGAAAGAAGTCGTGCTGTGCTGAGATGGTCATATATTAGCATCCACTAACCTACTTTGTATTACTTACTTTTTCCACTGATACACTGTTATATGTTCGATGTAAGTTGTTTAAAAACGGTCTATATCTTTGTAAACATGCGTTACATAGTTACCGCGGTATAAAGATGATCTATCTCTTTGTAAACATGCGTTACATAGTTACCGGGTATAAAATATTACATATGAATCGAAGATCGCTGTCCGTAAATGCTTCTATCGATTAATATTGATTATATTTCGAATATGTTCAGGTCTATAAACGTGTGGTTGTTTAGCTAACAACAATTTGAGATAATCCATCTCGCAAGTTTTCACTGTATGTTTTGCAGGCACTTCGTCTTAGAACACGATATGGTGCCATGCAGAATATGAACGGATGCATGCATATAAAATGCACCTGCATCACAACTAACTATATACCTGAGAAGTAAGAACTCTGTAGTTTCATCTGTATTGATGCTACAGAAATTTGCCTGTAATTTGCATGCAATTATCTCGCAAGAATCAATCTTACAGGTATTTGAAGGAAAATGTCAATATCACCACAGTTACGTGTGAAACTACATAGCGTTACTCCTCGTGTCGTTCAGATGCATGTCATATACCCGTGTTTCCGTTCCATTTATATAGTCAAACACTATATATTCTTTTGGAGTTGTATCAGTCAATCAGATATAATTGGTACATTCATGTGATCGGAATCTCGTGGTAGTACCGCATGATATTACTGTGTGACGAGACATACTCTGATAATAAAGGTACGTTAAAGTGATGTGAAACACTCCGGTGGGGTGATAAAATAGAAATGGAGAATATAAAAAGTAGTTGTTTTTACGAATATTAATCCAAATTGACAACACACACCGTCATTCTTATATATTAATTAAATGTTATGACTCTAGATGGCGAAATCGTTTGCGTTAGTTTATCACCGATTGTTGCGTCCCGAATCGAGATGTAAATATTTACAATTGAGTGTAGTTCAGACAATGTTTTCCATGGAGTGGAATTGTCGATTTCTTTGAAATTTTCTGTGATGTTAGTACAATGCTACATTCCCCAGGTTGGCAGCGCCTGAGTACTAACTTATAAGTGTATCGCACCTGAATAAGTCCATAATATGTCTTTAAAGGTACTCAGTCCGATCAGACGCTCCTAATTTACTATTTCTTTGGCTTCGGGGGTAAAAAATATTTGATTCGAGTTGAGGAACCAACCCATCAGAGTGATCAGATATTGATCTTTGAAGTTTGTTATTTCTCGAGATGTGTAATAATATGTGGCCCAGCAACACGTGGTCAAACGGAGGTTCCCGGACAAAATTGCGGATGAAGATGGATAACTCTATAATACCATAGTTGACAGTGGTTAGCATTATTTTATTGCAATAAATCGATTGTGATAATTAAGCTTATTTTGAAGAAATGTTGTTGTTGTTGTTGTTGTATCTTGATGGTATGGGGACCGTCTGATCGGATTGAGCACCTTTAATTCACGCTGGAAAATTTGCCTGGCAATTCTACAGCCAAGTTGTGGTGGAGGGCTGTATTGTGTTCTAGATAATTATAGAGATCCGCGGCGGGAACACCACATAATGCAGGGGTAAACCTGCCTTCGGTAACATCACACTGGAGATCCGTGAACTCGATTACCGGTTAAGCAAACTAAGCACATCGGTTATTTGTTTACATTTTCACGTCGAAGCTGCTCCACAAACTCGGTGAGTATTAAACAAAACAATGCTATTCGTCCATATCACATTAATTTAAAAGGGCGAGAATGAACCATCTATGAGAAGAAGTAATCCATTGCCGAAATAATGTCTTATTTGTGTAACAAAAGAGATTTGTATGCCTTATTTTTGGAATAATTGCCATGTTTACGATTTCAATCGTTTGGTGAGACCCTGTCGGTCGCTCTTTAAATATATGTTATTTGTCTCCAAATAGGCTAGGACCTCAGCATAATTAGCTGCTGAACCCAGCTCTTAGCACAAGCTGAAAGGCACGTATATAAGGTATGCATTTTGAAATCGAGTATTATTTCTGCAAGAACTCGTACAACGGTTACGAGCACCACGCGCATAGGTTAAGGAAACATGTTTAGTACAACGCACACCGGTCATAAATATTATTTAAAAATATTAGCTCCTCCATAAAATGGTCGACATGGAGTATCCCTGTGAGTTTGCAGTAACATAATGTATACAGTAATTATATATATATAGATTATGGCGAAGAAATACACACATAATGCCACAAATGCGCACATGTGTCCGCGTATAACGTATACAAGAACTAGGACCGTACTTCTTTGTTCACATATCATAGTATTTTCTTCACAAAGATGACATTATTTCAGATGAAAGTCTGAGTGTCGTATAGAATCACCTAGAGTTTTAACACTATACGATTCTATCATTGGTCTAATTCTGCAACATGTTTATGCTAAAGGAAGTATGCAGGATAGTGCTTCAATATATCGCAAGTCGCTTTTGTCTGTTCATTTGGGAAATGCAATTATGTGCATAATAACGTTATCTTCTTGTTCATGCGCTATTAACAATTCGCTGATCTCATAGAACGATTCTGTTATTTCCAGATAGATGGATGCCGAACCATACAGATGCAGTTATTGTCCGACGAATTTTGATAACTTACAATCAACAATCGACCACACGTGTGCTGAACATCCGGACACAGCGGTGTGATACTTGCAGTACCGTTTAGACGACAAAACTGGAAGGATTGGCTATTTGGAAAGGATACAATCAGCACTGATTCCAAGAGTATTATAAGAACAGCAAAAGCGTTTGATTGTCCATGGAGATAACTGGTTAGTTTTTGCTGACTGCGAAGGCTCAAAACGTCGGAATCATCCACATTTAAATTTAGATCTGCCCAGTAAAGACAATGACGATGAGACTGACGACAGAGAGGCTGACAATATTTCAAAAAATTACATATAATATTTGGAAATTAGACAATGTAGGCGAACGCCTGAACGAAACATAATTCAAATTAAATCTTGGCAACATTGTTCAAAAACAGAAATTAAAATTAATGTAAATTGCATTGTTTATAACAACAATAGGCGGTTGATTGCGCACTAAAATACATGCAATATGTTATAGATGGTGTTTCAACTAACATAGACCATTTAGCCATCACATTTCGTCAGCATGATTTACCTTACAGCACAGAACATCGGTAGCTTAACCTATGCGCGTGGTATCGATAACCGTTGTGTGTGGTTTAAACAATTTTTGAGTAACCGTTGTGCGAGTTCATTCCGAGCTTCAACACTCGAGTTGATTATGTCGGTTTTCGTCGGTGACCCACTTTCACGCGAAACACTGGGCATGTGAATATCGTGGTGGATGTTTGTGCTGTCCGATATGGGTGCCAGTTTTTATCTAGGTCAACAGGCAACTGTGTGAAGATCCATTGAACCAGAAAGTTTACACGAGTCGGAGGAATATTGTTCATGTATCAGCCCATATACAAACAAATTTGATTAAACACTGGTGTTTTAACGATCATGTCATAGAACCATTATCTATATACACAATGAACTCAGAAAATATTTGAATTATGGCACATTACATGGGTATATATCATAAAGATCACACTTACCGTCCGTCATGCTTAACCGTTGTTCGAGTTCTTAACCGGTAATCGAGTTCACGGATCTCCAGTGTGAACATGGACAAAGACGTATATTAATTATAGGAACACATTCCGAAGCGCCACGTGGACAATTTAGAAGTCAAATAAATAACAGGAGCATAACAGAAGTATATATGTTTGGTGTTTTGAATTTTAGGAAATAAGAGCATACTATATGACAAGCGTATGCGTACCAGTATCGTAGAATCACGCACCATCAAAATTAAAATATTTAAAACGTTACAGTAACATGATTGTCCTATACCGGTAGTTTCGGATAGAGATGGGAACGTGATCCATAGTTTGGTTTTACACATTTTGAAATTCAGAACGTATGCGTAGGCCGCGATGTATCGAAAGGGTTGATTTAGAAATTTAGAGTTATGTACATGAGTAAGATTATAAAGGTACGTTCACGCTGGCAATTCTATACAGTCAAGTTGTGGTGGAGGGCTGTCTTGTGCCAAGATATATAACGACAAACTACATATAAAATCCACAAATCACTGCATGGTTAGTACATACACATTGAGATCAATGTTATTCCATCATTTTATTTATACATTTGATATTTGCCCGAAATTAGCCTTGAAATATATATAGCCATAATAAATCGTGATATAACTCGTGACATGTCATCGGTTCAATAATTAATAAATCATTTGAAGATATATTTGTCATTCCAAAAATATATCACTCGAACCTGTGCGATCTTATCAATGATAGTGCATATCCGCTCGCCATCCGTGACGCAAACGACACCAAATGTGATTTAATTCATGGTATATCATTAGAGAAAAACGTGTATGAATTTGGTGGAATTTGGTTTATTAAATCAATTGTTGATGCAACGCTGACTCGAACAACGCCATATTGCAAAGGTGATTATGTATTCGTTTGGTGGAAATCAGCGACAAAACTACTTCACCATATTTTTTTAATTTCCCCTCCCACCAACAGCGTCATTTTAGAAAATTTTAACCCGCACCATTATCTTCCTTGTAAAAAGTTACCCCTCTTAGAACGCCTTGGTGCCATCTCGATTGTACCGCGTGAACTTATTTATAGAACGCACACAGACAGACAAAAAGACAGACAGACAACACGATTTTATTTCTTGTATCATTTGAGAAGAACGTGTCTGAATTTGATGGTAATTGGTACTAAAAATATTTTGTATCAATTTTGGTGACCCTCCCGTCCCTATTTCGGACTCAAGCTGCACACACTAAGACTCATTAGAGATTAGAGATGCATATATATGAAATTGGTGAAAATAGGCGAGTATACAAATTCGTATCAAATTTAAGGTCCCAATATCTCTCACCCATAGGGCACCAATTTGGTGTATCTAAACCACACGATAAGATTCCTCGTATCACGGAGAAGAATATGTATCAATCTGGTGGAAATCGGCACTAAACATATAGATATAATTTTTTGTGTCCCTCTCATCTCTATACACCACTGACTCGAATGGCCCCACTTGTGACATCCTTAAACCACACGATTACACTCCTGATATCATGGAGATGATTGTTTATAAGTTTGGTGATAATCGGCGACTAAACAATTTTTTTTTATCAAATTTGGTGCCAATCCCTCCCCTATCTATCTGTCACCAAAACAGCACCACTATGGCGTCTTTAAATCACGATTAGATTCATCGTATCATGGATAAGAACGTGTATCAATTTGGTGGACATTGGCGCTAAAAAAATTGTGCATAAATTTTGGTGCCCCTGTCCCTTTCAATGCAACCCTGGCTCGAATGAGGCCGCATCTGACAGATAAAATCGACACCATTAGACTCCTCATACCATGTGGATGATTTTGTATAAGTGTGGTGGCAATCTGCGACTTATTATCAAATTTAGTGCCCACCCCTCCCAATCTCTCATTCAAAAACAACAATTTGGCGTTGTTAAATCGCACAATTAGATTCCTTGTATCATGAAGAAGAATATATATCAATTTGATGGAAATTGGCGCTAAAATTAGTTTTATCAATTTTGGTGCCCCTCTCCCCTTCCGTTCATCCCTGTCTCAAACGAGGCCACTTTTGACATATTTAAACCGCACCGTTGGATTCTTCATATCATGGGGATGGTTATATGTAAGTTTCGTGGCAATCGGCGACAGAAAAAACATCTGCCCCCCCCCCCCTTCCGGACACCCTGACGCGAACGGCGCGACTTTTGCCATATTTAAACCACGCCATTAGATTCCTCATATTATATATAAGTTTGGTGGCAATCGGCGACATTTTTTTTTCTGACCCTCCCCCTTTTCTGCCCCTGACAACAACGGCGTCACTTTAGAAAATTATAACCCCGACCATTATCTTTCTCGTAAAAAGCTACTCCTAGTAGACCCCTTTGGCATCATCTAGATGGTCCCCTGTGAATTTCTATAGAACACAGACAGACAGACAGACAGACATTCGCAAATATAGATATAGAATAAGAATATAAGATATATATATATATATATAATGATTTATTAATTTATTCATGTTTATTTATTGTGTCGCGTCTTCGGATTTTATGGACAGGACAAAATGTGGTACATGTATAAAGGCATGTGGTTATAGTACACCAAATATAAAACACTCAAGTCAGCATAAAATCACATCTGGCAGCTGAATGGTTGATTATGATTGGGATAAAATTTATGCTAAAACATGAAAAAATCAAAGCCACCATGGAAATATTATACCTAGATGAATATTGATCCAGAGTGAGTGAAATAATTAACCTGGCATTTAATGGGGGTATGTTTGAAAAATTGGTGATGATTTTTTGTGCGGAATTGGGGCAGTATCAAAAGCGGTACATTTAAAGACGGAAAAGGCACACGGACCTATTAATTTTTTTGGGTCATAATGGGTCCGACGAGCCATTCTTCAAAATTGACTAGGTTAGAAAGTTCCAGCATTCACAAGGAATCGAGAATAGCCCCGGACATTAACACTGTCGCCTATGGAGAATAATTGGTGTACCGTAACATATAGCAAGATATGGTCGTTTTTCAGATTTCTGCTCTGGAACATGTCCCGTGCTCATTATCCTCAGAAAACAAATTGGGAACTTGAAGCACGCGATACGACAGATTATTAAGGCACATGAGCCGTCAAATAATATTAAAAATTAACCCCTCCCATGCCATTTCTGCTTCCCGTTGTATAAACCGAAAATTGTCATTTTCGGCCTATTGCGGGCCCATGAATGCCCCTTTAATGAAAGTAGAGATACCACCTTTTGGGGAACCTGACATTCCAGATGAATGAAAAGGCGGATGTGTCTGGATTGAGCACGACGTCGGCGTAAATATTTGTTTCATTATGGACCACACTCTAACACATGATGCAAAATCGGTCCATTATCTGGTCAAATGAAGTCGAAATGCCCCTTTAAGATGACAGGTTGACAAAAAGGCCAACCCTGGATATCTGCAGAAATGGTTTGATGATCTAACGCACCCAAATTTCCACCAATAAATGCATTTTTGTGACGGGCAAATTTGGGTTTTCTGTAGATTATTTTCGAAAAATTGGTAGGTGCTCCCAATGTGAACCCCAAGTGCGCTCAATTCGCCTGGCGAATCGTATGACATATTTTCTGGAAGTGGGTATCTACAAGCTTTCAGATCGACCACATGTATGTACGTTGTCATTGTTTACTTTGCCAGAATGCAGCTTGAATGAAAAAAAATCACATTCAAGTCAAGATATTTTGATAGCACATTTAGATATGGGTGGTGGCAGAAGAGGGTTAATGAAGTAAGAACACAGACATGTTTCGAATCAAAGTTATTTATTTTGACGTCGGTATATAAATGGCCACAATTTAATATCGTTTGGACGACTTTATTATCTGTCCAATGCTCACTATAGGTTATAGTACGCCAAATATAAAAAATTATCCCCCTTGGTGTGCTGTCACCCACACTCAAGTCAGCATAAAATCACATTTGGCAGCTGAATGGTTGATTATGATTGGGATAAAATTTATGCTAAAACATGAAAAAATCAAAGCCACCATGGAAATATTATACCTAGATGAATATTGATCCAGAGTGGGTGAAATAATTAACCTGGCATTTAATGGGGGTATGTTTGAAAATTTGGTGATGATTTTTTGTGCGGAATTGGGGCAGTATCAAAAGCGGTACATTTAAAGACGGAAAAGGCACACGGACCTATTAATTTTTTTGGGTCATATTGGGTCCGACGAGCCATTCTATAAAATTGACTAGGTTAGAAAGTTCCAGCATTCACAAGGAATCGAGCATATATAGCCCCGGACATTAACACTGTCGCCTATGGAGAATAATTGGTGTACGGTAACCATGTGCGTATCCCCAAGACGAATGTTAGCCATGGGCTATGAGATTTTCCATTCTACTCGTACCTTCTCACATAACAGGGATTTCCGCGTATTATTAATGATCTGCCCATTGTACACGGGATTATTCTTCGACATGTATTGGGAAATAGCGGATAAGTTTGTTCAATGAAATAATTTGCCCACTGAAAATACGAAAATACAAATAATAAGAAATATCACAAATATCATAACTGTGTTTCTGAAATTCTGGCGCCCATCAGCAGTTGGTTTTCTGTTAATTTTAATGTTCATTAGAACGTGAACAATTATTCTCTAACAGAAATCATGGCAGATACGAAAACTAAACGTCATTTAGAATGACATTTCAAAACCTGTGTACCCTTCAGCACATTTTCAAAACCTGTGTACCCTTCAGCACTTTATTTGGTGAGAGTGACCCCTTCAGCTCACTAACTGATATATTTGTGAGTTATGTTGAAAGTTCGAAACCGTAATCGCCGGAAGCACCAAACGGCAAGGGCGCAAACCAGTCAGGATGGCACTTTTCGGGTACCCAGTGGATTCCTCTGGGCGAGGGAAATGGGGAGAATTGCCCCAATACCCTTTCGCCGGCGTCCCTGCTGAAACGACAACGAATAGAAAGAACACAAATTCTAGTGACGTACTAAATACTCACTGACGAATAGTTCCATTAGGAAATTTTCAGACAATAAGTTCAACAAGCAGCCTTATGTCGTTTTTTTTAACTTATTATCTGAACATTTCCCACAAATTCATATGAATCCTATAGCAGTTATGTATTATCTGTTCGGATGTTTGTTGCCTGCTTATATTTTCTGAACATCCCTTCAGATGAATAATAGACTACACTAGTGTAGACTCTGATACTGAATTAGATCATGCCATGAATCTCTACTCTGGCTAACGCCCGTAGAGATCATATACCACCAGTACAAAACCTTGGAACTTTTTGAAGTCTTGACAGGGAATTTATCAAGTCGAAAAAATAGCGCGGGGAATATATTTCTTAGTTATTATCTCTTCCTTAATAATGTACTTCACTGTAATAATAATGAATGGAATATTCTTAAAGAAATTGTTAAATTGAAACTATATACGAGAAGCGTCAGTAAAATACAACACTTACCAACATTCGTACTGCTTCCGTTCGAGTTGTGCTCTGCATCCTAAGTGGTAAACAATTACAAACGAAACACGTATCCGTCCTTTTTAATTGCCTGCGAAGAACTGTCAGTCACCAAGCCAACACTATGGGCGTTTGTAACAATCTACAGTAATGCCCTAAATAATCGACTCCTTAACCATTGGTAACTTTTCTGGATTTAGTCGGTTAATACTTAACTGCCGTCCACCGAACAGCCGTGACTTTGTCTGAAGGGAGATATCGCCAATACAATATAATGCAGTCCGTTAACTCAACGTTGTAAATTTGTGTAGATAACACAAGGATATATCGATCAATTGATGCAAAGCAGAATCCCTTTATTCAAGCCACTGTGTAGGAAATGTTACATCGGAAATCGTTCTATCGCCGGTAGTGTGATGGTTCTTGCCTGATTTGTTACGGTTCCTGATGATTGAAAATAATCATTTTTGTGACAAAATCACGCATAATTATAGATATCTTGAATATATTAAACTTTCCTGAATGAACAGAGGCTGCAGAAGTGCCGTGTTATCGAAACCTGAACTCTAGACCACAATTAACTCGGTATTAGCGAGTTAACGCGTAAATATCAACATGTTACCACTGAAAATCAAGCCACGTGGACGCAATTTCTTTGTTTTTCGTGGCGTATAAAATATGAAACGCATTCTGAAGACAAACACTGACTATAAAGTGTACCCGTGTTATTATTTTGTAAAATAGCTGAGAAAGTATCCCGATAGGGGTTGATAATTGGGAGCTGTGACCTCGTAATCAACACGGGTGCGTGTTACGGTTCTATTTCAAACCGATCATGGCTGTGGCGGTTCTGTCCATGAGATTTATTCGAACGATTTCTGCACTTGGGTCCGAAAATCGTCTTGTGTATCTGACATTTTAAACCAGATAATGACTGTAGCTTATGTAATTTGCATAATAGAACAGGTATATTAAGAAATAACACAATAAATACCTAATACGGGAGATTAAGTGACATTAATAGGCAGAAATAAAATATTGAAAGTCCCGATGAGTATAGTATCATAATCATGCCCGCCTATATAAATGACCAATGGTAATATAAACCTACCCTCGGGAGAATATGATATGTTATATTCATTTACTTAATCTGGCCATTATTGAAAGATCCAGGTGTGACAATATTTCAATGCCAGCGCCATCATATTTCCTCCTCTGAAGTCCGCCTGAGGGACATTTACACATGTTTGTCTACGAAAATAGACAACACTAGCCGATGTGCCCGGCCCCGTTCGTCCGGCCTATTTAGGGATTTTTTTGTGATCGTCTCCGCCTGGGCAAACTATTGTTCGATCGGCCCGGAAACATGTCTATATGAGCGAATATGGTCAAGCTCAAGGTCGCACGTGAAATTGGACCCACCCATATTGTTCCCGGGATCAAAGTAGGCCTACATTATACCAAATTTGAGTCGGATTGGTCGAGGTCCAGAAACATGCCTATATGAGCGTATATGAGCGAGGTCAAGGTCAAGCACACGATCGCAAGTGAAATTGGACCCGCCCATATTGTTCCCGTGATCAAAGTAGAACCAGCTACCAAATTTGAGTGGGATCGGTCGAGGTCCAGAAACATGCCTATATGGGCGTATTTGAGCGAGGTCAATGTCAAGGACACGGACGCGCGTGAAATTGGACCCGCCCATATTGTTCCCCGGATCAAAGTAGGCCTACACACCAAATTTGAGTCGGATCGGTCGAGCAGTTTTTCGAGTCTATAACACAAATACATACATACAGACAGAAGTTCCAAAATATATAATAGATAAAATACAAGACAGATACCTCATGACAATACCTCATATGACTTTTCGTTTTACCATCAAGCACTTGATGACTATGCTGCAATCAAAGCTTCTAGGACTGAGAAGACAGCATTAGTGGTTGATATTCAGAAAGTGAAGCATTCAATTTCAACGCTAAATAAAGGGAAAGCCGAGGATATTTTTGGACTTTCTGCCGAACACTTTCGATAAGCTAGTGACAATTTTATATTCATATTAACTGAATTAATCAACGTGATACTTCAGCATAACACTATTCCGACTGCATTGAAAACTGGTCTTCTCAACCCTATCTACAAGAACAAAGGCGAAAAAAATAATTCTGGAAATTACAGAGGAATAACTGTCCTACTTAAAATTATTGAAGTTATCATTCGTGACGAGCTAAGGAAATACACTGTTCCTGAACAATCACATTTACAAAGAGGTTTCACAGCAAATGCTTCTCCTTTAAATAGTGCACTCTTGTTCGAGGAAGCAATCAGGGAGCAATATGACAACAAAACAGATGTATATATTGCCTTACTCGATGCCAAGTCAGCTTTTGACGTTGTTTGGAAAGAAATTCTTTTATTACATCAACTGACTACAACACATGGTCTATTATTGATGATCTTCATTCTGACTGTTCTTCTGTCGTCAAATAGGCATCCAAGAAATCTGCAAGTTTCCAAATATTACAAGGAGTGCGACAATGTGAACTTTTGAGCGCCGATCTTTACAAACTTTATATTAACGATCTCCTACAACGTTTATCTGATCAACACCTTGGGATTACGATTGGAAATAATACAAATGTATCTGCAACTGCCTGCGCTGATGATATTGCCCTTGTGAGATCAAACATCACTGATCTACAAACTCTCATTGACTCCTCCTCACATTTAGGAATTATCCGTGCAACATCTATCAATAAAACTCTCCTGGAAACAATAAACAACAATATCAAAAAGGCTCGTCGGACTGCTTATGTTCTTATGCCTCTTGGAGTCCATGGTGAGAATGGCCTGGATCATCAAACATGTATACATCTATTTAATGCAACTACCACCCCCCCCCCCCCCTTCTCAGGTTTTTATCAAAATATCAGAGTTTTTTTGCCGTTCTTCAATAACTGTGTTAACTGCCTTTCAATCCTTTTTTGGTGCAAACTCCTGTTGTGTACCATTAAGATTCAAGCAGTAGCATACTTAATTGGTGAACACAGATCAGAAAAATGAAAAATAAACTATTTCCAGGTTTTTAATGGTGTTTTCAGTATCTAACAACAATAATAAAGCATTGTGTAGGTACACTATATGTCAAAAATCCCGCCCTAGACCCAATTATAGCCTTAATATATCGAATGTGTTGTGTCTGACAGAGAACACTTGCCAGTGTAAATGGTGGTAAATGGGTCAAGAGTTCCACAATTATTTGTGTATGACAAAAAATCTCTTTAGTCTTATCCACCGGGGTGGGGAATTGTTTTTGGTTAGGTATACACATAGATATATGGTTATTATACCCCCCCCCCCCATATCAGTCGGTGGGTATATAGTTGACGTCTCGAGCCGTCCGTGTGTCCGTCGGTACAAACATTCTTAAAGACTGAATCTCCACTATAGCAACTCATGATCAAGATTATTTACTTTGTAGGCCTGGTTTAATTGTTTGGTTTTCCACAAAATTCGATATAATTTTATCTGTTGCATTGAATGCACCAGCCTTATCATAATTCAGTAATACATTGGGTCAGTATACCTAGTTGTAGTGTAACTTGTACAGATCATTTAGATTACTTTATAACCATAATGCCAATTTTAATAATATTACATATATCTAGTGAATTCATAATGCATTGTGGCTCACAACATGACTGATTTCAATTTCATGTTATGCAACAGTAAGGTTAATCAACTTAATGATATCTAGTCATCATTGAGTATTCACCATGTAGTATCCAATTTGTGATACAGTTTTTTGGTTTTATTACTTTTATTCAGGTTATACAACTGGGTAATAAATTAATTTTGTTACTAAATATTTCTTCCGTTGATCATAAGTTTCCTGAACGCTATTACGGTGGTCCACTGTGAAGTGGGCCGCCATCCTGTGAAATCCAGAATGCTGCTAAATCTGGGCTAAAGAGTCGCTATAGCTGCCTATATAGCCCTATACCAACAAACATGGTACTAACATGCTTACAAACAACATTACATGGTCAGTATTTGTAAATTGTTTGACAAAAACACATTTCGGAAAAAAATTACATTTGTTCGGGGGGGGTCCAAAAACCAAACAAGAGCACGCCGCCGGGGCGTGGCATAATACGCCCGTTTCTGGAGTAGAGTGGGACAATGTTTTAAATTCATTTGTTTGAAACCTTTGACTTGAGACGAAATAATAACAAAAATAAAACACAATAACTTCAAGTGCGATTCAATCTAAAGTTATCATCTGGAAACCGCATATCAGGTAAAATAGAAAAGGGGCATAACTCAGTAAAATTCACGCGGACGAAACCCATATTCGAACTTGATCTGTATTTTGGGGTTTTAAACTAATATACCAAATTTGGTTCAGTTCAATTGATTCAATCTAAAGTTATCTTCCGGAAACCAAAAGCGGGTGGACAGCGGACGACGAACGACGGACGGACGGACAACCCATTTACATAATACGACCGTTTTTATTCAAATGGGCGTATAAAAACTATAGGAGTCCGTTTGTGAGACGATCGTGCTTACCACTCGCTGTTAGGGATTATGGTTCTGCTTGCTGCGATTATTTTTGTAATTAGTTATGTTTTTCTCAGGTCATAGCTTAGAGCTTTGTGTTTCTCAAGATTATTCTCGTGTTTCACAACGAGGAATTATTTGATAGCCACTAATAAATAAATTGGGGTAAATCTGGAAATATCTACTTTGCTTATGACCATTCTGAGATGGAGACGTTCTTATATACCACTGTATGGAGTAGTCTATGTAACCATCTGTGTATGTCTTATCATGATGAAATTATTACTGCAGGCATGACTTTTTCCATTGTGATACCTTGCTTTCCTTCGAATGTGTCTAGAATTTTAGAAATTGATTCAGAGTCATGTACAATGTTGCATTTCAATATCATTCTCTGAAGCAACTATATATATCACTCTACTTTGATAAAGTATTAAATCGTGAACCAACACATGCATCCGATACTGCGTTCATATTGAAGTACGCATTGAAGTTGTTATAAAAACCGCTGACCGTCAGCTTTCATACATCTACCAGATCATTGGAAACTAACTAGATATTTAATTGGTCTAACTTATAGGCGGTGCGAATTTATAATAGTCGAATTCATCGATACATTGCAAGTGTTTTCGTGGTAAAAGGGGCAACATATAATTGAAATTGCTTTCTTTTTGGATGTCGTCTAAGATTATGTTACTCAATTATGATGTTATTGGGCCGGGGTAGCCATGGTCCTCCCTACTTTCTACGCAAAGTTTAGCCAAATTTCATCAAAATACATGGCCAGACTCCCAAAATCAATATTCGACAAAACTCCATACCGCTTTTTTTTTAAATATATTTGTCATGGCTCATACGACACTGCACAGGACTGTCAGAATATATTTAGTGCCAGTTGAGTAACTGACATGTTTAATAACCGTCAAACAATCTATATTTTAACCAAATTTGGTTGCCATTTTGCACGGCATCTCGAGCAATATGGTCAAAAATGTCTCAGTGCAAGACAGCCAAGAGAGATCAAGACAGGAAACACCTTTACCAAAGAAATTTATGGGTTTTTTTGAAAATATGGTCTGGACATGAGAAATAAATTTTGTGAAGTTTGTGATTTAAAAAAATCCAATATTTATGGTAACGTAAATGATTACAATAGCCACAATTAACACATTAATCAGCAATATTAGTAGTAAATATTTAGAGAGTAGATTAGCTATTATTATTCATCAACCACAACTGCTAAGGGTGGATACACACATGCATGTAATCTCTGTAAATGTCGTGTATTTGTCGTTTTACGTGGAACATACAGACCATGTAATATGTGTCCGCTGACAACCCAATCATTGCGCTATGTTTGACCACAGTGAGCCAATCTCTGAACGCGCAGAGAGCCGTTGACTGAACGAAGTCGTCAGGCCGCTTAAAATAATTGTTCGCACGATAACCCAAATGTTGGACTTTCTGTTTAAATCATTGTCAGTCTTCTCTTGATTTTTATACCAGTGATGGCCCCAGGATTTCCCCAACGCAGGGGCTATGATCCACAACATGGGGGGGGGCTATATTATCCCGGAAGCTACCGGACTGACCATTGCATATTTCCCCGACATGTGGGGTGGGGGCATGCAGCACCCTAAGTCCTGACCCCCCCCCCCCCAACCAATGAAGCTACGAAGCCACTTCTGACTTATAAATATTGTAGTTGACAGTCATTTCTGTCGTGTCTGTTTGCTAAGAGCGATTAATCTAATATTCAGCAATTTATGCTATTCATATAACTATGAACATAGTATTACAGCTTTAAATTTGAGAGTACAGAAGGTGCTGTTGCTGTGTGTCTTCTTTGGGGAGAAGGGTTGTCTAGCTCTACGAGTTCCCAACTACGTCACGGTTCCTCTCTTGTGTTATATATGTATACGCAAATTAAATTTACAAGTATGGAATATTTAGGTTAAACATATTGTACATTCATGCCCAGATAATCCCGGCTGATACATTCAACTAAATCCCTTAGTTATTCGAAGCTTTCGAGAACCAGCCCCCTCCCTCCAATAATGGATTATGGTCCAAAATGTTATAATTCAAGAGTGTACAAGCTAAAATTGTGACAGTTAGGAACTTGTTCAACCTTTAGTTTGAGAAACATATACTGTCATGTAAATTCTGGGAGGGGGGGGTGTCATTCTTTTTACTTTCAACGCTGTACCTGCATTAATTTTTGGCGCTGTAATGGATATTTGCATGGAAATCCCAATAGAATGTTATCACATGAGCTCGCTCTGAAACTATCCGAGGAATCTCAACGAACCGGTATTGTCTGTCTTAATTTTCCAATGCCTGTTATTCAAGGCATGAGAGCACCATATCGAATTGTTAATGGGACATTAAACACTCGTGTATCACAATCGCCCTAAAAGAGCTTCAAATTCTGCACATTTTATTTCTATTTTGGATGACCCTGAAATGACGAGAAATAAATCAAGTATAAAATCGACGGACTCAAATCCACTTTTCGAAATGAATTAAAACTCGTGAAAAATAGCAACATATATCAGACAGGATTTATTCATTTCGGCATCCATGAAAGAATTTATGACTGGCCTGAAATTATCCTGATAGCGGTTAGTTTGATAATGGCTTATAACTGCTCACTTTTTATGTTAACATTGCTCAAAAGATGAGCGACATATAAGAAAGAACATTACTAGGGTGATGTTAAGTCCTATGGTTGCAGAGGTACATCACTTGGCTATGAGTTCCCGGACAAATAGCGAATTTTCGAAATTTTAGTGGAGGAGTCAAACTACCCCTTCTTATCCGAAAATGCTGCATAAATCCACTTCTTAAGTTGGGTTTCTATGTTTAGTATATAGCTAAGAATGGCCATAGTAATTTCAAGGCCGTATGCGAAAGTTCGAATAAAAGTGATTTTTTATGTTTTGGGGGTTTCTGTCAAAAGACCCCTTCTTATCTGAAAATGCTGCCAAAAAACATTTCTTAAGTTATGTTTTTATGGTCAGCGTGGTACCCAGACATGTTTACAGCATATTTCAGGCTCGTACTCGAAAATTCGTTTAAGAGTGATTTTTGGGGATTTTTGGTGACCCCCTAACTCCTATATGCTTTAACTGTCGAACTTAAGAATTGGGTTTTTGCCGTCAGCCCGTTCCTCCCGATAACTCAGGCGCATCAAACCTTTCGTACTCAATAGTTCGAATAAAACTTACCGGGCTCCCTAACGAAATGCTTTATAACATCACCATACATTGTGACTTAAACAGACCCAGATGGGTTCATTGTCCGCATGAGGGACAGGATCGTCAACAAAGTAACCACAACGCTCATGAAACAGAGCATTTGATAGCCAAATTTGCCAGAATGATTAATATATGATACACTTTAATGCATACATATCATTTGCTAATATACGTTCACGTGACGTCCAGCATCTCAAGATGTATCATGAATTTTTTTTAAATGATAAAAAATGATAAAATTGTTAGAGAGTATAAGAAAAAAATGATAAAAATTGTTCTATGCGTGCATGCTGGAAGCCAGGGATGATTGGAAGGATCTCTGTATGTCATCACTGGATGGGTTTGTGTGTCGAAAGATCAATAAGTCTGCCTGAATTTGTGTTTATACATGTAATGGTGGATGGGCGAGTATAGACGAATGTGTGTTTATATAGCGATGGGTAGACTGGTCAACAAATATATTGATTGGCGAATGCATGGATATGATATATATCTGAGTGGGTGGGGTGGGAGAATTAGAGTTGGATGCGTGAGGTTCTTTGAAAAGCCGACGAAAATGCTAATGTATACATGTACGTTTCTAAATTTGTGATTTAAAATCAGTTTCTGTGTTGATGGGAATCCGCCCATTTTACTGGCGAGTGGCGCAGAGTACGCGCGATTTCATTGATTAATGACATAACAGATCACTTCACAGATCAGAAGTCAACGACATGAGAGACAATAGTCCCATACATTGGAGCAAAACTGAATACAGGCGATATATACATCACCCATTATGCTCATCGTAATATAGGAGACATCAACTTCGATTTTTATCGGTCAACGATATTCATGCCTGATTATTCTTTCGCATCTTGTTGTATTTATAACTATTTATAAATATTACGATTATCACAAACATTTATTACACCGGGAATGCACTCCATATTTGGAAACGGTTTAATACGTCATGTTGAGAATGCCGCGTCGTAGAAATGAAATATAATCGATAAATCTAGAGACGTACATCCGTTAGGATTTTCGTCGGCTTTTCAAAGAGACTGATATTATATGTTCTGAAATCCACAAGAGTTGCAACTGAAAGTGGTAATGTAAGGTGAAAATATATTTTATATCACAATGTTTACTAATTTCACAAGAATGAGAACGCATTTGACCTCACGAAGAGGCCGTGTGTATTAAATGCAAACAAACAGATGTTAGTCCTAAATACGCGGCATATTCTATGCATAATTTGATACGAATGTGATAATATAATACATCATTATGACCGTAAGTTGTCATCCTTTCCGATACATATGACAGCATATATTGGTGTGTAAGCTAAAATCTATTAAAATTGACGACAACCCCCGCCACTGGATCTGGCGTAAAGTCCGCTAAAGAAAGACATATGAACGGGGCTTTGACGTAAAACAGTATTATCCCAAACGATCTCACTGGCTATGTTACGTCGAAGGAAACTTTGACTATTGTTGGAAGTGATGAAGGGAAGATATTTAGCACCTTAACATATCTTAGATTTTTAGGATTGTTACCTTAAAGGCACGGTTGGCCTTAATTGTCGAAAATATTCATATTTGTTCCAAACACCGTAAACAGAAAAACATTAAAACGCATACAGTTTCGTCCATATATACCATGATCATCGCGTAAACAGCATGTTATCATAAAGACCTACTATATTTTACCTAAGCAAGAGCCTGATTGTGTTACAGAAGACAGCACAATGATACTGGCTAATCACACACAAATGTCATAAACGCTCTTTATTAGTTCCATATCAGGAATTCACCAACAACGAACGCTCTTTATGTTTACCATCATAATATAAACAAACGCCTGAAAAGTAACTTTTTATGCTTTTGTTTACATAAAAATGGTCAAACATATGACAATAACATACTGTTTATGCGATATTTCTTATTTGTATACGGACAAAGTATGTCTATATTTTGATGTTCTTTCTGTTTGTGGCGGTTTTTGACGTGTGGAAATATTTTCCCAGGGTACCCACCGCCAAGGCCAACCGTACCTGCATATTGGCGGTATAAAGTCCTAAATTACTCTCCCTCTTGTTGCACCAAGATCCGATTCCAGGGGTCAAAACAGTTCAGGAAATACGTGATATGCCATATGGATTCTATATGCCGCGGAAAACTGATTCAAATCATAGAATTTAGAAAAATGAGAATATGAAAGCAGTTGCAAAACATCCATGGCTTTGGCAAGTTCTTTCAGAGTTCTTTCAATCCTGTAAAATGGTGTTCCTCGGTTCTATCGACTTATGTTATGCCTCCTTCAAATCACGTATATATATTTTAATAATCCTTTAAATAGTGCGTGGGTCGCTGAAAATTTATTCACGTGTAGAATGTATAAAATATATATACATAATATGCTTGTTGTGTTCTCAGACGTACAGCCACAGTCAGAATGGAGTTATTCCGCTTTAACTATATATATGGGTCCGTTCACACACTGGAAAGCTTGCCCGGAAATTTTACAATGTATTCGTCCAAGAAAACCATATGGTGCTATAATATGAACGGCAACATGCGTATAAAAGCATCGTCACCAAAGCTATACTCTACATGAGAAGTAATATTATGTGGTGCCACATGTAACGGTGCTACTAACATTTGTCTTCAAATACACGTATGATTGATTCTTGATTCTTGTGATATACGTGCATGATATTTACAGGAAAACTTCGATAGCATCGCTACTAGTCGCAGGGGCCTGTCGTTAAAACTAGTGAAACATTTAAATAAAAAAAATCGAAATTAAAAACGAACATGCCATTTTAACAAACGATTCACCATTTATATAAGGGGGTTCATACAAGGGGGTTCACTATTTATATAACATGTTACAAAGAGGTTCACTATTTATATAACGCGTTACAAGGAGGTTCACTATTTATATAACGCGTTACAAGGGGGTTCACTATTTATATAACTTGTTACAAAGAGGTTCACTATTTATATAACGCGTTACAAGGAGGTTCACTATTTATATAACGCGTTACAAGGAGGTTCACTATTTATATAATGCGTTACAATGAGGTTCACTATTTATATAACGCGTTACAAGGAGGTTCACTATTTATATAATACGTTACAAGGAGGTTCACTATTTATATAACATGTTACAAAGAGGTTCACTATTTATATAACGCGTTACAAGGAGGTTCACTATTTATATAACGCGTTACAAGGAGGTTCACTATTTATATAACATGTTACAAAGAGGTTCACTATTTATATAACGCGTTACAAGGAGGTTCACTATGTATATAACGCGTTACAAGGAGGTTCACTATTTATATAACGCGTTACAAGGAGGTTCACTATTTATATAATGCGTTACAAGGAGGTTCACTATTTATATAACGCATTACAAGGAGGTTCACTATTTATATAACGCGTTACAATGAGGTTCACTATTTATATAACGCGTTACAAGGAGGTTCACTATTTATATAACGTGTTACAAGGAGGTTCACTATTTATATAATGCGTTACAAGGAGGTTCACTATTTATATAATACGTTACAAGGAGGTTCACTATTTATATAACGCGTTACAAGGGGGTTCACTATTTATATAACGTGTTACAAGGAGGTTCACTATTTATATAATGCGTTACAAGGAGGTTCACTATTTATATAACGCGTTACAAGGAGGTTCACTATTTATATAATGCGTTACAATGAGGTTCCCTATATCGAATACCTCCCCACTTCCAACGGACATAATTAACAAACGCCTGAACCGATTCTAAAATTTCCAACGCCAATCGATCGAGATAAAATAAAGAGAGTTTATCTCATTTCTGCATGCGTTGACAGTAATGACATGTATGAAGCTCGGTAATTTCAGTGAATCGTTCTATGTATAGAATGTTCCTAAATAAAGATATGCATGTAGATCACAAATTCATCGACAGGAAATTCGTCACTTCAACGGCGTATTACCGACTTAATACTGAATACTATATATTGTAACTTTGAATGCCTGTTCCTCAATACATTCCTGAAGTCAATGCAACATGAAAATATCATTAATAACATACCAAATCGAATAAAACGACCACAAAATAGGTTTACATGTGTATTTCGGTGGTTTACTGAGTCATTCCGGTGCTTTGTGAGTTGAATAATCGTTATTCCGGTGCTGTACTGAAAGCTCAGCTGGCTGAAATCCTACTAAAACAACCTCGTATAAAGCCACATTGGTGATTATTTGTTAAGAAATTATAATACAAGCCATGCCGGGATACAAATGAAGTAATTCACCCGTTCTGTAGTTAATATAACGTCAATTATTTTGACAATGCGCTTATGCTCACAAAATAGTCAACTTAATAAACTATATATAATATATTACATACTATATCGGCACTTTGGGAGACAAAACAATGACATATGAATACTCGTTATTCAGTAAATAATTAGATGTTAGTTATGCCTACATATAAATATACGCGTGTATTATGGATGCTATAAGAACACCATATAATGTATTTTCCTGCTGAAATTGCGGGGACAGTTTGTCAAAGAATAATGCAAGTTATAAATGGGGCGAACTAATTAGCTCGTCCACGGACGGATATCAGGACATGCTAGAATAGGGATTCATGGTCTGATGTCCGTCCGCATACGTTCACCTATGCATGAATACACACCTTCACGTTATAATTTTTACAGTTTCATGTTTTTATTCTTCAGAAATGGCGATGCTACTACTGTCAAAAGAAAGTTGGAGATGGGAACGCCACACTACAACACAAACTCGCCAATCACGGTGATCGTGAGATCACGCTCCTCTACTCCGATTGCGATGGCACACGTTATACTGCCAAACATTTTGGTGTATACCCTGAAGCAATATCGAGCGATATGACCCTCGTAACGATCACAGAGGATATCATGCTGAACTTCCCCAATGACATTTCTGAAAGTCCTGCTCGAAGGTTTCCGCTAAGCGCAATTCATGGTTATATCATGAACTTATATGTAACAAAACACCCCTGGTGAATAAATAGGTTTCTCAATAACTTAGCATTAACTCCTATTGGCATACCACCTCTTGGTTTCATTGGTTTGGATGGGTAGGGAGCTAGCCCAACTTTTTTATCAAAATGGCTGACTTGCAATAGTATCACCTTCAGTTTTAGTTGGAGCGACTCGTGATAGCATTATATTATCTTCGGTATATATTAGTTGGGGCTACTTGCATTAGCATTACTTTCTGTATTAGTCAGGGCGACATTGATTTTCTTCAATTTTCGAGTATTTTGATAATATGAGGGAAGAAAGCCCTCTGTGACACCACATTCACACTATATGATCATGGAAATACTATAGATTTGTGCAAGAGATGCTGATTTAATAAGAAAAACTAGAGCTCCAGGACTGAGACACCAAAGCTTCAGTAATTACACACCATTTTTGGACAGGGATGTTGATAATATGAAAATAGGGTTTTTTCCCCTGATTTAAGTCAATAAGTAAACCATACAGTAATGCTCTAATTAATCAACTCCTTAACCACAGTAGAATTATGGATAACTTTTCAGGATTTAGTCGGAAATATGGCTCGAGAGCTTTTCGATGAATGGCAACAAGCCATATTTCCGACTAAATCCTGAAAAGTTACCCATAATTATGCTGTGGTTAAGAAGTCGATTAATTAGAGCATCACTATATGAGGTAAGAAAGCCCTCATGTAGTGACACCGCATGCATGTATAGGATATTACCATAGTAAAGGCTAAAATATGTGCAAAAATACATTAAAAACATCATATAAAAAAATACTAGAGTTCCGAGAAGGAGACATCAATTCTTTGGATAGAGGGGTGCTAATAATATGTAATTAGGGATTCTCATTGTTGAACACAAACTCACAGTTGACTGTTGAGTACAGGTTAAAATTAGCTCAATGCTCATCTTGTGTTGCTAGGTGTTACACCAGGTCATGCTAATAGTTTATGGGTAGGTTAGATAGTAGTCACAATGACGCTTAAGCGCAATTAATTGCGCTTAAGCGTAATTAATTACGATTAAGCGTAAATGCCCTATTTGCGCTTAAGCACAATTCATTATTAAATGTTAATTTGGCCTCCCATACAATGCATATGACTCACACCCAAGTGGATTATCCATATGAATGTGAGCCACACAAGAACACACATAGCGAAGACAAATAGTATAAATATAAAATAATTGCAAAATGGCTTTAAGAATAGACATGTAATCCATACAACTGACCCCAAGCATGTGGTGTAAACCACCAAGGACCATGACAATAAATATATGAATACATGAATATATAAATACGAATAATGAAAATCCAACATTGGTGCATACACACATGATGGCGTCACAAATCAGAAACAGAGCACTGACCACCAAAACGACGCAAATGTCGAAATAAAACAATTATACATACAAACGGCCACTCAAATACACACATAAACATATATATATATACACTTACACATTTGCGGGTTTGTAATTTGGCGGGTTTGTAATTTGACAGTCAAGTTCGCAATGAAAATCTGGTCACGATTATCGGGGAACATCACTGAACGATGAGAATAAAAACACCCCCACTGGTCCATCAACGTTCTATCACCCGGTGATACACATGTAAAGTGTAGTTTAGCTCTTTTTTAGCCACAGCAGGAACAGTAGCGTGGGATTACTCTATTAAAACACTCTTACTACTTGATTGTGTTGTAAGTTTTGCTCGAATGGACCTAATTGCATGAACCTGTGTATAGTCATACCTGATATCGTGTTTAGTTTTTCGCGGTTATTCCACCAAACTACGTAAGAATGTTTGAGGTTTTCCGGTTTCGACTGCTCGGTTGTTTCAAAATCTCAGCATGATATTTTACATGAAACATGATATTTGTGAACACCGGTGCAACAGTTTCTGTTGGGGATATAACAAGGATAATGACCTATTAATTGCCATAAACCAACCAACTATGTCACATTCCAAAATTGGCCACAATTACAGTTACACAATAAAAATACGTTCGACAATCATTTCCTGAACAAGAATTGAGCGTTTGTTATCAGTTATATCCAATAGAACACATGGAAATAATTATAGATTACATAGTTCATTCATATACTCCCCATTCCGTTTGCTACCCCTGAAATACGTGATTAAACGAACAAAGTATGCCTTTATGGACGTATATGCGACGCAAAATAACATATTAAGTTTATTACCCCCTAACCAACGCATAATATTTAGTATTTATTCGCTTTTTTGCTTGTTATAGCACAATACATGATCCTGGGGAGAGCACTTGACTATTGGGAGAGCACTGAGCACTCTGTAAAGTATCGGAATATAATTATAAAATGTCGATTTACGGGCATTCCTATGGGATTTCTTACATTTTCTCACATATCAATGTGAACATCAATATAAATAATCCATTGGTTAAAAGAAACCTGCGATATACTTACATAATCTGTAATTTTTCTTCACTTTTGTACGGCGAAAATAAAAAATCCCCAGTAAAGCACCGGAATGTCACGATAAAAATTGCTCAAATAATTGGTAGAGCAACACATTCCTAGGAATAGATCCTCCACAGTGGGATAAACGAGAGTCGACGGGGGTTCAAACCCCGATATGTGCCAAAATCTGGACCGATCTTCACGCTTGATCTCAATGTGCCATACCGATTAATACATGATCATTTAGATAAGAAGTAGGCACATTTGAAGGTCCAAATTATAACACTCTCTTTGCAAGAAATTTTCGGCCTCATGGCCTTGTGTATATCAGTTGGTTACATTTTAGGAGACCATCGTAAACATTTAGCAATAACAACTGTCTCGAATTTACGTTAACGTTATATTAGATCGTACGCGGTTACGTACTCACGTACGCACTATATAGCGTGCTGAAAGTTGCTATTTGTGTTCATACCGTTCGGGGCACGTGTGTCCAACTTCGTAATCTATGCGTCCTCTTTGACCAGTCTTAATTGAACACCGCCCCTGTCCACCATTTCCAACACGGATAATTTCAAGTCATCTCTGTCATGATCCTTCATGGAAAATTGTCCACTAATAGCTATAGGCTTGTCACTATTGTTAGTATATCTTATGTGTTGTTCATTCATTCATTCAGTCATGAAAGGGTTAAATAAAATTAGTTAATGCAAAACTAATTGTATCGAGAGAATATTCATTGGATACATAATTGTTAACAGCGCAATGTGGGTGTGCTCATGGATGTGTGATCCCATAAACAAGACAGAGAGAGAGAGATATAGAGAGAGAGATAGAGAGAGAGAGAGAGAGAGAGAAAGACAGAGAGAAAGGGGGAAAGAGAGAACGAGAGAGAAAGAAAGAAATAGAGAAAGAGAGAGTGAGATAGAACGAGAATATTCATTGGATACATAATTGTTAACAGTGCAATGTGGGTGCGCTCATGGATGTGTGATCCCATAAACAAGAGAGAGAAAGAAAGACAGAGAGAGAGAAAGACAGAGTGAGATAGAGAGAGAACAAGAGATAGATAATGAGATAGAGAGAGATAGATTAGGAGAAGTGCAATAGTAGCGACGGAAGCAGCACCGGAATCGCCCACCGGTCACTCATCCAATGACCAACATATACATGCAGGCTGTTTAGGAATCAATCAGGGAGCTAAATGTGTTCTAGAGTCGGGGAACGAGTACACCGTGGAATGCTAAAGGTGAAGGTAACTGAAGAATGACCTTCACCTGATACATGCGACACGTTATTAAAGGATGACATCGCGTTTATTTAATTTGTACATCATATCTAAATAATTTAAACTGGTGAATGAATGGGGGAATGGAGTTTTGTGAGCGGGAAATTTATTTAACTAGCTGCTGTAGTTCTGGATTTGTCCAGATCTAATTTGGCCGTGGGATAGACCTGTCGTACACTTGGGGATTTATTTTAAAAAGTAAACACATGACCTATGATTTTTCGTCCATTTCCGTGATCAACTGTTGTCAATCTAGCCGGGTAAACATCACTGATATGGCCTGCAGGCTTCAATTCAGTGAATTTGGCCGAAACGTTAACACTGTCGCCTATGGGAAACCATTTAGTTCCGTGATTCCTATAGCGTACAGTAGTGATCTAAGTAATCGACTTCCTGACCACAGCAGAATTATGGGTAACTTATATTTACACAAAGACCGCTACACCGGTATGTCGCTTTAAGAAATATCTAGATACAGCGATTATTTTTAAGATCACTGCATGTTTATATGTGTATATATTATATATAATAATATATTCAAGTCTAGGAATTTTCACTAATCGACCCACACTGATATTTTTCTTTTAGACGTGCCTGCCGAATTGAGTTATTCCTCTTTACGCACACCGTCTTTGTGGATTCAAGTGATCGGCCGAGTGCCATGAGATCAAAGACCATAATAAAAGTATGTTCTGGTGATCTTACGGCGTGAAGAGGGGAGATATTATCGAATTCCCAAATATCCAACGAAACAGGGTATGCTTGTCTCCGTTGTAATTCAGTCCACCATCAGGTTTGAAAGAAACTGCACTAAATGCAATTTTGATCGGCATAATATATTCTATGAAGTAAGATATTCTTTTTTCGGTGATAGAATTTCTGCGTATTATATGTTCCATCGGTTTACTCTGGATAACGCCCGATCAACTTCCTGTCAACTATATCTAAACAGTGCATTATCTAATATATTCAAGGCTCACATATATAAGAGAATGCACTGGCACAGGATATTTAGTGATGCACCAGTGCAGCTCCCTTCATGAAAGGGTTAAGGATATAGAAATAAACAGACGCTTTTTAGTGTCTATTTATAGGTGCCCAAGGCCTTCGAAGAGGGTTCATGGGAAATAACATAAATGTCTTTAGTTGATGGCTTTATTCTTATTTTCACTAATAATAAGTCTCCAATAATGAGATTTTGCATGTCAAAACCATTATTATGTAACATTTCTGTGGAAGATACCAAAGTTTAATCAAGTCTTTAGAGCAAACATTGTAAAAGGTCAACGCATTGAAAAATATCTTTAAAATCATTTTCAGACTAAAATATTTTAACCTACTACAAAATTAGAGATGTTTGTAAACAACTTTCCGGTCGTCTCGATTACGCGACTACAGACTGTTCTACATTCAAAATTTGTTCTCCAATTAGCGGCCGGTGCTGGTGAGTCGAAAGCTAAAGCAACGCTTGACCAATCAGAATGTGTGTTTTAGCGACAAATATTCGATTGAATTACATTAAATAATAAACAGCGACAAAATGAGGTATCATCATCGGGTGATGACGATGTTGCTCAGTTGGTAAGGTGCATGGTGCATTAACCTTTTCTGTACTAAATGGATTCTCCGATCAGTTATAAATGTATACATTGGAATGGTCTATTGTGCATTTAGATGGATGTTCAGGAGATGTAATTAGACGACAGACCGAAGAAAAGATAATACACTTGCAGAAGGATTTATATTAAAGATACGGGCGGCGTTGGCGGTGGGTATGCTGTTAAAATATTCACCTCCGTCAAAAACCGCCATAAACTGAAGGAATAGTAAGATATAGACAGACTTTGTTCTTATGTCAATAAGAAATATGGCATAAACAGTATGTTATTGTCCATTTTTTCCCCATTGTTATGTAAACAAAAGCAAAAAAACGTTACGCTTCCTGACTTTTGTTTAGATCCGGATATGGTAAACATAAAGAGCGTTATTTATTACTTTTTCCTGATATGGAAATAATAAAGAGCGTTTATATCATTTTTATGTGATTAACCAATAGAATAGCGCTGTGTTATGTAAACAGAAGCACAACTTCTGTAACACGAGCAGGCTCTTGTTTACGTACACCATCGTACGTCTTGACGACAATATACTATTTACGCGCTGATTATGTTTGGCATATGAGCGGAACTGTATATATCTGTTGATGGCGATTTGAACAAATATAAATATTTCTGCAACGAACGCCGCCCGTGCCTTTAACTGGTGGGAATTCCCACTGAGAGATATTCATTTTGAGGCACGTGTTATAGGCATGCGTGGTCATATCACTCGATACTAACTGTCGAGTTCTGGGTTAATTGGTTGACAGGCTGTGGCGGAGAGTAATCAATAAATTCAGGTTATAGAGAAATAACCTTAAAGGCCCACTTAATTTACGAACCCCCAGATCACATCATATACATTATATGCCATATTATATACATGTACCATTTGAAAAAGGCAGCTCCAAGTTATCAACTTATTCGATGTAATAAACTGTGATCATCTGGTTTTTGTTGACATATCGACGTCTATTATGTGCACGAGTTTCTGCACAAAGTTTCTTATTTTCAACTGAAGGGGAATAACTCTATATATTTAGATATATAGTTATTCCCCTTTATTGAAAACAAACTGAATTTTGTTGCATTCTGTGAGCCATAACGGGGGAAATGGTTTTATGATGTCAGCTATATACATATGTTCTATTACTCTATGGGCACCGCCTGAGACACAGACGTTCCACATGGTGATGAATTATAGTATTTTAATCATATGTTGTGGCATAGATTGTTATTAAAACCGTATATCGAGGCACTATAAAACAAATGATGGATGAATCGATAATTAAGTGGGCTTTTAATGACTAGTCATCTGACAACCAAGTTTTTTATAGTATTTCGCCCGAATAACAGCATAAATTAAACAGATTAAATTATTGCCCTTTAGTGAATCGTTACTATGTTTGTTTTCATTTATTTTTTTGTATTTGTTTTGCTGTCCTTGTCGTTGTTGTTTTGTAGTTGATGTTGCTGTTGATGTTATTTTTGTGACGAAATAATACACGCGAATGTTTAATAAACCTGTCACATGATATTTAAATAAGGAAGTCAATTAGCATTAAAATGGTCAAAATAATGTTACGAAAGAGCGATCGTGTCAACCAGTTAGTGTCATTTAGAAAGGCATACGTGTTATTACGAGAGAGCGAGAGAGTGGAGAGAGGGAGGGGATAGATGGAGGGGAGAGAGATAGAGAGAGGTGGAGGGAGAAAGAGGGAGAGAGGGGGAGGAGAGAGCGATAGAGAGAGAGGGCGAGAGAGAGAGTGGAGAGAGGGAGCCAGAGAGAGGGGAGAGAGGGAGCGAGAGAGCAAGAAAGAGAGAGAGGGGAGCGAGAGAGAGAGGGAGCGAGAGAGAGAGGGAGCGAGAGAGAGAGGGGCGAGAGAGATAGAGAGAGAGGGTGGGCGAAAGAGGGAGAGGGGAGAGAGTGAGATAGAGAGACAGAGAGATCGAGAGAGGGAGCGAGAGAGAGAAAGCAAGAAAGAGAGAGATTAGAGAGAGTGGGTGCGAGAGAGAGAGAGAGATAGAGAGAGAGGGAGCGAGAGAGAGATGCAGTAGCAGTGACGAAAGCAGCACCGGAATCGCCCACCGGTCACTCATCCAATGACTAACATTCATGCAGGCTGTCTAGGAATCACTGAACTAAATGGTTTCCCATAGGCGACAGTGTTAACGTTTCGGCCAAATTCACTGAATTGAAGCCTGTATGCCATACCAGTGATGTTTACCCGGCTAGATTGACACCAGTTGATCACGAAAATGCAAGAAAAATCATAGGTCATGTGTTTAGTTTTAAAAATAAATCCCCAAGTGTACGACAGGGCTATCCCACAGCCAAATTTGATCTGGAAAAACCCAGAACTACAACAGCTAGTTAAATAAATTTACCGCTCACAAAACTCCATTCCCCCATTCATTCACCAGTTTAAATCATTTAGATATTATATACAAATCAAATAAACGCGATGTCATCCTTTAATAACGTGTCGCATGTATCAGGTGAATGTCATTCTTCAGTTACCTTCACCTTTAGAATTCCACGGTGTACTCGCTCCCCGACTCTAGAGCACATTTAGCTTCCTGATTCATCTAGCGTCTTCGGTGATCACAATCGGCCTTTTAATATTTACACAGCGACCGCTACATCGGTATGTCGCTTTAAGAAACATCTAGATACAGCGAGTATTTATTGAATCACTGCACGTGTATTTGTGTATATATTCACGACCAGGAATATTAAACTAATCGCTTCTCACTGACATATTTCTTTAACCCTTTACCCAACAGAACGGCCATGTGCCAATGCATTCTCTTATATATGCGAGTCGACCATAGGTCGCCTCGCATATATAAGAGAATGCATTGGCTTAACACATATTAAAAATTGTCAAAGAATGTAGAAAAATATTATAAAAAATGTTAAAAAATGTAAGAAAAAATGGTAAAAAGTGTTAAAAAAGAATTTTTTTAGGCCAATGCATTCTCTTATATATGCGAGGCGACCTATGGTCGACTCGCATATATAAGAGAATGCATTGGCACAGGGCATAACTGTAACCATCACAATGTGGTCATTGAAGCGGTTCCAATGATATCCATATTTGTATGGTGTTATTGAGACAGACGGAAGATATTTTAGGCTGTTGAAGCTTTATTTGGCCGTTTTTGGCCGGTTTGTTGGGTAAAGGGTTAAGACGTGCCTGCCGAATTGGGTTATTCCTCATTACGCACACCGGCTTTGTGTATTCAAGTGATCTGGCGTGTGGTGTGTGATCCATAGATCTAAGACCATAATAAAAGTGTGTTCTGATAATCTGACGGCGTGAAAGGGGGAATATTCTCGTATTCCCAAATATCCAACGAAACAGGGTATGCTTGTCTGCGTTGTAATTTAGTCCACCATCAGATTTTAAATAAACTGCACTAAATGCGATTGTTATCGCAAACACATGCTATGAAATAAGATAATTTGTTTTCGATGATCAAATCTCAGCGTATTATATGTGTTCCATCAATTTACTCTGGATAACACCTGAACAACTTTCTGTAAACTATCTATTATATATTTTGGAAGATCTGTGTGTGTGTGTGTGTCTGTCTGTCTGTCTGTACTCGATGGACTCGAAAACGGCCGAACCGATTTCGATGTAACTTGGTATGTGGGGGTGTTTTCGGCCTGGGAGTGACATATGCCTATTAATTTGCCCGTGCGACGTGAACTTGACCTTGAAATCGGGTCATTTCAAGGTCAAACTCCCGAATATCACGGGATTTCGATGAAACTTGGTATGTGGGGTTACCTTCGGCCGGGGAGTGACATAAGCTATTAATTTGCCCGTGCGGCGTAACATTGACCTTGAAATCCGGTCATTTCAAGGTCAAACGCCCGAATATCACGGGATTTCGATGAAACTTGGTATGTGTGGGTACTTTCGGCCGGGGAGTCTCATAAGCCTATGCATTTGCCCGTGCTACGTGACCTTGACTTTCAAGTCGGGTCAAATCAAGGTCAAATCGCGAATTTTGATGGGATTTCGACGAAATTTGATACGTGGGTTACTTTTGTCCACTGAGTGTTTTGGGTGGTTCGAGTCGTGACCCCGACCTGACCTTGACCTTCAAAATGCTCAATTCGAGGTCAAATCGGGTAAAACCGGATGGATTTCGACGGGTACTTTTGTCGGGTACTTTTTTCCGGGCAGTGTGTTGGACGGGTCAAATTGTGACCCCACCTGACCTTGGCCTTCAAAATGGACAATTCAAGGTCAAAGCCCGGACGAAGTCGGGTCACCTTCTAGTATCTATATATAGTAAACAACTTTCCGGTCGTCTCGATTACGCGACTCCTAACTGCGCTCCATTGTGTTCTCCGATTAGCGGCCGATGCTTGTGAATCGAAAACTAAAGTTAGCAACTCTCGACCAATCAGAATGCGTGTTTTAGCGACAAATATTCGACTTGAATTACATTAAATAATAAACAGCGACAAAAGGAAGTTTCATCATCGGATGGAGCTGAGGTTGCTGAGTTGGTAAGGTACATGGTGCATTAACCCGTTTCTGTACTAAATGAATTCTCCCATCAGTTATAAAAGTATACATGGGAATGATCTATTATTGGTTTAGAGGGATGTTCAGGAAATGTAAGCAGACGACGGACAGTCGAAATGATAATACAAGTGCAGAAAGATTTCTATTAAAGGCCGATATAATTTTTCGAACCCCTGGACCACATTATATAAAATATATGCCATACTATATTCCATTTGAAAGAGGAGGCTGCAAAACATTGTATTATCAACTTATCAGGTGTAATAAACTGTAAACATGTTGTATTTGTTGCAACGTGTTTTTCCGTGCTTAAGTTTATCTGGTCTTTACTGCAAACTCTATTTTTTTCCAATGGAAGGGGAATAACATTATCTCTCAGTTTGAATTTGAATTTGAATTTTGTTGCATTCTGGGAGCCGTAACGGGGGTGTTTCTATGATTTCAGCTATTTTCTATTACTCAATGGTCACCTCTGAGACCCAGACGTTCCAAATGGTGATTCATTATAGTATTTTAATCATATTTTATGTCATATATTGTTATTAAAACTGTATATCAAGGCACTATAATAAAAATAATCGGTGACTTGAACATTAAATGGGCCTAAGGGGACTGTACTCGCCCAAGTCGTTCACCGCTGTGTCGAAGCTGGTTCTAACCCTGATAAGAACGGATCTGTGATCCACTCACAGGTAAATTAACCTGATTATTGTATCTGGACAAGTTTGTGAGTTGCTTTCCGAGGTCCGTGGTTTCTACGTGCATTGGAGTGATTTCCTTTGTGTTTCCCATACCCATAAAAGTGACAATGTCGCGATAACATGACACAGCAACTGAAATTGCATGGTAATAAAGTCCAGTATAACCACATAATAAGCCGGATTCATCATCTCCAGTTTAAACCGGGTTTAAACCTAAAATTACGGTCCAGCCATATCGTGTCTAAGGGGGTGTTGGTGGTCGTTCACTAGCTGGTTGGCAACTCTACTCTGTAAGATGGGCATGCAATCAAACTACCCGCGGACCAAAAGCCGGTCAAATGGTTATTGACACGCACTCAATTAACTTGAACAAGTTCACGCGTATAACAACTCATGTGTTATATGACATGATAGCACCCAAGTCGACAATCTGAGATTAGACATGCCTCAATCGAGAATATTTACAGCTCCACCCATTAAACCGATTGTGTAACAATTTAACACCGCGGTCCAGAAAAGACGGATTCGTCACCTCATATCTAGCCTCCCTATTAACCGTGTTTTGCTGGACCGTTGGATGCTACAGTTTAGTTTCCGGTTTAAGGTTATAAAGCGCAAAAGAACGATCGCAATTGACAAAAAATACTTATTCACATACACTATATATACAGGTGTGAGTGCTTCTCGCTTATAATTTCCCAATCAAAATAAGTTCGTTATCTTAATTGTTTACTTTCGCTGTCGACAGAACGCGGCAATCCACATTAGGCAAGTATGTTTGTTTGACTAGGTAATATGGATACACTACAGCTAAACCAAACCGTAGTCTGGCTGAACCGGGTTTAAACCTGAGATAGCGAATGCGGCTCGATTCAAACTAATTGGTTTTGGCTAGCAAACGGTTGTTTAAACCTAACGGTTTCCGTAAACAATGTTTAGCCCTTCCGTGACTCAAGCTTCCTGAATTTTGCGAAAACCTTGTGCCAATGCATTCTCTTATATATGGATGTTTCCATACACTCTGAGAAAACATCTCCAAATTTGGTTTCCCTGAGAACCAAATACAAACTTAGAATCAAACAGTTTGGTATCACTCCACGTTGGTTCAATCTGGAACCAAATCCTAAGTTTGGTTCTTCAAATAACCCATCGAATTCAATGTTTCTGTGGGAACACGACCTATAGTTAAATGTCCTAATTAAATATTTAACAATATGTCCAAGCGTGTTGGGGTTAAGATGATATATAGAGAGCCTCGCATATATAAGAGAATACATTTGCCTAACAATATTTACCTTGGCGTTGTACACTAGTGCATAATTCTCTCGCAAATTTAAGAGAATGCATTGGCACGAGATATTTAATGCTGCACCAGTGCAGCTGCGATCATGAACGGGTTAAACTGGAGATGACGAATTCGGACATTGTGTCTCATTCAGAGGTAAAAAGAGGTATAGTTTACAATTGATATGCGACAAGAAAATCTACAGAAACTTAGCGCAGAAGACGTATACTACATGACAAATATTGGATGGGACAATTATCCCTTATACTCTTCTACTGTACCTATACACAGAACATTCGATCATACGCACCCTCATTATGATTTTAACTAAATAACTTTTCTTATAGCATCGACATCGCTATTCTGGCGCCAACACGACTGCCATTCGGGGCCATAAAATGAATAGCCGATTCCGCTTATAAACCACTTTCATTGATCAAGCACAAGTTAATGCCGAAATCTTATATTTCGAGTTCATCTGGTCCCATCGTTCTATAAACCTAATCCACTAAAATTAAGTAACCTCTCACATAAACCTTGTATTACTATCACCGCTCCTAGAGAATCGAATACCTCTTAGTTCTTGCTTTCAAAGATCAATTGCTTTGAAAACACGGATCATGGTACCGCTGTTACAACACTCGTGTGTGCAAAGCACTGCAAATATATGTGCAAACCATTCGAATGGACCCTCGAGATTCATAGCGGATTTGATGGGCGGTTCTTCGATATTGTCGCCTTTGTTGCTGCTATTTGCTTAGTGTTCTCCAAATTGTTAAGTGGATTGCTATGCATTTTCGTGCACTCGTTACTGAAATATGTCTGTTTCCAAGTAAACTACTTCGGTCGCCGACAAAGATACTGGGAGGGCCAGTTATATACCAGGTGTTCTCATTAAGGAGATTTGTGTAGTTTGATGGGCGGCAAATATAATTACAAGCTCTCAGGTGCGTTGTGATATAGGTTGAGTGGTGTCTCATCCCACCTCAATCCGAGGCACGATTCTCCCCTTGTCCTACCGGAGTTGCAATTTTCTGCTTGCAAAAAAAATTATAGACACGCACGGACCTCCTGTGGCCCTGGTGCCGCTAAGAATCCCACAATTATATGTAGGGGAATTACCATCGACAATAATCACAAAGAAACAAGGGTGTATAGCTCACAAAAACAGTGGCAATTAACCCTCGAAATCCACCAATATGTTTTCCCTGAATGAAGTGGACAGACCAGACCAGACCGAACAACTCATGTTGTGGCTGGTTGTGATGTGATAGTAGTATAAAGAATAGTACGAGGGTCACGTGAAAACCCGCCCACACACAGACGTGCCGCTATTAACCATTGACTTTCCAGAATTGTGATTATCTGTATCTAATACAGTGACAGACAACACAGAAGTGGTCCGGTCTGTTACATTATTATACATGTAGCTTCAATCACGGAAAACATATATTTGGCATTGGTTGCATTTCGGGGGTTAATTATTAGCCATGTGTGGAATACCTAGCGGTACGAGGGATACAGGTGGTCCAGGCTTGTCATTTTATTGCAGGCAGAACATTCTGGCAAGTTAAGGGTTAATAGCAGCACTTCCGTTCCCCACTATCGATGCAGTCCGTGTATAATAGCGGGTTTACATGAGGTTCCGGTACTGTTACGTCCGATAAAATCACCCCTATATACCTCACAGGGCTTTGGGTGGATCTACCCCCCCCCCCTCAACTTTGGTCAAAATGTTCAACAGTTGAGCGATTCCCCCTTGTTTCTTCCTGTATAGAGTCGATGTCAGTTCCCAATACATATATCTTTCTTACGGAACTTGGGCCACAGCAGTCCGGACCGTCGTGTCTGCATGTCTCTTTGTTGCAGGCAGAACATTTTAATTCCAGCAAGTTAAGTGTTAATAAGGGCACATATACATGTATGTGCGACCGTGACCCCCTTCTGTGTGTATGGGCAGATTATCGTGTGACCTACGTACTGCATGTTATTCCACTAAAATCGCACCACATGGGTAGTCCGCGGTCTGGTCGGACTGGTCCGGTCTGTATTTTGTGGCACACCCTGCCTATATATCGTACTATTTGTATTGTTCTTGCGAGGCGATGTTTGTGTTATGAATCACATCTACTGTATTAATATTAATGTTTTTATTCGCGAAATGGCTTTGGAATGTTTTACAAATTTGTTGTAAAATATGATCTGATATATTTAGTCAGAATAGTCCAAAATAAAACCTGCCTATTGACCCCCGAATGTGCATTCTCACGGCCCGCTAATGGAAGGACGCTCCGGTATTTGTCCAAACACAATACAATACATCATGCTCGGGGGGTATTTGTTTATAAAAAAATTATAGCGTTTGTGAAACAGGCGGGACAGGTCTATAATATACCATACAGACAAGCAAACACTGATAAATGATCACATATTGACTCATGGAAGCTCTAGATATACTCGTCTAATGTAGGTCGGAGGTTAATGAAATTATCACAATAGACGAGCGTCTAATGAGATAAATAAACTCAGTGTTATTATTCTGGTGTAATATAAGTTAGATAAATATGATACGGGGTCAAGCACTTTGTGGATACGAACTCCCCGGAGGGGCCCGTTGAACACTTTCGACACCATATATAAGACAGACTATTAAGATCACCGCAATACTTTTTTTATTTATTTTGTGAGAAAGTATTGTATAAGTCTATCTCTCATTCCTTTCTTCTTTCATCATCATCACTCTCTCTCTCTCTCTCTCTCTCTCTCTCTCTCTCTCTCTCGCTCTCGCTCTCGCTCCCCCCTCTCTCTCTCTCTCTCTCTCTCTCTGTTTCTCGCCTCTTTCTGTCCTCTTTATCTCTTCGTTTTTATCAATCTTTCTTCATTTGCATTCTTATTTCTGTATTTATTTGTATTTGTCATACCGTGCTACCGTTCAATTCACCGTTCAATTACTCGTGTTGACTTGATTTTGAAACATATTTTATTTGCATAACGTACAAAAGGGATTGGGGCACAAGTATTTGTAACGTATGAAGCTCCTCTCGCAAAACGTTAGAATGCAACACACATGTAACAATACATCAATATGACGGTATAAATGTATTTTACATGGTGATAGTTTTTTAAGTTTGTAATCTTGTATCGACTTCCAGAGGTATTATCTGTCGAAAGGTTGTTTCTAGGCTAATGTGGATTTGTGCTCAAAGAGTTGAATACCGTATGACCAAAATGTGGCATGATCGACGACTGCCAATTGATATTATGTGTGTTGGGGCAAAATACAATGGTAGACATGCACTAAATGTTGGATAGTAGTGTTCTGGAATACATGTGTACAGATAATTAATCAGAATTGCATCATGTTCGTTTCATTTATGATTTTTGCACATTTATCTCACACAAGCGCTAAATAATCGGTTTATTTTCTCGTCTCGCCTCTCTCTCTCTCTCTCTCTCTCTCTCTCTCTCACACACACACACCCACACACACCCTCACACACCCACACACACACCCACACACAGACACACCATCACACACACCCTCACACACACTTTCTCTCTTTCCCTCTCTCTCTCTGTTTATTCTCTATTTATTCTCTCATTCCATTTCCTCTTTTTCTCTTTATTTCTGACCTCGAAATACACCACAATGAAGGTGACCACTATATCTGCATATTTGTGTACACCATTTGATGTCAGATCATGAACTTTATCAATCATGCATGTTCCGCAGTGTGTGGCTACACATGATTTGGCAGGTCTACAAGACACAAGATTAAATTGTGGCAATTTGTTACAAGATAAATCAGAACAAACACTACTTATCACCATCAATATACTTACTCTGCATAGGCGACCAAGGGCCACAATCGAGCACGCCCGGAATCCTGCAGCGAGTAAAAAACAACGTCGGATTTAATAACGAAACGAACAGCGCTATTGTTATGCAGATCTCCCTTTCTTTTCTTTTCATAATAGCTTCGTTAAAACGGATTTATGTATAATCATTTTCATACGCGCGCTCGCATGAGGGAGGCGTGTGGAAGCCTGTATGTTCCACAAATAGCTGTGAAATGTGGAAAAGCCGAACCACTTGCTAACAAACGAAAATCCCTCGGTATGTCTGAGAATTCGTAAGAGTTCAAGGATAGTGTAGCCCCTCGCTTCCAATATGCTCCTCCGATTTGATAATGCTGACGCTGAAATTTCTTCGTTCGCAACTTCAAAGAAATACTTCGCGTTAGATATCGAAAGAATAAGCATTTCTTGCAGGTTGAATGCGAAGAATATGCAATTTCAGCACATTGTGGTGTGAATTTTCTGGGCTCATATAATGCGCAAATTACTACTATATGTTATGAGTTCTATACCATAGTATCATCATTGCAATCTTCATATCAACATCATCAACGACATCATCATCACCATGCACCGGCATCATCATTATCATCACTATCATTATCATCACCATCACCATCATCTCCACCAGCATCTTCATCATCATCGTCATCATCATATTCATTAAGCGAGTATTATAACTTATGTTAAATTCAGGCATGGAAGTTTTTTCTGTTTAAAAGTTTTACCAGTTTAGAACTGGATCTGAGATTCATTCAACCCCCATGTTGTGACTTCATTGAATGCTAACACAATTTGCATGTATATAACGATAGATATATAGGAGATATAGCACAGTAGCAATGTTATATGTTATGCGTCCGAAACATGCCGAGCATTGCCCTTTGAACATGCTTGGGACTATACAACACACCAGGCGCCTATTTTTAGAAGCAAATTTGATTTTTGAGACAGTGCAAATTTTGTTTTGTTTTGTTTTTGTTTTTGTTTTGTGTGGATTGGTTGGGATTCGAACCCCGGCCCATGATGGTGAGCCGGGCCGGGTTCGAATCCCACCCAATCCACACACACACACACACACACACACACACACAAAACAAAACAATTTGCACTGTCTCAATAATCAAATTTGCTTATACATGTAACGATAGAGTTTATAAAATAATTAAATTTACATATACGCATATTCATTGACATGGAAGTATCGTAATAGGGATATATTATTCACAATAAGACATCATTCAGCGAGCCATGCCCGCCCGTAAGCATCGGACCTTCGGAGTGTAGGACCTTCTTTAGTATTGAGCCGTCGTATTATCAGACATTCTACGTATAGGACGTTCGTAGTATTTGGTCTTCGGAACATAGGACCTTCTTAGTATTGGGTATTATTGCGGTATTCTGGTATCTTCGTAGTTCATGCTTTTCGTAATATAGGATCTTCGGCTTGTTGGTCCTTCGTATTATAGGACTTTCTGAGTATTGTGTATTATTGAGGTATTCTGGGACCTTCGTAGTTTATGTTTTTCGTAATATAGGCCCTTCGGGTTGTTGCACCTTCGTATTATTGGACCTTCGTAGTATCGTACAGTTGGAATAAAGGGACGACAACACTCGGGTTATCAACTTCTTGTTAATCGATGAAGACTGCATCTAAAGTAACCAATTTGCGACTGTGATTGATTAGTGAATATGGCCTGGAAATTTGTAAGCCCCATGCAGAGTTCAGTCCCCTATGCAGGACTTAGCGCTGCCCACACCTACACGTAATGTGAAGAAATGTCACATTTATTAATTTTGATTTATTGTAGATTACAATTCATTCTTCATTATTCTGAGAAACTAAACTGTCCATTTTCATTTGAAAATTGTCTAGATCAAGGCAAAACACTTCTATAAAAAAAAAGTTAGATTTATTAAGAAAATACAAATGCCGGCAGCGTTCATACATAGCGCAGCGATGAGGACTGAACTCTGTTTTGCAGCTTGTGGAATTTACAGGCAATTCGTCGTAGACTGCTGTAGTGTTCTAGAATATAAGCGACGAACTACTAATAAAACACATATATCCCCAACAGTGTACTACATGCGTTGTGAGACTTACATAAATACCTAACCCTTCCATGACTGGAGCTTCCTGAAATGTTGCGAAAACACTGTGCCAATGCATTCTCTTATATATGCGAGTCTCACATTAGGAGCCCTAACACTATGTACCTTGACCTTGTGAGCCAGTGCATTATTTTATATATGCGAGGCTCACATGGGAGACTCATACATATCAGAGAATACATTAGTACAGAATATGTAATGCTGCACCAGCAAAGCTCCCGCCATAAAAGGGGTTGTTATACATCTGAAATTTGCCCGAAATTAGCCTTCAGATATCTTGTAAGACCAATCGTGCAATAACTGGTGTCAATTCATCGCTCTTGTATGCGATATAACAATCAAAGACACTTATTCCGTCACATATTTACATAACTCGCCTGTGTCACACTAAATCCTGTTCGGTGATTGGTCAACTGCTAATTGCGTCATCCGTTTCATACCCCAATAACACACAGACCGTCTAGCACGAACACGACGTCATAAATTGTTGACCTAATCTGACCGAATCACTAAAACCGGGCAACAGAATAATTGGGCGTGCTTTTCAAAGTTCAGGCGAAATGCATTTGAAACCAGAAATTGATATCGATCACGTTATCGTTACTAAGAGCTTGAACATATTATATTGGGCTGACTTAATGTGCTGCGCGGGCTAGTCTCTAATTCTGGCAGATTTTGTGAAAATAAATAAGAAAACTCTCAGCTTTTTTATTAGAATGAATCATCAAAACGCTATATAAATATAAGAAATGTATGTAGTGATGTGTTATTGGGGGATACGGCGCTGTGATCGTTCGGGGCTTCGCGGTTCACACACTGTGTCGCAACGACCACGGCGCAGTATCCCAGAACAGCACACACAACAACTACGTTCATTTCTTAAATATCAAAACATGTCAATCAAACCTCTGCAATCTATGAATAATTTCACGAAAGATTGCCAGCTGTGTGCATGGACGTAACTTTAAAGCGGTGTGAAACACTCTGGTCGGCGTTCAAATAGAAATTGAGAATAATCTTGCTCAATGTAGTTAGTTTTTACGAATATTAATCCAAATTGACAACACACACACCGTCATTCTTATACATTAATTAAATGCAATGACTCTCGATTGGGAAATCAATTGTGTTAGTTTATCAACAAAAGTTGCGTCCCGAATCGAGATGTAAATATTTACACAATTGGGCGTAGTTCAGACGATGTTTTCTATGGAATTGTATTGTCGATTTCTTAGAAATTTTGGGCGATGTTAGTAGAATGCTACATTCCTCTAGGTTTACATAGCGTATGAGTACTAACTTATGAATTTCACGTACCCGAACAAGTCCATAATATATCTATAAAGCGGTGTCGGTATTTGACAATAGATAAAATTGTCAGATAGCAAGACTTTGGTGCGGGAGTCCTAACATGGACAGGGGTGACAAAACTCGCCTACCGTACATGTACGTGCCCTGGCATAACTGGAACTTGTTTCAACGCCTCTGGGTATACTATGATATTTTATATTGTAGTACTACTGCGACGTTTGCCCCAAAAAAACACTGTATGTGTCCACGTGCTACGCATTGTTGAAATCAATGCACCGTTAACGATATGGGATGTAGTGTTTCTAGGAAGTACATAAAACATCATGACTCCATTTGTGCTTTCTGTATGTTTTCACGGATGGCGAGAGCGGAGTCAGTCGAATGCCATAAAAGACCTCACTGCATTAATTTCGTTATGACTTCAATGTCACTTCGACCATTCAATCGTAATTTATAACTTCCAAAAGAAGTTACACCGACGCCTGAACTCGTCTTCTATCTGAGAGCTGGATGTACGAGGATCTACGAGACTATACGAGTTAATGGCGACTTGTTCCAGCTTTTTTTTTCTTGGTGTGTGTTCTGATCTGCATAGCATTTATTATAATCGGTCACAAATTGGATCTTTGTCGATTTTCATCGCACTGTGATATCGCATTGGGAACCTAGATCATAAAACGAATCTCAATATATTCTGGTTAACGCCCGTAGAGATCATATTCCACCAGTACAAAACATGGGAACGTTTTGAAGTTTTGACAGGGAACCTTATAAAGTCAAAAAAATAACGCGGATAATATATATCTTTGTTTTTGAAGACTTTGTGAGCGATTTTGTTTTGAATTTCTCCTAAGTAATTAATTCAATGTTTATCGCGATAACTGCTCACAAAAGTCACGCAAAAGCATGCAATCTCGAGCTGGAACTCCCTGAAATTTTGCGAAAACCAAGTGCCAATGCATTCTATTATATATGCTTCGAGTCTCCCATATAGGGAGCCTCGCATATATATAAGAGAATGCATTGGCCTAACTTTACCTTGTAAGACAGTGCGTTGATGTTGATGTTGATGATGTACTGGCACAGGGTATTTAATGTTGCATCGACGCAACCGCCCCCCCCCCCCCCCGCGTCGTGAAACCCACGAAAGGATTAAATATTGATTTGGTGTAAGTTAAATTGCAGGGTCTGCGCTGGCCCGATATTTCATTCTGTTAATTTAAATAATGCTGTCGGTTTCTGCAATGTAACTGTTTGACGACTTTTGTTATCTTCATCGACGTCCATATCAATATATATATCCCACAACAAACATGCTTTTCTCTCTTTATATATCTCTCTCTATCTCTCTATATATCTCTATCTCTCTCCCCTCTGTATGTATATATACATATCACCCCTCGCTCTCTCTATCTATCTCCATCTCTCTCTTTCTCTCCCTATCTGTCTCTCTCTGTCCGTCGCTCTCTCTCTCTCTCTCTCTCTCTCTCTCTCTATCTCTCACTCTCTCACTTTTTTTTCTTCTCTCTCTCTCTCTCGTTGTCTCCCTCCCTCTCTCTCACAATCACCCTTTGCTTCTCGTGTTCAGATAAAACGCATCATCAATGCGAAATCACTAATGCGATTTTTCATATCTGTGTTACGATATACATGTATTACTGCAATAATATATCTTCCTGAACGAGGTTTAAACTGTCTGGCCCTTAACAAATGCCGAACTTGCAATGATGCAATTTCCATATTTCCGAACAATGGAACACAATGCATACAGTGAGTTAATATTGAAATTCAGAGATGAGGTCCCCTACCACAGCACATTCATTTTCTAGACTCATTCTGTTTGAATCACTCTATATATGTCCCTGTATTGTCAGCTCTAAGCTAAGTATCAAAAAGACAACCTGCACGTCGTGTGTCAATGCATACTGTGTCATTTCCCGATTACGACCCTCTCGTCTTCAGGCATGTTGTCTTCCTCGTTTATTTTGAAGTTATCGACTTCATCAATCTCGATCACTCGCGGAGTTTTCAAACTTGCTCTTCTCTCCTCTGCCCTCAGTTCTTCTTCAGTGGCGTGATTGTATGTTGGAAGTGTGGCCTCTTCAATGACACGATCGACCTCTGAAATGAATACATATCTAAAACTGAACATAAACATTGCATTTAGAGGGGCCTGGTAAGACGCACAGAAATAAAAATCAGCCCATTTACCTGCTGATGTTTAGTACCGGTACTCAAGTTGTTTCATCATTCCGGTGAACTTATCACTCTCTATATGTTAGTATGTGGCAGTTAACGCTTGTTCCATGATTCTGGTTTAATATTGGTATATTGTATTGTCACATCTATTAATTATCCTGCAATTCCAACAGACGTCAAGTGTTATCAGTGATATTACGTAACATAACATGTGCACGAAGAGCAATTGTCCTATTATAAGAAAAATAAATATAGCTTTATTTATCCTCCATATATATAATGAAGATATATAGGTATATAACTACATTGTATAATCAATGCACACACGCAAAAGAACCATCACGTAACATATGTATAAGAAGGGTTATCGGAAGCATTTACTCTCTGGAATCCAGGCCCGTATTATAGGGCCGTATATGACGAAGAACATAGAACCCAACCGTAATCAACCCTGATAGATATAACTCGCATTAGATCTTAAATGGACATATAAATCGTTCGAATTCAAAAATTAATTATTAGTAAGTTGGTGAGATATCTCAAAACACACCAACATGATGTACACGGAAGATTTCCAAACGAACTCGTCGATATATAGCGCTGAGAAAACGTATTTTGTTTCTTATATATTTCGGTAAATTTGATTTTTTCGTCTGTGTTTTTTACATTTTTGTAACCATGCGTCGCGTAAAAACTGCACCTGCAGACCATGGAAAGAAAACCTATAGAGCAGTCATCAATCTGCAACTTTTATGAAACTACACACTTTTAATGAAGAGACACGTTGTATCGGACAATCGCGGATTAATCCGAATCCGGAACTGCAATGAATACAAATGGCGACCAAGATGCTTGGGGTCCGATATTCGTATTCGAAGTGATGTTTTTTTATGAATTCAATGGTTGCAGAAAGGTAATTCAGGTATTTATCGACCTAATTATAATGCGATACCGGAAAAATTTCAAAATCGAATATTATCAGGTCTAATTTGGAGCGCAAATTAATCGCCATCATGATGGGACTTTATCGGTGCACCTATATTTGATTATACACATCGTATGAATCAATCACTCAGTTTTAAAGGAATTATACCTGGATTGTAGGTTGTCGGTGGCGGCAGTTCGTCGGTGTCCTCAGACTGAGTCAGATTATACTTTCTGGTTAGGAATTGTATAAATGCCTTCTGTTTAAGTGTAGAAAGTCCACTGCGCATGACAGCGTTCACTTCTTTAACGATTTCTGTCCTCTGCGCCTCTGTCAAATCGGACACCGTAGCCCTCTTCTCTCTCTTATTATCAGGCCCATACATGTACATGTTTCCCTCAACCCATGACGCCTCATTGGGTCCCGTTTCTGAATCACGGTTGTCCTCTTGAAATTCAACAGACTCAATGTTCCTTGATCTAGATGTTGGTATAACGTTATTAATAGGTCCAGATGATCGGCTCTCGGTGGGAATGTTTGTTTGTTCAGCAGCTGATGGTTCCTGTGCGAAGAATTCCTTCTCAATGTTACTCAATACGCTGTTCTCTTCCCCCATCTTAGAATTCTCTACTGTTGGTTTAGTTTCGTTTTCTTCTTCAATATCTTCAGAATGCTTGACAACAATCGGTTGTTCTCGTATGGTCCTTCTTCGATTTGGATTACCGACTTTGAAGTCTTCAATCTGAAATAATTATGACGAGGTTCATATTTGAGAGCGTCATGAATTTAGCATGTCAAACATCAACATACTACAAATCACTATATGCCATATGCCTCGTGGGCAACTATACACCCAGCATGCAGTGGCGTGGCGGCTATGTTTAAAACAAAATAAGTACCGTGCAAAGTTAGCATCGGTTTGTTGGTCGATAGTGAGTTCTGAAACGTTCCATCGTTATGTCCGTATATTTATTACGTGATCCTACTCTTATTCCATTCAATAAACCCATTCTATATATTGTGGTATGCAACGTACGTTGTATAACCGGAAATAGTGCCAGGTGTACCAAAATATATTATTGTAGCGTAAACGTGACCTTTGACCTCCTGTTTGTCGTTTGTTTACATTCTCTCTCTAAATACAATGGCGTCCAATAGTATTCCAATAAACTCTAATAAATGAAGAGTTTGAAGAGTTATTTCATTAAATTTAATAATTTAAATACGTCATAGAGTCTTCCTCTTTCTGGGACTATTTATTTGCGCGGACAAACAATGCATAATTGTATACGTGAAACGTCATCGCGTGCCTTAGAGAAGCCGATGTTAGTTTCACGTGCCATTTGTTGATTTAAGTATGTTTTGTCTAGGTTTTGGATCACGTAATAAATAGAATCTACAACTCGTACGCAGTTTATAGCGGAATTTACAAAACTCGTCCAGTAAATTAGGTCTGGACCTCGCCAAAGGCTCGGCCCAGACCTAATTTTCTGGATTCGTTTGTAAATTCCGCTATAAACTGGGGACGAGTTATATATCCTCTATATATGCACCATATCCACTATACATGTACATGCGACAGCATACTTACACATATATGAGGCAATCGACGCACGGTATTTTTCGGAGTTTATCAATAGAGTATAGTTCAACTATCGTTAGACAGATTCTCCAGTCACACATGCGGAATGTTATTATATTGGCTTGACGTCTGACGTTCCTTAACTTAACCCTGTCAAATAGCGGTTCTTTTTGTTATCATATACAAGTTCGAAAAATTGTGAGTATGAAATTTGAAATAATGTGAGGTACATGTATACCATTTCATATGCAGAATAAAGTTCATGATATAAATATTCGAGAGATCGGACACTGGATAAAATATATAAACAAGATATTAATTAGATCAACTAGTTAAAAATATGGAATGGGTTTGAAACGCGTAAAAATAAAGGTTTAGATCGACGATTTGAAACCTTTGAGAAAAGATACAGATCATACGGTTCTGAGATGGAGAAACATAAGACAGAATGGAACGCAAATTGCAAACAATGAAACAAAACGGTATGTACACTTTAAATTCGGATAAATACATTTAACGAACATTTACAAATACAAAAAGGTGAAACATGTTTACAACTAGAAGCATTCCAACAATAAAACCGAGAAAAATATTAAAGAATATAATTGTATACGTGAAACGTCATCGCGTGCCTTAGAGAAGCCGATGTTAGTTTCACGTGCCATTTGTTGATTTAAGTATGTTTTGTCTAGGTTTTGGATCACGTAATAAATAGAATCTACAACTCGTACCCAGTTTATAGCGGAATTTACAAAACTCGTCCAGTAAATTAGGTCTGGACCTCGCCAAAGCCTCGGCCCAGACCTAATTTTCTGGATTCGTTTGTAAATTCCGCTATAAACTGGGGACGAGTTATATATCCTCTATATATGTACCATATACATTATACATGCGACAGCATACTTACACATATATGAGGCAATCGACACACGGTATTTTTCGGAGTTTATCAATAGAGTATAGTTCAACTATCGTTAGACAGATTCTCCAGTCACACATGCGGAATGTTATTATATTGGCTTGATGACTGACGTCTGACGTTCCTTAACTTAACCCTGTCAAATAGCGGATTCTTTTTGTTATCATATACAAGTTCGAAAAATTGTGAGTATGAAATTTGAAATAATGTGAGGTACATGTATACCATTTCATATGCAGAATAAAGTTCATGATATAAATATTCGAGAGATCGGACACTGGATAAAATATATAAACAAGATATTAATTAGATCAACTAGTTAAAAATATGGAATGGGTTTGAAACGCGTAAAAATAAAGCTTTAGATCGACGATTTGAAACCTTTGAGAAAAGATACAGATCATACAGTTCTGAGATGGAGAAACATAAGACAGAATGGAACGCAAATTGCAAACAATGAAACAAAACGGTATGTACACTTGAAATTCGGATAAATACATTTAACGAACATTTACAAATACAAAAAGGTGAAACATGTTCACAACTAGAAGCATTCCAACAATAAAACCGAGAAAAATATTAAAGAATATGAAGACAGACAGAATAGAACTTTTGAACAACAGAAAAGCGAAATACAAGGACTACAAAATACGCTTGAAACTTCTGTTAATGACAAAGTGCAAAAATTGCTTTCTGATGACCGCGATTTAGAAATCCAAGAATAAAGAATGTAAACATCGTGTTGACAAACGCACCAGAACAGTCGATAGACTCCCAAAATACAAATTCTAAAAAAAGAAGACTTTATCGCCATTTTAACGACAATTCGTGAGATGACAAAGCAAAGCGAAGAAATTGTATCAATAGTCTCAATTCTCCAATAATGATAACACCCTCATTGCCATCAAGCAGCGCCGGAGTCCACCATAGGAGTCGACGTCAGCGTTTCTTGGTATACATGCTTGCAAGTTAAGGGACGGGCACGTGTTCACATACAGGTTAATTATATACATCCTATTGTGTCTGTGTTGGCGGTCAGGAAAAACCAACAAAAAACCTCTTGGGGGGGGGGGGGGACGATGGAAACCTTTCCGAACCAGCATCTCGAATGTTCGCATCAATTGTGCAACACAAACCTGTGCACACATTATATAATATATAAATATAAATTAACATATATAAAATTTTCAAATATATACACGATGATCGTGATCGAATGACACATTATATGCGTTTAATATAAATGACAATTTCTTCATAAATAATAATAATTAAGGTGCGATACGCACATTCAAAGTTGCAATTAACTTTTATTAATGATTGTTCAACAAAATTCAACGTCAATTTTCTATAATATGCATGATTTCATGCGTTATAAGAATATCTGTTTCTCAGATATAGTTTCAACATAAACATCTCCTTACGTTATTGAACCGTCAATCTTTAACATTATACTCAAATATTTGAAACAAACATTTGGAGCTGACCCGACCGACAAGGCGTTTTGGCTAGAAATGACAACACATGCCCTATTATAGCGTGACCTCTTTTCATTGTTCATGCACGAAGCGATAATCATCGCTCACTCATTATCCCGAACAGCGAATATGAATATTTTTCGGCTATAATGAGCTTTGTCATTCTACCGGATAAGAAATAGAGAACAAAATCGTCCAGTAATATTGCTATTAAAGTCAAAGAAAGTCAGAGACGAAATGATCAGCGATGCTATAAAATATAATAGAGACATATGCACAAAAGTCAATCCTTCGAAAATATATTTCAATAAAGAGCAAACAAGATGTGAAATAAAGATGCTATACAAGCTGAGAACTGGGCTCAAGAAGAAAAAACACCCATCCAAGAATTTCCGTTCCGAAGATGATGAAATTATTGAATGCTAAATTTAATTGAACATCGTGACTTCATTATTAACGTTAATTTCTATCATAATGTAAAACGGGAAATTTCTAAGACTCGTTTCCAAATAAATTGATATTTTTATACAAAATCTTCATGAAACACGTTACGGAATTAATTCAATCTAACACTCTCTGCAGCAACATCCCTGAGAACAGCAGTATATCAGGAATACTATACTAACATGGAACACTGTTTTCTGTTCCGTGTCGTTCAAATGGCTGTTTTTGTTTGGGACCCACACACGGTGTTCATGTTTGTATTTTGCATTACTTCAATGTGTTTTGGGGGGTACAGAAGGCTCGCAGAAAGGTAGCTCAGATATTTATCGATCTATCTCGATGCCGGAAAAAAATCAAAAGCGAATAATAGTATGTGTATTTTGGTGCGCAAACTGTCATGTGGCTGTAATAACTTGTTGAGCGCAAAACACGATACAGTAATGCTCTAATTAATCGACTCCTTAACCACAGCAGAATTATGGGTAACTTTTCAGGATTTAGTCCGAAATATGACTTGTTGCCATTCATCGGAAAGCTTTAAAGCGTTTTATTTTACTTCTCACGTATACATGTACATGTAGTTATCTGTGCTAGAGATATATTCCATAAGCATTTTCTGCGTTCGTTTTCTATCAAATTATACAAGTAACTATCTGTTTCGAAATGCCTGTAAAATAATGCCAGGCAAATTTGCCAGTGTGTGAACGGAGCTTAAAGTGAGATAAATGTACATAACCAACTGTAAAGGAATAACACGTATGTTGAGATGTTCGATACAAAGCGAGCTGTCGTGGACTGTCTGTGAAATCGTCGTCTGTGATTCGATTCAATTAGAAATCACAAATCGGTTATTCGCCTGACAATATATACGACGTACTCACCACACTTGATTTCTTTTTTAGAGAAAGTGATCTTGGTATATTCTTGGTACTACAGAGAGGAGGGTGTAACCATAGCAACACCAGCATGACCAAGGCAGTGATTGTTGGTAAACGAAACATTTCTGGGATGAAGTATGTACGCAAAGAGTATTCCGTGGATATTTCAGTTACAGATTTCAAACTCCGACGTCATAATTTGACGACAGCAACGCCATTACGTCGGAATCAAGGATTTTCCAAGCTCCAGTGAATTCCGTTACTAGTTCCCAGTTTCTAGTTCTCAGTTCTCAAAATATAATAATAATCGTTACAAAATTCCCTATGTATGCACAACCACAGCAGATACGGGGCCATCCTTTTGGATTCTTCTTGTGCGCCAGTAGTCCATCCAGAAATCACAAACCAGGTCACATACGCCCGTCCAGCTGTTCAAAAATTTGGCGTAAGTCGTGCAAAGGGTCATAAAAAATTTAAAAATGGCAAAACCATAGCAGCCACGAGGCTATCCTTGTGGATTCTTTTTGTGCCGCCACAAGTCCATCTAAAAATCGCAAACCAGGTCACATAAACTTGTTCAGCTGTTCAAAAATTGGGCGTAAGTCGTGTGTGGGTTAAAATAGGCCATTTTTCGTTGCTAAATTCCCTATGTATGTATAACCACTGCAGCCACGGGGCTATCCTTGAGGATTCTTCTTGTGCCGCCACTAGTCCATCTAGAAATCAGAAACCAGGTCACATACGCCCGACCAGCTGTTCAAAAATCGGGCGTAAGTCGTGCGTGGGGTAAAAATAGGCCATTTTCGTTGCTAAATTCCTTATGTATGCACAATCACAGCATGCAGCCACGAGGCTACCCTTGTGGATTCGTTTTGTGCCGCCACTAGTCCATTTAAAAATCACAAACTATGCCACACAAACCTGTCCAGCTGTTCAAAAATTGGGCGTAAGTCGTGTGTGAAGTAAAGTAGGCAATTTTTCGTTGCTAAATTTCCTACGTATGCATAACCACAGCAGCTACGGGGCCATCCTTTTGGATTCTTCTTGTGCCGCCACTAGTCCATCTAGAAATCACAAACCAGGTGACATACGCCAGTCCAGCTGTTCAAAAATTGGGCGTAAGTCGTGCGTGGCGGCACAAGAAGAATCCACAAGGATAGCTCCGTGGCAGCTGTGGTTATCCATACATAAGGAATTTAGCAACGAAAAATGTCACATTTTTACCCCACGCACGACTTACGCCCAATTTTTGAACAGCTAGACGGGCGTATGAAACAAAGTTTGTGATTTCTAGATGGGCTAGTGGCGGCACAAGAAGAATCAACAAGGATAGCCCCGTGGCTGCTGTGGTTATACATACAGAGTGAATTTAGCAACGAAAATGGCATAGTTTACCCCACGCACGACTTACGCCCAATTTTTGAACAGCTGGACAAGTTTATGTGACCTAGTTTGTTTTTAGATGGACTAGTGGCGGCAGAAAATGAAATCCACAAGTGGTTATATGCCTACACATGCGATTTAGCAACGAAAAATGACCTTTTTTCATTAGTTTGTCCCCACGCACGATTTTTAACAGCTGAACGGGCGTATGTGACCTGGTTTGTGATTTCTAGATGGACTAGCGGCGGCACAAGAAGAATCCAAAAGGATGGCCCCGTAACTGCTGTGGTTATGCATACATAGGCGATTTAGTAACGATTATTATATTTTGAGAACTATATGGGAACTAGGAACTGGGAACTAATAACGGTATTCATGGACATTATTTTCCAGTGGCAGGCCTATTCCGAATTTTCGTTCTATGTAGAAGTGTGTGTGTGTTTGTTTGTTTATTTGAGACAGTGCCTTTTTTTCGTGTGGGGATTTGGTGGGATTCGAACCCCGGCCCATGACGGCCAGCGCGCCTTGCGACTCAAAGTCCGGTGTCAATACCACCAATACGGCAACCGAATGATATGACACAAAAAGGAAGCTCAAATGGCCGCTGTATTCCGCCGTCGCACTTAACATTTGAACACTTTATCTGCACATTTTAATGTTTATAGAATGTATATACATGTATTGTAGATATATTGCGCAGTGTAGCATGTAGCAGTGTATACAACTCCGAGACATGCGGAGCGTTGCCCTTTGAACATGCTTGGGATTATATATAACACACAAGGCGCCGATTTTAGAAGTGTGTTTTTGAGACAGTGCAAATTGGGGGGTAGGTGGGATTAGAACCAGGCCCATGACGGCGAGCGCGCCTTGCGACTCAAAAGTCCGACGTCAATACCACACGGCCACCGAAGCCACCCCAAAAAAGGAAGCTCAAATTGCCGCTGTATTCCGACGTCGCACTTAGGACACTATATGCACATTTTAAGGTCTCTGGTAAACCGGTAAACTGGTAACCAGATTCACGCTCTTTATAATGTGTTTTGACAGCGGCCCGCGCCATTCAACGGAATAACGGATATAAGCCCAATACGGACTTACTTCAGAAACATAAGTCCAATGTAAACCTATATATGTGAATATTTATGTCCAATATGAACATATTTGAATGAACCATATGTTGAATATCGACTCAACGTTCAAGGTATATGCGATCTTCTCTAGTGTTTACACCGTCCCACATTGTGAAATTCCTTTGATTTGAGAATACTATATCTCAGCGAAGCCTTTCCGACCGAGGACGGCAGATACCGTGGCTATTGAGCCACACTCCGTAAAACCAATACAGACTGGATAATATGCTCAAGCCGATTTGACACCAAATTAGTCAACATTTCCTAATAAATACTCAGCAAGCAAAAGAAAATAATAATACTTGAAATAACTATCATCCGTATGACACACGCATCATGGAAATAAACAAAAGCATTCCCAGTTTTACTTTGAAAACGAGTTCACTAGCTCATAATATATAACGCTCTTTATTATCTACCGCTCTTGGTCGACGGAAAAGTTTACGCTCTTTATAAGAGATGATCATTCTAATGTTTGCCAGGCTGATGAAAATTCAAAAACGTGTTGAACTTCCTCTTTTGAAAGTCGATATATGGGCATAAAAACCTCATAATAATGGGTTCTGGTATAGAAAAGATACAGATTGTGGTTTTATGCTGCCAACTCGGACAGGGCATCTTCAACAGGAATCAGAGAGCTAAATGTGTTCCAGAATCGGGGAGCGAGTGCACCGGTACATCATATCTAAATATTTTAAACTATTGAATTAATGTAGGAATGGATTTTTGTGAGAGGGATTATTATTTAACTAGCTGCTGTAGTTCTGGGAGGTTCAGGTAAAATGTGGCTACGGGATAGCCCTGTCGTACACATGGGGAATTATTTTTTTTAAGTAATCACATGGCCTATGATTTTTCTTGCATTTTCGTGATCAGCTGATGTCAGTCTAGCTGCATGGGTAAACATCACTTGAGTGGCCTGCAGGCTTCAATTCGGTGAATTTGGCTGAAACGTTAACACTGTCGTTTATGGGAAACCATTTAGTTAAGTGATTCAAACAGTACGTTGCTCGCAAGAGGATTGCGACGCTGGGTGAGCTCGATTTTATTTTTTATATGAAAATGGAATGGTAATAGCTGCCCAATTATGAATGTTGATGACGTTTATAACAGCTTTAAAATAAGTATGATTCACCGATAGCGCAGGAAAGACTGATCGTATCACTGGTGTTAACAGCCTACCATTATTGCATGGTATCAACATAATATTAACATTATTGATAAAGACATTATCCACACATAGATTCATATCACCCATATATACCATAAGTCATCGCTAAATGGCTGTCAATCAACTTGTTTATTAAGGAGACTAACATTCCATCGCTGAACCATCTTCAATGCTGGTTGAAATAACGAGTATGTATGTTTGTTTGCCACTTCAATTTGAATTTGTTTCACAATGGCAAATTTGCACGATATGGTTTGCAGGCATTTCGTCATATATATATATATATATATATATATATATATATATATAATTAAATGAGAAGTAAAATGTCTGTATTTCCACCTGCAGCGATGCTATACTGGAATTTGCCTGTAAGTAGCATGCAATTATCTCGCAAGAATTTATAACACAGGTATTTGAAGGCAATTGTCAGCAGCATTGTTACACGTGGAACTATAGAAATTTTACTTCTCATGTCGTTCGTTTTGGTAAAGATGCATGTCATATGCATGTTTCCGTTCATATTCTGGCTCCATGTGGTTTTCTATGAAGAAATGCCTGCAAAACATACCGTTCAAACTTGCCAGCGTATGAACGTACCATAAGGGTCACGCATGGTCGTGGCTAAAATATCTTCGTCCATGCGTGCCCATCTTCGATTTTCCAATCAAAGACAGTCCCTCGTTCGGATCAGACCATATCTCTGAACTTGAAAAATATATGTGTATCCCTGTATGTATCAGATTCTCGGATTGATATTTCGGCAGATAAAGGCGATACATAAACTTTTCTAACTGTTGGTGGGAGCTAAACCGAGCAGCCCATGCAATATGGGCGAATATTTTCAAATTGAAGCCATTGTGAGTGCAACATAAGTAAAATATTCACTGGACTGAACGTCATCATATCTCGGAGTTTCTGGTTAGTTCATATGTGCCAGACGCGCGTTTTGCATAAATCCATGTAAAACATGCAAGATATTTTCAACAAATAATTTGTCTGGATCTATCAAAACAATAGAAACTGAACAATTATTAAACAGGAGACAAAAGTATACATTTTGTTTTTATGCCCCTTTAGCTACGAAGAAGTGCAACAAAAATTAATAATTTCACAAAACAATCCAATCGCCAGATAGCTTATTATCTTGGCTCTATGAGAGGAAGCTTAATTTGCCTCATAGCGTTGAGTTGTATAGATTTTCATGATATAACATCGTTCCCCCATATATTACAATGAATAAAAAAGCAGCCACAAATACTTCCTCCCAATGAAAAGAAATGTTGGTATGCATGTTGGTCCACAAGCAGTGATCAATCAACTGGAAATATTGGGATTTGGCTATGGCCATATGACCTAACACTCATCACAGCCCAATGATTTGTTGATCAGCAGGCATGACACGAACATTCTCAAATATAGAAACTTATTTGTGGGTGGTTGTCCTTCTAATTGAAAATAATAATGATTTATTTTTTAATCAAGAAAATTTAGAGGGGGTGTACACTAAATCCGACCATTTATTGGACCATCTGTTTTTATACTTAACAGAATTTATGCAAGAAATGAATGAATTTGAGCCATGAATTAGTGCAAAATACACTCATGTGCTCTATTAACGATGCTAACAACATGGTATTTATACTGAAAATAAGTTTATGACTCGAGTCTAATTCGGGGAACAACTTTTTCTACCCTGTGCCAATGCATTCTCTTATATATGCGAGTCGACCATAGGTCGGCTCGCATATATAAGAGAATGTGTTGGCCTAACAATTTTTTATAATTTTAATAATTTTTTCTTGTATTCTTTAACAATTTTATAATTTCACCCATACAGAGCCCCAGACAAACATGAGCAGACGACACTCTTCTATATGCTTCTATATATGTGTGGGGCTCCCTGCAGGGTAATGGATGTTTTTTATTTTATGTCCTAAAAATTGTAAGAAACATTTATTTTAAAAAAAATGATAAAAAATTGTTAGGCCAATGCATTCTCTTATATATGCGAGGCGACCTATGGTCGACTCGCATATATAAGAGAATGCATTGGCACAGGGTAAAAAAAATCCTGACTTACGACTGGTATTCTTGATCTGTCTCAAATGCGGGCTTGTTTCGCCACAGTATACTCAGATTAAAATTGCGATTAACGAAACGTCAGTATAGATTCAAATTGGTGCGGTCGCCCGCAATCGCTGTCCGCCCCGGGAACAAATTCAAATATCCTGTCCTCAATGTTAAATGTATGCAGAGCTAATGGTGCATATTTCGATTTAAAGGTGACCTCAAATATTGTAAATTATTGACGAGTCAATGCCACGGGTTATCATCCGTTAACATAAGGTTCAGTGACCAATTTAGCACGTTCTCTGTGAAGTCCGTGCATGGGTCATTTCTCCCTTTCGATAGTGATCTCTAAATAAGATTTGGTGATTTTTGATGGTCATTATGATTTTAGTGCTTTGAGATATCGTTAATGCGTGAGAGAATTCAAAACGAGTATGATCTCAATAACCTTTCACTTGTGCCCACACCTATAGCTATTCGGTTTGAGGTGGTTTCCGTACAGATATACATATGCATAGCTTGACTAAGCCAGAATTCACAAGCGTGTCTCTGGCTATATATATGTTATACGAACATACATGTACGTTGATTAAAGGGATGCAATGCCTTCCTTCAATTAAGGTGGGTACACACACACAGGTCCCTTGGTGCGAAAACGCTATACTATGAGTATATATATATATATATATATATATATATATATATATATATATATATATATATATATATATCTTAATACAAGGTTTATATCTTTCGGCATAGAATCACTTCATATCAAAGTTCATCAATATCCCCTGTGCATAAGATAATGCCAGATACCCAGTTCTTTACATCATATATTCGCACCTTTAAGTTGGTGTATCTCCCCCATCGATACGTGTAATAACCAAAGATTTATGTGCACCCTTTCGAAACCGAACCATTGAACAGATTCCCATCACATATAACATATACACGGGGGATGTTGATCGAAAGTAAGGCTATGCTCAATATAGGTCCGATATATATAAACCTTGTATTAAGGTACATACTCATGGCAGTGGTGTCGCACCAGGGGAACTGTGGTTACATATGGGGAAATTTGCCTTCCAGAAAGCTATGGCGTACCAGGAAACGAACGCAAAAATGCATTTTTACCAGAGCTATAACTACGCGAGAACTATATATAAGCCATGTAGTTCTACCTGTAACGATGCGTGCTATTACAATTTGCCTGTATATAGTATTTGTTAATCTCGCAAGAATCAATCATACGGGTATTTTAAGCCATTATCTGTACCACCGTTATAAAGTTTAATTTCCATGTCGTTAACTTTGGTAAAGATGCATTTTATACGCATGTTACCGTTCATATTCTGGCACCATATAGTCGGGGAGCCAATAAGGTCCACGTGCACCCCGCCCCCCCCCCCCCCCGATGATTAAAAATAACCTTATTTTATTGTTCCCTATGGTATCCAGATAAAGAATCCGGATTTCACCGAAAAATAAAGATGGCCCTACTAGGTGCTAGAGCCATTTGAATCCAAGATGGCCGCCATTTCCTCTAATTCCGACCAGCTGTATTTAATCGTTGTAATAGATCGGTTGTTATCAAAAGACACTGACAAAATGTATGCCATTTTGTTGGTATGGTGTCCTTCAAAATGACGGCAAATAATTTCGAAAAATATTCAAAATGGCCGCCGAAAAATGACGTCATATGCACGAAAATAGGAAATTTAATTAATATTTGACCATATCTTCCATTTTTCTTCACATTAATCATTAGTAAATGGCAATGGTTTTGAAACAGTCATCAAGCGTGATATTATAGTGTCATTTTAAGACATTTGCCATTGATGAGGGTTCAGTAATAGATACAGAAAGAGGATTTGAAAAATAGGGGTGAAATTTTCGATTTTTTTTGCAAGACGATTTTGATAGTCATTTTAACGACAAACCACACATGATGTTAATAGAATGTCAACAACTATGTGCTTTATTTTATTGGACGGATGTTTTACTTCAAAGGGAATGAAATTGGTGTAGAAAATTTCCAAAATGGCCGCCGAAAATATGAAAAATGGTAAATATTGCCCCAGGGTGTCCTGCAATGGCTTACAAGTTGTGGTTGATATATAAAATTGGCTAATCTGTATTACATACATTGAATACTAACATGTTTGATGCACCATGGATCATTGTTTCTATTGTCACCACTGACATCACCAGAAATATTGGATATTTCTCTCACAAACTTGACATAAATATCGGCAAAAATTAACTTTTCAGGGTTGGACAATTGTTTTAAGTAAAATGCAACTATCATTGGTATCAAAGGTATTTATTGTTTTGGTCTATCTTAAATGTGTCACACTACGGTGTTTATAGACCAAATTGCTCAAGATGGCTTCCAAAATGGCAACCAAATTTGTAAAAAGTTATTTTTTTACATATATCCCGAACATTATTTTCTGCGTTATCCGACAAGGTATTAAATTGTGACTCACTTGGTTATTATACGTGTTAGTTAATTCGCTGACAACCACGTTCTATTATGTTTGACCCAGTTCCGTATGGGGCATGACAAATTCATTTTAAAGTTGCAGTATGAAATTTGGCGGAGAACCTCTTTTGTGATTCTTGCCATATTATTGAAAGGAAATGGGCAGAACTTTGAAACGGAACTGAGATGAACCATAATATGTGGCTATTCTGGTCCATTATGATAAAACATATAGTGGCCCTTTAACCCTATCTATATTAAATACTCATTGACGAGTAGTTCCCTAAACATCTCACTCCAATGAATATGAATTATTCAACACTTGTATTATTATTTAGTCTATCTATCGTCTGTTCAAGTACCCTTACCATCCCAGTAATTGAAAAATGTTGAAGTAATTGTAATTGTAATTAATTACATTCACAACTTCACAAGTAATTGCCCCAAGCCTGAATCCCACCCCATCCCAATGAATAGTAGACCATCCCAAGGTATACTTTTATAACTGAGAGGGAGGATCCTTGGTATACGGTTTTAATAACAATCTATGCCATAAAATATGATTAAAATGCTATAATTTATCACCATTTGGAACGTCTGTGTCTCAGAAGGTGCCCATAGAGTAATAGGAAATAGCTGAAATCATAAAATCATTTTCCCGGTTATGGCTCCCAAAATGCAACGGAATTCAAACTATAGTTTATTTCCAATGGATGGGGAATAACTCTTTATCTAAATATATAAAGTTATTCCCCTTCCATTGAAAATAATATACTTTGTGCAGAAACTTGAGCACATACACACGTCAGTTTCTCAACAAACAAAACATGTTCACAGTTTATTACATGGAATAAGTTGAAATACAATGTTTTGGGGCTTCCTCTTTCAAATCTATACTATATATTTTGAGACTTCGTATATATGTGTGTGTGTACTTCATAGAATCCAAAACGCGTGTACAGATTGAGCTCAAACTTCCTATGTAAGTGTCAAATCACACCGACACGACCGTGGTCGCAGTTTAGAAAAGCTCAGAGCACCCGTTCTCCAATCTCAAATCACCGCAAAGGCACGGCGTGGGTTAATCAAGTGATTATTTAATGAGCGTTTGTTTTTGACGCATCTCTATAAAGAGCGTCTGTTTGCCATTCAACGCTATTTGCATCTGCAGAGAGATATACGGAACATACATTAAATTTTTAAAACATTTGTTTCTGACCAACCCTGCGAGCACGGATGGCGCGCTTTGTTTTTACAGTATATAGTTATATACCGAAATCATCCCAGATAATCACGAATATAGCATCAGATTTCTCCCCAGATATACCGTTATAAAAAGCTACTGGAATCTGCCAATCTACGGGAAATTCCAGGGAATGCCGATTGAGCTCAAACTTGCTACCCACGGGAAGTGTCATATAATATATATGAGTGTGTCCTTTATAGACTCGAACCGATTGAGCTCAAACTTGCTAAATAAGAAAATAGCCCCCAAGCCGTAAATATCAACAACAACGATATTGCTACCTACGGGGAGCAACGTTATTAGCATCTGCAGAATTATGCAGAGAGAAAATGCTTTCCTATTTTTAGAACGCAACACATGTTTACGTCGCGTTGGTGATTGAGGTTCACAACGGGGTTAATTGACTGTCCGCTCTTTGCGACGATGAGGTTCACGGCGGGGACTATTGACCAACACTCACAATTTCGACTTTTGCATCAGATACCAACACCTCGACCGATCGGGACGAAACTTGGTACGTGATTGTAGTTTGACCAGGTGGTCGTCGCTGTCGTATTGGCGAGCCCGTGCGACGCCCGTGCAGCGCATGCGCAGACGAGATATCGGAAACGGGTGGAGCTATCGACTTGAAATTTGGTATGTGAATGTATCTTGCGCCGGGTACAAATTTTATCGGGTCGCCGAGCCCGTGCGACGCCCGTGCAGCGCATGCGCAGACGAGATCTCGGAAACGGGTGGAGCTATCGACTTGAAATTTGCTATGTGAATGTATCTTGCGCAGGGTACAAATTTTATCGGGTCGCCGAGTCCGTGCGACGCCAGCTTCGCGCATGCGCAGACCAGATCTCGGAAACGGGTGGAGCTACCGGGTACAATTTTTTCTTATTGAAACGCGTGGAGCTAAAAATTAAAAAAAAATATTTAAAAAATGTCATGTTTCGGACAAGCCGCCGGTGGCGGGCTAACCTGCTAGTGGTATATAATATGGCATATCTCATATATATTTTGAAGACCTCTGTCTGTTTGTCTGTCTGTTTGTCTGTTTGTTTGTCATTTATACAAATCTACGATTCTCGACCGATCGGGACGAAACTTGGTACGTGTGTGTAGTTTGACCAGGCGGTCGTCGTTGTCGTATTGGCGAGCCCATGCGACGCCCGTGCAGCGCATGCGCAGACGAGATCTCGGAAACGGGTGGAGCTATCGACTCGAAACTTGGTACGTGTGTGTAGTTTAACCAGGCGGTTGTCGTTGCCGTATTGGCGAGCCCGTGCGACGCCCATGCAGCGCATGCGCAGACGATATCTCGGAAACGGGTGGAGTTATCGACTTGAAATTTGCTATGTGAATGTATCTTGCCCCGGATACGAATTTTATCGGGTCGCCGAGCCCGTGCGACGCCAGCTTCGCACATGCGCAGACGAGATCTTGGAAACGGGTAGAGCTATCGACTTGAAATTTGGTTTTTGAATAGCCCGGACAACGTCGGGCTCATCGGCTAGTCTCATATATATTTTGAAGACCTCTGTCTGTTTGTCTGTATGTCTGTATGTTTGTCTGTATGTCTGTATGTCATTTATACAAATCTACGATTCTCGACCGATCGGGACGAAACTTGGTACGTGTGTGTAGTTTGACCAGGCGGTGGTCGTTGTCGTATTGGCGAGCCCGTGCGACGCCCGTACAGCGCATGCACAGACAAGATCTCGGAAACGGGTGGAGCTATCGACTTGAAATTTGGTATGTGAATGTATCTTGCCCCGAATACGAATTTTATCGGGTCGCCGAGCCCGTGCGACGCCAGCTTCGCGCATGCACAGACGAGATCTCGGAAACGGGTGGAGCTATCGACTTGAAATTTGGTATGTGAATGTATCTTGCCCCGGATACGAATTTTATCGGGTCGCCGAGCCCGTGCGACGCCAGCTTCGCGCATGCGCAGACGAGATCTCGGAAACGGGTGGAGCAATCGACTTGAAATTTGGTTTGTGAATGTATCTTGCCCCGGATACGAATTTTATCGGGTCGCCGAGCCCGTGCGACGCCAGCTTCGCGCATGCGCAGACGAGATCTCGGAAACGGGTGGAGCTATCGACTTGAAATTTGGTATGTGAATGTATCTTGCCCCGGATACGAATTTTATCGGGTCGCCGAGCCCGTGCGACGCAAGCTTCGCGCATGCGCAGACGAGATCTCGGAAACGGGTGGAGCTATCGACTTGAAATTTGGTATGTGAATGTATCTTGCCCCGGATACGAATTTTATCGGGTCGCCGAGCCCGTGCGACGCTAGCTTCGCGCATGCCCAGACGAGATCTCGGAAACGGGTGGAGCTATCGACTTGAAATTTGGTTTTTGAATAGCCCGGACAACGTCGGGCTCATCGGCTACGCAGACCAGATCTCGGAATCGGGTAGAGCTATCGACTTGAAATTTGGTTTTCAGACAAGATCTCGGAAACGGGTAGAGCTATCGACTTGAAATTTGGTTTTTGAATAGCCCGGACAACGTCCGGCTCATCGGCTAGTCTCATATATATTTTTGAAGACCTCTGTTTGTCTGTCTGTATGTATGTCATTGATACAAATCTACGATTCTTCTTCCGATCGGGACGAAACTTGGTACGTGTGTGTAGTTTGACCAGGTGGTGGACGTTGTCGTATTGGCGAGCCCGTGCGGCGCCCGTGCAGTGCATGCGCAGACGAGATATCGGAAACGGGTGGAGCTATCGACTTGAAATTTGCTATATGAATGTATCTTGCCCCGGATACGAATTTTATCGGGTCGCCGAGCCCGTGCGACGCCAGCTTCGCGCATGCGCAGACGAGATCTCGGAAACGGGTGGAGCTATCGACTTGAAATTTGGTATGTGAATGTATCTTGCCCCGGATACGAATTTTATCGCGTCGCCGAGCCCGTGCGACGCCAGTTTCGCGCATGCGCAGCCCAGATCTCGGAAACGGGTGGAGCTATCGACTTGAAATTTGGTATGTGAATGTATCTTGCCCCGGATACGAATTTTATCGGGTCGCCGAGCCCGTGCGACGCCAGCTTCGTGCATGCGCAGACCAGATCTCGGAAACGGGTAGAGCTATCGACTTGAAATTTGGTTTTTGAATAGCCCGGACAACGTCGGGCTCATCGGCTAGTATGACATATAATGTGATCTGGGGGTTCGTAAAATAAGTGGGACTTTAAATATGGTGTATCTCTTTACTCAATGTTCTGTATAGATTCCGAGGTAGTCAGCGCGAGTTTCTGTATAACTTTTATTTAGTTCATAATCTCCTTCACGAACTGGGACAGAAATTATTACTATTATTAGAACATTGCAACATGTTTTATTGAAAATCTATCTTTTAACCTTTTATATACTGAATGGATTCTCCCACTCAGTTATAAAAGTATACATCGGAACGGTTTATTATTATCTTTTGGAGGGGTATTCAGGTAATAAAAGCATGTAGACGACAGAGTACAACAGATACTATAAGAGCAGAATGAATCATATTCGGTTGTGGGAAATGTTCAAACGTTGAACTTATTATCAGAACATTTCCTCTAAGGGAACAATTACTCGTCAATGAGTATTTAGTATGGAACGGGTTCAAACACAATCAAGTGAAATAGGTGTGCGGCCCACCCATTTTTACCGGAGTTATGGTCCTTGTCGACTTAGAATGTGCCGATTATTTTTGTTTTCGGATGATAGCTTTAGTTATAGGTTATCCGATTTTATATATATTTACTAGAAGGTGACCCGACTTCGTCCGGGCTTTGACCTTGAATTGACCAGTTTGAAGGTCAAGGTCAGGTGGGGTCAAACACCAACACCCCAAAAATGGTGGAAATCGGCCCAGCGGATACCGGGAAATCGGCCCAGCGGATACCGAGATACCCTATGCATCAAAATCCGCCAGTTTAACCCGATTTGATTTCCACTCAAGTATATAAACGCGCCTCATATACAGACGCTCATTAATTATCAAGTTTCAACGTAAAGATAACTTACCATCGGTGCCCGAGATATCGCCAAGACGTCTGAAACAGTCAAATGCATCGGCCGGTTAAGCGTTAACGTGATCTAAAGTTATGACCTCTAACGACGTCATAGACGTTACGCATTGTTTTTATCCTGATGGAAGATAGTACCACTTCTTCTTGATAATTGAGGCAGATAACTAAAACGGATACATACGCATTATATATCGTTGGAAAGAGGAAACACGAAAGATTCTCACAGTGTCATTATTATGACTGGCATTTTATTATTCGCGCTGTTTCGAATCGATTTTTGTAAGCACCGAACTCAAATGAAAGTCCCGTAACACAGCGTAAAAACAGATTTGACCTCGGCACGTGAAAAGTTGACCTCGGATCTGAAAATCAATAGGCCTATGTCACCCCCCGGCCGAAAATACCCCCACATACCAAGTTTCATCGAAATCGGGTCGGCCGTTTTCGAGTTCATCGATTACACACAAACAAACAAACAGATCTTCCAAAATATATAATAGACTAGCCGATGAGCCCGACGTTGTCCGGGCTATTCAAAAACCAAATTTCAAGTCGATAGCTCCACCCGTTTCCGAGATCTCGTCTGCGCATGCGCGAAGCTGGCGTCGCACGGGCTCGGCGACCCGATAAAATTCGTATCCGGGGCAAGATACATTCACATACCAAATTTCAAGTCGATAGCTCCACCCGTTTCCGAGATCTCGTCTGCGCATGCGCGAAACTGGCGTCGCACGGGCTCGGCGACCAGATAAAATTCGTATCCGGGGCAAGATACATTCACATACCAAATTTCAAGTCGATAGCTCCACCCGTGTCCGAGATCTCGTCTGCGCATGCACTGCACGGGCGTCGCACGGGCTCGCCAATACGACAACGACCACCGCCTGGTCAAACTACAATCACGTACCAAGTTTCGTCCCGATCGGTCGAGAATCGTAGATTTGTATTAATGACAGACAGACAGACGAACAAACAGACAGACAGACAGACAGAGGTCTTCAAAATATATATGAGATATATATACTAGCAGGTGGACCCGACTTCGTCCGGGCTGTTTCCCCTCTGCTTTTCGGCGAATTGCGCGATTTGACCTTGAATTGTCCATTTTGAAGGTCAAGGTCAGGTGGGGTCACGATTTGACTTGTCCAAAACACTGCCCGGACAAAAGTACCCGTCGAAATCCATCCGGTTTTACCCGATTTGACCTCGAATTGATCATTTTGAAGGTCAAGGTCAGGTCGGGGTCACGATTTGACCCGGACAAAAGTAACCCTATGTATAAAATTTCGTCGAAATCCCATCAAAATTCGCGATTTGACCTTGAATTGACCCGATTTCAAGGTCAATGTCACGTCGCACGGGCAATTGAATAGGCTTACGACACTCCCCATGGGCCCGACTTCGTCCGGGCTGTTTCCCCTCTGCTTTTCGGCGAATTGCGCGATTTGAGCTTGAATTGTCCATTTTGAAGGTCAAGGTGAGGTGGGGTCACGATTTGATCCGTCGAAAACACTACCCGGACAAAAGTACCCGACAAAAGTACCCATCGAAATCCATCCGGTTTTTCCCGATTTGTCCTTGAATTGGTCAAGGTCAGGTCGGGGTCACGATTTGACCCGGCCAAAACACTCAGTGGACAAAAGTAACCCTACGTATCAAATTTCGTCGAAATCCCATCAAAATTCGCGATTTGACCTTGAATTGATCCGATTTCAAGGTCAAGGTCACGTCACACGGGCAAACGAATAGGCTTACGACACTCCTCATACGAGAGTATCCCCAGACTAATTTTCATCGAAATCCCGTGATACTCGGGCGTTTGATCTTGAAATGACCCGATTTCAAGGTCAATGTCACGTCGCACGGGCAAATTAATAGGCCCATGCCACTCCCCGGCCGAAAGAATCCCCACATACCAAGTTTCATCGAAATCGGCTCGGCAGTTTTCGAGTCCATCGCGAACACACAGACAGACAGACACACACACACACACACACACAGATTTCCCAAAATATATAATAGATATATATATATACGGACCCAGAATTAGATTTTTTAAATGCCCCCCCCCCCCCCACCTTAAACGCCTTTTCTGGGGACGGGTCACCATGCTGGTTGTTTTTTGTTTTTTTTGGTTAGAAAATGCGCAATATCATGTGCTCACATACCGCGCGTATATATACTGCATGGCGGGTACAATTTTATTTTAAAATTCCGTCACAAGTGCTATAACATAAGTTTAAATTCAGCCTCTGGCCATAATTTCGCCACTTTGCACGGAGTCAATTCAGAAGGACTGACAAGATAAAAGGACCGCAGAGAGTAATTCGTCAGATCATCCAAATATGACAAGTTTTGTCGACGGCTGAGATGTTATCTCGCCTTTTTACGATCATAAGCCGTCACGATGTGCAACAAGGCCGACTGAAAGTGAATTCCTAACAATCCCCTTGTATAGGGAATTTTTATCAGTAGACCGGAAAACTTTCACTTTGTTTCATCGCCTTGTCTTTTGTTTGCGCCGCGTGCACTTCCTCTGTTCAGACAAAAAATGCACAAGGACAGATTACCTTAATTACCATTGATGCACTCGATATATACATATATCCCAACACAAGTATAATATATGAATTAACGGTGTGTGCATTAAGCGGCAATCTAGTTTTCAGATGTTCGTATTCAGCAATTTCGCATATTAATTGCGTTTAGTGTTAAAATACTACTTAAAAAATTGCTAAGTAATGTTTGCGAATTTTAGAGTGCTTTCGTGTTTAATTTACATGTACACATGTTTTCTAGTGCTCATTCCAAACTGGATTCTTTGCCAAGACCTTAGTGCATGTTTGGTGCAAATTATAATATATACACGATCGTCTTGAGCATAAAATGCTCACCAACTCAACCGGGTCCCAAAACAGATCGTGTCTTACCCATCGATAGACAGGCGACTATATTCCTGTTTCCAGGAATACTTCATATACACCATAATCTATATATGGATAGTATATACTAGATGTACATGTATATCCTTGGAAAATACCCGCAGAGCAAGCGAAATTTCGCCTTATATTTCTAATTGCCCCATATCCGGGTACTCCGTAAAGGTCCACTTAATTTTCAAATCAACATATCGCATTATATACAGCATATTCCATATCATATACCATTTGAAAGGGGAAGCTCCAAAACATTGTATTATCAACTTATCCGGTCGAATAAACTGTGAACATTTTGTTTTTGTCCCCGAATTTTTTTTTGCGGGGGACTATTAAAATAGCCGGTGTCCGTCCGTCCGTGCGTCTGTCCGTGCGTCCGTGCGTCCGTCCGTGCACCCGGAAATGGTTTCCAGATGATAACTTTAGTTTCGGTTATTATATCAAAAGCAAATTTCATAGGTGAGTTTATCAGACCAAAATACAGGTCAAGTTCGAATATGATGGGTTTGCTCCGCCCATTTTTGTGAGAGTTATGGCCCTTTCTTTACTTAGAATCCTGTCAATTTCTTGTTTCCGGATGATAACTTTAGTTTGTGTGATCATATCTGAATCAAATTTGGTATATGAGTTTATCAGCTCGAAATACAGATCAAGTTCGAATATGGGTACGATCCACCCATTTTTGTCTGGTTGCTTCGGATTTAGGGTCCTTGTTATTTTTTCAGAAAAGCTGATGCCCCCAAATGAAGCCACTTTTTCGGGGGACACTGTGGCCGGACGGCCTTTTATTGTCAATGTATCGGCGTGCGTTCTGTGCTTAATTTCGATCTGGTCAATACTGCCAGTTTATTATTCTCAATGGAAGGGGAATAACAATATCTCTTACCTGTGGATTATTATGAATTCTGGGGTAAATAACGGTCGAAGTCTTGGGGTGAATCTGAGAATCTTTGTCACTTGGTGGACAATGCTATAGGCCACATCTGCACCTGTTCCGTATTCAGGTGGAATATATATATTGTATATGTTTGGTTCCTCTTCCAAATGGTATATAATATGGAATATGTTGTGCATGATGTGATCAGGAAATTCGAAAATTATGTGGGCCTTTAATTATTAGGTGACCAGGAAGACGGCTTCTGTTTTCGTAAATTTATAAATATCTCAGTCTGACTGACCTCTATAAAAATTATGGTCTTGAAAGTGGGGACACCATGACATTTGACACCTGTTTATGTAATTCGGGAGATGACGTAATGCGGATATTTGCGAATGCTGCTCCAATGTTTGGCGTGGACATCCTTCACTAATATTTGCGACGCGTTACAAAGATGGCACGTTCTATCGTCGGTCAAATGGGAACGGTGACAACATAACGCAGGGTGTTGTGTGCCAATTACCACAAGCAAGGTATCAATGAACAATCTAGAATAATAGCCCACAAATAACAAGCATGGGTCGAAGTATTTGATGTCTTGTTGATATTTCCTGACTTATTCAACGAATTTGTCGGAGTTATGCCGTTTAAAGCCTTCCGGCGTTTCTTATTTTATAATAGTCCAAGGGAGGAGTGTACCTATATATCCACTAAACGAAGGGTCTCCAGAATGTTTGAGGTAGTTGCATAACATGCATTAGATCATGCCATAAATTTCTACTCTGGCTGACGCCCATAGAGATCATATTCCACAAGTACAAAACCTGGGAACTTTTTGAAGTTTTGACAGGGAACTTTATAAAGTCAAAAAGGGAACAATTAATTTCGTACCCTGACCAGCTCGTACCCTCCGAAAAAAGTCAACTCGTACCCAATTCTGAGTCAACTCGTACCCTCCAGCTGAGTCAACTCGTACCCTCCTAAGTCATTTCGTACCTTCTTATATTATTTAGGATACAGACCCATATTTCCACCTCAGATTGGCATGAGACATTCCAAGCACATCAAGAGTGGAGGGTACGAGATGACTCAGTATATCAAAGTCAGTGAAATAACTGTATATGACATTATACAATCTGGGTAAACTCCAGTCACATCACTCCACGAGTTGACTATGTTAATGTCCATAAAATAATATGATAAACTGAAAGTGACTCAGGGTACGAGTTGACTTAGTTTTTGGATAATTGTACAAGGTGTATTCTACGAAATTATAAAATTGGTGACTCAGGGTACGAGTTGACTTTGTTGTGGAAACCTTTGCAAGAGTTTACGTCGCCCACAAACGGCGACAGTCTTTGGTATACGAGTTGACTCGTGGTATAGAAACTATGTACGAGTCGATCAAAGGCGTTCAAGATATGTTTCCCATGATAATAGTTGCACTCGACATAATGCAATTGTGACTCGGGTACGAGTTGACTAGGTCTGATCATTCGTAAGTAAAATAATTGGGTCAACATTTAAACTTACTTTAATTGTCACCCGTCCATAAACAGTTTGCCCCATGCATAGTGACAATCCCACCCCAGTGTACGAGTGGTCTTAGTTTATGAACACTTTGCAATGATTGAACCAGCTTATCTGAACATCGGGGTACGAGTTGACTCAATGTATAGAAATCGCGTTACCATAACTAGATCGACGGTAACTCAGAGCAAAACGAACATGATAAACTCAAAGTGACTCAGGTTGTGAGTTGACTTAGTTTTTTTTATAATTGTACAAGGTGTATACTACGAAATTGTTAAATTTGTGACTCGGGGTACGAGTTGACTTTGTTGTGGAAAATTGTGCAATAGTTTACTCCACCCACAAAATGACTGTAACCCGTCAAAACAATAACACGGGGAATATATTTCTTTGTTATTATCGGTTTCTTAATAATATACTTCACTGTAGGTGAGGTCCCAACTCGAAATTTCACGATTTAAGTGACTCTGTGCGCGATTTTGCTTTGCGTTTCTTGCAATTATGGAATTTCTCTTGGGTAATTAATTGAATGTTTATTGCGATATTGGCTCACAAAAGTCACAGAAAACATGCAATTTCGAGTTGGGACCTTTACCTATAGCGAAGTACATTATAAAGGGATAGATAATAACTAATAAATATATTCCCCGTGTTATGAATTGGTATACTGGTGCATATAAATATAACATGAGCGTCTACATGCAGGACCCTCCTGTTGGAAAAATGCTTTGCTTATCGGCGTTCTGTTTTGGGACACGCTATATATACTTTGTTTGGGGCCATCACACGTTGATGAAGCTACTATATACCTCCACCTTCAAGATATATTTGGGCTTAAAATTCGACTTCTTGTTCAGGTGAACACGGTGTATCAGCTATCATCGTGAAGTGTTGCTCCGAGAAAAAGGTCGAGTCGTGACAGTTCATTGTATATATAGTCAGTCTGACAGAAGGTCGATTGATACACTGCACTGTGCCTTGTTATGAGAAGATATATATGCGTATATTTTAAAGATGGATTATCTCTTTAAATAACAACTTTGAAATAATTGCGTGGGTATAAAATAATAACTATGAATTGAAGACTCCTATCCGGAAACGCTTCTATCAATTAATATTGATTTTATTTCGAATATTTTATTATGAAATGAGATGATTAAATGGGACACTTATTGTTCTATGTTTTAGAACAGACCATTGAGGCGATACCATATAGCGATATAGATCATTAGACTGTTCCCATAGTTACGTTCCGAACATCAAACATCCCAGATGATTGTTTGTATTGTTTTATTCCATAGGTATAAGCGATAATGAGTCTAATTAACGTTTATTTGTAACAAAATTACGCAATAACATTTCTGGTCTCTGTTAACAGTAACCGCTATTGATCGTTAGCTAAACCACACCTTTTTAGACCAGAAAATATTCGAAATATAATCAATACTGCTTTTCGTAAGATACCGTACGGGATGTAACAGAATTACAACAATCGCTGGTTCACATGCAAGGTATATATAGTTGCTATAACATCCACACTGTATCACAAACAATTAACATGTCCATTCTAAAAATTGCCAAACGCGAGCACCATGCATGCATCGGTTGAAATTTCATAACGAATAAGACATTTTACAAGGAGAAATCCTTGTTCTGTCCCAAGATATGTCAAGCATGTCATTATACTATGTTTTTTCTGTATATATCACGATGGCTATTTTATTTATTAGTTAATTTGAAATATGTATAGATGTACTTTAATCATAGACACAAACACTTAATTGTGATAAAACGAAGACACCATATTGACGGCATCTGAGCCCCAGAAGACGCAGCCACGTGCTACAGCGCTTGTGCACCCCACATGGTGTATGGTATATGATATATTATTTGTAGTTTATGTCTTCCTTCTTCATCAATAAAATCTAACAGGCTCGCATGTGTGTGGCGCTAAAACTATCTGTCTGGCCACCTGCGGGTGGCTGCACAAAAACGAAACTGGGAAATGGAACAACATTACCCCTGGGTTTGTTTTGACAAGTTGCAAGGCTTCTGTTCCAGTGTGCTATATGTGTTCTGTCGTCCGCTGACAGCTTCTTATTACCCTGAATAATAATCCTCGCCGTCCGACTCCCAGTGATAGTTTTATACTAATTATCAATTACCGAGATATTATTATTAGCAGCAACATTCGTATTTCTCGGTTTAAGACCCGCACCTGTATATACTCCTATTTGAGTTTATTTGAGTGGAGTGTAGTATGTGTACCCACGCCGATGGTAGCAAATCTGAACCACTGGTACTTACTTCTGCATAATAGTCTGGTTTTGGTTTGGCTATATAGTGGTTTATCGTATATTTAGCCGTTAGACCGTATCACGGCGTTTTCATTTTTAAAGGGGGAGAAAGGCCGCACAGAGGGTAAATTATTCCGCTGCGGGTAGAGATCACGGACCTCCATAAAACAGCTGGTAAACGTGCTCAGGTACACGATTCAGGATACCCTTAAAATGTCCTTGCAGGGTTCACACAATCCGGGCTTATCTGGATTAGAACCATCTTCGGCATGTTGGCGTAACACGCCATGCACCTAACCAACTGAGCCACTCTGCACTCGGTGGGTCCTGGTAGAACAAAACGGATAAGGAAATGTTGTTATCCACAAATAGTCATTTTGGTGTGGGTTTATATTAAATTCCAGCGATTCAAGACACTGGTCGTGCACGTTCTTGAACATCAACTCAATGTGTCTTTAAATCGAGCTTATATGTGTCAAAGGTGCCAGGAACCTATACGGCAAACATCATAATGGCGACAAGTCTATTAACGGACGCGATAAACATATATCAGATATGCTACAGGTCGTTCTTCCAAAGAATTTTGATTTATAACAAAAAGAACCTGCGTTCAATAGAGCAACTATAGCCGGCGTGTTTTCTTACATATCGAGCAGTATCCAATACAGGTGGAAATTTATTTTCATAAAAGACCTATTTGATCAGAGGTCAGACATTTGGCCTCTGACTTCAGCTCGCGGGGTAACTCAGGTTGCAAAAAAAGGCGCGATATTTAAACAAGGATGTGCGGAGACAATAGGGAGTCCAGCGAAATTTGGACACGAGATTTGTCAATAATCTATCCTTTAGTGTTTCACCAGTCTCGTCCCCGTGAGACATGTATCGGGTTTCGTACCACATCAGTTCAATCGAGCAACCCCTTATTCTTAATGTATCTGCGGATTATGAGGAATTGTTGATATGCTTGAGGGTTCACATGGCATGTGTAGCGGATAACTCTCGTACGTGACCCCGCATTCGACCCCGATAATATCGAGTTAGGTGTCTAATGTAGATGTGTTTTTTGTCCCGAAGCGCTTGTGGCATCTGTATTATTTATTTAATACTCAAAACTTTCAGTAAAAAACTTAAAACAAAAGTGTTGCAAACCACGGTGCAAATTGAAACATGGGCAGGACGGAGCACATTTTTTTTAGAATAAAACAATAATTTCAAATGTTCAAAGGAGAATCGATTTTATATGTTAAAAACACCATTGCACTAAAATCTGAAGGCCTTAAAGGCACGGGTGCATGGCGTTCGTTGCAGAAATATTCATATTTATTCAAATTGCCATCAACAGAAGGAATATTAAAATATATATAGTTTTGTTCATATGCCAAGCATAATCAGCGCGTAAATAGTATATTGTCGGCAAGACGTACGATTGTGTACGTAAACAAGAGCCTGCTCGTGTTACAGAAGTTTTGCTTCTGTTAACATAACACAGCGCAATTATATTGGTTAATCACAGACAAATAATATAAACGCTCTTTATTATTTCCATATCAAGAAAACAGTAACATATAACGCTCTTTATGTTTACCATATCCGGATCTAAACAAAAGCCAGGTTCTTTAACGTTTTTTGCTTTTGTTTACATAACAAAGGAAGAACATTTGACAATAACATACTGTTTATGCCATATTTCTGATTGCATGGTATAAGAACAAGGTCTGTCTGTATTTTATTCTTTCTGTCTATGGCGGTTTTTGACGGAGGTGAATATTTTAACAGCATACCCACCGCCAACGCCGCCCGTATCTTTAATGATGGAGTATATTCATAATTCCAATGAGATTATAAGGATCCATGGCCGAGGTATTATGCTAAATGTAAAACATCAAAGTTTGCGGATAAACAAAGAAGAGTACCATATGAATGGAAACTGCAAAAAAAAGTCAATTGACACTCCGAATGAATTGATTGTGAACATCCATACCATATTTAGATAAATCTTCGATCACACACCTCAAAATTCGAATTCCATGAGAGAAAGCTTTCCCGAACCAGAGTTCCGATCTGATAGGAGAACGAACAAAAGCGATGCATGTGCAGGGGTGTATATAATTATTCTTCACACCCATGTATATATACGTGTTCACGTGAATATCTGCCATAATGTTATTAGAATAAAACATTGCATTGCTTCGGAATAGTCTACTTCGACTAAATTTTATTTCCGTGATTGCAGTTTCTTTATATAGGTCTCCGTTTTCTCTCATTTTCTCTCGACATGCATGCAGTAGGCCTTTTGTTTCTATGGCCGATGTCCTCCGTATTACATGTGCAGGCAAATATATATACCTGTTTACGTATACACGAAGTTCTTCATGGTTTATCGGCACAGTCGAGGTGACCTTCGTGGCGAGTCCGAGAAATCTTACTTTAATTTGATCGGTTGCTGCTCTCGCTTTGCATTTCGTTTTGCTTTTAAATCCAGAGATATTCACCAACATCACGACCGGAATGGAAATATATAGAGCGGTCGTTAGCAACTCCTATGCCCGTAGTTCAATGAAAGGTGGTGCATTCCAACATTGATGCATTTAATAAAAGCCCTCGGGCTTGTTGTTTAATCCCCTTTCCAATCATCCGATTATATATATTATTCTGTCTTACTGTAAAATATTTGTCAAATGTTTAAACATGTTATTTTTTTAGTGGAATAAAATATGTTTACATGAACATTGATGCATGCATGAACTGGCCATAGCATTTTTTTCCAAAAACTTAATCTTCCAGACTTGAAGCTACATCCTCAAACTTATATGGATTCATTGAAAATCATTAATTATCTCTCGACGGTAGGTTTTCTGTTTTTATGACCGATCGAGGACCTCCGTATTGCAAGCAAAAAGGTGTGTTCGATTATCCGCACAGTCGAGGTGATCTTCGTGGAATGTCCGAGAAATCTTAATTATATCTGACCGGTTTCTGCTCTCGCTTTGCATTTAAATCCAGAGATACTCACCAACATCACGACCGGATTGGAAATTTATAGAGCGGACGTTAGAATGTCCTATATACATGTAGTTCGTTGAATCAAGTATATGAATGCGACATTCGATTTTCAATTTTAACATTAGGGTGGTGTATTTCATCATTGATGGTCAAGGCATTTTTTTTAGAAACTTAACCCTTCCGTGACTTGACCTTCCTGAAAATTTGCGAAAACCCCCGCATATATATATAAGAGCCTCGCACATAACGAGTTAAGGCATTGGCCTACCAATATTAATCTTGACCTTATAAGCCAGTGCATTCTCCTGTATATGCGAGACTGCCTATGGGAGACTCACATATATAAGATAATGCACTGGCAAAGGATATTTAATGCTGCACAGCGCAGCTCACGTAATGAAAGGGTTTCAATCTCCCAGACTTGAAGCTACATCATCAGTCGTGGATTAATTGACAGGCTAGACTATGTATATCTATATAGTGTAAGTATTAGTTTATATTTCATGACGTTATTGGACATTTCTTTCAAAAGGACACTTGCCGGTTTTCAAAAGAAAGTCCACGTTCTCTATTAACCCTTTCATGACGGGAGCTTCGCTGGTGCAGCATTAAATACCCTGTACCCTAACTGCGATGGTGGTATCCACGACATCACCAATATCATCACCAACAAGATTGGATAAAATAATTTCAGAATGGGCGAAAATATAGACCGATTTCCAGCTTGATCTGACGATATGGAATGAGAATTTGTTCATGCGCATACGAATGCAAGGTGCTAAATGTGTTCATTGTTCTATAGACTCTCAACACCCCTACTGATCAAGTCTTATTGACCACATGTCGCCAATCATTATTCTAATGTTTCACTGTTTCCTAATCCGTTTAAAACATTAATCCCCCTTTCAGTCCCAAGGTGTCAATAAGCCATTTTATTGTTGTTCCCAACGGGGGACGCAACTTCGACAGGTGTTGGACGTATGGTTCTTCCGCAAGCCTGAGTTTAGTGAGTCTGTCATTTGCAGAATGAGGTCCCCAGGGGGGGGTGAATTTAGTGACGCTATCCCGCATAGCGGGCTAGCATAACTAAATTCACCCTTTGTGGACCTCATTCTGCTTAGGTCTCATTTCTCTTGAAAGTTTCTTTATTATCACATTTCTATAGAAACTTCTTCACAAATATTCTATTTCTTTTTTAATTTAGTTTCTGTATATCCCAAAATTGGCAGACGACACATTGCACACTCGATGTTCACAATATTCACCAGTTGGGAACTCCAGTCTTAGTCCTAAGTCTCCCATAGCAGATGAGGCCATGCAGACTGAGGTTCCTACGGGGGGGATTTAGTGAAGCTAGCCCGCTATCTGGGATAACGTCACTAAATTTACCCTCTGGGGACCTCATTCTGCAAATGACAGGCACACTAAACTCAGGTTTGATTTGACAGGTGTTGGACCTGTGGTTCTTCAGCGGTGTATAGATTGGTGCCAAAATCTCATTATTTAGTAGATGGGTATATCAATTGTCGAATCGAAATTCCTATTAATTTCTAAAATTCAATAAAGGGAGCCACAGGGAGGGCACATCATTTCCGTTCGGAGGATGGAATAGATATATATCAGTCATTTATTCATTATCATACTTGATACGTGATATGGTGGTCTGTCCGTTTGATGTAAATTTCCGTGAAATATGTGTTCGGTAATGCGAAGGAAAGGTGACCATACTATGAATGCTTTTCTGGTTTAATGATTTCGGTTTCCACACGTTATGACTTCCACGAATTTAAAATAAAGTATAAAAACAATATCACGCTGTGACCCCATTATCCGCCTCAATTATTGTTGATTTATTGATGTTTGTGTGGTCACCTGAATGCGAGATTGAATTTTAGACACAACACCTGTGTTTTTAAATTGAATAGGTCGTAGGAGAAACGGTTTTAATTTGGACTGTCAGAACAGTTCGAAAACTTCTCATACAGTCAAATAACTATGGTCCGTCAAAGATACGGTAAGCTATGGCGGTGGGTATTGCTGTTAAAATATTCACATCCATCAAAACCGGCATAAACATAAAGAATATTCAAATATAGACGGAGCTTGTTCTTATACCAATCATAAATATCGCGTAAATAATATGTTATTGTCAAGTTCATATGCTCTGTTATGTAAACAAAAGCCAAAACGTTACATAACCTGTCTTTTGTTTACATAACACACCGTGTTCACTTGACAATAACATAGTATTTACGCGATATTTATGATTGGTATAAGAACAAAACATGTCTTTAATTTAATATTCTTTCTGTTGATGGTGGTTTTAACGGGTGTGACTATTTTAACAGCATACCCACCGCGTGAAGGCCATCCGTGCCTTTAAAGATATACATCAACCGATTTAGTTTAAACAATATTTTATTTGAACTAAACGGAACATAATTACAAACAATAAATACATGACATATAATTATAAATTGTTCAAAAGAGGATTGGGCAACAAGCTTATGGGCTTTTGTTAAGTCCTATCCTCAGAACGTAAATGTTACCCAGGTATCTTGGAATATATACCATTGGGGTATATTATAGCAGACGGGTTTAGTTCTGTATGGTCCGAATAATAAAGTTTAGATGAAGGGAAAGGAAAGAGAAAGGGAGTGCAGGCGGTGGTTGAAAAGGGGAAGGTGAACTTACCATTAACAGCAGGATAAGATATGTCACGGAGAAATAAGAGAGGATTGTATCATGTTAAATTTATCACCATTTATCGTCACAAGCCAAAGAAGAATCTAAATTCAAAACAAATTTGATCACGCTACGACCCAATTGGAGTGAATTTGAAAACGGCGGGTTATCAGAATTATTTACATTCCATTAAGGAGCTGTTTAGTTGATGTATTTACTAAGTATTTAATAAGTGAACCGATATGATACCAAATTAGTAAAACAAATATATTCTAAAATTATCACAATTATAGTTTCTTTTCCATCAACATCATTCATAATAGAGCTGCATCCAGGAAAACCCCATATTAAGAATAGAAAAATAATATGATGAGAATATGTATATGTAGAACATCAACAATATTAATATTTTGTAATAAGGACTAGACAAGTATAAACGCTCTTTAACATGGACGATGCATATGATTGACTTTTAGGAATTGGGCAGAAAGTCAAAACCTGGTCAAACTGCATGCATGCGCCATTTGCATGTCAATATCTGATAAGAAATTCAGCATAGCATCTCGAGATTTTGCTGTCAAATCGGATGGATATTCTTTGAGTGGAAAGATTGTCAATGTACTTATATAAAGATTAAACAACCAACAACAACAACAACCACGGTACATGTGTGTGTGTTATAAACACATGCATGCATGTGGTATATATAGAAATTGGGGTACGTTTGCAGGCTTTTCAATAACTATAGGCTTACTACCACAAACCCAGTACACATCAGTACAAACCCAGTCAAATCGGATGGATATTCTTTGAGTGGAAAGACTGTCAATGTACTGGTATAAAGATCAAACAACCATCAACGAATTTGTTATCTTTTTTGTGAGTTTTCCTACTTTATTTATCTCTTTATTTAAAAACTTTTGTTGACATTATGTATGATAATATATATGTCTACCTCCAGTTCCACATATTAGTGGACGGAGACAATAAATAAATTGAATTGAGAAGTTAAGGTGCGTGTTCAGGCATTTTAATAACTAGGCTTATTACCCACAAACCAGTCGAACTGATGAAACAGTGTATCTATAACGAATATCGACCACCACATTCCTATGTTTAAGTTCTATACATATGCATGAATACATGTAATGACCATATTATTCTATTTACGTATACACATATGTAATGTCTATTGTTGACGATCAGAATAAACTGATTTGAATTGAACTCAATACAAAAAGCTAGAATGTGCCAGAAAAGGAACACAAAATGCTTATAAAATGCACCTGTACGTGAGATATGAAAACTGTGTCGTTCATCTTGTTGCGATGGTACCCAAATGTGCCTGTAAATATCATTCAAATAGCTAGCAAGAATCAATCATATACAGGTATTTGTATCCTATGTATACATATAGCCGATCACATGGGACACCGTCTCCCACACAAATAACAACAAAACTTTCATTCCTGCAAAACCATCGACTTGAATTCATCAGCATCTGAACGCCAGGGGAGAGTAGCTTCACTCAGTTTCGTAACTTGTGCTCCGATCCCCTGTGCACCCACAACATCATCCATATATTCTGTTTGTAAATTATTCCATGTATTTGTGGATCACAAAAAATATGTTCAAACATACAGGTATTTAAAGGCAAATGTTAGTATAGCACGTCGCTCTACAGAAATTGTGTCGCTTTGTTAAAGATGTATTTTATATACAGGTTCCAGTTCAATTCTGGCACCATATGTTTGTCTATGACGAAATGCCTGCAAAAAAATACCATACACATTGCCGGCGTACTGAGGTACATTTACACATATGCTCTGATGACATTCAAACAATTATATTCCCTTGCATGGAGTCAAGTTTTTTTTTTTGTCGACACCCCTGTGCATATTTTAGTTTTTTTTGGCAGCCCTTTGCATGACTATTTTGTATCGTGTATAGGGCCAAAACAACATAAAACAACATAAATAACATTCAATCACGTTTTCAATAATCTGGCAGACATAACTACAGTATACTGATTCATCTTATCAGACTTTATGTAGTTTTAACAGGACACCCTCTGGATTCAGGTTTTGTTAAGAGCAAGCAAAAAAAATACCATGCAAACTTGCCAGGTATGAACGAACCCCTACGCACGTGCACTGGTGACATTTAAACCATTCTATTCCCTTCCATGGTGTCAAGTTTTTTTTGTCGACAGCCTCTGGATCTAGGCTATGTTTAGAGTAGGTAATTGTTGCGGAAACAAAGCCGTATGTGTTCTTGGTTGAACATCGCATTCCGGCAGTGTTAAAGCATACCTCGTGGCCGTCCCGTCAATTCTCATAAAAATTAATCATATGTGAGATATTCGTCCCAAAATTTACTACCTCTTTTGTCGGGAAACCATGATGAATTTATCTAATTCACTAATTCGTTCATTCTCTTTGATCTCTCCCTTTAATGACTGTAGTACAAACTGTCGTGTTACGATCTTTGTTGACACACACATATAAAATAACTGCGACAGGTTTGAGCTACAACACGGGTGTTATGCATGCGTGTTCGGATGTTCATTCTTCTCTTTTTCACAAAGATGAAGCTTGCATGGATTGAAGATTTTCAACAGCCATAAAGCCACAACCGTCATACCCATCTATACAACCAGGGGAACGTCGATTTGGGTATTGACTTCAACCGCCCACCCACAATTAGCCAAAATTACAGCATTTGTAATCTCATGTCAGACACAACATTAGTTGGAAATAAGTCGATTTTTTTAAATAATTTGATATCCAATTAGTATTTAGTGTCATATTTGTAGCTTTTAGTCAAAAAGTTGAATATTTTTCTACTTCCAGTGAATGCTTGGACTGGAGTGGAATAATCGGTTGGAAATTGATAACTTTTTGGTGTGAGGTTGTAAATTTCCAACAGTTGGCAAGTACCAGTTGGAAAATTCGAATATATTGGTGGTGCGACCAAAAAGGGTGTCCAAAAGATTATCGCTGCAGATGTTCACATGGTTATTTTCTCGTTCATAAATATGTATAAATACTTTTTATTTCCTTGAAATTTGTTATTCACAACCCAACGGTTGTTTTACGGTTCGTAAGCGACGCAAGTATAGTTGTGACGTCACTAATTTCTATACTCCATCAACCTAAAAAAAATGTTATTACATCCGGGCGATTCGGAGCTATGGGCCCCAGTGGCGGCCGCCATTGGGGAATAACCTCGAACCAGCCTGTAAAATGAATTGACAAATTGACAAAACGAATTTATTTTTCTTCTTCGATCAGCCTCCCCACAACAACACTATTAAATTTGAAAAACAAAATCAATTTAGTTGACCTAGATGCATAGCATTCGGCAAACATCGTCAGATACGGTACCGTTTCAGTTAGGTCAACGTTGCAAATGAGTTAGTTGCAGTGGAGTTAGTTATTGGCGCTTGCCATTCGAACTTCAGTTGTGGTTCTCGTACTGAATTTTATGGGTATAAGCCACTCGATTGGGCATACATTGTGTGTGAAGCCTCCGCTCCAGACTTCTGAAGTTGAACAGTGAAAATTAAACTCAGGCAGTCGGTAAAGAAACTGATCAATGATAAGTCTGTGACTGAAAAAATATGAAAATGAATCTGTGACTGAAAAATTATGAAAATGAAGGTCACTGGTCACTGGTCTGTGGTCCCCACTCACTGTGATTTGACTTGTTCTGTTAAATGTTAAGTCTTTTTTCACATGGACTGGTTGGTGTTGCAAGTGGAAAATTGTGCCTTCACCAAATTTAATAGCTGTCACTGCATGTCAGGTCAAGGAAATCAGAAACTGGACATTTAAAAGCTGACTCACTGATTTACTCATTTAGTGATTTAGTTATCACCGACTTGAGGCTCAGCCTCAATCACTGTGACTCGGGTCAGAATACAATTCTGCCATTTAGACTACACACAAAAGTGACAAACATGTGAAGCCTAGTGCGCTGTGGACTAAGTGAGTCCATAAACTTGGTCAGTGAAGAAAAAGAAGAACATCTCCCATTCGCTCTCGGCATACTGCAGAGACAGCAGACTGCAGAGTGACTGAGTGTAGTGAGAGGATATGTTTGAACAGTTTCCAACTTTCCATCTACGGTATGAATTATGTTTCCTGTGATGGACAGATCAAGTTAAACGTGATTAACTGTTAATAATGCCATTAACGGTGATTTGTTTTACCATTCTCACCTATTAAATATATCATGATTCTTACACTGTGTTCTCAGTTTAAACTTTAAGCATTAAAGGTACTCAATCCGATCAGACGGTCCCATATCAACAAGATACAACAACAACAACATTTCTTCAAAATACGCTTTAGTTCTCAGAATATATTTATTGCGAGCGACGAAATAATTAATGCTAACCACTGTCAACTATGGTATCAAATTTCCCAAAATTTGTTATTTATCAACAAAATAAGGCCGTATTATCACTTAAGACTTAAGTATCACAACATTTTGCCGTATTACCACATGATTTTATAGTTATCCATCTTCATCCGCAATTTTGTACGAGACCTTCCGTTTGATCACGTGTTTCTGGGCCAAATATTATTACATATCTCGAGTAAAAACAAACTTTTAAAATCGATATTTGATCACTCTGATCTTTGATGGGTGGGTTCCTTGACTATAATCAAATAGTTTTTACCCTCGAAACCCTGCGAAGCCAAAGAATTAGTAATTTAGGAGCGTATGATCGGACTGAGTACCTTTAAGTGGGAGCTCGGTCAGCAGGGCTAGCAACTATAATGGCTATTTGTGGAAACATTATTAGATATAGCCTTGAGTACGTTCTATTGTCGACTTGACACATTGGAATAATCGGTTATGCTATACATAATAATTCCGATGCCAAGCTGGTGGAACTGTCATGACCTTCTACATGACTCGTGAGGCAATCCCAGATGGTCATATAATTTGTTAATCTGGTAGCATTTTCTTAGATCATGCCATGAATCTCTATTCTAGCTAGTACATACCTGTATGCCCGTCAAGATTATATATTCCACCAGTACGAACCATGGGAACATTTTGCTGTTGCGAAAGGGAAGTTTGTAACAATGAAAAAAAACAGTACAGGTAATAAATTATAAAATACCTGTTCCTTAATAAGTTAATAATCTATATCAATGTACGTGATGACATGAAGGTCCAAACTTAAAAGTGCATGATTTAAGTGACTTTGTGATTGATTTTGCTTTCCGTCCCTTACACTCATGTAATTTATCCCGGGCAATTAATTAAATGTTAATATACTCTAAGATGCCTAACAATATTGCCAGCATGTGCTGCATGATTATTAATTCTGGATAAAAATTTCAACGATCATTAAATTATTTGGCATAGATACATACAGTATATAGAGTTAAATTGCTATCACTATTATTAATTTCAGCCTCAAATCCCCACTATCACTATTATTGGCCGTCACAATGAATAGGCAAATGAGAGTATCAGCTCACAAGTCACACACAAGCATGCGCAATCTCGATCTTTACCACCCCTACTGTGAAGTAGATTACTGAGGAACAAGTATTAACAATTAAGTGAAATATCTTCCCTGCTTGTTTGTTCATGTTATAAAGTTCGCTGTCAGAACATAAAAAGCAATTTGTGTAATATGAACTCTAGTAATCTGTACGGACATAGCTATTTTAGAGATTCATGACCGGATCTAATATTTTTTGTGGTTCGATAGTCTATTATTGATAGGGGAATATTGTTTTATGAAAATATTTTTGTATATAGACAGGCATCTCCTTGGCGTGAGGACTATAATTATGTTGTCCAAAGTGCTATATAGATAGGCATCTCCTGCTATGAGGAATATAATTATTTTGTGCAAAATCGCCGAAGCACCGTCAGATCAGGTAGGGGGCACCAAAATTAACAAGGATGTGTTTATCACAACTCTACTACATTCTCATAATGTATATATGGGCACTCCCATGAAACATACATTTTTCAGTTTATAGATGGACGTGTTTTGGGTTGTCCATACGTACTGACGTAATCATATTATATATATTTTTGGTTTCTTTGAAATTATTTATTATGCATGCTCACATATATAATTACGCCTCATGCACACTGTACTTTCTGATCTTCCCTCTGAATTCTGACATTCTCTTGAATCTCTTCTGTCCCTCTGTCTCGCCTCCACCTCATATTTCTTCTTTATATGGATCTTTTTCGGCCTCTATCATTTACCCCTACTTGACTTGCAGTCAAGTAGGCCTTGCAGTCAAGTAGGGCCGCCCATTGCCAATGGAGAGGGCTTCAAATAAGCCTATGGCTTGATTCCTAATCCCATTTTTCTTCTAATTTTGTACATATTGTAATTATATATTTTAATGTCCATACAGGGAAAATAAATACTGTTTAAACTAAGATTATCGCTTTACTTGACATGTCAATATTCGGGATCACAAGTTAGTTTAGCTTCCAGAAATTTTGCGAAAACCCTGTGCCGATGCATTTCTTATATATGCGAGGCTTCCTATGGGAGAGAATACTCTGGCCTAACAATATTTACTTTGGTCTTGTATATAAGCCAGTGTATTCTCTTATATGCACTGACACTGACACTGGCACGTTTTGCATAAATCCAGTCAAAAATGGCAAGATATTTCATAAAGAGTTTCTCTGGATCTATCTGACAGAAACTCTTGAATTTCACATATCATCATCTTAATTGAATGTATAACCTGTGCAAGTATTAAGAGACAACAAAAAAAACAATGGATTTTAATATATTAGAGAGGTTGAACATTTTATTTTATTTTTTGCCCCTTTTGGGTACCAAGAACTGCTAGAATAATTAATAATTTCACACAAAACTCCAATCACCAAATAGCTTATTGTCTTGGCTCTATGAGAGGAAGCTTCATTTGTATCATAATGTTGAGTTAGATTTTAATTGCATAATATAGCATCTTGTTCCCCACATCCGGTTGTAACTAGCAATCTGATTGGCTGTAACGCCACGTTTAAATCACCATGTCCCCCGGCACTCTTGGCAGCGGGGTATAAGAGAACGTGTGCGAAACATCGGGGGTATATGAGCTCGTGAAACATCGGGGGTATATGAGCTCGTGAAACATCCAGGGTATATGAATTACCCTTGAACTAGCCGTTTCCACCAATCGTGACGTTGCTCTCGCATAGCGATTTTGACATAATTTGACGCCGGATCCTTAGTCGGCTCCTGAATTATTGTGAATTAATCGGAGAACCTATGGAAACACGCTTAATTTAAGGGGACAAAATTGTTGTGGGGACAAAATCGTTATCTCCGGCAACATCGTGGGATACTTGAAGATTGAATACCTGGATGTCTCTTTTTGAACCGCTCGGCTCCGCCTCGGGGTTCAAAATCGACATCCAGGTATTAAATCTCCATGCATGTACCCCGATGTTGCCGAAGATAACTAATAATACCCCCATATATTATAATGAAGAATAAAGCAGTCACAAATATTCCATCCCAATGCAAACACATGTTGATATGCAGTGTGGTCCAATCAAGCAGGGAGCAATCAACAGGAATTAGGCCACAGTGTTAAGAAATATGGTTGTCTACATTAACTTGGTTATGAACCCATGACCCTCAACTCATATCAGCCTAGTTGTTTACTGATCAACAGGCATGGCGTGAAAATACTCCAATATAGAAAATTATTTATGGGTAGTTAACTTTCTTAATGAAAATAATCATTAAATTTTCAAAAATAAAGAACAATGAAGTCTCCTCTCATGATCTTGAGATATGATATGGACTTTAAAAAAATATATATGCTCCCAAATCTGCAACGTTGTCAAGCAGTTATTCGAGCCAAATCACAGCTAAACTAGACAAATTACGTAGTGTTCAATATGTATAACTGACCATATAGAGACGCATATACACAATTAAGGATATATATATATAATGTCAAGTTATTGTATGATGTCACACGATACACTGTTAATATTATTATACATGGCAACCTGTCCCTATACGAGGGCGTCTTTTGCTGAATAAATCTATCTATCTTACCACGCATTGACGCCAAGTTCATAAGAGGTCAACCAATGTCTATATATATGCAATGTTAACCGAGGCATTCGCAACAATTTTTCTCTCGTTTGGAGTTGCGTATATCGTTTTGACTAAACAGCGTATTGTGATAATCGCCACATATAAATACCTTGAACTAGCTAAATACTACTGTGTTCAAATATCAAAATTTCGTCCGGGTGACCGCTCTCGAATATCAATTTTTGATCGCCCCAGTTGTTTCATCCGACCAATTTAACCATGTGTCCTTTCATAACATGCTCGCTCCATTTGTAATCACATTAGCCTTCAGATATTATACTTATTATTCGTTGCGACTTCAAAATTAATCTATCCGATTAATCTATGATCTTTCGCTGTGACCTTTTTGCCTCGAGAGAGAACAATACACACATGATAGCGTGTACATGTCATCAGACCATCCTACAAAGAAATAGAGAGGACCTATATATACATGTTTTGTTTGAATACCGAAATAACTTATGAGTGTCTGCAAAGAAATATCGAATATTCACAAGCGGCTGCTTCTTTCCAGACACTCATGAGATGTTTCAGATATTCAAACAAATACTATAGGTGTTCTTATTTTATGCGCATTATTAATGCTCAAAGTTGCTAAATTATGCGGCAGTTTCACTTCTAATAGCACAGCAAATTAAACAATTCTCGGAAAGAAAGAACTGGTTGACCCAAATTCGTTATATATAAGCTACAATGCAATAACAAAAGCAATATACAGTGAAATAACTAAATCGTATTTCACTATGGCTTCAAAGATATACATATATATAGGCGACGATCAACCTTTCGGTAATTTTCTGCTATTTTATAGGCAAGCATATTAATACAATTAATAAAAGCATATTTTGTATGAAGTAACATATCCACTGTTTTAACACATGCACATATACCGCGTTTATCGTCGTTTCTTTGGACAAATAAAAATGTGAAGGACTAGTTATATATAGTTTCATATGCACACATACTTTCCAACAACAAAATAGCTTAGACGCATGATAATATTGAGGCCTTTTATAACGTTCCAGATATAATACGCCCAAAATGTTACATAGTTCACTCGTTGTTGAGTTTATACCTAACAGGAATGGACTTTACAATCATTGGCATATTATACCATATCCATTCGGATCACGGCTGCACCACCTTACCTTTCCATCTCTATATACGCGTAATGTTCGCCGATCACTTAATATTTAATCGTAAAACCGAATTAGAATTCGACTCTTCTTGTCTCTGGTTTGAAATCCACTCAAAGAAAACTCGTATTGTTCTTGGAGTATCGTACAGATCTGCACAATTCTGCTCTCAAAATTATTGGGAACACCTGGAATCCTCAATATCAGACGCTCTCGACATTTCCGAATACGTTGTCATTACAGGAGATTTTAACTCCAATTTCATGGATAGTTCATCGAAGTTGAAAAATATAACGGATGGTTTCAGCATGAAAAATTCAATAATGGTCCCCACGAGAGTGACCTCCACCTCAAGCACGTTACTTGACCCAATTATTACTTCAAACTCTCTCCGTGTAATAGATGCCGATGTCCTAGATCTCGGAGTTTCAGACCACTTAGGTGTATATGCTACAATAACATTTGAAAACACGACCGCAGCGTCATTTCTAAGACAAGTGTGGAACTACAGAAAAGCTAACTTTTCCCATGCAAATAACCTACTTGCTAATGTCAACTGGGATGACCTCATAACACATGCATCGGATGTGAACACAGCTGCCAATAACTTTCAATTAGAATTTCTGTCCATAATGGCGAAAACAATTCCACAGTCGTACATTACAGTAAGAACTTCTGATAAAATCTGGTTCAACTCGGACATCCGTTTTGAGATACGAAAACGTGACAGAGTTAGGAAAAAAGCCAAGAAAAATGAAAACCCTGAAATCTGGAGAAAATACAAAAATATAAGAAACAAAGTCAATAACATGAAGAAGCACGCAAAAATTAAATTTGAAGAAAACCTAGAAGAACGAATAAGAGAAGCGTCCAACCCGCGAGACTTTTGGCGAATAATGCATTACCTACTAAACAAGAAACGAACAAAAAATATCCCCCCACTATACAGCTCCTCCGGTACTATCTCTGCTAACAATAAGACATATGCAATAGATGATAATGAAAAAGCCAAAATCTTAAACGACAGCTTCATTGCAAATTCTACAATTAATGGTGCTAAAAATAACCTGCCTAATTTTCCGAAACGCACCGCAAACACCATGCCTGACTTGATCTTCACAGAAACCGAGGTTGAAACAGCCATCAAATCTTTTAAACTTAACAAAGCCCACGGGCACGATGGGATTAGCGTTAGAATGCTCCGCGAAACAGCAAAATCGATAGCTCACCCACTGGTCCTTCTATTCAGGAAATCTATCAATACAGAGAAATTCCCAAACTCCTGGAAATCCGCAAACGTGATCCCGATTTTCAAAAAAGACGATCCAGCTGACGCCAAAAATTATCGACCAATATCCCTTTTACCATGTGTATCTAAAATTTTTGAGAAAGTTGTTCTGAAACAGATTAGTAAGTTTTTCATCGAAAATGAGCTCTTGTATTTCCATCAATCCGGTTTTCTCCCAGGTCACAGTACAACATACCAACTATTAGACCTATACCACAACTTGTGCCAAACCCTCGATAAAGGACTATTTACATGTTCCATATTCTGTGATATATCCAAAGCTTTTGAAAGGGTTTGGCACAGGGGACTGATACATAAATTGAAAGCTTATGGATTAAAAGGAACGACTTTAAATTGGATAGAAGACTACCTAGATAACCGGACGCAAAGAGTCCTAGTCAATGACATATTTTCAAAATATGAGGTCATCCCAGCAGGAGTGCCCCAGGGATCTACCCTGGGACCTTTCTTGTTCCTTGTCTATATAAATGATCTAGCCGATGGTATTGAATCGGTAACGAGAATGTACGCTGATGACACTTGCCTCACGAATAGCCACTTTGATATTAATATACTTGAAGGTACTATGAACAGCGACTTAGACAAAATTACAGCGTGGTCCAAAAACTGGCTGGTCAGCTTTAATCCAATTAAAACAGTTGGAATGTCCTTCTCATTGGTTGCTCCATCTACAGAGAATCCGAACCTCAAATTCGTGGGAAAAACAATCGACTTTGTGGACAAGCATAAACATTTAGGTCTGGAACTCCAATCAAATCTCAAATGGAACGCCCACATCGAAGGCTCTGTCAAAAAGATTGCCTCGCGCCTATCTCATCTTCGTCGCATCAAATATCAACTAAACAGGAAAACCATCGAAATTATTTACAAAACATACATTTTACCACTATTTGATTATTCAGATGCCGTTTGGGACAATGCCTCTAACTATATGTTAGAAAAGCTTGACCGGCTTCATATCGATGCTGGCCGGATAGTCAGCGGTATCACCCGTTCTGCCTCGGGTGATGCGGTTTTACAGGAAGTTGGATGGCCTTCACTCAATAAAAGACGCCAAACACATAAATTGCAGGCACTCTATAAAATCGTCAACAATTTAGCACCAACATATCTATCCACTATACTTCCCCCCAGATCTCATGAAGTTGCAGACTATAATTGGAGACGCCCCAGTAAATTTTATTCATATTACTGCAATACTGAACACTTCAAACAGTCATTTTCCCCAAAGATGGCCACGGAATGGAACAAACTTCCCAAATTAATCACTGACGTTGACCAATTTTCTACCTTCAAAACCAACTTGCAACATATAGATCCAACGCCCAGTCCCCCTCGACATTTCTACGTTGGACTTAGAAAATACAATATTTTTCACTGTCGCCTATACGTAACTTGTGTAGTGAACTCCGATCTGATATGTTCAACAACTATATCGCTGACAGCCCCGCATGTTCGTGTGGAAACCGGTATGAAGACGCATATCATTATTTCTTCATGTGCCCATTGTACCAAAGAGAGCGCTCAGAATTATCTGAGAAACTAACCCGTGAAAATCTCATAATAAGCAACATTGCAGAACTCATGTGTGGAATACCTAATATCTCGTCCCAAAAAAATATGAGACTATTTGACATCACACAGCAATATATTGCCGCGACTAAACGTTTCGACCCCTAAAAGATTTTATATTATATGTATGTATATGTGTGTCCATACGGATCCATATATGTGTACATGTGTATATTTAGGTGTATGTACATACATAAGTATATCACTTCTGAATATACTTAAAGGTGCTTCAGAAATTTCAATTTGTATGTGGCAGTTATCTCACAAACGGACCAACCTCCCCCACAAACATGCACGTTCTTATCAATTGTCGGTACTGTCTTCCAGAGCGCTACAAAAATTAAACACAAATCTACACAACCTCTGGAAGGCAATACAAATTATATATCTCTAAACTGATCATCATGTAAATACGTTTATATACCGTCATCTTGATCACATGTATGTAATATTATTGTATCGGGAGAGGGGCTTCGTAAGTTGTAAAAACTTGTGCCTCAATCCCTTTTGTATATTATACAAATAAAATATGTTTCGAGAAAATCTCTATATACAGTTATACACACGCGACGAGGCAAAATATTACGATGACTTTATTAAATTTCAATGTTATACTTACCATTATATTTGTTTACACCATTGTGCTATTGATTATATATTGTTTTGTTCGAATATTACACATGTAATTAGAACAACAATAAAGAATCTTGAATATTCTATATATAGGGTTAACAGAAACGTTTATAAGTAAATCCGATACATGTAAGTCATAGCTATCTCAGAAACTTATTTGATATATACGATCATAACAGATAGAAATGACATCCATGTAACGATAAATTGTGTTCGTTGCTAGAATTTACCATATGACATGTATACCTCAAAGTGTTTTATTTAGCTGGCACAATTTCTTGACGCGGATACCGCGGACAAACTTCCTGCTTGACTTCCAGCTTGCCTCGTAGACGCCGCTTTTAGTTTCTCGTCCCATATAAGTACGTTATGGATGTTATAGACCAAGTGATAAATAGCCCTGTTTATAGCGAAACTAACAAAACTCGTCCAGTAAATTAGGCCTGGACTCGTTTTGTAGATTTCGTTATAAACTGGAGACTCGTTGGATATATCCTCTATATATTACATCTATACTGTGAAGATTATATTTGCATGAGTTCTTTTTCTATCAACTATCTATCGCGCACATTTTGATCGTTTACAAAATTTGATAATTAAAACAAAACATTATTGATTAATTTGTTATTATATAAAATGTTTGAAAATCTAAAGCCGTTATATAACATCCGCCAATATACCCCGAGTCACCGCACTAAATTTGGTTGAAAGTCCATGAAGGGTCTGGGAGAGAAATCGCTAACATGCAGGCAGACAGACAGATAGACGGATAGACAGATCATATACGCTTATATATATCAGCGAAATGGAGGAACGTTTATTGTTTATTGCTTCAAATACGGTTTCTACAGCGAGCTGAACAAATTCACATTTCTTACCGAAATGGCCATGTATTGATCGAAATGGCTCATTGAGATGTCCCTCAACTCAAATCAAGCTTGATAATCCGTGCCGATTCTTCTCCCATGTCGGGGCTCTCTCTCTCTCTCTCTCTCTCTCTCTCTCTCTCTCTCTCTCTCTCTCTCTCTCTCTCTCTCTCTCTCTCTCTCTCTATATATATATATATATATATATATATATATATATATATATATATATATATAGCTATATATATATATATATATATATATATGTCTATCGATCTCTCTCTTCCACTATGGGTATCGCTTCATCAGTACGCTCCCTATATTTATTTATTTCTCTCTCTCGCTCTCTCTCTGTTTCTCTTTCTCTCTCGCTCTCTCTCTCTATCTCCCGATATATCTCTGCCACTATGGGTATTGCTTCATCAGTACTCCCCCTATATCTATTTATTTTCCCTCTCTCTCTCCCTCTCTCTCTAGCTCTCTCTGGCTCTCTCTTTCTCTCTCTCTCTTTCGCTCTCTCTCTCTCTCTCTCTATCTCGATCTCTCTCTTCCAATATGGGTATCGCTTCATCAGTACTCTCCATATAGCTATTTCTTCCTCTCTCTCTCTCTCTCTCTCTCTCTCTCGCGCGCTCTCTCTCTCTCTCTCTCTCTCTCGCTCTCTCTCTATATATATATCTATCTCCATCTCCATCTCGGTCTATAGCTTTCTCTCTCCCTCTATCTATTTCTCTCTCGCATTATCTCTCCCTCGCTCTCTCTCTCTCGCGCTCTCTCTCTATCTCTCTCTCTCTCTCTCTCTCTCTCTCTCTCTCTCTCTACCTATCACTGCTTAATCCCACAAATACGCCTATCTTTCACATATTTCATTATTGATGAAATATGGCTCTCTGATTGGTTTAACCCATAGCCCTTGAACGGCATACAGACCTCGTATATTAACGTTGGGAATTAACACCGGAATGCCAAAAGCTTTTCAAAGTATGCAATACGGATGGGTGAGCCATTCCAGATATGGACACGATAAGTGATTAAAGCACGTGTCGCTCTCTCCCCATAACGCATCGTGAATGAAAGCGTGCGCCGAAGGGTTCGCCCTGCGGCAATTGTGCCAGCAATGCGCGAGCAACATGCGCGAGGTTTCTTTTCGCCCAACTGATTTATGTCCAGAGTAATATGGCACGAGCGCGCAATTTGTCATCGTTTGAACGAGGCCGGCAAATCTATTCCGGCAACACCTGACGGACGGTCGGTCGTACGTAATAATATGTCATAAGACTATTATCACCGCCTCCCAAAGAAGAGCTCACGTACCATTCATCAATCTTGGCAATGTAACGCGAAATTGGGAAACTTCGGTGAGTAATTGGTGATTTAATCTGAGCTTACGGACATAAGTATTTAATGTGGCGTTACCATTCATCACGAGTGCAAAACCTGGAACATGGAGATGAATCTAGATCGAGAGCTCATTTGACAAATATGTATAGTTCGTGCCACAGCAATTCTGTAGACGTTCTGTCACGTTCTGAATTGTTATCTAGTAAAAAAATGACCTTGTATCGTTGTTGACCTTTGGCGTGATAATTTCAGTAAATTATACAGCTACTCGATAATCTTATTGGAATTAGGAAGAATGGGTGGGGTGGTGAGACTTCAAATTAGACTTCAAATCATATACAATGATATATGTTTACACTTGTAAATATGTTATACCTATTGTGTTGACAACCCAAATTATTAAATATCAGTGTTTATAATGGCAATTGGGAGAGGGGGTTATGCATAAGTGGATCGCTCCTGTCCCCAATCACATTGCCAATTTGTAGTGTAATATACGTATTGGTAATAAATATGTATAAACCATGTAAATTATCGGACGGTCGCTCAGGCCTATGAATTTTATGTGAAAATTTAATAAATTAATCACATGTATAGTAATTAATTTTATTACATGATCCTACCATTATTCCATTCAATAAACACATTCTATAAATTGTGATATTAAACGTTCGTTTAATAACAGGAAATAGTGCCAGGTGACCTTTGACATTCCGTACACTACGTTTCAAAATACTATGGCTTCCAATATTTTTCCAACAAACTATAATGAATGAAGAGTTTGAAAAGTTATGTCATTAAATATACGCCATTAAATACGACAAAGAGTCTTTATTTATCTGGGACTAAATCTTTACGCGGACAAACAACGCATAGTTACGTGAAACGCCATCGCATGCCTTATACCTTATAGAAGCCGATGTTAGTTTCGCATTTCTTTTGTTGATTTAAGTATGTTTTGTCCAGGTTTTGGATCATGTAATAAATAGAATCTACAACTTGTCCTCCGTTTATATCGTAGTTTACAAAACTCGTCCAGTAAATTAGGTCTTGATCTCACCAAAGGCTCGGTCCAGACCTAATTTACTGAACTCCTTTTGTAAATTCCGATATAAACTGGGTTTTTGTTGTAGATCCTCTATTTACTATATTCTTCGTATAAGTTAAACAATCATTTTATGTAAAATTGTGTTCAGGTGGCCCCAACACAATACTGTTCTTTCCGAATTGTTTTTTTAAACCCAAAACCATCCAACAGGAGAGTGCTCAAACTACATGTAATAAAGAATCATTCCAAATCACTTAACCCTTTCAGTGCCAAGTCCGATTTTTGTATCAACACATATCTCCATATTTCCTTGATCATTTTTCAAATTTATTGAATATAATAATGTGATACATTGATGGAAAGAGCTCTTAGAGCTCTTTCCATCAATGTGTCACATTATTATAATCAATATATTTGAAAAATGATCAAGGAAATATGGGTTGATACAAAAATCGGACTTGGCACTAAAAGGGTTAACATGCATCCAATCGTCTGTTTGTTTTCACGCAAAAGACGTTGGTATATATCCGAATCCAAATTCCAAGAGTGATTTCCCCTGCCCCCCCCCCCCCAAGCTAGGATCAGCATAAATTCACACCGGCAGCCGATTGTGTGATTATATGTTGCATATAAAATGAGATAAATATGTAGCCCCTCAGAAAATATCAAACTGAGTTGGATATTGAACTTGTATTGTATTGTCAGAGGGCTGGTTGTTTAAATATGATTTTTTTTCCCCTGATCACTTTGTGTCTCAAAGATTGTTCTACGGAATTATACAGGTGCGAAGCCCCAACGCTTTCCTGCGAATATGCCGCAGCCTCAGATGTTAAAGTGGTACTGTACACTAAATCCGGCCATTTATGGGACGATCTCCTTTTATACTCAACAGAATATATGCAACAAATGAATGAATTTGAGCCATGGATGAGTGCAAAATACACTCATTTACCATATGAACAATACAAACAACATGGTAATTATAACGAAAATGACTCCAGCCATAAATTAATTTTCATTGTAATTACCATGTTGTTTGCATCATTCATAGATCACATGATTGTAGTTGGCACTCATCCATGGCCCAAATTCATTCATTTGTTGCATATATTCTGTTGAGTATAAAAGGAGATGGTCCCATATAAATGGCCGGATTTAGTGTACAATACCCCTTTAACACTGAAGTCTATGGAGAATAGTTGGTGTATATTGTAATCTGCACTCTTCGTCAAACATATCTGAAGTTACACAAGTAAATCTTTTCCTATAGCTTGCATATGTATTACCATGCGAGAGATTTTTATTATCATCTTCCTGTTCTAAATGTGGATGTCTAAGCCAGTGCAGTTCGCTTTTTATACAGGACATTCAGTTATCGAACTTCACATAAAACGGGCTCATTAAACGCAAGCGTTGATTAAATGTTACTAGGCTTCACTCACATCCACATCCTTCATCTCACAAAATCGGGCAATCTCGGTGATCAAGTGTGCAATATGCATACTAGGCTTATTTAATCTAAACTATATAGCAATGTATTCATCAGTTATAGTCATATATTGAGTCAAACCACTTGATGTATTCTTTGATCTGATGTATAGCCCACTTTTACCAGGGAACAACACAGCGAGTATAGTGAAGTTATATAAGTGTATACGATTACCAATTACAGTGGTAAGGTGCATAAATAGAGGATCTCTAATAAGTCGCAATTGTATACGAAATGTATCAACCGATACGATTCGATTCGAGCTTTACCCAACAGAACGGCCCTGTGCCAATGCATTCTCTTATATATGCGAGTCGACCATAGGTCGCCTCGCATATATAAGAGAATGCATTGGCTTAACACATTACAAATTATAAAATTGTTAAAGAATGTAAGAATAAATGGTAAAAAGTGTTAAAAAAAAGATTTTTTTTTAGGCCAATGCATTCTCTTATATATGCGAGGCGACATATGGTCGACTCGCATATATAAGAGAATGCATTGGCACAGGGTATAACTGTAACTATCACAATATGGTTTGTTGGGTAAAGGGTTAAGGAGTCTCGAATCGAATTGAGTGGATTGATTGATTGATTGGGGTTTATTGTCGCTTTAGCAACTAAGGCCATATCACGACATTGCCAGTTTTAGTGGTGGAGGAAATCCGCACACTTGCGACTAATCTAACGGTGATTTCAATGGCTGATAAACTCGTCAATCATGCATGTGCGACAAACCACCGGCCATCGGCGAGTAACTGGCAACTCCACCATATATATATAACGATTTCGAGTTACAAAGTCCACGATGGAAACATGTGGATTTGAACCCTTATCGCCAGCGCTGGAGGGCGAAACGGCTTGGAGTGGTACCCCTAACCGATTGAGCCACCGAGGCCCCCTCGAATTGAGTGGACGAGGTTAACAAATTTCGTATATAATTAGTACGAACAAACAGAAAATTATTCCCATACACCGTACATTTTACAGGTGTGTTCCATTCTCACGTGTATGTATTATCTTAGGGACCTCGGTGGCTCAGTCGGTTAAGGGTACAACTCAAAGCCGTCTCGTACTCCATCGCTGGCGATGAGGGTTCAAATCCATATGTTTCCATCGTGGACTTTGTAACTCGAAATCGTTATCTGGTGCAGTTGCCAATTACTCGCCGATGGCCGGTGGTTTGCCGCACATGGTCTACGAGTTTATCAGCTATTGAACTCACTTTTATATTAGCCGTAATTGTGTCGATTTCCTCCACCACAAAAACTGGCAATGTCGTGATATGGCCATAATTGTTGAAAGCGAAATTAAACACCAATCACTCAATCAACCAATGTATTATCTTCCCCAGTCGTTTCCCATAACGATCGACCGCTGCGGTCCGCATTAGGCAAGCACGATTGTTTAGCTCGACAATTGAGAGATACTATAAGTCTAAACTATGGTCTGGCTGGACCGGGTTTAAACCAGAGATTAAGAACGTGTGACTTAGACCGCAGCCTCGAATTTAAATTATGGTTTTGGCTGTTTTGGCGGAAAACAAATGCGAGCAAACATGCCCTTTATCATTTATATCTTTACAAAACGCACAGAAGGCAAGCATGCCATTCAGTTATCTTGGTAGCCATACTCGTAACATTTGTCGACAGCACATCGACTTAAAGTGACATACATCTTCCAGACTCAAACTCAAATTAAACGTATAACTGCACACCTATGTCAGAACATGTGGGTCAAAAGATTTCAATAAATAAACAAAATGATTAAATACTAAGTTTGCAGTTTTCAGAACGCCTATTTTGATCTGGCTGGACCGGGTTTAAACCAGAGATTAAAGGGGTACTGTACGCCATTTTCAATAAATTCCCGGTGATAACAACGATCTATTATCGATACTATATAGAAATATAAGTAATTTGAGTCGAAGATGTATTCTGTAAACGCTCAGGTTAATAGGCTATCTTAAAATTTAATAATTTAAAAGTTAATAATTTAATATAAATTGATTTTATGGCTCCAGCCATAAAATGGCGTCTCTTAAAATTGGAATTTCCGTGTACAAAACGTAATCAAATTATAATTGAGGGATACTGGATTAATAAAACAATTGCACACACGATCGTTTGAAACATTATGCTTATACGGGGAGAAAACCCAAGCCACTCATTGACTAGTGACCATACACTAACTTAAATGAGTATATGGGACTACTAAGCATATAATATAATGTTTATTTGATTCATTTGGTTGAAAACTGTACAAAAATTACTCGACAACGACAATTTGTATTTTTGCATTCCGGTAAATTTGCCATCCGTAACAATACTTCGTACTCAACAGACTTTCAAAAAATGGAAAAGTTGTTACCTTATTCTCCGACTCGGGGATTATAGAAACCAACAACAACATCTTGGGTACAGTACCCCTTTAAGAACGTGTGACTTAGACCGCAGCCTCGAATTTAAATTATGGTTTTGGCTGTTTTGGCGGAAAACAAAAGCGAGCAAACATGCCCTTTATCATTTATACATCTTCCAGACTCAAACTCAAATTAAACGTATAACTGCACACCTATGTCAGAACATGTGGGTCAAAAGATGTCAATAAATAAACAAAATTATTAAATACTAAGTTTGCAGTTTTCAGAACGCCTATTTTGATCATCGGAATAATTTATATGGTTAATCTATCTTTTCAACTACTTTCCAGCATATGTTTAACACGTACTTGATGACACATATACAGTGATTCCCTTATAATTCGAATAATTATAACAAAAGTGTGTATCTTTAGAATAATCCCATATAACACATATAATACACCTTTTGCTGTCATGTCATCAGTGAGAAAGTGTCCCAAGTGATGGTTTTCGTCACTTGTGGTGTGCAAATGTGAATACAACAATATTCAATGATTCAGTGTTTCGGTAATGAACACCATGCATGGTCGGATTCGTCAAATCCAGTTTAAACCTCAATGAAATCAGCATGAAATCAAACTACCCAGTCACCAGGCGGACCACGTGCAGGCCTGTAGAATGATCATTTTTACGTCCTCAATGAAGCTAGTGTGGGAATTAATCAATTGTGTCATGACAATACCCAGCTGTCATTCTAACCTCATGTGTCAATCTATATTATGTAAAGATCCACCCACGTAAACCGCGGTCCAGAAAAGACGGACCACCATCTCAGGTCTAGTCTCCCTAAGCCTGGTTTAGCTGGACCGTCGAATGATATGGTTTAGTTGCCGGTTTAAAGGGGTACTGTACACTAAATTTGGCCATTTTTGGGACCATCTCCTTTTACACTCAACAGAATATATACAACAAATGAATGAATTTGAGCCATGGATTAGTGCAAAATACACTCATGTGCTCTATGAATGATGGAAATAACATGGTAATTATAATGAAAATGAATTTATGACTCCAGTCATAAATTCATTTTCATTATAATTACCATGTTGTTTGTATTATCCATAAGGTAAATGAGTGTATTTTGCACTCATCCATGGCTCAAGTTCATTCATTTGTTGCATATATTCTGTTGCGTATAAAAAGAGATGGTCCCAAAAATGGCTGGAATTAATGTACAGTACCCCTTTAAGGTTATAAAACACCCCAACAAATATCACAATTGACCAAAAAAAACTTATCACCACACACTTTACATGTATGAGGGCTCCTCGCTTATAAATTTCCAACCAGAATATGCTCGCTGTCGTAATTATCGGTTGTATCTGTCGATAGAATGCGGCAGTCCGTATCAGGCAAGTCTGATTAATTAGATCTATGATATAGAGACACTACTGCTAACCATGGGTCTGGATGGACCAGATTTAAACCAGAGATTACGCATGCGTCACTTAGACCTGGGTCTTGGTTGTAAACCACGGATTTAGATGTTAAACGATGGTTTAAACCTAGAGGTTTGTGTAGACCAGGTTTAAATCGGAGATGACGAATCCGGTCATGGGTTCCTTTAATGTTAACCTAATGTTAAAAGACAAATCATGGCCTTGTTCGGGTGCGTGAAACTGATAAGTTAGTACGCAAGGTGCTATGCCAACCTCTGGAGTGTATAATTCTACTAACATCGCCGAAAATTTCAATGAAATAGACCTTTCCACTCCATAGAAAACAACATAATGCGCTCAATTCTAAATATTTACATCTCGATTCGGGACGTAACTATCGGCGATAAACTAACAGAAATTATTTCGCCATCGAGAGTCATTACATTTAATTTAATATACAAGAATGACGGTGTGTGTCAATTTGGATTAATATTCGTAGAAAATAAATACTTTGAACAAGTTTATACTCAATTTCTATTTGATCACCCTACGGTACCTACCGGAGTGTTTCATATCACTTTAAAATTATAGGCCATATTAATAATAACTCAATTTATTGCTTCTGCTGCCAAGTCCATGTGCAACATACAATTATCCCGTCAGTAAAGGGTTATATCAGTCTCAATGAAAGATATCTACCCATCGTACTCAAGAGACAAAGACTTTGTATTCAACTTTTAGTATGCATTTAATTGGTCACAAGATACGGAAATGATTTCCTCGGTTGAGCGTCTCTCAAACCACTAGACACTCGTCTTCATAACGCCTCTGGGGCGGGGTCAAACAGAACACATATTTATCCACAAAAGACTGAGGGAATCTCAGACGAAAATGTACTCTCTCACACCGATACAATTATGCAATTTAGAATCTCCTGACAGTATTGTTGAAACTCGTCCAAAGTTCTCGGGGCACCCCAATTATAGCCGGGTGTCGGTTTGTACGCTTTCAAACGAGAGATAACATTTTAGAAATAGCAGCTCTCAAATTATAACACATATAGGCAGATCGAGCTGTAATCTTCAACAAAATGTTTTCCCTTACATTTGAGATAAATGCTTTCGACTTTTGATTGAGCTATCAATAATTAATTTGCATACTTTTGATGGTCTGTCGGTACGCGGCGCAACTGTATCCAGTGGCGTATAGTGAGTCTTGGTGCGTAGGGAGTCCAGAGTGACAGCTAATATCTATCTACCTCAGAATACCAACTGCGCCGCCTCTCCTTTTAAGTATGATGATAATGAATAGAAACGCTCTTTAATAGCCATAGCTATGTGGCAACAACAGCATAAGCGCTCGTTATAATATGCGACATGGTAAACCTGTCTTCATTTTTTGTGTGGAAATTCAATATTGTAGGTTCGATTTCATTATGTTCGTGTCTAAAATGGACATATATTAGTGATCTGGTGTCAACATGCATAGGGTTGGACATTTCCAACAGTTGGGATGTTCTAGGTACCAGTTGGAAATGTCGTTTGCAAATTGTATTTCGCGAACATGGGAGTTTGGTCGGTAGTTCAACGGTTAGGGTGCAGTTGGAAATTTTAACGAAGACACTCTGGCCACATCCCCGGAGAGAGCATCATCCACAATAATACTATAAGCGACGAATGCATGTGATGTTGGAATGTCCGTGTTTAAAATACTTGGGAGTCATCTACAATTAAATACTATTATTGTAGACGAATACTATCAAATTAAGCGAACGTGTTGACTTTAAGCGAACAAATACCTCGAAAACCCCTTTCTGTATTAACCCTTTACCCAACAGAAGGGCCCTGTGCCAATGCATTATCTTATATATGCGAGTCGACCATAGGTCGCCTCGCATATATAAGAGAATGCATTGGCTTAACACATTAAAAATTATAAAATTGTTAAAGAATGTAAGAAAAAATGGTAAACAGTGTTAAAAAAAGATTTTTTTTAGGCCAATGCATTCTCTTATATATGCGAGGCGACCTATGGTCGACTCGCATATATAAGAGAATGCATTGGCACAGGGCTAACTGTAACTATCACAATGTGGTCAAGGAGCCGATTCCAATGATATCCATATTTGTATGGTTCTATTGAGACAGACCGAAGATATTTTAGGCTGTTGAAGCTTTATTTGGCCGGTTTTGGCCGGTTTGTTGGGTAAAGGGTTAATCAGACAGGTCATGGTGGTATTCAATAACTACCGAGGCAGTCTGTATGCCATGCATGTACATGTAGTTCGGCAGTCTATATGCCATGCATGTACATGTAGTTCGGCAGTCTGTATGCCATGCATGTACATGTAGTTCGGCAGTCTGTATGCCATGCATGTACATGTAGTTCGGCAGTCTGTATGCCATGCATGTACATGTAGTTCGGCAGTCTATATGCCATGCATGTACATGTAGTTCGGCAGTCTGTATGCCATGCATGTACATGTAGTTCGGCAGTCTGTATGCCATGCATGTACATGTAGTTCGGCAGTCTATATGCCATGCATGTACATGTAGTTCGGCAGTCTATATGCCATGCATGTACATGTAGTTCGGCAGTCTGTATGCCATGCATGTACATGTAGTTCGGCAGTCTGTATGCCATGCATGTACATGTAGTTCGGCAGTCTGTATGCCATGCATGTACATGTAGTTCGGCAGTCTATATGCCATGCATGTACATGTAGTTCGGCAGTCTATATGCCATGCATGTACATGTAGTTCGGCAGTCTGTATGCCATGCATGTACATGTAGTTCGGCAGTCTGTATGCCATGCATGTACATGTAGTTCGGCAGTCTGTATGCCATGCATGTACATGTAGTTCGGCAGTCTGTATGCCATGCATGTACACGTAGTTCGGCAGTCTATATGCCATGCATGTACATGTAGTTCGGCAGTCTATATGCCATGCATGTACATGTAGTTCGGCAGTCTATATGCCATGCATGTACATGTAGTTCGGCAGTCTATATGCCATGCATGTACATGTAGTTCGGCAGTCTATATGCCATGCATGTACATGTAGTTCGGCAGTCTATATGCCATGCATGTACATGTAGTTCGGCAGTCTATATGCCATGCATGTACATGTAGTTCGGCAGTCTATATGCCATGCATGTACATGTAGTTCGGCAGTCTATATGCCATGCATGTACATGTAGTTCGGCAGTCTATATGCCATGCATGTACATGTAGTTCGGCAGTCTATATGCCATGCATGTACATGTAGTTCGGCAGTCTATATGACATGCATGTACATGTAGTTCGGCAGTCTGTATGCCATGCATGTACATGTAGTTCGGCAGTCTATATGCCATGCATGTACATGTAGTTCGGCAGTCTATATGCCATGCATGTACATGTAGTTCGGCAGTCTATATGCCATGCATGTACATGTAGTTCGGCAGTCTATATGCCATGCATGTACATGTAGTTCGACAGTCTATATACCATGCATGTACATGTAGTTCGGCAGTCTATATGACATGCATGTACATGTAGTTCGGCAGTCTATATGCCATGCATGTACATGTAGTTCGGCAGTCTATATGACATGCATGTACATGTAGTTCGGCAGTCTATATGCCATGCTTGTACATGTAGTTCGGCAGTCTATATGCCATGCATGTACATGTAGTTCGGCAGTCTATATGCCATGCATGTACATGTAGTTCGGCAGTCTATATGCCATGCATGTACATGTAGTTCGGCAGTCTATATGCCATGCATGTACATGTAGTTCGGCAGTCTATATGCCATGCATGTACATGTAGTTCGGCAGTCTATATGCCATGCATGTACATGTAGTTCGGCAGTCTATATGCCATGCATGTACATGTAGTTCGGCAGTCTATATGCCATGCATGTACATGTAGTTCGGCAGTCTGTATGCCATGCATGTACATGTAGTTCGGCAGTCTATATGCCATGCATGTACATGTAGTTCGGCAGTCTATATGCCATGCATGTACATGTAGTTCGGCAGTCTGTATGCCATGCATGTACATGTAGTTCGGCAGTCTGTATGCCATGCATGTACATGTAGTTCGGCAGTCTATATGCCATGCATGTACATGTAGTTCGGCAGTCTATATGCCATGCATGTACATGTAGTTCGGCAGTCTATGTGCCATGCATGTACATGTAGTTCGGCAGTCTATATGACATGCATGTACATGTAGTTCGGCAGTCTATATGCCATGCATGTACATGTAGTTCGGCAGTCTATATGCCATGCATGTACATGTAGTTCGGCAGTCTATATGCCATGCATGTACATGTAGTTCGGCAGTCTGTATGCCATGCATGTACATGTAGTTCGGCAGTCTATATGCCATGCATGTACATGTAGTTCGGCAGTCTATATGCCATGCATGTACATGTAGTTCGGCAGTCTGTATGCCATGCATGTACATGTAGTTCGGCAGTCTGTATGCCATGCATGTACATGTAGTTCGGCAGTCTATATGCCATGCATGTACATGTAGTTCGGCAGTCTATATGCCATGCATGTACATGTAGTTCGACAGTCTGTATGCCATGCATGTACATGTAGTTCGGCAGTCTATATGACATGCATGTACATGTAGTTCGGCAGTCTGTATGCCATGCATGTACATGTAGTTCGGCAGTCTATATACCATGCATGTACATGTAGTTCGGCAGTCTATATGACATGCATGTACATGTAGTTCGGCAGTCTATATGCCATGCATGTACATGTAGTTCGGCAGTCTATATGCCATGCATGTACATGTAGTTCGGCAGTCTATATGCCATGCATGTACATGTAGTTCGGCAGTCTGTATGCCATGCATGTACATGTAGTTCGGCAGTCTATATGCCATGCATGTACATGTAGTTCGGCAGTCTATATGCCATGCATGTACATGTAGTTCGGCAGTCTATATGCCATGCATGTACATGTAGTTCGGCAGTCTATATGCCATGTATGTACATGTAGTTCGGCAGTCTATATGCCATGCATGTACATGTAGTTCGGCAGTCTGTATGCCATGCATGTACATGTAGTTCGGCAGTCTATATGACATGCATGTACATGTAGTTCGGCAGTCTGTATGCCATGCATGTACATGTAGTTCGGCAGTCTATATGCCATGCATGCACATGTAGTTCGGCAGTCTATATGCCATGCTTGTACATGTAGTTCGGCAGTCTGTATGCCATGCATGTACATGTAGTTCGGCAGTCTATATGACATGCATGTACATGTAGTTCGGCAGTCTGTATGCCATGCATGTACATGTAGTTCGGCAGTCTATATGCCATGCATGTACATGTAGTTCGGCAGTCTATATGCCATGCATGTACATGTAGTTCGGCAGTCTGTATGCCATGCATGTACATGTAGTTCGGCAGTCTATATGCCATGCATGTACATGTAGTTCGGCAGTCTGTATGCCATGCATGTACATGTAGTTCGGCAGTCTGTATGCCATGCATGTACATGTAGTTCGGCAGTCTATATGCCATGCATGTACATGTAGTTCGGCAGTCTATATGCCATGCATGTACATGTAGTTCGGCAGTCTGTATGCCATGCATGTACATGTAGTTCGGCAGTCTATATGCCATGTATGTACATGTAGTTCGGCAGTCTGTATGCCATGCATGTGCATGTAGTTCGGCAGTCTATATGCCATGCATGTACATGTAGTTCACTACCGAGGCAGTCTATATGCCATGCATGTACATGTAGTTCGACGTTTGCACAAGCATGGGCTGTTCATTATTTATCAAAAAATATGTATAATGTCTCACTCTGCAGGCCGCTTGAAATTCTGCGCCTACATAAGGTGAGTTCAGTGTATTCCACCCACGCTCTATTATATCATATTTGATGAGTTGGGTAAATAAATCGAATTGAATCGAAATGACTGGCGGAAGTTCCGATCACACTGTGAATATGAACATTCTGTAAAACATATACTGTCATTACTCATGCATTACAACTGTCAATCGCTCAAACACATTTAAGGTTCAGAGGACCTCAACGGGTATCAAACTAGAAAAGGGTTTGTGTCCGTCTAAAATTTACAATTAATGGCACACAAGTTGACTCATCTGTAAAATATGCAGAAAAAACATTGTAGATGGCAATTGTATAACAAAAACAAGAAATTTACCTTGAAAATTTCACTGCAAAATTTCGTGTTTCCTGATTCACTGTAAACATGTGCGAGAACTAAATTTTCAAATAATTATCAAATTGGCTATTCTTCCACTAAAATTATCACCCATTCAGCAAATAAAAGTAATGATAAGTTAAGTGATTCCAAAATTATGTTTGCTTCTAAAAAAAAAATATATATATAATTTGCAGCAAATAATTTCAAGTTGATTATATATGTATATTCTCAAGGTTAACATGTGGTTCTGATTATATCAAGTGAGGTCACTGATCCTAACGTACTTAAGGTGGTACTGTACACTAAATCCAGCCATTTTTGTGACCATCTCCTTTTATACTCGACAGAATATATGCAATGAATGAATTTGAATCATCGATTAGTGCACTCGTGTGCTCTATGACGCAAACAACTTGTAATAATAAAGAAAGTGAATAAATGGCTGGAGTCGTAAATACATTTTCATTATAATTACCACATTGTTTGCATCATTCATAGAGCAGACGAGTGTATTTTGCACTAATACATGGTTCAACTTAATTCATTTGTTGCATTTATTCTGTTGAGTATAAAAGGAGATGGACCCATAGATGGCCGCATTTAGTGTACAGTACCCCTTTGAATGACCCACTCATCATGATTTACCAGTTCTCTTTTAGTTGACCTGTATCTGAAATCATATGCATCATTGTTCTCCGTCGTATATCCAGCCATATTATCTTCTCACAAGTTAGTTCGGCAACGGAATTCTGTAACCAAAACACAAGCATTTTTGGTAAGTATCCCAAACGCTCGGTGGCTTATCACTGGAATTTTGTTGTTTCTACAATCTACCTTCTATTCGTGGGATTATGTGGGATTCAATGAATCGGCATGTTATCAGGTATAAGGTAAGGTGGGGATAAATTGAGAAGAAGATTTGTCGACCAATAGATATGACGATTAATATAACGGGTCAATGAACAAATCCATAGCAGTCATTTTGGTGATCCGGGTATCGATATAAGAGAGACTTAGATAAAGTAGAATGTTTCGATTGATGGCCGCCAATGGACGGATATACGACACCTATAAATATAAAGCGGCTAATAAGCTTAAGTTTCCCATCCGATTTGACACCAAATAATTATAATTTTTTAAGTCAATTTTTCGCTAACCTGACAAATAACATCAAATCAACTTATTATCTTTTTTTTCTATAGCTCGGTAAATACGTGGAAGTTTTGTATATACACACCCTGTTTGTCTCGAATACATCGAGCTAAATAATCATAATCGTATTTATTTAATGCGGACCGCCGCGATCTGTAGACAGCGAAACTTAAAGAGCGTTTCCTATTAGTTTTCTCCCCATATGGTAGGTAATAATACAGAGCGTTCGTATCACTTATATGCGGAAATTGAAAATAGTTGATATCCATACATATTACAGTGAAACATATCACATGAACCCTTACTCTATCAATTAAACAGCAGACAATGCAAAATGATTGCTTTGTTCATTAAAATTAAATTTTTGTCCAACTTCGTTGCACTAACGAAAATAGACACACAAAAAAAGGGGGGATTATAATTTCCGTCGCTGATAAATTTCGGGCTTAACAATTATGAGTATATTTAAAGTTATTATCTCAGTACCCCATGTCCGTAACCAAACATGCGAGTAGTTCCTAGAAGCGTAACTGTTTGGTGGATTGGAAATCAGCTTCCGTCCGTCTGTTCGTTCCATCGACTTTTGTTTCAGGAGTCAAGCTTTGGTCAATTTTAATATGAAATTAATTGCTGTTTTGTTGCATTTTTTGTTATATGCCAGTGTGCTGGTGTGAATATAAATATATATAAATTTACTTCGAATTGAACATCATGCCGATATTGTTTTAGTGAGGCTTTACGAGCCGTTTTTGACGTAGTTTTAAAAAGTTTGCATAGACGGGACTGCTTGATGACCACCAAACTCAAACTCTGTGTCACTGAATTGGATAATACGGATCAACACCCCAAAGTTTGTCGGTCGAAACGATATCATCTGAATGGTTCCGAATTTTCACAATTTATACGGAAAAAAATTTACATTCAAGAGAAAAAGTTCAACAATTTAATTTCTTGCAATGCATAAAAAAAAGCTATAGTAAATATAATATACATGGTTCTTCTTGAAGCTATTGTTTTTTTATTATTTTTTTCTGTATTTTTCCCCAAAACAAATTGATGTAACACTCGTAAACACAGTAACTATCTGCGTGTGGCCCACTCTTTTAACCCTTCCCATTACATGTAATGCCAACCAGTCCCGCTGGAACGAACATAGACGTTTTAGTTCTAATAATTTTTCTACGAGAAAGGGTGTAATCACAACCTAAGGCGTGGGAACAGGGTGCGTCACTCAATTCAATTTGTTAACAATCGGAAGTGAGTGGTCTCTCTTGTAAATAGTACATACATATATTCATTACACGAGTATCCGCACTTATGAACTAAAGAATTTTTTCTCCCTTCAATTTGTACAAAACATAATTCAATTATCGAACTTAAATACTTAGATGCGGCAATAGGTCCAGATATTCCGCTTTATAATATCACCGGCAACTCAAAAAGTTGTTCACGGAGAAAATAAAACGGAAACATCATGTGCACTAATTCATATTTTCAATAAACACAATACTGGGTCAATAAGGTGGGACATTGGTTGTATTGTCCAGACGTGTCATTATTTCGGGGAGAGGTGAAAACCCCTGTTATTACCTTTCGCGAAATATGCCGACTATACATAAAAACCTCCACCATTTCAACAGGGCAACTCAAACAATAACATTGTATGCAAATTTCAATAAATCCGCCGCAGCAAGAATTTCAGACATGTTGTGTTAGATGAATATGAAAATTTGAATTCATGAAGTGGCTATTTGTTTGCTTAACCGTTCTAAATGAATACCCTCGGCTGGTAGTATTATAGTTGGTTGTAAGACCCCTCGGACATGGTAGCATGTTCTTTTTGTGACGTCGAGAATGACAGTTTTCACTGCGCGACCCACGAGCGAGGCGCGTTTTGATTGGCTTGTTGCGTTTCGGTAGTGCGGTGCTGTCTAGCTCTACCTGTTTGAGTATTCTTAATTGACTATCTCGCGTACGGCTTTTCGTATAGTGTGCCGACTTTGTGTTTCTCTTGTTACTGATCACTGCACCGATTTTGTCAGCGGTATACTAACACTGCCAGATAAGACTACTCATTTAATTATTTCACTTTCTCATTTTGACTTGATATTTTTTTGAGACTTTTATCGACGGAATTTTTTTCGAGAGAAACGATTACAGTTCTTTTCGCACAGACTTCGGATTTAACTGCCGCACAAACTTAGGATTAATTTGCTTCAACGTTGTAGTATATTTGGATTTAAGAAGCAGCAAATTAGTAAGAGATATTGTTAATTCGGATTGGATAACAAGATTTACAAGTAAGTTTTAATTAATTAGATTTTTTTATTTTGTTTCTCTTTCAATCACTATCACCACATGTCAACATGTAGCATGCGCGCGTCTCTTCATATTTATCAGTTATTTTAAATTTTCATTAATGCTGGGCCTCGCGTTGCCTTCTCAATGTCCTCAATTTTCAAAATGTACCTTAAATGTATTCTGCATAACACCCCTGTATTGTCACTGATAAACTAAAAAGTAGCACATTTTTATTTGTATTGGTCTATGTATATGAGAGAATATGCGATTATGCCCCCTTTCCTTCTCTATTTCGTTTCGTTTCCGACTTAAGAGTTCAGGATACAGGTCGGAGTATCATGACATATTTTGTATAATCCTACCAAGTCGAGTACGTGTGAAGGGGTTTTGTCACGTACGGATGTATAGTTTACCTTTGAGAATATTTGGCTAATTTCGGTCAGTAATTTTCGGTCAGTCATTAATTTGAGTCCCGAATGCATCATGCTTGATTCGCGCTATCATACGACCCTGTCGCTAGAAAGGGTTTTGTAGACCTAGCCACAGTGAATCTCCATATATATATACGTGTGTATACATTTTATAATGCATGATTCCTATGCGTTATCCGCTCGGATCAATGAGATAAGTTCTATTCTATTTCCTTCATATCGAATTACATGTTCACTTTCTGTTTTACCCCCTCCCCTTCTCTCTCTCTCTCTCCCCCTCTCTCTCTCTCTCACACACACTCTCTCTCTCTCTCCAATATATATATATATATATATATATATATATATATATATATATATAGTTACTTTAGGATCTTCTTGTGATTAATGAGGGATACATATGTATCTCAGCGGAATATATACCAACTCATTACTATTTCACTCAAATTGTACGCTATGGCTACATATCGACGGCTATATATAATGTGTGGTTGTGTCTTATCATTTCGGACCACGACTTTCACGAAATAGAATTTGTATGCCAGAAAGCACAATATAGTCAACCTGCAGCATGATTTGAAATTGCCCAACACGATATAACAGTTTAGACTGACAAGCTCCCTCCCCAAGTTGACTATCGTTCACCACCATATGCGTGTATGCAGGATGTGTCGTGGTAACAGAAAAGCTGAGTCCTATCTTATTTATTTGGTCATTTTGAGTTGACCCTTCCCAGGAAAAATATATATAGTAAAATAAACTTATATATATATATATCCGACACAACACAACCCGACTAAGGGCACCTTGCCCAGTGGACAGCCATCGATCCGCGACTTATACTTAAGCCCTAGGGATACAATATGACCACCTCGAAATTTGTCACCTCATTTGGCAATTAACAGTCCGCTTCGATAAGATGATAGAGCGGTCAACAGGCTCATCAAATATGCACGGATTGCTTCGAGGACATTTTAATTACCTCGTCTATGGTTTAAATCTATTGATGACCGCTCAACAATTTGGCAACAAATACGATTAAAGCTTGTGTGGGAGTCCGGTGTAATTTGAATTTGTGGACATTATGTACTGCGGTTTTTGTTTCGCGTTCTGACTATTTGCGCGTGTTCATTAGAAGACCTCGACTGGGCGCGTCCCCGGTGGTTCAGGTTGTATGGCGCATGACACATTAGGCTAACATACTCTGCCCAGAGTTTGTGAAGTTGTTCTAATCCCTTTGTGGTCCACGCTTGGCAACAAGTACGAGGAAAGCTTGTGTGGGAGTCCCGATGTAATTAGAATTTGCAGATATTATGTAACATATGTTAAGAACTCAACTGGGAGCGTCCCGGGTGGTTAAGACTGTATGGCGCATGACACATTAGGCTAACATAAACCGCCTAGCTATGGTGTAGCTGGTTCTGATCCAAATAAGTTGCTTTCTACGTGCAGTTCCTCTGCGCGGTCTTTCCTCCGTCCGTATAACTGACAACATCGTGACATGGCCTAGCGGCTGGAACGACAATAAACTAAATTAAACTATATCATTGGTTGCTATTTGTTAAACTCCAACTGCATGGTGGCAACCGATTCCGAGCGTCGTAGCAACTTGCGTGTAGGTATGTCATTCTGGCTATATATAATGTTTCCGTTCGGGTGGTATGTACCATAGAAGTTCAACTAGAACATATTCGCCATTCAATTTCAGTGAAATTTCCAGGTGTATTATATATAGGATGTCTTGTTGTTGGGAAATATCAATCTTAGATAAATTAATGTAAAGTCCATTTGGTAAAACATTCAACTGGTTCTTGGTCTAAAACTCACATATATATACGTTACACTAAATATTGACTGAAAAATTAAATATCAGAACAATGGCGACTTATTTTCCAGTCTGAAATATACATGTCAGTCTTCCGTCATGGATCCAATTATTCAAGATATACTTCATGATCGAGTGATGAGACACTCATTACCCGAAACAACCCTCAATCTTTTTCAAGAATTTTGTTGGCGGAACGAAGAGGGGAAACGTTGTTTATCGATAGTTCATAGCCAGACGGTTGGACATTTCATGCCTGAAATATTAGTTGGAAAAGTCACACCAGAAATTTTTCTCATATTTTGATTTTCCAACAGGTAATTAATGGGAAAATTGTTGTTTTTAGACAGTCACATTTTTTTATTTTTTTTTGGGTCTAAATTGTGAACTGAAATGACCATTAGTTGGACATTTTCAAACCTTAGGGGGCGTTGGGTTTGAAATTTCAAACAATTGAAAAGCTTGAGGTACCAGTTGGAAAGAAAAAAAACAACCCAAAGGGGTGCAAATGCATGCAGTTACGCGAACTTCGGAGTTAGGTCTGGTTTAAGTTCAGGGGATGGTGGAATTTAATATATGAAGGTGGACACTCCTCCAACCGAGACACTCTATAACGTCGTTCTTGAGAGGGTTGTAGACGAACCTCTTCTTGGTATACTATATATTATGATCAACAATGTGGTTAGAGGGCCTTCGATGGGGGTGTCCACCTTGAATATATCCACATGCACTCCCATTGAACCAGACCTACATCACATGTTCGCGAAATAACATTTGCACCCTCCAGGTATACCTCAATCTGTCCAACTTTTGGAAAATTCCAACCCGAACCCACATAAGGTTGGAAATTTCCAACTGATGGCCATTTCAGACCAAACTTTTGACAAAAGTAGAAAAATATGCTGTTGTTGGTCCAACAAACGTATGCCACACTAATTACTGGTTGGAAAATAAAACAATGAGAATAATTTCAACCTATGTGGTGTAAAATTTCCAACTAAATGTTTTGTCTGGCATTAAATTTACAACTTTTCAAATTTTTTTAGCATAGTTGGGATGATACACCACAACCCCACCCACCCGTCGCCATGTCCCTGATTATGACTAAGTGTGGTGTGGAAACCCTCGATATACTGAAAAAGATCCATGAAATTATGAGTTTGCGAAATAGCTATTGGGAGTTATTAAAATGAGTACGCATGTTTATTAGACAGGCAAACCAAAGCAAAAGCATGCACCGGCGATATGCTTTATATATGTTTGGTTAATCGGCCCAAAAGCCATTGGAATTCCCATAGGACGTCGGAATAAAAGTATCCACAATGACATTACCACGCTAGTGTGGTGGTATACTTTGTAATACGTATACTGCTTCTCACAAACATTATAGTATAGTTAATGGCCAGTTGTTTCTGTGAATCATATTTTGTAATAGAATTAAGTGCGTGTACTTGTATCGGTACTTGTAACCAATTTTTATCGATTTCTCCGTTGGATCTGTTCGTTGATTCTGCACACAGCAAGATCACGTTTGATACGTTTATCGCAGCATGTTTTACATGAATGCATAAGTTTTCATTGCTTTGCAATTGAACCAAATGGCAACTGCGGTTATTTCCCCTGGGAAAACTAAAACTTCCCTCCTTTTTTAGCATAATTTTGAAATGTTCTACATGACAAACAGGCGTGTGTCAGCTGCAAGACAAAAATATACTGCTTTAGAGAATTCACAAGCTCTCCACTTCAAAATATGTGGCAACTGCGATATCATAGCGACACCAACAGCCACAAATGGCCATGCGTAGCCATACTTGTATGCTACATCTCACTTGAAACCATCTCTTATGTGGACCATGCTGAAGATATACCCGTCAGGAGATACATCACTTATCCTCAACGGAGTTCTCAGTTGCATTCCAGTCGGATATTACATATTACATATTGTTTTACACATAAATTCACAAAGTCTCCATACATGTATAGTTCAAGAGAAACAAATATATCTATATATCTGCAATTGGCAAAGCAATACGAGTCATTCCATGACCACCCGTCTCTGCGGTAGCCTAAGCGAGTTGAATATGCTTAAGATATTACCCGTTGAGAGATATATCAATTTATCCTCAATAGAGATCTCAGTTGCATTCCAGTCGGATATTACATATTACATATGGTTTTACACATTCAATTCACATATTCTCCATACATGTATAGTTCAAGAGAAACAAATATATCTATAGATCTGCAATTGGCAAAGCAATACGAGTCATTCCATGACCACCCGTCTCTGCGGTAGCCTGAGAGAGTTGAATATGGTTAAGATATTACCCGTTGGGAGACATATTAATTATCCTCAATGGAGTTCTCAGTTGCATTCCAGTCGTATATTACATATTACATATTGTTCTACACATTCAATTCACATATTCTCCATACGTGTATAGTTCAAGAGAAGCAACTATATATATATGCGTAATTGGCAAAGCAAAACGAGTCATTCCATGACCACCCGTCTCTGTGGTATAGCTGAAGCGAGTGGAGTATGCTTAAGATATTACCCGTTAAGAGATATATCAATTTATCCTCAATGGAGATCTCAGTTGCATTCCAGCCGTATTTCATATTACATAATATCTGCGTTTGTCGTATGATTGAAACTAACTCCGCTCATTCACATAACACATGCTTCGTTCTCTCATGCGTTCGTTCGTGATAGGTTCATCGATGATTTAACCACAATTTCGCACCAGACTTTCGCATGGAATCGTGATTATTTCATGGGCGTAATCATCAGGCTCGTAAATTACTTGTTTTAACATCAATTAGCTGTGGTTTGATTGATTGTGCATCATGACACAACAGGAGGCATCGGTAAGGTTCACGAGCCGGGACCTCAACCGGTGTAGATTCTCAACCAACCCGGTCTCATTATAACCGACACGAAACTTGTCAACAGGAACCAAGATGGCCTTCGTCGATGAACCGCAATACCCGGAGAACGATAAGAATGTTGATTTGAGCTCCGGATTTGCACAACGATTCTTGTTTTTATTATTTGGGAGGAAATTGGGTAATGAAAAGATGCTGACTGCAGCAGTTTGTTGTTGCATGTCAGTTGAGCTCTTTTGCAATCGCCATGATCGAGCAATTGGGGTGATATAGACCAAATATTGGCACAAACTATTGTTATTACAAGTCTGCATGGCAAAGAATGCTGATAGTATATAGCATTGGCTGTGGCGTGTACCTAGCAAATGTGTGACGGTCATGACAACAGTGATATTTGAATGGATCAAATGTGTTCATCACGTAAGTACAGAAGAGCGAGAAAATTTGGTTACCCCGATGTCATTAGCCGATTATCCGCCATAAATCAGTTGAGAAGGATTCGAATGTTATGCACATCACTTTGTGTATTTATTTTTGTTGTTGTATTTTTCCCATTTCTTTTAAACTCTTACAGATGGTCTGAACGTGGATTCTATTTTATTATAGACACGGGTTAGGATGGACTAATATGGTCTTTGTCGCCATAATTAATAGCAACCACAAGCGCGCTCTTCGCGCGTTGGTGCTTATATCGAAGGCGCAGGCGAATGATGACGTAATATTATTCTTTCTATATTTTCTATTGCGATGAGCCAAATTCTGGTTCATTGCGGAATCGGCAGTGGACCAACGAGACGAAAATCAAATTGTCAACTTCAGAAGAATTCCCATGTGATTCAGGCATATTAGTACATTTAGACCAACAAGAGAAGACGTCATGGCACGGTTCATGACGTCATTTACGTCATGTTGGCTTTGCGGGCCAGAATCGAGACATGATTTCACAATCCATGACAATACTTGTCGTGTCGTCTCTACCGGGGCCAATGTTGCATGGTGTTACATATATTATTCTTTGGGTTAATTCGCCGATATAAAAAAAAGCACAAAGGAGGCACAGCGTGCATGTGTGGTTGCTCCACTACGTACCACGTACCACTGGTATTAGTTGCGATCATTTGGGCGGGTGGGGGTTAAGATGGGACGGTCTCCTCCCCCGACATCTATTGCAATCTGTGACACGATTTAAGATCACAGATGGTTGGACATAATGAGACCTCAGTAGTTGGTAGAGCTATTGTGTGAATTCTCCCCCATCGCTGTCACCAGTTCGTTTGTGTACACTCATTAGACCATACGTATCTCCAAACACAAAAGGTTTCCCCACCTACTAAGATGTTAAGACCTCATTCTCACAACCTTCCGCTCATTTTCTCAGTAACTTCTGATTAAGCCTGGTATTTATTCGTCTCCACAAATAGGATTCGAATGTTGCGTATACACACGAATGGTGTCAGCATCGAAGGAAACAGGATTTTCACGCTTCAAGCGAACCAAGATTAAAACAGATGCAACATTAGTTCATCCTTTCATGTCTGATATGTCAGCAGGGTGGCCAACCACGCCCATCGTACAAAGTGCATACTGTTCATCTGTTTCCTATAATTTGCCTATACATGTAAGCATGCAAATCGACAGGAAGATCCAACTTGGTTGGATCAATTAGCACCTGTCAGACACGCAAAAGTGTTCGACAATTGAGAAAAATAACGACACTCTCTCTCTTAACAGCATCACATTGCCCACCAACATCGCAACTAAGCATAAGCATCGACACGGTAACATTATATAACCCTTTTATGACGGGAGCTTCCTGAATTTTTGTGAAAACACTGTGTCAATGCATTCTCTTATATATGCATAGGTCGCCTCGTATATATAAGAGAATGAATTGGCTAACACAGCCATGCTATATTATTTTTTATAATTATTTTAAAATGTAAGAATTTTTGTTTTTTAAATGTTAAAATATTGTTAAAGAATTTAAACAATAATGATACAAAATGATAAAAAATATTAAAGAATGTAAGACAAAATTAAAAAAATTGATAAAGAATGTAAGAAACAATTATAAAAAATTTATAAAATTGTTAAAGAATGTAAGAAAATATGCTAACAAATTAAAAAATTGTTAAAGAATATAAAAAAAAATGATAACAATTGTTATAGAATGTAAAAAATGATAAAAATTGTTAAATAATGTAAGAAAAATGATAAAGATTGTTAAAGAATGTAAGAAAAAATAATAAAAAATTGTTAGGCCAATGCATTCTCTTATATATGCGATGCGACCTATGGTCGACTCGCATATATAAGATAATGCATTGGCACAGGGTCTGCATGCTTGTTAGTAAAGGGGTACTGCACACTAAATCCGGCCATTTATGGGACCATCTCCTATTATACTCAACAGAATATATGCAACAATTGAATAAGTTTGAGCCATGGATGAGTGTAAAATACACTCATTTACTTTATGAACGATGTAAAACAATATGGTAATTATACAACAATATGGTAATTATAAAACAATATGGTAATTATAATGGAAAGGAGTTTATGGCTCGAGTCATTAACTCATTTTCATTATAATTACCATGTTGTTTACGTCGTTCATAGAGCACATGCGTGTATTGTGCACTAATCCATGGCTCAAATTCATTCATTTGTTACATATACATGTATTATGTTGAGTATAATATGAGATGGTCCATAAATGGCCGGATTTTGTATACAGTAGCCCTTTAATATACCGTCAGGCTGCCGATGAATATAAACATATATTTCTAATATATATGCAATGCACCATTTGCATATATCAAACACTGGTCTATATATATAGATCTGTCAGTTTTCAACTTCATATGGAGCTGTATATCCTAGACCATTCAATGAGAAGACCACATACATTTTGTATATACCGGTACAATGTTCAAATTTGTTTTCTCTTTATGCGAAATATTTTGAGCATGGTAAAAGTCACAACGTATCCGTTTTTTTTCCCACGCGATGTGTGTGTTGTCGTGTTGAAAGGCATCTTGAATTATAATGCGCATTGTTTTATCCCTCCTTTCCACAAATCCCTCACCGGAAGCAAGCACCCCAAACCTAATGCCGACACGATCGAGCAAATAATTTAAAATTATTCCATGCACTCATTTTTCGTGTATTTCACATGTTTATACTATTTATATGCGGCAATTTTTTAACTTATCCTGAATTCTATGTCAAAGGGGCATTGCAATAACCGAAAATAGATTATGTGTACCACAGCTAGTCCACATGATATATGTATATAAGCCAGCGTTTTGTGGCCGGATATTTGGCCCACAGATCCCAACGTTATGATAGCCAACAGAACGACGCCATATGCATCGAGAGCATTCTTTTATCTGACAAGAACCTTTTATCAATAAGTGTTCAATGTCAGGATGCTATAATAGAAGCCGCTGTACCCCGGGTAGTCCACCATAGACACCATCATCGTGAGTACGTACTAGAAATTCTTCACACACAAAAAGCGTTCGGGATAATTTCCTTTCAACTCAGTGAAGGTATCGGGTGCATGACACGTCTCTGTAAAGCTTTGGCTGCGTTAGAAAGAATGTGTTTTTTTTTTCATTTCATATCATACTAAATAGTTCATACTTACGCGACTGGTGTTTTTTTTTCTTTTTTCGTTTCTGAATGGTCAACGCTTTGTTGTTGTGAACGACCTCCGGGTCATCATTGGTCTCAGTGTTTCGGTGGTTTGGCAGCTAGCATAAGATAAAACCCTAACCAAATACATGTTGTGATACATTGTGATACATTGTTGCAAGTGACATAGCCCCAAATGTTTCAGTCATATGTCGTAATAAATTAAGGTTTGACGTTAAATTTTATGTTTCGATCTTTGTTTTATGTCTTTACGTTAGTTTGTAGCTGGTTGGTGAGCCTGATATGCTCTCTTGTTTGTCACAACCATTTGAATAGCCTACCTTCACCAGTCGGCTCTAAATTCGAGGGTAAATGTATAGCTGTGTGCAGGCCATAGCATGTTACATTCAAGACATGATACCATGAATATTACATTAATTTCTTTTCCATAGTATAAATATTAAATTATCATCGAATTATGTGATTCAGTATTTGCGCAATGGTTTAATTTACAACGCACTGACTGTTTCACTATTGATGTACATTACTACAATCAGATGGAAGTTCAGTAATTGTTCAATAAAAGCATTCAAGTACTCGAATACCCAAGTACTCGATAGTGTTACCAGCACTATAGCCCATATGCAGTACAAACGATACACGCAGCAACCTGTAACTTGAAATACTTTTACTTTTGTACAAGGACATATAGAAACCGTGACACCGCGAGAAATTACACTTTAAGATATCCGAACGATAGTCTACATCTGTGTACCGACATACCTGGCTCCAATATGATTCGAAGATTGAATATTACTCGTCTGATGGATTAGCCGCCTTTACGGCACCGTCAACCAAGTTATCAACCATTCCATCAGTAGTGCGTCTTGTGCTTGGTCCTCCCCCGAGGGTCACTTTGTCTCCACTTATGTGGTTAAACACACACGATATATATATCAAAACAACCGAGGTAGACATTGTGATTGTGATCAGAAACATTTCGCACTGGTTTTGATTAATTACCGCAGTTGAAGACCCATATAATATCCGCAACTTTTAATTGATATTGATATGAATATACCATATATCAGCGGTGAAAGTCAGTTAGTAAACCCGATTCTTGTCTGGAGGAATTAAAAATTGAGATAGCGGGGAGGTTTAGATAAAACCTAACCCTTTCTATATATATACCAAATGGATTCTCCAAGTCAGTTAAAAAGTGTACACCGGAATGGTCTATTATTCATTTGCATTGATGTTAAGGTGATATAAGCAGACGACAGATAAATAAAAGTTCAGAAGGACCCCTATCTATATTGAGGGAAATGTTTAGATAACAAACGTATTATCTGCATGAGCTATGGGATAATCATCGGTGATACTTTAGTATAGAAAAGGTTAAAGTTCAGAAAGACCCTGTGCCAATGCATTCAACGGTCAATGTCGGAATTTTCATGTCGTGTACGCAGGGCTACAATTTCCTACAAATGGATCTTCCAAAACGTTGGAAATTGAGAGGTGACGCCTTCTCCGTTTGTGATTAGAGTGATGTGAAACACTCTGGTAGGGTGATCAAATATAAATGGAGAATACTCTTGTTCAAAGAAGTAATTTTTACAAATAGTATATCCAAATTGACAACACACACCATCATTATTATATATTAATTAAATGCAGTGACTCTCGATGGCGAAATCTTTTTCGTTAGTTTATCGTCGATAGATGGGTCCCGAATCGAGTAATAAATATTTACATTTGAGCGTAGTTCAGACGATGTTTTCTATGGAGTGGTGCGGTCGATTTGTTTCAGATTTTCGGCGATGTTAGTAGAATGGTATATTCCTCCAGTTGGCATAGCGCCTGTATACTATAACTGATCAGTTTCACGCACACGAACAAGTACATAATATGTCTTTAACGAGGTCCCCTTTTTGTCACTGTGTGACAGAATACACTAAGAATGCATAACCTTTTCAAGTTTTCTGGCTTCTGTTTCGTCCATCAAAGTTTACATCTTGGTGTTCTGGGTCACATAAAGCATGCTCTTCTTTGTTATACACTAAACTCAATGAGGAGATTGACACTGTATGCTAAGATTACCCCAGTAATCTGCTGACATTGCTTATCGGATGACGACCTGTAAGATTCTTTGATGCCTTTAATCCTCGAACTAGTCCCACCGGGCTCATCGCACAACTCATGTTGCTCCACCATTGTCAATACGCTGAAATGGTAATGGTAACCCGAGCTTACGTATAATCTCTAAATAAACTTAGTAAATTTTATCAACACTGAATGGGATAGGCGAGAGAAAGATAAATACTCCCAAACTTTCCCATAGCGGACACACAAAATGGCCCATATAAAACGCGCTGCCACAGATCGACTTACACCCGTCTGATAATTCGCGAGATAGTGGTTTGCGGACTGGTGATGGTAAATAATTATCGGATTGGTTTTCCAATGACCCTCTCTCGTTGTTGGGCGTTAAGTTCCCAAGATTCTCAAGTTGTGTGTGAAATTCTTCTCCTTGCAAATTTGGGGGTTGTGTTCCGTAACACCATTTGGGCATGACCGTATCTGCTGGTATAAACTTAATTTTTAATTGGACGACAGAGGATATCAACACAATTGGTTCTTATATATTTCTTTTAATCTTGTTGAATGTTATACATGTATGGGCAATACCCATGGCTCCAATGGAAGTCTTTGTCATAACGACCTATATGCGTGTGGTGGAAAGGGGGGGGTGTCGTTATGTCGAACAGTGGCTCTGCGTTATAATATAAACCAGGAACTTAATGGTTTATTTGTTCCATGGAGCCGCTCCATGTAACAAATAAGCCATTAAGTTCCCGATTTATGCTAAAACACAGAGCCACTGTTCGACATAACGACGACCCCCCCCCCCTTCTACCACACGCATATAGGCACGACTTGTCGTTATAATAATAATAATAATAATTGTTCTTGTATAGCGCCTATCCCCGTGATGATGGGCCCTAGGCGCTTCACATGATTTGTTTCAAATATATAGAGAGAAAAAGAGAAAATGCAGTGATATATACAGAATGTACAGAATGTCATCGTTGAAGGTTCAAAATGTCTCGATACCTCCGCTCGAACAAATATGTTTTCAGTGTTGATTTGAATTCTCCGAATGATGGCGATTCTCTGATGGGTTGTGGTAAGGAATTCCAGGTGAACGGACATGAAACACAAAATGCGCGATCTCCAACAGTTCTCAGGTTGGCGCCTTTTGGTGTTAGTTGGCCTGCATCCTTCGATCGAACATTTCTTGTTGGCACATAAGGAGAAATGAGCTCTTTCATGTAAGTAGGGGCGGTTTCTGAATTCTTTAAACGTTTATATCCGAATGTTGCAATTTTGAAAGAAATTCTATCCTGAATAGGCAGCCAATGTAGTTGTGATCTCATGGTGGTTGGACTATTGCCTTTCTTCAACCTACACACGATTCTTGCAGCACAGTCTTGCAGACGCTGTATTCGCCGAAGCTGGTAGTCTGGGGCTCGGAACAACAGTGCATTGCAATAGTCCATTCTTGTCAGAACAAAAGATACTGTCAGTCTTTTCGCTGCTTCAGTGGTGAGGTATTATGACAAAGACTTCCGTCCGATCGGCAGCTACATCTATAGCTAGGCGAGTAGCAGGTTGTGGGATAGGAGTACGCGTATCCGAATCAGGCCAGTCATAAGAATAAGGTACAGTAATGCCCTAAATAATCGACTCCTTAACCACAGCAAAATTATGGGTAACTTTTCAGGATTTAGTCGGAAATATGGCCTGTTGCCATTCATCGGAAAGCTCTCAATTTTGCTGTGGTTAAGGAGTTGATTATTTATGGCATTACTGTACTTCATCATAGTTTCATCTCATTAATGAAGACCATTGGTCTATCTGCCCCTTGTCATCGAGATTCAGTCGGCTCATGCTATAACGCACAATGCCATTATTAGTTATATCGTCCGCCGACGGCAAAGCTGGTTCGATTCCAAGTAATTGTTTAGCTCACGGGGATGGATACATGTACCTGATTCCCATAGAACACAAGCCACATTTGTCAACAGCTTATACCAGTTCAGTGATTTACCACTGAGTGACCTCTGTGGTCAATTCCGACCAACAATAAAACTGACGACATCGATGTGGTCTACCAGGACATGATGTACCTATATCTAATCTACAATATATAGACTCGCTGTAATCGTATTATCAAGAGACTAGGTGGTATTGCCTTCATATAGTGTACGTAAAAGCAGCTTGCATGAGCAGATGCATGCATTATAGCACACGGATTCGGGTACCTCACAAGTTAACAATACCTTAAGCTTCCCTTTAAGTCGTTTAATGAGAATAAATCGTAAGTCAAACACAGTCAGCTGTGTGGTCGCACGATAAGATTCGTGCACAAACAGATCCTAATGTTCAGCGCATTGTCGCAGTAATATACTGTCGTATCACACGCTTTACACGGGAATCAGGTTGTTTAGAAGATAAGGGATCTTGTACAGCTTAGTAGCATCAGCAAACATTGTGCTTTACACGACTTGCACACAACACACATAGGTATCTGCGACCACCATACAACAACGAACAAGGCAAAAAAGACGGAGATGACAAGCCGGTCACGTTGCCTTTATCCGGTAGCATACAGCGAGACGCCAATATTCTATAACCTATAGCAGCAGTCGTTTATAACAAGGAGTCGTGCTGTGACCAAACAACTACTTATATATCAAAAATGTTACCCACATATTTTATGAAGATATCGTTTCTATTTACCGATATATAGCAGTCGAACTACCCATGTACCGAGGGATACTGACTAATAACATTTGGTGGTAACTGTGGATAGGGTAATGTCCAAAGTAATTGACCACTTAACCACAGCAGAATTATGGGTAATTTTTCAGGATTTAGTCGGAAATATGGCTTGTTGCCATTCATCGGAAAGCTCGCAGGGAGAGCTTTCCGATGAATGGCAACAAGCCATATTTCCGACTAAATCCTAAAAAATTACCCATAATTCTGCTGTGGTTAAGTGGTCAATAACTTTGGGCATTACTGTAGGAGAGTTAGGCTTGGTTTAGTGTGGTTATCGTAGTTTTTATTGCTCTCTCATATCACGATGTTGCCACTTTTATTGGTGGTGAGAAGGCCGTCGAGATGGTTAATTTCGCTTCTAAATCAATCCATTGCACGTAGAACCCACGGACCCTGTTCCCTTTCAACTATAAGTCTTACATGTATTGTGAATAATTAAGAGATAAACGTACCCCGTTTCGTAGGATAGTCGGGGATTCGAACATGAAAACACTTTGTTTCACAAACTGTTTTCATGCTCGAATCCCCGAATATCCTACGAAACGGGGTACGTTTATCGCCATTGTAATTCAATCCATCAAGAAATTTAATAAAACTGCAGCAAAAGCACTTTTATTTTAGATATCATTTTTTGCGGCGATCAAATCTACGTTCCATGCATTTGGTTACTCGTAACCACACCAGAACTTCTTGTTATATGAAACAACTTTCCGGTTGACTCGATTACGCGAGATCTAGCAACGCGGTGATTTATTCTACGCGCGTTGTCAATGACACCGTGCGCCATTCACAATTTGCACGCTTCAGCGACCGATGATGGTGAATCGAACACTAAAGTTAGCAGCTCTCGGCCAATCAGAATGCCTGTCTCGGCGACAAGTATTCAACTTGAATTACAATATCATTTGGTCGGTGCATGTATGTATGGCAACTCTTTGGAACGGTGACAAATCTTCAAAACTAAATCGAAGTTAAACTACATGTCAGTTCTTTATGACCTTACTTAACAGGCTGAGTTGCAACAATGTTGGGATCAAACGACAATATGCATAAAATGAAGATTATATTTATGATGTTACACGAATACCATTGTTGAAGGATGTCGGTCAACTTTCCAGATGAACAATAAGGGTATGCAAGTTAAGAACATGCTCCGCATACTAAGTGGGGCATAATGCCATGTTTGTGACGAGTATTCACACGAGTGACTCCATGTCGATATACACTCGAGAGAACAACGGGTGTTTTAGCGTTTTCTGTGCTGCAGCCTCAGATTTTGGACGATAAACTGTTATTACCATAATTTAACATGTCAATATGTATGTTCATGTTAATGGCAATACAATTGGGGATAACCACGTAGTTAAACAAAGCAAGCAACTGATTTGTCGACATGATGCCCCAGGGCCTTGAGTTGAAAAAGTTCAGTGTCAAATTCAGATTACATACCATGCATGCTACCAAATAGCATTGCGGGTCTATACATGTAAAGTGCGGCTGATGAGGTCATTGTCACAAGACGTCCATCCCATTCGTACTCAGCTTTTCATTTTCATGTGGGTCCAATGAACGAGACTAACTGTTTGGCTAATCACGTGCCTGAGTAGGTTAATGAAAACAGCTTACATATATTAAATAAGGTAGAAATAAATTAAATTAAACATTTATATAACTTAGGTTTTCGACATATGTCTGTTATGTCATGAAATAGCTCGAGTTCTATTCCTATACATGAACTCTGTAACACCTTAAAGTGGCGTGAAACACTACATCGAGGTGTTCCGATCGGAATAACAAATAATCATACCAAGGTAAGTTATGTTCATAAACAATCTCCAAATAGTCCGAAAATAGGGTAATTGTTATGAACGAATTACATGCAGTTACTTTTATTGGCGTATACAGTAATGCTCTAAGTAATCGACTTCTTAACCACAGCAGAATTATGGGTAACTTTTCAGGATTTAGTCGGAAATATGGCTTGTTGCCGAGAGCTTTCCGATGAATGGCAACAAGCCATATTTCCGACTAAATCCTGAAAAATTACCCATAATTCTGCTGTGGTTAAGTGGTCAATTACTTTGGGAATTACTGTAGTCATTGATACCTTCTTCAAATGGGGATAGTGTTTGGAAATTAACTGAATGGCTCTTTATTCAATGAAATAATTCCACAATTTGTCTTTAAATGTTAATCTCCAGTTGACGATCATATTGCAAGTAACATACGACAAGTTCAATGTGCTTCAAGAAACCTCGAATTGTTTAACCACAAGATCAATGGTCTAATATCGTCGTGATGATAACGAAACCGCGAAGAGATTGAGAGCTTACTGCACAGCTATACATCAAAACAAATGGCTAGAAGAAAAAAGGTTCCAAAGAGAAAAAAGTAAACGAGATCAGTAAGCGATAGAACAAATAAACTGCGGTAAACTATCTGTATTCCCAATTCTCTCATATTTCAAACAAACACTCATTTACAACTGAGCCGCGCTAGCTGTGGTCACAGACGGCGTTTATTGCGTAACATGCTTTACAGGTTATATGTGGGCACATGCTATAATATTTTACATACACAATGTAAATACATCCTAGAAAGTCTGCACAGCCGGTCAGGAAAAACCATGCACCCCTTGTATATAGGGACTGGAAACCTGAAATCCGAAGCCCACTCGTATGTGCAGCTCGGGTGTTCGGACCGCACCCTTATTGAAATCTACTCATAATTATAGATGTATCAATATTCTGAACATTGTGAATAATTTGTCATCTTTCAGCTGAGTTATATTACAGAATGAAGAACGATATATAGCTGGACACAGCATTGATAATTTCTTTCATTTGATTGAAAAAATTTTATTAAAAAAATTTGAAAATTAATGTGACCCTCTTAGTGAAGTTACACGGCTAGACCGACGAATTCTCCGCTCTAGCGATCCGAACAATTACCACAAATCTCATTCTCATTGGCTACAATTCGAAATAGGCTCCGCCTATAATAAACAACTCTATATGCCCGAACTGTGAATACATAATTTTCCCGCTAACGCAAGGAAACGCGGGAAAATTTGAAAAATTGTTACTACTGATCTATTAGTTTACAAAACAATTTCCCGCTCTACTGAATGAAGCTAATTCGATCTATAAACAAAAACAACAAGGAGCTACAATACAAGTTTAATATTCTTTAAGAAAACGTTAGCGCTCGGTGTGATGATTTTTCCCACCCTCTCAGAAAAATATGTTTCCTCATTGATAGATATTTAAAATATTTATTGCGACATATTTTCATGAATATGAAAAGAACATGGTAATTATAATGAAAATGAGTTTATGACTCGGGTCATAAACTCATTTTCATTATGATTACTGGAGTGTATTTTGCACTAATCCATGGCTCAAATTAATCCATTTGTTGCATATATTCTGTTGAGTATAAAAAGGAGTTGGTCCCATAAATGGCCACATTTAGTGGACAGCATGCATTTAGCAAACTGTATCTTTCCGAGAAAATAATGAATCTACTAGTTTAAAGTTGTAGTTTGTTAAAAATGTATGGAAGACTTGGATATTGCCCCTGTCAATACTAAATACTCATTGACGAGTAGTTTCCTTATGACATTGTTCAGATAATAAGTTAAAAAAAACTATCATAGGTCGTTTGTTGAAATTATTATCTGAACATTTCCCAACCAATGAATAGAAATGCTTCAGCACTTGTATTATCATTTTGACTGTCTATCGTCTACTTATATATTCTGAACATCCCTACAAATGAATAGTAGACCATTCCAACGCATAGTACTTTTTATAACTAATGGGATAATCCATTCAGTTTAGAGTGGGTTAATTCTAGTTTTGCGCCATCTTAACCTGATTGATCAATGGTCTCATATCGTCGTCTTGCTTCTGGCACAATAAATAGTTCCAGATAGAAGATAACCAAACCGCGAAGAGATTGAGAGCTTACTGCACAGCTATACATCAAAACAAATGGCTAGAAGTAAAAAAGCTTCCAAAGAGAAAAAAGTAAACGAGATCAGTAAGCGATAGAACAAATAAACTGCGGTAAACTATCTAAATTGTTACTACTGATCTATTAGTTTACAATACAATTTCCCGCTCTACTGAATGAAGCTAATTCGATCTATAAACAAAAACAACGACCATGCCGCGCGATTCGGTGTGAGATAGCGCGCTGTATAAATCACTTCGATGTTTTCTGTTCCCCTGCTATGTTCCGAACATTAGTTATCGCCCTTAATAGATGTATATTTTACCCGCAATAGATGACTCAATCATTACGCTACAAATTTGAGATCTGGCACAGGTCCACTTGACAGAAGAATGGCAATAAATAAAGTTCTTGTTTTTAAATTGTTGGAATATTATAGCGCAACTGTCTACGTCTATATGAGGCCCCACCCCCTTTCGTGCGCCGTATTCTATGCCCTATTATGAGGTATGTCGTATTCCGGCCCCTCTCTTATGAGGTATTCGGTGTTCCAAAAATACCGGTATTCGTACGCCGACCTTCCAAAAATGATCATAATAATAATATAAATGCGATTTTTGTCACAATAATTCACGGTTTGACATGCAGATCGTCGATCATCGTCATTTTAGATCATTTTAGACGTGGACAATGCGGGATGACCGGCGTTTTACTATCATGTTGCCTTTTAGATCCTTTTATCATCAATAAATGATCTTTTCTGATCTTAACTGGTACTCCGTATTCCATGGCTGTTAACTGGTATTCCGTATTCCACCCTCTGTGTTAAGTGGTATTCCGTATTCCAGGGGGTGGGATGGGGGCCTCCTATATACCTGTTTAGGTCATAACTTCATATACGTTTTCTGGGTGGAAGATTGTATTATATATATATAGGATTCCAAACAAAAAGTTAACAACGTTGCTTCCATGCATATATAACTCAGATTTTAACCGAAGTATACGGCGTGCTTATCGAATTGCATCTGACGACTATACTCTAGTAAAACACATGTTATGTATACATGTACTATATGCAGTGTATGACCACAGACAATCGCATGTATCATCCGCCTAAAATTACAGATATTGATATTCCCTTTCATGTATATAGAGCCCAACGGCGTTCATATCGATTTGTATCTGACGACAATACTCTAGAAAAACTCAAGTTACGTCTATACATGCACTAGCGCACGTGAGATAATATATTGGCACTTCTCAATCATACCAAACATTCATAATGTATAGTGACATTTTTTAAATACAAAGTTTCTCTCAGCCAAGAAACAACCTCAAATTTGATAATTTCTGGAAGGCACCACACATTATATCTCACATAACTTATCACCATGTATATACATACGTTTGTACCGTCATCTTGATCACATGTGTGTTATTATATTGTGTTAGGAGATGGGCCAAAAGTTGCAAAAACTTGTGCCCCAATCCCATTTTGTATATTTGTTATGCAAATAAAATATGTTTCAAGTCACTAGCGCACGTATCATCCACCTAAAATGGCATAAATTGATCTTTCCTCCCATGTACAGAACTCAACGTGAATACATTGTGCATGCATGGTATCGTGCATGCATGGGAACCTATATAGTATAGAAAGATTAAGTGCAAAGAAAGACAATACGCCATGTCACTAACCCGCGGCAATATTGGACCCACCATGCAGGCCCGGTTAAAATCCGTGACTTTAGTGCTACAAGTCAAAGTTCTGGAGTAGCATTTCCATATATGGAAGTAATGAATATTCAAAAGCTCCATATATGTAAATGCTACTCCAGAACTTTGACATGTAGCACAAAAACCACGGAACCGGAGCTGAATGAAACTCTGAAACCACGAACGGAGCTGGATGAATCCAATACTGGCCGCGACTCAGTGATCTCGCTTATCGGTTCGCGGTGATATTATGTGTCGTGATTTATCGGGACAAATCTCGTTACTAAGTAATCCCTTTACTGTTTGTCAATTATTGTTTGGTGTTATCTCATGATTTAACATTGTCTGGCCAGCCAGACATCCATTATGATATGAGTTTCGATAAAGGTGTTCGAATTATTGGAAACGAATTGAATTGCAATATATATATTGCCACTGACCTTCGTCAACGTAATAGCAGACCAGCAAAGGTGGACAATTCAGACATACTATCGATTTGGTCGTCAGTTAACTAACCATGATACATGTACATCAACTACGTTAGTCAGCAAATGTGTGGCCACGTCAAGACACGTTCAGCTTCATTTATAAAGGAAAGTCCTTGCTGCAATTGGAATTGGAGATCACTCCACATCACAAAAGTACCACCGATACGCGGAACGCAACTGACATTCTTGTCTAGATACATGGATTTACATGCACCCCTTTGTCTGAAACACAACCCAAACTCACGAGGATTAGAATCGGCTTGTTCAATGCTGGTCGACATATCTCGATTAATGAACAATTCATCTTACAGACTGAGACAAAACAATCCCCCCCCCCCCCCATATCGAGGATATAACACACAAGTTGATTAGACGTCTATAATTTTCATGTTGTGCTTTTTTCAATTTGTAACCAAGACATCATTACTGGCATCTACCCATTTCCCTGAAAGAATGTAAATTATGTAATAACTAGCCACCTTAACGCTTCATGGATATAACATTGTCATCGCACAAACGTATTGTGTATAGAAGATCATAGCTTCTGGCAAACACCAAACTTCGGAGTTCAGAGTAACGAAATTACTCATAAATATCACAAACGAAGCAGGATTTTAGCCTTCGCAGATCATCAAACCTTCTGTTGGTTCTTGAAGCAAGCAGACAGAAACTGTCATATGTACGGGTAATTATAACGCGGTAATAGCGCGCGAAGACGCCGACCGAACTCCGCCAGTCAATTGGGGTTCCTCTATTAAACGGCACCTCTCATTATAGCGTCCATAGAGGCGTTCAAGAAGATTTGCAATCACTTGAGCCTGCTTGCCAAAGCTATCAGGCTCACTTCCTGATTATTATACCGGATGCAAGAAAAACACAAGATTTGTTTAACAATACATTCTTTTCCGCTTATGAGCATTCCTCGGGGAAACAAAAAACTACAATTGAAGGAAAAATGCAACAAAAACAGGAATTTCTCGCAGAAAAATCGCGATTTCTCTGGAAAATGCAACGAAAAGGCTTGTGTTTTATTGGTATGTGAAATATGAACACTTGTGGTAATTTGTGTTGACAGAATTCGATGATATTTGCTTCGTAAATAACAGTAAAATACAAGGTTAGATTGGGTCGGTAATAAATCGTGCCAGTAATTGATTTCCATGAGGGCCCAGACCAATTTATCTATAACGACGCTCTTAAAAGGGATGTGTCCGCTAATTTCACAGACACCTCTCTTTGTGCTCTTTCTGACAATACATGTATATAATTGCATGACTTATTTACTATGCCCTTCCATGTAAATTCCTTTTCTGTTTATTGAGCCGCTACAGAATAAACCAAATTGTTTATAAAACAGTTTACCCAGTGAATATGACTGCAGCTGAGATGGTTGGTTCATGTATAAGTTCATATATTATGCACACAGTGAAAGCCACGATAGCAAAAAAGTACAGGGAAAACTGCGATATAGTTATACCCAGCATACATACACTATGTCACTCCCCACGCTTCCACAAACCGGTGTCAGGTAGTTAGACGGGCATTATATGTATCGTTGATTGAACATATAAAAAACAATGAAAAGAAGACAAAATGTAGACAAAAAGTATTCAAAGCTGTGCCAAATATCGGACGGGTCGATGACTTTGGCAAAGAAACAGCTCAATCAAATATAACCGTTTTTCATTGTGAGGGATTGTTTAGGGTGGACGTGATATCTCTGATGATAAAACCCACAGAAAGAAACCCAAAAAAATCGCCAACACACAAATTGTTATCAATCAGGTAGTGCACGATTTCTGGTGTGTGATGACAGAACTCTGAATTCGGATGTACAACAGTTCTTTACTTAAATAACACACGCGAAAAAAACCAGACAGGAAGCAAAAAACAACAACTTCTGCAAGACATTTCTTCATTCAGAATGCTGTGCCAAATGGTGCATCATTCTCACAACGCGTTTCCAAGAGTTTCCCAAACATAAGTCATGAATGTGTTTACAACCTCAACATTGGCGGCGGAATACTTTGTTAAAACGGGCTTCTGGTATGCCAAAGATTCGGAAATGACCATTTGTGACAAGGTTTCTTCCTGTCACATCATCACGTGTTCTAACACCAATTATTGCCGCCAAACATGAAAGCTACACAATATATGTATTTTTCAATATTTCATAACATCCATGAAATGAGGAGTTGAAAATATTCAAAAAAATATTATTTTCAATTTGACCCAGATGTTATTACAGATGTCCTTTCCGAGTATGTGACCTTACATTAGTGAACATCTACGTTAATCTTCAACTTACGTGGCAAAATAACAACGAAAAATGTTCGCAATCACCATGCTACATGTCTATATTGTCTATATTGTATAAACAATATAGAAGAAGGAATAATTTGCGCTAATGGTCCTAATTTTGAGCGCAATATTAAGTGCCAAATATTGCGATATAAGCGCGAAATATTGCGATATTAAGCGCGAAATACTGTAATAATATCGCATGCGGCGCGGTTATAAGCGTTTCCACTTGCAATATTATTGGGCGCGAAAATAGCGCTCTTAATATACCACTTCTTGTGGCTGATATTGCAAATCAACAAGATCAAAAAGAACCATACCGTCACAGAAGAATCAATTAAACGGCATTGATTTCATTATTGCTTATAACTTCTATATGGCATGCAATACGACCCCTTTATACGTGAATGCGGATTTTAGTTGAACATTGTATCCTCTGAGTCCGCTCATAACAATATCTAGCAGGAATTGGCACTATAGTAATTGTACTATGTAAATACACTAGCAACAAAACACTGACCTTCGAAAAAAAATTAATCAGTGTCAAGTCAATCAAGACGCAGATGTGTCAGTCATAAAGTCATCTTCTAGTTCATGGCGCCCTCAAGCGCTGGCGAGGGTTCAAATCCACATGTTTCCATCGTGGACTTTGTAACTCAAAATCGTTATCTGGTGGAGTTGCCAGTTACTTGCCGATGGCCGGTGGTTTGCCGCACATGGTCGACAAGTTTATCAGCCATTGAAATCACTGTTAGATTAGCCGTAAGTGTGCGGATTTCCTCCACCACTAAAACTGGCAATGTCGCGATATGACCTTAGTTGCTGAAACCCAATCAATCTAGTTCATGGTGTTTGTATGATCCTTTCGACAGTCGACACTCACTGTCAATGAGATCGACGCTTATTTCGTTGGTTGTGGTTTACGTAACTTACACTATACATATATCACGACGCTTTAAGTTTTAGAGGAAACTTCAAACAGTTGGGCTAATTCCACTCGGAAATCATACTTTTGCTCTTAGAAACCACCTACCATAAGAGTTGCCGTAGACACCCACATATATATAGGAAACCGTTTCAGATCTACTGTATACTCTTTAAGTTTACAGCTAATGGATGAATGTTTACCCCGTCTTTTCAAATTTTAAAGTGATATGAAACACTCGGCTGCGGTGTTCAGAAAGGAATAATAAATAATCATTCCGCTATAAGTTATTTCATAAATTTTATATCAAATTGTCCAAAAACAACGCCATCAGAGACCTTTCGCAAACCACGAATACGATTACGGATATGGAAATATCATGCCAGTATACAGCCAAAATTCGATCTTTACTCACGGGAGTTCTTATGTGAGACGAAATATACCCATGCAACGCAGTTTAATTATCTGCAGATGTGTCAAGAATGTGCCACCGGTCCTGCTTGGGGGACGCTTTGACATTATCCGTGTAGTGTGTTATACACGGATAAGAACATGGGATCTGAACATTACTTTTTCCATCAAATATATGTGTAACTGAATATAGTGGGGGTATTTGCCGTCTCACCAATTAGTCATCGTAGGTAAATTGTGATGGTGTCGAGTTGTCAACCTTACTAGGACAATATATCCTATCCGTAATCGTAACAGTGGTTTTTGCGAAAGTGCTCTATTGCTATAAACGCAGTGACTGTTTTTGGCGGAATCACTGCCGTAATGGATATGCCCAATAACGCGTTCCAAATAAAGTAGTAAATATTTTCATTCGTGCGTTCAACCGTTGTGTTCTCTGAAATGACAAAGTCGTGTGGTTGGAGTTATCGACAATCTCAGTTCATTGCTATACACATTATTTCAAAGGGGATAGTGTTTGGATACTAACTTATCGGTTTTATTCACTGAAAAATGTGTACTTAATATGTACTTAATATGTACTTAAGTGTTACCGGTATCTTTGTCTCAGGGTAAGGAAGCCTCAGATTTCTTTTTCTGATGCTGATTTTTTATATTTATTCTCCGTCCGTTCGTTGGGGCAACATCGGTCTTCATTCCTCTTGTTATTTCTTGTTTGCCGGCGGCTTTCGAATTTCGCCACGCAACACTGCCATCGACGGGTATATTATAATTACATCAGTATGGATAACGGACGTATCATACCTGTTCGCACGGATCCTTGTGCCGATGATTGACGGATTGGTCAGTTAGTTAATTGGACTTGTCAGTTTGCTGAGAGATCGCACATTTTGCAGTAAATATCACGAGAACAACTCCCTGTCAATGCTATCGAATTAATGTTCCACAACTGATATAGCTAGTATATGCTTTCATCGCACGAACGCTAAAACAACCAAAACTATTTTTCTTTCTATTGAAACCACATCAGAGAACAAATTGCAATTCAGCCAAAATATTGTTATTTCAACCACTCGAAGTTATTTTAATGAAATCTATTGGGAGCATGTTATTTTGATGTTCTTTGAAAGCATTATCGCGCATGATCTGCACACATCGTTACGACCATTCAAATTCAATTCAAATGGGATTGTTTTCTCCACAAATATATATTACAATACACGCCATACGATAAACTCCAAGAATCTTGATTCCGCAATCATAAGTATTTAACCTGCTTATTATTTCTTGCAAAGGATCAATGGTTACGATATAAATAGAGCTTGATCATGTGGACCTCTGGGTGAGTTTACGTGAATGGTGGTTCATTAGACGATCGACGTATGGACGAGTTTATAGGAATGACGGATGGTTCAGCAAGCAGCATCCTTTTTGGCGTATATTGTAAAATTTGAAAATCGGCTCATTTCTGTTTGGTTAGGGTTGGGTTTATATACATACATGTCGCTCTAAAGCATGTTATTATACAAAAGAGTACAATACCGGCTTATTTTGAATGTCGCATTTTAGGCCCATATAGAGCGTACTTGAGGAAACAAAATACGCTGTATATGGTGCAAAAGAATAAGTCCGTATAGTGCTTATTTCAATACAAAATAAGCCCGAATTGGCATTATTTAATCTACTTTTTTTTTCATCGGACGACTTACCATTTTCGCGCGATCAGTTCGTTGCAAACCGAAACAACCGCTGACGCTGCGGAATTGTTTCAGAGGTTTAGATTGAAAACGTCTACCTTCGCCCGTCAAGAAATGTGAGACTATACTATTTATCACGGTGTCGCCGGAGATTGTGACCAATCGTAGAATAAACATAGCATGTTGATAAACTCTGCACAACAACCGAGTATATGAATTTTACATGTAACTCACAAATAGCGGCATTATTTAATGCTGGCGATAGTTATGGCACGCTTTGTGTCTCAATGACAATTAAATAAATCGATGTGTTATGCTGCACGTATATCGTTTGGAACTAGAACATAGCTCGCTAACTATAATACATTCCCGCCTCTGGAAATATAGTCTGACTTCCATTTACACGGGCGAATCTATAAGTTTTATGTATCTAAACCTCTCTATTATACGCCTAATTTAACTGATTCCCAAATCAGACTTCAGTTTTATCAGGAGATCTAACCATGTGCAACGTCTTCAACTTGCGCTCAAACGGTATTATACCTTCTTCAACGACATTTTACATTTTCCACAGTTTCTGTTAAAATGATCCCACCAAGAGAGATCCAACCACGTGCAACGTGTTCAACCTGCGCTCAGACTGTATATCTTGAACCACATTTTACAAACATTATGAGCGATTTTCCACCTTTTCTGGTAAAAATTATCCCACCAAGATGATGCATGCTGAAGAGCTGATCCGTATAATGGTATAAGTCCATTAATTTTTCGATGGCGGCAGTGATAGACGCATTACCCAAAAGTGAATCAAAAGTTCGCTCTCCAAATTTATCAGCTCGTGTAACCACATTGCCTTTGATTTGATGATACTTCCAGTTACACAGTTCATTACTCAGATGATACCAGTTCAACTAAGCTTTGTCTGTTGCGAATCAACTACCTGCTATATAGGCTGCTAAGTGTATTTCGCAAACAAAATATACCATGATTCCTACAACAGTTTTAAACGTTAGCATACAGCACTTTTAGCTCAAGTGCTTTAAAACGTTAGCATCAAAGACCTCAGTTGGTCCAATTAATAGCATATCGCTATTAAACACAACTATCCGGTTTGTTCCGGGACTTAATCGAGTACACCTGCTAACATTTACATAGACATTCCGAGTATCTACGATTAATTGCCATTGGCGGAGATGGTTTAAGATGTTAACAGACGAAAGCATGTAAAGTCGTGCCACGAGCCTAAGTGTGTATTTATCAAACTTAATCGGATTAACCAACCACTGGCCACAACAGCGAAATAGAGGCCACGAATTTGAATCGCAAACATGTGACCTCTCGATCGGAATCCGTCCTCATTTTGTACTCTTCCGCCGAATCTTTCGTTTGCTTATCCCGTGGTTAATTAGTTATTGAGAACAACATGGTAATTATAATGAAAATGAGTTTATGGCAAAAATTTATAATTCAAGTAATATTACCGAAAATTCCAGCCACGCCGATCAATCATTTCAGACATGAACTCGGCATATGTCATTTTAAACTGCGACTTTTGACGAGTGGACGTACAACGATTCTGTCGTCCTCTGAAAAGGTGTTGCTTGCATGTCGGAGCTCATACAAAAAAACAAACGTCGCTGTGAACCGATTCCCACGTACATATATATTAACTGCGGGACTTCAATTTTAGCCTCCATTATTGACAAAACGCCTAATATAGAAGGCATGATGTTTAGTGTTGGCTTTAAGTACTGCTGTTCAAGTCTTGAGAGAAAAGCTTTTAAACAGTTAATAATATCTGGTATAGATGGATTCTATACATTGTGGACTCGTGTGTAATTCGATCACATATCGGACAAAAACGCCATTGCTTTGAGGGTCGTTGTACAAACGACATCGACAGAATACCAATAGCGACCAGGCACCTGGAAATGCACTTGACGGTCTACTATCGCTGACAGTCAATAGAGTCGTCTATTATGGTCCCATTTGACAGCAATGGGGTTTATTGAAGTTACCCGGGGACTGATTGTAGAATTCTACCTATCTCGAGAATGGAGAAAAGCATGCCATTGAGATGAATTGAGCCCGCGGAAACGCCCCGTCGTGGTGAAATAGGTACGACGTCACAAATTTAAATGAGATATAAAGTATACAGCTCCGGTCACACGGCTGACATGTCGACAAAGTTTCTTTTTAAGCATGCGGACCTCATTAGCTACTATTCCTTCGAGGTTTGAATTCAGCTAACTTTGTGACTATATATAGAGGGTCTTCGTCGGGGGCTGTGGTGTCTATGGCCGTGCAATTGTACCGCCTTCTGTGAAAAGAATTTCTATTGGTACAGTAATGCTCTAAGTAATCGACTTCTTAACCACAGCAGAATTATGGGTAACTTTTCAGGTTTTTGTCGGAAATATGGCTTGTTGCCATTCATCAGAAAGCTCTCGGCAACAAGCCATATTTCCGACTAAATCCTGAAAAGTTACCCATAATTCTGCTGTGGTTAAGAAGTCGATTACTTTCAAATCAAGTTCAACCAAGATGGGGTCGAATATAAATAGTGTTTTTTTTAATAAAACAAAATATCGCAGTATTTTCAACTAAATTCTTAGTTTGAATGTTATAACTATTATTGTTTCAGGTATGGACTTTCCAACTGTTGAACATTTGTTTCGCGGTTATAGGAGCGAGACACTCATAAAATCTTTCTGTTCCAACTATATTGTATGTGAATGCTGTTATGGCCGAAGATATAACAGTTCCACGCGTATAACTACGAGTAGCATCCAAAACGGTTTCGTATAAAACATGGAGTATATACTCGAGATCATCTTTTAGATTTGGATCAAGACTTAAACTAAGTGTAGATACCTGTGGGACAACGTGGGTGTTAGATTTGGCCTAGGTGGATACTCAAGTACAAATGTATTTTCATGTACTAATATCTCTTAAGCATGGTGTACGAGTACCCAAACTCAAATGATAAATAATAATTCGGTATAAATAGATGTGTTCTAATGACTGAAGTCTAAACTTCGTTTGATAATATCAGTTAATATAAGTTTAGTTATATAGAACTAACGTGGATAAATGTTCATTTCAAATACATCGAAACTGTGTGGGCATTGTGGTTGGCGCCAACACCAAATCGAAAGATTATAGTAAATGAACAGTTTCTTTCAAGATATCTGTTTGTAGAAATCGGGATCAGGCCACGCCAGTTCGGAAACGCCATCGATAAGCCAACAACGCTAAGCATTAAATTAATTCGATTTATTTAATAAAAAATTGTTGAAAGTTCTTACGAGTGTCTGTTGAGGATTAACATCAAAAACAATTTATATTAAGACCACGTGCTAAACGAATTCAACAAATAACCGCTATTTAAACCGATTGACCGCATCCGGCGACTGTTTATAGAGAGAGTATAATTCTTATGATATTTACTGGGTACATGTATACGCATGGTGTTCTCACTATTAGGCCTCGTGCACACACTCGCACGTGTTCCTTTGCATGTTTAACCCTTTCTATACTAAATTATACCAAATGGATTCTCACATCAGTTATAAAAATAATTATACATAGGAATTGTCTATTATTCAAGTGGAGGGTGTTCAAGAATCACCAACAGACAACATTCAGAAAAACAAATAACACAAGAGCCGAGGGATTCGAATTCATTGGTGAGGAATGTCCAGATAATAAGTTAAAACTTATTATCTTATCATTTCATAAAGGAACTACTCATCAATGAGTGTTTAGTATAGCAGGGTTAAAGCTTCATAGACTATTCATGCCTAAGATTCTAAGATTATATAATTTGTAGCTTTTAGCTTCAGGATTTCCTTGCTAAACTGTGATAAAATAGATCTCAAATTTGACGCAATTCTATATGAAATTTATTAACCTCGTCCACTACATTCGATTCCAGCCTCGCTAAAGCTCTGCTCGAATCGATTTTAGTGCATTCAGTTAATAAATTTCGTATAGAATTGCGACTCTTTAGAGTTCTTCTATTCCGATGAATGGCAACAAGCCATATTTCCGACTAAATCCTGAAAAATTACCCATAATTCTGCTGTGCTTATGGAGTCGATTAATTAGGGCATTACTGTACATGTATCAAATATATATGAGAGCTTGCCCATTTCAGCGACATGTACTGGGTGGTTTCCCACAAACCCGCTAGATTTCCGTCACCAATGCATGACATTATGTTTTATCATGGGCGTTAGGGGCGATTTAATTCACTCATTTAAAAAACAAATGGGAAACAAGTTTGATTGGTTTTCGTAAGTCTCCGATAAGAATCGAAAATGTAAAGATAGTTTTGATCCCCAGTCTATTCTCCAGGATTGTGAATTTTATGGCTACATACAGCACACCATAAACACTGTTTATAGAATTTATTGTGGGCGTATACCATCATTACATATGTCATTCAATGCTTACAGAAGAGTTAATATTAAGTGTCCCATATGACTCTGATTAGTCATGTTATAGTCTACCTATTTGCCAATTGCTGTGACAGCAAATTCAAAAGGTCTGGAATTAAGATACTAACTCGCTTTGTCGGTCAACAATAAACCGCTTGAAGTGATCAATGTTTGGCGGAGATTAACGGGAACCGTTTAGTCGTTGCAAAAGTGTTCTTACAAATTGAGTGTAGAGGCATTTAGCTGTGAGTAACGATGGTCTCACGTTATTAAGGGTTCGTTAAATTACAATGGTATGGAACTCGTGGGAATGAGTGTACAATTCCCACTGGTGAATAGTATGCCCGGAATAGCAACATTGTTTGCGTATGATGTTTTATCGTACTATTCGATTCCTTTTCCTCAAATACATGCAGAAACGACAATAGGTGTGTCCTGGATGGTAATAAAAGGTATCCTGGATGGCAAAACAAGGTATCCTGCATGGGTGGCAACAAAGGGTATCTTGGGTGGTAACAAGCCATTACATGTATCCTGGATGGCAACAAGCCATTACATGTATCATGTATGGCAACAGTGAATGCACGTGAGTTGTGCAGAACCTCGCTTCGTTTCTAAAAAATAACATTGATGTACACGGACAATTGGCATAAATTATTGTTGTTCACTTTACAGCATCCGACATGTGCGTTTGTCATTTCATATCACCGGATACATTTCCGGTGGTAATGGAACTCTCACAAGAGAGATGGGTGCATTCATTATAAGTGAGACTTCCACAACTTTAGTCGACTGTATAAACTCACTTTCTTCATTACTTTATAAACGACTAAGAATTATTTTTCATAAAAATTTTCGTGGGGAAGAATTTTTTTTTACTATAACTATCATGATTCACCGTCGAGTTAGCCGATGTGGCGTTCAGGCTTTATTAATAGAGGAAATAGCACGCAGAGAGTTAATTTCATTTGGAAATCACTCTAACCCCAGTGTGCAGTGCATCTGCTCACATATAGGAATCAGGATACCACCCCTACCATGAATATACAGACAAGAGCATCGATAGGGTGTGGCAAAATAGCCATTTCGAAATGTACGACATTAAAATGTAATAACAATTTGAGCTTACAAAGAATATTTGATATACCCATAATTTCAATGCCAAAATGCGGTTAAATTCTAAGTCATGTAAAAAATAATTGAACAGAATCCATATTCGAACTTGGCCTGTGTTTTTTAGGTGGGAAATACACGTACCAACTTTTGTTCAGATCAATTAATCCAAATTGGAGTTATCGGTCGGAAACCGAAATGTTATGAAATCGGTCAAATTCTAAATCAAAAATGAGCCGTAACCCATGTAAAAATAATTTGACGGAACCGGGTCTGTGTCTTTAGCTGGGAAATACACATTCAAACTTTGATTCAGATCAAATAATTCAATTTATCGGTCGTAAACCAGAAACGGACGTCTCAACGAACGGAAAGACTGATTACATAATATTATCTTTTGTCAAAAGGGCGATAAAAATCAGCGCATATCGGAAATAAAATCAGCTTCGTCAAGCTGGATGGCTTATACATGACAACCTATAATTCTATATATGCCCCACCGATTGAGTTTCGTGTACGGTGGGCTTCAGGCACGTCAGGATATGTCTAATGATGGACATTAGGCAAGCTGGGTGGCTTATTAATGACAACTTAATGTGCTATGTGTCTTACCGACTGAGTTACCGGTGGGATCCAGGGCGTGTCTAATGATGAGCATTGGCCAATCTGGATGACTTATAAATGACAACTCAATGTGCTGAATCTATGTGTCTTGCCGTCTAAGTTACCGGTGGGCTCCATGATGTATCTAACGATGTGCATTGGCCATGCACGCTCTATGACTTCATAAATGACAACTTAATGTGCTGCATCTATGTGTCTTACCGACTGAGTTACTGGTGGGCTCCATGATTTATCTAACGATGCGCATTGGCCATGCACGCTCTGTGGCTTCATAAATGACAACTTAACGTGCTGCATCTATGTGTCTTACCGACTGAGTTACTGGTGGGCTCCAGGATTTATCTAACGATGCGCATTGGCCATGCACGCTCTGTGGCTTCATAAATGACAACTTAATGTGCTGCATCTATGTGTCTTACCGACTGAGTTACTGGTGGTCTCCAGGGTGCGTTTAACGATGCGCATTGGCCACGCTGGATGGCTTCATAAATGACAACTTAATGTGCTGCATGTATGTGCCTTACCGGTGGGCTCCATGATGTGTCTAACGGTGCAGTAATATATATAAACGCAGATATCTTGAAGTATGTACTTAATTATATGTCAATCAAGGAATGAATGCCTTTGTTTTCGTGAGGTGTTGCTGCGTTATGGTTACCTATATTTGTAGATGATATAGATAGAGCCGACTTGTTTCGTATGTCATTCAAATTTCAAAACAAGACTAACAATGACTTACGCAAGTATCTTATGTTGAACAAACCTCTTGATATGTCCCCCAGGGAAGAGTTTGTCAAGATCAAACGCTAATCGTACGAAGCGACTATGTTAGACATAAACAATCGCGTGTTTACCTTGTGATTGTATCAGAGTGTCTGTGCAAATGTTTAACCTATCGAAACTCGGCAAATAAAATTTATGCCATTCAATACTTAAATTATAGAATGCTATAAATTATATATTCGTTATATAAGATTTAGAACAAGTTTCTTAACGTCTTGCATATAGCCAGCCAATTACATCGATTGAAATAGTCACCAACTGTTTATCTTGACCAATTCCATTGGCCGAGGTCGAAGGAAACATTACGGGTGCCTGAAACTAATAAGTTAGTATTCAGGCACAATATATGCCAACTGGATGAATGTAGCATTCTCTGCTGACTTGGCCGAAAATCTCAAGCAAATCGTCCATACCACTCCATATATAGAAAACATCGTCTTAAATACGCTCAATTATAAATATTTACATCTCGATTCGGGACGCAACTATTGGCGATAAACTAACGAAAACGATTTCGCCATCGAGAGTCACTGCTTTTAATTAATATATAAGAATGACGGTGTGTGTTTTCAATTTAGAATTAATATTTTTTAAATAACTACATTAAGCAATATTATTCTCCATTTCTATATTTGATCACCCTAAGGGAGTGTTTCACATCACTTTAATATAAAATGTCAGACGTCGACCATCTGAGAGTAAGCTGAACTCGAATAATGTCGACTTTAAAACATTGCGCCCAACCTAATTATAGACGTTACGGTCTTCTAACACAGGAAATGGAATATAACTTTACGATAATAATTTTTCATAAGGTATATCAAGAACAAAGAAGACCTGTCGAGATTCTGAACAGACGGGATGGTTTGCCATAAAAATTCTTCCATTTTATGCGAGCGTGAGACAGATTAAGTGAAAATCCTTCTCTGATTTACGTGTACTGGTTGTATAAAAATACAATCTTTTCGAGAGTCAGCTCATCCCATGGTTCACATATGGACACCTTCACATTTTGTTGTGTCGTTTAGTTGCGATGTTGTCTTACTGTTTTCAAGCATGCAACCTAGCAAAAATTCCAAAAATTGATTATCCCAGTCAGTTAAAAAGAGTTCATCGGAATGGTTTATTATTCATTCGAAGGGATGTTATTATCTGAACATTGTATATGGCATAACTACTCATAAATTATGTTTTAGTATAGAAATGGTTAAACTTATTATCTGAACATTTCATATGGAATAACTACTCGTCAATGACTATTTACTATAGAAAGGGTTAAACTTATTATCTGAACATTGTATATGGCATAACTACTCATCAATTACGCTTTAGCATAGAACGGATTAAAAAGGAGGTGACGAATCGGGCTACTTGGTAAAGGGCGCCAACGCTTCCGTCGCCCAAAATGGCAGATAATAAAGAGCTTCTGTAATCGTTTTCGACGTATTACAATAATGTCCTAAATAATCGACCCCTTAACCACAGCAGAATTATGGGTATTTTTTCAGGATTTTGTCGGTAATATGGTTTGCTGCCATTCATCGGAAAGCTCTCGGTGAGAGCTTTCCGATGAATGGCAACAAGCCATATTTCCGACTAAATCCTGAAAAAATTTCCTATAATTCTGCTGTGGTTAAAGGTTCATATACTTCGGGCATTACTGTACTTACGGACGATTTTTGTGGATTTTGTTGTGTTTGGATATACTTTTCAATTTCGTTTGCCTGCATGGTGATCGGAAAAATTGCCTCTGGGAATACTGAATTATTTGTTGTCAAATCTTACCATTCACCTTTAAAGGATGACTGTATAATAAATCCAGCCATTTATGGGGGCCATCTCCTATAATACTAAACACGATATATGCAACAAATGAATGAATTTGAGCCAGCTCTATGAACGATGTAAACAACTTGATAATTTTAATGATAATGAGTTTATCGCTCGAGCCATAAACTCATTATCATCATAATTACCATGTTGTTTACATCGTTCCTAGGTCACATGAGTCTATTTTGCACTCATCCCTGGCTCAAATTCATTCATTTGTTGCATATATTATGTTCAGTATAATAGGAGATGGTCCCATAAATGACCGGATTTAGTGTACAGTCCCCCCCTTTAAAGATATCCCACCCGATGTGATACCATAAAACTACAACCCGTATATATATGTATACTCTGTCTGTACCTGAAAATAATGAGATCGTATCTTTGGGCACATCCATTATAGGTTTATTACAGACTTCCAGGAAAGACAATTTTATCACGTTTTGAAATATGTTGGTAAAGAAAGAAGTCACAAGATCGCCGCTGATAAAGAGCGTTTGTGTATTCCTTGTAAATTAAAGAGGAATATTAAGGAGCTGTCCTAAATATGCGGCTATGCCATTTATGAAAACTGCTATCGCATTATTATTGGATGGTGTTGATTGCCATTAATGTTCCATACGCCTATATAAGAGGTCACGTTTAGAGGAAATGTATTTATAAGTTTGGTGTCAAAACGGACAGGTCATATCTAAGGATCTTTAAAGTGATGTGAAACTCTCCAGTAGGGTGATGTTATTTTATCGCCGATAGTTGCGTCCCGAATCGAGATGTAAATATTTACAATTGAGCGTTGAAATTTTCGGCGATGTTAGTAGAATGCTACATTTCCCAGGTTGGCATATATATATAGCGACTGAGTATACTAACTTATTCATTTCACGCACCCGAACAAGTCCATAATATGTCTTTAAGGGACTCGTGTTCGTCGTTTGATGCCTCGTTATGGCGACACCGGTAATCCAAAAAATGCCTGTCGATACACATAAAAATCGGAACCATCGGTCCACCAAAGTGAGACCATGGTTACTTGATGGGAGTATAGTTGCCTTGGGCACTTGTTTCATTTTGTTTTGTTCGTTCCTTTCGATTTATAAGATCTGTCTGTTTTTTAAATGATACTTTACGCTCCAGTCGGTAACCCGTATTTGCGGACAGAACTATATTCAATATAATTAAATGATGTTATGTGATTATTATTGAATACCTTGGTTAATTTTCGCTACAAGGGGCCGCGCCAGCCTGATTAGTGGGGCAATATCCCGTAATCCGGCACGCCTCTTTCTTTGTAACCAGCCAGGGACGGAGATATTATCACGCCATTCGAAGATTATATCAATGGTGTCTAGTTCCGATTACGGAATGTTAGTCGATGTTCGACAACAGAGTACTCAGACTCAGTAAGTTGGATGCTGATGCCCTCCAAATGTTAAAACCTCAAAATACACTCATTTACTTTATGAACGATGTAAAACAACATGGTAATTATAACGAAAATGAATTTATGGCTCGAGTCATTAACTAGTTTTCATTATAATTATACCATCGCGCGTGCATAGAGCATGTGAGTGTATTTTGCACTCACACGTGGCTCAAATTAATTCATTTGTTGTAAATATTCTGTTGAGTATAATATGAGATGGTCCCATACATGGCTGGATTTAGTGTACAGTACCCCTTTAAAGGCCGTTACTCGGAACACTTTCACGTGCGATATGTATATAAACGAGGGATATATAGATTATGATTGATTGCTTGTAGCCTCAAAGCATGTATATCGAGAAATTGAGCCCAAATATAGGAAAGCAGAAAATGTTGGTCGGGAAAGAAATGGGATATGATGAAGTGATTGTTAGAGCATGGTGACCATGTGAAGTAGGCTCGGTGTTCCGGAATACAGAAGCAATGAACCCAAAAAATGCGTCTTTACTTTTGAGTGTTTTCCCTAGATAACGATCAAATGTCACAAACACGTGTAGTGACATGGATGTTCAGCGTTCCGGCCACTTATTCTCCCCAAATATTCTCCACCTGCTGGGAAACCCTTATTGTGGGCTAGTCGGCCGGAAAATTGCTAAATCGTATCGGCTGCCGGTGTGTACCGTGCGCTGTGTTGGTTAAGTATGCCGCGGTTCTTTTCGCTGGCAAATTGGCAGTGTATCATTTTGTGTTTTCTATCAGCGCTATCATCCTAGGTTTTCAACATATTTTTTAATAAGCCCACATTGAACTTGAGAAGTCATATATGTCCGTTTTCAACTTATTTCATTTGCAACTCATGACCGTAAGTCGGTCTTTCGAAGAGAGAAAATATTGCCCGCGATAACTATGCACATTCTGTATATGTGCAGTAATTATAAGCTAATGTCGCACTATCGAAATTCATATATTTCTATACAAAAAAATGTATAATACTATTTGTATTGATATATCAGTGGTAGATCATGCCAATAATCTCTACTATATATGGCTAACGCCCGTATATATAGAGATCATATTCCAACAGTACAAAACCTTGGAACATTTTTAAGTTTTGACAGGGAACCTTATAAAATTGAAAAAATAACAAAGAGAATATATTTCTTTGTTATTATCTGGTTCTTAATAATGTACTTCACTGTGGGTGAAGGTCCTAACTCGATATTTTACGATTTAAGTGACTTTGTGAGCGATTTTTCTTTGCGTTTCTTACAATTATGGAATTTTTCCTGGGTAATTAATTGAAAGTTGTTTTTGCAATGTAGGCTCTAAAAAGTAACAGAAAAGCAAGCAATTTCGAGTTGGGACCTTCACATATAGTGAAGTACACTATTTAGGAAAGATAATCATTAAGAAATATATTCCCTGTGTTATTTTTTCGACTTTATAAGGTTCCCTGTCAAAACTTCAAAAAGTTCCAAGGTTTTGTACTGGTGGAATATGATATTTGTTCCCATCTGCGAATCCTATACATGTACATAAAGGCATATTCTGTCCACCCGTTTAGTGGAGGAAGCCAGAGCATCCCCTCCTATATCGTGCCAGCTCCATGTAAATTGCAAACTTATAATCGTTACCAGAATAACATGTACCAAAAACATTGAATGTCATACTATATATACATGTAGGCAAACGCCCCAGCAGAATATTAAGACTGTAGAGGAGTTGCTATCCATTCGCTCTATATAATATCAGCATTTTTCTATTAAGTGCACATCATGTATTAGTATCATCTCAAAAGTGGAAATGAACCCTGACTTAGACGCATTAGCAACCCAGTGGGATCCAATAGAGTGTATTAAGAAGCAGTTTCTTACATTTTTCTTTTCGTCACAGCATGGTGCTACACAATACATTGCACTGGTGTTCCTGGTCTATTATTGTCGCTGTTTGTCGGAATGGGGTGCATACAAAACACGCATTAGCGAAACAACAGCATGGGTCTATGCATGATGCGCCTGCATATGGTGCGAGTTATGATCACGCATATCATAAAACTCTGCAGGTTTAACTTAAATTCGTATACCATAAAATGTTGGTGTGTTAAGGTATTTATTTGGACGTGACGTTAATGACACGTGAAATGCATGTTCCGGCGTCTCTTGGTCTGGTAGGCTTTCGTCAGCAATTTCTTGAATTCACATTTTCGGATATTTGTCAGATTCAGCCACATGTACTTGTAACGTGTGTTACTATGCTATCGCTATGGATAAACATTTGGTGGGGAAACGTCATATGGTGATTTTACGGCTCATGAGATACGTTTTGAGATATCTGCCCGACGTGTAGCAGAACCTTTAAACAATAAGCCGGTGGTTAAAGACAAGCTGTCCACAATGCGACCGCCGCCGACATATGCATCATTCAAAACAGTATATTCACACAGACACATCGCAAGCCTATACATAGGGTTTATCTCTCAGTTCGGTAATGATTCAACATTGCTACACGCTTTGCAATGCTACACGTTTGACACAAAACTTCTGAACGGTTTGGCCGTGTACGTATAGGCGGATTGGCCACGTGAGTCAGGTGAATGTCGTTAGTATAATGACAACTCACGTTACACGTTACACGTACGTGTGGCTGAACCTGCCTATTATACGCAAGAAAACATTTCAGTATGAGCTAGTTCTGTGACATTTGTTCACAGAGCGCGCCACTGGTCAAAACATGTCGATGATATCGCCAAAAAGTTGTCAAAACTTATATGAAACTTATAAACTATTCGGCTAAGGGCCGGTGGCACAAGAACGGTTCTTATCGGAGCCTTACAAGGATCGCCTTATTTTCGTTGAAATTTGAAGCCAATGCGTATGCCATGACGTTTTGTAAACCAAGTCTTCTCGGTCCAAATCAGCTTGGGATATCGGTGGCAATACAACGCGGCCGAAATCCCAAGCTGCTTTAGACCGAGAAGACTTGGTCTGCAGGATGTTTTGCAGACAGTCATGCCATTTACTCGTGACTCGTGGTAGATGTCTTTAACCCTTTCAGTGCCAAGTCCGATTTATGTATCAATCCATATTTCCTTGATCATTTTTCAAATTTATTGATTATAACAATGTGTTACATTGATGGAAAGAGCTCTAAGAGCTCTTTCCATCAATGTAACACATTGTTATAATCAATAAATTTGAAAAATGATCAAGGAAATATTGATTGATACAAAAATCTGACTTGGCACTGAAAGGGTTAACGAGCACACATGGTTGTATGCGGACCGATCTACATGTAGTAATTGCATAACATTCATGCAGGGATACAATTATGGTACCGTATCAATCACAACGATATCACGCCAGTGCGTAGATGTATTTATCACATAATTAGCCCCTAAATCCGGCCTCATATTTTTTAGTAAGGCACACGAGTATTATCGACACGCGCAATGACGTAAGAGCTTAGCGCAATGATATTGATGTCAATGCCGGAATTTTAGTACAATGTTAATTATAATATAAATGATATTTAATTTGTGTTGGGTTATTAAGTGTTGATTGTGAGATAAACGTGGGTGATAAGAGTTGCATGTTGAACACATTTGTCAACATGAACAGACACATTTAAAATAGAACTATATGTATTATTGAAGGTGTCTTTACTTCCTCTTTGGTTGTGATAAGGAAGTCATTATTATTATTTTTAACCAAGCCTTGAAATAGTGTGTCTGTCATTTGCAGAATGAGGTCCCCAGAGGGTGAATTTAGTAATGCTACCCCGCATAGCGGGCTATTATCACCAAATTCACCCTCTGGGGACCTCATTCTGCTTACAACTCAGCAGAATGAGGTTCCCAGAGGGTGAATTTGGTGATGCTAGCCCGCTATGCGGGGTAGCATCACCAAATTCACCCTCTGTGGACCTCATTCTGCAAATGACAGACACCCTATTTCAAGGCTTGTTTTTAACCCCAGCCGTTTTGAGATCGTTTTCCTTGCTCAGCTCGAATCAAATTTAGTGCACTCGGTTAATAAATTTCGTATATAATTGCGACTCATTGGAAATCCTCTATATATATCTGTCAATTTCGAAAACGAATTAACTTTCTGAACTGAAATGCTCTGTCAGCAAAAGGCATGTTCACGATCTAACGAAACTATAGGTGTGTTCTTTTAGGGTCCGGTTCCCACACTCTGTGTTATAGAACCAATTCACCCGATGGATGAATTATGGTAAACCTCCTCCATTGACACCTATATGCCAGCCATACCACAATACTTGCCAATGGCCCGCCCAATGTAAAACGAATGGCACTTCAGAACACTTGGGCTAGTAGGATTCTAATTAACAGCTGTGTAATTAACTAATCCTTCTAATTCAGAATTCGCTCATGGCCACTTCATTTGGTTTCTTTGATCGCGGCAGTGCCAACATACAAACATTTGTTTGGCTTTTTCAGACAAGAGTAATGAATGCCGCCATGAGTTGAGTGAATTATACACGTTCATCTTTCTACCCAACTCCTCTCATGCCTATAGCATTCATGTAACCACAAATATGTCAACATTAGAGGGGGTCGAGGTAAGGCCGAAGAATTGTTTTTAAAGAACATTTTGCATACAAATAAAAATATTGTCCGTGTGGTCGTGTAATGGTGGTTTCTTATTGTTATGTTGGTCCCGTAATATCGTTTCTGTTTTCAAGTTTACCCGGATATGAATATAGATATTGCTGTCGATATGCGGACGATAGGGATCTTGGCATCTTTGTCGTGAGTAAAATGACGGTAGTCGTGTACATATTGCACGCGGAAATCTAAAGGAATTCCACTTGGTCAACAAGAGCATGGCTAGGGTGTGGCAAAATAAACCCGTGGTAATTCCAACAAAGGGAGAATCCATTTATTAAAAAAAAAAGTGTTAATGCATTATTCACCTTACCGACTGATTCGCCAATTCGAATTCCATGTTTTCCTTCATGGGCTATCGTTGTGTTTAAACAAATACTCATTAACGAAAATAGTTCCTTTATGGGAAATGTTCAGATAATAAGTTCAATAAACGGCCATTTGTTGAACTTATTATCCAAACATGTCCAAGAGAAAAAATGAATCCTTTTGCAATCTGCACCTCTATTAATTTTTCGACTGTTTGTCGTTTGCATAAATTCTTTAACATCCCTCAAAATGAATAATATGGCATTCCATGTATATACTTGGGCCGAAGAATCCATTTAGTAGATAAATGTATTAATGGTTAATGCGTTATTTACCTTAACGACTGATTCGCCGAGTCCCCTCGCAAAAATGATTGCGTTGATGCATCTCATCTGCAGCTGCATCGTAATGTTAATTAAGTTTAAACGTGCTTTATTCCAACACACAGACAATACATACCGATACACGATTCAAACACATCATTGACACTAGATGTTGACACAGATTAATTAACGTATAATTGCTGCTGTTTCTTATCGGAGGTTTTGAGGTGTTGTATTGGTCGGAGATGGAAACCACATTAACCCTTTACCCAACAGAACGGCCCTGTGCCAATGCATTCTCTTATATATGCGAGTCGACCATAGGTCGCCTCGCATATACAAGAGAATGCATTGGCTTAACACATTAAAAATTATAAAATTGTTAAAGAATGTAAGAAAAAATGGTAAAAAGTGTTAAAAAAAGATTTTTTTTAGGCCAATGCATTCTCTTATATATGCGAGGCGACCTATGGTCGACTCGCATATATAAGAGAATGCATTGGCACAGGGCATAACTGTAACTATCACAATGTGGTCAAGGAGCCGGTTCCAATGATATCCATATTTGTATGGTTCTATTGAGACCGACCGAAGATATTTTAGGCTGTTGAAGCTTTATTTGGCCGGTTGTGGCCGGTTTGTTGGGTAAAGGGTTAAAGACATATTATGCACTTCAAAGCACTTGTATGGGTACGTGAATAGGATCAGTTAGTACTCAAGGGCTATGCCAACTGGAGAAATGTAGCATTCTACTAACATCGTCGAAAATCTCAAACAAATCGACCGTACCACTACACATATAATATCGTCTGAACCGCGCTCAATTGTAAATATTTACTTCTCGATTCGGGACGCAAATATCGACGATAAACTAACGGAATCGATGTCGCCATCGAGAATCACTGCATTTAATTAATATATAAGAAGGACGGTGTGTGTTGTCAATTTGGAAATTGTAAAAATAACTACTTTGAGTAAGATTATTCTCCACTTCTATTTGATCACCCTGCCGGAGTGTTTCATATCACTTTAAGCTATATATCAGCTTTTTATGTTCCTTCTCAAGATGGTAGGATGTTAGATCTTTGTACCATGCCGTCTTAGAGCTCACTCGAAAGCATGGGACGAAGATCTGGTTATATAATATTAATTTCTTCTGTCGAAGAAAAACTGCATTCACGAAGAAGGTGCACATGTCTATACGATTGCGACTTCGGTTCATGATGAAGCCATGATGCACAAACCATATTTTGGACAAGAAAAGTTATTTATGTCCCAGAAATGTGTTGCGACGGCAGACTCTATCGGCATATGAGTACGTCCTGACCTCTCCAATGCATCGTTGATTAGTGTTTGCCGGTATTTCTTTTTCTCTAATTGCCCCACTTAGTTGGCTTAATACCCAGTGTTGCTCAGTCCCTATCATTAGTGGGATCTCTGTTGCGGAGAATGAGTTATTAAACAGGTAAAATAACAGGTAAAAATGCAGGTGAAATAGGCATCGTTATACAACCCGACATCACGTGTCTCGACAATATGTCACGAACGCCTGTACATCTCGACAAACGAACGCTGTTTTCGGTGTTGAGCAGGTTAACCCCGTTAAATGGGGCCCCGTTGCCTCAGTTGTTTGGATGCTTCGCACAGTAAGCCAACATAAGCCGTACATATGTAACTATGTCGAATCGCACTTACCTTGGAATAATGTTTGGAATGATTGCATGTGAAGGATTATATTAAGATATGTGAACCCAAGCGATATTTCTCGCCGTGTATGGCTTAGTGGTTTATACTGTGGTGTGTAATGTTCAAATTTAACACGGTACCCAGACTTTCATTTAATGAAAGTGAGAAACACGTGCTATTAAACAAGATTTAAAAAAGGACATACAACCCTTAATTGAGCCTGATTCTTCGTGGCCAGTTTAAACCGATTCATTCGCACATGAGGGTTGTTTCAAGCGTGCGCTTCTTCATGTCAATTAAGGGCGTGTCAATAATCATTCTACTGGTCTGATTGTGGTCCGCCTTGTAACTGGGTATAGTTTGATTGCATGCTCACCTCACTAAGTTGTTATATGAAAATATAGACCATATCTAACAGGAAAGACAATATCTCACCAATCGACACTCCATTGATCGACGCAGATGTTCCAAAGCACACTTTGGTTGACTATTTCTACTGACCGCGGCATTACAAATTGTTGTTGTTGCGTATGGTACCATCGCCATCGACGTTGGTCCAACCTATATAATACGACCTCGTATTAATTAGCTCGTGACCGAGGAAACATTCAGGTGGCATTCCTCTCCTTGAGTTGGTGCCTTCTTTAAGTTCTTATACCGAGGGCACGACTGTAGCAAACATTAAATGTATTACTTTTGATGGCAAACATCATCAAGAAAACACGAGAATAATATGCTGGTGGTAATAAAAGTAAATAGCATCTTGTTTTATCGCCTTATTTTGTATACGTCTTGCTGATGTGGCATCTCCCTCTTCTTTTAAAGTGAAGAGCGCGACTCTTCACATTATTAAGGGCAAATTCACCTGATAATTGATACACTGACGGAGCATGTAGTTATTACCTGTTATTAGTAATGCCCTAAATAATCGACCCCTTAACCACAGCAGAATTATGGGTAACTTTTCAGGATTTAGTTGGATATATGGCTTGTTGCCATTCATCGGAAAGCTCTCAGTGAGAGCTTTCCGATGAATGGCAACAAGCCATATTTCTGACTAAATCCTGAAAAGTTACCCATAATTCTGCCGTGGTTAAGGAGTCGATTATTTAGGGCATTACTGTACATCGCGTCACTTTCGAAATCACTTGGAAACAATTCGGATGATATTTTCTGTAAAAATTTGAGATTGAATAATATTTTGAACTCCAAACTTTCCAAGTCAAACTTCAACAGAACAAAACGCTTTATATCCGTGTAATAGTTCGCACCGTCTTATAGTCCGTATATTAACTGTGATCGCTATTCGTGAGAAAAAAATTACACGCGGAGAGGTTATAATCAGATTAGAGGTGTAGTTTTAGCTACATCTACCAATTCAATTCTTTATTATCATGACCTATTTTACATAACTTAGGCATTGACTCTACCCGGTGGATTTTCCCGCCACACATATGATATAGCCACTGTATGCATGACGCGGGAAGTTAGACGTACCCTAATCTAAACTTTTTTTATGGCATACATATAGGCCTTAAAACCCCTCAAAATGAATAATAGACCATTCTATTGAATATATACTTTTATAACCGAGTGGAAGAATCCATTTAGTGTAGAAAGGGTTAAACTAGAGACGAAGAATGCGTAGAGTCTGACACTGAATAACTGGATCGAAACTGGGGACCCACAATTTCATGATATATGTAATAAATAGACAGAACACAACGCGCATCTTAATCGAGAATCTTTTATCGAATGAGTTGCGGATGTCGCAAGGATATATTTCGCGAGAGCGTAGCTCGAGCGAAATGTAACTATGCGCCGTCCGCAACGAGTTCGATAAAAGAATCGAGATTATGATGCAAGTTGTGTTCTGTATTTATTCTACACCGTTCAGTAAGATAAGTTCAATCCATGAATGTCACCTTCATTGTTACTATAGCTACCTTTATTGTGATTTAAGTCTGACAAATAACCAGTAATTATGCGGGGATCACCCGAAGCGGATGATCGACGTAATGTACGTCATCTTTCTTGGCGACACTGTAACAAGAATAGTTCCGGCTTGTATTCCACTAGAGGTATACAGTAATATGTATCCAATGGCTGGGATTCCGTTGAATACATGTGACTCACGGCAATGGTGTGGAATAAAAGCAGATGACAGACACAAAATAATACAAGATCAGAATGATTCATATTCATTGGTGCATGGGAACTGTTTAGATAATAAGTTCAGCTAATCACCTATATATATGGTCGTTTGTTGAACTTATTATTTGAACATTTTCTAAGGGAACTACTCGTCAATGAGTATTTAATATAGAAAGGGTTAAACCCAGTTAAGTTTAAACGAGTTGTGTGGTGGTACACCGCAGGTCATGGCGACAGGGGGTTGGGGTGTCTCACTATATACCCAACATTGGCAAACGTTTTTAACAGTTGGGATTATCATGCCTGGCACAACATTATAGTTGGAAATTTGACACCAAAAGTATAGAGGTTGAATTAATTCTTATTGTTTGATATTCCAACTAGAATTTATTGTGTTGTTTTTAAACTAAGAGTAAAATATTTTCCTATATTTGGTCAATGTGTTTGGACTGAAATGGTAATTGAACTTCCAAACATAGGATGGTAGTAAGATTGCAAATTAACAACCGTTCTAAGAGTCAAGTATATGAGGTACAGTTAAAAGTGGGGTGCAAATAGAATGTCTCGGCTTGAAAATGTGGGTCTCCTTCTATATAGGGGTTGCAGTTTAAAATTCCAATGTGGGCGCCCCAATGGAAACCCTTTAGCCACGTCTCTCATACAGCCTTGTGGGAATGATTCTCGGAACAATGGCCCGCGAAGTCACGTAAATACTCTTCTCCCCTGACGTTAATTATTAAAAACGTGTAATACATGTACATATGCAAATGCTAAAAAAAAACAATTATCAGGTAAACTTGTCGGCGTGTGAATGAAGAGCTAAACGCGAAAACCGTGGGAGATTGTTCCCATAATTTCCATACAAAGCGTCATAATTTCGCGTTTTCTTGACGACCTTACAATGAAGTAGGACATCAAAGAACTGACCACTATATGAAATTATCGGACAATAAGTGCTCGCTCATAAAACGAAGGTCATGAATATTAACTAGTGTACATATTACCCATAAACAAGAGATCGCCTCGTGGGGAAACAAACGTGTCCGGCCACCTGAGTAGATTTCTCGACGATTATATCTAAACCTGTTTAAAACAGCTTGTGATTTACTGTATACGTCTTGTAAATATAATATTACTTAGATTGGAAGGCAACTAATCTATGACGTTGTGGTCACCAAGCCTTGAAATAGGGTGTCTGTCATTTGCAGAATGAGATCCCCAGAGGGTGAATTTGGTGATGCTAGCCCGCCATACGGGGTAGCATCACTACATTCACCATCTGGGGACCTCATTCTGCAAATGACAGACACCCTATTTCAAGGCTTGGCACTGGTCACTATATATATTCCTCCTGGTGGGCAGCATATGGGGACACCAGAGTGTAATGCCCTTGTGTGCATTTGTATCCATGTGGTGCAAAATTTATTGGAAATCTTATATTTTAGTTGGGAGTTATTCTGATAACCAATTACAAGTAAAATAATGCCCTAAGTAATCGACTGCTTAAATTAAACACAGCAGAATTATGGGTAACTTTTCAGGATTTAGTCGGAAATATGGCTTGTTGCCATTCATAGGAAAGCTCTCCACGAGAGCTTTCCGTTGAATGGCAACAAGCCATATTTCCGACTAAATACTGAAAAGTTACCCATAATTCTGCTGTGTTTAAAGAGTCGATTACTTAGGGCATTACTGTACATCATTAATCCATTACGTGCACGTGTATGACATCTACGACACCCGAGTCGATCAGGTTTGCGTTCATCAAATAGTCATATTTTATCATTCAAATTCCACTGAAAGAGAATAGATAATAATAATAATTCGTAATAATAATAATAATAAAATGATAGGAGGATCTTAAATTTTTTTCCAGTTTCATATTTTCTGAGTTTGTCGGTTCTTCTAACCAAGATGTTAGAAAGATAATCAGCCCAATTAGCACAGAAATATGCATTTTTCATATCTTATGCATTTTAAAATGTCACGGTTTCCCTTCCTTTAATTTCAGGATTCCTACTTCATCCCAATGGTGTGAGAATCACTAACAGAAGCGAAGGTTGGTATATTTTTTTAACACCACCGCATCAGGGCATCAAATCACCGCATCAGGGCATCAAATCACCGCATCAGGGCATCAAATCACCGCATCAGGGCATCAAATCACCGCATCAGGGCATCAAATCACCGTGCATGGTCATCGCATTGGCGAGGTTCAAACTGATTAACCCTTTACCCAACAGAACGGCCCTGTGCCAATGCATTCTCGTCTATATGCGAGTCGACCATAGGTCGCCTCGCATATATAAGAGAATGCATTGGCTTAACACATTAAAAATTATAAAATTGTTAAAGAATGTAAGAAAAAATGGTAAAAAGTGTTAAAAAAAGATTTTTTTTAGGCCAATGCATTCTCTTATATATGCGAGGCGACCTATGGTCGACTCGCATATATAAGAGAATGCATTGGCACAGGGCATAACTGTAACTATCACAATGTGGTCAAGGAGCCGGTTCCAATTATATCCATATTTGTATGGTTCTATTGAGACAGACCGAAGATATTTTAGGCTGTTGAAGCTTTATTTGGCCGGTTTTGGCCGGTTTGTTGGGTAAAGGGTTAATGTACAAAGTCGAGGAATTGAGGAATCAAGTTAAACCTTGTAATTGCTCGCGTTTGATATAATATATTCCATGGTTCTAATGGTTAAATGAGTCGACATACTTGAACAAATGAATTATAGAAAGTTGTAGAAAAGGTACGTTCGATCCTAAGCAGGTTCAGCCACATATAGGTGTAACTTATAACGTATGTTGCCATTGACAACGAAAGTCCACTGACTATCGTGACCATTTCGTACACATACATGGTCATTCCGTTTAACGTATATATATAGCATACGACATGCACTTGCAGCAAAGAGGAATAACCCAATCTTCTAATGACAGAATGACTCGGAATAAGCTAACAACGCTATATTCAGGCAGTGTGAGAATGGGATTTGCCTCCGTGGAAAGACCTTGCTTTGATTGCATGGAGCAAATTGAGCGTACCGTTGGTCGCACTATGGAGAGCTCGTATTCATCATCGAAAATTGTTTCGCTACACGTACGTTGGGTCGATGTCTATAATCGTGTGGATTTGTCGCCATAAAACCATCTTAGGTTAAACAGTTTTATTGCTCTTATACAAAACAACCATGTCACTTTTACCAAGTGGATTTCCATATAGCAATACCATAGTAACACACGTTGTATACGTTATACGTACGTGTGGCTGAACCTGTCTAATACTCCAGTATAGGAGCAAATGTGTTCACAAAAGCTTAACTTAGTGATGCCCAGTATATATATAGGGAGTTACATGGATGCCGCCCATGCTTTATATTATCAAAGCCTACACACACCACACTCGCATCCATATAGTTATAGACATATTCAACAGCACCCCCAATAAACGAAACATCCATAATTACCATGTTAATAATTAGAAGAAAAAACATATATCAGCCGGGTGCGTTTGCTTCTCTGTCGGCACAATTTAACGTACGCGTTCCATTCTCACACGGAACAACCTGGCGTCATTTGTACACCTTTGACATTCGGTCCTGATTTATCCCTTCGGAACAGACTGTATAATTACTGTTTATCGTATGAGTGACGGAACACATTTATAAACCAACAAAACACTTCCCACCATCGCCTAACCAATTAATACCGTTTCAGATTATTATAATTTAACTCCACTCAATTGCTCAGGGCTCACATTGGCAGCCATTTTTCTTTTGCTTTTTCTCAAAGTTCATTTTTACGACAAACGTCTTTTGAAATTTTTTCAATCTATTAGTGTCAATTGGGTATATATTCCCGGGAGCTACCTTTTCATGTTCGGGTATATTTCCTCCAGTTGAATGTTTTTGTGTGACAACACGCGAAGGCAGTTTGTACTCGTTTGTCGCCTTTTGGATCATAGAAGTCGTCTCCTTTTGAAACACAAATGTTTGCATATACGCTGGATATGGCGCTTTTCAATTGGAATGTGGCAAGGTAATGTACGATAGATATTTGCCCAATCGTCGCCAATTTACTAAGGACCTTTGTGCAGAGGTGTGCAACCTAACACGCAATTAAGTGATGCAAAAGTTCACTTCAAACATGCATAATGTCAATCGTGATAGTGGTCTCACTTTTCAGTTGAAATCTTTTGAAGATTACACTATATTTTCGCGCCTTTGTGCAATATTAATTCAGGCGGAGTTCGCCTTCTGTGCAATTATGTGTTAATTCACGGTCTAATGTCACATAACATCACACGTGTACATAACACATATATACAGATTTAAATTTCTATCATCTCATGTATACGAGTTACCCAAATTTGGTCGTGATAAATTCCAGGCATCTACATACATGTAAATGGTAGATATAGCCCGGGTGAACTAGGACTTGTCAGCAAGGAGCTTAATCTAAAAACAAAAATGTTTAAAAACAAAATTAAATTTAACCAAAGAGAGCCTGTTTTAGCTAGTATATATATATTTATTTCTACCCTTCATCATATGACGATTTACATGAAAAACATAACAAGAATATATAGAAAATGAACAATACTATAAAAACGAAAATAATTTTACAAAAAGTTCATATACTATCTCCAAATTGGCGCCACTTGACGATGATTTCACTTAGGAAATGTTCAGATAGATAATAAGTTCAACAAACGGCCTATGTTATCTGAACATTTCCCAGCAACGAATATGAACCTTTCCGCATACGGGTATAATATGTCTCCTGCTTTTATTGCTGAACATCCCTTGAAATGAATAATAAACCATTCCAATATAGAGTTATATAACTGATGGTAGAATATATTTAGTATAGAACAAGTTTAGTACCAGGATGAGAGAGACCACGTCTTTAATCTGTTCCCCTGGTGTGAATGTTTTGGCACCAAAATTTCATTCAAAGATCACTGGCAAGCCTATTCGATCTAGGTGGCATAACGCCACTCATTCATTCCATGTCATATAACTAAGAGAATTGACCCGGTTGATTACTCACGGGATCATCAACATCATCATCTCCGTCTTATGTCTGTCGAAATAGCTTCTTCAAGATGGAATTGACATCACTCAAAGTTATACAATCGAAACAGCTCCCAGTGGTGTTTGTTAAACGTCGCAAAGTTGTAGAACTTCTGTCGAAACTCCCGCATTAAGTACTTTTACAACTCCACCGAGACTTTAAACGCAGTAATAACGCGTAGTAATTCGTAAGAAAATAAACACCCCCTGTTTGTTTAATTCCTGCAATACCTGTGCAATAATTAATGAACAGCCCATGCAATGAAACTATTAGATTTGATATAGCTCTTGCTTCTTTGATGTCCGTCTTCGGAATTGCTGAATGCACTGTACTTATGCAATATAAGATTATAAACCGCCCTGTGGGCAAATATATCACTGCGCTGCAAATATACTTGCAAGAATACTTGGCAATTTTATTTCTTTAGCATCACAACGTTTATAGATCAAATGGTGTCTGGTCTGGTGGCTCTTATATTGGGAACTTGAGTCGTTTTTGGCATTCATATACTATGGTTGTATGGACCAGGATTTTATGCATATACATGATTACAGGTACATGTTATGTGATCCTCAGCGCAATATAGAAGGGGGGTTTTATTAAAGATACGGGCGGCGTTGGCGGTGGGTATGCTGTTAAAATATTCACCTCCGTCAAAATCCGCCATAAACAGAAAGAATAGTCAAATATAGACAGACCTTGTTCTTATACCAATCAGATACATGGCATGAACAGTATGTTATTGTCAATTTTTTTCCATTTGTTATGTAAACAAGAGCAAAAAACGTTACGTCACCTGGCTTTTGTTTAGATCCGGATATGGTAAACATCAAGATCGTTATTTGTTACTGTTTTCCTGATATGGAAATAATAAAGAGCGTTTATATCATTTTGTGTGATCAACCAATATAATTGCGCTGTGTTATGTAAACAGAAGCACAACTTCTGTAAAACGAGTAGGCTTTTGTTTACGTACACCGTCGTACGCCTTGACGACAATATACTATTTACGCGCTGATTATGTTTGGCTTATGAACAAAACTATATATACATATATTTTAATATTCCTTCTGTTGATGGCGATTTGAACGAATATGAATATTTCTGCAACGAACGCCGTCCATGCCTTTAACCCTTTCAGTGCCAGGTCCGATTTTTGTATCAACCCATATACCCTGTGCCAATGCATTCTCTTATATATGCGAGTCGACCTTAGGTCGCCTCGCATATATAAGAGAATGCATTGGCCTAACAATTTTTCATCATTTGTTATTATTTTTTACAATTTTTTACAATTTTAATAATTTTTTCTTATATTCTTTAACAGGCTTATTTTGTAGGTTTAGTGCCAGGGAATCTTACGTTTTTCATTGGCATCAAATTTATTACTATGAATACTTGGTGATAGTTTTGAGTTATAGCATGCCCCTAAGGTTTTATCCAGTTTGTTTTTAAATTCGCTACAGCATGCTTAAGCATACCCCCCCCCCCCAAAAAACACAAAAAAATAACATATATATATACGTAAACGTAATTTGGCAAAGACGAAGAGTATATAAGTTCAGAATAAAGCATTCGCAACTTCAGGGAGATTCTAAATTGTGTGACTACAGTTATTTTGATCAATACATGATTGTAAATTCATCATTCAAGTATACATGTATGCGAGTTGACAACTGCTAATCTGATATTTGCGAAAAACCACAATTTCATCAATTTCGTGTAGAGAATATATCAAGTGTTTGAAGTGGAACGATCGTGGGTTACAACCACAAGGAGAGATGAAGAAAACCTGATCAACATTTTTAGGGTGGCCATAAAATTAATTTGTCGTCCGGGCCTTGTGTGTTCTTCGCTAATACCTACCCAAATTATGCCCTATTACACGACTTAATGACCGCGTTGAAAGAAGAGACGCTATATGATGTTTATATCCTGATGTAAAATTCCAATAATCGCCTCCTTGTAATGTAATAAAACGTAAGTATTTTATGGATAAACCCTACAGGCATCCCATTCAGTCTTATGTGGGAAACAATATCGAATATTAGTTGGGAGTACTGCAAGATACAAGACGGGTGAAATTGGTACAGAGGAACGTGTGAGTGTGCGTACATCATGTACGTAGACAGTCGGGTATTCAGGCAGGACCGGAAGCTGGCAATAGACACCTTTCGACAACAAATAATTATTACGTATAGGGTACTACGTCATTAGAATTTGTGTTCTTTATATTCGTTGTCGTTTTTATCTATTCGTTGTTACGATTACATGTTCGAATTTCCAACAAAACTCAAAAATACATGATATAGTAATAAGTTCGCGATCATTACTCATGCAGCTCCTCAATGTGTGAGACATGACCCTAAACTTGTATCTATAAGTGCATGGCAATCAAATCACCATCGTCGTGACGCACGAGACAATTGCGGCAAGCGGTCCCGCAATCCCCTTTCTGCGATTTGCAAGCACAATTGTCTCACAAACGAACACGTAGTCAATTCTGTGAAATGTTTTTTGGACCGTCCAAAAACAATTAAGACAAAAAAAGGCTATTCGTATAATTATCTGTTGCGTTCAAACTGCGAAAGTTTCTAATCTATATTCCGAACGAACCTGGACCGGCGACAGTGACTTACCTTATTTTATTTTGTGAGTTGTGTGCATGTATATCGTTATGCATATAATTTTTGAGTCATGAATTATTGTTATATATATACTAGTAGTGGCCAGATTGGTGCTTGTATAGATTCCCGTTGCCTTAATCTGTCGTATTCCGGACTTATACTGCGGCCTCAACTATATATATAGGAAAAGGGTGCAATGCCATTCAGTTGACTTAAGGTCGGTCGGGGCTCATCAACTCTCGATGATGCAATGCCCGCCTTTCATTCGTGTGTGAGTGTCGGAACCCGTGCTATAGTTTGTACCTTTGTTATATATAGCGCATTCCGTTGCCAGGAATGCATCGAAATATTTAGAGAGCCGTTAAAATGTCGACGGATCAAAATCGATTTGAGCTCAATGCCGACCAGAATGACCTCGAGTTTACATAAATAGATAGGAGTGATTACTTTGAAGACTTTTATGGAGTGCGGTGACGCAACACGAAAAAATCCTCTTTTGATCTTAGTTAAGTGGAGAACGCAAATTGTTTGCCGACGCACTCAACTTTCGATAACATGTTGTGGTGTGTTTTTCTTCGCAATGTAGTCAATAGACTCAATGACAAGAGATAAGAGTTTCTTTACCCATTAATTACTCAATGTAAAACGTGGACATCAATTATACATAAACAACGCCTTTTCATATCGAGCTTGGATCCATTTCACCAAACGATATTCATGTTCTGTTCAAGAACTCATTTGGATAAAGAAAAATAGTTCTTAAAGCCCAATTAAGGAATGCCACAATTTGTCCTTTAGTAATTTTATTTCTTTTCAAAATATTTGTACTTTCGGTCTTAACCCTTTCATGACTGGAGTTTCCTAAAATTTAACGAAACATCGTGCCAATGCATTATCTTATATTTGCGTGTCTCCCATAGGGCGCCTCGCACATATAAGAGAATGCATTGGCCTAACAATATTTACCTTGACCTTGTAAGCCAGTGCATTCTCTTGTATATGTTCGTCTTGTGATTTGATGTGCTAGAGCATATAAAGTATGTAAAAACCTTTACTACTATTTCCGTTATTCACTAAATTGCCCAAGGAGGATATGTGAGGTAAATTTGTTGACAACATGGTATGTTTTCATTAGTATGTATGAGTACGTAAGCTATAGTGACCTGTTGATATGTTTTATTTGAGGATGTTATTGGTTGAAATAGCGTGGTGTGATTTCCTGACCTTGCAGACTTACATGGAAATAACTTGCAACAAGTAATTGAAACGCACCGGATATTGTTAACATTGGGCTCTCTAACTACTTTTTTAACCTGTCTATAGTAACTGCTCATTGACGAGTAGTTCCCTTAGGAAATGTTAAGATAATAAGTTCAACAATTGGTCGTTTGTTGTGCTTATTATCTGAACATTTCCCACCAAAGAATATGAATAATTCTAGTCTTCAGTTATCCTTTCGTATGTATGTTGTCTGCTTGTATACATGAAGACCCCTCCAAATAAATAATAGACCATTCCAATGTATACTTTGATAACTGCATGGGAGAATCTATTTAGTATAAAAATGGTTAATGTTTGAGTCGAGTAAATATAAGGAATGGAGTAGTGTTTTATAGAAGCACACAATATGTATTACCAACTTGCATCCATAACCCACGGAACTCCATAAAGATCAACATTCTTCCTGTCCGACACACGCCCATCTAGAAAATGCGAAGTTTGGCGCCACAGCATGCCTTGGATTAATTGAATATCGTTATTGATATCGAAAGTGGATAGTCTCTAAACGATTAGGGGAAATGAAAATGCTGGTACGCACCAGGTTGTCTCAAGTACGTGGCCAGACTGGTGTCCATACCAAACAAAAAGAATGAGATAAATTTATCAATATATCCTAATACTGGCATCTCCAATTTCACCGGGTCCTTTACATACAAAACAGCCCACAACCAGCGACCATTACTTAAAGCCATAAACGCGTGTATCTAATGTCATATTGATGGCTCGTTAGTCGTTAGATATAAATCAAATTTATCGAAACACCCACGAAAAGCCATCAGCATACCCCGTCGTTATTATTCCGATATAGATCGGGGTACAACAAGGCATAATTTTGATACCATAAAAGTTCGCAACAAGACTATCATCTGATTGCGATCTTTAGTTGAAACAACCTACTGTTGCTATTGTATGCGCTCTATCACAATTTGATCGTATCTGTTCAAAGTAGCACTATCACCGGGCCCTTTCCCCATTCATGGCCATATTGGCTCAATCTTCTTGGTTTAAGTAGCAGAATTAACACACATCGTAGCTTTTGTTGCATTGCATGTGACCGACAGCTGAACTGGAACAAATAGGAATAAGATTGACAATCTAGCAAGTGTAAAATTCTCGGCGTGGCCCTGGTTATGTCGAATTTATATCTACCCTTCAATTTCCAAAACTCTCTCTTTGAAACTTGTACATGACTGCACAGCGTGGTTGCCTTTGTGAGTTTTTCTTGTATTGGAGTATCATATATTTTACTCCGTATGTTAAGCTAGCGTGGAGTCGTGTGTGTGGGATCGCATGCAGATAATTATATATATCTAGGACTGCCCTATTTGTTGAAAGAAAAGGATCTCCAACGTTGTAACATTTTGCCCTGCGGGAATTATGCAAGCAAATGCATTTAAAAACAGTGGTAGTCGTGGTGGTTCATTATTGAGGCAGTGGCGCGTTTTCAAGAACTGATTATTATCATGATTCGCTCCATTAACTTTATACTCTCTCTACAAATTTAAAGTATCTTTCTGAATATTCTTAAATGAATATTGACGTGTGTGGCAATGCATAAAAAACTTTCCATGGATCTATTATTGAGCAAGGCCGAAATTTATCCGAGTCACGCGAAACGAGCCCATAGAAGTGCTGCTGATCAAGCCATATTTATATATAGCATGGCGCGGCATCATGGGGTTGTATAACTTGTATATGACGAAATGTGTCGGCTTAACATGTGATATATCTTCAATATATATACAACATTCACGAACATTTGCCTTATCTGCATGCAACTGATCTGGAAAAGTCGAAAAAGTTTATATTCGCGGAGAATCACTTTTTGATTTCGAATGTTGTCTGGCATAATTCCCTCGATTAAGGAACAGACATCGCTAAACTTTTAGTAATATTAAAATAATTGAATGTTCCACCCATGCGTGAAAGATAAAGATTTTTTTTTCGACAACCAGTCCACACAAAGGAGTTGCTGGTGGAATTTCATTTCCATAGCTGTTTAGGCCAGGGGACTGTAAGGGCTGCAGCCCCACCCCCAAACATTTTGAAAGCTCAAAATTTGGACAATTTTCGGAAAAATTGGAGATATTTTCGGCCAAATTGAATGGTATTTCAAGGGGAATTACAGTATTTTTCACATTTCTGCATGAATTACACATACTTAAGGTAAACATGAATCTATTTTGTTATATTTCTTTGTATATACAATGTATATTCTACAAAAACTGTGTTACAACCATGAATATATCATGTAAAAAAAATCGGGCAAAAAGTCCCCTTAAAAAATCGGGCGCCCGTATAATCAATTCAATTTATTCTGGTCATCATATAGTGATATTACAGATTGTAGAATTACAGAATCAGATACATAATATATATGCATGCACATGCGTTATAATATATAGAGTACATATATACAAAAATATAGTAATGTTTATGCTTGTTGCTATGGGAATTTCTGTAGCTATGAATCCCAATGCCGATCCTTCAACATTTCTGTACCATTAACCGCTAATCGGATCGGACCACAACACGCATAATTTTGACGAACACGAAACATGACAGATGTTACAACGCGCATTTCTACGCATGCATGTTTTCGTATTGTGGCGATCTCAGGCCTCATAAGCGTAGCTCTATTGTCCCGAGCCAAATAGACAGCGGGGTTTTGTTCCACCTCAAAAGTGCCCATGTGGTGCCCTATTTTCCGGGCAACTGAGGCTCCATGCTTTGATCACCCTGGGCACAGCGTGAGGTGCATATTTATCAATGAGTAACGAGCGCTCCTTGACACTTTATGTGCATGAATTTATTGTGTCGAACAAGATGTATTAGAGGGTTGTTGCTCTCTTGGTATTTCAAATATTATCTGGAGCATGATGGATCAGAAACTGCGGGGTGCAACGTATTAACAATTATTCAACTATATAGATAATACGTGATCATCCACACAGCACCATAGATGTACGGGCCATTGGGCAGAAAGGGCTGCAGTCCCCCCCCCCCAACGTTTTGAAAGCTCAAAATTCGGGCAATTTTCGGGCAAATTTGATATATTTTCGGTCAAATTTGGGCAAATTGAATGGTATTGCAGGGGGAATTGTGACAAATTACAGTATTTTTCGCATTGCTGTCCAAATTATACATATTTAAGGTTAATTTGAATCTATGTTGTTAAATTTGTGTGTATATATACAAGGTATATTATACAACAAAAACTGTTACAACCATGAACATATCAACATACCCCCCCCCCCCAAAACATTCGAGCGCCCGTACGGCTATTATTATCCCTGACGTGGATCAGAAGTTGCAGGGTGCACACAACACAGAAATAAATCGACACATCTTCAAAGCATTCGATATATATAAGGCTGAAATGTAAAACACATGAAAATGACCAAAACATTTCATATCACAGATGATGTGGCAGTTGAAAATTTTGAACAATTAATGACATTTTTACATTTTGTTTCGTTTCTCGTGAGATATCATTACCCCATTGGTGGTTATAATCGATCAAATATAGCTGATTTAACTGGTAAGTTTACATTTAGGTTCCATTTATTAGTTTCAGTCTCGTTTAGAAATGGACACTGGTGGCTGAGTTACCGCTAAGAAGGCGCCGGTACAAATGTGTATATACGTGTATACATGTCTTAGGACAATTCCCTTCCGACGTGGTTCGCCCGCTTGATCGTCAATCCACGGTATTTCCACTATTGTCGGGTTTATATATATTTATGCTGCTATGTGAACTTCACCAGTTTGTGTTCACCATGCACAGGAACTACAATCAGAAAGCCAGTCTCGCTCTTGTCAATAACTCCAAACCTCCCCGCCTTGTGCAACGGATATTACACCTCAGACCCTTTCTCTTGCGATGTCAGTAATATTGAAGTCTGAAGAGACGACACGTGTTCTTTCTCATAGCATAATACGCCCTTCAAGTCGAGGTTGTTTGGCGATGCTCGCTTCTTCTGTGCTCTCTCATTCAGTGAACATCGGGTTCGTTCCACAAGTGTTTGCTGTGACACTCCCACATCAGTCATCGAGAAACTGAGAAGTCTTTGTCCCCATGATGGCTTCAAACAAGACAAATGACCATCAATCAATACTTAATTTAGTTCAGCAACGGGTACCTTTCATAAGGACGCTGTGAGTAAAAGCGCCACTGTAAAAATCACTTGATGCCGCGTGGGGTGGTTTTTCTTTAAGCGGATGTTGAGCAGTTGGTGATGTACATCTATTATTCTCTGCCGACTATACCAACACGCTCGACAAGTCCAATATCAAATTGCCCCATGATGTTTTCTGACATTCTGTATGAGAAAGTTTAATTGTCTCATGTGATACAGATCTCCACCGAAAAGATTTGTTAGCATAAAAGCGAAAGTCCATTACAAATCCATATTGAACGGACAAGGCTTATCTGGACCTCAATAATATGTCTACGCAATTTGGGACGAGGGATGGGATATGTCGAAAAATACAAGAAATTTCGATCTAATGGTTTTATATACTTTGGAAAAACTGGCCAAAGTTATAGCAATTTAAGAGGGGGGCTCGGTGCCTCAATCGGTTAGGGGTAAAACACCAAGCCGTCTCGCTCTCCAGCGCTGTCGATAAGGGTTCAAATCCACATGTCTCCATCGTGAACTTTATAATTCGAAATCGTTATATCTGATGGAGTTGCCAGTTTTACTCGCCGATGACCGGTGGTTTTCCACACATGGTCGACGAGTTTGTCAGCCATTGAAAGCACTGTTAGATTAGCCGTAAGTGTGCGGATTTCCCCCACCAACAAAACTGATATGTCGTCGTATGACCTTAGTTGATGAAAGCGACATTAAACCCCAAACAATCAATCAATCATATAGCAATTAAAAAGGCGTCTCTGATGTCATTTTTAAACAGAGACTTGTTTCAGACGAGAGATATTTTCTATTGAGAAGAGGCCATGAAACTTTTTACGCTAAGGGTTTTCCGAGTAATATTTTGGGGATATAGCGCTAACTCGGACATTTATATTTGCCACATAAGAGTAAAAGGTGTTACAGGTACACGCAATATTGCGCAACCTTCCTACTGCCGTTTTTTCAACTGATTTTAGGCGAGATTCTCACCCGGTTAATTCATGTCGGGAGTATTATTAGACGACACACATAATGATGGGTTATTAACGTCATCTTCAGTCGTATGCAACAGTGACGCGACAATTAGCTGGGGCAATTAACGTACAAAAAGGGATGCGCTAACTTTCCCTGTATCACCACTAACATCTTTTTATATATATGCGTGTATATAGGCGCGTCTACCAACGTTCGTTTAGCTAGATAGCACAGGTTTTGTTACTTGTGGTTTCAACAGCGACCAATTATGATATATTAATATCGAGATTAACTTGCAATCCCCAACATTGGCCTGCGGTGCATGCGATCCACAAATCTACATCCAATCAACCACGCGCCTTGCACATCTTGAGACTTAAACCACTTTCTGCTGTGGTATGTGTTAGTTCTGTTTAATTATCACAATTTGATAATGCATCTCGTGATAGTCATTTCGTAATCGAAGGGTGGAGCAGAGCCACCGGCCGTGGAAACTGATCTTCACACGGCCTGAAGTCTAATACGCCCTATATGGTGTATACTGCCAGACATATCTGGTGATGTCATATGAACTATGCAGTAATTGTGATTAAAACGTACTCGCTATATCGCATACCGGTTATACTTTTTGCAGGATGTATGTATTCGCGGATTTATATCTTCGCGGATGTCTCATTGTTGCAGTATGTAACGTTTATGACCGCGTTAATTGCTTTCGATATTTAGGTATGGACAATGGCTGTGCCTTGCACTCTTGAATATTTTATTAAGGGAACACAATGTATAATATAACAGCTAACATTACTAATGAAGTATATATCAGTTGGAATGTATACTAAAAGTTGTATTTCATATAGAATGTCTAGAATTACTTGCATGGTAGTAATTATCGTCTCAAAAAGAACAAGAGCGTCGCTAGAGCGTGACAAAATACGCCCGTGGTAAATCCAACAAAGGGCAATAACTCTCTAGTAAAAATTGGCAGGCGGAACCCAAATTCGAACTTGACCTGTATTTTGAGCTATAGTAAACTCACATACCAATTTCATTTCATTCAGTTCAGACGTACTACAATTACCACCCGGAAACTAAAATTGAGTGCAAATTCCAACAAAAGGGCCGTAACTCTGATGAAACTTAGCGGGATGAACCCGAAATCGAATTACACCTGTATTTTTTGCTAGTAAACCCACATATACCAAATTTCATTCCATTCAGTTGAGACTATCTAAAGTTATCACCCGGAAAGGAACAAAGAGAATGGACGGACAGACGGACGGACCAATATAATACGTCCCGTTTTTTTCAAACGGGCGTATAAAAACGAATCCCTGGTTAAGCGCCAGCTTTATCATAAATAAAGTAACCTTTCCATTTGCCGTTGTAGTCCGCAATACCTCCACGGTATTGTGTCATAAAACTATTTGACAAAATTTAACTGCTTTAGAATTTCATCAGTGTAGTATTTAGGCTTTCAATCAAAAGTGCGTTTCCCCCACAGTCATGCTGCACGCGATGATTCACAATAAAATCTACGTCAAGAAGTCACATAAGTTCAACTCGGATCTTATGTCCAAATAATGTTGGTGATCCTGGCTTTACGACACGCTATAATTACCATGTTAGCGGATTAAACCCGGAGGGACAATATGATGACGCCCTTTAACAAGACGAGTACAAAACAGTCATCGCCGATTTACGAAGATAACATTGTCACCTCATAACGAAAGATTGGGTAAACCATCAAAGGAAGCAAAACGCCTGGGGCATTGGCTTCTCATCTCTATTTATATGTCGGGTGAACTCCAATAAAATGGCACGAAACTACAATAAAATAGTGACATGAGAAAATATGTTTGTGTATTTCTCAGTATTTAGATTTTGTTTTTCTTTCAATAATATGTGATAATGATTCTAGAACATGATTTCAGTGGTGATTACGTAAGTGCAACCATGACTGTTTACTATCAAAATTATAATTATAACACATGCCCTATATTAACTGGTAAAACGGATATCCACCACTGGTCTAATTTGAACATGCTCCGACTTTCAAACCATCACAGGTCCTTTAATTATAACAGTTGTATTGTAATTGTTGTCTAGTGCTTTGTTGTTTCGCATTTAAAGGTATACAGACAATCCGATTCGATTATCCCCATATCATCAGATTCCAACAGCAACATTTCTGTTATCAGAATCGATTAATTGCCAAAAATATAATGCTAACCACAGTCAACTATAGTATAAGATTGCCCAAAAACTGTTTTATATCAACATTTTGTTCAACGCAATTTGGTATCGAGAGTATGTCGGTCCGCATTCGTCGAATATTTGCCAGGCCGCCAAATATTCGAGTTGGTGAAAAATAACAGATTTCAAAACCCACGAAGTCAACGTAATAGTAATTAAATGTATCTTTAAACGCGTGAATATGTCAAAATTAGAATACAAAATCTAGTCTATGACGGCATCGATATTACGTCGTGACCCACTGGACATCTGAAATAATCAACACGCTCGTTAAATTCACATTAACCCTTTCATGGCGGAAGCTGCGCTGGCGCAACATTAAAAACCCTGTGCCAGTGCATTCTCTTCTATATGCGAGAATGCATTGGCCTAACAATTTTTTTTTTTTTTTGTATCAATATTTCTTACATTCTTTAACAATTTTTATCATTTGTTATCAGTTGTGTTACCAACAGATTCCATCAGATACCTGTATGCTTGATTCTTGCGATATATTGCAGCATCATAACAGGTGGAACCAGAGTGTTTATTTCTCACGTTATATGTTATATGTAGCGGTGGTACATGTGTATTTTATAAGCATTTCTGTGTTAGTTTTCTGTCACATTTTAGCTTTTTGTATCAAAATGCCTACAACAACAAAATCCAGGCAAAGTTACGAGTGTTTGAACGAACCCTTAGGTTCGGTCACATTACATTCTAGTACAGAAAGTACTGCGAAAACCCTGTGCCAATGCATTCTCTTATATACATTGGCTTAACAATATTTACTTTGACCTTGCAAGCCCCTTGCATACTCCTGTATTATGCATGCGAGGGTCTATATGGGGAGACTCGTATACATAAGATAACCCACTGGCACATGTTCTTTAATGCTGTACCAGCGCAGCTCCCGCTATGAAAGGGTTAAGAAAACATAATTGTGAGGTTCAAATGAGCCAATCCCGTATCGCCATCCGCTGACGTCATAAGAATGACCAGGAGAGCTTTCCAAAAATGCGAAATCATCAATAGTTCTATTGGATATATGTGACCCGCCATATCAAATCCAGTCGTAAGTCGGGATTTTTTTACCCTGTGCCAATGCATTCTCTTATATATGCGAGTCGACCGTAGGTCGCCTCGCATATATAAGAGTTACGGTCGACTCGCATATATAAGATAATGCATTGGCCTAACAATTTTGTACAATTTTAATAATTTGTTCTTGTATTCTTTAACAATTTTATAATTTCACCCATACAGAGCCCCAGACAAACATGAGCAGACGACACTCTTCTATATGCTTATATATATGTGTGGGGCTCCCTGCAGGGTAATGGGTGTTTTTTATTTTATGTCCTAAAAATTGTAAGAAACATTTATTTAAAAAAAATGATAAAAAATTGTTAGGCCAATGCATTCTCTTATATATGCGAGGCGACCTATGGTCGACTCGCATATATAAGAGAATGCATTGGCACAGGGTAAAAAAAAATCCCGACTTACGACTGGATTTGATATGGCGGGTCACATATATGAGATTAATGTTTGGCTGGGTATGATCTGCTTACTTCACATAGGCTGTGGAATTCATCCGATTATTGATGTACAGTGTCAAAAGTCAGTTCAGTTCAAATACGCACTCAAAAGCAAAGTGTCATTTTCAGGCTACGCCTCTCCGCGATAAACTCCCATTCTTCATTCGAAATATAGAAGTCATATAGCCCGAGCTAATGGATAGTAAATAGTACATTATGTCAACACTCATACCTATCATAATTTGGTAAACATACCAGGTTTCGCATGCTTGGGGATCGCACTAGCTGACCCTATTGTCTGGACGTTGACCTTCAGATATTGCTGTTTATCATTCATTTTCCTCACGGGCTTCTCCGCCTTTACGCCACCGCACGACAGAATCGCAAATTTACACATGTCCGAGATGTAATCTTTGAAGACTCCTCTATATAATTATAGTTTTTCCAAAATATTGTATTATAAATTATCAAATTTGAAAAGAAAAAACACGTATAATGCTAGGAATGTTGCTATATCGAGTCGTGGCATGCATCTGTATACCCTTCTGGGCCTTCCATCGATACACGTTAAATAATTCTGAGTTCGTAAGCAGACATGGCTCGTATACGTTTAAATCTCCAAATTATGTTCACAAAACTTGGAATGATAAATACACGACATTTCCATATACAGGCAAACTTGCCAGTGCCATTATACAATTGTCCAGATGTGTTCAATTTTCGAACAAAAGTTATATGAACGCTCTTTATTTTTACCACATCAGGAACAGATAACAAGGAACGCTCTCGACTATTCCATGTTTAAGAAAATGTGGGACCGGGTGAATTGTTTAACTTGAAAAGCCTTGGTTTGCAGACATACAATGGATATGCAATGCATGTGCACGCACTGTCGCATGTACGTGCAAGGTTAAAGTCGAATGAAGTTAAATATTCATTTGTGTTGCCTTCTGTTCGCAATTTTGGCAGTACATCACTCTCGTGAATTATTTTGTTATTTCTTGGCATCGGCGCAGCAAGTCTCGACATTTATAAATATTGAAAGTCCGTGAAATCACAAAGGGGTGAATTGGCATCGCAATGAAAAGATTGTAGTCTGGTTTGTTTATATAAATGACAAACTTCTCATTAGGCAATTGCTTTTCTCTGTGTGATCTTACGGTGATTGGTGATACCACAAATTTATACTGACAAGAAAATACTAATAAAATTAATAGATGCACTTCTTTCTGTTGGTGTCTTCATGGTCGCCACACACTCAACGCAGTGATACTCCAAGTGCGCTCGTTGTAAGAAGGATAACTCTATACCATCTAATTTCAGAACTCACACCACAGGCCAGGCTTAGTGGTAAAAGGCACATAGCGGTTTGAGCCCCGCATTAATTTATATCTGGTGATACTCGCTTTCCGGCCCGGTTCCAGATTCAAATTAGGTCGACAAGTGCGTGAAATACTTGTATATGGACTTTACATGTCGCGAAAAGACAAGTGCGTGAAATACTTGTATATGGACTTGACATGTCGCGAAAAGACTTATTCATGTCATAGAATTTAGAAATTTCGGGTCCGAATGTTACTTCGGTATGAGATATTAAAGAGCGTTCATTATTAGAGATTATTCATCATATGATATGAATAAAGAGCGTTTGTGTCACTTATGTAAGGACAATTTGAAAACAGCCGGAGAATTCGACTTCGGATGTGATTTTCAGACTGAACAAGTTGTCATTTTGAATTCAAATTTAAATTCCAAAATCTTGTTCAAATTCAATAATTCCAAATGCGTTAGGTTTCGATGTATTTTTGTTAAATTTTGTATCTCAATAGTCATGTTGTTTTGTGAGTTTGGAAAATAAACTTGATTGATTGATGTCAAGGTCAATTTTTTTTAGTTTCAATATGTCTTCCAACACTGTAGTCCGAGCTTAGGAGCGAACGTTTGATTCAAACTCAAAATTCCCAGTGTAAACCATTCATACAATAATGTTTAAGCTTAGTGGTTTTGTCGGGTCCCGAATTGTCTTCAACAAAGAGCGTTCCTTTATACTTTATTCCTCCTGATATGGTAAAAATACAGAGCATTTGTCCCACTTCTGCGCGAAAAATTGAAAATATCGGGAAAATTTCTCAAGTTTTTGCATGGCATGTATACGTGTATTTCATTTATCTATGGGCATATCCTATCCCTCCTCCAAATTACGAACGGAAGGCATAGTTTGGAGTTCCGGTTCGATCCGTGAAGTATGAAACCACGCTAATACACTCATGCGCAGAAACCATTTCAAATCACATACCTCTGTCATTTTGACGGTTAATGGGTTGGTTGTTTGGTTGGATGGGTCTAAGTGCAGTTTCAGTAAAAAAAAAAACCCGCTAAGTTCACTGCGAAGCCACGCAGATGCCCACATAAACCACAGACCTTGTCATTTTTTTCCGGAACTTGACGATTCACCACGAGTACCACCGAGCATCCCCGAAGCTCGACGGGATGCTCAAACACACGCCGAGTGTATCTGGTCATGCCGTTGCATAACTAACCCGAATAACAACTGTCCCAGAAATGTAAATGTAGTGTTTTATTTTGTGTGTCACATAAAACATTGGAGTAGTGTAACCTGCTGCGGATTCTGTCATACTGTGAACGATTGCTTCAAGCGGAGAGATTTATTTTTCATAAGTTCTAACCATATAATAATTCATAAGCAGCTGCGTTGCGAGGTTCGTGTTCGACCGTGTTTCATTAAGGATTATTATTCCATAGCGGATCAAATTCGTCACTGAAGGAAACTCGATACTAAACTTGTGATTTAGAGTATAATTCCTTCAGTTCACCTTGTCCTTTAGTTTTGGGAAAACATCCATGTTATGGAGGTAAGATCTATATAAGAATCTATATAAGATAATCATGATCAAGTCTAAAAAATGACCGTACGGTTCTGTTGCATTTGTTATGTTCGCGGGATTAACATGGCTAATAATTATTACATCAAATTATTAAAAACACACGGACTTAGAACGCCTCACTGAAAAGCACTTGTATATGTTTGTTTTTTTGAAACCGCAAATAAAATTGCTCGCCTTTTGATTATAAATTCCGGTCAGGTTTCGGATCAAAATAGATCGATAAGTAAGTTTAATACGTTTATAAAATAGATCGATAATTAAAGGCACGTGCGGCCTTAATTGTCGAAAATATTCATATTTGTTCCAAACACCGTAAACAGAAAACAGTAAGACGCATACAGTTCCGTTCATATATATATACCATGACCATCGCGTAAACAGCATGTTATCATAAAGACCTACTATATTTTACCTAAGCAAGAGCCTGATTGTGTTACAGAAGACAACACAATGCTACTGGCTAATCACACACAAATGGCATAAACGCTCTTTATTAATTCCATATCAGGTATTCACCAACAAAGAACGCTCTTTATGTTTACCATCATAATACAAACAAACACCAGAAAAGTTACTTTTTACGGTTTTGTTTACATAACAATGGTCAAACATATGACCATAACGTACTGTTTATGCGATATTTCTTATTTGTATACGGACAAAGTCTATCTACATTTTGATGTTCTTTCTGTTTGTGGCGGTTTTTGACGGGTGGAGATATTTTCACAGGATACCCACCGCCAAGGCCAACCGTGTCTTTAAGTTTAATACGTTTATAATTATGGACCTATATATGCTCATGTTTCATGTAAAATTCTGAGAATAAAATATGATTCACTCATTCGTCAAGTAAAACGGACCTTCATCGTGAAAAAAAATAAAGAGCGTTTCTTGTTAGTGTATTCCTGATATGGTATAAATGAAGAGCGTCTTCTCCCGTGTATCTGAAAAATTTAAAATACCTGGAAAGTTGCTATGATTTTAGAAAAAATTTCCGCAGAAAATATTTGAAGTCTGCAGTTGACGCAAGTACGCACCAATAAACAAAATGAAGAGAAATGAAATAAAATAAAGTATATAACGTGAGGTAATATGTAGATGTATAATAGTAATCTGTTATATGCATAGTATCAGTTATAGTTTAATTGTTGGCAATGCAGAATTGAGTTGAGTTGTTAATCAGTTGACTATAATGGGATGAATTCGAGTTTAAGTAGTATGGGTCTCGTTGGTCTTAGGTTTAGTCAGGTTATCATCATTACTATATAATTAGGTTGAAAGATAGTAGGCTATGCAACATATCATCGTGCAAGTATGTTCATATTGGACCTATATACTCACATAGCTTCCCATTGGACTTATTTGATTATGAAATAAGTCCATATTGGACTTATACCCGTCATGCCGTTGGATGGCGCGAGCCACAGTGAAAACAAATTATAAAGAGCGTTCATCAGGAAAGTCGTGAGTTAGTTTATTCATGTTATTTTCTAGCATGTTCTCGTGAAAATAAGCTCAACACGGACTTATTACACATTGAAATAGTCCCATATAGGGTTGTTTTATTCACTTGCGTATAGGCCCATATAAGGATTATTTCACATCTAAATAATTCCAATATGAGCTTATTTCAGTCACATAGAGTAAGTTCACTATGATCTTATTTCCACGAGAACAGGCTGGCTATGTTGAGAATTGGTTTTTAGAACTTTCTGAATAAATATGCTCACTTGTTTATTTAGCTATATTAGCTGATGTTTTGTGGGTTCAGTATAGCATCGAGAGTTACCATTTCAGACCTCTTATATATCTCAAATAAAGGGGCTGATACACTTATATAAACTTATTTCGTGTATTTATTGACCTATATCGTATATATCTCTCCCTCTAATACATAATTTGGAGATACAAATGGGCCATCTCCGCATCAGACAGCCTGTTCTCCCCAAAATAAGCTCAAATAGATCTTATTTCAAACACACAAATAAGCCCATACATACATTATTTGAATCTGAATTACGCTCTATATGAACCTAAATGGGACATCAAAACAGTCGTATATGTGCTTATTTCAATTGGAATTATATGCGCACTATTTGATATAATTTTTCATCGACACGACTTACCAGAAGAACGCTCTTTATATTGTATTGTGTTTTCAATGCGGCCCGCGCCATTCGACGGAATAACGAGTATAAGTCCTATATGGGCTTATTTCAGAATCAAATAAGTCCCACATGAACCTATGTGAGTATTTAGTTCCAATATGAACCTATTTGCACGAGGCTATGACATATTTCTGTCAGGACGTGCAAATTAAATCTGATAAATGGGAGATATCGGCCATTAGAAGTAGACTAACGTATAGAGAAATACTGTCTATTGAAACACGCCACAACAATCGTCCATAAATCAGTTCGGCTTCATCGTCTGAATTTATATCGACTAATTAGTCCAAAGAAAATTAAGCATGCATCTTGTTCGGGTTACATGTCAGAAAATTAGGGTCGGTACTCGGTAGGCCACGGTAGGTAGACATAAAATGTAATTATTTTTATTTTGACATATTCTTATGGGCTTTCGTATCTTCTCAATTGTTTCGATGACATTAATTTTGAATACCTTTGTATAAACTAATAAAAACAATGATTTGACAGATAAAATTACAACAACTCATTCTGAGACATTGAAAATTACCTTTTGTTTTTTATAATTAAACACTTCAGGAAAAGTCTTGAAAGCCATATAAAATATTTCGGGCAGGGGGCTTAAATAGGCTATGTAGGATCCCGAAACACAAGTATCTTTTTCTTTGGCCGCCCAGTCGTATATAGTCTCAATAAACCTTCTGCAAGATATGTTTTTGAAACGATCAGGAAAGTCATCACAGTCGTCTATTATTCGATTTCGTACATGTATATCTGTGGTTAGAGATATGAATGCCACGAGTGATTGCTCGTTTGACTCTGGTCAGAATATCGTATGGCGACATATATGCATGGCAAATGTCAGCTTTACAATCACTTGTGTAATTATATATATTTCCCTCATGGGTGGCGCACATGTATCAAGTATTTCATCGTTCACATTGTGCCCCAGTGACTCAGTTGGTAAGTTCCATGTCACTTTAGGCCAACATACGCTGACCAGCCATGGAGAAGCTAGTTCTAATCCCGATAAGCGCTGATTTGTTATCCACGCCCAGTGAAGGTAACCAGGGTTGCGCACGTACCTGAAGAAGTTTTTAGTACTTTCCGTGGAGTTGTTTCCCAGTGAAATAAACGCTCTGGGCGGTCTTTCCTCCACCCATAAACTAACAATGTAGTTGTATGGCTTAGCAACTGAAACGACGATAACATCTTAAGGGGCGTGCAGACGCACGTTTTTCCAACATTTGGAGTTTCTCAAAATCTGTCAGTTATTTCTTTGTGAAATTTAGTAAAAGCGATTATTCTAGCAGTTCTTGGTACCGAAATGGACACAAAATTAAAAAATAAATACTTTTAAACTCTCAAATGTATTAAAATCCATTGTTTTTGTTGTCTCTTAATAATTCCTCAGATTCTATATACTATATACGGTATGAGAAACTCAAGATTGTTTGCCAGATATATCCGGAGAAATTCTTTGTTTAAAATCTCTTGTCTTACCAATTTTGGCTGGACGTATATGCGAATCGTGCATCTCCCCCTTTATAAAAAATCGTTCATTTTGTTGCACAACAAATATCTCTGTGATAAATTGACTGTAACAAAAATTACCAGGGTGTGAACGCAGCCTTGATTTTTTATTAATATATATTTGCTTGCCATCTGCCGTAGCCAACAGGCACGCACACGTCGTGTATTTAATATGTTATTACATTATTATAGAACGGGTTAGAGCGGCGACCTATACACCTTTGTCTTTCTTTGATAACTATACCAGGGTGTGAACGCAGCCTTATGATTTTTATTAATCTATATTTGCTTACCATCTGCTCTAGCCACAGGCACGCACACGTCGTGTATTTAATATGTTATTACATTATTATAGAACGGGTTAGAGCGTCGACCTACACCTTTGCCTTTCTTTGATACCGTGTAGTATTATCACCTCACATTTCGGATGATTGATTATTGTATATGATAGACAGCGAGTTTATTGGAGTCACAATATTTCATGATATCGGATGAGAAAAACATGAGATAGGCCACTAAACCGTACGACAATCAATCCATCATAAATTTACTACGATCACGCCAAACATCTGCTGAATTGGCGAGAAATTGCAATGGTGCGTGCACCCCTATATACATCGCCCTATATGTGAATACAGTGGTGCGTGCACCCTTATATATACATCGCCCTATATGTGGATACAGTGGTGTATATACATCTATGGAGACCGCGGTCATGGGCGTGGTTAGAGGGGCTACGTTGTGGGGTGTCCACCATGCAATGCCCAACTGTATCCCCACACCCATAGAAGACACCAAACCCCCCAAGTTTACAATATTTCGTCTGTAATTATATGTATGTGACTCTTATGGCTGTTATGTGCACACACTCAATGTCTCCTATTGAATACGTTGGTTCCTGGTCCAAAACTGCACAAATCTGAAAACGTAACACCAACAATACAAACTTGCCCCCTCGAGCGCCACTGGATGCCCATACCTGGTTCCAGACAATACATACGAACATAGACATAATGCTGCCACGAATGGCTAATCGCCGTACTGTCGTACCATGGTTATGTGCGGTCATTAATCCACAATGACATCGATTTTTGACACTCTGATGCATACAACATTCCATTTGCCTCCCCAAACATGACACATTGTATCAACACTGCAGATCTGCCTGTCATTTTGACAACGGTTTCGTGGTATGGTGGAACCACGGCGACAGACGACGTGGCTATAACGTCGTCTCAAAATATTTGCTTAAACGCATGCATCGTTGTTCAACAGTTTTTGGGTCATGAATGGGTTTCTGGGAAATGCGCAATCAGCTGTATACACACATGTACCACCAAATGTAGAAACGAGGTGGTTTCACCCCCCCCCCCCCCCCGCACGATAACCACAATTATTATTGTCAGCGTCAGAAATATTAGGTATGCCATGCAATCAAGACTAAATTTACAACTTTTTCAGTTCTTTCTTAATATTTAAAAGACTGTGTTGAGTCAATTTGGCTTTAAGTCGCTTACATTTATAAAATCCCCCCTGTCAACCAATACACGTTTACTGTGAAATCGACTCACACAAATGTCGTGTAATCTCGAGCTAGGACATCCACCTACTGTGAAATACATTATTAAGGAACATGTATTTACTAAGAAATATATTACCTGCGTTATGTCATCAATATTATAAACTTCCCAACGGAACATCAAAATGTTCCCAGGTTTTGAACTTTTGTAGTGGCTCATTCTTGGCATGATGTGTACCTCAACATAAATCAATGGTATAAACATCTGTTTGTTCCCTTTTTTTGCAGATGAAGATGGGAGGAGAGTTACACATCCTTCTCGTGTTACTGCTGTTCGAGTTTCATCGAGTAGCCAGCAATGGTAAGTTCCAAGAAGTATCATAAATACATATCTGCATCTGTTTATTGGCCGTCTGTGTTACACTAAATCGTGGTCGGTGATTGGTGATTGGTCAACTGCCAATTGGGCCACCAGTTTCATGCCCCAACAACACACATACCCAATAACACACAGACCGTAACAAGAACACGACGTCCCAAATTTTTGACTTAATCACTAAAAGCTGTCAGCAGAATAATATATCATGCTTTTCATAGTTCAGCCGAATTGCATCTCAAGCCAATTATTTTATCGATCACGTTATCGTTGCTAAGTGCTTGGAATTATTATATCGGACTGACTTAATGTGCTGCGTCTCAAATTTTCGGCAGATTTTGTGAAAATAAATAAGAATACACTCAGCTTTTTATGGGAGTAAATCATCAAATGGCTATATAGATATAAGAAATGATTGTATTGTGTGGGTGTGTTATTGGGGGATACGGCGTTGTGGTCGTTGGGGCGCATTTAGTGATAACAGCGAATGTACCCCAACGACCACAGCGCCGTATCCCCCAATAACACACACCCACTACATTAATTTCTTAAATACCTACATAGCCCTTGTGTGTTGCACTACATCCTGTTCGGCAATTGGTCAACTGCCAACTGGGTCATTCGTTTCATATCCCAATAAAAACAAACTAAAAGCGATGGACATAATAACTGGGATTGTTTTTAAAGGTACGGTTGGCCTTGACGGTGGGTATCCTGTGAAAATATTTCCACCCGTCAAAAACCGCCACAAACAGAAAGAACATCAAAGCTGATTTTATAATGAAAAATATATATAAATTATAAGAATTGAATGCAGTTTCATTGTGTTTTGTTGAGGGGTATGACGCTCTGGTCTTCAATAAAACACACTCAAATTGAATGAATTTCCTTAAAATCGTGAATTTATTTTCCGTGGTTATCATGTCGAATACGGGATCGCCGTGCTATTAAATGCATGTAATCATAGGATTTAAGATAAGATTTTGGCAAGACTGTAAGCAGGTAAGATAGCAATGAGTTTAATTGCTTGATGAAAAAACTAAACCCGAATTAAGACAACAAGGGGACGTGCGAAACGAACGTGGCGAAGTTAATGAACACCATGGGATTCCCACAACTGTATATGACTTTCTGCTGTTCCCACGGAAAGCTGACTCGTGAGATTACTCCCGTCCCAGACAGGTCGGACAACTCGACATTTGTTTCAAGAGAGTAATGTTTTTCCATCCGTGAGAATACAAACCTACCTTAAATAGTACGGATAGACAGCTTACATTTGTCTTTAAAAGATTAATATTTTCCACCGTGAGAATACAAATATTTTTTTTATTTTTTTTTCATTCCTAAAAATCGTTGGAATGAGATGAAACTATAGCCGTAATGTCATCATCATCATGGTACCTAAAACAATTATACAGATTTGTGTTCATTTTTATTTTACCTACGCTAATTCATAAAAATAACTTGGACCATAACGAATTTTTTTTATATTATCTTTACACGGTCATCATATCACCACCCTTCATCATAATTCAGAATAAAACATAGATTATGTCACATAACGACAACTGAGAAGAAATTTCTCTTGTATCACGAGATTTTTATTACCACCCAGTCATGTAATCTTTGTTGTTTGTTGTACATTTCTGTCCGCGATTTTGGAATGTTTCATAGATTCACATTATTTATCCCGGCGTGTTTCTTTACATTGTCCGATGGTCCTTATACAGTAACTCCCGGTGGTTGTTACACGACACCAAACGTCAGTGTTGTATTGTCCAGTGATTTATCTCCCCATATATAAGTCGGTATACGAAATTAGGCGTTTAACAATTTTCAGTATACAAACACGCGTCAGAACATACCCAGTCGTAAAAATGAAACAGGATACTTCGCTCTTCCAATGGAGCTCATCCTATATGTAATTTGTGGTATTTTCGTTGTACACAATCATTAGATATGACATTAAAGGTTGAGTATTCAATTAATTTTTTACAGTGTATAGAGTCAGTAATATACAATTTAGCTGATGATCCGGGGCATAAAACAGCATCAAAACAATTAAATATATGACACAACGAAACGAAAAATCTGTGGCCTAGGTGTGTTCACCAAATGGTGAAAATAAATCCAGGGCGTTCCCCTTTTCTCACACAATGCATTGCACGTCGTTTGAATGCCAATATTACATAGTCACACTGTTTCATTAGCGCATGAGACTATATTATTACGATCATGGAGGTCTGACTGACACGAGAGAACACAAAACCACATAGTTTAGCCCTTTCTATAGTATATACTCATTGGTGAGTAGTTATTCCTTAGGAAATGTTCACATAATAAGTTCTAAGATTAAACGACCACAGGTCGTTTGTTGAACTTATTATCTAAAATTCCCCTCCAATAAATAGGACTCCTTCTGCACTTTTATTATCCTGTCCTATTTTTTACTGATTATCCCTCCGAATGAATAATAGACTATTCCAATGTATACTTGTATAACTGATTGGGATAATCCATTTAGTATAGAACGGGTGAAGTTTCATTAGGAAACTCGATACCATAAGGCATGGCCTCAACAGAGATCGGAGATTCTTGGCACTCTACCTATATACTCTTATAGACATCGCATGCCATCGTAAATGTACGTCATGCCGCTTGATGGGACGTTACCGAACTGTCCGAACCGGCGTAGATTACCATTAACTCGCTCGTGGTATTAAAAGAAACAAGTCTAAAAGATGTATCTTCTTCATCCCCCATATACCACATAAAGACTTAATCAATTAATATTATTTGGAAAAATCTAAACAACAAAGGTCGCAAGCTCCATGCAGAATTCAGTCCCTATGCAGGACTTACCGCGGCCCACACCTTAATACTTAGGGCGCGTACACATGAAGCTGCAAGAAAATATCTGCAAGAAAATATCAGGTACAATTGTACTCTGATATTTTCTTGCTGCAAAGATTACGCCCGTGAGAAAGCGACGGGTTACATGGCGTTGATTGAGCTCAATGTGACTAGCGTTAGTCGTGCTTGTTGAAGTGAATTACTGCGGACAAACAACCTATAGTCCATATCGAATATTCATAGAGTTATAAAGTGTTATGGAAAATTTTAAATGCCACCTATTTTAACGAGAAAGGAACGCGCCCTCGTCGCTGGAGTTTGGATGTATGTTCTTCATGAACACACGAAAGGACATCTAAACAGACGTTGGTGGGTTCGGCTCTGAGCCACATCCCACATGCGAGAAGATCGAGGAGCCGCCAACAATGTCTTATTCGAAACGTACATACAGTCCAAATTAAAGTAAAAGAACTAAATCAAGGCATGTGAGGTACCAAATATAAAGCGTCCCCATACATGCAGGAATGTGGCTAGAGGGTTTCCGTTGGGGGTGTCCACCTTGGGAAATTCCAACTGCACCCCCCCCCCCCCCTTGAATCAGAATCAGACCAAACACAAGTTTTCCATAATTCCATTTGCACCCTCTTGCACCTCAGTGCTCTTAGACCTAATATTAGACCATGGTTCGGCCCGGTGTGCGAAAATTTTGTAATCTTAACAAGAAAATAGCTAAATCCTACCATCTAGACTATCCTCAAGCATTCCTAGAGTTGGAAATTTCAAATCTGACACCCCACTTAGGTTGGAAAATTTACAACTGATGACAATTCCAATGACAATGTTGACCAAATGTATGACAATATTGTTATTCTTAAATTAACTAGCATTTTTTTTTACTTTTGACTGGCCACGGGGGAGGGACCAGGACACAAGCTTTCCAAGTGTTGGACATTTCCAACCTGTCACCCCCCTGAGGTTGGAAAGTTTCCAACTGATAACCATTTCAGACCATATTTGTTTTACCGAAAATATGCAAATATTGGTCCAAAAACAATTAATTCCCCACAAGAAATTTTTTGAAAATCAAACTACAAGAACATTTTCAAACTATTGTTGGTGTGAAATTTCCAACTAATGTTTTGGCAGGTATGAAAATTCCATCTGTTGAAAGATTTGACAAAAGTTGGGGTGAGACACCCCCAACACCCCCACCTGTCGCCACGTCTCTGCACACACGTATATACATGTATATATATAATACATCAGCGGTTCTGACAGCCAATATAACATGGAAATACGTGGTATGTTGAAACAGAAGATACTATTGATGGATCATAACTCGAGCGTTTGAATTGTTACGATCATATCCCCGCGAGATTAGTTAACGGATACCGATGGCAACCTATCAAGGTGAACACATATCACCAATTGGCGATAAAATATCAGCGCGCTGCCTTCGTATGATATTTTCCGGTATTATTTATTTCATTGGTCAAGTGAGTCACATGGGGCATACCTGATATTTTCTTGCTGGCCATGTGTACGCGCCCTTAATGTGTAATGTGAAGAAAAATATTTGAGACTTTTGTAGGTTACAATTCATTTTGCATTATTCTGAGAAATTAAATTGTCCATATTCATTTGAAAGTTGTCTAGATCAAGCCACAATGAATTGTAATTGGCAAAACACTTCAATAAAAAATGTTAGATTTAATTAAGAAAATACACATGCCGGCAGCGTTCAGACATAGCGTAGCGAGGGGACTGAACTCTGTTTTGCAGCCTGCAAAGAGCGTTCCTTATACTTCTATTCCTGTTATGGTAAAAAATAAAGAGCGTTTGTCAAATTATGTGATAAAAATGAAAATAGTTGGAAAATTTGTATAATTTTGACACTATTTTTCCTAAGTATATATATATAAGTATATATAAAGCATAGAAATCTGTATTTAGTGTGTTTATCGACATATATTGTCCCTCTTACACATTACCTTGACAAAATTTGTAGTTCAATCGGTGATTTCCACTTTAAAGTGTAAACTTGTTCTATGCAAAACGACGTATATACGCTACATTCTTGTGGCATCCACTATGGATAATATGGATATGTACGAAATCAATTTGTCAAAATGTGAGGTGTGTTATGTTTCTATTCCATATGTCATGCATCAACCCATGACCCAGCTAGGTCACGAGCCGATCCATCATCCACGATTGGTGGATTAAGTTGGGATTATTATTCAAATTTGCGTCACATGAATGTCAGTAGATGTCTGTGGAACAATCTATAGTTTATCGGTTCAGTTCAGCTGAAATTTAAGTGCATGCAGGTTACCTGCATGCATGTTACGTTTGCTCACCCAGCGATAGCTATAGTCAATAAAACGTCATGGGAATTTAACCATAATTTCATGCCACGTGAACCGAATAAGGTGAATAGTCGAAATCAAGTATTTCCCCACTGCGCTTGATTAGAAGGAATCACCGTGTTATTCAAAAGTCTTTGTGTGTGACACCAATAGTTTCAAAAATATCCATTTATTTGTAATTGGACGCGTCTTTAAAGGTACGGTTGGCCTTGGCGGTGGGTATCCTGTGAAAATATTTCCGCCCGTCAAAAACCGCCACAAACAGAAAGAACAACAAAATGTAGACAGACTTTGTCCGTATACAAATAAGAAATATCGCATAAACAGTATGTTATTGTCATATCTTTGACCATTGTTATGTAAACAAAAGCATAAAAAGTTACTTTTCTGGTGTTTGTTTATATTATGATGGTAAACATAAAGAGCGTTCTTTGTTGGTGAATTCCTGATATGGAACGAATAAAGAGCGTTTATGCCATTTGTGTGTGATTAGCCAGCAGCATTGTGCTGTCTTCTGTAACACAATCAGACTCTTGCTTATGTAAAATATAGTAATTCTTTATGATAACATGCTGTTTACGCGATGGTCATGGTATACATGAACGGAAACTGTATGCGTTTTAATGTTTTTCTGTTTACGGTGATTGGAACAAATATGAATATTTTCGACAACTAAGGCCTCACGTGCCTTTAACATGTATACGCTCATAAAATAGGGTCACGTTGAACCTGGATATTTAGTGCATATATCTGCAACTTCCAACTGATAGCAATTTCAGTACAAAATGTGACAAAACGTAAAATAATATTCGACTTTTGGTCTAAAACAGCAAATTGCACACTCAATATTGGTAGGAAAATCAAAGTATAATAACGGTTTTCAACCAATTGCTGATCTGAAATTTCCAACGGATGTTTCATTTGTTGAAAATTTTACTAAAAACCACAAATAAACTTCACTGGGTTTAAATTTTTTTTTATTCCTTATTGGTGATTGATAAAATATCATTGGTTATACATTCCGGAGATTCCAAATTACATACATGTATAACTATCTATCTATTGTGTTAGATCATGCCATCATATTCCATCTGTAGAAAACCTGGGGAGTTTTTGATGTTTTGACAGGGAATTTTATAACATTGAACAAACAAGGGAGGGAATATATCTCTTTGTTAATACTTGTTCCTCAATAATCTACTTCACATTAGGGATTGGTCCCAGCTTGAGATTGCATGCTTTTTCTGTGACTTGTGAGCTGATATCATAATTAAAATTGTATTAATAATCCAGGAGAAATTCCATAATGGTAAGCGACGCAAAACAAAATCGCTCACAAAGTCAGTTAATTCGTGCAATTTCGAGTTGGGACCTTCACCTGCAGTGAAGTACATCATTTGGGACCAGGTAATAACTAAGAAATATATTCACCGCGTTATTTTTTCGACATTATAAGGTTCCCTGTCAACACTTCAAAAAGTTCCCGGGTTTTCAACGGATGGAATATGATTTCTACGGGCGCTAGTCAGAGTAGAGATTCGTGGCATGATCAACTATTGTGTAAACATATGATGCTCTACATAAAATAATAAATTGGGGTGGCATGGAATACTTAATCAGACCACGGACTAAACGCATTCCACGAGCGATTATGGAGTGCGATGAACGCGACTTGCATACAAATTCGTTCGAAGAATTCGCGCGAACTTAGCCCCCAGATTGTTTATGGCGTCACTACACGACGATGTTCATTTATGTACTTAGTTTGTCCCAATGAAACAAACCTCTAACATTTACGCGGTGACATGAAATTATTGTAGGTCAATGCTCATGATTGATAGGGAAGGTTGGCGCCATTTTTGTGTGTGCATATAATGGAAAGATGTGTTAAAACACACTTTGTACGGCAATCGTTTGAAATGAATTTTATCAGGTTTAAAAGGGTACTGCACACAAAATCCGGCCTCGAGTCATAACTAATTTTCATTATAATTTGTTATATAAGTTGTTTGTGTCGTATTTTTGCACTAATCCGTGGCTCAAATTCATTCATTTGTTGCACATATTCTGTTGAGTATAAAAGGAGATGGTCCCATAAATGGCCGGATGTAGGTGGTGCAGATGGCTTTTTCAGCATTTATAGCCATGTCAAATGTTTCAAAAACGAAATCTTCCGTAAGTAAAGATACATGTACATATTCAAACAAGCAGGAGTGGCGCCAGGGGAGGGCTCATGGGACTACACATCCCCCTGCCGGGGAGATTACCCCCCCCCCCAGTCTGGGAGATCTGAAATGGTTCGCTTGGTACATGTAGTTGTAGTCCCCTGTCGTGGGATTGTAGACCCTGCGTCGGGGAAATCCTGGCGTCACCTCTGCAAACACGTTAATTCATTAAAAACATATGTCATTTATCTAATGCAGTGAATGGTTTGTTATTTCAGAAAAAAACCGTTTGTGAAATTTGGCACAATTGTTAAAAAACGACGCTTCCTGGTTTTCAAGCCAACGATAATTATTACCAGAAATATGAATAGCTTGATTCAAACCAGGATTTAGTTTGAACTTTATTGTGTTTAAACTGCTATTCTGCTTTCGTTAATACATTCGGACTGAATGGCCAAAATGTTCAACCAAAATAAAATTTTCCCAATAATTTGTCCACTGTATAAATCAATAAGTTTCCCATGGATGTCTTCACTGTATAAATCAATAATTTTCCCATGGATGTCTCCACTGTAAAAATCAATAATTTACCTATGGGTGTCTCCACTGTATAAATCAATAATTTTCCCATGGGACATGTCTCCACTGTCTAAATCAATAATTTTCCCATGGATGTCTCCGCTGTATAAATCAATAATTTTCACAGGAATGTCTCCACTGTATAAATCAATAATTTCCCCAGGAATGTCTCCACTGTATAAATCAATAATTTCCCCAGGAATGTCTCCACTGTATAAATCAATAATTTCCCCAGGAATGTCTCCACTGTATAAATCAATAATTTCCCCAGGAATGTCTCCACTGTATAAATCAATAATTTCCCCAGGAATGTCTCCACTGTATAAATCAATAATTTCCCCAGGAATGTCTCCACTGTATAAATCAATAATTTCCCCAGGAATATATCCACTGTATAAATCAATAAGTTTCCCCATGTATGTCTCCACTGTATTAATCAATAATTTTCCCAGGAATGTCTCCACTGTATAAATCAATAAGTTTCCCAGGAATGTCTCCACTGTATAAATCAATCATTTTCCCAGGAATATATCCACTGTATAAATCAATAAGTTTCCCCATGGATGTCTCCACTGTATAAATCAATAATTTCCCCAGGAATGTCTCCACTGTATAAATCAATAATTTCCCCAGGAATGTCGCCACTGTATAAATCAATAAGATTCCCCATGAATGTCTCCCTGTATAAATCAATAAGTTTCCCCATGGATGTCTCCATTGTATAAATCAATAATTTTCCCATGGATGTATCCGCTGTATAAATCAATAACGCAACTCATATTTTTTCTAGTGTGTGCGAGGAATGGACCGCTGGGTATGATCACTGGTGCGATCCAAGATTGGCAGATCACAGCGTCATCCACATACCCTTCGGAGTGGGACAAAGGTTGCCACGAGAAATATGCCAGAATATACCTCCCCAATAAGCTAGGCTGGTGTGCCAAATATAAATCACCGTCAGAGTGGATCCAGATCGACCTAGGAGTAGCTGCACGGGTGAGTGAATCTGATGTTAATGGAAGTTGTGATGATGATGATGATGATGATGATGATGAAGATGACGATGATGATGATGATTATGGTGATGAATATGATGATGACGACCATGATTATGATTATGATGATGACGACCATGATTATGATTATGATGCTGGTGATGATGTTTATGATGATTTTGTTTGTGGTGGTGGTGATGATGATGATGATGTCGATGGTGATGATAATTTTGTTGGTGGTGATGTTGATGATGATGACGACGGTGTGTCGGTGATGATGATGTCAATGGTGGTGATATTGGTGACGGTGATGAGCTGAAGATGGTGCTGATGATGATGATGACGATGATTATAAATATTATTATTATTTTGTTGGTGATGATGTGATGGTGATGATGATGATGATGATGATGATTATGAAGATGACGACGATGGCGATTGTGGTGGTGGTGATGATGACGGTGGTGGTGGCGGAGATGGCGATGGTGGATGTAGTGATGGTGGTGGTGGTCCGGTTTAAACCTACATTGAAGGTGCAGCCAAACTGGGTCAAATGGGGCGTTTGTAGTCGTTCAGTCGCTAGCTGATTTAGTGATATTGGCACGCCCTCAATTAACACGAACAAGCAGACACTTATAAAAACCGCGATAATGGATAAATTGTGATATGATAATACCAAGCCGCCACTCTCACCAAACAGACACGCTGTCAATCCAGTTTATTAGCGCCACCCACGTAAATCGCGGTCCAGACAAGACGGATTCGTTATCTTAGGTCTAGCCTCCCTAAACCTGGCCCAGTTGGACCATCGCATTATATCGTTAATTAGTTGCCAGTTTAAGATTATAAAACGCCAACAAAACAAAATTAAATTGACAAAAACATTTATTCCCACACACTTTAATGGTGTGAGCACTTCTCGCTTATAAATTTTCAATCAAAATATGTTCTTTGTCATAATTATGTCTATAGAACGCGGCAGTCCACATTAGGCTAGTACGGTTCTAGCTGGACGATATAGAGACACTATGCTGCTAAACCACGGGTCTGGTAGGATCAGATTACCAGAGATAACGAATGCGTCACTTAGACCGGCGGTCCCGGTATAAACCAAGGATTTATAGCTGTCAAACTGAGGTTAAAACATACAGGTTTACGTAGATCAGGTTTAAACCGGAGATGACGAATCAGGCCCAAGTCTCCATCGACTATGTCCATTTACTATGCTCGGCGCTCCGACTCGTCTGCTATCAATCAGTTTTCGCACTCAGACTCATGCAGGTCAAATTATGATTAGTGCGTTTCGTGCACAAATATCGTCCGCGTGTGTGATAATCTGAAAAGCTTTTGCTTTAACCCTTTACCCAACAGAAGGGCCCTGTGCCAATGCATTCTCTTATATATGCGAGTCGACCATAGGTCGCTTCGCATATATAAGAGAATGCATTGGCTTAGCACATTAAACATTATAAAATTGTTAAAGGCCAATGCATTCTCTTATATATGCGAGGCGACCTATGGTCGACTCGCATATATAAGAGAATGCATTGGCACATGGCATAACTGTAACTATCACAATGTGGTCAAGGAGCCGGTTCCAATGATATCCATATTTGTATGGTTCTATTGAGACAGACCGAAGATATTTTAGGCTGTTGTAGCTTTATTTGGCCGGTTTTGGCCGTTTTGTTGGGTAAAGGGTTAAAGATACAATTTATCAAAGCATTATAGGAACCGAGCGCACAACTGAGTGTAACTTGTTACGAAACATGACTATATAGCAAAGATTCGGAATGCTTTGGTTTTACTGTCATCTGTTCGGTATGCCTTTATTTGTGTGCCACTCGGTACTTGCAGTTTTCCGGATTTTGGGCGTTGTTATCGATATGCGGTATTGATAATAAGATTGCCTTCGGACTGTGCATTCTGAGTTCACAATGTGTGTGTAATTTACACGATTGCTTGGTGATAGTGGTTTCAGTTTATCAAAGTACTGCCTGAAGTATAGTAAATGCACCCGGTATACACAACCACAGCTTCTGTCAGGTGAAATGTTGGTCGTTTATGTAACAAAAGTCGGTATGTTAACTTTGTTTGTAGGATCATATCACATTCTCCACATTCATGTACTCATGGGTCTAATTATTCAAGATTGGTCAGGATTTTCTGAAAATTTGGGAGATTTCAGGGTTGTTTTTACATTCCTTGTTGGCTTTCTTTTTTTTCATATTTATGACTGCTTAATGAGCTGGAGCACTACTGTGTTTAAATGTACTCAACCCGTAAAGAGGGTCCCCATCTCAACAGATTCCAACAACAACAATCCGATCAGAGGGTCCTATATTACTATTTCTTTGGCTTTGGGGGTAAAAAATATTTGATTCGAGTCGAGGAACCCATCAAACAAAGCTCAGAGTTATTAGATATTGATTTTTGAAAATTCTTATGTTCTCGAGATGAGTACTTATAACTGCCGTCAATTTGGTAACCTGCTCGAGATATCACGCCAAAATTCTATTCAAGCAGACAAGGATGGATAACTCTATAATCAAGTGGGTAATAATAACGAATTTTTGACTATCTTCTGGGCCAGAAAGAATTCCCGATAATGAAAAATAATAGATTTCTAAAATCGATATCTAACAAATCTGAGCTTTGATGGGTGACTTCCTCGACTCGAATCAAATATTTTTGACCCCCGAAGCCATTGAAATAGTAATTGAGAGGAGTTTTATCGGGTTGAGTACCTTTAAACATAGATTCCCAGGTGTGTGAAATATCTCAGATGCCACAAGAAACGATCTCCGGGCATCTAAATAACAAAACTTTCCTCTGGGCTGTCTGCTCTGGGAAAAATAATTTTGACTCCCATGTCCAGCTTATGGATTTCGGAATTTTTCTCGAGGCACCACTTACGACCTACATATATATAACATTATTTGTGTTGTTTTATAAAACAATGTAAAATCGTCATGTTAGTAATACAATTGATATTATTATAAGAAACTAAACCTACACGTGCTCCATAACGCTTGAATCTATACCGATGTGAAGAAATTTTATTGATGACAAAGAGGATTAGAGAAAGGTTAAATAAAGTAATTTGGAATATCTTCTCCCTGGCAAATTACCACACTGAAGACGAACAAACAGTGTGCATCATGTTACACAATGATTCTTTATTATTGACAAAGTATTGATATAGATAGGTGGCTCTATAAATACATCTAGTTGATATGCATGGCGCCATGGAAGTATACAACTCGGATAGAATGAGGCACCAGCTTACCAGGCGACGTATGCGAAATCGTCGACTTTCTTCAACAAACTGCGCCCACTCCCTTGTATGACGAAAGTGAACTCTGTCTTCTTCACTTGTGCCGCTGATGACTGGAAAAATAGTTATATGTTCCCATAATCCATCCATCTCTTAAATCAGAGGTCCGTGTCCAAACTTAGTTGCATGGAGTTATCTACATATATAAGTTAAACTTAACAAAAATAAGGCCCATATTGTCGCCGCTAATGACTATCTAATGCGATAAGTAAAATCTGTAATATCAATGAATGGTAGCTAGTAAATTTAGTGGGCACTGGAACATAAATTACGCCATAAATTCCGTATATAAATCTAATATAACAAAACGCGAGTATGTCAGGGGTGCATGTCGACCTCGCTCATAAAAGCACAACGTTGAAATCTGTCAAAACATGTGTTACATGACACGTGGATCTGACAAGCGATACTTGGAGAGCGCAGCAATGTCACCACGCGAGGCCGCGCAAAATTTGGCGCCAATATGACCAAAACATTCCCTCCGCCGAATGCAAATCAAATGCTAAAAAACAATGTAAAAAGTGCACGGTAGTATGCAGATATGTTAAGCCTGCATATATTTTTGCTGTTATACATGTATTACCATACAAACAAGTCAGTGCCGACTGTATTAATGCAGCCAGACTAATAAAGGACACGGACCAAATACGTTACGTTATATCAGAGATAGAAAGGGGGTTTTTATTATGGGGCGTCGACATGATAGTTAACAGTATAGAATTGATAGTCAAACTTTATGACCGGCCATAAAAGTCACCCGTAACGCCGTATCACCCGTCCTAACCAGCGGTGTCACTCCGACGCCGCGCTCTGGCGGACGGTGTTTTGTTTTAACGGAATGCACATTTGGGCGCAGCTTTCGATTGAGTTGTTGATAAGATTCTTCCCACCGAGCTCAACACGTTACTAAAATTTAACTGTAACTTTAAAATAGTGTACACTGAGTGCAGGTGCCTGGTTGTACGTATAACGCATCTCTTGCTATTAAATTCGCCCAGAACGATAAGTCGCGACATTTATTATGCTTTTGGCATATATAATGTATGAAAGTTATGTTGCATGTTTCGAAGTTAGAGATAAGTTCAGTAAAGTTGGATCACATAAATACATTTTGATCTTTCTAACGACAACAGTTTTGGCGCCATATTTATATGTATATAATTATGTGCGAGAATCGTAACTTTAAAATCTTGACTGCTACTTTTTGTTTCTGACTGCATGAATAAGAATTACGGACCTTAAAAATAGTACGGGCCTATAATGTTGGACGCTTTTTATCACAAAACGAAGAATAAAAATTCACTTCTATTCGAAGCTTTCGGTCGCCATGACCTTTATCAACAGTACATATATGCTCCTATGGATATCGAAATATTCGGATAAATTTAAGAGTGGCTCTTTTTATTTTTCTCTGTCAAGTCAAATTTCGGTGGTGGTGGATATTTGATTAGCCAGTGATTAAAGCACCTCTAAATTTAAATTGATTGTCTTTCTCAGGTAACAGGCGTTATGACCCAGGGTCGAGGTGACGGTGTGGAATGGGTGACGTCATACACCGTATCGACGAGTATGGACGGTTTTCATTGGTCATACATCCGGGACCAGTATGGAAACAACCAGGTGGGTTATAGCAAGCTCCATGCAGAGTTCAGTCCCCTGCTACACATGACTTACCGCTGCCAGCACATACGAAAAATGAGAGGAAATCACTCATTATTTTATTTGAGACTTTTGTATTCAAAACATTTTTGACTTTTGTATTCATTCTGCACTATTCTGAGAAACTGAACTGTCCATATTCATTTGAAAATAGTCTAGATCAAGCCGGAATGAATTGTAACTGACAAAACACTTGAATAAAAAAATGTTAGATTTAGTTAAGAAAATACACATGCCGGCAACGGTCAGACATAGCGTAGCGAGGGGAATGAACTCTGTTTTGCAGATTGGGATTATTGTCGACGAGTCACAAATCGTGTATTGTATGGCGTTTCCTTACTGACATTGTCTTTCTGATCATGAGAATTACACATGTATACATATGCATTAACCCTTTATTTACTAAATGGATTCTCCCATCAGTTATGAAAGTGTATATTGGAATGGTCTATTATTCATTTGGGATGGGTGTTCATGAAGAATGAGCAGACGTACGAAAAGATAATAGAAGTGCAGAAGAATTCATTGGTGGGGAAATGTTCACATTCCGTTTTTTATCTGCATGAACATTTCATAAGAGAAATACTCATCACTGATTGTTCAGTAAACAAAAAAGGGTTAAATCAACGCATCATTTTGTTTGCAACTATAAAGAGTTGTATACAACAGAGGAAAGGGCATTCAAAACGAATCACAACTTAATTCCATAATTGTGAGAAGCAAGTGAAATTCGACATGTGCAAATGCATTCTTGAAAATCTCTCTTCGATTTGAAGTACACAACTGTGTAATTTACCATCTTATTAGCAGCTAACCAATGTTATTAAGTGATATCAGATATTTGGAATCCAATTCACAATTATTTATACATGTCTTTTGTCTCTACATACGACCCATACATACATGGTGAAGCCAATCTTGACCACGCACACACAACACACTCCTACCAATTACTTTGTTGTCGTAATTTTTTGAAAGGTTTTAGTGTATTGTGGAAGCAGAACACCTATATACATGTATGTATAACTTGCAGACTAACAAGCCATTTTCTCTTTTAACAGATTTTCGAAGGAAATTCAGATTCGTTCACAGTCAAACATAACTACCTGGATGTGCCAATCATCGCGCGATATATTAAATTCCATACAAAGCAATGGCGGCGGCATCCCAGCATGAGGGTCGAGATTCTCGGATGCCAGCGTAAGCGTTTAGATTTATTCCCGATCTCATAATAACCCTTCCATGAGTGAAGCTTCCAGAAATTGTTTTGGAAAACCCTGTGCCAATGCATTCTCTATATATGCGCGACGCACATATATGCATATATAAGAGAACACATTGGCCTAACAATAGTTACCTTGACTTTATAAGCCAGTGCATTCCCACATATATGCTGTGCTCCATGCATGTGTATGGGAGACTCGCATATATAAGCGAATACACTGTCACATAATCTCCAATGCTGCACCAGCACAGCTCCCGTCATAAAAGGGTTAATTTTGAAACGGCAAACTTAATTACCACATGTACACCCCCGAATGGTTTATTGCATCAAGGTGTGAACCATTAGCATATATAGCTTCTATAGTAAATTTGCTATTTGATATTGAAGTTTCATCATGGCTTCATTTACACCGTTTGATTCAACGTATGCCTAAACATCTATATATCTTTGTTGTTTATCGGAAGTGGCCTAACAATCACACCTGTTTTTTGTTTTAAAACTGGTTCTATTTTTGTTATATCTAATGACAGTCACTTTTACATGTTGCATATATACACACAAAGGTATCTTGAAAATCGTGATATTTAGAACGGAGCAATATTATCGTGTTACATGGCGTTTAACAACACAGTCCTTTCTCATCGGAAGCTATATTAGCACTGAAGAGATAGCGGAATTGAGATGGCTTGTGGTGCGTAGTAAGAGTAACCATGCAGTCTACATGTGGGCGGGACGTACGGATAGGTCCATTATTCACATGGCCGGTCATCAGCGTATTCCAGCATGATATATAGTATTTATGGGATAAATATTATTCACAATTAACACTAAAACACCGTTTCTCTCTATGAAAAAATGTCTCTTATCACTAACTGAACCGAACTAATATGAATCGTACGTGACACGTAGTGGAGCAACCACACATGCTGTGCCTCAAATTTACCTTTTATCGGCGACATATATAGCGCTAAGAATAATATATGTAACATCACGCAGTGATCACGACGGAAATGACACGCCACCTTGACAAGACGTGTCGTGGATTGTGCAATCTTGTCCAAAATCCAAAATGACGTCAGAAACCGTGTCATGACCTCTTTATTTTTTGTTTTCATTAAGCTAACCAAAGAAATTGGTCTATTGAAATTAATTGACCTAAATCACATGTGAATTCTTCGTAAGTTGTGAATTAGTTACTTTTATTTTCATCGCGATGCTTCATTCCCAATTCCGCGTTCTTTGCAATCTCCACACTGTTGCTAACCGGAAGTCACGTGATAATTTCTCCAAAATCCATACCCGCGATCTAAAATTTCACTGATGGATATAGAAAAAAATATATGACGTCATTCACCTGCCTTAGGTATAAGCACCCATGGTGGTTGCTATAATTGCTTGATTCGAATTGACTGTTAAAAAATTGTTTTCTTGCCCGCTAATAAACCCCACCCTCGCTTGACATCTGAGTAAAATCTGCCGCATTATCGGTTACTTATATACCATGCAATGAACACAAATTCGTGTTATATCTGGCTCATATGTGTAGTCCATGGCATTGAAACGTCGCCATGTGATCGATACCCAAGTAGCTGTGCCACTTCACGAATACAACGAATGGACTGACATCAGGGCGGGTTAAATTGGTACACTTACCATGTAGGTATAGATTGGTTAACGTCAACAACCAACAGACTGTAACATAACGCGTAAATTACGGCGGCGAATCATCCAATAGTTACATCGGAGACCGCTATATTTTATTTCAGATAGGAGTCCATACAACATGTATGTAGAGTTTTTTGTTTTTTTTGCGACGATGAAGGTGAAACATCAAACTTACTCTCCTAAACCCGTATTATACGCGACCGCTAAATTGGTTTTACGCTGAGTGTATCGAACTGTTATAGTTTTACTAGCATCGAACGGAATTTCCGACCAGATATATGAAATATTTTAGCCCCTTTGTGATCTCTGTGCTAATTTTGACGTTCTTCAATCTAATTTTGTCCCCTAATTTTTCAGTGTGCAAAGAACCAGTCGGGTTACCGCCCTATGGGCAAATCGCTGCATCGTCACATAAAAACTACAAAGGGTCCAGTTCTTGTCTACCAGACGATGGAAACATCCTCAGCAACAAAGCCTGGTGCTCTCGAAGGCAAAGAAGTAAGTTTAGATGTCTTTTCGGAATCAGAAATGGATCAATTGCTTACCTGAAGTTATTAATTACTCTTGGATATGATTGAAAGAGTAATTGAAGAACATACATGGCTATTTATCCAAGTAATAATGGCCCAATTACAAATTACTTTCAACTACTTGAGAAAATATAATTAATTACAATCAATTACAAATACAAAATTATAATGACCATATCCCGGTTCTAAATTGTTCGTATCTTATGGGTAAAAAGTTATAAGTGTCCCTATAGATCTGCCAATAATAAATAAATTAAGTTACCTCTCACGGAAGACAAGACAGAGTTAAGACCTCGGCTCAGAATTATTACTTTTAATACCGGAGACGAGTTTACAGTTCTTAGCTCTTCCTTTGCTAAATACTTATTGACGAGTAGTTCCCTTAGGAAATGTTCAGGTAATAAGTTCAACAAACGGTTATAGGCCATTTGTGAACTTATTATCTGAACATTTTCCAACAACTAATAGGAATCCTGCTGCAATGTTTATCATCTGTTTGTCTATCTAATGACTGATTATATTCGTGAATACCCTCCAGATGAAGAATAGACCATTCCAATGTAAATTTTAATAACCGAAGGAGAGAACAAATTCGGCAAGGAAGGGGTTAATATGTCCTTAAATATGTCGTCTGCATTAGTATATATACATATACATAACACTCTATTGTCACTGCAGCTTCTCAGTGGATACAGGTGGACGCTGGACCTCCGACGCTGATTACAGGTCTGATCACGAAGGGTCGAGCCGACACATCGAAGAAACACTGGGTGACACGATACAAAATCTCATATAGCAACGACACGAGTCACTGGTACTTCTATAAGGATGCACACTATCTAGATACCGAAGCCAGGGTAAGTACTTCTATAAGGATGCACACTATCTAGATACCGAAGCCAGGGTAAGTACTTCTATAAGGATGCACACTATATAGATACCGAAGCCAGTGTAAGGGTGCCCATAGTAGACATTCTAAGCAGAACCGAGGGTGTCACCCACCCCACCTTTTTTTTACCAGACTCTGTTAACTGGTATTCAGTGTTCACCTCTCTGTTAACTGGTATTCAGAATTCACCCATTCTGTTAACTTGCATTCAGTATTCACCCTTTGTTAACTGGTATTCAGTATTCACCCCTCTGTTAACTTGTATTCAGTATTCACCCCCTCTGGCATTCAGAATTCACCCCCTTTGTCAACTGGTATTCAGACTTCACCCATCTGTTAACGGGCATTCGGGATTCACCCCTCTGTCACCTGGTATTCAGAATTCACTCCATCTGTTAAAGGACATTCACGATATAGAGATTACAAATTAATGTTACGTCATCGTGTCCAGAAATGAACGGTTTTCTATAAAGCACGTCGATTGTAGTTTGAAAAAGTTCGTCCCTATACTATATAAATGTCCTAAGTCCCAACTGGTGGTCTGAAAACAACTTCATGTTGCTTGGAAATCGAAATATCTTAACAAAGGCAATTTTGATTCAAGTCTGAAAATGTTTTAAAGAATTGTTTCAGACATGCTATATTTAGTTTCCGACCCATTTAGTATCAAGTAAACATATGTATGTGCACCTGCATAAATGGTTCAAATACCATTGTGAAATGTGTCTATTTTATCAACTTGCGTATCACATATAATATAATACGTCACTCGAAAACATATTGTATTGCAGAATCAGTGGCTATGGACTGCATCGTTGAACTCATCCGCATCCAAGTTGATCCCGGATATGTACTCGGAGGAGGGTCTGGTGAGCAAATTATTTTTATTTCGTGTTGTTATTTTTTTAAAAGCTTAAAATTATAATTCTGAATTGGGTCTTGCTTTTTTGTTCAGTGCTTCGGACTTTGTGGTCATCGTACGGGTTTGTTTTCTTGTACTTTTTGTGTAAATACTGTCTGCAGAGCTGAGGAACAATAATGCAGCAACTATATACCCTGATCACTATCTGGCTGGCGAAGCGAAAAATAAACTCCGGGAATTCATTATATGAATGGCACGTTGTGTATATTCTTGTCAAAAGTTCAAACGACATATATGTGGTTGTATGTACATAGCTTGTGGATCTTAAGGAGGCGCCCCCCCCCCCCCCCCCATTCGCGAATTTTCAAAACATCCCAATTTCAAACAATCATTTCGAAGGGAAAAATAATTATCCTTTATAACCAATATATGCTATAGTTATAACAACATGTGTTTACCCTCACAATATGAGAGTTATATTCGAATTATGAAAAAAGTGGTTTTAAAAAATAAAATGGCTGCCAATAAACTAAAATATGCAATGAAAAATGTTTGATTTATTTTCTCGCAGACAGTCATGATTTCAGATGGTAGACTGAGCGCATGCTCTAGTTAGGTTCATATACATAGTCTAGATAATGCAGTGTGGGTTATTTTTTAATATTTCCTGTCAAACTGTCTTCTGACCTACATGAAAAAATTGTTGTTTTTTTTAAAGACACGGTTGGCCTTGGCGGTGGGTATCCTGTGAAAATATTTCCACCCGTCAAAAACCGCCACAAACAGAAAGAACATCAAAATGTAGACAGACTTTGTCCGTATACAAATAAGAAATATCGCATAAACAGTATGTTATTGTCATATGTTTGACCAGTGTTATGTAAACAAAAGCTTAAAAAGTTACTTTTCTGGTGTTTGTTTATATTATGATTGTAAACATAAAGAGCGTTCTTTGTCGGTGAATTCCTGATATGGAACTAATAAAGAGCGTTTATGCCATTTGTGTGTGATTAGCCAGTAGCATTGTGTTGTCTTCTGTGACACAATCAGGCTCCTGCTTAGGTAAAATATAGTAGGTCTTTATGGTAACATGCTGTTTACGCGATGGTCATGGTATATATGAACGAAACTGTATGCGTCTTATTGTTTTTCCTTTTACGGTGTTTGGAACAAATATGAATATTTTCGACAATTAAGGCCGCACGTGCCTTTAAACCAAGTTTTTTCATCATTTCGAACACATCTCTCATATTGTGAGGGTAAAGAGTTGTTGTTGTAGTAGTATACTATAGCATACATTGGTTATAAGGGATAATGATGTTTTCCCTTCAAATTGATAGTTTGAAATTGAGATTGTTTTTTAATTCACGAATTGGTTATAAGGGACAATGATTAAATGTAAATGCCCCACATGCTCACTATCCCCACAGACTCGCTATATACAATCCTCACTTTGTATTTGCAGCTTTTCGGTGGTAACACAGACAAACACAGGGAGAGAATACATTACCTCAATTCACCGTTCGTTGCGAGATTTGTTCGCTTCCATCCCGTTGAGTGGCATGGAAAGATTTCGATGAGGGTCGGTCTTCTTGGATGTCCGTATTCAGGTAAGGCTATAGGATGTTATGAGCTGGCTGTTTGAATGAAAAAGACCGTTATTTGAAATTTATTTGAGTGAAACCTCAATATATGGTGATAAGTCATTTAATAATATCGCTGTCTTTGATACAGTTTGTAAAAATCACAGAGATAATGGAAACAGTCGTTTCCCAGTCTAAGCTGAATGGATTATCTCTATACATTGGAATGGCCTATTCATCTGGAGGGATGTTCCGGAAAAATAAGCAGACGACAGATAATAAAAGTACTTAAGGAGTCCTATGTATTCGGGGTGTTCAGATAATAAGTTCAACAAACAACCTATATTGTCGTTGGTTCAACTTATTATCTGAACATTTCCTAAGGGATAACTACTTGCCAATGAGTATTTAATACAGAAAGGGTTATGCACATTCAGAAAGTTGACATTTTTAGTGTATACACTTAGTATTTTTGAACAAACTGTGTTAGTTAATCAAAGCCCAAATGTGAACAATATATCCAAGATGTGCGTACTGGAGCTTTCAGTCTGTTCTAGGATTACATGAACTATAGAATACTAATTGTTCAAACACTATATAGTGTGCCTTTAACCCTTTCCATACTAAATGAATTCTCCCACTTATTTATATAAGTATACATCGGAATGGCCTATTATTCATTTGGAGTGATATTCAAGAAATTGAAGCTGACAACAGACAGGCAAAAATATAATACTAGTTAGTACAAGTGCATTTCGATTGATGTGAAATGCTTACATAATAAATCAGCCTGTTCTCCAGAAAATCCGCACATTATCTGCTTATAATATAACCTGATTTAGGTAGATTAATTACTTAGAGTGGCCTCATTTTGAGTCGATAATGTGCTGAAAATGAGAGCGGTTTAGTCACACTATCGACTCTTAATGAGGCGATTCTAAGCATATTGTGTGCGGACAATGACACAAATAAGCCAACTCACGACTTTTAGTGTACGAACTTTAATATCTGTTTTCATTGTGGCCCGCGCCATAAAACGAAATAACGGATATGACTCCATTATCTGCGTATTTCAGAATCAAATAATCACATTATGTACCTTTCACATTATTGGTCGATTATGTGCGTGTTTGCGCGAGAATATGTTGAATATATAACTTATAAGTTCACTCTGGTCGTGTGTTGAACTTATGCTCTGAATATTTCCGCAGGAGACTACTCGTCAATGTGTATTTAGTATAGACAGGGTTAACTAACATCAACTAAGTAGTTGCATTGCGCGTTCTACCTTTATATAATTGTCACATGTCATTTTCCCTCCATAGGTTACTGTCAAGAGGGATTCATGCGCGTGAACGAGGATACACCTTGCAGTGAGTATTATATTTACAGATGCATATTCCGATTACTATACAGTAATGCTCTAATTAATCGATCTCTTAACCACAGCAGAATTATGGGTAACTTTTCAGGATTTAGTCGGAAATATGGCTTGTTGCCAATCATCGGAAAGCTCTCGGCGAGAGCTTTCCGATGATTGGCAACAAGCCATATTTCCGACTAAATCCTGAAAAGTTACCCATAATTCTGCTGTGGTTAAGAGGTCGATTAATTAGAGCATTACTGTAGCTGACAGGGGTTAGCATTAATTTTGGGCAATTAATTGTTGTTGTTGTTGTTGTTGTTGGAATCTGATTATATGGGGACCATCGAATCGGATTGAGTATCTTTAAAGATGGTCGATCTCTTCCCAGCAAGTTTTATATAGATTCCAGCGAATTTAATAATATTTATGAATCGAGGACTGTCTTGAAAAACTTCTGTCATTTTATCGGAAAAGCTGCTATCAATTAAGATAAATTTTATTTAGAATTTCATTCACGGGGGAGTTTTAGGGGCCATTTTTAGAATAGAAATCCGCGCGAAAACTTTCTGAGTGTATCTTATTCGTAGCCTTAATCAACATTGCAGATTAGATAAGAGATATACATTGAATTACGGTCGAAATAAACCACTTTATTATGCCTTTATAGACGAACTTTATACCCCATCTTCACAAAATAGCTATTTATAGTCTTGAAATCCGGAGTTATAAACAATTATGTTGTTGTTGTTGTTGTTGTTGTTATTGTTATTGTTGTAATTGCACATGGCCCGGAAGAGATAGAACGTCTTTAAAATATATAGAGAATAGCTTCTGTGTTTTCTAATTTATACTGAAGTGTGGGTTAAAGATCGAAGTCAGTAATTATCATGTAAAAAGAACACAAACTCCAGTTTCTTTTTGTGCGATTCGGAAACGCTGCACATGTCTTCTAATAAAATCGTATTTGTTCAGCGTGAAAAGTATTGGCTGACAGATCAATATAAGACCAATCTTCTAAAAAGTGAAATATATTGCTCTTACATGACATGTATGTAAATGATCACATCTCAAGCATTCACATGTTATACGCGCACGTTCATTATCTCAAGCATTCACATGTTATACGCGCACGTTCATTATCTCAAGCATTCACATGTTATACGCGCACGTTCATATTCTAGTCGAGAACCTGGCTTACGGCAGAGACACTTGGATCAACACTGAACGGACTGGAAAGCGGAAGAGACACAATAATCCACGTAAAGACCAAGCATCTCGCGCAGTGGACGGCAACCCGAATTCTGATCTACAAACATGCACCATCCTGGATAATCTCTACGGCAAAACACCCGTGTGGATTCTCGACTTCGAACACAAACGAAAGGTCTCAGGCATAATAATATACACATGGCAGGACAAGAACGAAGGTGGGTGAATTACCCCTAACACATGTACCCCTCCCCATTATCACCCCTAACGAACCACATGACCTATACAGTTAACTCGCACCCCAGACTTACCCCCCCCCCCCACCACCACACTATCACTCACCAGTAATACCTAATAGTATAGTTATTCATATTCAATTATTATTGTACATGGACCCGTCATGCCAAACATATCCTGTTTAAAATACTATTTATATTTGTTGTTATACTTATTCTGTATTGTGGGGAGCGGAGGTCCATCTAAATTTCAACAACTTGTCCTCCAATGCCCTAGTCTCTGTATATTAATATACTATTAATATATATTTAAACCAAGTGAATGATGTTTCTATGTTTTTATGACATCGCCATTGCATTCGCAAAACCTGAAGAATTTTGGGCCAAAGTAAAAGCCAAATATTCCTATATTGGATATTGATTTAGTTTTCAATAAGCAAATATTTGTCTTATACCTGGTATGTCAGTGATATGGTCGTTCAGATGTTAGCTCTGGGTAGACAACTATAAAACAATTTTAAAATCATCTGTTCCAGTTTGAATGGGAGACACTCAGTGGTGTGGCATTTGTAAGACCATACGTTTCGAAATTGCTCATCATACACCCATAGCATCGTGGATTAATGATATTGTAAAGGCAGGTGGGGTTCCTAACCATATAGATGGAGAATCGCACACAATCGCTTATTCTGATTACAGTTTTTTTTCAGGTGGTCGACAAGGTTATGTTCTTCGTCATCTCTTATTGATACTACTCCGTCTTCTTTTTGCAGATCGCGACAATGTTCTCAAAGAATACATGAGTAACTTGGACAAACTTGTTGTTTACATCAGTAACAAAGTTAACGCAAAAGACGACCAACTGACTTCTCGGAATATGTGTGGGTTTGTGTCGAGATTAAACGGGGCGCTATCATTGCCCAAACTTCACGTGCCATGCATCAAACCCCAGGAGGGGAGATACATTCTTATTGAAGCATGGGGCATTGCCAATTCGTGGAGCAGACTATTCAGTGCCGCGCTCTGTGAAGTTATGGTGTACACGTGATTGTTCATACTATATTTATCTACCGCGTCATTTGTAAATATTGCGTCATCAATCATCCGGGTACTTTCGTTGTTGTTAGTATCTTCGAACTTAGGTTGGGAATAAAATGATAGCAGATGGCTATTCATGCACTATATGGAATGCTACGTGTTCTCGGTCATCATTCTGACGGACAACAGATATATTTCTTGATAATTCTGTATCACCGATGCTGGGCGAATTGGATATTAAAAGTAGTAATAATCGTGTCCTGAAGGAGAACTCGTTTCTGGTGCCAACGTAACCAAATAGTTCGTGGAAATTATGAAGACTATGAATTAACCGAATATTAATGTTCCAAGATGACAAACGTTTTGTTCATCAACAAATTGAATAAGAAACTGCACGACTTTCTGTCGACAACATCAATCCGGATAGGATGATGCTTATTCGAACAGAATTCCGTTGGGAATGGACAGCAACTTTCGACGCCCAGAGCCACAGTAATATTCGTGCTATTCACACTATGGTTCCAATATAAGCCGGGTTCGTTTAAACGTATATGTGTGTTTCTGGTGTGTTTTGCTATTGTCAACGACACTCGTGTTCGTCGCGTGATCGAATATATACGTACACGCCATTATATTCAGGTGTGTGTGTGTGTCGTATACGGTTCGTGCAACGAAACATTAAAATTTTATTAAATGGGAACAATTTAGTATTTCATTTAATTGTAAGAAAGCGATTCTTCGGCTAATAAGATAATGTAATTCACTTACTCAATCAACTGGCCTTGTCGAGAATTGACAGTTATGCCACACAATGGCTGTCGTATCACGCAGTTTCTATATATATGTGATGGCCGCTCTAAATATATTGACTCTAGCAGAATGTATCCCTTTATAGCAATACCATAGCAAAACACATCAGATGTCAAAACATGCGGGAAACTGAACCTGGCTACTGTCGGGAAAATTCTGGATGGGACTAACAGATGTATTCTAAAAGGTAATTTGATTTGGTTCTGTATTATATCCTTTACTGTGTGGCGAGACACAACAGGTAATTATGTGTTATATCATTGTGAAACGATACAGTAAACAACAAACCATTGATGATAACAGATAACATTTCTTTCTTGAGCCCCTTGCTGCGGAAACTATGCCAATTAACTCTTGTTATACTAAAGCATCATTATTGAGTAGTTATCCCATAGGAAATGTTCAGATAATAAGTTCAACAAACGGCCAAGTGAACTTATTTTCTTAGCATTTCCCTCAATAAATAGGACTCCGTCTGCACGGTTAGTTATCTGCCGTCTGATTGTATCGCCTTAACATCCATCCCTCCAAATCAATAATAGACCATTCCGACGTACTATTTTTTTAACTGACTGGGATAATTCATTTTGCATAGAAAGGGTTAATCAGAATTGAGAAATGTTAGCTAGAAAAAATACCGAATGTGATCTGTTGACCATATAAGTTTTCGAAACTGGGTAATACAAGATGTAGATAAGGAGCTCAATTTACATATTCAGAAGGCTGCCAATTGCTCAGAGTAAACATTGTGGACTTACAGTTTTGCCATTTATGTGACCATCTCATATTAATACTCAACATAATATATGCACGTTGTTGTCATTTATTGTTGTTGTTGAAGAATATTATTTAGGGATAATCTCAGAATTTGAACTATGGGTGAGTGCAAAATACAACATAAAACAACATGATAATTATAATGAAAATTAGTTTATGGCTCGATTCACTAATTTATTTTCATTATAAGTACCATGTTGTTTGTTTGCATCGTTCTTAGAGCACATGAGTGTATTATGCACTCACCATGGCTCAAATTAATTCATTTGTTGTATATATTTTGTTGAGTGTAATAGCAGATGGTCCCATAAATGGCCGGATTTAGTGTACAGTCTCCCGTTTAGGCGAACATAACAAGTATATGATTCGTATTTAAATATACGGAATGCGTTCGCGGTTGGTACAGCTGGAAGATCATACAACGTTTGTTCAATCATTATTACCAAGAAAAACGTGAATAAATAATAGAAATAAATTGTTCCTTTTTTCATTACCAATAATCCTCTGGTGATGAGATTCCGCATGTTGAAGTCAATGTTGGTAAACAATCTACTGTAACATAAATCAATGTACGTTTACGGCAACTAACAATAACTCTAAAATACTGATTACGTAGATCATGATCAATTGCGGTGCGTTGCGTATTTCATCGTTAAATTATTTGCATCATCAATTGCGGCTTTTAAATTGCCTTATATTTTGCTTATATTAAAGACAAAAGAAACACTACTACTCTGAGTGAATATTCTGGCAAATATCGTGATTAGTAAAATTTGGACACATCGAGAAACATGCATATATGTTTAGGCGATATATGCTGATACGCTGTCAATTACGCAAGTTGTATTTTATTTTATGGACGAAATTTCGATAATGTTCTATTCACATTGTGAACGCCATGATGACCTTTAAATTCCTGATCTGTAAATCAAGTAAACGACATCCTACCACGAATTCCGCTCTCGTTAAAATGCTCGGTTTAATTTCAATGACATTAAATGCTATGATATGTTTTAATATTATATTATCTTTCTATTTCAGTTGGACGTTGGCACCACACTGAGAGATCTGAACGACGACATTCGAACTGCATATTTCCTAACCTCCAGGCAGCTTGAAACGAAGACTAGCATTCTCCATCATTCGCCGTGGTGCATGCACCAAGGTTTATGCAAGGATCACGTCAAGGACACCTGTTCTTGCTGCAGCTGTTTTATAAATTTGTATGCCAGTCTGTACATAATGAATATGTTGTCGTGAGATTTAAAACTTTTATAGTTCTCGTTATCACCCAGAGAGGCCACGTTGTTGTCATTTATTGTTGTTGTTGAAGAATATTATTAAGGGATAATCTCATAATTATGCGTATTATTTGCGTTTGGAAAAAGGGTACATATATAGCTATGAAATTGTTTATGTTCATGACGCACAATAATATTCACATCAAATATGCACTAATAGTTATATCACGACCGACAACTCTGTGTTCGTTTACTAATACCACTCGAAGCTCGTGTTACACATCAGAGTATGTGCTTCTGGTTGACACCGCGTGCGCATACATGGGATGTGCTATTGGTAAGATTAATTTAGTTTAGCTTCTGTTGAAATGTTGCCAATTTTTCGAAATATACATATAAAAGTTGGACATTCACGTATATGTAAACGACAGTCATATAGTTTTCGTGACGTTCCGGTAAAACATATTCCTGTAATGTCAACAAATTAAGGATTGTTGAAGTCACTCTTCAAAAGCTTTCGGCCTTAGGCCTTCTTCAGTTGATATTATTCAGACTAAATCACATGATGGAACCGTTTCCTCTTGCATTTTTTTTTTGACAACTAAGTTGAAAACCAGGACTGGCCACGATAGCGTAGCCTAGTGTTAGTTGACATTCTCTGCCGAAAGACATGTCGTTGTAGAATATCCGCCATTGTTATTTGTATGTTTACCTGAATTCCATCATGTGATTTAGTCTGAATAATATCAAACGAAGAAGGCATATAAGGCCGAAAACTTTTGAAGACCGAGCTCTTTTATTTGTCAGCCTACATGGTCCCTCATCTTCTGGACCATTTATACACTAAATAAAGATTTTAGTGTTTAAATTTGACTATTCATTCAAGCTTTCCGTTGTCCAACTTTTTGTGGTAAGTTTTCGGTGGGAATATATACCCCATCATAGCTGCAATTGTTTGCTGAGATACATGTACGGTGCACGATGTTATATCTGTTGTAGTATTTATTCTCATTGTATTATAAGAGTTATATACCTTGTATAGATCTTGTATATTATAGCTAACATCGTGCACCGAATATCTCAACCAATCTCTGGTAGAAGTAATCAACGTGGAATAAGAGGCGAAACTGTATAATTATATACTTAATTTTGCTGTCTTAGCTTAAACTGTTTGGTATTAACTTTAATGTACACTGGACAATTTTTGGATAGTTTTCGAGAGAGAAAAGACCTATACATATATACAAATAACAGAAACTGTATAGAGTAGACCATTGTTCTTAAATTGTTTCATTAGGCGTTCCAGTTTGAATTGAATGGACCCACAAAAACATGATATATGTGAGGCTGCACAACAAAGCATTGTTGCTTAACAGCGACACATGTTTTGGACAATACCCAGGTTCAGTTAATCGTAGGTGTGGGTTCTTATGTGTGTTGCTATTGAGAGGCTTTTCAAACTGACTGTTAGCTATTTTACGATTACAGTCATAGGAAGCTATAATACATCACCAAATTATCTGCACATGCTATCTTATATGCACCAAACAATTATTGTAATATACAGACGCTCAGTCAACTAGGTTTGTTGTATCGAACAGCCATAATATTAAATCTGCCGAAAACTACCACCAATTGGCCGAATAGAATAGAATAGAATATTGTTGTGAACGGTGTGCTTGGTGTGCTAGATCGTGCGAAGCGAAAAACTCACTGCGCACGATCGACCTCGCGTTGTCGAGTTCAATAAACCTACTCGTCATAATATTTGTTAAACGAATGTTTGGCCCGACATAAATTATATTACGACGAAATTAACCCTTTCATGACGGGAGCTGCGCTGGAGCAGCATTAAAGACCATATGCCAGTGCGTTCTCTTATATGTGCGAGTCTGCCTGGGATATATAAGAGAATGCACTGGCTTACAAGATCAAGGTAAATATTGTTAGGCCGATGTATTCTCTTATATATGTGAGGCTCCCTATGGGCGACTCGCATATACAAGAGACTGCAATGGCACAGGATTTTGGCCAAAAAAATCAGGAAGCTTCAGACACGAAAGAGTTAAACGTAGTCGTAACTAGTAGTCGTGAGTTTCCAAAACATCTCTAACCATTTTAATGACAGGAGCTGCGCTGGTGCAGCATTGACGATCCTATGTCAGCTAGCGCTTTCCCTTATATATGCGAATCCCCCATTCGGAGCTACATATACACGGTCAGTTTATTCAGATCTTTAATTGTCGTACTCGATGTGTTACGAAACTATAAATAAATTGTCCTTCCTTTTATATTTAAATATAAAACATTATTTAGCCAACAGGAAAATGGCATCTTTAATTACAGTAGATACATTTCAACGGTGTCGACAAGCCGATTGGCTATTCTACGATTTACTATCGCATATTACATGGTTGCTTTGCACATATCGATTTCTAGCAGTGCAAATGAATTATAATTTCCGCACCAGGATGGGGCCCTTTAGCAATACCATAGCACTCACATCAGAAGTCAAACATACATGTAACTGAACCTGGCTAAGAATCTGAAGTAATATTATTCTGAAGGATATTGATCTTTCATCCTGGAATGGTTTGCATTCTTCTGTGAGAAAAAGAACATAAAACCCATTTCATCATAATTATGTAAATGAAATAAAATTTATTGTGACGTATGTTCTTGTCTCGATTAAATAAAAAAGTGCTATAACTCCATTAATTTTGTTGTTACTAATTCATATCCACAGAAATACCAAACGACTATGTGATATAGTTTTATGGATGGATAAATACAGATACCTAATGCGTTATTTGTCTCGGGCTAACGACTGGGATATCCCATACATTATCCCACGCGGACCTGATTAACGACTGGGCTATCCAAGTTATTACCCCATGTCGACCTTATTGTCGACTATAGGAGATCCCAGTTATTATCCCATGTTGACCTGATTAACGACTGGGCTCAGGGGCGCCGGAAGAGGGGGCAGCTGACCCCCCTGCCCTTGACCAAGGGGGGGCGAGCGGGGGCAGGACTTGCCCTTTTACTGGAGACAGAAAATGCTTTTTGTGTGTTTAATCTCGTGTTTTTATAGCAAAATGTGACTTTTTTGGTCCAAATACCACCAATTTCACAAGGAATATTAATTTTTTGTCAATTTTATCACAAAACGGCCATAAAAACCGACAAATAGCATTAAAATGGGGATTTTTGCCACAATGAATTTATGGTTATTTTCCCGAGTTTGCGGAGAAAATGCCCTTTTTTGCGGAAAAGTGCCCTTTTTGTAGGCTCTGCCCCACCTGCCCTTGGATGCTTCCGGCGCCCCTGACTGGGCTATCCATATTGTTACCCCATGCTGGTCTGATTAACGACTGGGATATCCCTGTTGTTAACCCGTGCAGACCTCATTAACGACTGTGATATCACAGGCTTTATCCTACGCATACCTGATTAACGACTGGGCTGGCCCATTTATTACCCCATGCAGACCACATATACTCGGACACAAAATAGTCACAAAACTAAAAGTACCTATATAAGACAAGGTTATTAACTCATTGAATTGAAAATATCCACATGTCCCCAAAATGTGGCCAGAAGTGCAACAATAGACATGATATAAAATAAAATGATAGAACAATCGTATTCCTATGTATCACCCTATATATAGATCCTACTTTCTGGATGGCGAGGTATTTGCAAATCCAATTAGAAGAATGATGACAAATAACATAAGGCGAAAGGTGTGCAAACTTACATATCTTTTTGGAAGTTTTTTTAAAGGTACTCAATCCGATTAAGCACCCCTAAATTACTATTTCTTTGGCTTCAGTGGTAAAAAAAAAATTTGATTCGAGTCGAGGAACCCACCCATCAAAGCTCAGAGTGGTCAGATATTGATTTTTGAAGTTTGTTATTTCTCGAGATGTGTACTAATAATTGCCCCAGAAACACTTATTCAAACGGACGAAGGTGGATAACTCTAAAATCAAGTGGTAATAATAACACAACTTTGACCGAGACCACCCTTTTGACGGCGTGTTTCTGGGCCACAAACAATAGAAATAACCAAACTTAAAAAATTGACATCTGACCACTCTGAGCGTTGATGGGTAGGTTCCTCGACTCGAATCAAATATTTTATTACCCCCGAAGCCAAAGAAATAGTAATATATGAGGGTCTGATCGGATTGAGTACCTTTAACATTTCTATTAACAAACTTCATTCAAACAAAATATAACATAGAGTTAACAGATTACTTGCATCGAATACCTGTACTCCAAGGTATATTTTTTTCAATTTTATTGAACTGACAGATCTCATATCTATTCGAAAATGGCATTGACCAAGACTGGTTAAATTTCTATTGTCTGACAAATACCACAATATTGTAATGCTTCCAGTAACGAGGAGAAATGTGCTCCTATTTATTGCAACATACACAAACTTGTACTCCGGTTGCAAAGTTAGCATATGATATCATTCAAAGGGTATGGTTGTTGAGGACCAAATATTTCCTCAACAACTTCAAAAAAATCCCTTGGAAATGCACCAAGTTGTCAGTCTGGGATCCAACATCAAGTTGATAGCGGGTTAATTAGCTCGCATGTGCTTATGTCGGAGAAGGGGCTTCGCTAAGTCAAAAATTTTTCGTGAACTTGAACGAACAGCAACCTGTATTTAGAAAACACAAAGTGCACTGCTGGTTATTTGAAGAACCATGATCGTCGAAAATAGACCAGATATAATTAAAATAACCATCCATGCATAGAGTGTTATATTAAAATGCAACGATAACAGCCATAAAATGTCAGTTTTGCTACATGCATGGTAAATGTTATCGACCACGTGTCTGCTCAATTTCCAGGTAGCCACATTTTCCCGGAAGTGGGATATATATATAGTGTATATACCGATTCCCTATAGTTTGATATATGGATCAACCATGTTGGGTCAATTTCAGCGGAGTTATCTTATTTAAAATCACCGGTGAAACAAGTTGGTCGAATTCTATCCGGTCTCCGATGGAAGATATCGCCATGCAAAAGATGTACATGTTTAAACACTCAATACTAAATCATCATTAATGAGTAGTTATCTCACAGAAAATGGTCAGACCATAGGTCGTTTGTGGAACTTATCTTCTGAACATTTCCCTCAATAAATAGTACACTTTCTGCACTTTCATTTATCTGTCGTCTGCTTGTATCACATTAACATCCCTGCACAGGGATGTGGCTAGAGGGGGATGTGGGGGGTTGGAAATTTCATACCTGCCACAACGAAATTTCACACCAACAATAGGTTGAAAATGTTCTTGTAGTTTGATTATAAAACAATTTATTGGGGGGAATTTATTGTTTTTCGACCAATATTTGCATATGTTCCTATTTTTTATCAAAATTTTTGACAGAAATGGATATCAGTTGGAAATTTTCCAATCTTAGGGGGGTGACAGGTTGGAAATTTCCAACACTTGGAAAGCTTGTGTCCTGGTCCCTCCCCCGTGGCCAGTCAAAAACTTCTAGTTAATTTAAGAAAACAATATTGTCATACAATTGGTCAACATTGTCATTGGAATTGTCATCAGTTGGAAATTTTCCAACCTAAGTGGGGGTGTAGGGTTTGAAATTTCCAACAGTAGGAAGGCTTGAGGCTAGTCTAGATGTTAGGATTTTGCGATTTTCTTGTTCAGATTTCAAAATTTTCGCACACCGGGCCGAACCATGGTCGGCCCAGTGTGTCATTGCCCCATCCACATGGCCAATACAAAACTGCTAATTAGTTTAGCAAAACAATATTTTACTACATTTGGTCAAACTTGTTGACATAAATGGTCATCAGTTGAAGAATTTTCCAACCTGAGGGGGAGCATGAGGTTTGAAGTTTCCAATACTAGGAAAGCTTCAGTTGAGGCCAGTCTAGATGCTAGGATTTGCGATTTTCTTGTATATAGTTTTCAAAGTTTTCTCACACCGGGCCAAACAACCATGGTCGGCCCGGTGTTTCCTGATCTGTTGTCGGTAGCTGTGTGCATTTGTCTGGAATTAGATCACTTGTTGTTTTTTTGGGGGGCAAATATCAGGTTAAAATATCTTAATGTTCTCATACTGGGAAAACAGAAGCATGGCTTATTAGGAAATTAGGCCTGAGCATGAGGTACAAGGGGGGTGCAAATAGAATTATGCAAAAAGTTGTGTTGGTGCGATTCCGACTCAAGGGGGGGGGGGGTGCAAATGGAATTATGCAAAAAGTTGTGGTTGGTGTGATTCCGACTCAATGGGGGGGGGGGGGTACAAATGGAATTAAATTATGCAAAAAGTTGTGTTGGTGTGATTCCGACTCAAGGGGGGGGGTGCAGTTTGAAATTCCCAAGGTGGACACCCCCCAGCGGAGACCCTCTAGCCACATTCCTGTCCCTGCAGATCGATAATAGACCATCCCGGTGTACACGTTTTAACAGACTGGGGAAATCTATTTAGTATAGAAAGGATTAATACTGCATATATCCCAAAATATTGGCAAATTTTCAAGGAATACGATGGTGGTATTGATATAATCAACATTCTATTAATATCGACAAAATGGTCGGTCACGTGACCGGACATAGTCATGTTCGACCACTTGTTGGTCAGTCTCCATGCATGCATTGGTCTCCATATGCGTTCGTGGCTGTCGCTGGCTGAACTTAACTCATATACCAAAATGAAGGGAATTATTCAAGGAATATGACGGTTTTGTGAATATGTGGAAATTCTCCATTTCGTGAGCATGGAATATTGTCTTATATACATGTATTCTTAGAGTTATGGCTAATTTATGTCAGGGATCTGTGGTGCGGACCCATACAATTGATGACAACAATATAGGCTATAGCTGAACTTCATACACATGCAAACAACGCGGACTCCGTGTGAAAATTGATACACAGCCATGGCACCTCCCGATGAAATTGCCTCCTTCATTGAAGCTGTTGTTCTATTTTGAACGAATATTACCAATGCGCCTTGTCACCGAGTCGCGGCCATATTGGATATATCCAGCCCCGTTCCGTTTTAGTGCAACCGGTCAAAGTTCTGGAGTAGTATTCCATATATGGAATTCATGAATATTCAAAATCTCCACATCTAGAAACACGGAACGGGGCTCGATGGATCCAATATGGCCGCGACTCGGTGACAATGCGTATAAGCGAGATATATAATTGGATTCACCCGGCTCAGTTCCGTGGTTTCAGAAATTCATCCAGCTCCGGTTCCTTGGTTTTAGTGCTACCGGTCAAAGTTCTGGTTCCATATATGAAGCTTTTATATTATTCATGACTTTCATATATGGAAATGCCACTTCAGAACTTGGCCTGTAGCACTAAAACCTCGGAACCGGGCCATGCAGATCCAATATGGCCGCAAGTTAGTGACAGGGCGTATAGATCGAATACGCAGAGGATTCCATGTGTACACGTATTTATAAGGAAGCCATTCAGCCGAACTTATAATTCATGTTATAAAAGTAAGGAACCTGATATCGACGTCCAGCTGGAGCCCTATCATAACAAAAGTTTATATTGCGGCTATTAGAATAAGTTCATTCACGAAAAATATCACGATATATATCTGACTACATGCGAGCGCATATCGATGACGTCATGTTCTATTCTGGACCAATCAAGAAGCGAACTGCTAGCAGGTAGTACAGCGGCCAAAAGCCAATAGTGGTCGGGTACCCCTACCCACGGTAGAACAAGTTAAAACCAACTTTTTTTAAAAGGAGAAATATATACTGTTGACGAAAATGATAGTGAAAAATAACGGAATTGGTGGTGGCTATTCTCAAATCGACGATGAACGATACCACCAGTGACTTTTCCCAGAAATTAACGATTTTGGTAAAGTGAGCCCTGCGGCTATGTCCTAAGTTATTTTCCCACATTGTTGGTGTTAACATGACTACAACATACCATATCTGAACCTGATATGCAAGAAGTGTTGGTTAATTTGGATTTTCGTGCCATTTGGAGCCGAAACATTTATTTTTTGTTGAAAAATCGCTCTTTTTCAAAAACAATTTATTTTTCGAACATTATCATTCAAACGGATATTGCAAGTCCATATGGTGTAGTAGTTATCTGGCAAGCATATGAAGAAAGAAGTTAACAAACTTTTTGAACGGTTTGCGAGATATTGGATTTTAGCTACCCCTACCCCCAAACACATTTTTGGTCGAAAACAATACATATTTTTGATGACAGTACAAACATTTTCGAATTGATCTGAATGGGATCCAATATGAATGTAGAACTGAAAGTGTTGTCCAGAGATGCCGTTTAATGGATTACAGATGTGTTCAGGCTTTCAGACCCCCAGTTACAACAACAACAATTATTTTATTGATAACAGGTAATTTTGCATGCATTAACATCGATGTTAAGTACTAAAACCTATGTTATAAACAACACGTGACCAACTATATAATTCATATGGCTCAGTAGTTATCTGGACATCACAAGTAGAAAGCATTTGACAGAAATTGTCAACGGTTTTCAAGATATTGGAATTCGGTACCGCTCCCCCGGACGCGATTTGGTAGAAACACTACATATTTATGATAACAACACAGACCTTTCTAAATTATTTTAATGGGCATCTAATCATTATTCGTGTGACGGAAACCTGATCCGTAGACACCGCGAGTGTGGTTTTAGATGACCTCAGGTTTCCAATTAAACCCCCAGTTACAACAACAACAACAAAACATTTTATTTATGACATGTAATTTTATATTAACACATATTGACTTTGAGAAACTAAAGTATTTGTTCTAAACGACACATAATATAGACAAACATACTCATACAGAACAAAATCATTGTTGTTCCCAGCCCTATTAGACGTCCTGAACACACCACGAACTGACAAAATATGATCTCAATATTAAGAATCATGTAACTATAAAGGACAGTTACATAAGGAATATACAATGATGGGTTTGTTTAAAGACTTCAACGCAATACGAAATTAAGCTATATGATCTCTAATTCTCTATATTAACTGAGAGTGTGACGGGAATGTAGTACTATCAGAGAATACATAATTTGTATGGATGGGTTGTGCATGTGTCGCTTAACACAAAGTGGCTGATAAATAAGAAAGACGAATTTGCTGTTTTAGAACCCCCCTACACAATTGAGGTGTTAATGTTGAACAACTCACGAACTGAAATGATTGCTGTAAATGTTAACTGAGGATGTGGGCAAAAATAGTAATATCGGGGCGCATACATGATGTTGATGGATGGGTTGGTTGGATCCCGAAAGCCTTTAGCAGTTTACGAAAATCGGATGGCAAACGCCAAAGGCGAATATTTTTTTTTTGTTGGACCCCTTTATATGCCCATTTAAACTCTTGAACACACCATGCGCTCGAATATTCATGCTTTTATTATTAAATAAAAGTGTGAACGAAAGGTAGTGCTATCAGGGAATATACATGTTATATGGATAGTGTGGTTCCCAAAACCCTAGGGTACTTTACAAAAGGCGGCTGACAAAAACCAAAGCTGAATATTTTCTTTGAGCACCCTACCCCATTTAAAGTCATAAATACACTAATGGATGGATATATTCTCAATATTAACTGGGGTGTGGACAAATGGTATGTAATTCAGGAAATATACATCTTCAGTGCATGATGGGTGGGTTGGCTTCCCAATGTCTGGGACACTTTACACAAAGTGGCTAGCAAAGAGAAGGCGTTTTGTGTACCCATAACCCTTCTAAACTATTTAGCACACACTAAACCGAATCTATATGCTCTCATGTATTATTTACAATTTGTATGGGTGGTTTGGTTCTCGAAATCCTGGAACACTGGAAAGGCGGCTGGTAAATACGAAATGTGATTTGTTAGGCCACACTACCTCATTTGCAGTCTTGGAACACACAATGAACCGAAAGGATGCTCCCATTATTAACTGCGTGTGTAGAGAAATAGACGCTATATAAAGAGTATAGTATACCAGGGTCTTGAATTCCTGGGTCACTTTACAAAAAGTTGTTGGTGAAAAAGAAAGGCGAATACTCACTGTTTTGGGGGGACCCCATTAACCCATTTAATATCTTGACCAGAACTGAAGTTCTACTCTTTCATACTTAGCTGAGTGTGTGATCGAAAGGTATTGCTATCATGGAATTATTAATTGACATATGGGTGATCTGGTTCCCCCAAAATCCTGGAACACTTTACAAAAAGCGGCTGGCAAACAAGAAATGCGAATATTTCTATGTCTTGAGGACCCCACTATCCAACTTGAAGTCTTACAAAAATGATATGCTCTCAATTTTAACTGAAGTTGTGGACAAATAAGATTATTATCTGGATATACGAATCTGTTATGGATGAGATGGTTCCCGATAGCATATATGGCACTTTACAACAAGTGGTCGGCAAACGAAAGGGCTAAATTTTAGTCTCAGGGGACTCCATCCCAATTTGAAATATTGAACACACCACTAGCTCAAGGCATAATCTATCCATATTACCCGAGATTGTGGCCGAATGGCTGTTCTGTCAGAAAAGATGCAATGGTCTCGCGGGCCCACCGTTCGCGAAAACACCGTGGCACCGTACACAAAGCAGATGGCAAACGATGAAGGCGAATTGTAAGGGACCCCTACCCCATGTAAACCATTGAACCTACCACGAACTGAATGAATGTGTCCTCAGGGTCAATCGACGATCTGGACAAATGGCTATTCTATTAAGAAATACACAATTGTTATAGATGGGTTACTACCCGACAGTCAGGGACACTTTACAAAAAGCGACTGAAAAATAAATAATGCGATTTTTCAATGTTTGTATTACCCCCTTCCCAATTTGAAGGACTAGAACACACCACGGACTGGAACGATATCATCATTGGCTGCGTGTATGGACAATGGCGAGTTAGTTGTACAAGGACGTACACAATGTAAATAGATGAATTTGGGTTCCGAAAAATGAGCACTTAACGAAAAGTGGTTGGAAGATAAGAAAGGCAAAATTTTGAGGACCCCTACTTTATTTGGAGTCTTGGAAGACACCACATGGTGAATGATATGACCTCAATATTAACTGAGGACTTGACCAAAGGTTAGTTTTTATCAGGATATACATATGTGTTGGTTCCCGAAAGTCTGCATCATGTGGCACTCCACAACAAGCGGTTGGCAAATGTTCACTGTTGTATGTACCCCTACCCTATTTGAAGTCTTGAACACATCATGTACTGACGGGATTATGAATTCAATATCAACATATATTGTGGCCGAAACTATGCGATATATAAGGCTGTATTGGTTTCCGACCGCATGTGACACTTTACAAAAAGCGGCTAGCAAATAAAAAAAATTCAATTTTAACTATTTATGTGACAATTACGCTATTTTAAATCACGAAAACACCACGAACTTGATGAACATGCTCCCAGTTTTAACTCAGTCTGTGGAGATATGGTAGTTCTATCCGGAGGTAAACAATTTATCTGGGAGAGAGATTGTATGGGGAAAATTAGGATGTAATCCAGTTGGAACTGATTGGATACAATGATATACACATAGTTTCATTGGAGCTGATTGGACGAAATGATACACAGATAATGTTGTTTTCGTCATTGATACGTCCGTCGCCGTGAGATTGCAGACGATCTGGTGGTGGTAAATTTCGCACCCAGCAGGGTTTCAATGCTTTTCACGAAGTTTTAACAAATGGCAGCGTTATGAAAATCGCTTTGTTTTCGAGATAAATGTCTGAACCCGGTCAACTATTTTAATATTTTCGCGATTACTGAGTTGCTGTACATACAAAAGAGTATTTCTGATAAAAATTACATTCAGTATGGCGCATAGAAGTTCAGTCTTAGGACCACTGTATTCCAATAAGTAATGATATGCTTTTTCTATTTACCACAATGACAGAGAGGGGACGCTTTAATGTGATTACTCAATTGGCCATAGTTCAAACTACTGCATTTCAATCTTAAACGAGAATGGAGTACTTGTGATATGCGACACTTATATACTGTATGCAATAGCAATTAAAATGCGTTGTTGTAATTTGGGGTCTGGAAGCCCGAACACGTCTTTAATCACTTAAGCAATGTCCCAGGGCTCCATGTTCAGCAAAAGAATTATGTTCGGTCCAAATGGCAGGAAAATCTAAATTAACCAACACTTTTTTTTATATCAGGTAGAGGTATGATATGATGTAGTAACTTTAACCCGAACAATATGGGCACATAGGCTAGGACATAGCCACAGGGCTCGCTTTACCAAAATTGTTAATTTATGGAAAAAGTCACTGGAGGTTATCGCTCATCGTCGATTTGACAATAGCCACCACCAATTCCGTTATTTTTCAATTTCTGTCAAATTCTTTCTACTTGTGATGTCCAGATAACTACTGAGCCATATGCATTATATAGTTGGTCACGTGTTGTTTATAACAAAGGTTTTAGTACTTAACATCGATGTTAATGCATGCAAAATTACCTGTTATCAATAAAATAATTGTTGTTGTTGTAACTGGGGGTATGATAGCCTGAACACATCTGTAATCGATTAAACGGCATCTCCGGACAACACTTTCAGTACAAGATTCATATTGGGTCCCATTCAGATCAATTCGAAAATGTTTGTAATGTCATTATCAAAAATATGTATTTTTTTCGACCAAAAATGTGTTTGGGGGAGGGGTAGCTAAAATCCAATATCTCGCAAACCGTTCAAAAAGTTTGTTAACTTCTTTCTTCATATGCTTGTCGGATAACCAATACACCATATGGACTAAATATTTCAATATTATTGCAATATCCGTTTGAATGATAATGTTCGAAAAATATAATTTTTTTGAAAAAGAGCGATTTTTCAACAAAAAATAAATGTTTCGGCTCCAAATGGCACGAAAATCCAAATTAACCAACACTTCTTGCATATCAGGTTCAGATATGGTATGCTGTAGTCATTTTAACACCAACAATGTGTGCAAATAACTTAGGACATAGCCGCAGGGCTCACTTTACCAAAATCGTTAATTTCTGGGAAAAGTCACTGGTGGGTATCGTTCATCGTCGATTTGAGAATAACCACCACCAATTCCGTTATTTTTCACTACCATTTTCGTAAAGAGTATATATTTCTCCTTTAAAAAAAGTTAGTTTTAACTTGTTCTACCGTGGGTAGGGGTATCTCGAAAACTAGAGCTCTTTTTCGATTTGGCCGCTGTACTAAGGTCGTTAGATTAAAACGGGGTTTACAATGAACACAATTCCATCAGCGAAATAAGCATTGGTAGACACAAGGGAAGTAATACTATTTTTCCTGGCCAACAAAGTTATGGAAAAGTTATAGAGTTGTTGCTCTTGCATGCGTTGGTCGAATTTCCCATCTGTCGCTGCGCTGCCACATTGCGCTCCAAATTCACTGTGTACATTCGATAACCGGAAGTGGAATCGGAAAAAGTGGAATCGACGACAAAAAATATACACAGGGTAAGTGTTTTGGCTTCTAATTATTCTCACAGTACTATACAAATGTTATGAGATGGTATTTTCAATAGCATATATATTTCCAATCACATACAGAAGACTCGTTTTATCAGACGGTTTGATGTTGTCGAGAAAAAGAAAGCGAATGTATGAAAACTCACATGTAAATAACGCGCTCTTCCAGTTCACTGTGTATGTTCACATATAATAACTAATATTCACGCATGATTTGCACGTGGTATGTCTTCCCACTGCTCTAATGGTTATATACGTATATAACATGTTGCCATGTCGAGTTTTTTCTAGCATGTTGGTGTACGGCAGTATGCTGGGAAGTGTACTGCAGTATGCGAGTTTGGTCAATTACCAAGTGTACTGCAGTATGTCATAATAGTTGTAAAACACACAATATGGGCGCGTATTGACACAATCATTGTCTCTTATGAGGTATTCACAATGAGTAAACGCCTTATTGTTTCTCATTTCAGCCCTAAAGATATCCAACGATGTTTAAATGCTGTAACTGCGATTTCGAGGCAAATACATTTGGCGAAGCTGTTGGACACATAAAAATAAAAACATCGAAGTAAAACAAAAGTCCCAACAAACAACCACCATACTGTCGTTTCCCATCATTTCTGAGCTTTGTCGTGAGCAGGGTCGACGTACTACCGATTTTTGAAGTTTGTTAAATATTGGCGATCTGTCCCACAAGTTAGCAGAACCACGTGATCAAAACGGACAGATTGTGGGTGTAAGATGGATAACTCTAAAATCAAGGTTATTATTGTTAATCTGATCGGATTGAGTACCTTTAAGACAACAAACTGAAAACGACTACTGATTTTGTTTTCCAACAACAGTGTAAGTTGGTTTAGTTGGAATATTTCGAAAACTGGAGGCACAGGTTGGAAATGAATCAACATCGAGCGTTTCTCTTGGTTTGAAATATTGGTGTTCAATGGAGTGGGGTAAAAATGAAATAAACAACTCAACGTTCCTGGATATCTGTTGATATAAGAGACAGTCTTTCTGTCAGTCAATCCAAATATGGTCAACCCCGTGCATGAGTATACTCGTGACTATCAATTGAGATATAAAAAGAATAAATACTATCAAATGGATCAACTGTATTTGTGCATCAGTTTTGACATAGCGCTTCGTGCTTATTCAAACTTGATCGCCATGCAGCTGTAAGATTTCTGACACCTCCTGCACTGGTATCGTGGGAGTTGGTGCATCCCCTTCTTGTGATCTTCCATATTGAATTTTGTTGAAAATGTCATCGAACAAACATCACAAGAGTATTCTGGCGCATCTGCATCTGCATGGCATGTTTTATTGTGCCTATTCAAAGACCCAGGTGCCTTGAAGTTTTTCTTACATAGTTTACACTGGTCGATGGCGATTCCAGCATGCGATGCTTTGTGGTAACGTAACTTTGACGTTTGGCAGAACCCCTTACCACATACGTTACACGTGTGTTCAAACTGCTTTGTATGTTGCGATTTTTCATGCAGCTTTAGCGCACATAGCCTGTTGAAAGATTTGCCACAATAATCACACAAGTGGGAGCTTTCTTGTTCTTGATCCGGATTATCTGCTGCAACTGGTGGTGTATGTTTTTTTACATGTCTTCTCAGATTATATAGTTTTGGTTGTGCTATACGTACATTCCGAACATGTGTACTCTGTTGTCCGCTTGGGAGCAACATCCACCAATTCGTCCGACGATGACATGACTACTTTATGACGACTGGACGATTGCGTACATATATACATCGATAAACGTGCCACACACACAAAGCAAGCTGATCGTCATTTAATTCGCATGCTTTTTATTTGCTATAACCTGAATAGAAAATTTATGCCGGAGTCACGGGGCCTCTCAAATGTATGATATCTCAGTAGTCGCACTTGGAAAGCATGAACACGAACTTCGGTACGGTCAGTTACATGTGTATTGCGTAGGCATACACATGGCTGTAGCAACACAAGATATAAACATTAAAGGTACTAAATCCGATCAGACGATTCTGAATTTCTATTTAATACTGACCACTTGATTTAGAGTTATCCATCTTTATCTGCAAGACCGTCCGTTTCACCGGCAAGTTCTCTCCCACAAACAATAGAAATCGTAAACTTCAAACATTGATATCTGATCACTCGGAGCGTTGGTTGGATGGATTCCTCGACTCGAATCAAATATATTTTACCCCGAAGCCAATGTAATAGTAAATTAGGAGCGTCTGATCGGATTGAGTACCTTTAATATAACTGAAATATGGAGAGCACACAAACTTACATAAACCACACTTAGCATGAATGTATGTACTTGTGTACATATCTATTCAAACAATAAACCGTGTAGCATGTTATACATGCATGCAGCCGTGCATTGCAATCCCACAACCCCACCAAACACGCACAGTATATATGAATTATATAATTTCTTTCACATTCTGGAGTCAGACACATCTTTCTGTGAGACTCGACAGTGGTAAGATCATCTAATAACCAGTCGCGTGCCAATGCATTCACATCATGTGTGCCACAAAGTCTTATTAATCATGTGAAAATTAATGATTTATATGTCGTGCAAATAGAGCAATCTTTTGCTAAAATATGTTCAATATCCACATCACTCGCTTTAGTGAGAAGTTCAATACGCATGTACATGCCCAAATCAGTGCGAAAGGTCTAGATTTGTGTCTTTCAAGCATGATGCCGTACACCGAACTCGCATACTGCAGTACACTTGTCCACTGGCTACATTGGCATACTGCCGTACACCTGGCTTTTTTTAATCGGATTTATTTGCCAAGAAAACTGCCTTATTGGTACCAGATACATTATATATAACGCAGATCAAATCATCATATGTATATTATACCCATTTGTTTGTTAGATTTATGCGCTATTCTATTTTTTCTCATTTTTAAACAAAATTAGGTGATGACTTTTCGTGCGAACATTCGCCTAAATTGTCCATTGATGAGTAAATCTTTCATTTAATGTCAAAGTGACTATAACTACCATTAACTACAACATATCGGCCATGCACATGCGGAGGTTCGTATTTGGAAAGTGTCAAAGTCTACGAGAAAAAGCCTGATATCTGCACACAGTGTAGCATAAAAACACTCGGGATGATAACTGCTTCCGGTGTCGTATGTACACAGTGAAATTACACTTACCACCGTGTTCCCGCTATCGACAATAGAGACCTTTCGCATCCTCACGTTTACGATTACGAATACGGATAGCTATTCGTAGTCGTAAGTCTATCCGTATGGCCAAAAAGTCCTTTCGCAAAACGATTACGCGTAAGAGTTGTGACGAATACGTACGATCATTATTTCGAACCACTTTTACAACCCAAAGCGTGTGTTTGGTATACAGTCCCTTAATACTTCACTTATCGTCTCATATGCAACAATGCGATAATCATGACATGTTAATTTTGTCAATAATTCGACCAGTCACAACGTACGACCCGGGATTCTCGTGATATATTGTGGCAATACAGGTATACATGCCAGGTCATATGTGGTGGAAATTCAGTTCGTTGTTAACATGGATGACCAGATAGACGTTATGCTGATGGGGAAGAGGGATTCCTGAATTTGGACTTCACATCAACCACGACGCCATCGTTCAAGCCCCTTCAAGTCCGCGATTTGATTTCAATGCGCTTTCGGCTTCACCTCTTTGGGTTTAGGAAATCCGACATAATGTTGGTGAGCTCGCTGATGTGCATCACTTCTGATTTGTTACAAATCGAAACAAAGTCGACACGATAGAAGCGATGTGCATCAAGTTGCTTTTTTGTCAGATATTTGACAAACCGGCAAAATTTCGTTGAACAAAATGTTGATAAATAACAGGTTATGGGCAATTTTATGATATAGTTGACTGTGGTTAGCATTAATTTTGAGCAATTACTCGATTCTGATAACAGAAGCGGCATTTCAAAAAAAACATTGTTGTTGGAATCTGATGATATGTGGACATCTAATCGGATTGAGTACCTTTAAATGCCACATTTGTGCGTGTTTTTAAAATTAAAAATAAATGCAAAGAACAAACCTGACAGAGACTGCTGATCTATATGGTGCATGATGTCGGTGGGTGTGCCAAATATTCTTTTAGTTACGGTTCAGGAACAGAAATCACTACTTACCAGTTGAATCGGGATCCAGGGTATGTTCAGATTACTTAGATAGAAAGAGTACTTTATGTAACTTAGTACTCGGTTATGAATTCCATGTAATTTTAAAATGCCCTGCATTACAGACTCTACGAGAGAAATATATAAAACCCAACTTCTACCGAAAACCGAATATTATTAAATTGAATGAACTATTCAATTCGGGAAAGGGGAAGAGAACACAAAATCTTTCACTATTCATTAATATGGTTATGCCATGCTTTAGGCTCTCCTGAGGCATTCTATAACTGCACACGTTAGGACACCACCATGGGTTGTTGAATTAAATAATTGTTGAATTTCACTATATATTGTGTACCATCTTGCCCATAATAATCACTCAAAACTCCTCATGCATCGCACACTATATACTGTATTTTTGGCGACTGTAAAGTTTTGTGTCGCAGCCAGCGATGGCTATCCGTTGTGAATAGCGATCTTATTTCGCGGGAAGCTCATGATTCACGACGACGAGTACAGTGATTGACAATCTAAACAGCATATTGAGGTCGTAGCTCAATACAGCTGTATAGTTTACATGATATACATATACAATCTCGAACGGAGCAAAGTGATATATTGCAGAAAATAAATTTCAGGTGTTATTTGAGCTTATTAGAAACCATGAAATCGTAAACGTTATTACGGATAGTAAAATACGAGAAAGATTAGAAAGTACACAAAGGTTGGTGACGTAGTACCCTATCCGTATCCGTAATCGTAAACGTGAGTTTTGCGAAAGGTCTCTGTTGGTACCTTTCTACGAGCATTATATGTCCCAGAAAGACGCAGTGAAGTAATAAAAAAGATACAGCTTTGAGCACAATGTTTGGGTCCAAAGCAAAAAAAAAACAGCCATATGCACGGCATGGAACAGAAAAGAGCGCTCCGTGTTAGTCTATTCCTGACATGATCGAATTAAAGCGTTTGTTTCACTTCCGTACGAAACATTTAAAACAACTTTAAAATTGTTGTGACCATGGATTTTATCTTTCAGAGCATATGAAGCCGGTATGTCAATATTTAGTGTATTTGTCAACATATCTTATACAGTACTCCCTTCCAAATTACGTAGACATAATTTGGAATCTCGAATAAGCCATGTCCGTTTAAGGTTGCGCTGAAATTTCTCACATAAATATCAGTTTATCAGAGTTGGTAATTAGTAAGACTTGACGTTGCATGTGTATACATGTATATAAAATGGACAACCATTCTTTACCGCAGCTACTGCATGCAAACTACTCGGAAGAGTTCAGTAACGGACTATACGCTAGTCTGGCCACATTGACGTCATCGTGCACGTACACATAATGTTTAACCCTTTCAGTGCCAATTCCGATTTTTGTATCAACCCATATTTCCTTGATAATTTTTCAAATTTATTGATTATAATAATGTGATACATTGATGGAAAGAGCTCTTATAGTCTGGTCGATAAACTCAAATTTTAGGGTCAACCTAGAATAAATTCGAACTAAGTTGGTTTATATATCATTTTGAAGCGGAACATATCCTCTATAATCCTTTTTGAGCATTTTTTGTAATTCAAGATGGCGTCCAATATGGCTGCCATTTTACATTAAGTCAGTTTGTTGCAATTTGATGCAATTATACAGATAATATCTTGTCACACGTATACATATGTATACATATTTGTAAAGCTAAGACATAACGCCACCTTTTTATGTCAAAATTGGAACTCACCGCCCAAGATGGTAGCCAAAATGGCGACCGAAAGTGGAAAATGTTACGTTTTTTTACTGATATCTTTAAGATAAGTTTCTGCTGTTTGGAACTGGTTGAGAATTGTGACTTTATTTTGTATTAAGCATCTTAACTGGCCATTGGGGAAATAAAATGTGCCATCAGTGGGGTCCCCACCCCATCCGATCATTCAAAAAATCGAGTTTACAGAATGCGGTATAACATTTCACCATTGGGATTATAGTCATATTTCATCACGAAATTTGAAGAACTGTGCAATGTAAGTGGTGCATTCTATTTCTTATAGATATTACGACTCAATGGTATCAAAATTGTCATTTTGGCTCAAAATGGCGGCCAAAATATGAATAATTGTAAATATTGCACCCGCGTGCCGTGCAACCGCTTATAAGTTGTGGTTGTTGAATAAATGTGACTATTCTGTCTTATATACATTGAATACTAACATTTCTGATGCACCTTGATTCATTTTTACTATTTCAACCACTGAAATTACCAGCATCATGGTATTTTTTTATCACAAACTTTGCATCAAAATCAGCAAAAAAAATAACTTTTCAGGTTTGCACCATTTTGTCAAGTAAAATGGAACTATCTTTGGTATCAAATGTGCTTTTTATTTTGGTCTATCTTAAATGTGTGACACTGAGGTGTTTTAGACAAAATTACTCAAGATGGCTTGCAAAATGGCAACCAAATTTGGTAAAAAGTTGATTTGTCACATTATTCTAAGCTGTTCCGAAAAGGTTGCAAATTGTGACTCACTTGGTTATTAAACATGCTACTTAATCAACTGACAATTAAATGCTATATTATGCTTGTCCCAGTACATTATGAGGCTTGACAAATCATTTTAAGGGATGCAGTATGGATTTTTGCCGAAAACTTCTTTGGGGGGATTCTGTCTGTTTTTGAACGGAAATGGGCAGAACGTTGAAACGGAACTGAGACTGAGAGGGGTCCTATTATGTGGCTACTCTGGTCCATTAGCATCAAAATATATTAACTTATAAACTATTGTCAGTCATGAAAACCGTTTCCATCTTATTGCATACCAAACGCAACGCAATTAAGGTGGAGACACTCTGATATGATCTCTCTATCGGTATGCATACCCTTGAGTTATAGCGATAGGAAATCGATAGTCACCCAAAGGTACACCAGTGCAGCTCACACATGACCATGCAGTCACTCCATATATACACGAACACCACATAAATGAACATATGGCACTCGCTTTATACACATACACCTCACCCACTACTATAAAGCCACACATTGGTATGCACATACACCAACACATGGTCATATAGCCGTGAGTAAACAAGCAGGCACACCAGGTATACTCCTACATCTCACCCATGACCATATATTCAAGACATGTATACATATTCACTACATTCATGAACATACAGTAACATCTTGTATACCTATTCGCCTCACCATTGGTAATACAGTCACTCCATGCATATGTATATATTTGCCACATAGTCATTCCCGGTATATATTTGCGCCACATTCATGGTCATACATCACTTCTTGTATACATATTTGCCTCACCAGGGGTCATACAGTCGCTCCCTGTATATATGTTTGCCTCACCAGGGGTCATAAAGTCACTCCCTGTATATATATTTGCGACAACCATGGCCATATAGCCACTCAAGATATACATATACAAAACAATTGAGTCACTATTGGTGTATATAGTATACATATAAACCTCACCAATGGCGTTACAGTCCTTTTAGATATACTAATGTCCCGCACCGTGCACGCGGCCATTCATACACTCCAAACGTGCATATAGACCGCACCATGACAATTCAGCCTATTGCTGTATACTCATAAACCACACTCATGATCATACAGTTACTCCTTGTATACCAATTCACCTCACCACTAAGTGTACCACACTGGCACTCCCTATATACATATTGGCCACATCATGGCTATATAGCCACTCAAGATATACAAGGGCTCGCGTCTTGCAGGTAATGAGTCGAAACGTAATGTGATATTTGCTTAGTATGGCACATAGACAGCGACCTGCAACTGATGATGATATTATCCAACCATTGTGGCATCTTTTCAACTCATTGGGAGTATTTCCAAAAATGTCTAAACTCTACTTTTGGCATAAAATAAAATCTTGTTTTTGTGGGTACGTTCTGAAACATTTCAAAATTCCATTAAACTGCTCCAGGACCCAGCTTCCACCTCAACATTCATGTCATTAAAACGGGGATCAATTTGTCTGCGAGAAATTGGGACCTTGGTCATTATATATTTAGCCTCGAATATTCTGTAATATGCATAACAGACATCCTCCCATTTCTTTAGACATTCATACATTCATTGTGTAGGGAAATTATATGACGGGTAGGATGTATGCATTATTTATTTCACTGTACTTATGTTGACAAACGGAATTTAAAGGCCTTATGGTCCGTCAGTCAGTGCTCCATGCTGAGTTGTTATTGTCATTCCGGAGGACTAGGTGTGATTTTCGTTGACGCGGACAGATGTGTCACCTTGTCAGACACCCACTTACATGTATCTTTAGCCTATATTTACCTGTATTGGTTGGTTATCTGTATTGGTTAACCCATGACCATAGTCACTCCATGTGTATATACTTCATCAATTACCATACAGTCCTTCTAGATATGCCTATACCCCGCAGACACGGCCATTCGTACACTTCAGACTTGCAAATACAGCTCAACCATTACAATTCAGACACTCGCTGTATTCGTACACAGCCCATCCATGAGCAGCATTTAGCTATTCACTGTATACCGGTACACACACCAATGACAATACAGCCACAGCATCCCACCCATAACTATGTTGTCACTATATATACACAAGCCCGCCAATTACCATCAAACTATACTTCAGGTATGCATATACACTTCAACAACATTGACCCTGCAGTCATTCCATGTACACATATACACATTGCCCATAAACACACAACCACTCCATATGTATCCATACACCCCATCCATTACCATACAGCCAACGCGTGTATACATATACACCCACCCGTGACAATACAGCCACCCAATGTACACCTGTGCACCCCACCCATGACCACACAGTCACTCCCTGTATACATGCATGTTCACCTCACACATGATCATACGCTACTCCTTATATACCAAATGGACACCCCATACATTCCATATAATCACACATTGTATAACTATTCATATCATTCGTGAATACAATAACAGCATACATACTCACCTCACCTATAGCCATACACTCAACAGACACACACACTGTATTAAGTTGATCAATGTTTATTATAATTGGCCAGAGTAGCCACATACTAAGATCCCTCTCAGTTCCGATTCAACGTTCTGCCCATTTCAGTTCAAAAAAACATGGACAGAATCCCGAAAGAAGTTTTCGGCAAAATCCATACTGCATCCCTTAAATTAACTTTTCATGCCTCTTAGGGTACTGGGACAACCAGAGAAGAACTTTAAGTTGACTAAGTAGCATGTTTAATAACCAAGTGAGTCACAATCTGCTACCTTTTCTGGACAGCAGTGAATAATGTTCGGAATATATGTGACAAATCAACATTTTACCAAATTTGGTTGCCATTTTGCAAGCCATCTTCAGCAATATTGTCTAAAATACCTCAGTGTGACACAGTTAGCACATATCAAAACAATAGACACAGTTGATACCAAAGATAGTTCCATTTTCCTTTAAAAAAATGGTTCAAACCTGAATAGTGAATTTTTGCCGATTTTTATGTCAAGTTTGTGACATAAAAATTCGATTAATTATGGTGATTTCAGTGGTTAACATAGTAACAATTAACCAATATGCTTCAGAAATGATAGTATTCAATACATATGTCAGAATAGTCAAATTTGTGTGTAAACCACAACTTGTAAGCAGTTGCATAGTACGATGGGGCAATATTTACCATTTTTCATATATATGTTGCCATTTTGGGTTTTTCAATATTTTACCCGATTTGACCTTGAATTGATCATTTTCAAGGTCAAGGTCATGTCGGGGTCACAATATATATATACCAGTTTGAAGGATAAGACTGACCCGATGAAAAATTCCCCCGTTCCTAGGAACGACAGACATGAGAATGTTTCACACAATGCGACGTCGACCATCCCCGTGTGTTTTTACACTTATATACGAAGTTTGAGCTCACCTAGGGCGGAAAAACTTACCCGATCCGCGTTCTTAGGAACACAACACGCTGATGTCTATACACGCCCAGACCCAGAAGAGGTATGATTTTATTTAACCTGCATGTGTCCATTGAGCAGCCCCTGACAGAGGTTAGATTTCCCGTATACGTTTGCGTAAATACGAAATTGTGAGTGTTGGTTTGTAACCGGGATTTCTGAGAAGCATTATGCCTATAACTACCCCCCCCCTAAGCCCTGACCTAAGTGTCATACATACTATAACAATGATGTTGTAAGAGTACTATGGCATCCAATAAATCTCCCCGCATACGGTAAACAGACGCTCTTTATATCGATGCGTCAAAAACAAACGCTCATTAAATAATCACTTGATTAACCCACGCCGTGCCTTTGCGGTGATTTGGGAGTGGATAAAGGGTGCTCAGAGCTTCTCCAAAACGCGACAACTGCGGTGTTCGTGGGTTTTTACCCTTAGATGGGAAGTTTGAACTCAATCGAGCCAGCCGTTTTCGATTCTATGAAGTACATATATATATATTATATATATATACGGAAGTCTCAAAATATATAGTATAGATGAGTGAACTTCATATATATTTACATAGCCCGCCTGTGTTATACTAAATCGTGGTCGGTGATTGGCCAAATGCATATTGGGCCACCCGTTTCATATCACAATAACACACAAACCCCCAATAACATGTTGATAAGAACTGTGTTTGTTATAATATTTTGTTTTGTTTTATGTATTGCTTATTTATGTATATATATGATACTCATCAGTATCTTGCAACTGCCCATTGGGGTGTTTTGCAATAAATTCTTGTATCTTGTATAGATCGGAACACGAACCCGACATCACTAATTGTTGACATGATCTGACCTAATCACTAAAAGTGGTCAGCAGAATAATTGGGCGTGCTTTTCAAAGTTCAGCCAAATTGCATCTGAAGTCAGTTTATTTATATTGACCCCGTTATCGTTGCTGAGTGCTTGGAAATCTTATATTGGAATGCGTGAGCTAGTCTCAAATTCTCGACAGAAGTTGTGAAAATAAATAAGAAAACTTATATAGAAAAGATATATTAAGAAACGAATGTAGTGGGTGTGTGTGTGTTATTGTGGGATACGGCGCTGTGAACATTGGGGCACATTTATTTAGAACCGCTTCGTAATTTGGAAGGAGCTATAAGAGATATATATATATATATATATATATATATATATATATATATATATATATATAGGTTGATAAATACACGAATAACATTTGTTTCGAGACTGGTGGTGATGGTTAAACAACCCAGTCCTCGATAAATCACATATGCGAATGTTCATCTTCGCTTATTGTACATGGAAGAACAAAGGTGCATCTTCTTGGTAATTTCACGAGCTATCAGTACAATCGCTGTAGCGTTGTTCACTTTGTTCTAATTTCTTAACAATATTATTCAGACGTTGCTCATCAGTGTATTAAATCACCGAATGGATATTTCAATCACAGCCAGTTGGCTCTACGCCTATATTATTCAACAGTTAATGTGCACGAATTCACAGCCCCTGTTATCAAAGTTAACGAAACGGCTTCAAAGTTAGTTGTAATAAGAAAATGTTGAAAAAGAAACGAACACGGATTGATGACATGTATGAACCATCATATGTTATCAAGAGCAAGTGATGTGTATATAAAACAATCCATTTGATCAATAAGTTCTTCGTCGCTAAGAAGACATATAAAAAGGAACCAAAATAAAAGCGTAAACATTTTCACCAAACCCTCGAAAAAAAAAAGCCTGAACACTCTATAGCGCCATATTAAACGAACGAGCACTGGAACATTATACATAATTTGAGAGAAACCAAAGAGTCTTTGAATGAAAGTCTCAATCCAAATTTCGCAGTCACATTTTTCAATGATTTATTCGACAGGGTGGTATAATACACCAAATACGAATTAGTAGAGTGATTTCCCCTGGCACCCCAAGCTAGGATCAGCATACAAAAATATCCTGGCTGATGAATGGTCAACGATACATGGATGAAAAGTGCACGAAAAAAGCACAAATATAGCCACATGGTGAGCGGCTGTCAAATTGACGAATAATTTATGAGAGGGTTGGTGTGTTTTTTTTTTCTATGTCATTTTTTTCTTCATTTTCAGGGTAGTGTGACGTTTGTCAAAACTGCAGTGTGACGCAATACGTTGACAAGTACATTTGGGCACATTTCGTGTCTCTAAAAGGACGTTCTTTAATTTGCGATACTCGTGCAGTGTCAACCTTTTTCCTGCGAATAAAGGTCAGCGGGATTTGTTAACACTGAAGCCTATGTAAATCATTTGGTGTATTGTAACCAGGGCTATCTATCTAAAGCAATTGTTCAGTCGCATTGTCACGACTCCGGAAAAATACTAACTACCAATATGGACTATACCACTGGTAAAGTCTATATTGGTATTTTAGTATTTTTCCCCCAGGGGCATGTGCACCCAGGGTCAGCGCTGGCCCGAAATTTACTTTTGCCAAATGAAAATAATGTTTGCCAAATGCTGTTAGAAGTTGCCAAATGCTGTCAGTTTCTACAACGTCATGTGTCTTTTATTTTGATTATTTCGACAATCGCTGCTTGAGCGACCTTTGATATTGATACGAAAGCTATTCATTATTAATAATTCTCGCCTCTATACTTGGGTTTATTATATTACAATAAACCAACAGCATAACAATTAATTGTAGAAGGGTTTCTTCATCTGAAATGCAGATCGACTCGGAGGATCAGCTATGTAAACACCACCACCAGACATACTAGCAAACTCTCCACCCGTCGATACTAATGATATCAGATTAACTGCATCTTGGTAGAGGTGTTAACTTTTCATAACCTTCTAAATCACCATCAATAATACCATTAATGAAAGAGTTTCCTGAAAAGGGTGGTATTGATTGACAAATATTATTGAACTTTCCTGAGGAATCAAAAGTGACTTGCCAAATTTTTTGCCAAATGAAAATATTTTTTGCCAAATGTGAATTATTTTTGCCATTGGCAAATTTGGCAAGTGACAGCGCGAACCCTGTACAGTGCACCAAGCTGAGACAATATCGTTTCTCCAGAAATATGGGGGTTGGTTATTCTGATACATTATTGTGCAGGAAACTGCATGACATTCCTCGGGGCCGATCAAATATAAGCAATCCCTTTGCTATGGAACAACACGTTATGTTTGTTCAACATGTTAAAAATATAAGTAGATTTCTAAAACGTGTGCTCCGTGGACAAACTCGAGTAATACGAGCCAGTTTTCTTTTGAGAATTAACTCCAGATGTTCTGGAGAAATGGGAGTCGCGTTCGTGACAGACTCAACGACATCATGGCTCTATCTTGATGTCAGTCGGCACACTACACGGAGCGACCGTAGTAGACCATCCATTAAAGGCGTTGTTCTCTGTAAATTTATAGCAGAAATTTTTATTGAATCCTCATGTCGCTTCGACTCGCATGCGCCATCGGTTCCTGTTGCGCAGGCGTTTTGCAATATATACCACAGTTTATCGGTGAAATTCGACCTGGAAATCTTTAGGCTCAGTTGGTAAGGTGCATGGTGTATTAGGTCGTCATGAGCCGCCCATCGATGGTGATGTTAGTTATAATGGTGATAAGCCCTATTTCAAGCAAAGGGAGGGTTGATTCGTGTATATGGGCAAGTTTGCCAGTTCATCGCAGGGCCAGTGTAGAGACGTGTAGAGGAGATGTTTCCCAATGAAAATTACCAATAAAACTTCCAAAGTTGTGATGGTCTATACATGTATATACTATAGTGGGCGAAACGGGGATAAATTTTACAAAAATGGGTGCATTGCGGCAGATTACGGTATGAAAGACTATAATATGTGTCCATACTTGTGTATTTACAGCATATATGTTATTTAATGCATGTGCCATGATCCAGATAATAAAATACTGATATCGAACACAATAAACTCACAAGAATATAGGAAGGGGTACTATCTACATGCATTAAACGTGTACACCAAACTTAAAGACATAGCTACGGGTTTATATGTCACAATTATTCTATATATATTCGAACCCATAATTGAAGTTAGAAGTAAGTGACTTTAAATGACGGCTTCTGATGTTTTTTTCTGCTTCTCGGGAAATATTCAGCTATAGTTTTGAATATCACCCCGATATCCTATCATTTCGTTATGGAGGCATCTACTTTTTTTCTTCAAAAACTATATTTACGTTATTTACTGGCATAAGAAAGCTAATTGATGAACATGGGTGCTACCTGTGTTATTACCCACCCGGGTGCCTTTGTCACAAGTGCGATGTTTCGACAGCTATTTTTTATATTCCTAAGTGAAGTCCGTGTTTCCATTGGTTTTTAAAGTCCACCGCTATGGACATGAAACGTATTATATTATAGTCTGTATTATATGCTACAGTTGATACCCCTACTATCGACAAGCCAGTCGAGCAAATGCTTAGGTAGTCAGTCGTATTGACATATTATAGCCCATGCATGCACACATGTGCTGGTTTTCCTCTTCACGTGTACATGTAAGTGCAGGGTGTTATTTTGTATGTTGGGTTTAGAAGTTGGACGTTGACGTTCTACAATATCCCGAACAAGTTGGTCAATTTAGATTTGTCTAACAAAAAATCAAGAAATTAGCCACGGATTGCTATCTATTTTGCAGTGGTAATTTTCGGAATTGCTGATTATATCTTACTTCGACTGCTGTATGTGCGTGATATAGTCCTACGGGATTTAAAACGTGATTGCATTATATATATTGAGGTCTGTCAGTTATTTGGAGGTCAACGTATAGGCCAAATGTCAATGGTACTATTACTAATGGGATTATAAAGATCATGCATAATTATGTGTGGCTCGCGCATTAAACGGAATGCAACTTCATATTCTAGCACAGGATGCCCCCCTCCCCAATGACGAATTACCTGATAAATTGCCAGGCAAATTTGTCCAATTACCCCCTGCATCCGGAAATGTCTATAGCGGTGGACATGTCTATAGCTGTGGCAACTGCTCCTGGTTGATTATCAATTAGTCAGAAGGAAACAGGGATGTGGTGATCGCGTTAACGCCATCTGAAGGGACGATTGTTTGTTAATATGTACATCGATTATCTTTGAACTTGAGTGTAGACGAATATTATTTTTATTTTGAAAAATATAACAATAATTGTTATAAAAGTCAAGTTATTATATATATCAGGATGTATTGTGGTAACTCCCTAGATGGAACACTCTTGCCATACTTAGCTGGATGGGTGTGTACCCCATTTATATAATGGACACCTATCCAGCTTCTATGCGTACACGTTATAGATCAAGATAATCGATGCTAATATTAACAAATTATTATCCCTTCAGATGGTGTTAACGTGACCACCACAGCCATGTTTCCTTTAGACTAATTGATAACAAACCAGGCGCAATCGCTTCCGTTACTATAGACATGCATGTCCACGGCTATAGACGTGTCCACCGCTATATATGTCTCCGGAGGCATGCATGGGTTGCCCAATAACGAATTACCTGATAAATTTAAAGGCAAATTTGCCAATTTCTGAAAGTAGCCTCCAACGACTTTATTCACGCACTGGCAAATATGCCTGTAATTAATGTATTAAAGATCTCCTGTCAGATTTGACACCATAATAAATAATTAGATCGGACCCATTAGCCCATAACAGGAAGTTTTGATTCCAACATATCGACTTTCGAAAAATGATGTTTTAACACGTTTTGACTGCTTGTCAGCCAAGCAAAAAGTGATTGTCTCTTATAAAGAGCGTCCATGCTTCCGTCCTCCAACACACGGTAGATAATACAAAAGCCTTGCAATTAAAGGCATTTGTGGTAGTTTGTAACATATTACTTAAAGAGGCACTGTACAATCAATCCGGCCATTTATGGGACCATGTATCTCCTTTTATACTCAACATAATATATTTAACAATGCATGAATTTGAGCCATGGATTAGTGCAAAATACACTCGTGCTCTATGAACGATGCAAACAACGTGGTAATTATAATGAAAAGGAGATTATGACTCGAGTGCACTAATCCATGGCTCAAATTCATTCATTTGTTACATATATTATGTTGAGTATAAAAGGAGATGGTCCCATAAATGGCCGGATTTAGTATACAGTCCCCTTTTAAGGCTTTTTACAGATTTTCGCGAATGATGACGATTACAAAAACATTTAACTTTCATTCGCCTGGTATAACGAGGAAAATTGGCTTAGAAATGTCTGAGTCATTTGGTGGCAAATCGGGAGTGAATCTTTACACAATTCGTCGCAAATGGCTATTTATTGTACATTTTGAGCAATAAATTTCTGAATTGCATATTGAGTGCCTTCGATTCTCGTGTCAGTGGTTAGAACTAGGGGTTTCGACGAGTGATTGTTAATTTATTATTTTCCGTTATTTCCAAGCTAATTGAAAGAAAATTTCAGTTATTCATCGAGGGTCTCCGTGGGTTTACTGAAATTATGCTATACATTATGTATTAAACGTATATGCACTGCGATGCATGCACAAGCATTTATTACCGTTCACTTTCGAGAACCTCGTGAAGCTGTCCAAAGCGAATTGCATGTAAATATTACCAGATAAAATACCATTATGCGAACATAGACTAAGCCCCAATAAATTGACACTACATGTGGCCGCTTCCCCAACTAAACTACCATGTTATCCGACAATAAGTCCTTCGTCGAGTCGCTGCTATATTTGATCCATCCAGCTCCCGTTACGCGTTTTAATTGATACATACAGGTCAAAGTTATGGAGGTGCATTCCATATATGGAGTTTTGAATATTTATGAATTCAATACATGGAATTCACCTCCAGAACTTTAACCTGTAGCACTTAAACCGCCGAACGTGGGTGGATGAATTCAAAATGGTTGCGACTTAATTATCTCACTTATTGTCAGGGGTGTGGCTATAGAGGGACTCCGTTGAGAAGTGACAATCATGAAATTTCTTATTACACCCCCCCCCCCCCTGAACCAGACCGAAATTTCCCAGTCAGGGAGATTCCATTTGACCCCCAATCCCCCACCCCACCACATGCACCCCCACCGGGTTGTCATTTTCCAACTGTCATCCCAAGCTCACAAACGTTTGGAATTCTTTGCAACATATAACACGTCCTTGAGGGTGGAAACGGTCCAACTGATGGCGATTTCAGTCTAAAAATTAAGATTTCACAAAGTAGGAAAATGTTCGAAGCAAACTATCAGAATTCAATCTATTTTGATGAGAAATTTCCAACTAATGTTGCGTCGAACATGAAATTTTCGACTGTCGAAATTTTCGCCAAAGTTTGGCATGTTAAACCCCCCAAACTCACCCGAGCATTGCTTATCCACTACATGAGAGACACAAAATTGAAGCAACTGGTTTTCATAATCTTATTATAAACAATACAACAATACAACGATGAAATTAAATTAAACATCTAAATATCACGAGTATGGACGGGTCTCTGTGTTATGTACAAATTATGGTGTCCATGAGAATATCAGATAATTCACGGAAGGGTACCTTCGGGTATACGTGGCAGATAAACACGTTATTTGCAGAGAGCACATGGCAAAATCACGGTGTTTCACCTCACATCCTCCAGTAGATGGCGCGAAACGAACCACGTGATCGCCAAAACAATTCAACCAACCAGCAACCTCGTATTCTGAAGGAGCAGAAATGTCGTGAGCAGGTACGTAACAGTCGTCAATCATCTTGCACGATGTCATGGCAACTGTGGCGAAAAGATAACTCCAAATTATACTCCCATTAAAGAAAACACTTGAAGAAATGATTACGTTGTTGGTATTTTTGGATTATCCTTTGTAAACTAGAATTCGATTTTGAAATCCGTAGATCGAAAGACATCCAATTCCAAAACATCTATATAGCAATAACTAGCGGAGAGCCTAAGTTATACTATCGTTTTGTTGTTACATAATTAAGTATTCCCCGCATCATTTGGCGAACTGACTAAATAGTCCGAGATTCGTGTTCAGTCCGACAAAGTTGTGTTCTTGAGCTTTGAGTCGAAGAGCAGCGATACTCGTATTCCGGCGTTCCGGATCATCGTACCCGTCCGTTCCGGGTACGTTCCTCGAAGGAAACGGCAGACCCGCCATGGGCGTCTGTCCCATCGCAGCGTGTGGGTTGAAGTGGTTCATATGGGTCGTCAGTCCCATGAAATTAGGTATGTTTGCTTGTGGCGCCATACACGCATTCGGCATGTTGTAAGATGGCGGGCTCGCATTCGACCACATGTTCTGTTGCATCTGGAAGGAGATAGATTTAGATTAATGTGATGTAGATGTCGCTTATTCCAGAAAAGAAGCTACATATTCAACTGATAAATTCATTTTCATGGGGATTCATTTACAGTTCGATATATTTTAGTTCCTTCTAAATATTTCCAATTTCAGCTATGGATATAACTTATGATTTATGCGTGGGTGGAACATTTTGTATTAGAGCACCAAACTTAAAGACCCACTTAATTTCCGAATGCCTAGATCACATTAATACACAACATATTCCATATATACCATCTGGAAGAGGAACCAAAACATATATATTCCACCAAAATATGGAACAGCTGTGCCTATGAGTGTCCACCAAGTGATAGAGATTATCATGTTCACCCAAGTCTTCCCCCTTTATTTACCCCAGAATGCATCATAATTTACAACTAAGAGATAGAGTTATTCCCCTTCCATTGAGAATAGTGAAATGGCAGTACAGGCCAGATCGAAATTAAACACAGAACACACGTCGGTATACCTTGACAAAAACAACATGTTCACAGTTTGTTCGACCAGATATGTTGATAATACAATGTTTTGGAGCTTCCTCTTTAAAATTGTATATAATATGAAACATGTTGTATAACATCTTTCGGTGATGAAAGCAGCGTAGATTGCAACTTAAGTTTGTTTACTGAATGCTGAAAATGAATTTATGTAAAGCCACTACCTGTGTGTTGACTCTAAATAGCGTTGGGTAATATTGTACACACAACATTTTGGGGTGACAAGAAGACAGTCTAGCCTGGCTATACCACCCCTCGAAAATACAATACAATATTTGTAAAATTTAATATGTATTAATGTGTGTATATTGAAATACAATATCCTATTCCATCCTGTCCTATCCTTCTCCCAATATTAATTTAACTTTTTTCGGCAAGTAATATTTCACTTCACAGATCTCGAACAATCAGAAATATATGTTTTAGCGACAAAAACTTGATTTACAATGCGTTATAATTAAGTACCATTTAATTCACGGAAATAGTAAATAATTACTCAAATATTGAATGAAATCAAGCATTTTTCGGTTGGTTACATTTATCACAAGCGATGATTCAAAAAGACATGATTTTCTATGAATTGCTGCCAAATCGTGGGACAATCACCAGTATGCGAACATATAAATCAAACAGAGATATGCATTTAGAAGTGTTCTATTCAGGCCAAATATCCTGTCGACGACGCCATGTTCTATTCCGACAAATATTATCAATTTGAATTGTCAAGTATAGCAATTAACTTTAGAAGAACGAAATTAATTTTTGTAAACTAAAAAATGGTAGGTTTCATTTACCGACGACCATAACATGGCGTTATAGTAAAACACAGTTTGTAAACAAAGTCCACAAGGAAGAGTAGCACATATGTATAATATTTGTCCCAGATAGAATAAAAATTATGACCGTGTTGCTTACCTGTGAGTAGTTATCTGGAGTAGCGGTTAATGACGTCACATCGAACCCGTGACCTGTGGTTGCTATGGCCCGCATTGACTGTAGTTGACCGAATCTCTCTCGTTTCCGCCATTTTGCTCGTCGATTTTGAAACCAGACCTATATAATACAGAAAAATAACGTCTACATATTGTGTGCAGTTAAAGAGCCATTGTTCATAGTGAAAATAAACAGAAAGAAAAATGTTCGCAATATCACTGAGGTTTTTGCATTTGACTGAGTAGAACAGTCCCATCACCATCATACTCATGTTCATAGATTGACACCATCAAACTACTATTCACGTTTTCTATTCCATATTAGAAAACAATTAGCTCACACCTTCATATAATGAGCCCAGGTTTTGATTGTCAGAATGCCTACAAATAGTGTGTCTGTCATTTGCGGAATGAGGTCACCAGAGGGTGAATTTAGTTATGCTATCCCCCTCTGGTGACCTCATTCTGCTTAAAACCTCATCTGTGAAGAATGTATTGTCTCAAATTAACATTGTTTTAGTTACTTTTTCCCTTCTGGGAAGTTTATATATCCCCTGTTTTGCAGAATATAAAATGCATATCGATGTGACTAATGGGTAAACATCACCACTGGGGAATTCAATCTGACCCTAGGTCTCCAAGAACAGTTCAGTCCTAAGCAGAATGAGGTTCCCCGGGGTGAATTTGGTGATGGTAGCCCGCCGTGCTTGATAGCATCACTAAAATCACCCTACTGAGACCTCGTTCTGCAAATGACAGTCATACTTTTGCAGGCTTGATTGTCATATATTGATTTCAAGAAAAGGGGGTTTTATTAGGTTAGGAATTTGGTCGTCGTCCAAAAATGCAAATCAAATCACGTATGGTAAGGAGATCGTGTGGTTTCCTTGTCCATTATTTGCTGAATGTTGCCACAACTAAAGATTACGTCAACGGCAAATATAATTCCACATACAACGTGTGCATGTTTTAATATCAGTGAAACATTAATTAATAGTAAGTGTTGTTAAAAATATTTCAATATCTGCGAAACGCTATACCTCACATATGTTCAATTAACTTTATTACATGATCCTACCCTTATTTCATTCAATAAACCCATTCTATAAATTGTGATATTAAACGTTTGTCTTCTGTTTACATTCCGCACGCTACATCTCAAAATACTATGGATCCCAATATTTTTCCAACAAACTATAATGAATGAAGAGTTTGAAAAGTTATGTCATTAAATATATGCCATTAAACATGCCAAAGAGTCTTAAATCATATGGGACTATTTCTTTAAGCGGGCAAACAACGCCTTGTAGAAGCCGATGTTAGTTTCGCGTCCCATTTGTTGATTTAAATAAGTTTTGTCTAGGTTTTGGGTCATGTAATAAATAGAATCTACAACTCGTCCCCAGTTTATAGTGGAATTTACAAAACTCGTCCGGTAAATTAGGTCTGGAGCTCGCCAATGGCTCGGTCCAGACTGAATTTACTGGACTCGTTTTTTGTAAATTCCGCTATAAACTGTGGACTCGTTGTAGATCCTCTATGTATAACTCAGTTGGTCACTTCAACAATGTATAAGGGCCAGTTGGCAATTACGAGTATACGGAACTCAGACCGAAGTCTAGTTCTATCATTATACTATAGAATCTCGATGTACTTATCCGCCACGTGTGTTGTCAATATATACAGAATTATTCATAGAAAAACAATCATCGCGTTTGGAAACATACAATCAACGGGCCAACAGGCAACGAAACGCCACAAAATACACTTTAATGAAGGTTACTATGGCACCACGTGGCGACCGAATGTTGACGACGTTGGGCGCCCGGATGCTCGTAACATATGTTCCGTTTCTTTATTGAATGCCGTCGTGTTTTGGCATAAGGACCCCGGCTATTGTTTACGGAATTCTCACATACCTTAGCCATTCAGTTTGTTGTCATTCGAGGTATTTACCAAACAATTGCTATTCACATCGCATAAACTTGCTGTGTGCGTTGCTATCGGCATCTTAGAAATCACATTGTCCCGCGGGCATTCATAAAATTCTCACAACGAAACACCCTCGCAATCGCCATACCCGGAGCTCCATGTGACTCAGTCGGTAAAATACCCAGCGCACCAGGCTATCATAAATTGTCCATGCAGTGATGGCGAATTTTTTTTAATTTTTAATTTTTTTTAATTTAAATATAACAAGAAGGTCAGGCAGACAAACAGACAGACGTATAGCGCACACACTATAGTAAAGATACAGTTAGACATTAAATATTCTTGCTGATGGCCAATCATATTCGATTTTATTAATGTATCTAGGGATGTTGGTAAGTTTCTTATCGAAGGTTGGTTGTTTCTTCCCCCTGTGTCGTGATTTCCAAATGAAATTAAACCTCTTGTTGGCCATTCCATAACTAACATGATATTGTTGTCATATGGCCATAACTATACAGAAACGACGCAACATATCGAGCAACCAACCGTGCTTGAAATGTCTTTGCATGGCTGAATCACTCACATCTTAGAAACAGTGCTGAAGTGTACACACATTGTGTGCTATCGGACTGACGCAGTTACGTCAACTGTTTTGCTGAGAGTCTGGCGTCCATCAGCAATATGTTTTATAATTCATTCATTTTCACTGAAACGTAAACAATTATTCTAGCTAAAAATGGAGGCAGACGGAAAAACTAACAACGTCATTTCAAACGAAATTCCAAAACATGTGTACCCTACATAACATTTCAGCGAACCTGTGTAACCTTCAGCACTTTTTTTCAGGTGAGAGTGGCCCATTCAGCCTTTGAAAGTATGGACAGCTGCCAGTCGTTGTGTGGTCACAACGTTGACAACAAGTATGACCCGTACATAGTCAGTTATACGTTCGTTCACACTTTCTCGCTGCCTTTGTGCTGACTGTTTTATTCCGCCGTTTGATACGTTCTGGTTACACCTGGCGAAAAGCATACACAACTAAGAGCGGAAATATCCGAAACTTCGTTTCATCTGCCCAAAGTGCTTTCTCATTTGTCTTACTCAAGCACAACATTAACTTGAAATATATTCGGATAACATGCCGCATCTGTGAATGGACAGAAACGCCAATCTGTTCTCCCCGAGAATAAAAAGATTTTTCGCACGCCACACGAACCACATGTCTGTTAAACCTCGTTATGAAGTTGAAAAATGATACGGTACGAGAAATCTCCGGTACGTTTTTTGCCAGACACTCGTCTAAATTAATTATTAATTGGTTCGTATTGGGGGCCTGATGGTTTCCTACCCTGTACGGGGCTACTCTACAATGGGAGCACTTTACCTACCGCAATGCAAACATGAACGACAAAAACACTATCTGACTATCAGCATACACCAGAAGATGTAGAGTTTCAATGGCTATGCTCTCCAAGTCTCTTTTAATCTGCGAATTCCCAATGAACCCACACGATGAGAAGCAAACTGCTCGCACCTTTGAATGATGCCGATTGTGATGGACATGAAAGAGTCTACACAGCATTGTTCGCAGTTTCTCTTTTGATAGTCTGTTTTCCTTTGGTGTGAGGTTTGGGATTAACAAAAAATCTCAATCGGCAAATTGTGATCCAGCCGAACTAGTCATGCTCGTAATACAATTCCTGCATATAGAAATATGAGAAAATACGTCAGCCGCACTTTTGCTATGATTTACTCTATGTTAGTAGAGGAAACGGCTGTCCAATATGCGAATACACTATTCTTGTTGTTGTAATGGTTTATTCTCAGGCACATACATGTGTAACATGGTGTATATAACATATACAACATTTTAGGTCCAAAGTCGGACATTTTCCTGCTTTTATAAAACAGGTATATTCATAATTTTCAGAAAACAAGTCAGGTATATTCATAGTTTACGAGTAGCTGTTGTTAGTAAAACAGAACAAAAGATGTTACCAATTATATATGGATGATATTTAAATTAGCACAATACTTTGTTGTTGTAATGGTTTATTCTCAGGCACATACATGTGTAACATGAGATATATGACATATATACAAGGTTGAGGTTGTGTGCACGTAATTACACAGTAATACAAATAAATTTAAATTGACCGAAGTCACGACCTGAACGCAAGTACATAAGTGCCAGTGTAAACCTGCAAGGAAATGTCAAAGTATATTCTCCACACAACGTAATGGCTTCCTGTAATTGCAGCTACAAAGTGTGGTAAAAGGGCAGTTGCCTATTTTTGTTTCGTTATGACTGGCTATGATGCCAATTTCTCTACATGTATTGACCATAGTACATAAGTGCATAAGTGCCAGTGTAAACCTGCAAGGAAATGTCAAACTTCAAGTATAAGTATATTCTCCACACAACGTAATGGCTTCCTGTAATTGCAGCTACAAAGTGTGGTAAAAGGGCAGTTGCCTATTTTTGTTTCGTTATGACTGGCTATGATGCCAATTTCTCTACATGTATTGACCAAACATTTGCAGAATAAAGTTGATCATACATGCATGCATCTCGAATGGCATGATATGATTTTCAATGATTTATTTTATATACAATATGGAATGGAAGGGTCTGAAGTTAACATCAATTGATTGATTGGTTGATTGATTGGGATTTAATGTCGCTCTCAGCAACTAAGGCCATATCACGACATTGCTAGTTTTAGTGGTGAAGGAAATCCGCACACTTACAGCTAATCTCACAGTGCTTTCAATGGCTGATAAACTCGTCGACTATGCATGCATGTGTGGCAAACCACCGGCCTTCGGCGGGTAACTGACAACTCCACCAGAAAACGATTTCGAGTTGCAAAGTCCACGATGGAAAAATGTGGATTTGAACCCTTATCGCCAGCGCTGGAGTTGTACCCCTAACCGATGGAGCCACCGAAGCCCCGAGTTAACGTCAATGCACAAGTTCAGTTGAAGCGAAATTTAACATCTTGGCTGCTATGCATGTCCGTACTGAGTGTGGGCGTAAAATGTCACGTAGTATGATATACGCCCATACTGAGTACGGACCTACTTCTATTTGTCAAGCAATTGGAATCAGAAAGTAAGATACGGTGGGATTATGCGAATCAAAGATTTGAAGACACATTGGATAAACTCAGAAGAAACCATTGGATAAAAATTAGAAGAAAACATTGTTGCTATTGAAAGAATTGTTGAATAAATTACACGTACACGATCTAGAAACGCACATGAACTTGAGATGCTGTGACCATATATACATTATATATAGCTATATATAGGTTACTCCTAACCTTCAATGCGTTGAAGTTTGAAAGGAGGCGCATGTGTACCTGTATATAGCTATACAATTTTGACGTGTAACATTTTTTTGGTAATTTGTGTGTTATTTAAAAACAGGATAAAAAACTCAGATTGAGTACATTTGGTTACTGGAGTTTGAAGTGCATGGTCGCTGTAGATAGCAGATCTGAATTTGTCCAAATTTGTGAGCTAGGTTAGCTACAGCATGGTCGAGGTAATTCCACGCAAGTGTGGTATATACGTGGGTAAAATGAGGTGCGGATGTATTTGGGTCCGATTTTTGACACAAATGTATGACCTGTATATGATGTGAGGGGGCATTGTCTCGTATATTAACGATGTTGATTTTGATTTTGTTGAAGATGATAAGTGATGTGTATAATCGTGTTCTGGAGAAGGCCATTTTTATCTGTTTTAGCATGTCGGAGGCACTGCTTGGATAATTGTAGTTGTTCAAAGTGTATACCGGGAAGCTCTGTGTTTGACCATTTCTTTTTGATGGCTTAGGTAAACTTGCCATGGGTGCCAGAGGTTGAGCAACAACGTAACAACGATGGTGCAGGAGAGTGCATATATATAGTGATAAATTTTACACGGCGGAATGTACCGAATTCCCATGCAGGTATGGCACCTTGTTGTTGGTATGTTGGACGGGCGCATCGATCATTGTTTGGGATTATCACTCGCGTTATTTTTAAATTACCTACTGAAAAAGTTTTCGCACCCCACAGAACGATACAATTATAATCTGGAGTGTTTAATATGCTCCATAATGAGATGTCAAACAACCAGGGTGCGTTCAATTAGCGAAACGTCGAGTGTGGCCCGGAACTGTATCTCTGTTCCATCGGGAAGTGTCGCCTGCCTGCGATCATCATGGAAAGAAGCCTCTAAGCAGCGGTAATTAATGTTTTTGTCGAAAAAAATCGGCACTTATAAACTAGTTAGCTTGCGGCAAAGTCGGCGGTCTGTGCTGATGGTTTGTTCCTCAATGATATCGACATTACAAATTAATGTTCTCAGCCAGGAAGGAAGCGAGAATTAAAATTACATTACAGATCCGACATCACGGTTGTATGTAAAGCTTCATCAGGCGATTGCTGGTTTTCATACTGTCTGCGAGAATACACAACGCGATAACATCACTCGTCGAATTATAATTTTGCGAGAAACAAAACAAGATTCTATCTTTGGAATAAGAAAACACAATTGATCTTGATTTCACGGTGATCACACAAATTGACTTCTCGAACATTCCGCTGTGCGTTTATCAGACGTGTCTGAAGGTTTGCTTGTTCACCTTTGGTGTAAACATATATTTTATTATTCCAAATGAATAGACATCTAGAATATGCAACAGCAACGTGTTAGAAATTGGCGGAATAAGTGGATGTGGCAAAAAGAAAAGGGTGCTGACCAAAAGGCATATCCGCTATTGATTTATGACCCCCCGTCATGAGGATTTTAAATATATATAATCGTCCGTCACACGGGTCGGTTCAGTGTGTCATATATAATTTGGGTGATATAATATTAAGGCATCTGAATGCGTATGAATTTGGAATGTGTACATTTATATTTTTAAGCCTCAAGTATATATATATATATACGTCGTATTCCTGCCTGTTCTGCCTCACAACAATTTGAAGGACATTTGAAGGACATTGCCTATAGTGGGTTCGAACGATAATTACATTATGGTAACCAAAATAACCTTAACACCCGCAACAGTTTATTATTACAAGGAAGAATCGGTTTTATCCAGAAACACGCCGTCCGTATAAAAATAATTTTCGCAGACAAAATGGTTGATCAACGTTGATATATAATACCGATGCATGCAAGCTATAGTGCTCCGACCGTCAACGAGCAATTCATTCGTACAGTAGGGATATATACAATGTCAGTTGATACCACCAAGCTTTCAATTATACTTCGATTGATTGCATGGTAATGAATGGGTAATCATCGCATCGAAAGTGGCTCAATTCAGTTCCCATCCGGGTGTGAATCTGTTTATAAATATGTTACAATCCGCTTGGGTATATATGTCCAAGAAATACAGCCGCGGCTCTACGCGCATTGGTCTACATTCCTTGTACAGAAACCCAAGCGGGTTATAACCTATACTTTTAGACAAACTGTTGCGGTGTGGCAATTTGAAAGCGTATATAATATTAGGATAATTTATAACACTATCACTTGCATTATCGGGGCAGACCGAATATCAAATAAGCGCAAATGATGTATAATGAATAGCGACAGCAGATAATGCCTCCCAATCACATATCATCATAATTATCCACTTCGAGTATTCCATAATATCACATACCATTGTACTACACTTACTATGCATGTGAATTGTTCACACAGTATTTGTTATATATTTTTGGAACTTCTGACTGTGTGTATATGTGTTATATAGACTCGAAAATTGCTCGACCGATCCAACTCAACTTTGGTATGTAGGCCTACTTTGATCCCGGAATCAATAGGCGAGTCCAATTTCACGTGCGACCGTGTCCTTGACCTCGCTCATATACGATCATATAGGAATGTTTCTGGACCACGGAGGCGATCACACAAAGAAATCCTTAAATAGCCAGGACGAAGTCGGGCACGTCAGCTATATATAGTCGTATATATTTGATTTTACTTGAAACCTATTTATTTGTAAAATAAAACAAAAGGGATTGGGGCACAAGTTCTGTCAACTTATGAAGCCCCCCCCCCCCCCCCCACCATACACATCAGCACACAAATGTTAACATGTAATATGTGACATGTAAATATGATGTTCTTTTATGTTATTGTCGCGAGTGAGGCCAAGATAAGTTTTGTAACTTGTACCTGAACCCCATGCATTTAATTGGAAGTATAATCATTTGTAATATAGAAATTATTTTTGAGTGAATATGTTTTCTGTGTATGAAAGCAACAATAACGACGCCTTCTCACTACATACATACTGAAGTTGACACTATATCAGAATATGAAATTCATCAAAGATACATTATCCGATTTAACGCCCTTAAGTTATTATATTTCTTTGGCTTCGGCTGTAAAAAATATTAGATTTGAGTCGAGGAACGCATCCATCAAAGCCCAGAGTTATATTTCGAGTCTTGAAATCTGTTATTGTTCACCACCTCCAATATTTGAGGGCTTGGCGAATATTCGATTAATTCCGACCGACATATATACTCTCGATACCAACTTACGTTGAACAAAATGTTGATATATGCCATTTTTTGGACCATTGTATACTAGTTGACAGTGGTTAGCATTATTTTTTGGCAATTTATCTATTCTGACAACTGAAGCGGCATTTCAAGAAATGTTTATGTTGATGTTGTTGTTTTTGTTGATGTTGGTGGTGATGGTGGTAGTGGTGGTGGTGTTGTTGTTGTTGTTGGAATCTGATGATGCGGGGATCATCGAAACGGATTGTGTACCTTTAAAGTTTAAATACAACCTACAGTATACCGCCGTTTGTAGTTATATGCTGGAATTCGCCCTGAAGTGGCTCCGCAATTAAATACAATCGGTTCTTATTTTTTCCTGACAAGAAAAATAAGGTTCGGTTGTTACTTTTCATCGATGATACTTATATATATACCCATAGAAGCTGCAAACAGTGGCTTTAATGCTGTGTGAACCGAAATGCAATGTTATTCTACGTGGATATCTATGATTATAAAGACACAAGGAGATATTGTCAATATTTTCTTTTGCTGATACACTGCAATTCGGAGAACTAGATGCAGCTACAACTAATTCGTATGCAAAAACCTCCCCGTGCACATATATGCATATATAGATCATGTCATGAATCTCTACTCTGGCCAATAACACCCGAAGATATCAATATTCCACCAGAACAAAACCTTGGAACTTTTGGAAGCGTTGACACGGAACCTTAACCTGAGAACTATTTGAAGTTTTGACAGGGAACCTTATAAAGTCAAAAAAATAACGCGGGGAATATATTTATTAGTTATTATCTGTTCCTTAATAATGTAATTCACTGTAGGTGAAGATCCCAACTCGAAATTTCACGATTTAAGTGAATTTGTGAGCGATTTTGCGTTGAGTCGCTTACAATTATGGCATTTCGCCTGGGTAATTAATTCAATGTTTATTGAGATATCGGCTCACAAAGTCAGAGAAAAGCATCCAATTTTGAGTTGGGACATTCACCGGACATTCACCTTCAATGAAGTACATTATTAAGGAATAATTAACAAAAACTAGAAAAAGATATTCCCGCCGTTATTTTTTTTGACTTTATAAGGTTCCCTGTCAAAACTTAAAATAGTTCCCAGGTTTTGTACTGGTGGAATATGATCATCACGGGCATTAGCCAGAGTTGAGATTCATGGCATGATCTAATATGCATTGCTTGTGGGCTGTATCTGGCTATATTTCTATAGAAACACTTCTATAATTGTACAGACGAAGCAATAACACAAACAAATTGGTTCTAAGTGAATCCGATTAGATTCGAATTCCGCCGTGACAGATACTGCTTACTGAATAAAGCGCAACTTGTTAACCAATTATTCGTAAATATAACTTAATTTTTCTGAAAATTGGAAAATTGTAAGCTATAGTGTTGGTAACAGTTGGTAGTGGTCGAGTAATGTTTTACAGTTGCTGTTTGGTGGGTGTAAGCGAGAACAGGGGAAGATAAACAAAATAACGCCGAATGTCAAAGGGTATTATGGGAATTAGAATGTGATGATCTTAGTCACGTGGTCTAAAAGAATCACAGAGGCGTGCCACATGTGTATTGTTTTCGGTGATTCATTCAAGGGAAGAATGGCTGATGTACGTACGTGGAAGCTGATAAAAAATGGAAATCCATTTGATTGTTCGTTGTTGTTTTCGTTGTTTTATAAGGGTCCTTAGAATTTCCGGCAGTGCTATCACCTATCTTCGATGCCTTAGTCATTTGTAATAGTGTGACGTACATATACGTCGCTGAACTGAGGTGCACTTAAAGTCGTTTCGAAAATCGCCTACATTAAAACCTCGCATGTTTGGCCATTTTCGACATTGACATGGTCAGGGTGGAGAAAACCGTAAATGAACACACGCTGAACAATCTCATAATGGTTTTAGGAAAATGTTCACAATGGTATAAGCTTGAGGAAATAACCCGATTCTGTGATATCAAACTAAAAGTATTCTCCGCGGTGACCTCAACGACCTCCCAACTTCCACTATACATACTGAAGTGAGTAATTACATAGCTGATCTCTAATTCGTCGCAATTCTATCCGATATTTATTTAACCGAGTGCACTAAATTCGATTCGAGCACAGCTGTCGAGCATAGCTTTTGTGAGGCTCGAATTTTATTTAGTGGGCGAGGTTAATAAATATAGAATTGCGACGAATTTGATATCCATTTTATCACATAATCACATCTTAGTAAGGAAAAACGATCTCGAAATGGCTGGAGTGAAAAAAAATATAATATTGATTTCCTTATCACAACCAAACAGGAAGTAAAGACACCTTCAGGAAGAAATATGGTTCCATTTTAAATGTGTCTTTAAAGTTGACAAAATTGTTCAACCACCCTCACATTTTGAGGATCTCACATGAGTTTCTATTTTATACGGAATTTATCAACCGAGTTCACTAAATTCGATTTGAGCCGAGGTTTACCGAGGCTCAAATAGAATTTAGTGGATGAGGTTGATAAATTATGTATAAAATAGAACGAGTTTGAGATACCTTTTATCACATGATCAAATAAAAGCGAACCAACGCGAATTATCGGTAGAAAACAGCAATCATAAACTTCAGCAATCGCAAATCATTTAAATAATGGCGTGACGTCATCGCACGCGCTAATATTACACGTGTGTCTTACCAATAATTATGAAGCTGGTTTTTATTAGTTAATTATGTGATAAACATGTTTATCTCACAGTCAACACTAAATAACCCAACGCAAATTGAATATCATAATCATATTCTAATTAGCATAATAATAAAGTTCCACATTGACATCGATATCATTGCGCGTGCCGTCTTACACACGTGTGTCTTACTAAAAAAAATATGAGACCGGATTTATGGACTAATAATGTTCTTGAATTGTATGAACATTGGTAATTAACAGTTGACATTCGTTTGAACATGAATACATCCGCCTCCACTCTCGTTTTCTTCTGACAAGAACTGCAACAAGTTTTATTTTGAATGTTTTAATTTTTGTTAATGTATAATACTGAATATATAATTTGAATTTTGCGACTAAATTTGTCACAAAGTTTGTGAATCTTTGTTAAATCGCGATAATGATTTGTCACCACAAAAAGTCAACTGGGCTATCGCAATGAAAAATAACGAAAAAAGTATGCCGCTATACGATTTATTTTCAATGTTTATACTTCCGTGTTGCGCTTTCCAATGCTTCTTTCGTGTTACGTTCATACACTGGAAAGTTTGCGTGACATTTTTGGAAGGCATTTTCTCATAGAAAACCCTGTGGTGCCAGAATATGAACGGCAACATGCATATAAAATGAGCTAACGACGTGAGAAGTAAGCTGATGGTAGTTTAACATGAACTGGTGCAATATGCCTGTATGGTTGCATGCTATATTGGCAGGCAAATGTCGATAGCATCGCTACTAGTGAAACTACATTCTCGTGTATACAGTTATGTGTGGTACAGATGCATTTTATAAGCATTTTTGCATTCGTGTTCTGTGACATTGTAGCTTTCTACGTGTATATATACCAAAATTCCTGCGAAAGAATACCTTGCAATTTTGCGAGTGTATGAATGTTCTTAATGTGACAAAGATAACGCAAGTTCAGTGAAGATTTGCCTATGTGTTAAATTTTCAGAACATTAAGCATTGAATCTAATCAACCATTTTGTCAAAACTTCTGAATGTATGCACGGACAGGCGAGACAGCGTGCGGGGAAGTGGTTGTGGAGTCGTTTCTCACAGCGGGTGGTGTGCAGATTACTCGAACAAGCCAAGCAGACATGATTATCTATGATCCCGCGCAGTGAACTTACTAAAATATACAGAGTGACCAAGAATAACACGGGGTTACGTCCCCAATTACATCACCGGTGTTGGGGCAGCCGGTGGGAATTTTCCGCGATGTAAACAGCGCCCAGTTGGAACCGTATTACCAGGAGTCTAAAGTTTCACAATGTTTAAGCCGATCCTTGAACACGGCCCGCGAACCATACTGTGCGAGAACCAAGATAAACTGACCAATCATGTCGTGCTCCCAGGAGTGGTCGGCGCACGCGCGGTTTATAAGGGTTATCGCATGTGTCTCCTCCGAACATCATCAGCATGTGTCCCCAAATTCATGCAGAGTTTAGTCATTATGCAGTCATTGTATATCCTCAGTTGGACATTTATGATTGGTCCGTCACACCCAGGGGTTTCAAACAGTGTTGTCCAGGCACATATGTGGGGGCGGGTGCATGTTCAAGAAGATCCAAAAGCAGTTTTTTCCACAGCTCAAAAACAAATTTCCTACATATTTTCAACTATTTTTTACCTTAAAACTTAGAGAAAATGTATTTTTAACATCAAAGCTGCACTTAGACTGTCAGTATAGATTGTTTATCGCTGTAAAATTACCATATACCCGGTATATGTCAGTCTAGGTCACTCCGAACATAAAATGCATGGACACATTGCAAAAGCAAACACTGCATGCCAAACCAAGCTAATCACATACACCAATCTGTAATAGGTTAGTGATAGGATAAACAGTAAGTGGTGAAAAATCTGATATTCTTCCGAAAATATTTTATTTCGTGTTTCAGGGGGGTGAGTGTCGGAAATGGTCTCAAAAATGGCCAAAGCTAAAAAAAATCATCATACGTATCGGAAATTGTTTTCCGACACCCGCGGCCCCTGTCACACCAATGATAATTTTCGAGATACATTCTGTATTGTCTCTTGGGAATTTAGTTATTACTTTTTATTCAATCGATAAAAGACTGATACGCTCAGAAATGATTTATTAATTTATATTTATAGAAAATGACTGCTTTTTACTTTCTGTTCATTTTTCTTTAATTTAGCTTCTGTATACTGTGTATTTTTCAGCTTTCTCTCATTTCATGAAAAGGCTAAGAAATTATATTTCTTTGAATATTAGATTCATGTAGCTAATTTATCTAGAACAATGTTCTCACAATAATATTCTTGCTCTAAATATAAAATAGATGTGAATTCAACCATACAAAACTGTGTTAATGATAGGGATGAAAGAGATACATGTTTTGAGATTTGTTTGCTTTTACTTTTTAATTATTACATATCAAAATATGAATCTTCGTCCCTATAATTATATAATGTGATATTTTGCAAGGCAACGCGATGATAATGGGAAATACTAACGTTATTTGTTATCAAATTATTAATTTTCGAGATCTGGCAAATAAAAACAGCTCGAATTTAAGGAAAGCCATTATCCGTATGAACTGTCCAATTTATATCTCAAACTACACGTGATTGTAGCTTTGTATGGCCCACATATGTGAGTAAAGGGGGATGCCCAATGACAACTGAGTCCACTACAAGAGGTATACCATATATAGTATAGATGTCTTGCCCACCATATTTCTTTATGTCCATACTGTATGATATTTTGGATCAGAGAAACGTATATAACAAAACGTTGGTCATATTAATCGTTCATTCGAACAATTTCCGAGTGACCTTAATTAAAACATTGTTTATTTATTTTAGCAATGCACCCCCTTTGAATATATATATATATATACTGCACTCGAAATTATAAATTTCACGAGAAAGGAGTAATCTATAATGAATATACAATGGACACAATATAAGATGATATCTACGAACCTGAACTCGGGCTTCCGTTAAGTTGCATCTGAGCGCTAACTGTTCTCTCGTATATACATCAGGGTAGTGAGTTTTCTGGAAGATCCGTTCCATCTCTTCGAGTTGATAGCTCGTAAAGGTTGTCCTGTTTCTCCTTTTCTTCCTCTTGCTATCACCGTTTTCGTCTAACTTGTCGTCACTCAAGTCATCCTCGTCCTTTTCTATCCTGAATTTCTCGCTATCGATGTCAGTAGGACTGTTTTCTAGGTCGAATTTTTCAGACAAGACACTATCATCGCCACCAGAACTTGGGCGAACGCATCGCACACCTGAAATAGATCATAATTCATCATTATAATGACTTTCAAAATGGGGATCTCTCTCTGATATTCTGAATGGTAGGCGCCGAGAAATGTTTATAAATGGCTGACCTGCTGCAGCAAGATATATAACATGCAACTACCAGTTAAAGATGGACTATCTCTTCCGAATCCGCAACATGATTTATGATTTATATAGTTTACTGTGTATGAAATAATAAATATGAAACGAAGACCCCTGCCCGGAAACGCCTCTATCAATTAATATTGATATTATTTGGAATTTGTTTCGTATAGAATAATTATTGTGCCGTTCAATAATGGTCCCTGATATTAACGACCGTCTTTTATCATTTTTTTTTTTTTAGTTATTTTAATTACTTAAAATAAGCAGAAGCTATACACACAAGGTCTTATCTACTCGATACGCACTTAATATTACAATATATACAATCAATTGGAGACATTTTGAGGCTCGGAGTCATTCGGAGCACCACGTTGGATGCCTCTATCTAAAAGTTCTAAATATAGTAACAAATATATTCCCATACATTGATACGATATTTGTCACATTAGAATAAAATAATATCGGATAAAATCGAAATAAATTAATAGAATCGTTTCCAGACAGGGATTTCCAACTCATACGTATTAGTTCATACCCAGGAAACTATCTTTAAAATTGCTATATTTAGAGATAATACATCTTTAGACAATATTTCTTCTTCGCGGAAAACAGTCGCCGCATGATCGCCCATTGTTTTTACAAACCAAATACTAAATGTTCGACAAATTCACAGTGGTTCTTTTCACCCTGAAACAGCCGTTTTATACAGATTTGAAGCTATCATATAGAAATCGGAATAATGAAATCAAGTATGAAATAATAATTTTATTCCCGCGCCCTATGACGAGACCCTAAAACTAGATAATACTTCTAAGTAATTACATGCTTCTTGAATAAACGATATAATTGAAACTTACGTGTGGGAATCGCAGCAGACTCATAAAGCATCTATTCCCTTCTTTATTAAAGACAAATTAACGAATTACCACTAACAGTAATCAACAATGATAATTTGTGCGGGGCTTATACTAAGAACGGAAGTGTGGAACATGTGTACATCTCGTGAAACCATTCGTGTTAACAACGAGGTCCACAGAACATTTCGCAAAGCTGAGCGGATGCTACAAACGCGGAGGTCCCACTTGTCAAGTAGGCCTAAATTAAAATTCATTTGCTCGTTATCGCGAGACATAGAGACGGTTGTGTTAGGTGTATACTTCTGTTGTGAAGTGGTTCCTTTCGTCTTATAAAAAGATATGAACGTCTATTTCACTTTCTTTCTGAGCATGATGTCTTCTGTGCATTGGTATAGCTATTAATTGTGTGAGGTGCACATAGGTGAGTGGCAAGGATCCCATATATTTTCATGTACTCACCGCGTACATTTTAAATTGCTTTTCACCAATTTGAAGCTTGTTGCGCAGCGCATCTATGAGGACGAGGAACATTTCACAATACACTGTCCTCGATATAACATTCAACGGATATTGCCATATGAAACAATGGAACAAATTACAACTAATTTTATGGAACTTGAGGCAAACGCCAAACTACATATTCTTTTTTCTGTTGATGATCGAATATGTAATAGGGCACTCAGTAATTTTATTGTGACAGCTTCATATATAAGACGCGAGTAACCTGATAATAACGACAATGCTGGACACGAACATTATATTTCCCAATTTATGCTTGTATGTTACCCATTGATTTCCATGTAATATTATATGTCTGTTTTCTTTATTTTCTATACCCGAATGTATTTGTTTGTGGTCTATCTATCTAGTCGGTCTTGCTGCTGCTGTTTATGGTGAACAAAACCCGTTTCCATGGTGACCATATTCAATTTAACTGAATATCAGGGATTGTGCATTAATTAAGAATTACTGAGGTCCTGTCAATGATAATCAGCATGAACACGTTTCCACGACTGACCATGATATATAAAAACATGAGGAACTACGTCATAATTTTGAAGACAAATCGGAAAAATTGTGGCAAGCTAGATATCACACCTGGCAATTTCAAAAAATTCTATATTTTCGAAAGATACCAGCAAGCTATACTATACCAATGAGCTATCACAACAACTCGTCTCAGATAATGCAAAAACCGGATATCGAACAGATTTGTTTTGGGGGAGGGGGGGGGGGGGGGGGGCAATGAAAAATTTCGACCATGTTAATCTCCGCATCAAAAGTAGATCATGCCATGAATCTCTGCCCGTAGAGATCATATTCCACCAGTACAAAACCTTGGAACTTTTTGAAGTTTTGACAGGGAACCTTATGAAGTTGAAAAATAACGTGGGGATAATATTTCTTAGTTGTTAAAATTGTTCCTTAATAATGTACTTCAATGTAGGTGAATGCCCCAACTCTAAATTGCATGCCTTTCTCTTACTTTTGTGAGCCGATATCGCAATAAACATCGAATTAGTTACCCAGAAGAAATGCCATAATTGTAAGCGACTCAACGCAAAATCGCTCACAAATTCACTTAACTCGTGAAATTTTAAGTTGGGACTTCATCTACATACAGTGAAGTACTTATTAAGGTACGTATACTAACTAAGAATTGTAATCCCCGTGTTATTTTTTTCTACTTTACAAGGTTCCCTGTCAAAACTTCAAAAAGTTCCCAAGGTTTTCAGTTTTGTACTGGTGGGATATGATATTTACGGGCATTAGCCAGAGTGGAGATTCATGGCATGATCTACAGCAAAAGTTGAAGAGTGTCATAAATTTATGGATGTAATTTTATATGATAATGATATGATATTATGATGGTAAACATAAAGAGCGTTCTTTGTTGCTGCATTCCTTATATGGAACTAATAAAGAGCGTTTATATAATTTCTGTGTGTTTAGCCAATCGCATAGTGCTGTCTTCTGTAACCCAATCAGGCTCTTGCGTAGGTAAAATATAGTAGGTCTTTGTGATAGCATGCTGTTTACGCGATGGTCATGGTATATATGAACGAAACTTTATGCGTTTTAATGTTTTTCTGTTTACGATGATTGGAACAAATATGAATATTTTCGACAACTAAGGCTTCCTGTGCCTTTAACTTTCAAATTGATACGGATTATTTGATTTGGCAAACCCGCCAGCTAAATATTACGGCTATATAATGATGTTACATGAGTTACATGATGACTGCATGCTTCATATATGTAACTTTTGCTGTATAGATTTGCATGGATATCCCATTCAAAAAGGTAACTTAGTTGATGTCCATGTTTCATTATATAGTAAGCAGAACGTTGGGTTATAATATTTTGCCCAATTAATGTCAAGTGCAATGGGTCAACAGCTTTAATTGTTTACTATATTATTGTGTATTTTTCAATCGGTGTACACATCCGATGACGTCTCATGCAAGATGAATCGGTGCATTGGAATTTATCGTGATTTCAACAGCTATACCATATCACTACGGCATTTTCAGTGGAGAAAAGACTGCACGTGTGGTTTATTTCACCGGAGAATCACCCTCATTACATTTAGAAACCACCGAAAACCAACTGACAAATATGTGCCCAGATACACGAATCAGATTACCTTCCATTTGTGTGAATCACAAATTTGCGCATATCGGGATTGGAACCAGCTTCGCCAGCGCTGGGCGGCCTAATGCACCTTACATACTGGGTCACCGGGGCGAGACAAGATGAATAGATGAATTGGAATGTATGCAGATCGGCAATAGAGGTAAAGTTTTGATTCGTTTCATCTATTTTTTAACTTCTGAAGTCTGAAGAATAAAAGCGAAAACGAAACTGTACGTTCAGTACTGTGACAAAATACTCCAAACTTCAAATGGTTTACACATACTGCAGGTTAGCGCCGTGTGTCGCACTTTCCTTTCAAATGCTCAGCAGTTGGTTTTTGAATTCCAGTGCAGAGTATAGATACAAGCTATTACCTGGAAATAACGAGCTATGGGTCAGTATATCCCAATTTCTTCTTCAATCGCACACGAGCATACTATTCACAGCGGTGGCTTTTTCAGTTTCAGTACAAACGTTCAATTTGGCAAGACGAGGCCGGGGTATAAAGCATTGTACCCAATGATTAACTCGTGCGTACTTATTAACATTAACGTATGGAGACAAACGACTGTATGGTGAGCCAAGGAATCAAGGAATTTCCATTTCATTTTTCTTTTCTCCATCAGAATTGCGACCCACTCTGAGTTCAAGTTTTCCCCAATTAATGCATTTAATATCTCCCACTTTTATCTCTCGAATCACGGAGATTGTGTTTAAATTGAAAATTTAATTATGTTTTCCTTATCAAACGCTAACCGGAGTTAGTCTCTCTTTGAGATTGGGTTATCGGGTACTCGGTATAAATTGAAAATAAGTTGCTTATCATCGCATGTTTCCAATTTCAAAAACATTAGCGATTCTTTTACACAATAAGGCAGGTCATATAGAAGTAGAATAATAGAGGCAACAATGGCGGGTCTCCCTTGGTTTCTAATCTATAATTTAGGGCATGTAAGTTAGCCTACATTTTAGGGAGCGTTTATATACTCGGTCATGGTTTTGCAAATTACGAATAATGAATTTCGGAATCACAGAGTTTATGCCTCTTAGTTGGTGTATATGAAGAGATGCTATATAACAATGAAATGATATGAGTATATGTAGATAGATAGATAGGTTAATTTCACTCAAATCGTCATATATAAGACATAATTGAGACATAATTATTACACAAATTAACGTACAGTAGAGTGTTGCGCATGCGTTACATTTTTAGTAAAGGGGGCAGGTTTAATCGACATATGTATACATATATGATAATATCGTGGGGTGGGGTAGGGTGGGTAGTCAATGGGATAGGATCACTATATTTGGCGGTATCAAAGGGTGGGGCAAGGGTTGAGTGGGTTTAGATGTGGATTTCAGCTGAATGTATTGGCACCTGATCTGGTGTTTATCCTCAGGGTGGGTGGGGGTCGCGTGAAGTGGTAAAGAATTATGACATAAACCGGTAATTTTGAGGCTTGTCCGATGTTGCTTGGCAACCGTCTCACAAATACAGAATATACAAGTACATGTGTACGGAGTTTATGCTCTTATTTTGTGTAGGCGACCTCGGTGGCTCAGTCGGTAAGGGTACAACTCCGTCGTCTCGCCCCTAGCGCTGGCGATGAGGGTTCAAATCCACATGTTACGTCGTGGACTTTGTAACTCGAAATCGTTATCTGCATTGTGGAGTTGTCAGTTACTGGCCGGTGGTTTGCCGCACATGGTCGACGAGTTTATCAGCCATTGAAATCAATGTTAGATTAGCCGTAAGTGTGAGGATTTCCTCCACCACTAAAGCTGGCAATGTCATGATGTGGCCTTATTTTCTGAAAGCGACACTAAACTCCAATCAATCAACCAATCAATCTTAGTTTGAGTATATATGAATGAAATAATAATAATGATATTGTGATAAGTGATTGCGAGACTGAGACTGAGATTCAGAATGGTTTGTTGACAGAAGTACAGTGTTGTATAAGTTTTGATCGCCAGACAGCCGTCTCACAAATACGAGAACTTGTAGAATTGAAGAACTTTCGACAATGAGATGTTTAAAGGTACTCAACCCGATAAAACTCCTCTCAATTACTATTTCAATGGCTTCGGGGGTCAAAAATATTTGATTCGAGTCGAGGAAGTCACTCATCAAAGCTCAGATTTGTTAGATATCGATTTTAGAAATCTATTATTTTTCATTATCGGGAATACTATCTGGCCCAGACCTCAGTCAAATTGCGTTAAAATTACCACTTGATTTTAGAGTTATCCATCCTTGTCTGTTTGAATAGATTTGGAGAACACATCCAGAGCAGATTACGGCAGTTAATAGTACTCATCTCGAGTTTATAAAAAATTTCAAAAATCAATATCTAATAACTCTGAGCTTTGTTTGATGGGTTCCTCGACTCGAATCAAATATTTTTTACCCCCAAAGCCAAAGAAATAGTAATATAGGACCCTCCGATCGGATTGTTGTTGTTGGAATCTGTTGAGATGGGGACCCTCTTTACGGGTTGAGTACCTTTAAGTATTGTTGTAGTCTAATTAAATACATTTTCCAGATATTCAAACAGTTGTCACTTGCTTGTCGATAAAATTCCATCTTGATCCAACAATTTAAGTTTTCTTTAATGTTGTATGAGTGTGGAAATGATGCGTTTATTTGTGTGGTGATCTCTTTCCGAAGGGGTAAATATTTACATTCTACCTAACTCAGTTCCCCTGTTTCATATGATGCAACCGATGCAATTGCATTTTTCGGCTGTAATAGTTGAATATTGATTCTTCGTGTGGGAACACTGCACGTCTATGTCCTTAACTATATATATATATGCACTTGAAACACTGAAATGAGTACACAGTATGACTTTAACCTTTCATAACAGGAGCTGCGCTGGTGCAGCATTAAAGATCACGTGCCAGTGCATTCTCTTATATATGCGAGTCTCCAATAGGAAGTCTCGCATATATAAGATAATTCACTGGGATATAAGGTCAAGGTAAATATTGTTAGGCCAAGGCATTATATTATATATATGCGAGGCTCGCTATGGGAGACCCGCATATTTAAGAATTGGCACAGGGCTTTCGCAAAATTCAGGCAGCTCCAGTCGTGACAGTGTTAAACGGGCATATAATTTTTTTACCCTGTGCCAATATGGTCGACTCGCATATATAAGAGAATGCATTGGCCTAACAATTTTTTATCATGTTTTTTAAATAAATGTTTCTCACAATTTTTAGGACATAAAATAAAAAACATCCATTACCCTGCAGGGAGCCCCACACATATATAGAAGCATATGTTTGTATGGGGCTCTGTATGGGTGAAATTATAAAATTGTTAAAGAATACAAGAACAAATTATTAAAATTGTTAGGCCAATGCATTCTCTTATATATGCGAGGCGACCTATGGTCGACTCGCATATATAAGAGAATGCATTGGCACAGGGTAAAAAAAATCCCGACTTATGACTGGATCTGATATGGCGGGTCACAATCCTATTAATTTATATGAAATTCTTCTGGTTTTCAACGATCCCTGTGAGTTTTTGTTCTTCGATAAGTAACGAAAACACTCGCTTGTTTTACAGATCGTATCACAATAGTGTGCCCACTGAGAGCCATTAACGATTCGATATGACATGAGTGCTTTAAATTCGCAACTCAATGCAGCATACGCAACAATGCATATTTCCTTCCGGCAGCCCATACTAATTATGTATATAAAAGAAACTGCAAGAAAGAAAGAAATTTAAAACGACACTTAATGTTCGTTCCTCAAATTAAACTGAGTTTTTAAATTATTTGGATCTACCGTGATCGGGGTGAAAGCGATTCCATAATTGCATGTTCTGATACATACAATCGGAGCAAATGGACCTCGGAAAAAAAAGTATTTAATTCTGTTTAAAGGCACGGGCGGCGTTCGTTGCAGAAATATTTATATTTGTTCAAATCGCCATCAACAGAAGGAACACCAAAATATGTACAGTTCCACTCATATGCCAAACATAATCAGTGCGTAAATAGTATATTGCCGTCAAGACGTACGATGGTGTACGTAAACAAGAGCCTGCTCGTGTTACAGAAGTTGTGCTTCTGTTTACATAACAGATAACAGGTTAATCACACAAAAATGATATAAACGCTCTTTATTATTTCTATATCAGGAAAACAGTAACAAATAACGCTCTTTATGTTTACCATATCCGGATCTAAACAAAAGCCAGGAAACGTAACGTTTTTTGCTTTTGTTTACATAACAAAGGGGAAAAAATTGACAATAACATACTGTTTATGCCATATTTCTGATTGGCATAAGAACAAAGTCTATCTATATATTACTATTCCTTCTGTTTATGGCGGTTTTTGACGGAGGTGAATATTTTAAAAGCATACCCACCGCCAACGCCGCCCGTATCTTTAATTTATAAATTATCGCATCATAAAGAAGAAATAATAAGTTTTTACACGGCATTGAACAATCAATGCGCTTTTAGTCATATGTCATATTCATGTGATGTGTGTTCATGTATCACAGTAATATTATATCTATGTATGGCAACCTGTCCCAACCCAGGGACGTATTTTGCTTAATAAATTATATTCTATGTCATACTGTTAGGGTAATAATAAATGAGATAAATTTATGTCCGTATAGACTATATGGAGTCCGTTAATCACGTATACATAAGTCTATTTTTGATTCGCAGTTACTATAAACTATGTTTGATGTGTAGCCTGGAAAATATGAATCACTTTAACGGTAAATAACCATATGTTCAGATAATAAGTTCTAATAGGGCGTTTGTTGGACATATATTATCTAAACATTTCCCTCCAATAAATATGACTCCTTCTGCACATGTATATTATCTGCCGTCTGCTTATTTTTGCCGAAACCCCCTCCAAGTTCGTAATAGACTATTCCGATGTATACTTTTTCTGGGATACTGATTTGGTAGAGTCCATTAAGCATATATTAAAAAGGGTTAATTGTAAAGATATCCCATACGATTTGACACCATGATCTATAATAAGTGTAACTTGCTATATATAGTTTGTGCGGCAAAATTTGTGCCCCCTAAAAAGTCAAAGCGAACCCATATATAAACCCATCCGTCATATATTTTGGCAGTCAGCTATCGCATTTAAATTAAATTTGGTCCTTGAGGCTTTCAAAAAGTAACAACACTGTAAAGCATAAAGAGCGTTTTCAATAGTTGCATGCACAAGAGCAGTACATGTTAAAGAGCTTTGTGTATTCGGAGTTGCAGAACTCATGTAACAACAACTACAACATATTTATTAGACGCCACGATATATTTGTTATATATATATAGAAACTGCACGCAACATATATATAACGGCCTTATTAATTCCAAAGAATGTTATCTTAATTATAAATTAAGAAGTCGTAAAATTTATAATAAATGGGTGGAATCTTTGAAGACTCTTTCGCGTGCCATATATTCGAATCGAACATATTATATTTCATACTTTTATCTTTAGAATCCAAATCAAAACGCTGAGACGATTACGTATATATCGTGAGCCAACGGTTGCATGGCATTCGGGTAAGTGTGATATGCCCAATAACATCCATGTCGCAAAACAATCAAAACGGATATGACCTCGAATACAGATGGCTTGTCGCAATCTTGACACAAGGCTGACTGATATTTGGATCTGTATATCCATGGGACGTGACCAGCGGATGTTGGGTGTCAGATCAAGCAAATGCGCGGGTGTGCTGAGGCAACATATATCATCGTGCAAATAGGTTCATATTGGACCTCACTATTCACATTGGACTGATTTGATTATGAAATAAGCTTTTATCCGCTATTCCGTTGAATTTCGCGGGCAGCAGTGAAAAACACATTATAAAGAGCATTAATCTGGAAAGTCTTAATTGTATATGAAAAAAGTTAGATTGAATAATGCCAATATGGGCTTATTTCGTTTGAAAATAGTCCCATATTGGACTAACGTACATAAAAAAAACCCGTTTATGTCCATATAGAGCGTATGTTGAGGTTACATCACGCCAATATATGAGCTTATTTCACTCATTAAAATAACCCCGTCGAGCTTATTTTTGGTATGTAAATAGAAATAACCGAAAACCTTTTTTAAATATTCAAAACGTTTTTGTCAAACGTATGACTTCCAGACTGAACTTGAATACATACTCATTTATAATCAATTCAGTGATCCGTAGACCTTAATTACAAAAGTTCAACCAGTTAAGAGAAGGGAATCGAAGTAAGCATGCAACTGAACTTTTCAACATGTATTTCGGGTAGTCAATTTAGTCTGTCGGTGTGACCCGGTTTGTATTTGTATATAGATTTGAATATTTGGTCCAGATGATGTAAGAAGTTAATAATCCCGAGTTGGTTCCATCTTTCCATATTTTCGTGTGTGTATATACATAAGTATAAAAGAATAACAATTGTAACATGTTTTCAGTTTAATGTTCAATGTTTCAGTTAATGTTTAAAGCTTTTGTGACAAATATATACCACTGAGAGATTCGTGTATGTATAGTATACCCGCCAATTATATTCACTATCTTCCATCATTCTATAATGCAAATATGTTTACTTCCACATATAACACACATAACATAATTTTTCACAAATAATTTCTTACATATATATATAATAATAATTATAAAAAAAATTGGTATAAAAGGGTACTGTACACTAAATCCAACCATTTCTGGGACCATCTCATTTTATACTCAACAGAACATATGCAACAAATGAACGAACTTGAGCCATGGATTATATAGTGCAAAATACACTCATGTGCTCCATGAACGATGCAAACAACATGGTAATTTTAATGAAAATTAATGTATGACTGGAGTTATAAATTCATTTTCATTATAATTACCATGTGTTTGCATCGTTCATATATATATAGAGCACATGAATGTATTTTGCACTAATCAATGGCTCAAATTCATTCATTAGTTGCATATATTATGTTGAGTATAAAAGGAGATGGTCCCATAAATGACCGGATTTAGTGTACAGTACCCGTTAAACAAGCCCAAATGCCGGTATACCTTATGTACTCTGAAAAAAGCTTACTGAAGTCATAGCTAAATGTCCAGCTTTTTCAATTTTCCGCACAGAAGCGAAAACAAATTCTTAATTTTTAGCATATCAGGAATAGATCAACATGGAGCGCGCTTTATTTTTCCATGCACCCTGAAGAAAAGTCAAGAACTGATCTTGTTCTAAATTCTATGACTTGAATAATTAAGACTTTCAGTGACACGTAAAGTCCGTAGATGTCCAACATATATATCCTCGTGACAATAGGTTCAAGTTGGACATAAATATTCATATATATAATATAGGTTCATATTGAACTGCTTTGATTCTGAAATAAGCCCATATGTAGCTTATTGCCGTTATTCCGTTGAATGACAATAATGCCAATACACTGACCAATATGGGCTTATTTCGTATAGAAATAGTCCCATATTGCACTGTTTTAAAAGCCGCGTTTTAAGTTCATATAGAGCGTAATTAAGATACAAATAATGCCGATATGGGCTTATTTGTTTATTTGAAATAAGTTCAATATGAGCATAATTTCGAGAGAACAGGCTGAAATGTCAATTATCGACCTATTTTGATCCCCGGAATCGTACCATGCACGATGCATTACAAAAGCGAGTAAAATCGCAGGCTTCAAACCGTCATTGCCCGTGTCGTTTTAAAGCCACATGACGGTTTGCGCACAAAAATATACCTAAAAATATTCGCTTTTGAATATTTACCGGTATCGACAAAATACAACTTTGAACACGGTATTTATGTCCCAAACAAACAACAGCCATGCATGTGCACGGCATGGAACATAAAAGAGAGTTCCGTGTTGGTCTACACCTGATATCGTAGAAATAAAGAGCGTTTATTTCACTTAAGTGCGAAAAATAGAATTCAGCTGCAAATGGCTGTGACCATGGAAAATGTTTTTTCAGAGCATATGAAGCCCGTGTGTCAATATTTCGTGTATTTGTCGACCTTTCTTATATACCTCCTTCCAAATAACGTAAACAAAATTTGGAAGCTCTAATGAGCCATGTCCGATTAAATTGTCTCCACTAATGCTATATATATAATATACTGTAAAGTGTGGGTTGTTAATTTTGATTTTGTTTCTGTCATCTTGTTTGTGTTTATATGTGAAATAATCGCATTTTATCAATATGAAGAAAATAATCCGTAGCCTATATTTTGCCACGCAATTACGGTTGAATTATATCGTTTGAATGTGCATAATAACACGAGAATACATTACAATGGGCATCGGAATGGTGTCATGATTTTCTTAAAACAAAATACATTTATATGCTTGTTCAAAAATATGTTTTCCTATAACCTCGCAATGAGTGATACAAAGCGAGGGCAGTTAGTATCGGATATTTTTGCAAACATAGTCGTCCAAATGTATTTTTGACAAAACATTACACTTATGGATCATCTATAATACAATTGCTGTCGTTAAAAATTAAGGCCAAAGTTGCTGGTTTGAAAAGCTTTCTATCTGTGTCTTGTTGTTCGCGGGCTTTTATAGAGATGTGGCCATCTTTAATATTAATCTCAATTTGATATCAGAAAGTTGAGATCGGTATAATGTAATGAGAGTGATACCATGCAGAAATACCATTAGATATATCAGTTGAATGTGTTCGTGAAAACCATTGGACCCCGCCGACTGATCATGTTACGTTTAGGGTTTGATTGTCTTGCTGAAAAATTATATATACGGTGGTATTTGAATACAATCTGAACAATTCGAAACGAATCTGTAATAGGTAGCGGGATAGTTGAAAATAATTTAATAATGACTTCATTGGTTTTTGCAAGACAATCGAAGAGCCGTTGCTTGAGGTCGTCTTCCAAGAAAGTGCGAAAAAAAGGTTAAGATATTTCCAAATGGACATAAACTGCAATGCTTCCCAATATATATTGACTATTCGCAGGTATATATTAACAGAATCATCCAACGTTGTTAGATCATACCATGAAACTCTACTCTGGCTAACGCCCGTAGAGATCATATTCCACCAGTACAAAACCTTGGAACTTTTTGAAGTTTTGACAGGGAACCGTATAAAGTGGAAAAAATAACGCGCGGTATATATTTCTTAGTTACTATCTGTTCCTCAATAATGTACTTCACTTAAGGTGAAGGTCTCAAATCGGATTTGCATGCTTTGCTGTGACTTTGCTGAGCCGATATCGCAGTAAACATTTAATTTATAACCCAGGAGAAATTCCATAATTGTAAGTGACGCAAAACAAAATCGCTGACAAAGTCACTTAAATCGTGAAATTTCCAGTTAGGACCTTCACCTATACAGTGAAGTACATTATTAAGGCACAGATAATAACTAAGAAATATATACGCCGTGTTATATTTTTCAACTTCATAAGGTTCCCTGTCAAAACTTCAAAAAGTTCCAAGGTTTTGTACTGGTTGAATATGATCTCTACGGGCCTTGGCCAGAGTAGAGTTTCATGGCATGATCTACCAACGTTGCATTCATAGTTGTTGTTCATCAGGTAAAATAATAATAGTCTTACCTTTCTCCATGGTTGGCGAGTTCGCGCCTCCAAGAATATCGTTGATTGAATGCTGATTGTAATTCATTTGTCAATTATCTGTGTAAATTCAAAATATATCACCCGAAATCACCAGAGTCCACCCGGAATAGAACCACGAATTAGCCACAAATATATCACTGGACGCCAAATATCCTCACATTAGAACATAAAATTCGATCACTTATTAAATATAAGACTTCTCCAGAGCTGATCGTTGCTTGAGTATAGGAGCCACTTAGTTGTGTTTGTTTCCTTGGTTAGTGATCATAATCTACCCATCATGGTTAATAATCAAGCTTATTATTGGGTAGATTAGCCGAATGCAGTATCAACCTGACAGTCTTGGAGTCTCAGGAAGCGGTTATCTGATGTTAATCAGACTGAAAGCTCCGCCCACTAAGATTTGATTGGCTGGTTTTGGCGGATCAAAGTCGCTTGATGGTAACCACTTCCATTTTCTTCTCCGAATTGGATGCTGATTTACTAAATCATAACGTAAACAATGACCAAAAGTTTTACTTTGATGAGCTAAATTCAATTAATTAAAGAATTCTGATATTTCTTTCATTAAACGGAAATAGTTTGTGGAAGGATTTGGTATTTATGTAACGATATTGGTAAGAAAACACGAAAATCTGTTGGAAATATTTTCAGATGTTGCAAGTTTCCCGCACGCCTGTTGCGATATTGTAAGCTCTGTAAGTCTGGATAATATCAACCACGAATAAAGCGGGTTGTGAGTTGTTATAAGAACAGATTCAAAGAATTTGTTACAAACGCAGATGATTCTTCATTTCATTCCGTGTTATTAGTTTCAAAAGTATCTACTAGTATATATTATTCTGTATTGAGCTCCTAGAAAAGAAAGAAATCAATGTTGGTGAACATTCAAATTGAGAAAAAAAAATTTCGTTGCATTTTTTTTGCAGGAAATGCGAAGATATAAAAAAAAGTGTATATAGTACTTGGTCGTAATAATATAACATAGAAATCCAAACTATGCCACGTTGTAACTTTGATATTTGTTATATGTTTTGGCATTTAAGCCTCAAATTATGTATAGAGTACTCCCTTGTGCTTGTCACGTTTCCACAGAGATAAATACATAAAATACTCACAAACAAACTGTACATAAGTTCGCAAACGCTCGTTATTATTTTGTTTTGTTTTTGTTTTACCATATCCTGATGAAACCAACATAAATCTATTTAATGTCAAGTACTTTTAAGCATTTTAAAGCAATGCTTTATATGATTTCGAGAATTCCTATTATGAATTTAGGCATATATCGGCCTATTTTGATCGCCAGGACATGACATAATTTTAAATGTGTAATTGCTACTTTTAATTTGAAGATGGGTCGCTTTAAAATCATATTCTAAAATCGGAGTGTCGGTACATATAAATAAATACACGGCAAAATACTTTTCATGAATGCGATATAATTAACTTTGGTCTTAACCGCGATACTGATATATTCTCCGTCCTTCACATATATATTCTTTATGTGTATGCATATATATGATATCTTTTACGAAATACCCATGACATCGGAAGGAATTCGGATTCTGCATATCAAATTTTCTTCTTGTGGAATCTGGTAGCTTCCAATTTTAAATAAAAATGGAGAATGTTTCAACATGTCACGAAAGACTACTGAAAATCACAGAAAAAATATTATCAATTAGGTCCAACTGATTTTTCACCAAATTGACCAAAATTCCCTTAATAAATTTGACTCTTATCAGACAGACAAGACAGATAATAGAATTTATAGTTGCAATTAGCAACACACGTAACATACATGTGGTCATCATAAAAATACCACCAAAAGATTCAACACATATGTACTATGAGAAGAATAAGCATGGTGTATATGTATACATAGCAGTATGGGTTATATACGATGACATGAATTGAATAGTAACTCCGTTATAGACCAATGAGTTTATAAAGGTGTTATCATTCAATGCATGCAAGAATAAGCATAAAATAATATCTTGGTAACGCTCTTCAATATAGTTGCTGTTTGATGGCAAGGAAACCATATATAGGCGCTCATTATAAGTAACTTGATTATGATAAGTGACTTGATTATGATAAGTAACTTGATTATGATAAGTGATTTGATTATGATGAATGACTTGACAAAAAGCGTCGCACGAATTAAGAAAGTATTTCACACATGTCAGATATCACCATGTCCAGGGATATTAAATGTTGAAATAGCAGTCCAGTCTGTTCTCCCGAAAAACTAGTTTTTTTGTAGATGATCTGCTTACAATCGCCTAATTTTGAGTCGATAATATGCTGATAAATGAGACAATTCTAAGCAGATTATGTGCGGACAATGATACAAATAAGCCAACTCACGACTTTTAAAGTGTACGCCATTTAACATGTGTGTTCACTGTGCCCGCGTCGTAAAACGAAATAACGGGTAAGAGTCCATTATCTGCTTATTTCAGAGTAAAATAATCACATTATGTACCTATTTCACGATTATGGGCGTATTTAGGCGAGGATATATGCAGTTATATGGTACCATAATATGATGCATGGTTTAGAGTTAAGCGGACATGGCTCATTCAAGCTTCCAAATTCTGTCTACGTAATTTGGAAGGAGGTATAAGATAAGTTGACTGATACACGAAATGTTGATATTCCGGCTTTCCATGGTCACAGCCATTTTCCAGCTGTTTTCCATTTTTCGCACAGAAATGAAACAAGCGCTCATTAGTTCTACCATTTCAAGAATAGACTACCACGGAACGTTCTTTTCTATTCCATGCCGTGCAAATGGTTGGGGTTTTTTCAGACCCAAACCTCGTGTTCAAATTGTATTTTTTTTAAACTTCAATGCGTTTTTCTCTGACAAATAATGCTCGTATAAAGGTAGTTCAATTATTTATGGACCTATTTCGATACCGAGGAAAATTCAAAATCGAATATTATTATGTGTATTTTGGAGCACAATCCGTGAAATGTCGGCTTTAAACAAAAATGGAGAATCTTTCAAAATATATTCTTCACTAAAGTTTACTAACAAAATTATAGAAAAACGTTCAATTGAATTGGCAATAAGTTATCGAAGTTTATGTAATTAATTGAAATAATTATGGAAATGAATGATAACTCAAGGATATTCTGGGCCGCTGATCGCCCACGACTATATAAATGCACTGAACTAATATCAGATACTTAGTTTGTTTGCAAAGAAGTTGGATAAATCATAACACTTTCGATATTCGTCGTTAATTCATTGTACTACGATTATCATTAGTTGACAGACTATTTGGTAATATAAGACACGCTTTCACTGATGGAATAATGAGATTGCGTTATTTCTATTTACCGATAATATTATTAACGCATTTACAGTTAATCTCCGGTACATCGGGTGTTATTTACATACGGACAGTTGACAGATCTGTGACCCGGATGAATATAGAATTACCATCGGACGGGTGGCATTTAGCACACATAAAAGCCACGGGTGGCTTAGTCATTCCTGGGTGACACTTCCTCTTATGGAGAAATATCATCCGTTATATATGTCAAAAATCTAAGTCTCCCAGAAATATATACGGATGTATAGAGAGAGGTGTTCATGTAATATGACAAACGCAATATTAACTGCGCTGTCTATGGTGATACAGCCTGTTCGCCTGAAAATAAACTCATATTGAAATTATTTCAAAAAGACAAATAAGCCCATATCGGCATTATTTGAATCTAAATTACGCTCCATATGAACCTAAAAATGCGTTTTTTTTAAACAGTCCATATGGGACTATTTCCAAATAATTTCGAAATAAGCCTATGTTGGAATTATTTTATCTAATTTTGTTCATTAACATGACTTACCAGATTCACGCTCTTTATAATCTGATTTCACCGTGGCCCATAAAACGGATAACGGATATAAGTCCAGTATGGGTTTATTTGAGAATCAAATAAGTCAAATATGAACATGTGTGAATATTTAGGTCCAATATGTACCTATTTGCACTGGTATACCCGGGGGATCATAATACGATTTAATTTTAGCGGGTTTAATTGAGTAGTAATTTTGGAAAACTGTTCAATAAAATTATTAATTCTAGAATAGACAATTATTTAGAAAAAAACGAACTAATAAGCGATAATCAATTCGGATTTAGAAAAAATCGCAGTACAGTCGACAGTGCATTCGTCCTGCGTACGTTAGTCAATAAGTACAAAGATATGAAAAAACCTCTGTATACGGCCTTTGTAGACTTCAAGAAAGCGTTCGACTCTGTAGATAGGTCTATTTTATTTAGAAAACTTCGAGGTATTGGCATTAACGGGTCGACACTCGCGATTTTACAGTCTATTTATAAGTCAAGTTATTATTCCGTTAAAACTTCAGTAGGATTTGGTCCCGCTTTATTGTCGAAAATAGGAGTAAGGCAGGGGTGCTCCCTATCACCCACTCTTTTCAAAATATTCATAGACGATATTGGCGGCAAATTAACTAACATGTCTAACCCGTGCTATTTGAACAATCGTCCGATTACGCATTTACTTTTCGCTGATGATCTCGTTTTACTATCTGAAACGCCTGATGGTTTGCAGAATTCTTTGCATGAATTGGAAAAATATAGTTTTCAAAATAATCTAACAGTTAATGCAGACAAAACAAAATGCATGATATTTAAATCAAATAAGCGGAAGTTAAATATAGACAATACATTTTATATCAACAATGAGTTGCTAGAAAGAGTTGACGAATATAAATACTTAGGTCTCGTCTTCACTTCTGACGGTAAAATGTCGAAAGCTTGTGAAAATTTAAGTGGGAGAGCTTCTAAGGCTATGTTTTTCATGACGAGCTCACTGAATTCACATATAGAATTGTCTCTCAATACTAAATGTAAGTTGTTTGACAAATTAATAATGCCTATATTGCTGTATGGTTCTGAAATATGGGCATCCGAGTTAAAAAATCCATTTATTGACACTAACCCACTTGAGCAAACACACTTGAAATTTTGTAAGAATATACTCAGGTTGAATAAAAAGGCCTCAAATCATGCTTCGAGGGCTGAACTGGGTCGATATCCCATAGCAATTAATGCTATTGGTAATATGTATAAATATCTAACTAAACTGCGTGCATTAAAATCAAGAACTTTAATGCATGATTCTTTTAGGGAATCCCTCATGTCTAATCAATCAACTTGGGACGCACAGTTAGTCAAAAGTGGTATCAATATATCACAATCTAATACAACAGTAAGAGTGACAGACAAACTAATAATTGAAAGGTTAAAATCAGAACATATAAATAAGTTCAAAAAAGACATTTTCGATGACGACAGACCAGGTGGTGCTAATAAATTGCGAACTTACAGAACTTTTAAAGACAATTATGACATAGAACCGTACCTGAGGCACGTTCGATCGTCCGCGGCAAGAGAGATGTTCACTCGACTACGTGTTAGCAATCATATTTTAGCTATAGAAAAGGGTCGACACACGCAACCGAAGACGCCATTAAAAGACCGAATTTGTCACATGTGTGATGAACGTAAAGTTGAAACAGAAAAACATTTTATTATGGAATGCAGTGCGTACGCTGACTCTAGAAAAGACTTGTTTAATATTGCTCAAAAGTATAGCATAGATTTCATAAACATGAGTGATGATAATAAGTTCATCTTTATAATGAAAAACAAAGACAAACAAATAATCAATTCCGTGTGCAACATGATCCGGTTATTCTTTCTAAAAAGACAGAATGTCAATATGGGGAAATAAAAGTTGAAAGTATTAATTTATAATACTAATGATCATTTATCGTACATATGCATAATTAAATGTATTTTATTTTAATGTGTAACTTTTCATGTATTAACTGTTATTTGCAACTGCCTCCATTTGGTGTATTGCAATAAATCATCTTATCTTATCTTATCTTAATAGGTCGATAAAGACGTGAAACGGACATGGTTCATTCGAGCTTCCAAATTGTGTCTAAATACTTTGGAAGGACGTTTAACCCTTTACCCAACAGAAGGGCCCTGTGCCAATGCATTCTCTTATATATGCGAGTCGACCATAGGTCGCCTCGCATATATAAGAGAATGCATTGGCTTAACACATTAAAAATTATAAAATTGTTAAAGAATGTAAGAAAAAATGGTAAAAAGTGTTAAAAAAAGATTTTTTTTAGGCCAATGCATTCTCTTATATATGCGAGGCGACCTATGGTCGACTCGCATATATAAGAGAATGCATTGGCACAGGGCTAACTGTAACTATCACAATGTGGTCAAGGAGCCGGTTCCAATGATATCCATATTTGTATGGTTCTATTGAGACAGACCGAAGATATTTTAGGCTGTTGAAGCTTTATTTGGCCGGTTTTGGTCGGTTTGTTGTGTAAAGGGTTAAGATAGGTTGACAACTACACGAAATATATATATTACAGCCAATTTTTCGCACAGAAGTGAAACAAACGCTCTTTATTTATACCATATCAGGAATCGACTAACACTGAACGCTCTTTACTTTTCCACGCAGCACACAACGTCTGTTGCAAACACCCTGTTAAATGTTGTATTTGTTGTGACTTCAATGCGTCTTTCTGTGGAAATGCCCGTAGAAAAAGTATTTCAAAGTATTTATCGACCTATTTCGATACCGCGCGGGGAAAAATCAAAAGCGAATATTATTAGGCGTATTTTGGAGCGCAAACCGCCATGTGGCTTTAAATACTTCTATACGGACTTCGGATGACAAAGAAAGAGTTATTAAAGTCACACATAATTTAGAAAAACTCGAGTCCCGACTTTTCGTCAGCGTGGAGCCACGAATAGCGTCTATTATCTATTTCGAGCATGTGTCTACATATCGGGGTCGTCGTCCATTATCTATTTCGAGCATGTGTCTACATATCGGGGTCGTCGTCAATTATCTATTTCGAGCATGTGTCTACATATCGGGGTCGTCGTCAATTATCTATTTCGAGCATGTGTCTACATATCGGGGTCGTCGTCAATTATCTATTTCGAGCATGTTTATACATATCGGGGTCGTCGTCAATTATCTATTTCGAGCATGTGTCTAAATATCCGTGTCGTCGTCCATTGTCTATTTCGAGCATGTGTCGGGGTCGTCCCGTTCACCCGGCATCTATTGTTTCCGATATGTGTTGCGGTAGGCGTCATAATCCTCAACATCACAGAGCTGCCGACGATAGTTTTTACCACAATTATCAATGGGACATATCTTACCCCTCCTCAAAATTACGTATAGTCATAATGTGGATGCCATTGAAGGACTTATATATTGAATTTATCATGGTTTAATACAGGAATCAGAAAAACGACCGCTTGCTTTGTCAGTATTGAAAATTAAAGAGCGTTCATTGTTAGTCAATTCTTGATATTGTACAAATAAAGAGCGTTTGTCCTACTGATGTGCGAAACAAATGAAAACATCTGTATGGGAGGCCAAACTCACATTTAATAATGAATTACGCTTAAACGCAATTGATTGCGCTTAAGCGCAAATACCACATATTGTGCTTAATCACAAATAGGGCATTTATGCTTAAGCGTAATTGTAACTACTATCTAACCTACCCTAAACTATTGGCATGACCTTCTGTATCACCTAGCAACACAAGAGGAGCATTGGGCTAACTATAACCTGTTTTAATTAGCATGAGTACTCAACAGTCAACTTTGAGAATATGTACAACATTGATAATCCCTAATTACATATTATCAGAATCCCTATAACCAAAGAATTGATGTCTCCTTCCCGGAACTCTAGTATTTTTTTATATAATTTGTTTAAATGTATTTTTGCACAAATTTTGGCCACTATGGTCATATAGCATGTGTGGTGTCACTCCATGAGGGCTTGCTTACCTCATATGGTTTACTTACTGACTTAAATCAGAGAAAAAACCCTATTTTCATATTATCAACATCCCTGCCCAAAATTGGTATCTGATTCCTGGAGCTTTGGTGTCTCTGTCCTCGAGCTCTAGTGTTTTTTTTTATTATTAAATCAGCATCTCTTGCACAGATCTATAGTATTTATATGGTCATATAGAAATTTGGTGTCACTGAGGGCTTCCTTCCCACATATGGTGTGCATGCCTGTATACTGGAAAATTGAAGAAAATCAAAGTCGCCCCAACTAATACAGAAGGTAATGCTACTGCGAGTAGCCCCAACTAATACAGAAGATAATATAATGCTATCACGAGTCGCCCGACTAAAACAGAAGGTGGTACTATTGCGAGTCAGCCATTTTGATAAAGAAGTTGGGCTATAGCTCCCTACCCATCCAAACCAATGAAAACAAGAGGTGATATGTCAATAGGAGTTAAGGCTAAGTTATGGATAAACCTATTTATTCACCAGGGGTATTTAGTTACTTATATCCATGAATAACCATGCATTTTTTTGCGCTTTTAAAAGCGCCAAAAAAATGCACTTAAGCTCAATTAATTGCGCTTAAGCGTAATTATTTGCACTTAAGCGCAATCAATTGCAAGCGCAATCAATTCCGCTTAAGCGCAATTAATTATTAAATGTGAATTTGGCCTCCCATACATCTGGACAGTTGCTTTTGACAATTGTTTTGCATGAGCATATAAAGTCCATTATTCCCCGACATATTGTATCAGTCCTTCAAATTACATTATGGTGCCCGGACTATTTGTAGCCGTGTTCGTTTAAGGCTGCTCCTAAATCAAGCTCCATGCGGAGTTCAGTCCCCTACGCAGGACTTAAATTTCAGAAATAGCGTAGCGAGGGGAGTGAACTCTGTTTTGCAGGTTGCTCCCAAATTTCAGCCCACAATAAGTAATAGTAATTCTCACTTCTGTCACGTTCCGGTCAAAATAGGTCGAACAATATTTTATGTATAGATATACTAATACTAAATACTCTGACGTGATGTATCGAACAATGAAACGACTTACCGACGTCATAGAAATGTATCGGTTCTTTTCAACTTTCCACATAGAAGTGAAAATAAACGCTCTTTATTGTTACCATGTCGGTAAAGATTTTACAATGAACGCTCTTTATTATTGTTCTCGTGCAAAGATTTCCAACTCGCAATTTTTAGCGTTCATATAAACTTATTGGTGAGTTGGTCATTGTCGCGTGGTATTGTGAAAAAAGACACATAGTTCAGATCTCTCAAAAGTATAAAAAGACACACATGATCTTTCAATTGCCAAACGTGCAACAAGTCAAGCATCTCGATATCTCATGCACCAAAAGAAAAACAAGAATTTATATTAGTCGTCTGCTAATTATCACTATAATGAGTATTTGTTTTGTTTTTTATCAGAGTGGAATTTCAACGCATAGTTCAATTTTGGTGGATATGATGGGGGTCGGTGGTTTCATGCATACTCAAATATCACAGGGATAGGTGAAATGGGTTAATAAAGTACATACAAACATGCGTATAAAATGCATCTTTACCAAATATAACGACATGAGACGTAAAATGTATGTAGTTGCACACGAAACGGTGCTATACAAGAACTAATATAGTTGCCTGTTATTTACAGACAAATTTCAGTGTACTTCAGGCGGAACTAAAGAGTTTTTACTTCTCGCGTAATTAGCTAATTATTATATATACGCACTGTACACGAATTGTTATACCCCACCCCTTTAAAAGCAAAAGAGGGTGCATGTGAACTGTTTTGCATCTGCCCGAGCGTCCATCCATGCATTGAGTGTTAAGGTCATAACTTGAACAGAAGTGCTCGAATGTCAATGACATTTGGTATGGATGTTCATTGCTTTGAGAACATGCAGTGGAGCGTCCAATAATTTTGTTCGGGTTTTCCGTTTCAGAGATATTCAGTGAAATCGGAAATAACAGTACTTGTCGTTCTTATTTACGAATTACATTACTGCATGGTGCCGAACCGGTCATAATGGCCATACTAGATTCTTTAATATATGCCCCCACAAAACATAGTGTCAACGCCTTGATCTTGTATCATAAATCTGCATCTTAAAAAAACGTTCACTGAAAAAAAAATATCAACAAATCGGTGAAAATTATGGAGGGTCATCAGGATCACAATTCCAAGTGTTAATTTATATATTGTGGAATGTAAAAACGTATTTCCAATTGCAAAAAACTATATATAAGCATTTATTGGACAATGTTCAAAATTCATGTTATAGAATGTTAAAAGGTATATTTAGTTGCCAACTTTTACATCGCAGAACGTGATAAGGTATTTCCAATTTTAAAAACTAAGAATTAATTGGACAATGCTCTAAATTCATATCGTAGAACGTGAGAACCGAGAAGGTATTTTCAGTCGCCAACTTTTATATTGCGAAATGTAGAAACAATAGGCATATAGTTTGCAATCGTAAAGCCCTATATTTAGAACACAAAACTATTATTGTGTATAATGTTAAAAAGTAAATTAATTTGATAAAACACTTGTTTACCTTCCTCAAAGCTCCATTCATTCACGAACAATAAAAACTACGACCTTCGATATTGCAAGTTAAGTTTTAAATTATAAAAAAAATTAGCTTTAGAAGATGGAAGTTCGAACTTATATAGAAGTTCGAATAATTATGACCCCGATGGCGTATTCAATATTTTAGCAGAAGGGGCGCCATAAAATATATTCCGAAAACTGAGAGATCCCTCTTGGTCATTAGAAAAATCACGGTATAATTGGACCAGAGAATGTCTATATCAACGAGTAATAATCCATCAACAAAATATGTGTTCATTTTATGGCTGTTATCGTTGCATTTCAATCTGATGATGTATACCCAGTTGTTGTAGTTAAATCTAGCGTATATACAATCGACTGCCTTGGTTTTTTTTTCAAATAGCTAACAGTGCACTAAGTGTTTTCTTGAAAAGTTTGCAGTTCGTACAAATTCGTGAGTAATTTGACTTAATGAAGCCCCTGCTCTGACATACGCACGTGCTATGGCTATAATTAACCGGTTGTATTGGAGACCAGACGGACAGCTTGGTATATTTCCATGGGAATTTTATGAAGTTGTAAAATATTTGGGCCTCAACCACCCTACCTCTTGAATGATCTGCTAACTGTGTAGCCAAATTAAAAGTTTGTTTATACTGAAATAAACAGGAGAACATTGCTCCTCGTTACTGGAAGCGTTACAATGTTGTGGTATTTGTCAAATAAGGGAAAATTAACAAGTCTTTCACAGAACTCAGTTTTTGCCAATTACATATTCGAATAGATATATGTCTGGTCAATACAATTGAAAACAATATGCCTTGAAGTACAGTTATTCAGTGCAAGTCATCTGATAAATTTATTTATTTTTATGAAGTTTGGGAATATAAATGCAATAAAACTGCCAAATATATATAAGTCTGCGCACCTTTAAGTTTCTGTTATCTGTCATCATTCTTCTATTAGGATTTGCAAATACCTCGCCATCACGAAATACCGAAATCTTTTTTAAACAATGGTTTTCTCGAGCATGGTGGCACAAGTGTTTTTGTTTAGATACTCAGTTTCGTCGTAGGCCCATTTTCCCGGAAGTGGAGTTTATAAGGTACATCAGTTGACAAGGGCTGGTAGGCGGTTATTACCTTTTTCACATATCCCCCATAACTCAAGATCAGACATTTTGGAACGGTAATCTCATGGGATTGCCCGAACTCTCAAGCAATAATCTCCCGCGGCCATATCGGTGTTTTGGGAACTGTTCTCGTGGACATCTCGCGATAATTACTCTCGGTGGATCAAAATAAACTATCATCATGCACCATGGCCCCAAGCCGCCTGTTCTTTATTTTAAGTAACCGTTATTGCGAAGAGGGTCGAGCCATCCTAGTAAAGGAAAACACGGTTTGTTGAAAGTGAATGTAATCGTTGACTGCAACTTCAATGCCTCCAGATACCACGTCATTTTCTCAATACCGAAACCGTCCATAATAATATTCGCATATATATTGCCAATCCATCCACGAGTCCTTGTCAAGTTTCGTATCAATAAAACACTATCCGAAGATGCAGACCGTACTGCTTCTGAGACCATATATACTCATCTGTGATGGGTCTTAAAATATACAATGTATGTCTCCCTCACCAAAGTTAGAGTCATTTGAAAAAGTTAATTGTCTTCAATAACTGTTTTTTGTTTCCGTTTCCCAACAGCGGAGACCAATAAACAAGCGTTCTCTTTATACGCCCGTTTTAAAAAGAACGGGACATAATTTAAGTTATTGGTCTGGCCGTCCGTCTAGCCGTCCGGACGCTCGCTTTTCATTTCCGGATGATAACTTTAGATTTAGTCTCAACTGAATGGAATGAAATTTGGTATGTGGGTTTACTAGCACAAAATAGAAGTCAAGTTCGAATTCGGGATCCGTCCGCCAGTTTCCACCAGAGTATGGCCCTTTCTGTTGGTATTTGCACTCAATTTTTTTCCGGATAACAACTTTAGTAAGACTGAACTGAATGGAATGACATTTGGTATGTGAGTTTACTTGCCAAAAATACATGTCAAGTTTGAATTTGGGTTCCGCCCGCCAATTTGTACCATAATTGTTTTGCCTTTTGTTGCAATTACCACTGGTGTATTTTGCCACACCCCATATGTAGATGCTCTTGTTATATATGTGTGGCATGAAATAACACCTGATCGAAAGTCATTCGGGGCATATATCGTACAGGGCTCCATTCGTCTGTCCGTACGAAAATATCACCTTGTAACTCAGGTGTTACTTGTCGAATTTTTGTGTTTAAACATATTTTATTCCAACACTGTTATTCCAATGTACATGTACATAAGACATAACATATTGAGGCAAGTTGACATAAAATTGTTAATGTAACTTATCGGAGATCTGGAGGCATGTTATATCGGTTGGAAACGGAGAGGACAGCAATAAGCTGTTTATGGTCGTTCCGCCCACTTGGGAAGATGGTACCCAATATTCTTAAGATCATGGTAATGTGTATACAATATTTTGATACCATAGATACCGTATCATGAATACCTCACTAAAGCAGCATGGGACCAATGGTAATGTATCTGGTCATTGCTATTTGTTTGGGTATTAAGTCGCTTAAATCTGTTCAATAATGTATTGAAATTGTATGGTATGTAGATGTCGATATCGTGGAGAGTAGGAGGGGTAAGCACGGAGATGGAGGATATATATAGAATGAGAGGGAAGGAGTATAGTATATGCGGGGGATAATGCATATCGGACTTCGTTGTCCTTCAGTATATATATGTGCATGCTAGCCCAGTTTGGGGAAAAGAATACTCCCATACTACCGATTTCGTCTATTTGTTCTTACCAGATTTACGACCCTTTAGTCCAGTGCATTTATGAGAAAAAATGCCAAACCCGGAACTAATTGCAACAGATTTTTTTTTTGCTGGAGTAAGTACATAAACCCTCCATAAACAACATACTAAAAATCGGCAAAAATCGGAAAAAGGGAAATTGGTGAATTTCGTGAAATAAATTTGGGGAAATTTGGTCAAATCATCAATTTATGGATTTACATGGATGTTTATAAAAACAATCAAATTCACAAATCCTACTAATAGGATGTGTATTGTGTCGTCCTCAGTTTCCTGAACCCAGTACTGAAAACCAGTCCCATATTCATTACGTATTTTTCGAGTTGTGTGCCTTCAAAAATGCAAGTTTACCTGATTTCGGGCCATTTTCGGGGCCTCACTTTCGAAGAATGAGCCAAAATGCCTTATTTATGATTAATTATTAAAAAAAAACTAGAGCAAACTGAAGGGATTTTTCACTGTTTTAGTAATTTCCTCACTAGATTAAACACAAAATATGATTAATATGTGCATCTATAATTAAGAAGAAGATTATATTCTCAAACAAAATGTGTGTTCCATTGTATGGACTTTTTTGCCTCTGACACTGAACGTGTGTGATGAAATGCAATATTTGAGGTCATGTAACTCAATAATTTAATACCCATATGCCATGCGTTTCTTATAACCTTTTAAGTATGTTGGATTGAACAAATTGTAAAGGTATTAACAGGACATTATTTAAGAAAATCAACTTATGGCCCTTTGAATACTTAGTCTTAGCTTGTTTCCAAAGATGCCAGTTTGAGGCATTTTTGTCCATTCTAAACGGTTTTGGGCCCAAAAAACAATGGGTAAATGTGTAAAATTATTTGAACTTTCCTCCCACAACACTTAAGTGATAAAAAATTAGCCTTACATTGGTCATGCCATAGTATGTCACTAGATTTCTTTCATTTTTCAGGAAAATGACTCCAAATTTTAACGTTGGTATAGGGGTAGGAAAAATCACAAAATGCAATCTTATCACCAAATTACAGCCATTTCAGACACAATGTTGTTTTCTTCCAGTTTATGTACATTCCTGTTGCATTATAAAACTGCTTAATACATTATCGGACGTTGATTTAGAATTTTATGGTTATGTTGTATAAAAACAATCTCAAAATGCCAATTTGACATTTCACTGCAAAATTATGACAACAAATATTATAGCTCTGTCAATAAACATAAACAAAGGAAATATGAAATTATGCATGAAAGAACAATGTAAGCAGAAGCTGTTAATATAAAGTTTTATGCTTCAAGATGCATAATTTTGAAGTTTTTGTTGATATGCTTTCCCCTACCCCATTGTTCTGCCGTTCAAATTTGGAGTAAGTTTCCATAATGATGAGTGAAATCCAGTGACATTCATTGGTATAACCATTGAAATGCTATTTTCTCAACAAAAAAATGATTTAAGAGGACAGATCACATAATTTTACACAATAAACTTTCGTTAATTATTCTGAATATGCCTAAAATCCTTTTAAAATTGACAAAAACGCCCCACAATAGCATTTTCGGAAAAGAGGCTAGACTTAAGAGTTCATAGGACCATAATTTTATTTTCTTCACCAATGTATTTGGAAATTAATTCACAATTTCTTCAATCTAGTATTCTCAAAATGTTATGAGAAAAGCAGAGCATATGGATATTAATTTATTGAGTTACATGACCTCAAATATGGCATTTCATCACACAAGTTCTGTGTCAAGGCAAATTTGGCTAAGTACATACAATGGAACACACATTTTGTTTGAGAATATTTTATTCTACTTATTCATAGATGCACATATTAATCATGTTTTGTGTTTAATCTAGTGAGGAAATTACTAAAACAGTGAAAAAGTCATTAATTTGGCACTAGTTTTTTAAATAATTAACCATATAATACGGCATTTGGCTCATTCTGTGAAATTAAATTAAACTCGCGTTTTTGAAAGCACACAACTCGAAAAATACTTAAGGAATCTGGGAATGGTTTCCAGTTCTGGATTCAGGAAAATGTGGTCGACAAAATAGGCATGATATTTGTAGGACTTGTAAATTTAAATTTTTTATATACATTCATGAAAATCCATATATTGATGATTTGACCAAATTTTCCCAATTTATTTTTCACGAAATTCACTAATTTCCCTTTTTCCGATTTTTGCCGATTTTTAGTATGTTGTTTACGGAGGGTATATGTACCAATTCCAGCAAAAAAAAATTCTGTTGCAATTAGTTCTGGGTAAAACCATAAATGCACTGGACTACTTGTTGGGCTTGGAAATTAGTGAATTTTGTGTCAGTATATATACGAACATTTTGGGTGTGGACCATCGTATTTAGTTGTGCTTTTGGTATGTTGATAGCAGATCTTGGAGAACAGATACCAACGTACTATGGGTTTCATCCATTTATTGTCCCCCGTAAAATTTATTTTCGGGGGACTATTGTAATCAGCTCCGTCCGTCCGTCCGTCCGTCCGTGTGTGTGTGCGTGCGTCCGGAGTTATAACTCATGATCACCAATTGTATTGAAACTTGGTATGTAGGTGTCTCAACTAAGCACACAGGCGTTCTGCAATTCTGGGTTTGATCCGATGTTTTTTTATGGAGTTATTTCCCTTTTATCAACTTTTGTTTTACTTAGAAAAGTTCTCACTTTTTCGGTTTCCGGATGATATCTCAAGTTTGGATCCTTTAATTGCAAATACAGTTTTTATGTGGATCAGTCATATCAAGATACAGGTTGAGTTCGAATTTGAGTTTGATCCGATGATTTTTCCTAGAGTTATGGACTTTTTTCGACTTATAGAAAATTAAATTTTCTTCTTTTTTTGGGTTTCCGGGTGATAACTCAAGTTTGAACTGTTAAATTGAATATCAAAATACAGGTCAAGTTCGAATTTGAGTTTGATCCGATGATTTTTCTCAGAGTTATGGCCTTTTCGACTTAGAAAATTCAATTTTTCTTGTTTTTTCTTTGGTTTCCGGATGATAACTCAAGTTTGGATTGTTTAATTGGAAATTCTGTGGGTCGTTCATATCAAAATACAGGTCAAGTTCGAATTTGAGTTTGATCCAATGATTTTTCCCAGAGTTATGGTCATTTCGACTTTGAAAAACATTTTTTATAATTTTCTGTATATGAGGGTACCTTCATGGTGTAATCAACTCCTCCTACAGTTTTGATCGTAGATATTTGAAACTTCAGAGTATTGTTACCTACATATTGGAGATGTGCAACATGTATATAGATGACGGGAAAATTATTTTTTTACGGAATTATTAACCCTTTCAACTTAGAACATTTCAACATTTTTTTAAATTTATTTAACAAATCGGCGTCGACTTGCCACATTGTCGGGGGGACACTGTGGTCGGCTGACCTTTTATTTGATTCTTGTTGGCCTTGTAATTTTGTCTCCGTGTGAACATTTGACCGTGTAACTAGGGTGTGTATCATCGTATTTGGTTGTGCCTTGGAAAGGTGATAACCCATTTTCGGGAAAATGATATTCCCACTTACTATATATACGGGGTCGGTCAATTCTTTTCTATAACTGAGTTATGCCCTAGTTGGACATACAAATTGTCACCCAGCAGATACATTTCGAATTGTATAAGTGCAGTATCAATTATAAGAATTAAATGCTATATATAGCAGGATTACTAATATACCAGCATCGATGGAAGGATTTATAAGAACATTCATTGGGTTTCTTCCATATATATTTGTCAGTATTATTGGCCTTGTTGGACTTAGAATGAGAATCTGCTTTCCACACTCTTAGCATTGTGTTGCACTTGCTATTCTATTCCTGATATATCAGGGGGGGGTGGAAAAAAGTTTTTTCCGGGCACGTATGCCGGGGTGGGTGGGTGGTCGATAGGACCAACAAACAATTTTTTCCGCAACTCAAAAATATTTTTCCTGCAAGTCTTTTTGACTGTTTTTGCAATGAGTTTGGCTTAAAACACATCTATATGTCAATATTAACATAACTGACAAATTTCATGATAATCATACAAACAGTATAGCCTGTAGCCCATGCTAATGGATTGAATTTTGAAATCCAAGATGGCTGCTGGTAGCCATGTTTTTTTTTAACGAATAACCCCAAAATGACTTGTTCCTATTTACATGTCAATGTTCACATCCATGAATAATAGTATGCACAGAAATTCATATACAACTATTTACAGTGAAATTCCCCCCGCAAATCTCTGTTTTAGGGGGGTGGGTGTCAAAAAATAGTCGGAAAAAACTGCCGAAAACGGAAAAAAATTTGGACGCGGGGGTGGGTGGGTCCCAACAAGGGTCGAAAGTCAAAAATCAGCATACGTACCTACAAATTTTTTCCGACCCCCCCCTGGATATATGGTAAAAATAAAGAGCGCCTATCTTACTGCTGTGCAAAGAATTGAAAACTGCTATAGAAATATTGCAATGGCAATTGTATTTTTCCCCTCCAGATTATAAGCATGCATATAGATCGACATTTCGTGTACATATTCATTATCTTAAAGTGACATGCAACACTCGGTTGGAGTTGTTCAGTGCAGTTGTTGTACGTGTGTGTAAACACTTGCCCAATGCTACAGAGTGTTGGTACTACATGTAACTTACAAGTTTGATTCGCTGAAATAATCAAACAAAATTTAACCGTGTCTTTACTATAAATACCATTGACGAGTAGTTATCCCTTAGGAAATGTTCATATATATACAAGTCGTTTGTTGATGGTATTATCTGAACATTTCCCACCAATGAATAGGATTCCGTTTGCACTTTGTACTATCTGTCGCCTGCTTATATTTCTCGAATATCCCTCGTAATGAATAATATATCAGTCCAATGTATACATTTTTATTCCACACCCATTGACGTGAGGTACATGTATTCAACGGAATCCCAGCCATTGAATACATAGTAGTGTATACCTCTAGTGGAATACAAGCCGGAACTATTCGTGTTGACGTTGTCGCCAAGAAAGATGACGTACATTACGTCGATCATCCGCTTCCGGTGATCCCCCCATAATTACTGGCTATTTGTCAGACTTAAATCACAATAAAGGTGGCTATAGTAACAATGGATATGACATTCATGGATTGAACTTATCTGACTGAACGGTGTAGAATAAATACAGAACACAACTTGCATTTTAATCTCGAATCTTTTATCGAACTCGTTGCGGACGGCGCAAAGTTATATTTCGCTCGAGATACGCTCTCGCGAAATATATATCCTTGCGCCATCCGCAACTCATTCGATAAAAGATTCTCGACTAAGATGCGCGTTGTGTTCTGTCTATATAACTGAATGGAAAAATCAATTTAGAAAAGAAAGTGTTAATTTGGAGGTTATGAATGCTGTTCACTGGATGTAATTTCGGTTTTTATTTGTTTGAGCGGATGAAAAGTGGCAAACGGAATTATGACCAACTCGAGGTTAAATCGGATGGACCAGTTGAACAAGTACATTTTGGAATGGTCTATTGTTCATTTGGAGGGTGTTCAGGAAAATGAGCAGACATTCCGAACATCCCTACAGATGAATAATAGATCATTCCAATGTATACTTTCAAAGCTGAATGGAAAAATCTATTTAAAGAAGAAAGGGTTAATTTGGAGGTTATGAATGCTATTCACTGGATGTAATTCCGGTTTTTTATTTGCTTGAGCTGCTGAAAAGTGCCAAACGTAATTTCAACTCGATGTCGAATCGGATGGAGGGTATTTACCCCTTATTATAAATGGAATCTATAAGACCCGTTACAAAAGTTTATATTGGAATGGTCTATTATTCATTTCGAGGGTGTTCAGGAAAAATAGGCAGACGGCAGTATGACGGAAAAGATAATACAAGTGCAGAAGTATTCATATTATGCCTATATATAGTCGTTTGTTGAACTTGTGATTATACTCGTTAATGAGTAAAAGGTTACAGTTTCAGTAAAAAATTGGTACCCCCCCCCCCCCCCCCCCAGATGCTCACACACAAACAAGAAATGGATGTATACATGTATCGATTAAAATGTTATACATTATAAAAAAAAATTAACAAAACTATTTCGGTAAAAAATGTTGGCCTCCTCCCGTCGCCGATGTGTCCCCGGTTACTCCTGAGTAATATTTGTACACATGTTAGCGGCATTTCGTCACCATATGTCGATCCGCGGCCGGAATCGCAGCTAAATATTTATTCTACGACAATTCATCCCATTTTAGAGTCACACCATGACCTCACGCTACTCAATCTGTTGTTACACGTGTATGATGTGCGTAGTTACCAATATGTGTTCGGGTGCGTTGAAAAGTAGTGAAATAACTTGAAGACAGCAGAACCACCTTAAAGATGCATTATCCGATTTAACGCTCCTAAATTACTATATCTTTGGCTTCGGGGGTAAAAAAAAGATTTGATTCGAGTCGAGGAACCCAACCATCAAAGCTCAGAGTGATCAGATATCGATATTTGAAATGTGTTGTTTCTCGAAATGTGTACTTATTTGTGGCCCAGAAAAAAAGTCGTCAAACCGACGGTCTCGGACAAAATTGCGGATGAACATGTATAACTCTAAAATCAAGTGGTAATACGGCGAAATTTCGTGATAATCAATGATAATACGGCCATATTTCGTTGAACAACATGTTGATAAATAACATGTTTTTATTTTATTTTATACCATATAGTTGAAAGCAGTTAGCATTATTTTGTTGTAATTAATCGATTCTGATAACTACAGCGTATTTTGAAGAAAAACATTTTTGTTGTTATTATAACTTGATGATACGGGAACCATGCATCTTACCTTTAACAGAAAACAAATAAGATTGACATAAATATATATACTCCATCTGATTGTATACCATACAACTACATTTGTACTATATGTATAAAAAAATATATATAATAAGCACGTTTCCTCTACTAGTAAATAATGAGATGGACCATGTTCACGGGAAGTATTTCTTCTAGACACCAACTTTCAAAAGAAACGTTTTTATCAGTGTTTGACTTTTCAGCTCAACTTGACAAAACCAAGTTTCAGCTATTGCCATGGGTTGTCTTTCGTCTGTACATGTGTCCGTCAATAATTTCCGTTAGCACACCATACAGGTCACATCTCGTATCCGATCGTCACCAATAATCATGTTGATCTTCCGGCTGACCTCCAGTTGGGAGTCATCGAACATGGCCGTCAGCAGCCATCTTGATTTCAAATTTATTTGAATCCATAGGCACGCCATGCAGCTCGCGTTAATTGGAGAATTGTTTTTTGAAAATGTACAGGCATGGTTTCGAATCATCTCTAGGTGGGAGCTATCGAATTTCAACTTTTTTTTTATGAAAAATGCCACCGGTAGCCATCTTTGATTTTACTCTTTGCATGACTAAATCCTGTGGCACACCCTACAGACCACATCTCTCATCCGATCATCACCACATTTTCATATGGATCTTGTGTGTGACCACTAGATGGGTGTTATTGAATGTGTACGAATTTCGTTGATAAACGTGGCCGCATGCGGCCATCTTGGATTTCACATTAGAATCCATCGGAACACCCTGCAGCCAACATTTACTAGAGAAACGTTTTGAAAAATTGCAGAAATTTTCAGGATCACTTCTAATTGGGAACTATCAAGATATATATCTGTTTATGCTCTGTATGTCTGTATATTCCAATAAAAAAGAACTGTCCACAGCATCCGCATTTCCAAAACATCGTATAAACACTATATATTGATAAAAATGAGAATGTTTTCATGCATATTGAAGCAATGAACACTCACACTGAGTCAGTGCCTCCATAAATATGATTCATCTGTATCATTATGCTGTCAGTATCCATATACTATATCATATCTAACTCTATGAAGAGTATAATAAATTGAAATGCTGAAAACTATACCTAAAAACCCCAACTAACTAACCAATCACAATTCGCACTCAAGACGATCGACGCCCTGTCAATTCTAGTGTTACATCATGGTTTCTGACTCATTCAGATCCCACACCCATCACGAACGCATGCAGCTACAAGATATAAGTTTAGGTTCTGAACACTTCTTTCTGCATTTCGCGTTTAGCAACGAACAATAGAAATAATTTCTTGGCATAATTCTAATCATATCCTCTCACATCTGATAAAACAAGGGATTTGTATTCCCAGGTATTGAAGCTCTGTGCACAAACACATAGCATTTCCACGGCGAGGTGTCGATAGAGACGAACATTTGTATTGACACCTTGATTCTATTTGCTGAAAGATTTTTTGTTGAATACGATATCGGTTGGTGTGGATGATCGTGTTATTCTAACCGATGGGGAAATGCTGTATTCGACAGGGAGGCATGCTGGCAGCTTATGGCTCAGGTAGCTTTGATATATGCATGGCACGTATATGCAATTATCATAATTCGATATGCTGGTTGGACGCAATAAAGCGGATAAATAAAATCAACATAAAAATTGCTACCGAGAATGTTAGAATTGAACGCCTACGGTATTCGAACGACGCGAGTGCACGGTGCGCAAAGTGGCAGCGAAAATGTTGAGTCGATTCGGTTACATTGTCTCTTAGCGAGTTGAAATCCAATACCAGTGGCATCATATTTCACCCTGAATAACCCGGTGGTTTCGTCCATATGGCAACGTGACCGACGCTACGAAGGTGACATAGGCACTTTCGAATTGGATGAAATTTGCTTCTTTCCTTTAGATCTAATAATAAAATAGTATGTCTACAATGACTTTCTTCTTTTCTGGGGAGATAACTCAATATAAGCGGTGACTCATGTCATCATGTCAACATTTTTTATAAATGGTTCTAAATGTCTATTGAGGGTACAAATAAATATTCTTCAAACCAAATTGGATCAAATTGAATAATGACCATATAAACGCCGAAGATGGGTGACCCACCCAATGGTTAGTTGCTGAATGCACGAGGGCCACATCAATATCTCGTACGCATATCATGGTGAGTGCTAAATCCAACACTGGCACGTTTTGCACATGCCAATGCCTATGCCTTGTGGGGTAATATCAGACGCATTCACCTTTTTGGTAAATATCGACCCACGACACCGAAATTGTCAGGGAATCGGTTTCTACCACGTGCACGAAATCTACTCAAAGGGATGCGTCTCTTGGCCCTTCTCTGTGGGTTTTTGGAGGACCACCCTCTTGCACCGAGCGTTTTGCCGAACTCCGAATACAACTTCGAAGCTGTACGTGGTTATCGTGTTCTGCGTGGGGACCTTCATGTGATAGTAGGATTAAAACACTTTCTTTTAAGAAATTGTCGGCCTCACGATTCACTTTGTTTGTGGAAAACACTTTTGTTGTAAAAAAAAATTCGCCCCCATGGCCTTAATCACTTCTAGTTTGGTCGTTTATTGGTGTCATTCAGTTTTAATTATTTTATCGCCGTCCTACTTTTTCCTGTTGTCGTTGTTATATGGATTATATAGTTTTCCAAGTTCATGTTGTGAGGTGATCTTGCCCTGTGTGATATACATCTACAGGTTACAAGAGAGTCCGGTTCCAAATTAAATCATGATTTCCAACTTCACACTCATTAACTGTTCATTACGATACGCCAGTTTGCATTAATTGAACATCATGTCAATGGAACACACCTTGTAGAAACCAAACCCGTAGCATATCCTCTCGAGGCTGATACAGAGAATGGCTAGTGCTCTGACAAGTATACCGGTCAACGAGGCGCAAGGCCAACACATACCGAACAGACCATACGTCAGTCAGTCGGGCAGCATAGCGAACGCGCCGATAAATGCGACCAGATAAGAGTGTAAACGGACATCTCTTGGGATCTGGAAGATTGCATCGCTAACAAGAACCGTCAGTTGCTATTATTGGATTACGTCATACGTAAATAAATGGAAACTTTAGATCGTCTGATAGCTCGACCATATGTGCGCAGGTCGTTGTTTTCTGACCGACAGAGCGGCTGCTGCATGCTGCGGGAACAGCGTGCATTGGGTGACCCTTGGGAAATGCGATAGTTTGGCAAATGATGTTCTTTGACAGATCCAGGTATTTAAATGCCCTACTGTTGGTATTGCATACATACTGGTACCATTGTCAATTGTGTACGTTATGAGTAATCAATATCACTATTCAAAAATCAATCACTCAAAAAATATTTAATTTTTATTAGAAGAAATCAAACTTGATATATGGATTTCATATTGGGCTATAAACCTTTTAACCAATGTCAGTAGCATTTTTTTTAATCCAGGCGTCATTGTGTGAAAACTAACGGTCGTCATTTCTAAAATTGACACTCAGAATCTTTAAGCCTCAAACGTAACGGACATGGCTAATTTAACTATCAATATAATATTTACATAATTTTATAAGCTGGATAAGATATGTCGATAAATACATGAAATATCGACATGATTGAAATAATCGCATCGGGAAAATGTTATCAGTTACACTGCAACATGCATAGATGTTCGCTGTTAGTTTCATCTCGATATGGTAATACAGAGATGGTCTCAATTGTCATTTGTTTGCAGAACATTGAAGGCAGTAACTGATGATAATGTCATATGACTTAATCAGTCGATCCTGTGTATTTGAAGTTGGTATTACGTGTATTTATATTGGCCAATTTTGATCACTGGAACGCGATCGAAGCAGAAGTTGAGTCTTGGAAATTGTACTGTATATATATTATACGTAGACTGAGTCTGATATCGCTCCAAAGACCCCGTCCAATTTGGCGCTAAACTATCAAAAATTCTAGGACAATCTTCGGCTTATCGTGCGAATAAAACATGATAAAGAATCGCGATCGATGTCATTCGTAACAGACAAGCATGCAGTCTGGGTGAACGTCGACTCTATATTTGAAATGTTGTAATGAATATTTAGGTATGAGTTTACTCAGACTGACAAGCATGCATCTCAAAGACTATGATTATTTAAAATATAATGTGAGAATCAGTATGTATGAAAGCTTCTTGTTTATAAATACTCTTTAATGTCACCTTTAATGGCTATAAGGACACAATAAACACTCTTATTCGAATGCGATTTTTTTAATTTCTGGGCGCGATATAAAAAATAAAAAGCTCACCAAATATCCTCTTTTGGAGTAGATATGTGAACATCAAAACCTATACCATGAAATGCGATCTCATTATTATTGTGGTATATAAAACTCAGATAGTAATTTTATATGTATGGTGGCAAATCGGATGAAAAAGATATTATTTCAGGTAATCATTCCAACCATTCATAAAAACGTTTGATATATACATGTACATCAGCTATATACCGTCCCTTCGTCGAATAAAGGTGATTATTTCTGGTTTAGCCAATCTTCAAATTATCTTCAAACCTCTGGTATTTATAGTTCGACCACCATGGTGTGGAACTGACAATGTGCATGGGTATGGTATCCTATATGTTGTATTGATACGCCTATTTACCAAATTTTGCATTGAAGTTCAGGTCACATGCCAAACTCAGGGGGAAACAATTGAGCTGAATGGAATCTTCGGCAGTCCGTCGTATGACTCCTCACTTTGGTGTTATCTGATCAACTAAATGTATCACAATAAATCGCACAAACATTTTTGAAGGAGCCAAAAGAGAAATTTCATACTGCATTGGCCCACCATTATAGTGACTAGTTCCTCCGGAACCGTACACAAGAAAACATTCTCACGTGAAATTCCGTGTTTGCATTACATTGGAAAGTTGTTAATATCATTTCTTGATTTAATAAGATGGGGGTAGCGGAGAAACATTAATTTCCAATATCTGGTTATTGGAAATAAATGCGTTTACCATATTCGCAAATTATATTGTATGCCACGTTGAAATGTTATGCAGGCAACATCCGTAAACACATCGACTTTTTTGGCGCCTGCATAATTATGTCAATATCTATATCAGATTCAGAGCGCATCTTTATTTTGTCGGGTACATCGATCCTCTGCCGGGAGCAGATCCGAAGGAAAGTCCTTGTCATACTTTTCGTAACTATCATACAATGCGTGAGTACGATACTATCCAATCGTAAGCTCTTCCAGCGTTATATTATTCAACTGTTTCTACCAGATTATTTTTAATTTTGGAAATGCATGGACCACCATCGCAGGGGATCATCGAACACAGTTAATTGGTGAGGTAGATCCACCCCTCAACTTTGGTCAAATTTTTCAACAGTTGGAAATTCCATACCTGACCCAACATTAGTTGGAAATTTCACACCAACAATAGGTTGAAGTTGTTTTCGTAGTTTGATTTTCCAAAATTGTATTAGTGTGGATGTTGTTGTTTTTAGACCAACATCTGCATATTTTCCTACCTTTGGTAAAAATTTGGACTGATATGACCATCAGTAGGAAATTATCCAACATGGGGGGGGGGGTGTCAGGTTGGAAATTTCCAACATTTGGAAAGCTTGAGGCCAGTCTAGATGATAGGATTTTCGGAAGCCCCGGTTTTTTTTTGTCGGAAGTGGGAGCTATGGTGGCATACAGTCAACGTCAAAAGATATGACAGTTCGCTTTCTCACATCGAGTGGGTGTCGGGCGGATTTCCCTGCCAAATGAAGTCATATAAGCACCAGCCCTGCTTCATTAGTTTAAACATATTTTAATTGAATTATGACAAAAGGGATTGGAGGACAAGTGCTATAATAACATAGAATACCCTCCTCTCATAGTATAATACACTGACAAATGTTAACACTGAAGACGAACAAACACAAGGTATATAATATACATACATATAATGAACAATATATGAAAAAAATAAACAGAATGAAGATTGTCGAGTAGAATCGGAAGTTCGGTACAGTGACGAGATGGGTTGAGTGTGTGTATGCTTCATCAACACGTCGGTGATCATTCCCGTGCAACAAGTAAAAATACGATAGTAAGGAGATGCTTGGTGTGCGGTTTGACGATAGGCTGTTCAGATGAACAGATTAACTGACAGCAAAAACTACCGCAAACAGGTTAGGTTACTACGAATCGGACGACTTCACAGAAGTAAAATACATTTTAATAAAAGATTGTCATTTCGATGTAGATACAAATTAATGCATGCTTATTGAACAAAACATTGCCATATATATAAGCTGTCGTCTGCCATTGTTAATTTTCTTAATCTCGTGTTCGTTTATAAGCCATGTCACCGAGTCGCGGCCATATTGTATTCATCCACCCCCCGTTCCGCGGTTTAAGTGCACATGCTACAGGTCAAAGGTCTGGGGTGCATTCCATATATTGAAATTCTAATATTCATGAGTCCATACATGGAATTCATGAATATTCAGAAGTTCCATATATGGAATCATGAATATTCAAAAGTTCCATATATGGAAAACAACTCCGGCACTTAAACCGCGGAATGGGAGCTGGATGAATCCAATATGGCAGCGACTCGGTGATCTCACTTATTGGCGCGCTGGCATATTCTCTTGTAGAATATACTGGTTCCTGCATGGTCAAAAACGAATAACATCATTCTGAAAACGCAGTAGGCCTACTCTGAACCCTTCAGCAAAACTATGTAAAAATTACTCTGAAGTTCTACTAAAAGTAAAAGCGGCACCTTCCTACTATATTTCAACATTCAACACAAAATTGAATCAAATCTAATGAAATATTTATTAAGACTGATGAATACAACAATCACATTTGTGAGAAGTCTTCTCGCAAACGACTGTACAATTTCGAATCACATGTGTCCAGTTCAGGATGGAAACAACACCGACGACAATTGCCAGATGACCCAGAGCAATTACGACAAACGATTGCCAAAAGCAAAAACAAATCACGAACACTTGATGCAACTGAAACGTCATATTGGGTTCAAAGTCGGTACCCTTGTTGTTTCAAGTGTCGAATTTGTGCGATACGGATTGATAAACACGCCCACTTGAGAAATGGACATACTCCCGTGGTGAACATGCGCTGCCAGGATGGTTCATGGCGACATTCGACCCCGAATAAATTAAGTTTTTAATTGGCAGTAGGGCATGTGTTGACTCCGCATGGTTTGGACAATGATTATCGCTACAAGATAACTGAAATTGTTGCTCGACACAAACTGTAACAACTCCAGTCATACTATACCTGCGTATTTGATATTTTGAAGACACTGCATATCAGGCTGCCTCTCGAATGCCAACGTGGTTTTTGTTGATGAATATAAAGTTAAAGTCGCATTACGTAACTACCTGTAACAGTGTGGTACATGTAACAACAGCGGTATACCGTATATGTATGTATGTATATAGCCAATTCCTTTCCTACAAGTTTAAGATCTTTCGGATTTTTTAAAATATTCATGATCAGTAATGATATTAAACGCACATGGCTCGTTCGAACCGCAAAAAAAAACTGTATACATAATTTGGTGAGAGGTATCACAAAGCATACCTATATTCGCGGAAGATTGCTGATATAGCGCTGAAAATTATACGTGTTTTGATTTGTATATTTTTGTTATTTATTTGTATCGTTTCGTTTGTGCCGGTTCGAAATGTTTAATCAGCGGTCGCGTAAAAATTGGATATATAGACCACGGGGTGGGGGGGGGGGGGGCTGGGCGGGGGAACTACAACTGTCTTCGCTCTGAAACGCATATGTAATACGTACTCCGTAATGTGTAAGATAAAGTAGTCCTTTCAGTTTGTTATAGGCCTATATTGTTTCATGTTAAGTTAACGCAAGATACCTGTTCCGCAAGTTGCGCGTTATTCCACAAAAATAATATGCGAAGTGATTCGAACCTTTTTCGCCAAAAACCCGCGTTAAATCTTCGCTGCTATGACGTTCGTAACTATTTCTGACGTAAAAGTGCCGTCGTGTACCATATGGTCCGTAGTACCAACGGACCTACTTCAGCACACTGGTCCCCAGAACCAAAATTTACCCCACCCCAATAAAACTTAATCCTATATAATCTATAGTATTAAGTAGTATTGTGGGTGGGGTCAATTTTTTTCTGGGACCTGTGCTTCAGCACACTAGCAGTATATAGGCCATTATTCATATCTGGAACTCAGAGATTTGTGCATCGGAATAACTGTATCTCGAAGTTTCAAACAGTGTTTGACGGTGTTCCACGTTTGTGAACGATAATTTCTTTTCAACTGAGTCAGTTTTATTGTTCTTGTGATATTCCCGTTATATTTTCCCACTGCAATAACATCAACAGCCCAGTACATGACGTAATTTAGCAGCGAAGAGGTTAAGCTATAATGATAATAAATTTCACAAATATAACAGGATTGCTGATTGGGGATGGTGTATAGTTATGTGTCCGCACAACGACTATCACAATATATTATTCCGACGTCTTTATTTTAAAAAAATGTCTTCTAATCAACAAAACCATGGCGAATAGTGACATTGCATGTGTGCACCTCTCGAAATCTTACGACGGCATGTGCGCATAGTCCGTATTTTCCAGACAGTTCAGTGTATAGAGATTTTGCCCGCTCGACAAAATTTAGAGGTGGATAAAATCCAAAATATCGAAATCTATATCAGGTGACACTCCACAGTTTCGGTGTATATTCAATGGAAGGGGAATAATTCTATATCTTATAATATAGAGTTATTCCCCTTCTATTGAAAATACAGTTTTTTAGTTGTTCAGTTACATTCTAGGAATATTTCTATGATTTCAATGTTTTCTATTTCTATATGGGCATCTTCTGAGACAAACGATTCAAATGGTGATGAATTATAGTATTTTATTCATATTTTATGGCATAGATTATTATTAAAACCGTACACCAAGGCACTATGAAAAAAAAAATCGGTGACTCGAAAATTAAATGTTGGAACCCAGAGAAGTCTGAACCAACATGAGTAATCATTCTAAACAATTCTGGTTAAAATTGTGTCCCTTTGGGTCTGAAAATGAAATATTTTGGTCATCTTTTGCATAAAAATCTCATTTTGAGCCATAAAATTAAGGGCCATAACTCTTGGTACCCGAAATAATACTATGCATCAAATGACCCCAATCGATATGCTTGGACGTATCTAGAGACGTACCGGTACGGTATCTGCATGTACTGTGTGTTTGGATTAGCATCTCATCGTGTAGACCCTATACAGAAGTCCCAGGTATAGGCAACACAGCAATTCTGTCACGATGTCGCTGTTAGATCATACCATGAAATATATACTCTGATAGTTTCTTACAATCAGAAGATTTTCCCAGTGTTCCGTAATCAATTCATGAATGTTTATCGTGAAATCGGCTCTCACAAGTTGCCTAATTCATGTAATCTCGAGCTGGGAACTTCACCTGCACTGAGCCGATTTTGTATATTTCCGGAACTTTTTTTTTTGGACACATAATGCTGTACTTTCACTATATTTTCACGATAGCGCTATAAAGGTTATGAAACTATAGTGTACACCTACTGTTGATCTCTGAGACGTTATAAATATCAAGAGCTATATAGATAATAAGAATGGCCGCTAAAATCAGCGGAACACCTTATCGTCAGGAGTAAGTCACCAACAGTTTATCAAACAAATTATCTCACCAAAATTCTCATATAATTATGTGGGTGTGCCAGAAACTTCAGATGGATAGATCAAACAGTCGTTTTTGAGAATAAATCCGATTATCCGGATTACTACCTGCCCGCGGCTGGTCCCGGCTAAAAGTCGACGTTTACACATTTCGTAATTGAGTACGAAAAATCATATGTTCCTCTGTTGCATCGCCATTTTCAGTACCCAATTCATGTTGAACGCACGTTTCAAATTTTTGCTAAAATTACCAGTGGTGATCAGGTGATTATATGTTAACTGTCACAAAATAAAAGGCAATATCATACGACTTCCCCGTCGTCGCCCAATGTTTTGAGTTTTTCAAAGAATTATAACTTTAATATTCCCGTTATTTAGTAAAATATTACATTTACTAAATAATAAATTATAAATAACGGGCACATCAAATTCAGAAATTTAATATCAATTATCATAAATATGGGGACATGACAATCTGCGGGATGTGATGGGGATATGGGACAAAACGACAATCTGCGGGACAGAATTTCAAATTGCGTGGGACGACCGATATCTCGAGGAATACACAGGTCGGGCACACATCCAAAACGGTCTACGTAGCTCGTTTTGTCTACTGAGTACTGTAGTCTGTACTGTAGTGTACTAAAATTGTAGCCCGATTGAGCTACGTTTTTAATGTGATTTACACGCCTCCTGCGATTATCGTCATACCACGAAAAAAGCGCATTTTGAATTTTCGTTCATTAGTTGTGTACCACTATCACGTCTACAAAGAAGCAAAAAACTCAACGACTCACCACGGCTTTAATACCTTTCGAGCGATTCAAAATCAATTTGTTTTGGTCAATTTACCATGAAAAACGGTAAGAAATGATCATCAAAATCTCTTGATCGAAATGTATATCTTTATCAAATCTGAGGTAGTTCCGGTCGCAATTGTGTTTGCAAACATCCGTGTGCAGGCGATAATCTGATTGGTTGCATTTAGCCGGGGATTAATGGTACGTTCTTAATGGGATTTCAGTGTAATTTGTTACATCTATCTGTTGGAATGTATATTAAGGAACGACAAATGGACAACCATATTTGTATAACTAATGTTACGCGAGGTGCTTCCAAATTTCAAAGAAGAGTTGTGAATCGTGTTTCCGTAGTTGCCTTCTCTGAATGGCGGTCGCCAAACATTTAACAAATAGTCGTCTCCGAGTGAAGCTGTTCGCTTTATCCAATCAGGTAAGCCACATAAACCGGACGTTCTTGACCTTCAAAAATAAATATCCTGCAAAAACAAATGGATTGTTCCCTACTTTTTATGGCAAAATCTGATATTTTCGGGAAAGTCACTATCAAACGCTAACACGGGCCTTTAGATTAGGCTAATTTGGGGACATTTTGGGGGACCGAGGTGGTGGGTTTGCGAGGAGGGTGGGGGGTACCCCCTAGTGACTATTGGGGGTATGGGGTTTTTGCCGGGTAGATTTTTTTTTAAAGTGAGCCTAAAATGGGGGCTGTCTGGTTGTTTATGAAGCATACTGAAAGGTGAAAGAAATGAACCAATGGCCCCCATATCATTTCCTGGCAACTTGGGCTTGTTTCAGCATTCAGCAAGTTATATTACCCTTACATTTTCAAGTTTTGTAGGTCACAATTTATTGAATATTGGGAATATTGGATCATTTGACATCAACAAAGCCATTTTATAGATGTATGGTGCTTGAAAGTTCACCAAGCAGTCCACCAACACACTGTTCATGGGTATTTCCAATTAAAATTTAATTTAATCTAACTACATGTATATGTGAACCTGAAAAAAGTTAGAAAGTTGATTTGTTGTGGTCAAATGAAGCAATATACACACACAAACAGGTCATAAAAAGGGTGATTTTGCGGTGACATTTTGTCAAATGTGCCTTCTAATTTGGGGACATTTCTATAATTTGGGGACATCGGTAAACGCTGTGAGTTGTGGGGAATATTAAGGCCTGGCTAACAGGTCTTAATTAAAACATCGTTAATTGCGCCTAAGTCGTGGTGAGTCGTTGAGTTTTTTGCTTCTTTGTAGACGCAATAGTGGTACACAACTAATGAACGAAAATTCGAAATGCGCTTTTCTCGTGGTATGGCGGTAATCGATGGAGGTGTGTAAATCACATTAAAAACGTAGCTCAATCGGGCTACAGTAGACAAAACGAGCTACGTAGACTGTTTTGGATGCGTGCCCGACCTGATACAGGGCGTAGGGTGCTCATTTTGGTGTCTAACGAAAGGCCCACATTCGCCCTATCCACACATATTAACCCCGCCACTGACCGGACACCAGACGTTGCATTATTTGATCGACAACAGACCTAACATGGGGTGGAATTTGGGATAGAATGACAATCTGCGGGACAGGATTTTCAAATTGCGTGGGACGGCCGATATCTCGAGGAATACAGCGCGCAGAAGGCTCCTTTTTATGTCTAACGAAAGGTCCACATTCGCCCTATCCACACATATTAACCCCGCCACTAACCGGACCCCGTAAGTTACATTATTCGGTCGACAACTGACCTAACATAAAATGCCACAAACACGAAAAACTGCGTTCGACATTAATGTTTAGGATTTAGATTTCTCGATGAATACGCTAGCAAACAACAAGTTTTAGGTATCAAATAACGCAGTGGAATACTGTGCACTCGTTTTTAGCTACACTATGGCTGTTTTAGTGCGAATATTGTAATGGCGAACACACAAACACGCGCCGATAAAACAGCTAAAAATAGACTCGATGTTTACAATTACAGGATCGATTTCAGCTGGCATATTCAATATAATGGGGCGTATAGTATATCAAAATGTAGGATTAGACACAGGGAAAGTATTATTTTTCAAATGGGTCCACCAGGCGGTGAAATTGTTGCAGAAATTCGCTCAAGATATTCGCACCAAGATATTCGCACTTATTTTTATTTCAGTTGTGACTAAAAGCCCAGATGCCAGAGGCCGGCGAATAAAAGCCAAGTTACAAAATAGATTAACTGGTTTGAACGCATGAATATGTCAATGGTCAGACTGTTGGAAATAATATTCAATTTTTTTTATAGACTTATATATAAACACTTACGTGTGACACTCGAATTTTAATTAAATCCATGATTGTGTAGTCTCTCGTATATCACGAACACTGCGCGCACACAATTTATTGGAATACATGCCATCTTTGTCTTGTGTTTTGTTTTGTTTTTTTGGCGGCCAAAGATGAGATGTATTCGTATCACTGTGATACGGCCAATGAAATCACTGAATTTCAGATTACCAGCTTAACTGCATTATTTCATCAGTATCTGAAGCAAATGAAGACCATAAACAATAGAAAATTAACACAGCTCTTCGTGCGGGATAATCTTTAAAGCCAGTGACACCTCCGTCATCCTGACAGACTGTACAGACATACTGATAATGGGGCATTAAGCATCAGGAATATTTTTGTTAATTGGAATTATCAAAGCTAATATGCATGTTGTGGCTTCTGAGTAAGGCCAAAAAAAAAAGATGCTATGTTTCCGTACATCGACCGACCCTAAAAATAACCCGCCGACCCTAATCTTTTTATTGATATTTTTATTTTTATTGTTTTTACCACTAATGCGCATAAATATTGATGGTCATTAGTGTTCAAAACACATGGTTTCTAACATATCCCTGTGAAAAGTGACCATGAAGTGACTGCTGTCTCAAACGCCCCCAGGTGTGTGATGGGTTGTTGACTGATGGGCATGCATTTTTCAATTTTAATTTCCTGAGAGTGGATCTCATGCCTGCTTTATGCCTTGTTTGGGTCTTATGGAACATAGGAACACTATCAACAGACATGGTGGGTGTTTATCTGTATATATACATGTACATGTATAGAGGTTATTTAAGAAATGGTTGTTGATTTGCTTGCGTTCCATAGAGTATGGATGCAAGTTGGTCTGACATTTTGTTTGGAACGCGAAAGCGTTCCACACATTAAAATGTCAGACCAACTTGCATCCATACTCTATGGAACGCAACAAAATCAACATCCATTACTTATATTTACACACAACCGAGTCAACTGACAGATTAAATGAGTTTTAAGTGCCCATTTCCAACGTTATTATCGTGGCTCGGTGCAAGTTGCATCTACACAAAAATGGATGCAAGTTGGGGTCAGCACGCGACGTCATGTGACGTAATATCGACCAACCAACGTCCTGCATTCATGTTCCACAGTACGAATGCATGTGTGAGTGTAAATATCACCACATGTTAGGTGTACATGTATAGCTACTGTTTCCAAAAAACAGGCATGCTAGGTTGGGTGTACTCATGACTACCTCCAGACAATGGGATGTAGTCGTCACAATACAAGTACAGTATAATGGCGGTATTATGTGTAAAATTCTTTTAAAAAGTTAGCGACATGAATTTCGTACCAAGTTTATAGCCAAATTTATGAAAATATGGAATGTGAATGCCGCTTGCATTGTCGGTGTCTTTGAAGTCGCCAAAGCCACATGCTATACGGACTGCCACCACCTGAGTATTACACAGTGACAGTCAGTGTGGCATTGTCGAAGTTAAAATGTAGCAATAAGTCACAGCACTGCTTCTTTGATACACTGTGTAGTGTGCATCTATTCTAACAACTGCATTGATTGTTAGGCCCGTAACTAGGTCAGCCATCTGTGAGTGTTTATTCCTTTTGCTCGCTCAAGGCCTGTCAAACTGATGGTCTGATGGATTTGTATAATTCTGAGATTAATTTTAATTAAAGTACCGAATCAAAACTGTTGACTGAGAAACTTTACTCAATACGAAGACACACAAGTTGGGCAACACATGAATAATTTCTGTACCGAAAATTCGGTATTTTTAGTTTTGATTCGGTACGGTAAATCGGTATTACGCTGATACCGATACCGCACGGTAAATACCGAGTACCGCCCATCTCTAGTAGTGTGTACCAATAAAGTAAATACAATTAGTAAATACAATCAGTTTTAAGTGTATCAATATGCCAAGGTCATCACTGAGTTCATTTAACAAAATTTAACAAAGCATATATAGATTTTATGCCAAGATTGTTCATACTAGTATGTGGCCATATATGTATGTTTATTTCAGTTGATGAGGCGGTGCAAAGTGTTAGAGAGCGTATAATGCCCCATTATCAGTATGTTTGTACAGTCTGTCAGGATGACTGAGGTGTCACTGGCTTTAAAGATTATTCCGCACGAAGAGCTTTGTTAATTTTCTTTTGTTTATGGTGTTCATTTGCTTCAGATACTGATGAAATAATGCGGTTAAGCTGATAATCTGAAATTCAATGATTTCATTGGTCGTATCACAGTGTGATACGAATACATCTCATCTTTGGCCGCCAAAAAAAAAAAACTAAACAAAACAAAGATGGCATGTATTCCAATAAAATGTGTGCGCGCAGTGTTCGTGATATACGAGAGACTACACAATTATGGATTTAATTAAAATTCGAGTGTCACACGTAAGTGTTTATATAAGTCTATAAAAAAAATTTAATATTATTTCCAACAGTCTGACCATTGACATATTCATGCGTTCAAACCAGTTAATCTATTTTGTAACTTGGCTTTTAGTCGCCGGCCTCCGGCATCTGGGCTTTTAGTCACAACTGAAATAAAAATAAGTGCGAATATCTTGGAGCGAATTTCTGCAACAATTTCACCCCCTTGTGGACCCATTTGGAAAAAAATACATTCCCTGTGTCTAATCGTACATTTTGATATACTATACGCCCCATTATATTGAATTTACTAGCTGAAATCGATCCTGTAATTGTAAACATCGAGTCTATTTTTAGCTGTTTTATCGGCGCGTGTTTGCGTGTTCGCCATTACAATATTCGCACTAAAACAGCCATAGTGTAGCTAAAAACGAGTGCACAGTATTCCACTGCGTTATTTGATAACTAAAACTTGTTATTTGCTAGCGTATTCATCGAGAAATCTACATTAATGTCGAACGCAGTTTTTCGTGTTTGTGGCATTTTATGTTAGGTCAGTTGTCAACCGAATAATGTAACTTCCGTGTCCAGTCAGTGGCGGGGTTAATATGTGTGGATAGGGCGAATGTGGACCTTTCGTTAGACATAAAAAGGAGCCTTCTGCGCGCTGTATTCCTCGAGATATCGGCCGTCCCACGCAATTTGAAAATCCTGTCCCGCAGATTGTCATTCTATCCCAAATTCCACCCCATGTTAGGTCTGTTGTCGATCAAATAATGCAACTTCTGGTGTCCGGTCAGTGGCGGTGTTAATATGTGTGGATAGGGCGAATGTGGGCCTTTCGTTAGACACCAAAATGAGCACCAAGCCCTGTATTCCTCGAGATATCGGCCATCCCACGCAATTTAAAATTCTGTCCCGCAGATTGTCGTTTTGTCCCATATCCCATCCCATCCCGCAGATTGTCATGTCCCTAAATATGGCATAATCAGTATGTTATTGTCAAATGTTTTTTCTTTGTTTTGTAAACAAAAGCAAAACACGTTACATAACCTGGCTTTTGTTTAGATCAGGATATGGTAAACATAAAGAGCGTTATCTGTTAGTGTTTTCCTGATATGGAAATAATAGATAGATAATTTTTTAATGGTTAACACTGTAACAGATGCAAAATTGGCAGACAATTGAGCATAACTTAAGCATATATACAAAAGAGTAACACAGAGTGTGACATTCATATAGTATAAATATCAAAAGTATAGATATATAAATATAACAAGAATGCAGCTTGACAGTTCTGCAGAGGGACAAGATAGTGAATAAACCTAGCTTAGTAATGACTACTAAATAGATACTCATACCTTTATATATATATACAATTTTTCAAACATGAATAATCAACCCGTGCTATCTCACCCTCCTCCCTCAACAGGACTGTCATATTGCTTAAGAAATACTAGTAAGAGAAACAACAGCCGTTCGCCACCTGCATATACACACTAATAAAGAGCGTTTATATCATTTGTGTGTGACCAAAACAGAATCACACCACAGAGAGACACGTTTCAAAAACACTATAGGAAAAAAACACTGGTGGGCTTGGTGGAGGAAGTCGTGTGAGATCTCCAAATGAAACTGCATGATATAACTGATATAGAGTTGATTTGTAAAGAGAAATACTACTAGTAGTACTAGTAGGTGTTTTCGACCGATTCGGGGACATATACCGAATGACCGATGCCGATGGGGGGGGGGGGGGGTGTTGGCGATTACGATTACGATTATCGCAATACGCTAGGGGAACACCGTGTGCGTAACGTAACTATCACAAGTATAACGTACTCTGATAACAACTTATCGCCAATTTCATGCTTAAGACATTTTAAACATATCATCTTTGGTTTGTTTTATTTTATTTTAATGAAAAGGAATAATAAATAGCGTGATAAATATATATATAACGGCAAATAGTATAAAATTAACGTTGGGAGTGTTCCCCTATCGTATTGCGATAATCGCCAACCGATGAGGGTGATGTTAGTCTCGTTACTCTCGTACCTGGCTCACTGTTCAGTGCAACTTCACGGTGTAACGGCACTAACGCTTAAAGTTAAAGTCCCAAAAATAAGGTTTTAATCAAATGTATAAATCGGTATCCTATTAAATATAGTATGATTCTATATTAGGATACCGATTTATAAATTCGATTAAAATCTTACTAGTATTTTTGAGACTTTATGTCCAGTAACTGTGGTGCCACCACGTAAGAATTCAGAATTCCACTCCTACTATTTTCGAATTGGATGTCATGAGCTCATGACGTACCGTACGTACCGGTAGTAAATGTACTGCTTTCCAATCTAAAGCTGACTTGCTGTTACATGAGCCGAGTTGTCTCAGCTAACCGAGTTGTCCTGGATAGGTGGGACTGGTTACCCCGGCTTGCCGAGTAAGCTCGGCTAATGTAACAGGGCCATTCCACGCAAAGTGGTACACAACACACAAAAATTCAAATTGGACTCAAGGTCACAATTTTTTTTTCTTCTCCATAATGTTGATCCAATTTATCAGGAAAAAATATTTGTATGTGGATTGCACATGTGTATGCCTTGCACATCAGTGTTCAAACTTATGGCTACTATAGCCAAACAATTGATCCTATTCATGTTGAAATGCTGATTCTGTCTAGGAAAAAATGTTACGATTAACACACTGATTCACATGTCATTTTACAAACAAAGACCACCTTATTCTGTAGGCATGCCTGCTACTTGGATATATGATGCATATCAAGAAAAAAAATTGTCAGGAAATTCACATTTGGCTTGTAACACAAGTGACAGAATTAACAGTATTTTTTACTTAAAACTGGAAATACTGCACAATGTTTCACATTATTACATATTCAAAGGTAGAAACGTTCCCGGACAATTTCGGGAAAATCTTGTTGAACTTGATCACCACCTAATGCCCAAATGCATGGTTGACACATGGCTTATAGTGATTGAAAACATGGGTCCAAGACTTCTGAAAGCTGTTTCTAGATTAATTATGTTGCTAATATCTGTAAACAGACTAGATTCACACACTCATTTGGATATGTTAATTAATTTCTGACATCTGCGGCTAAACATTAGAACCTGTTCTGAACTGAACGCGTCACAGGTGTCTGGCTAACACCTCCACATAGATTATCAATAGGAAATTCATAATATTGATCTCAAAACAGATCTGCAGACACCTCTATGCCAAAACACATCTGACATGATCCTTTATATTGGTCTGACTATAAGTGGACTGTCACATCTTTTCAATGATAGATCTTAGTAATCCAAAATACAATAATTAATCAATATTCATTAGAAAATGGATTAAAATTACACTGATGAGGTGTATGCATCGGGTCTTAATTGTGCATGGTTGACTCATTTTATCTGGTAAAATAGCAAATTGACAAATAATCTTTTACATGTACTTCCAAAAGTTACAAAACCCACTATTTCTGGCCCCCAGTCATGCTCTAATACATCAAATCTACACTTGTACATGGCTCCAGAATATTTACTAAAGTGATAGGAATTATTGCATCTGCAGCATCTAGTGTACATGTACTAGTAGCAGTGAAGAGTGTTCTGTAGTTTCTTCTTGATACGGTACAGTAAGAACGAACGCTCATCTCAATTCTCTACAGAACAGTTTTGGTGGCAATGAATTAAGTATGACAGTGTATATTATACCTTCACAATATCTAGAGGGATTGGTGTCATATGTTGTAAGTCATTCATGCATTCATAATCAAGCCGATTCTGGAACACAAGGGTGTCCAGTACTGTGCACCCACAGCGTTCAATTTGAAGTTCGAAGCTTTTAATACCCCTTAAGCTGGGCACATGTCTTCATTTAAGTCATATACCATACATCAGATATATACCAGTAATATGGTTTCCCATTTTAGTGGTTTAAGAAAACTTAACCAAAGTATTCTCTGCAGCTAGCTTTGTTAAACAGTTAAATGGATTGTGAACAAATACTTTCTATCTAATGATGTTGTTTACCAACAATGGCCTTTGTTTATGTCTAGTAATGTCATGTCCCCTTGTACCTCTCTTCTTATGAATTGATATTAAATTTTGTTATATTCTGCTGTAATATGCATAAATTCATCTTTTGAAACAAAACTTGTGCATAAAATTGACAATCGGTTATGAACCGATTGAAAATAGGATACTTGTTTCGCACGCGTGACACACGTGACAGAGCGATGTAACACACGTGACAGTGAATATGCTATCAGGGCGAGAAATACATTCAACTCTCATTAAAAGTACTAATTGCACATTGAAGTAGAGTCTTTTTTTCTTATTGGAAAAAAGCGCCAATTATGTATCAAACAAGTAACTTCACAGACTTTTTGCATAGAAAACAGAGGTCCTTTTTTCTCATTTGTGCGATGTAACACACGTGACAGTCATATACAAGCATGGTACAGTAATACATTGACTACACAGCCTTAGGGACCGATCGCATAGTTATGATGGGGTTATTATCTCGACTATACAGTGAATCATTTTATATTATATTGAATGCACACCAAATGCTGCTTGAAAATATCACCAAAATTTCGTGCAAAATGTAACACACGTGACATGGAATGGCCCAACAACTCTCAGGTACTGGTACCTAATTATAGTTTCATCACTATTATAAATTTCAGACTAAATCCCCACCATCACTATTATAAGGCCATCACAATTATTAGGCACCTGAGACTCGGAGACTTGAACATACTTACGTTCATCAAATTTATTACACCAGTCAGAAGTTGCACAAGTGGTACGAGAGCAATGAAAATGATCGAGCAAGATTTCCAGTCCTGCCCTTTTAAAAACTAGATAACGAAGTGAACAATAGTGATGAGCCGATTGTCAAATAGAGCCGTGCGCCGATTGCCGATTATTTCAGATCACAAACGGCCGATTCAGGTGCCGATTCCGATTATTTCAATAATGTATAGCAGAATATGTTATATGTGTTATATAATACTTAGAATTAGAAGCTATCAACAAACGTAGTAATATGCCAGTACACTGTATACATAAGTATATGTTTGGGTAAGTAGATAGGTGGGTATGGGCAGACTAGTGATCGAATACAGGCAACATACCCATGTATTCTAGGCTATTCCACAACAAATGTTTTGAAAGTTTGATGTAGCCACGTGCATGACGACATGTCCATGGTCCGTTTTTGATAACAATTCATCAAACGGCATTTTTCTTTGATCCCAATTCAAAGACATCACGTCAAAGGAAATGAGCCGACTGAACTAGTTGCAAGTTACACCATGTTCATGTCAATTTCACAGACATGATTCGATTTCGACGTGGTCATCATAATAATCATTTGTGGTGACATATACGTGACGTCACACGAGGCTGACTGGATGGAATGACATTGTCTTCAACTATTTAAAGTCACGTGACATGCACTTTCGGTTTCTATAGTAGTGTTTATACCTGTTACGCTGTATGTACTATATAGATAGCTTTGTTGTACTGGGTATGCATACATTTTGATTTTTGATAGTTTGACATACATAAATCAAAATGTCTACATTTTGACGAACAATAAAGTTACCTATGGGCGTACATTAGTCCCATAACATGTACGTTGTGTACATCACAATGCTAAAGAAATCAATCGACTGAAACGACTGTTCCGGTATGCCAATAATTAATGAATTATTATGCGCAATCACGGCGTCATGCTCGCTGCCTCACTCTAACTCAAAGTGTCACGTGCTTCCCGGCGACCCCCACTAATATATTGTTCACACATGGACCCAGGTACGGCCAGGGTATTGCAGAGGGAATGTATGTATATCAAGTTTGTGTTTGGTATCACTTTCGCCATGTTTACTGGTCATTTATTCAACAAAACATCGTCATATTTAAAACAGTTTATTAAAGAAAAACAAGCACTCATTTATTATTTAGACAATCGGAAATCCCGATGTTCAAACCCGAGTACCGATTGTCATCCGATGGGCCACAATCGGCCGATTCCGATTGTCGTTCCCGATTATCGGCTCATCACTAGTGAACAATCCCATACAGTAAGCTAACATGTACATCAATCTCCACTGCATGTTGCAGGTTGACTCAGAGCTGTAGGTTGATGTCAGGCGACGCTTCTCCTCAAGCGAAGAAGATCAGAGCAATGGCTAAAATCGGAACACATAATGGAACATTCCACTGCGATGAGGTGCTAGCATGCAGCCTCCTGAAGAAGATGCCACAGTATAAAGATGCCGAAATCATCAGGTATGATAAATATTATATACACAACACATCTGTAACGCTTTAGAATGTCCCTTTCATTACTGGAGCTTCCTGAATTTTTGCAAAAACCCTGTGCCAATGTATTCTTTTATATATGCGAGTCTCCCATAGATAAGAGAATACATTGGCCTAACAATATTTACCATGACCTTGTGAGCCAGTGCATTATCTTATATATGAAATGCTCACTATGGGAGACTTGCATGTATAGGAGAATGCACTGGTACAGGATCTTTAATGCTGCACCAACACAGCTCCCGTCATGAAAGAGTTCTATATGTATCTATACCCAAACTCTTATTTTGACAGCATCTGAAAGTATTCTGACTTAAACAGTGCACTAGGGCTGCAACGATACACTTTGTCACGATACGATACATATCACGATACATGATCAACGATACGATACATATCATGATACGCAAAAACCATGTTTTGTGAGGATTTTCTACCTAAATTGCAAAAATATGTGGGTTATTTTCGCTTTCAATATGCGTATCGCGTGAAAGCGTATTGCAATACATCAAAATCACAATGAATCGTTACAGCTCTACAGTACACATGTATATGGATAGACAGCGATGTGGTGCCACTCCACAGTTTATGTATGGCCCTGCGAATCGATCGATGCAATACGGAATCTTTCATCTGAATCGATTCGATTCGAAATCAGCTGTCCTAATTGGAATTGTATCGAATCATTGAACTAGTTGCTTTCTCATTACTTCAACGGACCACATTGCTTTTTCGCGATGATATATTATGATATCAACGCATATAAATAACTTTTGCCATCAACTGAGCTATACTATAGACCACCGAATCATTGTAAGACTTATGCAACTGATCTAGCAAAATTTCATATATATGTCTAACTTACTAGTATGAACGCGATTGCTTTCTGGCTTCAATATTGCCTCTGATACTGTTTCATTATTGTATAACAGAGACGTCCACAAAGAATGTACACTTAATTAGTTGGCCATGTATTTTTTCATCGTCTTCACTATTATTATGCCTGATTCATTGATTCAATTTGAGATTCGATGCGATTCAGAATCATTTGGCTGATTCGATTTGAGATTTGATTCGAAATGAAAATGTCCAATTCGCAGGCATGGGTGCAGAAATACATACATGTACACAATGTATATATGATTGGGTTGAGCACAGACTTGGCTTTCAGATTTTGCTACAGAATTATCATTTAAATGTAGGTAGTAAGAGTTTTGTCCCTTGATTTAATGGCAGAAAAATGTTATTGCGATGCAAAAAATTTCAAAATAAGTGATTTTCGGACCAATGGGACACCAAAACAAGATCTTCCGAGCATGGCCACCTATGTTGTCTGGAAGAAGAACACTGTTTCCTCACACAACTATAAAAAAAAGTTCAAAATTCTTACCACTGGGATTTTCCCTAAACTTTTTTTCATGCAGACGACAAAGTTTAGGTATTAAAAAGTCAGTCCATTATCTGGAGCCACTGTTTCGCAGAAATCGCTACTACAAGTTCTTTATACAGGTTGGATCAAGGTCACCTGAAGCAATATATTTTCAAACTCAAAGACATCCTTTAAAAATTCACAAATTCATAACTAAGCTTCCCTCAATACGAAGACCATATCCATGACCGGGTGCCAGAAAACACTTGATACTCTATTCTAAGAAATTTATCCCTACTGATCAGTCAAAGCTGTGGAGTGTGTGGATTCGTGTTTTAAGTGCTATCTTTTTCAGCAGGTGAACTTTACTTTACTTTACTACGAAAAATGATTAAACTTTAATTTACTCTCTATTTATAAACATTTTCTGTCAAATTTCTGCCCCTATTGCTACCCGGGAATAATGATGACTTTGTAATGTTGATACAGGACTAGGGACATGAAGCTTCTTGATGACTGTGACATTGTAGTGGACGTTGGAGCTGTCTATGATCCAGATAAAAAGCGATTTGATCATCACCAAAGGTACTCGTATTCACTTCATATAAATTGTTATCAGGGTACAAACTTTATGGAAACAAACATATATGTCAGTATTTCGACTTTGAGACAAGTTGTCAATTTTGCACCCTGCCACTATCGTATTATATGTTTAACAAGAAGCATGTGGTAATGTAAATGCAGTATGTGCATGACGGGTTAATTAAAACAGAATACAATAAAACCTCTCCAAACCAGACCCTCTATAAACCGAATCCCTCTCCATACCGACCAAATTGTCCGGTCCCGAATTCAGCCAAGTGCATTCTCACTAAAAATTACCTCTGTTATCCGGAAACTCTCTATTCCGAACATCGGATGGCATTTCTAGTCCACAAGTGAACGAATACATTAATTTTTACCTCCGAAATCCGAATGCGAAAAGCAATACCAACCGAACGCACATGCAGTAGATTTGACATACTTGATGCTGAACTCGTGTTGGCTTTAGTGTATAGACTGGGGATCCTTTATAAGTTTAAATTTCTAGTCTATATATTCGACTCTGAGTGGCCATTTTCGTGATGACTGATTCGCTATGACATGTTGATTAAAACTGTATTGGCATCAATACACTACCATCGTGTACGTTTATCTAATTAGTGTTTAGTTTTTGACAGTGGTCGTAAAATAAGAGTCCAATTCAGCACAATGATTGATGTGAAGAAGAAAAATATGAAGAAAACAAAAATCAGTGCTGTAATCTCCGTGAAGTCACCATTGTTCACTCAATGTGTTAAATAAGCATTCAGTTATCTTATCAGACACCTGTTGTTATAATCCGATTCAAAGCGGTCACCGAATAAAATACCCCTAATTAATCGGTACGATTATTTAAGAGTACGAATATACTATACTAATGATGAGACATTTTTAAGCGACATTTTCAATCACCGTAACATTTATCGTTTCAATGTTTCCTGTCATATCTATACATGTATCATGTCTTAATATACCATGTTTTAAATTCTTATTATAACATGATGTTTTATCGGTACTTCATGCAATAAATTTTAAGACAACAACGTCAATACATTCCGATCGTAGTGCTATTTTCTATAAACCGAACACCTCTCTAATCCGAACAGAAGGGCTGGTCCGAGGGGTGTTCGGTTTGGAGAGGTTTTACTGTACTCATAAATAGAGTAGAATGTAAAGAGATATTTAAAAGCAAATCTCACTATACTAATGATGAGACATTTTTAAGCGACATTTTCAATCACCGTAACATTTATCGTTTCAATGTTTCCTGTCATATCTATACATGTATCATGTCTTAATATACCATGTTTTAAATTCTTATTATAACATGATGTTTTATCGGTACTTCATTCAATAAATTTTAAGACAACAACGTCAATACATTCCGATCGTAGTGCTATTTTCTATAAACCGAACACCTCTCTAATCCGAACAGAAGGGCTGGTCCGAGGGGTGTTCGGTTTGGAGAGGTTTTACTGTACTCATAAATAGAGTAGAATGTAAAGAGATATTTAAAAGCAAATCTCAGTTCGATTTTATAATATTAATTTAAAACCTAAGTTGATCATGAATTGACAGTCAATTTTTTTTTGCAATTTTATTGCCAATATATACTGGAGTATTCTTTCCTCATAAGGATCTTAAACAGACATGGCTCAATCAAACTTCAAAATTTTGTCTACATAATTTGGAAGGCATTATAAAATAGGTTGAAAAAATAAACAAACTATTGAATTATGCTTCATATGCTCTGAAAAATACTTGCCATGGTAACAGCCATTTTCCAGCTGCTTTAAATTTTTCACACAGAAGTGAAACAAACGCTCTTTATTTCTACCATATCAAAAATAAACTAACACGGAACAGTCTTTTATGTTTCATGCCATGCATATGGTTGTTGTTTGTTTGGGACCCAAACAACATTGTTCAACATTGTATATTTTTATGACTTCTATGTGTCTCTCTGGGACATACAATCCCTGTAAAAGGTAGTTCAAATATTTATCAACCTATTTCGATACCAGGAAAAATTCAAAAGGGATTATTATTTTTAATAGGTGTATTTTGGAGCGCAAACCGCCATGTGGATTTAACATGTTTCATTTTTACAGGTCTTTCTCGGAGAGCATGAACAGTGTTGTTCCCGATAAGAAGTGGGTGACAAAGTTAAGCAGTGCAGGATTGGTTTATGTTCACTTCGGGAAGGAGATCCTAGCATTGTTGCTTGCGAAGTCAGTCGATGATCATATTGTTGATGCAATATACGACAAGATCTACGAGAACTTCATTGAGGAAATTGATGGAATAGACAATGGTATCAATCAGTCAGAAGGCGAGTCAAGGTACCAACGTAATTTAACTCTTTATTTACTAGTTGTAAAAGAATACATTGGAATGTTCAGTCCTTCCTACGAGGAAAACAGTGAGAGCACTTATCAAGCCTTGAAATAGTGTGTCTGTCATTTGCAGAATGAGGTCCCCAGAGGGTGAATTTAGTGATGCTACCCCGCATAGCGGGCTAGCATCATCAAATTCACCCTCGGGGAACCTCATTCTGCTGAGGTGTAAGCAGAATGAGGTTCCCAGAGGGTGAATTTGGTGATGCTAGCCTGCTATGCGGGATAGCATCACTAAATTCACCCTCTGGGGACCTCATTCTGCAAATGACAGACACACTATTTCAAGGCTTGGCACTTATTGGCTCTCGCAATTCAGAAGACGGGTGTAATTGCGCTCATAGTAAGTTTGGTTTTTCTCAAACAAAATGTCATTTTGGGATAGACCTATGTCTAGCTATGACAAGAGGGACGAGTGCAAATTTTACTTTATTTTAGCACCCGTGTATTAAACATTGCGACTACATATGGGTGCGAGAGCTATCGCTCCCGTCTCTTTACTGAATGGTCTATTATACATTTGGTGTGTGTTCAAGAATAATGAGCTGATGACAGATTGACAAAAAGATAATACAGAAGGTGCAGAAGAATTCCTATTCATTGATGGGGAATTGTTATGATAACAATATCAACAAATGACCTATCGCCATCTGTTGAACTTATTATCTGATCGTTTCCTCAGGGAACTACTCGTCGATGAGCATTTAGTAACGAAATAGTCACTCTTAGAGACCTAGAAAGTATCTTGGTTGGTTTGTGAATGAAATATCGAACCTCCACTTTGTGATATCCTCTCAATATTTTCAAGTCACCATTCTCCATTCACTTGAAATATATCTAAACATTCCAATAATTGTATAAGCTGTTTGATTGAACACATTTTATGAAAAAAAACGAAAAAAAAACTAATGCTTATTCCTATGTATGTATTAATACCAAGTTAGTTATCATAGAAATTTTCAATTATCAGCTGCTACGACTTGAAATTTACAATGGAAAGGTTCTGGAAATTTCTCCCAAATATGGTAGAAAAATCCCTTGTAATCCGATCTATTGTTGGGAATGGTTACAGTGTTGATAATGTGATCAGGGTAAATCCCCCAAAAAATATTTTCTCTTGGCCGAAGCGAATAGCATTACTAGTATTGTTCATCCGCTTCTTATATATAAATAGATACAGAATCTCAACCAACATCAGCAGCAGGGTGGCCAATCTAAATCCATCATGGAACGAGACCGGTGTGGATATCGAGAGTCAGTTTAGGAAAGCCATGGACTTGGTCAACACTGAGTTTATGGGCCGAGTTCACTACTACAAAGATTCATGGCTGCCCGCTCGGGATCTTGTATTAGAAGCTGTTAACAAAAGGCTTGAGGTTAGTTTTGTATGATTTTGCCAAACATCTGATCTTAACCTCGTCACTGCTGAATAACGTCATGATGTAGTATGTTGGGCTATTGATGTTATGGCATTTTTTCAGTGGGAAAAATTTAACGGGAATGTCATAAAAAAAAACCTTAAACTGATTCCATGCAATGGCTATTATCATTCACAATGCAGGAGCATCATACACTGTTTTATAACATGGAGATACACTTGTTCTGAGTACTTGTTATGATTGATGGTGGTCTGCTAGTTAGACATTTCAATACCAGTATTTCATTGATTTACCTCGGTAATGATACTCTGTATTGGCTCTCAATTATAAGATCAAAGCAAGTAATCCAATTTTTAACTAAACAGTCAGGAACAGAAAATGAAATGCCCATTTTATGCTCGAAGGTGGTTATTATTTGGAAGAATTATATAGATAATGTCTTTGAAGATGATTTTATTGCCGATATTCAAATATCTCTCCTGGATATCAGTGTATACCCAATACTATTAAAGACACACAAGGTGGCAACATAGGAATAATTTCAGTTTGAAAATTCGATACTTTTAGTTTTGATTTGGTATGGTATGCTGAATTAGGTTTTACTACATATAGCACTGCCGAGGACGAGCCGAGGAGATTACGATTTTGCGTCAGCATTTTTTTTGCCGAGGGAGAAGTTTCCAAATTTCGAGGTACTGTAAGCGAGTGTCGACATTTCTTATCAGGCCAAAGAAAAAAAGTCTTTTGGTTTGGGTTTCCCGACCGACCATATTTTTTGCATGCGACCCTAAACATTTTATTGACCCGCCGGCAAAAATAGAAAAAAATCACCGATCGTCAATACCACGAATCGGCGAAAACGGTACGCGGTTTAATAGTGCGTTTCTAATGACCGGATGTTTGGTGGTACACGCTTTTAGTAGTACATGTTTGTACTTTCTTTGGGTGCTGAATTTATCGATCTCGATCTCGATCTCGATTCGCGATATCTTCTGGATGTTTTCACAATGGCATCAGTTTTGTCCTTAATATTAAAGATTAAAGAAATGTGAACATAATTTACAAGAAATAACAACACTGAAAGCATTAACTGGGATTATGTTCATGTGGGATCATGTGGGTGTGATGAATCATGATACAAGTCAACTCAAGTATATAACATTTTAAAATTCATGTAATAATCAAACAAAGTATCATATGTTAGACAAATTGACAAGTTATACATTAAATTATCATTAATGTATGCAGTTTGCTGTGTACTCTGTGTAGTGGACTGTGTCCTCAAGATATTCACCTGCTCACGATGTAACTAACATGATTTTAAAGCATTTTCAAAACTGCCTAGGCAATTTGCCTAGGACGAAAATTTTGCCTCAGCATTTTTTTTGCCTAGGGGTATTTTTCCTAATTAAAAGGACTGCACAGTGTGACATTTTACGTTCGGATTCAGTATCAACATATAACACACAGCTTGACATTTTACGTCTGTATTCAGAATCAACATATATCACACATCATGACATTCGTTATGTCCATACTTAGTACAGACATATAGCAGCCAATAGGTTAACAAAGATGCCAGAACTCCACTTGTATTCAGCCATATATTAAATTTAACCCTTTACCCAATGGTCATTTGTTGAACTTATTATCTGAATATTTCTAAAGGAACTACTCATCAATGAGTATATAGTATAGAAAGGGTTAATATGTGATCTTTGAGAGATAGTGGTGACCTTACCACCCTGTGGTTATCTCGTTCATAGGTACATGATTCTGGAGAAATAATGACCCTACCACTCGGTGGATGTCCATGGAAAGATCACTTATTTTCTATAGAGGAAGAGCTCGGAATCAAGGGTCAGATCAAATACGTCCTCTTCACAGACCAGAGCAGTAAATGGAGGATACAGTGTGTGCCGCTGAGTCTCAACACATTCGCTAACAGGTAAGAGTGTGCTGCTCAACCTTAGCTAAAACTTTAACCCTTCCATGACTGGAGCTTCCTGAAATTTTGCGTAAACCCTGTGCCAATGCATTCTCTTATATAGGCGAGTCTCACATATATAAAGAATACATCAGCTTAACAATATTTACCTTGACCTTGTAAGCCAGTGTATTCTCTGATATATGTGAGGCTCCCTATGGGAGACTCGCATATATATGCAAGTCTGGATTGCCACAAGGTTTTCAAAAAATTTCAGAAAGCTCCAGTCATGGAACAGTTAAGAACAAGCCTTGAAATAGTGCATCTGTCATTTGCAGAATGAGGTCCCCAGAGAGTGAATTTAGTGATGCTACCCCGCACAGCAGGCTAGCATTACAAAATTCACCATCTGGGGAACTCAGATCTCATAATCACAGGTTCCCATGGTACTAAATGTCTGTGGCAAAAATTGACTGAAAAATGTAGGAATAAAAGCTCAGGCAAAATTATGGGTCTTGAGAAAATTTTCTAAGACGAAAAATGGGGATAACTCCACACAAAACAGTCGGACATACCTTATAATCGCAGGTGCACAGGTTCCCATGGTACTAAATATCTGCCAAGTTTAAAACAAATTGACCTAACAATGTAGGAATAAAAGCTCTGATAAAATTTTGTCCACGGTTCGACAAACGGACGGACAAGTTGAATCCAGTATACCCCCCCCCCCCCACAACTCGTTGAGGGGGTATCAATATTTACAATTGAGCATAGTTATGATGATGTTCTCTGGAGAGGTACGGTCGATTTGCTTGAGATTTTGGGCAGTGGAGAGGTACAGTCGATTTTGGCAATGTTAGTTGAATGCTACCTTCCTCCAGTTGAAATAGTGCCTGAATACTAACTTATCAGTTTCAGGCACCTGAACAATCCATAATATGTTTTTAAGAATGTTCTTTGAACAATGATGCACATCTCTATTTCAGGCTTTCTATACTGAAGGAATGGCAGGGACTAAGGGATAGGGAGTTGTCTGAAAAAAGCGGAATACCTGGATGTATATTCGTGCATGCTAGTGGCTTTATTGGTGGTAATGACACATTTGAAGGTGTCATGGATATGGCTCGACAATGTCTCAAATCCAGCGTCGCAAATGGCAGTTGATGCATTCTGGGAATCAACTCCTAGTGACTTGACTTTTTGGTGGTAACGAGACATTCAAAGTTGTTATGGAAATGGCTTGGCAATCACACAAATGGCAGCTAACACATTCTGGAACTTATTCCTACATTGTAGCTGCATTATTGATGGTACCGAGACATGCAAAGGTTTCATGGAATGTCCTCAAATCCATTGCTGCAAATGGCAGTTGATGCATTCTCGAATTTAGTCTCAGTGGCTCTATTCGTGGTAACAAGACTATTGAAGGTGTATTAAAATGGCTTGTTAATGACTGAAGTCGAAGACAAGACATGGCATTTGATTTGATTTATTCTGAAATTTATTAACTTAAAATGTCTCCACAATGTCTGTATTCAGTGATTGAAGGTGACTATCGAAGGTGTGTTAAAATGGCTTTATAATGACTGAATTAGAATGCATTGGCCAAACAAATATTTACCTTGACCTTGTGAGCCAGTGCATTCTCTTATATAAGTGCGTGGCTCTTAATGGGAGATTCGCATATATAAGAGAATGCACTGGCACAGGATTTTTATTGCTGCACTAGCGCAGCTCCTGTCATGAAAGTGTTAAAATGTCTCCACAATGCCTGTATTCAGTGATTGAGAATGGGATTCAATGCAATCTAGAGTTCACTTATATTGTACTTTACATGGCGTGATATTACATGAATTCCAGAACTGCAATTGGTAGAGTTCTGTGCTAATTTACGAGATGTACAGTTCTACGAATATCAGGCATCACATGTATGTCACCTGGAAATGTGAGCTGACGGCACATGTTTATATCACAAGTAGAACGATTGATGACACATTAGTTACGTGATGCACATAAATATATCCAGAATCTGAGGGAGAGAACAAAGTGGTCAGGATGTAATGCATGTTCCCAGAATTGATTCATGTAGCATATATTCATTAGGACATATTATTTTATCGGCAAATAAACATGATATCTACCTTTATTTTATTCCTAAATACTCTCCTATTCCCCTAGTGGACGAAGGTATGCACTGGCTTAGAAATTGTATTGTCAAAATTTGTATATGCCCTTTTGAAAAAAATGTCGTATAATGCAATGTCCGTTAACATTTTGGTTTCCGACCAATAACTCCAATTTTGATTAATATGATGTGAAACACTCCAGTAGGGTGATTAATTAGAGATGGAGAATAATCTGGCTCAAAGTAATTATTTTTAGCTCAACTTTACTTTGTAAAGTTTGAGCTATTGCCATGGCTTTGTCGTCCGTGTGTGCGTGATTCGTCAACAATACAGGCTACAGGTCGTACCTTTCGTCGGATCATTATGAAATTTGTCATAGCTGTTGACATCAACATTTAGACCGGAACGATTCATTTTGGGGTCATTCGAAAAAGAAAAAAATGGCTGCCAGTGGCCATCTTGGATTTCGAAATTCAATCCATTAGCATGGGCTACAGGTCATACTGTTCGTCTGATCATCATGAAATTTGTCATGGATGTCAATATTGACATGTAGATGGGAACGAGTAATTTTGGAGTCATTTGGCCAAAAAACATGGCCGCCAGCAGCCATCTTGGATTTTACTCTTTGCATGACCAAATCCTTTGGCACGGGCTACAGGTCGTACCTTTGGTCGGATCATCATAAAAGTTGTCATGGATGTTAACAATGACATGTAGATGGGAACGAGTCATTTTGGGGTCATTTGCCCTAAAAACATGGCCGCCAGCAGCCATCTTGGATTTTACTCTTTGTATGACTAAATCCCCTTTAGCACGGGCTTTAGTACGTTTAGACTGATCATCATGAAATTTGTCATGGCTGTTGAAATTGGAATGTAGATGGGAACAAGTCATTTTTGGGTCATTCGGAAAAAAAACATGGCTGCCAGCGGCCATCTTGGATTTCAAAATTCAATCCATTAGCACGGGCTATAGGTCGTACTGTTCGTCTGAACATCATGAAATTTGTCATGGATGTTAACAATGACATGTAGATAGGAACGAGTCATTTTGGGGTCATTCGGCCAAAAAACATGGCCACCATGGATTTTACTCTTTGTATGACTAAATCCTTTAGCATGGGCTACAGGTCGTACCTTTAGTCTGATCATCATGAAATTTGTTGAAATTGGAATGTAGATGGGAACGAGTCATTTTGGAGTCATTCGGCTAAAAAACATGGCCACTGGCAACCATCTTGGATTTTACTCTTTGCATGACTAAATCCTTTGGCACGGGCTACAGGTCGTACCTTGACTTTTTGGTGGCAAAGAGACATTCAAAGGTGTTATGGAAATGGCTTGGCAATCACACAAATGGCAGCTAACACATTCTGGATCTTATTCCTAGCTGCATTATTGATGATACCGAGACATGCAAAGATTTCATGGAACGTCCTCAAATCCATTGCTGCAAATGGCAGTTGATGCATTCTCGAATTTAGTCTCAGTGGCTCTATTCATGGTAACAAGACTATTGAAGGTGTGTTAAAATGGCTTGTTAATGCCTGAAGTCGAAGACAAGACATGGCATTTGATTTATTCTGAAATTTATTAACTTAAAATGTCTCCACAATGTCTGTATTCAGTGATTGAAGGTGACTATCGAAGGTGTGTTAAAATGGCTTTATATCGACTGAATTTGAAGACAAGACATGGCAGTTGATGAATTCTGAAATTTACTTAGAATGCATTGGCCAAACAATATTTGCCTTGACCCAGTGCATTCTCTTATATAAGTGCGTGGCTCTTAATGGGAGATTCGCATATATAAGAGAATGCACTGGCACAGGATTTTTAATGCTGCACTAGCGCAGCTTGTGTCATGAAAGTGTTAAAATGTCTCCACAATGCCTGTATTCAGTGATTGAGAATGGGATTCAATGCAATCTAGAGTTCACTTATATTGTATTTTACATGGCGTGATATTACATGAATTCCAGCGCTGCAATTGGTAGAGTTCTGTGCTAATTTACAATTCTACGAATATCAGGCATCACATGTATATGTCACCTGGAAATGTGAGCTGACGGCACATGTTTATCACAAGTAGAACGATTGATGACACATTAGTTATGTGCTGCACATAAATATTTCCAGAATCTGAGGGAGAGAACAAAGTGGTCAGGATGTAATGCATGTTCCCAAAATTGATTCATGTAGCATATATTCACCAGGACATATTATTTTATCGGCAAATAAACATGATATCTACCTTTATTTTATTCCTAAATACTCTCCTATTCCCCTAGTGGACCAAGGTATGCACTGGCTTAGAAATTGTACTGTCAAAATTTGTATAACTCCAATTTTGATGTGATGTCAATCAATCAATCAATCCACTCCAGGGTGATTAATTAGAGATGGAGAATAATCTGGCTCAAAGTAATTATTTTTTACAAATATTCTATCCAAATTGACAACACACATCGTCATTCTTGTATATTAATTAAATTCAGTGACTTTCGATGGCGAAATAGTTTTTGTTAGTTTATCGCAGATAGTTGCGTCCCGATTCTACAAGTAAATATTTACATTTCAGCTCAGTTCAGACTATGTTTTCTATGGAGTAGTACGGTCGATTTGTTTGAGATTTTTGGGGGTGTTAGTAGAATGCTACATTCCTCCAATTAACATAGAGCCTGAGTACCAACTTCTCAGTTTCACACTCCCAAATAAGTCCTTAATATGTCTTTAAACTTTTCTTTGCTGCCCCGATGCGCAAAATGGCCAAACTGTGTAGTAAACTAAAACTGATAAGTTCATTTATCTTGGTACTGATTTATTTCAATAAATATACAAGTCACAATATAAATATATGCAGATCATTGTGATGAGTCCATTCAAAATGCATATTCATGAGTTTATACATAATACATATGTAATACATGAGTCTATATATAAAAGTAGAAATCGGAAACATGATTCAGTCTAATCTCTACCCACTATACAAATTGCTATATACATAGTCTGACATTCTCGAAATCAAGGAGTGCAAATATACTCCTTCACCAAATGTTTCTCAAATTTAACTGAGATTAAAAAATGATTGTGCCGAAGTTAGGCACAACACAGAGTTTGAAATATACATTGCACTCCAATAATTTGAACATATACTGCTCTAGAGTGCCAGGCCTGTGAAAACTGCTTGAAAAATCAACCTGTGAATCAGAGATTTTGCTGCATATTGAATACTAAATTTGAATCGGTCTCAAAATCGAATTTGGCGGAGAATTTTTATTTTGCTTATTGAAAATGGAAAAGGCCCTTGTATATTTTGCTTTATGGAGCAAGCAAATTTGTATACCTGTTTTCTGAAAGTCGTATCAAAGTTTGTTTTTTTTATGTTGGCACCATTGTGCTTACTTTTTCGTGACTCGGTGTGGATATTTGTCCTGATGTCAAATCAAAATATCCAAACGAGTGTGAACCGATATCGACTGATTCAACATTATGACTGACAAAGATGTACCTTCTGTGTATGAAAACAGCAGGGCTGTTACAAGCCAGAATATTTCACAGCCAATTAAATTTTTCTGAAAACGTTTGGTTATAAACAAACCTGAGAGTATGGTGCCGGATATTTGCGGAATGAGGTCCCCAGAGGGTGAATTTAGTGATGCTACTGCAGTGGGCTAGCATCACCAAATTCATCCTCTGGGGACCTCATTCTGCTATGGTGGACCTAGACTCAGATTTAAGTTCCCAGATGGTGAATATTGTGATACCCATTGGGAACCTCGATGGTGAATAGTGTGATGGGCACCTCGTCAACAATTTGGGTATATAGAGAAACTATAAAAAAAACTTTAAAAATTAAAAATCTAAAGAAATTAAAAAACTAATAATAAAGTTACTTTCCAGAGAAGATGAGGTCCCCAGAGGGTGCATTTAGTGATGGTATACCAGATGTGCAGGGTAGCGTCTTGGGCTAGCTTTTCAGGGTAGCGTCACTAAATATTCACCCTCTGGGGAACCCATACTGAAAATGTCAGGCACCATATTCTCAGGACTGGTTATAAAACGGTGATTTCTACAAGATGGTACCAAAATTGGCAAGTGTCATTCGTAGACTGAATTTGTACAGAGGGTCTGATTGCTATGGTTTTTTATGTATCTATTTTTTTAAGATAATGGAAGTTGGTAGCAGAGAGGTAGCGTACTGGTCTCAAATGCTAGTGGACCTGGGATCGAAACCTGGTCCGAGTATTCTGACAAAAAATCAGAACTCGGTCAGATACCAAGTTTGTCAGGCTGAAAAGTTTCATTCGAGATCACTGAATAAAGATCCGAATGCAAAATTCCAACTTCCTCCATTACAACAATTGTCCAGTATGTTGTTGTGGGTGCAGTACACTGTCCGATCAGGCTAAGACATTAATGGCTGACCCATGTACATGCCTCGGTATGTGCACGTTAAAGAATGCTACTAGGGTTATAAAGTTACTCGGCCATGGTAGCACCTGGACCAGTGCATCTATAACTGGAAGGTTCCTGCACTGAAATATCTACAGATACAGATAAAAGTTCTATTAGTATTTGCTGAATTGATTGAAAGCTTAATTTTGTTTGTTGAATTTATTAGGTGAACATCCTAAAATTAAAGGATGGGAATCAATCACTATCATTCTGTGAGTGTCCCATTTCATGTAACCAAATTTAAAATCAAACTATCCTTAAAGATGCATAATCCGAATTAACGCTCCCAAATTACTATTTATTTGGCTTCGGGGGTAAAAAAAATATTTGATTCGAGTCGAGGAACCCACCCATCAAAGCTCAGAGTGATCAGATATCGATACTTGAAATTAGTTTTTTCCTGAGATATGTAATTTTCGTCAAGCTGACAGTCTCAGACCAAATTGCGGATGAAGATATATAACTCTAAAATCAGTGGCTTTGGTTCAGATATTTGACAATCAGACCAAATTTCGTTTAACCAAATGTTGATAAATAACACATTTTGGGCAATTTTATACTAAAGTTGACTGGTTAGCATTAATTTTGGGCAATTAATCGATTCTGATAACTGAAGCGGCATTTAAAAAAATGTTGATGTTGTTGTTGGAATCTGATGATATGGGGACCATTGAATCGGATTGAGTACCTTTAATAATATTTAGGGCAGTTTGGTGCATGCTTAATTTAATCAACAAGGTTGCCCCTGGTGTAATTCAAACAACAATGAAATAAGGTGAATGAATAAACAAACAATGTGTGATGTGATACAACCATATGATGTGCATTAATGTGATACAACTATATGATGTGCATTAACAGGTCTGGCAATTCCCAAATATAGCTACAATAGCCATATGTAGCTATTGTAGCTACATATGGATATTGATGATGGATGAATCTGGTTGAAGAGTGATAAACCAATCCAACAAACAAGCATTTACATAATTATACAAGAACATGACTTGATTATACTCTTAGTAAATTAATATTGTTTGCCATTGTCATGTATAATTGACAAAAAATTCAACATTGTAATTTTTTCCTGACAACTATACCCTAAATAGAAGAAGAGATCATATATGGATGGATCTGAGTCACATAGCATAACCAACATCTAAACAGATACATGTGCTTCTCTGATATTCCACAAGCTGGTGCAACCTAAATGTCACAGGTAATGACTTCATAAGTTGTAACAACATAATACCCCTCACCCTCAGTATCAACAGCTCGCGGTAATGCTTGTATGCAATGCAAATTGATAAAATATTGTTTTAAGAGTCAAATGTAGCTACAATAGCTACATATGGCTATTGTAGCTATATTTGGGTATTGCCAGACCTGATTAATAAAATCATTCTATATTTATAGACAAGTATCAATCTCAAGTAGTGTCTTATGCATAAGGCCAACCACACTGTGGAATTTATCAATGTTTTATTCATATGAATGACATCAGAAGGCAAAGGTAACAAGTAGCAAAAGTCTTATTGGCGGGTGGCAGGGGCGCCGGAAGCATCCAAGGGCAGGGGGCAGAGCCTACAAAAAGGGCACTTTTCCGCAAAAAAAGGCATTTTCTCCGCAAACTCGGGAAAATAACCATAAATTCATTGTGGCAAAAATCCCCATTTTAATGGTATTTGTCGGTTTTTATGGCCGTTTTGTGATAAAATTGACAAAAAAATTAATATTCCTTGTGAAATTGGTGGTATTTGGACCAAAAAAGTCACATTTTGCTATAAAAACACGAGATTAAACACACAAAAAGCATTTTCAGTCTCCAGAAAAAGGGCAAGTCCTGCCCCCGCTCGCCTCCCTTGGTCAAGGGCAGGGGGGTCAGCTGCCCCCTCTGCCCCCCCTCTTCCGGCGCCCCTGGCGGGTGATACCCAAATTTGATCTTGACCTGTATTTTGGGTTAGTAAACTCGCAAACCAAGTATCATTCCATTCAATCCAGACTTTCTAAAGTTATCCTCAGGAAACCAAAATTGAGGGCAAATTCCAACAAAAATGGCCATAACTCTGGTGAACATTGATGGGTGGAAACCGAATTTGAACCTAACCTGTATTTTGTGCTAGTAAACCCACATAACATATTTCATTCCATTCAGTTTAGCTATGAAATGTTATCATCCGGAATCCAAACAAGAAAGGACAAAAACATAACACATTCTGTTTCTTATAAACAGGGAAATAAATAACGCATCTTAGCTATACCATCTCTTATAAAAAAGACCAGGTGGTTAAAAATATCTGAAATACAAAGCAGAATTACAGTAATGCCCTAAGTAATCGACTCCTTAAGCACAGCAGAATTATGGGTAATTTTTCAGGATTTAGTCAGAAATATGGCTTGTTGCCATTCATCGGAAAGCTCTCCATAATTCTGCTGTGGTTAAGGAGTCGATTACTTAGGGCATTACTGTAGGTATGACTCCAATTAAAAACCAGTGAGGGATTTCCCATAAAACGAAACTTCAATTTGTTATAACCCTTACTTAGAAAAATCAGGGCTCGTATTCACTAACTGGGTTCATGGGTTCTGGCGATTTATGGGACCATCTTTTATATTCAACAGAATATATGTAACAAATGAATTAATTTGAGCCATGGACTAGTGGAAAATACACTCATGTGCTCTATGAACGATGAAAACAACATGCTAAATATAATGAAAATGAATTTATAACTCCAGCAATTTATTCATTTTCATTATAATTACCATGGTGTTTGCATCGTTCATAGAGCACATGAGTGTATTTTACACTGATCCATGGCTCAAATTCATTTATTTGTTGCATATATTCTGTTGAGTATAGAAGGAGATGATATCATAAATGGCCGGATTTAGTCTACAGTACCCCTTTAAGTTTTCGGGTTTTGTAATATTCCCATTACATTTTTCCACTGCAAAATGCCCATAATGTCAATAGTCCAATATATGATGTCATTCAGTTGTAAAGAGGTTAAAGTTGATGACTTGCAACATATGGCTCCATTTTCCGGTTACAAGTTACTCTGCAAGTCAACAAGCTTAGGTCCCATTCTACCTGACAGTTTTCACTAGAAATGATATTTACAATGAATGTTTACAGGTTCTCAAGGCCTTCTTAGTGGGTTCATGTGAAATGACATTTTTTTTTTAAAGGGGAAGGAAACTACGCTCTGTTCGTGTGTAAAATTTCAGCGCAAATCTCCACACAAGATCAGAGATATGGCGTCTCAAACTAACCCGCTCAAACAAATATGCTAGTAACATAACGCCGCCATTTTGGAAGACATATTATCTCCCTTTATAATTTGTGACATCACAGCCTCACTTTAATTATTAACGCTAAGCTGTATCGTGTACGATAGTCTGTTTTTAGATATGAAAATAAATAAAACAGCACATTGAATGTTTTTTGTGCACAATAAATGATTATCTGTTGTGAATTAAGTATAGTTTAATTCACGAAAGATTGTTTGGTTTGGTTGTCATATTTGCACATATAGAAGTCGTATGAGTTTGGCCGAGATTGTCACATTAAAATTTTATGCGCCCATTTACTGGTGTAAATTAAATGTTCAAAATTATAACGAAAATAATTTTGGCTTATAATAAATGTATGTAGTCTTCAATTTGCTGTGGTTGCTTGGATTTTGGGCAGAATAACAGAATAACTGAAATGATTTTAGTGTGATAGCCATTATACATATCTGATTCTGTACTAAGGATGAGTAACTCGAAGTGAGGCAGTAATGTCATGATCTTCTAAATATGGATGCGCCATAGTTAGCAGAAGTTTTGAATTAGGAGATGTGATATGTTGTTTGAGCATAACTGAGAAATGAGAGGTGTTTCTCTCGCACCATGGTTGATACTAAATATATTAACGGCCCCATTTGTTGAGGGTTTCCTTCCCAATTAAAGTCTGTGAAACAACTATCAAGTACATGTAAAAGAAAATCAACTTTGTTCTTTATATAGAAAGTAATATGGTTCTGAGAATTATGTTAAATAATTCACGAGAGGTGAGAGACGTTGGTAAGAAACGAGTGTGCGTTTTCTTGATTACTCTATTTATTACACTTCTGCATCAATCTGGTTTGGCAGATATGATTAAAACACACAGAATTAATGCATGAAAGTACTGATCCGGAGAAAGATCAACCATAGAAAATTCAGTCTAGATCAGTAAGCCACGTAATGTCAATGACGTCACGGAAATGACATAATTCACAAGTGACATTACCATTTTTATTAACAGCGTTTTCAATGGAAATCGCACATAGGAGTGTAATAAATTTTCAGTATTAATCACTCTCCAATAACGGGAATTTGCATTTGCTCCAAAGGGAGCCTCGCATATATAAGATAATACATTGGCCTAACAATATTTAAATTGACCTTGTAAGCCAGTGCGTTCTCTTATATATGCGAGGCTCCCTATGTGAGACTCGCATATATAAGAGAATACACTGGTACAGGGATCTTAATGCTGCACCAACTCAGCTCTCGTCATGAATACTTTTTGAACTCAATGGAAGAATCCATTTAGTAAAGAAAGGGTTAATACAAGAACAAGCCTGAGTTTAGTGTGCCAGTCATTTGCAGAATGAGGTCCCCAGAGGGTGAATTTAGTGATGCTATCCCGCATAGTGGGCTAGCATCACTAAATTCATCCTCTGGGGACCTCATTCTGCTTAGGCCTCATCTTCTCTGCAAAGTTTCTTTATTGTAAAATTTCTATAGAAATTTCTTCACATAGATTCTATTTCTTTTTTAGTTTAGTTTCTCTATATCCCCAAATTGGCAGAAGACACGTTGCATTATTGATGTTCCCAATGGGTGTACATCACAATATTCACCATTTGGGAACTTCAATCTGAGTCTATGTCTCCCATAGCAGATAAGGCCATGCAGAATGAGGTCCCCAGAGGGTGAATTTTGTGATGCTAGCCCACTGCGGGATAGCGTCACTAAATTCACCATCTGGGGACCTCATTCTGCAAATGACAGGCAAACTATACTCAGGTTAATACAAGAACAAAGTTTATCTATTTCTCCATGCTCTTCTTGGTGGCGTAGTTTTTACAAAATAATTTAATTATTGTTGCACATTTAACCCACCGCAAGGGCCTTGGGTCCCATTAACCCTTTCTATACTAAATAGTCGTTGATGAGTAGTTCCCTTAGGAAATGCTCAGATAATAAGTTCAATAAACGACCAGGTTCACAGTGTGGAATCATGTGGTTTCGAGTTGATGAGTATCACGCATTCAAAATGGCCGAGGCGATCTAAAATGTGACCAGAAGCGAGGAAAAAAGGTAATAAACTACGAGCAGATGCTATACTATTTTTCAAACAAGCTGATACGTCATTTATATCCAAATTCACATTTGTTTGCTCTAACATTCTGACAAAAGTTGTCAGTCGAAGGATTTTCCAAGATGTATGGACTGGAATATTCCATGCACCTCCGACTGCCAACTTTGGTCAGAATTTTATAGAAAACCACTAAGTATTTTCGAACAAATAAGGTATTAACTTGTTTCAAAAGTAAACCAGCATATGCTCATAACAGTCAAACTGCTATGTTTTGTGTCAGTTCCTCCGTATATTATCATTTTGAATGTGTGGTACTCACTAACCTCGAAACCACGTGATTCCCCACCGTGACATTTGTTGAACTTATTATCTGGATGAATATGAATAGTTCTGCGCTTGAATTATCTGTTTTTCTGTCTGTTGTCCTTCTTTTATTACCTAAACCTACACTAAGTTCAACAAACATTCCAATGAATAGTTTTTGAACTCAATGGAAGAATCTATTTAGTAAAGAAAGGATTAAATGAGTTCTTTGCACACGATTTATTAGATGAACATAAGACTATTCAAATTAGGCTCCTGCGAACGTCGTATTTTTCATTGAATCGAATTGAGTACAGGAGAAAAATTCTACATCAAATCAAACCACTATAATCTCGAATTGGGTAAAGAGGCAAGATTCTACATCAAATCAAACCACCATAATCTCGAATTGGGTAAAGAGGCAAGATTCTACATCAAATCAAACCACCATAATCTCGAATTGGGTAAAGAGGCAAGATTCTACATCAAATCAAACCACCATAATCTCGAATTGGGTAAAGAGGCAAGATTCTACATCAAATCAAACCACCATAATCTCGAATTGGGTAAAGAGGCAAGATTCTACATCAAATCAAACCACCATAATCTCGAATTGGGTAAAGAGGCAAGATTCTACATCAAATCAAACCACCATAGTCGGAGGTCCAGCTGCGCTATCGGAATCAACAAGTCACAGGCAAATATAGGAATTATGAATTAATCATTGAAATGTATTTTCGTTTATAGATAATTTCGGTTTATTAGATAATGTCACTGGAATGTCCTAAAACGGAGAGATTGAAAATTCATCAAATTTAGCAGGATAAATTTTCGTGGTCAATTCCAATCAAATCGAACCTTTTTCGTGATTTCACATCCGATCGATCAAAAAAATTTGCAAGAGCCTAATTCAATTCAAATAAATAAATGGCTGTGTTTATAAATATAATACAAAATATATGCAATAAAAAAGTTAATTTTTGTGACTCGCAAAGTTTTTGTACTGCTGATGTATTCATGTTATTTATACATGTGCAGAATGAATGATGTATTATACTTTATTACACACCCATGCACACTTGAGAATATGGTGCCGGACTTAGTGATGTTGCCCCATAGTGGGCCTCATCTTCTCTGGAAAGTATCTTTAGTATCAAACTAGAGATGTGACTGTCCCAATGGGACACTAAGATGTTTCACATGTCAGTAAACATGATGTTAAAATAATAGATTCCCATTGCACGTGTACAATCCTAACCCCTAACCCTAATCCTAAACCTATTGACCGAAAAATGTAGGAATAAAAGCTCGGAAAAATTTATGCATGTTGTGAAAATATTCCAAGTCGAAAAAGGGGAATAAATCTACAACAAAAAGTTGGACAGACGTCATAATCGCAGGTGCACAAGTTCCCATGGTACTAAATATCTGTGCCAAGTTTCAAAAACATTTACCTACAAATGTAGCAATAAAAGCTCGGACAAAATTATACATGTTGCAAAACTTTTCTAAGTAAAAATAGGGGGATAACTCCACCAAAAAAAGTCTGACAGAATTAATAATCGCAGGTGCACAGGTTCCCATGGAGGTTGATGTCTGTGCCAAGTTTCATGGAAAAATATTTAAAAAATGACTGAGAAAAACTCTGGACGACGGATGGACAAGCTGATTCCAGTATACCCCCCCCCCCCCCCCCCCCCCAACTTCGTTGCAGACGACACATTGCACAATCTGTGTACACTATATGAGCACATCACAAAATTCACCATCTGGGAACTTAAATGCGAGTCAAGGTTTCCCATAGCAAGACAATGCCTAAGCAGAATGAGATCCCCAGAGAGTGAATTTAGTGATGCTAGCCCGCTGTGTCCGGCACCGTATTCTCAGGCCAGTACCCATGCCTTGCTTTAATACAGCAGAATAGATGAGATTTTGAAATGTTTAATAAAAAGTTCTGGCTCATCCACAAATAATGCAGACCAAAACAAAAATCTCTGGTAATGGGTTGATATTGCTAATGGAACAGGATAAAATATAATGATGATAATTAATTCAAATAAATATAGATAACTGGCTCTCGCTGCTATATATATATCTGCAGGTCAGTTATCTTCGTCATTTGATCATAAAAACCTGTGGGAGCAGGAAAAATGATTGTTATTCTGACAGAATACATCACAGGGAGTATACATGAACTGGCATAACATGATCAGCAGATGTGTAACCCATACCCTTAACCCTTCCATGACTGGAGCTTCCTGATATTTTACGAAAACCCTGTGCGAATGCATTCTCTTAAATATGGAGTCTCCCATAGGAAGCCTGTACGAGAATACATTGGCCAAACGATATTTCCCTTGACCTTGTAAGCCAGTGCATTCTCACATGTATGACAGAATGCAATGGCACAGGATATTTGATGCTGTACCAGCACAGCTCCAGTCATGAAAGGGTTAACCTATTTTATCAAATGTACTAATTTATAACAGACAAACAAAAACAAATCCAAGACATTAACTCGGCTTGACCTTATCAAGTATAAATTCAGCCGTCATGCTATTCTTGTGCCAACCACAAGTTTGTGGAAACTGACAATGGCTTTCAACAATTGTTGTTTTATATTTATTAGGTACCCAACTTTCAATGTATAATTGACATTTTACCTGATTTTCGATCAAATTTCCAGTATTACAGAGATGTGTGAACACTGGTGTTTTTCTCTTTTCAAAATTGTTTTACTCAATAAATATCTTAGAAATCAGCTGCTTTTACAAGAATCAAACTAAGAATCATGATTCTGATTCTTGTCAGATTTTAAGCCCTGTGTATGCAAAAAATATTTCCTTTTATAAGTGCTTCATACACGACATAATTCCTAGCATGGTTTTGAGAACAATGCTTACATATCGTTGGTGAGCTTCTAAAAAAGTTTTATCTGGTGTTCTGGCATGAAAGCACTTTTCGCATATTTATAATTTACGGGTTTGATTACATAAGATCCTTAAAGGTACTCAATCCGATCAGACGCTCCTAAATTACTATTTCTTTGGCTTCGGGGGTAAAAATTATTTGATTCGAGTTGAGGAACCCACCCATCAAAGCTGAGAGTGATCAGATATCGATTTTTAAAGTTTTTTATTTCTCGAGATGTGTAATAATATGCGGCCCAGAAACGGAGGGTCTCGGACAAATTTGCGGATGAAGATAGATAACTCTAAAATCAAGTGGTAATACGGTCAAATTTCTTTTACTTTAGTGATAACATTTTTATTGAACAAAATGTTGATAAATAACAAGTTTTGGGAAATTTGATACCATAGTTGACAGTGGTTAGCATTATTTTGTTGCAATAAATCAATTCTGATAACTAAAGCTTATTTTGAAGCAATGTTGTTGTTGTATCTTGATGGTATGGGGACCATCTGATCAGATTGAGTACCTTTAAAGAATTTTTTTCCAGTATAAATGGCCTTTTTCAGGGACAAAATCATCTTCTAAAATGTCGTTACAGGGTTTCCCCATGAAATTTTATTGTTAATTCTAAAATGTTGAATGTCCTATTTTCGAAACAGTTCTTGGTAAGATAATTTGGATAGGATTTGTTTGCATATTCATAGCCGGAGGGCATTTCCTCCTTATCCTGAGTGACAAATTCTCCTCGAACCCGTGGAAAGAGTCAAAACTAAAAAAATTGCATCGCACAACTTACTAATTTTTACTTGATAGTTTTTACTTAAAAAATGTCATATAAAACAATAAAATCATGATTTTTTTCATCAACCAGAACAGATACGAATATGAAAGTTTATCTTTTATAACAACTGTGATTTAACCCTTTCATGACAGGAGATGCGCTGGTGCAGCATAACAGACGACCCTATGCCAGTGCATTCTCTAATATATGATAATATAACTCCCATAGGGAGCCTCGCATCTGTAAGAGAATGCATGGCTTACAAGGCCAAGGTAAACATTGTTAGAGGCTGATGCATTTTCTTATAAATGCAAGGCTCCCGATGTGAGACTCATATATATATATATATAAGAGAATGCATTGGTACAGGGTTTTTGCAAAATTTCAGGAAGCTCCAGTCATGGAAGGGATAAAGGAGCATCCTACGAAGGTATTGGTACATATAGTAATGCCCTAAATAATCGACTCCTTAACCACAGCAGAATTATGGGTAACTTTTCAGGATTTAGTCGGAAATATGATTTGTTGCCACTCATCGGAAAGCTCTCACTGACTAAATCCTGAAAAGTTACCCATAATTCTGCTGTGGTTAAGGAGTCGATTATTTAGGGCATTACTGTACATACTAAATGATATTTCCAGAGACAAATGTTTTTTTTGTGTCTCCTGAATAATTTGAATTTTGAAGGATACAACTTTTTAGAAGCCCACTGACGTTATAATTCTACACATATCTTATAGCCAGTTGGCACTGTAAACACGGGTATACGACTAGTTTAAATAGATTAGACACGTAGGATTTCCATGGAGTTGTTGTAGCATATGGATATCCAATCTGGTTGTGTTGATGACCACTGGATTTGATTTATCTCCCCTGCTGATGTATATGCAAGAATGGGGTCTTCGATTGCTCGTGGCATCTGCTGGATGTCCCAAATTAAAGCTTGATGGTCGTCACCTGCAAAAGAAAGACAATTTTACTAATTTATTTAAGTAGCATAGAACTTTTCCTGATTCATTGGATTTCTGTTAGATTTTTTTCAAATGCATTTCGTTCCATTATTTTAAAGTTGTTATCAGTTACTTTTTCCCTTCTCTTCAGTTTCTATATCCCTTAATTCGCAGAAGATAAAATGCATAATAGAGGTGACTATTAATGGGTGAACATCACCAACTTCAACTGGGGAACTTCAACTGATCCTAAGTCTCCCATAGCAGTTGAGGCCTAAGCAGAATGAGGTTCCCAGAGGGTGAATTTGATGATGCTAGCCGACTGGAAATCTCAATGTGGGCTGGTGGGCTGACCGACTACAGGCCGCCATAGAATTTTCCAAGGCAGGCTTTTTATAGCCCGCCTCATCCCGAGAGATAAAACATCGCAAATATGACATTGCGCCAAGTTGAAATGCTCCATCGTGAGTGATGACGTCCGCCACGTGCCACGGTGTGTTAAATTATTGGCAAGCTTCCAAACTCTTAACTGTGTCAGACATTTTATTATGGACATGATCAACGCATGTAAATGTGCCGAGATATGTATCATAATTAACTGGGTCAAGTACAAAGTACTTTACATATGCATTATGTTCGTGGGGTTCACAGGGGTTGTTGTCATCGCTGAATATTTTGTTCTTGTGTGATCACTAAAGTTCATTTTCACCGCACGTTAGCTTGGGGGTATACTCTGGTAAATTAGCCAAATTGTGATGTGAAAAATCACAGAAATGACAACGTAAAACTTGGTTTATGTTTTATTTGAAATGCTTGTGTCAATGCATGGTGAGATGAAACATGCACAACATGGAGCGCCATTTAAAAAAATAATGATTCAATGCATTTCGTTATCTTCATTTTAAGAACTATCTGACTAATTTTATATTGACTATTATTGCTAAAAATTATACTGGGAGAAACTACATTTCTTGGCAGTAATACATACGAAGATTGTTTTAATTTATTCAGTTTACTTGAGACGCTTATCAGCTGATTGTAGTGTGAAGGTGAAGGAGATATAGCTGGTCAGAAATAAACAGAACGAATAGATCTACACAGTAGACATGGTGTTGTCAACTTGTCATTGGTGATGAAATAAGGATTACTTTGACAAATAAAGCAGTCATTTGTAACTGTGTTCAAGTGTACATATACTGGATTTAATATGCTACTGTATTTTATGTAACATTACACAACATAGAAATTGCATTAAACATTGACAAACTCACCCAATTTGTTGCATGGGTTTAACACCGACTGACAAATTATTGAGTACAAACACACTTACAATTTGTTTTGGTTCATATTTATTATCATCACATATAAAACATAACTAAATATTCACCATACCATACTATGAAATTCACAACTCTGGACATTTTTTTTCTACATAACAAAATGAATTGAGATGGAGTTAAACAACATAAAAAATAGACAAACTAAGGGCAGTAACTCAGATAAAATAAATCATAACTGTAAAAGTTGAGGGGGGGGCTATAGCCCTCCTCGTCAAATCTAGGAGTCTATTAATATTTAATCGACCACCAGTTCCTGGTCTTGCTCTGTCATATTTACAAATTTGTATGCAACTCTGTTCAAAATGTATCCCATTGACGTCACACAACGAAAATGACATTCACCTCAATCATGAAATCAGAACTATAAAATAAAAGCATCATAAATGACAAAACAAACCCTGTATGTGCCTGTATAACCTTGTGAGTCTGCTTTTTTAAATTTTAATTCTAGGACCGGAGGCAAGTAATAAACACAGAATGACACATGTGTTAATGGGCTTTTCAATACATCATTTGTGCCATCACAGAAGGATAGAATTCAAGGCTGCGTTTCTTTTTTATTCTTCCGAGCTAGCACTCATGCCATTTCAACAAAACTATTAACACACTTGTGTCGTTCTGTGTTTTTATGTAAGGGATCATACATACCAGCAGTACAAACGTGGCAGCTAGAATGTGGGGCCCAGGCAATGCCGTTCACACATGCTCTGTGGTTGTTCAGCCTGGCAACTGGTGTGCAAGGTACTCTGACGTCAAGAATGATGACCTGAAAAAATCAAAGATATCATGGACTAGTTCGAATTCGTGAAACTGATAAGTTAATACTCAGGCGCTCTGCCAACCTGGGGAATGTAGCAATCTACTAACTTCACCAAAAATTTCAAAGAAATCGACCATACCACTCCATAGAAAACATTGTCTGAACTACGATCAATTGTAAATATTTATATCTCAATTCGGGACACAACTATCGGCGATAAACTCACTCAAATGATTTCGACATTGATAGTCAATGAATTTAAATAATATTTAAGATTGGCGGTGTGTTTTGTCAATTTGGATTAATATTCGTAAAAATAACAACTTTGAGCAAGATTATTCTCCATTTATATTTGATCACCCAACCGGTGAATTTCCACATCACTTTATTGAATCTCCAATTCCACACTGATGTCAAAATTATTTCACCCATGGCCAAGCCTGTCATTTGCAGAATGAGGTCCCCCAGAGTGTGAATTTAGTGACGCTATCCCACATAGTGGGCTAGCATCACTAAATTCACCCTCTGGGGACCTCATTCTGCTTAGGCCTCATCTTCTCTGGAAAGTTTCTTTATTATCAAATTTATATAGAAATGTCTTCTTATAGATTCTATTTCGATTTTAGTTTAGTTTCTCTAGATCTCCAAATTGGCAGATGACACATTGCATAATCGAGGTTCCCAAAGGGTGTACATCACAATATTCACAATATTATTCATCATATAAACAACTTAGCATAGCATTCTTTGGAGCATTGACATCTTATCTATTACTATATTAACCCTGCCACGACTGGAGCTTCCTGAATTTTGATAAAACCCTGTGCCAATGCATTCTCTTGTATATATGTGAGCCTCCCATAGGGAGCCTCGCATATTTAAAGAGAATACATTGATCTAAAATATTATCTTGACTGTGTAAGCCAGTGCATTCTCTTATATATGCGAGCCTCCCTATGGGAGACTCACATAAATAAGAGAATGCACTGGCACAGGAAATTTAATGCTGCACCAGTGCATCTCGTGTCAAAAAAGGGTTAACATAACATCATATAAACTTACTTCCATGGCATCCATTGCGAATGTAGCCAAGTAGTTGGGGTCTTGTTTGTTCCATGCTAGTCTGAGTAATGGATGGTGGGCAGGATCCTCATATATAATTGTAGAGTGTTCGAGGTGACGTAGATCAAACATCCTTACTGAACCATCAGCACCTGTCAGAAGCAAAGAACAAATTCATACACTTGTCCTAAAGCAAAGATATACACACAGAACCAGACACATGTCCCCCTGGCTGGAAGAATACAGCAATCAACTAAGTTTGCTTTATCAATTGTGCCATTTCAGAGAACTGAACTATGCACACATGTACACAGTTTATATTATATATATATATATGTGCATATAGTAGGGCTGCTATTAAAGTGTAAAATTATGGTCAAATCGTTCAGTTGATGATACAGGGCTTATATTTCGGCGAGAATCCAAATCTAGATTCTCGTAAATATTCTCGCAAATTACCCTGGATTCTCGTGAAAAAGTATGTATGGATTCTCGCAAAATCAGATGAAATATATGCCCTGATGATACAAGCATGAAACTTGATATGCATGATCAATATATATTATTACTAAAAATAAATGCTCGACAAACAAATCAAAATGGCCACTAGATTCAAGATGGCTGCCATTTTTCAAAATGGCCACCGTGTATCACCAAGTGAACGATTTTACACTTAGCCGCACTGCTAATACAGTTTCTGATGCTGTTTACTGCGTATTTGGATATTAAAATAACTAATTTGGTACTCCGTTCTGGACACCACAGGAGTGTTTCACATCACTTTAATGGATTCCACAGCAGCACAGCCTTTACTAAATGGATTCACCCAATCAATTATAAAAGTATGGAATGGTCTATTATTCATCTGTAGCTAAGCAGATGACAAGATAATACAAGTACAGAAGTAGTCCTATTTATTGGAGGCAAATGTTAACTCTTTTCTGACTGGAGCTTCCTGAAATTTTTTCGAAAACCCTGTGCCAATGCATTCACTTATACATGCGAGTCTCCCATAGGGAGATTGACATATATAAAAGAATACATTACATGGCCTAACAATATTTAATTCGCTTTTACATATGCGAGTCTCCTGGCACAGGATCTTCAATGCTGCACCAGCGCAGCTTCTGTCATGAAAGGGTTAAGATAATAAGTTTATTGAACTTATTATCTTAACATTTCCTAAGATAACTACTCATCAATGAGTATTTAGTAAAGAAAGGGTTCATATCCATGTAAGGTTTACTACTCACCAACACTGGCAAACATATCTCTGCCACCACCGGCTCTGCTAAAAGCAATGTCGTACACCTCTTTGTCATGTGCAATCAGCTGAGTTTTCACATGTCCAGTAACTACGTTAACCCTTCCGAGCACCTGGCCAGTCTGGAAATGAAAAATAGAAAATTAAACTTATATTGATTCACATAAAACATAATTTCATTTCAATTGTCATTCAATATGAAATCCTCTAATACATGTAGTTTCAACAAACAACCCTGTTGAATAATGCATGTATCCTAATATATATCTTATATTATTTGTTGTAATAATTTCATATTAGAAACAGCTCTGATCAACTTCAGAAATGGATTATCATTTTCAGAATCTATTTTGAAATTGTTTCGGCATGGTTGATTGTGTGTGTTTCGATCAATTCGAGCATAATCTGCAACCATGGCATGGAAATAAGTAAAAGCAATCCCAATACTAGAATTATTTAGAAACAAAATTGGGCGATAAAGGAAAATGACGTCACCAATGTAGTCATAGATATCAAGAGCTATAATGTTGGTGCACAATATGTGAAAAATGTGTTTGTAATACATGGCATAAAAAGAACATAGATAAAAAAAATGTTGTGAACATTCTATTTTGTACATTGTGCTAATTGAGCTTGGACATAAAAAGGGAATTTAAATGGGTTTCATACCAAAACTGACCCATTATGGCTCTGGTATGTAAATGCCTTACCTCCAGACCCCATATAGTACATGTAGTATCTATACTCGATGTTCCTAACAGATTGGGGTCCACTTCATTCCAGTCAAAGGACGTCAGAGGAGCACAGAAATCTGAATTTTTATTCTGAAAAAAAAAAGGCTTTATTAGTCTTCAGAGAGAAACAAAACTTTAATACCATATTTATAGTCACTATTAAATGAGGCCACTATGCGTGTGTAATAATTTACATTCAGTGTTATGCTGACGTTGATCAATAAATTATAGTTCATCTACCATTGGACGCAATCTCCTGCCATATCTTATAGAAGCTAATATGGATCATACGTGACACGTAGTGGGGCAACCACCACATGCTGTGCCTCAAATTTGCCTTTTATCAGCGACATAACGCTAAGGATAATGTAAGTAACATCATGCAGTGGTCCCAGCGGAGATGACATGGCAGGTCTTGTCATGGATTGTGCAATCTTGGTCATCTTGTCTGGATTCTGGCCTGCAAATCCAAAATGATGTAAATGACGTCAGAAACCATGTCGTCTAAATTCGTCTAAATAAAACATATAGGCAAAAAATCACATGGGAATTCTTCGTAAATTTGAAAGTATAGCTAATTTCATTTTCATTGCGATGGTCCATTTCCGAATCTGCGCTGTGGCAATCTCCACAAAGTTGCTAACCGGAAGTCACCTGACAATTTCTCCAAAATCCGTACCCGCGATCTTTGAACAAGAGCTACGCTGGGCGTGCAATATACGCCCTCTCTTGGGTCGGCGGAAACTGGTAAAAAAGGGGCATAACTCTGGTAAAAATTGGCGGACGGAACTCAAATTTGATCTTGACCTGTGTTTTGGTGGGAGAAACTAATATACCAAATTATCATTGAATCCGATAAGCTCTAGTAAAGTTATCATCCGGACAACAAATTTCAGGGATTTTCTAAGTCAAATTACGTCAAAAAAGGGGCCATAACTCTCGCAAAAATTATCGGATTAAAACGAAATTCGGACTTGAGCTGTATTTTGATACGGGTTTTGCGTATAAACATTCCAAAATCGAGTTATCATCCGGAAACCAAAAAACATAAGAAAAACTGAATTTTCTGAGTCGAAAAAGGGGCATAACTCTGCCAAAAATGGTCGGACAGAACCCAAGTTCGAACTTGACCTGTGTTTTGGTGAAAGAAAGTAATATACCAAATTTGGATTCATCCCGATAAACTATACTAAAGTTATCATCCGGACAACAAATTTCAAGGATTTTCTAAGTCAAAAAACGTTAAATAAAGGGCATAACTCCGGTGAAAATTAGCGGGCGGAACCCAAATTCGAACTTGAACTTACTTTTCGGCTAATAAACCCACATACCAAATTTTACTAATTTTGGTTCACTCTAACTAAAGTTATCATCCGGACAACAGGTTAACGGACGGACGCCCGGACGGACGTACCAACAAATGGGTAGATATGTGGCTTCGACCTATGTGGCTAGAAATGGTAATGTGGCTCTAGTTTTTATGTGGCTTCTCAAGTAGCCATAAAATTTTAAGTGGCTATCAAGTAGTAGATAGTGATAAAACTCCAGATTATGGATTCATAACATGTTGGAATTATAGCAGAAGAAGCTGATTAAAACTCAAAAACTTGCTCACAGCAACTGGGACAGTGGAATAGGAGAAACTGACAGGTCCGTGATTGGGTGGCTAGCCACATAAATGTCTTGTCAGTGTCCGACATCTGCTATTGACGGGTCATGGATGTCTAAATCGATGGACTTTTTTTTCTCCAAATTTTGAGTGACTACAAAATTAAATAAGCTGATTAGGCCAAATAGATCATTTTAGAACGTCCATCTGAAAGCTGTTACGTGGCTAGCCACGCAACGGAAGTTATACACAGAAATATCCATTTTACACAATCTTGGCCACATAAGTAGTCATTAGTAAAGACGGACAGACCAATACTATAATACGGCCTTTTTTTCAAAAGGGCGTATAAAAATCACTAATGGATACAAAACAATTTATATGACGTCATTCACCTGCGCCTAAAGTATAAACAACCATGCGATAATCTGTTGATCAATGCTTGAAGGAGCGAAGTTAGAAGTATTTCCAGGCCTGAAAATTTCATAATTTTTCATTCGCCTAGTTTGTGCCTAGAAGGGTTTCATAAACTGGTATATATCACGTCTAATGGTATTATTACCTAGCTTTGTGTAACTGATTGAAGTTGTAATTTGAATGTCCATTTTGGGACTTGATTGAGCAATAATAAATAACCTGTTTTTGTTCGGGTCATTTTCATTTTAAGTAACCTCCAAGCGAACTGAACGGTCGTTTGCCTCAAATTTGCAGATCTGTATTTCAATCTAAACCTCATCAATATAAAATTTCTCTTCTTTAGTCCAAATTGTGAATATCTATCAGAATTGTTTAATTGATATGGACTGATAATGAAAGTGCAGTAATATTTTGTATAAATGCTTATCAAAATTACTGTTGACATGTGAATAGATTTGTTCGCTAGTGGTCACTTCACATGATACCCGATATTTAATTCTGTTTTAATACACATATGACTTAATAAGGAGTACAGTTGCAGAGGAATAGTTGGCTTGGAAAACCAGATCCACACATATATGACAGAAATCCAGTTGGCAGCGTACATTGAAAAACATACAGGATTAATCTCATACCTTCGCTGTTCTCATTGGGAGCCGACGCTAATGACTACCTCTGTACAAGGTGCCCACGTTAAAGAAATCTATGGTGGCGATGAAGTAATGGAGGTACTCAATCAGATCAGAGGTTCCCCATATCATCAAGATACAACAACAACAACATTTCTTCAAAATCCACTTTAGTTATCAGAATCGATTAATTGCAACAAAATAATGCTAACCACTGTCAACTATGGTATCAAATTTCCCAAAACGTGTTATTTATCAAAAAAAAATTCAACGAAATATGGCCGTATTATAACTTGAGTATAATATATGGCCGTATCACCACTTGTTTTTAGAGTTATCCATCTTCATCCACAATTTTGTCCGAGACCATCCATTTGATGTGTTTCTGGGCCAAAAATATTTGAAAATCTCGAGAAATAACAAACTTCAAAAATTGATATCTGACCACTCTGAGCTTTGATGGGTGGGTTCCTCGACTCGAATCAAATATTTTTTACCCCCGAAGCCAAAGAAATAGTAATTTAGGAGCTTTAATTCGGATAATGCATCTTTAAATTGCAGAATATAGTACACGCGATAAAACATCAACAATTTAAAACATGAAGCCCCCATCTACTTGAAACAATCTGAAATGTTATAAAATCACTCTCACAGGATGGACCTTGTCATTAGCCAATCGGAAATGACTCCCAAAAGCTTAAAGCTTGTTGTTGAATCCCCTTCATATCATCACTATTAATCTTTGTCTTGTTTTTTGTAATATACGAATAATATGGAATAAATACTGTTTACACCAAATTGCAGAATCACATGGTTAAATTTGAGTCATCATTCACGGGACCATGGTGGAAAAAGGCCTCGCAGTGCTATCCCAGGTCTTGGGGACGAATGAACATCAATCATTAACTAATAAACCACAAAGTGACATGCTGCACCATTGAGTGGAAGTGGTGAATAAAGTCGACTTACATTATTCAGCAGGCACTCTAGCCTAGTTTCTGTGTCATGAACTCTCCAGACTCTAAGGTAATCTCCACTAGTTGCCAGCAAATCAGGATATACCCCCTTCTGCAATTAAGAAAACAGTACATATTTTATGAATACAAATTACAAACTACCAAGCAACAGGCAGCACTTAACCCTTTGATGACTGCAGCTTTTTTAATTTTTGCGAAAACCCTGTGCCATTGCATTCTCATATATATACGAGCCGTCTCAATAATTTAAATTGCAGTGGAACCACGGTTCCAAGATGCAAATGATTCTTGGAAGTGGCGATGCCCTTCTAAGACACTGTCAATGTAGTCACAAACCTAGGAACCACATGCTAATGTGCATTAATACATGTATGAAGTAATTGTATTTAATTTCCTGATTTTCCGAACTGTGTTAGTGTAATATGTTCTGTGCATAGAAAGCCATGTTTTGACTCACTGGGCAACAACAATAATACGTGAACATTCTGCTTAAAATTTTAACAAAAAGCTATTAACTAAACACAAAGTGATGGCAATATAATTTTTTGACTATGAAAGCATTGGATCGATAAATAGAACTGTGAGGGCATGGTAACACTGTCTTGGAGATACTTAGACAGTGCGTTGGAACCATGGTTGACGAGTGACACTGTTGGACACTGCAACCTCATTCTGGGTCAACCTATGCCTGACATAATAAACTGTAAAGGAAACTATATCTTACTGTATCTGGAATCCACATGATCTTTGTTGTTGGATAAGGGTGGTCGAATGTACTTTTTGATGAGAAATCTGATGTCTCTTCATCTAGTGAAACAATTTGGACCTGAAAGTGAGAGAATGAGGTAAGCTACTGAAAACAGACAGTGAAAATAAGTTTCAACTTAAAGAGTTTCAGTAACACCAGTCTTTCGATTTTGAGGCAAACTACATGTATCAGCACTATTTATTAGCCAATAGTTGCCTATGCTAAAAAATGCCTAGTCCAGAAATATTTCCTCGGCTAAGAAGCCTAGGATCCACATACATGAACCGGTAGTTGCATGCTCAACACATTAAAAGTACAATTTCAGTTCACAATTAGAACTTATTAGCCTAATATCATCCATGGCAGACCATGGTTGGGTCTGGCTTTAAAAGTATTTGTGATTATCAAGATACTCTCAGGTGCCAAATAATAGTGTCAGCACGATTATTAATTTTGGAGAAAATTCACAACGATCACTATTATTTGGAATTGAGACATAGAGTGAAATTGCCATCACTATTATTAATTTCAGCCTAAATCCCCACACATCACTATTATTAGGCCATCATGATTATTAGGCACCTGAGAGTACATGTTTAATCAATGTCCTTGGCATTCAACAAAGAATTTTTGCTGTCTGCAGAATTCCACCGTGCGACTCGAAGCAAGGTCTGCTGCAATTTGTTTCAATTTTGCACAAAAAATTGGCAGGTTCTGAGATTTGCCTCAGCCAAAAAAACAGCCACCAATATTTCTTTTTGCCTAGGAATTTGACTAATCAGTGCACTTTTCTGGAAGTTTTGCCCCCCCCTTTCCCTTGGCTGTTTCAGCACCCATATACATGTAACCGGGAAGAATAAATAAACAGAAAAACACAATCTACATGTATAACAATATTTTCATTTTCAAATGACTGTTCTTTATTTTTATATATCAACATAGAAAGCATCATTGAATCATATTTCCATTGTAAAATTAAACAGGAAGGGAAAGACTATCTTAACATAAAGAACTTGCATGAAAATTAGACATTACCTTGTTATTATATTCTTCAACAAAGCTGCCGAGAGCAAGTCGAAATCTACGATCAGGCCTGACACTCCAGTTCATACTATAAACTGTCCATGGTGCATCATATTTATAGATCTCCTTCCGCTTTCCCGGTGGTGGTGCCGGAAGGGCACACATCATTTATAGATCTTGATATCCCTGAAAAATTCAAAGGAGGCCATACAATAAGGAATGTCGATGATATTGACAAGACATGTGCTAGCCGCTGCTAGGCTGGGTACTTTTCTTGAATTATATTATTATACCAGATGTTCTGCTATTGATTGAAGAAATGGCTCATTTATATAATAGCAAGATTTTGAACACACAAGATAAATTTTTATGCTGTTGGCTCCAGAGAAGATCATCCAAGCTGAAACTGTGCTGCAATCGGTGATTGGTTGGAATTAAAAGATATGTTCTATTAAAATTTAGGGGTACGATTTGGTGCAGTATAAATAACAGTGCTCAACAGCCTCAACTATAGAAACACATACCTGTAGAGATAAAAACTGAAATGCGTTTCGCTTGACCGCCAGACTGAAACTATATATGTGCCCCATATTTGGTGTTTCATAACCAATTAGTCTCCTGTAGACCAATTAAACTTTTGTACAGTTATAACGCTTTCCAACCTGCATTGAAGTGCACAACATATTTTAACTAATTAAATTGTTTGTTTCTTATATACACCAATTGGCATATCGAAAGGTAATGATATTATCTGAGCAAGTAAAGAATAATTTTTCATAGTTTTACAGACACGTTTCACCATTTTATTTTACCAGGTCTGAAATGAGGATCAAACTGTAAACTATTGGTCACACATTCCCAGGTTTGCATTTTAATTTGCTAAAATAATCATAGAAGGTTTTTAGTAGCCATTTGTCGATGTGTAACATTCCTGCTCAGAGGCCATCCATTATTTGTTATTTTTGGAGAGACCAATCGGTCTTCCGAGCTCGATCGGTCTCCGGAGCTCATTTGGTACCTGTGGCTGTGCCCGACTACAAGCGCTTGTAACAAATTTATTTATACATAGTATTAACACAAAAGGCTTGTCACTGTGGTGGCCATATTGAGTAGGAATTGGTGATGCAGCCATGTAGGAGTTAATCTGCACCGGGTAATCAACAAAATGCACTATTACTTACCATACATATGTACGTCACATGATACCTGTACAGACAGATTAACATGCGAAGTGTGCACTCATTTATTCCCTTTTCGTCAATTTTCCAATATTTTTCATTATTAACTGTTAATTAACAGAAAGTATTGGCACTTGAAGGCCGAAACGCCTGCTTCCATTTTGAATGCGTATTTGAATTCATATCTGTTCACAGATTGGCTGCTTCATTGTTTATTGTCAATGCTATTCTATATGTAAGTCGCAACGGTCAGAATGATGTATACCAGTCAAAATATCAATGAATATGGAGATCGCCACGATCGATAACGTGTTTACCGTTTCTGATTTTCGTGTTACAAAAAATAAACAAAATATGACCTAAATCGCTAATCCTCTAGTTGCCCCCCTATTCTTTATATTATATATATTATAATTTTTATTTACTATCATCTTGTCAAACCCCTGGCCTGTGCTTAGGGTCCGTGAAGATTCGGCGGAGGGAAGATTCGGCGGGTTTTATCGGCCGAATCTTCCTACTAGTAGGTTTATACCAATATATTGGGACGGGAGATTTTATGTTTTAAGTTTTATGAATTATGTGGACATATTTTTTAATAATATATTGGATGAATAAATTAAATTAAATGAAGCTATTACTTTTATGATGTTTTGTTTGACATTATTTGTATGTTTTATGAGTGAATGTTTTAGAAGAATAAATTACTTTTATTATTACTTTTGTTATTACTTTTATGATGTTTTGTCATTGGTTTGTTTGACATATTTTATGAGATTATTTTAGGTTTATGATAAGGTAAGTTTATTGTGAATATATAGAGAATACCTACGAGTTTTGGTTGAATACCCGAATTATCTCATGAGTGGGTGCAAGGAAGTACAGAATTTCCACAACCGGCTGCAAGCCGCGAGTGGAAATTCTGTACTTCCTTGCACCCACTCATGAGATAATTCGGGTATTCAACCAAAACTCGTAGGTATTCTCTATATATTCACAATAAACCGCACCAAAACAGCTAATTTTGTCCTACAGTTCACTTCAAATTGTTAGTAAGCTTCGACATTTGCATTTTGTTTACAAGCCGTAATCCCCAAGCCGTAACCCCTCCACTAATTAGTTAGATCAAACGACTGGACGAATCTTCCCTCCGCCGAAAAATACATGGCCGAAACTTCCCTCCGCCGAATCTTCCCGTTCCCTGTGCTTAAATAAGACATTACTCATTTACTGTCATTTAGACTCATTAGTCATTATCCCTTGGACCGAGTTGGCCCGGGGCGACCTGGCCCGGGTCGACTGGACCGAGTTGGCCCGTTTCCACTTCAATAATGCCCATCAAAATGATTCACCTCAAAGGACGCGTGATCTCTATTTCGCGTATATTATTAACGGTTGTATATAAATTGTCGAATTTTCAGGACCGAAGCAAATAAATTTGTTTTATGTTTATCTCTGTAAATTGTTTACTGTTTAGTCACTTATATTGTCTTTATTTTCGTGATCGCCAATCTTAGATTTAGTCACTCTGTTTCGTGAGAAAGAGCATACCTTGCTGTCAGTTAATGTCTACATGTGTACACTTATGAAGTCTGTGTATCTCCTTTCAAAACAAACATTTGAAATCTTTTCTTCACAAATCGATGAAAGAATGGGTGCGCTCAATTAGTTTGATCGGAGCATGATCTACTTCCGGAAAAGTTGAGTGACTTTTATCCGGACGCAATGAACACACCCGGAGACATACAAAAACCGGATTCAATTAACTGACCAAACACGTGTCATGTTGAAATAACAAAATATACAAAAGCTGAGCTTAAAGACTAAATGCAGATTTATGCTACTTGTGTGTAATATCAAATTTTGTTAAACAGCTTTGTCGCGTTTTGAATCCTAGATATAAGTTATCAAAATTGCATTCCAGATCACACTGTGGGCTCTAATTTTTGCGTTAAAAAAACCCTGATTTATTCGCAAATAAAAATATTTTCAGTATCCAGATTGCCATTAGCCCATTGTATGCTCTTAAAACACTCTATATTTATTTATATATTTGTTCAATAAATTAAAATGAAATGCGAAAATCTTGATTAAACAGATCACGTGATTAATCGATTTTATGCTAGCTCTGCATTTTAATTCGAGATTAGTAATTTTCATTTATATGTTCCACGTATTGCCCCTAATTCTCGGGCTTGTCAATAAATTTTGCCCACCAAGTAATTCATGATGGCTTGTGGAGGGTTCTCATGTTCGAAACATGCACTGGCACTTCTGAATGTCATATACATTGTGAGTTTTTTATTTTCAAATAGTGTTGCCAAGACTGAAGACGGAAATCAAAAGTGAAGACTCAAAAATTGTGTGATTTGTATCGTGAAATAAAAAATTATTTAAAAAAAAGTTTTGACTAAAGAAAAGAATAACTGTAAAAGCTATTCATTTTCTATAATATTCTGCTGATTTTGCGGTCACGGCGTAGTGTGCACAATGACATATTCTCAAAATAAGTGTCCTTTTTAGTTTACTAGTTTTAGTTTTATTTAACGCGGTCCTCTGCCATTTAGTTACAATGCGGTGAGAACGTCAGTCGTCATTGCAACACTAATCTCGAACGTGTTGAGGAAAACTACAAATCGTTGGACTAATGTTACGACCGCGTTGTGTTTAACTAGAACTGTGATGATGGTAATTTTTCAATGCGGTCTCACGCTCACAGCGGTTATGAGGGTGACACTTATTTTAAGAATATAATATGTGTAAATATAGAAGGCAAATGACGTATATGCATGATAGGTCGAGATCTCTTGGTCACAGTCGTTTAGATGGTTTGTTTGATCACCGAAGTTAGGCAACGTCGAGCTTGGTTAGTCCTTGGATGGGTGACCAGCTTGGGATGCTGGATGTTGCGACCAGCTTGGGATGCTGGGTGTTGCCAACTTTCAGTGCAACTCCCGCACTTCTCTGTCTCTCTCTCTCATTCTGTTACACCGCTACTGGCACTAGTGCCATGATTATCAATGATCGTCACAGCCTTCTAGACTATTCATGGAATTTCTGCCACAAAATATCCTGCAATAAGCACATGGGGGAATCAATCGGAGGTCGCTCCGAGTAGCCTGGCAATGACTGAGGCACTCCACGTTTTTTTAGTCATTTTTGGAGGGTATCTGGAGAAGTCGGCCCCGCGCGAAGTCGGCCCCATACGAAGACGGCCCCACGCGAAGACGGCACCAGAGAAGTCGGCCCCATTAATTAGAAGGGATAAAATCGGCTTAATTTTATTGATGTAGTGTTTATTTAGGCTAATTATGAGGTCTCCAACTTAATTTGGTTGATTTAGTGTCGTGTTTGTGTAGGCCCCATATCACCGACAGAAAGATCGCCCTCCAGAGCCAAACAAAGATACTGTCAACTTCGACATAGCCACTGACTTCCTTCCAGATGGTTTCCTCCGCAGTGACATCAAAATAGACGGGGCACGCCACACAATCTTTGCCACCAACAAACAACTGAGATTACTATCGACAGCCAAAGATATCTACTGTGATGCCACGTTCAAAGTCGTCAGAGAGCCTTTCGCGCAACTGTTCAGCATCCATGGGTTTATTGGCAACGACGATGAGACAGATGTTAAGCAGATACCTCTCCTGTATGCACTGATGTCCCGACACAGAATGAAGGACTACATGTACCTCGCCATCTTTAACCCTTTACCCAACAGAAGGGCCCTGTGCCAATGCATTCTCTTATATATGCGAGTCGACCATAGGTCGCCTCGCATATATAAGAGAATGCATTGGCTTAACACATTAAAAATTATAAAATTGTTAAAGAATGTAAGAAAAAATGGTAAAAAGTGTTAAAAAAAGATTTTTTTTAGGCCAATGCATTCTCTTATATATGCGAGGTGACCTATGGTCGACTCGCATATATAAGAGAATGCATTGGCACAGGGCATAACTGTAACTATCACAATGTGGTCAAGGAGCCGGTTCCAATGATATCCATATTTGTATGGTTCTATTGAGACAGACCGAAGATATTTTAGGCTGTTGAAGCTTTATTTGGCCGGTTTTGGCCGTTTTGTTGGGTAAAGGGTTAAACATGTTAAAGGGCAGCTTGCACCTTCAGCGACATTCGAAAAAATGACTGTGGATTTCGAAAGAGCTATATGGAAAGCTGCTACAACTGTCTACCCTGACATCAACATCCACGGATGCAACTTCCACTGGGGCCAAGCCGTGTGGCGAAAGATCCAAGATTCCGGCCTGGCGACAGCATACTACAAGTCTGGCCCTATCAACGACTTTTTCAAACTCATCTTCGCGTTGCCGTACATACCACTCGAGCATATCGACCCAGCATTCAAGAAAATAGAGAGTGGTGCGACAGCTCAAGTAGAGCCAGTGGTGAAATATATACGAGACTACTGGTTGTCCCTCAAGCCGTGGGGTCCAGCATCGTGGTGCACATTCATGATGTCGATCAGGGCAAACAACGATACAGAAGGGTGGCATCATAGACTAAACAGAAAAGCCGGCGGTGCAAACTTACCATTCTATGTGCTGGTGCCGCTTCTGCATTCCGAGGCAAAGATAATTCCCCTCCAGCAGCAGTTAGTGAGGGAGAATAAGCTGCGTAGAATTCAACGTAGCAAAACCACACATGTGCAGGGGCAAGCCGCAAATTTTCAACCTGTGGAAGTTGTACAGAGACCGAGAATTAACGACAAGTCAGCTGCTACGAAAGATCGCAGAGATTTCAGCACCCATCACCGACAACGACAGCGATAGCGACGACGACATTGTTTGAATTGTTAACTGTATTTGTTATTGTTATATTGTCATTATATTATCAGTTTCATATTTCATTTCATATCATAAAATAAATAAAGATTGATTTTAAACAATAGTTCTGTTATAAATGGGGCGACTTCGCGCGGGGCCGTCTTCGTATGGGGCCGACTTCGCGCGGGGCCGACTTCTCCGTATTCTTTTGGAGACAGGAATTTTGAACTCCACACTAAACCAAAGTTTCCGGACAAATAGAGAGGTACATGTATGTATTATCTGTTTTAAGTTAGCCCAGTAATATGGTTATTGTCCAGCACACAGTGAGTGGTGGAACAACAAAGAAAACAATATATAATGCTGTGGATGTGTCAGAAAATTGTCACCCATGTTGATCCATGACGAAAATACCTGCACTCTTGACAAAACATCCATTATTTTGCACGGAAAAATACACTAGCTATTTACAATTGAATGTACATGAAGCCAAATATCATCCCAGAAATGTTTGCCAAAAATTCCCCAGAATAAGCATCCGACAGACGTAAACCTTAACCCTTTACCCAACAAACCGGCCAAAACCGGCCAAATAAAGCTTCAACAGCCAAAAATATCTTCGGTCTGTCTCAATAGAACCATACAAATATGGATATCATTGGAACCGGCTCCTTGACCACATTGTGATAGTTACAGTTATGCCCTGTGCCAATGCATTCTCTTATATATGCGAGTCGACCAAAGGTCGCCTCGCATATATAAGAGAATGCATTGGCCTAAAAAAAATCTTTTTTTTAACACTTTTTACGATTTTTTCTTACATTCTTTAACAATTTTATAATTTTTAATGTGTTAAGCCAATGCATTCTCTTATATATGCGAGGCGACCTATGGTCGACTCGCATATATAAGAGAATGCATTGGCACATGGCCGTTCTGTTGGGTAAAGGGTTAAAGGAGATGTTGGATGATTTGCCAATGAGGCTGAATGGTGATAGTCAACGAGGCCCCTCCAAGTGACTACATGGAGACATGATGGGAGTACAATTATCAAAATGGAGTTTGATGTTTTGGTACATAAAATGGCACTGCTTTAGCCTGAGTTTCTCTGACTCGCCAATGCTATACTTCTTGGTGATGGTAAGATGGCACAATTCACATAAAATAACTTGGCTGTACAATGTTTACATTGCGTTATATCACTCAAACTGCACTGTGCTGACCCTGCAATACTGATCTACAGTCTGTTCCAAAGATTCCAATATGTGAATAATACTACGGGATAACGATTGCGCAGCCAATTTAAAGATATACTAAACTAACAAGACGTCAATATGTACAGAAATAAGTTAATAATTAGGATCATTATGTCCTACATGTATTTATCAGAAAAAGGAAAAGGGGAAGAAACCATTCCACTCATAAAAAGTATAGACTTGTCACCAAACAGGCGATAGCCGGTCTTCCAAAACTTAGTTCCACTGTTTATATGAAATAAACGTTATCCCATAGTATTATTCACATATTGGAATCTTTGGAACAGACTGTACTGTAGTCTGTAGATCAGTAAACAATCATTATTGCTGGATCCATGCCGATTTTGAGTCAGCACAGTGCAGTTGGAGTGATATAACATTCAGGATAACCCTTGTGTCTATGCAACAATCAATATACAGCCCAGTCATTTTATGTGAATTGTGCCATCTTACCATCACCAAGAAGTATAGCATTTGCAAGTCAGAGAAAGCAGTGCCATTTTATGCCAAAATGTAAAACACCATTTTGATAATCATACTTCCTACCTGTACAGGTATATGTAGTCACTCCGAGGGGCCTCATTGACTATCACCATTCAGCCTCATTGTCAAATCATCGCTACGCCACCCTTCACATTTACCTCTGTCGGATGCTTATTCTGGGGGAATTTTTGGCTAGCATTTCTTGGTCTGCTTGGGGTAATATATGGCTTCGAGTACATTCAATCATAAATAGCAAGTAGTGTATTTTTCCATGCAAAATAATGGATGTTTTGTCAACAGTGCCAGTATTTTCGTCATGTGTGACCATTTCCTGACACACCCACAGCATTATATATCATTTTCTCTTGTCATTCCACCACTCACTCCGTGCTGGACAATAACCTAAAACAGATAATACATACCTCTCCAATTGTCTGGAATCAAATGGTTTAGTGCGGAGTTCTAAATTCCAGTCTCCAAAAATGACTAAAAAACTCGGAGTGCCTCATTGGCTGCTCGGAGCAGCCTCCGATTGCTCGGAGCGGCCTTCGATCGATTCCCCCGTTTGATAAGCAGTGCAGATAATGGAGATATTAGCAGGATAATTGGCTCAGCTTAAAAATAATACCAGACAAAGGTAAATGGATAAAAGAATGAGATCTTAAAATTGGACGACCTAACCAGGGACATATCCAGGCCGTTTTTCATACCGTTTACCGGTTTGGGCGCCCAAAAAAAAATTAATTTGACCCAAAAAAAATAAAAAATAATCTTTTAAATTTTTTTTATTTAAGGTCCCAATTCATATCATAGTTAGAATCATACTGTAAAGTATGTTTGGCTTTATCTAGCTTTCATCTGTGAAAACTTCAAATAGTTTGAGTTCAGGTTTGTTATCATTCAGCCTTCAGACTTCAGTATTTCAATCAAATTAAAGTGAAATTACACAATACAGTACAGGAACAGTGACAATTTGATCAAATCAACCTGGTTATCAGGTCGGGTCTCATAATACCAAGTGAATAATTAACATGGAGTAATTACTAACTTAATAGACATAATTTCTATACTACTAGTAACGGTCTCATTTCAAGCAGGATAAGCATAATCAATTGAACCAAAAGATATCTGACAATAACTTATAAGCATTTCCAATCCATACATATATAAAAAAATTCCAAAGTTCCGCTTGATAAAATTGAACTCTCAGTAAAATTCAAAATACTGACTCCCGAGAGCCCCAGATTAGCTCTCAATGCATTGGATTTTCAAAAAATTTCCAGTGGGAGAACCCCCAGACCCCCCACCATCAACAGGGGGATACCCCCTCCCGAACCTCCCTCGCTCAAGTCTTCGGGATATGCCTTTGGCATATCATTGCCCAAAAACAGGTGTCCCCAAAAAATCCCTGGATCCGACACTGCTAACATTAATTAATGAAGTCTAAGCTCAGGTAAGTCAATTATATTTAGCTCAACTTGACAAGGAATCTTTCATAAATATAAGATATATAGTATATAGACTACAGAGGATCTCTAATGTGAATCGGTGATAAAAAGGATATCAAATTCATCGCATTTCTATAAAAAAATATATTAACCTTGCCCACTTAATTCAATTCTAATTGAGTGTACTCGGTTAATAATTTTTTTATAGAATTGCGACGAAATTAGATCCTTTTTAGCTCAACTTACTTGTAAGTTTGAGCTATTGCCATGGTTTGGCGTCCGTCGTCCGTGTGTGCGTGTGTCCGTGTGTCCGTGTGTCCGTCAACAATTTCCTTTGGCGCGGGCTACAGGTTGTACCTTTGGTCTGATCTTCGTGAAATTTGTCATGAATGTTGACATTGACATGTAGATGGGAACGAGTCATTTTTGGGTCATTCGGCCAAAAAACATGGCCGCTGGCAGCCATCTTGGATTTCAAGATTCAATCCATTGGCGCGGCCTACAGGTCGTACTGTTCATCTGATCATCATGAAATTTGTCATTGATGTTAATAATGACATGTAGATGGGAACGAGTGATTTTGGGGTCGTTCGGCCAAAAAACATGGCTGCCAGTAGCCATCTTGGATTTTACTCTTTGCATGACTAAATCCTTTGGCGCGGGCTACAGGTCGTTGTTTTGGTCGGAAGTTTATGAAATTTGTCATGGATGTTAACACTGTCATGTAGATGGGAACGAGTGATTTTGGGGTCGTTCGGCCAAAAAACATGGCTGCCAGCAGCCATCTTGGATTTTACTCTTTGCATGACTAAATCCTTTGGCGCGGGCTACAGGTTGTACCTTTGGTCTAATATTTATGAAATTTGTCATGAATGTTGACATTGACATGTAGATGGGAACGAATCAATGTGGGGTCATTCTGCCAAAAAACATGGCCGCTGGTGGCCATCTTAGATTTCAAAATTCAATCCATTGGCGCGGGCTACAGGTCGTACTGTTCGTCTGATCATCATGAAATTTGTCATGGATGTTAATATTGACATGTAGATGGGAACGAGTCATTTTGGGGTTGTTCGGCCAATAAACATGGCCACCAGCAGCCATCTTGGATTTTACTCTTTGCATGACTAAATCCTTTGGCGCGGGCTACAGGTCGTAGCTTCGATCGGAACATCATGAAATTGGTCATGGATGTTAACAATGACATGTAGATGGGAACGAGTGATTTTGGGGTTGTTCGGCCGAAAAACATGGCCGCCAGCAGCCATCTTGGATTTTACTCTTTGCATGACTAAATCCTTTGGCCCGGGCTACAGGTCGTACCTTTGGTCTGATCTTTATGAAATTTGTCATGAATGTTGACATTGACATGTAGATGGGAACGAGTCATTTTGGGGTCATTCTGCCAAAAAACATGGCCGCTGGCAGCCATCTTGGATTTCAAGATTCAATCCATTGGCGCGGGCTACAGGTCGTACTGTTCGTCTGATCATCATGAAATTTGTCATGGATGTTAATATTGACATGTAGATGGGAACGAGTCATTTTGGGGTTGTTCGGCCAATAAACATGGCCACCAGCAGACATCTTGGATTTTACTCTTTGCATGACTAAATCCTTTGGCGCGGGCTACAGGTCGTAGCTTCGATCGGAACATCATGAAATTTGTCATGGATGTTAACAATGACATGTAGATGGGAACGAGTGATTTTGGGGTCGTTCGGCCGAAAAACATGGCCGCCAGCAGCCATCTTGGATTTTACTCTTTGCATGACTAAATCCTTTGGCCCGGGCTACAGGTCGTACCTTTGGTCTGATCTTTATGAAATTTGTCATGAATGTTGACATTGACATGTAGATGGGAACGAGTCATTTTGGGGTCATTCGGCCAAAAAACATGGCCGCTGGCAGCCATCTTGGATTTCAAGATTCAATCCATTGGCGCAGGCTACAGGTCGTACTGTTCGTCTGATCATCATGAAATTTGTCATTGATGTTAATAATGACATGTAGATGGGAACGAGTGATTTTGGGGTCGTTCGGCCAAAAAACATGGCCGCCAGCAGCCATCTTGGATTTTACTCTTTGCATGACTAAATCCTTTGGCGCGGGCTACAGGTCGTTGTGTTGGTCGGAAGTTTATGAAATTTGTCATGGATGTTAACACTGACATGTAGATGGGAACGAGTGATTTTGGAGTCGTTCGGCCAAAAAACATGGCCGCCATCTTGGATTTTACTCTTTGCATGACTAAATCCTTTGGCGCGGGCTATAGGTTGCCTTTGGTCTAATCTTTATAAAATTTGTCATGAACGTTGACATTGACATGTAGATGGGAACGAATCATTGTCGGGTCATTCGGCCAAAAAACATGGCTGCTGGCGGCCATCTTGGATTTCAAAATTCAATCCATTGGCGCGGGCTACAGGTCGTACTGTTCGTCTGATCATCATGAAATTTGTCATGAATGATAACAATGACATGTAGATGGGATCGAGTCGTTATGGGGTCATTTGGTCAAAAAACATGGCCGCCAGCAGCCATCTTGGATTTTACTCTTTGCATGACTAAATCCTTTGGTGCGGGCTACAGGTCGTAGCTTTGGTCAAATGGTCATGAAATTTGTCATTAATTATAACAATGACATGTAGATGGGAACGAGTCGTTTTGGGGTCATTCGGTCAAAAAACATTGCCACCAGCATTTTACTTTTTGCATGACTAAATCCTTTGGCGTGGGCTACAGGTCATACCTTTGGTCTGATATTTATTAAATTTGTCATGAATGTTGACATTGACATGTAGATGGGAACGAATCATTGTAGGGTCATTCGGCCAAAAAACATGGCTGCCAGCGGCCATCTTGGATTTTAAAATTCAATCCATTGGCGCGGTCTACAGGTCGTACTGTTCGTCTGATCATCATGAAATTTGTATGTCGTAGCTTTGGTCAGATCTTCATAAAATTTGTCATGGATGTTAACAATTATACGTAGATGGGAACGAGTTCTTTTGGGGTCAATTGGCCAAAAAAAATGGCCACCAGCAGCCATCTTGTATTTTACTCTTTGCATCACTAAATCCTTTGGCGCATGTTAGACATTTCAATTAGCACCTTTCCTATTCCTCCATTTACTGTCAACCATTAAATTATTCCCCTACCTAAGTTGAGCTACAGTGTCATTGACACTTTCATTATCATTATCAGTGTTTCAAGTTGTCTCCTAGGTAAATACAATTACGTTTTCAGCGACTTAGATGACGAAGAGTACTATAGAGGTACAAGCATATCGTGTATAGTACAGGATAAATGAATTTGTATATAATCACTGGTACACTCAACGTCGCCTAAGACGTCAAAAATGTAATATGTATTTACCTACGAGATAACTCGTAGCTGGCACCAGCAATGACCACTGGTAAATTCCGTCTCAGGTGCCGACTGAGTTATCTCGTACTACTCGTACTCGTAGTAGCTTTATAACACGTTTCAGCATCAGATAACCTGATTTTGGTTGACTAAATTGTATAAAACATGATAAATGAATTTATATAAACACACTTGTATACCCATTGCCAGGGAAATGAACTTGCATGGCAATGCATGCATGCAAGCCGCATGTATCCGCTTGTGCATACACTTGATGTAGGGCTAGATTGAGTTTCCAGCGCCTTTGGCACTATATCCAAATTCTTCTATAACTGTCAGAATTTAACCAGTTAAAAGCCAGTGAAGTAAAGACGAGATGTGTAATAAACATAGATAGGGTTTCCGCTATACCGGCAGGGGGTCCCCTTGACGGCCCCGTTCCCCTCGCCAAGTTTCCCCCTCCTGCCATACCCCAGGACATACCGCATATTTATTAAGGTATAAAGATGTTTAAAACTTCTGAATTTTGTTGGAATAGTACTAAGGAATTTTAAAAGGTGAATTTATTTTATATCTTGTGAGTGTGCACACTCTAAACGCGTTGTTATACAGAAAATTGAAACAGGAAGTGATCGGAACTGACATCGCTAGAAGCTATGCCTTTGAGGCTGGTTAGTTACGTTGCGGATAGTACCCGGTTATATAATTTACTAGTTTTAAAGTTACAGGTACATGTATAAGGTTTGATAGCTTCGCACTTGGGCAGAAATGGAACAAAACAATCTGCCATTTCTACTCTCACACGATTCTATTGGCCGATATAACGAAAGTAGTTCAACCACTGCTAAAACAGGCTACTTTTACTTGGATTTTTCCCCTTGACGGCTACCGGCCCCATTCCCCTACAGGCTACCCCCTAGCGGAAACCCTGACATAGAACCACAGGTGTTAATAAGATTAGTTATAATTTAGAAATTAGCGCACTCAAGCTGGGTGCTGATTTCTAACTAATCCCAACAAACATGTAAGTGTTGTTCTATTATATGTTACACATGTACATAGCGAAGCTCAGATATTTAGCGGACCTTTTAGTGGCTTACACCCATCCCTCGAATAATGGGGTGTATTATCAGTATATACAGGCCTACATATACAGCCCTGGGAATTAAGGAAAATTTGCCTAGGCAATATATTTTCCTAGGTCAAAGAAATCGGCGTAGGCAATAACATATTTTACCTAGGCAATTTTGCAACAATATTGCCATCTCAAATCAATATGATTCAATAATAACCTGAATTACTTAGTTATTTTGGGGAACATTATTTCCAGGCCACTACTCAACATATGTACAATTCCACAAATCATCTCCAAAACAAGTGTTCTTATACCGGGTAACTAGTAAATGGCCCAGTGCCATGGAAACAATTGTAGGACAATATATGTAAAGAGTGATTTAAGGAAGTCATTTTGGCTAAAGAGGTTCTATTTCTGATAGACACAAATAAATTTTAGTAACCCAATGAACTTATTTTACCTAGGAAATATAATTGCCTAGGCAAACCGATTTTGCCTCTGCTTTTACCTAGGCATTGCCTATTGCCTAGGCTAATTCCCAGGGCTGCATATATAGCTTCAAATGAGTCCTGAAATATCCAGAGCTAACTGATTACTGATTTATGCAACACACAGTCAACACTAAATAATCCAATGCAAATTGAATATTATTTTTTAATATATTCTAATTAACATAATAACACTGATCGATATCATTGCACTAAGCTCTTACGTCACTACGCGTGCCAATAATACATGTGTCTTACTAAAAAATATGAGGCCGGGTTTAGGGGCTAATTATGTGATAAATGTTTTTTTTCTATTGCAGGTTATTGGCTGCATCCTGATTGGTGTTGCTGCATATTGGCGTGCGGCAGCATATTTCACAAGCATTGACATTGTTGGAAGTATTATCGCCTGCGGCGTTTTCCTCATTTTGTTTGCCATTATTGGTCTCATTGGAGCTATCAGGCATCATCAGGTTCTACTATTCTTTGTATCCTTTTATTTACATATATGGTATATCAGGGTTTCCACCAGGGGGATTTTAATGAGTCCGTATTGGGGAAACATATAACTCGACGGGAAGACCATGGTTTGTCCCATTGAATGAAAAAAAAATTAATTGCCACTGAAAAGTAGCCATTTCCTTGCACCTGATTAAATCACAAAGCAATCCAAAGCTAAGTATGTTACGCAAGTCGATCATTTCCGTGGGTGCATTAATTGTGTTGATGGTATCCAGATCATTAATCATGTAATTACGCACATAAGACTGCCGTCTGAGTGAAGACTAAATAAATGAACAAGCTATGAGTTACAGTGTTTACAAATTTATAACTTACAATAAGATTCCGACAGGTATTTTTGTAATAAACACTAAAAAGCGTCTATGCATTGACCAATAATACCTACCGGTAGCAAGGAGAATTGAATTAAGTATTTCCTAGAATTTCAATACCTTCCGTGAAAAAGAAACTGCAAGGATATATTCTGTCAATCGTAAATTTATTTGTGTGCTGTGACATCATACTGCAGGGTTTATCTACAGGGGATATTTATAGCGGCGTAATGTGAATGGTAGCGAAATCTTTCAAATGAAATCGGAACGCTTACCTTGTTCAATAGTCTGCATTAGTCAACGTGTTATAAAATATAATAGAGTTTTTGCGGGAAATGTGAACACGTGCGTCGTTGTAAAATCGTAAAATCAAAATGAATTGCAGAATATGAACTCCGCACAGGGACCCATTAATTATATAGTACCATAGAACGGGATCTCGGAGCATCAGTAGTTTCATCCACGGAAATACTGTGCACAAAAATCTCCGGAAAACCTGGTATATAGGTCTGAAAATGTGTCAAAATTATTAGATGGAGGGGGCTATGCTGGATTACATGTGTCCATCTCTCCACTCATTTATCATAACCATGGGTTATCGGATCTCGGTGAAATTTGGTATGCATGTTTGACATCAGGAGGGCTTTCAAAAGCGGGTTCATTGACATGGTTAACATTTTCCATTCAAGAGTTATCCCTCTTTGTTAGCTCAACTTTACTTTGTAAAGTTTGAGCTATTGCCATGGCTTGGTATCCGTCGTCTGTGTGTGCGTGCGTGTGTGCGTGATGCGTCAACAATTTCCTTTAGCACGGGCTACAGTTCGTACCTTTGGTCCGATTATTATGAAATTTTGTCATGGATGTTGACATTGACATGTAGATGGGAACGAGACATTTTGGGGTCATTTGGAAAAAAAACATGGCTGCCATCGGCCATCTTGGATTTCAAAATTCAATCCATTAGCACGGGCTACAGGCCATACTGTTCGTCTTATTGTCATGAAATTTGTCATGAATGTTAACAATGACATGTAGATGGGAACGAGTCATTTTGGGGTCATTCGGCTGAAAAACATGGCCGCCAGCAGCCATCTTGGATTTTACTCTTTGTATGACTAAATCCTTTAGCACGGGCTTCAGGTCGTACCTTTAATCTGATCATCATAAAATTTGTCATGAATGTTAATAATGACATGTAGATGAGAACGAGTCATTTTGGGGTCATTCGGCCAAAAAACATGGCCGCCAGCAGCCATCTTAGATTTTACTCTTTGTATGACTAAAACCTTTAGCACGGGCTACAGTTCGTACCTTTGGTCTGATAATTATAAAATTTGTCGTGGATGTTAACAATGGCATGTAGATGGGAACGAGTCATTTTGGGGTCATTCCGACAAAAAACATGGCCGCCAGCAGCCATCTTTGATTTCAAAATTTAATTCATTAGCACGGGCCACAGGTCGTACTGTTCGTCTTATCATCATGAAATTTGTCATGGATGTTAATATTGACATGTAGATGGGAACGAGTCATTTTGGGGTCATTCGGCCAAAAAACATGGCCGCCAGCAGCCATCTTGGATTTTACTCTTTGTATGACTAAATTCTTTAGCACGGGCTACAGGTCGTACCTTTAGTTTGATCATCATAAAATCTGTCTTCAATGTTAACAATGACATGTAGATGGGAACGAGTCATTTTGGGGTCATTTGGCCAAAAAACATGGCCGCCAGCAGCCATCTTGAATTTTACTCTTTGTATGACTAAATCCTTTAGCACGGGCTTCAGTTCGTACCTTTAGTCTGATCATTATAAAATTTGTCATGAATGTTAATAATAACATGTAGATGGGAACGAGTCATTTTGGGGTCATTCGGCCAAAAAACATGGCCGCCAGCAGCCATCTTGGATTTTACTCTTTGTATGACTAAATCGTTTAGCACGGGCTACAGTTCGTACCTTTAGTCTTATCATCATAAAATTTGTCATGGATGTTAACAATGGCATGTAGATGGGAACGAGTCATTTTGGGGTCATTCGGCCGAAAAACATGGCCGCCAGCAGCCATCTTTGATTTCAAAATTTAATTCATTAGCATGGGCCACAGGTCGTATTGTTCGTCTGATCATCATGAAATTTGTCATGGATGTTAACAATGGCATGTAGATGGGAACAAGTCATTTTGGGGTCATTCCGACAATAAACATGGCCGCCAGCAGCCATCTTTGATTTCAAAATTTAATTCATTAGCACGGGCCACACGTCGTACTGTTCGTCTTATCATCATGAAATTTGTCATGGATGTTAATATTGACATGTAGATGGGAACGAGTAATTTTGGAGTCATTCGGACAAAAAACATGGCCGCCAGCAGCCATCTTGGATTTTACTCTATGTATGACTAAATCCTTTAGCACGGGCTTCAGGTCATACCTTTAGTCTTATCATCATAAAACTTGTCATGAATGTTAACAATGACATGTAGATGGGAACGAGTCATTTTGGGGTTATTCAGCCGAAAAACATGGCCGCCAGCAGCCATCTTGGATTTTACTCTTTGTATGACTAAATCCTTTAGCACGGGCTTCTGGTCGTACCTTTAGTCTGATCATCATAAAATTTGTCATGAAAGTTAATAATGACATGTAGATGGGAACGAGTCATTTTGGGGTCATTCGGCCAAAAAAAAAGGCCGCCAGCAGCCATCTTAGATTTTACTCTTTGTATGACTAAATCCTTTAGCACGGGCTAAAGTTCGTACCTTTAGTCTGATCATCATAAAATTTGTCATGGATGTTAACAATGGCATGTAGATGGGAACGAATCATTTTGGGGTCATTCGGCCGAAAAACATTGTTGCCAGCGGCCATCTTTGATTTTAAAATTCAATCTATTAGCACAGGCTACAGGTCGTACTGTTAGTCTGATCATCATGAAATTTGTCATGGATGTTAATATTGACATGTAGATGAGAACGAGTGATTTTGGGGTCGTTCGGCCAAAAAACATGGCCACCAGCAGCCATCTTGGATTTTACTCTTTGCATGACTAAATCCTTCCCCGTGGGCTACAGGTCGTAGCTTTGATCGGAACCTCATTAAATTTGTCATTGATGTTAACAATGACATGTAGATGGGAACGAAACATCTTGGGGTCGTTCAGCCAAAAATCATGGCCACCAGCAGCCATCTTGGATTTACTCTTTGCATGACTAAATCCTTTGGCGCGGGCTACAGGTCGTACCTTTTGTCTGATCTTTATGCAATTTATCATGAATGTTGACATTGACACGTAGATGGGAACGAGTGATTTTGGAGTCATTCGGCCAAAAAACATGGCCGCTGGTGGCCATCTTGGACTTCAAAATTAAATCCATTGGCGAGGGCTACAGGTTGTACTGTTAGTCTGATCATCATGAAATTTGTCATGGATGTTAATATTGACATGTAGATTGGAACGAGTCATTTTGAGGTCGTTCGGCCAAAAAACATGGCCGCCAGCAACCATCTTGGATTTACTCTTTGCATGACTAAATCCTTTGGAGTAGGCTACAGGTTGTAGCTTTGGTCGGATCTTCATAAAATTTGTCATGGATGTTAATAATGACATGTAGATGGGAACGAGTTCTTTTGGGGTCATTCGGCCAAACAACATGGCCACCAGCAGCCATCTTGGATTTTACTATTTGCATGACTAAATCCTTTGGCACAGGTAATACATTTCAATCAGCATCTTTCCTATTTCTCCATTTAGTGTAAACCATTAAATTATTCCCCTACCTAAGTTGAGCTACAGTGTCATTGACACTTTCATTGAAATATATGTATTAACAATTTCTCTCTATATCAATTCGAAAACCTACCATTTAGTGAGAAATGTGGCTTTTGACTTCCAAGCGATGAGACAATTGACACGCGCGGATCATAACAATCTAAGCACATATACTAATTAATCATCTGATGCGAGTAGAGTAAGTAAGATTACCAGTGAGGTACTAGCACACTCTAGAAAATCCTGGTTCCCAATTGATTTTTAGCTCAACTTTACTTTGTAAAAGCAAATGTAAGTTTTGAGACAGTGAAAAATTTGTTTGTTCAAAGAGCAATGCTCGTCATGTTTTGGAGACGTATATATAACATGCTACTGTGCCATATCTGCTCTATATAGCTTACTTTGTAAAGTTTGAGCTATTGCCATGGGTTGGTTTCCATCGTCTGTGTGTTTGCGTGTGCGTGTGTGCAATTGTGATTCGTCAGCAATTTCCTTTAGCATGGGCTACAGGTCATACCTTTGGTCGGATCATTATAAAATTAGTCATAGCTGTTGACATTGTAATGTAGATCGGAACGAATCATTTTGGAGTCATTCGGCTAAAAAACATGGCTGCCAGCGGCCATCTTGGATTTCCAAATTCAATCCATTAGCATGGGCTACAGGTCCTACTGTTCGTCTGATCATCATGAATTTTTCAAGGATGTTAATATTGACATGTAGATGGGAACGAGTAATTTTGGGGTCGATCGGTCATAAAACATGGCCACCGGCAGCCATCTTGGATTTTACTCTTTGCATGAGTAAATCGTTTGGCATGGTCGGATGATAATGAAATTTGTCATGGATGTTAACGATGACATGTAGATGGGAACGAGTCTTTTTGGGGTCATTCGTCATAAAAACATGGCCGCCAGTGGCCATCTTGGATTTCAAAATTCAATCCATTAGCATGGGCTACAGGCTGGATTGTTCGTCTGATCATCATGAAATTTGTTGTGGAAGTTAATGTTGACATGTAGATGGGAACTAGTAATTTTGGGGTCATTCGGCCATAAAACATGGCCGCTGGCAGCCATCTTGGATTTTACTCTTTGCATGACTAAATCCTTTGACACAGGCTACAGGTCGTATCTTTGGACGGATCATCATGAATTTTGTCATGGATGTTAACAATGACATGTAAATGGGAATGAGTCATTTTGGGGTCATTCAGCAAAAAAACATGTCTGCCAGCAGCCATCTTGGATTTTCAAAATTGAGTCCATTACCATGGTCTACAGGCCATACTGTTTGTCTGATCATCATGAAGTTTGTCACTTATGTTAATATTGACATATAGATGGAAACAAGTCATTTTGGGGTCATTCGGTCAAACAACATGGTCGCCAACAGCCATCTTGGATTTTACTCTTTGCATGACTAAACCCTTTGGCACCGGCTACAGGTCATACCTTTGGTAGGATCATCATCAAATTTGTCGTTTATGTTAATATTGACATGTAGATGGGAACGAGTCATTTTGGGATCATTCAACCATAAAACATGGCTGCTGGCAGCCATCTTGGATTTTACTCATTGCATGACTAAATCCTTTGGCACGGCTACCTTTGCTTGGATCTTTATGAAATTTGTCATGGCTGTTGACGGGATACGAGTCGAAATGTTCGCCTGATCATCATGAAATTTGTTAATATTGACATGTAGATCTGGGAACGAGTCATTTTCAATTTTTGGGGTCATTAGGCCATAAAATATGGCCACTAGCAGCCATCTTGGATTTTACTCATTGCATGACTAAATCCTTTGGCATGGGCTACAAGTCGTAGCTTTGGCCAGATCATTATGAAATTTGTCATGGCTGTTAACATTGACATGTAGATGGGAACGAGTCATTCCGCTGGCAGCCATCTTGGATTTTACTCTTTGCATGACTAAATCTTTTGGCACACCCTACAGTCCACTTTCCTCAGCCGATTATCACCAAACTTTATATTTATCTTGATATTGATCTACTAGATGGAAGCTATCAAATGTTTTTGAATATCATTCGAAAACATAGCCACCAACAATCATGTTGGATTTTAATTTATATATATCTCTTCAAGTTGATAATCTAGTATTACTTAGACATATCAACTTTCCGCATCCCTAATTGCTCCATTGACAATAACACATGAAACTATTCCCTTTCCAAGTTGAGCTTCAGTGTCATTGACACTTTCATTTATCTGAAAATTTTGGATTTCCATCCATCCGCTCATATATCTCAACCATGGGTTATCGGATCTCGATGCAATTTGGTATGCAGGTTTGGCACCAGGAGGGCTGTCAAAAATGGGTTCATTGACTCTGTTCACATTTTCCTTCAAGAGTTATCCAGCCCTTCCCAGGAGATGGGAGCGATTGCTCTTGCACTCATCCAGAGAGTCGTCCCTCTTGTCAAAATGTTCATGGTCACTGTAATGGTTGATTCAATATTCAACTATTTGAAGGTATATTTAGAACCTTTCCCATCTCAGTTAAATTATGGGCATGCGAAAGTGTAACTAGACATGGGTCAATCCCACAAAGACATTTTGTTTGAGCAAAACTGAACTTATAATTATATTACAGGCACATTTACACTCGTCTTCTGAATTGCGAGAGCAAATAAGTGCTCTTGCTGTGTTTTCCTCATGGGAAGGACTGGTTATCCCTCTTTGTTTATCTGAAAATGTTGGATTTCTGTCCATCCGCTCATATATATCTCAACCATGGGTTATCGGATCTCGATGCAATTTGGTATGCATCGATTCTGTCCATCCGCTCATATACTAGTATCTCAACCATGGGTTATCATCTCGATCAACTTTGTTATAGAGGTTTGGTATCAGGAGGGCTTTCAAAAAAGGGTTCATTGACATTGTTCACATTTTCCGTTAAGTTATCCATCCCTCTTTCTTAATATGAAAAATGAAAATATTGGATTTCACATTTGAATCCATTAGCACATCTTGCAGCCCACATCTATTGGAGAAATATTTTGAATAATTAGAAGTGTGTTCAGAATAACTTCTAGATGGGAGCTATCAAATTTGAACGATATTTGTTTTTAAAAATGGCTATCAGTATTAGGCTCCTGTGAACGTTCGAGATTCGATTTGATGTGAAATCAACCGAAAGGTTTGATTCTCAAAGATTCTATATTCGGAAACAAGTTGCATGATGACTCCTTAACTACTTCTTCAGTATATGATCATACTATTTCTGCTGTTTTTAGTCCAGTTTTCTTTAGCGTGTGCATGTCTAGCATTCAATAGAGACCAGAAGGAAGCTCTTGCTCGATCATTCTGGGTGCATTCAAGTTCGTCAGTGAGAGCAGATGGGCAAAGCTTTTTCAACTGCTGCGGTTTCAAAAATGCAGCATTACCCGACACAGATCCAGAAGGACACCCTACATGCTCTGCGGTTAGTTTATATTAGTAATCACTTAGTTACAGTAATGCCCTACAGTAATGCCCCGAGAGTTTTCCGATGAATGGCAACAAGCCATATTTCCGACTAAATCCTGAAAAGTTACCCATAATTCTGCTGTGGTCAAGGGGTCGATTACTTACAGTATTACTGTATCTAGATATCAACCTTATATGGTCACTTGTGTTAGTCTGTTTGGTTGGTGTCAACCTGCAAATAGTGTGTCTGTCATTTACAGAATGAGGTCCCCAGAGGGTGAATTTAGAGATGCTATCATGCACACACTTGGGCTAGCATCACCAAATTCACCCTCTGAGGACCTCATTCTGCTTAGGGCTCATCTTCGGAGAAGTATCTATAGTCTCAAATTAACATTGTTTTTAGTTACTTTTTCCTTTCTGGGAAGTTTATATCCCCTAATTTGCAGAATTTTCATATTCGAGGTGACAATTGGGTGAACATCACCAACTTCAACTGGGGAACTTCAATCTGAAGAATGAGGTTCCCAGAGGGCGAATTTGGTGATGCTAGCCCACCATGCCTAATATTTTTAGCTCAACTTTACTTTGTAAAGTTTGAGCTATTGCCATGGCTTGATATCCGTCATCCGTGTGTGCGTGTGTGTGCGTGTGTGATGCGTCAACAATTTCCTTTAGCACGGGCTACAGTTCGTACCTTTGGTCCGATTATTATGAAATTTGTCATGGATGTTGACATTGACATGTAGATGGGAACGAGTCATTTTGGGGTCATTCGGAAAAAAAACATGGCTGCCATCGGCCATCTTGGATTTCAAAATTCAATCCATTAGCACGGGCTACAGGCCGTACTGTTCGTCTTATTGTCATGAAATTTGTCATGAATGTTAACAATGACATGTAGATGGGAACGAGTCATTTTGTGGTCATTCAGCCGAAAAACATGGCCGCCAGCAGCCATCTTGGATTTTACTCTTTGTATGACTAAATCCTTTAGCACGGGCTTCAGGTCGTACCTTTAGTCTGATAATTATAAAATTTGTCATGGATGTTAACAATGGCATGTAGATGGGAACGAGTCATTTTGGGGTCATTCCGACAAAAAACATGGCCGCCAGCAGCCATCTTTGATTTCAAAATTTAATTCATTAGCACGAGCCACAGGTCGTACTGTTCGTCTTATCATCATGAAATTTGTCATGGATGTTAATATTGACATGTAGATGGGAACGAGTCATTTTGGGGTCATTTGGCCAAAAAACATGGCCGCCAGCAGTCATCTTTGATTTTACTCTTTGTATGACTAAATCCTTTAGCACGGGCTACAGTTCGTACTTTTAGTCTGATCATCATAAAATTTGTCATGGATGTTAACAATGACATGTAGATGGGAAAGAATCATTTTGGGGTCAAAAAACATGGCCGCCAGCGGCCATCTTTGATTTCAAAATTCAATCCATTAGCACAGGCTACAGGTCGTACTGTTAGTCTGATCATCATGAAATTTGTCATGGATGTTAATATTGACATGTAGATGGGAACGAGTCATTTTGGGGTCATTTGGCCAAAAAACATGGCCGCCAGCAGTCATCTTTGATTTTACTCTTTGTATGACTAAATCCTTTAGCACGGGCTACAGTTCGTACTTTTAGTCTGATCATCATAAAATTTGTCATGGATGTTAACAATGACATGTAGATGGGAAAGAATCATTTTGGGGTCAAAAAACATGGCCGCCAGCAGCCATCTTTGATTTCAAAATTCAATCCATTAGCACAGGCTACAGGTCGTACTGTTAGTCTGATCATCATGAAATTTGTCATGGATGTTAATATTGACATGTAGATGAGAACGAGTGATTTTGGGGTCGTTCGGCCAAAAAACATGGCCACCAGCAGCCATCTTGGATTTTACTCTTTGCATGACTAAATCCTTTGGTGCGGGCTGCAGGTCGTACCTTTTGTAGGATCTTCATGAAATTTGTCATGGCTGTTGACATTGACATTGACATGTAGATGGGAACGAGTCATTTTGGGGTCATTCGACCAAAAAACATGGCCACTGGTGGCCCATCTTGGATTTCAAAATTAAATCCATTGGCGCGGGCGGGCTACATGTAGTACTATTCGTCTGATAATCATGAAATTTGTCATGGATGTTAATATTGACATGTAGATCGGAACGAGTCATTTTGGGGTCGTTTGGCCACCAGCAACCATCTTGGATTTTACTCTTATTGCATGACTAAATCCTTTGGTGCAGGCTACAGGTTGTAGCTTTGGTCGGATCTTCATAAAATTTGTCATGGATGTTAATAATGACATGTAGATGGGAACGAGTTCTTATGGGGTCATTCTGCCAATAAACATGGCCATCAACAGCCATCTTGGATTTTACTCTTTGCATGACTAAATCCTTTGGCACAGGTAAGACATTTCAATCAGCATCTTTCCTATTTCTCCATTTACTGTAAACCATTAAATTATTCCCCTACCTAAGTTGAGCTACAGTGTCATTGACACTTTCATTTAGTAAGTCACACATGTATTATGGACATCCGCAGTGCTGTAAGCGCCTAGCGCCATGATATTGATCAGTGTTGACTGAGATAAACGTGGGTGATAAGGGTGGTTGAACAATTATGTCAAAAATGAAAAGACATATTTACAACTATATTATTTCTTGAAGGTGTCTTTACTTCCTCTTCGGTTGTGATAAGAAAATTAATATTATTTTTTTTTAACCCCAGCCATTTCAAGATTGTTTTTCCTTGCTAAAATGTGATTATGTGATAAAAACTATATAAAAAGGATATCAAATTTGGGGCAATTCTATACAAAATTTATTATCCTAGTCCAATAAATTTTATTCGATCCTCGCTAAAGCTCGGATCTAATTTAGTGCACTCAGTTAATAAATTTTGTATAGAATTTCGACTCATTAGAGATCCTCAATATATAAGAGCAATGTATGACATGTGTTGAGTTTAAACACAGCCCTCTATAATCTTTTACAACTAATACTTTAGTCAATTGCATACAATTATTTCTGAATCCTCAGTTTCTGTCATGATGCAGTAAAAGTCCGCAAGTTCATGCTTGTGCGATCAGCTCAGTATCTGATTAGTCAGGAATGTTTCAGGAATGTGTGAATTGCAGGTTTTCAAGAAGATTTCTGAATTTCGAGCTGACCTGGATATATAGATATAATTTTAACTTTGACTTTTTTTAATTTCAGCTTCCCTGCTGTGTAAAAAAGACAGAACCATGTTGCAGTAGCAATCCTAATGTGACACAAACAGATAATAGTGAATGTCCATGTTCAGCATGCTATCCCAGTTTACAAGCTAGAATATACAAAGCTTTTACGGTTGTCGGAGGAGTTGGTTTATTTTTCAGTTTTACAGAGGTATGCCCTGTTAAAATTTCAAATATGATCCTGTAATACTGTAAGATCGTAATTTTGTCTGTTAACCCTTCGATGACTGGAGCTTCCATAGGGAGCCTCGCATATATAAGAGAATGCATTTGCTTAACAATATTTACCTTGATCTTGTAAACCAATGCATTCTCTTATATATGTGAGGCTCCCTAATGGAGGCTCGCATATATAAGAGACTGCACTGACTTGTACAATCTTTAATGCTACACCAGCGCAGCTCCCGTCATGAAAGAGTTAAATATAATATAATCGTCCGTTTATCAGGAAATTGGTCTCCTCTCTTCTTATTTCAGCCTTACCAATGTTTGCCTCTTGTACAGAATGGTTATTTTCAACTTTTTGTTCTTCACTTAATTAGCTGAGTGGTATAGTATGCCCTAATAATGCTACACCAGCGCAGCTCCCGTCATGAAAGAGTTAAATATAATATAATCGTCCGTTTATCAGGAAATTGGTCTCCTCTCTTCTTATTTCAGCCTTACCAATGTTTGCCTCTTGTACAGAATGGTTATTTTCAACTTTTTGTTCTTCACTTAATTAGCTGAGTGGTATAGTATGCCCTAATAATGCTACACCAGCGCAGCTCCCGTCATGAAAGAGTTAAATATAATATAATCGTCCGTTTATCAGGAAATTTGTCTCCTTTCTTCTTATTTCAGCCTTACCAATGTTTGCCTCTTGTACAGAATGGTTATTTTCAACTTTTTGTTCTTCACTTAATTAGCTGAGTGGTATAGTATGCCGTAAATAATTGACTCCTTAACCACAGCAGAATTATGGGTAACTTTTCAGGATTTAGTCAGAAATATGGCTTATTGCCATTCATCGGAAAGCTCTCACTGGCAACAAGCCATATTTCCGACTAAATCCTGAAAAGTTACCCATAATTCTACTGTGGTTAAGGAGTTGATTATTTAGGGCATTACTGTATAAATAGGTAAATAGGGATATCAGCTGATTTTGGCCTCGTCTTGGATGAAAAGAACAACACATAAATTCTCTTTTCAATAGGCGCCCTTTTGAATTTTTAAATTTGCTATCTTGAGAATAGTCTATTTCCACACCTAACCCATAGAAATTTCGTCATTAAACAACGGAAAACCCCCCGATTTATTGACATAAAACAACAAAACGAACAACTAAGGCCTGAATCAACCAAATTAAACTAGTACCAGGTCCAATGCAGCCAACTTAAAAATGACTAGTTCCGAATCAACTGAGGTAACTGAATCAATGAAGGTCCAAATCAGCCGAAGATTAAAATGTTAGGATCCAAATGGTCCAAGTTTCAAATCGACCGAGGTCCAAACAACAGCCAAAGTATTTTTATTAGCTCAACTTGACAAAGTCAAGTTGAAGCTATTGCCATTGGTGGGCATCCAGCAACCATCTTGCTTAGTACTCTAATCATGACAAAATTAGTGCTGGGCTATACGATGATATATCGGGTATAGCCGGTTTTAATTTTGACATCGTCAATAATATCGTCTGAAATAAAAATATCGTAATACCGTCCCAAGTTGTAATATTCTCCATATACATGTTGGTTGAAACCCATCATATGGTCCCAAGTAAGTAAGAGTAAGTATAATAGTCCCAAACCTCCCGGAAACATGCAGTTTTAAAACATCGGAGCACGTGCTTGTCAAGTTGGATATCAAGAAACATCAAAGCGCTAGAATCAGTTGGCTACATTGTGAGATGATTGGTATGTTGCGCGCATGCGACTGGCATAATGACCTCCTTTCAAATTGGTGCAGCTTGCTTTGTCAGCCGTAACCAGTTGCTTGGAGACGGATTACCATGTCAGATTTTATATTGACCCCACTAGCTGATTGTGTCAAGGTGTACAAATTGCGAGTAGAATGAATTTGTGGACATGTGCTGTACGGATCATGGCATTGCTAGTGCTTAAAAACGTCAATTTCACGAACTAATTGAACCTGTCTACTGTAAAAGTACATTTATTCGTGGGGGTCCAATTTTCGTGGTTTTCGTGGTTGCTGCTAACCACGAAATTAAAAACCCCACGAAAAATTAATCTTCGAAACTAGATCGATTTTGAGAAATAAGAAATGTCACGTGGGAGGTAACTCTCTTGTCTCAATGTAAAATCAAAGCCTAGGGAGGTAACTTTATCAAACGGGAGTACATTAATGAAAGAGTAGCTACGGTCTAATTACAATGTTTAATCACATACTCGCCATGTTTTCTTTTTCGAGATTGTTGACAGGAATTGGAGCCGAGTTTGTTGTCAACATAATCGTTAGCTACTTGCATAAGTAGAGCAATATCATGATCCGAACTATGTTTCGGATCAGGTAATCCAGGAGTGGTAGGAGGACGAAAATCAATCTTACCACTTTGTAACCAGCTTTGAGAGACATATTTGCATTATGCAGTTGACCATTTGGGGTTGTATTTCATATGGTGCAGACTAATAGATGTTGGCTTCAGTAAATAATCCCCAGTCTCACACTGATTGTGTTGAGAATTAAGCGAGTACTTTCATCTAGCTTTTGTATGCTTAAGTTAAGTAATACAATCCCGTTGTTAATATTCTCGATAGCCGGCAACAAAAGCTTATACACGGGACGTGCTAATTACGCCTGCGGTGCGGATGCGCAATTAACGCCGGCTCGTCGAGGTGTCTACACTTCTATCAGTTCGAGTTGATTGTTGTTATTGGGGATTTGTAGGTGACATTTAGCACCGGCGGAACCACAAATTTACGAACCCACGAAAAAGTCATAAATGGCTGAACCACGAAATTGATACCAACGAATTTAAAGCCATTCACAGTATATCTTTTCCTCGGCTAAAAAAAATGGCGACTCAAATTCATTTCACATCGGCTTTTTCCTCGGCAATGCCCATTGCGACGTTAATTCCCAGGGCTGCTGTATATGTACATTGAAGTCTCATGATGCTACCAACTACCAATTTCCACTAATAAATAGTCTCACAATCAATTCCTCACTAATAAATAACATGGCCATTTGAAACCCAATGCGGTGCTTAATGTGTAGTGTCAAGCTCTATGGTCGAACGGGATATAACTCTAAAAACTTTATGCGATCTGAAAACGCACGCGGGCCTTGTTTATATGATTATATCCCTTTGTTTCAACCCATATGCGGATGCTTAACTCTCATTCACTGGTTCATGTTACATGTCAGTAATAGGTGCATGCTGTATACATGTACCGATAGGTAGGTGAGAACTACACATCCCCCTATTAAAGGATCAAATAAGCCGACAGGTGTTTATAAACACTCAGCTCATCTGCCTGACATCTCACACATGGCAACAATGACACATGCATGAGTATGCGTGATTGTTTGAACAGTATTTATTATCAGTTATCACTGTTCACTAATTTTGACAAGGTGTCATCGAAACGGTGCTTTGAACACTGTTTACAGTTTATATTATGCCTGACCAAATTAGAAAGGAGTTGAAAGTTGTTGTGTTCGCAGTTGGCAAACTGTCAATTGTTGCAGACGAGTGGTCATTATACTGTGAAGTTACTGATGTACAATCAATGTTCAATACACATTTACTCAACCTCGCATGGCCCACAAATCATAAATAAAAGGTAGGGATATATTGTACAAACTTTATTCATGAAATTTGCATATATTATACATTGTACTTACCAATTGTTATTTATTAAAATAATATCGCGATAATATCATTTATCGCGATGTCGTCACCATAATATCACGATATTTGTTTGGGCCGATATCGCCTAGCCCTAGACAGAATACTTTGGCATGCCCTACAGCCAACATGGGTTGACCTCTGATATTACCTAAACATTTCAACTTTCCGCATTCCTTATCGCTCCATTGAGTAATGTAAAACATTTTCCCTCTCCATGTTGAGCTAGAGTCAGTAGAGTGTCATTGACACTTTTGACAAAGTCACCGGCAATGCTGGTTGAAATCCCAATGAACTTCTACTTTTTAAATGGATACACATTCAAGTAAAATATTATTTGGCAAAATTTGCCCTTGCTAAACAAATTTCAGATGTACGTCTGCGATCAGAAGTGACTCATATACAGATTATTATGTTGTTTTTTAACACAATGGATCTTGTGTCCTTCGTTCACTCACCAGCCTTCTCTATTTGCATATACATTGTAAAATTTAGTTTTCTGTTATGTTTTGAGCAGGCCTGGTGTTCTATGAATTCCAAGAGTGCAAAATAATGGCCTCCTTATCCCTTTCATGACTGGGGCTTCCTGAAATTTTGCGAAAACCCTGTGCCAATGCATTCTCTTATATGTGCGATTCTCCCATAGGGAGCCCAACGATATTTACCTTGACCTTGTAAGCCAGTGCATTCTCTTATATGTGTGAGGCTCCCTATGTGGGACTCGCATATATAAGAGAATGCACTGGCATAGGATCTTTAATGCTGCACCTGTGAAACTCCCGTCATAAAAGAGTTAATTTGTCTAGGAGTACAATTTCCCTCCTGAATATTAATATGTAGACAAATATCCCTCACGATGTCCTTACTAACCGTAATTTTACTTGTATGGCCGTGGTGACTTCAGCATACATACACAATGCTTCTGTACTGCATGTCATTACTATGAATCATTGGCATTCAGTGTGAGATTCCAAATATTTGTGATGTTTTATTCTCTTCTTTGAGATTCAAGCTGGTCTTGAACAGTTATTTGGCCAAATGAAATTCTCGTTTTCTGGTCTCACAATTAATGAATATTTTAGTTTTTTTTAACATCTAACATTCTATATAATTATGTCCATACCTTCAAATACCGTGTCTAAGCCTTCTTTAATCCCATCTTTGTTACTTGACAATATACCACTACCCACCATCTACCATTTAGCCTTATGACAGACAAAGATTCATTAGTGTTAATCATCATTACTGTTTTATTACAATGTTTGATTGATGTTTTATGCATGTTTAAAATCAGCAAATTCAATGTTGATACCAGCATACCAACTTTTTAAGACCAAGTATGTTTTTGATATTCACTGATCAAATATAGTACAATTAGTTAAATAAATTAGTTTCTTTTATCTTGTATAAAGCAACATGTGTTTTCCATTCCTCTTTAATCTGACATGGCCCGTTTGAACCCCCAAATTTATTTAACATAATCAAGCCTGCAAATAGTGTGTCTGACATTTGCAGAATGAGGTCCCGCATGGGAAGTATCTATAGTCTCAAATCATAATTTTTGTTTAGCTACTTTTTCCCTTCTGGGAAGTTTCTATATCCCCTAATTTGCAGAAGATAAAATGCATAATCGAGGCGTCTAATGGGTGATCATCACCAACTTCAACTGGAGAACTTCAATCTGATCATACATGTATGTCTCCCATAGCAGTTGAGGCCTAAACTGAATGAGGTCCCCAGATAGTGAATTTAGTGATGCTAGCCCACTGTGCGGAATAGCGTCACTAAATTCTCCCTCTGGGTACCTCATTCTGCAATTGACACCCTAGTTGCAGGCTTGAACATAATCTGGTTAGAGGTATCATAGACTTACTCACGCAGAAAATTTCTGAACAAACTTGTTTATTTTAGTGCTTAAAAGACATGTTTTGTTTCTCATATTTTTTTGGTAAATTTTAGATCGTTTTGTTTATGCCCATTTAAATTTTTTTATCACTAAATCTTGGACTGTTGTTGCTACACATCTTTTATGGTGCTACGTTTACATAATTTTGATAATTAAATTCAAGAGAAAGCAGTGCATTAAGTTATAATAATTTCTTGTCAAGATAATGCAATATACAGTAATGCCCTAAATAAACAAGCTTTCCGAAGAATGGCAACAAGCCATATTTCCGACTAAATCCTGAAAATTTACCCATAATTCTGCTATAGTTAAGGGGTCGATTATTTAGGGCATTACTGTACGTTTTCCGGACAGTCTGGCATTCTGTTTCTGATTCCGGAACTTCAATGAATACATTGAGATCTTTTATGTTTTAAGCAATACATTTGCTTCAAAAGTAAATATAAATCACTCACATAAGCCCAAATGCAATAATCTGATCGGGAGAGTACAATAACAGAAAGAATATTGCATTCTCTGCCTCAATAGATGATTGTTGGGTCAATATAAGTCATTTTCCCCAAAAATTTGAGTTTTCATGTATTCATCTGCACATTTGCTTCAAAAGTAAATATATATTAATTAGGAATGTCCAATTGGAATAATCTGATATTGAGAGTATAAGAACAAAAATCAATTGCTGTATTCCATGCCTCACATGATTGTCTTGTCAATCAGTCATTTTTTTCCTAAATTTAGATGTGAAAGTTGAGCTTTTTCATTTTAGCACTAACAAAACATTCTTTTAAGATATTTCAGCCCAAATTTCATTTGGCAGGGAAATAGTATGATAATTGGATGGGGGAAATTATTGTCACTCTCACTTATCAGACATCTTCGAAATGCCTCGTATATAAAAAGCCACCAGTCTGATAATCTTATCAATTGGATATGTTATTAAAAATCACCTTACAAGTTGCTGAAATGCCATTTTTATTGACAAAATAATAGATATTTTCAGCGAAATTAGCGCATTTGTGTCTATGTTTACTTCCGTATCAATTGGAGATAATTCTTGATTATCTGATAATCTGGTTATACAAATGTAGGTATCTTATATTTACTTACGTGGAAAATTTCTGAACAAACTTGTCTAAAAAATGAAAAATAACACATCTTTTTTCATTGCGTAACCTTTCCTCTAACTTGTATTTAAAAAATAGCAAAGTTTTAAAATGTTTCTTAAATGTCTAAAATCTGCGAAATGTGCCCAAAAAGGGAAAGGTTACACATGTGTGATATCTCGACTACAACATCTGACTGATTATGATATATCAATTGTTAAGTCATTCATGTTAGCCCAATCGATGGTAAATATCAGGTACTAAATTCGCCAAAAACTTGACCTAACTCTTCCCAACTTCGGAATAGAGTTACCTGTCTTGTACCTATCGAGGGAGACTTTTTTATTAGCCTTGATTATCAGAGATGAATATTACATTATCAACCCCTCTGAACACATGTTTATCATCTTGGAAAAAAATGTTGTAGACAAATGGTCTTGGATTTCTGAATATGTTGCATTAAAGACCTTGGAATTGTTTCAAAATGTCCTTGTAAGGAAGGGAGTTAACTGTTTCAGCCAATCCAAATTTGATAAATATTATATCAGTTGGTTTACAATGAAACTTGGTCAACACTAGATCATGCCATGATATGCCCATATATCATATTCCACCAGTACAAAATCTGGGAAGTGTTTTATGTTCTGACAGAGAACTTTATAACAATGAAAAAACAATGCAGCTACATGTAATATATTTCTTAATTAATACCTGTTCCTTAATAATATATTTCACAGTAAATTAAGGTCCCAGCTTGAGTTTGCATGATTAGATGACTTTTGTGAGCCGGTTTTACTTTTGAGAGCTTTCCGATGAATGGCAACAAGCCATATTTCCGACTAAATTCTGAAAAGTTAACCATAATTATGCTGTGGTTAAGAGGTCGATTACTTAGAGCATTACTGTATCTATGGTCATAGAGATTATGGCATGATCTTGGTCAACACATTTTATTTCTAAGATTTGGTGGATGACAATTAATCTCTTTGATTCCTGCATCTGTTTCAGATCATTGGTGTCTGGATAACCATTCGTTTTCGTAACCAGAAGGACCCGAGAGCCAATCCAAGTGCTTTTCTTTGATATGAAATGATTTCTTAAGGTGCTTTATTGGGTCCCTACTCTTACTTAAGAAGCAATGTGTTCATCACTATCGAGTTGCTGGTCTGTATCAAAAGTTCAAACTTTATGTATTTATAGTGGCAGCAGCCCTGTTAATAAGCAAAAATTTGCATACGCTGGAAAATTGCCAAGGCCATAAATGTTTCCTCGGCTAAAAAGCCTAGGGTTCAGGTACATGTACTTGCATGTTCTACACATATAACTTCAGTTTACCATTATCATGACAGACTGTCGTTTGGTATCAAGATAGTCCTTGTTAACTCAAAAGTCCTTTGCATTCAACAATGAAATATTTCTGTCACTGAGACATATTTGCAGCAATTAGTTTCACTTTTGCAAAGGCACTGGCAGGTTCTTAAATTTGTCTCGGAAAATAAAATAGCCAATAATTTTTTTTTTTTGCCTTGGCGTTTGCCTCGGCTCGACCAAAGCCAACACTAATTAACAGGTAAATCACTGTCATTTAGGCTGTTCTTAATGGAAATTTAAATCGCAAGAAATATTGTATGTACCAGACATTTGTTAAAATAGTCACATTTCTGACAGGAATTTCATTAAAATTTTGGTTATTTATTGAGCTTATCAAAAATACAAAATGTTTCTCAGAGTTTCGTATTTTGAAAACTAAAAGTTTGATTATTGGTCTTTCAAAAAGTTCAACAATTTTGAGATTATTTTGGAATATTTCAAATACTCTTTGGAGTATTCCAGTTTTGAAAATTTGATCAAAATTGAGAAATTCATGCAGTGTTGATATAGACCTACATCTCTTTGCGTATACATCTAATTTTTAACTGAGATTATTTTATGACATTCACTAAAGTTAACAATAACATATCCTACTCTCACATGCTTCTATCTATTTATAAAACAAAACTCATACCATCAGCCCTTGAAATTACCTATGGCAAAGGTAATGGCGTAGAAAAAGCTGTGGAAGCCAATATGTAATTTTATGCAATTCTAAGGCAATGTCGTAGAAGAAAAATGCCAATTTCAAGGACTGTATCATTACTCATCATAATGAAACCCATGATTGGGTGCCAAGAACACTTGTCATATTTTTCTGCACAAATTAATCTGAATGCATTGCTTCTGATGAGAGCATCCCTTTACATCCACATTTAAAGCAGATTAGCTTACATGTACTCTGACTTACTCTCTCACAAATAGAAACTACCCAAGTCTTGAAGTGGTGTGTCTGTCATTTGCAGAATGAGATCCCCAGACGGTGAATTTGGTGATGCTAGCCAGCTGTGTGCAGTAGCATCACTAAATTCACCTTCTGGGGACCTCATTCTGCTTAGGCCTCATCTTCTGGGAAGTATCTATGGTTTGAAATAACATTGTTTTTAGTTACTTTTTCTCTATTAGTGTAAACAATATTTATTTGAACAAAAGAACAGAACATCACATTGACAATTATACATATTGAGAAAAAAACATAGTTCAAATGAGGATTAGATAACAAGCCATGAGCCTATGGCTTTTATAAAAATCTTTTCCTCTGGGGACCTCATTCTGCAAATTTTAGACACACTATTTCAAGGCTTGAAACTACCTACATGTATTTTCAACAGAGATGTGTTTGATGTTGCATATTAGCAGTACAATATTTGCTTTTAATGTGAGGAGATTTCTTTTTTAATTTTCTCTTTGCTTCATGGTTTAAGTCATTGCCACAGTTGCCCTTCACAGCCCGATGTTTTCCCAATTGTTGGGCCCCTGGAGAAAAATACCAAGGATAATCCCTGATTCCAATATCTGTTTTATAACTTAATGGGAGAATCAGTTCAGGTGTGATATTCTTGAAAGTAAATACAAGAAACAAAGGAAGATCTCATACATTTTAAAGCTACAGAAGCCATTCATGTTGTCTTTAGCAAAAAAATCATACATAGATTGTTAAAGAGGACTGCTCACTAAATCCGGCCATTTATGGGACCGTCTCCTATTTGGTCAGAAGAAACTAGTAGAATTAAGTCCCTTTCGTTTTTACACCCAATCTGGAATACGAGGTAAAAAAATTCTGGCATGCGATTGGCGTTTAATATTTTCAATTATATTTACAAATTCAAGAAATATAATACCCATGGCATGTACAAATGAGGGTTTTCCATAGTTTGAAATGCGTTCGTGTCCAAACATTGACAGGAGAATAAGGCTGGGTATTTGCTTTCGTCAGCAGTTCAAATTTTGTGCAAAAAGTGGGGTAGTGTGGAAAACGTGTGTTGAAAAGGTGTGGCTCAGATAGTAGTCATACATGGCAAAAGATGCGCGAAGTGTTGGGCTTCACAAAATTTATGAATTCGTATGTAGCAAATTTAGTGGGTGGGCCAAACGTTAAACACTGAGGCCAATGGAAAAATATTTAGTTCCTATTATACTCAAAAGATATGCAATAAAAGAAAGAAGACAAAGGCTAAGTGTGAATTTGGTCATGGTCTGACAAATTTTGACAGAGTTACCAAAAAAAAAAAGCTATCCTTCCTAAAAAGCCACCTTTTTGGTCTGACCTCTTTTTATTGTAACTACTTTAACAACAGGCAATGTTAATGTTTTTCCTGATGAACAATAACTCGAAAATACAGACATTGTACACGTAGATTGTTGTCTGATACAGGGCGCTACATTTTTTCGTTATTAACATATTTGCAGCAGCATTGGCTGCATGCAAGTTAATCGACATTATTGTCCGCCGAAAAATTTATTTTTGGGGGACTATAGAAACGGGGTCCGTCTGTCAGTCCGTTCGTCCGTCCGTCCGTCACACTTTTGAGTACCTTCATGGTGTAAGCATCTCCTCCTACAGATTTCATCCCAGTGATTTGAAACTTCAGAATATTGTTGCCCATATATTGAAGATGTGCAACATGTATATAGATGACGGAAAACAAAATTTTTGACGGAGTTATTAACCATTTTCGACGTAGAAAATTTCAACATTTTTTATAATTTTCTGTATGAGGGTACCTTTGTGGTGTAATCAACTCCTCCTACAGTTTTCATCCTAGAGATTTGTAACTTCAGAATATGGTTGCCCATATATTGAAGATGTGCAACATGTATATAGATGACGGAAAAAAATTCTTTTGACGGAGTTATTAACCCTTTTTGACTTAGAAAATTTCAACATTTTTTATAATTTTCTGTATGAGGGTACCTTCATGGTGTAATCAACTCCTCCTACAGTTTTGATCGTAGATATTTGAAACTTCAAAATATTGTTACCCACATATTGGAGATGTACAACATGTATATAGATGACGGAAATTTTTTTTTTTTTACGGAGTTATTAACCCTTTTCAACTTAGAAAATTTCAACATTTTTTTTAAATTTCTTCAACAAAGCGGCATCGACTTGCCACTTTTTCGGGGGACACTGTGGTCTGCTGACCTTTTATTTTCTTGGTACTAATACAAAAGAAAACAGTATTTGTAACACTTTTCACAAATTTTCTGGAAAATGAGTTAAAATTTTAACACCTCGAGACGTAAATATGTTTTACAAAAAATTTAGTAGATGTATGCTAATACGGTGACGCTCATGACATGTCAATATATATTATGTGATTGGTGGAAGTGAATATCATATCATTATATTCACATTGCAAGTGCCTTGAGAGTCAATAAATCAGTTTATGGAACTTCCAGGCATGTTTTATCACTATAAGATGACATGTACATTATTTCAGACTTGAACTATTCTGTTGTGTTGAACACATCTCTGTTGATATAGGTACACAAAACACTCACTTATCTAGATCTTGAGTGGCTTTTTAGAATAAACACATTTGTCAAAAATATACAAAATGTTTTTTACGTTTTTTTCCCTGAACACAAACCAAATTGATTTGATACATTCCTATCTTTGTAGACCAACACTCCCAGCCTGAAATGTTTGTCATTTTGGTCGATAGGAAATGCTAGGCAATTTGATTGGTATTGCAAATTTTGCTATCCACATGAGAACACACATTTAAACTTTGTCTGATTGATTAATAAATAGTGTATTTTTTCCTAGATTTGATAGCCTAATCACAGATCTCTACTTCCACGGTGTCGGCAACTTAACCTCCATATTTTATTTGCTTCTTCACTTATTTGTTAAAGGGGTACTGTATCCTATATCCACCCATTTATAGGACCATTTCCGTTTATACTCAACAGAATATATGCAACAAATGAATGAATTTGAGCCATGGATGAGTGCAAAATACACTCATGCACTCTATGAACAATGCGAACAACATGGTAATTATAATGAAAATGAATTTATGACTCCAGCCATTAATTAATTTTCATTATAATTACCATATTGTTTGCATCATTCATAAAGCACATGAGTGTATTTTGCATTCATCCATGGCTCAAATTAATTTATTTGTTGCATATATTCTGTTGAGTATAAAAGGAGATGGTCCCATAAAAGGTCTGATTTAGTGTACAGTACCCCTTTAATCTATGGTATATGGTAACTGATTTTCTAGATATTTTCTATTATTTTATTATATAATTATCATTATTTTCATTATTATTCCCACGTTATCTGGATTTTTGTCCCCCGACGTTTCCGTCGGAGGACTATAGAAATGACCCTCGTCCGTCCGTGCGTCCGTGCGTCCGTGCGTCCGTGCGTCCGAGATTGGGTACCTTCATGGTGTAATCAACTCCTCCTACAGTTTTAAACGTAGAGATTTGAAACTCTGGGATATTGTTCCTAACATGTTGGTGATTTGCAACATCTATAAAGCTAATCAAAAATATAATTTTTTCCATATTTTTGGGGGGGTTTTCGACTTAGAAAATTTGGAACATTTTTGCCTTTTGGATGAGATTGGGTACCTTCATGGTGTAATCAATTCCTCCTACAGTTTTAAATGTAGAGATTTGAAACTCTGGGATATTGTTCCTAACATGTTGGTGATTTGCAACATCTATATAGCTAATCAAAAATATCATTTTTTCCATATTTTTGGGGGGTTTTCGACTTAGAAAATTTTGAACATTTTTGCCTTTTGGATGAGATTGGGTACCTTCATGGTGTAATCAACTCCTCCTACAGTTTTAAATGTAGAGATTTGAAACTCTGGGATATTGTTCCTAACATGTTGGTGATTTGCAACATCTATATAGCTAATACAAAAATATCATTTTTTTCGTGTTTGCATGCATTTGTTCATCGGGTTGTTTTGTCCAAGAAATTTTGCGGTGGTTTGCAACATCTATATACTGTATAACATTGTTGCAAATAGTATCCTACAAACAAATCCAATCATGAAGTTTACCACTCGAGTCGGGGGACATGTGGTCTGCGACCTTTTATCTCTATTATATGTCACTTATTTACAGTGTGTCCACATTTAGCTCATGCTCCATATATGCAAGCCTAGAAATAATTTAGCAATTCTCAGTTATTCCAACCTGTCATCATGACAGGTTCATTACAATTTCACCCTGTCAGTTCATACATTCTGCCTGTCAATAAAATGTCACATTAAATAACCAATGTGATAGAAAGTGTCATAATTCTACAAAGAAACTTACTGTATGTTACAAAACTGAATATTTGATAAATAAAGACTTCAGATCTCTAGATTTAAAAAAAAGTGTTTCCATAGATTACTCGTTGCTTTCGTCATTTCTGTGATTGATCATCAAAACATTTAGGGTCTGTCACAACAGCAGGTAGAAAATTATTTTAGCCTGTCATACACTGTGTCATATTAAACTTTTTGGTGGGTTTCAACCTGTCAAAAGTTAGGTTTCAACCTGTCAGTACCATGACAGGTTTCAACCTGTCAGTACCATGACAGGCCAGTTATTTCAAGGCTTTCATATATGAAGTGAATTGTTACCTCAGATAGACCAAAAGGAATGAGTTGATGGCCAGATAGATGACCCATTCAATACAAGAGGTTTTCTCGGAAAGGTTACTGTAATGCCCCAAGTATATGACCCTTTAACCACAGCAGAATTATGGGAAAATTGTCAGGATTTAGTCTGGAATATGGCTTGTTGTCATTCATCGGAAAGCTCTCACCGAGAGCTTTCCGATGAATGGCAGCAAGCCATATTTCCTACTAAATCCTGAAACATTTTCCATAATTCTGCTGTGGTTTAGGGGTTGATTATTTAGGACATTACTGTATGAAGGCTGTGATATAATCTCAAATGAGTGGTATCCTTGTGCTAATAAACAGTTTAATTGACCACATTTAATTTACATATTTTATTTATATCACATCAAACCCCTATTATATCATTAAAAAAGCCATTACATATTTCCTTATCTCTCACTAGTTATAATAGGCACATGCTTCCCGCGATCACTTGGCATCGCACCAAAAATATGACAGTGCATCTTTACATTGATTCAGGTGGATTAATACTATTATATACTACCTTGTTGAAGGTCAAGGTCACAGAACAAGGTCGTTCTCTTATTTAAGTCACCATGCAGACACTGCCATTCGTATCCACTCCATAACTTTTGTGTACATCACATGATTTCAACGAAAAAAAGGTATGATGGTTAACCTGTTGAAACTTGGAATAGTTGTTCCTGACGAGGAATCAATTTGTCGCGCACAAATCATTTTCCAATTGTTGAAGGTCAAGGTCACATGACAAGGTCGTTCTCTCGATTAAGTCACCAGACACTACCCTTCGTGTCCACTCCATAACTCCATGTACATCACATGATATCAACGTAACAAGGCGTGGTGTTAACCTAAGGGTGACAGTGTGTCGCGATATGTGTGCATTAATATTGAAAAATACTTCATGGATCACAACAATACACAAATTATTGGAAGTCAGGGTATAAATTCGCTTACGAGTTGCATCATTACGGGGGCATAGTCACTTTCGAGTGACATTTCTTGTTTTCATGTAATATACAAGATCTTCAACACATTATGTTGGATATAGGATTTTATGAAACTCATTTCATAAATTTGATTCACTACTCATCTACCACTCATTGTGAATCAAATTTATCAAACTCGTTTCCTAAAATCTTATATCCCAGCATAACAATGAGATCCTCTATATCCATCGCAAAAAACTGTCCTTTGCATAGGAAACGTTATTTTCCGAAGGGTTTCATTTATTTCTTCAATGACGTCCCCACATTTATGATTTCAAGGAAGCTTATACAGAATTGAAAATGAATGAAAACATTCTAATGATCATTTACTTTAAGACATAAAAGGTCAAGTTCCTTCCAGTGGACATATTGAGTGCTCTCTGTCACACAGTCTATAGATGATATACATGTAGCCCTTGAAATTAGGAAAAATGTCCCATGGCAAATCTAGTGCTGTGGCCTGTTAGATTCCACATGTTGCCATGGCATTTACCATGTCATTAATTATTTTCATGGTCAATTTTGAGGACTGGATGATATATGGCTATATAGATGTAGTTACAACTACTTTTGGCACATCTTGTATAAAATTACACCCAAATGAATAATTGAAGGGTGAACGAGGAGGGTAAGAAAAATATTCCAAAGTTTATAGGATTTTCGTTGTTGATATTGAAAAATATTCAATTACATAATTTTCAGCTTCGCCAGATCTTGATATTCATACATTCAGCCTCTGAATCAATTAAATATTTATAATTCATTTCTATTATATATATTTATAATTTATGTAAACTTAATCTACAATATTTCTCATGATGTTCAACTTTCACTCATTTCTGGAAGAACAATATTTAGAAACATTTTTTTTTACATTTTCTGAATACATCTTCGATGATGCTTGCGAGCAGAAGCATCAAGTATTGCATCATGTGAAGCATCAATAGCTTCAGACTTACTTCAGTTCTTTAGTTTATTTTACTGTTTCACTATGCCAACTAAGCCATTCAATACTCGGTCATTTTTAAATCTGATTTGAAATTGAAGTGGCCACAATTTAAACCATTTCTTTACTAAATACTCATTGACAAGTGGTTTAGGAAATTTTCAGGTAATAAAGTTCAACAACTTATTATCTGAACATTTCCCACCAATGAATAGGAACCCTTCTACACTTGTATTATTTCTTTGTCTTGATGGCGTCTGCGTATATTTCGTGAACACCCCTGCAGAAATATAATAGACCTTTCCAATATATAACTTTTTTAACTGATGGGAGAATCCATTCAGTATATAAAGGGTTAAGTAAACGTATCAGGTTCTATCTATGTTTGATTTATTTATCAATCTTCATTGTCGCTAAAGTCAGAAACTGTCGAGCAAGCCTGCTAATGGTGTGTCTGTCATTTGCAGAAAATGAGGTTCCAAGAGGGTGAATTTAGTGATGCTATCCTGCAAGGTGGGCTAGCATCACCAAATTTACCCTCTGGGAACCTCATTCTGCTTCTCATCTTCTGGGAAGTATATATAGTCTCAAATTAACATTGTTTTTAGTTACTTTATCCCTTCTGTTGAGTTTCTATATCCCCTAATTTGCAGAAGATAAAATGCATAAATGAGGTGACTAATGGGTGAACATCAACTTCAACTGAGGAACTTCAATCTCTCCTAAACCAAGCCTGGATTTTGTGTGTCTGACGTTTGCAGAATGAGGTCCCCAGAGGGTGAATTTAGTGACGCTATCCCGCATGGTAGGCTTGCATCACCAAATTCACCCTCTGGGAACCTCATTTTGCTCAGACCTCATCTGCTCATCTGCTGTGGGAGACCTAGGATCAGATTGCAGTTCCCAGTTGAAGTTGGTGATGTTCACCCATTAGTCACCTCCATTATGCATTTTATCTTCTGCAAATTAGGCGATATAGAAAAGTCCCAAAAGGCAAAAAGTAATTAAAAACAGTGTTAATTTGAGACTATAGATAGTTCCCAGAAGATGAGGCAATAGCAGAAAGAGGTACATAGAGGGTGAACTAGGTTATGCTAGCCCGCTGTGCGGGATAGCATCAATAAATTCACCATCTGTGTACCTCATTCTGCAAATGACAAACTTTAGGGAAATGTTCAGATAATAAGTTCAATAAATGACCTATGGACATTTGTTGAACTTATTGTTAGAAGATTTCCTTAGGGAACTACACATCAATGGGTAATTAGTATGGAAATTGTTACTACACCTCAGAATTTGAAACCGGCTCAGCACTTTAAGTTACCTTGTTAAAAAATAGCAATTTAGTAAGTTGATTTTTAAAAATAGTTAATTTTCGGCTAAACTCATTTATTATTTTTATTTTTCAGATCGTTGGCGTTTGGCTGGCAATGAGATACAGAAACCAAAAGGACCCTAGGGCTAATCCGAGCGCATTCCTATAGCACCCGCTCAATAAGTATTAGAAACAACTACACTGCAGGAAACGTTACGGGATATTGTGATATACATTTACATTGCAAGATTCGTTTCACAGTCCTCAGATCACACCCTTCATATTGCTGGAGCTTACAGAAACAAACTTGTATTTTGATCCAAATTTAGTGCTTTAGGTAACATATTGAGGCATTCGTGAGAAGTCAGAGAATTAATAATAAGCACAAACAAGCTGCAAGTGGAGAGATCATGATGAAATAGACAAGCCTTGTTCTTATTTTCATTTCGCCACATCAATATTAACCCTTTCATGACAGGAGCTGCGATGTTGCAGCATCAAAGACCATATGCCAGTGCATTATCTCATATATGTGAGTCTCCCATAGGGAGCCTCGCATATATAAGAGAATGCACCTGCTTACAAGATCAAGCTAAATATTGTTTGGCCAATGCATTCTCTTATATGTGTGAGAAATAATCCAGGAAGCTCCAGTCATGAAAGGGTTAAACCTGGTTTATGAACACTTGAGTGGAAAACAGTAGATGCAGTAGGGGAAAAAATTATAACAGATGTCCACCATTCCCTTAACAATCTACAAACATTGGAACTATAGACAAATTTTGTTTTTTGAGAGCAATATGATGGTAAGATATTAACTACTCATAGACTATATGATTGACATTTGGCTGTTGGCAGTATGTCAGAGGGAATACGTTTTGGGCTAATTTGTATTTCGAGGGCATGGCAGCCATCAAAGTTTAATAAATAATGGGAATGATATTAAAAAATTCAAATTCGTAATTTACTTAAGTATGCAATGTGAGTAATGAATGATTCAACTCTGCATAAGGTTCATGCGCTTTGCCAGAATTTTTATCAAGTTCAAAATACCATGACCACATTGAAATTGCAGCTCAGTTCTGTTATGTTCTCTTCTTGTGGTTTTTTTTAGTGCTTGTAAGAAGTTTAACCCTCAGACCTTTCACGAATTCCTTAATGGACTTTTAACACTTTCATGACTGGAGCTTCCTGAAATTTAGTGAAAAACCCTGTGCCAATGCATTCCCTTATATATGCGAGTCTCCGATAGGGAGCCTCACATATATAAGAGAATACATTGGCCTAACAATATTTACCTCGACCTTGTCAGCCAGTATATTCTCTTATGTATGCGAGCTCCTTATGCGAGACTCGCATATATAAGAGAATGCACTGGCACATGATCTTTAATGCTGCACAAGCGCAGCTCCCATCATTGAAGGGTTAAAGTACTAGTAGTTTGAAACTTAGACTCCAGTGTCTGATAACATGTGCTCCCTGTCTCACTTTTTTCTGCCCAGTCAACCAAAGTAGACGCCTCAATAAAACAACTTATTCATTTACCTGTTTTCAGCTGACTTCAGCCGACCAATCAGATCACAGTATCTGCTAGGTGAAAGATTTGGATATATTGTAAACACAATCAGATGAAAAATCTTTTATTTATATCTTCAGTAGAAAAGAAATAATTTTTTGGTACACTTACATCACAAATTCTTTCAATATTCGTGTGGGTATATCATGTTCCGAGTAATCACGGCACATAACTACATTTATTGGTTTTTGAAAGTTGAGATATCTTCTGCCGTCATTCTGCTGCAAAATTGCGATATCAAAAGACGAAAGAGAAAGAACAATAATTATTGACAATTACATTTATGAAATGGGTTATTTCCTGATTAGTCTACTTAGGTTGACTGCTTTTAATAATGCCCAATTTAAATTTACAGAGACAATCGGTAAACACATATTATTAAATGTTCTTTTGAATTACGCTTTTTCTAATTATCTCAATCTGTGATTTTGATTCTCAGCATATTTTGAATATAAGTGCAGAACTGTTGATTTGAAGGTTCTTTGATCTGCACCAAGGTTGGTTCTAGTGTGTCTGACATTTGCAGAATGAGGTCCCCAAAGGGTGAATTTAGTGGTGCTACCCCGCACAGTTGGCTAGCATCACCAAATTCACCCTCTGGGTGCCTCATTTTGCTTAGGACCCATCTTCTTGGAAGTAACTATAGTCTCAAATTAACATTGTTTTTAGTTACCTTTTCCCTTCTATTCAGTTTCTATATCCCCTAATTTGCAGAAGATAAAATGCATAATGGAGGTGACTAATGGGTGAACATCACCAACTACAACTGGGGAACTTCAATCTGATCCTTGATCTCCCATAACAGTTGAGGCCTAAAGCAGAATGAGGTTCCCAGAGGGTGAATTTGGTGATGCTAGCCCACAATGCGGGATAGCGCCACTAAACTCACCCTCTGGGGACCTCATTCTGCCAAGGTCAGACACACTATATCCAGGCTTGATCTGCGCTGTCATTCATTGAAAACCTCATTCCATCTTTTTCCATCAATTGTTTCATTGTACCATTTGTTTTGTACTCAGCTGTACATACCAAAGAAATGACTATTTCTGAACCATTTATTATATGTCTGATGGAGGATATTGGTCTTGTATTTTTTATGACTCCAATGCATCTTTCTGGGACATATAGTGAGAGTAGAATGGTAGTTCAAATATTTATCTGCCTACTTTGATACTGGGAAAAATTCAATAGCGAATATTATTAGGTGTATTTTGGAACGCAAGCCGCCATGTGGCTTTAAACCAACTTGTGATATCGGCTATTCTAGATGCTGGTTTACGTTGATGACCCATTCCCATTACTCTCCTATGGCGCAGATTAAAATTGATAATGCCATTGATAGAGTGTCACTATCAACCCATTAAACGGTTTATTCCATACAAGATACATTATATGTATCATTACTAGTAATTGTAAAATCAAACGGGAAATTTAATAAGAAAAATCATTTTATCACATTGTCGACATACTTAGGAAGAATGCGAACTCGTGTTTTACCAACATATAATACAAATGTGATTATTTCCAACTACACAGCATAATATATACATTTCAAATCATTGTATATTAAATACTCATTGGCGAGTAGGGGACCTCAATCTGCTTAGGCCTTAGCAGAATGAGGTTCCCAGAGGGTGAATTTGGTGATGCTAGCCCACTGTGTGGGATAGCATCACTAAATTCACCCTCTGGGAACCTCATTCTGCAAATGACAGGCTCACTATTTCAAGGCTTGATAATAAGTTCAATAAACGACCATTATCTGGACATCTCCCACCAATTTATATGAGTCCTGCATTTGTATTATCGTTTGGTCTGGCTGTCGTCTGCTTTTATTACCTGAACACCCCTCCATATGCATAATAGACCATTGTAGTCTATACTTGTATAAGTGAATTGGAGATTCCATTCAGTGTAGAAAGGATTTAGTGTGAAGAGTACCTGAGAAAGATAACTCCATTTCAGCATTATTAATAATTCCTCCATAAGAAATGCCCATCACATATTTGTACCTCAACCACCGATGCCGGACATCTTTACTGTCATATCAAAGTGCGTGTTTGCAGTTGGCTCTGTATCTATTAGGAGTTTAATGGATCTATCTGTAGCTGTCAATTAACCCTTTCAGTGCCAAGTCCGATTTTTGTATCGACCCATATTTCCTTGATCATTTTTCAAATATATTGATTATAATAATGTGATACATTGATGGAAAGAGCTCTAACCCTTTCATGACTGGAGCTGTCACAATTTTTTGCAAAATCCCTGTGCCAATGCATTCTCTTATATATGCGAGTCTGCCATAGGGAGCCTCGCATATATAAGAGAATACATTGGCCTAACAATATTGAACTTGACCTTTTAAGCCAGTGCATTCTCTTATATATGCGAGGCTCTCTATGGCAGACTCGCATATATTAGAGAATACATTTGTCTAACAATATTTACCTGACCTTGTAAGCCAGTGCATTCTCTTATATATGCGAGGCTCCCAATGGGAGACTATGCGATACGAGAATGCACTGGCACAGGATTTTTAATGCTGCACCAGCGCGGCTCGTTTCATGGAAGGATTAAGTAGTATTCAGACTAACCTGTTGCTTGCATTGAAATTGGAATACAGATAATAACACTAAGATGTTTAGATGGCTGCGATGCCTCCACTACCACACACCATGGAGATATATTTATTTTCAACGTAACGCATACCATATATGGTAAATTGGCGTATGCATCATGACGGCTGTCTGCGAAGTGAAGGAAATTTGACTTATATCTATGTCAATACTCCATTATGACTGGTTTTGGAATCATCTATTGTATTTTTCATTTTTCTAACCCGATGACTTTATCATTATTGCCCTGTATGACTGTTTTTATTATTACTCATCGTGCTAAACTGTGCTTATTCTGATGCTGATTGATTATTATTTGGGGGTGAATGAAATTTTTATTGTCACTCAGGCAGCCCTCGTAATTGGCCATAGCAATAAGCAATGCCATGTGGTAAACGCCGTGGCAACATGTGGAATCTATCATGCCACAGCATTAAATTTAACATGCCACGTTTTTTCTAATTCCGAGGGCTGCTCAGGAGGCCCATATGAACAGGTACAAAGCTTTTTCGTCTAATCTAAAATTTTCCATCTTGATTCATTAATGTAATTTTGTCTTCCAGGTTTTGGATTCTGCTACATGTATATTGAGAGAAATAACTAAAAAGCTGGACTGTATTTCCTAGAACTCCGGCATTACCCCACTGATAGTTGAATTTTTCGAGTGTCTACTTTGAGAGAATTAACAAACCTTCCTCTCTTTTTTCTTACTTTCTTTTTTTTATCCAAGTTATTGAGCAGGGTTTTAGTGCATTAGCTCAGTTTTGAACTTTACCCTTTCAGTGCCAAGTCCAATTATTGTATCAACCCATATTTCCTTGATCATTTTTCAAATTTATTTATTATAATAATGTGATACATTGATGGAAAGAGCTCTAAGAGCTCTTTCCATCAATGTACATGTATCACATTATTATAATCAATAAATTTGAAAAATGATCAAGGAAATATGGGTTGATACAAAAATCGGACTTGACACTGAAAGGGTTAAACTATGACGACTCTGCCACAGTCGGGTCACATATGGCTCTTGTTAAACTTTGGATAATATATAAATCAAGAGTATTTTTACTAGGCATGAAAATTGATACATGTATGGACATTTTTCTTTTCAATGAAAACACAATGCAGTCCAGCTGTTAGGGGACAATGCTAATTAATTTGTAAAGCACATTTCTAACACAAGAACTCTCATTTTTGCAAATATATTGGGAAGATATGATCTGTAGCCAATTATTTTAATGTGCACTTTGATTTTTGCATAGCTAGAAATTCTAGCCTAGAATGCACCTTTTTCAGATCTCTTTTTAAGCACCAAACTCAAAGCCAAACTGTCATTATATTCTCCAAATTGTTTCTTATGCTTAAACGAGCATTGTTTGCCTTAGATAGATCTGTTTGTTCCGTATTAATATACATGTATATCTTTATTCAAAACAAAATAAAATTCCCTGCCTATCAAATATTATTTTAGGACATAGATTTTACGATTAAAAATTCAATTTTACTGGCAATGCTATGAGATGATGAAATAGATATTTTCTGTTGTAAAACCCTTATCTAAGAGTCAACCAGGCATAATGCTTATCTCCATTCTAATTTCAAGAAAACTAAAAATCGTGTTCATATCACAATGATCTGCGAAGATGAGTGCTTTCACAGTCATTTGAATGTGGTTTAGCAGCCAGGAAATTTTCTTTCCAGGGTACTGATTGAAAGCATTAGAATTCCTATTGGTTTAGATTGTAACCTTTCCATAACTGGGGCTTCCTGAAATTTTGTGAATACCCTGTGCCAATGCATTCTCTAATACATGTATATCCGAGTCTGCCATAGGGAGCCTCGCATATATAAAAATACATTGGCCTAATAATATTTTCCTTGACCTTGTAAGCCAGTTCATTCTGTTAGATATGTGAGGCTCCATATGGGAGACTCGCGTATATAAGAGAATGCACTGACATCATTAAAGCTGCACCAGCGCAGATCCCATCATGAAAGGGTTAAATATTATTTTGATTACCCTTGTTGAACATTGCATATAAGACAAATTTTGACATGACAACAATACAATTTTATTATAGATGAGGGTGAAGACTATCCAACAACTGAGTCACCGCTTATATTGAGTTGTCTCCTCAAATTCCTGTTGACCTATTTGCCAGGTTTTTGCAGCTTATTGTCATTCCTTGTAACTAATCAGAAAAATCGCACTACCTGCCGGCAGAATTTTTATATCAAATAAATTTCTCAACCATGTTTTAAAAATATTTGACTCATTTCACAATCATACAAACTGTTTTTTCCCCATGTAAGCCACACATTATGTTCGACCCTGACATATATAGAATTTGTAGCTAGTGTCGTCACTTAACCAGTTTATATGCATGAGGGTGAGTTGAGCATCTATAGAGCCTTGTCCAATAGATGCCAAATCCCCTGAGTGGACAGCATTAGCTACATATGTTATTTATCCATCGTGTTGGGGAATTCTGTCATTTTACTAAGTTTTTATTCGTTACTTCAATGATGACCTTACATTTATGAGGTCAAGCAAACTAATTAGCATTCATGACGTGGGGTCAAGCAAACTAATTAGCATTTATGACGTGGGGTCAAGCAAACTAATTAGCATTCATGATGTGGGCAAACTCAAGTGTAGCTTAGAACGAAATAGTTTGTTGGCTAATTTAAAGTCATTCTAAGCCGAACTTGTTCTGATAAATTATGGATCATTTAGAGCAAAAAATATCCTTTTACAAATTTTGTATTGATAACAGTGAATTATGGACGATTAATACGTTCTAAAATCACAATTAAGCCGGTTGACGTCCCGAGTTAACTGCGCAATTTGCATATATAATTACATCATGAAAGTAGTACCAACCTAATAAAGCTATGTCGACCTAATAAAGCTACATTGACCAAATAAACGTTTTTTTTATTAGGCAGGCTTTATGTTGTCAATAGAGGTAGTGAGCGGTGTATAAACTGATTAATAGCTCAAAGGTACTCAATCCGATTCGATGGTCATTTTTTTTTAAATGCTGCTTCAGCTATCAGAATCGATTAATTGCTAACTACAGTCAACTATAGAATAAAATTGCCCAAAACGTTTTATATATTAACATGTCGTTTGACGAAATTTGGCCTTATTACCAACACAAAGCCTCTTGATTTTAGAGTTATCCATCTTCATCTGCAATTTGGTCCGAGATCTTCGGCTCGTCGACATTTTACCTGGGCCACTAATAAGTCTCGATGGTGAAAAATAATAGATTTCAAAAATCGATAACTCTGAGCTTTGATAGGTGGGTTCCTCGACTCGAATCATATATTTGTTACCCCCCGAATCCAAATAAATAGTAATTGAGGGGCGTTTAATCGGAATATGCATCTTTAAAAACTATCTTTGTTGGAATTACCATGGCCATATTTTGCCACGCCCTGGTGATGCTCTTGTTCAATTGGTATGTATGATGGACTATAAATGTAAAAGTTAATACTTGAACACCGTATGGCTCACATGGTCATAAATCTAAACTCCTCAGAAAAAAAGTTGAGGTGATTATTTCTCCTTTCATCTTGTTTAATTCATTACATTCCAGATATTACATCTTTTTGTTCTGTCTAACCCTTTGATAACTCTGAACTTGTTCATTCCCATGTGTTCAATCTCAATGTTCAGCTAATAGTTTGAACAAGCTTGGGCTATCATCTCAGCGACCTTACAACCGAATGAGTAGTAATACACATAAGGTATTTCTCCACTGGTTGTCAAGCCTGAATTTAGTGTGTCTGACATTTGCAGAATGCGGTCCCCAGAGGGTGAATTTAATTTTAGTGATGCATCACCAAATGCACCCTCTGGGGACCTCATTTTGCTTATGACTCAACTGTTATGGGAGTGCTGGATTTTCCAAAAATTATGTCACATCGCGATATGTTCAGGGGTCGATTTAATGATTTAAATTTGCATAACATTTTGCAGCACTGGGTGGATTTTGTATAGGATTCCCAACCAAAACTTGTCTTTTCTTTGTAAATTGGTTAGCAGAAATTGGAAAACGCATCGCAAATTGCAATGCGAATCCAGTTAAATCGAGCCCTGGTTACGTTAATTGCTTCGATTGGTCACTTTTTCTTGTGACAACATGTACTAATAGTGAGTGCTGATTAGCATTACTGACATGGAATCCTGCGGTTCGGGAAATAGAAAGTCTATGACCAGCAATCGGACCCACTATTTATATGTATTAGAATATAACTAAAAATGAATAATAGACCATCCCATGATTCCCATATACTTTTATAACTGAGTGGGGAAATCTAAGGGTTAAACAGTGTTTATCATAATTTTCTCAAACCCTTCCTCGAGCTCATGCACACCCATGACATTTAACCCTACCATGACTGGAGCTTCCTGAAAGGGAGCCTCACATATATAAGAGAATGCATTGGCCTAACAATATTTACCTTTATCTTGTAATCCAGTGTATTCTCTTATTTATGTGAGGCTTCATATGGAAGACTCGCATTTATAAGAGAATGCACTGGGACAGGATCTTTAATGCTGTACCAGCGCAGCTCCTGTCATGAAAGGGTTAAGGATTAAATGATGAACTTTTTACTTGATTTAACCATATTAAGGGCAGGTTATTCATTGGAAAATCCTTTGAATCACTAATTGCTTCATTGTAGATTTTCCCATTGATCAATTTTTTTCTTGACTTTTTAACCTTTTGACAACTGATATACAGTAATGTCCTAAATAATCGACTCATTAACCACAGCAGAATTATGGGTATTTATTCAGGATTTAGTGGGAAATATGGCTTGTTGCCATTCATCGGAAAGCTCTCGGTATTCCATTGATATGGTTTATGGTAAAATTGATACATTTGTAGGGATCATTAATTTTTTACTAAATTGCCGCCCTGCACGATGCTTATTTACAGCGATGTAGAATCGCCAATTCCTTTTCAGTTATTAATCTGATATGTCAGATTAGTAATCTTATATATCCGATTACTCAATATGATATATCAGATTATGGATGGACCAATCGAGAATAATGTTTAAAAAGCCAAAGAAATAGTAAAAAATTAGAGGTGTTAAATCAGACAGGGTATCTCTAAATATGAGGTTGATACTGTATACTATTTAGTAAAGAATATCACCTCCATGCTGAAACAAATTGTAAGGAAACTTTTATCTGGGATACTCTCAAATACAAGTACAGTAATGCCCTAAGTAATCGACTCCATAACCACAGCAGAATTATGGGTAATTTTTCAGGATTTAGTCGGAAATATGGCTTGTTGCCATTCATCGGAAAGCTCTCCCCTAGAGCTTTCCGATTAATGGCAACAAGCCATATTTCCGACTAAATCCTGAAAAATTACCCATAATTCTGCTGTGGTTATGGAGTCGATTAATTAGGGCACTACTGTAGTTCATGATGGGCTTCATCATATTGCAAACGATGGAACATAGTTCTGGACGACTGTTCTTTCAGCTCTGCTCTCATTTCATTTCGGTGATATTGTATGAACATTAATGTTGGTGATGAGGGATAAATGTTGGTGATTACATGTGATAGTTATAGGTGGATGTGCTGTTGACGTTGATTATATTATTGTTTGTGCATAATCATCATATATTCTGATTTATAGTTCTGGAAATCTTACAGATCATTTTTGCTTTGATTTATTCTTAACTCTTTACCCAACAAACCGGCCAAAACCGGCCAAATAAAGCTTCAACAGCCTAAAATATCTTCGGTCTGTCTCAATAGAACCATACAAATATGGATATCATTGGAATCGGCTCCTTGACCACATTGTGATAGTTACAGTTATGCCCTGTGCCAATGCATTCTCTTATATATGCGAGAATGCATTGGCACAGGGCCGTTCTGTTGTGTAAAGGGTTAATGACATATGGACCATGTTCACTTGTCAATGTCAATTTGAGTTATTAGTTATGTGAGATGCTTACAATCATGACATGATGAAGTTTCATCCTTTGCGGATTTGCCTTGTACATCCTAACGCATATTTTATGCGTGATCAGTTGCGACAAGCCAATCAACAACAAAAAAACGTTGAATTACCGACGTGACATGATCAACGATAAGCACAAGTTTTGAGTGACAGCTGTCTCTTTCAACTTCATGTGTCTTTTTCATCGGAAATAGTCTCAATATTGTACGCTCGTTATACTTCCAACTTCTACTTTTAGTGGTTCTCTTGTGAAATGAAGGATTAAATTATAAGAAATAACTCTTGTTTCGATTAAGGTTATGAGTTATAGAAAATTTATCTTCAAACTTTTCAGTTATAACAGCGATATGCGCATTATAGAATTTATCTTAAAACTTTTTGGTTATAACTGCATAACCTTAATCTTAATTATTTCTTAAATTACACGCAGTTACTATTATTGGCGGAATCATTGCCGTAATGTTTATGCCCAATAATGCGAATAAACTAATAAATATTTACATTTGTGCGTAGTTCAACTGTTGTGTTTTCTGAAATGGCACAGTTCATGTGGTTGGATTTTCAACAATCTTAGTTCATTGCTACATTCTTGCAGTGGTGATAGTGTTTTGATACTAACTGATTGGTTTTATTCAATGAAATAAGTCTTGTAACTGGCATAATTTCCTAGTGTCAGTTATTTATGCAAGCAATAATTTCTACTTACATCACACTGAGTGAGTGGGTGAATTCAGAAGTCCGCCATCTCATGAATTTTGTTAAAAAATATATACAATAGAGGCCAGTATGAGACATGTCACAAATGGATGCCAGAATAATCAAGTTGTCCTTTTCTCTGGGTAATACCCAAGAAATTTGATGGGCAAATGTCCGGTTTTTTCTTGGACTTACATATTCAAGACTTTATTATTGTTAAAAGGTGGCAAGAGAAATCATCCATACATATATTATGACCTGTTTTATAATAAATTTGTGAATTATGTCTTGGTATAAATATGGCTGAATTGGTCATTGTTGCATGGTATCTAGCAAAAGGACACCCAGGATCTCTCAAACATGCAAAAAGTCACCCAGCATTTCAAAAGTCTCGTTCGCCTGCAACAGTCAAACTCAATGCGGATGGAATACCCAGCAAATTTGGTTGAAATTTCTCTCCAAAATCGCAAATAAATAATTATTGTAATAACAATTAACATGTGACTGATTTAAATCTATTGTTTAAGAGACTTTGTGATGCTTGATGACTTTTTGCACATTTTGGAGACCCTGGGTGTCTTTTTGTACGTTTAGGAGATCCTGTGTCTTTTTGCACGAAACCATGCGATAATGACCAATTTCGGATAAGTATGCAAAGTGTGATAAGTATATTATTATGTCACAAACAGCATTAATTCTGCAACCACAATGCTCCATTCTTGTCTCACTATGAACTTATATTCAAATGTATTTCTCTTGATATTAGTTAATTTATTTATTCAGTGACCAGCCTAGAGGGCTACAGTAATGCCCGAAGTATATGACCCTTTAACCACAGCAGATTTATGGGAAATTTTTCAGGATTTAGTCGGAAATATGGCTTGCTGCCATTCATCGGAAAGCTCTCGGTGAGAGCTTTCAGATGAATGGTAAAAAGCTATATTTCTGACTGGTTTAGGGGTCGATTATTTAGGACATTACTCCCCTTGGGTGATATATTCTCCCTAAATTGTGCCACTTCTCCCTATTTTTGTCCTGGGAAGAATTCTGTGATTTAGGGGTCGATTTTTTAGGACATTACTCCACTTGGGTGATATATTCTCCCTAAATTCCTCCCTATTTTTGTCCTTGGAAGAAGTGACTTCTCTCTCATATATCACTATGCATATTACCAGGATAGTGAAAGTGTATTTACTTATTATAATAGTTTTACAAATGGGCTCTTGCATGGCATAATGCTTATTGGACCATAGAAGGGTGATGATGGGGTGCAAATTGAACTTTTGATATTTTGAATTCTCCCTGATAACAGTCCACTAATTCCTAATATTCAAATAGGGAGAGAAGTGACTTCTTCAATTTAAAACTTCTACGCTGGTCCCTGCATTATTTTGCTTCTATTTTCTTGTATATGTATATCCTGTCATCATATAATGATCTGTTTGGTTTAAAGATATTGTTCCACCACACTGACCTTGTCTGAGTTATAAATACCGCATTCGCAGGGAAAGAAGGGCTCTATTTGAGGGGCAGCTGTTGTCCACCTAAAAGGCCCACTTAATTTTTTAATCCCCATATAACATTATATACAACATATTCCATATTATATACCATTTGAAAGAAGAAGCTCCAAAATAATGTGTTATCAACTTATCCAGTTGAATAAAGTGTTAACATGTTGTTTTTTGTCAAGGTACCGACGTGTGTTGTGCGCTTAATTTCGAACTGGTCTGCCAATCTATTATTCTCTGGAAGGGGAATAACTCTATCTCTTAGTTGTGAATTATTATGCATTTTGGGGTAAATAACTGGAGTCTTGGTGTGAATCTGAGAATCTCACTTGGTGAACACTCCTAGGCCACAGCTTTTTCATATTCCGGTAGAGATAGTGGGCCTTTAACTGCACCTAGCCCCTTCCCTGAACTGGGCCTAAATTTCCAGGTTTGTGAAATTCTATTTGACCACCCCTCCTCTGGGTTGAAATTTTTCAACTGTACCTAAAGCTGTCCAACTGTTGGAAATTACTAGCCTGACACCCCATCCATGGTTGGAATTTTCCTTGTGATGAACATCTCATTGAAATAATTTGGCCAAAAGCTGGAAATTGTGTTCGACATTAAGCGGTTCCACACCTGAGCTACAAGATGTGGAAAGATTAGATTGACCTACACAGAAAACTACTTAATTGAAAAGCTAGTACACCATATGAAGGAAGCTACATGTATACTATGCTATCTGAAGCAAGCCTTGAAATAGTGTGTCTGTCATTTGCAGAATGAGGTCCCCAGAGGGTGAATTTAGTGATGCTACCCCGCATAGCAGCAGGCTAGCATCACCAAATTCACCCTCTGGGGACCTCATTCTGCTTACACCTCAGCAGAATGATGTTTCCAGAGGGTGAATTTGGTGATGCTAGCCCGCTATGCGGGGTAGCATCACTAAATTCACCCTCTGGGGACCTCATTCTGCACATGACAGACACACTATTTCAAGGCTTGATCTGAAGACCACATCAAGCATATCACATAACAATAAAATGTCAAAAAGATTACTTTAATCATAGTTTTAGAAGGGAATTTTTTGGAAAAGGCTCTCAGCAAGTGTACATACAAATTGAGTGGAAATAAATAACTGCCATAAAAAGTACATGATCTGAACAATTAAAAGGCTCGTTCTGTTCAAATGGCAATTTAATTGAGTTCAACAATGCTTCAAGAATCTTAGTATAATGTTAGGTGTGTGCTGGAAAATGTGAACATCCATTTTGCAAGGATTGATATGGCCTAACATTGAGGCTAAAACTCATCTTGGCCCAAAGGTTTATATCAGTTCTTGCAAAATGGATATCCATAACCAAATTCCCAGCTTGCCAGCTATCTCTAACACCGTGGCCTATTTAAAGTTGATTGCTCCCAGCTTGAGTGGACTGACCTGCATACACACATTGGGTTAGTTCCTCAACTAACATTACTTGAAGCAGTGATGAACTCAATTAGATTGCCATTCGAGCCTTTTACTAGTTCAGACAATGTACTTTTTATGGCAGTTATTCATCTCCACTCAATGTGTATACTTGCTGAGAATGGTAAAATGTGTAGATCCTATTTTCCGTGTCTTAAAATTGTCATAGTTGCCTCCATTCAAGTGATGAAACACGAATATTGTGCTTTTATCACAATAATGCATGATGGTCTACTATGAATGCAATTTATCAAAATACAAATGACTACCATAGACTATCTTCAATGAATTCTCAACTTATCCACATTTGCCTATATACTCTGTGGTAGAGGCTGTCTTTGTACCTGGAAATTATATTTGCTTATATTCACTAAGGCCTAAGGCCACATATACTTGAAACATACTATGTTTTCTGCAGCAGGATCAACGTGTTACCCCTTCTCCCTATTGCTACGCATATCTGCTGCACACAAAATCACGAGAGATTCTCACTGCACGAAATAACAGCAAAGCGATACGTGAATGTGCATTGTGACAGAATCGCTGATGTTCCTTCTGAAATAGAAAAAACAACGCGCGTGCATAATCCATTTCAAATATCCCATAATTCACTTCACGAGGCTAGGCACTCCCATTGGGTTATAAATTATTTTCAGGCTATCAATGGGTTGAATACTATTTCCCTTTTTACTAAAGTGAAATAATAATACCGATTTTTTGCAATTGTATACCTAAGTAACCTCATTACACTACATACTACTGAATAATGCACGAATAGCATGCAGAATAATTAAACCACAATAATTATTGTCCATCTTCCATGATGCCGGTACGAAAATATCCAAATACCTTTCTACTAAAATTTCCCCATGCTTCCAGTGATTACTAAAAAATACGATCACAGAAAACACCCATAGAGGGCGTAATAAATAGCAACATTGAGTGAATGGTCAATACAGAATTAATAGTTTTAAATGCCGATGACCTGATAGAATCCTGATATATAGCCAAAGTACGTGGGTGACAATGGTAAGATATTTTTCAAATGAGATACTGAAAACTTATATTGGGCAGTCCGTGGTAGCATATTCTCGTTGTAAAGTGCCGACTGAAGTAATTTGAACAAAATTATCTACTAAAAAACCAGTTTGGTAGCAGCATGAAAATTAGTCTTAAATAAAATGTACGACGTACTGTCTCTTCGATCTGGTGAGATGGGGTGCTAATCTATTGAAGAGGTGAGTGTTTCTTTACAATATAATCAGCATTATGACATACATGTATGGTTTATTATCACTAAGAGTGTTGAAACTTCCGGAAATGTAACTTTACACCACAAGGGTGTGCACTTCAGTTTCGTTGTTACATTCAATAATTAATCATCAATCCAAATGAAACTATACCACTCACTGTGTGGCGAGACATTACTTTGTGTGTTGCAGGCCAGAAATTATTTTGTTTTTGTCCATGCAGTTTGATGCATTCTGAGCCGAAACCCCAAACTTTAAATATGTAAATTAGTGGGTTTAACTTGCGTTTCAGTGACCTTCAGATGGATCTGTGTATATGTGTACATTGAAAGTTAGTTAACAACATACTTGTAAAGTACCAATACGTATTTTAACTTCTATATGTGGTTATCCAATATGTTGCTTTCGTCGTAGTATTGCTTGAGGTTGCGGCCATTTCATGGCCGTGATCGCATTATTTTTTGTCCTTGTCTTTTTCGCTCCCGTGCTCAAATTTCACACACACTGGTGGTATAATTATATATAAGATGGAGGGGTAAGGCGCTCTGGTGTTGCCGATGAGGGGTATTGTCAAAAAACCTGCTTCCCAAGGCCGGAAAATGGGCGCTTTTTAAATATCTAAACAAAAATATTTGCTCATAGCAGCTCAAAGATGAATTTATAGCGGATGCATGGATACTCAATGTTTGGGAAATACTGAATAAATGTCAAATGCTTAATATATAACATTGAAGTAACCATCACTGATATATCGCCCGTGGTCCTCTAAAATGTCGTATCCCAGGAAAATCAAACTGTTCAGGAGACACACACACAAAACTATTTTTCTTGAACTAGAATTGCTATCTGCCAATAACTTTGCACCATAAAATTTTATTTTACTGTTGTTATAATATATACACTTTCATATTCAATTATCTTCTATAGTTGATGAGAAAATATGATTTCATAGTTATACGACACTTTAGCAGTAAAAAGTAGAGGTCTTGTCTATACGACATTTTAGGTTTGACTATATATAATTCCCGTGGCTTCGTTTGTCTCTGTCACACAGGATAAGGAGGGTACGCCTTCCGGACATTCTTCTTCAAAACAATCCAGTCGTAATTATCCTACCAGGAACGGTTTAGATAATAAAAATTACGACATTTCAGAATGTTTTTTTTTTTCGCGGGGATCCCCGATACGAAATTTTAGAACACGAATTTCCCTGAAATAAAAACATAGAAAAATGGCAGTTATATATACTTGAAATATTGACAAGTCATCTGATGAACTTAAGTATCGAAGCCGTAGATTCCGAAAATGCAATTAAAAGTTTCGCGCCAAAATGGCAGGTACGACCATTTAGAAGCCCACCGACAGTACACATGTATATATAGGAGGGCCCCCCCCCCCTTTTCGTACGCCGGATTCGACCCATTTTGGACCCGTACGCCGGATTCAAGACAAAAATTAAGCTGGATTCCGGATTCATGTATTTATATAAACGGATTCCATTTCGGGTGAAATATTGCGATTTGGTTCCTCATTTGGTCATAATAGATCATAATATCATGAATTTTATATGGGATCCAATCTGATGCACACTGTTATAGGACTTAGTCCGTATATATTCGTTTGTATAAGGTGCTCTTTATCTTTCCGGTCATTATTTGCGGCAACATATCTCAAAAATTGCCCCAAAGACATAGCAAAACAATTTGGATGATGGACTGCCAATTATATTTCCGTGAAAATGCGCTGTGGGCATAAACTTAACCCACAATTCAAAAATATGTATGTTATATTGGGCTACCATCAACATATAAACAACGATACCTCCGATGGCTAGTTAAAACAATATAACCTTGCCAGGATAGTGTGTGGATTTCAACCATGCAAAATGTAAAACTGTTTACTCTCCGACACTTAGCTATATCATCAAACACATTAATTCAAATGGCGTTTGTTTGGCGGTTTACATTCGATGTGTTAAACATGATTGTTAATATTATTATCTGGGACCCAAGCGGCCATATACACGCATGCAAATACATGGATGTGCATTGTTTGACTACCAGTGGATATATACATATTATCGGGAGCTCCAACTCCCGTGCTACATGCATATATTTATATATCAAAATCAATATGTAATCATCGATTAATCCCCAATTTTCTAGTGGAGCGTGCGCATTATGTTATTGATATGTCTGTCCATCCATCATTCGGTATTGGTTTATGTGTGGTGGCTTAAGATACGTATCAACTTTCTAAACTTAATTTAGTATTTGGGTTTTCTAACACAGAGTTCAGGCCGCGGGACCACGTGTTCGGTGACCGCCGGCCAATTTCCGCTATAGAATAGGGTCCCCCTTTTTTGTTGGGATTTCCTTCCATGTGCGTCCCCATGTGAGGTCATTGGTAAGTCCAAACTGGTTTTACTGGGATTACTGATCCGGTGCAGGTTGGGTTCGAGTTTGGAGTCCACCCGAGGGTTTTACATGTGTTATCACATCGGGGTATTAGTTCTGGGTCAATATATCACGCCCATATAAAGAGCGTTTAATTTATTAGTTTTTACACGGGAATGTGATAAAGATCGGTTAATCCAAGGAAGTCTAGACGCATATTTTACACCTTTGTTACTCTTATCCTAACATTTTGTAAACTGCCGCAAGGTAGACTGCTCTGGACCTCATTGGTGAAGTTTCCACTATCGGGGTTCAAGACGGGGGTGCCTTTATATGTGGGACCTGCTCATATATTGTGGGTATCACAAAACTAATCTATAATAGCATGTAAACTGGACGTGAAATCGGTATTTGTTTCTTAAACTGGATTCCGGATTCCAGGGTCAATTTGAAGCTGGATTCCGGATTCCAGCGTCATTTTAAAACTGGATTCCGGACTCAAGGGGGGTGGGGAGGGGCCCTCATATAGAGATTCGTGACATGATCTACCCGCATACCAGAAAAGGGGAGTATATATATATAAGCGCCGAAATAAGACCTGTCGTGTGTTTTTGTAACGCTGAAGACACAAATTTTTAATTTTAAAGATACTCAACCCGATCAGACAGTCCCCATGTCATCAAGTTACAACAACAACAACAACAACAACAACAACAGCATTTCCACAAATTACGCTTTAGTTATCAGAATCGATTAATTACAATAACCACTGTCAACTATGGTATAAAATTTTCCAAAACGTGTTTTTATCATGTGTTGTTGTTCAACGAAATATGGCCGTATTATCACTTGATTATCGCGAAATTTTACCATATTACCACTTGATTTTAGACTTATCCATCTTCATCCGCAATTTTGTCCGAGACCGTCGCCTTGATGATTTGTTTACAGTCCACAAATAAGTACATATCTTGAGAAATAACAAATTAAAAAAAAAAAAATATCTGATCACCCTCAGCTTTGATGGGTGGGTTCTTCGACTAAAATAAAATATTTTGTTTACCCCCGAAGCTAACGAAAGAGTAATTTGGGAGCGTTAATTCGGATTATGCATCTTCATTTTATTTTTGAATAGTCAGAAGTTTTATAACCAAACGTACATGAGGGTATCACCCCCCCCCCCCTTTTCGGTACGCGGGACTCAGGGTGTTTTGAAGCCGTACGCGGGATTCATACCCCCGAATTAACTGGTATTCGGGTTCAAGCAAAACATCTTGGACGCAGGTTTTGATGGCGCAAAATAATATTTTGTGCTAGTTATATGTATGAATGAGTGGGTAGAATAGCTTCTTGGGCATATTCGACCACCATGCCATCATAAACAGAGACGTGGCGACAGGGGGGGGGGGGGGGGGTCTCACCCCAACTTTGGTCAAAATTTTCAACAGTTGGAAATTTCATACCTGCCAAAACATTAGTTGGAAATTTCACACCTATCATAGGTTGAAATGTTCTTGTAGTTTGATTTTCAAACAATTTATTGGGGGGGGGGGGATTAATTGTTTTTGGACCAATATTTGCATATTTTCCTATTTTTTGTCAAAATTTTGGACTGAAATGGTCATCAGTTGGAAATTTCCAACCTCAGGAGGGTGACAGGTTGGAAATTTCCAACACTTGGAAATCTTGTGTCCTGATCCCTCCCCCGTGGCCAGTCAAAAAATGCTAGTTAAGGTAGGATTCCCCTAAATTTGGGAATATGCATTGTCGATGAGGGTGGGCTAGGTTCGGAGGCTCGTATTTTTACGATAACTGCGAGCACAGACTAAAGTGATATATCAAAATGTAGGTCCAGGTTTGGAGTATCGGAAACCAGTGGCACTTTCCGCAAGAATGTATTATAAGTGGCAGAAAACTGTCTTGGAATATAGCCTTTGGCATTCGTACGCAAACAACGCGAAACCACATTTCACCCCAAAAAATAATTTAGTGACAGATGACCACGTGTCCCGACTACAATTCCATTTGAAACATTTAACGTTTTTCACCTGCAATACCCATACAGCCGAATTCACCAAACCCACAAAACACGTGGAGTCGGAAGCCATTTTATCGATTTATTCGTTATCCGTAGCCAAAGTGCAAAGGTCAACTGCGGCGAGTGCCGATACCGGTATATATGGAAGACCATAATTGTCACTTTTAAAAGCTATTTGCGCCATATGAATATGCATTGCTCAAATGGATGTGCGACAAGTAAGATGTCCTTTCTGAACGTGATTCCGGTAATAACTATATTATATTGCAGTGACTCCGTGCACAAACAACGTCTCCACCAACAACAACAACAACCATACAACAACACAGTACAGTTTGGAATCTCGAATTACGTTCCCGTTTGTTAGAACCCCATTAGATCATAATTTACGTAACGGAATGTAAAAAAATGAGTTTTACTGTGTATCCATTACCTATGGAGCCCCGGAGGTGACATCCGAATTTTTTATTTTAAGTCGTGGCCACGAGAATAAAGTCGTGGCCACGAGAATATGAAGTCGTGGCCACGAGCATACGAAGTCGTGGCCACGAGAATATGAGGTCGTGGCCACGAGACTACGAAGTCGTGGCCACGAGAATAAAGTCGTGGCCACGAGAATAAAGTCGTGGGCACGAGAATAAAGTCGTGGCCACGAGCATAAAGTCGTGGCCACGAGAATATTCTCGTGGCCACGAGAATATGAAGTCGTGGCCACGAGAATATGAAGTCGTGGCCACGAGACTACGAAGTCGTGGCCACGAGAATAAAGTCGTGGCCACGAGAATAAAGTCGTGGGCACGAGAATAATGTCGTGCCCACGAGAATAAAGTCGTGGCCACGGGCATAAAGTCGTGGCCACGAGAATATTCTCGTGGCCACGAGAATATGGTCGTGGCCACGAGAATATGAAGTCGTGGCCACGAGAATATGAAGTCGTGGCCACGAGACTACGAAGTCGTGGCCACGAGAATAAAGTCGTGGCCACGAGAATAAAGTCGTGGGCACGAGAATAATGTCGTGCCCACGAGAATAAAGTCGTGGCCACGAGAATATTCTCGTGGCCACGAGAATATGGTCGTGCCCACGAGAATATAGTCGTGGCCACGAGAATATGAAGTCGTGGCCACGAGAATATGAAGTCGTGGCCACGAGACTATGAAGTCGTGGCCACGAGAATATGGTCGTGGCCACGAGAATAAAGTCGTGGGCACGAGAATAAAGTCGTGGGCACGAGAACAAAGTCGTGGCCACGAGAATAATTATTCTCGTGGCCACGACTTTATTCTCGTGGCCACGACCTCACATTCTCGTGGCCACGACTTCATATGCTCGTGGCCACGACTTCATATTCTCGTGGCCACGACTTTATTCTCGTGGCCACGACTTAAAAAAAAAATTCGGATGTCACCTCCGGGGCTCCATAATTACCCAATACTATACGACACAATATATTTGCATAAACATTAATAAAGGAGCAGTACGCTACAAAACAATACAATATAATAATACTAATAAATAAAACTCATATCTGTTTTGTTTGTCTATCGGGCTTTGTTTGTGTAGCTTTTTATTCCGAATACCCAATAATCCGAAGGTCTCATAATCCGAAGGTCCGATACTACGAATATCCGGTATATATTCTGCAAAATCCGAACACCTCCTGAGAAAGGTGACATTATAATTACACCAAGAGGCGTAATTGCAATCCATATTTGTGGTACAATTATGCTTTAAATATGGCCATTTGTTATTAGCACTCAGGACTGTAAATTTGTGCCATTTTGTGGTTATCACAGGCGTCTACTTGTAGTTCAATCTGGTACTCGGTGCGGGGTCCAGAGAGTTTTCAGATAAATATTTAAGAATATTTCAGCACACATATCGCTGAAAAACAATTTGTGTAAGAACACCCATTGTCAGTGTTTGGCACAAATTTATTTGCCAAATTGCTTTTTGCTGATTTAGCAAATTTCTTAAATCAACCCATTGCGAATAATTGCCATTATTATGAATTTATTATCATTTAAATTTCTTCTAATGCAAGGCGAGTGTGTCTGTTTTTACATACACAGGGACCTATCAAAGCCAGTTTTCATACTGCTTACCGATGTGGGCACCCAAACTGCAGGTGCCAACAAAAAAACCCAAAACAATTCAGGTCCCAATTCATATCATAACAAAACATTTATATACCGGTACCAGTATATTGACATAAAAACATATTTTACAAAAAGTTGGTTGGAATCATATTGTAAAGCATGTTTGGCTTTCATCTGTGAAAACTTCAAATAGTTTGAGTTCAGGGTTTGTTACCATTCAGCTACTTCTGTATTTCAATCAAATTCAAGTGAAATTACACAATACAGTGCAGGAACAGAGACAATTTGATCAATTCAACATGGTTATTATGTGGAATATCATAATACCAAATTAATAATTAACATAGAGAGTAGTACTAATAGTAATTACTAACTTAAAGGTACTCAATCCGATCAGAGGGTCCTATATTATTATATTATTGGCTTTGGGAGTAAAAAATAATTGATTTGAGTCGAGGAACCTACCAATCAACACTCAAGGTGATTATCGATACTTGAAGTTTTGTCATTTCTATTCTTTCTGTCCCAGAACATGGCGTCAAAAGGATGTTCTCGGTCAAAATTGCTCTATTATTACCACTGGATTTTAAAGTTACCCATCCTTGTCTGTTTGAATAGTGTTTCTGGTGTACACATCTCGAGCAAATTACGAAGTTATGGGCAATTATTAGTACTCATCTCGTTGAAAATAAAAGATTTCAAAAATCAATATCTAATAACCCTGAGGCCTAAAAAAATACATTTTTTTTTTGTTTCCGCTAACGAGCTGAAAAAAATTAGGGTAGGTAGGTAGGCTTAACTTCTTTTTTTTTTGTTAACTTTTTTTTTTTCAGTATCTTTAAAAATAACTGTATAATACTTGTCAATAACCCAAACTATGCACTTCTTAGCCCCAATCAGGTTAACCCAAATGACAAAGGAACTAAAAACTCCAATTCAATCTTACATATGCTTCAATATTTACATATATACTAGTCTATATACTAATATAGTCTTTGATAATCCTAATATTTCCCATATGGCCTGGCGACAACTGGAGTCAGTCCAGCACCACTGCACTGTCACATATTGGAGTGACCGTCTTGTACCGATCTCTTAATGATGGCTTCACAAACCCACCTTCTCCTCCGCATTCAGTGAAGGATCTAGGTATTTTTTTGGGACACCTGTTTTTGGGCAATGATATGCCAAAGGCATAACCTGAAAGCCTGAGCGGAGGAAGGTTTGGGAGGGGTGACCACCCCCTGCTGATGGTGGGGGTTCTCCCCTGGAATTTTTTTGAAAATCCATTGCATTTAAAGCTAATCTAGGGCACTTTGAGTCAGAATTTTGAATTTTACTGAGAGTGAGAGGTCAATTTGATAAAGTTTCTCAAGCATAACTTTGGAAATTTTTAGGATAGGATAGGATAGGATAATTTTATTTACAATACACACACATGGAAAGTACAATTACATGTACAAATAAATATAATATTAATAGACTATACATGTATATGCTAGGGGTGATATAGTCATGGCTGACTGTCTTCCTATCACCATTTGGAATTTTTTTTATATATGTATGGATTGGAAATGCTTATAAGTTTATATTATCAAATATCTTTTGGTTCCATGGATTATGCTTATCCTGCTTGAAATCATAAAATGAGACTTACCATTATGTATGTATATGATTTATTTTCAGACTGAGAAGTCTATGGACCATATAAAGCATGTTTACAACATGAATATAAGAATACAATATATCAGTGTTAATCAATAGGTTATATATATAACAGATAATTCCATGACTTGAATAGTTTTTGCATCCCCAGCCGACTCAGTGCAAATGCAATGATCTAGCCAGGAAACTGTTCCGTGTGCTGCACTGACATAAGTAATTCATATAATAGGCTATTTTATAAAATTCACGTGAGACACATACATAATATACATGTAGTACAGAAACATGACTATTTAGTTACTATTAACTATTATAGTACTACTACCGGTATGTTAATTTTTCATTTGGTATTATGAGATCCCACCTGATAACCAGGTTGATTCGATCAAATTGTTAATGTCCTGTACTGTATTTGATTGAAATACTGAAGTCTGAAGGCTGAATCATAACAAACCTGAACTTAAACTACCGGTATTTGAAGTTTTCAGAGATGAAAGCTAGATAAAGCCAAACATACTTTACAGTATGATTCCAACTGTTAAACTTAAATCTTCTTGTAAACTTAAATTTCTTATGTCAATATATATAAATGTTTTGCATCTTGTTATGATATGAATTGGGACCTAAATTGAATTTTTTTTTTTTTTAAGGTCGGGGGTTTAAAATAGGGTCGGTCGGGTTTATAGCGGAAACAAACGTCTTTTTTTTTAGGCCTGAGCTTTGTTTGATGGGTTCCTTGACTTGAATCAAATACGTTTTACCCCCAAAGCCAAATAAATGGTAATATAGGAACCTCTGATCGGATTGAGTACCTTTAATATACATTGCTTCTGCACAACTACATGTAGTATATTATATGTACATGTAAGTGCTCGCACTTGAATATATAAAATAGCCTAATATATGAATTAGAGTGATATTAAACGGTACTGGACCTGGTAAATCTAATTTCAAGCAGGATAATCATAATCCATTGAACCAAAGGATATCTGACAATAACTTATAATCATTTACAATCCCATACATAATTAAAAATTTCCAAAGTTACACTTGACAAATTAAACCCTCAATACAACGGATTTAACAAAAAAGTTCAGGGGGACAACCGCCAGACCCGACCATCAGCAGGGGGACACCCCCTCCCGAACCTCCCCGCTCAGGCCTTTTGGATATGCTTTTGGCAGATCATTCCCCGATAACAGTGTCCCCAAAAATCCCTGGATAATTTACTGATACATTTACCGTATATGTAATGTATAGGCGAGTGGTTGCGCATGGTCCTTCAGCCGCCAAACACGTTTTTTTATCAAAATAATATTGTATTTGACCAATAAAACATTATAAATTAGTACATGTATATAAACAATATAACATATAGCAGTCTGGAGTAAACTACATACCCACATATAAAAAATAGTGGCAGTATGAATCTGAGTGTATGTTTACATACATGTAGACTGAACATATAGCATCAGATAGTTGCTTAGTTCGGTTTCGAGATCAGATATCGGATGCTTCAGGTCGAGTCATTTTATGTACCGTACACAATATGTCTTAAGTATAGAATTGTGTTAAAATGCATTCGTTCAATTCATCACAACTGGAACATAGAATGGAATGATCTACAATGGGGTCTCGAGCAGTTTACCCCTTCGCATATTGAACAACGATGCCATTAAAATGGCACTTCCAGCCCGAGGACAGTAGCGAACCGTCATATTGTAGTCACCCGACTAAGTCCAGTTGATGAATTGACTGTAGAAACATTTTAAAATTATCATCCATACCAAGTTTCGCATGGATGTACTATAAAATATATCGGATCAAACCCATATTCGAACTGACGTGATAAGAAAAACCTTGGTAAGAAATATGAGGCAGATCAGAAGAAATATGTTTGACTTACTAGCATGTGTGTACGTGAAGGGTTAATTATTTTCTAAACAGATCAATGAATCTATGCGGTAGCAAAAAATACACAGGTGACGGGATCACTGGGGTGTGTGTCATCACACATGAATTAAATAGGAACACAATCGGACAAAAAGTAAATAGGTTTATATGGTATCAGATAGCACATGCCAATTTGGCATTTGTGAATGCAATCTGTATTTATAAAGTGTTAATAATTTCTAAACAGATCGATACAAAAACTATACAGGTGAGGGGTGTGTCATCATAAACATGTACATAAAATTTGAACAAGATCCGATAAATTATACTTGAGTTATCGTGTGGATAGCAAGTGTCTACGGATGGACAGACAGACAGACAGACGAACGATACATGTAGCTGGATGATCCAGACATTGGTATGATTAATTTACAGTGTATGTGTTCCCACAGGTATTGGAATTTGTGTCAAAAATGGGTTTTTATGACAATTTGCTCCTCTGAATTCTATCCTCATTCAGAGGAGTAAATTGTCATAAAAACCCATTATTTGACACAAATTCCAATACCTGTGGTGTTCCATACATGCCTGTACACATAATTTCATAAACACATGCAACATACACTACTTTCTAAACGAAATATTTGGATCAGAAATTTGCCAATAAAAAAGATCGATAAAATTTTACATTGATTTACCAGCTTTTATACTCAATCGATCTGCAGGGTCAAATGCTTCATTTTCAGGCCGGAAACAATAGGTTTTCAATTAGTCATTTGAAATGTACATAGACCAATTAGCAATCAAGTTGGTCACTCATCAGACAGATGTGAATGGATCACGTGTGGTCAAAATGTCAAAATTTTGTGTTGGTTCTGGCGATGACTAGAACATTGACAAAGCGCTCCCAAACTAATATCACAGTTACTGGACATAAAGTCTTATATAATATACCGATTTCTGAACTCGATTAAAACCTTATTTTTGGGACTTTATGTCCAGTAACTGTGGTTATATCCAAACATCCATGCTTTGACAAACCGAATCACACACTTTCCACTTCACGAATTAACCTGTTCGATGAAAAATAGGGCGGTGGTCACTGGTTATTTCACAAATATAGTGACACATCACAATAGCCAGCGAATGATGCGAATGATATTTAAGTTATTGCGATCGAATATTGATTCGAATGCACGAACAATTCAATAAGACTATACGTACATGTGACAAATCAGTCCGCACGTGAAACCGCTGTCTGTGAACTGTAATTTTAAGTGTAAACACGTCGTGTTGATTTATGTCAAAGCGCTAATAACTAAACTATTATTGCGATCCCGAGACACAATCCTCCCCTCACATATCCATGAATAAACGAGAAAATATCTCACACTTAAAGTGACATACACAATTAATAATTAGAACTGAAGTAATTCAGAAAAATTACAATGATTCGTTCCGGGGCCCGTCCGACTGGAAATTTCAATGAATGTTATTCATTGTCACGTGACCATGATTCAATCAAAATGGCGTCACCATAGTAACGATTTCTTCCAACTTGCAAATCTTATTTCTACAATAATAACACCTAGTAAATTGACCATACTATCGTATAATTGATCTACGGTGTCGGGGTGACAATACCGCTGGATAATTTGGCCAAAATAATGAAAATTAAAGGATTTGTGATTTTGTCATAAAAAAAATTCAAATACCATTTTCACCACCAAAAACACCGTTGAAATTTTTTTCAGTCTCGGCTATGACTTCAGATTACCGATTTATACAATATCTGAGCTTGGGAACTCTCCAGGTCCCCTATTTCAATATGTGGTCATTTTTTTTCTCATGGCATAATTTAGGGGAATCATACCTTAATTTAAGAAAACAATATTCTCATACATTTGGTCAACATTGGCATTGGAATTTTCAAGACAGGAAAACTCTAGTATGTTTTAATTTTTTATTTGCCGAAAGTAAACCTCCCACATGTACTAACACAGTAACAGTCTACATGGTGGCGGTAAACAAAAATAATGTGACAGTTCACAAAACAGAATATCTGTGGACAATTTTTTGGCAAAAAGGCCAAATGTATGTTAACAAAAATTGTTCTATAGGGAGGGTTGGTGGGTTTTAAAAAGTTTTACCGACCGCGGTACAAATACTCTGACTCTCCTGCTAAATGCGTAAAACCAACATCATTCGCTGGCCAAATTTTTATCCTATATTTAGTTTGTGTATGACGTCAGGAAATTCCCGGCTCAGTTGACTATGTTGCCAATTTTATATTGAGTATTATTTATAAAAATGATAGGGCCTACTGGATATTTATTTTTTTATTTTGATACATTGAGTGACAAATTTTGACAATTCAATAAAGTTTTTATCGGAAAGTTGCACCAAGATTTTAGATGTTCTCTTCACGCATTGTTGAAGAATGAGAACGTTACACGTCCCAACGTACGTCATGCCAATTCAGCCCAATGATGTGGGCACGGGGATTGCTTAAATTAATACCCAAATAAATTATGAATTTAAAGCGCATTGACAAATACATATATTCTCCACAATATAATCGAAAAATACAAACGAATGGGACACATGATTCAATCCAAATGGTTTATTTAAAAAACATTCCCGCCAAGAAACGCCCACTGATTACGTGCGCAGAAAATATGTACAGGTCTGTGAACACGTGTTGTTTTCATGTGGGGCACGAAGTGGGGAATGGCATCTATCACGGCTATAACTATTACCCATTCGGTAATAAATAAATGACATTCATTGAAAATTCAAACAGAATATATCTTAGAGTTAGTATCAATTGACAATTACTCGAGTTGCCATTGAATTTATTGATCAGCTGAGCTGATGACGATGAAAAAATCTGGGAACATTGCCGCGACGTCAGAGTAGCAATGATAATAATCGGAAGCACAAATGTGTATGGGCGTTTTGTTCTCTTGTTTGATTCAGAAAATGTTTATTCACCGCGCTTTAACATTGCGAAATACTCCAGTAAATTGGCCATATCATGATGTGAAAAATCAAAGAAATGACATTGTAATACATTAGTTGTGTTTATTTGAAAACACGTGCTCACGAGACATACGCGGTTATTTTTAAAATAAAAGTGCGCGAAGCAATTCGAAATATTAATTAGTGCGCAAGGCTGCATTTACCGCAAATTAATTATCGGCATTGTCTTGTCATTTTATATATATTGAATACGATTACTCAGAATTCACTAAGAGAAAGCACATTTCTCGATCGTAATACACAATGTAGGCACGAATGAATTGTTTACTTTACACAAGATCTATACGGGCGAATGTATTGACTGCAATGTCAAGGTTAAAAACCGGTGCCAGACAGAAGTAAACAGAAAACACGTGCGTGTAATCACTGGTACAACAACTGGTACAATGTGAACTAGTTTTGACTAATAATGCAGACAATTGTAACTGAATTGCAGTTTTAGAGAGAGTGGTGTTGTTAAAATGAATCAAAATAAATTATATATTAAACGGGACAATTCCCCCATGCATCTGAAAACAATTTACTAACGGTGCGCCAAAAACTTTAAGAGATCACGTTGAGCTGGGAATTTCCTGACGTCATACATAATCTAAATATAGGATAAAATTTGGCCAGCGAATGATGTCGGTTTTACGCATTTAGCGACTCTCCTTGATGGAATTCTGAGAACGCGGAAGATCCTAAGCGGATCAATTAGAATTCCAGACGCGGAATAAGTTTTTCCCTTCCGGAAAATTAACACTTTTAAGATGTCCTAGTCCATCATAAAAGATACCAATTTTCAAGACAGGAAAACTCTAGTATGTTTTAATTTTGTATTTGCCGAAAGTAAACCTCCCACATGTACTAACAGTCTACATGGTGGCGGTAAACAAAAATAATGTGACAGTTCACAAAACAGAATATCTGTGGACAATTTTTTGGCAAAAAGGCCAAACCGAAGGACGGCCAAAAAAAAAAAGGAAAAAGGAAAAACAAAAATAGAAAAAGTATGAAACTAGGCTAATGTAGCTTACCTTATATATGATGTTATATGCAAATGTTACCATATTGTCATCGGACGCGGTTACGTGAAACTGTGAAGTGTGAATCTCAGATAAAAGAACAATTAGTACATGCAACTGCAAGTCAAAACATGTATACATATATATATATATCTAGCAATATAATATAATCAGAGACAGCTCCCTAGGTCTAACCCTGGAGGGGTTTGGTGGCCTAAGGTAGCTGACTTAAGGAAGCCCTGTTCAATTAAGTGTCAAGGGTCAGCCTCATTTATAACTGATATTTGCGCGAGTCAGACCCTCAAGTCTGGGATGATGGCTTGAGGTGTCTGAATCCGGGACGCCCTATCCAATAAGTGTGAAGGGTCATCCCCAATATCTAGTTCTCATCAATCCTGAAACATATTTACAAAAACTATGAAGTATTTAATTTTAAGTATGCATTTGTTGAATCATTTGGTAAAAGAAGTTTCTCAATCTCCTTGAGCCAAGAAAGTTTAAGTGTAGACCACCGTCCTTCCCACTGGCGAACAATGACCGGTCGGGTTCCCCGCCGCGTAACAAAAACGGTTTATACGATCGCCCAAATGTACATTTGTGTCGCTTGCACAATTCTTCGATTTTCTTATTAACTAAGATAACGCGCGCTCTGTTAATGTCATAATCATTATTTCTAGGCAGTATTGCCGAAACTGCGATGCGAACATTCAAATTCAAGAGACAACCGATAAGGTTGGCGAACTCCGCCTGTATGCATACTTCTGATTTGTTAGTGGGAATGTCATTAGTACCCACATGTAACAAAACCCAGTCGAAAGATCTGATGAACTTTTTGGTTTTGGGTTCCAGAATGTGGGAGGTGATCCTACCGATAGTGGCTCCTCTGTGGCAATCTATGTATGGAGGGTTATTAGGGTCACAATCCTAACTTCACATTTTGACTCTAACTTAATATTTTAATTCTTACTTAAAATTTTAATTCTAACTTAACATTTTAATTCTTATATTTAAATTCTATTTACATTCTATTTACATTCTATTTACATTCTATGTACTCTAACTTAACATTTTAATTCTTATATTTTAATTCTAACTTTACATTTTAATTCTAACTTAACATTTTAATTCTTATATTTTAATTCTATTTACATTCTATTTACATTCTATTTACATTCTGTTTACATTCTATGTACTCTAACTTAACATTTTAATTCTTATATTTTAATTCTAACTTAATAGTTTTATTTTAATATTTTAAATCTGCTACAAAAAGGTCTAATGTTGGAATTAAAATATTATAATTAAAAAGTTGAAATTGAAAAGAGCATACAACTGATCTCAGAATTGAAAGGCAAAAATTAAAACAAACATAAAATTTATTCTGGAAGTTGTAATTGTGACCCAAATAACACGCCTGCACTTCTGTGACAATTATAACGAAAGGGGTCGCTGCGATCGGACGACGGAAATTGCCGATCTCGCAGTCACATGATCTCCGGTCATGTGATCCATACCCGGAAGAGATTGCATGTCGGCAGACATTTTTGCACAACAACGAAACTTCTCTCGTCGATTCTCATCAAATGTAAGTAAACTGAGTAATGTTTTCAAATAACTTCGATGCAGTCATCAACTAATGATATAACATGACCGCGCGGATACCCCAGAACTTGCATTCATCTATACAAGATATATGTGGCTCCTGCTCTCACATATGGTTGTGAAGTTATTAGTGTGGACCAGAAAGCTGTTCTCAAGCTAGAACTATACCAGAAGAAATTTATTAAACAGGTTCTATCTTTATCTCAGTCTACAGCTGACCCAGTGGTGTATATTCTTTCTGGACTTTTACCAGTTGAAGGACAAATCGACAAGAAGATTATTATATTATTCAACAATGTCTGTCGCCAAGATGATTCCTCAGTTGAAAAACAGCTCGCATTTCGTCAACTGCTGATGAAGGACAAAACCAGTCACAGCTGGTTTGTAGTAGTAAAGTCACTCTTCCACAAATATAATCTACCATGTATCTTTAATGAACTTTCTTCACCACAAACAAAAAATGCTTGGAAAACCTGTGTCAAAGAAGCAGTTTTCTCATATTGGAAAAATCGCATTTGTGAAGAAGCCTCTCTGTACAGCACTCTCAAGTATCTTAATGCTTGAGCATACACACCTGGTGTCATCAACAAAATACTGACTGTAAATCCTGATCAACATCGCTGTATATTTAAACTTTCCACTAAGCTTCGTCTTCTGACCAACACATATTCTTTGGAAGTAAATAGACATCGATACTCAAACTCATCTCCTGTGTGTCAGCTATGTAATGATGGTGAAGAGTCTATTCAACATATTCTGTTAACCTGTTCATACCTACAACCAGTCCGTGATCGTGTTATGCCGAAGTTAGCTGAAAGCTACAAATGTATATTTGACACTGATTTCTTCTCAATACCAACGGAAGTCAAGCTACAGTACATTCTAGATCCATCAATGTTCGACGACTTCTCCTCATCTGTGGCTTCGACTGATGTCTGTGATGCCTATCACTACTCAACCATATTGTGCTACCATCTACACTGTGCAAGATACCGTTCTCTCTCTCTTGGCTGAAGATGTTCACACTCGAAACTATGTATAGACTGATAGTCAGACCTGCACGTTTCCGAATCTTTTATCTAATTTTTTATCAATTTAGCTACTGTACATATGTACATACATGTACTACAATGTTTTTACTCGAAAGAGGTTATCCTAAATGGATGGATAGATAAAGAGAAGAAGAAGAAGAAGGTTCTTAGGTTCCCAATACGATTTAATTTGATTTACCAGCCGCTTGAATTTGTGCACTTCAAGTTCAATGGCATTCTGATTCTCTAGTTCCGGGGAAACTCGAAAGATTTACACTCTTTTGAGTTTCGGATTGCTTGTGTACATTTTGTATCTGAGGCTCATACCTTTTCTATTTACAGGCGATAAAGGACTCCTGGCGCCAGATTCTGCTTGGTGACAATATGGTGACAATAAAGACAAGATTCCACCAAAAGTTCCGAAATCCGCACCTTCATGAGCTAAAATAAAGACATTTGTCATTTGTGCAAAAAAAAAAATTGTTGTCTGTTTCATTAAAATCATTTCCTGTTTACAAATAAGCACATGTCTGCCATGCGCAGTGGCATGGTTTCATATTGGTTCTGCCTTTTTGACGTATTAGCACCCACGACCCATTCAGCGATGGAAATGACAAACTTTTAACATGAAGACCCAGACTTCCCTTGTCCTATGTCTTCCTGAGTCAATTCCCCACCCAACGGTAGCGCGGTTCCATATCTTCGTGATTTTACATATGATTTTTTTCATTCTGAATTTTTCACTTTTTATTCCATCGCCCAGGGGCCAGGCTCCATTTGGCAATCGTCATTGGACACTTTCTAGTCGAAAATATACATGACACTGATTTAGTGCCTTCCTTTGTGAATTCCCCACCCAACGGTATGCGACTTTACACAAGTTCACGATTCTATGTTAATTTTTTTTTCGTTCTGAATCCATGGGGAACTTTCTCGGTCGCACTAAATCCAATCTTGCAATGCCAATTTGAGACTTTCTGGTAAAATATATCAATAACGCTGATTTTATGCCTTCATGTGTACTTCCCCATTCTCTTTCCACAATTTTGTGATTGTATTTTACTTTGTTTTCATTTTAAATGATGCACTTTTCTCTGTAACACCTACCGGTAGATCATGTCATGATTCTCTACTCTGGCTAACGCCGTAGCGTTAGCCAAAGTACAGGTTCATGGCACGATCTAGGTAACACCAAATACAATTTTGCAATGCCAATTTGAGACCTTCTGGTTAAAAATATCAATAACGCTGATTTTATGCCTTCGTGTGTGACTTCCCCATCCAGCGGTGTGCCTCTTTCTAGAATTTTGTGATCGTCTGTTACATTTTTTTCATTCTAAATGATGCACTTTTCTCAGTAACACCTACCGGTTAGATCGTGCCATGATTCTCTGCTCTGTGTAACGCCGTAGATTTAGCCAAACTACAGGTCCATGGCATGATCTAGGTAAGACCAAATACAATTTTGCAATGCCAATTTGAGACTTTCTGGTAAAAATATCAATAGTGCTGATTGTATGGGGTAGGGTTCTCTATTCCAAAGGTTCATTATTCCGAAGGTTCATTATTCTGAATGTTCCCTATTCCGAAGGTTCGCTATTCCGAAGGTTCGCTATTCCGAAGGTTTTCTATTCTGGGCGTATTTAACCAAAAATGAATCAAAATTTGCACCCCACCACAAAAACCACACGAGAAATGAAAAATCCGATTACGCTAGTATTCATATATAGGCCTAGTACATTTATACACCGTCGCAGATGTTGGTTATTAATATAAAGAAGAGAGTATCAGTTTATCGTTTATTATGGAAAGTTAAAAACATGACGACTGAAATAAACTACATGTAAGAGAATGGCAATCTGTATTTGAAAAAAACATCAACATTCAAGGCCCACTTAATTTTAAAACCCCCAGATCACATATATAAAATATATGCCACTATTTATACCATTTGAAATATGAAGCTCTCTAACACTGTATAATCAGCTTATCCCATGTCATAAACTGTGTGTTGTTTTTGTTGAGATAACGACGTGTTTTTTTGTGCTTAAGGTTCATCTGGTTTTGTTGCGCAAAGTGAAGTGTATTATTTTCAATGGAGGGGGATAACTTTATATTTTAAAGATAGTGTTATTCCCCTTCAATTGAAAATACACTAGGTTGAATTATGTTGCATTCTGGGAGCCATGGCATATAACGGGGGAATCTTTTTATGATTTAAGATGTTTTCTATTTCTCTATGGGCATCTTCTGATACAGACGTTTGAAATGGTGATGAACTATATATATTGTTTTAATCATATTTTATGGCACAGATTGTTACGATGCCTCTAAGATTATTGAGATATAACGTCATACGCAATGACATTACATCGTATGGAAAGAGCAATTGTGTGGACTGCCTGACGTGAATATGTATTGGAAAATAACGTCATACGTAATGACATTAAATCTCAAGGTAACCTGCCCAAAAAAAAAGAAGTTATTTCCTTCATAAAAAAGAGTTATCGTGATAAACACCCCATGCATCCGGATATGATCGTAGCGGAAGACATGCTCGTATCGGAATAACCACATGGCCCGCGATTTGCACACCATTCACGGTTAGACAAATGTTGCACCGAAACAAACACATACCAGTGGTTGACGGTGGTGGTATTATTTGTGGCTATAATTTACCCAACTGTACATCAAACTTCTTTAAACCTGGACGCAGTTTAATCCTATTTTACCGGGAAGTTAGGCCAAAAATTGTGGCAAAATTTGCATTTCTTACATAAAATTACGATTTCTGTGGTAACAGCCCAGACAATCTAGTCATTGCATACATTGCTATTTCCGCGGATATTCCCTTAATATAATAGACAACATTTCCAGTCATGTATCTACATTTTCCATAGTAAAAAATAACCATATATGCAGGTCATAGCAAGAAAATATGGTATGTCTATAGCAGTGGTATGAAATATCTATAGCACCAGCTATAGACATACCCCAAAATCGAGTGAGTGCCTCAATGGAAACTAATTTTTCGGGCACTAATATGATTGACATCGCAAACATGTCCAGTTCATTTTGAAGCTAAGATATCATACTTTGAGAGACTGTATGTTATATAATATGTCAATGCAAAGATTCATTAAAATTTGATAAAACTTATACCGAGTAAGTATTTCAGGTCATAATTTTCGTATAAAACCCGATTATCAAACAGTAATATGCAGATTGCGGAAACCACAACCGCTCATTTCTGTAGACCGATTGTCGCTGTTAACGTTAACAAAAATCAAGGTAACATAAACCGTGTTTTTATGAAATAACTTACGACAACTAAAGACGATGTGCAAATCGCGGGCCATGTGGTTATTCCGTTACGAGCATGTCTTCCGCTACGAGTATGTCCGGATGCATGGGGTGATAAAGAACCCTCTCAATACTTGAATATAGAATTAACCTTTAAAATAAAAAAAATCTTCGGAATAGCGAACCTTCGGAATATAGTGATCCTTCGGAATAGCGAACCTTCGGAATAGTGAACCTTCGGAATAGCGAACCTTCGGAATAGCGAACCTTCGGAATAGTGAACCTTCGGAATAGCGAACCTTCGGAATAGAGACATGTTCCCGATTGTATGCCTTTGTGTGTGATTTCCCCATCCAATAGTCTGCCTCTTTCCACAATTTTGCGATTGTGCCTTACATTTTTATGTTTACCCATACCATAGTATGGTAAACATAATGTTGACGTCCGGAGTTTCTCAGACCAAAATACAGATCGAGTTCAAATATGGGTTTGATCCGAGTTTTTTTTTACGGAGTTATGGCCCTTTTTAAACTTCGAATTCACGCATGCTGTCATAACTCAAACAATTTTTATCTGATCGGAACCAAATTTGGTATGCGAGTTTCAGAGCCCAAAATACAGATCGAGTTCAAATATGGGTTTGATCCGATTTATTTTAAAGGAGTTATGACCCATTTTTCAAAGAAAAAAATAAATTTTTTAATCCGATGCTATAACTGAAGTATTTTTTCTCCGATTGTGTTCATATTTGATATGTAGGTTTATGATGACACACCCCTCATCTGTATAGTTATTGGTATTGATTGGTTGATCGGTTTAGAAAATAATTAACCCTTTACACACATGCTATCCAATGCAATAAGTTGAACATATTTCTTCTGATCTGCCTCATATTTCTTACCTAGGTTTTTCTTAGCACGTATGGTTTTTATGGTTACCCATACCATAGTATGGTAAACATAGTGTCGTTGTCCGGATTGACCACTCGTCGTTAGTCCGTCCGTCTGTCTGTCTGTCTGTAGACACTTTACGCATGGTGCGATAACTGAAATATCTGATCGGAACAAAATTTGGTATGTAAGTTTGTCGAGTTCGAATATGGATTTGATCAGAGTTTTATTTACGGAGTTATGGCCCTTTTTCGACTTAGAATTCACAAATTCTATGATAACTAAAAAAAAATGATCTGATCAGAACTGATCAGAACCAATTTTGGTATGTCAGTTTCTCCACCTGACATACAGTTCGAGTTCGAATATGGGTTTGATCAGATTATTTTTAATGGAGTTATGGCCCTTTGACATAGAATTCATGCATGATTCAATAAATCTACTAGTTTTCATCTGATAGGAACCAAATTTGGTATGTGTGTTTGTCAACTCAAAATACAGATCGATTTTGAATATGGGTCAGATCCTGTTTTTATACCCCGATTTCAATAATTTTTTGTATGCAATCTCCTTAGGACGGTCTCTCCGCATGATGCTAATTGCGGTTCGGTCCGACTTTTTTTTTTTAAGTTACGCCTCTTTTCCGACTTATTTTGACTTAGAAAATTCTGTCCGACTTAATAACTTTAACACATATGAACCGATTTCAATAATTTTTGGTATACATGCTTCTCACAATACCCTCTCTACATGATGCGGCTAGGGATTGGCTCAGACTGTTTTTCGTAATATTACACCTCATTTTCGACTTATTTTGACTTAGAAAATTCTGTCTGACTTAATAACTTTAAAGATGGATTATCTCTTTAAATAACAAATTTTAAATAGTTGCGTGGGTATAAAATAATAGATATGAACTGAAGACCTATGTCCGGAAAAGCTTCTATCAATTAATATTGATTTTATTTCGAATATAAAATCGGGCCCATTTATGTTACTATTTTTAGAACCGACCATTCGGATGAGACCTTATTGCGATATAGAGCACTAGGCTGTTCCCACGGTTACGCAACGAATGTCAAATGTCACAGATTGGTTGTTTGTATTGTTTTGTTCCAACGATATAAGCGATAACGAGTATAATTAACATCTATTTGTGACAAAATTGCACAATATAATTTCTGGTCTCTGTTAATAGTAACCACCATTGTTCGTTAGCTGAACAAACACACCTTTTTAGACCAGAAAATATTCTAAATAAAATTAATATTAATCGATAGAAGCATTTCCGGACAGGAGTCTTCGATTCAAATCTAATATTTTATACCCCGGTAACTATATAATACATGTTTACAAAGAGATAATCCACCTTTAACAAATATGAACCGATTTGAATAATTTTTTCTGTACAAGCTTCTTGTGACACCATATTGATATTATTAGTCCGAATTTTTCTTTAAAGTTAAAAATCTTTTTGGTTGAGTTAACGGATAATGCGGGTTGAATTTCCACGGTGGGGGTATGCTAGCACTCGAGTGCACACCTCTTGTTTATACCAGAGTTATGGCCCCGTTTTAACTTAGAATTGAACAGATTTGAGATTTGCTTACAATATATAACCAGAAGCAGCTTATAATTAACTGTGGTATCTGTGAGAAAGAGACTAGAGTTAAACTATATTATTGATAATGAAATCTGATACTCACTGCTGCAAGCCATCTGTTGTTTATTACATTTCCATAGTGTGTGGACCCTGTTGGCTCAGGACTCCCAGGCAGCTCTGTCAGATTTAGCCTATCAATGCATTGTTCAAGTGACATACAGTCCCCTAATTTTATAGAGTTAAATTGTTAACCCTGGTCATCAATTTTATGCTTTTGTATATTTTTCATGTAGTCATTCTCCTATTATATCCCATTCACTTAGTACAGTGTGGACTTTTGTAGTTAAAATGAACCCTTCTCAACATTCCTGATACTTAATAGAAATACCTTTCATCTGATATATCTCATTTTATTGAGATGTACATGTATGTAAACTTGGTATGTGAGTACATAATGCGATAACTCAAACATTTTCTATCCGATCGGAACCAAATTTTGTATATGGGTTTCTCAGCCCAAAATACAGATCGAGTTTGAATTTGGGTTTGATCCGAGATTTTGTTACAGACTTATGGCCCTTTTTCCACTTAGAATTAAAACATTCTGCCATAACTCAAACATTTTTTATCTCATTGGAACCAAATTTGGTATGTGAGTTTCACAGCCCAAAATACTGAGCGAGTTCGAATATGGGTTTGATCCGAGTTTTTTAACGGAGTTATGGCTCTTTTTCGACTTAGAATTCATGCATGCTGCCATAACTCAAAATATTTTTATCTTACTGGCACCAAATCTGGTATGTGAGTTTCTCAGCCCAAAATACATATCGAGTTCGAATATGGGTTTGATCTGATATTTTTTAATGGAGTTATGGCCCTTTGACATAGAATTCATGCATGCTTCCATAAATAAACCATTTCTCAACTGATAGGAACCAAATTTTGTTATGGCCCTTTTTCAACTAAGAATTGAACAGACAACCCTAGCAGTCTACAATTAATTACCAGTAATATGAAGTTTAACTCCTTAGAGAAGTGAGGTGTTTATCTTGATGACTGTTGTGGGTAGAATTTGATACATTTGATACATTAACATTGTAAAGCTCTTGACCAAGTATTTCATGTCCAAGTCACCTTTTCACATTTAACCCAAGGCTGTGGTTGTGCAGCTCTACAGATCCTGTTCCAGTGCATTCTCTTATATAAATGTGAGTGACCCATAAATTCCAATAATTTGTGTTGGGTACATTGTCTATAATAGTACATAACAGTATACTCTATAATTCAACATCAAAACTCTCATTTATGATTCCGATCAGAATAACTTACCATCGCCAAGGGATGGGTTAACATCTGCCGATCGTGATCGGCCTCTCGTTGGTATTGTTTAATTAACCCTTTTCACTCTTATGTTTACTTAGAATTCACCCAAGCTGCCATGACTCAAAAAAAATTTCATCTGATCAACACCAAATTTGGTATATGAAATTATCACCCCTAAATACAGATCGAGTACAAATATGGGTTTGATCCGATATATTTTAACAGAGTTATGACCCTTTATAATTCAAGTAGTTACTGCTGGGAATTTTACGAGAACATATCTAACAGACCATGTGTGTTATTGAAATGAGTTAATTATCACTATGGACATTATATATGACATGCTACTGGTATAAAGCCTGATAGTGGTACCACTGGCTGGTAGGATTTGTTTTTCATAATGTCAAATTGATTGATGACTATCTGGTGGAGTTCTGTTTTCTGTGAAATATTAAGTTAACCCCTTTGCGGAAACATGTTCATTACATTAGTTAATGTACACACTACATGTTATAGGACACATATTCTAAAATATTAAATTGGAATAGTCCATTGTTACTTTGTAGGGATGTTTTACAGACATTGTTGTCTTATCTTAGACACTGATCGACATTGAGTCCTTCACATTTGACTAAAAAATAATTAATGCTTATCGCTTATGATTAGAGCTTGGTGTAAAATGTTTTACTGTGGAGGTTTACGAGCATATTTTCACCACTGCACAATACAAATCATTAATAACACCACACATATATGGCATTAGTACAACAGTAGCTCGAAGACGAGTGTGACTCGCCACACAGTAGCATTTCAACCAGGCTCTACTCATAATTTACTTTATAACCCAATGTATATTGGTTTTGATTTGAGAAAGGAATACATCTCGATGAATTGTCCAAATGTTGTGTACATACATCTTTCAAAATATGTGAATGCATTATGATCATGAGTCTAAATCAGTATTGACACTCCAATACGATACAAAATTTGTGGCAATAATAAGAAAGTCCGTGAATGGCATTGCAAGATGGGACTTGGTGCGACAAGAGTAAAGTGCACAGGTGATTTTAAATGAAAACGAGAGGCCATACCCATACCATTGCCTTGGCGATAGCGATCAGCTAGTTTTATAAATCCTTACATCAACCTTTTCATGAGTGCTAAAGTTTCAACAATTCACACTTAATATAGTGATCGTGTGAAAAATATTTAGTTATCACATTGTGTCAACAGGACTGGTGGAGGATGTTAATATTTTTATGCAAATAAACCAAATGACCCTCACTATGCAGGTTAGGGGTGTGTTCTCATCAACTATGCCAAGAACTACATGTATAAACATTATCAATTGAAATATTTGAGTTATCAAATCATATAGAATGGGGTTAATCTTACCCAAACTAATGAACTGATAAACACAAAATAGTCTATACAAAGCTTGTCATTGGATTTAAAAACCCATACAATACTCAGTTTACTTACATTTGATGAGAATCGGCGAGAGAAGTTTCGTTGTTGAGCAAAAATGTCTGCCGACATCAGGGAATATATTCCCTGGCCGACATGCAATCTCTTCCGGGTATGGATCACATGACCGGAGATCATGTGACTGCGAGATCGGCAATTTCCGTCGTCCGATCGCAGCGACCCCATTCGTTATAATTCTTACAGAAGTGCAGGCGTGTTATTAGGGTCACAATTACAACTTCCAGAATAAATTTTATATTTGTTTTAATTTTTGCCTTTCAATTCTGAGATCAGTTTTATGCTCATTTCAATTTCAACTTTTTAAATATAATATTTTAATTCCAACATTAGACCTTTTTGTAGCAGATTTAAAATATTAAAATAAAACTTATTAAGTTAGAATTAAAATATAAGAATTAAAATGTTAAGTTAGAGTACATAGAATGTAAATAGAATGTAAATAGAATGTAAATAGAATGTAAATAGAATGTAAATAGAATGTAAATAGAATGTAAATAGAATGTAAATAGAATGTAAATAGAATTAAAATATAAGAATTAAAATGTTAAGTTAGAGTACATAGAATGTAAACAGAATGTAAACAGAATGTAAATAGAATGTAAACAGAATGTAAATAGAATTAAAATATAAGAATTAAAATATAAGAATTAAAATGTTAAGTTAGAATTAAAATAAAAGAATTAAAATGATAAGTTAGAATTAAAATGTGAAGTTAGGATTGTGACCCTAATAACCCTCCATATATATCACGTAATCATCGAGTCCAGTTGATTGATCTCAATATAAGTAAGTGCATTAGTATTCATTCACATGGTGATTTCTCTCATCGTTTCTGGGATGGTGCAGGCGTTTAAATGTGTTCACTGTGGATCAAAGTGGACGAACACGAGTGGTATTGTAGATCACAATGTCAGATCACGGACAATGTGAGTTGCGCTATTTGGAAAAGTTTTTGGACCATGCAACAGGGACAGAGAAATACGCACTGAAAGTGCATCGTGGTGTCATTCCAACAGACCTAGTCTCAGAGGGGAGAAGGGTCGATGTTAAGGACGAGTCAATATTCATTGTCAATGTGAAATCGAAAGTAAAAAAAACTCAACACACCTGTCAAGCGAAAACTAAACTATGAATCAGAAATAGTTGATGAACAGGAAGAAAGTTCAATGGATGATACCAGTGGCAGTAGTATCCCAATAGACGAAACGGAATTTGAAGTTGAGATTGAGGAACTAACAGACCTGCTGCCAAAAGTGCTACAACAGCTAGAAGGTGAGGGGCATGTCGATCTGTATCTGTATATGGAGATGAATCGACTTATCGCTCATGTCTCACTGCCCTTAGACAATATATGTGTTATTTGTTATTCTTGGACTTTGTCCGGCTATTTAGAGGACAATTCCTTCGTTCCTCAACACATTGGCGACATAACTCAAGGATTAACAGAGAAAAACTACTATGAACCTCTAACAGCTAAGCTGGATGTTGCCGTACCTCATAGACTCAACCTTATGACAAAGGACCAAGAATCTAAACAAGAGCAAGAATATGAGGGTTATCTTCCTCAGGTATTCGCCAAGACGTTATCCAGCAAGTAGCACATGTGTTTGGAAAAAACATAGTTAATATAGCAGTCGACGGAAAAAAGATATGCAGAGGAAAAGTCAAAGTTCTTGGTGATGATTGTTGGGGAAGAGAGACCGAGCCAACTCTGGAAGACAGACGGAAAACACTGGAGATCAAGGACAAAGAAGCAGTATCAAGATGTTTGGAAATTATAGAAGATTGTGAGGCCTGTGGAATCGATGACTTGGAGTCGGTCTTATCTTCTGCATCTTCGGAATTAGTCGAGATAATACAACACGTCATCACAAGACTCGTTGAGACCAACATAATTCTAAAAGCTAATGCAACTATGGCTAAGTCATAACAAAACGATATTTGCACCCGACGTAAATGTTTATACGATATGTTTAGTCATGACCAATCAGTCCCATATATGTTCGAAGAATGTCCTGAGAATAACACCGCCTAAACCTGATAAAATACCAGAATATATGAAGGTTTAATTCCAGCTATCATCCGGTCTTTGACAGCTTTTTCCCGATCATACCATGTTTTCTCATTGCTATATTCGTGCCATGTTTTCTCGGTAGCGCCCTCCGTCAAACTAAATTTTCACCAAGAAATGTAGCTTTGATGGTTGGGTTTTCCAATCTACCCCTCGTACGGGAATTCCCGCGGTTAACAGCTCTACACCGACCCACAGCAATACACCGATCGGCACACATAGGGTGATACCGCGCTTTAGCTATATGGGCCCCCGATACGCTAATTAGCGGTATATCGCTCTTTAGCGTTTGGTGCTAAAATACGGTATACTGCTCTTTAGCACTCGGTGCTAAAGAGCGGTCCATGTTGGATCAGCGGCACGTGCATTGCCAAGATATTTTGCGCATTGCGCCAACGTATAACGTTATCATCCGTAACGCTCTTTTGCCCTCATCGCTAAAGAGCGGTACACTCTTAAACATTTTGGTTTTTTTTAAAACCAAATTTGGTTTTGAACTTTGTCCCATATATGTAACCAAATTAGGTTTTGATCAAAACCAAATACCAAACGCCAACTGGTTTTGATAAAAACCAAAATTGGTTTTGATCAAAACCCAATAACAAGAGTATTTGGTTTTGATCAAAACCCAATAACAAGAGTATTTGGTTTTGATCAAAACCCAAATTGGTTTTGTACTTTTGTCCCATATATGTAACCAATTGGTATTGCGCACTTGATCAATATATGAAACCAATTTTGGTTTTGATCAAAACCAAATGGTATTGAGCAATTGGTTTCATTCAAAAACCCAAATTGGTATTGAACTTTTGTCCCATATATGTAACCAAATTAGGTTTTGATCAAAACCAAATACCAAGCGCCAACTGGTTTTGATCAAAACCCAAACTGGTTTTATATATGAAACCAATTTTGGTTTTGATAAAAACCAATTTTGGTTTTGACCAAAGTTACTTTTTTGCACAATTTATTGATAAATGTGCCATACAACATACTTATGCAACCTTTAAGGGTACTGTACACTAAATCCACCCATTTATTGTACCATATCCATACTCAACAAAATATATGCAACACATGAATGAATTTGGTTTTCCAAGTTCGACATGTAAAATTATAATGAAAATTAATTTATGACCCAAGTCATAAATTGATTTTTATTATAATTACCAATCCATTGATATATTAAAGGGCTAATTATAAAAAGGCTTTAGACAGTCTGAAACAGATGCCACCAGATTCCATTTCCAGTACAAAAATTCAGCTGATCACTTGCATGCTACAGGCTATCAAATTTCTATATTATGCCTTTCATACCCTCCCACAAACATACATGTACATGTATATGGGTTCTTTTTGCCAATTGGTCAAATCTTAAATTATACGAAAACCCATTATTTTTGATGGTTTCTACCATAATAATGTTGGTTGCCAAGTAAACAGAAAATAAACGGTGACCATGTAATTTTTTTGTTTACGGTTATCACTTATTTACTGTTTACACAGTCCTGAAATTATTATGATAGAAACAGTTGGTACGCAAACAGTCAAGTGTTTCTCACATAATTTTGTGATTAATTTTCAAGTGTGCATGCTGGCATAGAACTAAATTCCACAAGATGCTGCAAGATGTGGCAAATTACATGTAAAATTTCCTGAAATCACAAACCTCTGAGGACTATTCTACCATTTAAGTGCTGTCAGTAACCTTAAATTGAGGCATGTAATTTGCCTGCACATGTGAGGGCCACCCCATTCATGAATCATATCATAAGCAACCAAAATTAATAGTCGAAGATGAAGTAAATTGTCCAAATGACATAATTGGTTGCATCAATGTTGAATGAAGTTTTAAGATAAACATCAATGAAGACACAGTGAGATTTTGAAAATTAAACTTTAATTCAAACATATCCAGCAGGAATAATTGTCATCCTAGCCATTCTTCCACAGCAGTGTATATTCCTGATGTATGTGCACACCTCACCATTGCAACAATTGCAATGAATTAACACTTAATATATAGTTCATCACACCCTTCTTATATTGAACATTCCCAAGAATGACAGCTCATCTGTTTTACACCGGTCATGCAGTAGAAATTTAAAGATCAGCAAACTCCTTTATATTCGCATCTGATGAATATAGCAGCACTTGACAGCATAGCATGTTACTAACTTCCCACAGGCTGCACCACACTTGTATATTGTGGTGCAATATTTATGAATGAAAAGTTGACGAATAACATATTGTATCTGCACAGATAACACACATGCCTCCTCTGTATGCTGTGCACATTCTGGTACTAAAGTTTCCAATGCCAGTGAACGAACATACTCTGAAAAGAAATGCATAAAATACTATGTTTAGGAAAAGTCAGATTTAAAGACATATATTGCAGACTTATTTCATTGAATATTAAAAGCATTGTTAGGACATGGCAAAATATGCCCATGGCAATTCCAACAAAAGGCCTTTAACTCTGGTGAAATTGACGTGCTGAACCAAAACTCAAACTTGACCTGTATTTTGTACATTAAAACACACACATTTCAAATTTCATTCAACTCAGTTGAGACTATCTAAAGTTATCATCTGACATCTGGAATCCAAAAGCGAACTAACAGACAGACATGCAGCATAATACATCCCCTTTTTTAAAACAGGCATATATGGGTGCATATAAACAATCAGTTAGTATCCAAACACTATCCCCACTGGAATTATGTAGCAAAAACCTGAGATTAAGAACTAAAATTCCAACCATATCCACTGTAGCATTTCAGAGAATACAACGGTTGAACCACGCACAAATGTAAACATTTACTACTTTATTCAGGGCACCTTATTGAGTATAAACATTACTGAAATGATTGTCCCATTACTATTATACTAGTCACTGACTTTAATTGTTGTTTTCCGACTATTTGGATAAATTATTTTGGCATGATTGTTTATTATTCCATCAGCAGGTCCGGGAACACCTCACTGGATTGTTTCACATCACTTTAATTTGTCTTTCAAAGCACATCAGGTTATTGGATATTTACCAGGCCATTTATAAGGCTATCATGGCTATGGTTTATATAGTGTCATCAGTATTCTGTGAATTAAAGTGCAAAATGCAGTGATTATTCACCCCCCCCCCCCCCCAATTGCCCCTGTTTTTTTAATCTCCAGTTACCCTTCACAGGTATTATTTTATTTAGTCTTATTCCATACCATGACACTTAGAAGTACACAATCTGCTAGACATTATTTGTTTGGACTCTTTTCCATAGGTAGGGAATTTAGACCTAAATTCAACAAACATACAACATAAGGCTTTTTGTTAAAGGTGCACAATCTGATCTGATTGTCCCCGGATCATCCAGTTACAACATGAACAACGACGGAAATTTACACCGAAAGCCAATAGTCATCCAACATTACTTTTCATAATGTTATCTTCCGAAATTGATTTGCGATGACCTTGCGAGACCTCTCAATATCTTGTATATCTGCATATTTGTAGAAGAAGTCAGTGGAATGTTTGGTAGGCTGACAAATAATCGAGGAAAATTAACAAATTTGATAACTCAGAGCTTTGAGGGATAGGATCCTCAACTCAAATAAAATATTATTTAAACCCGAAGCTGAAGAAATAGTTATTTAGGGGGCGTCAAATCAGATTATACATCTTCTAAGTGATGCGTATTTATATAAAAACTTACATGTACAGTTGTAAATTGAATACATCCAAGTTCCAACTTTGGTCCAGTGTATGTCTTCCAGTCAATTTACTTCCACAGCAAGACTTCTAGCTGACAGTCCTCTATAAAATATAACATACAGGTCTTATAAAATGATACCAACAAGCCTTGAAATATGTGTCTGTCATTTGCAGAATGAGGTCCCCAGAGAAAGAATTTAGTTATGGTACCCCACATAGTGGGCTAGCATCACCAAATTCACCCTCTGTGAACCTCCTTCTGCTGAGGTGTAAGCAGCATGAGCTCTCCAGAGGGTGTATTTGGTGATGCTAGCCCACTGTGCGGGGGTACCATCACTAAACTCACCCTCTGGGGACATCATTCTGCAAATGACAGGCACACCATTTCAAGGCTTGGACATGCACTAGTATATGAAATGACATGTACATCTATAGATTTACTTAAAATATCACATATTGTTCTGGATATAAATCTTTTCAATGTACTGGCCACGACATATAGGATTTCAAACAAAGAAAACATTATTGCAGGCATGTCATACATGTAGCATGGTTTGATGACAGGTGAAATACCCATCATGGGTGGGGGTGTTAGTAATCACATTCTTCATGACTTCGGGGCGGGCGGCCTTCATTTAGGTTATAGTTTAGAAATAACATTTATCAAATTATGATAATTTCCTCAAGAAGATACTATTATATAGTATAGCATAATTATTATATGAATGTGATATTATTCACTGTAAACAGCTGTATATAAATTTCTGTGCATTCATGGATGTTAACATAACATGTAAATAGGAATGTGTCATTTTGGGGTCATTCGGCTAAAAAAAACATGGCTGCCAGTGGCCATCTTGGATTTCAAAATTTGCAACAAAATACAACACGATAACTGCCTGCAGCCAGTTTAGCAGTTAGAATTACATTATTTCTCTTATTCTAAGGTGTTTTAAAGGTACTCAATCCGATCAGACGCTCCTTAAATTACTATTTCTTTGGCTTCGGGGTTAAAATATATTTGAATCGTGTCAAGGAACCTACCTGTCAAAGCTCAGCGTGATCAGATATAGATTTTTCAAGTTAGTTATTTAAATTCTTTCTGGGCCAGAAACTAGAGTTTAAACAGAAAAAATTGAGTGGTAAATTATTACCGCTTGAGTTTTCTGGTTAAACCAATTAATAACCCCGAAGCCAAAGAAATAGTAATTTAGGAGCGTCTGATTGCAGAGGCGGACTGGCCGATCGGGAGACCGGGAAATTTCCCGATGAGCCGGAGGCCGGAAAAATTCTGATTCCACGTGATTTTCTATCAAGTGAGAATCCGAGGGGTTTTACGGTTTGGGGGGGGGGGGGGGGGGGGGGGGGGGGTATATGTGGTTGGGCCGCCCAACCACAACTTGGGCCGCAAATGAAACCGACGTGGGCCGCCACATGTGTTGTTTAACCAGCCGTGTATCCAATAAGATGGTACTCTTCTCACATAAATTCATGAGGGCAGAGGCGGACTGCATGGCCGATCGGGAGAATTCCGGACGTGGGCCGCCACATATGTTGTTTAACCAGCCGAATTGGCTAATCGTAATTTTGACATTAAATGAACTTGTCAGCATCATATAACACCACGTAAAGACCCCATTAATCTCGAGATTTTAACGGTAACTCCCAGCTGTAAATCCCAAAAAAATTCTTACCCACCCCTCCCCCAATTGAAATTTACAAGAAAATAGGAACGCTTCAGTTGATGCCAGTCTTGTTTATCGGATTCGAGATTTTCTTGTATAGTTTTCAAAATATTCTCACCCCGGGCCGAACAACCATAAACAGCCCGGTGTGTCCTGGTCTCTTGTCCGTAGCCGTGTGCATTTGTCTGGAGTTAGACCGCTAGATGTTAGATTTTATGCAATTTTTCAGGTAAAAATATCTGAATGGTCTCATACCGGGAATATATAGAACCATGGTTTATGAATTATATGATATTAGACCAGAGATGCAAATGGAATTATGCAAAAACATGTATTTGGTCTGCATCTGATTCAAGGGGGGGGGGGGGGTGCAAATGGAATTATGCAAAAATATGTATTTGGTCTGATTCTGATTCAAGGGGGGGGGGGGGTGCAGTTGGAATTTTCCAAGGTGGACTGTGGACACCCCCCCCCCCAAACAGATGGGCCGGTATTATATTAATTTCCCGGGCCGGTTTCTTGGCCCAGTCCGCCTCTGTCTGATTGGATTGAGTACCATTAAGCCAAACTCATTGCAAAAACAGTAAAAAAAACATGCAGGAAAAAACATTTTGAGTTGCGGAACAAAAAATTTGGTCCCGTCGACCACACATCCACCCCGGCATACATGCCCTGAACCCCCCCCCCCCCCCCCCCCCCCCCCCACTGGATTGAGAAATATTCAATTCTTTGCAAGAACAATTACATTATTTTTATCTGATGATTTCCCAATCATGAAGTAATGTGGATTAGCTAGATTATGAACTGACAGCGGGTTGAGTGGGTCAATTACAATAAAATTTGGTGTGATTTCAATGCGATTATTGATTGCGCCAATAATTTTATCTTCGCCTTCCAGCGCAACGGAACATTTTCATTGAACGATCCGATAGTTCCGAGTGTCCATTCGGAAGTAATGTAGTTTTCCATTGAAATTGATGTTTGTAAATAAATCACTGTTTAATTGTTATATATTCATCAAGAATTTGCTTGTGAAAAATCATTGTAAATGTGTTAAATATTGATGAATGCGTAGTTCCCAAATTGCAAACTAGAATCAAGCTTGATGTGGTCATTTTTCCAAGAATTCTTTGAGCGCCCTGTAGGCCTATGTATTTAGGGGCTCGTTACATGAGCGGGACAACTCGGTTAGCCGGGACAACCCGGTCTGCCGGGTGCCTAGGTCCTCTGTGCTGACTGACTAAAATAATGGTGTGCTGTTACAAGAGCCGCGTCAACTCGTCAAACCGAGTTCGCTGGGACAACTCGGTTAGCTAGCTGGGACAACTCGGTTAGCTAGCTGGGACAACTCGGTTAGCTAGTTGGGACAACTCGGTTGACGTTGACTACGGAGTTGTCCCAGCTAACCGAGTTGTCTCAGCTCACATAACAGCATCATTGATTTGTCCCCGCAGACTGTGTTGTCTCGGCTAAGTGTACCTTCAGACGACCACGATACACATCGTAAGTGGAGGGATCGGGCCCGACGAGATCGTGGATAGTTTGTTCAGACGATTGCGATGTCACGTGCATTATTCTATCGTAGGTTGTTCTAAAGCATGTGATTGACTACCCTACGACCATTTCCAGCTACGATTTTTTCATACACACGACTGCGATTACGTCGCAAGTGGATGTAACCAAGGATACGCCAGCGGCCACGATATCGTATCTAAAATCAAACACTGTCTGATATTATTTTTTGTTCTACGATTTAGACGTGAGCATGCGCACTCCATCTTCCTGTTACTTCCTACGACGAAAATCCTTCCACTTACGATTGAATCGTGGTCGTCTGAAGGTTCACTAACCGAGATGTCCCGGCTCATGTAACATAACAAGCCCACGAGAGGAAATTCTTAATTTATTTTATAAGTCAACAAGACAGGTAGAAAAATTGCTATCATGACTTCATTGTGTTAACAGTAGACACTGATAGAACCACATGAATAGTGGTCATTATATCAATGTGAAGACAAATATTTTGAGAATATATGTCTGCCGAAAGATCATGAGGGAAACTAAAAGCTGCCTCGAGGCAATTTATTTTTTTAGGAAAATTATACGGGTAATCAGTTTGTATGCGAATACGAATACATGCAAATAATTTTTTGATTTGTAATTTGTGCAGGATTAAAATAGGTCGTAAATATCGGGTCCATTTATTGAACGACGTATAGTCATGTCCATATAAATAAAACATCATACAACTGTTAGCATTAAGTTTTTATATTTAAAACAATAATTATTCAGTGGGTGCGGGTGGAAAAAGTAACCCCTTAGCCTTAGTAAGCCCATAAAAAAAATGGTGTATGTTGTGACATAATTATCTTCATTTTGATTATATGATTAATTAATGAAATATTATAAAATTCAAACAGGTCTGGATGATCCATTTGTCAATTTTGTGCTTAAGAATAAATGATAATGATTTGTGCTCATTTGTAAATAATTTGCGCTTAAGCGTAAATAATTTGCGCTTAAGCGTAAATAATTTGTGCTTAAGAGTAAATAATTTGCACTTTTGCGCAGATAATGAATAAATGTGAAAATGCTTTCCTACTCTTACAATTTAGTTAGACCGGTGTCAGAGAAGGTACTGACAGGAAGACTTTAGACCAATTGGTCTAAGACGTTTCAGACCGATCGGTCAAATAAAGAACATTTGATGGTTCACCAATATGGGATGCGATTTTAACATTTGTACCTTATTTGCGCTTGAGCATAAATATGATCCATAATTTTTTGATTCTAAAGTTTAAGTAATTTGCGCATGGCCTCCCATACACCTATTCACCTAGACCTGATAAATTCCCATGAATCATGATAATTTTCAAACGGAATGACAACTTTTTATCAAATAAACTGCCAAATGTCTTTTTCAACTTTAAGATTTTTTTTTATGAAAATTTTATGTCTTATCTATTGGCAAATTGTCAACATTCATTCTGTTTAGACTGATTGCCCAACACCTTTAGACAGATCGGTCTAAATAAAGATTGATTTGTGGTTCACCCATATTGGTATGGGAGGCCAAATTCATATTTAATAGCTACTTATGCTTAAGGGTTCAAAATAGATTTAATATTGAGAGAATCCAATTAGTCATAAAGCACTGAAAATTTAAAAATACACTTAAGCGCACTGCCATTACGCTTAAGCATAACATATTTTTATAGCCTTATTACCTTACATATAATGATATAATCTAAGCTCGATATTTGTCAAAAGTTACTAGCATCAGGAATTGGCTGCATCCATTTCAGCTTCAGGGGAGTTTTCACATATGGAATATGAATTACGCTTAAGCGTATTGACATTACGCTTAAGCATAACAACATTACGCTTAAGCGTAATGGCTTTACGCTTAAGTTTAATAGATGATGCTTTGAAAAACATAATGGAAATCTGAATTACGCTCATGCGTAATGTCTTAATGCATTACACTTAAGCGTAATTGGCTATTAAATGTGAATTTGAACTCCCATACAATATGGGACATGGTTTTAATATTTACTTCTTATTTGCACTTAACTTAAGCATATATATGAAAATTATGATCTTTTCGTGCTTAAGCGTAAATGATTTGCATTTGAGCAAAATAATTTGCATTTACGCGTAAGTGATTTAAGCTTAAGCGCAAATAAGGAATAAATGTAAAAGTACATGCCATTCCATAAACATGACCTAAAGTTCTAAACCTGATAAATTACTGTGAACATGACCAATTTGAAACAGCATGACAACTTTTTATCAAATTTACTCAGATTTACTGAGAAATTTATTTTTCAACTTGAAGTCTTTTTGATGAAAATTTGTTATCTCTTATCCATTGACAAAGGCATAATCTTATTTGTTGAGTTTGAAATGTTCTGTCACTTCTCTATCGTGTTGGTGCCCATATATGAGCTTTTGTGCTGATACAAAATATGTGTGAAGATTTCGTGTAAAGTTGAAGTCGAAACCGAAAGCATCCTATAATTAAAAGTTTGTAGATACATACATGTCAAGATTCCCGAAGATAAGATTGTCCGGCCATCAGGAAACATATCTGTGATCACCCATTGAACCAGTCTAAGTTATTTGCTGTGATTTTAACACTAGAATGCGTTTCAGTTGCTTCAAAATAAAATGGCGACCTCCAATCTGGCCGTGTGCTCCACGGAAACAGTAACGATAACTCTTGAAGACTATCGGTCAAAACCAATATATGGTATTGAACATGTCCTCAAAACCAAGGGATTCAGATTTGGTTTTGATCAAAACCAAGGGAATCAGATTTGGTATTGATCAATACCAATAAAAACCGAATTTATTGTCAGTGTATACTGTTCTTTAGCCCCCAGTGCTAAAGATCGGTATACCGTTCTTTAGCCACTCCGTTTGTGACCATCATGTTTATTTTACAGACTTTATGACTCGTTCCCACTCTCCCACTCGAGTAGACCGTTACGCGACAATGAAGCCGAATCGTCTTATCGAATATACATAATATTGTCTAGCTACAAATTATGCAATTATGGCTTTTTTTTAAGAGTCATCAGATAATATTGTAACGATTATATGTTAACCCTAAACATCCGTACACATATGACCACAATGTATTATGTGTGGCACACAATTGTGGCACATAATGTGGTGTGTGGGGGCCGGAGTGGCTGGCATTCGGATATGAGTGGTGTAACGTATATATTTTGCGATTGCCAATACACCATTGAAAGTAATGGCACAAAGCAACGAACAGTTATATGTAGGAACCCAGAAAGGTCCTTATGTTATCGATTTACCACGTGTGTATATACATACTATATATATAAAACATACTTACTGCTATTGGTAATAAACACTTTACTGTGGAACATGTTTATATATACTGTCATGATTGTTATGTACACATGTAAATTACACTATAGTTTATAACTATTCCAATTTAGCCCTAGGACCACATATTTAATGGGCATAATATTGACATAAGACTTCACTATGTTATCATATATGTTGCATATACTGCAATTGATATGTATGTTTAAACGAAATGAATTTTATCTTATCAGGGTCTCCGTCTTGGTTTATGGTTATAACCAAAAAATTTATGGATGTTTAGCGTCACGATGACTTTCAATTCGTATTGTTCGCAGATTTAGTTTTCGGCTTGTTAAGTTCTAGAATTATTCTTTTTCACTTATTTTGAAAAAAATAATATCGCTCAGATTTGCACACAACAATCTAAATGAAATTGTGCATAAATCCCGAAATGTCCGCGCAACATATAAGTGACCGGATGAATTGACTGATTAACCCTTTGAGTGCCAGGGGCCGATATTATCGGCCCTAAACCTACACAATAAGTCTGTTAAAGAATATAATAAAATATATTAAAATTGTAAAAAATTGTAAAAAATAAATAAAAATAAATTGTTAGGCCAATGCATTCTCTTATATATGCGAGTCGACCATAGGTATATGGGTTGATACAAAAATCGGACCTGGCACCCAAAGGGCTTTGTTCACAGAGATAATTGTGATTATAGCTCCACTCGTGCAAAACGATCGCGAGACCCGATGATGAGTGTAACGTGTCATGCATCGTATATATAAATCTATTTGTCTTCAGGGACAGTATTTGTTTTGTTGTGGGGGGGGGGGGGGGGGGGGGTGGCTCCCAACCTCGGTCAAAACATTCTAACAGAGAATGAAAGTGTCAATGACACTGTAGCTCAACTTAGGTAGGGGAATAATTTAATGGTTGACAGTAAATGGAGGAATAGGAAAGGTGCTAATTGAAATGTCTAACCTGCGCCAAAGGATTTAGTGATGCAAAGAGTAAAATACAACATGGCTGCTGGTGGCCATTTTTTTGGCCAATTGACCCCAAAAGGACTCGTTCCCATCTACGTATAATTGTTAACATCCATGACAAATTTTATGAAGATCCGACCAAAGCTACGACCTACAAATTTCATGACGATCAGACGAACAGTACGACCTGTAGACCGCGCCAATGGATTGAATTTTGAAATCCAAGATGGCCGCTGGCAGCCATGTTTTTTGGCCGAATGACCCCACAATGATTCGTTCCCATCTACATGTCAATGTCAACATTCATGACAAATTTCATAAAGATTAGACCAAAGGTACAACCTGTAGCCCGTGCCAAAGGATTTAGTCATGCAAAGAGTAAAATCCAAGATGGCTGCTTGCGGCCATGTTTTATGGCCGAACGAACCCAAAATCACTCGTTCCCATCTACATGTCATTATTAACATCAATGACTTTCATGATGATCAGACGAACAGTACGACCTGTAGCCTGCGCCAATGGATTGAATCTTGAAATCCAAGATGGCTGCCAACGGCCATTTTTTTTTGGCCGAATGACCCCAAAATGACTCGTTCCCATCTACATGTCAATGTCAACATTCATGACAAATTTCATAAAGATCAGACCAAAGGTACGACCTGTAGCCTGCGCCAAAGGATTTAGTCATGCAAATAGTAAAATCCAAGATGGCTGCTGGTGGCCATGTTTTTCAGCCGAACGACCCCAAAATCACTCGTTCCCATCTACATGTCATTATTAACATCAATGACAAATTTCATGATGATCAGGCGAACAGTACGATCTGTAGCCCGCGCCAATGGATTGAATCTTGAAATCCAAGATGGCTGCCAGAGGCCATGTTTTTTGGCCGAATGACCCCAAAATGACTCGTTCCCATCTACATGTCAATGTCAACATTCATGACAAATTTCATAAAGATCAGACCAAAGGTACGACCTGTAGCCCGGGCCAAAGGATTTAGTCATGCAAAGAGTAAAATCCAAGATGGCTGCTGGTGGCCATGTTTATTGGCCGATTGACCCCAAAATGACTCGTTCCCATCTACATGTCAATATTAACATCCATGACAAATTTCATGATGATCAGATGAACAGTACGACCTGTAGGCAGCGCCAATGGATTGAATCTTGAAATCCAAGATGGCTGCCAGTGGCCATGTTTTTTGGCCGAATGACCCCACAATGATTCGTTCCCATCTACATGTCAATGTCAACATTCATGAAAAAATTCATAAAGATTAGACCAAAGGTACAACCTGTAGCCCGCGCCAAAGGATTTAGTCATGCAAAGAGTAAAATCCAAGATGGCTGCTGGCGGCCATGTTTTTTGGCCGAACAACTCCAAAATCACTCGTTCCCATCTACATGTCATTATTAATATCAATGACAAATTTCATGATGATCAGATGAACAGTACGACCTGTAGGCCGCGCCAATGGATTGAATCTTGAAATCCAAGATGGCTGCCAGTGGCCATGTTTTTTGGCCGAATGACCCCAAAATGACTCGTTCCCATCTACATGTCAATGTCAACATCCATGACAAATTTCATAAAGATCAGACCAAAGGTACAACCTGTAGCCCGCGCCAAAGGAAATTGTTGACGGACACACGCACACACGGACGACGGACGCCAAACCATGGCAATAGCTCAAACTTACAAAAGTAAGTTGAGCTAAAAATGTATAGCATAGCACATGGCGGCAATAAGGCGAGCAATTTCCATTGATAGTTCTTATACAAAACATCGCAAGAAAAGATAAATGATTATGCGTGCTCTCTATCCGCAAACATACTAGGCAACATCCGAATATCACATGTTCTGGTCTCTTAGTCGGGTAATTCATCCACTCGGTTATAGGGATTTGGCAGCGGTGAGTTGGTGTAACATAACACCTCCCCCAGATGCCGGGCAACACTTTCAACAGTTAGAAATGTCTTGCCCGACACAACATAAGTTAGAATTTTTTTTTTTAGTATTTATAGTGTGTAAATTGTTTTCAGACAAAAACCTCAAAAATCAAGAAGTCAGGATATATGTGACCCGCCATATCAAATCCAGTCGTAAGTCGGGATTATTTTACCCTGTCCCAATGCATTCTCTTATATATGCGAGTCGACCATAGGTCGCTTCGCATATATAAGAGAATGCATTGGCCTAACAATTTTTTATCATTTTTTTTAAATAAATGTTTCTTACAATTTTTCACCCACTGACCAACGCGCGAAGCGCGTTCAGTGGGTGTACTATAATCGTAGGACTTATGCGTTTCTGCTGAATTGAACTAGTGCCTATGCGTTTCTGCTGGGCTGCACTGACGTTTGATCGCAAAATAAAATTATAACCATTATCAAAGCACACGTTTGGATAACACCGCCATAAACAGTGACATATTATGATGTTGAGCTCGTATCGTCAATAAAATTAGAGTTATGACTTATAAAACTAAGAATTACTGCTAAAGTATTTCTACCAATTAGGTCAATAGATTCGTGTTGAGCTGGAACTTGAGAAATTTTAATTTCAACCAATTGAAATGCCGTTGAAAACTGAAGGGTTAAGCGATTATCGCAATAGGATATTGGAACACGTGTGCGTAACGTAACTATCACAAGTATAACGTACTCTGATAAGTTATCGCCAAATTCGTGCTTCAAACAGTTTAAACATGTCATCTTCGGCTTTTTTTATGAAAATTAATAATAAATGGTGTGATAAATATGTATAATATGTATATAACGACAAATAGAGTAAAATTAGACATTTCCCCTTGAAACTTAGGATTGGAAAGCCAGGTACAAAAATTGGTGAAATATGAGTACGAACGTCAAAGTGTTCCCTGTGTATCGTGATAATTGCCAACCATGCGAAGCGAAGCCTCCATTGGCGATTATTTTACGCTGGATTTTTATCATCGAAACAAATCAATTTCTTCATCTAAAAGATAATTACGTGCTTAACCCTGATGTTTTCGGAATATATAGGTATTCCACGCAGAAACACCGAGTCTCAGCTTAAATTTTTGAAAAATAACAGTTTTATCGACATAAATAGATTTGAATGGGACAATTCCATGTTAAAATTTATCATCGAAAAAAAATTCAATTTCTTCCATCTAAAACATAATTACGCGATGGACTCTGTCATTTTAGGAACATATATGTATCCCACGCACATGCACCAAGGTTCAGCCTAAAGGTTTGAAAAAAGACAGTTTTATCGACATAAATCGATGTTAATGGTAAATTCCATGTTAAATTTTATCATTGAAAAAAATTCATTTCTTCCATCTAAAACATAATTACGTGCTGTACTCTGTCATTTTAGGAATATGTAGGTATCCCACCCACACACTCCAAGTCTCAGCTTAAAATTTTGAAAAATGACAGTTTTATCGATATAAATCGATTTTAATGGCAAATGTGGTGTTAAATAAATTTTAGCGCCCTGCGAATGTTTTCTGAGCTGTTCTATATTGGTCACTAGAGTCCATATTTGACCGGTTACACCTGATAATTATCCGACAGTACAGTCGCGTTACTTTATAGGTCAACATTGGTCATTATCACCCGACAAATTTATTTCGGTCTATCGTATAAACCCCTATTTTCTCCCGCGTAGCCTGAATAAATGTCAACATTGGTCTTTATCGCTCCACTAATTTGTATCGTTTCATCGGTATGAATTCCATATCCAATTATCAACATATAACCAACCCAACCTCTAATCCCGGTCCAATTTATTTATTTCTTTCATCGGTATAGTCACGTTATGTAATATTTTATCATGTGATACTTGCACTTATACCGTATACGTATATCAATTGCTATTCCTTTCTATATAATCCTGGTGCCATCTATAGAGATAGATAATTTCAGACCAGACCCCCCCCCCCCCCCCCCCCCCCCAATTTGATATCATTGCTGCTTTAGTACAGTCGCGATGCAACATCGCTCCACTAATTTATGTCAGTTCATCGGTACAAACCACTTTTTCTCCGAGTCCATATAACCAACCCAACATCTTTTAGAAGTCCATAAATGACTATTCTGGCACTATATAGAGATGACTAAGATTCTGACACCCCCCTATTTTAAAGCCTTGTTGCAACAGTAGAGTTGATCTCTGAGTTCAGATGCATAATGTGTCAACATTGGTCGTTATTGCTCTACAAATTTATATCGGTTCAACCCTTAGTTCCCTGTATCGCCCACCCCTCCCTCAATTTATTTTTTCAGTTGTATTATAGTCTCGTTACATACACATTTTATCTTTTGTAACTTTTGCTTCAACGCGTTGAGGTCCGCTGCAGACAATATAAAACTGACGACATTTTGAAATGTAAGCAGGCTTCAAACTCATCTTATCCAAGAAACACTCTGGTTACATAAGAAATTTGTGTATAAGGTGTATGCGCATTTGTCGCGTTAAAAACAAAAGGTCCCAAATCAAGGTCCAAATCCCCAACACACTCATGTGAGGTTTAACTCCATCCTCATACAGTAATGTCCAAAGTAATTGACCACTTAACCACAGCATAATTATTGGTAATTTGTCAGGATTTTAAATGCTGAAAAAATACCCATAATTCTGCTGTGGTTAAGTGGTCAATTACTTTGGGCATTACTGTAACCAATATAAGGATTTGAGGTGTAATGATAACTCAATCCTCATACAGTAATGTACAAAGTAATTGACCACTTAACCACAGCATAATAATGGGTAATTTGTCAGGATTTTAAATGCTGAAAAAATACCCATAATTCTGCTGTGGTTAAGTGGTCAATTACTTTGGGCATTACTGTAACCAATATAAGGATTTGAGGTGTAATGATAACTCAATCCTCGTACAGTAATGTCCAAAGTAATTGACCACTTAACCACAGCATAATTATTGGTAATTTTTCAGGATTTTAAATCCTGAAAAATTACCAATAATTCTGATGTGGTTAAGTGGTCAATTACTTTGGGCATTACTGTAACCAATATAAGGATGTGAGGTTTAATGAGAACTCCATCCACATAACTAATAAATATGTGTGAAAATTAAACCAAAAAAAATAAATTCCATGATGGCGTCCAATATGGACTGCCTAATTCTGCTCCAAAACATGTATATTGAATATATTGTTGTTTATTGGGGGAAAACCGATTATTTCAATAATATTTTCATTAACTGGTATCCAAAACCGACTTACGGGAGCGCGCTTCATGCGCGACTGTATCTTAAGCATATGTGCATATTTAATGAGCCAACAATTGGAATCCCAATAGAGAAGATTGGCACGTCGCCCTTGCGCATAGACATCATTGATGATCTCTATGGGAATCAAAATTGACATTTAATAGACAATTTCGATTAACCGCAATAACTTAAGGAATCTCTAATTGCGCTTAAGCCCAATGAGAATGCAATAAGACATTCCTTATTATGCTTAACCGCAATTACTTCCCATTCCACTTAAACACAATTAATATATCTCTCATTAGATCACCCTTCTGCAAATAGTAGAATAATCCTATATTTGTTCCACCCATTGTGCCATGGAGAATGGAGATGGACTACACCATCTGTATTATAAGGAGTTTATGTACTATATATAATATATTATTCTTTAATAAGAGATTCATTATTAGGCTTTATCAGCGAAATTTGAATATTCTTCATTGCGCTTAAGCGCAATTAAATATTCCCTTATTGCGCTTAAGCACAATAGAGATTCCCTTATTGAGCTTATAAGCGCAATAAGGAATATCCCTTATTGTGCTTAAGCACAATTAGCTCTTCTTGCTCTTAATTAAAAAAAACACAGTTATAATTGTATTGTAACTATTGGTTTGTCCTTTAAAGGTACTCAATCCGTAAAGAGGGTCCCCATCTCAACAGATTCCAACAACAACAATCCGATCAGAGGGTCCTATATTACTATTTCTTTGGGGGTAAAAAATATTTGATTCGAGTCGAGGAAACCATCAAACAAAGCTCAGAGTTATTAGATATTGATTTTTGAAATTTGTTAATTGCTCGAGATGAGTACTAATAACTGCCGTCAATTTGGTAACCTGCTCGAGATTTTACGCCAAAAGTCTATTCAAACAGACAAGGATGGATAACTCTATAATCAGGGTACGCAATTTTGAATGTCTTCTGGGCCAGAAAGAATTCCCGATAATGAAAAATAATAGATTTCTAAAATCGATATCTAACAAATCTGAGCTTTGATGGGTGACTTCCTCGACTCGAATCAAATATTTTTGACCCCCGAAGCCATTGAAATAGTAATTGAGATGAGTTTTATCGGATTGAGTACCTTTAATATTTCCATACATCATGCCCACATATATTATAAAAGAATAGTACTATTATTATGCTCGTAGTAGTTAATACCACCTTATCGTCAATATTCTAGCATGGTTAATTTCAAAATCACAACATTAATTGTTATTACTATTTGTGTGTACTGTATATGTACATCAGTCACCAATTGAGAAACTTAAGCACAGTCTGGTTGAATATCTACCATATATGGTGGATTATTCTCACATCCAAGCTGTTGGTGTCATTCGTGTTATTTTGCATGCGAAGTGGTAGACCCCCCCCCCAATAGCTTATCAATACCACTCAGGACAGTGGGTGTTTTTCCTCAATTAATTGAATTTCTTGTTAGGACATAAAATAAAAAACGTCCATTACCCTGCAGGGAGCCCCACACATATATAGAAGCATATAGAAGAGTGTAGTCTGCTCATGTTTGTCTGGGGCTCTGTATGGGTGAAATTATAAAATTGTTAAAGAATACAAGAAAAAATTATTAAAATTGAAAATAATTGTTAGGCCAATGCATTCTCTTATATATGGGAAGCGACCTATGGTCGACTCGCATATATAAGAGAATGCATTGGCACAGGGTAAAAACATCCCGACTTACGACTGGATTTGATATGGCAGTCACATATATAAAACTATTTCTGACTAATTGGGTGTAATCTACCAGATATTCCCTTGTTCACTAACCAAAGTGAGCCTTTCAGAACAATTGCAGTACCAGCATACTTAGCTAATATTTTAACAAACTCCCCGAATATGTTGACTGAGCATTAATGTTCATAGAAGGCCTTTCACGTCTATTACAGACTCGATCATTTCACCATAATGCATTACGTTTAAAATATATCGTACATTCAATTTAAGAATTTTGTTGTCTCCTTACTTTTAAAGTGATGTGAAACACTCCGGATCAAATATTAATGGGAGAATAATCTTTCTCAAAGTATTTATTTTTACAAATATTATATCCAAATTGACAACCCACACCATCTTTCGAATATATCAATTAAATGCAATGACTCTCGATGGTGAAATCAATTTCGTTAGTTTGTCACTGATAGCTCCATACTGAAACAATTCAGTGCAGTTCAGACGATGTTTTCCAAGGTCAATATGTTTGAGATTTTCGGCGATGTTGGCAGCATGGCTATGCAAAACTAGAGTAAATTATTGGGTAGTCCAAGTCTTCTCGTACTAAAACCGGCTAAGATATTGGGATGGAGGTGCCGGTCTTTAAAGACCGGCACCTCCATCCCAATATCTTAGCCGGTTTTAGTACGAGAAGACTTGGACTAATTATTGGGATGTTAGATATCTGGACTGAAACAATTCTGTTTTGAATATGACATGATGTAATACCAAAATCCATTGTTTTCACATGAGCTACAGTAATGCCCTAAATAATCGACTCCTTAATCACAGCAGAATTATGGGTAATTTTTCAGGATTTTGTCGGAAATATGGCTTGTTGCCATTCATCGGAAAGCTCTGTATGATCAAATGAGGGTTAATTATAAATGATCCAATGAGGGTTAATAAAAATATGATCTCACGATAGTTAATTAAAATGATACCATTATTGTTAATTAAAATATGGTCCCATAACTGATCAGGGTTAATTAGAAAATGGTCCCACGAGGGTTAATACAAATATGGACCCAGGGGGTTAATTGAAACATGTTCCAATGAATGTCAGTTAAAATATGGTAACATGGGGGGTAATTAAAGTTAAAATATGGTCGCATGAAGAGGGTTAATTAAAATAAAAATATGGTGTCATTAAACGATGTTAAATAACATGTTCAAATTTCTTATACCACCCTCAAATCCCCATGCAATATAATAGTTGATACCATTTGATTTATGTCACGTGAAAATAACAAAGCAGGTTAAACAACAGGTTAAACAACAGTAGAAACATAGTGCACAGTGTGGTAAGGGTTAATGCGGGAATTTCCATTCAGCGCCCACATCTCACCGTGGCCATGGTGCAATAAAGCATGTCAACATGTATACACACCGACCTAAAACTGCAAAGGCTTTAAGCAATATGTGAATATCCATCGCGATCAACAATATGCTACCTATATTAGACCACAACAATACTTATTGTCAAACTTCATTACATGGTTCAAGTACAATGTACGAACATACTCAAGTACCTTTCTAATCATATCGTTCGGGTACGAAAATATTCAAGTACATTTTATTCATATTTCACTCATTTGCCCATACCCTAATTAGCAAGCGAAAAACACAAACCCAGAAAACACCATAAATGGCACAATAATAATTATGGCATAAATAAAATACACCCATAGTAACCGAGTGTAAAAAAATTCATCACTCGTGATATTGTGGTGACCACTCGCCAAAAGGCTTGTGATTAAAACCACATTGCCACTTGTGGTGAAAATTTGGGTACACTTGGCTACTATGGGTGTATTCTATATAGCACATGTTCACACAATAAGAGATATGACCAAGAGACCCATCATCAGCTGGTGGCTGAAGAGAATAATTTATTGGGATTTGAGAGTTATCAAGATGGGAGACGAGCTAGTGAAGCATTAAATATCCTGTGCCAGTGCATTCTCTTATATATGCGAGTCTCCCATATATAAGAGAATGCACTGGTTTACAGGGTCAATGTAATTATTGTTAGGCTAATGCATTCTTATATATGCAAGGCTCACAATGGGAGACTCGCATATATAAGAGAATGCATTGGAACATGGTTTTCGCAAAATTTCAGGTAGATCCAGTTCAAACTCCATGCAGGGTTTACCTCCCTTGATGACTCGGCAAGACCGCTGCTGCCAACATTTCACCCACATTTGGATGGCAAGTCAAAGACAAGAGTTCTAATTTGCTGCAATTTTGACGAGTAGCTTGCGAAAATAGTCAACAAAACTACCGCTCTGATTTTCCATTCTGTAATTATGTTTTATTGTGGGAATTGTTCTCAAAGCATATAGAAAATTTTACTTTTGAGCGATCGGGTTTCTCCATTTTTGCTAGAAAATACCACGCTAAATATAGAAACATGGACAAGTACCCAGCCGGTTACAGAGTCAGAAAGGAAGCATGACTGGTGCGCTCTGGTAGAGATTGGCTCCAGTTATGGAAGGGTAATGGGAGGTAACGTGACAAACAGAGCTTTCCGATGAATGGCAACAAGCCATATTTCAGACTAAATCCTGAAAAATTGCCCATAATTCTGCTGTGGTTGAGGAGTCAATTATTTAGGGCATTACTGTCATAGATAACACTATTTGTGATGTTTTATGGTTGATACAAAAATGCAGTTAGCAGATTGTGTTCTCACCAAACTAGGTGCTTCCCCAGTCTTGTGAAATGCAAACATTGAACAGTGGTAAAATTGCTTTTCATTTTGGTTTTATTAAGTTAACTGGTATATAATGAAGCAATTCCTCATGTACAATATACACTTGGTACAATTGTAAACTTGCCTATTCATAATGTATATATTCTGTTTATTTAAATATTGAAAGGGAGATTGATAGTCTGAGGGGTTAAATGTTTTTATCATGTCTTATTGTGTGTAAGGTGATAGGAGTGCAGTGAGGTGAGAGAATTATTGTATTGAGTGAAGGTATGCTGTAGTGTGAATGAGTAGTGTTAATGACTGAATGAACTGAAGAGACAAAGGACAGGCACTTGTGTGTTAACTGTGGGAGACATAAGTCAATTTTTCAATAATATTGACTTAAATTTGGACAATCCTTTGTTGGGAAAATAATAGATGCAATGATCATGTTTTGACAACATTTAATCAGTTATCAAACTATTGAAGCACCTGCTACAGACCAGAGCATCCACCAGTTCGCCTGAGGTGATTGTAGTGATTCACTTTACTAGAATGCATGTTACCCATGCAAATTCATAATAATTCCAGGTGTGTGTATTGATGCCAACAAAAAGGTAACCTAGCTGGTATATTATTGTATTCCCTAGTTGAATTTTCCTACATCACGTTTTCATTGAAAATTGATTTTGTTCACCGAGTTCATGCTGGGCCATATTGTACAATAATTCTTGGTGATATCGGAGCCGAATATTATCAAAATTGAAAGACCTGGTGAGTTTAAAGTGAACAAATCTCCCTAGTTTCAATTATTAAATACTATTATGAAATCATGAATGAATTTATGGGAATTCATATCTGTACGAGTAAGCATTGTGGCCACTTCAAATCAGGGGAGCAGCTATGGAGATTGGGGGTGGGGCTAATGAGGCTAATGAGCCTGTGCCCACTCATGTTGCAGACCCTCAACCATCAGAATTTGTTTACCTCCAGCACATCATAAACAAGCATACTGCCACACTTGCATGACGGGAGCTGCACTGGTGCAGCATTAAAGATCCTGTGCCAGTACATTCTCTTATATATGTGAATCTCCCATCTGGAGCCTCACTTATATAAGAGAATGCACTGGCATAAAAGATCAAGGTAAAAATTGTTTAATTAAGTTTATGTTTAGAGTCACCCAGGATTCTGAGAATTAAATGTGAAATGCCGTGATTATTTATTATTAGCACTTTCATGACGGGAGCTGCACTGGTGCAGCATTACAGATCATGTGCCAGTGTATTCTCTTATATATGCGAATCTCCCATAGGGAGCCTCGCATATATGAGAGAATGCAAAGGTCAAGGTCAAAATTGTTAGGCCAATACATTATCGTATATACTATGCAATGATCCCCATGGGACTCGCATATAAAAGAGAATGCATTTGCACAGGGTTTTGTCAAAATTCCAGGAAGCTCCAGTCATGAAAGGATTATACATGTATCATTGCAGGAAGCAGTGATGATATAAGACCAAGCCTTGAAATAGTGTGTCTGTCATTTGCAGAATGAGGTTCCCAGAGGGTGAATTTAGTGATGCTACCCCACATAGCGGGCTAGCATCACCAAATTCACCCTCTGGGAACCTCATTCTGCTGAGGTGCAACCAGAATGAGGTCCTCAGAGGGTGAATTTGGTGATGCTAGCCCGCTCTGTGGGTTAGCATCACTAAATTCACCCTCTGGGGACCTCATTCTGCAAATGACAGGCACGCTATTTCAAGGCTTGTATAAGACCATGGGGGTCCTCCTTTTTGTGGTACAGAGAGTGCTTACTTCCCGTCAGTGAACAGAAACAAAAAGGTAAGTCACAGCAGTGCATAGTTTGTTACACAGTAATGCCCTAAATAATCGACTTCTTAACCACAGCAGAATTACAGGTAATTTTTCAGGATGTAGTCAAAATAAGGATTATTTAGGGCATTACTGTACATGTATTTTGTATATGCCCGTTTTTATACGCCCGTTTGAAAAAAACTGTCATATTATGTAAATGGGTTGTCTAGCCGTCCGTCCATCCATCCTAGTCGTCCGCTTTTGGTTTCCGGATGATAACTTTAGATTGAATCGAGCGAACTGAACGAAATTTGGTATGTTAGTTTACCACACCAAAATACAGATTATGTTCGAATATGGGTTTCGTCTGCATGATTTTGACTGAGTTATGCCCCCTTTTTTCCACTTAGATTTTACCCGATTTGCTGTTTCCGGATGATAACTTTAGATTGAATCAAGTGAACTGAACCAAATTTGGTACGATAGTTTACCACTCCAAAATACAGATCAAGTTCGAATATGTTAATTTTTCAATCAAAAATACCACACTTGGAAGTTATTGTGTTTTATTTTGTTTATTATTTCGTCTTAAAGGGGTACTATACGCCAAATGTTGTTGGTTTCTATAGTCTCCGAGTCTGAGAATAAGGTAACAATTTTTCCATTATTTGAAAGTCTGTTGAGTACGAAGTCATGTTACGGATGACAAATTTACCGGAATGCAAAAATACAAATTGTCGTTGTCGAGTAATTTTTGTAAAGTTTTCAACCAAATGAATCAAATAAAAGTTATATTATATGCATACTAGTCCCATATAATCATTTAAGTTATTGTATCATCGCTAGTCAGTGAGTGGCTTGAGTGTTCTCCCCGTATCATCATAATATTTTAAGCGTTCGTGTGTGCGATCGGTTTAACAATCCAGTATCCCTCAATTACTGTTTTTGATTACGGTAATTCGTAATTTAATTGACGCCATTTTATGGCTCCAGTCATAAATTCAATTTATATCAAATTATTAACTTTTAAATTATTAAATTTTAAGATAGCCTATTAACCTGAGCGTTTACAGAATACATCTTCGACTCAAATTACTTATGTTTCTATATATTATCGATATTAGATCGTTGTTGTCACCGGAAATTTAATGAAAATGGCGTACAGTACCCCTTTAAAGGCACTCAATCCGATCAGACGCTTCTAAATTACTATTTCTTTGGCTTCGGGGGTAAAAAATATTTGATTCGAGTCGAGGAACCCACCCATAAAGCTCAGAGTGATCAGATATCGATTTTTTATCTTAGTTATTTCAATTGTTTCTACCCCAGAAACTAGTGTTCAAACTTTTTCAAACGGACGTTCTTGCAGGAAAAGATGGATAACTCTAATATCAAGTGGTAATAATAACCACTTAATTTTAAGAGTTATCCATCTTTACCTGCAAGAACGTCCGTTTGAACCATTTTGAACACGAGTTTCTGGGCTAGAAACAATTGAAATAATTAACTTCAAAAATCGATATCTGATCACTGAGCTTTGACGGGTAGGTTCCTCGACTCGAATAAAATATTTTTTACCCCCGAAGTCAAAGAAATAGTAATTTAGGAGCATCTGATCGGATTGAGTACCTTTAAGTCAAAGGTTTCAAACAAATGAATTAATCCTTGCCCCACTCTACTCCAGAAACAGGCGTATTATGCCACTCCCCGACGGCATGCTCTTGTTAAAAAATGGGATGCTGATTTATTGGTTTGTCCATCCATCTACCGGTAGTCGTCTGTTCATCTGTTCGCTTTTGCAATTGGATTCCAGATGATAACAGTAGATAGTCTCAACTGAATGGAATGAAATTTGGTATGTGGGTTTACTAGCACAAAATACAGGTGTGTTCGAATTCATGATCTGCACACCAATTTTTATCAGAGTTAAGTTATGGCCCTTTTTGTTGGATTTTGCATTAAATTTTCGTTTTCCAGATGATAACTAATAAGTTTGAACAGAATGAAATCTGTTATGAGAGTTTAATAGCCAAAATACAGGTCAAGTTTGAAGTTGGGTTTTGCCCGCCATTTTCCACCTGAGTTATGGGCATTCGTTGGAATTACCACTGGCCTATTATTCCACTCCGTAGCGATGCTCTTGTCCTTCACTTCCATAAAATATCTTTCATAGTTTATTATTTTAACCCTTTACCCAACAGAAGGGCCCTGTGCCAATGCATTCTCTTATATATGCGAGTCGACCATAGGTCGCCTCGCATATATAAGAGAATGCATTGGCTTAACACATTAAAAATTATAAAATTGTTAAAGAATGTAAGAAAAATTGGTAAAAAAAAGATTTTTTTTAGGCCAATGCATTCTCTTATATATGCGAGGCGACCTATGGTCGACTCGCATATATAAGAGAATGCATTGGCACAGGGCATAACTGTAACTATCACAATGTGGTCAAGGAGCCGGTTCCCATGATATCCATATTTGTATGGTTCTATTGAGACAGACCAAAGATATTTTAGGCTGTTGAAGCTTTATTTGGCCGGTTTTGGCCGGTTTGTTGGGTAAAGGGTTACAAATCAAGTCTCTTCATTGGTTGGTCAGAAATAGGTAGCACAGCATACATTGTAGATCAATATAAAATTCAGAAATAAAACTACACACCAAATATAAATATCTAAAGTCACACTCAGGCCATTTTATGGTTTACAGACAGTGTCCCGGTGTCTAGTGTTTAGATGTTGAATTGGCCGTGTCGGGAACATTGATAACAATAACTGTCCGTAGCTTTTGATAACTTTATATGTGTATAAGTCATAGTGATAAACACAGCAGGAGCATCGGTAAAAGAGGTCTAGTCGGATCGGCTGATGGAGAGAGAGTGGTTCTTCGTATCTCTCGACGCCAGTAGTTATTACAACGTATGGTGTATCATATCATGCATCCTAATAAGGTATGATGTATATGATACACCTACCATGTGACGTGTATCATGCCATCGGTGTGGTGGAACGATCGTGGTCTGATCCTTCCAACATATAAGATGGTAGTACATGTCACATCCAATTTAGAATATGATCTTGATAATATGATTGTATCTATTCTATATATATCTCGATGTGCTGTGTTTATCTGTACAATACGTTATAGCAATAACTGGGAACATAATTATATATCAACCGATATCTTCTATACTATCGGACACAGGCCTGAGAAAAAGGTGCCTGTCATTTGCAGAATGAAGTCCCTGGAGGGTGAATTTAGTGAAGCTATTCCGCATAGCATGCTAGCATCACTAAATTAACCCTCCGGTGACATCATTTTGCTTAGGCCTCATCTTCTCTGGAAATTATTCTTTATTATAAAATTTCATATAAAAACTTCTTCACACAGATTACATACTCCCAATGGGTGTACATCACAATAGTCGCCTCAATCTGAGACTATGTCTCCCATAGAATATGAGGCAGAATGAGGTCCCAAGAAGGTGAAATTTGGTGATGCTAGCTTGCTGTGCAAGATATTATATAAAACTATTTCTGACTAATTGGGATTAGTCTAATGTGCTATATAGCAACAAAAAACCCAATGCCGCATAACCCGGGATAGTAATAGGGGCTGCTCTAGAGGTTTGCTACGTTCAATGACTAAACAAGTTGGTCAGATTCATTAGAATTGTTTATTGATAATAAACAACAAAACATTTATATATATATCAAAGTTGACATAACCAAAATATATAGTCATGAAGGTAGTGGGCAAAAATCGCCATCATCCACTTAAGCAAAAATAAAATTATCAATATATAAAATTATCAATATACATGTATATTGACATAACATAAAATTATCAATATATATTTACACACTAAGTGTTGTCATCACTAAATCCAGCATTCTGATTGGTCGGCGCCCACGTGGCTAGTTGCAGTTATTTCTCGGTGAATGCGCAAAGCCTAATAACACCAAGCTAATAACACCATCGATACGTCATTAGGTTTGGAAAGACGAATGCGTAATTAATGCTTTGGGCGCATTTTGACTCGCGCAGGATTGACTTAATACATCATCGGGTTTCAACATGAAGAGAAATTGTTCCTATTAACTTTTGCCAAGGGTGCTATTGGGTATTTTGGGCTGATCTTGTCACGATACACTTTTCGATTTAAATATATTTACAAAAGTGGCTTTTTCGCTAAATGTATATAAATATAAGGATTAACTGTCATGTGGACTATTTTTATGGAGATGTAACGGTGAGGTAAGTGGACATAACTTGTATGTAAAACCCTTCGGGTTTTACACAAGTTATGTCCACTTACCTCACCGTTACATCTCCATAAAAACAGTCCACATGACAGTTAATCCTTATATAATGACATAACAATCGTATGTAATGGAAAACAAGTTTCAAAATTCTCCCCGGGCCTCGTGGGGTGAGCAGTGATAGACAAAGGAGATAGACTTAGAGGGTGGGTGGGTTGGGTGTAAATAAAATATTATACATTTTTTATTACTAAAGTGTTATGATGCCAGATTTTCACTAATCTGGGAAAGATTGAAATGGCGTCTTCAAAGATTTTTGTGCGCATGCACAAATTGGAAATCTACACCTCGTGTTCCAATACCGTTATACCCAAAAGTAATAGTTTATTTGACTGCAAAAGAAACATATTGCTCGAAAATAAATGCGATTATTTTTCGTAATCGTGTATTTCAGACTGTAATTGGGATTAATCTACCAGATATTCCTTATTCACTAACCAGAGTGAGCCTTTCTGAACAATTTCAGTACCAGCATACTTTGCTAATATTTTAACAAACTCCCCAATATATGTTGACTGAGCATTAATGTTCATAGGAGGCCTTTCACGTCTATTACAGATCATTTCACCATTACGTTTAAAATGAATCGTACATTCAATTTAAGAATTTTTTGTCTCCTTACTTTTAAAGTGATGTGAACCACTCCGGATCAAATATTAATGGAGAATAATCTTTCTCAAAGTATTTATTTTTCCAAATATTATATCCAAATTGACAACCCACACCATCTTTCGAATATATAAATTAAATGCAATGACTCTCGATGGTGAAATCAATTCGTTAGTTTGTCATTGATAGTTCCATCCTGAATAGAGTATTAAAAATGAGCGAAGGGAGTTAACTTACAACTCAATATGTTTTCAAGGATTTAATTTTGGCCTATTATGTAACTACGTATACACATCTTGCACCACATAAAGAATTAACCTGAAAAGCATACAATATTGATAACAATATATAACAAGATATATCATACTCACAAGCCGCCTATTGCAGGATCACTATTACTGTATACATGAAACTTGTAAGTATTACAGCCCTGTATATCCAATTACAATTCCCCGTATTCCTAAAAACTACAATGCAATTAAATGTATCAATAATTAAGAAATAAATACACGGTGTAGAGGTGTGTATGGTCAAGTTGTACCACAAAAAACTGATTATAGGACGACGCGTAGCGGAGTCCTACAATAAGTTTCTTGTGGTACAACTTGACCATACACACCGATACACCGTGTATTTATTTCTTTTGTAATACGACTGAAAGTTTATGGTCACAATTCGACTGAATAGTCAACGAAATACTGCGCTTTTTCGGTCTCAGGTGAGAAAACATTTCGTGGTGTAATTCGTATTGGGCGTACTCGATTCTTTGCATGGAGTACTCCAGTAATTTGTTTGCGTGAATAATCGTTGTGATTGGCTAAAAAACGATGTGTTTTCAGCGGCGCCCGTGTCTTTCATTTAAATTGTACAGGAAATACGATTGCTGTCATTTCTGTGTTTGAACGTTGTTGGGACAACATGAATATTATCATCGACTATGGACCATTTTCCTTACACAAAGCGATCTAAATGATCTAGTTTACTAAACTAATCTTATTCCCCTTCTGTACTGGTGAACAAGCGCTTTCATTTTCAACTTGATTCCGAAATATCGAATATGATCGAGATTCGAATCGACGAATGCACAGCCCGGCCCCATGGATTTATTTTGTCATTTAATATACTTATTAAGTAACTTTCTTTGGTCGTAACATATATCAGTATATAATAACATCATTTGGACCATATTCATTGGCAACCAAACTGGTTTCAAGCGAAAAAATCGCTAGAAAAATTCGCAAGATTGTCAAGATGTAGCAAATTAATTCAAAGAGTTACGGGTGCGGGTGTACTCCGTTGATGCCCCGTTTGCGCGGAGTTAGAAAAGACGGGAAAGTCGCGTGCGGCGATCTGAATAAACCGATTTTTTTCGTGGTACAATTGGAAAAAGTAGAATTGTACCACAAAACTGGAACGAGATAGCCATGGTAACTCGGGCCACTGGCCAATCAGGACATGGCTTTTAAGCATAGTTAGGCAGGGTCGTATTACAATTGTTTATATACTGAAGAATAGTGTATTCTAATACAAACATATTACTCTATCTAAAACTATGGGGTGGGAGGGTGGGTTGTGATTATCCCGATGTCCTTGGCGGTTGAAACAGAAATGATCGCGTACACAATTTTACCGTCATGCGGTATGTGTCCAATCAGCTGCCTGGGTCTCGACATATCGATGAATGAATGGATAAACATTCAAACAATATTAAGGTCATCCCTAACAAACACAATTAGGTGTGAATTGCTATCCGTGCATTCCAGTATAATATGACCATAAGGCAAACCCAATGATGTTTTAATGTTTGTTTTCCCCCCACACTATGTAAAGACTACCAGTATGTTTTTGGCCACCGGCGGCAACATCCCACACTCAGCCATTTTGACAGTGTCGTAACACCGCCAAAATGTACATATTAACAATTGAGTGCAGTTCAGATGATGTTTTCCACAATGTTTTTTGAATATGACATGTCATACTAAAATCCATTGTTTTCACATGAGCTATGGCTGCTCATAAATATGTTAACTTCTGATAGTGCCATTTGTGCATGTTTTTCTTTGCCATCAGCAGTGAAATCTATGCCCATTTTAGCAATTGGCCCTCTATCAAATAGATACAATTGTAAGATCTAGAATACTTTGGGAAGATGTAAATCTAAAGTAATTAGAATATTTGATTACAAATACAAAACTTTGGCTCCTAGAATTCTTGATTACAAATACTTCAAAAAGTACAGAATACGATTACACCATCCCTGGGGCTTTGTGGCTGTATGCTATCGCAATGAATAAGATCGGACATATTCATTGGGCTAGCATTGTGGCGGTATACATCCACTTTGCCCGGATATATTACATATATTGATAGTTTATTTACATATTTACTAGCATGTTTGTATATGTGTACATGTATTTGTGCAATCATGTCTGTGCACCATTTTATTGTTGAACCAGTTATGTTTGTTGGCAATAAATATGCCCAAAATGGAACCTGGTGTTGAGTGAGTTCTGTCCCCTTCTCCAGGAAACAACGTAAATACAATACAAGTACAGAATACGATTACACCATCCCTGTTAAATAAAGCATGCTACATTCCTCCAATTGGCATAATAGTGCCTGTGTACTAACTTACCTGTTTTACACACCCAAACAAGTCCATAATATATCTTTGAAAATAATTATCCGTAAACCAACAAATTAAACTAGGTGTGACTGTCCCAATGGGACTAAGGATACCCCCCATGTTTTTAAAATACTAAGATGTTTCACATGTCAGTAAACATTTAGTTAAAATAATAAAATAACAGTTCCCATTGCAGGTGCACAAACCTAACCGTAATCTTAAACCTATTGACCGAAAAATGTAGGAATAAAAGCTCGGACAAAATTATGCAATTTGCAAAAATGTTCTAAGTCGAAAAAGGGGAATAACTCCACAAAAAAAGTCCGACAGACATCATAATCGCAGGTGCACTTCGTTGCGGGGGGGGGGGGGGGGGGGGGGGGGGGGGGGGGGGTATAAAAAAGTTGCACTTAGAAACACTTGACTGTACTTTATTACATATCTATCTATATATACCACATGATCGCATACTTTCCTATGTGAGTGGTAATTTTCAATACCAGAACATGTGCTAATCTGTGTCAGACTATTTTATTGAGCAGTTAGACTGGTTCGCGATGTTACTATTTTTAGCAACATAATAATTTCAATTAAATTCATATCTGGGGAAAACCCGAAGGTCAAAGAAATGCGGCAGGTTAAAAACTAAATCACGCACTCCTGAACAAATAGTTAATAAAAATGTTAAAAATTAATCGTGTTGACACTATTATTAGGCGACTGAGAGTACCAGAGTACTTCAAAATATACTATGTTTGCATAGCACAAAATTTAAAGGTGCTCAATCTGATCAGACACTCCTAAATTACTATATCTTTGGCTTCGGGGGTAAAAAATATGATTCGAGTCGAGGAACCCACCCATCAAAGCTCAGAGTGATTAGATATCGATGTTTGAAGTTTGTTGTTTCTATTGTTTGTGGACCAGAACTTGTCCAGAACCATGTGCTCAAATGGACAAATTGCGGTTGTAAGATTGATAACTCGAAAATCAAGTGGTTACTATTAACAATAACCACTTGATTTTAGTGTTATCCTTCTGACAACTGCAATTTGTAATATATAAGAGAATGCATTGGCCTAACAATAATTAATTTGATCTTTTAAACCAGTGCATTCTCTTATATATGGGAGACTCGCATATATAAGAGAATGCACTGGCACAGGATATTTAATGCTTCACCAGCTCAACTCCCATCATGAAAGGGTTAATGATATCTTGATAACTCACAAATCCCAATATATTAATCTCTTTAGCCACCAGCTGACGATGCGTCTCTTGGTTATATCTCTTACTAGCAGGGTTACCCGGCGTTGCCCAGGTTAAGGTATGCTGTGGATATTTGTTGGGAATAGAGAATGCTCTTGCTTAAAGTGTTATACGTTTTCTCATAAATTGTATATTCAAATAGCATCACAAAACATGATTATTACAGTCATGGAATATAAGTTGTGGCTCACCTTGTCAATTATCATTCTGTTTATCGCGATTAATCCGTTCCACCAATAATGATGTATTTATTTATTTACAACTGCGTATACATTAGACGTTATAATATGATACATGAACATCATAAACACATTAGTTCGACAAAAGATGATAATTGGGTTTTACATATTGAGATGTATCAATCAATCTAGTGGGTTGGACTAAGATCTCGAGGACACCTGGCTATCATATCTCCATGAAGATACAGATGTTTCAAAGAAATTTCCAGGTGCTCCTCTGTTCATGGTGCTATATATTGGCTAAATATTCTTAGTTTAAACGAAATGTTGCTGCACACATATAGCAGCTACATGTGCACAGAGCACGATTTTGAGTTGTTTATGTCAATCGATGAGTCTGTTCTAAAACCCTTGTCAGATGTCAGTATTGGTAGGATCCTGAAAAGTCTTGTGCTACTAACTGCATTTTCTTGTATATCAGAAAAAACTATATTTGACTGCACAATGTGACCACTATTTTTGAACAGGCCTTCCATTTTTTTTTTATCTCTTGACAAATTGTAACTTTTTGTGGAAACTGTATTGAATGGAACAGACTAAATTTTGTTATTATATATATGCAATCCTCTGACGGTTCGAGGTCTCTCAGTTTGCACGAATATATGTATCTCTTTAATAGAAAGATAAATATACGTTTAATGCTTCTTCTAGTTATCTCTTTTTGCTAGCTCATTGTGTGAATGCCTTGATTGCCATTCCCATATAAATATTAATGTTAAGAAGATATAATTGTTCAAGTAACTTATGTGGGTCACCATATGTCGGGATTGTGAAATGTGAACGCCCAACTACTTAACATGATATGGAGATGGCCTGGTGACTGTATATAACTTATATGTGGATATCCGTGAATAGCAATCTTATCAATCATAGTGCATATCCGCTCGCCATCCGTGACGCAAACGACACCAAATGTGATTTAATTCATGGTATATCATTAGAGAAAAACGTGTATGAATTTGGTGGAATTTTGTTTATTAAATCAATTGTTGATACAACGCTGACTCGAACAACGCCATATTGCGAAGGTGATTATGTATTCGTTTGGCGGAAATCAGCCACAAAACTATTTCACCATATTTTTTTAATTTCCCCTCCCACCAACAGCGTCATTTTAGAAAATTTTAACCCGCACCATTATCTTCCTTGTAAAAAGTTACCCCTCTTAGAACGCCTTGGTGCCATCTCGATTGTACCGCGTGAAGTTATATATAGAACGCACACAGACAGACAAAAAGACACAGACAGCACGATTTTTTCTTCTTGTATCATTTGAGAAGAACGCGTCTGAATTTGATGGTAATTGGTACTAAAAATAGTTTGTATCAGTTTTGGTGACCCTCCCGTCCCTACTTCGGACTCAAGCTGCACACACTAAGACTCTAATAAAAAAATATTAGAGATGCATATATATGAAATTTGTGAAAATTGGCGAGTATACAAATTCGTATCAAATTTAAGGTCCCCATATCTCTCACCCATAGGGCACCAATTTGGTGTATCTAAACCACACGATATGATTCCTCGTATCACGGAGAAGAATTTGTATCAATCTGGTGGAAATCGGCACTAAACATATAGATATAATTTTTTGTGTCCCTCTCATCTCTATACACCACTGACTCGAATGGCCCCACTTGTGACATCCTTAAACCACACGATTACACTCCTGATATCATGGAGATGATTGTTTATAAGTTTGGTGATAATCGGCGACTAAACAAATTTTTTTATCAAATTTGGTGCCAATCCCTCCCCTCTCCATCTCTCACCCAAACAGCACCGCTATGGCGTCTTTAAATCACGATTAGATTCCTCGTATCATGGATAACAACGTGTATAAATTTGGTGGAAATTGGCGTTAAAAAAATTGTGCATCAATTTTGGTGCCCCTGTCCCTTTCAATGCAACCCTGACTCGAATGAGGCCACATTTGACAGATAAAAGCCACACCATTAGACTCCTCATACCATGGGGATGATTTTGTATAAGTGTGGTGGCAATCGGCGACTTATTATCAAATTTAGTGCCCACCCCCTCCCAATCTCTCATCCAAAAACAACAATTTGGCGTTGTTAAATCGCACAATTAGATTCCTTGTATCATGAAGATGAATATATATCAATTTGGTGGAAATCGGCGCTAAAATTAGTTTTATCAATTTTGGTGCCCCTCTCCCCTTCCGTTCATCCCTGTCTCAAACGACGCCACTTTTGACATATTTAAACCACACCGTTGGATTCTTCATATCATGGGGCTGATTATATGTTAGTTTCGTTGCAATCGGCGACAGAAAAAAAATCTGCCCCTCCCGGGCACCCCTAACGCGAACGGCGCGACATTTTCCATATTTAAACCACGCCATTAGATTCCTCATATTATGGGGATGATTATATATAAGTTTGGTGGCAATCGGCGACAAATTTTTTTTCTGCCCCCGACAACAACGGCGTCACTTTAGAAAATTCTAACCCCGACCATTATCTTTCTCGTAAAAACCTACTCCTACCCCTTTGGCATCATCTAGATGGTCCCCTGTGAATTTCTATAGAACACAGACAGACAGACAGACATTCGCAAATATAGATATAGATTGTGTGAACATGTGCTATATAGGGAATACACCCATAGTCGCCGAGTGTACCCAAATTTTCACCACAAGCCTTTTGGCGAGTGGTTAAAACCACAATATCATGAGTGGTGAATTTTTTTTACACTCGGTTACTATGTTCAACTTACCGCCTTTTCACCACGTTCAACTTACCGCCCAACTTACCGCCTTTTCACCACGTTCAACTTACCGCCCAACTTACCGCCTTTTCACCACGTTCAACTTACCGCCCAACTTACCGCCTTTTCACCACGTTCAACTTACCGCCTTTTCACCACGTTCAACTTACCGCCCAACTTACCGCCTTTTCACCACGTTCAACTTACCGCCCAACTTACCGCCTTTTCACCACGTTCAACTTACCGCCCAACTTACCGCCTTTTCACCACGTTCAACTTACCGCCCAACTTACCGCCTTTTCACCACGTTCAACTTACCGCCCAACTTACCGCCTTTTCACCACGTTCAACTTACCGCCCAACTTACCGCCTTTTCACCACGTTCAACTTACCGCCCAACTTACCGCCTTTTCACCACGTTCAACTTACCCCCCAACTTACCGCCTTTTCACCACGTTCAACTTACCGCCCAACTTACCGCCTTTTCACCACGTTCAACTTACCGCCCAACTTACCGCCTTTTCACCACGTTCAACTTACCGCCCAACTTACCGCCTTTTCACCACGTTCAACTTACCGCCTTTTCACCACGTTCAACTTACCGCCTTTTCACCACGTTCAACTTACCGCCTTTTCACCACGTTCAACTTACCGCCTTTTCACCACGTTCAACTTACCGCCTTTTCACCACGTTCAACTTACCGCCTTTTCACCACGTTCAACTTACCGCCTTTTCACCACGTTCAACTTACCGCCTTTTCACCACGTTCAACTTACCGCCTTTTCACCACGTTCAACTTACCGCCTTTTCACCACGTTCAACTTACCGCCTTTTCACTACGTTCAACTTACCGCCTTTTCACTACGTTCAACTTACCGCCTTTTCACTACGTTCAACTTACCGCCTTTTCACTACGTTCAACTTACCGCCTTTTCACTACGTTCAACTTACCGCCTTTTCACTACGTTCAACTTACCGCCTTTTCACTACGTTCAACTTACCGCCTTTTCACTACGTTCAACTTACCGCCTTTTCACTACGTTCAACTTACCGCCTTTTCACTACGTTCAACTTACCGCCTTTTCACTACGTTCAACTTACCGCCTTTTCACTACGTTCAACTTACCGCCTTTTCACTACGTTCAACTTACCGCCTTTTCACTACGTTCAACTTACCGCCTTTTCACTACGTTCAACTTACCGCCTTTTCACTACGATATTATAACTCCATCATTGTTATTATTATAACTTTGGTGGAACCAATTGCATAACTTTCGTTTGAGCCTTGATCGAATACATACAAAGCTTACCAATCCCTCATTCGAGCAAGCCTACAACGAGGACTTGGATTCTGGTCATGCTGCCGATACAGTTGATCAGCCACCCTTGTCTAATTTTGGCAGCATACAGTAATGCTCTAAATAATCTACTCCTTAACCACATCAGAATTATGGGTAACTTTTAAGGATTTAGTCGGAAATATGTCTTGTTGCCATTCATCAGAAAGCTCTCACTGAGAGTCCAAAATTTCTTTGATTACAAAGATTCATTTTCCCCACCCTCCCTCCTCACTATTCTGTTAGCAGCTTGAGATTTATGTTCCATCTCACACTAATAACTTATTATAGCCGTTCATTATAATTAATAAAATCTGTTATTGATGCTAGATAGGTTTATTGATCATATTACATACAGTTGGAGAGGCAACTAGTTATTACCCTCCGCTTTCTAGACAATATATTTTGTTCGCGTTGATTATTGGTTGTTTACGTTTTGAATCTGAACTATAGTGTTTGTTGTCAATGGACAAGCTTATCCTTTTGAGTGCCCATCTTTTCCTTGTGTATAGCCATACTTAAGATTCTGCAAAAAGCATATATGATATAACACTTTTTAATATGGTTAAACTAGGAGTAAAGTATAAATGCTCTTTACATATGACTAAACTATTGAGTTCTACATGTGCTTGGGTCAACAATGGGTTTATGTAGATATGACTTAATATTATATGTTAATTGACAAATCACTCTTTACATGTCGCCAAATTATTGAGTTCTACATATACGCTCGTCTACAGTAGGTTTATGTATATATTATGATGTATTTATGTATGTATATTATGTGTCATTAATTGACAAATCACATATAAACGGTCTTTACTGCAATATCAAGCGATTCAGACCATTTTCAGGCATTACGCAGGATTTATACCTATTTTCTAACTGGCACACAGGTTTTATATGCACGATTTAATGCTGGGTCATTCGGTGTTCAACATCTGGTATGCAGTTTCTACAGCGCAAAATTTTTGACTATTTCACAGCCCAAATAACCATTTCACTATGGTGAACCATTCACTACAGCGAACCAGTCACTACGGCAAGCCAGTCACCACGGGGAACCAGTTACTACAGTGACAATACGTGATAAGTCGTGTGTCAGTAATAATACTGTGATACACTCATGTACATACTAAGATTGTTTCATATAATGTCTATCCTTGCTCATCATTTTCATAGCATTAAATCTGTTATACAGAGGAAATAAAGCACTAATGCTGCGTTTATTGTTGGGAGTTTAAATTATTGCATTAGTAAATCGATTCACAGTGTAACGCCAAATAGACAAGAGAGACAAGTTACTCACAATGCCAACAAACATAAGTATGATCAAAGTTTGTAATATGTCAGACACCATTCACATATGGTTATTTGTAACTCTTAGGCTTTAGACTGCTAGTTTCGGAAGATATCCAATCATATTCATTGTTTATTCTCATTTGGACAGAGGTGCAAAAATGTAAATTATGTTCACAATACACATACACCTTTGTTTACAAACAATGAATTTTATATTATAAATTGTTATATTTTATATATTTATAAATATAGCCTTCACAGTTCAAATATATCAACTCATAATCAGTCGTGCAATAACTGGTGAGGAAATTTATTACAAAACAATATTGATATGACTAATATAGCGAATGGAATGACACATTGGAGATTTCCCCTCAACTCAGATCAAGCTTGTTAATCAGTCCCAATTTTCGTATTTCAGTTTTATTTAGATCTAAGTTCATTGTGTTATGACATATCAATCGTTAATGGGTCAAGAATATATAAATGCTCTTCATTATGGTTCAACTATTGAGTTTTCACACACTGTAGTTTTCGTTGGCTATATATATAGTATTCTTCGTGATCTTTGGGTCATTATATACACATAGCCAATGTGCGCAGAGAAGTCTGCACATTGTTTCTGCTTCAGTCTGCCTGCTTTATATGGACCTGTGTTTGTTTCTGCTTCAGTCTGCCTGCTTTATATGGGCCTGTGTTTCTTAATGCAATTTCATTGCCTATATCTTATGATGTATCAGGGCTCTTTTATTGACAAATCATATATATATATAAACGCTCTTTACCCTATATGGTTAAACTATTAATTTCTGCATACACTCTGGTCTACTGTGGGTTTATGATATATTAATATGCCATTAATCGACATTAAGTCACGCATAAACACTCTTTACATAGGGCTCAGCTATTGATTTCTACAGACGCTTGGGTCTACAGTGGTCTATGTAGATGCGACGTATATATTATAGGTCGTTAATTGAAAAATCATGTATATATGCTCTGCCATATCAAGCTATTAGCGATGATGGTCATTCACTTTTTTTATATCCTCCCCATACAATATTCGTAAATGACAGCAATAGTGGTTTCTTTTGAAGGATTATCAAGCGCCATTTCTGCCCAATGTCCCCTCCCTTGTTGGTGTTATGACGTATACAGTAATGCCTTAATTAATTGACTCCTTTAACCACAGCAGAATTATGGGTAACTTTTCAGGATTTAGTCGGAAATATGGCTTGTTGCCATTCATCGGAAAGCTCTCGGGAGCTGAATGGCAACAAGCCACATTTCCGACTAAATCCTGAAAAGTTACCCATAATTCTACTTTGGTTAAGAGGTCGATTACTTAGGGAATTACTGTATATCTATCATTAATTACCGATTCACAAATAAATGCTCTTTACTGTATGGCTCAACTATATGGGAAAATTTATATCATGTTTTCTGCTAAAAGTAAAATATAAATGACGATACACGTCAGTTGTTGGAATTTGTTGTATGTATACCTAATAATTATTTTAAAGATATTTGAAAATGTTATGTTTCTTATGCACCCAATAAAAAATAATCTTTTTCAGTGCTATTTAGTCTACAACCGGGAAATTTAAATAGTGCCATTTCGCAAAATGTCACGATGCGTAATGACCCATTTTAGAGAGACATATTAGATAACGTGAATATATATACTATTTTTAAACTAAATTATTCGTTTGGACACATAATCAGAAACTGCACCTGAAATTATTTTATTTTCAGTATTGTATGAGTCCGATCATGTTTTTTACCATATTTTCAGTGTTGTATTAATAGTCAGTCCATGTTTTATTATTTTTTTACCTTATTTTCAGTGTTGTATTAGTCAGTCCATGTTTTAATATTTTTTTACCTTATTTTCAGTGTTGTATTAATCAGTCCATGTTTTAGTATTTGTTTTACCTTATTTTCAGTGTTGTATTAGTCAGTCCATGTTTATATATAGTTTTTACCTTATTTTCCGACTTTTAGTGTTGTATTAGTCAGTCCATGTTTTAATATTTTTTTACCTTAATTTCAGTGTTGTATTAGTCTGTCCATGTTTATATATATTTTTACCTTATTTTCAGTGTTGTATTAGTCAGTCCATGTTTTAGTATTTTTTTAACCTTATTTTCAGTGTTGTATTAGTCGGTCCATATTTATATATTTTTTTAACCTTATTTTCAGTGTTGTATTAGTCATTCCATGTTTTAGTATTTTTTTTACCTTATTTTCAGTGTTGTATTAGTCAGTCCATGTTTAAATTTTTCTTGTAGCTTATTTTCAGTGTTAAACGAGTTCGACCCTGTTTTAATATTTTGTTTTACCTTATTTTCAGTGTATTATGAGTCTGACCATGTTTAAAAAAAATGTTATACCTTATTTTCAGTGTTGTAGGAGTCCGACCATGTTTTAATAATTTTTTTACCTTATTTTCAGTGTAAAATGTATATTTTAGAATATATGATTTGGTCCATTCAATAATTTTTGAAAAATGTAAAGGTGCCATGTGTGATTATGTGTCAAACAAATAATTCAGTTTAAAAATACCATCTATATTTGAGTTAATCAAATATATGCCTTTCGAAAATGAGTCATTACGCATCATGTGGTTTTGCGAAAAGGCACTTTTTTAATTTCCTTGTTGTAGACTAATAGCACTAATAAAGTATCTTTAAAATAAGTATTACAGTAATGCTCTAATTAATCGACGTCTTAACAGCAGAATTATGGGTAACTTTTCCCATATTTCCGACTAAATCCTGAAAAGTTGCCCATAATTCTGCTGTTGTTAAGGTCGATTAATTAGAGCATTACTGTAGGTATACATACAACAAATCCCAAAACTGATATGTATCGTCATGTATGTTTTACTTTTAGCAGAAAACATATGATATAAATGTTCCCATAAAGTTGAGTCGTACAGTAAAGAGCTTGTATATGTGATTCACCAATTAACGATAAATATACATCATAACACAATAAGGGAAGGGGGTTATTTGGCAGAAATGGCACTTGATAATCGATCAGAAGAAACCGCTACTGCTGTCATTTATGAATATTGTATGGGGAGGATCTCAAAAAGTTATTGACCATCATCGCTAATAGCTTGATATGGCAGGAGAGAGCGTTTATACGTGATTATTAAACAACATAATATACGTCATAATATCAACATAAATCCACTGTAGACCCAAGCATATGCAGAAATAAATAGCTGAGCCCTATGTAAAGAGCATTTATACGGGACTTGTCAATTAATAGTATATTAATATATCATAAACCCACTGTAGACCAGAACGTGTGCAGAAATGAATAGTTTAGCCATATATAGTAAAAAGCATTTATATGATTTGTCAATAAAAGATCCCTGATACATCATCATAACATAGGCAATGAAACTGCATTAAGAAACATGGACATACAGGTCAATAAAAAGCAAGCAGACTGAAGCAGAATCAATGTGCATTCTTCTCGAGCACATTGGCTATGCGTATATAATGACCCAAAGATCACGAAGAATACTACATATATAGCCAACGAAAACTACAGTGTGTGAAAACTCAATAGTTGAACCATAATGAAGAGCATTTATATATTCTTGACCCATTAACGATTGATATGTCATAACACAATGAACTTAGATCTAAATAAAACTGAAATACGAAAATTGGGACCGATTAACAAGCTTGATCTGAGTTGAGGGGAAATCTCCAATGTGTCATTCCATTCGCTATATTAGTCATATCAATATTGTTTTGTAATAAATTTCCTCACCAGTTATTGCACGACTGATAGTTGTGATATATCTGAACTTTGAAGGCTAATATTTTATATATTTAATTTATAATATAAAATTCATTGTTTGTAAACAACGGTGTATGTGTATTGTGAACATAATTTACATTTTTGCACCTCTGTCCCAATGAGAATAAACAACGAATATGATTGGATATCTTCCGAAACTAGCGCCTACGAGTTACAAACCACCATGTGAATGGTGTCTGACATATTACAAACTTTGATCATACGTTTACTTATGTTTGTTGGCATTGTGAGTAACTTGTCTCTCTTGTCTATTTGGCGTTGCACACTGTGAATCGATTTACTAATGCAATAATTTAAACTCCCAACAATAAACGCAGCATTGGTGCTTTATTTCCTCTGTATAACAGATTTAAGGCTATGAAAATGATGAGCAAGGATAGACATTATATGAAACAATATTAGTATGTACATGAGTGTATCACAGTATCATTACTGTGAAACGACTTATCACGTATTGTCACTGTAGTAACTGGTTCCCCGTGGTGACTGGCTTGCCGTAGTGACTGGTTCGCTGTAGTGAATGGTTCACCATAGTGAAATGGTTATTTGGGCTGTGAAATAGTCAAAAATTTTGGGCTGTAGAAACTGCATACCAGATGTTGAATCCCGAATTACCCAGCATTAAATCGCGTGCATATAAAACCTGTGTGCCAGTTAGAAGATAGGTATAAATCCTGCGTAATGCCTGAAAATGGTCTGAATAGCTTGATATTGCAGTAAAGACCGTTTATATGTGATTTGTCAATTAATGACACATAATATACATCATAATATATACATAAACCTACTGTAGACAAGCGTATATGTAGAACTCAATAATTTAGTGACATGTAAAGAGTGATTTGTCAATTAACATATAATATTAAGTCATATCTACATAAACCCATTGTTGACCCAAGCACATGTAGAACTCAATAGTTTAGTCATATGTAAAGAGCATTTATACTTTACTCCTAGTTTAACCATATTAAAAATTGTTATATCATATATGCTTTTTGCAGAATCTTAAGTATGGCTATACACATGGAAAAGATGGGCACTCAAAAGGATAAGCTTGTCCATTGACAACAAACACTATAGTTCAGATTCAAAACGTAAACAACCAATAATCAAAGCGAACAAAATATATTGTCTAGAAGCCGTAGAAGGCGGAGGGTAATAACTAGTTGCCTCTCCAACTGTATGTAATATGATCAATAAACCTATCTAGCATCAATACCAGCTTGTATTAATTATAATGAACAGCAAAAATAAGTTATTAGTGTGAGATAGAACTTAAATCTCAAGCTGCTAACAGAATAATGGGGAGGGAGGGTGGGGAAAATGAATCTTTGTAATCAAAGAAATTTTGGACTCTCAGTGAGAGCTTTCTGATGAATGGCAACAAGACATATTTCCGACTAAATCCTTAAAAGTTACCCATAATTCTGATGTGGTTAAGGAGTAGATTATTTAGAGCATTACTGTATGCTCCCAAAATTAGACAAGGGTGGTATCAGCTGCAGCATGACCAGAATCAAAGTCCTTGTTGTAAGAGTCATAATTATGACAAGCAGGCTTGCTCGAATGAGGGATTGGTAACCTAGAGCTTTGTATGTATTCGATCAAGGCTCAAACGAAAGTTATGCAATTGGTTCCACCAAAGTTATAATAATAACAATGATGGAGCTTATATAGCGCATGATAATGGAAAGTTGATGGGGGGAACTGAATGTGGCGGGATGGGATGCCCGATGATACCAAACCCAATTGGCATCACACTTTGCAATAGCGCAGACACAAAAAGTCCAGCCATGAAGGACCCATCCAATTTGAAGAAACAACTTCCAATATCAATAAATTTATACTATAATATAAAGCAGAAACTACCTTATCTTATAAAAGAAGTGACACGGTTAAAGATAATAAAAGCTTTCTATCGGCACATCATTTTTAAGAATTAAAAGAAGAACAAAAATGAGGGGAGAAACAAACTAGTAATACCTTAATTATTAAAGGACAAGAAACACATGCGCTGAAGGAATGTTGAAGGATTTAAAGGAATGGTTGGTACTCAAATAGGCAACAGGGATATGACTGTCAAAAATGATATAATAAAACTGAAGTATTCAATGGGTGAAGATCTAAAGTACTCTACTAAATGGATATTTCGCAAAGAAAATAACTAATCAGTGATGATCCAAATTATTGCAATAATGTTCACATAATAATATGAATTTTGAGAATGACCAAATCCTACCCAAGGATGATTTACTACTGCCATAAACTACTTTACATGAAGTATTACGTGTAAAGTGAAGTAACACAAAGAAAATATGTTACAGACAAGGCAGGGATGAGAATATAAAGTATGACAATTTAGGTACATGTTGGTGAAAGCATAATTGTATTACTTACACTTACTTAGTCAGTGACTGATTAATAACTTATAAAATTTATAGTATGCAAATGCAGTTAAAACGAGCTCTTCGAGCAAGACGCAACCCAAAATTATCAGAAGTCTATATATATATATATAACGGAGAGAAGAAAATAATCAAAATATTTTTAAAACAAATCTTTCGACAAGACAATCCACTCAGAGGCAAGAAAAAACGTGCTTATAAAAGCAGCCGACTCCAAGGCAAAATAAGTGAGCAAAAACGTACCTTGCCAGCAAAAAATGCCAAAGAGCAAAAAACGTGCTCGAGAGCTAGAAGCAACCCAAAAGAGGAAGCCTCGATCAAACCGAGCAAGAAGCAACCCCTCAAAATAGGAAGCCTCGATCAAACCGAGCAAGAAGCAACCCAAAATAGGAAGCCTCGATCAAACCGAGCAAGAAGCAACCCAAAATAGGAAGCCTCGATCAAACCGAGCAAGAAGCAACCCAAAATAGGAAGCCTCGATCTAACGGAGCAAGGAAACGGCTCAAAATATTTTTTAAAACAAAACAAAATGATGAGGTTGGCGAAGGTTCGAACCCCGGCATGGATCGATTTTCGAGCTTGATTTGGTTTGAGGGACATCTTAATGCACCATTCCATTCCGATCGACACAGCCATTTCGATAAGAAATGAGAATTTGTTCACGCTCACCGAGTTACGCAAATATGAAGCAATGAACTCATACTGAGTCCACGCCTCCATATAAACTCTTGACATATACAATTTCGGAGGAAGTGCATTGACATGTTTCCAGAATGGCAGATAAAAAATTTCCAAGGTAGTGGGTTCGAACGCATGTTCAGTCCGATACACTTCCTAATTCTCGGTGATATACAAAATGTATACATTGTATATATTTTGTTATGATAAATTGGCACGTACACCAGTTATTGCATTATTTATAGTGGCGATATATTTGAAGGCTATAATTGTATAACAATTTATGAAGTAAAATTCATTGAGATGAACAGTTTATATTGCGAGACGAAGTATGCTGTGGGTCGCATATCATTAAACCTTTCAGTGCCAGGTCCGATTTTTGTATCAACCCATATACCCTGTGCCAATGCATTCTCTTATATATGAGAGTCTTTAACAGATTTATTTTGTAGGTTTAGTGCCAAGGAATCTTACGTTTTTCATGGGCATCAAAATTATTACTATGAATACTTGGCGATAGTTTTGAGTTATAACATGCCCCTAAGGTTTTATCCAGTTTGTTTTTAAATTCGCTATAGCATGCTTAAGCATACCCAAAAAAAATTCAAACCAAAAAAATCTATAATAAAAATAACATTTTATTTATTTTTTAGGGCCGATTTTACAGACCATCAATTAGGGCCGATGAGATCGGCCCCTGGCACTGAAAGGGTTAAACAGCATGCACCAATGCATTCTCTTAGTCACCTCGCATATATAAGATAATGCATTGGCCTAACAGTTTTTTATCGTTTTTATCATTATTTCTTTCACTTTCAAAAATAAAAAATAAATTTATTACATTTTTTAACAATTTATATAAAAAAATAATATAAAATTTGTAAGGCCAACGCATTTTCTTATATATGCAAGGCGACCTATGGTGTTTGCAAAAATTCAGGACGCTCCCATCGTGGAAGGGTAAAGATCTTCGATGGTAGAAATAGATGCTATTTTCATTTTGGATTTTGCACTTGGCATTTTTTATTTCTGTTGCACAGACCTTATACACGAAGTCAATGAAAATGCTGTGATGCATTCTTATCACGTAGTCACGGTATGCAGGCCTATAAGACAATGATTGTGTTAACAACTGAAATGGACGACCAACAGCCCAGTGTCATGAGTATACACTGAGTGCCTTATCGTTACAATATAATAGTCTAGCTTGTGGATATCCCCTTGATACATAGAGGATCTTCAATGAGTCATATTGGGATAACATATTTTATGAAACGAGTTTGATAAATTTGATTCACAGCCAGTCATTGAAGAGTTGTGATCGAATCATATTTATCAAACGAATTTCCAAAAATCTTATATCGCAACATAATGAGTTGAAGATCTTGTGTATCACATGAAAAAACTAGAGCTTTATGCCTTTTTAACAAATCAAAATCCTTAAAAGCTGTAAAATGCACACATTTAGTGTTGGCTAAGATGCTTCACAACCATATACGACAGTATTGCACGCTCTGCCTGGCGACGGAAAATATAGTCCCCCCAATTTGTGTACTTAGATTTTGCGTCTATTTTCGATAATGCAACAAAGTTGATCAAGAATTTAACTTTAATGAACAAAGCAAATATATTGCATGGTCTGGTGTTGGTGTTGGTGTCATCCACAGCTTTTTGAAATAGTATTAATCCATGCAGTTATTTTGTTGGCGTGATGGCAAGTGATCCTGGGAAACATGCGCCGATTTATAACTATAGTGAGAGATAAGGAAATAAGTAATGGCTTTTTTGATGATATAATAGGTGTTTCACGTGATATATGTGTATGACACAAGCTTCATACATCTCACCGAAAGTATTTTCAATAGAAATGTCATAGTAATAACTATTTTTTATTTTTATACACACACTTATTAGGATAAATTTTTTTAATCTAGATCAGTATTTCAGTATGATCTTGAGATCTGACAACTACCCTAAAACCAATTCTTGCCACCTATTGACCACCCCACATGGCAAATTTTGTTTCACTTTAGAACAAGTGGTAAAATTCAATTGTTCAAACTAATATTCATTATCCCTTCCATGGCTTTCTGAATTTTTGCGAAAACCCTGTGACAACTTGAAAGTATTCTCTTATATATGGGAGTCTCCCATAGGGAGCCTCGCATATTCATTTATAAGAGAATGCATTGGGCTAAAAATATTTACTTTGGCATTGTAAGCCAGTGCATTCTCTTACATATGCGAGCCTCCCATTAAGAGATTGAACTAGCTGGCACATGAACTTTAATGCTGCACCAGCACAACTCCAGTCATGAAAAGGTTAATTGGAAAGCAGTAGCAATCAAATTAATAGATTCATTGCTTCATCGCATCGACTTCATGTTACCTCAACATGTGCGTAGATATCTGTATAGGCCCTGCCGTCTCAGTTTTATAAGTAGTCACTTCATTGATACACAGTAGAAAATTGGAAGCAGATTTATTTCTAGTTTTGAAATATTGAACATGTGGAGATTGCTCACTGCCGTTATAAAATGTCACAAGTTCTTGTTGAGATACAGAGGGAAATTGGAGAGAATTATTGTTATTTTAGGTCTTGTGGAAATTAAAAAAATGTACTTGGCAGATGTGTGTGTTGACATTGTGATGTCATTTTGATATCTGATAAGCATGAAATTGGCTCCCTAGTAACCCCTCGCTGAATACAAATTTTTGAAAAACTGTAGAAAATAGGATGTCTGGAGATCTGTTGCAGTATGTTCATATTACCCCATTCCATTTTCAAAGTTCACAGCTCATATGCAGTTATCCAGTTAATGAGCACCTTTTTCTTTTCTAAAGTTATTCATTGATGTGACACAGTACGAAATCAAATACCAGAGTTCTATTGCATCATATCTAGGTTACAATATCCCAATTTTCAAAATTGGCAGTTGATGATCCAATTAATAGAGATTCATTGCTTCATCGCATCAACTTAATGTTACATCAACATGTGGAGTTTTCCGCTGCCTCCTAATTTTTTCTCAACTATTCACTTCACCGATACATACAGTAGAAAATTGGAAGCAAATTTATTTCAATTTTTGAAGCATCAAACCTCATATGGAGATATCCCCTTTTTCTAAATTGCCATAAGTATATGTAGCAGGTCCATAGATGGAGATTTGGTGTTTTGTCTGAAATATCGTGTTCATGCCCCCATATGTCCCAAACTGTCATTGTTAAAGGTCAGAAGTTCTCATCAGAGATACAGAGGGAAATGAAATACAGAGAACTATAGTTCATTTCAGGTCAGATAAAAATGATGCAGATCTGTGTGTTGACATGATGATGGCAGTGTCATTTCCTTGTCTGATAATGTGCGAAAATCCCCACCCCCCCCCCCCCCCCAATTCAAAAGTTAACAAACTGTAGAAAAGTGCTTAGGGCCCAATATGGGGATAAGCGCTATATAATAATTATTATTACATTAATTAGCCCCTAAACCCAGCATAATATTTTTTAGTTAAACACACATGTCAATGCCAGAACTTTAGTATTATACTAATTAGATTATAGTTATGATACTCTATTTGTGTTGTCCCCCGAAAAAAAAATTCGGGGGACTATTAAAATAGCCGGTGTCCGTCCGTCCGTCGAGCCGTCTGTGCGTCCGGAAATGGTTCCGGATGATAACTTTAGTTTCGGTTATTAGGTCAAAAGCAAATTTCACAGGTGAGTTTATCAGACCAAAATAAAGGTCAAGTTCGAATATGGATTTGCTCCGCCCATTTTTGCGAGAGTTTTGGCCCTTTTTTGACTTAGAAAACCCCTGAAAGTTGGTTTCTGGATGATAACTTTAGTAGAATTAATCGGATTCAAACCAAATTTGGTATATTACTTTCTCCCAGCAAAACACAGGTCAAGTTCGAACTTGGGTTCTGCCCCACCATTTTTGGCAGAGTTATGCCCCTTTTTCGACATAGAAAATTCACTTTTTCTTCTGTTTTTTGGTTTCCGGGTGATAACTTGATTTTGGATTGTTTATATGCAAAACCCGTTTTTGTGGATTACTTATATCAATATACAGCTCAAGTTCGAATTTCGGTTTAATCCGTTAATTTTTGCGAGAGTTATGGCCCTTTTTTGTCCGCTGACCCGACATATAAAACCCCAAAAGTTGGTGTCCGGATGATAACTTTAGTAGAGTTAATCAGATTTAATTTTATTTCGTGTTGACTGTGCGATAAACATGGGTGATGAAAAAACACTAAATTTTTACTTGAAAGGTGTCTTTACTTCCTCTTTTGTTGTGATAAGGAAATCAATATAAATTTTTGTGATTATGTGATAAAATGGATCTCAAATTCATCTTCAATTATATACAAAATTTATCAACTTTTCCACTAAATTTTATTCAAGCCTTACTAAAGCTTGGCTCGAATCAAATTTATTACTCAGTTAATAAAATATTAATAGAATTGCGACTCATTAGAGTAGGGTCCTGCGAATATTCGATTCGAGATTCGATTCGAAAGTAGAATTCAATTCAAATTCGATTCGAAATTGCCAACTCAAAATTTCGAATATACACTGATGGAAAAGTAGGCGGTTTACGGGCAGGTACACACGTCGATCTTAGCTGTTTTGTGCCATTTAATTACAGAAAATGATGTATATATGCACCTTATAATTACCATTGTACATCGCGATTATATATTAAATATAAGTATAGACGGCAATTAGCCACTATAGGACAAATAAATACGTCTGATTTCTATCTTTGAACATGGTAGCCAAAATCTTGGAGATCGCAGATGGACCGACGACGCGCATGAATTATAATAGCTATGAGAATGATCAACCGCTAGCGTTATCCGCGGTCTATCCGTCTCAGATTCCGCGTTATGTAATATAGCTCAGAATTTAAACAACACGTGTTCCCGGCATCGAAAAATGCATTTTGGCAGTGTTTTCTTTTGAAGTTTACTTTCAATTTCGGAGCGTCATCCGTTATTCATGTTTATTTTAAACATGATAAAGCTGCAGGCTTACACATGTGATGAATGCAACATGGTGTATAAATCGCAAGCATCTGGGACAACGACCCATCTATGGTATCATCTGTCCAAGAAGCATCCAGCACTACATAAACAGACTACACTGCGACTGTTGTTGCATCTTCAAGTTTTATAACAACGGGTGATTCCGAATGTTGATTTGCAATTTTGCATGCACATGCAATCTGTACAAATTTTGCGTGATTTTAGTTCCAATACACCGTTTAGTGGTTATAATTTAATTGTCGTGATGGTCGCATGGACGTTTTAATCAATTATCAATTGAAGTTAATAGTATTGCAAATGACGGTTCATCGCCACATTAGTTATGATGGAACTTCGTGCATGTACTTAATGGAACATTTCACAAATCGTCTAATCGTTGACAAAACATGCCCAATTGAGAATGCAACATACATGATTCGATTCAATATTCGATTCGATATTCGATTCGATTTCCTGAATTCGATTTGATATTCGATTCGATCAAAATGTCCAATTCGCAGGACCCTACATTAGAGATCCTCTATTATTATCAAAAGATATTTCCAGCAACATCAAGGGGTATAATAATAGCAAGACAGATGGCCGTATCATTTTGTTAACAAAACAATTTTGTCTTCGAAAGATTATTATATAATTATTAACCATAATTGCTAGGTTTTGTATTGGCGGTTACACTTCCTCCCCCCCCGACACCATAGAACATATTGTTAGTGTGCATTGCTCTACTCATTCAGGAATGAGATACATGTACAAAATGGGAATAATTTGATCGAATTATGCCCTATGTAGCTACTAATTAATATTGGGCAGGATAAAAAAAATTCAGCATTCCCATGTTGTACTGAACTTTAAAGTACATGTGTAATAACAATGGGAGAAAGCGTAACCATGGATAACCAATACATTGCCTGTACACCATTGTATTTCTTTTATTTAGAAACATTTACCAAGCACATACTGAGGAAGGGCCCTAAACGCTTTCCACGATGTTCTCTTTTCTGCAGTCTGTCAACTTTTGAATTAAGCGGGGTGGGGATTTTCGCGCATATTATCAGACATAGAAATGACAATGCCATCATGATGTCAACAGAGATCTGATAGCTATATCTTACCATCTCTACCTGACCTAAAATGAACTATAGTTCTGTATTTCATTTTCCTTTGTATCTCAATGAGAACTTCCAACATTTAACAATGACAAAACATCAAATCTCTATCAATGGACTTGCTACTTATGGCAACTTAGAAAAGGGGGATCTCAATACGAGGTTCGATATTTAACAAATGGAAATAAATTTTCTACTGTTTGTATCAATGAAGTGATCAGTTGAGAAAAATGAGGAGGCAGCGGAGAGGTAACATGAACTTGATGCGATGCAGCCATGTATCTCTATTAATTTGTTCATCAACTGCCGACTTTGAAAATTGGAATGATGTAACCTTAATATGGTGCAATAGAGCTCCAGTATTTGATTTCCTACTGTATCACATCAATGAATAACATTTAGAATAGAAAAAGATGATGCTCAATAAACAGGATATCTGAACATGAGCTGTCAACTTCAAAAATGGAATGGGGGGGGGGGGGGGGGGGGGGGGGGCATTATGAACAATCCTCCAGATATCCTATTTTCTACAGTTTTTCAACATTTGAATTTGGGGAGGGGTGCTAGGTACCAATTTTCATGCTTATCAGTTATCAAAATGACAATGACATTACAATGTCAATGCACACATCTGACAACTACACTTTTTTCATTTCCACATGACCTAAAACGAACATAAACTTGAGATATCTGACAAAAACAACAAATTTCCATCTATGGACATGCTACTTATGGCAACTTAGAATAGGCGATCTCTTACATGTTCAATATTTCAAAACCAGAAATAAACTATTTAGAAAACTGATTAGGCAGCGTATATACAGATATCTGCACACATGTTGAGGTAAGAAGTTGATGCGATTAACCCTTTACCCAACAAAACGGCCAAAAACGCCCAAATAAAGCTTCAACAGCCTAAAATACCCTGTGCCAATGCATTCTCTTATATATGCGAGTCGACCATAGGTCGCCTCGCATATATAAGAGAATGCATTGGCCTAACAATTTTTTATCATTTTTTTTAAATAAATGTTTCTTACAATTTTTAGGACATAAAATAAAAAACATCCATTACCCTGCAGGGAGCCCCACACATATATAGAAGCATATAGAAGAGTATCGTCTGCTCATGTTTGTCTGGGGCTCTGTATGGGTGAAATTATAAAATTGTTAAATACAAGAAAAAATTATTAAAATTGTAAAATATTATTAGGCCAATGCATTCTCTTATATATGCGAGGCGACCTAGGGCCGCTCTGTTGGGTAAAGGGTTAAGCAATGAATCTCTATTATTTTGATTGCTACTGCTTCCCAATTAACCCTTTTGTGATGGGAGTTGTGCTGCTGCAGCATTGAAGATCCTGTGCCAGCTAGTTCATTCTCTTATATGGGAGCCTCGCATGTGTAAGAGAATGCACTGGCTTACAAGGTCGAGGTAAATATTTTTAGACCAATTCATTCTCTTATATATGTGAGGCTCTTTATGGGGAAACTTGCATATTTAAGAGAATGCTTTGGCACAGGGTTTTCGCAAAATTTCAGAAAGCTCCAACCACGGAAGGGATAATGAATATAGTAGCTTGAACTTTGGACAAATGGGCGAATGTATCATGAACTTGATGGAGTAAAGCTCCAGTGATCTGATTTCCTACCGATGCATATCAACAGTGACTAGTCCACATGAATTTTACCCTGGTTCTAATAGTGAAACAAAATTTGCCATGTGCTTGGAGAATAGGCCAGGGGTCTATAGTAATGCTCTAAATAATCAACTCCTTAACCAGAGTTTGAATTCTTTTTAATTAACATGGAACATCAAACTAGCCACTACAACTGCTAATTCTACTTGCTAAATCATTTACAGAGTGGTACCAGGTTTAAATACATGTACAGTAATGCCCTAAATAATTGACTCCTTAACCACAGCAGAATTATGGGTAATTTTAAGAGGATTTAGGCGGAAATATGGCTTGTTGCCATTCATCGGTGAGGTTTCCGATTAATGGCAACAAGCCATATTTCAGACTAAATCCTGAAAAATTACCCATAATTCTGTTCTGGTTAAGGAGTCGATTATCTTTGATTAGTCGACAACTCAAGATGAGGAATGACGAAATGCCTTCACACCATTCCTCTTCAAAACAATCTGATCAGAATTATCTTTAAGGTACTCAATCCGATTAAGCACTCCTAAATTACTATTTCTTTGGCTTCGGGGGTAAAAAATATTTGATTCGATTCGAGGAACCCACCCTTCAGAGTGATCAGATATAAATTTTTTAAATGTGTTAATTTTTGGAGATGTGGGCCACTTCCATGTATCAAACGGACAAATTGCGGGTGTAAGATGGATAACTCTAAAATCAAGTGATTATTATTGTTAATAATAACTTTATTTTAGAGTTATCCATCTTTATATACCCGCAATTTTTCCGTTTGAGACATGGAAGTGGCAACATCTCCAAAAACACGATTTCAAAAATCGATATCTGATCACTCGACTCTAATCACATTGTTTATCCCCGAAGCCAAAGAAATGGTAATTTAGGGGTGCTTAATCGGATTGAGTACCTTAAAGATAATTCTGATCAGATTGTTTTGAAGAGGAATGGTGTGAAGGCATTTTGTCATTCCTCATCTTGAGTGGCAGACTAATCAAAGCCATGGAAATTGTCAAAACTATGTCGTATCTCACAGCCTGATGCTTACTTTTAAAATCATGTAAAATTTCCATGAGTACATTTTGTTCTCATATGTAAGTTTATCTTTTATAACAATTGTGATATAACCCTTTACCCAACAAACCGGCCAAAACAAGCTTCAACAGCCTAAAATATCTTGGGTCTGTCTCAATAAAACCATACAAATATGGATATCATTGGAACCGGCTCATTGACCACATTGTGATGGTTATAGTTATGCCATGTGCCAATGCATTCTCTTATATATGCGAGTCGACCATAGGTCGCCTCGCATATATAAGAGAATGCATTGGCCTAAAAAAAATCTTTTATAGGCACTTTTTACCATTTTTTCTTACATTCTTTAACAATTTTATAATTTTTAATGTGTTAAGCCAATGCATTCTCTTATATATGTGAGGCGACCTATGGTCGACTCGCATATATAAGAGAATGCATTGGCACAGGGCCGTTCTGTTGGATAAAGGGTTAAAGGACTGTTTTGCGAAGTTATTGGCCGTTACCAATTATATTTCCAGAGATGTTTTTTTTTTTGGGTCCCTGTAAAATTTTATTTTTCGCAGAAACAATTTTGAAGCCCAGCAACGATATGGATCGTCTTCACAAATAAGACTGAGTTGGTAATAATATTATATCTGTTCTACATCCTCTAACATTAACGTCCTTCTATCTGGTATGAAATAATCACAAATGCAATCCACAATTCAAAGAAAATTACAAAGTACATCTGGTGTTTTAGGGCCGATATAAAAAATTATGTCATGGTTAAATGAGGCATGAAAATAAACATTTGTCTCGTTCACGAATAACATAATTTTCAGTATCTACTTAATAACACTAGATAGTAGATATTCTTTTTATAAATGCGTTTCAAAAATATTTGCAAATTTGCCATTTAAAACAATGTTTTCACAATCACTTTGAATCGATGTATCAAAGCCAACAGTAGATCGCTGCATGGTTTACTTCACCATCCGCAGAACAGAGAAATATTTCCCGTATTCTTCTGTTTATTTCCGCCATAATTGTGTCGAATTTCAACATAAATTAATTTTTTATTATAACTATATAATAACAGTGAAGGATAACTGATAACTGATTCGTGAATATTTTGAAATATCTGGCAGCCCATTGGTACATGCAAGTAAATCAGTCGCAGCTCGAGCTAGTGTGAAAGAGAAAACTTCTATATCCCCTTATGGGAGATGTTGAAAATGATTTAATCTCAATTTTTTTTAGAAATCACCATTGAGCATACAATAAAAGATGAAAACTGAATTATCCACAAAAAATTACAGATGGTATGCAAGTACTTACAACTTATTCTCGATGTCTTGAGTGCAGAGACTGGTAAGGAGATGGTGTAGCCAGTTCATTAGGACAAAGTCAGTGTGTGGGTTCTTTCTGATGTTCTGATTTGAGCTTTCTATTTGTCGATCAGTTCAACAAGTTCACCTGACAGGTAGGGAGGGGGCTTCAAGCACCAGAATTTTCCTGTGTAAAGGTCAGTAAAAGTTTGATAATCAAACGTTCAGAGCAATACAATATTTGAATAAAAAAGACATCAACGGGGCAATTCCGGTTTAAATTTCTGGGACGAGTCAAAATTAATATTATACCCCAATGCTTAAACGGACATTATAGCTTGTTCAAACCATCTCAAAATGTACTTATGCAGAATATTTATGAACAAACAGTGTTGGCGCTGGTTCAGAAATCGTTGTGCCAAAACTCTGGCCATTCGCAATATTTTTCGGGCCATTTTAAAGGTACCATTTTAAAGGTACTCAATCCGATCAGATGGTCCCATAGCAAAGTTCCAACATTTCTTCAAAATACGCTTTAGTTATCAGAATCGATTAATTATAACACAAAATGCTAACCTGTAATGATAGATGCAAATTATCGTGACCAATGAAGGACTCTACTCACAAGTTGGTATGATTGTTGCTTATTTGATTGGATTTGTCTTTATCCCCAAAAACATTGTGGTAAAATAGACTGGATTTGTCTTTATCCCCATCGACCAAATGTCAGTCTATTTTACCACAATGTTTTTTCCACCCATATTAACCAAATACTTTGCAAATCAGATATCATGTACGAATAAAATTCTCTAATGTATCTCTCCCTGTATTTAATATGTTCAGTGAATGCATCGTCCCATCTGAGATATGTCGCCATTCTTCTTGGTCACCCTTTGCTACCATTGTGGTCAAAATTATAACAACATTCACCAGGGGCCTATACTATAGAATACAATTTTTGTAATATCAGCGTTAATTTGTGATTTACAAATTTTGTAATACATATTTTGTGTTCTATAGTATTCGACTGTATTTCTATCAGTGTATTTCTTTCATTGTAGATTGAAACTCAACATAAGCCCAAAACTCTTTATATGCAAAATACATTGACATGCAATGACTTATATGATCTTTTTTGGCGAACCATCTATATACCGGGATTCACTTGACCGGAAAATCTTTGCATTTGGTGGAGAAAAAGGGGGCCTGAAAGTTTCATCTGTTCATGTTTTCATAGTACTCGAACGCTACGGCTTTGTAATATGTAAAAATTCGCAATACGGAATGATAAAGTACGGGCTAAGCGGGTTCTATAGTACAGCGATAATATTTTTGTAAAAATTCCGTATTAGATTACAACGGCATAGGCTACATAATTGATTTTTCACGCAGTGACCACGACGATGATCCGTGCGGATAATTTTGAGTGCGATTAGCTGGGTACATGTTCTTTGTAATGCAGTCACGGAATCTCAATTGTTAACCCATTGAGGTGGTTTACGCTCAATGGAGTTGAAAGGAGATTTTAATTATGAACGGAATTAAAGAGTTAAAGTTGTGGGGCTTGGGCTCAAAACGTATAAACGATCTTTGTGCGAAGGTACACGGATACGCGGTGAATCGGGGGTGGTGGCATTTCGTGTTGAAACAGTTATTGATAATTTCAGGCTAAGTTGCGTTAAGAATCAGTGGACCCCAAATATTTACCATGACATTATGAAACATATTTGAACCGCATGGCATTTGTGTGCTCAAGAAGTTTGCATTCACCTTGTGGTCTAAACAATTTAATTTGGCCAATAGTGCCGCACAGAATGTTCCATGAGTGAATTCTTTGAAAAAATCGGGGTCTCATGATCCTTAACTTACCAATGTAGTAGTGCGTGTTGGTTATAAACTAAATGTCATATGTTGACCTAAATTCAGCCGCTTAGTTGGGTATAAATGGAATGTACCATTAATTAGGTATAGTTTAAGTAGATGGTGCTATATATTTGTTTTAAAATCGAGGTTGGATGTCCCCGAGACCCTGGACGAGGGAGTGTTCGTCCACATTGGAATTTCCAAATGAACACCCATCCTTGACACAGGTCGAAAAAACCAAGTCAGAGAACAGCCATCGCACCCCATCATGGGTTTGAATTTTCCCAGATGCATTGTACCTCAACCTTTTCAACTATTAAGGTCTAGATGTTCCCACTTCTAATATTTCACCCGCTGTCCCATCCCTAAGCTAGCTAGACAAATCAGGTTCCATCCTTGGTAATATTGCTATATAAAGTTGATGTGGCCATTTGAATGGCAACCGATATGTGTGCTTGCCGATCCTTTTCGAAAAACCGTTAATTTCAAATGTTTCATGTTACATGTTTATGTAACATAAACCATCTGAAAATGGTAAATATTCCATATGATACCGAAGGAATTACTTTTCATCGTGCGCAATTGTGGTCAAAATAACCCAAGTATCGGAAACTAGTCACACATTATGTACCTTTATTCATCAACTAAATCACTCACCAACTGACACAAATAGGCATTGCCATATCATTCGCATATATCATTAGAGTAATTTCCCTTGATAAAATCACAAATGTTTAGATGTGCGTTTGACGAACGGTGGTCGATAGTACTCGATTTGCCGTCTTTTTGTGATTTACAAGAAATCGCGTTAGCTGCTAGATTACAGTGGTCCATAGTACTCGACACCTTTTGTACGGCTCAAATAAGCCTGCTATTACAAAAAATGTATTCTATAGTATAGGCCCCTGGCCACAGCGTAAACAAATCGTGTAATGGACTCATCGTAGTCTAATTTCACCCAGGAATATCCCATGTCTTTCTTTTTGAGCAAATTTACAATTTAGAGTTATGCCTCTTGATTCGAATTGATGTGTCAAAATCAATGACTGATGATCTGATTTCCCTGGTGAAATTTCAAGGCATACAACATGCCACTAATATGGCTGCATTTGTGGGTAGTCATCAATTATTTAAGATGGTTATACTTGTCACAATTGCCCAAATATCCGGTACATTATTAGATACAAGTATTAGATATGTCTATTATTAGATATGTAGAGTATTAGATATGTCGATGGACGCAATGCCACGCAAACAGAACATCGGTCAATCGCGATTGACATTGTGCGAGGAATATTCTCGGACCCGAGGCCAGTGGGTAGGAGCACGCCTTAAATATTTTTTAAGGGCGAATGAGGTGCACGCGAGCAATTGCTTATGAAGAGGCCTGATCACCATGTATGGAATATTCAATGTTTAGAAAATAAATTTATTTAAAAAATAAAAATGTAATAGCTCTGAGATTTGTTTGGTGGGTTCCTCAACTAAAATATTTTTCACCCTGGCCAAGCCAAAGAAATAGTACATGTAATTAGGGGTGCAAAATTGGAAAGTTTATCTTTAATACTTGGAAATTGTACAATAGCCATGCAAAAAGATGATGAATTTTGATGTTATACATGAGTAGCATGAGTGAACGATTAATAATGGCAAACAGCGATGTGAATTTGGGGAACACTGCCATTTCATTTCAAATAAAAGTTGCAGCACTTTGAATGAAGTAATAATGCCCATGCAATTCAATCATTTAGTACCTAGATGATGACATCGGTAGCTTGTTTTTTTATGCACATGCATTTTCCATATTTTGTGGTGTTGCATAAAACTTACCAGCTCATGCAGTCTCCAGAATGGATAATATAAATAAGATTGTAACACCTTTATATACTTATAACATTTATCGCGCCGCAGCCAAAACCAAGCTGTCCTAAATTTCCTAACTTGAAAACTACAAATTGTTATCACAAAAGCCAAGTTGTGTCAAAAATCTTCATCAAAATTTTCAAGTCAAGAAGAATAGAACACAAAACTATTTGTCTTCCCTCCAAATTAACTGCCAGGCAAGTGACAAGTCCTGAATTCTAGCCAAAACCAATGAAATGAAAGTCACTTGACTCTAGCCAATGAGAAAAAAGTCACTCGTCTCCAGCCAATGAGAATCAGCATAGGTGAGTTGTTATTCAGGGGAATTGTGTTCTGAACTTCAAATCATGCAACTGTGACTTGAGTGCATGTGTGTGTGAGACAGAAAATCATTAACCTGGCTAATTATTGTAGTGAACTGTAGTAAACAAACTGACCAGTGACACCTGGTGACAAGGATTGTAGTAAACTGCAGTGAGCAAACTGACTGGTGACACCTGGTGACAAGGCGGGTCAGATTATGAAGTGGCATACACGCGTCAGTAAGCCCATCCTCGAAGATAAGCCCAGTCTGGGTTTTTAACCATGAACAAAACATGGGTGGTCCTCGTACAGTAGATAAGCCCACCCCCATTCCTGAGTATTTGGAAGGTGAATACAATCATAATATGTCCCTATCCTGTAGAATAGGAGAAGATGCTCAAGCACATCTTTTATTATTTTTTCCAGTTGTTTTTCTTAAATTATAAAGATGTATAATAGTATTGTTGTGAATTATACACATCTTATTCTATTCTTTAATAGTTGTTGGATCATGAATCAAAGAGGTATCAATTTAATAAAATCAAAGGTGTCACTTATTGTTGACACCTCTATCAGAGTAAATTCAATGGGATGTGGAGTAATGACTTTGTTTTTGTAGGATCCTTTGATAATGCAGAAGAGTGACCTGTCGTGTTTTTATAAGAATTAATAGCTTGATTAATAAGGCCAAAGAAAAAAGATACTATGTTTCCGTTTACTGTTTTTACCACTAATGCTCATAAATATTGATGATCTTTAGTGTGCAAAACACATGGTTTCTAACATATATCATTGTGAAAATTGACCACGAAGTGACAGCTGTCTGAGCCTGTCTCAAAAGCCCCAGGTGTGTGATGGGTTGTGGATTGATGGGCATACATTTTGCAATTTTAATTTCCTGAGTGGAACTCCTGCCTGCTCTATGTCTTGTTTGGGACTTATGGAACACTATGAACAGACATGGTGGGTGTGTATCTGTATATATACATGTATAGAGGTTATCACCACATATGTTAGGGGTATAGCTACTGTTTCCAAAAACCAGGCATGCTCGGTGGGCGGGCTACCCCCAGACAATGGGATGTAGTCGTCACAATACAAGTACGGTATAATGGCCGTATTATTGGTAAAATTCTGATAAAAAGTTAGTGACATAAATTTCGTACCAATTAAGTTTATAGCCAAATTTATGAAAATGTGGTATGTGAATAATAAAAAACATACTTAAGCATGAAGTAAGTTTGATTTTTTATCAATCTTAATGTATATTTCCAGTGTTGATCAAGTTAAAATACTTTCCCCACAGCACGGGTTGGCATTTTATGTCACTTTGGTTGAGGTAGTTCAATATTTCTGCAGCTGGATAAAAAATATCGAAATAAAATAAAAAATAAAAATTTCCCTACCTACCTACCCTAATTTTTTCGCTCTGTTACCGGAAACATACAATCTTTTTTTTTATGGCCTAATCATTATTGTAACTAAATTAACTTGTGAACTCATCATACAGCCCTATTGTGTATACAAATTAATCCCAAAATGTACAACTTCATACAAAATTATTCCAAATGAAAAGAACTGTCTATCACTGTTTTTGGTTATTATCATATGATTTTAAATTCTTTATAATATAAATAAAACACATTATAATTTGTATTCAATACAAAAATATATGGTATTGGTATAAAATATGATGGTAGGTTGCACCTGAAGGCCAACAAAAGTTTTGCACAGGGGGTTCCTCGTGAGTAAGCCCAGTGCCCACTTTTTGAGCAAAAACGTGCACGAGCCCCCGGGCTTACTGACGGGTGTATACGGGAGCATCTCGATCTGCCGACAGCTATTGTTTCCGGGGGTACCTGCACGAGGTGGCAATAATCCCTTACTTCAATCATTTGCCGCTTATAGTCTATTCCTCTTTTCTTTTGGTGTTTTAATGGATTGTCCTCTCTTTTTGTATGTTTTTAATGATTTGGGAACTTGGGTTTTGGAACCTTTGGTGCTGATTCAATGTTGATGTCAGGACATAATCTGTCATATTTTATTTATCTATTTATGCAAAATAATTAATAAAATACATACAAGGAGATAACAAACATATAACAAATACACCACAATACTATAACAAAAAGCTCAATGGCGAACTAATTTAGCGATTGAATCTAAGTATTCTACAATGTCGATCTCGTTTTCCCTGAATATTCTCTTGAACGCCCGATATTTTCTTCTCTGTGGTTGAACTCTGCCGCCACCAGTCAATTGAAGTATCGTCGATTCTGTATAGGCTTGTACTTTTTTAATGTGGTCGATCATGACGAATATGTTTGGTTTTGAAGCTGCTATATAACCTTGAAGCTTTCTGTGCCACCCTTCGACGTGGTTTGTGGTCCGGGGGCCGGTTGTATTATCGTGATTCCACTGCACAGTCATAATCGGAAAACTTTGTCACGCGGTCGTCGATTTGGCGGTCTGTTGTTTCCATGTATTCTTCCCATTCTAACAGTACATTGAGCCAAGCATCGCTCAACTGGTCGACGGGGACGAATGGTAAGGCGATGGCACGTATGCACTGGCTGTAGTGAAACATGCACCCTTTGAGTTGCGTTGTTGGAAATATGTCTTTAATCGCGTTCTGTGCCGCTTTCTCGTAGTCTCGACAGGACTCCATACACAAGTGGCAACATCTTGTTGTCGACGAACGCATGTATCGTGTACATCTGATGGTAGAGATTCGGACTCTTGTCGAAGGTACCGTCGCAGAACCAGGTGTCGGCGTCTTGAAGAAATTGTAGATTGCTGGCTGTCGCGAATATCATGATGTCGTTGTCTCTTTCTGACGATAGCAGGAAAACTTCGCCGGTGGTTGTTGTTGCGTATCGTTCTGGTATTTGTATCTCGGTTCTCGCTTTTGGCAACTTTGGCTTCGTTATAAGAATTTGAAATAAGAAAATGCATGTGTCGTACCTGGTCAGAATCAGCTAGATGGTTGTGTTGACTCATTGAAGAACTAACTATCTCGTTCTTTGTTTTGATGGTGGCACCACAGCCATTCTTACAACACACCAAGTGGACATTCTCATATCGACGTGAAGTCGTTGAAAACGAGGTGTTTGTCTCGTCGACCGTTGGGGATGAAGAATACATTTACTTGAGAACTTGCCATGATGAAGATAGAACATTGAATATGCTCAACTTTGGAGAGACATGGGGTTTTTATAGCTCAATACGATGCAACAACAACATTGCAAACGGGAGCTGGGCAAACTGTTATTTAATTAATACAGACTATAGGCGCGACGCTCACACCTTGCCGGCGCTATTTTTGCAGGCTCGTCGGCAAAGTGAGAATAAGCGTGTATACAGTACCAGACAGTGCAAAATATATATATTAAAGATGGATTTTCTTTTCATATAACAATTTTGAAATATATATGTGGGTATAAAATAATAAATATGAATTGATCTGACCTCTGTCTTGATCTTGCATATACTAGTAATCAGCATATTAATGGTTTGTCATCATAAGGCATGACACCATGATTGCACAAGCACTCCCTTTAGAATGCTGGGCACCTGCTGCTAATATGTTCCTCACACAATGCAACCAAGTAGATCTCTGTAGACAAGCAACAAGCATTTAATAATAAATTTGATTAACGGATACTGAGGAGTAGTTATTTGATTCATATTTAATTATTATTTACCGATGTCAGGTAATATAAGGTTCAATAAAAAGCATCAGTAAGGCCGTTCGCTAACCCACAATTGATTGCATTTCTGGGGTACTACAGCATCTAGTTAAAGTTGAAATACAGTAACACCCTAAATAATCGACTTCTCAGTGAGAGCTTTCCGATGAATGGCAACAAGCCATATTTCCGACTAAATCCTGAAAAGTTACCCATAATTCTGCTGTGGTTAAGGAGTCGATTATTTAGGGCTTTACTGTACCTGAAAATATATGAACGAACTTCTAGTACATTTTTTTGTGTGTATGAAAGATATTTATATGAATTTGATTATGTGAGTCAAATATTATAGTCAGCTTTTAACCCTTTGAACCCCGACGTCCTGAACGTTAAATGGTCCCAACCCGAGGCGCCTGACATTATATAGTGTTCCGACGATGTAACTCATAATGCTCTTAACTCGGACGTATATATATACATGTATACATGCTCAACTATACACAATCTACTATGCTAACTGAACTATGTCACAAGGTATTTCAACGTGACAGTCCCTTGTTCAATATACATGAAGATTATATTGCGGCTCCCTTTGGTCGCGCTATATATTTATAACGAAATTCTTATCATTTCTTATCATTTGCCAGCTACGATAAAGGACGTTTCTCAAAATGCTCCTCTGAGTATGCGCGAAGAAACAGACCCCGTCTCCAATTTGGCTGCTAAAATCAGAGGTATGAACATGTGACTCATTCGCGCAAAGTACAAGCACAATTCTAGTTAATTTGTGCTTTGATCGCGAAATTTCTAACGAAATACTTCCCCTTCCCAGACGATAAAAAGCCTTTTTTCTTCTCAAAATATGCCTCTGTGCATGCGCGTAGAAAAACCATCTGTCATCAATTTGTCTATGAAAGTAAAGTGGATAAACATGTGACACATGTGTGCAAAGTAAAAGTACAACTCTAGTTGATATGTGCGTTTATTGTGCTGTAATTTCGTGTCAACACTGAAAAAAACAACTTAGTCATAGCCTTCGTCAACCCGTAACTTAGTTATTTTTTACTAATAAAGCCCTATGGAATTCGTAACTCGGCTATACATAGTATGTCGCTCAGTCGGTCTAACCAATAGTTCACACGAGATATCTCAATCCCGATCCATAGAGTTTTATACATTTATATATTAAGAATAATGTCTCCCACGCTTCGTAACTTGTGAGTTTCTGATGTAGGGGCGTTGGGGTGCATAATGAGAAGATGTATACATTACATTCTGTATTCTGTTAATCTCAATGAATCACAATCTGAACAGCACACTGACACATGTATAGTATGACATCGATGAGACGTATATATGATGATTGATCATGCAACATGCTGGACGTACACCACAGGCACAGAACAAATGAATAATGATGGATGAGATCTAATCTCTGCTATCTCCATGATTCCATTCCAAGTATTCCAAGAAATTACCCTAGAATATAAAATTCACTAATGATAATCCAACACAAAGTATAAAAGAATATGGGAAAGAGAAATACCTTCCAATACAAATAATATATTAACCATTTCCATTGTTATTGGAAATGAAAACCAAACTGTATATAAATATATAAAGGCTCCAGAATGGAGACTTCCCATAATGCAACTTTCTATGTTGTTGGAAGTTTTATAAAAGAGTAAAATATAAAATAACACAAAAAGGGAATGATTACTGGTTACCATTTATATAGTGAACCATCCATATGGAAAGGGACTTACTTAGTTATGGATGGACACAACTAAAGATGAATAAATATATTGGACGAAATTGGGTTAAAATATCACAATACACAATCAACGAATTGGTACATAAAACACATATTAAACTTACCAATTCGAAATGATTTAGGTCCTGGATGTTTTAATAATAGTAATAGCGTTCCATTTTACTTAAACCTACATTGTAGTTTAGTAAAGATAAAATATACTTTATGATTTAAACATAACTGTTTTCAAAACGTTCCGTTTGATTATTCTGCACTATCTTATTTTAGCGGGAAAGATTACTACGCGGTAATGCGTTAATTTAGTTATTGGGCTGGTTTATATTTGGATTGGGATTGGGCTAAAAGATAAGAACAAGACAGTCAAGTGAGTTAAGAGTGCTAGGTTGATTAGACAGATTATTAGGTTTAAAACAAATAAGTAATAAGCATGTATAAAATAGAATTAGTATAATTCCTACAAAACTTACTTATGCATGTAAATATATCACCGTCACATTCTCCCCCCTCTTGAAAAAAAATTACATTCTTGTAATTTAACCAAAACCTGCAACAACCAATTCCTGCAATGTCTTAGAAAAATCAACCTACCTAGACCTTCTCCGAACTAACGTAAACCATTCCGCAACCAACTGCAACACCATACCATGGGAATAAAATATAAATTAGGTAAAGATACGCTCTTTGCCATGAAACAACTCTGCTACCTATACAAGGATAGTTAATATCCTTAGCACCATATAACAACTTTAATTACCACCTGTAATTAAAACAATTCAGTCTAACTCCTATGTCGGTGGTATATCAACCTGCAACTAAAACCTGTAAAATATCCTATTGCACTATAAACCCATCTGTAAAACTATATTAAAGACCAATGACCCATATTTCATTTCTCCTGCCTCTTAAAATACAAAGAAAACAAAAATTTAACATCTGTATATACACAATTCTTTCCCTGACAGCAAATACAATCACCTGGAATTCATAAAAATAATAGCCGATCCTGACTACTTTGAATTCAATACCAAATTGAACACCATAGTGGAATTCACCAACTCAGCAAGCAACTTGTTGCTAAAATCTCACACAAAAGGGAAGTTTATCAATTTAATATTAATCAACATGGACCAGAAGTCAGACACAGCTACCTGGAATAGGAAATATGCCTGAAATCTAGAAAGAGTTGAAAATTACACTGCAATAATTACTGTGATCAATTATTAAAAAAAAATTCTATTATACTAGCAGATGACAGCAAATACAATCACCTGGAATTCATAAAAATAATAGCCGATCCTGACTACTTTGAATTCAATACCAAATTGAACACCATAGTGCTATTTACTGCTATAATAGCAGTATTATATTGTAATTTATATGTGAAAATACATGACAATAATATCCGGGAGGTAAACATTCTGTTGATGATATACAGTAAAATTGTTACAAGCTGGAACATCGGGTTAACATTTAACTGCACGGGTCTTCAGCTGAAAAAGGATCATTATACAGAAGTTTCCTTAATGATAGATATTAAGCATAGTATTTTTCATAATTCAAATTCTGAAAACGATCAGAATTACATGTATTAACTCCTGGTATGATATAACAATAATATCACACAACAAGAGGAAGAAACCTTGAATGACTGAAATAATATCAATCATAAACAAGAATAACTACTGCAAATACCAAAGACATCAATAGATAAAATCATATATGTTGAATAAATTATTTCAAAACTGCTGAAAATATTGAATGTATCATATCCGGTGACATACTGGATAATAATTCTTTATCAGTAAGCCTTTTCAGCAACTCTGCTTTATTGATAAAGTCTGCTGAAACTGGTTGCATGGAATGCACATAATCCCCAGATTTCTTCCATGGTGGTGGTTTGCGCTCTCGTTCTGACCTCCTAGGTGTGGGTTTAATAACCTCAGGATTCTCTATCTGCTCTGTCTCTTCAGATGGAATATCTGAAATAAAATTAACATCTGCATTCTCTGAGTCACCTGCTACTTCTTCCTCAACATCACTACTCTCCTCTACCTCAATACTAACTTTGGGCCCATCCTCTGCTCTACTGTGTGTTATATCACAAACAGTATCCTTCTCGTCATCTGAAATATTAATAATATTTCCAACATTCTCAATTTCTCGATGCGCATCATTGTCGCGTTCCCCTGAAATCTTCTGAAAAGAAGAAGGATGATCGTCACCATCCAGAGAACTAACTTCTCTGACTGTACCAGGAGCACAATCCTGTACCTCAGAACTGGTATCAGAATCCACACGGTCATTTGCAGTAGATAATACTGCATGCTGCGGACTTCTGAGAACATAAGCATGTTCATCAATACATGTATCCTCTTGTGACTCTGAAACAAAAGTCCTATCTGCTTCTCCTTCTAAAGGAATTGAACTATCAGGTTCCACCACCATATCTTTTAAAGATGTAATATTATCTGGGCCAACATCAGGCTCCTCAGGAACATAACCTATGGGGAGAAGATGATTACGGTGAAGGGTTCTTTCTTTACCCTCGTCACTCCTGACAACAAATACCGGAATATCCCTATTTGGCTGCTCTGTAACTGTATAAATATCAGTATCAAATTTATCAGCTAACTTGTGTCTGCCTTCAAATGCAAGTGTTTTAACTAAAACAGAATCTCCAACAGACACCATCGCACCTCTCGCCTTCTTATCAAAGTTCTTCTTCTGCTTTTCTTTCGCCTTCGTTGCAGCTTTTGAAGCTAAATCATACGCGTACGTCATCCTTTCCCTTAATTCAGAAACATATTCTGAAATAGAAATATCTTTATCTTCACCGTCATCCTCCGTCATCTTATCCAATCCACACAAAACATCTATCGGTAATCTAGGATCCCTGCCAAACATAAGTTTAAAAGGGGTAAAACCAGTGCTTTCATGTTTTGTGGAATTATATGCATGTACAAGTGGTCCAATAAAACTCTTCCAATCTTTCTTTTCCTCGGGCTGTAACGTTCCCAACATACCTAATAAAGTACGGTTAAAACGTTCACATTGTCCATTGCCCATCGGATGATAGGGCGTCGTTCTGCTTTTCTTGATGCCGCATAATCTACAAAGTTCCTGAATAAGAGTGGATTCAAAATTTGCACCCTGATCACTATGAATTCTGTGAGGGAAACCATAATACACAAAGAATTTGTTGAAAAGAACATCAGCAGTAGTTTTGGCAGTCATATTCTTTGTGGGAAAAGCCTGTGAAAATTTTGTAAAGTGATCAGTAACAACCAACAAATATTGAAAACCACCTTTGCACATATCAACTGTAAGATAATCAATAGACAAGTTCCAAGGGCTGGGTCGTGGAAATAGAAACTAGCTTAGCTCTGGCATCCGTCGGAGACTTCCTTCTCAAGCATCGGGGACACTGTTGAATAAAATTCTCCACCGCACTGTCTATGCCAGGCCAATAAAATCTCACTGCTTAATCAAAGAAATGGTTCTTTCTCTTCCAGGATGCCCTATGTCTGTATGTAATGAAGTTAAAACAGTATTAATAAATGAATGGGGGATAACAAGTTGTAAATGAGTATTTCCATTAAACTGAGTTTCCCTATAACACACCTCTCTGGAATTTTAAAGAAACAAAATTCCTAAAATATGTGGAATGCTCGCGGGTCATCGGAAAAGTATTTCTGATCGGTTTAACACCACTTCTAACTGCCCTCATCCACGGTCCTAAAATAGAATCTCTCTCTTGCATCTGCCTCCAATCTCTGGGTGTCATGATATCCATGTCTGTACTACAGCCATCATCTAAACTATCAGCGACATCTGTAGACATACAAAGTGATTCTACAAAAGGCTGTGTAACCTGTAAAGATTTACAAATGGCTGAAATGGAATTGGAACTGATTTTATCCAATTCAACATTATATTGTGGCAATCTCGACAAACCATCTGCATCAGCATTTGATTTCCCTGGTCGATAAATAATTTCAAAATTAAAAGCATTTATAGCAGCCAACCATTTATGCCCCGTAGCATCTAATTTGGCACTGCTAAGTACATAAGTGAGGGGATTGGAATCTGTAAAAACAACAAATTTATGATTGTACAAGTAATCACTAAATTTTTCAGTGACAGCCCATTTCAATGCCAAGAACTCTAGTTTGTGGGCTGGATATGACTTCTCAGCTGCTGTCGTTCCTCTGCTCGCATAAGAGATAACTCTGAGAATCCCATTCTGCTTTTGGTAAAGCACAGCTCCCAATCCGTTTTGACTCGCATCTGTGTGCACTTCAAATGGCAATGTAAAATCTGCAAAACCTAAAACAGGAGGGGACGAAAGACATTCTTTAAGACGAGAAAAGGATTTTTCTTGTTCCTCACCCCAAGACCATTTACCGTTATAATTAGATTTCTTCTTGCTCTTTTGTTTTCCATGATTAGTAGGGGGTAAAAGATCTGTAAGTGGCTTTGCTATTAAAGAAAAGTTTTTAACATATTTTCGATAATATCCTGAAAATCCCAAAAATTTACGAACTTCCTCTGGAGTCTTCGGAGTCTGCCAATTCACAACTTTATCGACTTTGTCACTATCAGCTTCTATCCCAGCTTCTGAAACAACATGCCCCAAATATTTAATTTTCTTACTAAAAAATGAACATTTTGAAGGGGAAAGTTTTAAATTACATTCACGTAATCTCTGAAATATAAGTTTAAGCCGGTCTATCATCTCCTGAAAACTTGAAGCTGGTACACAAATATCATCCAAATAAATGTAACATATATTATTAACCAGGCCGTCCAAACAATGTTCCATCATTCTTTGGAAACTAGCCGGCGATCCCCGCATTCCTTGGGGCACCCTCTGAAACTCAAAAAATCCAAGATTTCCAGCTGTAAATGCTGTGTACTTTTTATGCTCCTCTATGACTTCCTGTTGGAAATATCCACAGCGTAAATCCAGACTGCTAAAAAATTTGGAATGTGACAAACTATGTAAAATATCTTCAATAATGGGTAAACAATAAGCATCTTGTATAGTTTTCTTATTAATATCCCTGTAATCCACACATAGACGTAGCTTCCCACTGGAACGACGACAAACTACAACATTGGATGAGTAAGGACTCCTTGACCGTCTAATTATTCCGGCAGCCAACAATTGCTGTAAGTAATCACGAACCTCGTCAACTAATCCTGGTGCTAATCTTCTCGGCCTCTGCTTAACAGGCTTGTCATCTGTCAAATTAATCTCATGCTTAACACCAGTATAGTGACCAAGGTCAAAATCACTTAAAGAAAAAACATCTGGAAATTGTTTAATAAAATCAAATGCTTGTCGGATCTCGTCTGCCGTCAATGAATCTTGATTCAAATTTATCTGGTCAAAGAAAGGTAGATCTGCATCTTCCTTTGAAGTCTGCAAATCACCTTCGACCTTCACTGGCTGAATAGAGCAAATCACAGAATGAGGAGAAATATTTATGGTTCTCGTACTAAGGTTACTGAGATGTACAGGAACAGGTTCATCTGTGGAAGGATCATATTTCAAAATATAAGGAGCAATTTCTATTCCGTCCATTTTCGGATCATCCGAAGAATGCTGAAATATAGCACAAGTAGGGTTATATTGTATTTTGTGGTCAATATAACCAATCACAGTCTTTGATGTATTTGGATGTAAAATAATATTATCCGGAGCTGAACTCTTCACAATACCTAAGTTAAAATTATTCTTCTTCAACTCCCTATCACGCAATGAAATACATCTGAAAGCAAAATACCAAGGAGTATCTAAGTTGGCTTTCTGAAGAAATCTTTGGCCATTAGCTTCCTCAACATGTTTAAGAAAAACCTTAAGAATGTTTGTTCCTAAAAGAATAGGAGTATGAGAATTAAATTTACTGTCAGGCACAATGAGGAAAATACAAGACTGTGGTTTGATATCTGAAAATCTAGGAACAAAAACTTCTGCTTCAATGAAACCCATATATGGTAAACATTCTCCGTCGGCACACTCAATGTTTAAAATGGATTGTAAAGGCTGTAAAGGAATATGATTTAACTTGTTCCTGTAAAATGATTCACCTATACTACTAACTGTACTACCTGTATCTAAAAGAGCATTACAATTATTTCCTGAAATTGTAACAACAGATTCTGTTATTTCTCCATGCAAACCAGCTGGGGTCTTATCTTGGGACTGATTGTCCTTCTCATCTATGGTCGACCCTTTGTCAAATTGTCATAGATGTTTAATAGTTTAAAGGCCCTCTGTTAAAATTTCCTCGACCTCTGGAATATCCACCACAGGGTCTTCTACAAAAAGGAGGAATATGGTGGGTATTGCACCCATAACAAAGTGGAAACTGTTCTGAAACTCTAGAAGTATCACCAATATTTGAAGCTGCAGCCTGCTCTCTGCCAAAATTATTTGAAACTGCACCGTTACCTCTCCTATGTCCTCTGTCAAAACCACCTCTAGCTCTTCCTCCATACTGCCCTCTTCCACGGTTCCAATCCTGGGTAGAAAGAAATATGAGGGGATTGCTGTTTATTCTCCAATCTATTGACTTTCTGGGTTAAAGCTGAAAGTTGGGATAATATTGTGTCCAATTTATCAGCATCAACTGAAACAGAAGCTTTGCAAGTGGCACCAGAAGAATTGGATGCCTTCTGTTTAGAAGAATGTTCTTGCTCGATGAGACGGAGCGAAGAAAGAAGCTCATTATAATCTCGGCACTCCTTCAGTTTGTAAGCCGAAAGATCTTTCAACTCTTGCCGCAAACCTTCAAAGAAACGATTTTTCAAAAGTTCATTTTCAGATGTCGGCATCATCTGTTTGAGCATGGTCGTCTTGGAGAAAAGTTCCTCCAAACGAGTACCCCAATCAACAACTGACTCTGCTGGGCCCTGCTTAGCACTGAAAAAATTCCCAATAAGACTTTCCTGTGACTGGATGTCACCATAAAGATGCTGAAATTTATCAACAATATCTGGAACTGAAACGTCTTTGCCCAATCTCATGACGACTCTTGCCGCTTCTCCGCGCAAAGACTTTCGAATGGCATATAAAACCTCAGATTCTGAAACTCTAGATGATAACATGCAATTAACTTCATATTTCCACATGTTGAAGCTCGAATCTGACTTCTGGTCCCCTGAAAATTGAGAAATATAAGCAGGATTTCTAACGAACACTTGTCGTTCGGGCTGTCTATATTCTCTATAATCTGGTTCACGTTGAACCTCGGGTTCTTCCTTAACACCCTGTACAGTTTGAAACCATTTCTGGAAGTCCTCTGCCGATTCAGCTTTTGGGGAAAAACCCATCTGCTGAAAACCTTCCATCATGTTTTTAAACATTTTCGCACCATCAGGATCTTCTTCACCCATCCTTCAACTCTAACTAAATAATTAATCAGAATAAGAAAGATTTGTTTCAAAATTTAATCTGAAAATTATTACAATTAGTCGGACGTCACTGAAAGATTAAATCGAATGAAAATTTCTTTAAGTCGAAACTGCATTAACAATTTCTGAAAATTTTCAAATCAAATTTAATTATCTCGAACAGCTATCAATTAAATCTGGAAATTTAATTTCATAAAATTAAATGAAGTCCAAATTATTCTTGACGTGAACTAAATTAAGTGCTGAAACGTACTAACTGGAATATTTTGAACAAAATATTCAAACCTGAAACGTACCAAACGTTCTAATTTAATCTCACCTTTTTACGTCCGAGGGAAGAAAATAATTTGTGACACCCGTCTTCCTATGTCGTACAAGTTAACATTCAGTTAAACACAACATGGTCAATGGTTAGTAAAACTAAACAAGTGCTGAGGGACATGTTAAGAAGAATATCACAGAAAAGAATATCACAGAAAAGCTAGAAAAATTTCCAAGTCCAAGAACAGACTTGGCTGAGACTGGTTAATTTTACCAAATACTAGACTTGGCAGGGAGGGTTAAGTTTATGGCCAATTGAAAAATTGACTTTTATCTCAAAAGTTTTATAAGAAAATTTTATTTATGTTCCACTTATTTATCACCTATTTAAGTGAAAGAACACATCCAGGCCATACCTATTTAGTTATAACCATGTTTTATAAGTTTATATGCAACATTAATTTTCTGACAACAAAATAATTCCAGTCAATTTGTGTTTACACAATCAGCTGGCTATGACGTCACACGGAATCTCCAAATTCTAAATATAGAATACATTTCATAGTCAAACTTTTACAGAACAGCACAGTTTTTTAGAAGTTCTACCGCTTCCCTTAGCACATTACTACTAAATGTCAGCATACAACGTTCTGTCCCGAGCTGGAAATAGTTATATCACTGCACAATCACGATAAACGACACAGTTCAAAATTCGGCCAAATGTTCGCGCACTCCGCTAAATGTCAACAAATCCAAGGAACACGAAGTTCGATGACGTCACGAATCGTTTGATCGTTGGGCTGAGGTTCCTCTCACTTAAAGAGACACATGCACAATCTCGAAGCGTAGTGGGTTCTTACACGTTAGGCGCCAATAAAGCCCTATGGAATTCGTAACTCGGCTATACATAGTATGTCGCTCAGTCGGTCTAACCAATAGTTCACACGAGATATCTCAATCCCGATCCATAGAGTTTTATACATTTATATATTAAGAATAATGTCTCCCACGCTTCGTAACTTGTGAGTTTCTGATGTAGGGGCGTTGGGGTGCATAATGAGAAGATGTATACATTACATTCTGTATTCTGTTAATCTCAATGAATCACAATCTGAACAGCACACTGACACATGTATAGTATGACATCGATGAGACGTATATATGATGATTGATCATGCAACATGCTGGACGTACACCACAGGCACAGAACAAATGAATAATGATGGATGAGATCTAATCTCTGCTATCTCCATGATTCCATTCCAAGTATTCCAAGAAATTACCCTAGAATATAAAATTCACTAATCCAACACAAAGTATAAAAGAATATGGGAAAGAGAAATACCTTCCAATACAAATAATATATTAACCATTTCCATTGTTATTGGAAATGAAAACCAAACTGTATATAAATATATAAAGGCTCCAGAATGGAGACTTCCCATAATGCAACTTTCTATGTTGTTGGAAGTTTTATAAAAGAGTAAAATATAAAATAACACAAAAAGGGAATGATTACTGGTTACCATTTATATAGTGAACCATCCATATGGAAAGGGACTTACTTAGTTATGGATGGACACAACTAAAGATGAATAAATATATTGGACGAAATTGGGTTAAAATATCACAATACACAATCAACGAATTGGTACATAAAACACATATTAAACTTACCAATTCGAAATGATTTAGGTCCTGGATGTTTTAATAATAGTAATAGCGTTCCATTTTACTTAAACCTACATTGTAGTTTAGTAAAGATAAAATATACTTTATGATTTAAACATAACTGTTTTCAAAACGTTCCGTTTGATTATTCTGCACTATCTTATTTTAGCGGGAAAGATTACTACGCGGTAATGCGTTAATTTAGTTATTGGGCTGGTTTATATTTGGATTGGGATTGGGCTAAAAGATAAGAACAAGACAGTCAAGTGAGTTAAGAGTGCTAGGTTGATTAGACAGATTATTAGGTTTAAAACAAATAAGTAATAAGCATGTATAAAATAGAATTAGTATAATTCCTACAAAACTTACTTATGCATGTAAATATATCACCGTCACACTAACGTAACCAAAAGTAACTAAGATTGACCTTAGTCACACCTTAGTTACTAAGGTTGGCCTTAGACAAACCATGGGTAAAATAGTATTCACCTATGTTTATGGGAATTAATCATAGATGCATATACATCGTGTACAAGTGGCGACTCAATGTAATATACATTTAGTCGATTTCGGGGAGGATACTACATGGCTGATCATAAACACATAAACCCTGGATTTCAACTTCAATTTACCCACTCCCCCCATATTATTTGAGCATGCATGGATTTGATACATGTCCACATATAAAAGCTATATCTATATCTATATTTGCGAATGTCTGTCTGTCTGTCTGTCTGTCTGTCTGTGTTCTATAGAAATCCACAGGGGACCATCTAGATGATGCCAAAGGGATCTACTAGGAGTAGCTTTTTACGAGAAAGATAATGGTCGGGGTTATAATTTTCTAAAGTGACGCCGTTGTTGTCAGGGGCAGAAAAGGGGGAGGGGCAGAAAAAACATTTGTCGCCGATTGCCACCAAACTTATATATAATCATTCCCATAACATGAGTAATCTGATGGTGTGGATTAAATATGCAAAAGTCGCGCCGTTCGCGTCAGGGGTGCCCGGAAGGGGGAGGGGCAGATTTATTTTCTGTCGCCGATTGCCACGAAACTTACATATAATCATCCCCATGATATGAAGAGTCCAACGGTGTGGTTTAAATATGCCAAAAGTGGCGTCGTTCGAGTCAGGGATGCACGGAAGGGGAGAGGGGCACCAACATTGATAAAACTAATTTTAGCGCCGATTTCCACCAAATTGATATATAATCTTCTTCATGATACAAGGAATTTAATTGTGCGAGTTAACAACGCCAAATTGTTGTCTTTTGGATGAGAGATTGGGAGGGGTGGGCACTAAATTTGATAATAATTGGTTTAGTCGCCGATTGCCACCACACTTATACAAAATCATCCCCATGGTATGAGGAGTCTAATGGTGTGGCTTATATCTGTCAAATGTGGCCTCATTCGAGTCAGGGTTGCATTGAAAGGGACAGGGGCACAAAAATTGATGCACAATATTTTTAGCGCCAATTTCCACCAAATTGATACACGTTCTTATCCATGATACGAGGAATCTAATCGTGATTTAAAGACGCCATATAGTGGTGCTGTTTGGGTGAGAGATTGGGAGGGGAGGGATTGGCACCAAATTTGATAAAAAAAATTGTATACTCGCCGATGATTATCACCAAACTTATAAACAATCATCTCCATGATATCAGGAGTGTAATCGTGTGGTTTAAGGATGTCACAAGTGGGGCCATTCGAGTCAGTGGTGTATAGAGATGAGAGGGACACAAAACATTATATCTATACGTTTAGTGCCGATTTCCACCACATTGATACATATTCTTCTCCGTGATACGAGGAACCTTATCATGTGGTTTAAATACACTAAATTGGTGCCCTATGGGTGAGAGATATGGGGATCTTAAATTTGATACGAGTTTGTATACTCGCCAATTTTCACCAATTTCATATATATGCATCTCTAATCTCTAATGAGTCTTAGTGTGTGGAGCTTGAGTCCGAAATAGGGACGGGAGGGTCACCAAAACTGATACAAAATAGTTTTAGTACCAATTACCATCAAATTCAGACACGTTCTTCTCAAATAATACAAGAAATCATATCGTGCTGTCTGTCTGTCTGTCTGTCTGTCTGTCTTTCTGTCTGTGTGCGTTCTATATATAACTTCACGCGGTACAATCGAGATGGCACCAAGGCGTTCTAAGAGGGGTAATGGTGCGGGTTAAAATGTTCTAAAATGACGCTGTTGTTGTCACGGGAAGAAAAGGGGAGGTCGGCAAAATAAAAAAAAATATGGTGAAATAGTTTTGTCGCCGATTTCCACCAAACGAATACATAATCACCTTCGCAATATGGCGTTGTTCGAGTCAGCGTTGCATCAACAATTGATTTAATAAACTATTTTTAGCCCAGATTTCCACCAAATTGATATATTATTCTTCTCTATGATACGAGGAATATCATCGTGTGATTTAAAGACGCCAAATTGCTGTCGTTTGGATGAGAGATGTGGGGTCATAACTATTTTCAGAATTTGTTTAGTTGCTGACTACCACCAAACATATATATATATAATCATCGCCAGTATATCATGCATCCACGAGTCTAATGGGTGTGGTTTAAATATGTCAAAAGAGGCAAAAGCTGATACAAATATATTTGGCACCAATTTCCACCAAATTCATATACGTTTTTCTCTAGTGATATACCATGATTTAAATTACATTTGGTGTCGTTTACGTCACGGATGGCGAGCGGATATGCACTATCATTGATAAGATTGCTATTCGCCGATATCCACATATAAGTTATATACAGTCACCCAGGCCATCTCCATATCATTTTAAGTAGTTTAGGGCGTTCACATTTCACAATCCCGACATATGGTTACCCACTTAAGTCACTTGAACAATTATATCTTCTTAACTGTCATATTTATATGGGGATGGCAATCAGGGCTAGCAAAACTAGATACATAGAATAGGCATTAAACGTATATTTATCATTCTATTGAAGAGATACATATATTCGTGCAAACTGAGAGACCTCTAACCGTCAGAGGATTGCATATATATTATAACAAGATTGAGTCTGTTCCATTCAGTACAGTTTCCACAAAAAAGTTACAATTTGTCAAGAGATATGGAAGGCCCTTTCAAAAATAGTGGTCACAGTGTGCAGTCAAATATACTTTTTATTCTGATATACAAGAAAATGCAGTTAGTAGCACAAGACTTTTCAGGATCCTCCCAATACTGACATCTGACAGTGGTTTTAGAACAGACTCATCGACTGACATAAACAACTCAAAATCTCGCTCTGTGCCTGGCACATGAAGCTCATATATTGCGCAGCAACATTTAGTTTAACAGAGGAGTAACTGGAAATTTCTTAGAAACATCTGTATCTTCATGGAGATATGATAGCCAGGTGTCATCGAGATCTTAATCCAACCCACTAGATTGATTGATACTTCTCAATATGTAAAACCCAATTATCATTTTTTATCGAACTAATGTGTTTATGATGTTCATGTGTCATATTATAACGTCTAATGTATACGCAGTTGTAAATAAATAAATACTTCATTATTGGTGGAACGGACAAATCGCGATAAACAGAATGACAATTGACAAGGTGAGCCACTACTTATATTCAATGACTGTAATAATCATGTTTTGTGATGCTATTTGAATATACAATTTATGAGAAAACGTATAACACTTTAAGCAAGAGCATTCTCTATTCCCAACAAATATCCACAGCATACAGAGGGTTTCACATCGCATTAACCTGGGCAACGCGCGACCGGGTAACCCTGCTAGTATATTATATAACTGTTGATATTAATTGTTTTGTTATACTAGATGCCAGGTTACTCGGAATTTCCACGCGTAAATATAATTTTGGATTTTAGGACAACAGGAGGCGACGCATGATCGAGTGACGTATCCCTCTCCTTCCATCCTGGAATCCGACTTTGGTGGTGCATTATCTTCTGAACACAATCCGATAAGAAACACTATTCGAGACCGTCCGAAGTAGCATAGCATTTGACTAACGTAACCCAAAGTAACTAAGTTTGACCTTAGTCACAGAAAAACTTAGTCATAGCCTTAGTAAACCCGTAATTTAGTCATTTTTGACTAACGTAACCCAAAGTAACTAAGTTTGACCTTAGTCACAGCTTAGTTACTAAGGTTGGCCTTTGACAGACCTATAGGTGGTTCAGTGCAGAGGTCAAATGTTAGTATATATACTTACGTAACGATGTGTATATTTATGCAAGTTTATTGATGCAGGCTGAGTTGTATTTGCCAGGGGTTAATTTATTCATATATAAATTATAATGAAAGTGTCATTCGTTTCGGTTTTGGGTTTTATATTTTTACCAACTTTCGGCATTATCTCCCTTAGATTACTCTTTCGAGTCTTTGCAGACGATACAACTAAAAGGCGTCTTTCGCGCTCGTCAGAATCTGGATTAAAATCCGTTACAGATCACAATTCTAGTAATTTCTCAGAGGAGCTAATTTAACTTATAATTATATAGTCATACTAGAGAATACACCTGCATCCGATATAAAGAGTAATTCTTTCTGTGTGATGTGAACATATTTGATTGAAATTCAGACTACAGAAGTTCAGTGTTTGGACAACCCACATTGTTTATATTGTTTAATTGTTTCAATAGTTAATAAAATTTATGTTGATAAGTCATTATTTTCATTGCAGGGTTATGATATCCCTAATAATTAGGCCCAATTACATGTACTAATGGATACAGTGATGCCTTAGTCAAGCCTTAGTTATTTCCGACTAAGGCCTTAGTTATTTCCGACTAAGGCCTTAGTCATTTATGACTAAGGCCTGAGTCAGAATTGACTAAGGCCTTAGTCAGAAATGACTAAGGCCTGCCTTAGTCAGAAATGACTAAGGCCCGCCTTAGTCATTTCTGACTAAGCTAAGTTAGTTAGTTTTGAGACGGGGGTTCTGACTAAGGTAACTAAGTTACTTTTGACTAAGATTTAGTTTTCAGTGAAATATCATATGAATTCCGGACAGGTCTCCCGGGATATGGGAATATAAGGATTGGACCGGTATTCCGGTCTCTCGGGTTGAAAGGGCTAAGGCCAACCAAAATTGTTTCTCAGGCAATTTTATTTTCAGATCAGTACGAGAGGGAGGACTTAATTCAGTGATGAATGACTATTAGTATCCTGACTAAGTATGGGAAGCCGTTTTCACATTTTTTATTTATTTAGACTTAAGTGCAAATATGCACTTTATGACGTCCAAATAAATAAAAATGAGAAAAAGGCTTGCCATAAATAATGAGACAAAATTGAAATATATGTAATGTAATGGCCAACTCCAATGAATATTTTGTTGGCAATTTGGCCCAGTGTAAGACCATATCTATTTATCACTGAAACCATTGACCATTTTTGTACGATATCGCAACCGAAAACAGCATGGTTTCCTCATCGATATGGAAACGAGTTGGTATGATTTCTCAAATTTGAAACCAGGCAAAACAGCTTTCCTGGCACATTTTGTTTCACCGCATGACACGTCGCATCAGAAAGTAGAACTTCTTGGGTATTTCCCACTGACGACAGACATTTAATCTTCATATGATAGATAGTATCCCATCTCTGGCCATTGAATCAACCCTATATAGATATTCACAACGCATTTTTTTGCATCCGCGATAAAAATTATCAACGCTTGTAAAAAAAATTCAATGTGGCAGTGACTGATAAACAAATATTTAATTTTGGATGGGCAAAAGCTTCCATTTGAAATATCCACTAACCTTAACATTGTAGGAGTATCCAATACTATCATTTAATTTTGGTTTGCCTGTTTTGGATGATCTCGAATGTTGATACTGGTTACAGATTATATGGTTGTCAGTTTCGGTGGTGGCATTCTGTATCAGTAACTGCATGGTTCAGTGCAGGAGCCTAGCAAATGTATATAAGCATACGGTGATGTGATGTTCCTGTTCATCCACAAGACTTTGTTTTGTTGTCTTTTTGGTATATGCTAGGGATATTTTCGTGGATGGACGGTTTGTATGTATTTCTTCCATGGTCTTTATCTCTTAGTGACTCAGGTTGGTAATGTCGTCAGCTATTTTTGGCCACTTCCCCTTTTTGAAGGCATTGATTTTGCGCTCTATTTGCTTCTTGGTGTTAGGTTTGTTTGTGCAATCTGTCACTATGATGTCATTATCAGATATCCCAAGTGTCTTGCTTGTCGCTTTGATCAATTCAGGATTGTCAGTACAAGGTCAAGGACATTTTCTTCTCTTGTTGGATTTCTCTGTACCTGCAGTCCATGTTCAACGCATATGCCGATCAGTGCTCTCTGGACATCAATATCAGCTGCCCTGGCATTGAAATGTGGTTATGCTGCTGATAGGTCTTTCTTGAATGTGGCGATTGATACTCCTGCATGATGATCTTGTTTTGTACCTCATTCTTCTTATGCATCAACCGCTATGGGAGATCCGGGATCAGATTGAAGTTCCCCAGTTGAAGTTATTGATGTTCACACATTAAAGGTACTCAATCCGTAAAGAGGGTCCCCATCTCAACAGATTCCAACAACAACAATCCGATCAGAGGGTCCTATATTACTATTTCTTTGGCTTTGGTGGTAAAAAATATTTGATTCGAGTCGAGGAACCCATCAAACAAAGCTCAGAGTTATTAGATATTGATTTTTTAAATTTGTTAATTGCTCGAGATGAGTACTAATAACTGCCGTCAATTTGGTAACCTGCTCGAGATTTTACGCCAAAACTCTATTCAAACAGACAAGGATGGATAACTCTATAATCAAGTGGTAATAATAACGAAATTTTGACTGTCTTCTGGGCCAGAAAGAATTCCCGATAATGAAAAATAATAGATTTCTAAAATCGATATCTAACAAATCTGAGATTTGATGGGTGACTTCCTCGACTCGAATCAAATATTTTTGACCCCCGAAGACATTGAAATAGTAATTGAGAGGAGTTTTATCGGATTGAGTACCTTTAATCACCTGCATTTTCTCTTCTGCAAATTAGAGCAAAAAGAAACTTAAAGGTACTCAACCCGATAAAACTCCTCTCAATTACTATTTCAATGGCTTCGGGGGTCAAAAATATTTGATTCGAGTCGAGGAAGTCACCCATCAAAGCTCAGATTTGTTAGATATCGATTTTAGAAATCTATTATTTTTCATTATCAGGAATTCTTTCTGGCCCAGAAGACAATCAAAAATTCGTTATTATTATTACCCACTTGATTATAGAGTTATCCACCCTTGTCTGTTTGAATAGAATTTTGGCGTAAAATCTCGAGCAGGTTACCAAATTGACGGCAGTTATTGGTACTCATCTCGAGAACATAAGAATTTTCAAAAATCAATATCTAATAACTCTGAGCTTTGTTTGATGGGTTCCTCGACTCGAATCAAATATTTTTTTACCCCCAAAGCCAAAGAAATAGTAATATAGGACCCTCTGATCGGATTGTTGTTGTTGGAATCTGTTGAGATGGGGACCCTCCTTACGGGTTGAGTACCTTTAAGAGAATAGTTACTTCCCAGACATTGAGGCCTTAAGCAGAATGAGGTCCCCAGAGGGTGAAGTTGGTGATGCTAGTCTGCTGTGTGGGGTAGCATCAGTAAATTTTGATCATGCCATGAATCTCTACTCTGGCTAACCCTTTCAGTGCCAAGTCCGATTTTTGTATCAACCCATATTTCTTTGATCATTTTTCAAATTTATTGATTGTAATAATGTGATACATTGATGGAAAGAGCTCTTAGAATACTGGTGAAAAGGCGGGTCAATTGAGCACAATATGTTACCAGTACAGTGTAACCCTTTGAAATAAAAGCGCCAAAACTACAACCACCGGAGCTTGGAATTTGGTCAAACCCCCTCTTTTATTGGATATTTTGTGCACGGAATTTCTGTGCATGAAACAACTCACGCTCTGAGATCCCTTGCAAAACATATCCCCAATATGGAGATAAAGTCAAAGTATGGTCAATCGTTTCGTTATCCCGCGTGAGGCCCAAAACACAAATGCATAAACAACGACCCACGTGTTCACATTTCCCACCAAAATGCAATTCTATTTCATAACATGGGCTAAAACTCTGTTCCATAGCAGTGGTCGTCATTTCACCCAAACCTTGGGTGTTTATTTCACACGACTTTCTGGGATAACCTGTGTGTCGACTGAGAACATGCGTGCCAATTGAAGGATTTGTGTAAATGTTAGCCCAAACGACATTTCGAAGTAACGACTGCTTTGTTGTTTATTTCGAGGAATAATACCGCATCATATGAATTCAGCCCAAATATATTGACAGGTGTCAAGGGTCTAACTCTATACTGAGCAATAAAAAACTAATATAATAAATACCGAGTATATTTAATTTTAACGCCAATGGGTCGTTTATGTGCGTTTAAGAGTGTATTTATGCTTAAAGCAAAGTGAAATAACGATCTTAAAATGAATTGGCCGGTATATTTTATTAGTTATCAATGTTACCAGGGTCGTAGTTGCATAAATTACAATATATTTTTATGCTAAGATAATTGCGTGGTAATTTGTTGGTTAATGGATTGATCGGTGATCATGTTAACACAAATCCCATATATGGAAAGTGACTTGCGCATGCGCAAAACAGATACAATGGTCTAATTCCAATGCCGATGACAATCCAAGCGGAGGCGATGTGCATTTTAATTCTTTCATTACGACTGTTTTGGCGTCCTAATCTATTAAAATATTCTTCTATATCTTGGAAGGTGTTCTGGAAGGATTATTTCAATATGTGTATATCGGATTAACCTTCCAAAAAGATGAGTTTGACGCCTGTATTTCTTGGCATGAATATTAACGAGCGCTCGTCTGCAAGTAGGTCATCTGGATTCGGAATTGGCGTGTTTTTGTGAAAATGTCAAATTCAATTTCTTCCATCTAAAACATAATTACGCGCTGGACTCGGTCATTTTAGGAACATATATGTATCACACGCACATACACCAAGTCTCAGCCTAAAAGTTTGAAAAATGACAGTTTTATCGACATAAATCGATGTTAATGGTAAATTCAAATTTCCATGTTAAATTTTATCATTGAAAAAAATTCATTTCTTCCATCTAAAACATAATTGCGTGCTGTACTCTGTCATTTTACGAATATGTAGCTATCCCACCAACACACTCCAAGTCTCAGCTTAAAATTTTGAAAAATGACAGTTTTATCGACATAAATCAATTTTAATGCCAATAATGGCAAATGGAGTGTTAAATAAATTTTAGGCCAATTAGGGCCCTGCGAATGTTTTCTGACCTGTTCTATATTGGTCACTAGAGTTCATATTTGACCGGTTACACCTGATAATTATGCGACAGTATAGTCGCGTTACTTTATAGGTCAACATTGGTCATTATCACCTGACAAATTTATTTTGGTCTATCGTATCAACCCCTATTTTCTCCCGCGCGTAGCCTGACTACCGCTATTCTCAAAGTAATTGACCAGAAAAACGGGGTGATACCCCGGTCATGACCACGGTGATACCGGTAATAAACGGTAGCTGTATCGAGGCGGTCATGGCAGTGGAATTACGGTATTGGGCGATGATACCGCGGTCTTTTAGCGGGCACCGCATTAATTTTTTTGAATACCGCAGTGATTTTCATGGAACACTTTGAGGGGAGGTATTTACTCCCACATACGTTAACAAGCGGTATCAGTACCGCGGTATTGGAGGATACCGCGGTATAGTACCGCAGTATTAACGGGGTGACACCACGTTGCTGGTGGTCAATTACTTTAAGTATAGCGGTAAGTGTCAACATTGGTCATTATCGCTCCACTAATTTGTATCGTTTCATCGGTATGAATTCCATATCCAATTATCCACATATAACCAACCCAACCTCTAATCCCGGTCCAATTTATTTATTTCTTTCATCGGTATATTCACGTAACGTAATATTTTATCACGTGATATTTGTACTTATATGTCTATGGTATTACTATAGTATACTGTATACGTATATCAATTGCTATTCCTATCTATATAATCCTGGTGCCATCTATAAAGATAGATAATTTCAGACTCCTCCCCCCCCCATTTTACATCATTGCTGCTTTAGTACAGTCGCGATGCAACATCGCTCCACTAATTTATGTCAGTTCATCGGTACAAACCACTTTTTCTCCGAGTCCATATAACCAACCCAACATCTTATAGATGACTATTCTGGCACTACATGTATATAGAGATGACTAAGATTCTGACACCACCCTATTTTATAGCCATGTTGCAACAGTAGAGTTCAGATGCATATTATGTCAACATCGGTCGTTATCGCTCTACAAATTTATATCGGTTCAACCCTTAGTTCCCTGTATCGCCCACCCCTCCCTCAGTTTATTTTTTCAGTTGTATTATAGTCTCATACGTACACATTTTATCTTTTCTAACTTTTGCTTCAACGCGTTGAGTTCCGCTGCAGACAATATAAAACTGACAACATTTTGAAATGTAAGCAGGCTTCAAACTCATCTTATCCAAGAAAAACTCTGGTTACATAAGAAATTTGTGTATAAGGTGTACGCGCATTTGTCGCGTTAAAAACAAAAGGTCCCAAGTCAAGGTCCAAATCCCCAACACACTGATGTGAGGTTTAACTCCATCTACATACAGTAATGTCCAAAGTAATTGATCACTTAACCACAGCAAAATAATGGGTATTTTTTCATGATTTTAAATCCTGAAAAATTACCCATAATTCTGCTGTGGTTAAGTGGTCAATTACTTTGGGCATTACTGTAACCAATATAAGGATTTGAGGTGTAATAATAACTCAATCCTCATACAGTAATGTCCAAAGTAATCGACCACTTAACCACAGCATAATTATTGGTAATTTGTCAGGATTTTAAATGCTGAAAAAATACCCATAATTCTGCTGTGGTTAAGTGGTCAATTACTTTGGGCATTAATGTAACCAATATAAGGATTTGAGGTGTAATGATAACTCAATCCTCATACAGTAATGTACAAAGTAATTGACCACAGCTGAATAATGGGTAATTTGTCAGGATTTTAAATGCTGAAAAATTACCAATAATTCTGATGTGGTTAAGTGGTCAATTACTTTGGGCATTACTGTAACCAATATAAGGATGTGAGGTTTAATGAGAACTCCATCCACATAACTAATAAATATGTGTGAAAATTAAACCAAAAAAAATAAATTCCATGATGGCGTCCAATATGGACTGCCTAATTCTGCTCCAAAACATGTATATTGAATATATGGTTGTTTATTGGGGGAAACTGATTATTTCAATGATATTTTCATTAACTGCATGGGATCCAAAACCCGACTTACGGGAGCTCGCTTCGTGCACGACTGTATCTTAAGCATATGTGCATATTTAATGAGCCAACAATTGGAATCCAAATAGAGAAGATTGGCACGTCGACCCTGCGCATAGACATCATTGATGATCTCTATGGGAATCAAAATTGACATTTAATAGACAATTTCGATTAACCGCAATAACTTAAGGAATCTCTAATTATGATTAAGCCCAATGAGAATGCAATAAGACATTTCTTATTACCCTTAACAGCAATTACTTCCCATTGCACTTTAACACAATTAATATCTCTCCCCCCCCCCCCAACAGCTTATCAATACCACTCAGGACAGTGTGGGTGTTTTTCCTCAATTAATTGAATTTCTTGTTAGTGACCATAAATCTATACCTTCGGTTTTGCCGAATAACCGAACAAATGTTGTCAACTGTTTCCACGTTTATTCTCACTTATACCGTGTTTATATCCGTTTTATCCTATTTGTTGTTGTGTATTGCATTACTTTGATAAAGTCTGCGCTTGTGTTATTCTCACAAAAGGTAATGCGTGTTTACATTTCACAATTCCGCCTTACAGTCTGCGAGTGCGACGGAAAAAATTCCACATGTCCGAGCGCCATTGGCATTGATTCCTTAAATACGAGACTATTTAATCGAATGAGGTCAAATATTCGCATATAACTTGACTCATATGTTATTCTGCACAATTCTGGCCAGTGCCGACTTTCATTTCGCATTACTTTCGTTTTTATCGAAATATAACCGTTTTCTATGGAGATTCCCATGTAAATTTGTTCAACCAAAAAAATTCATAGTTTTGCCAATTTCAAGCTAGTTTAATACTTTATAGCATGGTCAGGGCATAATCTGGCCTATCGAGTGATGGTAGACGTTTCTTCAGTGTGCACAACAAATATTTGGTCCCAACGAAGCAGGCTAAAATCCTGAAATTTGTCAATTGACTTTGAGTGTGAAGAAAATATTCATTTAAACTTCCAAAATTGGTTGAAATATGCTCAACGACATTCAGTTGAATGGTGACATTATTTATAGTCACCGACTAACTTCCACGATGAATAAAATTTGTTTTTATTGATGACAATTATGTCGCGAGTCATAAAAATGTTAATTTTCTGAAGAAAAAAAATTAATTGTTTCGCCAATTTCAAGCTAGTATTGAGCATGGTCAGGGCATTACATATAATGATTAAGATTGCTAAAGAACTGAAATAATGAAATGGGAAACTTTTACTGACATCTGGTAAGGATTGAGGAGCAGATGCTAGAGGCCCCCACCCCACCCCCCATGGAAGACGGAATACCACTTAACACAGAAGTTGGAATACGGAATACCATATGGAATACATAAAAATATATGAAAACTTCATTTTTTGGAAGGTCGGCGTACGAATACCGGTATTTTTGGAATACCGAATACCTCCTAACAGAGGGGCCGGAAATACGGCGTACCTCATAACAGGGCATGGAATACGTCATACGAAAAAGGGGGGTGGGGGCCTCATGCTATGGAGCCTCCGAGCCTCCCAATATATTGTCTGCTCCACATCTCAATAGAATTCAACAACATTCAGTTGAATGGTGACATTATTTATAGTCACCGACTAACTTCCACGATGAATCAAATTTGTTTTTATTGGTGACAATTTATGTCGCGAACCATAAAAATGTAAATTTTCTGAAGAAAAAAAATTCATTGGTTTGCGAATTTCAAGCTAGTTTATAGCGAACATGGGAACCAAGGTACAATTTATGCCATTTAGGCACACTTCAGAGTGAAATCTGGGCTTATATTTCGGCGAGAATCCAAATCTAGATTCTCGCAAATTACCCTGGATTCTCATGAAAAAGTATATATGGATTCTCGCAAAATCAGATGAAATATATGCCCTAGTGGAAATATAGCAAATCGTTTAATGATTTAGAATTTTTTTTTTCGGAGATTTATATATATGTTTAAAGACATATTATGGAATTTTTCGGGAGCGAGAAATTGATAAGTTAGTGCTCAGGCACTTTTCCAACGTGGGGAATGTTATCATTCTACTAACATCACTGAAAATTTCCAAAAAGATCTACCACACCACTTCATATAGAACATCGTCTGAACTACTCCAAATTGTAAATATTTACATCTCGATTCGGGGCGCAACTATCGGCTGTAATTAAACAAAAATCATTTTGCCATCGAGAGTCATTGCATTTAACTAATATATAAGAATGACGTTGTGTAACATCCATTTGGATTAATATTCGTAACAAATAACTACTTTGAGAAAGATTATTCTTAATTTCTATTTATTTGATCACTCTGCCCGGTGTCTGCCGGAGTGTTTCACATCACTTTAATCAAGGAAGACTGTTAAGAAAAACTGCATTTCAAGACCACCAAACAACTTTCCTTTTTAGGGCCACGACATCTTCCAAATATGTACTTCTTCCATTTTGCTATCAAAGACCGAAAAATGTCGTTAAACTAGAGATCCAAATACCCCATAAGGGCCCCTCTATCTTGAGATATTAAAGACCGAAAAATGTCGTTAAACTATAAAGACCGAAAAATGTCGTTAAACTAGAGATCCAAATACCCCCTATATCTTGAGATATTATAAAGACCGAAAAATGTCATTAAACTATTAATTGTTGTTGCTGTTGTTTATTAGGGTTTATCGTCATTCTAGCCGCTAGGCCACACACGACGGTGTCAATTTTACGGGTGGAGGAAAGACCACGCAGAGGCTCAATTTCACCGGGAAGTTGTTCCACTGCGTGTAAAAACCACCGACCCCCGGAAAGCAATTGACAAACTTGCCCAGATACACGATTCCGGTCACCCTCCCTATGGTGGGGTTAGAACCAGCTTCGTCAGCGCTGGACGGCCTGGGACGACGTAATTCACCTGGCACTCTACCGACTGGACCACCGGGGGCCCCTATTAAACTGTTAAAGACCGAAAATGTCGTTAAATTGTAAAGTTTGAGCTATTGCCATGGCTTTGTCGTCCGTGTGTATGTGTGTACGTAAGGCGTCAACAATGCAGGCTACAGGTCGTACCTTTGGTCGGATCATTATGAAATTTGTCATAGCTGTTGACATCAACATTTAGACCAGATTATTAATTTTGGGATCATTCGGAAAAAAAACATGGCCGCCAGTGGCCATCTTGGATTTCAAAATTCAATCCATTAGCACGGGCTACAGTTCGTAATGTTTGTCTGATCATCATGAAATTTGTCAAGAATGTTAATAATGACATGTAGATGGGAACGAGTCCTTTTGGGGTCATTCGGCCAAAAAACATGGCCGCAGCAGCCATTTTGGATTTTAGTCTTTATATGACTAAATCTTTAGCACGGGCTACAGGTCTTAACTTTAGTCTGATCATCATAAAATTTGTCATGGCTGTTGAAATTGGAATGTAGATGGGAACGAGTCATTTTGGGGTCATTCGGACAAAAAACATGGCCGCCAGTGGCCATCTTGGATTTCAAAATTTAATCCATTAGCACGGGCCACAGGTCGTACTGTTTGTCTGATCATCATGAAATTTGTCATGGATGATAATATTGACATATAGATGGGAACGAGTAATTTTGGGGTTATTCGGCCAAAAAACATGGCCGCCAGCAGCCATCTTGGATTTTACTCTTTGTATGACTAAATTCTTTAACACGGGCTACAGGTCGTACTTTCAGTCTGATCATCATAAAATTTGTCAAGAATGTTAATAATGACATGTAGATGGGAACGAGTCATTTTGGGATCATTTGACCCAAAAACATGGCCGCCAGCAGCCATCTTGGATTTTAATCTTTGTATGACTAAATCCTTTAGCACGGGCTACAGGTCGTACCTTTAGTGTGATCATCATGAAATTTTTCATGGCTGTTGAAATTGGAATGTAGATGAGAATGAGTCATTTTGGGGACATTCCGACAAAAAAACATGGATGGCCAGCACCTATAATATATGACGATGGAAAATCCGGAATAGACATCAGCTCGTGAGCGTGATGGAATTACTGCGGGGCATATCAATAGCATTGTGTACACATGGTTAATTGTCATCGCGCGGTGAGTTATATTCACTTGTGATTTGTCTTAAGCGCTGTTTGGAAAGTTATTGTTTTGACAAAAAAACTATAGAAGGCCGATTGAGCGGGGTAGGTAACACTTTCGTGTCAAAAATAAAGCTTATAAAAACATGAGCAGGCATGTGAACTCTATTCGGGCGCGTGTTCACGATGTTGTTTTAATTTTCCGTATATATGCCCCGAGTGTCCCGTATTTACAATCATTCATTCGTAACATTGCCATATAAATGCAGTGTTTTCGGCTGTGGCCGGTCTAGTTAGGTATAATGCTGTATTCATTTCCAAACGATGTTCGTTTACGTGCCATTTGGCGGGATTTCTGTGGGAAACCCGTTGCGCAATCATCAGAAACCGATTACATATACCAAATAAAGAGCGTTTAATTTGACAAGTCAGTCATGGTTACGAATACATACAATTGCAGTTAAAGTGGAGAGAATGTTGAATAAATCACGATAACAACTATTCTTAGTCGATTCCCCATTTCCTTCACCATGGCTCCATAAAGAGCGTTCCATGTTAAGAGTTTTCCTAATATGGTACGAATAAAAAGAGTTTAATAAAGCGGAAATTGCTATGACTTGGAAGGATATATAAAGCATGCATATCGGAAGTTCGTGTACATGTATTGACTTGTATTGGTGTAATCAGTAAAAAAAATCACGATGACAACTGTTCTAAGTCGAGTCCCTTTACCTTGACGCAATAAAGAGCGTTCACTGTTACGATATATTGCGAATAAAGAGCACTTGAATATGTGATTCCATATTAAACCGGATTATTATCCCTCCTTCAAAAAGTGTTATATATGATTGGATGTTTATAACCCTATTGTTATGCGTAATTGCCACATAGAGGTCGATTTATGACCTGGATATTCAATAGACCGCATCGCTAGAGTGCTAATTTAATAGGTCAATAACGATGCATAGATGTAGTGAATTTCCATCAGTGACAGTCGGCTAGATTGTTTTGGGGTGGGGGAAGCAATATTCCGAAATATATATAAACACCATATTGCCCAAATAATTACATGATTCATAACCAAGGAAAAATGAACATATCATATTGGTAATGAATGACTTGATTATAATTGATTAAATCCGACAGCAATAAACCAATTGTGTGTTGTTTTACCGCGTTTATATAGATAAATGCGCGCAAAACTGAATAATATACGGGCATGGCTTTATAGTAACAACACATCGCGATACATATAATAATAGTAATAATAACACGATAAAGATCGACATTTAATTACGAGAAAGGCGATGTTTCGGCGAAGTTTTGCATTCGCAGTGTGATAACGCGACAATCGTCAAAGGCCGCGATCGACTACATGCAAACTTAAAATACCGCCGTCGCGTATCTATGCGTTGTCAATGAGTTACCACGTGATCGATCACGTGCTATGCTTCTGTTTACATGTGACAATCACGTGATCGGGCTGATGATCACGTGACTTCGTCTACAACTAAATCTTCGGCTAACTTCGGAATTTTTTTGAATCGTTATAAAAATAACGATTGGCGGCCGAATATTAGATTATATGCGCCCAATGGACATTTTATATATATATTATCGGTATATTGAAAGAAAATAATATTGTTTTTTTTCAGGACCGTATTCCTTTAAGGGATAGTGATCGTATATTTGAACCAAAATGTATGCGTTTTAATATTGATCTGTTTACGGTGTTTGGAACAAATATTTTCGACAAATAAACCCTCTCGTCCCTTTAATATAATTAATATAACATCCCTCATCCAATAATCTCCAAATTGCATATCTAATTTCAATCCTAGTTACACATCACACCGCCCCTCATCATTTGCCAATTGTACACCCTTTTTTGCTGCTTCTGTTGCAACTGCTCAATTTCTTTGAAAATTATTGAAAAAATGGTCCTCCGGCCTGCGACATTTACCTCCGATTTAGTTTTTTCGATCATCGGTCCACACCAAAATTGAGCACACGTCCCTATATAATATACCTATTTAAACCGAGTATACACGGTGGTGTAATAGAAGAACCATTAATTTAACCGTAACCGTAGCATATTTCCACGTATACGTGTACGTTTTCACGACAAATCCCCGCTGATCTGTTATTAATGAACCAAACAATTAACATGTCAACACACTCTGGCCCGCCAATGCTACAGTGTATATTTAAACGTAACGGGGCAAATATGCATATTATATTGACAGCTAACGAGAACATTCATCACCAATAATCTGCTCACCCCTTTCAGTCGATACGATAGAAACTAAACGATTTGTTACTTCTAATTACCCGTACTTAATTACACTACTTGCGTGTTAATAAAGTACGACACCCCCCCCCCCCCCCCCCAATCACAACTAAAGGTGAAACATGGGATTTAGAACATTAATATTCACTTTTACACAGTTCCACATTCAAGGTGTGTCTTGTGTAATCGTATGTCAGTTGTAACGTTGTGAAACCGCAACCGAACTGAATTATTCTATTGCTAAATAGTTCATGGGTGACCTGATGCATGCATCTTAGTTTTCTTGGTACAGTTGTTGGACTAATGCAGGCGTTCGGAGTTTGAACGATTTCGCTACCATTCATATTTTGCCACTATAAATATCTTCTGCAGTATTATGACGTAACAGCGCACAAATATTTTTATGATTTACAGAATATATCCTTTCGGATTCATTTTCACGGAAGCTACCTGTTTTTCGGAAATTATTTGGAAATACGTAATTCAATTCTCCTTGCTAGATATCAATGGTCAATGCATAGATGCTTTTTTGTGTTTAATTATACCTGCCAGAATCGAATAAATTTGTAAACACTATAACTGGTAGCTTGTTCTTTTATTTAGTCTTCAATCAGATGGCGGTCTCATACTATCTTTGAATCTATTTCGTGTCCATGTGATTGAACCCAATAACTTCATATTACACGGGATATGTCGGGCAGGTGTATTGCCATGCTTATATTTAATCATATCAGACTGTTTGCGTGATGCCAATAGCTTCTTTTTAGGCTGTTACAACTGCGTTTTACATTCAATACTACAGTTGTATTGCGTACGTTTATTGGGTGCATATTGCGCTTATTAGATACTAGCAGGGTTACCCGGCGTTGCCCAGGTTAATGCGATGTGAAACCCTCTGTATGCTGTGGATATTTGTTGGGAATAGAGAATGCTCTTGCTTAAAGTGTTATACGTTTTCTCATAAATTGTATATTCAAATAGCATCACAAAACATGATTATTACAGTCATTGAATATAAGTAGTGGCTCACCTTGTCAATTGTCATTCTGTTTATCGCGATTTGTCCGTTCCACCAATAATGAAGTATTTATTTATTTACAACTGCGTATACATTAGACGTTATAATATGACACATGAACATCATAAACACATTAGTTCGATAAAAAATGATAATTGGGTTTTACATATTGAGAAGTATCAATCAATCTAGTGGGTTGGATTAAGATCTCGATGACACCTGGCTATCATATCTCCATGAAGATACAGATGTTTCTAAGAAATTTCCAGTTACTCCTCTGTTAAACTAAATGTTGCTGCGCAATATATGAGCTACATGTGCCAGGCACAGAGCGAGATTTTGAGTTGTTTATGTCAGTCGATGAGTCTGTTCTAAAACCACTGTCAGATGTCAGTATTGGGAGGATCCTGAAAAGTCTTGTGCTACTAACTGCATTTTCTTGTATATCAGAATAAAAAGTATATTTGACTGCACACTGTGACCACTATTTTTGAAAGGGCCTTCCATATCTCTTGACAAATTGTAACTTTTTTGTCGAAACTGTACTGAATGGAACAGACTCAATATTGTTATAATATATATGCAATCCTCTGACGGTTAGAGGTCTCTCAGTTTGCACGAATATATGTATCTCTTCAATAGAATGATAAATATACGTTTAATGCCTATTCTATGTATCTAGTTTTGCTAGCCCTGATTGCCATCCCCATATAAATATGACAGTTAAGAAGATATAATTGTTCAAGTGACTTAAGTGGGTAACCATATGTCGGGATTGTGAAATGTGAACGCCCTAAACTACTTAAAATGATATGGAGATGGCCTGGGTGACTGTATATAACTTATATGTGGATATCGGCGAATAGCAATCTTATCAATGATAGTGCATATCCGCTCGCCATCCGTGACGTAAACGACACCAAATGTAATTTAAATCATGGTATATCACTAGAGAAAAACGTGTATGAATTTGGTGGAAATTGGTGCCAAATATATTTGTATCAGCTTTTGCCTCTTTTGACATATTTAAACCACACCCATTAGACTCGTGGATGCATGATATACTGGCGATGATTATATATATATATGTTTGGTGGTAGTCAGCAACTAAACAAATTCTGAAAATAGTTATGACCCCACATCTCTCATCCAAACGACAGCAATTTGGCGTCTTTAAATCACACGATGATATTCCTCGTATCATAGAGAAGAATAATATATCAATTTGGTGGAAATCTGGGCTAAAAATAGTTTATTAAATCAATTGTTGATGCAACGCTGACTCGAACAACGCCATATTGCGAAGGTGATTATGTATTCGTTTGGTGGAAATCGGCGACAAAACTATTTCACCATATTTTTTTTTATTTTGCCGACCTCCCCTTTTCTTCCCGTGACAACAACAGCGTCATTTTAGAACATTTTAACCCGCACCATTACCCCTCTTAGAACGCATTGGTGCCATCTCGATTGTACCGCGTGAAGTTATATATAGAACGCACACAGACAGAAAGACAGACAGACAGACAGACAGCACGATATGATTTCTTGTATTATTTGAGAAGAACGTGTCTGAATTTGATGGTAATTGGTACTAAAACTATTTTGTATCAGTTTTGGTGACCCTCCCGTCCCTATTTCGGACTCAAGCTCCACACACTAAGACTCATTAGAGATTAGAGATGCATATATATGAAATTGGTGAAAATTGGCGAGTATACAAACTCGTATCAAATTTAAGATCCCCACATCTCTCACCCATAGGGCACCAATTTAGTGTATTTAAACCACATGATAAGGTTCCTCGTATCACGGAGAAGAATATGTATCAATGTGGTGGAAATCGGCACTAAACGTATAGATATAATGTTTGTGTCCCTCTCATCTCTATACACCACTGACTCGAATGGCCCCACTTGTGACATCCTTAAACCACACGATTACACTCCCGATATCATGGAGATGATTGTTTATAAGTTTGGTGATAATCATCGGCGAGTATACAATTTTTTTTATCAAATTTGGTGCCAATCCCTCCCCTCCCAATCTCTCACCCAAACAGCACCACTATGGCGTCTTTAAATCACGATTAGATTCCTCGTATCATGGATAAGAACGTGTATCAATTTGGTGGAAATTGGCGCTAAAAATATTGTGCATCAATTTTTGTGCCCCTGTCCCTTTCAATGCAACCCTGACTCGAATGAGGCCACATTTGACAGATATAAGCCACACCATTAGACTCCTCATACCATGGGGATGATTTTGTATAAGTGTGGTGGCAATCGGCGACTAAACCAATTATTATCAAATTTAGTGCCCACCCCTCCCAATCTCTCATCCAAAAGACAACAATTTGGCGTTGTTAACTCGCACAATTAAATTCCTTGTATCATGAAGAAGATTATATATCAATTTGGTGGAAATCGGCGCTAAAATTAGTTTTATCAATGTTGGTGCCCCTCTCCCCTTCCGTGCATCCCTGACTCGAACGACGCCACTTTTGGCATATTTAAACCACACCGTTGGACTCTTCATATCATGGGGATGATTATATGTAAGTTTCGTGGCAATCGGCGACAGAAAATAAATCTGCCCCTCCCCCTTCCGGGCACCCCTGACGCGAACGGCGCGACTTTTGCATATTTAATCCACACCATCAGATTACTCATGTTATGGGAATGATTATATATAAGTTTGGTGGCAATCGGCGACAAATGTTTTTTCTGCCCCTCCCCCTTTTCTGCCCCTGACAACAACGGCGTCACTTTAGAAAATTATAACCCCGACCATTATCTTTCTCGTAAAAAGCTACTCCTAGTAGATCCCTTTGGCATCATCTAGATGGTCCCCTGTGGATTTCTATAGAACACACACAGACAGACAGACAGACAGACAGACAGACATTCGCAAATATAGATATAGATTAGAATATGTTTGTTGGTAAAAGCCGATGTTCAACTGCGAGGTACGATTAATATCCGATGGGCTATTATCGGCCGATTCCGATTATCGGAACATCACTAACATTGAAGGGACGGGCGGTCTTTGTTTTAAGTTATAATTTAGAAATAACATAAAATTATGATAATTTCTTCAAGAATATATACTAATAGTACAGCATAATGATGATATGAATGCGATATTATTCACAATTTTTAATTTCTCGCGAAAAGCAGTGGATTGTTTGTATGACGAGTCACAATATTGCGTCATTTCCTTATTTAGATTCGCGCGCTTTACGTCGGTTGTAGAACACCTAATTTGGGGCGCTTAAAACTTACAATACGATTCATCTAGGGTCCTGCGAAAATTCGATATTCGATTTGAGATTCGAAATTCAAATTCAATTCGAATTCGATTCGAAATTGCCAACTCGAAATTTCGAATATACACTGATGGAAAAGTAGGCTGTTTACGGGCAGGTACACACGTCGATCTTAGCTGTTTTGTGCCATTTAATTACAGAAAATAATGTATATATGTACCTTATAATTCTCATTGTACATCGCGATTATATATATTAAATATAAGTATAGACAGCAATTAGCCACTATAGGACAACTAAATACGCCTGATTTCTATCTTTGAACATGGTAGCCAAAAGCTCGGAGATCGCCGATGGACCAGCACTACATAAACAGGCTACACTGCGACTGTTGTTGCATCTTAAAGTTTTTAACAACGGGTGATTCCGAATGTTGATTAGCAATTTTGCATGCACATGCAATCTGTACAAATTTTGCGTGATTTTAATAATCCGTATAGTGGTTATATATTAATCGTCATGACGGCCTCATGGACGTTTTAATCAATTATCAATTGAAGTTAATAGTATTGCAAATGACGGTTCATCGCCACATAAGTTATGATGGAACTTCGTGCACGTAGTTCATGGAACGTTTCACAAATCGTTGACAAAACATGCCCAATTGAGATTACAACATACAGATATGATTCGAATCGATATTCGATATTCGATTCGATTTCCTGAATTCGATTCGATCAAAATCTCCAATTCGCAGGACCCTATAGATTCATCGTAATATTCCTTATTTGGTATGTATTACCAGCTATAGGTTTATAGGAGAAAATACTAACAGGATTGAAAAATATTCATCTCTTTGCGAGAACAATTATATTATGTACACGTTTTCTGTCCCAATCACGAAGTAATGTGGATTAGCTTCATTTTGAACTGATAGCGGGTAGAATGGGTCGATTAAAATAAAATGTTTTGGGATTTGAATGCGATTATTGATTGCGCCAATAATTTTATCTATGCATTCCACAGTGCAACGGAACATTTTCATTGGACGATCAGTGTTTGTCTGTGAACAAACGTAACCTTTTTTATGTTTGTTTACATAGCCAATGATACAAACATGACAATAACATGCAATCTCTGATATTTATGATTTGTATAAGAACATCTGTCTATTATATAATATTCTTTCTGTTTATGGCGGTTTTAGTGGATGTGACGATTTTAAAACCTATATCCACAGGGAAAGCCGCCCGTATCTTTAAACATACAATAATCTACTTCACATTAGGGGGTGGTCCCAGCCAGGGCCCAAGCTAGGTATTGAAAACAGGGAGAAATGAAGTCTCCCTCTGCAGATTTTAGGGAGACTTGAGCCAGAATAGGGAGACTTATAAAAAAAATACTTACTAATTTTCAAAATTCGCTTTATGTATCTGCATATCAATAAATAAGATAAAACAACAAGATAAAACATATTTAGCAAGATACAACACAAGTATAGCACCTGTATAGATCGATAATCTAAAATTTTAACTAAATTTATAACTTGATTTTTTTTTTAAACTGTTGACTTTTATCTGAAGAAATTAATTGTCTACTTCATAACTTTTAATATCTGAATTGTTATTATAAATTTAAATTTTTGGAAATGGCTTTTGGCCACTGCTGTAATGTGGGTGTCCGTTAACATAAACAATAAGGACTAATTAAGGAGGTGTAAAAGCTTTTAATTTTGTTTCTAGAGAGTTTATTGTTGAATACCATCATCACGACCGTCAGTGTTGTCTGATGATATAAATCCGATTAAAGCAATAAACTTGACCATAGTGGTTAATGTGTTCTTAACAGAGACCAGTTGAGCTTATAATATGCACCAGCAGGTTATTTAAATACCAGCATTGAAACGAAGTAGGCCTACATATGGAGGGTTATTAGGGTCACAATCCTAACTTCACATTTTAATTCTAACTTAACATTTTAATTCTTACTTAATATTTTAATTCTAACTTAACATTTTAATTCTTATATTTTAATTCTAACTTAACATTTCAATTCTAACTTAACATTTTAATTCTTATATTTTAATTCTAACTTAACATTTCAATTCTAACTTAACATTTTAATTCTTATATTTTAATTCTATTTACATCATATTTACATTCTATTTACATTCTATTTACATTCTATTTACATTCTATTTACATTCTATTTACATTCTATTTACATTCTATTTACATTCTATTTACATTCCAGAAACATTCTATTAACTCTAACTTAATATTTTAATTCTTACTTAATATTTTAATTCTAACTTAACATTTTAATTCTTATATTTTAATTCTAACTTTACATTTTAATTCTTACTTTACATTTTAATTCTTACATTTTAATTCTTATATTTTAATTCTATAATTGTTGAAATTGAAATGAGCATAAAACGGATCTCAGAATTGAAAGGCAAAAATTAAAACAAACATAAAATGGATTCTAGAAGTTGTAATTGTGACCCTAATAACGCGCCTGCACTTCTGTAACAATTATAACGAAAGGGGTCGCTGCGATCGGACGGCGTGACATGACAATCTGCGGGATGGGATGGAATATGGAATAGAACGACAATCTGCGGAACAGAACTTCAAATTGCGTGTAACGGTCGATATCTCGAGGAATACAACACATAGAGGGCTCCGTTTTGTGATTAACGAAAGGCCCACATTCGCCCTATCCACACATATTAACCCCGCCACTGACCGGACACCAGAAGTTGTATTATTTGGTCGACAACTGACCTAACATGAAAGTTGTCGAAATCAAGGACGTGGAACAGCTGCAGAAATGCATTTTTACAGCGATAACACTATGCCCACAAGCAGACTTGGTATTAAAATGAAGTTTATCATCTATTGCACAGCAAGAGACCGATTAACCCACCCATGTGAAGGTGCCATGAAACACGAAAAACTGCGTTCGAGGGAGGATCTCATATTATACGCCAGTCAAACACGGGTGAGGTTCTCATATGAGAACCTCCCCCGCGTATGACTGGTGGATAATATGAGAACATCCCTTGCGTATGACTGGCGGATAATATGAACCTCCACCGCGTATGACCGGCGGATAATATGTTCATATGAGAACCTCCCCCGCGTATGACCGGCAGATAATATGAGAACCTCCACCGCGTTCATATTATTCACCGGTCATACGCGAGGGAGATTCCCATATGTGGGGGAGGTTCTCATATTATCCGCCGGTCATACACGGTGGAGGTTCATATTATCCGCCGGTCATACGTGAGGATCAGACCAGTCATACGCGGGGGAGGTTCTCATATGAGAACCTCACCCGTGTTTGACTGGCGTATATATAATATGAGAACCTCCCTCGCATGAATAATATGAACCTCCACCGCACATGACCAGCGGATAATATGTTCATATGAGAACCTCCCCTGTATATGACCGGAGGATAATATTAGAACCTCCCCCGCAGATGACCGCGGATAATATGAGAACCTCCACCGACTATGACCGGCGGATAATATGTTCAATGAGAACCTCCCCTGCGTATGACCGGCAGATAATATGTTCATATGAGAACCTCCCCCGCGTATGACCGGCAGATAATATGAGAACCTCCACCGCGTATATATGACCGGCGGACACATAAGTTTTTAAGTCTATAAACACTATTTGATTTGAATATTCTTTCAAACAGTCTCACCAGTGACATGTTCGTGCGTTCAACGCAGTTAATCTATTTTGTAACTTGGCTTGTAATCGCCGGACACCGGCTTCCGGCATCTGGGCTTTTAGCCACAACTGAAATAAAAAATAAGTGCGAATTATAACAAATGAAGAGCGCAAAGCCATTAAAAAAATCACATTTGATACGTCTTCTGATACATGGTGTATATTCGTACTTTGTTGACGAAGTGCTGCTAAGAACAGGCTTAGTTGGAACGATAAAACGGCTTCAGTCGGCCATTCTATTTTGTACGAGAAAAAGTAGCGCTCTTTCTTGGAGCGAATTTCTGCAACAATTTCACTGCGTGTTGGACCCATTTGGACAAAATTACATTCCCTGTGTCTACATTTTGATATACTATACGCCCCATTATATGGAATATATCAGCTGAAATCGATCCTGTTATTGTAACCATGCATTGAGTCTATTTTTAGTTGTTTTCATCGACGCGTGTTTGCGATTTCGCCATTACATTATTCGTACTAAAACAGCCATATTGTAGCTAAAAACGAATGCGCAGTATTCCAGTTTGTCATTTGGTATACCTAACACTTGTTGTTTGCTAGCGTATTCATCGAGAAATCTAAATTCTAAACATTGACGTCGATCGCAGTTTTTCGTGTTTCATGGCACCTTCTCGTGGGTGGGTTAATCTGTCTCTTGCTGTGCAATAGATGATAAACTTCATTTTAATACCAAGTCTGCTTGTGGGCATAGTGTTATGGCTGTAAAAATACATTTCTACAGCTGTTCTACGGCCTTGAGTTCGACAATTTTATGTTGGGTCAGTTGTCGATCGAATAATGCAACTTCTGCTGTCCGGTCTGTGGTGGGGTTAATATGTGTGGATAGTGCGAATGTGGGCCTTTCGTTAGATACCAAAAGTAGTCCTCTGCGTACTGTATTCCTCGAGATATCGGCCGTTCCACGCAATTTGAAATTCTGTTCCGCAGATTGTCATTCTATTCCATCCCATCCCGCAGATTGTCATGTCCGGCCGTTCGATTGCAGCGACCCCTTTCGTTATAATTGTTACAGAAGTGCAGGCGTGTTATTAGGGTCACAATTACAACTTCTAGAATCCATTTTATGTTTGTTTTAATTTTTGCCTTTCAATTCTGAGATCCGTTTTATGCTCATTTCAATTCCAACTTTTTAAATATACTATTTTAATTCAAACATTACAACTTTTAGTAGATGATTTGTGTTTAGCTTCTTATTTTATAGATCATTAAATTAAAATATTAAAATAAAAATGTTAAGTTAGAATTAAAATATTAAGTTGGAGTTGAAATAATAAGTTAGAATTGAAATACTAAGTTGAAATTAAAATCTTAAGTTAGAATTAAAATGTTAAGTTAGAGTACAGAGAATGTAAATAGAATGTAAATAGAATGTAAATAGAATGTAAATAGAATGTAAATAGAATGTAAATAGAAGAATTAAAATGTAAAGTTATAACTAAAATGTAAAGTTAGAATGTACATAGAATGTAAATAGAATGTAAATAGAATGTAAATATAAGAATTAAAATGTAAAGTTAGAATTAAAATGTAAAGTTAGAATTAAAATATAAGAATTAAAATGTTAAGTTGGAATTAAAATGTTAAGTTATAATTAAAATATAAGAATTAAAATGTTAAGTTAGAATTAAAATGTGAAGTTATGATTGTGACCCTAATAACCCTCCATATCTATGTAGGCCCCTTCGATGGATGTTACATACTTTATTATTGAATCGCCCAAGATCAGAACACGTCTTGAAGCCTTGCGCTTTCCTGCAAAATCATAAATTGTTAAATTCAGCTGCCATTCTTTTAGAGACCGACAGTTTGTCCCTAAAAGAAAATTCAAGGTAAATCTTGTACGCGTCACTCGCCCAGTCCCCATGTAACTGGATGAGTTCCGACGGGACGAGTGACGTGAAGGCCCACGATGTTCCTCCTCGCCTGAACGAATGGGAGGAATAAGCTCTGGGATCCCGACCAGTCATTGCAATAAGGGATCTCAGCTTCATTGTGAGATCATTATATGTGATTGGGACAAGTTTGTTTCTCATCGATCGAACAAATGCGGCTGAATCTGGGCCTGCTGGACACCGACTGCACATTGTCGCGAAAGCACTCATAGGACAGAATTTGGAACCGGGAATGTTACAGACTGGAATCCGCAATTTTCTTTGACCAAATTGGATGGTCTTAGTCCAATGAAAAGTAACTAGCAGATGGTCCGGGTGAATTTCTATATCAGAGCGATGCAAAACATTCTTTTGGTCTGATGGCCTACGTGAGTTTGGGACCAGATTAGATTTTCTGGACATTAGAAAAAATGCTAGCAAAAACAAAGACCAATAGGTGATATCTAAATCCGAGTTCATATCAAGCACGGAATAAAATTCTTCCAGAATTTGTGGTGTGATTTTTAAAAAGTTTTACCGACCGCGGTACAAACTCTCCTTGATGGAATTCTGAGAACGCGGAAGATCCTAAGCGGATCAATTAGAATTCCAGACGCGGAATAAGTTTTTCCCTTCCGGAAAATTAACACTTTTAAGATGTCCTAGTCCATCATAAAAGATACCAATTGTCATCAGTTGTAAATTTTCCAACCTAAGTGGTGTGTCAGGTTTGAAATTTCCAACTCTAAGAATGCTTGACGCTAGTCTAGATGCTAGGATTTTGCGATTTTCTTGTTCAGATTAAAAAAATTTCCCACACCGGGCCGAACCATGGTCGGCCCGGTGTGTCATTGTCTCTCCCCTGTGGCCAATACAAAAATGCTAATAATTTTAACAATATTTTACTACATTTGATCAAACTTGTGGTCATCAGTTGGAGAATGTTCCAACCTGAGGGTCAGCTCGGTGTGTCGTGGTCTCTTGCCCGTAGCCGTGTGCATTTGTATGGAGTTAGACCACTAGATGTTAGGATTTATGCAATGTTTCAGGTTAAAATATCTGAATGTCCTCATACCGGGAATATAGAACCATGGTTTATGAAGATATAGGATATTAGGCCTAAACACTGAGGTGGAAGGGGGTGTGCAAATGGAATTATGCAAAACTTGTGTTCGGTCTGATTCTGACCCAAGAGGGGGGGGGGGGGGTGCAGTTGGAAATTCCAAAGGTGGACACCCCCCAACGGAAACCCTCTAGCCACATCCCTGATCATAAAGTATCATTAATGGTATCATAACGGCCTCATAACGCGACCGGCATCATAATGTGTCTATGTAACTTCTGCTTGTATCTGTCTGATATTAAAACAGTCAATTTGTATGTCATTTATCGCATATTATTTCTTAACATGTATTCAGGATTCACCCCCCAAAATTAACTCGTATTCAGGATTCACCCCCCAAAATTAACTCGTATTCGGGATTCAGGGGGAGGGGGGGGGGTGATACCCTCGTACATAGGTATATAGCACTTTGCATTGAGCGTGAATCTTTTTTATTTGGATAATCAGCTGGGATAATTGGAAAAAAAAAGAAATATGTGCACAGTTCAAGCTTATTTTTGTGTTGAACCGCCCCGCGCTATATATAACATCCGAGCCTCCTACACCTTATTATGTAGCCGTCTTTGAACACATTATTTTTTAGAATCACAAGCTTTCGCGCCATTAATATAATGACGTCATGATGAGAAATGGCGCGAAATTCTACGCAGGAACGAACGAACAAGACAGGGATTGTCACAGTCGTTTTTAGAAAATGAAGTGTTCGTCAGGTCGCCGTTAACTATGGTTTAAATGTTCATTGTGCTTTTTGTTACGCACATATCAGATAAATCTGCTGTCTGGTGTGCAGCAGCAGAGGGCATAATATATAAATATTATTGTTGAAAATGAATTGATCGAAATTGTATCCGTGCTATTTTTTATGAGAATAGAGTTATTCCCCCGGGATTGGAGACTTCTTTGGAAAAATTGGGATAAATAAAAAAAATAACAAAAACAGAATAACTACCACCATGTTTCAGTCCTGTTATATAATGTTGTCTCCATGATAATTGTACTCAATTGATTATGCCGAATTAAGCATTTTAGGGAACTTGGAAGTCCTTGACCAGAGATTTTTGTAAGGGGGGGGGGGGGGGGGGATGCTCAAAATGGAATTTATAATTTATTTTTATATACAAAAAACATTCCACTATACACCCCTCCAGTTAGAATTTTATAAGTTTATAACTGCTATATTTCCAACTCCAACTCTCATCAAAAAACAATTTCACTGAAACTGAAAGTCGGGAAAATATTCTAACCTTGGTCTGAAAATGACATATTTTGCACAAGAGTAGATGTTGGTTGGAAACCCAAACTAGTTTTTGGTTTTAAATTTCCATCTGCCTTTTGTTTCTGGCATGCAGATTTAATTGATATATAAATCCCATTTAACAATCAGGGGTACTAATTTTTTCCAGAGGAATTCACGCCAAGCTTTATTGCACTCATTTTGTATCTGCTGAATGGCATTTACCAGTCTATGGGAGGCCTTTTTCACATTTATGAAATAATTGGACTTAAAAGTGCAATTGAATTGCGCTTAAGCACAATTAGTTGTACACAAATGTAATCCAATTGCACTTAAGTGCAATTCATTTAACATTCTGTGGGCAGAAATTGCGCTTAAGCACAAATATTGATCACCATAAAAAAAAGCCCCTCAATATATTTAACATTATGTGGGCAACAATTTATGGCCAAATTCATCATTGTGCTCAAGTGCAATCAATTATATGCTTATGCTTAAGCCTTAAGTGTAATTATTTGCAGTTAAGCACAATTCATACTGGTATTAAACTGTGTTCTCATTTGGTGAGGTTAAATACATATTTTTCTATTCAAACAGATTATAGCGCGTCTGTCATTTGCATAATGAGGTCCCCAGAGTGTGAATTTAGTGATGCTATCCTGCATAGTGGGCTAGCATAACTAAATTCACACTCTGGGGACCTCATTCTGCTTAGGCCTCATCTTCTCTGGAAAGTTTCTTTATTATAAAATTTCTATAGAAACTTCTTCACATAGATTCTAAATTCACCCTCTGGGCACCTCATTCTCAATTCTGCAAATGACAAGCACACTAAACTCAAGCTTAACTACTTGTCATTCAATCTGAATTCCATTATAGATCTGCAGGAATATTGTCTGTACATCAGTATACAGAAAATCTAACAAACATCAATAGTCAAAGTACCTTTAACCCTTTACCCAACAAACCGGCCAAAACCGGCCAAATAAAGCTTCAACAGCCTAAAATATCTTCGGTCTGTCTCAATAGAACCATACAAATATGGATATCATTGGAACCGGCTCCTTGACCACATTGTGATAGTTACAGTTATGCCCTGTGCCAATGCATTCTCTTATATATGCGAGTCGACCATAGGTCGCCTCGCATATATAAGAGAATGCATTGGCATTCTTTTTTTAACACTTTTTACCATTTTTTCTTACATTCTTTAACAATTTTATAATTTTTAATGTGTTAAGCCAATGCATTCTCTTATATATGCGAGGCGACCTATGGTCGACTTGCATATATAAGAGAATGCATTGGCACAGGGCCCTTCTGTTGGGTAAAGGGTTAATACTCTAGACCAACTCTGCAAAACTATAACTCACTTTTTTACTTCTCAACTTCAACCCTCATTACTCACTTTTTGTTTTTATGTTATATTCACTTAATTGTGCTACATTGTTACATGTATGAGCAGCATATTTAACTTGTTTAATGAAGCTCAATAAATTCTATTCTATTCAAATTAAAGTTTTATGATATCAAATTGGATGGGACATCATTAAATCTGTTTATTGCATCAAATAATTAGACCAATATTGACCGTTGTATTTCAAAATTGGGAAGTTTTACAAAATAAATTGTTTGCATTGTTGTTGGACAATTGGCATTATCCGCCAATTAAACATCACCTATTGTCATTTCAGGTCAATCGACATTCCGAGACAATATGCTAATGGCAAGACATAATTTATTCATAGTCACACCTGGTTTCGGGCTCATTCCCAGTGTGAGGTGAGTGACGGCACAGTGATGCCTCGAACTCTAACCTGTTGCCGTGGTTTTAGCAACGGATCATGAATTAATCATGAAATTTACACCCTGTAGGACAGCATTCCCATAATCCCGAGAGTAAATATTGGCCAAATCACGGAAGCCTGTATAAACGTTGATATTTGTTTTATAAATCCTTGAATTTCATTTGTCATTCACATCACATGCCACTTGATTGTCGAGTTCCTTCACTCTGTTTAGGCGGGGATAATTTGATCAAGTGACATTGCAGTCAGAGGTAGACTCCTACAAAGACCTAATTTGTAGGCAAGGAAGGCAGGGAGTGCCGGAAACAGGCACACCGGAGCAGGGTTAGAGGGGCGCAGTTCCCCTCCTGACCTCCACCAAGAGGGACCCTGAAGGGAGCAAAGCACTGTTTCAATCTTCATAAAATTACAATACCTTGAATATATGCTAGAATAGCATTGTGATATTGCCCTAAAAGAAAAGTATATCCATTCTTAAAGATGCATAATTCGATAAAGTGCCCCTCAATCACTACTTATTTGGATTCAGGGGTAAAAAATATTTGATTTGAGTCGAGGAGATATCAATTTTTGAAATCTTTTATTTTTATTAGTGGCCCAGTAAAAAGTTGATGAGCTGATGTCTCGGAACAAATTGTGGATGAAGATGTATAACTCTTAAATGAAGAGGCTTTGTGTTGATAATAAGGCTAAATTTCGTCGAAAAACATGTTGATAAATAACATGTTACCGGCAATTTTATACTATAATTGACAGTGGTTAGCATTATTTTTGGGCAATTAGTCGATTCTGATAACTGAAGCAGCATTTCTAAAATTTTGTTGGTGTTGGAATCTGATCATATGGGTACCATCGAATCAGATTGAGTACCTTTAATATCAGTGTTGGGTCATAATGTCAAGTGCTCTATAATAATGTTTCAGACAAAAATTCTACCTTTTCGGAATTTATGCTACATGTCGTCGCATCGGCGATATAATGTTCTATATCCATTTTTCATTTTTTGTGGGAAACTTGATTTGAAAATTTGACCATCTGCTTATCGTATATGTCCGCTTTATTTTCACCTTATGTTGTTTTGATTCTATCCTTGGAAACGAAAAACTAATATGTGTAAATTGTTTTGCTTTAAATGTCAGTATTGTTCATGTAATTCGTTGACATGTGTTTGGAGATAGAAAAACTTTGCTGAACAATTCGGCTTTTTTCGTGACTGCTAAAGTGGTTTTTAGGTTTTTAAATCATTCCAAAGTACAAAACTCGCACATTATGTCATTTTCTGTGCTATTTTAACCAACAAATTCAGCTAGAATTAAAATTTTTATATATAAGAGTACATAAGCACTATTTCCAGTCAGGCATATTGACGGCCATTAGTTCCCATTGTTTACCGTTGTCGGTTTGAGACAGGCCTCAGCTCACAAGGCGACTCAGGCGAGATTTTCGCCTTACTGTCGCTGACTTCGCCCTATCGTCGCTCTAAGGCGAAATCGAAGTCGCCTTCAATTTTAAGTAATTTTTTTCTTTTTTTTTTCTTAATTTTTTTTTCTAGTTTTTTTCCCAGACATGTCCGTATATAGATGAATTGTGGCGGCCATCACAAAAAGAAACGGACGATGCAGAGACAAAGTCCCAAGTGTTTAAAATAAAATATGACCTATTATTTTGTGTTGTTATTCAGTCGCCGTTGTTCCCTTTGCGGCAATGAATGTTAATCACGAATGTTTTGACACGCTGAAAACACGATGAGATGTTAGCAACTTAGCATCTGTGTTGTTATTGACCATCGTGAGTGTCACAAATAATGTTTTAATTAACTTAAAAGACCGCTGTCCCGCATTTCAGATATAAAACAAATACGACATTATTAGAGTATGTACCAGGCGCTTCGGAAGTTCGTTTCGGTAACGCGTTGCACTTTTTGAAGAGACCGCGTCACACTTTTTGACGGAAGAGACCGCTTCCGTAAATAAATAAATGTCAAGTTTATTGCTTTAATCGGATTATACCAGTGATGTTGGCATTAATTAAGGGAGGCCATTAATTAATAAAAGCTTTAGCAATAAAACTAAAAGCTTTTGCAACTCCTTTGTTAGTTAATCCTTATTGTTTATTTTAGCGGACACCCACATTACAGCCGTGACCAAATTAAACTTTCAAAGTTACAACTTACAATTTACATGCATCATGATTCAGACTGTACAATCTGACAATAGTCAATACTACAAACGTATCTTCCAGGCTGCAGTCTAGGAAATAATACTTCTTCCATTTAGTTAAAAAATTAACTACTACTGTAACTTGATAATTGTCTTGCTTAAATGATAGCTACACAAAACATTTCCAAAAAATTAATTACAAACAATTAATTAGGCTAATTTAAGATAAAGTCAAAATTTTTTAGTTTTATTTCTTATTTTATGTTTTTAAATTTTTTATTGATGTTATAAAATAAAGCGATAGTTGAAAATTGTCAATTTTCCGTAGTCTCCACTTCTCCCTGAAGTCTCCCTAAATTTCCTGAAGTCTCCCTAAATTTCCTGGAGGGAGACTTCAAGTCTCCCTGTTCTGAACCCCTAGGCTGAGGCCTGGTTTGAGATAGAACATTATAGCACTGAAATATATGCAATCATGTGTTACAAAATAAATCAATTCATGGAAATAGAACAATACAGCACTGATATAAAAACTAATTCGGGAGATGGAACATATTTGGAATTTTTGATAGCCTCTCATTCATATCTAGTATATCCTATATTCATATCTTGTGTTTTTCGGACAGAAAAATACTGCACCAAATTGATCGGCACAATTATCTCATTTTCCCGCCAAAATGGGTATAGAACATTTTAGCACTGCTCATGAGGCGAGATGTATTAACTGAAACTGAAAGAATGTCCTTTTCTGAAGTTTTGCCCCCCCCCTCGCCCTTGTTTGCATCTGGGCGTAAAGTCTGCTACAGAAAGATATATGCATAGCGCTTCAACACAAAAGAGCATTATCCAACCGATTTCACTAGCTGGTTTACATATAGAACAAGTCTTGTACTACGTCTAGTGAATATTATGCATACCTCTGATGTCAGATGAATCATATAAGGACAGGGCGTCATAATGATCATGCTTGAAGATGATTTTGCAACATCAACCAATCAAGTGCAACTGTTTACAGAAGATCAGGTCAATGAGGTCATTCCGCTCCCGTTAACTAGCATGGTTGATTGGAAGATCAGTTTCTCAAGCATGATTACCTGTAACCGGAGAGCCCTAAAACCATGGTTTTATGGCCTCTTCTGATGGCTGCATGGCTTCTAGAAGTTTGGTGTTTATAATCATTATTTTATGATGATATTTTCCAGTAGATTTAATATCCTTTATGCTCCATTGACTAAACACACATGTGAGGGATATAAAAATACCAGAAACCCTTCCACTTCAAAATTCGCTGGCTCTTTTGAGGAAAGTGATTGGATAAGCAAAATTTATTAATCCTTTTGATGTCACATGGACAGTGCAGTTTGGTGAATTAAATAAACAAAATCAATATGCACTCTCTTGATTCTAAATGTTTTCTCTCACTCAATTCTAAAGCCATAATACATTGAAATGGTCTATTAGTCATTTAGAGGGGTAAAAAAGCAGACTACAGTCAGAAAAATAAGTAATACATTAGAGCAGAAGAGTTCATGTTCATTGTCGTTTGTTTAACTTATCTGAACATGGGAATTACTCGTCAATGAGTATTTAGTGTCGAAAGGCTTAAATTTGGGTATGTTTTAAAGCATTGTGGTTAGCAGAAAATACAACTGGAAAATAGGGAAATTCGTTTTCATAAAATTTATTGTACTTTTCTCAAAATTATGAGTTTATATGTAGAATTGAATTATTGCCATTATACTATTGCCATAATAGATGTATTCACCAATAAAAGTGGTGTTTACTATTTAAGCTACTAGAATGGATATATTTTTCTCTTAGGACCATATAACAATGCTATTTTAGCTTATGAATGAGGTAATTCTTACCAGACGATGAAGAAAGAAAGAGCACTTTGTGCCTCATGGTGTAGGGCAGGAGGGGCAGTTCCTCCCTCTGCCAAGTGCAACCGGGCATGGTCAAAATTTGGGCACAATCAGACATTACTGATTGTATTCACCTTCCAAATGCTCAAAAATGGGGATGGGCTTATTTACGAGGACCACCCCATGTTTTATTTAGGGTAAAAAAACACAGACTGGGCTTATCTTCGAGGATGGGCTTACTGACTGGTGTATATAGTAGGGTCATATATTTTTAAACACACCAAAATCGTGATAGAGTTTACAGACAGACACACACATGCAAAAACTTTGCTTTTATATAGATGTAGAAGTGGTTGGATGCAAGTGGATTTTACCAGATTTTGGAAATTAGTCTGGAGAAGGGAAATGGCGCAGTTTGGAATATAGACTAAAAAGTTTTTTTAAATTTAAATTCTAACACATCTTTCTCAAAAAACAATTTGTGAGATCAATGAAATTTTCATATTTTGTGCTTTTGACCGATGTCTCATTGATTACATTGCTATTTCAGGAGCGTGCCTTTTACTAGATCTGGCTATTGTCAGGAGCATGATGACAGAGCCATATTTTGGCATTGGTAGGAGTATAAAGTAAGTAACAATTTGATGCCAAGATGCTAAAAGTTAATTAAATGCTACAAAATGCTACAAAACATGTTGATTAAGTTTTTAAATTTGGTTGAAAATTAAATAAATAATTTCAAATTTGAAGTAGCAATTTCATGAATTATTATCTGAATTTTCATTGCCTTCTGACAAGAATGGATTTCATATTTGTGACAGATTTTGATAGCTATTTGACTATTTCCACTGGTATTGCATTCATGGCATTGCTGTCATCATAATTTGAAGCTGTGAACATTAGATGTGACTTGAACCATTTCTATACTGAATACTCATTGATGAGTACACGTAGGTCGTTCGGTTAACATATTACCTGAACATTTTCCACCAATCATTAGGAAAACTTCTGTACTTCTACTATCTTTTCATCTCACTGCTGTCTGCTAATTTTTTTCAATGCCCCTCAAAATTAATAATAGACCATTCGAATGTTTAATTTCATAACTGAATGGGAGAATCCATTTTGTAAAGAAAGGTTTAACTTAATTATACATTAAGTATAAATCATTATTACCAAAATTTGCATTGCATCAGAATAGTGTGTGTTAACCAGCTTTTTCTGCCTGAGTGATTTTTCACTGCCTGCCAAAATATGATTCACAGGAGTTCAGAGTGTGTTGTACAAGCTATTGCATCTTTATAGCATTCCGCCCCTGTGCCTGCCGAAGCAGAGATAATGTTTTAGATTCCGAGAACATTTTGTTTATATTTTGGCCAATCAGCTTCCTTGATTTCTTGCATTTCCTGCCGTTATCAAAGAAAATAGAAGACAGGTGCATGGGTTGTTGCCATAGTAATGTATAGTTGTTTAATATCTCACTTGTGTATTTTATCTTTTATTCTCACTGGGCAGACGTTTTTTGCCTACCACCTGAAGTGTAGAATTTCTGTAACAGCTGAACAGCTGATTCCCATCTACTGGCCCAGTGCCACTATTTAATATCTGTTTTAACTCTTGGAATATGATTTCAAGCCATAAATGATCCAATGTATAGCTCTTTATCTCATACTCTTCCACCTGTAAGTGCAGACAGGAATGTGGTCAGAGTGAGCTTTGTTGGTGTGTCACCCGTCCCACAATTATAACGGGACACCCCCCCCCCCCCCCCAACTTTGGTCAAAATTTTCACAAGTTTGAAAGTAATGCCTGATTCAATTGGAGAATTCAAACCAAAAATAGGTTAACCCTTCCATGACTGGAGCTTCCTGAAAATTGGCGAAAACCCTGCGCCAATTCATTCTCTTATATAATGCAAGTCTCCCATAGGGAGCCTCGCATATATAAGAGAAATCATTGGCCTAAAAATATTTACCTTGACCTTCTAAGTCAGTGCATTCTCTTATATAATCAAGGCTCTCTATGAAAGAATCACATATATAAGAGAATGCACTGGCACATGATCTTTAATGCTGCACCAGCACAGCTCCCGTCATGAAAGGGTTAAAATAATGGGAATGACAATGCTCATTGCATGGTGCATAGCTTTCGACCAGAGGCCTTCTTTGGGGCAACAAATGAATTTTAGATTATATATCACCAGGTTGACATTAACAAATATATATCTTTTATTCTCACTGGGCAGATGTTTTTTGCGGACCACCTGAAGTGTAGAATTTCTGTAACAGCTGATTCCCATCTACTGGCCCAGTGCCACTATTTAATATCTGTTTAACTCTTGGAATATGATTTAAGACCATAAAATGATCCAACAGATAGCTTTTTATCTTATCATATTCCATCTGAGGGTGTTGACAGGAACATTGGGACACCTGGTGGACCTTGGGAGTTGGGGGGTGGTTGTTGTAAATTCGCCAATTTTTATAAAAAATTTCATCAGTTGGGAATCTTCCCCCCCAACTTGTGCACCAACTGCCCTTGGTTTCCAATGACCTTTGATGTGTAGTCGAGGATGATATTTACCATATGGTAACCGGTGCCCCTGCAATTATGAGATTGCCAAGTTAATAAGAGTGACAACTCAACTAAGTAGTCCAACCATGCATGACTTTTTTTGTTGTAATATATGTTTTTGTTTGCCATTTCAATCTGCAGTTTCAAGTTTTTTGGTATGTCCATCGTTAACTTTTTCTCAAGAGTATGCATAATGCTATTTTGTGTATTTATCAACCTATATCTTTCATGCTACCAAATTACTTCTACATAATTTGAGGATCAAAAGAGCTGTCTCCTTGTAAAATGGCTACCTTTTTATAGCTCATGTGCTCTGTACATCCTTAGTCCCATTGGGACAATCATACCTCTAGTTTGCATGAGATTCAAAACTTGACCTTTATCAAAATACATTTGAATATGTGTTACTCTCTAGATAGAAGAAAATGGGTTTTACATACATTTTAATTATTCAATTGTTGTGTAATGAAAACAAAATTATATATGTGGCCAATACAATATCTTGAGTACGGTGGTTTTTTGTGGGTAGATAAGATCAGGGTAAACAATGTATACAGTAATGCTCTAATTAATCGACTCCTTAACCACAGCAGAATTATGGTTAACTTTTCAGGATTTATTAGGAAATATGTCTTGTTGCCATTCATCGGAAAGCTCTCCCTGAGAGCTTTCCGATGAATGGCAACAAGCCATATTTCCGACTAAATCCTGAAAAGTTACCCCTAATTCTGCTGTGGTTAAGGAGTCGATTAATTAGAGCATTTCTGTATATTTATCATGGCCCATGGACCAGCCTAGAGGTTTCAAATTGGGAGAAGTCAGTTCTCCATGTCATGTTTGGTTATTAGGGAGAACTTGAGGCGTGTACTGTTGTCAGGGAGAAGTAACAATGGCTGAAGTTCAATTTACACCCAACTTTAGTCCAGGCACATTAGACATGAAAGTGGAAATGTAAGGAAATCGGGGGAAAGCTGATTTTTTAATATTATGGAAAGCTGACTTTTTAATAATATTTGGGCCATAACATCGCGGATGCGTCACGAAAAGTCCCCTAAAATCTGAGTTAAGCTTTCCCCTGGGTTACATCATTTTTTTCCAAATAATTAAAAAATATGTTTCACAATCATGGAAACAATTGGATGCTGTAACAATTTTTCTGCCGAAACATATACAAAAGGCACTTCATATTGTTTGATACACAATTCTCGAACCAAAGACACCCATTCAAAGGGAAACTTCGAATGAATTTTGCAGATATGGATATGAAATAAAACACTGAGCCAAAACAATGACGATTTTGAAGGCTAACTCAAACTGTCAGATTTCTCAGGCTTCTCAAAACATAGGCATATAATAGGCAGAATTAGCGAGTACGCATATCATAAGTGATCAAAACTTTTAAAAACATAACCCTGCCCCCAAACTGGTTGCCAACGATCTGGTCGTATTTTGCTCTTCTATTTTGTCTAATCTAGTCATATGCATTACGCAGTTAAACCAGTTTATGTGAAATATGAGTATGAGAGCGAATATAGTAACACGATCATAATAATACAATCGCGGTCATGAAATGGCTGTCAAAATGGCTGCAACCACCAATCCAAGCCAAGACGAAAGCAACATAAATGTATAACAACCTAGTAGGTAAAATACGTATTAGTAATATACAAGTATGTTGTTAAATATCTTTAAAGGTACATACACAGATCATTAAAACAGATCCATCTGGAGGATTTAATGGTCATTGCAATGCAAGTCAAACCCAATGATTTACGTCTTTAAAAGTTCGGGTTTTCTGTTTACAGTCGGGCTCAAAATAATAATTTCAGGCATGCAACACACAAAGTAATGTTTCGCCACACAGTGTATGGTAGTTTCATTTGGCGTGATGATAAATTATTGAATGTGATGCAGAAACTTAAATGGATATCCTTGCAGTATAAATAGTAGTGACATTTCCGGATTTTTCAGCGCTGTCCATGATAATAAACCATACACGTATGTTGCAATGCTTATTATATTGCAAAGAAACCGCCATCTCTTCAAAAGATTAGCACTCCATCTCACCAGATCAAATAGAGAGTATACACAAGCCTTGAAATAGGGTGTCTGTCATTTGCAGAATGAGGTCCCCAGAGGGTGAATTTAGTGATGCTACCCCGCATAGCGGGCTAGCATCACCAAATTCACCCTCTGGGAACCTCATTCTGCTGAGGTGTAAGCAGAATGAGGTCCCCAGAGGGTGAATTTGGTGATGCTAGCCCGCTATGCGGGGTAGCATCACTAAATTCACCCTCTGGGGACCTCATTCTGCAAATGACAGACACCCTATTTCAAGGCTTGAGTATACATCGTACATTTTATATATGACTTCTTTTTGTGCTGCTTGTCTTAGTAGACAATTTGTTCAAATTACTTCAGTCGGAAACTTGCAACTGGAATATGCTATTACACAATGTACAATATTAGTTTTCCGTATTTTGTTGTTTGAAAATATCTCACCAAAACCACCCATGAATTTGTGCAAATATCAGGTGATCAGCGTTTAACCCTTTACCCAACAAACCGGCCAAAACCGGCCAAATAAAGCTTCAACTGCCTAAAATATCTTCGGTCTGTCTCAATAGAACCATACAAATATGGATATCATTGGAACCGGCTCCTTGACCACATTGTGATAGTTACAGTTAGCCCTGTGCCAATGCATTCTCTTATATATGCGAGTCGACCATAGGTCGCCTCGCATATATAAGAGAATGCATTGGCCTAAAATAAATCTTTTTTTTAACACTTTTTACCATTTTTTCTTACATTCTTTAACAATTTTATAATTTTTAATGTGTTAAGCCAATGCATTCTCTTATATATGCGAGGCGACCTATGGTCGACTCGCATATATAAGAGAATGCATTGGCACAGGGCCCTTCTGTTGGGTAAAGGGTTAAAGCTGTTATTTCAGCATTGACTATTGACTCAATGTTGCTATTTATGGTTGTGGGTCCAGCAGATATGTGTAACATTTGGGAGAAGGGATACACACTGTAATGCGGTTGCAGAAAACATAGTACCCTTCACGTATATGTGACCTTGGTGAATATATAACCAAATATTATTTCCAGGTATGAAGACACTCTGTCGTAGAGTATGTAGGCAATTTTGGTCATGATTAGTTTTTTTTTAAGATAGTATATGGTACTCCTTTGTGTTTTAATAAATTGGGTTCATAGTATACCACCATGCATTCTTGTGATAAAAGCGAAATATTCGTGTTTTATTACTTGATCAACTATGACTAATATTTTAAGTAACGGAGAATATAATCTACACATTTCACCCATTACTCTATGAATATCTCTCATTCTGTTCTATAGCAGTGCATTTTGAAAGGTTTGATGGTGTATATATCAAAACTTAGAAATGCTGACCGGTCACATTCGTGATACTGCTATGCATGAGCACATATATTTCGGCTTCTAGGAAAGGTCACAGAATCAATTCGTCACCATTAAATTTCATTTTGTAGTTTAGTGTACACATACATGTATATCACATGATTCACGATAAATAGTGCAGAAAAAATTGCCTTATTCTTCCGTTTCTTTGCGCCAGATTTAACCATTGTATGAGACCTAGTTTTTCGCTATATCTCTCACGAGATATATTAGAGAGAATTTGTACATCCCTGATAAAATGTTTCTCATACTCTGCATTCTGCAATCATTCTTCCTCATATAATTTGAGCGTGTTGTCACTCTTATGGGACTATAGCTATTCAATTTTGCATAAAATGTAATTTTCATTCTATTTTGGCCATTTTGGGACATATATTCTACTTATATGGTTCACAACTAAGCATTGTTTGTATATATATCAATGTATTATGAATTTGGAATTAATTGATCTACACATGACTGCTTTCGCATATGGCCTGATGGAAATGCTTCATAATATGAACAACTTCGAAAAAATCAAGATATCTCAAAAAGCTCAACTCGGATTATAGGGGACTTTTGCCATGTTGTTCATAAACATGTTGTTATTGATCCCTGAAAAAATAAGCTTTCCCCTATTTTTTTCCCTTGTGCAACCCAATATGCCTGGACTACATTACCCTTCTATGATCCAATAATTAATATGCAACACAATTAAGAGCCCATTTATAAAACCATTATAGTGAATTAAGATAACCATTATATAATAATCAATAAATATACATTAAATATGTTTTTGGGTCATAACTGGTATATGTGAGAGTAGTCACTTCTCCCTTGGACAAAAATAGGGAGAAGTGGCACATGTTATGGAGAAGATTTCTGCTATAAATATGTTTTTGGGTCATAACTGGTATACAGTAATGCTCTAATTAATCGACCTCTTAACCAAAGCAGAATTATGGGTAACTTTTCAGGATTTAGTCGGAAATATGGCTTGTTGCCATTCATCGGAAAGCTCTCGGGGAGAGCTTTCCGATGAATGGCAACAAGCCATATTTCCGACTAAATCCTGAAAAGTTTCCCATAATTCTGCTTTGATTAAGAGGTCGATTAATTAGAGCATTACTGTATGTGAGAGTAGTCACTTCTCCCTTGGACAAAAATAGGGAGAAGTGGCACATGTTATGGAGAAGATTTTTGCAAGTCTGCTCCCTGTCCAAGCCTGAGTTTAGTGTGCATGTCGTTTGCAGAAAGAGGTTCCAAGAGGGTGAATTTAGCAACACTATCCCACATAGTAGGCTAGCATCACTAAATTCACCCTCTGGGCAGTCAGGGGACCTCATTCTGAATAGACCTCATCTTCTCTGGAAAGTTTCTTTATTATCAAATTTCTATAGAAATTTATTCACATAGATTCTATTTCTTTTTTAGTTTAGTTTCTCTATATCCCCAAATTGGCAGATGACACATTGCATAATCAAGGTTCCCAATGGGTGTACATCACAATATTCACCATTTGGGAACTTCAATCTGAGTCTATATCTCCCATACGAGATGAAGCCATGCAGAATGAGTTCACCAGAGGGTGAATTTGGTGATGCTAGCCCACTATGCGGGCTAGCATCACTAAATTCACCCTCCGGGGACCTCATTCTGCATATGACATGCACACTAAACTCAAGCTAGTTCCTGTCATGGCCGGCCTATCAATGTTAAAATAAGACACCGTGCTATGCCACCTTAAACAAAATTACACAGGAAATACCAACATGCCCAATGTACAGTAATGCACTAAATAATCGACTAAATAATTCTGCTGTGGTTAAGGTGTTGATTATTTAGGGCATTACTGTATATCAGGTAGACTCTCCATAATTTTTGAAGTGCTAATTGGCATCATGCTGATATCTTTCCCACTCTAAAGGTCTCGGTGGCACAGGTTCATCCAGTAAATTGTGATTTCTCAAAATAAACCTGACTCTTCTTTTTAAATTAGGCGTATGATTTTTTCCAAGTGATTTGCTCCGTTTAATGACATCCTGATGGAGTTTTTATATGACATTATGGTAATCTAGGCTTTCCAGTGTTTTGGGTTTCGCTCACTTGCGCGTATCTGGCATCATTACAGTGAAATTTTGTATTATGATAGGCTAGCCTTTTTGCACAATTTTCTCATTTATTTTCTGAATCAGGTGATTAATCTTTCTGTGGTAAGCGAACTATTAATAAGTAGGGTATTTAACAGGTTATCAGCTTTGCCAGGCTCTTTATTTTCTCCCTCTCTATGAATATTTTCTCCATCAACTTGTAAATCGTCTTCAAAGGTGTAGAAATAAGCTATCAGATCATTTTATTCATGATGATAACCCATGCACTGTCCTTAGGCCAATGTTTATATGTGTACCTAGACAACCCCCTCAGGTGGGCACAGAGAAATACACTTTGATATAGTGACATGAATCTCAGTTTGCATTTTATAAATTTGTTTTCTGCATCATTGGTTGAGAAATAAAAAAAGTAAAAAAAAAGATAGCAATGGGGCGATAAAAAAGAAATAAAAAAAGTTTATAAAAGATAGCAATTGGGCGTGGAGCAAATAAGATCAGCTTCTTTCATCTGTCTGTACTTGATGACCTTAAAAACACAGGCCCAATCAAGCCTGAGTTTAGTGTGCCTGTCATTTGCAGAATGAGGCCCCAGAGGGTGAATTTAGTGATGCTATATATCCCGCATAGCGGGCTAGCATCACTAAATTCACCCTCTGGGGACCTCATTCTGCATGGCCTCATCTGCTATAGGAGATATAGACTCAGATTGAAGTTCCCAAATGGTGAATATTGTGATGTACGTACACCCATTGGGAACCTCGATTATGCAATGTGTCGGCTGCCAATTTGGGGATATAGAGAAATTTGATAATATAGAAACTTTCCAGAGAAGATGAGGCCTAAGCAGAATGAGATTGGGATTCAACCATTTTTTATGGGAGCAAAGGTCAATATCAAATATGGGTTTGGTTTGGTTCAATTCTGCCATGCCCTAGCGATGCTCTTGTTACATTTGGCCAAAGTTTCTAAAAAAAATTGAAATGGCCATAATAATTTTTGGCCAACATGGACCCTGGTTAATGGGATTAATTTTTGAATGAAGGTTATAAGTTGCTTTAAAGGGACACAAGGCACTTGCAGTGGGTACATTAAATGTGCAATTTTTTTTTTTTACTTTGTTCTCCAAAAACGAAATTTCGCCTGCTGAAAAAATTGTTATGTAAACAAATCTGTTATAGTGATTTGTCAACAAACATCGCTAATTGTATAGTAACTTCAAACATTTTAGTCTGAATGCGATTTTCAGAATATGTTTGTATGCTTCGACCTTTTCCAATGTTTACGTCATATTTTTATTTAACACTGGTAACTTATTGTACCAATTTAACTTTTATCACTAATATGCAAATTTCATTATTGGAGAGTTATTAATAATGAAAATAAGACCAGAGTTATTCTATTTTTTCATGTACAGTAATGTTCTAAGTAATCGACTCCTTAACCACAGCATAATTATGGGTAACTTTTCAGGATTTAGTCGGAAATATGGCTTGTTGCCATTCATCGGAAAGCTCTCGGGAGAACTTTCCAATGAATGGCAACAAGCCATATTTCCGACTAAATCCTGAAAAGTTACCCATAATTCTGCTGTGGTTAAAGAGTCGATTACTTAGAGCATTACATGTACTTGTTGACGATAGTTGTTTCACAGACTTTTATGTTATTCGCATGAACCCACTTTGAAGACCTTGACTTCCTTTAGCTTGATGAACAATATTTGAAGACAAGTGTTTGTCACTCATCAATGTTGGAAATTTAGTGCATGAAGTGCCAGAGCAATGTGTAAATGAACACTGCAGACTACACTTTAAAATATTTACATAGCCTGTCAGGGTTACACTAGATCCTGTTCGGTGATTGGTCAACTGCCAATTGGGTCACCCATTTCATACCCCAATAACACACAGTCCGTAACACGAACTCGACGTCACAAATTGTTGACTTAATCACTAAAAGCGGTCAGCAGAATAATTTGGCGTGGTTTTCAAAGTTCAGTCAAATTGCATCTGAAGCCAGTTATTTATAGCGATCACATTATCATTGCTAAGTGCTTGGAAATATTATATTGGGCTAACTTAATGTGCTGCGTGGGATAGTCTCAATTCTCTGCAGTTTTGTGAAAATAAATAATGCACTCAGCTTTTTTATGGGACTAAATAATCAAAAAGCTATATATATAAGAAATGAATGTAGTGGGTGTGTGTGTTATTGGAGGATACAGCGCTGTGGTCGTTGGGGGCTGACATTTTAAATGTGCTCCCAACAACCACAGCATGGTATCCCCCAATAACACACACACCCACTACATTCATTTCTTAAATTAACACTGCAGACTGCACTCTAAAATAATTACGTTCATCCGGCTCATAACATATCTTACACCTCATCGCGATTTGAATGATTTCAGTGTGCAATCAAATCCACAGTTTGATCTAGCCTGCTATCAGAAGAAATTATTTCCCCATAACCCACTTCCCTGCATGGAATATTAAGAATTAATATGTCTGCAAAAAAGTTAGTTCAATATTCTCTTGCAAGTGTTGATGAATAGTGCTGTGATGAATTCTTTGATGTTTATTACAGTACTTACAAGTATAACTTTAGGAATCTGACTTGATTTAGTATTCATTTCGAGTTTTTATCACATGAGTTTTATATTTGCTCTGTATAGTCTGAAGATGTTCAGTTTTTTTTTCTCTATTAACCCTTTACCCAACAAACCGGCCAAAACCGGCCAAATAAAGCTTCAACAGCCTAAAATATCTTCGGTCTGTCTCAATAGAACCATACAAATATGGATATCATTGGAATCGGCTCCTTGACCACATTGTGATAGTTACAGTTATGCCCTGTGCCAATGCATTCTCTTATATATGCGAGTCGACCATAGGTCGCCTCGCATATATAAGAGAATGCATTGGCCTAAAAAAAATCTTTTTTTTAACACATTTTACCATTTTTTCTTACATTCTTTAACAATTTTATAATTTTTAATGTGTTAAGCCAATGCATTCTCTTATATATGCGAGGCGACCTATGGTCGACTCGCATATATAAGAGAATGCATTGGCACAGGGCCTTTCTGTTGGGTAAAGGGTTAACATGCTACAAGGTAGTTATTCATAAATGTTCAAGTGAATCATACAGTATTTAAATATTTAAACTTTTTCAAGTGGTGATTGTGGAGATATTTCAAAAATTAATCATGCAGAAAATGTTGGGTCTCTTTAAAATTTAAGCAATTGGGTCAGAAATTTATAGCCATATAATTATTGATAATTGCCTGATTCAAACTACACCATTGCTGATATTGTATTGTGTCTGAAGTCCCAAGACCCATTAGTCTGGATTTTGATCTAAGCTGTTGGTATATATGTCTGTTATTGTTTGGATGCCTGAGTGATATTTTTGTTGGAAAATATAGTGTGTTAACCCATTCATGGCGGGAGATGCACAGGTGTAGCATTAAAGATCCCGTGCCAGTGCATTCTCTTATATATGAGTCTCCCACAGGGCGCCTCATATATATTAGAGAATTCACTGGTTTACATGGTCAAGGTAAATATTTTTAAGCCAATGTATTCTCTTATATATATATACAGGCTCCCTATGGGATAATCGCATATATAAGAGAATGCATTGGCACAGGGTTTTTATACAATTTCAGAAAGCTCCAGTCATGGAAGTGTTAATGCTCATGCATCCCTGGAATCTGTACCAGAATTGTCTATCTTATGGATATTCACATTATTGCCAGATTTGCGTGGGACTATTTCTACCAATACAATACTGTAATATTAACGAACCAAAGCCGGACGCTTTGGGTCGTATATAGACTATATCTTATTTTGTGACGTCCCCAATTATTATCTAATACGACACTGCTGTTTTGAATTTTTGCGATCACTTTTGTCGCACAGTAGATCGGTGTTATTAAAGCGTTAATGTCGTAATCAGAACTAAAATGTGTGTGTGTTTCGATTGCCGGCGATCCAAAAATGAGGGGAGTTACTATCGGAATTTTTGGACGGATTAAAAGTCGAACTGCGACCCGGGGGTCGACCTCAGGCCGAGTCCGGTGAAAGGTGTAGTTTGGAATTTCAATTTCAATTGTTATTCGGATGCCAAGAAATGCAAGGCGATTAATTCTATGAGTTGATCATTCGTGAAACCAATATATTTTATATTCTATATTTACAATCATGGGTATATAATATATGATCTTGAGCGTGTTACCATTTCTGACTATGGTTTTCTTGTATTCTATTGACATTTGAATGACATATTTCATGGAGACAACTGATGCATCACATTAACAGTGAATTCAATTGTTTTATATAGGAATCCAGTCATCCATTTCTCCCATTAACTCTGTGATATTATTAGATTAATTTAATAGCAGACAGCACTTTAATTGGTGTTGTGACATGTGAATATCAGTAAGATAGACAACTCTGGTAGAGATTTCATGTATCCCTCCAGCTTTTGTGAGTGGCAAGAGTACTGGTGGACAAGGGGGGCACAACCTTCAGTAGGGTACTATTCTCAATGTAAATTAGCCAAAACTGATAGGTATAAAGATACGAATGGCCTTTGCTATGGGTATTGCTGTTAAAATAATCACATCCGTTAAAACCACCATCAACAGAAAGAATATTAAAATATAGAAATATTTTGTTCTTATACCAATCATAAATATTGCGTGAATAGCATATTATTGTCAAGATCGTACCCCTTGTTAGTAAACAAACGTTATGTTACAGTACAGGCGAAAAGAGTATGCTAAAAGCAAAACACTCAAAACAAGGGAGACCCCACCAATGAACTTTTGTTAATATTAACACCAAGTTGTTTATACGATACTGTCATAGCACTCGCTAATCCTCGTCACTCAAGATTTCAGTGTTTAATGGGTCACCGTGATTCACTTGCCTCAAAAAAATTGTCATGGTGTGTTGAGTGTTTTGCTTATCGCTCACACTTTACGTGCTGTATATAAACAAACGCTCAGCTTACACAAAGTGTGTTTTGTGGAAATATTGCATTCATACTATCATTATACTATTATACTATTACTATATTCTTAAGGAAATTTCCATAATTTTGGTCCTGCCCGCCAATTTTTTCCAGAGTTATGGTCCTTGTCGACTTAGAATTTGCCAATTGTTTTGGTTTCTGGATGACAACTTTAGTTTTAGTTAAAATATCTGATTGTTTTAAAATTTGGCATATGGATTACTCATTATGGACCTTTGTTGAAATTACCTGGTGACGTCATTTGGATAAACATACAGACAGATAATAAAAATGTCATTATACAATGTTGTGTACAGTATGTGTTTTCTTGTACTCATCCAGGTTTTGGTGAAAATTCATATTGGACTTGATTCTTAGTATTAAGAGTTGTTATCTGCCAGCTTATTGTCTTCTGAAAAACAAAAACAATTTCGGGGGACTATAGAAATCAGCAGTGTCCATCTGTGTGTGCGTCCGTCCATCCCCGATGGTTTCTGGATGATAACTTTAAGTTTTAGTTATCTTATTGTTTTCAAATTGTGTTCAGTCCTCCCAATTTTGCCATAGTTATGGTCCTTGTTGACTTAGAATGTTCTAATTATTTCGGTTTCCGGGTGATAACTTTAGTTTTCGTTGTCTGATTGTTTTCAAATTGTGTATGTGGATTAGCGACATGAAACTACAGATAAATTGGAATATGGATTCAGTCCACCCAATTTTGCCAGATTTACGGTCCTTGTCGACTTAGAATTTGCTGATTATCTTGGTTTCGGGTGATAACTTTAGTTTTAGTTATCTAATTGTTTTTAAAAAAAATTATATGAATTACTAATATGAAAATACAGGTCAATTTCGAATTGGGGTTCCGTCCGCTTGTTTTTACCGGAGTTATGGTCCTTGTTGACTTATAATTTGATGACTATTTTGGTTTCCGGGTGATATAGCTTTAGTTATAGTTATCTGTTTGTTTTCAAATTTGGCATATGGATTACCCATATGAAAATACTAATCAAATTTGAATTTAGGTTTGGCCTGCCCATTTTTACTGCAATTATTCTACAAAGCCCCTGTTTCAGGGGACACTGTGGGCATGCAGGGCTTCCTTTTATGTTTAATAACCTCTGCTGATAATGAAATTTGACCAGTCAATGCTATTGTGTTAATTACTAGACTAACTGTGACTTAATTATTACCTCTCCAGTTCCATCAGTATTCCCCCAAGGGAGTGAGATATTGAAGCACATACTGGTTTTATAAGTAATATATTTTGCTCCCACTCAATGCCTAGAGTATGATTTTATATCCTTATGCCAACATATGGACAAGTCAAATTTCTTATAATAATTCTCATGCATTCCCCTTTAACTTATACTTTTAACCAGTAATATAATGTGCTAATACCAATGCAACACTCTACAGTACCATACCTTTAGTATTCACAGGTTCAACTCACCCCTCCCAATCTCCATGCATGGACTAACCTACCACAACTGATAGATTTTTTATTTGATATTCTTATGTTATGATTTGTTATCAGCTTCTTATCTTTAATAGTTTCTGTTGATAATGAAATCTGACCAGTTAAACATATTGTGTTAATTACTAGTCTAACTGCGACTTATTTCTCCTGGATATACCAGATTCCATCAGTATTCCCCCAAGAGAGCGAGATGATTGAAGCTCAGACTGGTGTTATGAGTGATCTATTGCTGGGACCATGAGATAATTACCCACCAATTGTTAGTGTGTTTATATAATGCATAGGCACCCCTCCCTTTGTGTTACACTTTTGACCATCTTTTAGCATTAATACCATTGCATTGAATTCAACGTCCTAACACACCCTTTATGTAGTGGCCGAATTTCCATTCCCAATGCCTCCATACCTAGACCCACCCACCACAATCTATTAAATTACTATTTTATATTCTTATATTAACAGTATTATAGTAACAATAATAATTTTTTGTTTGTTTTAGATAATCCCTATGCCACAACACTTTGGTCATACTTTTGGCCAATCAAATCCATACCTTATCCACTATCTGCATGCATTGACTTAACCATTTCAGTGTCTTTTAGAGCTCTTTCCATCTATGTATCACATTATTATAATCAATAAATTTGAAAAATGATCAAGGAAATATGGGTTGATACAAAAATCGGACTTGGCACGTACTGAAAGGGTTAAGTGTATATTGCATGCATATCATTGGTGGGCTTTTAAAACATCGTACTTCAAGAAAATCAAATTGCACAGAAGCTACAAAAACTCTTTATCTCTGGAACTGTAACACTTTCAAATTCAATTATCTTCTGGTTGATTAGAAAACATGATTTTATGGTGCTATACAACCCTTTAGAAGGAAAAAGTAGAAATCTGTGAGATACAATGATTTTTGCAGGTTCGTTAGTCTCTGTCACTCGGGATAATGTATCACATTATTATAATCAATAAATTTGAAAACTGATCAAGGAAATATGGGTTGATACAAAATCGGACTTATCATTGAAAGGGTTAATCACAATTCTCACCAACCTGGGTGACTTTATCACAATATCAGGAACCTGGGTAACTTTATCACAGAAAACCGGTGAGAGTGACAAATTCAGCCGCACTTAGGTCATATATACTTTTGACCAATCAAATCCATACCCCATCCCCTAGCTGCACACCTTGAGGTGGATACCGTATCAGAAGGGAGCCAGTGTCCACTAACAGCATAAAGTTTAATGTAGACACATCTACGGCTATTATGATTTTATATTCTTGTATTATGATTTGTTATCTGCTTCTTATCTTTAATAGTTTCTGTTGATAATGAAATATGACCAGTTAAACCTATTGTGTTAATTACTAGCCTAAATGTGACTTATTTCTCCCCATATACCAGATTCCATCAGTATTCCCCCAAGGAAGCGAGATGAATGATGCTCAGATTGCATGGTGATATAAATGATCTATTGCTCCGACCATGAGAGAATTACCCACCAATGGTTAGTGTGTTTATATAATGCACATGCAGCCCTCCATATATGTTACACTTTTGACCATCTTTTAGCATTAATACCATTGCATTGAATTCAACATCCTAACACACGTACCCTTCAAAAGGTGGCCCAATTTCCATTCCCAACCACAATCAATACAATTACTATTTTATATTCTTACATTAAGTATGTTAGTGAATAATATTTATTAGATAATCCTCATGCCACAACACTTTGGTCATACTTTTGACCAGTCTACCCCATCCCCTTGTCTGCAAGCCTTGAGGTGGATACCATAGCATTAACAGCATAAAGTTTAATGTAGACACATCTACCACTATTATGATTTTATATTCTTGTATTATGATTTGTTATCTGCTTCTTATCTTTAATAGTTTCTGTTGATAATGAAATCTGACCAGTTAAACCTATTGTGTTAATTACCAGCCTAACTGTGACTTATTTTTCCCCCATATACCAGATTCCATCAGTATTCCCCCAAGAGAGCGAGATGATTGAAGCTCAGACTGGTGTTTTAAGTGATCTATTGCTCCGACCATGAGAGAATTACCCACCAATGAAACCCGACACCCCCTCCTGTCAGCCTCTGTCTTCATCCACACAGCCTACTCTCTGCTGGTGGAAGTCTATTTTGAGCCCACTCTGAAGCAACTCTAGCACATACTCTGTGCTATTCTCATCCTCTGTAGTGCGGGAATACATTCATGCTTTAACCAGTAAGTAAACATGCGCGATTTTTCAACAAACGCTATCTTTTTTCCCCATGTTGCTTTGTTAGACAAAACGAGCCATATTTATTCTGACTAATATCTCCCATGTACCTTCGGTTCGAAGTTTGTGATATTCTAGTTGCGATTTTAACTTAATGTTGACATGGAGAAATTTCGAACATTACCAAAAATATTGTAAGGCTGAGGTTTAACATTGTACCGGCTTATTTACATATATGTTGGATACAATGATTTCTATTTGCCCAGTCTCATGGCATATGTAAACATCTTCTGAATACATTTGAAAAGAAGGGGGAAGTGTGGTGTTCCACAAAGTCAGGGCCGCAGGAAATTCAGGTTCAGTTCAAATAAGACTTCTGTTTAGATTATAATTCTAGGTCATAGTTGGCCTCGTGGGTTCTTTATTAGAAGTTCATCCAACGATACAACTTTACTAGTTCCTCTCCCTCGGAGCCATATGCGGTTATTGTTGTGACTTAGTGCAAAAATCTCCAGAGCATAATATAAAGACCTATTCAGCGCTTCTGACTCCTTTCATTTTTTTGTCTCCGGTATTTAAAATGAAAATTGTGAGTTGACGTTATGACCAAAAATCTGTCTATCATCTGATGTCAATTTTGAATCAGTTTATTGTAATAATATTGGCGGATTTAGGGGGCACTAATAGTAAATTCCCCAGTTAAAGTTTCACCCATTATATTGTCTCCTTGATTATGCATTTTATCTTCTGCAATTTAGGGGATATAGAAAACTGAACAGAAGGGAAAAATTAACGAAAAATAATGTTAATTTGAGCCTATAGATACTTCCAAGAAGATGAGGCCTAAGCAGAATGAGGTCACGAGAGTGTGAATTTGGTGATGCTAGCCCGCTGTATGGGGTAGCATCACTAAATTCATCCTCTGGGGACCTTTCTGAAAATGTCAGACATACATTATTCAGGCTTCAGGGGGTCACTAAAATAAAAACCTCTTCAATTTGAAGTTATGTTTGGTATCTTCATCGTTACCGGTATTCATCAAGCTTGAATTTGATGAATAAATTTTGACTTTCATGAATATTTCTGTTGCCACTGATCTTAAAAGTTTCAAATTGCCAAAATCGTTCAATTTTTGTCAAATGATAAAATTTTGAACTAGTTTATCATAGTATTATGATAATATTAGTATATCTAGGGGGACACTAATAAAAAAAACCTCTCAAATTTTTTGGTATCTTCGTTGGTATTCGTCTAGCTTGAATCTAATGAATAAATCGGAGAATCATGAATATTTCTAGTTTTTGCAATAATTTAATGTTTTTCACCCGAACTCAATTTGACTAATTTATTGTACTAATATTGGCAGATCAGTATAGGGACACTAATAATAACAAAACCTTCTGAAAATGTTTGGTATCTTCATGAGTAATCAGCTAATATTACGCTTATGAATTGATTAGCGATGCATGAACATTTATGCTGGCATAATTAACACTTTATTAACTAAATGGATTCATCCATCAGTTATAAAAGTATATTTAGGAAGGGTCCTTTATTCATTTGGAGGGATGTTCAGTAAATATGAGCTAATGATAGACAATACAACATGCAGAAGGATTCCTATTCATTAGTGGGAAATATTCAGATCATAATAAGTTAACTGAACAAATGCCGTATTTTTCATAACTGCAGCAGATGGGATTTGTGGGTAAAATTGTTACGAGTTCCCTATCTGGGTAGCCATTGACATTGATATTAACCCTTTGGAGAGTATCTGTAACGTCATATACATGACGTCATGAGTAAATTTAACGTCAACGTCATAGCAATAATTATTAACAAGTTCGGGTCAAAAGTGTCCAATAATTCCTTTTAATTTATGTGCATTTTTTGTTAACGTGTGTTATCATAATCGATTGCACTTATACATTCGGGACATTATATTAATAAAAATAAGTCCTATACAAATCATTTATAAATCATATGATTTATTGAAGTTATGTCTACATAAAATAACACTTCCTGAAACGACATATATGTCGTTCTACTCCTCAACCGATAGACGACATATATGTCGTTCTACTCCTCAACCGATAGACGACATATATGTCGTTCTACTCCTCAACCGATAGACGACATATATGTCGTTCTACTCCTCAACCGATAGACGACATATATGTCGTTCTACTCCTCAACCGATAGACGACATATATGTCGTTCTACTCCTCAACCGATAGACGACATATATGTCGTTCTACTCGCCAAAGGGTTAAAGACATCAAATGTGGAATGGTTGTTAAAAGCTCATCTTCATACATGATGTAAATCGATGACGGTTTTGCTCATCATTTTTTTATTTTACCATGAGGGCTTTGGCAGATTCGGTGTCCAAAAAATAACATGCGAATTTCGGCCTGTCGGATCTGCATATCATCTTATCAAATTAAAATGGCCTCACATAAATCATATAGAAGACACACGGGATCGGAGAACAAATTATTAAACTTATCAGTCCCTCTCCCTCAGAATACTAGGACCCAAATACTATGTGGTCATTCATGTCTCCCTATTAAACACCTTACAGTCGGCTGTCTGGCTAGGTCAGTTGAGGTCATTTCCTGTGGGTGGTACTGCTAGACTGGCTACTGCCCCATTAGCAGACCTTGCTGATAGACAAGGAAGTCTGATGAGAGGTATTTATTACTTCCTCCCACCCAGTGGCCATAGTTCCATATCTGTTACAAACAAACCATGACAGAGATATCTCCCTAATTAATCACTGATATCTCACCCACACATGTACAATCTATTAGCCGTGTGATATATTAATGTCTGACCAGCTATAAAGTTCATTTGAGTTCTTATCTGGGATACTTTTTTTCTTGGGTTCTTCATGTTTTATATGATGTCTCAATCCTTTTTTATACTCCCATTTTAAAAAGAGATGTATTATGTTTTCGGTTGAGCTGGTCCTTGTTCGGTTTTGTCTAACCATTTTCAGCAGAGTTACGGACCTTTTTTGGGTTCTTGATTTACTGTTGATAAGGGTTGGTTGATCACCACCAATATTTGTATGTAACTAAATTGGCTCAAAATTCAAGCTTTTGGGGATTTGGCCAATGATTCTCGCCAGACCAATGGGCCCTTTTTGACTTAGATTTTTAAATTGTATTACTTATTGGCATTTATTGCTATGGAATCTTTCTTTAGTGCACTTTGAAGCAAGCTAACAGGCGTGTCATGACACTGTAGCAGTGCTCTTGTTCTAAATTTTCTTATTGACTAGTTACAAAAATCAATCGAGCATTTTACCTCGTGTACTATTCTTGGGATTCTTGAGTGTAGCATGTCTTATTCCTGTGAATTTTTTTTTTAAAAGGACAGGCCCAATTTGAATATTTTAAATGTCTCAAAATGAATATTATACATAATAGTGTTCATATTGCCTAGTCTTCAGACCAGAAATTAAACAGTTGAATGATGAAATTTAAGTTTAGCTCGATTCACTTAATATGATTTGATAGACTAGACACACGTGGAAAGTAAAATTACAAATAAATATAATATTAATAGACTATTCATGTATATTGTTATACATAGCAGAACTCTCCTTTTTTGTGTAGTCAACCACTCTTGTAATTTCTAATACCCCACAACAGTGACCATAGTTGCATATCAGTTTCAAACTAACCATGACAGATATCTTGGTATTTAATCACTGATATATCTCACCCACACATGTACAATCTATTAGCCGTGTGATATATTGATGTCTGACCAGCTATAAAGTTCATTCCAGGTCTTATCTGGGATACTTTTAATAGGTTCTTCAAGTGTAATATGCCTCAATCCTTTCTTATCTTAATTTTCATTACAAACAAGCCCAGTTTGTATATGCTCCTGATCTGAGTTGAGGGACATCTCAATGTGCCATTCTGATCATAACATGGCCATCTCAATGGTGATAATTTGATCTCGCACATATGAAGATATGAACACATCAGCCATCATATTTAGCTACGGAAATTTATAGCAATGCCGAAGCCATTTGCTGCAGCAAACTGGGCCATGGCAAAGGATTGCTGTAGTGTATTTACCAAAGCCAAACAATCCGAATTAAGAGGGCTGTCTAAGATTATTTCTTACATTCTTTAACAATTTTTTATCATTTTTTTTTTATTTTTTATCATTTTTTAACAAATTATGAAAAATAATATAAAATTTGTTAGGCCAATGCATTCTCTTATTTATGCAAGGCGACCTATGGTCGACTCGCATTTTTAAGAGAATGCATTGGCACAGGGTTTTCTAAAAAAATCAGTAAGCTCCCATCATGAAAGGTATAATAATTCTTCTCAGATATTGTAATTATGAGACACCCCATGTGCCCATATAACCCTTTCTGTACTAAATACTCATTGACAAGTACAGTAATGCCCTAATTAATCGACTGCTTAACCACAGCAGAATTATGGGTAACTTTTCAGGATTTAGTCGGAAATATGGCTTGTTGCCATTCATCGGAAAGCTCTCCCCTTAAGAGGTTGATTAATTAGAGCATTACTGTATCTAAATCTTAGTGCTCGAACCCTGACATGGGTGAAAAACATGGTGTGCAAATTGGTCCTGCTTAATCTGAGTTGAGGGACAACTCAATGTTCCATTCTGATCATAACATGGCCATCTCCATTGTGATGATGATAATTTGTTCAGGCACATACTGACCCAGTGCCTCCACTCATTCTAACATAGGAAGCAATTAACACATCTTACTGACCCAGTGCCTCCAGTCATTATGATAAATTTTAACTCTTTCTTTTCTAAATGGATTCACCCATTCATTTATAAAAGTAAATATTGGAACAGTCTATTATTCATTTGGAGGGGTGTTCAGGTATTAATAGCAGACAACAATCAGACGGAAAAATAATACAAGTACAGAAGGATTTATATTAATTGGTGGGAAATAATCAGATGGTCGTTTGTTAACTTATTATCTGAAAAATTCCTAAGGGAACTACTCGTCAATGAGTATTTAGTGTAGAAATGGTTAATTATAAATATATATAATCCTGTTCAGGGATGGATCCAGGGCCCATTTCATAACGGTAAATGACTGAACTGTTTGGGCGCCACAACTTTAGTAGAGGAAATAATACCAAATAAATCAGTGGAATCCTATTGTATTAAGTGGGGTATTGTTCAAATAACAATATGTTAAATTAATATGCTAACAATGGGTTGTATTCCATACTTCCGAGGTGCTGTTGATTTGACCAACCGCACCGGGCCACACTATTTAACCCTTTACCCAACAGAAGGGCCCTGTGCCAATGCATTCTCTTATATATGCGAGTCGACCATAGGTCGCCTCGCATATATAAGAGAATGCATTGGCTTAACACATTAAAAATTATAAAATTGTTAAAGAATGTAAGAAAAAATGGTAAAATGCGTTGGCACAGGGCATAACTGTAACCATCACAATGTGGTCAATGAGCCGGTTCCAATGATATCCATATTTGTATGGTTTTATTGAGACAGACCGAAGATATTTTAGGCTGTTGAAGCTTTATTTGGCCGGTTTTGGCCGGTTTGTTGGGTAAAGGGTTAAAACAGTCATATGCTGAGGCTGTGTCAGTACCATAATAATTACAGTTACTCTGATTATCATCATACGCCATGCATAGATTGTATCCACCCCATTTATACAACAGTTACATTTATAATCATTGGAATTTCAAAGTTAGTATTGATGACTGTCCTAATTCACGTCCAAAAATAACCAGTCAGAGAGGCTGAGACACCATTTTCAAAACTGTTCTTGTGGTGGGGGAACCCTCTACGCCCTTCTATGCCCCTTCCCATACCCACCCCAACTCAGGCCTATGGCATTCATTGTCAGAAAATAGTGTCCCCAAAAAATCTCTGCATCCACCCCTGCTGTTCGTTTATAAATTTGACTTCTCCAGCAGTCTCCAGCTTAACTTTATTGAAAAATGGGTTATTTATATTTTTGAAAATAGGCTAATATATACCACTTCATTTTGATCTGATTTTAATGACTGTTAAGCAATATTTTCAAGGCATCATTTTTCACAAAATTTGGTTCCGTTCCAACAATAATTTATACTGGCACAGCGATATGACATATCTGGCAGAGATTTTATATTAAATTAATTAAATCTCTCTTATAGCACTTCAAAAATAATAAATTGTTGATCATTAGCACTTTCTTCTAAAATTCCAGCTGCCCTTGATTTATATATCAGTCTCTGTGTTGCTTTCACCTTCTTTTCCTTTATTTATACAATTTTATGGGAAGAAATACAGTAATGCCCTAAATAATGGACGCCTTAACCACAGCGGAATTATGGGTAACTTTTCAGGATTTAGTTGGAAATATGGCTTGTTGCCATTCATCGAAAAGCTCTCACTGAGAGCTTTCTGATTAATGCACAAGCCATATTTCCGACTAAATCCTTAAAAGTTACCCATAATTCTGCTGTGGTTAAGGAGTCCATTATTTAGGGCATTACTGTACCTCAACTTATTTTTGTTGTTTGAGTAAAACTTATCATATTCCAAAACAATTTGAAATTTATGGACAATTCTGCTATTTATCAATTGTTGTGGTGGTGCATAATTTTATTTTTTTCCCTCCTGGATCTACTATTTTTCAACCCAAATGTTCGTAAACCAGGCTATAATATTGTGTGGCCTAATACAAGTACAGAAAGAGTTTTATTAATAGGCGGGAAATGTTCAGATAATAAGTTTAACAAAAGACCACTAGCGCAGAAAAAGAGCTCCAGTTTTCAAGATGCCCCTACCCATGGTAGAACTAGTTGAAACCAACTTTTTTAAAAGAAGAAATATATACAGTTCACGAAAATGGCAGTACAAATAAAGGGATCGCTGATGGCTATGGTCAAATCGACATGAATGATACCCATCTGGGACTTTTTCCAGAAATTCGCGATTTTGGTAAAGCGAGCCACGTGGCTAAATCCTAGTTTATTTGCAACAATGTTGGTGTTAAAATTTATACATCATACCATAGGTCTACTTGGAAGGACAAAAATGTTGGGTTATCCTGCCATTTGGAGACGAAAAATTTATTTTTTGGTGAAAAATTGCTCTTTTTCACAGAAATATTTTTGTTCAATCCTTATCATTCAAACAAATATCATAGTAATACCATACCAAACTATTTAACCCTTTCATGATGGGCACTGGGCTGGTGCAGCATTAAACATTATGTGCCAGTGCATTCTCTAAGTGAGTCTCCCATAGGCACTGGCTTACAAGTTCAAGGTAAATATTGTTTGGCCAATGTGTTTTCTTTTAAATGCGAGGCTCCCTATGGGAGACTCGCATATATAAGATAATGCATTGGCACAGGGTTTTCGCAAAATTTCAGGAAGCTCCAGTATTAAATGAAAGGGTTACAAATTAATGGCCTGACATGTCATTTATTTTATGGCATGATGTAACACTTGTTTTCAAAGCATTGATGAAGGACAAGGATTGATCCCCTGCAGTTTTTGAACTTATCTGTTCCCACTGATCTGCTCTGTGATGTTTATATGACACGTTTGGGTTTTAAGCTAATTTTTTTTATGAGAATGAATTTTTGTCTGGCACATGAATTTGGATTTATGCCATCTCTCTCTCTCTCTCTCTCTCTCTCTCTCTTTCTCTCTCTCTCTCACTCTCTCTCTGGCTCTCAGTTAAATATATATTCAGGTTAATTTTTATTACACCCCACCCAAAAAAAATTGGGGGGGGGGGAATGGGTTCAGTTCGTCTGGGTTCAGTTCGTTTGTCCATCCCGAAAAGTTGTCCAGGGGTTATTTCAAACAATTTCAACAGATGTAAAAGATTTTTGGTAGATGAGTTAAAAAAATGAGTACCTGAAACTAGGTTCCAAACTAGTTCGGTCATACATTTTTACCAGAGTTAAGGCCCTTTGATTGTAATATTTTGGTGTTTAGCACCCAGGAAAAGTTGTCCGAGGGGTTCATTTTGAACAATTATCATTGGATTTAAAATATTTTCTGTATATGAGTTCACAACAGGAGTATCTGAAACAAGTTCGCAAACTAGGCTTGGTCGTACATTTTTACCAGAGTTATGGCCCTTTGATTGTAATTTTTTGGCGTTGCAATTTAAATTTTAAGCCCGAACTAAAACAAATATTAACTAATCTCAAACAAATATTAACTGATTACAATTACTTTTTAGCATATTTTGAAAATGGTCACCATCAACTTTGCCCACCTAGGCGGGACCTCATTCTGCAAACGACAGGCACACTACACTCAGGCTTGGTGGACAGGTGTATATTCGAGCTCTGATCCGGGTATCAGCTTTCATTTACTTATTGTGACTGAAAATGACTCATTTCTGTATGATGAGTCATTCATTCTATGTGAGGTACTGCACGTGTCTCATTTGTACATCAGCGTACTTCTGTCGCCCATCAGTGTACATTTTGTCGCCCAATGAGACACCTCATGGAAACTCTAGACTCAATTCAATATCATTTTATGACCCCAACGATGCCCGGACAATTTCATTTGACAATATAGTATATACGTTATGTCAATTTTATGGTTATTCTTTCAAAGAGATGATATAAGATAGGGGTCTTGCCACCAGATCTTCTTATCTAATGTATCACTTTCAGATGGAAATGTTTGGCCCAAATGATTACACATGATTAGGGTGTCTGGATAGGAATGTGAATAACCCAGACAAGAGCCTGGAAATAGTGTCTCTTGTCATTTGCAGAGTGAGGTCCCCAGAGGGTTGATTTAGTTATGCTATCCCACACAGTGGGCTGCATCACCAAATTTACCCTCTGGGGACCTCATTCTGCTCGGTCTCATCTTATGTGAAGTATCTATGGTGTCAAATTAACATTGTTTTTCAGTTACTTTTTCCCTTCTGGGAAGTTTGTATATCCCCTAATTTGCAGAAGATAAAATGCATAATCGAGGTGACTACTGGGTGAACATCACCAACTTCTGGGGAACTTCAATCTGATCCTAGGTCTCCCACTGCAGTTGAGGTCTATGCAGATTGAGGTCCTCAGATGGTGAATGTGGTGATGCTAGGCTGCCATGGGGATAGCGTTTCTAATTCACCCTCTGGGGGACCTCATTCTGCAAATGGCAGACACACTATTTGCAGACTTGATGACACATGATTAGGATATCAGGATAGGAATGTGAAAGACCCAGACAAGAGACATTTAAAGTCTGGGGAGGAGCCCCTTCTAAATTAGATCAGGCCCTGAACCTCTACTGTGGCTTACGCCCGTAGAGATCATCTACCACTCGGCTTGCGCCCATAGAGATCATATACCACTCGGCTTACGCCCGTAGAGATCATATACCACTTGCATTACGCCGATAGAGATCATTTACCACTTTAGGGACTTTTTAATGTTCTGGTCAACCTATTCTGATGGGGTACTTTATAACATTGAACAATCAACGCCGGGAATATAGTTCTTTGTCAAAACATCTGCGTACTGTTCCTTAATAATCTATTTCACATTAGGGGGTGGTCTTAGCTGAGATTTCATGATTTTTGTGACTTATGTGAGCCGATATCACAATGAAAATTAGCAATAAAACTTTAATTGATTACCTGGAATAAATTCCATGATTGTAAGGGACGCAAAGAAAAATTGGCTCACCACCAAAGTCACCTAAATCATGCAATCACAACCTGTTCCTTAATAATGTGAAATGCATTATTAAGGAATGAATGAATGAATGAATATTTTATTGTCAATATACAAATTATGAATATTGTCATGTCAATATACAAATAATCACAAATAACATATAAATTATTATTGCCAATATAGGCCGTCTTCCTGAGTTCATAAATGAATATATTGTTTTGTATATGGCGGTTATCCGTATTGGTTCACGCACCTCAACAGGTATTAACTAAGAAACATATTACCTGCATTGTGTTTTCAATGTTATAAACTTCCCTGTCACAACTTCAAAAAGTTCCCAGGTTTTGAACTGTTGGAGTACGTATGATCTCTTTGAGTTTTTGGCCAAAATAAAAATTTAGGAACTTATTTAAAAAGATATTTTTTATATAATTCAATTTGAAAAAAAAAACACAAAAAAGAAGACTCCTATTCCTCTGAATTTGACAACAAGCATGTGGAATTATTCTCAGGGGCACTGGAAACCACCATGAACAAGAGGGGACCCAACTTTTTATCCGTCTAGCTCGCCTTTCTAATAAATGGAATTAATTTATTGGGGAATTTCATGGTTTTATTCTAATTTTTTTTATAACTTAATATTGCTGCATAATATAATTTATTGAGCAAATAACGCCACTGTATCAGGACATGTTACTTTGTATACATACAAACAATGATGTAAAGCATGAAAACACATATTTATACAGAAGGATCAACATAGTAAATAAAATATGAATTAGGTATGTAATGTTTCTCAGATTATTAAATAATCGGGTCAGCTGTTATTAGTGCAATTTTGATTTAAGTTGTTAGCTAGCATATGTTTTAGTCGATCCCATCTGCTTATCAGTCAAATTGTTTTTGAAACTGTCTTCCATGATATTTAGCAATTCGCTGCGCATAAGCTTTGTCATAAGATAATGAAACTGGATACCTTTAACAATAAAAAAAAACTTGTGAGAGTGACTGAGTGACCAACACTACTCTAACATTGCCTTTATTTGAAATTCAAACCTTGGCCTCCTACTTGGTCAAATTTCTCAGTGTATGGGCGGTAGCATTGTGTCCCACGCCTACATCACCGACCACCAAACAAACATCGTGGTGTGAAGAAGTTCAAGTGGCTATTTCACATATCGCCCCGTTGTGAAAATTGGTGGTCGAAGCTATCCTAAACCAATTGTACAAGGGAGTTAGCCAATTGTTACAGGCCATTATGAACCTCAGTGCTGTAGGCTACCGAATTCTCGTGTGTTTGCTATCTACAGAAAACCTGAAGTCCTGATGCCCGCTGTGCCAATGGTTAATTTTGGCCACTTCTAGGCGACCATCGCCACATATTGATAACAAATATTCATTTTTCGTTGAATCTTGTGTTGGATGTGTAATGATTTTGCACCACGTTTTAGAGATATGTCGGTAAGCACACTTGATGAACCTGGATAATCTGTGCCATTTCTGTGGGAAAGCAACGTGGATCTTAACCCTTTGGGTGCCAGGGGCCGATCTCATCGGCCCTAAACCTACAAAATAAGTCTGTTAAAGAATATAAGAATAAATTATTAAAATTGTAAAAAATTGTAAAAAAAAAACAAATATGTTAGGCCAATGCATTCTCTTATATATGCGAGGCGACCTATGGTCGACTCGCATATATAAGAGAATGCATTGGCACAGGGTATATGGGTCGATACAAAAATCGGACCTGGCACTCAAAGGGTTAAACATACATATCCCATTTGTAACTTGAAATAATTGAGATATGAACATAGGCATATCTTGCTTGTAGTTTCAAATATTTGAGATATGAAACTACATATCCTATCTGTACCTTCAAATATTTGTGATATGAGTATCATAGGCATATCTTTTTTGATGCTCCAAATACTCGAGATTATGATGAAACTGATATTACACACATTGAAAAAAACAACAAGAAGTTCTTTCTTGTTATAACTAGTTGGTAACTATATACCTCCTTTTAACCCTTTACCCAACAGAAGGTCCCTGTGCCAATGCATTCTCTTATATATGCGAGTCGACCATAGGTCGCCTCGCCCATATAAGAGAATGCATTGGCTTAACACATTAAAAATTATAAAATTGTTAAAGAATGTAAGAAAAAATGGTAAAAAGTGTTAAAAAAAGATTTTTTTTAGGCCAATGCATTCTCTTATATATGCGAGGCGACCTATGGTCGACTCGCATATATAAGAGAATGCATTGGCACAGGGCATAACGGTACTAGTAACTATCACAATGTGGTCAAGGAGCCGGTTCCAATGATATCCATATTTGTATGGTTTTATTGAGACAGACCGAAGATATTTTAGGCTGTTGAAGCTTTATTTGGCCGGTTTTGGCCGTTTTGTTGGGTAAAGGGTTAAACAAAAAAAAGAGGGTCTGTGCATCCGTCAATGTGTCCATCCATGTGTCTGCGAGGATTATGGGTTTTGGACTTTGGTTTATAGAAGGTTTATTGGCTACTTTAAATCAATCAAACACAACTTTCTAAAAACCACGAAAAGCTGGACAAAGTCAATGTCCGTACTGGCATTGCATACTGGACAACCTGATTGAGGGCATAACCTCATTAACGATCGTAATCATATACTGGTATATTTCTTCCAATAATAAGAGTTACATGTACATAGGGCATAGCTATATACACATTAAATTAATAATAACAGAGTTTACAGAGATAATATATGTTGTATATGTGCTAATATACATATTCAAACTAGATCTTAACCTCTTTTGTTCATGCAATTTTTGAAAGCCCATTAATATTGACTGACCTAAGCACGTAAACCATAATGCACTTAAACACCCTATTGTTGGTCCATCTGTTTGTTCATCCCACCAGTATAATTTGAGGCACCAAACCACCCCGAGCCTTTCACTAAACCACCTACATTCAAAAATATTAAAGATACGGGTGGTGTTGGCGGTGGGTATGCTGTTAAAATATTCACCTCCGTCAAAAACCACCATAAACAGAAATAATAGTAAAATATAGACATACTTGGTTCTTATACTAATAAGAAATATGGCATAAACAGTATGTTATTGTCAAATGTTTTTCCATTGTTATGTAAACAAAAGCAAAAAACGTTGCAGAACCTGACTTTTAGTAGATCCGGATATGGTAAACATAAAGAGCGTTATTTGTTACTGTTTACCTGATATGGAAATAATAAAGAGCATTTATATCATTTCTGTGTGATTAACCAATACAATTGCGCTGTGGTTAATATGTAAACAGAAGCAAAACTTCTGTAACACGAGCAGGCTCTTTAGATACACCATCGTACATCTTGAGGACAATATACTATTTACGCGCTGATTATGTTTGGCATATGAACAAAACTATATATATATTAATATTCCTTCTGTTGATGGCGATTTGAACAAGAATATTTCTGCAACGAACGCCGCCCGTGCCTTTAAGAAACTTGGTTAAAATAACATTAGTATAACCCTTGCCCCCCACATGTTACCTCCCAGTAAACACACTGGGCGGGACAGAGTCTGCTATGGTGGTCATTTAATACCTCCCGCCACAACTCTTGCAAAACATGAGAGAAAAATTCCACATACTTGTCAAAGTCTGAGGAATTGTAGCTGTCAACCAGATCAAAGCGAGTGATTGATCCTCCCAGAATGCCATAGGCTAATGACCCGCAACAACTTCCTGTAACCCTGTGGACCATCGTAAACATCTGGCGTACATATTTCATCAAGCTTAGAAAAAATTTATTTAAAAGACATTGGGTGGGGTGTCAAATTTCACTCATGGTTTGTTGAAAATAACTTCACTATCCCCTCTGGCTATCAAATCGTCTTGTGTTTCCTTATATTAATAGTTCTATTGGACCCCATGCCATGATCTGAGGTGGGTAAGTGTTTAAATATGTGTTAACTGTTACATGTGCTTGCCAGTGCAAGGAGGTATTTCTCACATCATTTTGTCATAAGGTTTGACCTCGGGGCTCTGGGTATATAATCATGAGGCATATGTGGTTCCTTAATATGATTTGATTAACATCACACATGCATTCCTTGGCTGTTGGATAAATATGCTTTCCCTCAAGAGGGATTGCTGTCATAAGTTTTAAACCTTAAGATTGAAATTTAAGTGCTGACCTGATGGTAGCCTTTACAGCAAATTCAGTAACAAAAGCCAGGACATCATTAACCCTTTCAGTGCCAAGTCCGATTTTTGTATCAAGCCATATTTCCTTGATCATTTTTCAAATTTATTGATTATAATAATGTGATACATTGATGGAAAGAGCTCTAAGAGCTCTTTCCATCATTGTATCACATTATTATAATCAATAAATTTGAAAAATGATCAAGGAAATATGGGTTGATATAATAATCGGACTTGGCACTGAAAGGGTTAAGTGTATTTTGCATGCATATCTTAAATTAAAACGTTGTACTTCAAGAAAATCAAATTGCACAGAAGCTACCAAAAACTCTTTATCTCAGGAACTGTAACACTTTCAAATTCAATTATCTTCTGGTTGATTAGAAAACATGATTTTATGGTTCTATACAACCCTTTAGAAGGAAAAAGTAGAAATCTGTGAGATACAATGATTTTTGCGGGTTCGTTAGTCTCTGTCACTCGGGATAAGGAGGATATGCCCTCTGGCCATTCCTCTTCAAACAGTCCAATCAGAATGATCCTACCAGGAACAGTTTTCGAAAATAAAAATTACGACATTTTTGAATTAAAAATTTTGTTGGCGGGAAATCCAGATACAACATTTCAGTATAGAAATTTCCATGAAAAATAGCATTTATACTGGAAATATTAACAAGTTATCTGATGAACTTATGTAATCGAACCTATAGATTCTGAAAATGCAATAAATAGTTTCGCGTCAAAATGTCAGGTGCGACATTTTAGAAGCCCACCGACAACATTATATATGTTATTAACACTTATTATTTGCGATTGGGGATGACAGGAAAACGGTACTTGAAACCTTGTCATCCCCAGCGATATTCTTCAACACCTATTCATATGTTTTGTATATTCCATTCTTTGTATATCACTAACTAAATAATCAATCAATCAATCAATCATGCACTGATTTGTGCGAGATGGCCCAAACTGCGGACCATCGTAGAGGATGCGACTTGGGAGACGTCTTCTCCCTAAAATGTGCCACTTCTCCCTATTTTTGTCCCAGTGAGAATTGACTTCTCTCTCATATACCAGTTATGCAAAACATATTTAAAGTATATTTACTGATTATAACAGTGTTCTTATTCACTTTATAAATGATTTTATAACTGGCTCTTGTGTTGCATAATATTTATAGGATCATAGAAGGGATGTTGGGAACTTGGGGTGTAAATTGAACTTCAGCCATTGTTACTTCTCCCTGATAACAGTACATTTTTCCATAAAAAACCAAACAGGGAGAAGCGACTCTCGCAATTGGAAACTTCTAGACTGGTCCTTGGGCACAATGCCACTTTATGCAATAAGGGAATTTTTCTAATGCAAATACAACATCTGTACTGGTACTGGCCTGTGACATGCAAGGATGATCGGAGCCCTAGCTCCTACACTTGATCTTACTCTGATGCCCTATATTCATACTTGTAATGTCCTAAATAATCGACCCCTAAACCACATCAGAATTATGGGAATTTTTCAGGATTTAGTTGGAAATATGGCTTGCTGCCATTCATCGGAAAGCTCTCACAGAGAGCTTTCCGATGAATGGCAGCAAGCCATATTTCCGACTAAATCCGTAAAAAATTTCCCATAATTCTGCTGTGGTTAAAGGGTCATATACTTTGCGCATTACTGTACTTGTTCAACTTTTCTCAAATAATTTTGATATAGGAATGTGAATAATACTAGTCGGAATGTCGTATCCTTAATAAAGTAATAAAACGGAAGTTCAACACCTGTGAAATTAGTTTAATTTTGTTCTTGCCTATTGCTATTAATACAAATGATCATTTAGTTTTCCAAATATTTCATTCTTGAGAACATAATCCACACTAAAATTCACCAGAAATATGTCTTGAAATTGAATATGATATGAACAAACAAGACATTAGAAAATCCGTCTACAAACACGGCCATTCTATGTAAAAAAAAATTACAACCACCTGAGTTTATTTTGCTAAAATTTTGCAGATAATCACACCTAAATTGAAGCTAATAAAGTTTGTATTAGTGCAGTCAAGTAGTGTTTGTCTTAATCTCAAAATTGACATCTGGTGACCTCTGATAGAAGATATGACATAGTATTTGTAAAGCATTCAATGAAATTAGTTATAGGATCGCATTCATTGGACTGAATGACAAGTGAATGACATGTCTCAAGTATGAAAATATATTTATTCATGTTAGTTCCCACACTTCAGGGCCGTGAACATACGTCATAATTTGCTTGAAAATGGCGGCAAGATATCTCGCCTGTCAATTTAACCCTTTACCCAACAGAACGGCCCTGTGCCAATGCATTCTCTTATATATGCGAGTCGACCATAGGTCGCCTCGCATATATAAGAGAATGCATTGGCTTAACACATTAAAAATTATAAAATTGTTAAAGAATGTAAGAAAAAATGGTAAAACGTGTTAAAAAAAGATTTTTTTTAGGCCAATGCATTCTCTTATATATGCGAGGCGACCTATGGTCGACTCGAATATATAAGAGAATGCATTGGCACAGGGCATAACTGTAACTATCACAATGTGGTCAAGGAGCCGGTTCCAATGATATCCATATTTGTATGGTTCTATTGAGACAGACCGAAGATATTTTAGGCTGTTGAAGCTTTATTTGGCCGGTTTTGGCCGGTTTGTTGGGTAAAGGGTTAAACATTTGTCTTTTTTTGTGTGTATATTTTCCAGATATCAGCAAGCTATATTAGCACTTCCATGTCTGGAGCTTCCTGAAATTTTGCGAAAATCATGTGCCAATGTATTTTCTTATATATGCGTGTCTCACATAGGGAGCTCGCAAATATAATGCATTGGCATATCAATATTTACCTTGACCTTGTAAGCCAGTGCATTCTCTTATATATACAAGGTTCCCTATGGGAGACTCGCATATATAAGAGAATGCACTGGCACATGATCTTTAATAATGCACCAGTGCAGCTCCCGCCATGAAAGGGTTAGACAAATGAGCCATCCCAACATCTCGGTTACTTCAAAAACTGGATTTTGAACAAATTTGTTTTAGGGATAGTTTGGCGTTCATATTCCGAACTTTGAAAAATGGTGACTCAAGGACCTCATTCAGCAAATGACAGACACACTATTTGCAGCCTTGTTCCCTGTGCTGATTTTGTTAAAAAAGTTTGAGGTCTGTAGTTAGAAAAGTTCATCTATCGTCATACTGAATACAGTAATGCCCTAAATAATCGACTCCTTAACCACAGCAGAATTATGGGTAACTTTTCAGGATTTTGTCGGAAATATGGCTTGTTGCCATTCATCGGAAAGCTCTCACTGAGAAATATGGCTTGTTGCCATTCATCGGAAAGCTCTCACTGAGAGCTTTCTGATGAATGGCAACAAGCCATATTTCCGACTCAGTGAGAGCTTTCCGATGAATGGCAACAAGCCATATTTCCGACTAAATCTTGAAAAGTTACCCATAATTCTGCTGTGGTTAAGGAGTCGATTACTTAGGACATTACTGATATTGTGTCTTTAATATTACTGAGTAATTCATACGGCTCACATGAGCGCTTTCTTGCTAACCGATTTTCAAGTTTTAACTGGTTTGAGGGACATCTCATGTTGCCATTCCGATGGACACATGGCCATTTCTATAAGAAATAAGAATTTGTTCACGCTCACTGAGTTAAGCACATATGAACACACATACGGAGTCCATGCCTCCATAACTCTTATATATCTATCTATCATATGTCGGCTCTCAGCCTTTAATAGATTATAAAACTCTAATAAATCCATGATAATGATAATAAATCTATGATACAGGTCTAGCAATTCCGGTGATAAATAGCCAGTACCCAACCTGGCCAGACAATATCCAAATTCCCAGTCACGATTCATAGATTTCCCCAGGAGGCATCATCTGTGTTTTGATTAAGTCGGATAATATTTTTCATGATATTGTTTGGCATGTTTCCCTCCCTGTGCACATTTATTGCCCATTTCTTATAGGCGTGATATCTGCTGTATGACACCCATACATCACCTGCTGTATCGAGCATAAATCTCTGCTTCATATTTTTATGGCCTGTGGAAATAGCCCGTTTGAATATTTTTATTGCCTGTATATATTGCCTGTTGAATAGTTTACTGCTGTTACTTCCTGCGAGCTTGGAGCATCATGACATGAAGGGTTATAAGATTCTGGGCAATACACCTGTCTGGCTGATCTTTATCTTTCATTTTATTAGGATAACTTATATGACTTGACGAGTTTTAGTTTTAATGTTTTGCGCAATTGTTTTTGGAAATGGCGGAGGGTAGTCCTCCAAAGTAGACTCATTCCAGAAAAAACTTTTTATAATTTTATAATATGTTATTTAAATGTGCTTTCTGATTGTAAAAACAACAACCACAAATATCAAATTATTAAATTGGTTGTTGCCCAGAGCGTCCACTTTGGTTGACTAGGGGAGGGATAACCAGCATCATCTATCTAAATTACAAATGTTTGAACACAGGTTTTACTGGAAATTATTGGTATTCATATCAGATGAAATTCCATTGGCTTTGTACAAGATTGTTATTACATTGCAATGAGTTATCATTGTGGTTCCTGGACAATTCTGGTAATTTCGGGACTTAACACTGGACTTAATATCATATAACACGGTATGACATGGCCATTTTAAGCCCATACTTCTTACCATGATATTTGTTATTGCCTGTATATATTGCCTGTTGAATAGTTTACTGCTGTTACTTCCTGAGAGCTTGGAGCATCATGACATGAAGGGTTATAAGATTCTGGGCAATACACCTGTCTGGCTGATCTTAATCATTTATTTTATTACGATAACTTGTATGACTTGACGAGTTTTAGTTTTAATGTTTTGCGCAATTGTTTTTGGAAATGGCGGAGGGTAGTCCTCCAAAGTAGACTCATTCCAGAAAAAACTTTTTATAATTTTATAATATGTTATTTATATGTGCTTTTACTTTGTAGAAAATACAACCGCAATATCAAGTTATTAAATTGCTTGTTGCCCAGAGTGTCCACATTGGTCGACTAGGGGAGAGATAACCAGCATCATCTTATCTAAATTACTAATGTTTGAACACAGGTTTTACTGGAAATTATTGGGTATTCATATCAGATGAAATTCCATTGGCTTTGTACAAGATTGTTAATACATTGACATGAGTTCTCATTGTGGACAATTCTGGACTTATTATCATATGACATGGTATTACATTATTTTAAGCCTACATTTCTTATATATATTTGTTATGCTGTTACTTCCTGCAGCTTGGAGCATCATGCCATTTATAAGATTCTGGGCAATACACCTGTCAAGCAATAAGTTTCTTAAGTGAAAAATAATTTGCATTTGATTTACTGCAGAAAAAAAGGGACAATTTCAATGTGTTATAGTTATTTCCAAGTATTCCATGTTATAATAAGAGATTTTGAAAATAGGGAATTCACTGTTCTATATTTTTTACTTTCCAAAATTTCAAAAGCAAAATTGATACAGGCTGATGTTTTTCCCCATACGGTCATTTTAGGGCAAAGTCTAACTTCATTTTAAGGCAAAGTGGGAGACAATGAAGGTGTCTTCTGTCTTTTTGTTGTCTACCAAGGTTCTCCAGGTATGACAAGCCGAAAACCGTATTAACCTGGCAACACCTAATATATGTCTCCATCATACCAGATACCATGAATAGGTCCTCAACTTAGTTTGAGTACAAACAAATTACAAGTCCCTTGTAAATCATTTGCCCGTCTCTAAAGAATGCACGGTGATCATGGGACTTATTGTTCCGTGCCACATAATATCATTGTCCAGCTGAGTCACCTCCCCTATTTAAGCTGATTAATACATTTTTTATGGCCCTAAATGTCTGTCATGGGTCCATCCCTTTCGTTTTGGGTGTTATTTATCATGTAAAAAAACGTTAGGTATGATCATATACATTGGTTCTTTTTCAATAGATAAAGTCATTGAAGAACATTACTTTCCTATCTCCAAGCAAAATCTTGAGCCAGCCGGTCAAAGAGAGTCTGGTCCGTGTCCCATTTCTTTATTTGAGGTAAATTGACCTTTTAATTTATAGGTTAGAGGTGTGAGGTCAATCGTCAGCTGATAATAAGAAATCATCGCCTGATTGGTCAATGAAAATATTACCTGCTGTTAATTGTTAACCCAATTTCTGGGGTTAACGTGATCCTGCGGGATCCTTTCTGTAATGTTATGATAAAACAATCCATTAGAACCTTTTATACTAAAATTGTAGCATTCTTATGCTAATAGTGTGTCTGTCATTTGCAGATTGAGGTCCCGAGAGGGTGAATTTAGTGATGCTATCCTGCACAGTGGGCTAGCATCACCAAATACACCCTCTGGGGATCTCATTCTGCTTACAGGCCACATTTTCTGGGAAGTATCTATATATAAAGTCTCAAATTAACATTGTTTTAGTTACTTTTTCCCTTCTGGGAAGTTTCTATATCCCCTAATTTGCGGAAGATAAAATGCATAATCGAGGTGACTAATGGGTGAACATCACCAACTTCAACTGGAGAACTTCAATCTGATCCTAGATTTCCCATAGCAGTTGAGGCCTGAGCAGAATCCCATAGGATCCTTGCATATATAAGAGAATGCACTGACTTACAAGGTCACAGTAGATTTGTATATGTAAGAGTATGCACTGGCACAGGATCTTTAATGCTGCACCAGCGCAGCTCCCATCATGGAAGGGATAAACAACCTGCAAATAGGTTTATGGTGTCACATCAGATGGGGCAACTCATGAAATTTGAAATTATTTAATTACTTTTTGTTGGGATGCTAAAGTGAATTGATTATATAGTAGCAGCACAGATGAGGCATTATTAAGTGATGGAAATTTACAGCTGAATGAGAAGTAAATTGATCTATTATAGAGCTGAAGAATTATAATAACTCAATTTCAAAGCCAACAGGTATTCTATTCTCTGAATAAATGTTTCATTTATACTCATCCTGTCTTGACTGAAAGTTTGAAATTTTCCATTTGCACCCCCCTTCCCTCCAACTGTCGGAAATTTCCAACCTAACGTGGCCCGCCTCCCTTGGGTTGGAAAATTTCAATTGATTGCGATTTTAGTAAACAAAAATTTACCAAAAATAGGAAAATATTCAACTTTTTGTCCAAAAAAAATAATAAAATTTATGCTGATACTGATTGGAACATCAAACTATTAGAACAAATGCAACCTCCTTTTCGTCTTAAATTTCTGTGTCGGGCATGGAATTTCCAACTGTTGAAAATTTTGTATTATTAAGTTGGTGTGGATGGTGGAGACCCCCCTCCAACCATCCCCCCTTGTCCAGGCCTTGAAATAGTGTGTCTGTTGTTTGCAGAATCAGGTCCCCAGAGGGTGAATTTATTGACACTACCCCTGCAGAGCGGGGACCTTCTTCTGCTTTGGCCTCATCTTCTGGAAAGTATCGATGGTCTCAAATTAACATTGTTTTTAGTAACTTTTTCCCTTCTGTTCAGCTTGGAGATCTTCATTCTGATCCTATAGGTCTCCCATATCAGTTGAGGCCTTAACAGAAATAGGTCCCTAGACGCTGAATTTTGTGATGCTAACCTGCCCTGTCTAAATCCACAATTATGCCATTTCTTTTGCAACAGCTAATGAGACTAATTTCAGAGTTAAAGGTTGTGAACAATAAATCTGATACCCTCTTGCTCCACTAGTCACGCAGTGGGAGGAGTGGTCGGCATAATGAAATGCCCTTTCACTGGGCTGGACAGGGGACTTTGCTGTGGCACGGGAAGGAATGTGACATTGAATAAATCGCTCTTGCTTGGATGGTCAATGAGCCGAATTTCACAGGAAATCTCGCCAGTTAACAAGATACCCTTTTGCATCATTTGGCAATGAAAGCTGTGTCCTGTGGTGTTTCTGTTATTAGAGTAAATCCTTATTGGCTTCTTTAATATTTCATGTAATAGATTAGCGCCCAGGTGTTGAGCTTACTGAAGCAGTAGTTCCATGGTTATACCATGTTTCTTACAATATAGGGCCACCAGCCCTTTAAAGACATATTATGGACTTATTCGAGTTCATGAAACTGATAAGTTAGTATTCAGGTATTATGCCAACCTGGATAATCTAGCATTCTACTAACATCGCCGAAAATTTCAAAGAAATAAACCATACCACTGAGTAGAATACATCGTTAAAACTACGCTAAATTGTAAATATTTACATCTGGATTCGGGATGCAACAATCGGCAACAAACAAACACAAATGATTTCGCCATCCAGAGTCAGTGCATTTAATTAATATATCAGAATGACAGTGTGTGTTGGCAATTTGGTTTAATATTCGTAAAAAAACAACTTTGAGCAAGGATATTCTCCATTTCTATTGGATCACATCACTTTAAATCCAAAAAATTGTTAGAATCAAAATAATGGTATTGCGTTTCTACAGCAAATCAGCTGCTTTTACAAGAACCAAACTAATCTGATTCTTGTCATATTTTAAGCCCTAGGCCACTATTGTTAATATATCTGTTGGTCCATTCCATACCCAATGTAAAACATACATGTATTTATAAAGTTATCTAACATTTCTTTGACTTTCTTCATTTTCAACAAGAATTTCTTCTGATATCCCATGTGATGGGATCAAAATTTTATTTTACAACACAATTTATAGTAGTAATTAATCAGTGCTTAACCCTTTGAACCCGAGAGACCGGAATACCGGTCCAATCCTTGTATTCCTATATCCCGGGAGACCGGAATACCGGTCCGGAAATCAGAAGATATTTGACACGAAATTACAGCTCAATAAACGCACATATCAACTAGAGTTGTACTTCTACTTTGCACACACGTATCACATGTTTACCCACGTGACTTTGATCGACAAACTGACGACAGAGGGATTGTTTCTTTGCGCATGCGCAGAGGCCTATTTCGAGAAAAACCCCACTTTTTATCGTCGGGAAAAGGGGAAGTATTTCGTTAGAAATTTCGCGATCTAAGCCCAAATTAACTAGAATAGTGCTTCTATACTTTTCGCGAAAGAGTCACATGTTCATACCTCTGATTGTAGCAGCCAAATTGGAAACAGGGGGTCTGTTTCTTCGCGCAAGCACACAGGTGCATTTTGAGAAATGCCTTCTATTGTAGGCAAAGTGTAAGAATTTCGTTATAAATATATAGCGCGACCAAAGGAAGCCGCAATATATCTATATACATGTACATGTGTATATTGAACATGGAATAGACTGTCTCGTTGAAATACATTGTGACATATTTCACCGCACACTTGTTCAGTTAGCATAGTAGATTGCCGTATAGTTGAGCGTGTATACATGTATATACGTCCCAATTTAGAGCTTTATGAGTTACGTCGTCGGAACACTATATAACGTCAGGCGCCTCGGGTTGGGGTCAGTTAACGTTCAGGACGTCAGGGATCAAAGGGTTAAGATACTAATAAGAAATGACATTAATTTTGTAATAATATTGTGAATTCGGAACTTATTATCTTCAAAACCTCTATTTGATACATGCAGAAGGAGCCCTATTTATTGAGGGAAATGTTTACAAAAGTTGGTTAAAATAAATGCGGCATTTAACCTTTAAATGCATTTTCATGACGGCAGCTGTGCTGGTGCAGCTTTAATAATCCTGTCCCAGTGCATTCTCTTATATATGCAAGTCTCCCTATTATATGCAAGTCTCCCATAGGGAGCCTTGCATATATAAGAGAATACACTGGCTTTACAAGGTCAGGGTAAATACTGTTAGGCCAATGCATTTTCTTATTTATATATGCGATGCTCCCTATTGGAGAATGCATTGGCACAGGGTTTTCAAAAAATTTCAGGAAGCTCCAGTCATGAAAGGGTTAAAATATAGAATGTTAATTAAAATAACATTTTGCATACATATACCACCAAATAAACTGGTCATGAGACATTGTAATATGGGATATATTTTTAATAGACTTTGCAGCGATATGTAACACAAATTTCGACATATTTGAGACATTCAATTTGATGAATTTAAAACATGAGTTGCCCCTTTAAAGTCTTAATCATGGATGCTTTTGATCTCGAGCAGGTTTCACACAATTCCTCAAAGTTATGACACCATTGTTGAATCACCGCTGTTTTCTGGATAAGCCGAGATTATTTCTTCAACAAACTTCACATGCTTCGGAAATCCCCGGAAATAAACAACAATTACATAATTTCTATTTACACCGATGTGTGCTCCGCACAGGTACCATGTCTCAGGACCAACTGTTCTGATTGACTTGCGCCCCATCAAAAATGACGCATTAACAAAAATGACAATATATCTCACATTCTTGCGATAACAGTAATTTTGGCTATGCTGATGTGTTTGTTCGTAAAACGTACAACATTCCTCCTCTCTGCATCTATCGGTATTCATCGAGGGTAGCTATTTGTTTTCCAATCGACTGTTGGTATTCACTGAAATGGGACTCTGTGTTTATCTATTATAGTGATTCCCCGATTTCATGTTGATCATTTTGTCTCTGTCATGTTCCTTCAGTTTGCGGAGGATAATTGCCCCCACAGAATACAATGGGAGAGATATTCACATCAGTCGGGAATAGATCTACCCGCCCATGGCAGTTCCACATTTATTCTTGTACTTCCACCTGCTGTCTCTTTTCATTTTGTCAGGGATGTTGACGACCCAGGGGAAATGGGATGGGGAGGTGGTTTTTCAGGGTACAGTTATGCCCTAAATAATTGACTCCTTAACCACAGCAGAATTATGGGTAATTTTTCAGGATTTAGTCGGAAATATGGTTGTTGCCATTCATCGGAAAGCTCTCGGGGAGTTTTCCGATGAATGGCAACAAGCCATATTTTCGACTAAATCCTGTAAAATTACCCATAATTCTGCTGTGGTTAAGGAGTCGATTATTTAGGGCATTACTGTATTTGCAGAATATTGAATACAATGGAAAGATATTCGCTTCAGTCAGGAAAAAATCTACCCGCCCATGGCAGTTCCACGTGTATTCTTGTACTTCCACCTCCTATCACTTCATTTTGCCAGGGATGTTGACCAAATCCAGTGACACTGGGAAGGGGAGGGGGTTGTCCCCTGCAAATACAGTTTTAATACAATCAAAGAGATATTTACATTAGTCAGGAATAAATCTACCCGCCTATGGCAGTTCCACATGTATTCTTGTACTTCCACCTGATATCACTTTTCATTTTGCCAGGGATGTCGACTGGATCTGGGGAAAAGGAATGGGGAGGGGGTTGTCTGGATATTTGCACCCCCCCCCCCCCCCCCCCCCCCCCCCCCCTCCCCTGCAGAATACAATGGAAAAGATATTCGCATCCGTCAGGAATAAATCTAATCGCCGATGGGCTGCGTTCCACATGTATTCATCCTTCCACCTGCTATCACTTTCCATTTTGCCAGGGATGTCGACTAGATGCAGGGGCAATGGGATAGGGGTTGTCCAGGATATTTGCCAAGGCAGAATACAGAATACAAGGGGAAAAATATTCGCATCCGTCAGGAATAAATCTACTTGCCGATTGCAGTTCCACATGTATTCATCCTTCCACCTGCTATCACTTTTAGTTCTTCCAGGGATGTCGCGAACCAGACCCAAGGCAATGGGGTGGGGAGGGGGTTGCTGAGGATATTAATTGTTCAGGGTTCATGTTGGGCTTTGAAAACTGAATAGACTTGAAGCTGACAAATGACCGTCCAAGGTCCTCGAAAGAAATGTTAATCCTTTCATGACTGGAGCTGACTTTTTGCAGCATTAAAGATCATGTGCCAGTGCATTCTTTTATATATGCGAGTCTCCCATAGGGAGCCTCACATATGAAGAGAATGCATAGGGAGCCTCGCATATAAAGAGAATGCACCAGGGCTTTCATGGTCAAGGTAAATATTGTTAGGCCAATGTATTCTCTTATATATCTCTGAGAGCCTGGCATATATAAGAGAATACATTGGCACATGGTTTTCAAAAAAATTTCAGGAAGCTCCAGTCATGGAAGGGTTAAAAGGGTTATTGATTGTGCCATAGTTTTGACATCTGGAATTTACATGGTGTACAGACAGTGCAGGTGTCTATGGCATTAAAAGTTACATAGCATCATGCAGACTGGAAACTAACATGGTCTGTCTGTACAGATATGAAATCAACATAAATTCAATGAGTTTTCATGATGCAGATGATCAAGCCTGAATTTAGTGTGTCTGACAGGGTCCCCAGAGGGTGATTTAGTGATGCTACCAGCATGGCAGGCTAGCATCACCACATTCACCCTCTGGGGACCTCATTTTGCTTTGGCCTCAACTGCTATGGGAGACCTAGGATCAGATTGAATTTCCCCAGTGGAAGTTGGTGATGTTCACCCATTAGTCACCTTGATTATGTATTTAATCTTCTGCAAATTAGGGGATATAGAAACTTCCCAGAAGGGAAAAAGTAACTAAAACATAACATTGTTAATTTGAGACCATAGATACTTCCCAGAAGATGAAGCCTAAGCAGAATGAGGTCACCAGGGGGTGAATTTGGTGATGCTATCCTGCTGTTGTGGGATAGTGTCACTAAATTCACCCTCTGGGGACCTCATTCTGCAAAGTTCAGACACACTAAATTCAGCTTGCAGATGTTCAGCAAGGATGCCTGTTATCAATGTCTGAAGTACAACAAAATATGGTAATAATAGACCCAATCTAATTTGGTTAAATTTCACTTGTATACACCCATCAGTAAGCCCTGGGGCCAGGGGAGGGCTTAATTGTGACATGAATGTTTTGACACAAACACTTGTGACTGGAAATATTCAAAATATGACACAAAGGTCATCTTATATATTGTAATACAGAATTTTGTGAAACACAATGGGGCAGGTAGTATTAACCCTTTGAGTGCCAGGTTGATTTTTGTATCAACCCATATACCCTGTGCCAATGCATTTTTTTTTTTTTTTTTACAATTTTTTACAATTTTAATAATTAATGCTTATATTCTTTAACAGACTTATTTTGTAGGTTTAGGTACTCAAAGGGTTAATGAGTTTACAATAGAAATTAGCTGGAGTGATGCTATTTTTGTCATCTTAATACAGAGTTAACCTGACATCAATGTATTCTCTCCCTCTAAATTATAAAAAAATAGGGGTGGGCTTATCTATGAGGACCTCCCCATGATTTTTTTGGGAGCAAAAACATAGACTGGGCTTATCCTCAGGGATGGGTTTAATGACAGGTGTATACAGTATTTGAGGCTCTAAATGAATTCAGTCAAGCTTTAGTCACTAATATTAAAACATTATCATTTGCATTTTGTATTTGAACTATAAATCCCCATGAACTTTCTTTATTAAATTATTAATATCTCAACTATATAAAATATAAAATTAGAATTACATTCATAATTTTTTTATCAGTGATTTATCTGAAATGTCGGCATTTCCCAATATCGTAAGTTTAAGAGTTATTCTATCAAAAATTTTACACCAAAAATGCACTTCACATTTTCAAATTCCCGCTGCTTAAATTTAGGCTTCAGAATTCTTTTGTACTCTTTTCATCAGCTTATCTCGTTCGTAGGTGTGAATAAGTTCATAAAGAGATCCGAAGCGGGTCGCGGCACATAGGCAAACCAGCCATGCATCCCACGCCCCGGGGATGAACACAAGACTCCAGACGACGTGCAGTTGACTCCCCTAACATCCGCTGGGTCAGCCTGCTTAGATATATTTCTATACGTCTGCCTATTCACCTAAAAAGTCACCGACACAACGCCCCATCTGACTTGGCCTGAGGCCATGGAAAATGATTATGAAACGTGTGGAAATTCGGCCTTTTGACTGAGAGACTCTCAATAGTAGCTGATGATTAGATGCCGCATGTTGAATGGACGGAGTGGAAATTAATGGCTGAGAAGTGTTTGCATTGTGAATTAGCGAAACTGTTTTGTTCACAAAAAGATAGATTTCTCAAGTTATCTCCGTTTATTGAGGTAGGCCCTCCACTACTTCTCCTCACTGTTTTATTGGCTACCCCAATATCATTTTGGTTACAACTGTGATTAGGATGGTCTCTGAACTCAAATAGCTGTATGAGTAAAGAAAGATGTTTCTGCACTGGAAAAGAGTGTTTCATCATTGACTTGTGGATTCATTGTATGATAATTTGAGATTTTTATGTACATTTTCCTGTCTTTTTTGAATTTAAGACCAAAGAACGAAGAAAAGAGATTGGTGAATGGATATAAAGCTAGGATTTGTTAGGATATTCTTCGTCTTTACTTGGAATACTATGTGACTTTTGGAAGGTGTTGTTAAAAACGATACATGAATTTCGAGGAAGTGAGTTTTTCTGGTAAGTAATATTAGTTTATTTAAACAAATATTTTCTCTTTTTGTAAGATAAATTGTAGGCTATGAATTATGAGGCAAATTTTTTTTTATGCTGAATGGAAAAGAATTAAACATGTCAAAACAATCAGTAATATGGTAGGTATTAATGAATTTTCTATTTCTATAAAAAAAAATTAATTAAAACAAACAGTTTGTAATTAATATTTTGTAATCTTGTTATCATTTGTCCATAAATTGAGCAATACATTTTTCACCTATTTAGTGATAATATTTTTTCTGATAAACTATAGTTATTGTTAAAGGGTTACTGTACACTAAATCTGGCTATTTATGTGACCATCTCATTTTATATTTATAAGCAACAAATGAATGAATTTGACCCATGGATTAGTGCAAAATACACTCATGTGCTCTATGAACGATGCTAAAAACATGGTAATTATAATGAAAATGAATTTATGGCTGGAGTCATAAATTCATTTTCATTATAATTACCATGTTGTTTGTATTGTTCATATGGTAAATTAGTATATTTTGCACTAATCCATGGCTCAAATTCATTCATTTGTTGCATATATTCTGTTGAGTATATAAGGAGATGGTCCCAGCAATGGCTGGATTCAGTGTACAGTACCCCTTTAAAGTATTATTATAGAAATATGTCCTGTGAACGAATGTTCGAATGAAAAAACTTGGATCACCTCAAATTTCATTCGCTGAATTTTTTCGAAATAATTATTTTATCAAACAAATTTCTCAAAGGCTCTTGGATTCTACCACAGTTGCAGGTAATTAAAAAAATATATAGATTTTCTAACCATTTTGGAAAAGGATCCCGGCTCTTTCCATTGGAATAATTTGCACCGTAGAGGCCTATAGTTGGGACAAGCATTTTCATGGTGAAACTCAGTGTTGTCAAACTATTTATTGTATTTCTCATTGGGCCATGTTGCTAAAAACAAGAAAAAATATAAATTAATAAAATCTAAATTTAAAACGAGCACTCCACTTTAACAAACACATCGCTATTTTTATAATACGTTACAAGTGAGTTCACTATTTCGAATACCTCCTCACATCTAATGGCCATAATTCATAAATGCCTGAACCGATTCCTAAAATTGCAACACCAATCGAATAAAAGTTATATTTTACATATCTTAACCTCTTCACTGCTAATGACTTTATGACGTCGAGTGCTGGGCTGTTGACATTACGGCAATTTTTCAGTGGAAAAATATAATGCGAATAACATGAAAACCACAAAACTATCTCAGTTGAAAGGCTACTATCAATCACAATCGTACAACATCATACAGTTTAAACTTAGAGATACATTTGTTCCTATTAACCAATCTCTGAGTTCCAGTTATGAATAATGGCCGAGTGCTAGTGTGCTGAAGTAGGTCCGTACTCAGTACCGACATACACGGCATGATCGACATTTTACATCCATACTCACTACTGACATATAGAACCCAAGAGGTTAATATACACAATTCCAGGATTAATTATTCGACAACTTATAAAACAGACGATAAAAAAAATCATGGACAGAACTGGCTCGATGTCCCCGTTTTACTACAGGAGAAAATATACTGTGGAGGATTTCAAACTCAATATATATTGACAAAAAAAATCCCACAATTTGTATAAAAACCTACATGTATCGACAGATCTCTGTTCATATTTCTCTGATTGTTTTCTTCTATTTATGTGAGACGACATGAAAATTGTCATAAAATGAATGACTGGTGAGTCCTATCTTTTGTTCATAAAACTAGAGACTTTCTGTGAGTTTGGAATTTTGGGGGGCCAGAGATGGAGAATAAACCTGACTATTGGGAGAAAATGGCTGGTTTTGGAAAATTTTAATTTGTTTCCTGGTTTATGAAACTAACTTTTTCAATAAATACGAGAGATATGATTGGCGTGATTGGGTCAGTAAACAACTCAGCTTATAATGATGTGTAATATATATTTTCTACTTACCTGTGAGTGCATGTTTGAAGTGCAAGTCGGTGTAAAAATGGGACTCTTTGACCCAGTTCACCATATGGAACGAGTGAAATTTTACAGCCGGTTTATTCAGACCTGTGCTCATAACCAGAGTTTTTCTTAACCAATTTTTACAGGGGATACATCAAATTGAAGAGTATAAAATATCTTTCTACCTATATACATTTATGTAACAAAAATTATTTATGTGTATTTTTATCCTGTTTGTGGACTTTGAAAAAATTATAACAAATTAGGCCCGGCCAAGTTGGATACCTTTCTATAGGATTAAGTTTTATTGGGGGTGGGGTAAAAAAAATTTCTGGGGACCTGTGGTATAGTGTAAGTTTCAATGTTTGAAGTGATCTGAACAGATCTGAAAAGTATTCTTTTGCATTGAAAACCTTATTCAGATGGTATTTCAGGCAGGCCATAAATTTCATTCTATTTTAGGAGAATTCCATATGGATTCTTGTAAAAACATTTGCGAGAATCCAACACATGTTTAGGGTCCCAGGATCCGATGGGGCCACCATGGTTGGAAATTTTGAATTTTGAGGATGCCCAAGTCTCATTTCCTGGCTTCTGGAAGGAAAATGTCCAAATAAATCATCCACTCAATCTGAGATTTTTTTGGCATTCTTGTCAAATAATAGGCATACAGTCGCATACTGCCTTTGAATATTTTGTATCATTGGAGAGTTCTTCCAATAACCTGAAGTTCTCTCTAATTTCAAGAGGCCATTTTTCTGCAGCTTTAAACAAAAATACATTTCACCATTTTTATTTTGAATAGGCGTGCAAATTATACATTTGAAGTTGAAGGCCATTCATCTGAACGGTAGCGTGCGTTGGCATGGGGAACAAGGACCGTAACTTTTCAGATTGGGAAAATTAACAGAATAGAATTAGAAAGAAAAAAATAAATAAGTATAAAATTCGATATCGATTTCATTCACAAACACGCTTTCATACATAAACAAAGTTCCCGATTTCGTTATAACTTAGTGAACATTGAGTTTCATAAAAAACACCGAGTATTCAACGGGAATATTTTGGTTTATTCTTCCAATTTTGTCACATGGATGATCGATCAATTCGATGAGATTTAAATGCCGATGCGTTGGTTTGTTTGATAGGCTAAGATTAATATCTACAAAAGAATGAACATTTATATTGGTCAGTGGTAATCTGTGGTCAAGGTCGCTAATGCCAGCAGACAAAATTACGTAACTGTGATGAACGTATCTCATTGGATGGTAAGCAACACACCTCTGCAAGCAGAGACTAAAATTAGTTACAAACAAGACTCGGGGAATTCCAACTTCGGCAAGGAGAGAATACTCAAATCTACGCGAATCTCAATAGTAGAACCGCGCGAATCTAAGTGGATTCTCGTCAGTTCGTTTGCGCGAATGGATTCGCGGATTCGCGTCGAATTTTAAGGCTTATAAGTTGTACCCGAATCAGAATGGATTCTCGTATATAATTCTCACAAAGTGAAACATGAGAATCAACTATGATTCTCGCCATTCTCACATACATATCTCTGCTTTGTTATAGAAAGATAGTCATATCATACATGTAGTTATTACAGTGTGTTTCTTCTATTTGACTAACAGTAAATCTTTCAATATTGAAACTAGAAAGCTATGCATGTACCCTTACAATAATATTGCAATTCTGTATTCCTGTCACATTCACATCAACTCACTTGCCTGAAGATACAGGGAGAGAGTAACTTTGTTAAGATCTTAAATAAGATATTTAATTACTGTTGAGAAATAGGCTAAATTCATCGGAGAAAAGTTAAAATTATAGTACATGCAGTCACAAGACATACTCTCAAAGTCTCATTGCATTGAATTTCTCACCAAAGACTGAATCCTTGAGCACCTGTATTATCTTACTGTCGTCTGCTCATTTTTCTTGAACACCCCTCCAAATGAATAATTGACCATACCAATGTATATATTTTTAACTGGATAGGAGAATCCATTTAGTAAAGGGGGTTAAATGATGACCTAAGCATAGAATGTTGTTGGTGAACATGTAGTGGTTTCCTACCAGCACAGAAGACCTGATGATAAATTTGTCTCTGACTCAGACAGCTTGTGATAACTCTAGCACATCTATCATTTACAAAAGCTTAGTTACTTTCTGGTTCCATTTTATATTAGAATTTAGTGATAGCTTTACAAATGAAACTCAGGTCTGACATGAGGCCGATATAAATAAATTGCTAGATTTACATCCAATTTTTTTTAGAAAAATGGGGCGGGAGGGCGAATTTGCTTTTTTATATTTTATTCTTCCTAACATGAATGTGACATGGATAGTTCTAGATATTGAAGCAGTATTGTATATATTATTTTAATACAAGATGATTTAGATCATCCAATTTGATGAAAATAGACTGATTAATGGGTCATTTAAATGTAATTTGATGGTTAAGGCATGAGATAAAGGTTTACATCAAAATTATCCAAATAAAAAAATAGTGAGTAGGGGGACAAAAATAGGGTCGAGAGGGGATGTGAATCTAGCAATGTTTTTATACTGGCCTTACCGTAATTATGAACGATTACAGTAATGTCCTAAATAATCGACTCCTTAATGACAGCAGAATTATGGGTAACTTTTCAGGATTTAGTCGGAAATATGACTTGTTGCCATTCATTGGAAAGCTCTTAGTGAGAGCTTTCCGATGAATGGCAACAAGCCATATTTCCGACTAAATCCTGAAAAGTTACCCATAATTCTGCTGTGGTTAATGAGACGATTGTTTAGGGCATTTTACTGTATCAAGGATTACATGAATGCTGCAGATCTGAATTTCTTTGACTTTTGAAAAGTGCCATCTTTAACAGGAATGGTAATTTTCATGAGTACAATCTTTTGAAGACCTATAATATTTGAGGAATACAATTATTTCCACCCCTAAGTCAATCCCCATGATAAATTATCTTTTCTTTTCATTCAAGTCCACTTTCTACCTCAATTAGAATATGTTCAGTTACCAGTATTCTAGGTCTCATTTTGATAGAAATTATATCTGTCACTAGTTTGTCAAATAAATAAATTAAAGCTTGAAATGATGGTATCATATGGGTAACTCAGGATGCCAAAAAGTTGAAAAAAACTTTACAAACATCAATTGACAGGTTAAAAAAAAAAAATTTAACAAATATTAACACAGTATGTTGACAATGTATAGGCCAAACTAGATGTTTAATGTTATTGTCATTAGTCTAAAGATATTCATAAAGTCAAACATTTAAACATCTGATTATAAATGAAATAGCTTCTAATGAATTAACTGACATAAATGAGTGTTCAATGTGCTGTTCATATCTGTTCCTGACTTTTAGAAGTATTCCTGAACAAGAATAAATTTAGAAGGAGGAAATGGGCAAAAATGGTGATTTTCTGTTGGATTTTATCTGTAAAATTGATATTCCATGCTACACGATTTGTGAATGGTGCTGTGATAAATTGTATCTGACATTACAAACCAGTCTAGAAGGACAAACACAGAAAGATCAGAATGACTGTTTCATCAACAAAATTTTTAGGGAAAGTGTTTATTGAATCTGTAGAATACAATTTGAAATTTAGATGAAATTTACGTGGGGAATGTGGAAAGTTTCAATTTCTGATATAATACCAGTAGAACATTCAGATATTTTGTTTTATTAAAATTTCTCTTAGACTCCCACAGTATATAGCCCCTAATCTCAGAGCATTAAACCCTTTGGCGAGTAGAACAACAGATATGTCGCCCTACGGTTCGTGAGTGGAACCACATATATATGTCGTTTCAGGAAGTATCATTTTTATCTGATTTATAAATGAATTGTGTAGGATATATTTTGATTAATATAATTTCCCAATGGAAAGTGCAATAGATTATTATAGCACACGTAAACAGAAAATACACATAAATTAAAGTGAATTATTGGACCATTTTGACCCGAATTTGTTAATAATTATTGCTATGACGTTGACTTTAAATTCACACATGACGTCATGTATATGATGTTATAAATACTCTCCAAAGGGTTAAGTCTCAATTTTTGTTCGAACCCCGGGCTAATTGGCTGATTTGTTCTGGTCAACCACTTTCATTTATGGGGTTTATGCAAACATAGGTATCTTCAAAAAGAGTTTCATAGAAATTGTTGTTGTCGGAAATGTTGCCTGGAAGAGTTAGAGCATCTTTAAATATACTGAAAAATAAGCGAGGATGGCAAAAATTTGAAAAAACTTTACAAACATTAATTGACCGGTTATATTTTGTTCACAAATATTAACACAGTATGTTAACAATGCATAGGAGAAACTAGGTGTTTAATGTTATTGTCCTTAATTTAAAGATATTCATAAATTCAAACATTCAAACATCTGATTATAAATGAAATGGCGTGTAATGAACGAACTGACATAACTGAGTGTTCAATGTGCTGTTCATATCTGTTATACAATCGCTGAAATCAGTATGGCAATGCTTTCAACTGATGAAAAAAAATTAACAAGGTATTCATTTTCAAAAGTCATTGAGCGTGTTACGCGCGCCAACACGAGCAGCAAGCCTACAAATAGTGTGTCTATCATTTGCATAATGAGGTCCCCAGAGGGTGAATTTAGTGATGCTACAGGTATATCCCACACAGCGGGCTAGCTAGCATCACCAAATTCACCCTCTGTGGACCTCATTCTACTTAGACCTCATCTTATCTATAGTCTCAAATTAACATTGTTTTTAGTTAACTTTTTCCCTTCTGGGAAGTTTCTATATCCCCTAATTTGCAGAAGATAAATTGCATTAACGTGGTGACTAATGGGTGAACATCGCCAACTTCAACTGGGGAACTTCAATCTGATCCTAGGTCTCCCATAGCAGTTGAGGCCTCAGCAGAATGAGGTCCCAGAGTGTGAATTTGGTTATTCTAGCCTGCTATGCAGGGTAACGTCACTAATTTAACATCTGAGGACCTCATTCTGCAAATGGCAGACACACTATATGCAGGCTTGACGAGCAGCAGACAAAACTGAACATGAATACAAATGCAATTTATTATTGTAGTGACTGACTAAGTGTGAATTATCGCTTCGGGTAGATGAACAGCCCCACATTTTATTAATCCGAGGTGTGAATTCTCTGTTTTATCTCTTGCTATCACCTATTTTGTCACAGTTCGACTTAGTTCCACGTCGTTAAACTGCTGGGACTTTGTATTGGCGATATTTCAAATCTTACTATCACACCTTCTTGTTCGGATGTTTATTGAGAAATTCTTTTGAAATTTTCAAGAAATATGATCTTGATGGTGCAGTGCGAGGTGAGTAAAGTTGCCAAGTCATTACATTTATGGGGTCATTAATGTTCGATGCAGGTGTTTCAAAATTTGCTTCATACGGTATCTTGTGCCTGGTACAAAAATAGTTCCATTCGATCAAATAGCTAAAAGAGAGTTGTGACGTGACATGAATTCGTTCATCATATGGCATGTGGACGAAAATAAACAAATCTTTTTAATTACTATTTAAAAAAATTTGATTTCATATATCTCTAATGCCTTGAAGCCCTTTACCTGGAATTCAGCTGTCGAGTTTTCTATTGTGTCGGGGAAAAAACTGCATGATAACGGGATTATATTTTGACGGGAATATATTCACGGTGGATATAAAAGTGGAACAGGAATTTTCCTTCTTCCCAGCGATGCCACTTATAATATATATTGAGAATACAAGCACTACAGCTTGATCAGTTACAGGTAAGAATTTGCAATTTTTTTCGCAAAATCCACCATAAATTCCAATAATATTTAATTCCATAGGATCAAATATCATGAAAATCTCAATATTTATATTCTTCTGAAACGAATGGATATCATTTTACTAATTTTGAAATTGAACTTTAATAATATCTGAACATTTTCTATAGAAACTGTTAAACGAATTCATTCTGTTTTCATATCTGGGCACCGCATTATATATTTCAAGTATTTAACCCTTTCATGATGGGAGCAATGCAGGTGCAGCATTAAAGACCCTGTGCCAATGCATTCTCTTATATATGTCTCCCAATGGGAGACCGGCATATATAAGAGAATGCATTGGCACAGGTTTTTTCGCAAAATTTCAGGAAGCTCCAGTCATGGACGGGTTAATGTCCTACATGTATTTTGATCCCAAAACTAGGCAGGAGCATGACAAAACCAAGAATTACAGTAGTGCCCAAAGTATATGACCCTTTAAACACAGCAGAATTATGGGAAATATTTTAGGATTTAGTCGGAAATGTCGCTTGTTGCCATTCATCTGAAAACTCTCACCGAGAGCTTTCCGTTGAATGGTAACAAGCCATATTTCCGACTAAATCCTGAAAAGTTACCCATAATTCTGCTGTGGTTAAGGAGTCAATTATTTATGGCATTACTGTACTATGTATAATTTGAGATTCCACATCACTATGGTCCCTTCAGTATGCTTCAGTGTGAAATTTCAAGAAAATCTCAGTACCGTATTCATTTTCTTCTGACACAAATTGAAATATTTTTACTGACTTTGAAATATATTTCCACTCGAATATAACAACCGTGTCTACAAAATTTTAGCTTGAAAAAACTATGTGTGGCTTTTATATAATATTTTTAAGATGGTTCCCAGAAAATAGATAAAAGATTCAAGATTCAATAACGTTTATTTATAACTCAATTTCATAATAATAATAATATACAAACAGGACCCTACAAAAGGTAAACTTACCAAGGCAGTGCCCTTGTGGTAATATATACAGGTAGCATTTTATCAACGTATATCACGAGGTGCAGTGCTTATGTACAAGAGTGCAGTTGAATGAAAATCATGGGAGGGATCAACTGAGTTTATAGTCATTTCCCACAAGTTGCAATGGAGTAAAATATGGTTGATTTACTTTTGAATACTTGAATGTAATTGGCTACCATTTGTGAGATATTCAGAGACTATCTATCACTCTAGTTATTCAGAGACGGTTTTTGGCAGTAAATTCATGTTTTCCCAGAACCAATTTATCTGATTGTGCAGGAAAATCTATGGGTCTTCTGATCAGAGCTTATCAAATTTATATGAATTATGACCTAAATTATAAGAGTTATGAGGTAATATAGACTGGCTGGATGCAACTTATCTGTGATCGCCTTCAAACAAATTCATTCTATCTTCAAATCTTGGCGCTGCATTAGATGTTTCATATATTTATGGAATTCATTTGATCCGGAACTTGACAGGAATTAAGGCCCTGCAAATTGACACTTGTCTGCAGATTGGAATGGGAGCCGATGTCTATATTGAATCGAATATTGAATTGAATCAGCCAGCCGCCAGTCTAGAAAGTAGGTCTTCGAAGCCTGTCGATATATATCAGTTTAAGTATGTTACATACACAGAAAATAAAATTGTGCAATTCTCCGGTTGTAAAAGTTATACACATGTAAATTTCAATGTTTTATTAATTGAAGTAAATTGTTTAAAAGTATACAGTTATCTGTATGCGCAAAAATAAATATGCAGTTAATCATTAATTTCAATCCAGTTTTATAGCAATACTGCATAATCTGCAGACATATTCATGGCGTAATAACGTGACACTATAAACTAGCGATATATTTACAAATAATTGTATGTTATGTGATCTTTTGATGGTATATCTAAGTGAACAAACCTCTAATAATACAATATTAGCATATTACGACAATAATCATCCTCGAGAGCTTTCCGATGAATGGCAACAAGCCATATTTCCGACTAAATCCTGAAAAGTTACCCATAATTCTGCCGTGGTTAAGAAGTCGATTACTTAGAGCATTACTGTATCTAAGTGAACAAACCTCTAATAATACAATATTAGCATATTACGACAAATATTGTGGATAAATCATTCATGCATCTCATCATCAGTGAGCAAAATGTCCAACATAGTGTCAATGATGGAGACAAATTGGATATTCAATAATATTCAATTCGGCTGCCGATTAGGTGTCGACACTAAATCACAACAGCAATATCGACATTGAATCAAATCTTGAATATTTGCAGGGCCCTAGCAGGAATGTGACAAAAATGAGAATTAAAATGAGCAAAATTTAAACCTCCAAACAACCATGAGCCTTTATAGATAAACAATGTCATCATAAACATTTCAATAGTCATTTTCTTCTGACATAAATGGAATTCAGTTTTAAGTGATTGTGTAATCTTTTTCCACTGATGTGTGAAATTCATGTCTACAAAATTTGTGAAGTCAAAAACCATGTCTTGACAGCTCTTAAAAAATACATGAACCAACTTGAATATTATCTGTGAGAAGACATGTATAAATCAGAACTTCATGCTTAACCCTTTCAGTGCCAGGGGCCGATCTCATCGGCCCTAATTTATGGTCTGTAGAGTGCCCTAAAAAAAAAAAAAAATTTAAATTTACTATAGCGAATTTAAAAACAAACTGGATAAAACCTTTTAATAGGGGGATGTTATAACTCAAAACTATCACCAAGTATTCATAGTAATAATTTTGATGCCCATGAAAAACGTAAGATTCCCTGGCACTAAACCTAACAAAATAAGTCTGTTAAAGAATACAAGAAAAAATTATCAAAATTGTAAAAAATTGTAAAAAATAATAACAAATGATGAAAAATTGTTAGGCCAATGCATTCTCTTATATATGCGAGGCGACCTATGGTCGACTCGCATATATAAGAGAATGCATTGGCACAGGTTATATGGGTTGATATAAAAATCGGACCTGGCACTGAATGGGTTAATTCCTAGGCCCAATCCTTGAAATAGTGTCTGTAATTTGCAGAATGAGGCCCCCAGAGTGTGATTTTAGTGACACTACCCTGCACAGTGAGCTAGCATCACCAAATTCACCTCTGGAGACCTCATTCCGCTAAATAATTTGCAGAAGATCAAATGCATAATCGAGGTGACTAATGGGTGAACATCACCAACTTCAGCTGGGGAACTTCAGTTTGATCCTAGGTCTCCCATAGCAGTTGAGGCCAAAGCAGAATGGGGTTCCACAGAGGGTGAATTTGGTAACACCAGCCTGCTATATAGGGTAACATCACTAAATTCACCCTCTGGGACCTCATTCTGCAAATCACAGACACACTATTTCAAGGCTTTCCTAAGACATATTCAAATCCATTAGTGTAAGGTCCGATGAGAGCGTTTTCAGCCTCGGAAAGGTTTAACCCTTTGATGACGGGAGCTGCGCTGGTGCAGCATTAAAAACAATGGCCAGTGCATTCTCAGCCACTGAGAACCCAGATGAAGCCGTAGATAATAAACATGATGAAACCATGTACAAATCAGCTGGGAATCAAGAAATACTTCATTTATTAATCTGAATATTTCATAAGGGATCTACTTGTTTAACCCTTTCACAACGGTAGATGCGCTGGTGCAGCATTAAAGACTTTGTGCCAATGCATTCTCTTATATATGTGAGTCTCCCATAGGGAGCCATGCATATATAAAGAGATGCACTGGCTTAAAAGATCAAGGTAAATATTGTTAGGCCAATGTATTCTCTTATATATGTGAGGCGTATATAAGAGAATGCATTGGCACAGGGTTTTCAAAAAATTTCAGGAAGCCCCAGTCATGGAAGGGTTAATATATGAATTATGACAGCATTATAAGAGTTATGAGGTAATATAGACTGGCTGGATGAAATTTAACTGTGGTCTCCTTCAAACCAAGACATTCTATCTTCAAATCTTGGCACCACACTCAGATAAGCATCGTAAAATGATGAATTTAAAGCTGCTGCACTATGTTTATTTCACACCATGTTTTTTTATGCACGGATGATGATACCCAGAGATAAGGGCCGTAACTAAGTGTTCATATTCCGAGTTTTATGTTCCCGAGTTATTGAATAACTCCGCAGCTGTTTCGCATATATCATCTTGCAAGGTTCGAAGTTTGTTTTAATGTTAGGTCTTTTCGTGCCAGAAATCAAGTGGGCTTTTAGGAACTTCTAACAAGCATTATGATGCGAAACTATCCCCTGTTGGAAGTTTAATTGTGGATACCTCAGATGGTTACTATATGGAGGCCACTGTGTAAATATAGATGGCTGATGATTTCTCTGCACTTGTGATCTTGATCTCTTGGTTAGGTCACAGTCGTTAATAGCCTTGTCTAGTCTTAGAAGTTAAGCAGCATTGAGCCCAGGGTTAGATGGGAGACCCGTGGTGGATTCCGGTTGTAGCTATAAACTTTTGGTGTGATATCTGCATTTCCCTTTTTCTTAAGTTTGTTACACTGAGAGCCTAACCAACCCTCAAAGTCAAGCCTGACAATTGTATGTCTGTCATTTGCAGAATGAGGTCCCCAGAGGGTGAATTTATTGATGCTATCCCACAGAGTGGGAATTTAGTGTAAACATATTTTTATTTCCAAATCAGCATGACATATATTAAGTATACCATAGAACATATAATGTTACAATGGAACATGGTGGTAGTATAAGGAAATAGAGGATTACGCAACAAGTGTTTTCTTCTGTTCTAGTATTTTCCTCTGTTGTTTTCAATTAATAATATAAGAAATTAACCGATATTGCCGAAAATTTCTACCACATCGATCCTACCATTTCAGAGAACACAATGTCTGAATTACACTCTTGTTAAATATATACTCGTCAATTAATCATTGATAAACAAACTTTTGGCATTCTGCAAACGAGAGTCACTGCATCTAATTTACAGTAATGCCCTAAGTAATTGACCTCTTAACCAAAGCAGAATTATGGGTAACTTTTCAGGATTTAGTCGGAAATATGGCTTGTTGCCATTCATCGGAAAGCTCTTGGCGAGAGCTTTCCGATGAATGGCAACAAGCCATATTTCCGACTAAATCCTGAAAAGTTACCCATAATTCTGCTTTGGTTAAGAGGTCGATTATTTAGGGCATTACTGTATATATACAAATGATGTTATGTGCTGTCAATTTGGATGGAAAATTTATTAGAATAACTATTTTGTTTAGTAAAATTATTCCCTATACTCATCCAGTTACCAGAGCAGTGTGTTCCAGGATGAAATTCACATTGACTGGTAAATCGTGCCATGAATCTCTACTCTGGCTAATGCCCGTAGAGATCATATTTCATTAGTACAAAACCTTGGTACTTTTTGAAGTTTTGACAGGGAACCTTTTTAAGTCGAAAAATAACACAGGGAATATATTTCTTAATTATTATCTGTTCCTTAATTATTATCTGTCCCAATTCAAAATTGCGTGCTATGAGCCGATATCACAATAAAAATGAACTAATTAACCTGGAGAAATTCCATGTTTGTAAGCAACGCAACGCAAAATCACTCACAAATTTATTTAAATTGTGAAAGTTCGAGTTGGGACCTTCATCCACAGTGAAACACATTATTAAGGAACAGATAATAATAAAGAAATATATTCCCCGTGTTATTTTTTTGACTTTATAAGGTTCCCTGTCAAAACTTCAAAAAGTTCCAAGGTTTTGTACTGGTGGAATATGATTCTACGGGCTTTAGCCAGAATAGTGATTCATGGCATGATCTAATTGACCGGTAGCGAAGTGTTAAGTTTTTTCTGGTTCAAGAAACAACATATGCAGTCAATTAAGTAGACAACATGGCATAGTTTCTTTCAGATTATAGATTTCTTTCTTGAAGCCTTTGACATTTTATCTTTTTACTGTGACTTCTGTTGAGTGTTGAACTGATGTGTTTATTCAGTCAGTTATTTGATAGGTAGTCTTATATAATTAGTTTATGTTATTGGTTGTTTTACAAACCAGTAGTCTTAATTAAACAGGCTCTTAAGAAGACATAAAACTCTTTTCTCACATAAAAATTGCTTACACCCTAAATTTAAATTCACATTTTTTAGAGTTCTCCAAGAATAATCTGATAACACCAGAAAAATGGGGCAGGAGGGCAAATTTTATTTTTAGTCGAGTTTTTTTTCCAAAACTCGACTTATAGTATGATGGGGGGGCGGGCGGGCAGCGTGTTTTGCTTATAACTCAACCGTTTATTGACGGATTACAAAAATTTGGTGTGTGAGTACATATCCATGCACGTAAGCTGCAGACAAAAAATCAGGTTCGTCCGCACATTTATTACAGAGTTATGGCCCTTTGAATTTTCAGCTCGTTAGCGCGATAACTTCAACAAACGTTATCCGATTTGATTGAAATTTGGTATATAGGTGTCTCCCAAGAATATCTCGGATGAGTTCGAAAACCGGCCTGGTCCGATAAAATTTGATAGAGTTATGGCCCTTAATTAGTCATTTTTCACGAATTTTCAGCTCGTTAGCGCGATAACTTCAACAAACGTTATCCGATTTGATTGAAATTTGGTATATAGGTGTCTCCCAAGAATATCTCGGATGAGTTCGAAAACCGGCCTCGTCCGATAAAATTTGATAGAGTTATGGCCCTTAATTAGTCATTTTTCACGAATTTTCAGCTCGTTAGCGCGATAACTTCAACAAACGTTATCCGATTTGATTGAAATTTGGTATATAGGTGTCTCCCAAGAATATCTCGGATGAGTTCGAAAACCGGCCTGGTCCGATAAAATTTGATAGAGTTATGGCTCTTAATTAGTCATTTTTCACGAATTTTCAGCTTGTTAGCGCGATGACTTCAACAAACGTTATCCGATTTGATTGAAATTTGGTATATAAGTGTCTTCCAATAATATCCTGGACGAGTTCGAAAACCAGCCTGGCCCAATAAAATTTGATAGTGTTATGGCCCTTAATTTGTCATTTTTCGTGAATTTTTAGCTCGTTAGCGCGATAACTTCAACAAACGTCCTCCGATTTGTTTAAAATTTGGAATAGACATACTTGCCAAGAATATTTCGGACGAGTTCGAAAACCAGCCTGGCCCGATAAAATTTGATGGAGTTATGGCCCTTAATTAGTCATTTTTCGATTTTACCTATTAATTAGTCTACCGATACTGATGCACACCAATTGGCGGTAGCCACCGGCGGTAAGCCACCGAAAACGAGACACAGCATCTCTGATGCCACCTCTTGTTTATATTTTATTATTCCTAACATAAATGGCCATGGACAGTTCTAGATATTGAAGCAGTATCCTATCTTTTATATTACAAGGTGATTTATATTGTCCAATGTGATCAAAATAGACTGATTAATGGATCATTGAAATGTAATTTGATGATTAACCCTTCCATGACTGGAGCTTCCTGATTTTTTGCGAAAACCCTGGGCCAATGCATTCTGCACCAGCACATTGCAGCTCCTGTTATGAAAAAGATAAGGCATGAGAAAAAAGAGTTAAGGCATGAGAAAAAAAATTGCATAAAACATATGCAAATAACAAAATTGAGGACGGGACTAAAAATAAGGTCGGGAGGAGATGTAAATCTAGCAATTTTTTATGTTGGCCTTACAGACACAATCATTTCCCCATTAGGTCTAAATTTAATATTTGTTTTTAATCTCCTTACCTGATATTTTGATAAAATGAAAAAAAATACAAATAAAAAATCCTCCTACCTTATCTCTAACCCTTTCATGACGGGAGCTGCGCTGGTGCAGCATTAAAGAACCTGTGCCAGTGCATGCTTTAAAATATGCGAGTGTCTCATAGGGAGCTTCACGTATATAAGAGAATGCAGTGGCTTACCAGGTCAAGGTAAATATTGTTAGGCCAATGTATTCTCTTATATATGGAAGGCCCCCCCTATGGGCCATTCACATACATAAGGGAATACATTGGCACAGGTTGAAAAATTTCAGGAAGCTCCAATCATGGAAGGGTTAAATATTATCAGTAAACCAACAAATAAATAAAAAAGTGGCCTCAGTAGACAATAAGCAGAGAAACACTCTCTCACGGATTCAAATGATAAGCAAGTAACTACTCGTTAGAGGGGTGCTAAGATATTAGAGGGTCAAACATGGGGACCTACACTTATGTGATTTTTAGATGAGTGATGTTCATTTAGTTTCGACATATTTTATTGTCATATATAATGAAAATGTATACAACAATTGTCATGCATAACCCTTTCATGACGGCCTGGGAGCTGCGCTGGTGCAGTATTAAAGATCCGGTGCCAGTGCATCTTATATATGCGAGTCTCCCATACAGAGCCAGGTCAAGGTAAATACTGTTAGGCCAATATATTCTCTTATATATGCAAAATTTGTTGCTGTGACAGTCGTGAATATTGGTAAGATAGATAACTCTGGTAGAGATTAATTCATTTAATCCTTTCATGGCTGGCGCTTTCAGAAATTTTGCGAAAACCCTGTGCTAATGCATTCTCTTATATATGCAAGTCTCCCATATGGATCAAGCCTTGCATATATAAGAGAATACATTGGCCGAACATTACCTTGACCAATGTATATATGCGAGGCTACCTCATGCAAAGGTTAAGACTACCTCATATGTTGTAAAATTCACTTGGGGGTTATCCCATTTCACATTTGGACTAGTTGGCTATCACCTCTGAGGAAATGATTCACAACATTGAGATGTACTTAACGTGAATGTTACCCGATATATCTTCATATATACATAGTATTCACTCTCTGTCAATAACCAAATTGTCTGTCTTGAGACAACTATTTTTTATTCTCTATAGATTGTGTATGTATGACAGAATTTCACGTACACAGTTTTACTCAAATGTTTGTCAACGTGGGTAGGAGGTGCTAAAAAGCAAACACTCATACCTGTATCGATGCAAACAGACTGATTTCGAATTCTACACGCCAATTGTTAATGACAACATCAAATTTGCTTTCCGGGGCTTGGAGGATGCCTTTGAACATTGTAGGCTAATTTTGTTAACCTCTTCATTGCCATGTAAATTTGACTAGTCTTTATTGATATTTTCTGAGCATTATCTTCATAAACAAGCCAGCAAATAGAATGAGGTTTACCACAGCGAGCTAGCACCACCAAATTCACACTCTGGGAACCTCATTCTGCTTAGGCCTCAACTGCTATGGGAGACCTAGGATCAGATTGTGAAGTTCCCCAGTTGAAGTTAGTGATGTTCACCCATTAGTCACCTCGATTATGCATTTTATCTTCTGCAAATTAGGGGATATAGAAACATCCCAGAAGGAAAAAGTAACTAAAAACAATGTTAATTTGAGCTCTCTCTGCGGGATAGCATCACTAAATTCACCCTCTGGGGAACCTCATTCTGTGAATGACAGAAATGTGGCTTGAGAATTTTTTTTAGTTGGGTATGAAAACTTACCTCCAATGTCCAACTGCACCCCACCTCTAATTTTATTGACCCCTTTATTGTCACTGGATATTGACTGTTCTTACTTCATTTTCCTGATCGTATTCAGGCAGAAAGATCCTGTGCCAGTGCATTATCTTATATGTGTGAGTGTCCCCTAGGGAGCCCCGTATATATTAGAGAATGCACTGGCTTACAAGGTCAAGGTAACTTTTGTCAGATCAGTGTATTATCTTATATATGTGAGGCTCCCTATGGGAGACTCACATACATAAGAGAATGCATTGGCACAGGGTTTTCACAAAATTTCAGTTATGGAAGGGTTAACCCCTTTATTGCCACTGTACATTGATTGTTCTTTCTTCATTTTCCTGATCGTCTTCAGGCAATTGTAAACTTCTTTAAACCCAGGATATGGATTTTTAAATGATTTTCCAAAGATAAAATCTATCCCACTTCCCTATGATTTCCAATATTTTTTTTACCTAACATTTGTTAGAACATTTTATCTCAAATTTCAAAACTTATTTTAATTTTGAAATAAAAACAAATTTGCCAGTCGTTATACAGATAAAACAGAATTCTTGTGATAGCAGCTAATGTCATCATCCCAGAATTATTTTGTAACCTAGATTTTTTATCAAAATTGCTATAAAAAGAGGTCATATTTTTAAATTGAACAGGGTTAAAATTGACTATCAATACACTTTAATGCAAATTAAATTCCTTCGCAGTGGATATCTTCACATTGTGTTCTGGATACAACAACAATAGTTTGCAATTTATTTGGTCCATCAGCTATGATAGTCATGCAGGGCTGTTTCTCAGCGGACAATGCCAATGCACCGAACATCGCCCAGGTTGCTCATTGATCCCTCTGTATTTAAATGGACAGAAATTTCCTCTCTCACCAGTAGGTCTTGTTGGATCACAAAGGAGACCCATGGAGGACCATCCCCATAATAATGGTTATTTTGCGAAGGGTTTTTTGTTCGAATGAGTGACAGTTGGGTGGGCCATCAGGTGGCGTGTGTTTCAGTTGGGTGGGCAGCCTGGTAGGTCACAGTCATGTTAGTGGGTGGGAACTTTGATTTATTGTGATTGTTTGTCGCTGACTAGAGGCCAGTTCCACCCCAAAATCAGGTGTGCGCCACGAATACCACCAAGGTATACATCAGAGACAAGCATATAAAGAGCGACTTGGGAGACATCTCCCTAAATTGTGCAACTTCTCCCTATTTTTATCCCAGGGAGATGTGACTTCTCTCATATACCAGTATGCATATGTCGAACCAACAGCATGTTTAACTCTTAATAGTACCAGAGAATCCTGTTTTTAAACAGCATGTTTAACTCTTAACCCTTTACCCAACAAACCGGCCAAAACCGGCCAAATAAAGCTTCAACAGCCTAAAATATCTTCGGTCTGTCTCAATAACACCATACAAATATGGATATCATTGGAACCGGCTCCTTGACCACATTGTGATAGTTACAGTTATGCCCTGTGCCAATGCATTCTCTTATATATGTGAGTCGACCATAGGTCGCCTCGCATATATAAGAGAATGCATTGGCCTAAAAAATTTTTTTTAATGTGTTAAGCCAATGCATTCTCTTATATATGCGAGGCGACCTATGGTCGACTCGCATATATAAGAGAATGCATTGGCACAGGGCCATTCTGTTGGGTAAAGGGTTAATAGTACCAGAGAATCCTGTTTTTCACTTTTCAGAAATTGTTACTATAAATTCCTGGTGGTTGTTTGGGTCTTAAAATGCCTCAAATAATTGACCCAGGTGCTTTTTTTTATCGTCTATGACATGCATATTTATGCCCCAAACATTTTTTAGAAGAAAAAAAACATTTAAAAAAAAAAAATTCAGCTGTTTTTAGGGCTGATCGAATCAGATTTGGCCCTTAAAGAGTTAAATAAATATTTATTGATTATAATGGTGTTCTTACTCATTATAATAGTTGTTTTATAAATGGGCTCTTATGTTGCATGATACATATTTGATCATAGATCTGTTGGGGTGTAAATAGAACTGCAGCCACTGTTTTAATAGTTCTCCCTGATAACAGTCCACTTCTCTCTAAAAACCAAACAGGGAGAAGTGACTTCTCCAAATTTGAAACATCCAGGCTGGTCCATCATGTATAGTAATGCCCTAAGTAATCGACTCCTTAAACAGAGCAGAATTATGGGTATCTTTTCAGGATTTAGTCGGAAATATGGCTTGTTGCCATTCAACGGAAAGCTCTCCCCGAGAGCTTTCCAATGAATGGCAACAAGCCATATTCCTGAAAAGTTACCCAAACTTCTGCTGTGTTTAAGGAGTCGATTACTTAGGGCATTACTGTACATGTATTGAACTTCCAAAAGATGGAGAATCTTCAGTATCTTATTTTTCCCTCATTCTCTCAGATTATATTGTCAAGCCTGAATTTGGTGTGTCTGACATTTGCAGAATGAGGTCCCCAGAGGGAGAATTTAGTGATACTATCCCACATAGGGAGCTAGCATCACCAAATTCACCTTCTGGGGACCTAATTCTGCTTAGGCCTCAACTGCTATGGTAAACCTGATTGAAGATTGAATAGAATATTATACCCGTACATTTCGAGCTTCCATTATAACGCAAGTTACGCAACGTAGACATAATGTACAGCACAATGGCTACAAGACTGACAAGTCACTGGGTGACTTGGTGGCCACTGGGTGACTTGGTGTTGCTCCGATTGTACTTTTCAAGACTATACATCGGACTCCCGATAAAATAAAAACTCAGGACACTAAAAAGTATTGGTAATTAACACACAAATTTCATCGATCTATATATAGACTTTTTATTTTGCATTCTCTTAAGTTAACCTACAAAGACAAGTTACGAGATGCCATGAGAAGTTCACAACATCTGCAACAATTCGTTTGAAGTTTGGTATGTCGGAACGATGGTTTTATGTTTTCCAACTTGTGTAATGTTACGTTGTATATCATCATGTGGCTCAAGAAGGTCAAATATAACGATTTGGAACATCCATTAGTTAATCTAAATTATCATTATTACGATCCCTGTCACACAAACTAGCCAAATTGCTCATAACCCGTGTTGTACAACCTGTGCATACAAGCCATATATTTCCCGGGAACGTTCCCGGTTCCGAAGGGGTTTCTTCCCGGTTCCTGTTTTTTCAATTCCCGGGCATATATTAAACTCTATTTGCAGATCATAAAATTTGCTTATTTTTTCATAAATATTTAAATTTTTTATTGCAACTTTGGCTATTTCAACATATATATATGTATGTCTATCAGAAGATCTTTTGTGTTTAAGTGAGAGGACGCACAACTATGCACTTGGTGACATTTTCTCACTAAGCATAACTAGATGCTAACAACCTGTCACCCCAGCATGAGTCCAGAAACCTGGTTATTACCGAATTTCTATACAATGGGATCCCACGCAGCAGGGTTGGGCCGTTTTGTTTGCACTGTGACCCTACACTCTCATCCCATTGTGATCATAGCATCACCATACATAAGAAATGTGCGGGTGATTCTTCTCACAAATATTTGTTCTCTACATAAATCATATCTGAAGTTGCTACAAAGGTGTGGTTTTTAGAGGAGGGGAGTTGGCTGTTATATATGTCACTCATTCTTGAAACCTTGGGCATGAGAAGGGAAAGAAAAATAGTTTATTGTATATGTTTCAGTTTAACCCTTCCATGACTAGAGCTTCTTGATATTTTGCGAAAACCCTGTGCCAATGCATTCTCTTATATATGCGAGTCTCCCATTGGGAGCCTCGCATATATTAGATAATGCATCAGCTTAACAATATTTACCTTGACATTGTATTAAAGCCAGAGCATTCTCTCATATATGCGATCGAGGCTTGCATATAATAGAGAATGCACTGGCACAGGATATTTAATGCTGCACCAGCACAGCTCCTGTCGTGAAAGGGTTAATATAACAAAATTTGATCTGTAATCTGTTTTACATCATCAGAACATCCCTACAAATGAAGAATGAACCATTCCAATTTATTATTTTTGAACTGAATCAGTGACTGAATGGGAAAATCCATTCTGAAATCAAACGGTTCAATCAGCACCCTTTATACATCTCTTTGATAGCATGCAATATGTGACAAACAAACTGACACCTTAACTTTAACCCTTCTATGACTGGAGCTTTTTGCGAAAACCATGTGCCAATGTATTATCTTATATATGCGAGTCTCCCATAAGGGAGCCTCGCATATATAAGAAAATACATTGGCTTTATAACAATATTTACCTTGAACTTATAAGCCAGTGCATTCTTTTATATATGTGAGGCTCCCTATGGGGGACTCACATATATAAGAGAATGAACTAGCACAGGATCTTTAATGCTGCGTCAGCACAACTCCGGTCATGAAAGAGTTAAGAAACCAAAGGGTTCAATGAACACCCTTTATACATCTCTCTGATAGCATGCAATATGTGACAAACGACAAATAGACACATCCCCTTTAAGACTTCCGGTTATTGTTGAACAACAAATCTCTATAGATGGATTACACTTTAACCTATACACTTTGTTTGAATTACACCTTCTTCAGCGCACTCCAAAGCTCAAAGAAATCTTATACTCATTTGTAAAAGGGTGCTTCCTTTCAGCTAAAAAAAAATCTCAGTGTGATCTTTCCTCACTTCAACAGGAAATGGCTAACGATCAGTTATGTCAGGAGAAGATAATCGTTGTTTGTGCAAGTTCACGTCCTTTGTGATGGAGTTTTTTATGGCCTCATGAATGACAGTTTTTGAGGGATTAGTGGATCCTAATTGAATTATTGCCAGCTTTGCATTATCAGGAGAAACCGGCTTTTGTACTGCAAATGGCCATTAGAAAATCATTTGGTTAAATGATTCAAGCTAATCACCATGAGTAGATGATTATACTTTTACTAGGGTTAAATATATTCATGGTTTTTGTTCGAAATGGGACCAGGAATTTTTTAAGCTTGAAATCTAGGAGCCAAGAATGTTATGGTTTTAAAGACATATTGTGGACTTGTTCGGCTTCGGGTGCATTAAATTGATAAGTTAGTACTCAGGCGCTATGCCAACATGGGGAACGTAGAATTCTACTAACATTGCAGAAAATTTCAAAGTAATCGACCATACTACTCCATAGAAAACATCATCTGAACTATGCTCAATCGTAAATATTTACATCTCGATTCGGGACGCAAATATCAGCGACAAACTAACACAAATTTTGCCATCGAGCGTCATTGCATTTAATTAATATATAATTATGGCAGTGTGTATTGTCAATTTAGATTAATATTCTTAAAAAATAAATACTTTGAGCAAGATTATTCTCAATTTCTATTTGATCACCCTACCAGAATGTTTCACATCACTTTAATTAAATTTATTAAAATAGTAAGGTTTATTACACTCATTTTGTTTCTTCATTGACAGCATTTACTACCAGCAGCAGTCAAGACAAACTTATGAAGTTTCATCCCTTGCCTCTGTTGTTGCATTCAAACAGGCCTCAAAATATGATACTGGACATTTGCAGAATGAGGTCCCCAGAGGGTGAAAGAAAGTTTCTAAAAAAGTTTCTAAAGAAATTAAAAAAAACTTGTTAATTTGATAATAAAGATACTTCCAGTGGAGATGAGACCTAAGCAGAATGAGGCCCCATTGGGTGAATTTAGTGATGCTAGTCTACTGTTAAATTCACCTTCTGGGAACCTCATTCTGCAAATGACCACCAGGTCGTCCATTAACCATTGACTTTGAGTGGAGTCTCAAATTCAGTTCTATAAGTACATGTTGAAATGGTCTGTTCTTTCCACACAGGGCAGCTAATTACATTAATGCCCTAAATAATTGACTCCTTAACCACAGCAGAATTATGGGTAATTTTTCAGATTTAGTCGGAAATATGGCTTGTTGCCATTCATCGGAAAGCTCTCAGTGAAAGCTTTCCAATGAATGGCAACAAGCCATATTTCCGACTAAATCCTGAAAAGTTACCCATCATTCTTCTATGGTTAAAGAGTAAATTATTTAGGGCATTGAAATAGTCTGTTCTTTCTGCACTGGGATGTTCTGGAGGATAATTTAGGTAATCAAAACCCTATGTGTGACTCCCATTTTCAGTGCCAAACTAATGTTACCAGAAAAACTCATTCAGGTAGGACAATCAAAGTTTTATGGTCGGAGTTTTTGTCCATTTATCACAATTTATGAACTGACGGTACATACTTCTGAAGTTCGGTAAGACATAGGTTGGAGTCACACTTGTTTATTTTATTACCAACCTGACATTTAAAAATCGCTTCTCTGTTCTATCATTTCTTCGTAATTGCTCCCGCCTGTGTGCCTTTCTTCTGATGATTATTGCGGCAAAAGCGTTTGTTTCATGTGGAATAATATTCTTGGCAATATGCCAAGAATCCACATCAGTAGCATCAGTTTGTTCTTTTCTTTACCAACATTTTCCTATCATGAAACAATTTCGGGGCTCATTATTGTGAGGGTGAATGTTTGATACCAAATATCTAAAGCTATATCTATTTTTGTTTCAGAAACTTTAGTGTATTCGATCAGCTGATTGTGTGATATTATATCATTTAGTGCATATAGTTCATAATATACCCACAGTCTGGAAGTGAATGCTGGATATGTTATAAGTTACAGTGTCTTCAGTTGTCTGGTATAGCATGGTATCAGGCGTGGTGGCCAATACCACACGACACGAGGGTGAGGGTGGTATTGGTCCCACAGAGCCTGATACCATGCTATACCATACAACTAATGTATTTACCATGTCGACAATTTGTAAAAGCATCACAAAAATGATCACCAGTGCACTGACCAGCCCACAAGTTTGCGTGGAAATGCTAATGCTGTAAATAAAACATCCCGAAGGCATGGTTCAGCATTAAATCTGATAACATATTCGGGTTTATCAGGTTAGCACTGGGAATCCTGACTGGCGATTGAGAACATTCATTGTATTATTTGTTACTTCTGTTCGGGATGGCTGTTCCAAAGGACACACGATAACATATGCAAGTTACGACTTGAAGCGGAGGGAACTGATATATAATTAAATTAGTGGTAAACTAGCATGGTATGAGAAAAGACTTCTGGTTTAGTGACATGATATAGTCTCATACCATGTCAGTAATTCTGACCACCGATTGGTCGACTTGAATTGGAGATATGGTAAACTGAATAATCTGTGCCTGGTCATCTGTGGACAGATTTCACAACAATCAGATTGCCCAATTATTGTTTAAAAAATTGATGCAAGGAGTGTCAAACACCATTATTCCCTTTCCCATTCTTGAGTTATCTTTCTCTGTTTTGAAACCTTAATTGTTTTTACTGTGAATGAGTTATCTTAGCCATACATCAATGAATTTCAATAAAATTTGACACTTATGTTGGCCTTCATGAGAGATTCTAAAAGGGTATCAAAATGGTTGTGTTTTCGGAGTTATTCTTCCTCACTTATATGGAGATGTTGAATCCGGCTCCATCTGCGCAGATATATCATACAGCTATGGGTTGTTGGTTCTCAGTGGTGGTATGGTGCTTTGCTCATCTGGAGAGTTTTTAACCCTTTTATGATGGGAGCAGCGCTGGCGTAGCATTAATGATCCTGTGCCTGTGCATTCTCCTAAGGGAGCCTCGCAATTATAAGATAATGCATTGGCTTAACAATATTTACCTTGACCTTATATTAAAACCAGTGCATTCTCTCATAATGCGATGAAGATTCATTATTAACTATGTTCAAATATTTAACCCTTTCATGAACGGAGCACCACTGGTGCAGCATTAAAGATCCTGTGCCAGTGCATTCTCTTATATATGTGAGTCTCCTATAGGGAGCCTCACATATATAAGAGAATGCACTGGCCTAAAATATTTATCTTGACCTTGTAAGCCAATGGTTTAAAATGTTTGCGGCATTTAACCCTTTCATGATGGGAGCAGCGCTGGTGCAGCATTAATGATCATGTGCCAGTGCATTCTCTTATATATGCGAGTCTCTCATAGGGAGCCTCATATGTATAAGAGAATGCATTGGCTTACAAGGTCAAGGTAAATATTGTTAGGCCAATGTATTCTCTTATATATGCAAGGCTTCCTATGGTAGACTCCATATATAAGAGAATGCATTGGCACAGGGTTTTCGCAAATTTTCATTAAGCTCCAGTCATGGAGGGGTTAAAAGAAGATCCAATCCTTGTGTTTGCATTTTCTGTTCTAGAGTTATTCTTCTTTAACTGGAAGATTTTTCGTCCAACTGTGCAGATATCTCTCATGGTTTACTAGCCTGAGTTGAGTTTAGTGTGCCTATCATTTGCAGAATGAGGTGCCCAGAGGGTGAATTTAGTGACGCTATCCCGCATAGCTTTGGCCTCATCTTCTCTGGAAAGTTTCTTTATTATCAAATTTCTATAGAAACTTGTTCACATAGATTCTATTTCTTTTTTAGTTTAGTTTCTCTCTATCCCCAAATTGGCAGACGACACATTGCATGTTTCCCAATGGGTGTACATCATAATATTCACCATTTGGGAACCTTGATCTGAGTCTTTGTCTCCCTTAGCAGATGAGGCCTAAGCAGAATGAGGTCCCAAGAGGGTGAATTTGGTGATTCTAGCTCGCTATGTGGGATAGCATCACTAAATTCACCCTCTGGGGACCTCATTCTGCAAATGACAGGCACACTAAACTCAGGCTTGATGGTTTACTAGATATCAATTAAATTTGGTACAATTGTTTTGCATTGTTCTGTTTTGTATTAATTATACCTTTTCCACCTGTCCGTTAATTTACAATCTGGAAATCTTGGTTTTTATCCGTCCGTATAGATATCTCAGCCATGGTCCATCGGTTCTCAATGAATTTGGTATGGAGCGCGCCATCTATCATGAATGCTTTCAATTGAGTGGCAAATGATGTTTGCATTTTCCATGCTAGAGTTATCCTTCTTTGTTTATCTGGAAATCTTGGGGTTTTTCCTTCCACAGTGATAAATCGGCTATTAGCATGGTCAGCATCTGGTCAGAATGAAATTGTGTATGTAGGTTCACCATCTGATTGCTTTCAAAAGAGGACCCAATGATGTTTCCATTTTCCGTTCTAGAGTTATCCTTCTTTATTTATGTTAAATTTGGCTTCCGTCATGCCCATGTTCAAGCCTGAATTTAGTGTGTCTGACATTTGCAGAATGAGGTCCCCAGAGGGTGAATTTAGTGACACTATCCCGCATATCAGGCTAGCATCACTAAATTCACCCTCTGGGAACCTCATTCTGCTTTGGTCTCATCTTCTCTGCAAAGTTTCTTTATTATCAAATTTCAATAGAATCTTCTTCTCATATATTCTATTTCTTTTTTAGTTTAGTTTCTCAATATCCCCAAATTGGCAGACGACACATTGCATAATTGAGGTTCCCAATGGGTGTACATCACAGTATTCACCATTTGGGAACCTCGATCTGAGTCTTTGTCTCCCTTAGCAGATGAGGCCATGCACAATGAGGTCCCAAGAGGGTGAATTTGGTGGTGCTAGCCTGCTATTTCACCAAGCAACATGTCGATAAATAATTGTATACTATAGTTGACTGGTTAACATTATTTTTGGGCAATTATTTGATTCTGATAGCTGAAGCGGCATTTAATGGCAACAAGCCATATTTCCAACTAAATCCTGAAAAATTACCCATAATTCTGCTGTGGTTAAAGAGTTGATTACTTAGGGCATTACCGTAGGTTCCTGACCCTGAATTCTATGCATCGACTCTCATTGGCAGAATCATTTGTTTATTGGCGATAAATCGTCCCGAATTAAAGAGCAAATATTTACGATTGTGCGTAGTTGAGATGCCATGTTTTTTTACATGATGTGATCAGTGTGGTTGGAATTTTTGGCAATATTATTTGAATGCTGTATTTATTTATTTGAATGTTTTTGCACTCACTTTAACCATTCCATGAAATTTAGCGAAAACCATAGTATATATATATATATTTACCTTGACCTTGTAAGCCAGTGCATTCTTTTATTTACGCAAGGATCCTTATGGGAGACTCGCATTTATAAGAGATTGCATTGGCCTAACAAAATTTACCTTGAACTTCTAAGCCAGTGCATTCTCTTATATAGGCAAGGCTCCCTATGGGAGACTCAAATTATAAGAGAAAGCATAATATTGGCCTAACAAAATTTACCTTGACATTGTAAGCCAGTGCAATCTCTTATATATGCGAGGCTCACATTTGTAAGAGAATGCACTGGCACAGGAACTTTAATGCTGCACCAGCACAGCTCGCATTAATGAAAGAGTTAATGTACTCACATACAGTAATGCTCTAAGTAATCGACTCCTTAACCACAGCAGAATTATGGGTAATTTTTCAGGATTTAGTCAGAAATATGGCTTGTTGCCATTCTCCGGAAAGCTCTTAGTGAGAACATCTCTCTCAGTGAGAGCTTTCCGATGAATGGCAACAAGCCATATTTCCCACTAAATCCTGAAAAATTACCCATAATTCTGATGTGGTTAAGGAGTCAATTATTTAGAGCATTACTGTATGTCTTTAACATCGAACCCTGTAGAATATACAATTATACATACACACCATATATACATTCCGGGGCCTGTCATCATTTCTGAGACTAGATGATAATTTCAAGACTGATCTGCAAAAAGTTAAAATGATAAAAGAGATTCTATGAGTGGAATTTGTGTCTTAATTATTATCCTTTGTATTTGATACAACATACTTCAATGAGATTGTGTGAAAACATATGCACTAAGCTAGTACTGGCAAACTTGTCACTATGGTACAGTTATAACCCATACCTGTTATTGCTGCGGGCTATATGCACCTTTTGTACTACATTTTCAAGGACCTGTGTTCTAATCAATTGGACTCACACATAGCCTTTATTATGCCCCCGATCTCCGATGGAGATTTGGGGGTATATAGTGGAGCCCTCCGTCCGTCCGTCCTTCCGTCCGTCCGTCCTTCCGTCCGTCCGTCCTTCCGTCCGTCCTTCCGTCCGTCCGTCCTTCCGTCCGTCCTTCCGTCCGTACGAACATTTCAACTCATAACTTTGGTTTCGCTAATTCAATTCAGTTGATCTTTGGTATGCCAATAGACCAGCCGGGGGGACAAGATGTCCCCATAACTGCGGTTTCGTCCGCCCATTTTTTCCAGAGTTACGCCCCTTTTTGGACTTAGAAAATTCAGGTTTTCTGCTACTTTTTTTGGTTTCCAGATGATAACTTGATTTTGGATTGTTTATTTGCAAAACCCGTTTTTTTGTGTATTACCAATATCGCAATACAGGTCAAGGTAAAATTTCGGTTCAATCGGATAATTTTTGTGAGAGTTATGACCCTTTTTCGACTTAAAAAATTCAGTTTTTTTTTTAGAAAATTCAGTTTTCCTTCTATTTTTGTGGCACCAGACCAAATTTGAAGCTAATATAGAACAACATGTGGCATTTTTATAGCGCTTAACCAGAAAGTTTCTCTGATTGTACAGTCGGGGGCGTTACCTCCGCCTAGCGGTGCACTTGTATATTTTAAGATTAAGATAGTAATATATAGCCTGAAGAACTAATATAGGTGTTAAATAGGTGTGAAAATGCACACAAAATTCAAAGAACCCTCTTTTTTTCCTCCAATGATACTTCGCCTTAAATCCTTTATAAATTGAACCGAACTGAGTTGGTATTTGTTGCGATTGGGTGCCGGACATTTGCAGAATGAGGTCCCCAGAGGGTGAATTTAGTGACGCTACCCTGCACAGCGGGCCTTGCATCATCAAATTCATCCTCTGGGGACCTCATTCTGCATGGCCTCATCTGCTATGGAATAGCTCGATTCAGATTTAAATTCCCAGATGGTGAAGATGGTGATGTGCACCCATTGGGCACCTTGATTATGCATTGTGTCATCTTCCAATTTGGGAATACAGAGAAACTAAATTAATAAGAAAAATAAACCTTATAAAGAAGTTTCTAAAGAAACTAAAAAAAAATGTTAATTTGATAATAAAGGTTCTTTTCAGAGAAGATGAGGCTTAAGCAGAATAAGGTCCCCCGAAGGTGAATTTAGTGACACCAGCCCGCCATGCTGGGTAGCATCACTAAATTTACCGTCTGAAAATGTCCACCCCATATTTTCTGGCCTGGTCACATGAGCAAATCTGACTATATAATCAGTTTTGCATATGTAAATGTACAGTAATGCTCTATTAAGTAATCGACTTCTTAACCACAGCAGAATTATGGGTAACTTTTCAGGATTTAGTCGGAAATATGGCTTGTTGCCATTCATCTCTCAGTGAGAGCTTTCCGGCAACAAGCCATATTTCCGACTAAATCCTGAAAAGTTACCCATAATTCTGCTGTGGTTAAGAAGTCGATTACTTAGAGCATTACTGTACAAATCAATTTATCAACTGGTTCTATAATTATGAGGAACATATTTTTTTCTGTCATAATTTGTTTGCTTTTAATCATTTTATATGAGAAAACTCATCTGGGAATCACTTTTAAAATGAAAATGGTCTTTTGATGATCACCTTCGTTTAGTTTATGGAATCATCTCCAAAGTTTTGAAAACTGACTTTTATCCAGTATAAATTTTTGTTGAAAGCATTAGAGAGATGGAGAGAGGCTAGTTGCATTGGATATACAGTAATGCCCTAAATAATCGACTCCTTAACCACAGCAGATTTATGGGTAATTTTTCAGGATTTAGTTGGAAATATGGCTTGTTGCCATTCATCGGAAAGCTCTCAGTGAGAGCTTTCCGATGAATGGCAACAAGCCATATTTCCGACTAATTCCTGAAAAGTTACCCATAATTATGCTGTGGTTAAGGAGTCGATTATTTAGGGCATTACTGTAGCTTGATTTGTTTATTACGGTGTACACAAAACAGACTATATAGTCCGATCTGCACATGAACCAAACCTATCAAACTTTCATGTTTCAGCAATAATTTTTGCCAAGATGATCAATTATTCAGATAATTTACCAATATTTGCTATTCACCAATGATTTAACAGTGTGCATTGCATTGTGTTGAAGTCACCTTATAAAAAAGGTTGGCAATGTCCCATAAGGGGAATAACTCTATATAAACATTACATTGGCATACTGGAATTGCCCATGGAAATCATCAGTCACTTTTGGCTTGCTAAGAAATTAGTGTAACCTAAATTGCATATATCATTAGCTTCTAATTCTTCAAAACTGGATCAAATAAATAAATATAAAAAAAATAGCTGCTTAAAAATGAAGTTTTCATTTTCAAATTGTCCTGCATTTATTATTTTCATGCACCAAAATCTGTATCGGAAACATTTTTAATCTTTCTTCTTTTACATTTTCTGCAGATAGAGAGAAGAATGTAGGATGAGAAGATGACAGAGGAAGAAAATGCTCTCCAAGTTACAAATGAAGGAGACACATCAGATAGTAATGACATTGACCCGGGCCAGGATGGTAAGTCAGTCCTTTCAAATACTCCTGGATGATACAGCCCAAATTCGTAATGCCAAAGGATCTATTCTTCATTTGTGGTGACATTCAAATCATATTAGCAGACAACAGCCAGAGAAACCTCCTTTGATTCATTGATAGAGATGTACAACTAATAAGATTTACAAACGGCCAAAGGCAGTACATGTTTGTTGAACCTAGTAGCTAAACATCCATACAAATGAATCAATGGGAATCATGTAACTACTTATTACCAAGTATTCAGATTATATTAATTAATATGGAATGCTTAAAATATGTTCATACCCCCCCCCCCCCACCCCACCCCGTTCAATAATCATACCAACAAAAAAAAGAATAAGAAAATGGAGCATGGTTTCTTTTGAATCCATTCTCAGATAATTAATTTCTTTGAAGAAATTAATAATTGTTAACCCTTCCATGACTGGAGCTTCCTTAAATTTTGGGAATGCCCTGTGCCAATGCATTCTCTTGTATTTGCGAGTCTCCCATAGTGAGCCTCCACATCTATAAGAGAATACATTGGCCTAACAATATTTACCTTGACATTGTAAGCCAGTGCATTCTATTATGTATGCGAGGCTCCCTATAGGAGACTTGAATATATAAGAGAATGCACTGGCACATGATCTTTAATGCTGCACCAACGCAGTTCCGCCATGAAATGGTTTTCTACAGGGAACAGAAGAAAGCTTGGGGCATTTTAGTGGTATTCCTTGGAGCAGTACAGAACACACCTGCATATCTTGATAGGTATTTCCACCCAAGCCTTGAAATAGTGTGTCTTGTCATTTGCAGAATGAGGTTCCCAGAGGGGGCTATCATCACCAAATTCGCTCTCTGGAGACCTCATTCTGCTTAGGCCTCATATTCTGGGAAGTATCCATAGTCTCAAATTAACATTGTTTTTAGTTACTTTTTCAAATCTGTTTCAGTTTCTATATCCCCTAATTTGCAGAAGATAAAATGCATAATAGAGGTGACTATAAATGGGTGAACATCACCAATTTCAACTGGGGAACTTCAATCTGATCCAAGGTCTACCAATTAGCAGTTGAGGGCCTAAGCAGAATGAGGTTCTCAGAGGGTGAATTTGGTGATGCTAATCCACTGTGTGGGAAAGCATCACTAAATTCACCCTCTGGGGACCTTATTCTGCAAATGACAGACATGTTATTTGCAGGCTTGTTTGGACAGCGTCGATAACATGAGAGAGGTTAGAGACTTGGGTGAATTTGGAGATGCTAGCCCACTATGGGGAATAGCGCCACTAAATTCACCCTTTGGGGACCTCATTCTGCAAATGTCAGACACACTATTTCAAGGCTTGCCACCTTAGCTCCCAACAAATTTCAGGTTTTTTTTTTCGACCAGAAAAATAGCACATATCTGACAGCTAGTGGGGAAAATAAGCTTTCCCTCTATACAGTAATGCCCTAAATTATCGACTCAACCACAGCAGAATTATGGGTAATTTTTCAGGAAAAGTTACCCATAATTCTCCTGTGGTTAAGGAGTCGATTATTTAGAGCATTACTGTAGTTTTTAGGTTTTTTTTGTAGTGGGTTAAGTATTTATCTTCATCTATCTTGATCTTTTTGTGAGTAAGTGCAACACATTTATCACAATGGACCGAAAAAAGCTATATTATTTGGGACAGCAGCTGTCCACGGGATAACGATCTTTGCTATTAGTGTGTCATACAAAGAAAACCCGTATGTGAGATGGGCCTTCATACTAAGTATGTATAAATATTTTGTCGTTTACAATATTGTCACCGATGAGTGGATAGAATATCTTGTTATCTGTCGGTTGATACATTGCCTTGAGTGTGGTTATTAGGATCCTGTCATCATAATAAGCGTCCTTTTCCTGACTTATGTACCGATGCTTCAATTGGTCAATTCCATACTCCGGTGACATATTGCCCTAAGCATTGTCGATGTTTTGTGCTTACACTGACCCAGCTTCTGTTAGTGACCAGTTATTGCAAATTGATTTGATTGTTTTATGCTTGCCAACATTTTCTATACTATTAAAGTACTCTTAATGAGTAATTATTCCTTAGGAACTGTTCAGCTAATAAGTTCAACAAATGTTTGTTGAACTTATTATCTGAACATTTCCCTCCAATAAATAGGACTCCTTCTGCAATATTTTATAGCCCCGCAACAAAGTTGTGGGCGGGTATACTGGAATCAGCTTGTCCTTTCGTCGTCTGTGGGCACAAATTTGTCCAGAGTTTTTCTCAGTCGTTTTTTAATCATTTTATGTGAAACTTGGCACAGACATCAACCACCATGGTATACCTGTGCACTAGCCATAATGACGTCTGCCCATCTTTTTTTGGTGGAGTTATCCCACTTTTTCGACATAGAAAATTTATGCAACAACTGTATAATTTTGCACGAGCTTTTAATCCTACATTATTAGGTCAATTTTTTTTTAAACTTGGCATAGATATTTAGTACCATGTGAACCTGTGCACCTGCGATTATGACGTCTGTCTGACTTTTTTTTGTTGGAGATATCCCCCTTTTTCAACTTAGAAAACTTTATGCAACATGTATAATTTTGTCCGAGCTTTTATTCCTACAATTTTATACACCCCCCCCCCCCGCAGAGTTTTTCAATCACCGGGGGAGGGGGGGGGGGGGTGGGGGTATCATTAGTTCCATTGGGACAGTCACACTAGTTGCTCCTGACATCCTTGTAGTATTCTATATAAGGGGAGGGGGGTTTGACCCACTTTAATACATAGCCTATAAAAAATGTTCCATTTGTTTGCAAAGAGGCCGCCAAATCTAAAAAGATGAGTCAGAACCTGGTTCATTTGCTTTAACAGTTTGTTCAACATATTTTGATATCAAATTCCTCGATGTTTCCTTGAGGAATTCACCATGGCTTATATGTACAGACCCTAGTGTACACTCAGCTTTACCAAAGCCTTAACACCTCTCTTTGTTATTGCTGTGAATGCAAACTTACCGCCTCCAAAATTTCAAAAGAATAATCTACATAAGCAGCTCCTGATATTGATATGTGATACCCCGGATGAGGTATTTTTCTGACAATTTCGACAATAAGTTCATGGGACTGCAACGAGTAATTGAATGTAAGGGAATGCCCGCGACAAATAAGAAGGCAGTGTGCAGTTGATGTTGTCACCTTGGACGCCATTTAGTCAGATTTTCCTTTTGAAGTACTTCAGTTATGACTGGGTGGTATCACCGTGCCCATTCATCTATCTCATAGTAATTCTCAGTTATTAGTCTGTTGTGGAGTCTACTGCTTCAAATAAAATTTCATTAGGGCCAGAGATACTTTATCATATGAAAGCTTTTAAACTTATTATATAAAACTTTGAAGTGTGGCTGCACTTAAATACGGTTATATCATAGTCTGAATAAAATTATCATAATTACTGGCAATTTGGCTTGGAAAATTAAATTTTTATGTCAACATTTTGGTTTCTGGATGATAACTTGAGTTTGGATTATTTGATGACAATTAAACTTGGTATGTTGCTCAGTCATACCAAAATACAGGTCAAGTTCGAACTTGGTCTTGGTTCCATGATTTTCGCCAGAGTTGGGGGATTTTTTTACTTAGAAATTTTGCATATTCTTGCTTTCCAGATGATATTTTTCGTTATTCTGTTGGATTCATATTTTGTATGCTTGTTTATTACCTCACAATAGAGGTCAAATTCGAATTGGAGATTGGTACCTGAATTTTCTTTGATTGTAATAGAAAAATGACAACTCTTTGCAAACGGGCTTATTAAGCCACGCCTGGCGGTGCTCTTGTTAGCTATTAGTCTGTTGTGGAGTCGACTGCTTCAAATCAATTTCATTAGGGCCAGAGATACTTTTGAAGTGTGGCTGCACTTAAATATGGTTATATCATACTCTGAATAAAATTATCATAATTACTGGCAATTTGGCTGCAGGGTGAACTTAATTGGAAAAAGACTGAAATCATGTGAAGTTTGAAATTTTACAAAAAAGCCATGCATTTCCAGCCCTGAAAAGTCATGGAAAATTGCATCTTAATAAGATTTTAGAAAAATTCACCCCTCTCTAATGGGAATATCGAAAGTCATCGAATTTCATTAAAAAAAAAACCCTTGTCTTAGATATTGAAAGTGCGTGACCAGAGAACTATGAACTTGAGTCCGTCGAAGTACAGCCCTTGAAATTGGTACTTTTCTTCTGAGGTATTGCTTTATAATTGAATGAAATTCTTTATTGGAAATTTAATTATTTTGAAGTACTTCAGTTATGACTGGGTGGCATCATGGTCCCCATTCAGCTATGTCATAGTAATTTTTAGTTATTAGTCTGTTGTGGAGTCGACTGCTTCAAATAAAATTTAATTAGGGCCAGAGATACTTTATCAGATTAAAACCTTTAAACGTATTTTATAAATTTTAAAGTGTGGGTGCACTTAAATATGGTTATATCATAGTCTGAATAAAATTATCATCATTACTGGCAATTTGGCTGCAGGGTGAGCTTAACTGGAAAAAGACTGAAATCATGTGATGATTGAAATTTTACTGAAAAACCATCCATCTCCAGCCATGAAAAGTTATGAAAAATTGCACCTTAATAAGTTTTTGGAAAAATATACTCATCTCTAATGGGAATGTTGAAAAGTTGTGGAATTTCATAAATACCCTTGTCTTAGATATTAAAATTGTATTACCAGAGAAGTATGAACATGAGTCGGTCAAGTACAGCTCTTGAAATTGGTATTTTTCTTCTAAGGCATTGCTTTATAATTGAATGAAATTATTTTTGAAGTACTTCAGTTATGACTGGGTGGTGTCAGGGCCCCCATTCAGCTATATGTCATGTTGTGAAAGGCTCCCTATGGGAGACTCGCATATATAAGAGAATACACTGGCACAGGATCTTTGCACCAGGTCAGCTCCCATCATGAAAGGGTTAAAATACAATCTTGTGTTAAACGTCAAGAGAAATCAGCATCTGATTCAGACAACGCATATTTAAAAAAACTGATCAGCTCGTCAAGTCGTCTGTTAGTGATTGGCCATCATTTTAATTCCCTGATCAGTGAGCAATGTTATAATATGGTCTTGAATTGAGCAGACACTTAAACCCAACCATTCGCCCCCCCCCCCCCACATAGGTCGCCTCGCATATATAAGAGAATGCATTGGCTTAACACATTACAAATTATAAAATTGTTAAAGAATGTAAGAAAAAATGGTAAAAAGTGTTAAAAAAAGTTTTTTTTTAGGCCAATGCATTCTCTTATATATGCGAGGCGACCTATGGTCGACTCGCATATATAAGAGAATGCATTGGCACAGGGCATAACTGTAACTATCACAATGTGGTCAAGGAGCCAGTTCCAATGATATCCATATTTGTATGGTTCTATTGAGACAGACCGAAGATATTTTAGGCTGTTGAAGCTTTATTTGGCCGGTTTTGGCCGGTTTGTTGGGTAAAGGGTTAAAAGTATTTTTGCAAAAATGAGCCAAAATGAACCTGTGCAGAGTTACTGCCCTTTACAGAGTTACTGCCCTTTCTGTCCTCAGTTTTTGTGTGTTTTATGTTTGCCTAATTTGTCATGCACCTTTCCAAATGAGCTGCTGCTCACTGCACCATCATGGCTGTGCCACCCACTATGCAAAAAAACACTAGCATCCATTTTAGCCTGATTACCATCTAAATTGACTTTCCAGATCGACCTCTGAGTCGTTTTTGGATACCACACATTTCTCTGTCCATGGAAAAGCACAAACCATAGGAGCGTGTCCAATTAGTAGTTGAACATTAAAGCAATCAAGTCCCTTTCATGGTGCCTTATGTATGCATTCCAAGTCTATGGATACTTCATATCAAGACAGCTATCTACACTTCTCGTCAAGGCAACACTGGGTGACGTCATGCAAAGAGGTTGTGTTTGAGCGGCTACCCATGTGCAGCGTATTGTGAGATCTCGTATATTATGCACTTTTTTTTTGCAGCTATTATGATTATCACCTATTGATGGTCGGAGGCGTTTGCTGATTTCAGGGACCTGATAGTGCACTTTCATGTCATTTGACTAAAACTGTGAAAAGATTTTTGTGATTTCCGAATGAATGCTCTGCCTTGAGTGAAAAACAAATTTAAATATCTCTTCTTAGCACCTTCTCATTATAATTGCGACAATTTACAGGTTGGCTGCGTCAAGTGAGGCACGCATCTCACAGTTAGGTAATCAAATGAAAAATATGAATGCTGTCGGCAAAAAAAAAAAACATACTGTTAGGAACATTGAGTATGTACATATTATGCAGCTGAGGTACACTCTAATCACATTAATTAATACCAGACAGTTTATATAGGTCGTTGATTTGTAATAAGTTAGGGCCTTGAACTTTTACAAGTCTATAACTAGATTTCATACCAAGAAATGTATGTTACCACCCACAGGCCCTGTTCACGGTACTTAAACGGTTGTATTATGTAAATGGGTTGTCCGTCTACCGTCTGTCGTCCGTCGGTCCGTCTGGCCGTCCGCTTTTGGTTTCCGGATGATAACTTTAGATTGAATTAAGTGAACTGAACCAAATTTGGTATGTTAGTTTACCACACCAAAATACAGATCAAGTTCGAATATGGGTTTCGTCCACATGATTTTGACTGAGTTATGTCCATTTTTAGACTTAGATTTTACCTGATTTGCGGTTTCCGGATGATAACTTTAGATTGAATCAAGTGAACTGAACCAAATTTGGTATATTAGTTTACCACCCCAAAATACAGATCAAGTTCGAATATGGGTTTCATCCGCATGATTTTGACTGAGTTATGTTCCTTTTTCGACTTAGATTTGACCTGATTGGCTGTTTCCGGATGATAACTTTAGATTGAATCAAGTGAACTGAATCAAATTTGGTATATTAGTTTACCACCCCAAAACACAGATCAAGTTCGAATATGGGTTTCGCTGCATGATTTTGACTGAGTTATGCCCCTTTTTCGACTTAGATTTTACCTGATATGCGGTTTCCAAGTTATTGTGTTTTATTTTTGTTATTATTTCATCTTAAGTCCAAGGTTTCAAACAAATGAATTAAACCTTGCTCCACTCTACTCCAGAAACGGGCGTATTACGCCATGACGCGTGCTCCTGTTTTAATTATTTTTGTTTTCAAGTTTATATATCCATGTACAAGAAGTCATGTCATTAACCCTTTCCACACTAAATACTCATTGATGAGTAGTTATTCCTTAGGAAATGTTCAGATAATAGGTTTAAAAAAATGACTGAACTTACCAATGTATACTTTAATAACTGAATATGAGAATCCATTTAGTTTAGAAAGGTTAACATTGTACACCCAGCCCATTCAGTCAGTGAGAACACACAGAGAACATAATAATTATTAGCTTGAAATGGAAAATGCAGGATGCAAGCCTTGAAATAGTGTGTCTATCATTTTCAGAATGAGGTCCCCAGAGGGTGAATTTAGTGACGCTATCCCGCACAGCAGGCTGGCTTCACCAAACTCACCCTCTGGGGTCCTCATTCTGCTTAGGCCTCAACTGCTAGGAGAGACCTAGGATCAGGTTGATGTTCACCCATTCGTCACCTTGATTATGCATTTTATCTTCTGCAATTTAGGGGATATAGAAAACTGAACAAAACTGTCTAAAAACAATGTTATTTTGATACTCTAGATACTTCCCAGAAGATAAGGCCTAAACAGAATTAGGTCCCCAGAGGGTGAATCTGATGATGCTAGCCCACTGTGTAGGATAGCATCTCTAAATTCACCCTCTGGTGACCTCATTCTGCAAATGACAGACACACTATTTCAAGGCTTAAATTGCATGGATGCTGAATAATGGATTAATATTCAGGCCATCATCCTATGTCTGATTCTCCTATCATATGATATCCATCCAAGTTACAAAAATTCATAATGAGCAGACCCAATTCCCTCGTTAGTATTCAACGATGATGAACTGGGATATGAGGAATGAGTTATGCATACCAGAATGAGTGGTTTCCTGCTTGGGACGGCCCACCTAGTGTGTGGAACCCCGAAGGTGTCCTATCAGATATCACCAACCCTCTTATCGAAAACACATTTAACACATGTGTGTCAAACCAAAAAACAACACTAGTTACCAACCCTATCATTACCACATTCCTTAAATTGAGAAATCAATTGAAATGAAATCTGTGGATTTAACTAGTCCGCGATATCTTCACTGAAGGTCAGCCGACATCCAGTATTATCCCTGACCAATCAGGCGATCGCTGTCCTTCTATAACTTCTTGATCCCCTGTCAATGCAGGACGAATTTTTGACACTGCTTTCTTTAGCCTGACCCCCTTGAGTTAGACTTGCTTTTCTACACAGCTTGACCACGTCCCGACTATTTGATTTGAAATTTGACACGTTGGTTCTTTTTATTACGGTGTTCGCCTATTATGATGTAAAACCGTGCTAAATGTATGACATTGCCATCTTTGAGACGGCTATTGTCTGCTCTTGACCCTCCTTAAGACTATTTTATGAGACTTTATCCCTGGTTCAAATATTTTGAAAGTTCTTAATTCTTTCTCAACACATTGTTAACTTTTTTCTCGATGGTCTCTGAGTTGGTGTTAGGTTTCTTTAAGTGGCTGACGTCCAGTCGACTGACACATATATACTATGGGATGTCACCAACCTGATACTGGTAAGATTATTACGTTATTGTTCTGGATATGTTTTGTGTTGATTTCTTCTGTATGGACCTACATGTACATGGGGAACACAGGGAGTATGCAAGTGCTCCACCCACACTGCCCTCGCCTTGCACCTGTACAAATAAATAATTTACACTGACCTTCTGATTGTTGTCATCATCATCATCATCAATGTTTGGGGAGTAAGTCGCATGACTTTTACCCCTTTCACATAATAACATACATGTATAGAATAAAGTAAATGAGTGAATTCAGTTTCAAAGTTATCCATGGCATTTAGTCATAATCGACTCCTTAACCACAGCAGAATTATGGGTAAATTTTCAGGATTTAGTCGGAAATATGGCTTGTTGCCATTCATCGGAAAGCTCTTAGTGAGAGCTTTCCAAATGAATGGCAACAAGCCATATTTTCGACTAAATCCTGAAAAATTACCCATAATTCTGCTGTGATAATTGCTCAAATATTCCTTTTTGTAATCACTCTCTGGGAAAAGAAATATTTTCACACATCTTTGACAATTATGTGCTTTTGCATCTTATGCTTGTGTCCCCCTTGCCCTTCAGTGCTTTCGGTCACCCCTGGGCATAGCGGCTTTACAGCAAAGATTTGTGGAAGATCTTTAGCACTCAGATAACCTTCTATAATGGTCTAGCGCTTTCATTATAGTTAAACTTCTTCAAGACTTAAGTTTTTTGTATGGATTATATGTTGAGGATGTTGCTCACCTTTTATACTGTTGGTTGTGGGTCTCCAATTTGATTGGTCTGTGTCGATAAGTCGAGGGATTGTGAGATTAGGGCTCGAAAGTGCTGGGAACATAGTGGCTTTACCCCTTGCCTGGACCTTTACAATATGCATGCATATTCTTTGGGAATAGACTCAATAGTTATATTTCTGTATATACGCCCCCTTGCTCTTCAGCAGCCTGCCAACTCTTATCTACATTTTCTGAGATGTAGACTTACTAAGCAAATACTAAACGTCAACAGGCTTCATATAATGCTAGCCTGTAATCCTGAATTTTTTTGGTCATTTTAGAAAACCTGAAAAGTGGTAGATAACGGCACCTTTTTAAATAGACCAAGTCTTCTCTGTCCACAACAGCTTGGGATATTGGTTGTGTTGATGATGTTTTGGACTGAGTCCCATCCCGTTTCTTCTTCAACAATAGACTTTTACGCCCATAATAGTGGGCAGGACTTATCTTGCTTGTGTGTCTATGGATGAGGTCAAATGGAATCTTTTCATATATGAACATTGAGGGCAGCTTTTCCCCAAACATGATGATATAAAAAATGCATATGTCAGGTCCGTTTAATGTTAAAGCAACGAGGTTTATAAGTAAACAAAACTTTGTTTTCCAGATAATTTTGATTTGTCGTGATATCAGAAAATTCATGTAATCAATACATTGAACAGTCCTATCATCACTATACATTTTTCTATCATGGTAAATGATAAATTATTTTGAAGACAGATCAATCGCGGGTATGTCAGATGACTAATCACATTCAGGGGTTTATGTGAATGCCCGGCTCCACATGTACATGTTGTACGTCTTTTGAATGAAAGTCCATTACAGAAGAGCAACGGGGTGGAACTCGGTCCAAAACAGCATCAACCGAACTGATATCCCAAATGGTATTTCACAAACATGGTAGTTTGGTCTGGTTTTATGGGGGGGGGGGGTGTGCAGTTGGAAAAATTAAGGGTGGACCCCCTCTAGCCACTTCCCAGTTTCCAGCCTGTACAAGCCAGTTAATTCAAGGCTTATTGCAAGTCTGGTTGTCCAAATAAACTGTGTACTAACATTCAATAGAAAACTGGATCTGAACTCCGATCACATGTAAAGTTTTGACAGGTACCAGAGCACTCAATAATGCATGCAGCTAAACATTAAATATAAAGATGTGTATCAAACTTTGTTCTACGATGGCACTGTTTCTACGATGGTATATTAAAAGCTCATTCAATTTATCTTACACCTCCCTATCAAGACTCCAATCAGTGTTGGTTCTCTGCAGGAGTAATATTGCTCTGTTTGCCGGCATCATTTCTATGCACCCTCTCCCTATATATAATGTATATATAATAAGCTTATCTTCTCACTTTTTGGAAACATTTTTCTTCACAAAGCAGCCCTTAATCAGATTGGCTTGTACTATTAATAAGATCTAGTGGCCGCCAGTAGATGCCTCATTGATAAAAACACCAGGTACACAGGTTCTGCCAATTTGTCTGATGTGGAAACTCTCGCAGTGCTCATACAGGCACATGCATGGCTAGAAACTCTTTGTTGGGCGTGGTGTCCAATTTACGGTTTGGAAATAATTCAACTGATAGATATTTGAGTCTCAAATTTTTAATGAAATTTATTACCAGCAGTTGAATTTTAATGTAAATTGACTAACAATTAAAGCTACTACAGTAATGCTCTAATTAATCGACCTCTTAACCAAAGCAGAATTATGGGTAACTTTTCAGGATTTATCCTGAAAAGTTACCCATAATTCTGCTTTGGTTAAGAGGTCGATTAATTAGAGCATTACTGTATGTAGTGGTGTGTAGTGTAAGAAGTGTGTAATATTATTCTGAAGTATCATTCCAGAGAAAATAAAGCATAGTTAGCAAATTTTTATGTGTTCCAGATTTTCAATGGATACCATATGGGGGGGGGGGGGGGGGGGGGGGGCTCGGAAGGCTGGGCTGGCTTGGTCTCCTGTACTTATGCATGTTAAATATTGTTTGTGTTTACATTAGGTGAGCCAGTCCTGTCAACTGAGCCTGCTCAGTTAGAGAGGCCGAGCAAGCTTTATTCTCATGTAAACACTCGGGAGCCGGGCTGAGAGTAATCAGCATAGCTAATTGGACAGAGTACAGTTTCAAAATGACACACAGCAACCTTTAAAATTATATGAATAAGAGACAGACATCCAGTTGGGTGTAACTAAACTTTGCTGATAAACTATCCTTATGCTGGCATTAAAGGTTGGGTTTGAGTTAAAGCACACTAGTTTCTTTCAACTTTTGTGGTATTAATTTCTCTTGTAAATTTTCTCTTAAAACATGTCGGAGAAAAAATTAATTTAAATGGTCTTCGGGATGGTTGGAGATCTTTTAGATACATTATATCCATTTAAAACAAGAACGGAATATAACAATATTGACTTTGAATCATCGGAGGAAGAGTGGAAAGTTGCACTTGCAACTGCTCGTCTAAATGAAGGCATTGCAATATCAATTGATTGGCAATGACTCCATCACAAACTTGAGTATTTTTATTCTCAGTACGCATTCTTTCCCGGGGTAGCTTTTGTGATATAAACCCAAGCCTTGAAATAGGGTGTCTGTCATTTGCAGAATGAGGTCCCCAGAGGGTGAATTTAGTGTGATGCTACCCCGCATAGTGGGTTAGCATCACCAAATGCACCCTCTGTGAACCTCATTCTGCTGAGGTGTATTAAGCGGAATGAGGTCCCAAGACTTGAAGAGGGTGAATTTGGTGATGCTAGCCCGCTATGCGGTGTAGCATCACTAAATTCACCCTCTGGGGACCTCATTCTGCAAATGACACACATTATTTCAAGGCTTGTATAAACCTCGCATGCTCAGCTCGGTTGGCCGGTCTAGCCCAGTCTCATATAAACACCCCCTGAGTCCGAAGAATTAGTGTCAATTCTGCAAGATTTAGTCTTGTGTTTTGTGATACCCATAATATATGAGAAGCGGTCCATAAATGCTCGTATCATGGTTGCATAGTAAAGGCACCCCTGTCTTGGAATCCGGTAGTGGAACCCTTACCAAAATGTCCTAGGATATCCAAGCTTTCCAACCTAACTTTACCAAGCTTTACCAAGGTTGTAAATGACCTTGGCCAAGGTTGCAACCCAGCTTTACCAAGCTTTACCAAGGTTGAAATTGTTTTGTATTTAAAAGGTGAACATCTCTAATGACACTGCAAAGGCTTCAACTTTGACAATATTATCATCATTAATGATACAATCTCTTGAAATTTACAACAGTCATGAACCATGCCATATAATCATTCATGATATTATTCATTCAAAGTTCACTTTTCAGGCAGAATTTTGTTATTCTATTTAGATTGAGATAAATGGTACCTTATACCCTGTAAAATGTATAGAATAATATTCACAGGTATATGTTTATGGATCTGAGGTATTTGGAGTGTGATAAAACAGTTTAATTAGATATTAGCTGAGAATATATAATGATAGAGACAAGCCTTTGGAATGAAAAGGTAGATAGTGGTCCTGAAGGTTATTCTTGGAAATGGTAAAATAATTGTTAACATAATATCATAAATAAAAATATCACTACAACCATATTCTATGAGTCAAATAGAAAACATTAGGGCCACACAAACAATAACTTACCTGAAGATTGTTGTGATAAAACATGGATTTAAACTCAGTGCAACAGTTAATTCAAAATGCTGACACAGACAACAGTGACGTCTGCATAGTCATGTGACCCAGTCATGTGACCTACAACTAAGCTTTACCAAGCTTTTCCAAGGATTTCCAAGCTTTTCAAACTTCATGTAAGAACCTTGGTAAAGCTTGGAAAAGCTTAGTAAATATTAGATCCAAGCTTAACTTAGCTTTACCAAGGTTTGTCAACACTTGAGTCAAGGATTTCCAAGGATTTCCAAGCTTTTCCAAGGTTTCACTTTATGTGACAACCTTGGTAAAGCTTGGTAAAACTTAGATCCAAGCTTTACTAAGCTTTACCAAGGTTCCAACCAAGGATTTCCAAACTTTGTTGAAGAGTAAATTTGTTCATTCAAAAAGCTTGGTTCAAACCTTGAAATCCTATGAATTCCTAGGATTCCCAAACTTCTTTAAAGAAGCTCGGATTTCTTTTTGCAAGGGAAACTTCACTAATGGTGGTCCAGAGCAATCTACCTTGCGGCAGTTTACAAATGTCAAAATAAATCTAGTGGCCACCAGTAGATGCCTCACTGATAAAAAGGCCTGGTACAGTAATGCCCTAAGTAATCGACTCCTTAAACACAGCAGAATTATGGGTAACTTTTCAGGATTTAGTCGGAAATATGGCTTGTTGCCATTCATCGGAAAGCTCTCGTTACCCATAATTCTGCTGTGTTTAAGGAGTCGATTACTTAGTGCATTACTGTATGCCATTACCAATTAAATTTTTGTCTGCTATTAAATTAATCTAATAATATCACTGATCAAGTTAATGCGTGAAACATAAAACTTATAACGAAACATTAAACTTGTATCGTATAAAACAATGCATCAGTTGTCTCTGCGCAATGTGTCATTCACATGCCAATGCAATAGAAGATATTATGCTAGCTATGGTATAAGTAGACAAAATAGTCCCAGGCAAATCTGACAATTATTTGGGAAACTCATTATTTATGAACCTGTTTGAATACGATTCTGATATTATGTGATCAGATCAGTCTGTGTTGTCGGTGACAAAATAATCTTGTAAATTCTGTTATTTGGGCACATGCCTGCAAATGGTGTGTCTGTCATTTGCAGAATGAGGTCCCCAGAGGGTGAATTTAGTGACGTTATCCTGTACAGTGGGCTAGCATCACCAAATTCACCCTGTGGAGACCTCATTCTGCTAAGACCTCATCTTCTGGGAAGTATCTATAGTATCATATTAACATTGTTTTAGTTACATTTTCCCTTCTGGGAAGAGAATTATATCCCGTAATTTGCAGAAGATAAAATGCATAATTGAGTCACTAACTTCAACTGAGGAACTTCAATCTGATCCTAGGTCTACTATAGCAGTTAAGGGCCTAAGCCGAATGAGGTTCCCAGAGGGTGAATTTGGTGATGCTAGCCCACTGTGCGGGGAAAGCGTCACTAAATTCACCCTCTGGGGACCTCGTTCTCCAAATGACAGACATGCTATTTGCAGGCTTGTTTGGACAGCGTCGATAACGAGAGAGAGGTTAATGACGCTATTACATAGAGATCAACTGTTACATTTGACTGAAAACTGCCCTTTACTGAAGTTGCTCCCCCTTGCCCTTGTTTGCTACTCTGGTGCTTGGGTAAAATACATTTATGAACAATATCACAGGATTCTTTTGGAAGACAAGACTTGCATAGCTGATACCAAACCCAAGTTGCTGAGAGAGATTTCTTATTTGAGTTCAATCTTACACCTACTTGAAATCTTGCTTAGCTAATTTTAGAATATAGCTTGAAATTTTAGTGGCTTGAAGTTTTGGAAAAAAATTGAAATTTTTTAAAATCCTTGGAAAATGTTGAAAAAGTTGAAATGTTATCCTCAGATAGGAATATGAAATTATGAACTCTGTATTTATCAATGGAGGCTGTCAACAAGGTTGATACCTCATGATATATGCAGGAATTTTCATCCCTTTAACTGCTTAACAAAGTCTTTAATTTATTTTTAAAATTAATCACAAAAGTATCAAAAGCTGCAAAATGGCTGAAGTTATCATATCAAATGCTTAATTGAGGCTTAAAATCATTGATAAGGTCATATGTCATGGCGATCGAGTAGGAAGGCCATAAAAATATAATTAAAATACCTACTATTTGCCTTTATAAGCCGAAAAATTGATTTAAAAATCTTGTTTTGTTGTAAAAAAAAGGAAAATTAATTTCATTGAATACAAATATTCTATACAATAAGTGGACTAGGTTAAGTTTAAACTGACAACATTGTGAAAGAAAGGAGAGTCGACCATGTGGTGTTATCTTCGTGCTCTCTGCTTGTGAATAGGCTGTTCGTTGTAGTTCTGATTCATTACAGTTAGAGCTTGCACTTGGGTGGTCTAAATTCAGCAGTCAAAAAATACCTCCTCACACAGTGAAGCCGAGCTCGAAGAGTAAAGATCTAACACACAGTTACAGGACGTGATAAGACACATGATGCTGGAATATCTCGGATTTTAGACGATTCCATGAGAAAATATCGTGAAATTTCGGATATTTATTCATTGTTTGAGTGATCACGGATCATTATACCTGTATTTACGAACATACAGGTGAGTGAATTCTGTCGTTAGTTACAGGTATTGCTGCCCTCAAGTCGTTTATTTGAGATAATAGCAGTGTGTTGTTATTCCTGAGGATTTTTGTTTCTCTAAGTCAATGGCTTGTTATTTTTGCTTGGTTTACGATCCGAACGAGGTATTTTTCTCTATATTTCTAGAAATGTCTGGAAATAAATGGAAAAATTGCGCAGGTTCTTAACAAATATTGATATTTTTACTTCTTCATCTGTGAATGGACGAGTCTGATATTGTAATAATTCTTGAGCTGCAAGGTTTAATCCTTTTCGCAGATTTGTACACATAATTTTAAGAAAATAGAATGAAATTATTTTATGATATTGATATACTTCTTTGACACTTCCATGATATGCTTATTCTTGGGTAGAATTTTTTTTGCAATCGAGTCCCATTGTGTTTCTATGATGCTTACACTTGAATAAGTAATCACAAACTGCATGTATACTTGTGATATGTGACTTTTAGGTTCTAATCCTACAATTTTGCTGTAAGTCTTCAAGCAGACTGATCAACAGATTATTTTTATGGCTAATTTGATTTTGATGAATATGTTGTGTGATTTTAGATTTTGCCATTAATCTCTCTACTCTGGCTACACCCATAGAGATCATATTCCACCTGTTTAAAGTCTCAGAACTGTTTTTCTTGTTCTGATAATGAACATTATAACATTGAAAAAATAACACAGGTAATTAATAGGTTCCTTAATGTGTTTCACATAATGTTAAAGGTCCTAGCTCGAGAATGCACAATATAGACAAGTTTTTTTAGCCGATTTTGTTTAGCATTGCTACAATCATGAATTTTCCCTGGGTAATAAATTCAATGGTTATCACGAAATCGGCGCCCAAAAGCTGGGACCTTCTACTGTTAATTAAAAAAAGTTTCCAGTTTTTGAACTGGTGGCACGTGATCTCTAAGGACATAGCTAGAGCAGAGATTCGTGACATGATCTAGTGATTCTAGTCCGATTTGTGCCATTTATTGTACATTAACTTTCTAGTTTAAGTTTTTAATTCATTTTTGTACAAATTTGGAAGTAATCGTATAATTTTATTCAACACATTATAGACCAAATTTCCTCCATATTCTCCAGCCAGTAAAGTACATGGTAATGACACTGATGGTGCTGCGTGTAAAGACCTGTCTAATATTCAGAAATTTTACTTCAATACACAATATTCTCTGTGTATTTCTATAAATTTGAATCAGAAGATAAGCCTATAAATAATGTTCAATATGAGATAATGTTTCCAATATTGATAGGGCTGAAGGAGAATTATGCATTTTGACTTGTTTCTTTTAATATAACAAGCATCTTGCTGTTCTTGTGGTCTTTATCAAGCAATATTGCAATACAATTTAACAATCATCCTCCTTCAAAAAATGCCTAAATTCTGGAATCAGCCAGAATTCTAACAGCAATATAATGCATATAAAGCGAAATCTATAACTAATCTGTAGGAAGTTCATACAAGATACAAGCTGTTTATTGCAATACACCCCAATGCGCAGTTGCACAATATTGATGATGATAATTAAATAAATAAATTATATGAACATTACATAAATATATAATTATAATATGCATAAGAAATTATTGTTATATATCTGCAATATTGTCACTATCAATTGTCACTTCTACGTTAGTTGTATGTTTCTCTTTTGGCAAAGAATGCTTGGATCATGTTGCATATTATATTAATAGTTTCATTTATCTCATTACTCATTATGAAAATATTTATCAAAGTCCAAAATATCTAAAAACTTTAGAAAGGAATTGGCTAATTGAGTCCATTCTCACTTGTTGCACAGACCATTTAATACTATTTGACAATGTCAAATGTATCTGACAGCATGTCTATCGGTAATAAGAAATGCTTTAAAAAATGGAATCTCATATTTACAGTAACATTTTGATGGGCGATATTCCCCTATATTCTTGCATTATTCAAAAATAATAATAACTGCACTACCATAGTAATAATAGGATATTTGGAAATTATCTAATTTTGCAATGAATGATGAAAGCATTTTTAGGAATTTCCACACTTAGCGCTATGGAAAGTTAGATAGACCTACACAGAAAACTACTTAATTGTTAGGCTAGTACACCACATGAAGGAATCTATACTATCTGAAGACCACATCAAGCATATTATACAACAATAAAAATGTCAAAAGATGATTTTAATCATAGGTTTAGAAGGGAAATTTTAGGAACAGCATTCTCAGCAAATATACAAATTGAGTGGAAATGAATAACCGCTATAAAAAGAACATGATCTGAGCTATTAAAAGGGTGGAATCTGGAATGGCAATTTAATTGAGTTCAATGCTGCTTCAAGAATCTCAACATTATATAGATATAGATTCATTCATGGTGTACTTAAAGACATATTATTGACTTATTCGGGTGCGTGGAACTGACCAGTTAGTATTCATGGGCTATGTCAACTGGGAGAATGTAGGATGCAAATATTGGTGATAAATTAACGAAAACGATTTCGCCACCAAGAGTCATTGCATTTAATTAATATACAAGAATGGCGGTGTGAGTTGTCAACTTGGATATGATCATTGTAAAAAATAACTACTTTGAGCAAGATATTCTCCATTTCTATTTGATCACCCTACCAGAATGTTTCACATCACTTTAAGCTCAACAACTAAGTAGTATTCTGTGTAGGTCCATCTAAGCTTTACACCTTCTGTCATAGCTCAGGCATGGAAACCCCTTTAACAGTGGTAAAAATCTCCAGAAGTGATGTACAATTCGATTTTATGGAAAATTATGTTGTTGCAACTGTGAGCTGGCACCTGGAATGCATCCTTAATTGCCAAAATAATCTCTCCCAGTCCCAAGATATCTGGAACAGGTCTTGATTAGCTACTGTACTCTCTTTAGTAGAGAAAGTTGTGAGTATGCTTCGGAAATTATCCCTAAAGTTTCAGTGGTAACTATAGAATTATTTGAATATCATAATACCCTGTGGAAAATCTCTCTTGTCCAATCAGATTACCACCATATTGATTATAATAGGGAAATGGAATAATAAATTAACCCTTTACCCAACAGAAGGGCCCTGTGCCAATGCATTCTCTTATATATGCGAGTCGACCATAGGTCGCCTCGCATATATAAGAGAATGCATTGGCTTAACACATTAAAAATTATAAAATTGTTAAAGAATGTAAGAAAAAATGGTAAAAAGTGTTAAAAAAAGATTTTTTTTAGGCCAATGCATTCTCTTATATATGCGAGGCGACCTATGGTCGACTCACATATATAAGAGAATGCATTGGCACAGGGCATAACTGTAACTATCACAATGTGGTCAAGGAGCCGATTCCAATGATATCCATTTTTGTATGGTTCTATTGAGACAGACCGAAGATATTTTAGGCTGTTGAAGCTTTATTTGGCCGGTTTGTTGGGTAAAGGGTTAATATAATCTAATCCGATACCTGATCTAAAACGATGGCCTGCACTACACTCCGTAATCAGACAGTATCGATTATGAGCAGAGACCTGGTTCTGCTTTCTGCTAACTCACATTTAATGACGTCAATGGCAGATATGGCTGATAAAATTCTCTGTCTGTTCCCAGGCAGACATAACTGATAAACTCATGTCTGTTCATAGTTAGATTTCCTGTTTTAGCATCCACCTTTTACCTTCTTGATAAGGTAGACATAACATATAGTGCTTTTCCCAAGGTTCAAAATTTTAGGTGAAATGATCGTCCTGTGGGGACATTTAGTTGATTTGGGAGGGGGTTCTCACATTTGGATGAAATATTCAACGTTTGAACCAGGTGTTATGTAATGTAATAATGCGATTTTGTATAGCACCTATCCCGGCGAAGGCCCTAAATTGTTGACTAATGCCGAGCCTTGTGCCTGCTGCCATTTTACAGGCGCTTCACTAGAGCGGCTTACATTTACCCAACAACCAGGTCGCTATATTTTGTCTAGGTACAATGGAGCGAGCACAGTACAAGTGACCTTACCGAAGGGTCACAACCTGGCATGAGGTTTGAAACAGCATGTGGCTCTATACAGCATACACACAGCTTTAATAATCTGGTCAAGCCTCAGTTGCGGAGATGATAGTCCGCCGGTGGGAGCGAACTCATGCCGGTGCATTAACACCATTACAACTCTGACACTCTAACCACTGGGCTACTGAACTCCCACCAAATGCTATAATCTGCCCAAAAAATTATAAAAAATTATTAAAATTGTAAGGCGACCTATGGTCGACTTGCATATAAAAGAGAATGCATTGGCACAGGGACTTTATTAATGTTGCGCCAGCGCAGCTCCCATCATCAAGAGTGGCGGCAGCACTGAAGGACAAGAGACATAACCTGCAGAAGGGCTCTTTTTCCAATTGTAAATTATGCATTTGTAGCTGGTGCCTCATGCTTGCCCAGTGCTATGCTTCCCCTGGAAAATTGTGAACATCCCTTTTGCAAGACTTGATATACACCTTTGGGCTGAGATGAGTTTTATAGCCTCAATTTTAGGTCATATATCCCTAGTCAAATTCCCAGCTTACCAGCAGCTATCTCTAACACTGGGGCCTATGTACATTTGGTTGCTCCCAGATTGAGTGGACTGTCTGTATACCAACATTGTGCTATTTCCTCGAGGTAATAATTCATGTTCTCACAATTTTCTAGCACACACATAAGATAATGTTGAGATTCTTGAAGCAGTATTGAACTCAATTAAATTACCTTTCCACCCATTTACTAGTTCAGATCATGTACTTTTTATGGCATTTATTCCTTTCCACTGAATTTGTATACTTAATTGCTGAGAACGCACTTCCAAAAATTTCCATTCTAAAACTATGATTAAAGTCGTCATTTTGACATTTTTACTGTTATATTATCTGCTTGATGTGGGGTTCATATATAGCATACAGTAATGCCCTAATTAATCACTGCTTAACCACATCAGAATTATGGGTAACTTTTCAGGATTTAGTCGGAAATATGGCTTGTTGCCATTCATCGGAAAGCTCTCACATAATTCTGCTGTGGTTAAGGAGTCAATTATTTAGGGCATTACTGTACATGTAGATTCCTTCATGTGGTGTACTAGCTTAACAATTAAGTAGTTTGCTGTGTTGGTCAATCTAAACTTTCTACCCCCTTAAATTGTTTAGATATTTCTTGTTCATTAGAGGCTATGTATTTTCTTGTGCTTCTTGGAAAGATATCTACTGATAAGTCTTGTTTTTACCATTGCATCCTTATCAGAGAACTTGAAATTTACAATAATTATCAAATAACCATAAAATATACCTATTGTCTCCATGTTACCTGATCTGGATGAAAGCTGTGTTCATTTAATTCAGAATAAATGCTTGGATTAAATTGTTTTAAATCTATCTTGTTCATTAGAGGCTATGTATTTTCTGGCATCTTGTGCTTCTTGGAAAGATAGCTACTGACACGTCTTGTGTTTACCATTGCATCCTTATCAGAAACTCAAAAATTTACAATAATGATCAAATAACCATAAAATATTTTTTCTTCAGTTTGATTTCTACATTCGCAATAGTTAAAATTGAAAAGCATCAGTTTGGTGGTAGAAACTGTTTCGGAACTTTCTCTCTGTGATTGGAGTATTTTAGAAGAAAAATTCCATCATACCCTGTCATACCTCTCCCTATAGTTTTAAATATTTAGCTATTTTGATCATTTTCTAATTTTCTCAACTCAGTAAATGCAGAATCATGCTCAAATTGAGGATAAAGTAACTCTCCCTAATTCCATTGGATATAACAATGCTTTAAACGCACGTGGCTCATTCGAGCTTTAAAATTTTGTCTACATAATTTGAAAGGAGGTATAGGAGAGGTTTACAAGTACTAAAATTTTGATATAACGGCTTCATACTTCATGAAAAATACTTGCCGTTGTCACAGCCACTTTCCAGTTGTTTTTAATTTTTCACTCAAAAGCGAGACAAACACTCTTTATTTCTACCATATCAGGGATAGACTAACACGGAAAGCTCTTTCTGTTCCATTTTATGCAAATGGCTGATTTTTGTTTGGAACTCAAACATCGTATTCAAAGTTGCATGTTGTTTCACTTCAATTTGACTTTCTGGGACATATAATGCCTGTATAAAGGTAGTTAAAGTATTTATCAACCACTTTCGATACCAGGAAAAATTTCAAAGCAAATATTAGCAGGTGTATTTTGGAGTGCAAACTGCCATGTGGCTTTAACATTATAGTAGTTGTTGATCCAGTAGGTACCTCGCTATATATTTTAATTTAGGAAAGCTGATGATTTATCCACCATCTAAACTAGTGAAAATCTTCACTAGAATTCAGAACAAAAACTCTTAAATTACCTGAAATTGATACAATATTTCAGGCAGTCTTTAAAAGTGTTGACCATTATGTAACTTGATTTGGGACACATGTTAGGTGACAGAACTTTAGAAATTATTAGGTGATAAAATAGCCATTAACACCACATCAGGCAGGATAATAAATTCCAGTACAAACAAACCTGAGATGTTGCTCAATCTTTCTTTTTCACATAAATGATAAAAACAGGCCTCTATATATCTTACAGTAATGCCCTAAATAATCGACTCCTTAACCACAGCAGAATTATGGGTAATTTTTCAGGATTTAGTCAAAATATGGCTTGTTGCTATTCATCGGAAAGCTCTCACTATTTAGGGCATTACTGTACCTAAATGCATGGTTAATTCAGGACCAGTCACCTTTTCAACAGTTGGAAAACATCAGGCACCTGTTAACAAATCCTACCCAACCCCATGTCAGCACATTCTTGCCATATACAGTAATGTCCAAAGTATATGACCCTTTAACCACAGAATTATGGGAAATTTTTCAGGATTTAGTCGTAAATATGGGTTGCCATTCAACGGAAAGCTCTCGGTGAGAGCTTTCCGTTGAATGGCAGCAAGCCATATTTCCACTAAATCCTGAAAAAATTCCCATAATTCTGCTGTAGTTTAGGGGTCGATTATTTAGGACATTACTGTAGCATTCTTTATCCCTTTCCAATATATGAGTATTATTTGGTGGTTTCTAGAAACTCAATTGTTATTTTGAATATCTGCAAAGCTCAACAAGCTGTTGTCACCAACTGTCAATGCAAAGATAGAGATATCCGGCTGGCTCATGTATCCTACTCTTAACAACAGGCACATGCCTCATATCTAATATAAATAGCAATTAATCAAAGATAGAACGGTCATTAACGTTATGTTGTGATGTCTAAGTTTACCATAATTAAACCGTCATTTTTATGTTTCCCTACTTTAAATTTCAAGATGGATTAGCTCTTCCGCAACATGATTTATTTAGTTTCCTGGGTATGAAATAATAAATATGACCCCTGTCCGGAAAAGCATCTATCAATTAATCTATCTATCAATTAATATTGATTTTATTTGGATATTTTGATCATATAAAATAACTCTGTGCCATTCAGTAATGGTCCCTAATATTCATGAACGTCTTTTCTATTTGCGTTTTTTATTTATTTTAACTATTGGAAATAAGCATATGCTACACTCTGTTTTCCAATTTTATATTCTCAAACCACTATCAGGAAATTTTCAATGATATTATGTGTGTTTGGTAAATATCAACAAATTCCAATCTTCCACTGTTTAACCCTTTACCCAACAAACCGGCCAAAACCGGCCAAATAAAGCTTCAACAGCCTAAAATATCTTCGGTCTGTCTCAATAGAACCATACAAATATGGATATCATTGGAACCGGCTCCTTGACCACATTGTGATAGTTACAGTTATGCCCTGTGCCATTGCATTCTCTTATATATGCGAGTCGACCATAGGTCGCCTCGCATATATAAGAGAATGCATTGGCCTAAAAAAATCTTTTTAAAACACTTTTTACCATTTTTCTTACATTCTTTAACAATTTTATAATTTTTAATGTGTTAAGCCAATGCATTCTCTTATATATGCGAGGCGACCTATGGTCGACTCGCATATATAAGAGAATACATTGGCACAGGGCCCTTCTGTTGGGTAAAGGGTTAATAGAAATTTGTCACTAGGAACATTGTAGCCATATTAAACTTATCCATCTAGACTTTTATTTGCTGGTTCAAGAAACTCATTGTCTAATCTTTAAGAATCCTCACCAGCTATAGATTGCCACCAAATGTCAAGATAAAGATATCCCACTCATGCATCATACACTTCCTACAACAAACACATTCGTCATATCTTATAATAGAATTTTTTTTATAAAAGTTGGAACAGTCATTAATATTATGTTGTGATATTTAAATCTTACAATTGATATTTAGTGTAAAGTATGTGGATTTAGACCTTAATTTTCATCCATAGTGTTTGTTATCAGTCGAAAAAAAGATATGATCTTCCACTTTTATCAACTCACCAGGAACATTCTAGTCATACATTTAGTAAGCTTATCTAGCCATCTAGCGTTTTATATGATGATTTGAACAAACTCCATTATTGATCAAGGATCTTCGAACCAGGGACAGTCTAGAGGTTTCAAATGTTCAAAGGTTTCACACTTTGGTTATTTGGGAGAAGTGGACTGTTATCAGGGACAAGTGACAATGGTTGAAGTTCAATCTACATCCCAACATTACCTTTCTATGATCCAATAAATATTATACAACAGTTTATAGTAGAGATTCATGGAATGATCTAATTCAGCTCATTCATTCTAATCTACTCTTGACAACAAGCACATGTCTCATGTCTTATAATAGCAATTAATAGAAGATAGAACGGTCATTAACACCACATAGAATAATGAATAATAGAATAAAATTCAAATCCATGAGGTTTTCATCATTGTTTATTTGTCCTATTCAAGATTGTCACATATGACCATTACTTACGCAATCTCTGTTTGATTTGCCTCATTCAAGGGATATAACTCCTACTTTAACGTGTCAATCGGACAGTATTTACCCAAAAAGATCAATTGATCTGTTAAGCACTCGCCCCCCTAGGGGCATCACCAATTAAAGCTTTAAGATCTGTTGACAAGCTCCCTTTCTAGGCTCATATTGGCTACAATAGAAACCCTGTAGATAGGGCTCTAGATAGCAACTCTAACATGGCATCTGGCCTTGTATATCTGTGTAGTATGGTCTCTTCTTTGTTATTTATCTATGATTGATAAATACTTTGTGAAATAGGTTTTATTTTTTTACTTTCTATTGATAAATACATCTTGAATTATGTTTTTGGTTTTCTATTGTGTGGTTTTATTGTGTGTTTGCTTATGTTTTTTATCGTTGGTTTTCATGAAGACCGACCAATTTCTCGACCAGCTTCACACCTGTCGTGTATTTCTTTAATTGGCTAATTGGCTCTATTTTGCACCTGCATCTTCATATTATGTCTATCTCATTGAAATGTATAAATTTACCCCACAAACCGATTAGTAGCTTTACATTATGCGGTGATTTTAGGATGAATGGCCAGACATGCGGTGAGAGTGCATGATGATGGTTGGGAGAGGGGCATTTCTGAATTCTGTACCTCAGGATTTTTAACCCTTTCTATACTAAATAGATTCTCGCACTTAATTATAAAAGTATACATTAGAATGGTTTCTTATTCATTTGGATGGGTTTTCATGAAAAATAAGCAGATGATAGATAACAAAAGAAGAAGGAGTGCTATTTATTGCAGGGATATGTTTAGATATGGTCGTTTGTGGAACTTGTTATCTGAATATATCATATTGGATAACTACTTGTCAATGAGAATTTAGTAAATGTTAAATGTTGGAAGTATCATGAGGCCCCCAACCCCACCCCCCGTGGAATACGGAATACCACTTAACACAGATGGTGGAATACGGAATACCAGTTAACAGCCATATGGAATACATAAAAATATATGAATATTCCATTTTTTGGAAGGTCGGCGTACGAATACCTGTATGTTTGGAATACCGAATACCTCCTAACAGAGGGCCGGAATACGGCATACCGCATAACAGGGCATGGAATACGGCGTACGAAAAGAGGGGGTGGGGGCCTCTATCATGGCTGAATCAACAATAGTTTGAAATTTTCAACTTGAAAATGTGTTGAGGTTCTGTTAATTTTCATATAATATTCAGTTATTTGGTTTCGTGTAATAAGTGTGATTCAAAATAAAGCCCAAGTTGGATTGGGAATAGTATTTCCAGTCGTATGATTCAATTAAAAAAAAAAAGTAAAATACACTATTTTTTTCCCCTGTGGGTTTCATAAATATTTCCACAAAAGCTCATGTTATATCCAAAAACTTAATCTCCCCAAAATATATGAAGCACGCTTAAGTTGGAATTATTTGTATAGGAGACGTATTAATTCTCTTTATAATATTGACAGCTGTCACATGATCATTTGAAACCCGAAAGGCTTTAAAATGAATCACTAGTGTTTGTCTTGAGTCATCATTGTTACTGCTTATTTATCTGTGAGCGAGTCGGTTCATCTTATAACATATGATTTCTTTATATACTAATATGTCATCAATGTCCTTTGAGATGACTTCGTTTGTGCATCTGTGGTTTTCTCTACACCCCATTAAACCTCAAAGTAGTTCTTAAAGAAACAAAGGCGAGGTAACAAGTTTTCTTTCTTTGAACGTCCCCAACCATTTCATAGCAGTAATCATGATTTCTGATTAATACAAGTCAGTCATTGCATGTCACTTTTTACATCTTCATTGCACGAAAGAACAATATTTATTGAACCGAAGATTGTCTTTATGCAGATTGGTGCATTTCTTTCATCTTGTCTTGTGCTTACCATCTGACTTTTGAACTTCATTCCTCAATATCTTCATGTTAGCATATTGTTTGAATACCTTAAACCCACATGGTTGTTTGCGCTCCAAAATACACCTAATAATATTCACTTTTGAATTTTTCCTGGTATTGAAATATGTTGATAAATACTTTAACTACCTTTATATGGGCATCATATGTCCCAGAAAGACGCATGGGAGTCATCAACAATACAACATTGAACATGGTGTTTGGGTCCCAAACAATTGCCATGTGCTCTGTACAAAAAAGAGCATTCCATTTTAGTCTATTCCTGATATGGTAGAAGAAATAAAGAGCATTTGTTTGTTTCAATTATTTGCGAAAAATTTAAAACAGCTGGAAAATTGCTGTGACCATGGGATGTATTTTTCAGATAATATGAAGTCAGCATATCAATATTTTGTGTATTCGTCAACCTATCTTGTACCTCCTTTCAAATTACGTAGACAAAATTTGGAAGCTCGAATGAGCCAAGTCCATTTAATTTGTATTGTTTTTTGCACAATTTTAAAATTCGGACCCTTGAAACTGACAAACTAATTTCTGATTAATTTATTGTATGCAAGCGCTCTCTAACTGCTTAAACATTGAAGTTTTATGATCATTAAAAGTATAGGCCTGATTTGAAGTTTTCATGCATTTGAATCTCCCTCTCTGCCATTGGATGCCAAACTCTATTGTGGTCGCCTTCGGCAAGTGACCTCATACTATAGTTGTTGTGGAGGAATCACCTATTAACTATTAAAGTACCCAGTCAGGAGTCAATGGATATTGTCAGTATGCTAATCCTGATGCATTGCTGCTAGGCTTGCTTCACCCAATGCGAGGATTGGTAATCAATACCCTATGACTGGGTTAATAATCATTAATACACATCAAAACTAATATATTGTAAAATACACTTTTTAAATACATATACTAATATTAAAGACATATTATGGACTTGTTCGGGTGCGCAAAACTGATAAGTTAGTATTCACGCGCCATGCCAACTGGAGGAATGTAGAATTCTACTAACATCACCGAAAATCTCAAGCACAATTGACCGTACCACTCCATAATATAAAACATCACCTGAACTACGCTCAATTGTAAATATTTAATTCTTTATTCAGGATGCAACTATCAGCAATAAACTAATAAGATGATTCCCCATCGAGAGTCACTGCATTTAATTGATATGTAAGAATGACAGTGCGTGTTGTCAATTTGGATATAATATTGGTAAAAATAACTACTTTGATCAAAATTATTCTCCATTCTATATTTGATCAGCCTACCGGAGTGTTTCACGTCGGAAATATGGCTTGTTGCCATTCATCGGAAAGCTCTCCCCGAGAGCTTTCTGATGAATGGCAACAAGCCATATTTCCGACTAAATCCTGAAAAGTTACTAATAATTCTGCTGTGGTTAAGGGGTGGACTATTTAGGGCATTACTGTACATGGGGAACACAGGGAGGCATAGCCAGGGGGTATTGCAAGTGCTCCACCCACACTGCTCTCACTTTACACCTGTACAAATAAATAATTTACACTGACCTTCTGATTGTTGTCATCATCAATGTTTGGGGAGTAAGTCGCCATGACTTTTAACCCTTTCACATAATAATAACATGTACATGTATAGAATAACGTAAATGAGTGCATTCAGTTTTAAAGTTATCCTCAGCGTTTAGTTTTCCGATGAATGGCAACAAGCCATATTTCCGACTAAATCCTGAAAAGTTACCCATAATTATGATGTGGTTAAGCAGTCGATTAATTAGGGCATTACTGTACATAAGTATATAAGTACATTGCTCGTCTTCTAAAAAGAAGCTGTGAAATGTTAAAAAGGACTATATAGTCATAAAAAATGAACTGTCGTTACACCACATTTCAAGAGGAAGTAACTGACTATATAACCGTATTTTATTGAACCATCAAAATTAGACAAAAAGTTTACAGTAAAGAAGGCGTGGATGGTGTATTGTTGCTTGACACTTACAGTTACCCGATGGTGCGATGATACTGAGAAAAAGACAATATGAACGCAACATGGGATTTAATTGCTTTCAGGGATGCTGGAAGTAGGTTAGGGCAAGGGGGGTGACAACTTTAGAAAATACCTACAGTAATGCCCGAAGTATATGACCCTTTAACCACAGCAGAATTATGGGAAATTATCAGGATTTAGTTGGAAACATGGCTTGCTTCCATTCATTGGAAGCTCTTGGAAATATGGCTTGTTGCCATTCATCAGAAAGCTCTCACTGAGAGCTTCCAGTGAATGGCAGCAAGCCATATTTCCGACTAAATCCTGAAAAAGTTCCCATAATTCTGCTGTGGTTTAGGGGTCGATTATTTGGGACATTACTGTATGGTCGTTTGTTGAAAATTATCTGAATATCTCCTATGGGATAACTACTCATCAATGATGCTTTAGTATTATATAGAAAGGGTTAAAATGCTGTATGATTACCAACCTTTTTGTGTGTACCCATACCATGTATGGTACACATAATGCCGACGTCCGGATCAACCATCCGTCGTTCGTCCGTCCGTCCGTCTGTCCATCTGTCCGTAGACACTTGCTATCTGATTCGAATATTTTTTATCGGATCGTGTTCAAATTTTATGTGCATGTTTACGATGACACACTCCTCACCTGTATAGTTTTTGGTATCGATCGGTTGATCGGTTTAGAAATTATTAACACTTTACATCCGCACATAGGCATGAGCTATCCGATGCTGCAACCAAAGTATTTTTTGTCTGATTGTGTTCATATTTGATATGTAGGTTTATGATGACACACACCTCACCTGTATAGTTTTTGGTATCGATTGGTTGATCGGTTTAGAAAATAATTAACCCTGCACACAAATTATATCTGATGCATCTAAGTCAAACAATTTTCTTCTGATATGCCTCATATTTCTTACCTAGGTTTTTCTTGGCATGTTCTTCATCTGTATGGTTTTTGGTATCGTTTAGTTGACCCTTTCTGCTCTTGTTTTAAATAGAATTCATCCAAGCTGTGTTGACTTAAATATTTTTCATCTGATCAGCACCAAATTTGGTACATATGGTCCTCACCCCGAAATACAGATCAGGTTCAATAAGGTCCTCACCCCGAATTACAGATCAGGTTCAAATTCAAGTAACTGATAATGTAATGAATGCCTGCACTGTGAGCTTAGAGAGTGTATTATTGACAATGAGTTATGTTTAGCTGGACACAAGATAGATAGCATGGCTCACAGAGTTTGTTGATAAAATCTGTCAAAACTGTGATTGATGACTCTCTGGTCCATTCTGTGTTCTGTGCAATATTAAGTTAACCCCTTTGTTGAAACAGGTTCATGAAATTAGAGACTGACTTATTGTATGGGTTTCTAAATCCGATGACATGCTTTTATAGACTTTTTGTGTTTATCAGTTCATTAGTTTGGGTAACATTAACCCCATTCTATCCGATTTCATAACTCAAATATTTCCATTGATTATGTTTATAGTTCTTGCAATAGTTATGATAACACACCCATAACCTGCATAGTGAGGGTCATTTGGTTTATTTGCTTAAAAATATTAACATCCTCCACCAATCCTGTTGACACAATGTGATAACTAAATATTTTTCACACGATCACTATATAAATAATTGCATCCATGTTAATGATGACACATTCTTCACCTGTATAGATTTTGGTATCGATTGAATGGTTTTGATAATATTACCATAACTTTAATTATATTTCCGCTGTTTACATACATTATATCTTTCCAATGATCAACATAGAAGAAAATTAACCCACCCCATTCCATAGTCATACAGTATGCTATCCAATGTAATGAATCTAATATTTTCAATCTGACCAATCTCAATTCCTACCTCTAGCTATCTGAAAATTCTGCATTAAAACATTTTATATCCAATCATTATCAATCATTTTATATCCAGGTCTATACATCCCTCACTTGTATAGTTGTTCATGTATTGATCGGTTTTTGAATCAGAAATATTAAATCTTTTCTCCCATCTAAATAATCCCATGAATTTTTAATATGCAGCTAACACAAAACATAATAAAAAAAAATAACAATAATAAAAAAAAACATAATATGTTATGTCTCACATTCCAATGTAATAAGCAAATAAATGGAGTTGGTATGATGTTTATCTACTTAATGTCTTAACTATTTTGTCTTTGACTTCTATTGTGCTTCTCTCTAACTATAGATTGAGCTTAATTAGCTTTATCACTCTGTAAGACATATCTGTGTTGGAGTGACCAAATAGGTTGAAATCGAATGCCACATCCGTGTTGCTGTTGTGTTTATGTGAGCAAGGTGCCCAATAAGTCTTATTCCACTTGTGAACTTAATAGTGTGAATTGTTGAAACTTTTGCACTCATGAAAAGATTGGTGTAAGGATTTATTAAAATAGCTAATCGGTATCGCCAAGGTATGGGTTAAACATCTGCCGATCGTGATCGGCCTCTCGTTTCATACAGCATTTATGCCAATACCTCTGACTGAGTAAAGTGCACCTTCTGCACTTTTATTTATCTGTCGCTGCTTCGTCTGCTTTTATCATCTTAAGGGGTTTCCATGCCTGAGGTATGTCAGCAGGTGGAAAGTTTAGATGGACCTATATACACAAAAAATTACTTAATTGTTAACCTAGTACTCTGCAATCTATGCTATATGAAGACCACATAAAGTATTATTATATAACAATAAAAATGTCAAAAAGATGACTTTAATCATAGTTTGAAGGGAAATTTTGGGAAGAGCATTTTCAATGAGTATATAAATTGAGTGGAAATGAATAACTGCTTTAAAAAGTACATGATCTGAACTATTAAAAGGCTTGGATGGCAATTTACAGTAATGTCCTAAATAATCAACCCCTAAACCACAGCAGAATTATGAGAAATTTTTCAGGATTTAGTTGGAAATATGGCCATTACTGTAATTGAGTTGAATACTGCTTCAAGAATCTCAACATTATGTTAGGTGTGTTAGGCCCCCAGATACTTATTTTTCTATTTTTCAGAACCCTTACAACCAGGCCCAAGCTAGGGGTTGAAACAGGGATAAGTGACCTGGAGATTTTCTGGAGACTTCAGCCCAAAATAGGGAGAAGTGGGGAGACTTAAGAAAAACATAAGAACCACTTATTAATTTTCTAATATTGCTTTATTTATAACTTCAATAAAAAGATAAGGTAAAACATAAAAATATAAATAAAATTTTTTGAATTTATCTGAAGAAATTAGCCTAATTGTTATTATAAATTTGAAATGTTTTGGAAATGTTTTGTGGAAATATCATTTATCAATACAATTAGAAAGTTACAGTTGTAGTTAAATTTTTAACTTAATTGGAAGTAGTACTGTTAAACAATAATGTAGGATTATATCATTCTAGTATTATTTCTTAGAACCAAATAAATCATGTACTGCTTCCTGAGACATAGGAAAGTATTTTTGTTTTTTATAAATTTTTTTACATTTTCATAAAATTAAGACTTTTGAAAACCATGAAAAAACTTTAGGATCGGGTTGGGCAAGTATGGAAACCACAACCACATATTATTTTTATTTGGCCTTCGATGCACATCGAGAACATAGAAGGACGTAGCTGGAAACGTTATCTTGCAATCTTACGTGAGAAGTTATGCATTCATACCTGTGTCCTTTGTGTTTAGGGCAGAAAGCAGGTGTGAGAGACCACAGCCATTCAGAAGCCATCGCTGTAAAAGCCCGACAGTTATAGTCTTCACATCATATTGTGTGCGCTTTATGAAATCTCATCTATCGAGGTTGAGATCATAGAGAGGATGCGTCCTAGCAGATGTTACCTAACAATACAGCCATGGACATCTCATTGAATTTCGTGTGTGCATTTAATTTACCAGACTATAGGGTAGTCAAATGTAGTGGTGGACTTATAAACAGTGCAGTTTATAGAGGTTTTTAAGTTAGAAATAAAAGTCATATGTGTTTATTGCAGTATCGGCATCTTAACCCTTTCATGATGGGGAGATGCACTGGTGCAGCATTAAAGACCCTGTGCCAGTGCATTATCTTATATATGAAAGTTTCCCATAGGGAGCCTCACATATAGAAGAGAATGCACTGGATTACAAAGTCAATGTAAATATTGTTAGCCAATGTATTCTCTTATATATGTGAGGCTCCCTATGGGAGAATCGCATATTTAAGAGAATGCATTGGCGCAGGGATTTTGCAACATTTCAGGAAGCTCCAGTCATGGAATGGTTAGTTTACCTGACTATAGGGTAGTCAAATGTAATGGCGAAATTATAAACAGTGTAGTTAGATATTTTTAAGTTAAAAATTAAAGTCATGTGGTGTGTTTATTGCAGTACCGGCATCTTAAAAGTGATATTCAGAACCTGGCAGTATTCACTGTATATTATTAAGGGGTTTCCATACCAGAGCTATGCCAGGAGGTGGAAAATTTAATGGACCTACACAGAAAACTAATCAATGGTTAAGCTAGTACAGCACATGAAGGAATCTTAACTATATGAAGACCACATCAAGCATATTATATAACAATAAAAATAAAAATAAATTACTTTGATCATAGACGAATTAAAAAAAATAACTTTAATCAACGCTAATGAAGGGAAAATTTTGGGAAGAGCGCTCTCAGCTAGTATACAAATTGAGTGGAAATAAATAACTGCCATGAAGAGTACATGATCTGAACTAGTGAATGGCTCGAATGGCAATTTAATTGAGTTCAATACTGCTTCAAGAATCTCAACATAATGTTAGGTGAAAAATGTGTCATTATGTTACATTTGCATGAGAGATTTGCAAAATAATCTCATTCAAAATTGGTTTGACCTCCTCTATAAAGCAGATGATTGTAAATATTGAACAAATGAAATTGATTCAATCTTTCCAGCAATGCTGTGGGTCAAAATGATTGAAGTTGAAATATTGTCCGATCCAAACATTCTATTGAAATGACACAGATCAACAGTGCTGAGCTTAAATTATTTTAGCATTCATTTCAATGTCCACCATTCACTTTCTCTGTTTATGGTCAACCGACTCCCCTATTGTAATTCAATTGAAATTTTATAAGGACGAATAAGTTCTCATAATGGGAATCATAATTCAGAGACTGCCGATTATCAGAATCTCTTAAAACAGCTTCGGTGTCGGCTGGAATGTCTCAATTCTATATCAAAATCACTATACACTAACGTTAATATTCATGACCTGTTAGGTTTCACACTGTGACAGAAAAAAATGTTCTCAATCTCTTGACGGAAAGCCCACACACGTAGTTGATAATTCACTTGCAAAACTATCACTCTCCAACCCACAATGCTAATTATCTAAACTGCGAAAAAAAAGAGTGCATTTTAAGTGGCAAATGTGACTATGCGCACAACTGAATGCAAGATGATGAAAAGATTGGTGCGAAAGTTTCTGAAGAATTAAGCCATTATGAAAGACAGCTGATAAATACATGTACTCATCTACTCTATATTATATTCATCATTACCCTATTTCTGAAGCTTATTTCACAACAAAGTTATCATTTTGATCGCTGGGTAGGAATGCATCTCCGTAATACAGGAAGATGTGAGTCTCCGTGCACTGCTGTGCAGTCCATTCAATGTTACATTCAGCCCTGTTTCTTCATGGTTTTCTGTCTCCCATGTATTGCGATGTTCCCCATTAGTTTACTGCGCAAACATATAATTCAGTTGCACCCAGCTGTTTCGCCATGTCTCCTGCCACACCCGAGGCCCCCATTGTTTCAGCCTGTAAGGTGCAGATGTCATATAAATCAATCTTAACGTTTTGTATACTAAATACTCATTAACCCTTTCATGACGGTAGCACCGCTCGAGCACATTAAAGATGCTGTGCCAGTGCATTCTCTTATATGCGAGTCTCCATTGTCCAAGAGCAGCAGATTTCCCTCAACCTCGTGCAGCCGTCATTACTATACTATGCTCTGTAACATTTTCTCAGAGATGGCTTCCACGAACTTCAACACAGCTTTGGCCTGATGTGCGGGAATTATTCTCAAAGCACATAGGAAATTTGACTTTGGGCGATTGGTTTCGCCAATTTGTCTGGAAAAACCCACACCAAATATAGAAAACCACAGACTAGTACACAGCTGGTACTAGAGTCAGAAAGGAAGTGTGGTGCACTCAAGTAGAGATTGATCCAGTTATACAGTAATGCCCTAAATAATCGACTCCTTAACCACAGCAGAATTATGGGTAATTTTTCTCACTGAGAGCCTTCAAATGAATGGCAACAAGCCATATATATTTCCGACTAAATCCTGAAAAGTTACCCATAATTCTGCTGTGGTTAAGGAGTCACTTATTTAGGGCATTACTGTAGGAGGGTTAATTATACAAAGAGTTCATGTTATAACATCAATATCAATTACAACTCTTAAATATTTTAACAGTTTCAATGACCTAATTTTTTTCAATTCAAATTCTCACTTTTTCTTCCTTGGAGGCATTTTGTTTTTGATTGGCCCACTCACAACTGAAGCATGTCATATATACAATTATATTTTACAACAAGATTTACTCTCATTTCAATTCATTATCGATAGAATGATGACTTTTGGACTTGCTTTTGACCAAGAGTCTGGAATATATGAGAGGTGAGTTCATTTCCTATACAGACACGGGATGGCTTGGTGTGGTTTGATTTATTGGGAGACATCTGCCTAAAATGAGCCACTTCTTCTATTTTTGTTCCAGGGAGAAGTGACTTCTCTCTTGTATACCAGTTTGCATATGTCCCAACAGCATATTTAAAATACAGTAATGCCCTAATTAATCGACTCCTTAACCACAGCAGAATTATGGGTAACTTTTCAGGATTTAGTCGGAAATATAGCTTGTTGCCATTCATCGGAAAGCTCTCAGGGAGAGCTTTCCGATGAATGGCAACAAGCCATATTTCCGACTAAATTCTGAAAAGTTACCCATAATTCTGCTGTGGTTAAGGAGTCGATTAATTAGGACATTACTGTATATTTACTCATTATAATATGATGATATGGGGGTATTGTATTTGTGGGGTATCACAATTGAGTGAATTTTCGAGCTGGTGAAAGATGTTCAGGACAATCATGTTTATTGGTCGACTCATGCGTACATGTTATACATGTTTAGCCTTTTCTAATAGGAACCAGTTTTTCGAAAATTCTTCTTGTTTCGATTCGTACTATTATATTGTCCCCAGAGAAATATATGTCCATTCTGGTAGCTTAGCTTATGTTGAGTGTGGTCCTGGAAAGTCCTTTAACCCTTTCATGACAGGAGCTGGTGCAGCATTAAATATCACATGCATCTCCTACAGGGAGCCTCTCATATATAAGAGAATGCACTGGCTTACAAGGTAAATGTACAAATAGTTAGGACAATGTATTCTTTTATATATGTGAGACTTCCTATGGGAATGCATTGGCACAGGGTTTTCGCAAAATTTCAGGAAGCTCCAGTCATGGAAGGGTTAAAATCGTGTATGATTACAAACATTTGCCCTTTTCGGCATTTATGCTCTTCTTAAAGTTGTGCCCCCCCCCCCCCCCCCGGGTTGCTTCTGGCGGACCTGGATTTATTTGTTGTTTCAATGGGCTAGGCCCTAACCCTTTCATATAGCAGAATGCACTGGCTTACAAGGTCAAGGTAAATATTGTTAAACCAGTGTATTCTCTTATATATGTAAGTCTTGACTCGCATACACAAGAGAATGTATTGGCACAGGGTTTTCGTAAAATTTCAGGAAGCTCCAGTCATGAAAGTGTTAATAATATCATGGCATTGTCACTATTATTGGTAAAGGCAAAACACAGGCATAAGACACCTTTCTGTGCCCTGATCCTTTCTAATTGAGGCACTGGGGTGGGGTCGGTCGCTGCAGACCAAGTTTGGTTCTGCACCAAGTATGATGGGCCATAAATTTCAGGGCGAAATTTCTATCTGAACCTGGGTACCTATAATGAGTATATTATCTTTTGCAAATATAGATTTAATTGTAGTGACAAGCGACATGAAGCTAGCATGTGACATGAAGCTAGCACGTATATGTAAGAAATTTGAGTTATATGAGAAGCCGAGTTATGTGCATTTTATGGCTCTAGTTTGAATATTATCAGTAATCATCATACTAGACTGCTGTAAAATTTCACAACTGCCGCTCATGGAAGTGCCAGGTAGTAAACTGTAATCGCTGATTCATCCCCGGATACCACTTACTATGTGTATATTACTTCTTTTGATGAAAGAATTTTTATATTGCGGAAAAAAAGGGCTTAGGCATGCATCGGCTTTCAGCTCAAGGCAGGTCGATCTTATATGTTTATGCACCGGTATAGTAAGAAATTTATAGCATTGTTTCCATGTCATTGAGTTGAATTGTCTGAGCAAAAATTGTGTCAAGGTGAAAAATAATAGTATGTGAGCAAAGATAGATATATCAGCGATAAGTGTGTCAAAGCAAAAGATGATTTGAAGTGTTGTCAGAATATCAGAATGTTAACTGTGTTACCACTCTTTTGAAAAGCATTTGAATCTTAAGACCTTTCCCCCACAAATTGCTTGAATTCATTTTCTCCCTTTATTCCTTTCTATACTAATGGATTCTCCCATCAGTTATAAAAGTATACATTGGAATGGTCTAATATTCATCTGGAGGGGTTTTCGTGAAAAATAAGCAGACAACAGATAATACAAGTACAGAAGGAGTGTTATTTATTGGACTGAAAGTGTTCAGATAATTTGTTGAACTTATTATCTGGGCATTTTCTAGGGGAACTACTCGTCAATGAGTATTTAGTATAGAAAGATGTAATAATAATTTACTTTCACGAAAGTTAAAGCATGCAGAAAAGAAAACAAACTTTATCTCTCGAGTAGCATTTTTGAGCACCTCGGAGGACCCTTACTTCATATTTCACTATCAGGGTGAAGATATTTTGCTCTTTTGACAATGTTTTTGGTTGAGTTGTGTAACAATAACTGTAACAAAGTCAACCGATGGTTTGTTGATCATGAATGACTGTGGGTGCCAGGTCTGTCTGTCCATTCATGTCATGACAGAAGGGCGATAATTTATCAAACGTAATCTGATTTTGACCAAATTTGGGTCATGACTTCTACTTGTGAGACCTCTTCGATGAGTTTGAAAAGCAGTTTTGCCCTAATTAATGTTTAGGAGTTATGCATCCTGGGTTTACAAGGTGTCTATTTCGTAAGGGTTCCACCTTTCAGGTTTATTGCACATTTATATACATTGGAACAGTCCATTCATTAGTAGGGATGTTCATATAGTAGTTTAGTTGGAGACTGAAACTGAATTCATTTGTAGCTATGTTCAGTTAACCCTTCCTGACAGGACCTTCCTGAAATATTGCGAAAACCCTGTGCCAATGCATTCTCTTATACATTTGAGTCTCCGATGATAGGGAGCCTCGCATATATAAGAGAATACATAGGCCTAACAATATTTACCTTGACCTTGTAAGCCAGTGCATTCTCTTATATATGTGAGGGTCCCTATGGGAGACTCGCATGTATAAGAAAATGCACTGGCACAGGATATTTAATGGTGCACCAGCGCAGCTCCATTCATCAAAGGGTAAAAAAAAGTTCAACAAACAACCTACCGTAATGCTCTAAATAATCGACTCCTTAACCACAGCAGAATTATGGGTAACTTTTCAGGATTTAGTCGGAAATATGGCTTGTTGCCATTCATCGGAAAGCTCTCACTGAGAGCTTTCCGATAAATGGCAACAAGCCATATTTTTGACTAAATCCTGAAAAGTTACCATAATTCTGCTGTGGTTGAGGAGTTGATTATTTAGAGCATTACTATATTCTATGAACTTATTAGCCCCTTCAAATGGATCAGCAGGAATCAATTCACTATTAATCAGCCAGTCTTTAATTATAAAGGGTTAATTAAAACTGTTATAAGAATGTGTTATCTGAACTAAGTCAATCAAAAATAATTTGCTAATTATAACGAGTACATGAGTACCTGAAATCTGTTTATACTGGCGTCATTCCAGCATATATTTATCAGAGTATGTAGTGCTTGATATTCACCGATATCTCAGTTGACAAGATTCGATGGAAGCATGTTAACAACAAATTTTGAGATAATATACCAAATGAGAAACATTCCTGTCTCGCCTCTTGAGATTCAAATTGAGAGCTCCCCACGATTGGCCACGAAGTGAGCCTCGAATATATGAGAATGAACAGGCTTACATGGGCAAGGTAAATTTATATAAGAGAATACACTGGCACAGGATCTTTAATGCTGCACCAGGGCAGCTTCCTTTTAGAAATGGTTAAAATATTGTAATTGGGAGGTTTGGAACCCTGAATATATCTTGATATATATAGTAAGATCCTAAATGATCGACCTCTAAATCACAGCAGAATTATGGGAAATTTTTAAGGATTTAGTCGAAAATATGGCTTGCTGTCAATCATCAGAAAGATCTCACTGAAGTGAGAGCTTTCCAATGAATGGCAACAAGCCATATTTCCAACTAAATCCTGAAATATTACCCATAATTCTGCTGTGGTTAAAGGGTCATATACTTTTGGCATTAATGTATTAGTCTTATAGAAAAAAAACATGCTCTTCCCACATCCAGCAACCTCATTTCGATTGATGCTTTACAAAGTCACTGATATGAAAACAGAAGCAATATATGAGTTGCTAGCATATGCCAAAAACATAAAACTAATATACAATTTCTTCTGGAAGGTAAAAAAAAACCCAAGCCATGAACTACACCAGAAGTTTGCCCACTTTCTGTCGGGGTTATAATAAGTGCCATTAGGTATTAGGGAACCAAACTCAATTTCTCTCAGAGGTATAAAAACATGGGTGCTACGAACTATATCCCATGAAAAGAAATGAGGCTTGAATGTCGGGGTGTATTTAGAAGGATGATATGAAGTTTATTACATGAGGTACGGTTTACAAGACCTGGTTGCATAGAGTTTTATTGCATATCACAGCAGTTTATTGGTGAGTTGAGTACTTTCTACATGTGGTTCCACTACTACTCCCAGCATGAAAGGGATGTTCTCATGCTCCCCAGATTCAGTCCATAGCATCAAACTCTTTATTAACCCTTTACCCAACAGAAGGGCCCTGTGCCAATGCATTCTCTTATATATGCGAGTCGACCATAGGTCGCCTCGCATATATAAGAGAATGCATTGGCTTAACACATTAAAAATTATAAAATTGTTAAAGAATGTAAGAAAAAATGGTAAAAAGTGTTAAAAAAAGATTTTTTTTAGGCCAATGCATTCTCTTATATATGCGAGGCGACCTATGGTCGACTCGCATATATAAGAGAATGCATTGGCACAGGGCATAACTGTATCTATCACAATGTGGTCAAGGAGCCGGTTCCAATGATATCCATATTTGTATGGTTCTATTGAGACAGACCGAAGATATTTTAGGCTGTTGAAGCTTTATTTGGCCGGTTTGTTAAAGAGACATATGCTGTTTGTATTTGCAAGTTTGAAATGTTTACAGTTAAATTATGATTTTAGAATTTGATATAGATATGAATGTAAGATGTTTTTTTGTTGTACTGTTGCGAATATATTTATTTTGGTGCCAAAATCTGTATTAAAGAGACATACACTGTTTGAAATTGCAAGTTAGAAATGCTTACAATTAAATTAAGATTTTATAATTTGATATAGATATGAATGTAAGATGTTTATTTTTTTGTGTCTTTATTGTGAACATATTTATTTTGGTGCCAAAAAAAATTGACCCGAACATAAAACATAAAATGTCCATTTCTCCTTATTTTTTTGTAAGGAGAAGTAACTTCTGTCTTCTATACCAGTGCTCATATTTCAAAACAGCATATTTGAACTGATTATAATGGTGTACTTATTCATTTATAATCTATTATATATTTTGGAACTTCTGTCTGTCTGTCTGTCTGGATGTATGTGTGTTATAGACTCAAATACTGCTCGACCGATTCGACTCAAATTTGCTAAGTAGGCCATCGATCTATAATATACGTCGATGTGTGGGCCTACTTTGATCCCGGGAACAATATGGGCAGGTCCAATTTCACGTGCGACCGTTTCATTGACCTTGACCTGGCTCATATAGGCATTTTTCTGGACCGATCAGTTTTTTCTTTCTCCTAATACTTTTCAACGAGACACTATATAATCTTCCCAGACGGAGGCGATCACAAAGAAATCCCTAAATAGCCTGGACGAAGTCGGCCATATCAGCTATTGGTATTATAAATGGGCTCTTGTACTGCATAATACTTATTGGATTACAAAAAAGATGAAGATAAAGAGTACATTGAACTTCAGCCTTGATTACTTTTCCCTGATAACAGCTACTAGTCCATTCCTACCTAATAAATCTAATATATAATCCTTTATATCCTCCATATAACAAAGAGCTTAGAATAAATTTATACAAATAACGATATTAATGAACAATAACATAAGAAAGAATATATCATTAAGTCAATCACAGAAGGACATTCATGATAATTATACGGTTGTCATTTGATCAATTATGTGTATAGACGACGTACCCGTTTAGCACGATAGTATAGGTTTTCAGAATATTGGGTGAAAATGCGAGAAGATGCTTTATACAAGGGTCACAAAACTTTTTTGATAACATGCACCATAATAGTGAGTTGGCATGTAAGATGAATTGGCTTCTTCTGGAACAATTGTAATCTTATCCAGCGTATATACACGCACGTGTGCTTGTGGTTGTCAATACATATGGTTATGCTAGTGTGGGTCCAGTCAGCTTCATGGATTGCGAGTGATTCTATATATATTGTGGTTTGGATACTCGGACGCCGGGGGTGCGTGCATTATTTACATTACTATACTACAATTATGGAATAACAGGTATGATATCAAAATTTGAATTATATAGGCTGGCCCCTGGTCTGACATGAGGGAATCGTATGAAAGAAAAATACACTGGTATCTTTTTCTGGCTATTGTGTTAATTTAGTAAAAATATTGATTAATTGACACAATATTGTTTTGCTTATTTTAGGGATTTATGCTGAACACCCCAACTAAAAATTATTCCTGCTGGCAGCCCTTGCATTCTCCCAGCGCCTCTGAAGACAGCTCAGTTAGATTATAAATTAATATAACTGCAGCCGCAACATACTTGCACCTCCCCAATAGCCAGAAATTCCTAACCTCCTGACCCCATGAGGCTGAGAATTCCCGTTCCATTCATCGCACTAACCTGACCTAGTGTTTGAGAAATTTTTCTTGCGTTTTGTTGGATGTTCCATTTGGCAGGTGTCAAATTCCCCCCAGAATTGCTGCTTCCATCTCTGCTACATTATTATACAGAAGCTAGTTATGTCTGATAAAAAGTAGAACAGATAAACACTATGTTAACCATATCTTCGCCACAATGTGTTCAAAGATCTGTTTCCTTCCGATCCTTTTGTAATAATCTCAGAATCAGGTGTCAAAATATGGTGCTGGTCATTTGCAGAATGAGGATATCAGAGGTTGAATTTAGTGGCGATACCCTGCACAGCAGGCTAGCATCACTAAATTCATCCTCTGGTGAATCTCATTCTGCATGGCCTCTTCTGCTGTGGGAGACCTAGACACAGATTTAAGTTACCAGAACGTGAAGATGGCTATGTGCAACCAATGGGCACTGAGTTTATGCATTGTGCCGTCTGCCAATTTGGGGATATAGCGAAACTAAACAAACAAAAAAAGTTTCTAAAAAGTTTCTAAAGAAACTAAAAAACTTGTTAATTTGAATACTTTCCAGAGAAGATGAGGCCTAAGCAGAATAAGGTCCCCAGAAGGTGATATTGGTACTCACAGCATGCTGCCATAACTAAATTCACCCTCTGGGGACATACAGTAATGCCCTAAATAATCGACTCCTAAACCACAGCAGAATTATGGGTAACTTTTCAGGATTTAGTCGGAAATATGGCTTGTTAAGGAGTCGAATACTTAGGGCATTACTGTAATTCTGCTTATTTCCAGCACCATTTTGAGGCCTGCTCAGAATGGTGACAGAAAAATGACAGGCGTGAATTTAATTCCTGTCATCAAATTGGTTTATTTGAAGTTAGACATAATGGTCAAAACTTAAACCTTTCTGTACTAAATGGATTCACCCACTCAGATGTAAAATGATACATTGGAATGCTCTATTGTTCAATCTGAGGGCTGTTCAGGTATTAATAAAAGCAGATGACAGACAGACGAAAAGATAATACAAGTGTACTGAGTAACGCCCTAAATAATCAACTCCTTAAACACAGGAGAATTATGGGTAATTTTTCAGGATTTAGTCGGAAATATGGCTTGTTGCCATTCATCGGAAAGCTCTCACTGAGAGCTTTCCGATGAATGGCAACAAGCCATATTTCCGACTAAATCCTGAAAAATTACCCATAATTCTCCTGTGGTTAAAGGGGTACTGTACCCCAATTTCAATAAATTCCCGGTGACAATAGCGATCTAATATGAATATTATATTATAAAATAACTAATTTGAGTCGACGATGTCTACTGAAAACGTTCCGGTTAACAGGCTATCGTAAAAGTTAAATTGAATTATTTAATATAAATTCATTTATGGCTGGAGTCATAAAATGGAGAATTATGCCATTACGAGTTACCGTTCTTGAAATCGCATATGTTGCGTGTCTTTTATCGACGGCCGTTCGCGAACATTATTGAGTTGCAAACAAAACATGTTACCTGCAAAAGAAGGCCCGTTATAACTGATTCGGAAAAAAGGAGAAAGAAACAAAGAGTCATAAAGCGTCAAGTATTTTATAGGGAGTGAGATTGTTCGATGGAAGAGATCGAATGCATCAATCGAAGCTGTGAGCAATCAACTTCCGGTTCATCCTGCGACTGCGTCTTCTCCGGTGAATGTCAAAAACATGGCGCGTAGTTTGAAATCGTAATATTTTTGTTTCCAAGATCAATATTTTCTTCGCTAAATTAGGTTTATACGAAACTCATATAACACGAACACAATCTAACTTGAAAGTTATTTCAATGGGAGTAAATAAAAAAATCGCCTATCTTTGTGTACAGTACCCCTTTAAGGAATCAATATTGTTTGGTGGGAAATGTTCAGATAATAAATTCAATGAACTCTGGGTCATTGTTGTTTTGGCTGCTTTAGAGTGAAAAAAATATAACAGAGGAATTAATATCCTGAAAACCATAAAACTAACTCAGTTGGAAGGTTATTATCATTCGCAATTCTCGTTCATCATCCAGTAACAGACGAGATACAATCATTCTGATGCACTAGTTTCTTAGTTCCATTTATGAATAATTAGCGACTGCAGGTACCCTGAGATAGGTCGCTGAGATAGGTCCGTACTGACAGTATGGACATATAGCGTACAGTGTTGGCATTTTACAGTACAGTAATGCCCTAAATAATCGACTCAGTGAGAGCTTTCCGATGAATGGCAACAAACCTTATTTCCGACTAAATCCTGAAAAATTACCCATAATTATGCTGTGGTTAAGGAGTCAATTATTTAGGGCATTACTGTATATGATGTTCCAAGATTGTGAATGATAATAGAATTTCAACTGAGTTTATTTAATGGTTTTCGTGATATTCCCAGTATATTTTTCCAATGGAAAATGTCCATAACGTCATTAGCCCAGCAGTCGACGTCATATCGTCTTTAGCAGTGAATAGGTTGATATTGCTGAATAAACAGTAGTTTCCATGAGGATAGACCCATGCTTTGATCAGCACTATTCACCTTGCCCTCTCTTTAGTGGTTCATATCTTTCGCATACTCTGCTATCAGGCATACACCAGGCATGTGCTAATTCCTGGTATCTCTCTTAGATTTTATTATCCGGGAGACTTTTTGGTTTGGTGCCGTTATAGCCGGGCTGTCATAATTAAAATACTCTGAATATATATTACATAAGAAACAGCAACTCAATGCGGCTAACACTAAAGCTTTCATAACTGCTAAAGACTTACGTCAGAATCCTCTCATAAGAATTGGCTGGCTATACAGGCTCCTGCTTTTCATAGCCATGTTTTAATGAAAGGATTCTTTCTGTCTTATGAAATTAGAGGTGTGTGCTCAAAGAAAATTCATTCCAAATTTACGATAGTGACATTACTATTTTACTTGATCTTCTGAGGACTGTATCCTGCGTTGATACTTTAGCCGATCTTTATAGTAAATCCGTTTAGATCTACTCGTTATATATTGCTTATTCCATTTATTACATATCTTCACTACTCGTTATATATTGCTTATTCCTTTACCCAACAAACCGGCCAAAACCGGCCAAATAAAGCTTCAACAGCCTAAAATATCTTCGGTCTGTCTCAATTAATAGAACCATACACATATGGATATCATTGGAACCGGCTCCTTGACCACATTGTGATAGTTACAGTTATGCCCTGTGCCAATGCATTCTCTTATATATGCGAGTCGACCATAGGTCACCTCGCATATATAAGAGAATGCATTGGCCTAAAAAAAAAAAAAATTTAACACTTTTTACCATTTTTTCTTACATTCTTTAACAATTTTATAATTTTTAATGTGTTAAGCCAATGCATTCTCTTATATATGCGAGGCGACCTATGGTCGACTCGCATATATAAGAGAATGCATTGGCACAGGGCCGTTCTGTTGGGTAAAGGGTTATTCCATTTATTACATATCTTCACTGATCTGTTTTTATAATAAAAATTCTGGTGGTTGTAATACCTGAGGCAATGTATAAAATGTTTTTCGATTTTTCTGCACCTATTTGCAATGATTATTGAATTTAGCATTCGCATGTAATAAGGCTGTTTCAGATGCATTTCATATATATAGCTTTATATTAACGCCACGTTCGCCCTCCCAAATGCTGAAACTGATGTTATTTTTTAAAATTAAAGTAGACTGGATCAAAACACATCGACAAGGCGAAACTATGTCAGAAGTGCTCTAAATTTATATCATTCACATGTTTTCAGCAAAATATTTTACAACATCGGTTGAAAATCATTAGGTATAGCTTGATATCATCTCAGCCTGATTATTTAACCCGTTATGGGAGCTGTGCTGGTGCAGCATTAAAGACCTAGCTGTGCCAGTGCATTCTCTTATATATGCAAGTCTCCCATAGGGAGCTTCACATATATAAGAAAATGCACTGGCTTACATAATCAATGTATATATTGTTAGGCCAATGCATTCTCTTATAAATGCGAGGCTCTCTATGGGAGACTCGCATATATAAGAGAATGCATTGGCCCATGATTTTCCCAAAATTTCAGAAAACTCCAGTCATGAAAGGATTATATATTGCCTATGTATTATATGACGCTTGTGAAACGATTGGGTCCGAGAAACATATCAGCTGCACTGCTTTACTGTTAAGTTCGGTGTTTACTCACACCAATCAATAACACTTCTGTCCCACCTATTAATGATGTTCTAACCCAGAACCATTCAACTATTATTCAGTTTCATTGATATTCCCATATGAAAGCAAACAAGCCTGAATTTAGTGTGTCTGTCATTTGCAGAATGAGGTCTCCCAGAGGGTGAATTTAGTGATGCTATCCTGCATGTTGGGCTAGCATCACCAAATTAACCCTCTGGGGGACCTCATTCTGCTTAAGCCTCAACTGCTATGGGAGACCTAGGATCAGATTGATTTTATCCAGTTGAAGTTGGTGATATTCACCCATTTGTCCCATTAGTCACCTCGATTATGAATTTTATCTTTTGCAAATTAGGGGATATAGAAATTTCCCAGAAGGGGAAAAGTAACTAAATACAATGTTAATTTGAGACTATAGATACTTTCCAGAAGATGAGGTCTATAAGCAGAATGAGGTCCTCAGAGGGTGAATTTGGTGATGCTAACCCACTATGCTGGATAGTGTCACTAAATTCCCCCTCTGGGGACCTCATTTTGCAAATGAGAGACACACTATTTGCAGGCTTGTTGATCTTCCCCTATGAAAGCAAATATTGGAGAACTCCTGTGAGCACCAAAGGTTCTTATAGAAGAAATATCACAATAAAAATTGGAAATTATATTTAAAATCCAATCCCCCACAGGCATTTGTTCTTTATGGCTTAACTCTTCCTTGACTGGATCTTCCTGAAATTTGCGAAAACCCTGTGCCAATGCATTCTCTTATATATGCGAGTCTCCCATAGGGAGCCTCGCATATATAAGAGAATACATTGGCCTAACATTATTTACCATAATTGACATTGTAAGCCAGTGCATTCTCTTATATATGCTCACATATATAAGAGAATACATTGGCCTAACAATATTTACCTTGACCTTATAAGCCAGTGCATGCTCTTATATATGCGAGGCTCCTTATGGAAGACTCACATATATAAGAGAATGCGCTGGCACAGGATATTTAATACTGGACCAGTGCAGCTCCATCATGAAAGGGTTAACCCCTTTGTTTACTGAATGGATTCTCCCATCAATTCTAAAATTATACACTGGAATTTTCTATTATTCATCTGGGGAGATGTTCAGTAAATATAACAGACAGCAGATAATATAATACAAATTGGTGGGAAATTCTCAGATCAAATAAGTTCTGATACCTTGATTGCCTGGCCAGGTAGTAGGGGTGGTACCACGATTTCCCCGAAGCAGGGCCTATGATCCCCTATTGGGGGGGGGATAATTTTCCCTCCCCAAAAGGAGGGGGGGGGTGTAGTCCCCTCTGGTGCCACCCCTGCCAGGTAGGTATGATCTTTATGAGAATCCGATCTGATCTCTACTGTTCTTCCTACCATACCAAGCCTTGAAATAGGGTGTCTGTCATTTGCAGAATGAGGTCCCCAGAGGGTGAATTTAGTGATGCTATCCCGCATAGCAGACTAGCATCACCAAATTAACCATCTGGGGACCTCATTCTGCTTACACCTCAGCAGAATGAGGTTCCCAGAGGGTGAATTTGGTGATGCTAGCCCGCTATGCGGGGTAGCATCACTAAATTCACCCTCTGGGAACCTCATTCTGCAAATGACAGACACCCTATTTCAAGGCTTGTACCATACCCTATTGTTATGCTGACCATTGAACAGGGATATTGATGGCAGCACACTTTGGATATAGGATTAAGTGATCTGTAGCCCATTAGAGCCAATTGAGGTCTGCTAAACATCCATCTTCTCGCTTCACTCCTCTTGTTACCATGGAAATCTGATAAATTGATGTTTTAAACATGCACCATATGTTTTCGGAATGTTGTTTTTTCTCTCTCCCACCCTCAGTTATATATCTTACGGAATGAATGAATCAGACCTTTGTTTGTACTGTGTTCTCATCGATGATCGAAGAAAAATGCAAGAAGTTTGTTGGTGGTGGTAACTTCCCTCCAGACTATCGCTCGCTCTCACCTAGTGATATCCCCAGATCCTTTATTAGATTACCGGGAACCATCTTATCTGTTTTTGTAGGATAATCGCTTTCTCATATTTTCTACAATAAGGTGTTTATGTGCTCCATAGGTTTGTTGAGTGTTAACGATAGTTAGTGTGTGCCAGTGTTACTTAACTCTATACTTCAGGCAAGTATACTTTCAAGGAGGGTTTTCATTTTGAATTGAATCTCGAATCGAAACAGGCAAAATAATCCGAATTGCATCAAATTTTGAATCGAATTGTTGTCTCGAGTGTATCAAGAGTGAAGATACGGAACAATTCGGGAATGCTTAAATTGGTAGATGAAGCAAACCAAAAACCTAATTATGATAAGAAATCATGAATTTATCTTGTAATATCTAACCATCTTAATGTGTTTTTTTGACAATAAACCTTCTGAAGAGAGCTATAATATGCATGCAGCTAATTTTTGTCATGTATTCTGACAAATGTTAATGTGATGGGCACATAACTTTTCCAGTCTCCGTGCGGAATACTGAAATATGAAATTTTTGAGTGATTTTGAACTCCTTGACCTTTGGCAGTTTACGGAACAGAGATTGACGAGGTTTACCGGATGATTTTGCATGTAATTCCCATGTCACTTGCAATTCCTTGAACCCCTCATTCCTGTGGACTTAAGCATTCATCAGATAGGATGATCTAATTATACATTATTTGCCAGTTTTATCTGTATTGCGATTGTTTTGGTATTGTAAAGTCCCTTCACGCAAAAAAGAAAAACATTAGGGTCTGTATAAATCACAGGAAACACCTGATGGAAAATATTTGATAAAATTTGAATCAAGACATCAATTTTGAATCGAATCAAATCATATGAAAGATATTGAAAAGCACTGAATCAATTCACAGGGCCCTACTTTCAAGGTTAATGAGGGCCATTGGAACTGACATGGGCTGTTCAAACCCCATATTATGTATATGTATTTGGTAAGATGCATCTGAAAAGTTATACATTTCTATAAGGTCTGTTTTGAAAACAGACCCTAAAAAGACCTTATAGAAATGTATAAGATTACCAAAAGAATGTTGAAAATGTCCCAATTAGAAAAATGATGTCTCTTTTACCATAGAGGCAACTACGTTCCTGTCATAGTAACAAAGAATCAAACAACATTTAGCTTGAAATTGTTCTCATTGTTTGATTTTCCAGCCAGTAATTAGTGGGGAATATGTTGTTTTTAGACCAACAGCAGCATAATCTTTCTACTTTTTGTCAAAATCTTGGTCTGAAATGGCCATCAGTTGGGAATTTTCCAACCTTAGGGGTGGGGGGGGGGTGCCACATTGGAAGAGGGGGGAGGGTGAAATGGTATTTAGCTAATGTATGAATTTGATATGGTTCAAGAGTGGGTGGGTGCAGTTGAAATTTCAAGGTGGACAGTGGACACCCCCCCCCCCCCCCAATGCGGAGACCCTCTAGCCACATCCCTGCATAGAATCAATGGTTGGTGTGTCTATAGAATTCTTTAATCTCAGGCATCAAGCATCTCATATTATGCAAGTGTATCAACCACCTGTATCATTTGAAACAATGTGGAAAATGTCCTCCAACAGGTCTTTGATTTATAGAAGGAACTCGTCATGGGGTGTTTTTTATGGTGTTTACCATGTATTATTATATCATGTAGTGTACACATAATTAGATTGTATTGCATGAAAAAACAGGCAGACGTGCACTTTGACGCCATTGTTTCTCCGCAAACGTGTCCTATTAGATATGATGTCTGACTGTATTCTGGCACCAGAGGGGGCTGATTGAGCACAATTTATGATGTAAAGTTCGCACTAATGCGCTTCTCGACTCACTGTCTGACTTGGAGAAATGTTGATATATTCTAATTATTGAAAGCATCAATCCTGCAAATAGTGTGTCTGTCATTTGCAGGATGAGGTCCCCAGAAGATGAATTTAGTGATGCTATCCCGCTCAGTGGGCTAGCATCACAAATTCACCCTCTGGGAACCTCATTCTGCTTAGACCTCTTCTGGGAAGTATTAATAGTCTCAAATTAACATTGTTTTTAGATAATTTTTCCCTTCTGTTCAGTTTCTATATCCCCCTAATTTTTAGAAGATAAAATGCATAATCGAGGTGACTATTAATGGGTGAACATCACCAACTTCAACTGGGGAAACTTCAATCTGAACCTTAAGTTCTCCCATAGAAGTGATGCTTAAGCAGAATGAGGTTCCCAGAGGGTGAATTTGGTGATGTTAGCCCACATGTGGGATAGCGTCACTAAATTCACCCCCTGGGGACCTCATTCTGCAAGTGACAGACACACTATTTGCAGGCATGGACGGCATGAAGAGAAACATCAGTTATTCTCTCATCACCTTCTAGTCTGGCTATCTGAGATGAAAGCAGTATATACTGTTTATATTAATATGTCACAGCCATCAGGTCGGACTGTGAGGTTAATTAGTGCAACACAAGGTGTTCTCAGGTGAAGTACAGTAATGCCCTAAATAATTGACTCCATAACCACAGCAGAATTATGGGTAATTATTTTTAGGATTTAGTCAAAAATATGGCTTGTTGCCATTCATCGGAAAGCTCTCAATAAGCTCTCATGAATGGCAACAAGCCATATTTCCGACTATATCCTGAAAAGTTACTCATGATTCTGCTGTGGTTAAGGAGTCAATTATTTAGGGCATTACTGTGTAGATTGTAATTTTAGCATGGGTGGGTCATTTCTCACCCGGTGTTGGGTTTATTCTAGGGCAGCATGTTTCTTACCAAGTGATGTGAACAGAGGATATTCATTACATGTGAGTGTGACCAACCGTAAAGATGTGTTCAGGGTTCCTGACCTTTAACCCTTTTATGATTGGATCTTCCTGAAATTTACTGAAAACCCTGCGCCAATGCATTCTCTTGTATATGCGAGCCTCACATATAAGATAATACATTGACCTAACAATATATACCTTTACCGTGTATTTAAAGCCAGTGCATTCTCTTATATATATATGCGAGGCTCCATATGAGAGACTCGCATATATAAAAGAATGCACTGTCATATGATCTTTAATGCTGCACCAGCGCAGCTCCCGCCATGAAAGGGTTAGTTACAGCAACAGAATCTAATATATCACATTTAAAAAAAAAAAATTCCCCCCATTGAAAAAAATGTTGAAGATCAAATGTGACATATTCATTCAACTTATATATACCAAAGATTATCATTGTCTTATTGACAAAAATAACAAAATAATTACTGCTTTCATTCCAAAACATTGAAACCGCTTAAAAATGGATAGAAAATTCAATATCAAACAAGATGTCATATTATATCACACATTTCTTCTACCTGTAGCCCTTGAGTCTGCGCTCAGAAGTTCATATTATTGAACATCAGAAGTTAATTCACTTTAACGATTGCTGTAGTTTCTTGGTATAGGAATGCTTTCAGTTTGCCCGGAGGCAATGATATCCACCAGCTAGCTATTGGACATCATAACCCCAATCAGAAACGTTATTATCGCATGTCATTGGACACCGACCTGTGTGAGATCCATCGCTAAGACTACAGGAATGCGGTTATACAGTTAAATTCAACAAAGAAAGTTTTTCAAAATATGATGCTGACAATAAGACTTGCTCGGGGTGAATAGGACCCTCCGTTAATCCATTCATTTGTCCGATGGCTGCTAGGGTTTCCTCTTTGTAACCCGACAGCGGGACACCAACATAGTTTTTGTTGAGTTAGGACCTATAGCTTTGCTTGAGTAGTTTTATTGAATGCATTGGCCGTCATTTTCCAACGATTCTCATTTCTCCTTGTATTGTGTGTTGGGATGTTTGGCGATGCGAAAACATGTGTTTGATTCGGCCATATGTATAGCCAGCATCTTGCACCGCTCAATTTCATACCGTCAGTTTATTTTTTTCTTGTGTTTATATTCCAAGTCTCCCATTTCATTGCTTTGCGGATCTTATACCTTCTTCAACATGGGATAAACGGAGATACTCAAACATCATGGAATTAATCGTTTCCTGTGTTCATGAGTTCACAGTGGAATTAATGTTTCCTCAGATACCCGGAGGCTAAATGATTGGTATGTTTCTTGATTTATTTGGTTCTCACCTGCGTCTTGATTGGTCGATAGTTTTCGCTAATTCGCAAGCAACTTTCTCTAATTCCGTTAATATCTTATAAATTGTCTACAGGGTTCTGTCAGAATTCTCTGCCTGAAATTCGATGCTGGGAATAATCAGCCGAAGCTCATTTAGAACAATAACAAATTGTTACAGCATAAACCAATCAGGTTAATAGGACAACTACCTATATAAGTCACCAGGTGTACTCAAGCTTCCAAATAGTGTGTCTGTCATTTGCAGAATGAGGTCCACAGAGGGTGAATTTAGTGACACTGTCCTGTACAGCGGGCTAGCATCACAAAATTTACCCTCTGGGAACCTCATTCTGCTTAGGCCTCAACTGCTATAGGAGACCTAGGATCAGATTTTAGTCCCCCTGTTGAAGTTTATGTTCACCCATTATTCACCTCAATTATGGATTTTATCTTCTGAAAATTAGGGGATATGGAAATTAACTTCCCAGAAGTGAAAAAGTAACTAAAAACAATGTTAATTTGAGACTATAGATACATCCCAGAAGATGAGGCCTAATCAGAATTAGGTCCATAGAGATGCTAGTCTGCTGTGCAGGATAGCATTATTATATTCACCCTCTGGGGACCTCATTCTGCAAATGACAGACACACTATATACAGGCTTGGGTGTACCTGCAATAAGTTAGAGATGTTTTGTGAACTTCTTACAGCAAAGCTGTGAGAACTCCTGTGGTGCTATGGTGCAACTTCATAGATAATGATCATAGGGAACTCATAAAGACACAGGTCGGCATGATAATGTTAGGTGTAAAGTCATCAGGTCAATATGTAATGCCAGTGTAATGGGAGTACCCAGGGCATTATACTCAAACAAAAAGTACTTGTGTTCATCATCACATTATACCTGTATATCATGCAGCAATAGCCACTACATGAATGTATAGGATATTTTATTTCAATACACACATATTAATACACAGTAAATTTTACAAATGTTGTATTGTATATTCGACATTGCTACTATATCAGGAATAGATTACCACGGAATGCTCTTTTCTGTTCCATGTCGCGGAAATGGCTGTTTTGTGTTTAGGACCCAAACACCATATTCACAGTTGTATTTTACATTACTTCAATGCATCTTTTTGGGTTACATAATGCTCATAGAAAGGTAGTTCAGATATTTATCGATCTATTTTGAAAGTGAAAAATATTATGTAATTTGGTGCGCAAACCGCCATGTGGCTTTAATACATAGTAAATTTTACGAATATTGTATTGTATTACGCTCAGACAAAAAGTACTTGCGTTCATCATGAATATTATACCTGTGTGCTGTATGTTATACACTATAGGATAGGATAGGATATTTTATTTCAATATACACATATTAATACATAGTAAATTTGACAAATATTTTATTGTATATTCAACTTGGTGGCATAGTCAGGCTAGACTGTCTTCCTGTCACCCCCACTATTACATTGGCTTATTTCGTTGCCCGATGTGCTCATGCCGGGCAGTACCTAGCGGGAGAAGCCACCACTCCAAATTATCACACTGAAATATCAAACAGAAACACCCAGCATATACGTGAATTATGGTACCCACTTAGCAAAATGATGCAAGGTGTTCCAGGGTGTTCATGAAATTAACTCTCTGTCTCATACAGGTGGCGACCTGTTATCAGCTGCTTAAATTTTTAATGTTTTAATGCCTCCCATAAATGCATGTGGAGAGTCTTGAATTGTGATATTTGCCAAAGTGAGAGATATTTAAAGAGGTACTGTACACCAAATCCAGCCATTTATGAGACCATCTCCTATTATACTCAAACAGAATATATGCAACAAATGAATGAATTTGAGCGAAGGATTAGCAATAAACATTTTCATTATAATTACCACGTTGTTTACATTGCTCATAGAGTGCATGAGTGTATTTTTTACGCTCATCCCTGGCTCAAATTCATTCATTTGATAATTCCACTGTAACAGTTATGTTTACATAACAATGGTTTCAATAAGCAAAATCTCATTATTTAAGAGCTATTAACCCAACTATGACTAGAGCTTTCTGAAATTTTGCAAAAATCCTGTGCCAGTGCATTCTCTTGTATATGCTAGTTTTCCATAGGGCGCCCTGCATATATAAGAGAATATATTGGCCTAAAAATATTTACCTTGATAATGTAAGCCAGTGCATTCTCTTATATGTGCGAGGCTCCCTATGGGAGACTCGCATTTATATAAGAGAATGCACTGGCACATGATCTTTAATGCTGCACCAGCGCAGCATTGGTCATGAAATGGTTAATAATGAAAGTAACAAAGTAAGAACAAAGTCGCTATATTTTCACATTTACTTATAGTTGTTTCACAGACTTTTATAAAATTTTATGTTATTTCGCATGAACCTACTTCAAAGGATTTGGGTCCCTTTAACCATGTCTATATTGATGAGTAGTTATCCTTTAGGAAATGTTCAGATAATAAGTTCAACAAACAATCTTAACCCTTTACCCAACAGAACGGCCCTGTGCCAATGCATTCTCTTATATATGCGAGTCGACCATAGGTCGCCTCGCATATATAAGAGAATGCATTGGCTTAACACATTAAAAATTATAAAATTGTTAAAGAATGTAAGAAAAAATGGTAAAAATTGTTAAAAAAAAGATTTTTTTTTAGGCCAATGCATTCTCTTATATATGCGAGGCGACCTATGGTCGACTCGCATATATAAGAGAATGCATTGGCACAGGGCAAAACTATAACCATCACAATGTGTTCATTGAGCCGGTTCCAATGATATCCATATTTGTATGGTTCTATTGAGACAGACCGAAGATATTTTAGGCTGTTGAAGCTTTATTTGGCCGGTTTGTTGGGTAAAGGGTTAATAGGTCATTTGTTGATCTTATTATGTGAACATTTCCCACCAATGAATAGGATGTCTTTTGCCATTTCTATTATCTGTCATCTGCGTATATTTCCTGAACATCGCTCAAGATGAATAATAGACTGTTCCAATGTATACTTTTATAACTGATGGGGAGAATCTGTTTAGTATATACAGTAATGTTCTAAATAATCAACCCCTAAACCGCAGCAGAATTATGGGAAATTTTTCATGATTTAGTCGGAAATATGGCTTGTTGCCATTCATCGGAAAGCTCTCGGTGAGAGCTTTCCGATGAATGGCAACAAGCCATATTTCCGACTAAATCATGAAAAATTTCCCATAATTCTGCTGTGGTTAAATGGTCATATACTTTGGGCATTACTCTATTTAAAAGGGTTAACTTAAAGGTTTGTCGAGATTAGTATCAAGTTATTCTCAGTCTTATTCAATTCATTTATTTTATGTTAAAAAAGTATACTTTGAAATATCTTTGTTCAGGGACGAGCCTAGAAGTGTCAAATTGGGAGAAGTAACAATGACTGAAGTTTAATTTACACCCCAAACATCACCCTTCTATGATCCAATAAGTAATATGTAACACAAGAGCCCATTTATAAAACCATTGTAGTGAGTAAGAAAACCATTAAATTAGTAAATAGGCTTTAACCCTTTACCCAACAAACTGGCCAAAACCGGCCAAATAAAGCTTCAACAGCCTAAAATATCTTCGGTCTGTCTCAATAGAACCATACAAATATGGATATCATTGGAACCGGCTCCTTGATCACATTGTGATAGTTACAGTTATGCCCTGTACCAATGCATTCTCTTATATATGCGAGTCGACTATAGGTTGCCTCGCATATATAAGAGAATGCATTGGCCTAATAAAAATCTTTTTTTAACATTTTTTAACATTTTTTCTTACATTCTTTAACAATTTTATAATTTTTAATGTGTTAAGCCAATGCATTCTCTTATATATGCGAGGCGACCTATGGTCGACTCGCATATATAAGAGAAAGCATTGGCACAGGGCTGTTCTGTTGGGTAAAGGGTTAAGCATGCAGTTGGTACATATGCATACTGACATATGAGAGAGAAGTCTCTTCTCCCTTCGACAGAAATAGAGAGAAGTGGCACATTTTTTGGAGAGTATTCTCCCAAGTCGCCCTCTAGGCTGGTCCCTGTCTTTGTTTGCTTTTATGAAAGACACTCATGCTACATAAAATAAAAATGTTGATTAATTGTCTAAAGATTCTGAAAAGGACTCCTCAGACTTCCTTTAGATGATGTCCATCTTCATCCTGATTTATCATCTTTTATCGATCACCTAACATGGGATTTAAGGTTCACATTCTCTTCACCCACGTTTAATGGTTTACCTTGTCCTTCATTGAGCGATTTAATTTGGATTTCTTCAGAGAGATTGAATTAAATATTCTTTAGATGAATCTATTATTTATCTTTATGGAGCCAATGCTAAACACTGAGCAGTTGTAACCATAGGGCAAACCACACAGAGAGTAAACCTTGTCACATGCAGCAGGTACTATTACTGTAAATACAGTAATGCCCTAAATAATGGACTCCTTAACCACAGCAGAATTATGGGTAACTTTTCAGGATTTAGTTGGAAATATGGCTTGTTGCCATTCATCAGAAAGCTCTCACAGAGCTTTCCTATGAATGGCAACAAGCCATATTTTTGACTAAATCCTGAAAAGTTACCCATAATTCTGCTGTGGTTAAGGAGTCCATTATTTAGGGCATTACTGTATACAAGGGGCTGATCTTATGTATATTATAACCAGTATAACAGATTATAGCGCCCTCCCGGGCCTCCACTGTTCTTTAATATTTCCCCCGTCCCCAACCTGGATACTCACTCCCTGCCCCATTTATGACTAAATCAAATTTTTTTTTACATTTTTTTGTTCAAGTAAATATTTGATTACCTTCCACCCAACTATTAATCTTATAATTTCGGTATCTTGAAAAGGCAGAGAACAATTTTTTTTCTAACCTTGTGTGCATAAGGCTATAGGAGGAGGGGGCACCCCTTTAATCAGAATGATTAGATAAATTATGAATACCTGAAAAGGTAAATATGGATATTCATAAATCTGTTATATGTGTACTCTACTGAAAAATGGAGATGTTTGTTTTCACTTGGGAAAATTATGTTTATATCCAAAATATAAATATCCTTATTTAAAAAAAAATTGTGAACATTCCCAAAATGTTTATTTTCGACCAAACCTTTGGAGTAAATTTTTTTTCTAAAATGGAATTTATAAAAAAACACAGAAGGAGAATTTTTTTCATGATGGATGCCAGGACGGGACTTGTTTATTTGTTTGAAATTGTGAGATGTTGCTCGGAATTAACAGTTGAATGCAAAGCATCACAGATGTGTGTCACATGGTCTAAAGTAAAGTTCACATTTGTTCATTGCGAGGCAGAAGACATTCTAGATGTTTATTTGACTATGAATACTCTACATAGTCTATGGGTGTGTGGAATTCAAGACATACTGTGAGATACACATGGTGCTGGTAAGACGTCCTCCGAAAACATTTGATCTTGTTCATGTCAAAGAAGTAGGTGTTACCTGAATAGCGTAGGGTAAACCCTTTGATTCCTGAAAGGATATTCGCAGTCTGGGTGAACCGGGACTGAACCATTTATATTACGTCAGTGTCACTGGAATCAAACCAGCTCCATCATTGGACAGCTTATTACATTCTAATGTTCTATGCTCCATACCATCTGAGCCACTGATCATTTCTACAATGGTAGCTTAGGCACTCTATTTATGTTTTGACCCACACCGTACATCAGCATCAGATTGCTTCGCTAACCAGCTAAGATTTGTCTTCCTCCTATTTTCAGAAGTGCAGCAGAAGACCAAACGTACGCTTCAGGTCAGTCGCTCTCCGAGCGGTCACCTGACGCGGGTGGAGGAGGAGCCATCAACGACTGACAGTTCAAGTAGTGGTAGCAGTAAACCAGAAAAGGTCCAGACAACAGATCGTGGGGTGGGACCTACACCGGCCCCACCTAATGTTGACAGTCGGGTGCCGCCGTATTACAATCCTCATCTCGATCCTAGAAATGGCCTCCATCTCGACCCTCATTACAGTGAGTACCAAAATTTCTTCTATTAATTTATCAACATTCTTGTTGATGGCAATACTTTTTCATCTATTCCGAAATGAATTGGTCAGCACTGATCGCACATGGAGCCGCAACCTTGCGTTACCTCTCATAACGCCGTGCATGCATGTCTGTACTATTTCTGTAAGAAGTCAGCTGATTTTTGCCAGGACAACAAATATTCCCAGTGGTGAAAAATAACAGATTTGAAAAATCAATATAAATATAATATGATGGGTGGGTTTCTCGATTGCATCAAATATTTTTTCACACCGAAGCCAAAGAAATAGTAATTTAGGGGCGTTTAATTGGATTATGCATCTTTAAATGAAGATTATAATGAAAGTAGGATTCATGCTATCCACAACTCCAGGCAGAGTTATCTCCCATCGCTCCGCTGAGATAACACTGCCATAAGGACATTTGGTAAGGATTTCTTACGTGTTTTTAGGTCTTATGTTTTTAAGATTAAAATTGTATATGTCTGGCTCAGTCTATATTCTTATCAATACGGAAATAATTACCATTATTGCAAACTTTTGGTGGTCAAAATAAGATAATAGGTGACTAAATATAGTTCCGACGATGTGTAAAAATAGATGTATCGGTCCGCAAAGTACCATCCTTGCGGCAGTGCTATATCACAGTGCTAATATAGAGGGCACTGCATGGAGTTTCATGCTATCCATCTTCATACCAAACCATCTCACGCTCATTGTCTAAAGTTATATAAATTTGTTTCTTTCAGTTCCTAGTCTTCCGCTGCATTATCCTCATATACCATACTCCATAAATCAACCACTATCGCTGACGTCCCAGACGTTAGAGGGCCGCTACCACTGGCCTCCATCAGCTGTCTTTCATCAACCCATGCCCGGGTAAGTACTCTTTCTGCAAATACAATTCAACCACCTGCATACTGGGGCAGAAAGGATCAGGTTACTATGTTTTCAACTCTTTTGTAACTAAAAGATATGTTAGTTTGAGACTATAGAAACTTCCCCGAAGATGAGGCCTAAGCAGAATGAGGTCCCCACAGGGCAAATTTGGTGATGCTAACCCGCTGTGCATGCTAGCATAACTAAATTCACCCTCTGGTGACCTCATTCTGCAAATGTCAGACACACTATATATCCAGGCTTGTTTACATGGATGGCTTGCTGCCATTCATATGGAAAGCTCTCGGTGGGAGCTTTCCGATGAATGGCAACAAGCCATATTTCTAACAAAATCCTGAAAATTTCCCTTAATACTGCTGTGGTTAAAGGATCATATACTTGGGGCATTACTATATAAAAGGATTGAAAATTGGTACATATTCACTGAACAGCCATTACTGAAGTCAAAACCTTGCGAACTAGGCTTTAGGTTTCTTGTAAATATATATAAAAAATTGAATAAAAGTTTTTAAAAAATTGAATTGAAGTTGAATAAACATATTAATAAAAGTTTGTTTTGGAAATTTTATGAGGAGTCATATCAATTTAGTGTGCTCCACCCTTTTAATTTTAATTTGTCCACAATTCTTGAAAATGTATAATACAAACATTCATTTCCTAAATCAAATTTATATTCCAAACGTCTGACTATAGTTTAATTTCCAATTACCATGCTAAATTCAATTTCTTCTACCATTACACAATAAATTATCTAACAGTAAACTGAGTTATTCAATCAACACAATGAAATAATATTTTGGCAGTATATGAAAACTTGGTAGAATGTTGAAGGATGTCATAATTTGTTTAATAGTCGACAATCAAAATTTTTGCCACAGGTGTCTTAACATTAAATACGGGCAATAATACGCCAATATGTATGGAGATGGGCTTGGGTGGGTTTATGGTGTAACATTTTGAAGATTTGACAAGGATATTGTGTCCCGAAAACCACCTCAACGAAACCTTAGAGTTCGCAACAATAGACGTTAGTTTTCATGACAAAAGATGTGCAATCCATTGGTGAGAGATTGGGTAAGGTGACAATAGGTGCGAGCCGCTGCGAGGGGATGTACTGTGCGTTATGGCCATGATTTTATTACACCTGATCTTGTCGGCTTACATATGATACTGCAAGGCATGAACACATAACTCTCTGGGTGTTGTTATATAGAGTGAAAGTCGAGAATTATATTAGATTTAAAAATGTGATAATATTTTCACGCCATCACCCCTGCTGGGCCGGAGATTGAATTTTAATTTCTGTTTGAGTTGCATTAACCTGTGTATATTTCAACACGGTTCATATATATGATATATGTGCTGAGTGGAGTATATTGTTACTGTTTTCAAAACACTTTTTCATGATTTTTGAGAACTTATCAAGACCTCAAATGGTTATTATTTTTTTAATTTTCCAGACTTAACCCTTTACCCAACAAACCGGCCAAAACCGGCCAAATAAAGCTTCAACAGCCTAAAATATCTTCGGTCTGTCTCAATAGAACCATACAAATATGGATATCATTGGAACCGGCTCCTTGACCACATTGTGATAGTTACAGTTATGCCCTGTGCCAATGCATTCTCTTATATATGCGAGTCGACCATAGGTCGCCTCGCATATATAAGAGAATGCATTGGCCTAAAAAAAATCTTTTTTTAACACTTTTTACCATTTTTTCTTACATTCTTTAACAATTTTATAATTTTTAATGTGTTAAGCCAATGCATTCTCTTATATATGCGAGGCGACCTATGGTCGACTCGCATATATAAGAGAATGCATTGGCACAGGGCCCTTCTGTTGGGTAAAGGGTTAAGTAAAGAGACACACATTGCTGGTGGTACAATTTCAATGCACAACATTTAAATGAAGAGTAGTTTTGAGGTTATTTTGACAATTGTTTGATATTTCCTGACAGCCACTGTGCGGTTTCTACATGCAGTGAACAGATTCCCCCTGATGAAATTAACTCTATGCCCCCCTCCTGGGTGAAATTAACCCTCTGTGCTGTCTTTCCTGCATCGGTAAAACTGAAGGATGAAAACTAAAACTTTTCCATAGTCTGATGAGCTCGCCTGATTGAATAAAAGGTGCTGACCTTTCTATGGCTGGGAATATTTTCTGAGATTCCTACTGGACTAGTGAATGAATGGTTACTATACCCCCACCCTCAAAGAGAATGGGGGGTATTCTGGAGTGATTCAATTTGTCCATCCGCCCAGTTTGATAACTCGGAAAAAAAATTCCTCAAATACACTTGAAACACCTAGGCCGTTTCCAATCTTGTTTCCTGCATGACAACAAGTCGTATCCTGGATTGCAACAGTGACTGCGCGTGAGTTGTGGGGAGACTCGCTTCTTTGTTAACAAAATATGATTAACCGGCCAATTGGTATCAATTAGTCCTATTATTTTCACATATCAGGCTAAAACATCTTTTATATCCATTCAATTGAGTTGATTGCAATGAAAATGCCAAAAACAATAAATAAAATAGGTTGCATTTCACTATAATGCATTGTTCTGTTTTAGTGCGTATAATTATTCGGATCTATTTTGACACAAATGATCGTTGATGACGACAGTCTTGATATAGTGTTGCGTCAACTGTGCGGTGCGTTATCTATATACAATCAACTGTTCAACAACATAGTTCTCATGGGATACTTCCTGAGATGAGGCCTAAGCAGAATGAGGTCCCCAGAGGGTGAATTTGGTGATGCTAGCCCACTGTGCAGGATAGCATCACTAAATTCACCCTTTAGCTGGGAACCTCATTCTGCAAATAACAGGCACACTATTTGCAGACTTGCTAATTGCCGTCACTTGAATCCTTCCCACTTGCCAAAAACCTCAAAAATGAAAATATCTTAGGAGCATTGCCTTGCCCCCACCAACATCATGAATATATGGCAGCTAGATCACCAAGAACCACCAACATCATAATTATCACACAAAATCACGAACAATTGACCATAGTTGATAAACTATCTACTTTGGTAAAGAGGAATAACTCTATTCACATTTATCGCTGAGATTGTCATATTTTAACAGGACCTGACATTGCTGATATAAGGAAGATAACTCTACACCGTCATTTTACACTTTACATGGGTGTTATCCTCTGTACACCTAAATATTTTTGAGCTGGGAAATTTTCTGTGTTTCCTGAGATTCTAACTGACTTTATATATCCTCTCATTTAACGCTCATTATACCCCCCCCCCCCCAACAACGAAGTTATACTGTAATCTGTCCGTCATCTGTCCATCGTCCGTCCGTGGACACACATTTGTCCAGAGTTTTTCTCAGTCGTTTTTTAATCATTTTCCGTGAAACTTGGAACAGACATCAACCACCATACCATGGGAACCTGTGCACCTGCGATTTTCGCAACATGTATAATTTTGTCTGAGCTTTTATTCCTACATTTTTAGGTCAATTTTGTTTAAACTTGGCAAAAATATTTAGTACCATGGGAACCTGAGCACCTGCGATTATGACATGACGTCTGTCTGACTTTTTTGGTGGAGTTATCCCCTCTTTTTCGCAACATGTATAATTTTGTCCGAGCTTTTATTCCTACATTTTTAGGTCAATTTTGTTTAAACTTGGCACAAATATTTAGTACCATGGGAACCTGAGCACCTGCGATTATGACATGATGTCTATCTGACTTTTTTTTTGGTGGAGTTATTTTTACTTTTATTCCTACATTCAGTAGGTTTAGGATTAGGGTTAGGGGTTAGGGTAGTCCAAGTCTTCTCGTACTAAAACCGGCTAAGATATTGGGATGGAGGTGCCGGTCTTTAGTCCGAGTTCCAGGCCCATGGTCTCCTTTGACACGAGTTAATCGTTAGTGACCCGCTCAAATAAAACCACAATTATATGAAATAAAATATCACAATTGCTACAATAAACGGATAGTTTCCGCAGAAGACATGCTATTTGATCTGAAACCCACATCGGTTGTGAATTGAAAGCGGTAATTTAATGTGAAAAGAAACTTTTGCCGCAGTGTTTACATATTTTTTAAAGTATGCGAACTCAGTTGACCTTGCGAACTGCGTTCGGCATTTTCCGGTGAAAATATTCCGTAGATTTTCAATCAACCACGCACGATGAATTCTCCATTGTAATCGTAATTATACGTGACAATAAATAAATTATTACATAGATTAAATACATATTGAAGATATAAATGTAATACATTAAATAAATTACGGGAATTATAACCATCTCACAGTTTAAAACAGTGTAAACACAATGACCATTAGAATATCATGGGGGCCGCCATTTTGTTTGTATCGAAATTCGTCTCGGCCAAAACAAACACCGGACAATGCCGAAGTTCTTCGGAACCTGAGTTCGGCTTTCAGTTAAGTAAACAAACAGAAAAAACAGCGATGTTGGTGACAATCAACCGGAATATTCTATGCGTAATTTAACATGAAAGTTAGATTATTATACACCATTATGACCATGATATGTCTCTCTTTCCGATGTATATAGCATCATGTATTGATTCATTAGGTAAATCGAGTAAAATACACCACAGATTCCCGCCACAGATCGTGGGCGTAACTCGTGTGATAGGATTGGTATGCAAGCGGGCTGGGACTAAAAACAGCAAATCGCCATCCCAATATCTTAGCTGGTTTTAGTACAAGAAGACTGGGACTAGGGTTAGGGTTGTGCACCTGCAATGGGAATCTGTTATTTCATTATGTTAACTTAATGTTTACTGAGATGTGAAACATCTTAGTGTTTAAAAACACGGGGGTATCCTCTGTCCCATTGGGACAGTCACACCTCTAGTTTCTATCTCCAAGCAAAATCTGCAAAGTTTACAATAATTGGAATCTTATTTAAAAATTATATTAAAGCCAACAATGAGAACTCTTTATTGTTTGACACTGAAAACAATTGGGACCCAGTTTTTCTAATGTCTATGACTCAAATAAGTCTTTCTGCAGCATATAAAGTCTGTACAAAAGTACGTATTTAAACTATTTGTCAACCTATTTGATCCCCGGAACTGGCCCTGAATGTGCTTCTAAGTATAACCACCATGCGGCTTTAAAGATACTAAAGACCTTCGAAGTGGGTTCATGCAAATTAAGTTAGAAGTCTGCAAAACAACTATCATCAACAAGTATGCATAAAAATATATTGACTTTGTTTTTATTTTCATTATTAATAACAATCCAATAATGAGATTTCACATGTCAAAACCATTGTTATGTAAACTCACAGTAAATATTACTGTTACAGTGGAATACCAATAAAAGTCCATTTGGTCCAATAAGATACCAAGTTTAATCAAATTTGACAGTAATTAACCCTTTACCCAACAGAATGGCCCTGTGCCAATGCATTCTCTTATATATGCGAGTCGACCATAGGTCGCCTCGCATATATAAGAGAATGCATTGGCTTAACACATTAAAAATTATAAAATTGTTAAAGAATGTAAGAAAAAATGGTAAAAAGTGTTAAAAAAAGATTTTTTTTAGGCCAATGCATTCTCTTATATATGCGAGGCGACCTATGGTCGACTCGCATATATAAGAGAATGCATTGGCACAGGGCATAACTGTAACTATCACAATGTGGTCAAGGAGCCGATTCCAATGATATCCATATTTGTATGGTTCTATTGAGACAGATCGAAGATATTTTAGGCTGTTGAAGCTTTATTTGGCCGGTTTGTTGGGTAAAGGGTTAATGGAAAATGACAAAGCATTGAAACATAATCTGAAAATCATATTCAGACTAAATTATTTGAACTTACTACATGATTAGTGATGTTTGTTGACAAATCACTGTAACAGTTTTGTTTCCATGGTTTCGGCATGCAAAATAATTATTTGAGAACTATTAGTAGTTTATTACATAAGAACGAAGTTGATCTATTTCTTCTCCATGTTCTTCTTAGTGGTGATAATTTTACAGACTTTTCTATTTTTTGCACAATCACCCACTGCAAGTGCCTTGTGTTCAAGTCTGCAAATAGTCAAATAGTCAGTCTGCCATTTGCAGAATGAGTCCCCAGATGATGAATTTAGTGATGCTATCCAGCACTGTGGGCTAGCTTCACCAAATTCACCCTCTGGGAACCTCATTCTGCTTAGGATTCAACTCTATGGGAGATCTAGGATCAGATTGAATTTATTTTCCAAGTTGAAGTTGGTGATGTTCATCCATTAGTCACCTGGATTATGCATTTTATCTTCTGCACATTATGGGATATAGAAACTTCCCAGAAGGGAGAAAGTAACTAAAAACAATGTTAATTGAGAGTATAGATTCTTTCCAGAAGATGAGGCCCAAGCAGAATGTAGTCCCCAGAACATGAATTTGGTAATGCTAACCCGCTGTGTGGGATAGCATCACTGAATTCACCCTCTGGGGACCTCATTCTGCTTATGACAGACACACTATTTGCAGCCTTGTCATAAACAGAAGAGAAACTTTATTGATTTAGTTGTTTATAACATGTGTAGTTTCTCTAATATATAATATCAATTGTTATTTTTTGTTGTTTCAGTTTGCCAGCTAGTCCAACGCATTCAGATGTGTCTCTTCTTAGTATGCGAAGCCCCTTTTCTGGTGAACCCCTAGCTCATCTCGCATCACGGATTCACTGGGAGCAGCTTCAGCGTAATTACCAGAATAGTCCACTGGGTCGTCGCTATAGTCCGGGCAGTCTCCCAGGTGGGTTTTGTAATTATTACAAACCATAAGGGCTTAACCCTTTCAGTGCCAAGTCCGATTTTTGTATCAACACATATTTCCTTGATAATTTTTCAAATTTATGATTATAATAATGTGATACATTGATGGAAAGAGCTCTTAGAGCTCATTCCATCAATGTATCACATTATTATAATCAATAAATTTGAAAAATTATCAAGGATATATAGGTTGATACAAAAATCTGACTTGGCACTGAAAGGGTTAACCCTTTCATGACAGAAGCTGCGCTGGTGCAGCTTTAAAGATCACGTGCCAGTGCATTCTCTTATATAGGCGAGTCTCCCATAGGGAGCCACGCGTATATAAGAGAATGCACTGGCTTACACGGTCAAGGTAGATATTGTTTAGGCCAATATATTCTCTTATATATGCAAGGTTCCCTATGTGATACTTGCATATATCAGAGAATGCATTGGCACAGGGTTTTTGCAAAATTTCAGGAAGCTCCAGTCATGGAAGGGTTAATAGTTTCTCACAATTCTGAGAATCACACAACTCTTAATATTTCATTCCTAATTAAACTCCTTTTTTTTTTTATGAATTAATTGTCGATTAATCGAGTCTTTGGGACACTACCTCCAAAATGCACTTTTCCAAAAGTAAATACATGCATTTGTACAAGTGTCAGTTGAGGGCATTTCCCATCAATAAATATGAATCATCCTGCTATTGCATTATCTGTTTTTATGTCTGTCTGCTTTTATCAATTGAACACCCCTATACATGAATAATAGACCGTTCCAATTTGCACTTTTATAAGTTCTGATTGGGAGAATCTGTTTATTGTTAACCCTTTCAGTGCCAGGTCCGATTTTTGTATCAACCCATATACCCTGTGCCAATGCATTCTCTTATGTATGCGAGTCGACCATAGGTCGCCTCGCATATATAAGAGAATGCATTGGCCTAACAATTTTTCATCATTTGTTATTATTTTTTACAATTTTTTACAATTTTAATAATTTTTTCTTATATTCTTTTGTAGGTTTAGTGCCAGGGAATCTCACGTTTTTCATGGGCATCAAAATTATTACTATGAATACTTGGTGATAGTTTTGAGTTATAACATGCCCCTAAGGTTTTATCCAGTTTGTTTTTAAATTCGCTATAGCATGCTTAACTTAAGCATACCCAAAAAATATTCAACCCAAAAACATTCTAAAAAAAAAAAAAAAGTTTAAAAAAAAAAGATTTATGGCCGATTTTACAGACCATAAATTAGGGCTGATGAGATCGGCCCCTGGCACTGAAAGGGTTAATACAAACACCTGTTTTCATCAAATGATAAAAAAATGTACAAAATTACTCAATTTGTATTTTCTATTACAGGTTTGCCACTGGGGAGTACTGCTCCACTTTTCGGTGAATATCCGCATCCAAGTTCATATAGCAGTCAAAGAAGTGTGTTTTCAGATACAATCCCTCCAACCCCTGGTAGTGGAAGTATAACAATACCAGGGTCATTAGAAGGTGAGAGCAGGATTACAGTAATGCCCTAAATAATCAACTCCTTAACCACAGCTGAATTATGGGTAACTTTTCAGCATTTAGTCGGAAATATGGCTTGTTGCCATTCATCGGAAAGCTCTCCCTGAGAGCTTTCCGATGAATGGCAACAAGCCATATTTCCGAATAAATCCTGAAAAATTACCCATAATTCTGATGTGGTTAAGGAGTTGATTATTAAGGGCATTATTGTATATCCAATGCAACTAGCCTCTCTCTCTCTAACTCTCTAATGTTTCTAAAAAGGAGCGTCTGATGCTTTTAAGTAGATGCGTAACACTACCATGATTACTTAAAAGTTGATCCAACCTCCCACCCTTACCATTTAATGTTGGCAGTATAATCTAACTTATTAAAGTGATATGGAACACTTAGTTATGTTTCGATAATAGGAATCTGAAAATAATAGCATATCGGATAATAATCAGTTGAACATTGGTTTTGCCAATTGCCTAAAAAAATATGCCCAAAATTTATAAACGCAGTATGCTGTTTTGATAAACGTATGCCCAACAGCTGGTGTATTGAATGCAAAAAGCAGTTGTAACAGTGTAAAAAGTAGTTATTATCATCGTTCAAATAGTCAGATATGGTTATAGTTGAGCATGTCATAGCCCATGCCTGACAAACTCTATCAAATATGAAGTTATTGGTTCAATTTCATGATATGAAAGAGACTTCAAGAATGTTCACTTTATTTTGGTCTAAGGTGAAAACAATGTTATATCCCATACTATAAACCTCCCACTTCCTTGCTATCCTATGTTTAGTTGTTGAAGCATATAACTCATTAAAATAGAAGGTCACCAAAAAATCATAGCCGGTTCCATGTAATTTCTGTTTTCCTCATAGGTCGCGATAGTAATGAACAGCATGCATTTTTTTCAAGAGCATTTCAGTGATATGATTTAAAATGCATTATCATCCAAATATTTTGAAAATATCTCTATGGTTATCTTCTATTTTAGGTTCACGAATCACTAGTCCCCGTCCAAGTGTTGTTGGTAGGAGTCGTAAACGTGCCTTATCACACTCGCCTATATCGGATTATCTCGACATACAAAGTCTCACGAGGAGCTCAGAAGGTTCTTTACAACTGACGCCGTTCCTCCACAACTCACGAAGCTCAAGCACGGCAAGCGGATCTTATGGACATCTCTCTGCAGGTGGGTTTCAATTCTTACGACTTAACCATTCTACAGTAATGCCCTAAATAATCGACTCCTTAACCACAGCAGAATTATGGGTAATTTTTCAGGATTTATTCTGAAATATGGCTCGGTGAGAGCTTTCCAATGAATGGCAACAAGCCATATTTCAGACTAAATCCTGAAAAATTACCCATAATTCTGCTGTGGTTAAGGAGACAATTATTTAGGGCATTACTGTATGACTGGAGCTTCCTGAAATTTAGCAAAAACCCTGTTCAAATGCACTCTCTTATATATGCAAATCTCCCATAGGAAGCCTCGCATATATAAGAGAATACATTGGCCTAGCCATATTTACCTTAACCTTGTAAGCCAGTGAATTAATTCTTTTATGTATGCGAGGCTCCCTATGGGAGACTCCCATATATAAGAGAATGCACTGGCACAGGATCTTTAATGCTGCACAAGCGCTGCTCCCGTCATAAAGGGTTAAATGTTTGAACATAGTTAATAATTGATCTTTCCAAAGCTATCAGTCAAAATAATTATCAGCAGATATTTTCAACCAATCAGCGCAATGATGTCAATGTCAATGCCAGAACTTTATTATTATGTTAATTAGAATATATATTATGATATTCTATTTGTGTTGGGGGTTATTTAGTGTTCACAGTGAGATAAACGTGGGTAATAAGGATGGTTGCGTGATTGCACAATTTTGTCAACATGAAAAGACACATTTAAAATTGAACTCAAGTTTTCCTAGAAGGTGTCTTTACATCCTCTTTGGTTGCGATAAGGTAATAAATATTTATTTTTTTATATACCCCAGCCATTTTGAGATCATTTTCCTTGCTAAATTGTGATTATGTGATAAAATGGATCTCAAATTCATCGCAAATCTATACAAAAATTATTATCCTCATCCACTAAATTTGATTCGAGCCTCACTAAAGCTCGGCTCAATTCGAATTTATAGTGCACTCTGTTAATAAATTTTGTATTGAATTGCAACTCATTAGAGGTCCTCTATATCTGGTGACGCAAGGAACAAGTGACATAAGGCATTGCTAAATCTTGACCAATCAAAATTGAGAATAAAATATAGGAGTAATAATAACCAAATTAATTGAGTTTTTTTTTATTTCAGCATCGTTGGGTGCTGCGAGTCCCGCCCAACAGTCGCTGCCGACCAATCCATACCTCCGCCCAGGTGGTAGTATCCCAGGCTCGCCATTCCTTTATCCCATGATGCCACCGGTGATGGGGAGACAACCTCCAGGACAGTTAATCCCACCGACATCTCAGGGCTACATGCAGGGCAAACATGATCTCCAGGTTAGTGTCGTCAATAAGGCCATAAAAAATAAACACCTAGATTATCATCAGATTATCATGGAAATTGGGGTGGGGGTGCAAGCCTGCAGATAATGTGTCTGTCATTTGCAGAATGAGGTCCCCCAGAGGGTGAAGTTAGTGACGCTATCCTGCACAACGGGCTAGCATACCAAATTCATCCTCTGGGAACCTCATTCTACTTAGGCCTTAACTTCTGTAGGAGACCTGGTTCCCCAGTTGAAGTTGGTGATGTTCACCCATTAGCCACCTCAATTATGCATTTATCTTCTACAAATTAGAGGCTATAGAAGCTTCCCAAAAGGGAAAAAGTAACTAACAACAATGTTAATTTGGGACTATTGATACCTCCCAGATGATGAGGCCTAAGCAGAATGAGGTCCCCGGAGGGTGACTTTGGTGATGCTAGCCCACCGTGCAAATGTCAGACACACTTAATTCAGGCTTGAGAGAAACACAGGTGAAAAGCAGACGACAGACAGATGAAAAGATAATACAAGTGCAGAAGGATTCGTATTCTTTGGTGGGAAATGTTCAGATAATAAGTTCAACATTGTTTTGTTGAACTTATTATCTGAATTACTCATCGAAAGGGTTGACATAATTTGATCATCAGTGAACAAATGCTAGACTTGAAGTCAACATTTGACAGTATATATCCCTTAAAAACTGTCACTTATACATCTTTCTCGAGTGTTGTTACATACTACCAGGGTTTTGTATTGTAAAATCTTGTATTGTAGGCTCAGGGTCCCACGGGTAGTGCACGAGAAGCAGGAAGCAGTGTCGTTAGTAGCACAGTATCAGCCGACACAACGACTGAATCCAAAAGGTCGAAAATAAAGAAAGAGGAAGAGAGGTGCTTATATGGTATGTACACTACAGTAATGCACTAAATAATCGACTCCTTAACCACAACAGAATTATGGGTAACTTTTCAGGATTTAGTCGGAAATATGGTTTGTTGTCATTCATCGGAAAGTGAGAGCTTTCCGATGAATGGTAACAAGCCATATTTCCGACTAAATCCTGAAAAGTTAACCATAATTCTGCTGTGGTTAAGGAGTCAATTATTTAGGGCATTATATTATGTAATTAATTTCTGTGACCATGGCAAGTCTTTTTCAGAGCATATGAAGCTGGTATATCAATATTTTGTGTATTTGTCAACATATCTTATACCTCCTTCCAAATTAAGTAGACAAAATTTGGAAGCTTGAATGAGCCATGTCCGTTTAATAAAAAAAAATGTATAAATTTAATTTGTAAAGGCAAACATAGGAATGGTATATTCATCAGTGACAGGCAAAGAAACACAATGGAATCCCATTGATTTATTTTTAGGGGCCCGGGTATCAGCTAATAAGTTCAACGAACAGTCCAAGGTTTTTGGACTTATTAGCCAAACATTCCGATACATGTATGGAAGTCATTGACTATCACAATTAGTGAGTATCCAGTTAACTCTTTTTATACTAAATGGATTCTCCCACATTAATTTATAAAACTATATATTGGAATAGTCTATTATTCATCTGTAGTGATGTTTAAAGATAAAAACAGATATAAAAGCAGACAAGCTTATAGAAGGAATCCTATATATATCGCATATATAAGAGAATTAGGGTCCTGCGAATATTCGATATTCGATTCGAAAGTCAAATTCGATTCGAATTCGATTTGAAATTGCCAACTCGAAATTTCGAATATATACACTTATGGAAATGTAGGCGGTTTCCGGGCAGGTACACACGTCGATATTAGCTGTTTTGTGCTATTTAATTACAGAAAATGATGTATATATGCACCATATAATTATCATTGGACCGACGATGCGCCTGAATTATAATAGCTATGAGACTGATCAACCGCTAGTGTTATCCGCGGTCTATCCGTCTCAGATTCCGCGTTATGTAATATAGCTCAGAATTTAAACAACACGTGTTCCCGGTATCAAAAAATGCATTTTGGCGGTGTTTTCTTTTGAAGTTTACTTTCAATTTCAGAGCGTTCTTTGACACTTGACAAAACATCATCTGTTATTCATCTTTATTTTAAAGATGATAAAGCTGCAGGCTTACACATGTGATGAATGCAACATGGTGTATAAATCGCAAGCATCTGGGACAACGATCCTTCTATGGAATCATCTGTCCAAGAAGCATCCAGCACTACATAAACAGGCTACACTGCGACTGTTGTTGCATCTTCAAGTTTATAATAACGGGTGATTCCCGAATGTTGATTTGCAATTTTGCATGCACATGCAATCTGTACAATTTTGCGTGATTTTAGTTCCAATAATCTGTGGTTATATTTTAATCGCCGTGACGGTCGAAAATGTCGTTTTAATCAATTATCAATTGAAGTTAATAGTATTTTAAATGACGGTTCATCGCCACATGAGTTATGATGGAACTTCGTGCATGTAGTTCATGGAACGTTTCACAAATCGTCTAATCGTTGACAAAACATGCCCAATTGAGAATGCAACATACAGATATGATTCGATTCGATATTCGATTCGATTTCCTGAATGGCCTAACAAATATATACCTTGACCTTGTAAGCCAGTGCATTCTTTTATATATGCGAGGCACCCTATGGGACATGATATTTAATGCTGTACCAGGCAGCTCCCATCATGAAATGGTTAAATGAGTATTTAGTATAGAAAGAGTTAATCAAAGGATTATGTTTTCTCTTCCTTCAGATGACGACGATGATGGGATTGGTGACTACAAGTTAGGGCACCTACCTATTGAGGGTGAGCCAGACTTCATCGAAACTAACTGTCACTGGGAAGACTGCAAGAAAGAACACGAAACGCAGGATGAACTTGTTAGAGTGAGTACATGTAACACCCAGTCTGGATATAGTGTGTCTCACATTTGCAGAATGAGGTCCCCAGAGAGTCAACAAATTCAACCTCTAGGAACCTCATTCTGCCTAGGCCTCTGCTATGGCAGACCTAAGTTCAGATTGTTCCCAGTTGAAGTTGGTGATGTTCATCCATAAGTCACCTCGATTATGCTATTTATCTTCTGCTAACTAAGGGATATAGAAACTGAAACTGTTGTCAGCTCATAGATATTTTTTAATTTGGTCCTGCCCATGTTTTAATTTGGTCCGTGCCGGTAAATATCAGCATCTGAGGTGCAACTTCTTGTTTTTGTGGAGTTATCCCCCTTTTGCCCCTTGTATTTATGTCCAATTATTTTTGACAGCAGGCAGGAATTTATAAGATATCTATTGGAGTCCCTTTTTCAGCAGATACACTAATAATGGGAAGCATTGCGTGCGCATTTATATTTTTTTATTTATTTATGACAGGTAGTAAATATTTAAGAGGCACAAGCACTTTAGAGGCTTCCCTGAAAAACAAACCGTTAATAAATATATTAATAATATATTAAAAATTTATTGCAATTCACAGCATATCAACCAGGATCATATCCAAGCTAATAAGAAATCATTTGTGTGCAAGTGGAACGAGTGCAGCCGGGAAGAGAAACCCTTCAAAGCTCAATATATGTTGGTTGTCCATATGAGGAGGCACACAGGGGAAAAGCCTCATCGATGCACGGTAAATAACTATTATCACTACAATTGATCTGGCACAATATCATGACAATATCATGTCCCTTTGAAGAGGTCAGATCGCTGGCCCAAAATAGCCGCCACAGGCAGAGAGAGTTTAATCCTGTGATCTGATCTCTTAAATGAGATGTGATGCAACAACCAGACAAATAGAGGATCGCTAATGAGTCGCAATTCTATCCAAAATTTATTACCAAATGGACTAAATTTGATTTGAGCCGAGTTTCATTTGTTATTTGAAATTAACTTCCCATTAAAAAAAACTATAATTCCAACAACTTACTAAAATCTCCATGCTTCCAAGTATTCAAACATTGAAATTTTGATACCTTGAACTACAAGCAGCAGAACTTGGATCAATTATCTTTATGATATCAAAATTGTACCATGTGTCATAACATTCTGTCCATTATCTTACAGTTTGAAGGTTGTGCAAAAGCGTACTCGAGGTTGGAAAATCTGAAAACTCACCTCAGATCTCACACGGGCGAGAAGCCATATATGTGTGAGTTTCCAGGGTGTACAAAAGCATTCAGCAATGCATCAGATCGGGCGAAACATCAGAATCGAACACACTCAAATGCTGTGAGTATAAAGGCCTCATATTTTTCTGGAGGTATCAAACATTATATGTTATAGAAAAATATATCTACTTAGTGATCTTGTCAAATTTAAATCGGAATTTCCACCAGAGATTGGAGTTTACAGTGGAAATTTTCGATCTCCTCTAATGCGACTACCGGAGATTTTTTCTTGCGTTCATTCAGGGAAAATTCTCTGATTCAATCGGAGTTTATTATATCAAGAGTTTTCATTTTCGTATTTTGCAATTCTCCGATCTAGTAGGTCACAATATTGGAGATTCGATCATTGTCTTAGAGTAGTCCTGGCTCATCAGAAACAGAAAACTCTGATTTTATGGACATTGCTTTAATGTCTTCGGAGTTTGTCCTAATTGAACTTTCTTGTATTAACTAAATCGGAGATTTAGCAGATCGGAGAAATTTAGTTAATATATACAACTCTGATCGTATCGTAGTTTTTATATTAGGGAAAATCTAGAGATAAAATCGCATATCTTGCTGTGTTGACCAGAGTTTTTATCAGAAAATACTCTGATCTGTGACAAATTCCGATAATTGGAGAGGAGGGTTTTCTGCTTGGATTTCCAATAAACCGAAAATTCCTATTTATTTCTAACAAGACCCCTTAGGTACACATTTAATGATATGGCCAACCACATCAGGTGCAAACATGGTGCTAAAAAATCAGGGACATGCATTCTGGTTTATTGTGAATAATCAATACTCATTACTGTGGATTCATATCATTAATTGAATAAAGGGAAACACATTTCCTGACTGAGTGCCACTGGTGTCTACAGTGAAATAATATGAATCATACGTGACACGTAGTGGAGCAACCACACATGCTAGTGCCTCAAATGTTCCTTTTATCGGCAACATAATGCTAAGAATATTTTATGTAACATCAGGCAGTGGTCCGGACAGAGACAACATGACAAGATTTGTCGTGGATTGTGCAATCTTGTCTGGATTCTGGCCCACAAATCCAAACTGACATAAATGACATCGGAACCCTTGTCATGCTGGTTTTCGTTAAGCTAACCAACAAAATTCGTCTAAGTGAAACTATTAGGCCTAAATCACATGGGAATTCTTCGTAAGTTGTGATGTAGCTAATTTAATTTTCATTGCGATGGTCCATTCCAGAGTCTGCATATTGGTAATCTCCACACAGTTGCTAACCGGAAGTCACATGACAATTTCTCCAAAATCCATACCCGAGATCTGAAAAATCACTGATGGATATAGAAATAAATATATGATTTCATTCACCTGCACCTAAAGTATAAACAACCACGCGCACCTGTGGTGCACTGCTGTTTGCTATAACAGAAATTAGACAATGTGGCACAGTAACTGGCTATCTGCTGCCAATGCAAAAAGGCAAAGACATTACTCCTGGGGTTCCAAAAAGGGGGAGGGAGGGTGTTCAAAAAGAACGAACGGATTCCTTGGCTAATTTATTGAAAAGAAAGTATAACTCAAACCAATTCACGTATCCCTGCCAGCAAAACTATAGCTTCCCTGATTCTTGCTTGGAAGTTGTTACCATCGATTCATAAACTTATAATATTCCTGCCAAATTTCTAGTACTTCATATTTATGGATGAATTTCATCTGAATACTTGCCAACACAAAGGTATAGCTTACATTTGTGAAATGCCATGCGTTAATAGCATAGCGATCTACGCCGTTGAAATATCTTACGATCAAACATATTCGCACGATCAAACATGCTCGCGTTTGTTGAAAACTTTTGTTTGATATCACTTGCCTAGTTAACCCTTTGGGATAAATTACGTCACTCTTACGACTATGTTATCTTTACAGAAGCCATATGTGTGCAAGGCAATAGGATGCACGAAGCGCTACACAGATCCAAGCTCTCTAAGAAAGCATGTGAAGACAGTGCATGGGCCTGAGTTCTATGCTAACAAGAAACATAAGGGAAATGAACCTCTGTCATGCGGCGAGATCAAGAAAGAGGATAGATCAAGGGTACAGTTATTTTACTAATCATAATGAATATAGTAATGCCCTAACTAATCGACTCCTTAATCACAGCAGATTTATGGGTAATTTTTCAGGATTTAGTCGGAAATATGGCTTGTTGCCATTCATCTGAAAGCTCTCACATAATTATGCGTTGTTTGCCCGCGTAAGGAAATAGTCCCAAATAAATAAAGACTCTTTGACATATTTAATGGCATATATTTAATGACATTACTTTTCAAACTCTTCATTCATTTTGTTTGTTGGAAATATATTGGAAGCCGTAGTATTTTTGAGACGTAGCATACGGAATGTGAAGAGATGACAAACCAGAAGTCAAAGGTCACCTGACACTATTTCCTGTTATTAAACAAACGTTTAATATCACAATTTATAGAATGGGTTTATTGAATGGAATAAGGGTAGGATCATGTAATATATTTAAATTTCCAATGCATCACCAGACCTGTTAACCCTCCAGGATTCTGCAGGAAATTCCCTGTTTTTGTATGATAATTGATCTTTGAAGTTTGTTACAGTTGATTTTTGTTACTGAAAATGCACCGAGAAATCATCTCCCGGAAAATACGTGACTAATCTCATTGAAATAAATTGTCGAGGTTAATAGGTCTGCTCATCACACAAAATGGATGCAATTGACTTGTCTGAGCACTCCTATAGTAAATTTTAGCGCGATATCTTTGAAACAGGGCTTACCATTTTAAAGTGATGTGAAACACTCCGGCAGGGTGATCAAATAGATAGAAATTGAGAATAATCTTGCTCAAAGTAGTTATTTTTTATGAATATTAATCCAAATTAACAACAGACACCATCATTCTTACATATTAATTAAATGCAATGACACTTGATGGCGAAATCATTTGTGTTAGTTTGCTGCCGATAGTTGCTTCCAGAATCGAGATGTAAATATTATAATTGAGCGTAGCTCAGAGGGTGGTATGGTCAATTTCTTAGAAAATTTTGCCGATGTTGTTAGAATGATACAGTTGGCATAGTGCTTGAGTACTAACTTTTCAATTTCACGCACCCGAACAAGTCCATAATATGTCTTTAACTAAATATCTTGCTGTTATAGGGTGACAACAATGATGATAACAACAAGAACGTTGAGGAATGTCTCACAGTAACGTCACTCCATTCACTAGCAGCAGGAGAAAGAAGGAAATCACAGGTACATGTGAGTACTCTAAAATTCCTTTGGCCACAAGGATGAAATTTTATAGAGTCTCATCTAATTTTGTTAAAAAAATTGCTATGTTGCATATCAATCTGTCCTTCTGAGCAGACATCTCAGCCACTGGTTGTTTACCCCCCCCAAAAGTTATGGAGGTTTTATAGGAATCAGCTTGTCTGTCCGTCCGTCTGTGCATGCAACTTTGTCCAAACTTGTATTTTTCGCAACATGCTCAAATATTTCCAAGTTTGAATTCCTACATTTTCTGGTCAATTTGTTTATAAACTCTATCCAACTTGTTTTAGTTGAGTTATCTCCCTTTTTCGACATCGCAACATGCTTACTTTTGTCAGAGCATGTATTCCTTGTGTTATTTAAAAAAAAACAGATATGATAATATAGCTAACGCTAATGTAGCCCAATTGCACTGCAGGGGTATTCTTAGTTCGATCTGAATATACATTACTATTGCTGGTAATAATTTTAGAAGTATTGAGAGCATACAGTAATGCTCTAAGTAATCGACTTCTTAACCACAGCAGAATTATGGGTAAATTTTCAGGATTTAGTTGGAAATATGGCTTGTTGCCATTCATCGGAAAGCTCTCGGGAAGAGCTTTCCGATGAATGGCAACAAGCCATATTTCCGACTAAATCCTGAAAAGTTACCCATAATTCTGCTGTGGTTAAGAAGTCGATTACTTAAGAGCATTACTGCACTCATGATATTTGTTATACTCTCAATAATTCCAAAATTATTATCAGCGATACTAAATGTTCACATATAAATTATTGCTGATATTATATTTTCGTTGTTCCAGGAGACAAACGGACATAGCCATCCATCGCCTGAGAGTAGTCCGGAGGTTCATGTGACGTCCAACTGTCAGCCTGATATATTCGACGAGCATTCAAACAGCCGCATACAGATAACTACGAGTGATGCATCGGACAATCTCGATGAAGATGACATTATACCAGAACCTGATGACATTGATGTATGTATCAACATCTCTCATTGTTGTGTAATTTATCCAGGTTCCTACAATAGTCTGGAATCCTGGAAAGTTTTGGAATTTTAAAAAACCATCTCCAGGATTGGAAAATTTATGGAAAAAGGCACCTATTTAGCTCAACTTGTGAAAGTCAAGTTTGAGCTATTGTCATGGGTTTGTGTCTATTATCTGTGTGTCAGTCAACAATTTCCTTTGGCACACCCTACAGGACACATCCCTCATCCAATCAATCACCAAACTTCATATGAATCTTCGGGGTGACCTCTAGATGGGAGACATCATGGATTTCAAATTTAAATCCATCGGCACACCCTGCAGCCTGCATTTATTGGAGAAATTTTTTGAAAATTTACAGGCATGTTTAGGATCGATTGTGTGTATCTGCAATCTCTTATCTCGTACGAAATGTTAATATATGTTTCAACATCTCTCTTCGTGGTGTGCTGCATGATATAGTCAATGTGTGTATCAGCAATCTGTCATCCCGTACGAAATGATAATGTTGATATATATGTATCAACATCTCTCTTGTTTGTGTGTTGTTGATGTGTGTATATCATTATCTCATCCCATACTAAATAATGATGCTGATATTTTTTCAACATTTTTCATCATTCTATGTGCAATAGCAGTTAAGGCCTAAGCAGAATGAGTTTCCCAGCGGGTGAATTTGGTGATGCATGATAGGGTCACTAAATTCACCCTCTGGGGACCTCATTTTGCAAATGGCAGACACACTATTTGCAGGCGTGGACATCAACTTTGGGAGTTGCATCTAAAGACAACATAAATTATAAAAAGATAGAATGGTATGACAGGATAACAATCTCGACGATATCGTACAAGTTTATTATACTCCAATTCATCCAAATTCTGTTTTGGTCCACATATTAGCTAAGTCAAATGACTTATGTCCATTCACTACACCAATTTGCAGGAAAAGTTAGATATTGTCCATCTATTGCCATCAGGGTTATGACCCTTTCTACATTGCATAAAACGATTCTTTACTTAAACTGTTGCTTGCTTATTAATTGTAGATCATGGGCCAATCAAATGTCACAATCGTACGGACTAACAGGTTAAATCTGCAGAACAGACAGCTGAAGGGACGTCTGGACCCAAAATCACCTGGAACCTTACCTCAGATACCTGGTAAATACCTGAATTTAATAATTGATATGTTTCCGATTGTGAAAAGAATTTTTCGCAATGCGTCATGATATCGACGATGCTAGGACTAGTACTACGTCTTGTCGTACCCCGTTACCGCATGAGCTTTCAAAAGTACCTATAGTTCAGAAAAAATGTGTAGCTTACTATGAATGCTGTTCTGTGGCATCAAGTCTTCTGAATTTCCAGCTGTGAAGAACTGAGATCTCTGGAAGGGTGGAAGAATTTGGTCACCTCAGTGCCATCTTAAAGGTACACAATCCGATTTCATCAGATTCAAACAACATTTCTTGAAATACCGCTTCATTTATCAGAATCGATTAATTGCCAAAAAATAACGCTAACCACTGTCAACTATAAAATTGCCCTAAAAGTGTTATATATCAACATTTTGTTCAATGCAATTGGTATCGAGAGTATGTTGGTCGGCATTCTTCGATTATATACTAGGCTGCCAAATATTCCAGATGGTGAAAAATAACAGATTTAAAACTCCAAGCTTTGATGGGTGGGTTCCTCAACTCAAATCAATTAATTTTTTACCCCCAAAACCAAAGAAATAGTAATTTAGGATCATTAATTCGGATTATTCATCTTTAACTTAGTTCTTGAAGTTGAACCCATATCATATATAAATCTTTTGTTTCATTCTTTTTCGTCATTATGTAACAACTTACTAAATTGTCTTAGAAACTTAGGCTGGGAATTTTCAGAAATATTACAAATTTTAGCATCAGGGAAAGGAACTCAATTAGCTCTTGTAGACAACTTGAAAATTACTTGGGGATATAGTGGCAATTTATATTCATTCTGGTTGTTAAGATTCCGCCAAAAAAATTAGATGAACATTTCTTTTCTTCTCAGTTTTTATGGCATTATTATTTGCATTGACTTGCAGGTGGAAATCGACGGAATAATGGAGACAGTCAGCCGTCCCTTACCGACATCAGTAACAAGGTTAACTCACTACGCAGCCCTCAGCATAAAAGGATATCTGATCTTGCTGGTAAGTATCCAACAGAAATCAAAATAAAATCCTATTAGATATTTTCTGTTGTCCAGGACTCCATCAGTTCCTCCAGGCAAACATTTCACCTGGAAATTAAGGTGTTTTGTTTTTCCTTTGGTATAGCGATAGGCCAGCATGGAGAATGGACACCCACATACTACATGCTACCCACATACTACATAGTCCATTTCAACTTGTAACTCAGGTGTTAATTATCATATTTTTTTTGTTCTAATGGTATGATGATAAGCCGGCATGGGAAAAAGTATACCAAGGTACTACGGGGTTTAGTCCATGTCACCATGTTACTCTGGTTTGAGTTCTCGGATATCGTTGGCCTTTGGTATGGTTATATGTCCATTTATTCTTACCAGTGTTATGGACTTTGTTTGAAGTTCTTTGGGCATTACCGACTTCGCATACAATTTCTACTATCGAGAACTTAAACTTATAATATTATTACACACATATTGAATATTTGTAACATGATTTGAGAAGATAGTAGCTTTAATTTTTGCCCCTTTTTAGATATGCATTTTGGATATCTCTGTGGTGGCAACAACTCTTATAAGGCCAAAAAAATATATACTTGTGTTTCTGGTGACATCATGCAAGAGAAAAATAGGTGGCTTTTCAGTTTATTTTATTTTTTTATTTCATTTTCAACTTTGCTCAAAATAAATATGAATACCCCCCCCCCCCCCCCCTCCGACTTCTTCTCCTTGTTTGTAATGTACTATAAAATAATACAACTATAATTTTAGAATATAGAGTAATTTATTGTTTTATTGAATAAAACATGAAAAAATAAATTTGATTTGGCATAAGTTTGATTCGGCTGTGACCTAATTGAAGTGTGGTATAATTTCAGATTTAACAGTACAAGCGTTGTGTCCATATTTTACAGAAATGAATCAGTTTACATGGAAAATAAATTTGGATGCGTACTAATTTTGCAAAATCAACAAAATGAAAAGGGTCAGGGGCACTGGAATAGGGGCAGGCGGGTCACCAGAAGCACAGGTCTTTTTATTTTGGCCTAACAAACAGACCAATGAGCAACAGCTTTACTTCGAAATACAGTAATGCTCTAAATAATCGACTCCTTAACCACAGCAGACTTATGGGTAATTTTTCATGATTTAATCGGAAATATGGCTTGTTGCCATTCATCGGAAAGCTCTCAGTGAGTTGATTATTTAGAGCATTACTGTAGAACATACAAATTATAACCGAATTTTTCTATCAAATCTATTTGCAGGCCCTCCTGAATTACCTAACAATAGATTGCTGCTGCCAGGAAGTCGCCGAGACAGCAACACGAGCACACTGAGTTCATACATGAGCAGTCTTCGTTCAGACAACAGTCCGTTTACACTTGGCAGCACTTTCTCAAGTCGTCGCTCGAGTGAGACGTCAAATTTGTCAAATCGTCTAAGCATAGCAAACTCTCCGTACGAGTATGACATCACTGGAAATCTACCTCATAATTCTCAAATGCACCGACATCATCATTCTGGCGACATGAATAACGTCACTGCCCAGATGCAGAAAACTAACCTGGGAAGTCATCCGAACCTGTTTGTCCAATCACAAGCCATGCTTCTTCGTAGTCCGTCCAGTAAACATTACAATGAAAGAAATGAGAGACTTGCGAGATTTTTCGCAACGCGTCGTGATATCGATGGTGCTAGGACTAGTACGCCTTGTCGTACCCCGTTACCGCATGAGCTTCCAAATCGTGAAATCCGACGAGCTAGTGACCCAGTGCGCGTTCTCGATCCCAACATGAAGGATTTGAAGAGGCTACAACGGTACCTTAGTTTAAATATGATGAAACCACTGCCTATGCCACCGTCTATGAAGAGTTTACTTCAGAAGGCTGGTTCCCACAATACATTCAGGTCTTCACGCAGTAGCATAGCTACTGACTACAGTCTTCCAGAGGATCAGGAATATCCATCGCCAGGGGGCGTTGATGACAGTTTCATGGAAATGGGCGAGGAACAAGCCTTGGAGGAGAAAATGATGGAGGATAATGAGGAGATAATAATTCCGGATGATATGCGGAGGTTCTTGAACGAACGTTACGGTGATTTACCTTCGCCGAGAAATGATGGAAATGGACGGAATGTTAATAATCAGCATTTCAACCCAAATGTTAGTCCAAATCATCAAAGTTCCGTGCCTAATCAAATGAATATGCCTCCGAATGACATGATGCATCCTGCGTATTACGATAACCAGGATGGTTCGCCAAATATTGCATTTAATGAAAATAATCCCCAATTTAGTGCTCAGAACAATTTGAATGGTATGCATGAAATGCAGATGTGGAATCAGATGCAGAATTTCAATAATCCCGGTGGTATGCCTCAAGGCATGATGGGAAGGATGCCAGGAACTGTGGGTAATATGATGATGGAACAAATGAGTCCAAATGTTCCGATGTCCGATAACAGACGGCATGATATTCCGCCGGGCAGCTCAGGTTATGATAACTGTAATAATATGCCGCCACCAAGCTCAGTTCCGGCTCCGAATTCTAACAATGCACATTGGCAGCGTATGATGAACAATATGTGTGCGAACAATAATGGCAACAACATGGGGCCACACCCACCATGTCCGCCAGGCCGCCCGTCCAATCAGTCAACTTATCGAAAGATGCAGTTGCAGCAACAGATGCAACGAATGCAAAGGATGAATCAGCAACAAAGTAGTAACAAACAAGAACGCGAGAGCCCGTTAGTGCAAGTTCCGCATATAAGTCAATCGCAGATACCGCCGAATGCGAAACGGAATCAAATGCATCGTCAACAGCAGCAGATGAATTCCAATGTGAACCCAATGATGTGCAATAATAATCCTATGTTCAACGGTGGCATGGGTTCACAGAACATGAATATGTATAATATGCAAAACGGCGGAATGCCAAGTAATTATAATATGCATCAGGGGCAGCAGCAGCAGTTTAATAATATGGAGAACAATATGGGCAACATGCCACAAATGTATAATCAAAACATAAACAATCTGTCACCAGGGCAACAGGGAAATCTGATGCCTCCGCCGAACAATGTGCAACCAACGGCTGAAAATAATCAGTTCAAAAATATGCAGATGTCACCCGGTTGTAATCAGGTGTCGAGTACAACGGATCGAAAGGCGATAATCGCCCCGCCTATAGAACAATTCATGGATAGTATCAATAATTTGTCGGCGGATAATTTGTTGGACAATATAGAGTCGATATCGACTGAGAATATTAACGGGAATGTTTACAGCCCTACGAACATGACCCGCTCGGCATCACAGACTTCGTCGCGTTATAGCGCCTCAGTTCTGAACACAAACAATATGGTGGTCAATGACATGAGCTCAGTGCTAACACAACTCGCTGAGGAGAACAAGTTTCTACAGATGAGGCCATAGTTGTTTTATTTTTTTCATTTTTATAACCTTGCAGCCATGATCTTTTCTGAGAATTATTGGGAATTTTTTTGTCGAAAAGTAGACCATTGTTTGTGTTAATCCCTTTTAACCCTTCCATGACTGGAGCTTCCTGAAATTTTGCGAAAACTCTTCTCTTATATATGCGAGGCTTACTATGGGTACTCGCATATATAAGAGAATGCATTGGCCTAACAATATTTACCTTGACATTGTAAGCCATGTAGTCTCTTATATATGTGAGGCTCCCCAAGGGAGACTTGCATATATAACAGAATGCGCCTGCATAGGATCTTTAATGCTGCGTCAGTGCAGCTGCCATTATGAAAGCGTTTATAACTGGGTAGTTGTCTACATATAATTCGTTTTAGGAATGTTCAGATTATAGGTTCGACAAAATTTGAACTTATCATCTGAACATAAGCTTGGATTAATGTTCAATGCAGAAGAAGCATACCCAGATTACTGTATTGGTGCAAATTTGTAAGTGGTTTCTCGGAGACCAGTCGTTTACTATGTGCAGCAGCATGGTTTCCTCATAAAATTTACCCTGTACATGCTCTTTCTTCTACCAATAAAAATATTAGCTTCGTGGTATGGCCATAGTTTCTCAGATCTCATGCCAAGTTGTGACCCTTGAGCAAGGTCACCAATACTGTGATGGTTTTGTCGTACCTAGATGTGTGTATGTTTCGCCGCTCTAGTGAAGGGCCTGTAAATTTGCTCCACACATTAGACTTGAGCACCTAATTTGACCTAAAGATGGATTATCTCTTCCACAACATGGTTTATATAGTTTACTGGGTATGAAATAATAAATATGAATTGAAGACCCCTGTCCGGAAACACATATATCAATTAATATTGATTTTATTTTGAATTTTTTGTGGCATTCAATAATGTGTTTTTTAGTTATTTTAATTATTGAAAATAAGCATAGGCTCCACTCTAGATCTTGTATACTTGATTTGCATGTAATATTTCAATAGATACTATCAATTGGACAGCTTGCGGCTCGCATTCGTTTCAAGTACCATCCTGGAGGCCTCTATCTAAAAGTTCTAATTATAGTAACAGATATATTCCCATAAATTGTTACTATATTTGTCACATTATATTAAAATAATATCGAAATAAATCAATATTATTTGATATACGTGTTTCCAGGCAGGGATTTCCAACTCATGCGTATTATTTCATACCCATTATCATTATAGATTCTGAAAGTGTCATAAAATCCTAACTAACCAAACTATCATGAAACTTCATATGAATCACTAAATTTCCCTACAATTCTCAGAAGGAACCTGTATGCAGTCACCATAAGTGCTATTGCATGTTTTTGTTCTAGTATTGTTATGTATTATAATAAGTCATGACAAAATTATCATGAATCTCGGCACAAATATATCGAGCATGAACTATCTCACTTATGTTACCATGACAACTTGCCATATCCGAGTGCTCTTTGGATCAAGTATGGCAGTGGAGCTCCTATAATGTTCATCAGCTGATTTGCAACAAAATCTAAGACTCCCTTGGCCTTAGACCAAGTCTTCTTGGGCCACAACAGCTTGTGATATCAGTTGGGTTGATGCTGTTTCGGACCAAGTCCCATCCCGTTACTCTTCTCTAACAGACTTTTAAGCCCAGGATGGATCGTGGGTGGGAGTTATCTTGCTTGCATGTGTTCGGATTAGATCAAATGGACGCTTTGCGTATATGAACATAGAGGGTAACCTTTCCGAAGCATGTTATCAAACATGCGTATATCAGATGTCCGTTGAATTCAAAGCAACAAGATTTATAAGTTTTCCAGTGAATTGTCGTGCTAACAATATATTAAACGAATGTATCATCACTTTACCTTTTTCTATCACAGTAAATGATATAAGTAAATGATGTATCATTTTGAAGACAGATTAATTGTGTTTCATGTCAGATGATTAATCCCATTCAGGGGTTCATGTACAGTAATGCCCTAGTTAATTGACTCCACAACCACAGCAGAATTAGGGGTAACTTTTCAGGATTTAGTCAGAAATATGGCTTGTTGCCATTTATTGGAAAGCTCTCAGGGAGAGCTTTCCAATGAATGGCAAGAAGCCATATTTCCGAGTGAGAGCTTTCCAATGAATGGCAAGAAGCCATATTTCCGACTAAATCCTGAAAAATTACCCATAATTCTGCTGTGGTTATGGAGTTGATTAATTAGGGCATTACTGTAAATGCCTGGGCTCCATGTATAAATGTACATCTTTTAAATGAATAGAAGAGTAACAGCATCTCCATAGTAAATACAAGTTACACGTAGGTGTGGCTAGACCTGGCCATTGTTCAGAAATCAGTGATATAACAATGTGAGGAGCTCCATCTGCTATTGTCACTTGGTCTCACACACAAGTCCCATATTGTTAACCTCTTCTCATCAATCTTATTCATAAGGTCATATGAAGCCAGAAACCTGATTACTCATTCTCTGTAAAATCTCAATATTTTTCCAAGGGAAATACATGATATTCACATTAGCAGCCTGCAGGCAATATTCTTCAAACTGGACAATTAACTCTAAATTAAATTTGCACATTGGGATGGAGCGATGCTTGTTACATTATTTTCCTAACATTTTCAGAGTTTCAAAAAGAATATAATTATTTGGTAAAATACAGTGTAAATATGACAATAATGCCCGAAGTATATGACCCTTTAACCACAGCAGAATTATGGGAAATTTTTCAGGATTTAGTCAGAAATATGGCTTGTTGCCATTCATCGGAAAGCTCTCACCGAGAGCTTTCTGATGAATGGCAGCAAGCCATATTTCCGACTAAATCCAGAAAAATTTCCCATAATTCTGCTGAGGTTTAGGGGTTGATTATATAGGACATTACTCTACAACAGATAAACTGATAAGACAACAAAGTCATACTCTTAACCCTTCCATGACTGGAGCTTCTTGAAATGTTGCAAAAACTCTGTGGCAGTGTATTCTCTTATATGTATATGCAGGTCTCCCATAGGGATCCTCCCATATATATACAGTAATGCCCTAAGTAATCGACCCCTTAACCACAGCAGAATTATGGGTAACTTTTCAGGATTTAGTCGGAAATATATTCTTTTTGAAACTCTGAAAATGTTAGGAAAATAATGTAACAAGCATCGCTCCATCCCAATGTGCAAATTTAATTTAGAGTTAATTTTCAGGATTTAGTCGGAAATATGGCTTGTCGAGAGCTTTCCGATTAATGGCAACAAGCCATATTTCCGACTAAATCCTGAAAAGTTACCCATAATTCTGCTGTGGTTAAGGGGTCAATTACTTGGGGCATTACTGTATATTTACACACTAAGTGTTGTCATCACTAAATCCAGCATTCTGATTGGTCGGCGCCCACGTGGCTAGTTGCAGTTATTTCTCGGTGAATGCGCAACGCCTCATGACACCAAGCTAATAACACCATCGATACGTCATTAGGTTTGGAAAGACGAACGCGTAATGTTTTGGGCGCATTTGGACTCGCGCAGGACTGACTTAATACATCATCGGGTTTCAATATGAAGAGAAATTGTTCCTATTAACTTTTGCCAAGGGTGCTATTGGGTATTTTGGGCTGATCTTGTCACGATACACTTTTCGATTTAAATAAATTTACAAAAGTGGCTTTTTCGCTAAATGTATATAAATATAAGGATTAACTGTCATGTGGACTATTTTTATGGAGATGTAACGGTGAGGTAAGTGGTCATAACTTGTATGTAAAACCCTTCGGGTTTTACACAAGTTATGTCCACTTACCTCACCGTTACATCTCCATAAAAACAGTCCACATGACAGTTAATCCTTATATAAAAGAATACGCTGGCCTAACAATATTTACCTTAACCTTATATATAAGAAAATGCACTGGCACAGGATCTTTAATGCTGCACCAGCGTAGATCCAGTCATAAAGGGTTAAACAGCCTTCAGACTAATGTCGAACTTATAAACAGCCTTTAGGCTAATGTTGAACTTATAAAAAGCCTTTAGGCTAATGTCGAAATTATTATCTTAACAATTGGAATTGGAGTCCATTTCAATTCTCTGCCTGTCATGTTATCAACAAATATTTGTGTTTAGAAAAATCCTTACTACAGCTATAGAAGTATCATTTTAAGCATCTGAAGTCTTCAGCATTTTGACTTGATATGACCTTTATTCCATCGTTGACATTGGTTTTGTTGTTATTTTTATATGTCTGCATAATCGCTTCACATTTGGTGAGTCCCCTTTGGTGCACAATTAACTGATTTAGTCAAACTGAGTCTTTTGTATATTTTATATGGTTTTGAAACATGCAAAAATTTTAAGAATATTTTATTCAAACGTTTAATTTGAGGATTTTTACACATCTCAAGTGCATAATTATTGATAACTTGTGCTACCGGTATATTTTACCCAAAAATATTAGTAGAACACAGGACAAATTTATTGTTTTATATTGATGGCCTTTGGATTGTTTTACTTTGGCATCTAAAAGTAGTAAAAAGGACAATCTACTCGAGCCTTGAAATAATGTGTCTGACATTTTTTTCAAGAATGAGGTCCCCAGACGGTGAATTTGGTGATGATATCCTGCACAGCGGGCTAACATCATCAAATTCACCCTCTGGGAACCTCATTCTGCTTAGGCCTCAACTGCTATGGCTGACCAAGGATCAGACTGAAGTTCCCAAGTTGGTGATGTTCAACCATTAGTCACCTTGATTATTCATTTTATATTCTGCAAATTAGTGGAAAAAGAAATTGAACAAAATTGAAAAAAGAATCTAAAATAATGTTAATTTGAGCCAAGCAGAATGAGGTCCCCAGAGGGTGAATTTGGTGATGCTAGCCACTGTACGGAGTAGCATCACTAAATTCACCCCCCAGGGACCTCATTCTTCAATCATACACACTATTTCCAGGTTTGAATCTCGATAAATGTGATTCTGATCCGTTCTATGTCAAGATTATTGATTGTGTGAAGTTACATACTATTCCTCATTTCTCATCTTCATTTCGATGAAAATATTTCCATTCCATCTATGGCATTAACATACGTAAGGCATCAAATATTTTATCTGTTTATGCATGCACAAAAATAGGGCATGATAATAAAGCAAAAACAAAATCTAATCTAAGAATTTTCTAAGATGTAAAGTTATTTGTCTTCTTGCTCCAAATAATTGTCATATGTTAATTTCAAAGTAGCTCTTTCGTATCTTCTCGCAATTCTTGTGATTTTGCCGATGTCCCCCTGGCTACGATAGATGTGTAAGGTGTTAAAGATCTGCTGTCATTTCTCACCACTTTCATATAAATTGCAATCTATAGCATTATAAGTTACAGTGTCTCCAGTTGTTTTGTATAGCGTGATTCAAGGCAAGGTGTTAGTATTTCTAATCTCTACAGCAATCAATTTTTTGTAGATGTGTGATGGCTTTAGTTGGGCATTCTGACATAATTATTTATAAAACTACATATTTTTAAACTTGAAGTGTAACAAAATACAGCGCTGATGATTGTTATAGCCTCTTACCATGTCACGTAGTAGATTCAACCTCTGATTGGTCAATTCAACTTGGAGACATTGGAAATTATATTTCTGAGTCACAGACACAAGTCATCAAAAACATTTTACTAGAAACTAGAAAAGTGATGTGAAACACTCCAGTAGGTTGATCAAATAGAAATTGTGAATAATCTTACTCAAAGTAGTTATTTTTTTCGAATATTAATCCAAATTGACAACACACACCGTCATTCTTATATATTTATTAAATGCAATGACTCTCGTTGTGAAATAATTTGTGTTAGTTTATCACCCAGAGTTGCATCCCAATTCGAGATCTAAATATGTACAACTGAGCGTAGTTCAGATGATGTTTTCTATATGGAGTGGTATGGTCGATTTCTTTTAAATTTTCAGCGTTGTTAGTAGAATGCTACATTCCCCAGGTTGACATACAGTAATGCCCTAAATAATCGACTCCTTAACCATAGCAGAATTATGGGTAACTTTTCAGGATTTAGTCGGAAATATGGCTTGTTGCCATCCATTGGAAAGCTCTCAGTGAGGGCTTTCCGATGAATGGCAACAAGCCATATTTCCGACTAAATCCTGAAAAGATACCCATAATTCTGCTATGGTTAAGGAGTCGATTATTTAGAGGATTACTGTAGTGCCTGAATACTAACTTATCTATTTCACGCACCCAAACAAGTCCATAATCTGACTTTAAAAGACCTGGAAGTAATTAAGAAGATACCAGATTCAGCACATTCTCCTGAAAGTCATCACAACCAGAACTCCAGAAATACCTTGGCCAGGTTATACAACACTACTACAATTATATGTCTTCCACATCATGAAATGAAATCTGTTTTTATCAGATACATATAGATTTTTATGGCTTTATTAAATGTTTTTTACTGACATTTTAAATGCACTTTTAATCCTTTCATGACTGGAGCTTCCTGAATTTTTGCGAAAACCCTGTGCCAATGCATTCTCTTATATATGCGAATAGCACATAGGGAGCCTCGCATCTATAAGAGAATACACTGCCCTAACAATATTTACCTTGATCTTGTAAGCCAGGGAATTCTGTTATATATTCGAGGCTCCCTATGGGAGACTTCCATATGTAAGAGAATGCACTGGCACAGGATCTTTAATGCTGCACCAGCACAGCTCCCGTCATGAAAGGGTTAAATGTTTTTACTGACATTTTAGATGCAATTTTAAACATGTTGATGTTATTTTCATGTGTTCAACCATTGGTGCCTTTTTCTCCACCTGCCATCTGCTTTTATCTATGCAATGTTTAGAGTTGTCTCTCTTGTTATGTTTGTTAACGATATAAGTGCTTTCTTAAATAACAATTGTGTACATTTAAAAAGAACCCCATAAAAAATTCACTCAGATATTAATAAACTTAACCCTTCCTTGACGGAAGTTTTGTGAAAACCCTGTGCCAATGCATTCTCTTATATATGCGAGTCTCCCTATGGAGACTCGCATATATAAGAGAACGCATTGGCCTAATAATATTTACCTTGGCCTTGTAACCCAGTGCATTCTCTTATATGCAGTAATGCCCTAAGTAATCGACTCCTTAACCACAGCAGAATTATGGGTAATTTTTCAGGATTTAGTTGGAAATATGGCTTGTTGCCATTCATCGGTAAGCTCTCACTGAAAGCTTTCCGATGAATCGCAACAAGCCATATTTCCGACTAAATCCAGAAAAATTACCCTTAATTCTGCTGTGGTTCAGCTCCCGTCATGAAAGGGTTGATAAGTTTCATCACATGCTATTGTTACATTATTATCTCACACAGTCATGGATTTGCAGAAAGTTTGTAATACATTGGTGACCTCATCTGAGGATCAAGGGTTCTGCATTGATTCTCAGTTGTAGGCTAAAGCTTCATGAACTGGTAAAACAAATGTTGATTATAAATACAAATATTTATGTCCAAAAAACATGAGCACAGACCACTAGATTATATCACCAATGCTATTGGTTGTTATTATTAAGCTCTTCCTCGAGGCTACCTACCCTTCCTATTGGTTATTATTAAGCTCTTCCTCGAGGCTACCTACCCTTCCTATTGGTTATTATTAAGCTCTTCCTCGAGGCTACCTACCCTTCCTATCGGTTATTATTAAGCTCTTCCTCGAGGCTACCTACCCTTCCTATTGGTTATTATTAAACTCTTCCTCGAGGCTACCTACCCTTCCTCGAGGCTACCTACCCTTCATCGAGGCTACCTACCCTTCCTATTGTTTTTCTTTTCATCCTACTTATTTCTTGAGATGAAAAATAAAACATTGAATGGAAGTGAAATCAGTTTTTTTTAAAGTGAATTATTCCAGACTTTAGGATATGATAAGAACTACAGTAATGCCCTAAATAATCGACTCCTTAACCATAGCAGAATTGTGGGTAACTTTTCAGGATTTAGTTGGAAATATGGCTTGTTGCCATTCATTGGAAAGCTCTCACTTAGAGCTTTCCGATGAATGGCAACAAGCCATATTTCCGACTAAATCCTGAAAAGTTACCCATAATTCTGCTGTGGTTAAGGAGTCGATTATTTAGGGCATCACTGTATCTATTGTGGATCAGTCTCAATAATTTGCGAGTCCCATTAGAGTGATTAGACTGATCTGTCATTTTAGTACAATCTCTGTTTGTATTGTAAGCTTTAATAAATATTAATTCACATTTTGTGACACCTTTATTTCTTCAAAGTTAGTTAAATTTCCAACCGAATTTACCGATATAGCACAGAAAATATGTGTTTTGATTCTTATGAGGTCATTCCGGTGTGTCATGATGAAAACTTAACCCTTCCATGACTGGAGCTTCTGAAAATTTGCAAAAACCCTGTGCCAATACATTCTCTTATTATATGCGAGTCTCCCATAGGGAGCCTCGCATATATAAAAGAATGCATTGGTTAACAATATTTAACTTGACCTTGTATGCTATAGTTCATTCACTTATATATGCAAGGCTCCCTATGGGAGACTCACATAAAAGAGAATGCACTGGCACAGGAACTTTAATGCTGCACCAGCAAAGCTCCCGTCATACAAGGAGAATATCAAATGAGTGTATTTACCTTCCTTGTTACCTTTACTAAAAATGTATGTGCTGTGTGTACTACGTCATATTACATTTGTTTACATCTGTATAATATGTTATGGCAACATGAATTCTGTGAAAACCAGAGATCTATTTATAGCATATAATCATCTCATTCTGTGAAGAAAGCCAAGCTTATAGAAAGAAAAAGACACAATTTTAAATAGGGTAAATATGTAAATAAATCAACTACATCAAGTCTGAAATTCTTGTTTTTTCTCCGCATGTGTGATGGACTGCAATCACAATTGTGAGGGTTAGATTGATAAACTTCAAACTTCGTCCATCACTCACAGGCTATAACACTCTCACCCATGGCGAAGTGGTCCTGCTAATGTGCTAGGATGCTGGTGGGTCCTGCTGAATTTATATGATATAGAGCAAACTGACGCTGTTAAGAAAAAGTTAATTTTTTCTTTCAGTTGCCATTTTCATGGTGTTCAGATAATCTGAATTGAATATTCAATACATCCAGTAAAGGCCATTATGTGTGTCAAAATTTCAAAAACATATATATTGCGAAATATTTTAATACTGGTTGTATTAGTTGTTGCAAATCGACTATAATCAAGATGGTTATTCATGTCGTTTTGCAAACACCAGCGCATGCATTATTAAATTTTGCAAACTATATATATGTTCTTGAATGTTTCATCGAGACACAGGCTTTCTCTCAAATCGCTTGGATTAGCCAAATACGTAATGTGGCGAAGAAGTCATGGGTTTAAATTTCCTGGATAAAATTCGTAATCTGGATCTATTCAATCCCTCTCCATAATGCTCGTTAGCTGGGCATGTGGGAATATAGTTAAAGAGAAGTCACATGTCCCCAGCTAAAAATTGAAGTGGCCCATTTCTGGGCGAGAGCTTTCAGATGAATGGCAACAAGCCATATTTCCGACTAAATCCTGAAAAGTTACCCATAATTCTGCTGTGGTTAAGGAGTCGATTAATTAGGGCATTACTGTAGCTTTACAGCTGCAGAATGAGGACCAAGAGGGTGAATTTAGTCACCAAATTCACCCTCTGGGGACCCCATTCTGTTTTGCATCATCTTCAAAAGGAGACTTAATTAGACGCAGATGGTGATGTGCATCCATTGGGAACCTTGATTATGCACTGCGTCATCTGCCAATTCGGGGATATAGAGAAACTAAACTAAAAAAGAAAAAGAAGAATCTAAAAGACTTGTTAATTTGATAATAGATTGATAATAAAGATGCTTTCCAGAGAAGATGGAGCCTGAGCAGAATGAGTCACTATAAATTCACCTTCTGGGGACCTCATGTCCACACTATATTCTCTCATTTAAAAACTTTTTCGCAAAGATTCTTTTTCGTTTTTAGTTTGGATTCTCTATATCTCCAAATTGGCAGATGATACACTGCATAATCGAGGTGCCCAATGGATGCATCACCATCATCGGAACTTAAATCTGAGTCTAGGTCTCCCACAGCAGATGAGGCAATACAGAATGAGATCCCCAGAGGATGAATTTGGTGTCGCTAGCCCTCTGTTTGGGTAGCATAACTAAATTCACCCTATGAGACCTCATTCTGCAAATATCTGGCACCTTATTCTCAGGCCTGATGACATGCCGTAGCAGCTGAAATGACGACAAACCAAAAATAAATCAAGCCAAACCGTTTAGAAATTGTGCTTATTATATTTTCATCAACTTTTTACATCAAAATATAAATTGTATTCACACTCCCCAGAATATTTACAATTGAGCGTAGTTCTGACGATGTTTTCTATGGAGTGGTACGGTCGATTTGCTTCAAATTTTCGGCGATGTTAATAGAATGTTACATTCCTCCAGTTGTCATAGCGCTTGAATACTAACTTATCAGTTTATCGCGTCCGAACAAGTCCATAATATGTCTTTAACCACAGCAGAATAATGAGTAACTTTTCAGGATTTAGTCGGAAATATGGTTTGTTGCCATTCATCGGAAATCTCTCGACGAGAGCTTTCCGATGAATGGCAACAAGCCCTATTTTAAGAAGTCGATTACTTAGAAATTTTGTTTTAGTTACTTTTTTATGTTTACCCATACCATAGTATGGTAAACATAGTGTCGTTGCCCAGATTGACCACTCGTCGTTAGTCCGTCCGTCCGTCTGTCTGTCTGTCTGTAGACACTTTACGCATGGTGCGATAACTGAAATATTTTCTATCTGATCGGAACCAAATTTTGTATATGAATTTCTCAGCACCAAATACAGATCGAGTTCGAATATGGGTTTGATCCGAGTTTTTTTTACGGAGTTATGGCCCTTTTTCAACTTAGAATTTATGCATGCTGCCATAACTCAAAAAGAAATTATCTGACCATAACCAAATTTGGTATGTGAGTTGCTCAACCCAAAATACATATCGAGTTCGAATATGGGTTTGATTCAATATTTTTTAATGGAGTTATGGCCCTTTGACATAGAATTCATGAATGCTTCGATAAATCAACAATTTTTCAACTGATAGGAACCAAATTTTGTATGTGAGTTTCTCAACTCAAAATACAGATCGAGTTCGAATATGGGTTTGATCCGGTACTTTTTACTGGAGTTATGGCCATTTGATTATTTTATTCATCGCTAAAATATATCAAAGATACACAGGTGGCACTGTCTAGATAGTATCTAATAAATCAGGTTCAGGACACTATGAAGTTGTCTTCTCACACAGAGATAGTTTCCAGTTACAATACCATGAAGTTGGTTCTCTCTTGTATTGAGTTAATTAACTGCTAGGAGATGTGTTGGCTGTATCAGATATACTTTATACTCTATAAGTATCTCTGGCCATATCATAGGTGGAATGTTTATACTATTATATTTTATATGCATGGTTATTTAAATTTCATCTTAAAGGCATAATCTGGTTTCATTGTTTAATAGCATTACCATTGGAATTTTGTTGGTTGCATGGGAAGACAACTTTGGTTTTCAAAGTTTTAAAAACTTGAGAGCTCTGTATCAGTCTATGGGAACAAAATAATTGTTCATAACACTTTTAGTACTGTAGGTCTAGTTTGTTTTATCTATATATTAATGGAAAGCTTTTTCGACATTGATTTCAATTGATTACATATGTGAATTGAAAAATTAAAGGGGCACACCAGGTTTGATGTATTTTTCCTGTACTCTGCATGAGATAAAACTTTTTATGTGTACCTATACCATAGTATGGTACACATAGCGTCAATGTCCGGATTGACCACTCGTCTGTCCATCCATCTATATCTGTCTGTCTGTCAGACACTTTAGGTATAATGCGATAACTCTAACATTTTCTATTTGATCGAAACCAAATTTTGTATATAGGTTTCTCATCCCAAAATACAGTTCGAGTTTGAATATGGGTTTGATCCGATTTATTTTAAAGGAGTTATGACCCTTATTTTATTTTTTTTAATTTGAAATTTGGATTTTTCAGATTTTTTTAGATTGAATTTCCTCGCTCAATTTAACATAAACAAATATTAAAAAAAAATTATAATAATAAAAAATTTATTTAATTCAAAAAAAATAAATAATTTGTCATTGACACTAATTTGTTTTAGTTGTATTCCATTAATAAGGTGTGATGTCCTGTATTGAAAATGTGAAGATTTTATTGCAATAGTTGCATGTAATATAATGATATCAATAAATTGCCATGTGAACATCCAATATCCAGAGCATGAGAATACCTTTAATAGATGTCATTCCAAGCAAAATCTGTTATTAATTGAGTGATGACATATGTTACATAGCTCTAGGGGGTGGTTGTATGAAGGTAAAGATGAACAACCTGCTGGCTGGATAATTGTTTATCCTATCTGTCAAATTTGTTAATGTCTAAACAATTGGATCTCACAGTGAGAGGTCCTTGTGTGAATAGGGACAGAGTTATGAGATTTAAAATGACTCCTCCCCCACCCCAATTACTTTAACCCCTTCTTAAGACAAATTATTTGACCTTTTGATTTTAAGTTATGTACTGATATATGTATTACTGTGATCATATCTTTGACCAATTATCAGTTATAGCTAATCGCTATCGCCAAGGTATGGGTTAAACATCTGCCGATCGTGATTGGCCTCTCGTTACTTTTTCCCTTCTGTTCAGTTTCTATGTCCCCTAATTTGCCGAAGATAAAATGCAAAATTGAGGTACTCAATGTGTGTGCATCACCAACTTCAACTGTAGAACTTCAATCTGTTTCTAGGTTTCCCATGTAGACCGCTGTAACAGGATATCTCTCCCCCCTGGACATCTTCCCCGGGATATCTTTCCCCCCCCCACCCTGGATATTCCCCCCCCCCCCCCCCCCCCCCCCCCCCCCATGTACGACTAAAAAATAATTTCACTCATTTGATATCGTTTGGTCCTGAAATGGCCAGAAAAATGTTTTTTGAGATTAAAAAAAATATATATTATTTGTTTTTCATTTATTTAAAAAAAAAAACTGACTTGTTTTTTTCACGCATTTGACTTTTATTTCCTGAAATGGCCAGAATTTTTTTTTTTTTTAATTAATTTTTTTTTTTTTTTCAAATGTCCAGGTCTGGATATTCCCCCCCCCCACCCAGCACCTACATGACAAAAAAATCTTTGTATGGTTTTATTGCTTATTTTGCTTTATATAGTCATGAAACGGCGAGAAATTAACATCTTCTGAGAAAAAGTTTTTAGAGTCAGGGTTTGGGGTTGGTCCAGGTCAGGATATCTTCCCCCACCCAGCACCTACATGACAAAAAAATCATCTTATGGTTTTATCGCTTGTTTTGCTTTATAATAATAATAAATTATATAGCCATGAAACGGCGAGAAATATATTTCTTCTGAGAAAGTTTTTAAGAGTCAGGGTTTGGTGTGGGGGGGATGTCCAGGTCAGGATATCTCCCCCCCCCCCCCTACCCAGCACCTACATGACAAAAAAATCATCTTATGGTATGGTTTTATCGCTTGTTTTGCTTTATAAAGTCATGAAACCGCGAGAAATTAACTTCTTCTGAGAAAAAGTTTTTAGAGTCGGGGTGGGGGGGGGGGGGGAATGTCCAGCTCAGGATATCCCCCCCCCCCCCCCCCACCCAGCACCTACATGACAAAAAAATTCATCTTATGGTTTTATCGCTTGTTTTGCTTTATATAGTCATGAAACGGCGAGAAATTAACTTCTTCTGAGAAAAAGTTGTTTGAGTCAGGGTTTGGGGTGCGGGGAAGATGTCCAGGTCAGGATATCTCCCCCTCCCACCCAGCACCTGCAGAAGAAGTTAATTTCTCGCCGTTTCATGACTATATATAGCAAAATAAGCGATAAAACCATAAGATGATTTTTTTGTCCTGTAGGTACTGGGTGGGGGGAAGATATCCTGACCTGGACATCTCCCCCATCCCAAACCCTGACTCAAACAACTTTTTCTCAGAAGACCTGGACATTTGGAAAAAAATGAAATTAAATAAAAATAAATTTAAATCTCAAATGTCATTTTTATGGCCATTTCAGGATCAAACAATTGAATGTGTGATAAATAGAGGATCTCACATGAGTTTCTATTTTATACGGAATTTATCAACCGAGTTCACTAAATTCGATTTGAGCCGAGGTTTACCGAGGCTCAAATAGAATTTAGTGGACGAGGTTGATAAATTACGTATAAAATAGGACGAGTGTGAGATACTTTTTATCACATGATCAAATAAACGCGAAGCAATGCGAAATATCCATCGAAAACAACGATAAAAACCGCAGCGATCGCAAGTCATTTGAAGAACGATGTGACGTCATCGCACGCGCTGATATTAAACGTGTCTCTTATCGATAATTATGAAACTGCTTTTATGGGCAAATTATGTGATAAAAATATTTTGTCACTTGATAAAAAATATATTTTAATAAAAAAAAAAAACATTATTTAAAAAAAAAAAAAATTCTGGCCATTTCATGATCAAGCTATGAAAGGTGTGAAGAAAAAAAATTGTCACTTGAGAAAATTAAATTTAAAAAAAAAAAAACTTTAAATCTCAACAAAAAAAATTCTGGCCATTTCAGGGTCAAACGATATCAAATGAGTGAAATTATTTGTTAGTCATATATGGGGGGAAGATATCCAGGGTGGGGGGCGGGTATCCTGGGGGGGGGGGGGGGGTGAGATGACATGTTACACCGGCCCCCAGATGAGGGTAGTGTCACACGAAAGGGCAGAAATTTTGACGCTATCTCCAATTATCCTTACCCCATGTTTCAAAACACTGAGGTATCCAGGGCGGAGCAGGTGGAAAATATTTTTTTTACCTTTTTGTTGTTTTTGACCTGCAAATTTCAGTATAATCAGGAAAACCTATAAAATAAGATAAACGTTGAATAAAATATACTTGAATATCAGATATTTCGTCTATCTGGGTTGCTTAACATTTATGATGTGCAAAAAGTTATATTATCCAACAATTTTTTGTGAAAAATTCACGAAAATGCCAAAATAATGCATAAATTGCAGTGCTTTTCAAAAAAGTTTTCCAGAAGATTTCCTATAAAATTTTCATTTTTGGGTATAAAGCTCTCAGTGGTGCAACCAAATTTGCAGCATTATATACCTGATTTATAAATATCAACATCACAAGCAATGATATCCAACAAGCCGAGATATTTCCAAAAACTTAACTCACCCCCCTAAAACTGATTTTCTATCTGAAAATACATGTCAAGTCAGAATAGCCCGTTTTCATTCCGTTTTGTTAACCAATTCAGAGTATTATCATATATCATGGAACTAGAATGTATCTGAGGAGGTTTGTGTTATGGTAGAGTCTATTTTGTTTAAATATTTGATTTTTGGCTAAAATTTTGATTATTTTTAAGTGAATTTTTTTTGAAAAATTCCCATGACCGTCAGTTTTATGGATACAGCTGCACAGCATGCACCACAATAATCATAAATTATTCCCCAATATCAGACATGAAATGCTATAATCATGTACAAGACCAGAATTAAGAAATAAAGTAAAACTTAACGCTACCCCAAGATAGTGTTCTCAATGCTTTCAATTTTATGCTATACCAAACTCGAAAGGTCGTTCATACTAGTTGATAGAATTCATATCATAAATTGCAATAGTTCTGCCCACGGATTAATATGCAACCTCGTATTCACTGTCACTGTCAATTTCATCAAATGAGATGGTATCAGTCAATAGAATTCTGTGCAATGGTTCAAACAACTCAGGCTGCCTATCGGCCGTCCATCCATGAATTGCTACACCGGGAGTGGTTGATTTGGCAATAGTTGCAAGTCTCCACTGTTTTGCTATCATGTTGGCTCGTTTTGAGTGTAGAATTAAAGATTCCTCACATGGTGGAAGTGCAGAAAGATCAACTACCTTTTGCTGATTCTCGGGTCAAAAACACCAAAAAGATAAAAAAATATATAGTTTCCACCTGCTCCGTCCTGGATACCTCAGTGTTTTGGAAACCCCATGGGGCAAGGATAATTGGAGATAGCGTCAAAATTTATACCCTTTCGTGTGACACTGTCTAATGGCAGTTCAGGCATAATCAGACTGAGGGTGAATTCGGTGATGCTAGCACACCTTGCGGAATAGTGTCATTAAATTCACCTTTTGGGGACCTCATTCTGCAAATGTCAGACAAACTAAATTCAGGCTTGGTTGTTTCATATTATTTTCTTAACCACCACTTATACAGGTGAAGAAAAATTGGGGGGTATATTGGATTGAGTTTGTCTTCTGTCTGTTAGGTGGTCCTTCTATCCATCTGTCTGTTGGGATGTCTATCCATCCGTCTATCAACAATTGTTTTCTTCTCCATATTAAAGACTGAATGTGTTTATATATTTTGGTGTGCATGTTCCCCAGGTGACTCACAGTCAGATTTGTTCAAATAAGTTCATCAGATCAAATAGGTGCAAAGCCAGGGCCATAACTCTTTCCCTCCATAGTAATTCTTAAAACAATTGTTTCTCAAGAACCATTGGGCCTGTATAGCTTATATTTGGTATGGAGGGGCCTTGGGTGACCGGGGTTCAGATTTGTTCAAATGGGGTCATTTTTATGTGTACCCATACCATAGTAAGGTACACATAGTGTCGACGTCTGGATTGACCACTCGTCGTTCATCCATCCGTCCGTCTGTCCGTAGACACTTTGGGATGTTCTCAGAATTTGAGGAGACAGAGAGAACTGCATTTAGTAGCACTATTTTTATAAAGTTACACAGTCCTATAATGATATCTGATACTCACTGCTGCACATATAAAATGACTTTAATAGCCATCTGTTGTTTATTGCATTTCCATAGTGTGTGGACAGTGTTGGCCCAGTGTTTACCAACTCCCACATAGCTCTCTGGTTTAGCCTAGCAATGCAGTGTTCAAGTGACATACCTGGTACAGTCACCTAATTTTATAGAGTTAAAATTGTTAACCCTGGTCATCAATTTTGTGCTTTTGTATATTTTTCATGTAATCATTCTCCTATTATATCCCTTTCACTTGTATGGATTTTTGTAGTTAAAATGAACCCTTGTCAACATTCCTGATACTTAGTAGAAATACCTTTCATCTGATATATCTCATTTTATTGAGATGTATGTAAATTTGGTATGTGAGTTTCTCAGCCCAAAATACAGATAGAGTTCGAATTTGGGTTTGATCCATTTTTTTTAAACAGAGTTATGGCTTATGGATTTTCGCGTCCGAACTGAAAATAGCTGATCACTATCGCCAAGGTATGGGTTAAACATCTGCCGATCATGATCGGCCTCTCGTTAGGAAAAGAGGCACACAGAAGGTGAATTTGGTGATGCTAGCCCACCTTGCGGAATAGTGTCATTAAATTCACCTTTTGGGGACCTCATTCTGCAAAGGTCAGACACACTACATACAGGCATGGCTGTTCTAATATTATTTTCTTTACCACCACTTATCCAGGTGAAATCATACCCTGATTTTGCAAAGAAAAATTGGGGGGTATATTGAATATTGGGCGGTATATTGATATTACTACTGAGATGAATGGATCTCATATATGGGGATTCACATTTGTTCTAATAGGGACAGAGATAAGAGATTTAACTCACCTCTATGCTGTTTGGTACTGGTATAATAATATTGATTTCTAGGCAGCCTGGGTGGGGGCAATGTTTCAGGCAATGGGAAGGGAGTGTAGCGGGGTGGAGTTTTGTCCCCCTACTTTAATCAATATTTAAACAGTTGAAAATTTCTTGCCTGATACAACATTAGCTGTAGATTATATGTTCACACCAAAAAATTGCATGCCTGATACATCAGTTGAAGATTTTCAAATATTATTTTCTTAACCACCACTTATCCAGGTGTAATCATGTCCTGATTTTTCAAAGAAAAATGGGGGGGGGGGGTATATTGGATATTGGGGGGGGGGGGGGGTATATTGATATTACTAGATGAATTGATCTCATAGTTGGGGGATTATATTTGTTCTAATTGGGGCAGAGATAAGAGATTTAAATCTCCTCTATGCTGTTTGGTACTGGTATAATTATATTGATTTATAGGCAGCCTGGTGGGGGCAATATTTGAGGCAATTGGGAGGGAGTGCAGAGGGGTGGAGTTTTGACCCCCAACTTTGATCAAAATTTAAACAGTTGAAAATGTTATGCCTGATACAACATTAGTTGTAGATTAGATGTTCACACCAAAAATAGGTTAGAATTGTTCTCATAGTTTGGTTTGATCAGGTTAAAGTGTTGGACAGAATTGGCCACAAATTTTAACTTTATGGGGGTGTCAGGTTGGTAATTTTCAAAGGTTTGAGAGCTTGAAGTACTGGTACCAGTTGCAAAATTCAACCTAAGAGGGGTGTCCAAAAGGATTTTTGTGAACTTAGTACTGTGGTATGGTTGTCTTCTTTTAAAGGTAAGAGATTGGAGATTTGTCAGTGTTGTACAATTAGAAAGTTCAAGGTGAAGAGCCCTGCTCGTCTGAGAACCTCCAGCTATGTCCATGTTTATAACTACTTGTCTTAAGTGATTTGTCAAGTACTGACTGTTGTACCTGTGGTCATCAGAGTCTCAGTCTTTACAGTCTGGTGAGCGACCCACATTCATTTACTGTTTTGTTGTTAGCAGCATCAGTTTGCCCTAACAGCATCATAGCAATTCAGCAGGTCCAACCGCATCATAGCACATTAGCAGGACCACTTGACCAGGGGTGTGATTGGTGATCGTCAACAACCATTACATAATCCTGTCGATCATGCTTTGACATGGGACCCAAAATTCCCGCTCATGTGAATTTCACAGTGGCACAGGGGCCTGTAACGCACTCCGCTGCCCGCCCCATTTTGCATAGCTGTCCATATACGCCGCTCTATATACGCGACTGCTTCACGTTAATGGTACTACAAGAGCCCGAGAGAACCCGGGTGTCTCCGTTAACAATTTGACAGTATAGCAAGATATTTTTTGTTAGTAGTGGACTACTCTTACATGTCACACTCACACACCCATGGTCGGTGTTATTGCGGAGAACTGTTAGTGTACCGTCCGTTGAGCCAATTTGTACGATGGCTGATTTAGGACATGGTAAAAAAAAAAAAAGCTCGCACGTTCATTACGAGCATTACGTTCGAACGTGCGAGTTCGCACGTTTGAACGCAAGAGCTCTTGCGTTCGTTTCAATGTTTTTATTATGCCTTAGCCATAAATCAATATGTAACATAAGCGCATTAGTAAGTTAACAAAATAGTATTAGTTACATGATGATGATGATGGTGATGATGATGATGCATGATTATGTAGATGATGAAGATTATGATAATGATGATGAAGATGATATATTTGTGGTTATGGTGGTATATACACTTATTTACATTGTTGGACCCCCGGTATGTCATCTATCTTCTAATTCATACATGTGTTTACTCGTGTACATCTGGTTCGCAAATTATTGCATCGCATAAATCTGATAACATTTTAGAACTTTTAAATTAGCATCTATAATTTCTCGTGTCTAAATAGCGCAGACTACTTCCCCATTGAACGACTTCAGTCAATCTATCTGCCAGTTCATCAATCAGAATCACGATGATCGCGGTTGGTTGCCTTTGATTGACTGTGTTTGATTGGGCAGAGCACTTGGCTACTACAATAGAATGTCTTGTTCTCTCACATGCAAGTTTTGTCTTGGTCTTCAGACATGTATCTACCTGTAAATCCACACGTGCGTGTTATCACGACAGGCAACGTGCGAGCTCTTGCGTTCGAACGTGCGAGCCCTTACGTTCGAGCGTGCGAGCTCTTGCGTTCGAACGTGCGACGGTGCGAGCCCTTGTGTTCGAACGTGCGAGCTCTTACGTTCGAACGTGCGAACTCTTGCACGCAAGGGCTCGCACGTTCGAACGTAAGAGATCGCACGTTCGAACGCAAGGGTTCGTACGCAAGAGCTCGCACGTTCGAACATAAGAGCTCTTGCGTTCGAACGTGCGAGCTTTGTTTTTTACCATGTCCTAAACCAGCCACCGTAAATTTGTGTTGATTGTCTTGGGGTACATTTCATACATTTCAACTGCACTATCTTTTTTCATTGGTGGTCATTGTTACCTACTGCATGTGGAACGCGAAATTTGTCCACGTGGGTCGGGAGCTCGTAGTTCCCTTGGCCGAGCGAGCGATTCTATGTTGGCATCATGTAGTACATGTATACGCCGCTACCATATATAACGTCAAAATATAGCGTCCACGGTCGTGGGTCATCCGGACTCTCTCGGCACTAATCTCGGCCAATGCGGTATTATAGGTTTGTGAGGGGTTAATAACAACGGCCGTGGACGAGCCAACGAGTCAAGATTTGGTCGTTACACTCAATATGTATTCCACTACCAAAAAACACATCAAACTATATCATAGTGTCAAAATGTTCACGGAGACACCCGTCGCTCCCCCGGGCTCTTTCTGTCAAAACGGTATTTTACCGGATTTGAGGGGCTATTAACATCGGCCGTGGACGCGTCATCGAGTTAATATTTGAATGTCACACTCAGGTGGTATTGCACTATATACCGCGCATCATCAAAATATATATACTGTCCGAAACCGCACGAAGACACCAGGGCTCTCCCGCGGGCTCTCTTAACCAATATCGGATTTTAAGGGGTTAATAGCAGAGGCCGTTGATACGTATACATGTACGTATGGCAATAGTTGAATGTCACACTCACGTAGTATCCACTACAACAACAACAAAAAACGCATCAAACTATACTGTCAAAATGTTCACGGAGACACCCGGGCTCTCCCGGGCTCTTAATTGTTGTAAATACAATATTTTACCGGATTTTGATGGGTTAATAACATCGGCCGTGGACGCGTTAGCGAGTCAATATTTGGATGTCACACTCAGGTGGTATTGAAGTACCGCGCATCATCAATATATACTGCCCGAAACCACACGAAGACACCCAGGCTCTCCCGGACTCTCTTAGCCATATATATAATTATGCAATATCACATCGGCTGTTATAGGGATCAAAGTGTTAATATGTCCAATTATGAGAGAATGAGATTCTTGCAAGGTTAAAAACTGGCCACGATGGCACCACATAATTACCAGATATATATTCCCACTGAGCAGCGTTATTGGCTGAGATAACACTACTAACAATGTGAGCCAAAATTTGATAAAGGGCAAACTTTCTGATAGAATGTTATTCCACATATTGTCGGTCTGCTTCACTGAGAATTGTGTAGATTATTTGGAGGGGAGTGCAGCTGGTTACAAGAGATGATATAAATGTGAGTGTATTAAAGTGAATTGAAACACTGGTGTTCAAATGTTTGTATAGCAAGTTGAAATAAGCTCACCCAACTCTGATCAACTTAGTTAGTTTGATCATCAGCACACAAATGCAGCTGTTATTTTACATAAACTATATGTAGCAACTCTCAGTCGTTGGCAGAATCATTAATCAGTTATTCATTTGGATAGTTCAGATTCCATGTTTTCTGAAAGGATAGCATACAACCGATATTGTTCAAGTTTTCGTCATCAATAGTTTAATGTTACCGTCGTTATTCAAATGGGTGTGGATATATTTATGTATTTATAAGTGATTGTCACATTCTGGTTATGATCGATCCATCAAACTATTCTGTCCAGACCAGACCAGGATCCTGACGTTTTGTATACAGCAGATAAATATATATTCACTATATTCAGTTCTATATTGCTGTCAATACGTTTGTGGGTACACATTCACCAATCATGCTGGTATAGGCCTTTCGTCAAGTGTAACACTTTTGGATGACCGATATCTCAGGGCTATAGAACTCAACTTGAAGATCAACATATTTTTTCTGAACATCGGTGTGCATGCAATGTATATATACACATTCAAAAAATTATGTCTCCCCTTGGGTCTATAGTCATGCGCTTTGAAGGTTATTTTTGCAGGCAGTGTGTTCACTTTGTAAACACATGTTGTACGTAAACCATGTTTCAACGACACTCAACTATTTGCTGACAAAAAAAAGTATGATAGGAGGCTTATATTTATCTTCAAGTATGCCTCTATAGGATAATAGCAACGACAATATGTTCTCTAATATATGTAATATTTGACTTTCTTCCCGGTTCCTACCCTTGAGATGAAAATCTTACTTGACACAAAGAAAATATACGTTGTGTGCTAGGTAAACAATTAAGTCTTCACGATCGGTCCAATCTAATAGGGGAATGCTCATTTTGGGAATACACAAGGGCGTTAACTCGACCTGTCACTGGGTTCCTTGTAGGGCTCAAAGATCGATCACACTATTACCCTATATTATATACGGGACGATATAGATATATGCCAGATATTGTCCAACAAACTTATATGTTAATACATGTCAGTCAGCTCGACCACCATTTCGCCATTATTTCTTAGCAAGCAACTGTATCGGACATGTTAGCACTTCCCTATATACACATGTATCATTGTTGCCGGCTTTTTGCCGCCAGCTGTTGAATAACTAGCTGTCATATACTAGTACATAAATATATCAGATGTGTCGAAAATAACCCTATACATGAACTATTCATACAACAAATGGCAAGAGGCACATGTGTGACATTTTGGAGCTTGAAGAGGCAGTTAATTAGAACAAATCAGATTTCGACTTTAGGAGAATGAAGGGATATATACGTGAAATATGATTTATGTTTATGTGCAATTTGCTCACCGGGCGCGGGGAATGCGGTGATATCTACTTGCATTGGAATAATTCAACAGTAGAACTAATCAGCTCTCTGTGATATATATACCGCTCCCCCACAAATCAACAATAAATGACTTCGTGATGGCACATGCATTATAGTTTGTGCTACATGTACATGAATTTGTTGAAAATAATGATTTACGGACATACATGTATATAGTTTACGCTTGCCGATCGTTAACAATTAACACCTGGAACTGAATGGCGGAAATATTATATAAATAATATAAATATATTTATCTATGAAAAGCTACTCACAATTTCCATCAGATGCTAATATATACGTCGCCCATGGCCCCTGGTATATACTAATGTCGCCATAATACACGTATAGGTATACATTTTTATATGCCCTCATTCGCCACCTACATGTATATAATAATATACCAGCTGCACCCATAAAACCACGTACTTGGTTTGTTGGTGTATAGTTTATATAGCCATGCATGGTTCTATAGAAATATGCATATTGCGGTGCTAGATCTAAATTTTGTGATTGAGAAAAGATCATTAGCTGAAATGGGTATTTCCGCGTGGGAAATCTCACTATTTCACTGAGAACACACTGATGCCCGATCAGCTATAATTAACTGACAAAATGATCATCATATATCCTCCCTTCGACTGAAACATCAAAGCATATAATATATACTGCAAGGTCAGGATTTGATCCAGCTTCGTCATTATACAATTGAATTGCACCAGATCACGTGGATATTGCACAGAATGACAATGCAGGTAAATCCTGATGCACGTGCATTGTGTACAAGAAAGATAATAATAACATACTGTTATTTGTTTTACAACTCCTAATATTAATTCCCGGAAATGCATGCAGCTGTATACATAACAGTTTACCTATTTTTATAAAGAAAAAAGTTAACATCTGGAATGCAGCGATCTAGTTATGTAAGAAATATTGAATATAGGTAAACATAAAAGATTACAAAGATTACATGTCAGCAGCACGCTCTATGCCCGCGTTCTGTTGGTATAGCACACAGCACCGATACAGAATATTCCGACTGCCACACTGCCCACCAACCTGGCAACAAGGTGTCCTGGTTTTTTACCTGTTCGTCAAATCCAAATATATGATAGATAGCTATATATTATTGCTGGCCGTGGACTGTACATCGTAGATGGCCTTTTTATATAAAGGTTACATGCTTTCGTTTCCACGCATCTTCTGGGATTTCATGGCTAATATAAATTGACTGCCATATCTATAGTTGGTCCAGAAAACCAGGATTTCTTCTTGAAACACCCCACAAAAGGTGGATTTGACCATATTTGGACTGTTTCCTTCATTGAACTCGTGACATATCTCCGCTGTTGTGCGAGATGAAGGGATTACTTGTGATTTTCCTCTTTGTTGTTCCATCTCTCGGAGCAAATGATGCTAATATTGGCCACGCTAAAAGGTGGCTTTCTGACTACAACTCAGCTGCAGAACAGGCTACTTATGATTCGACAATACTCGACTGGAATTACAACACTAACATCACACCAGAAACTCAAAATGCCAGTGTAAGTGTGTTCGATATAATTATACGTCAGTGAATTTTAACTTCTAAAATACTTATATATCCTTGGGCATGCAGCCCCTACCATAAAAATGGTATCATTGTAGGGTATTTACATGCATGCACGGAAGTCGTGTCCAGATATTAATTTTGATAACACGGTTTTAACAGAAAAAAAAGAAATAATATCAGTGGCATTATATGATCGTTGGTTTGTTTCAAATCGAATATCAGAAGGATATCTAAATCTTTCAAGGTGAAGTTATCATCCGGAAAACGAATAAAAGTAAAAAATTAAAAAAGGCCCTCATCTTGTGTGCACGCAGTAGATCTGGCCAAAACAAAAACATTGAACAAATCCCCGATACAGACACTGCTTGTATATGGATCAAATTCAGTCAAATAATATATACCGGTGCCAACTAGGTTTTGGTGGCATATTGTTTTAACCCTTTCGCCAGGGACGTACTAGTGGATTTCCATGTGGGGGTGGGTAAGTTTCATCTTGGAATTTACAACCGCACGCACCTCCTTGAACCAGCTATCAAGACCGTGATTACTAAGTCCGGGTAACTCCAGTTGCACCAACAGTTACTGTAGTGGGGGGGGGGGGGGGGGGGGGGTAGTTGCAAAATCGTTCACTTTGTGATAGAAGCGCCAAACTTTCAGAGTTTGTTAAGTGGTTGGTGAGTATCACTAAACTGGCTGGTTCCAGATTTTGGAGGTCACCTTGATCTTCAATTTGACCTTGACCTTTTTGAAAATCTCAGTTTTTGGGTTGGTGGTTTATGCCATCCTTTTCTTGTGAAAATCGCATCTTCTCACAGTTTTCTCAATACAGTTATAGTTGGGAGGTGACCACGGTTCATTTGGGCCAAAATATATCTAAATGTTCATAAGATGGCCGCCAATATGGCCGCCGGAAGTTGAAAATATGACAAATATCTTCTAGTTCAATTCATGCTGTTTGGAACTGGTTGAGTAATGCAACTTTATTTTGTGTTTTGTATATTAACCAATCATTGGAGCAATTCAATATGTAATTATTGTGGTCCTAGTCCCTTCCGATCCCTCAAAACTTCGATTTTACAGGATGCGGTATAAAATTTCACAAAAAATCACAATTGGGATTCTAGTCATATTTCAACAAGAAATGAACATAACTTTGTAATGTAAGTGAGGCATATCATTATCTATGAATATTCCAAATCACTGGAACCAAAATTCTTACTTTGGCTCAAATTGGCTGCCAATATGGCCGCCAAAATATGGAAAATTGTAAATATTACACCAGCGTCTCCTGCAATCGTTTGCAAGTTGTGGTTGATGTATAAAATTGGCAATTCTGCATTCTATACATTGAATACTAACATGTCTGATGCACCATGGTTAATTGTTACTATTGTCACTACTGACATCGTCAAAAATATTGGACTTTTCTCTCAAAAACTTCACATAAATATTGGCAAAAATTCACTTTTCAGGTTTGGACCATTTTTTCAGGTAAAATGTAACTATCTTTGGATTGAAAGGTGTTTATTGTTTTGGTCTATCTTAAATGTGTCTCACTACGGTGTTTATAGACCAAATTGCTCAAGATGGCTTCCAAAATGGTAACCAAATTTGTAAAATGTATTTTTTTTACATATATCCCGAACATTCTCTGCATTATCCGAAAATGTAGCAAAATGTGACTCACTTGGTTATTATACGTGTTAGTTAATTAACTGACAACTAAATGTTCTATTCTGGTTGTCCCACTTCCGTATGGGGCAAACTAAATTCATTTTAAAGTATGTAATTTTGCCGAGCACCTCTTTTGTGATTTTGGCCATAGTTATTGAAAGGAAATGGGCAGAACTTTGAGACAGAATTGAGATGGACCATTATATTTGGCTATTCTGGTCCATTATGCTAAGAAAATGTCAACTGAATACAGTGTGTTAGCCAAGATCGTAGCCAGTGAGTTACTCTATGATCATACATGAGGTGAATAGGTATACAGTGAGTTATTGTATGTCATTACTTATGTGAATAGGTATACAATGAGTGACTATATGGTTATGAGTGGGTTGTCCATTGTAAGATGCATATATGTGTACAAGGATATGTCATGGTCAGGTGTGAGGTGAATCGGTATGCATGGAGTGACTGTGTAGTGTATGATTGTGTATATCCAGTACGGGTGCACCAGGTGTGCCTGTATGGGCATTGGTGTGGTGTATGGATATAGCTACATGGTCATCTATGTGTTGATTATGTATATACGGAGTGACTGTAAGGGCATGGGTGGGATGTACATGTGTTGTCTGTATGATCATGGATGGGTGTGTTGGTAAATAGGGTGTAATTTTATGGTTACGGGTAATGGGTATAGGTATACAGCGAATGACTCTACGGTCATGATTGAATATGATTACCTGGAGTAAGCTGGGTGGACATTATCGAGTGTGTGGGTATACAGGGAGTGTCCTTGTGGTGACGGGTGGGATGCATATTTATATATCTCATGGATGTATTATCATTGGTGGGTGTATAGGGATTAGCTGTATTATCATGGATGGCAAGGATGATTATACAGTGAATTGCTGAATTGTCATGTGTGAGGTGTATATACAAGTGTGGATTGTTTGAGTGGTTGTGTGTATATCTGGAATGGCTGAATGGTCATTAATAAGGTTTACTTGTATTCTTGGACTGAATCTATGGTCTAGGGATGTTATACAAGTATACACATGTGTTGCTTTATTGTCATGGGCAAGGGATATGTGTATATAGCAAGTGGCTATATGGCCATGGATAAAGTGCATATGCATACATGGAGTGACTATACTGACATGGCTAGGATGTATTAGTATATCTTGAGTGACTATGCGGCTATGGTGTGATAAATAGGGATACAGGGAGTAACATGGCCAATGTTGAGGTGAATATGTATGCAAGTATTGACCATGGTCGTGTATGAATGTTTTGAATAGGTACACACGGTGTGACTATATGGCCATAGGTCAGGTACCATTGGTGAAGGTATGTGTATGAAGCGAGTGGCTATATGGCCATTGGTGAGGTGCATATGTATACCCGGAGTGACTTTATGGTCATTGTTGATGTATATATTGATTGTCTATTTGACCACGTGTTTGGAGAATAGGTATACAGGGGATGACCTTGTGGGCCACAAGGTCATCCCCTGTATACCTATTGTGGCCAATGGTGAACTGAATGGGTATACAAGGAATGACTATATGGTTATCGGTCATGTTTATGAGTATCCACGGTGTGCCTGTATCGTGACGCGTGGCTGTAAGGTCACCCGTGGTCATGGGTCAGGTGTACATGTATACAGTGGGTCACTATATTGTTATGTCTGTGGTGTTTATGTATATATGTAATGACTGTGTGGTAATAGGTGGCCATCGTTTTCCGTGTTTTACGCCCCCATGTATATAAACACCATCAAGATAGAGAACTCTCTGACATGACCTCTCCATTGATTAACATATCCTTGAGTTATTGTGCCACCCAAGGTACACATGTGCAACCCACCCATTACCTCAGTCACTCCATATGTACATAAACACAACACAAATGACAACATAGTCACCCACTTTATACACGTACACCTGATCATACAGCCATACTTGGTTATACCCGTACATACCACAAATGACGATACAGCCACGAGTCACCATGTATGGACACCAGGTATAGACATACACCCGACACATGGCCATATAGTCACTCTATGTATACATATTCACTACATTCACGCTCATACGGTCACACGTTGTATTCCTATTCACCTCACCATGGACTATACAACCACTACATGTATACCTATTCGCCATATCCATTACCATAGAGTCAATCCAGGTATACATATGCACTTCACCAATGGTGAGCCCTTCCAGATATACCAATACCCGCACATACGACCTCTCATAAGTTCCACACTTGCCATACTCATGATCATGCATCTACTCCCCACACACCATCAATGATAACACATCCACAACATATATAAATATACAACCCACCGTTGCCAACAGGGCACTCCCCATATACCCAAACATCATCCATGACCATACAATAACTCGCGGTATACCTATTATCCTCATCTACGATCATAGAGTAACTCCCTGGCTGTCATCTTGGCTTCCACCCTGTATCCAGTTGATAAATTTTTATCATAATGGGCCAGACTACCCACATATCATGGTTCATCTCAGTTCCGTCTCAAAGTTCAGCCCATTTCCTTTCAACAATATGGCCATAATCACAAAAGAGGTATTCCGCAAAATTCCATACTGCAACTTTAAAATGAATTTGTCATGCCCCATACTGATCTAGGATAAACATAATAGAACATAGTTGTCAGTTAATTAACTACCAGGTATAATAACCAAGTGAGTCACAATTTGCTACCTTTTCGGATAACGCAGATAATAATTTTCTGGATATGTGTAAAAAATTAACTTTTTACAAATTTGGTTGCCATTTTGCAAGCCATCTTGAGCAATTTAGTCTATAAACACCATAGTGTGACACATTTAAGATAGGTCAAAACAATAAACACATTTAATACCAAAGGTAGTTGCATTTTATTTGAAAAAATGGTCGAACCCTGAAAAGTTATTTTTTGCCGATATTTATGTCAAGTTTGTGAGAGAAAAATCCAATATATCTGGTGATGTCAGTGGTGACAATAGTAACAATGACACATGGTGTATCAGACATGTTAGTATTCAATGTATAGAATACAGATTAGCCAATTTTGAACATCAACACAACTTGTAAGCAATTGCATGACTCCCTGGTGCAATATTTACAATTTTCCTTATTTTGGCGGCCATTTTGGCAGCCATTTTGAGCCAAGGTAAGATTTTTGGTTCCAGAGAGTTGGAATATTCATAGGTAATGATATGCCTCACTTGCATTACGTTCTTTTCATTTCTAGTTGAAATATGACTAGAATCCCAATTGTGATTTTTTAGTAAAATTTTGTACCGCGTTCTGTAAAATCGAATTTTTGACGGATTGGAAGGGGTTAGGACCCCAATAATTGCATATTTAATTGCTCCAATGATCAGTTAATATACAAAACACAAAATAAAGTTGCATTACTCAACCAGTTCCAAACTGCATGAATTGAACTAGGATATATTTGTGAAAAAATGTCATATTTTCAACTTCCGGCGGCCATATTGGCGGCCATCTTATGAAAATTTAGATATGTTTTGGCCCAAATGAACCGTGGTCACCTTCCAACTATAACTGTATTGAGAAAACTGTGAGAAGATGCGATTTTCACAAGAAAAGGATGGCATAAACCACCCAACCCAAAAACTGAGATTTTCAAAAAAGGTCAAGGTCAAATTGAAGGTCAAGGTGACCTCCAAAATCTGGAACCAGCCAGTTTAGTGATACTCACCAACCATTTAACAAATTCTGAAAGTTTGTCGCTTCTATCACAAAGTGAACGATTTTTATGTTTTCCTGTAATTACCCCCCCCCCCCACTACTGGTGTTGCTGAAAATTTACCTAACACTCCCACAACCAAAGGTTAAAGAATTTCCAAATTGTGACCATTTTAGTCAATTACTGGTAGTCAAATATACGAATTTGTGTCGAAAAACAACACATTTCACACTATTACACTGGTTATAAAATTAAACTCAGAACCATGCATTTCAACCTATATTTGGTCTGAAATTATGAAATATCCAACTCTTGAAGTTAGGGAGTATCTCACCCTCTCCACTCCCTGCGTCACATCCCATCATTTCGCCCATTACCGACACTCTGCATTTCGGCTTCGTTGCTTGAGCTAGCTTCCATATATTTTGCAGCTGTTGTGGCGGTCTTGTCCGTATATCTCCGACCTGTCATTCAGGTTCGTTCTGGCGCCCCTTTCGTATATATATATATATATATATATATATACGTTATCATTCTCCGCGCAAAATAAAGGTGTCCTGCATGTTTTCCCGGGTGTTCCACTTTACCAGGGTCTCCCTACATTTACCGGGATATAGATGTACGTGTCGCGGGTTGTCCACACGTACTGACGTATATATGCCAAATCCTATTAATAATATGACTTAAAACGGCAAGAAGTTTTAATTTGAAGTATTGAGTATGCCTATATATTCCAAAGGTTTGATGTGCCGGAATTGTCGGGACGACCGCGGGCTATACATAACCACAATTTAACACTCTTTGTCAAACACTTTAAAGTCTGTATTGTCTACTACCGGTACCCGGTCCTCATACAGTATAGACATCAATCATCTGACACTGATATGAAAATAATGTGTTTCAGACCCAAACCGGTTAGTACCTGGTGCGACCACGGGGTATCAAGCAGTCTACCACATTCACATTTAAAATTTCAAAATACCATTGAATGCATCAATAGCTTGAGGATGGGAACGACCCACCATGTGGTAACTATTCAACCAGACTCTATTTAAAGTTTAAACTAAATTCAACACATATATAAATATTAGTTTTTGAATCATTGACGAACGATGCACGTTTTACATCTAATAATATATGATAATTATATTGCATATAAATATGTTAGAATATCTAATATATATTTTGGGACTTCTGTTTGTCTGTTAGCTATGGCCGTGAAAACTGCCGGACAGATTCGACCAAACTTCCTATCTAAGGGTAAAATACCAGATGAAGTGTCGTCGCATTGCTTTTGAGAAGCTCCGAGCCCTCATTCTCCATTCCCACTGCCGCCGTCTTGGAATTGTGGTGTTAATCGCGTGATAGTTCAAGAGCGTTTGTATCCGCAGTGTCGTTGATAAAGAGCGTGTCTGTGTCCAGACATGAGCGTGTTGTGTGATCCTTATGTATGTGTTCGTACTTAGGGGTTCATAGGAATGGGGGAGATTTTCATCTGGTAAATTTTTCCGCCCGAGGTGACCTTTTTTGGAAAAATGCCCGATATATACAGACGTTAGCAAGAATATAGAGATTCGTGGCATGATCTAGGTATGACTAAGAATATGCAAACAAATAATTCCCATACATAGCCGTTGAGATTATCTACCGAGCTTCGATGTGAACGGACAGGGGCGCCGGAAGCATCCAAAGGCGGGGAGGGGGCAGAGCCTACAAAAAGGGCACTTTTCCGCAAAAAAGGGCATTTTCTCCGCAAACCCGGGAAAATAACCATAAATTCATTGTGGCAAAAATCCCTATTTTAATGGTATTTGTCGGTTTTTATGGGAGTTTTGTGATAAAATTGACAAAAAATTAATATTCCTTGTGAAATTGGTGGTATTTGGACCAAAAAAGTCACATTTTGCTATAAAAACACGAGATTAAACACACAAAAAGCATTTTCTGTCTCCAGAAAAAGGGCAAGTCCTGCCCCCGCTCGCCCCTTGGTCCAGGGCAGGGGGGTCAGCTGCCCCCTCTGCCCCCATCTTCCGGCGCCCCTGCGAACGGATACAAATCTAAATGCGATAAATTATTGTCCCGCTCATCTTTTTCTGCATGTGTGGGTGCCTCCATCTTGTCAAAAAATCGCTAGCAAAAATCAACTTCGAAGTGGAACATAAAATGGGACAGGAATTATTTTCGGGGAACATAATGAGCAACAGTGTTCTCACTAATGTTATAAATATTATCTCTTGCACATATGCAAAAACCTATAAATAGCAATATTGAGATAACAGCTGTTTAAAAACGCTGATCACCTTTACTTAGAGCTGATATTTATATCACACAAGTACCGGTAGGCCTACGTTACGGTTAGAAGGAACTAAATGTTTTCCATAGGCCACAGTGTTAACGTTTGACCACGCCCACGCTAAATTTTCGAGTTCCGAAGTGCACGATGCATGCGTTCGTAAAGACCAACCCTTTCGGCATCTGTACGCACATATGAGTACCTTTCGAGCCACGCCTTTTTCGAAAACCAGCATATGTTTTCCACACTACCCCACTTTTTGCACAGAATTTGACAGTCTGACAAAAGCCAATACAGAGCCTCAATATCCCGCCATTGTTTGGACACGGACGCATTTCAGACTGGGAAACGCCCACGTTTTTACATGCTATGGGTATTATATTTCTTGAATTTGTAAAATTATTTGACATATTATACGCCAATCGCGCGCCAGAATTTTTTTAACTCGTATTCGAGATACCCTGTAAAAACGAAAGGGACGTAATTCTACTTATTTAGTTCCTTCTAACCTTAAGTACGTCGGTGGTCCAGTATTGGTATACGCTATTTTCAAACAATAGGGTATACACTATTGAAAACGAATATTGTGCATATTGCGCGTGCATGGTAGCATATTCCAATTGTAAAGTGCCAACTGAATTAATTTGAACAAAATTATCTGTATTAAGAAACCGGTTTGGTATGGCAACATGATCAAATTAGTTTTACATAAAATGTACGATGTGCCGTTTCTTTGATCTAGTGGGATGGGGTGCTAATAAAATTTTAAGCGAAGAGTATTTCTTTACAGTATAATGTAATAAACATTGCGACATATGGTTTATTATAGCGCCGAGTGATGAAAATTCCGGAAATGTAACGGTATCCCAGGTAAAAATATCCCAGGGTAAACCCCCTGCTATACCACGGTATACCATATTATAGCTGAAGGGGTCACTCTCACCAAAAAAAGTGCTGAAGGGTACACAGGGTTTGAAAATGTGCTGTTCAAGGGTACACAGTTTGTGATCGGCACGAACACCATTACTTAAATTGTGTTTACGAAAGTATGGCGCCCATTAGCAGTTCGTTTTCAGTAGATTTTAATATTCATTGGAACGTAAACAATTATTCTCTAACAGAAATCACAGATACGATAACTGAATGTCCTTTAGAACGACATTTCAAACCCTGTGTACATTTCAGCACATTTTGAAAATCCTGTGTAGGCCTACCCTTCAGCACTTTTTTTGGTGAGAGTGACCCCTTCAGCCATATTATACCAGGGTAGTCCCATGGTACAACCCCACCAGTACACCGGTATAGCCTGCATGGTAATTAGTACTTCGGCACACGGCTGATATAACATATGTGGTACGGTACGCAGATATTCCCTGCTGTACATGCCAAATGAAATTACCACACAAGGATGTGCATTGAGAAACATTACTTCGTGCGTTGCATGCCAGAAATTATTATTTTTGCAAGGCCTCATATATGGCTTGCATGGGGGTTGCGGCCATTTTGACAGCCATTTCATGGCCGCTATTGTATTATTTTCTGTACGGTGTCTGATTGGAGGTTCACATCAAGGAGTATGACTTTTATTATTACTTCGGTCCCAAAACCCTATTCCCAAAATTGTAGAAACGTTGTCTGACCAAGTAGTCTACGTTCATGGCTGAACGTAGTCCTATACATGGTCTGACTTTGAGAAACTCTAAAGTTCTAAACAATTTTCCACAGACTGTATTTTCTTGGATTTAGGATTTAATATACACTATATAGTGTTCACCGCGTCGTATGACACCAAAATCTCGTTAGAGAAACAATTTTTTCGAGTTCGGCCCCGAAACGAATGGTTCGTTTCATCGGGCCCGGCGGCGCATTCAAACTTTCCAATAATTTAATTTTTAAAGGTACTCAACCCGTAAAGAGGGTCCCCATCTCAACAGATTCCAACAACAACAATCCGATCAGAGGGTCCTATATTACTATTTCTTTGGCTTTGGGGGTAAAAAATATTTGATTCGAGTCGAGGAACCCATCAAACAAAGCTCAGAGTTATTAGATATTGATTTTTGAAAATTCTTATGTTCTCGAGATGAGTACTTATAACTGCCGTCAATTTGGTAACATGCTCGAGATTTTACGCCAAAATTCTATTCAAACAGACAAGGATGGATAACTCTATAATCAAGTGGTAATAATTGACTACGTACTGGGCCAGTAAGAATTCCCGATAATGAAAAATAATAGATTTCTAAAATCGATATCTAACAAATCTGAGCTTTGATGGGTGACTTCCTCGACTCGAATCAAATTTTTTTGACCACCGAAGCCATTGAAATAGTAATTGAGAGGAGTTTTATCGGGTTGAGTACCTTTAAACGTCACACACCAACTTCCGTCGCGGGAAATTTACTTTTGAAAGTTACGAAACAATGATCTTTGATATCAAATCTGAATTAATCCTCGTTAGGCCTATCGATGATCAAGTCCGTAGCCAGCCATTAACAAAGACAGTTCGTCATATATAATGAGGGCATTGGACACGAGCTGGGAAGCGACGAGATGGGGTGTTTCCCCTTTTGCATTGAGGGGGGTCTGGGGTTTCTCCCCGGGGAAAATTTTGGAAAAATACGATGCAAACGGCGTAATTTAGATCCTCCCTGACACAAGAAGTTGAGCTTTGATTTTTCCAAGTTTTCTCTCACAGGCCTGGATTTGAATGGTATCTACATGTATATAGCCTAGCTATTCTGAATGAACCAAATGTCTTGTTAATTAATGATTGTAACAGATAATGATTGTAACAGATAATGATTTTAACAGAATCCAGTGGGCCCGACCATGGTTCGAATCAGTATCAGACAAGTTTGTGACCTGAACCTGAAATTTGTTAAATCAACATCTATAGTAGTCTATCTGCAGGGAATCCTCCTCCTCATTTTGTTTTTCTTAAGTTATTTATAAGTTTTTAACTGATCATATGGGAGGGACCAGGACACACAGGGCCGACCATGGTTCAGCCCTGTGTGAGAAAATTTTGAAATATGAACATACAAATTGCAAAATCCTAGCATCCATTCAGCAGCCTCAAGATTTCCAAGTGTTAGCAACTTCAAACCTGACACCCCCTATAAGTTTGGAAAATTTCCAACTGATGGTCATTTCAGTCCAAAATTTGGACCAAAAGTAGGACAATATGCAAATGATGGTCTAAAACAAAATATTCCCCACCAATAGATTGTAGGAAAATCTATCCACGAAAACAATTTCAACCTATTGTTTCGAGTGAAATTTCCAACTATTATTGTGACGGGCATGATATTTCGAACAATTTAAAATTTTGACCAAGGTTGATGGACATAGCTTAATTGGCACTCTGTCGTATTTGCGTGTACCGGTCTCTGCCCCGGGTATATGTAGGCTGAAATGATATTCGCCGGACGTTCGATGGGATGTGCACATGCTTTACACGACACCCATTCGCTGTATGCATGGGTCTTTATATCCAGTGATTCCGTCAGGCTACTTTTTGTTAGTTATGTTGTTGAACCCAATGCATGAATTCCGGAATCTTAAGCTGCTTTCACATACCTGCTGCTGACACATGCGGCCAATGCATGGGGCTGTCGGGACGCCTCAAACCGTACATATACATGTATATCACTGGGGTTGCGGCTGACGCATCCGATTTCAAAACGTTGCGCTTAACTGCGTCAGCCGCAACTCCAGTTATGTATGATTTGAAACGTTGCGCCTATATAACCCGATAGCCTCATGCATCAGCAGCATGTCAGTAAAAGCAGCTTTTTACCGACATGGGTTGGCGGTCTGTATTTATTGAATTTGTATGCACCAGTCTCTATTCAGACTAAGCCTGCATGTACTATATGTCCTATATGACTATATTTATATACGTCATTCGTTCGAATAGATGTCCCGCTCAGGAATTGCCATTTGGTCAACTGCTGCACATGACACGTTCGGTCGAACAGCGAACGGCAATTACCCCCACCGGGCACATGCAGGAAGAAGGGCCGTTCGTTCGAAGGGTACGAACCCCCCTGGCTACGGGCTTGATGATGCATCCCGATTAATATATACTATGTATACGTGACCATTAACCCTTTGCACACGTAACACCACAAACCCTGACTCAAACAACTTTTTCTCAGAAGAAGATTATTTCTCGCTGTGTCATAAATTCATAATTTAATATGATTACGTCAGTACGTATGGACAACCCAAAAACACGTACGTCCATCTATAAAATGAAAAATGTGTTTCATAGGAGTGCCTGTATTTCTGGCCAACTTGGGATATATACGATCACGCCAGTACGTATGGACCGTAGGACGGCGACATGCATGTCACTCTGTGTCCAAAGGTTCGCTAATCCCAAGGTTCATTAAACCGAAGTTTCGCCATTCCCAAGGTTCTCTATATTCCTCGATATTCAGAAGGTTTTTATAACTTTTATTTTGAAGTTTCATTCTATATTCTAAAGTTTTGAGAGGTTTCTTTAAAAGAAACCTAATATCATAAGAGTTTTAAGACTCTTTTTATGAAGGAAATAACTTAAAGGTACTCAATCCGATAAGATGCTGCTAAATTACTCCTTCCTTGGTTTCGGTGGGGGGAAAAATATTTGATCAGTGTCGAGGAACCCACACATCAAAGCTCAGAGTAATTAGATATCGATCTTTGCAGTTTGCTATTTTTATTGTTTCTGGGCCTGATCGTGTCAGAAGGACGAGGTCAAATGGGCGGTCTTCCAGATAAAGATGGATAACTGTAAAATCGTGGTAATAATAACTACTTGGTATTAGAGTTGTCCATCTTTTCTGGTTAAATACGCCCAGAATAGCAAACCTTCAGAATAGCGAACCTTCGATGTCTGAATAAGAACCTTTGGAATAGCGAATATGGAACCTTCGAGGAACCCACAACATCAAAGCTCATAGTGATCAGATACCGATTTTTTAAATCTATCATTTAAATTTTTTAGTGGCCCACCAAACAGCAGACGAGAATACTTTTTCTGACCAAATTGCAGATGAAGATGGATAATTCTCAAATCAACTGTTTTTTTGTGTGTGTGTCAGATGTTTGACAAATCAGCAATATTCGTTAAGCAAAAAGTTGATAAATTACAAGTTTTTGTCAATTTTATGCTATAATTGACTGCAATTTTTTGGAGCAATTAATTGATTCTGTCAACTGAAGCGGCATTTCAAAAAATCTTCTTGTTGTTGGAATCGGATGATATGGGGACTATTGATTCGGATTGAGGACCTTTAAGGGAAAAATATCTTTATTTGATAAATTTACATATAATACCGTACTGAATACATTTTTATGAAACGGGTTACGTGGATGGGGCACAATGACTCAATGAGACATAATTTATGGCCTGTGGTAGGATCCAACTTCAGTAGATGATAGGCACTTCAAAAATGAATGAGATAATTTGCCAAATGACTATTGATTTTGGGCTGGAGTGGATAAATATTTTAGATCAAACAAACTGATGTCATTGTGCAATAGTGATATGTTTGGTGCATTTCCTATATGGTTACTACTTAGGGGTGACCCCTTCTGTGAAGTAGATGATAAGAAACAAGTATTAAGGGTGGTCCCAGCTCGAGATTGCATGCTTGTTCGTGACTTTTGTGAGCTTTTATCGTACTCTTAGATGTCTAATCATTGTGATGGTCAACAATAGTGATAGCGGAGACCTAGACTGAAATTAACAATATTGATGGAAATTTAATTCTATTTAATTCTATTTCAATTTAATTCTATATATGTCTCTTTGCCAAAAAACTTAATGATCGTTGAGAATTTTATCTAAAATTACTAATCATGCTGACACTATTGGTTAATAGGCATCTGATAGTATATGAACATTTTAATAATTGCCCGGGAGGAATGGCATTATTCTTGACAGGCATAGATACATAGATGTTCATGGCATGGTCTGAGAAAATGCTACTAGATTAAACATTTATATGATTGCCTCATTACTACATTAGTCATGTACATGTATAACTTGAAGGTCGTGACAGTTCAACTAAGTTGGCCTGGAATTATTATGTTTAGCATACATATTATTCCAATCCTAATGTGTCAAGTCGACAATAGCAAGTACGCAGGGCTATATTTAATATTTTTGCCACAAATAGCCACTAGTTAATATATATATATGCTAGCCATGCTGAGCAAGCTCCCGCTTTATGCTTAAGGTTTAAATCGAGAACACAGTGTTGAAATCATGAATTATTTAATATGTGAGAATGCTAAAACTAATCACCGTGCAATATAATTATTAAATTTAACTTGATGTGTCCATCACAGGAAATAGAATTCATACACACAGATGGAAAGTTGGCCCGGAAGCATATCCTCTCACCAGTCACTGCATGAACTATGCATTGTGCCGAGACCAAGTGGGATTGGGAGATGTTCTTCTTTTCCTTCACTCAACAAGAAGATAAATGACTCACTTTGTTAGTCACCAATCCACTGGGCTTCACATGTTTGTTACATCTGTGTGTCGAGTCTGTCGACTGTAGATGGCTAGAATTGTATTTTGACCTGAGTCACATTCACAGTGAGTGGGTGAGGCTGAAGTCGTTGATAACTAAATTTAGTAATCTGTAATCACTAAATTGACTAATACAATCCTAATATTATTAGATTAGTAAGCCACATGAACGCTTTCACCGATTACTGCGTCCACAAGTTCCAGCTACGCGCTACGTTCAACGGTTCATGACTGAACTATACTGTGTATAGTAAATCAGTCAGCTCTAAAATGTCCATTTTCTGATTTCCTTGACCCAAGTTGAGGTTTGACATGACAGTGTTAGATATTAACAATTAAATTTACTATTTAGAGAAGTAGTTAGTAGATTGAACGATTTGCCGCTTGCAGTTGAAACTCTAAGTCTAACCACTAAACCAGTCAAGGTGAAAACAGACTTAAAATTGAACTAATAAATGAATAACAGAACAAGTCAACTCGCCGTGGTGAGCAGTCTGCACAGACCAGTCCACATTCCATTCCAGTGACCTTCATTTTCATATTTTTTTCAGTCACAGATTCGTCATTGAGTTTCTTTCCGACTGACTGATTTTCACTTTGAACACAGTTCACTTCAAGTTCAACTTCAAAACAACTTAACAAGTTGTTGTTGTTGACATGTTCATGATGTTGTTGTTATTCTTCTTCTTCTTTTGACTGCTTTGACTCTAAAGTCATTCCAGTAATTGGCTCGTAGTGCTATCTTCGCTTGTGCTTTATCGTTTGTTCTCAACGCTTACGAAGTTACGTGCTGTGATACCGTTGTACATTTAAAATACGAGCGATAACAATAACAAGCAATTCCATTTCAAATTTCGCAAACAAGAGAGCGCCACCATTTTGTAACGAAATTACGTCATCATTTCCAACGTTGCTATGGCCTGCCAGGGGACGTAAAAATTCCTTCCTTCATCTATGGTAATATTCTAACTGTAACGGTACGGAATCTGGCGAGGTTTGCCGAATGCTATGCGCCCGCGTCAGCTAAATCCACATTAAGCATTTAATTTTGAATAAGGTTGATTTTGTTTTTCAAATTTAATAGTGTTGCTATAGGGAGGCTGATCGAAGAAGAAAAATAAATTCGTTTTATTAATTTGACAATTCTATTCCAACATGGCGGCCACCATAGGGCCCCATAGGTCTGAATCGCCCGGATGTAAAAAAAAAAAATTCATGTTGATAGGGTATATAAATTACTGACGTCACAACTATACTTGCGTCGCTTATGTTACTGTAAAACAACCCTTTGGGTTGTGATAAACTAAAGCAAAATAAGCAATAAGATCATAATGATAATCTAGAGGATTAATTGTCATGTTACTCATGTAGGTGCTGGATGGGGCTAGTGTGTGGGGGGGGGGGTATCCAGGCCTGGACATCTCCCCCACCCCAAACCCTGAGTCCGGACTCAAACAACTTTTTCTTGGAAAAAGTCCAGAAAAAGTTAATTTCTCGCCGTTTTATGACTATTTAAAGCAAAATAAGCATAAAACAAGAAATTATGGCATTGAAATCCATGTAAAAAAGGACGACCGTGCAGTGTTGACTTATATGAACGTCAAGATTTAATTAACTATAAATATTTCTTATAACCAATTACGTACACGAAGTTGGTTGCTTGTCGTAGGGGGATTGGGTCTGTACCTCATAATTATCATATTGTACTCATACATATGTATCTTCCACAAGTTCCAGCCTTTCGATCGTGGCTCCCCGGAGCCATTTTTTTTTGACTGCCACATATATGCCCATTTCAATTTGGATGAAATATTAGTTGTACTCGCCTCCACAACCCTTGGCCTTGGTTGGAAATTGGGGCTATTATGAGTGAGAACTTGGGTTTACCCCCTCATAATTTGGGTTGTTTGTTTGTTTCAAATCACAACCCAAATCATTAGACATTAGAATATAAGTAAGGAAGAACATTCAATTTCCAAGAACATGTTTTGTTTGTACCTGTACAAATTCTATAGTGATTTTATAGGTTGGGATATGATCAGTTTGATTACAATTGCATGGAGCTACATTTATACCAGCGCGGACTCGGAGCCATGCACTATGAAACAACGTCAACCAAACCTAATGCGAACCATGCCAACATTATGCCTGCTTTGTGTGCTATGTCGCGTCGCTGTCAAAACATCAATAACTTTCGCGGAAAAATGCGCGTGCCAATATGACATCGCTTTGGATACAACATATGACGTAACCTAACAGTTTACGTGAACATGCTTCTACTAATTTACTAAACGAAAGTTTATAGTTATATGATAAACATTCCAAATATTTACGATATGAATTATGTTGTTTTCACGAGGTGGCTGAGGAAAATTTGCAGTTTTACGTAAATTTCCGACATTTCCCGAATGGCATAGCAACCAGAGTCCGGTCGACAATATTTATGATTTAAGTCATGATTATTGTTCAAAGAATAAACCATGTAATGCCTTAACGCAATGAATAGTGTTATGTTGGCTATATGAAAAGTAACATTTTGTAGTTTTAATTTAATTGCAATGACGTTTCAAGATGGCGGCCCCTCAAATTCAAAATGGCGGCGCCCCTAATTCAAGATAGCGACGCCCATGTTCGAAAGCAAACTTAGTATAAGGACGACCTGCGCATATGTTGCCCAGCCCCCCCCAATCGGGACGAAACTTGGTACGTGTGTGTAGTTTGACCAGGCGGTCGACGTTGTCGTATTGGCGAGCCCGTGCGCCCCCCGCTTCGCACATGCGCAGACGAGATCTCGGAAACGGGTGGAGCTATCGACTTGAAATTTGCTATGTGAATGTATCTTGCCCCGGATACAAATTTTATCGGGTCGCCGAGCCCTTGCGACGCCAGCTTCGCGCATGCGCAGACCAGATCTCGGAAACGGGTGGAGCTATCGACTTGAAATTTGGTTTTTGAATAGCCCGGACAACGTCTGGCTCATCGGCTAGTCTCATATATATTTTGAAGACCTCTGTTTGTCTGTCTGTCTGTATGTCTGTCTGTATGTCATTGATACAAATCTACGATTCTCGACCGATCGGGACGAAACTTGGTACGTGTGTGTAGTTTGACCAGGCGGTGGACGTTGTCGTATTGGCGAGCCCGTGTGGCGCCCGCTTCGCGCATGCGCAGACGAGATCTCGGAAACGGGTGGAGCTATCGACTTGAAATTTGCTATGTGAATGTATCTTGCCCCGGATACGAATTTTATCGGGTTGCCGAGCCCGTGCGACGCCAGCTTCGCGCATGCGCAGACAAGATCTCGCAAACGGGTGGAGCTATCGACTTGAAATTTGGTATGTGAATGTATCTTGCCCCGAATACGAAATTTATCGGGTAGCCGAGCCCGTGCGACGCCAGCTTCGCGCATGCGCAGACGAGATCTGGGAAACGGGTGGAGCTATCAACTTGAAATTTGATATGTGAATGCATCTTGCCCCGGATACGAATTTTATCGGGTCCCCGAGCCCTTGCGACGCAAGCTTCGCGCATGCGCAGACCAGATCTCGGAAACGGGTAGAGCTATCGACTTTGGTTTTTGAATAGCCCGGACAACGTCGGGCTCATCGGCTAGTGTATTATATATTTTGGGAAATCTGTCTGTGTCGATGAAACTTGGTATGTGGGGGGGTACTTTCGGCCGGTGAGTGGCATGGGCCTATTAATTTGCCCGTGCGATGTGACCTTGAAATTGGGTCATTTCAAGGTCAAACTCCCGAGTATCACGGGATTTCGATGAAAATTAGTGTCTAGGGATACTTTCGTATGGGGAGTGTCGTAAGCCTATTCGTTTGCCCGTGCGACGTGACCTTGACCTTGAAATCGGGTCAATTGAAGGTGTTTTGGACGGGTCAAATCGTGACCCCGACCTGACCTTGACCTTCAAAATGATCAATTTCGAGGTCAAATCGGGTAAAACCGGATGGATTTCGACGGGTACTTTTGTTCGGTACTTTTATACATACGGTTACTTTTGTCCACCGAGTGTTTTGGACAGGTCAAATCGTTACCCCACCTGAGCTTGACCTTCAAAATGGACAATTCGGGGTCAAATCGCGCAATCGCCGAAAAGCAGAGGGGAAACAGCCCGGACCAATTCAAGGTCAAATCAGGTAAAACCGGATGGATTTCGACGGGTACTTTTGTCGGGTACTTTTGTCCGGGCAGTGTTTTGGACGAGTCAAATCGTGACCCCACCTGACCTTGACCTTAAAAATGGACAATTCAAGGTCAATTCGCCGAAAAGCAGAGGGGAAACAGCCCGGACGAGGTCAAATCGGGTAAAACCGGATGGATTTCGACCGGGTACTTTTGTCCGGGCAGTGTTTTGGACGGGTCAAATCATGACCCCACCTCACCTTGACCTTCAAAATGGACAAATCAAGGTCAAATCGCGCAATTCGCCGAAAAGCAGAGGGGAAACAGCCCGGACGAAGTCGGGTCCACCTGCTAGTTTTATATAAATCCATTATTAATTGGTAATTTATCATAAGTGGTTATCACTTAATTCTGACAGTCTGTTCAGAAAGACGTATAATGGAATTTTGTAACATCTTGAAAAAATATCACTGAAGTCTGGACAGTCAAATGTTAGTGCCTTTTCTTGGACCACGGACAATCATATAGGAGATAGTTCCCTTGCATTATATGGACTATTTTCCATTCGTCTAACATCGTTAATTTCCATAATCCGAAAGATGTTTTTAATAATGCGTATGTGTGAATTGAGCACATTTCTAATACATCAGCCAAAAGTTACACTTATGTACCGCTGTTTTCCATCAAATTTAACCACACAAGAGGCAACTGCAGAGATACTATGTAGAGACATATGACTGTTAATATGAATTGTTAAAATGCCTCCCACATAGAGGAAATCCCTGGCCAGAATTTTTGAGTAACGACTGATTATAGAATATAATCTATATTCGGTACCTCATCTAATCAAATTCACAAGAAATAATATCATGTTGAAAATATAATTTCAAGATTGACAATGATATTATCAGATGGTCATATGTGCAAGAAATTTATGATTGGGATTCAAAACAACAAATTCCTTTGTGTCCAAAAATCAGTACAAATCCATATGGTACTGACTAATTTTCCAAAATGAGTGTGTATTTAGCAACACAGATGCTGAGTCGAACTGTTTCTGCTGCATTATACACCTATATTTCTCTTGGTGCTTTACCAGAAAAAGCAAAACCAACAGCCAGTTTCATTCAAAATTTTTATATACTTTTCAATTGCTTCAACTGAAAGCAAATGAAAAGCACACTCAAACACCATGGAACAGCATTGCAGAATGGGTCGCTCCACGAACAATTTTTAAAAGAGTACAAGATCTGGATGAAGAAAATTAGACCAATTGGAAACAAGGAGCTACACTTCCTAAATAGATGGAGAGTTTCCATCGCTTGTCTGTTGGAACTTTGGAAGCAACTATCTGACGACGGACTTAAATTCCTCCTTACTAACAGACTAAATCAAGATTGTCTATCGAACCTGTTTGCAGGTATCGGATCTTCAGGTGGATTTCAGGAAATGCTTTGTCACTGCAACACTAAAACCGCCAAAGTCATCAAATTGCATCGATGATGCTGACAAGATTTTAGTTGCCATCAGATGTATCGGTACCAAACAATCAAGCCAACCAATTTTCCAGTACCCCAAGACACTCAAGCACAAATTGTCACAGGCATCAGTGATACTGTGGCATCAGGGGCAGAAAAGGGGGGGGGCAGAAAAAAAAATTGTCGTCGATTGCCACCAAACTTATATATAATCATCCCCATAATATGAGGAATCTAATGGTGTGGTTTAAATATGGCAAAAGTCGCTGTTCGCGTCAGGGGTGCCCGGAAAGGGGAGGGGGAGATTTTTTTTCTGCTGTCGATTGCCACGAAACTTACATATAATCATCCCCATGATATGAAGAATCCAAAGGTGTGGTTTAAATATGTCAAAAGTGGCGTCGTTCGAGTCAGGGATGCACGGAAGGGGAGAGGAGCACCAACATTGACCAAACTAATTTTAGCGCCGATTTCCCCCAAATTGATATATATTCTTCTTCATGATACAAGGAATCTAATTGTGCGATTTAACAACGCCAAATTGTTGTCTTTTGGATGAGAGATAGTGAGGGGGTGGGCACTAAATTTGATAATAATTGGTTTAGTCGCCGATTGCCACCACACTTATACAAAATCATCCCCATGGTATGAGGAGTCTAATGGTGCTTATATCTGTCAAATGTGGCCTCATTCGAGTCAGGGTTGCATTGAAAGGGACAGGGGCACCAAAATTGATGCACAATTATTTTAGCGCCAATTTCCACCAAATTTATACACGTTCTTATCCATGATACGAGGGATCTAATTGTGTGATTTAAAGACGCCATAGTGGTGCTGTTTGTGTGATAGATGGGGAGGGGAGGGATTGGCACCAAATTTGATATAAAAACAATTGTTTAGTCACAGATTATTTCAAAACTTATAAACAATCATCTCCATGATATCAGGAGTGTAATCGTATGGTTTAAGGATGTCACAAGTGGGGCCATTCGAGTCAGTGATTTATAGAGATGAGAGGGATACATACAATTATATCTATATGTTTAGTGCCGATTTCCACCAGATTGATACATATTCTTCTCCATGATACGAGGAATCTTATCGTGTGGTTTAGATACATCAAATTGGTGCCCTATGGGTGAGAGATTTGGGGACCTTAAATTTGATACGAATATGTATACTCGCCAATTTTCACCAATTTCATATATATGCATCTCTAATCTCTAATGAGTTTAGTGTGTGCAGCTTGAGTCCGAAATAGGGACTGGAGGGTCACCAAAACTGATACAAAATATTTTTAGTACCAATTACCATCAAATTCAGACACGTTCTTCTCAAATGATACAATAATTCAAATCGTGCTGTCTGTCTGTCTGTCTTTCTGTCTGTCTGTGTGCGTTCTATATATAACTTCCCGCGGTACAATCGAGATGGCACCAAGGCCGCTCTAAGATAATGGTGCGGGTTAAAATTTTCTAAAATGACGCTGTTGGTGTCAGGGGAAGAAAAGGGGGAGGTCGGCAAAATAAAAAAAATATGGTGAAATAATTTTGTTGCCGGTTTCCACCAAACGAATACATAATCACCTTCGCAATATGGCGTTGTTCGAGTCAGCGTTGAATCAACAATTGATTTAATAAACTATTTTTAGCCCAGATTTCCACCAAATTGATATATTATTCTTCTCTATGATACGATGAATATCATCGTGTGATTTAAACACGCCAAATTGCTGTCGTTTGGGTGAGAGATGTGGGGTCATAACTATTCTCAGAATTTGTTTAGTTACTGATTACCACCAACATATATATAATCATCGCCAGTATATCATGCATCCATTAGTCTAATGGGCGTGGTTTAAATATGTCAAAAGAGGCAAAAGCTGATACAAATATATTTGGCTCCAATTTCCACCAAATTCATATACGTTTTTCTCTAATGATATACCATGAATTAAATCACATTTGGTGTCGTTTACATCACGGATGGCGAGCAGATATGCACTATCATTGATAAGATTGCTAATCGCCGATGTCCACATATAAGTTATATACAGTCACCCAGGCCATCTCCACATCATTTTAAGTAGTTTTGTGCGTTCACATTTCACAATCCCGACATATGGTGACCCACTTAAGTCACTTGAACAATTACATCTTCTTAACTGTCATATTTATATGGGAATGGCAATCAGGGCATTCACACAATGAGCTAGCAAAAAGAGATACATGTAAGAATCATTAAACGTATATTTATCATTCTATTGAAGAGATACATATATTCGTGAAAACTGAGAGACCTCGAACCGTCAGAGGATTGCATATATATTATAACAAAATTGAGTCTGTTCCATTCAATACAGTTTCCACAAAAAGTTACAATTTGTCAAGAGATATGGAAGGCCTGTTCAAAAATAGTGGTCACAGTGTGCAGTCAAATATAGTTTCTTCTGATATACAAGAAAATGCAGTTAGTAGCACAAGACTTTTCAGGATCCTCCCAATACTGACATCTGACAAGGGTTTTAGAACAGACTCATCGACTGACATAAACAACTCAAAATCTGGCACATGTAGCTGATATATTGGCTCAGCAACATTTCGTTTAACCTGAGAATATTTAGCCAATATATAGCACCATGAACAGAGGAGCACCTGGAAATGTCTTTGAAACATCTGTATCTTCATGGAGATATGATAGCCAGGTGTCCTCGAGATCTTAGTCCAACCCACTAAATTGATTGATACATCTCATTATGTAAAACCAAATTATCATCTTTTATCGAACTAATGTGTTTTTGATGTTCATGTATCATATTATAACGTCTAATGTATACGCAGTTGTAAATAAATAAATACTTCATTATTGGTGGAACGGATTAATCGCGATAAACAGAATGACAATTGACAAGGTGAGCCACTACTTATATTCCATGACTGTAATAATCATGTTTTGTGATGCTATTTGAATATATAATTTATGAGAAAACGTATAACACTTTAAGCAAGAGCATTCTCTATTCCCAACAAATATCACAGCATACATAGGGGTTTCACATCGCATTAACCTGGGCAACGCCGGGTAACCCTGCTAGTACTCTATAATTTAACATCAAAACTCTAATTTATGATCCCAATCATGTTCATGTATAGCAATTTACTCTTGCCAAGTGATGGGTTAAACATCTGCAGATCGTGATTGGCCTCTCATTCTTTAATATAAGAAAAAATACAACATTTAGTGTTCCGTATGAAACTAAGCGCAGCATAGAGAAAACACTGCCAGGGCCTTTTTTTCCGGGCCCAGTACGATTTATACAATGTGATGCCTGATTAATTGTTGGTTTTATGTTTTAGGTTCAGGGCAGTGTTAAGTGGGCTTCCTTCAGGAAACAGTGGGCGCATAATGCTTCACAGTTTGACTGGAGTAACTTTGATGATGACGTTCAGCGACAATTCAGAAAGCTGATAGATGTTGGGCCTGATGCGCTCACAAATCAAACCAAGCTGCTGCGGGTGAGAATAGCCCTCTTATTATAACCCTTTCTTACTACAGTAAATGGTTTGTCCTATCAAACCTGAATTTACTGTGTCTGACATTTGCAGAATGAGGTCCCCAGAGGGTGAATTCAGTGACACTATTCCGCATGGCAGGCTAGCATCACCAAATTCACCCTCTGGGGACCTCATTCAGCTTACGCCTCATCTTCTGGGAAGTATCTATAGTCTCAAATTAACATTGTTTTTAGTTACTTTTCCTTCTGTTGACTTTCTATATATATCCCCTAATTTGCAGACTATAAAATACATAATCAAGACCCGTGACTAATGGGGGAACATAAATTTAATCCTAGGTCTCCCATTGCAGTTGAGGCCTGTAAGCAGATTGAGGTTCCCAGAGGGTGAATTTGGTGATGCTAGCCCACTGTGCGGGATACCATCACTAAATTCACCCTCTGGGGACCTCTTTCTGCTAATGTCAGACACACTAAATTCAGGCTTGTGTCCTACTCAGTTATTAAAATAGACATTGGAATGGAATTGGAATCAGAATGCATAGAGAATACCTACAGGTTTTGTTTGAATACATGAGTGTCTGGAAAGAAATATTAAATTTTCATGAACGGCAACAAGTTGCGAGTGAAAATTTGATATTTCTTTCCAGACACGAATGAGATGTTTCAGGTATTGAAACAAAAAACTGTAGATATTCTTTTTATAATATACATATTATTTAGGTTGAAAGTTGCTTTGTTAAGTCTTAATTAATTAAATCATTAACTGTACTTAATTAAAGAGAGCACATGTCAGTGTTTACTAACAGGAAAGCGCCTAGATGTAAAGTTTAATTTGACATGCTGCGAATCAAACATAGAATCGGCGAGTATTCGTCGATTTTTTAATGGCTAGTGGACAGTGGGCACCCAATGATCACTTGATCGACCTTGGCAGTTAGTTTCAAGCCCTATTGTGAAATAGCATTATCCAGAGTGAAATAATGACATCTTACTTCACTGTGGCTTCTAAGAGATAAATACAACGATCTACGTTTCGGTAATTTCCCACTTATTTTTTATAGGCAAGCATATAATAAAGATGTATTCCTATTCAGTGTAGGCCCCTACAAATAGTCCCACATATTGTCCCACGCATTGGAACAGGTACCTGTAGAATGAATGTATTTGATATTTGTTTTGTTATTCGATTCGACTTTGAAACAATGAATAGTCATTTTTAATACTTCAAAACAGTCAACGCAAAAGCAATGCAATTGTTAGTAACATATTTGATCATTCACAACTACTGCGAAGTACTACAAGTAGATGTATACACTCATAATTATTCCCTCAAAATCTGCCGTTTTAAGTAAACTTTAACGGTTCTAACCCTCTTGTTTCATGACTGAATATATAAACAGTTTGTAATTTGTTCAGAGGATATTCAGTCGGAGACCGAAAGATACTTCACAATTTTGTTGAGAACATATTATGTCACTTGCACTGCCCATCATGCAACGCCCACGGATACATGCAATTAAATGTATTTTTTTTTCATTATTGTGTTTGCTCAGTTTTGACTTGCAGTGACACATGACATTTCATGACAGTACGGGTCAAATCCCTTTGATCAAACGCCTGTCCAATATTTGAGAAAGCTGTGTAAGCGTAACTCTACAATGGTCCATCTCTGATTCCACTCTTTGAACCAATAAAGTGGGGATTCCTCTTTAGTGATGTCATTCAATTTCGGAAGTTTCTATTTACCGAAATAAACTCCCAAACATTAGTGACAGTAATCCAATTTCCACGAAATGCTAGTTTTCCAAATTGTACTTTTTTATATTTTAAAGAAATAATTCATACAAACAAAAACGGTGATCAAAATTGTAAAAAAAAAATTGAAATATTTGAACAATCAAATGGGCGCTGCTGAATAAAGGCTCTGTCTATAAGATCAAAATGTGGGTGAATGCACAAAGTGGCAGCAGGCCCCTCCTATGCTGAAAAGGAGGCTCCCGAAGAAACATGTTTCAGCTACCTTACTCATATTTAAATTCGCGCAGTACTATTTTTCGTGCACCTAGCTGTGCGAATTCAAGGCTGACAAAAATATTTTCGTATATCTTGGAGCTGCATGATGTCAGTTTTGGTTCCTAGTCACTGCTGGAGATAGCATATGTGTATATTAAGCATCATCGCAGCGGATTTACATCGTATAGACAATAAACTAGTAACTACATACATCATAGTTTTGTGGCGACCTGGAATATTAGTATACAAGCATTTCAACAATGTCCATGTTACCATGATTTGTCGCTTGGCATTGTGAGCAGTGATCTTGGTAGCAGTTGGCCGATTGCAAATATATGCATACATGTATAGGCATATAATTGTCTATTCAATCGTTTATAATATATGTAAACTCGGCAACATAGCCCTCTTGTATTTTAACTTGACTGGTTTAGATTCAATTTGGGAGTCATATTATTTTTCGCTAAGTTTTAAATTCGCGCACAGATTGGTGTGCGAAAAATAGTACTGCGCGAATATAAATATGAGTAAGGTAGTTGTTATTATTAGCATTAGATGATAATTTGTTTCAAAGCGTGGAACAATTATTTTCAATGAACCAATGTGGTGGTATTTTCATAAATAACCCCTTACATTCCAGAGGTTCCCTGCGTTGATGTAGCCCTTCTATACTTATAGTAATGCCCTAAATAATCAACTCCTTAACCACAGTAGAATTATGGGTAACTTTTCAGGATTTAGTCGGAAATATGGCTTGTTGCCATTCATCGGAAAGCTCTCAAGGTTAATGTTAAGGAGTCGATTTAATTAGAGCATTACTGTAGCCCTTCTATACTTATATTTATGGGTGATTGCTTTATGATAATCCTATGGAGGGAGAATAATTATTAAGAAGTAGCTGCCACCAAAATTGAGATCATCGTCTTTTGGCATCATCAGGATTAAAATGCTTTACAATTGCGAGATAATATGATGGCTTCTGTATATTCTGAATTAATAATCATCAGTGTTATTTGGTCACAATGTGGGCCAAAAACAACAACACAATATACTGAGTCTTTCAATTGACTGTTGTCAGTGCATAAGAATTATTTTTAACAAACCGCTTAATTTCGGCATTATTTTGGCAACTTCTATGAGAATTTGGCAAAAATATGTTCATGTTGCAAAAAACATTTGGCAAAAGTAAATTAGGGCCAGTGCGGACCTTGGTTATAATTTATATAGATATACTGATATCTTGCAGCTAAAGGATCTTGTTGCAAAGATGACAGGGATATACAGTGGAGGGAAGGTTCATATGACCGATGGAAATCTAACTTTACAACTTGAACCAGGTACAGTATATGTACAATCAGTCTGGGTGAACGTCGACTCTATTATTTGAAATCTAGAGTCTGGAGCTAATGTCGCCAAAACCATTTCTATTCAGCGAAGAGCTTCCCCAAAATGACGTCACGGATTTTTAAAAATACATCGATGATTGACAGGTGTCCCCACGTGTTATTTGTTGTGCTTCGCAATAACAATGTGTCGCGACATAAACTTACAGAAGATAATATTTGTCGTGTGTGCGACTATTCTTTTTCGGGAGATGAACTCGCTGCATCAACCGGAAAGCTGCATCCGAGAGCAAAAAATAAGGTCGTCATCAAAAATGATGCTTTAGAACTATTTAAAAGCATAAAATTAAGTCATTTCCTCGGTGTTTAACTTTCAGATGACTTTTTTACGACAAATAATTTGATTTGCAAACCATGTTACAATAAAGTAAATCAAATACACGGACATGAGTGAGTTCTATTTATATTTATGGGAAGCCAAGTTGGTACCATGCGCAGGCCTATCTATCAGGTCTAGCACATCCTTCAAATTAATCCGAATCGTACCGAATATATAATTTCGAAGCCATTTTTTCTGTCTCTGTTGTATTTGCAAGCATCGCTTTCGATCGGAGAAATACCGACTCTGTTACTATATTTAGAGGTGACATTATGGGAGTTTCCGCCCGCTTACACTTGTTTATTAACTCATGCGGTTTCATTGGACGGAAAATAATTTACGCAATCAATCAGATTACGGAATCCCGAGGACTTGGAAATGAGATAGCGATGTTATCCGTCAGACCTAATATTCAATGTTGTAATGAATATTTAGGTATGAGTTTACTCAGACTGATGTACAATAGAATTAGGTCTCTGGTTAATCTGATAATTTTGATAATTGATTAATTGCCTTATTATGAGCACATAAAAGGTACCAGACAAGTTAAATTACTATTGATATACCACTGTAATTATACTGAAGATGAACTTTTTACATCTCAGTGGTTATCGCACGATGAAAACATGGCTGCGGGCAGCCATCTTGGATTTTACTCTTTGTATGACTAAATACTTCAGCACACCCTATTAAAGCCAACATTTTTCATCCAATCGATCCCAAACTTCACGACCTCTGGAATTGCTTAAACGTTTCAACTTTCCGCATTCCTTATTGCTCCATTGACTATAGTGTATGACATTATCCCCTCTCCAAGTTGAGCTACAGTGTCATTCTTCTACGCCATTGCTTTAGATTTAAATTTGATATTCTATTCCATTGCCTTTTTGACGGCATTGCCTTTGCCATACAGTAATGCTCTAATTAATCGGCTCCTTAACCACAGCAGAATTATGGGTAACTTTTCAGGATTTAGTCGGAAATATGGCTTGTTGCCATTCATCGGAAAGCTCTCCTTGAGATATGACAACAAGCCATATTTCCGACTAAATCCTGAAAAGTTACCCATAATTCTGCTGTGGTTAAGGAGTCGTTTAATTAGATCATTACTGTAGCTATTATCAAGGGCTGCTTTCTCATATGCTACGAGACGGACATGTTCAATCAACCCTTACATGACTGGAGCTTCCTGAAATTTTGTAGAAACTTTTTGCCGATGCATTCTTTTATATATGAGAGAATACATTGGCCTAACAATATTTACCTTGACCGTGTAAGCCAGTGCATTCTTTTATATATGCGAGGCTCCTTATTGGAGACTCGATTATATAAGATAATGCACTGACACAGGATCTTTATTGCGGCACCAGCATTGCTCCCATCATGAAAGGGTTAATCAGTGCATTTCTGCAAAATGCTGATTGTCGCTGTTATTCTGATCATCATTTCTGTCTGGTTGACATTTGAAATTATGTTCAAGCTCCCATTATTTACCTAAAATTTATTATTTTCTGGAACTTATACCTACCATCTCTGACGATGAGTGTACCAAAAAACATATAAGGTTAGAGTGTTAAATAAGCAATTATATAGTCAAACTAATCAAATTTGGGGGCCTCGGTGGCCTCACCAGTAAGAGGCTCTTCTCCAGACCAACTCGCTTTCCAGCGCTGGTGATATGGGTTCAATTCCCAGTGGAGTCATCTTTGACTTTTTATCCCATATCGCTATCTGGGGGAGTTGCCAGTTACTCGCTGATGGTTGGTGGTTTCGCAAGGCACAATGGGTCATTCTTCCAGCCAATGAAATCACTGCTAGATTTATCTTAGTGCACGGACTTTCATCCACCAATAAAACTGGCAACATCGTGATATAAATCAATCAAATTTGTGGTGGAATTTCTGGCTAGCCAACCAGTAATAATTTTATGATTTATGATGACAACTGTAACCACTTGGCTGCTGTACTTCTGTACTGAGTACGGACATAAAATGACAGACTGAACTGTTTTCTATACTTCTGAACTGTCTATGGACCTACTTAAGAAACTCAAAAATTAGTGAATCAGAACCGGTGCACCTTGACATTTGAGACAGTGTATAAACGAGAATTGTGTGTGATGTTAGACTTTTCGTGATATTAGTTTTTAGGTTATCATGATATTCCAGTTATAATTTTCCACTGTTTTCATGGCGGGAGCTGCGCTGGTGACCATAACGTAATAACCATAACGTCAATGGGTCACCACACCATGTCATGCTGTTGTTTAGTTGTGAAGAGGTTAAACAAAACTTTGACTAGGTGTGTCTTAGCTAACGAAGCAATCCAATTCTAGGTCTGACACAGTTGCTAGCCACATCACGTGATTACAAAAAGTTGACAGAAGCATGGAAAAATTGGCGGGAAGCCACAGGAAAGAGGATGAAACAGCTTTATGAGGAGTTTGTGGCACTCAGCAATGAGGGTGTGCAGGAAATTGGTGAGTTGACATACGTAACTAACTTAGACCACTATTAAAATATATTTATTTACAATGACCCTAAACAGAGATCTCTATGTGGGTATATAGGTACATGTAGGCAGGAAGAAAAGAGATTTGGAAGGCTGTATGTGCAGAGACCAGCCTTTTAGTTTGATGTGATCGTGTGGATCTTTTATCAGGGTTAGTGATAAATGTTGGAGTTCAGGCCAATAAAAAAAAAGAATATGGTTCTCAGGAACTGTCACATTGAAATAAATGGCTTGCGTTGGATGTATTTATTTCAATTTTATACGCCCGTTTGAAAAAACGGCCATATTATAGTATTGGTCTGTCCGTCCGTCCGGGCGTCTGGGCGTCTGTCCGTTAACCTGGTTTCCGGATGATAACTTTAGTTAGAGTGAACCAATTTTCACCGGAGTTATGCCCCTTATTTGATGTTTTTTGACTTTGAAAATCCTTGATATTTGTTGTCCGGATGATAACTTGAGTATAGTTTATCGGAATGAATCCAAATTTGTTATATTACTTTCTCCCACCAAAACACAGGTCAAGTTCGAACTTGGGTTCTGTCCGCCCATTTTTGGCAGAGTTATGCCCCTTTTTCGACTCAGAAAATTCAGTTTTTCTTATGTTTTTTGGTTTCCGGATGATAACTTGATTTTGGAATGTTTATACGCAAAACCCGTTTGTGGATTACATATATCGAAATACAGCTCAAGTCCGAATTTCGTTTTAATCCGATAATTTTTGCGAGAGTTATGGCCCCTTTTTTGACGTAATTTGACTTAGAAAATCCCTGAAATTTGTTGTCCGGATGATAACTTTAGATAGAGTGAACCGATTTCAATCAAATTTGGTATGTGGGTTTATTAGGAGAAAAGACAGCTCATGTTCGAATTTGGGTTCCGTCCGCCAATTTTCACCGGAGTTATGCCCCTTATTTGACGTAATTTGACTTAGAAAATTCCTGAAATTTGTTGTCCGGATGATAACTTTACTAGAGCTTATCGGATTCAATGATAATTTGGTATATTACTTTCTCCCACCAAAACACAGGTCAAGTTCAAATTTGAGTTCCGTCCGCCAATTTTTACCAGAGTTATGCCCCTTTTTTACCAGTTTCCGCCGACCCAAGAGAGGGTGTATATTGCACGCCCAGCGTAGCTCTTGTTTATATTGTGAGGAAAATAGTAAGAAAAAACTAAAATTTCCAATTTTGATTTCCAAATATTTTTGGACATGTTTTTACCAACATGTATTGAGGAATAATTGCATAATACATGAATTCTTAACATATCTATGTAATGTGTGAAGAGTGACTATCATGCATATACATAGTGACATAGACCATGAAATAAATGACAACGTTGAAGAAAATATTAGCTGATCTTCATAGTCTGGTGTACTAATTGTAACTCCAGAACAATTGAAAAGTCACTGGAGGAAATTTAGGATCACATGTTATAATGAAGAGGTGTTAATTTATAGACAATACTAACAATGGTGAATAGTCAGGGGCATACTAACATCACAGATAATCCCTCTGTCATATACTGGTAGAACAATGTAATTTTAATATTATTAAATGAGTATATATTCATAAAACAGTTCCTTCAACATTTTTTGACTATTACTAGATACAGGAAGGTATCATAATCCATGCTTACTTGTAGTATGTGCACAGAGAAGTAAAAATGGTGTAATCATCTCCTACAGATTTCATCCCAGAGATTTGAAACTTCAGAATATTGAAGATGTGCAACATGTATATAGATGACGGAATTTTTTTTTTGGACAGAGTTATTAACCCTTTTCGACTTTTTTTATAATTTTTATAATTTTCTGTATGAGGGTACCTTCATGGTGTAATCAACTCATCCTACAGTTTTGATCGGAAATATTTGAAACTTCAGTGTATTGTTACCCACATATTGGAGATGTGCAACATGTATATAGATGACGGAATGTTTTTTTTTTACAGAATTATTCACCCTTTCGAACATTTCAACATTTTTTTTAATTTCTTTAACAAAGCGGCATCGACTTGCCACATTGTCAGGGGACACTGTGGTCGGCTGACCTTTTATTCTTATTATACCATGTTTTATCTATTGTTATTTATATTTGATTTAGTACTTTATTGAAATAAGTTTAATTAATCAATAATGAGTTGGTTGTGCTTCGACAAAGTTTATTAACAACAGCAATACATTCCAATCCCAGTGCGATTTTCTATAAATCGAACAACTCTCAAAACCGAACAGAAGGGTCGGTCCGAAGGGTATTCGGTTTGGAGAGGTTTTACTGAATTGGCATATGGAAACATTAAATAAGACATAAGGCACAGCTATGTTTTCATGGGCGTTGCTATGTTTTACACAGAAATGAGAGCAGAAGATGACAAATGTTATGTCCTTGATCTTTGAAAAAAGCACACAACAAAGTGAGCTGTGCAGCCTATGCGGACTGTCTGAAAACAAAATATTTTTGATGAAGAAACAATAAACTTTGATGAGTCGGAGATCGGTCGGGCTAGGGAAAATACATTATTAGTCCTCATAATATATTATATTCCTTCAGGTTATGCTGACACAGGAGCATACTGGAGGTCATGGTACGAGTCGGACACTTTCCAGCATGATCTGGAACAGCTTCTCGTTGACATCAAACCGCTGTATGAACATCTGCATGCATATGTCCGACGAAAATTGAAGGTGCAATACGGAGAGGATAAATTTCCACACAGCGGTCATATACCTGCCCATCTTTTCGGTAAGGTTTTTGTCATTCATAAAAGGGGCCAAGATACCTTCATCTTCGTCAACCAGTAAAATCACTGTATTATTAGGCCTAACAAAAAAATACCTGTGTTTGGGGTCACCCGACCGTGCCTAATAAAACCATGCGACCCTAAACTTTTTATTGAGATTTCCAAAAAATTTGAATTCCAATCTTACATCTTTTATATACGGCTTTGTCTACTCCATCCAGAGGTTGTTCAAACTCACACAATCAATGCCAAAATATATTTAAAAACATGAATAGGCCGACATACGTAGGCACTGCTGCACAGAGTGTTTATTTAATAATTAATCCAGCCCGCATAGTTCATATTTTGAGAATTTCTAAACATCAACAACATGTTCCGCGATGTTCTGTAACATTCATTCACAAACCACGTGTATAGCTTTCACCCCCAGTAAATAATAAACCAATCCATTCAATGCAGCGTAGCTAACGTGTTGCTAACGCGGCTTCTCTAAAGTGAGGCCCACGAGAGGAGTTTCCTGTCACGCTGTTTACAACCTGCGTCCCTTTATCCATACGTGGAATGGTCAGACAAATGATTGTATATAATCATTGATTGAACACACGGGGCTCACAGTGGGAAGTTGGTTTATGATGGTCGTATTATTTACTTGTTTATATTGGCAATATTGCTGCAATCTGGCGCTGTGTTTTACCAAGCTGTGCGTGAATGCAGTCGGATGTATGATCTAGTACATATCTACATATTGTTGTCAATACGAATATTTCGCAAAACACCCTTTCATGCTGAAAAGTTGTCGACATGATTGTGACAAAATACGACCCCATGTTTCTGACATCCAATGCATCACTACTGTTTACTATAATATTAAAGTTACTCTCCTTGTTTTGACACTTATAATTTCCAAATATAATAAAGGAAAGCATCTGTTTTATTAGTCGAGTTTTTTTCCAAAACTCGACTTATAGTTTGATGGGGGACGGCGGGCGGGCGGACGGGCGGCGTGTTTTGCTTATAACTCAACCGTTTATTGACAGATTTAAAAAAAATTTAGTGTGTGAGTACATATCCATGCACGTAAAATCGGGTTCGTCCGCACATTTATTACAGAGTTATGGCCCTTTGCCATTTTTCACTGATTTTAGGCTTGTTAGCGCAACAACTTCAACAAACGTTATCTGATTCGATTGAAATTTGGGATATAGGTGTCTCCCAAGAATATCTTGGACGAGTTCGAAAACCGGCCTGGTCCGATAAAATTTGATAGAGTTATGGCCCTTAATTAGTCATTTTTCACGAATTTTCAGCTTGTTAGCGCGATAACTTCAACAAACGTTATCCGATTTGATTGAAATTTGGTATATATGTGTCTCCCAAGAATATCTCGGTCGAGTTCGAAAACCGGCCAGGTCCAATAAAATTTGATAGAGTTATGGCCCTTAATTAGTCATTTTTTCGCAAATTTTCAGCTCGTTAGCGTGATAATTTAACAAACATCATCCTATTTGATTGAAATTTTGATATATAGGTGTCTCCCAAGAATACCTCGGACGAGTTAGAAAACCGGCCCGGTCCGATAAAATTTGATAGAGTTATGGTCCTTAAGTAGTCATTTTGTACGAATTTTGAGCTCGTTAGCGCGATAACTTCAACATACGTCATCCGATTCAAATAAAATTTGGTATATAAGTGTCTTCCAATAATATCCTGGACGAGTTCGAAAACCAGCCTGGCCCGATAAAATTTGATTAGAGTTATGGCCCTTAATTAGTCATTTTTCGTGAATTTTTAGCTCGTTAGCGCTATAACTTCAACAAACGTCCTCCGATTTGTTTAAAATTTGGAATAGACATACTTGCCAAGAATATTTCGGACGAGTTCGAAAACCAGCCTGGCCCGATAAAATTTGATGGAGTTATGGCCCTTAATTAGTCATTTTTCGATTTTACCTATTAATTATTCTACCGATACTGATGCACACCATTTGGCGGTAGCCACCGGCGGTAAGCCACCGAAAACGAGACACAGTATCTCTGATGCCACCTCTTGTTTCTTACATTCTTTAACAATTTTATAATTTTTAATGTGTTAAGCCAATGCATTCTCTTATATATGCGAGGCGACCTATGGTCGACTCGCATATATAAGAGAATGCATTGGCACAGGGCCCTTCTGTTGGGTAAAGGGTTAAGACATGTGAAAAAAGTTTACATAAAAGATAACGAAATAAAACAAAAATTGAAGAGGGGACTAAAAATAGGGTCGGGATGTCGGGAGGGGATGTAAATCAAGCAATTTTTAATATTGGCTTTAACTCTTTCAACACTGCAGCCCGCTTTAGCGGGCACGACGTAATTCACGTTCAACACCGCTTTAGCGGGCAGAGAATAATTTTCGGGAATAACATCACATTTGCGGGGATATACTAATGATTTTATTGACTGGCGACTTAGATATCATTTGGGTGACATTCTGTATCAATATTAATTTACTGTTGAACACGTAGACCTGACAAATACGGCCACAATGAGATGTTCCCGACCTAAATATATACAGTTGATGTATGACAATTACTATTATGGGGTTTCTCTGGGTTTTCCCCAAACATGCTGACGAAACGATGGCGACTGATGTGTTTTTTTAAAATCAGATACACATGTACCGATTGATTTAGCTTGTTATTGTATCTGACAAACACATTGCGATAACACATGATTATGAAATAAGAAGATTGTTGCCCTTTCTAACGACGTTTTCTGTGGTAACCGTCTAGTGTCTCCTATTTTCAATGTAATGTTACGAAATTCACCGTGCCATGCAATAGCGCGACTTCAATTAGAGATGGGCGGTAATCGGTATTTACCGTGCGGTATCAGTATCAGCGTAATACCGATTTACCGTACCGAATCAAAACTACAAATACCGACTTTTCGGTATTGAAATTATTCATGTGTTGCCAACTTGTGTGTCTTCGTATTGAGTAAAGTTTCTCAGTAAACATTTTTGATTTGGTACTTTAATTAAAATTAATCTCAGAATTATACAAATCCATCAGACCATCACAAAGACCGTGACCTTTTATCAGTTTGACAGGCCTTGAGCGAGCAAAAGGAATAAACACTCACAGATGGCTGACCTAGTTACGGGCCTAACAATCAATGCAGTTGTTAGAATAGATACACACTACACAGTGTATCAAAGAAGCAGTGCTGCAACTTATTGCTACATTGTAAAGTCGTCAATGCCACACTGACTCAGGTGGTGGCAGTCCGTATAACACGTGGCTTTGGCGACTTCAAAGACATCGACAATGCAAGCGGCATAAACAGAAATAAGGTCCGATTTCATTTATACAGGGAATCAAAATCTACTTTCACTTTCTAAAAATAGAACAGATCCATCAATTGATTAAATTCTAAGAATTATTTTGGCGTTGCAGCTATTGATTAGGATTTGTGAATTGTGATCACTGATTACTACTCACAATTCTATTCACTCGCGAAAATGTGACGAAATTGACACGTATAGATATTGTAGCCATGTAATGATGCAATCTCTTATTCTTTTCAAAAGCGGTGCGACGGCCTGCGTGTAATTGATCAAAGAGATGTCTGAATATCACCTAATTGAATAATTGTATAGGTCATTGTGTTGCCTCATTTCGCTGTTGTCGCGAATGTAGTAAATCAGTGGGCATATTTTCATGTACATTGTTCAGTTAAAAACTTGAGTTACCACAATTTACCTGGAATTTCTGCTCTGGTTTTGTAATTTAATAGCAATACCGATTACCGTAACGATACCGCGGTAAATCGACGGAAATTTACCGATACCGATACCGAGCTTAAAATTTCAATACCGCCCATCTCTAACTTCAATAATAATAGCTGCGAGTGCATGTTGTAAGCATGATATTGACAAGCATAAACATTTTGGGAATGCAATGAGATCATTGCCAGTTGTGTTTGGAAAGTTATTCATAATTGCTTAGCATTATTACAGTTGAATACACGTGGGCCTAAATCTGGGGAAATGGGGCTATCTCGGTTAAATACCGCCTTCTTGGGCACTTGGTCTGTTCTCATCATTATGCTCATTGTATGCCTTCTAATTTCATTCTTAATCACCACATATGCTAAATATATGACATGTGATGGATATAGTGCTAACTATTTGAATGTGAGTTTGGTCAATATACCTATGTGGTGAAATATTGCAAATAACGTTAACTGTAACAGTAAATATTGAGTTCAAATGTATTTACGCACCTGGTACATATGGCATGCGTTACCACGATGATATAATCACAATTATATGACGTCATCCACAGGGATGTGCTCACGCCGGGCGCCCACCACTCAAAACGATCGCCCGGGAGTCATTACTAGTATGTTTTCAAACCGGTGCGCCCGGCACATTTTTACGATCACAACTGTACTCGCATTGTAAATTGTGCCGAGTTCTCTTGATGAAAACGACATCTTGCATGTCTGATAGCCAGGACATGTTGCCGTCTGTGGCATTTTAATGCCTCCTATAAAGCACGTGGGGAGCCTTGATTAATGGGGTGTCAAAAGGTCTATTACAAAGAGCCGACATAATCAAATACTTTCCGCGCGTGCTGAACTGAAGGAGTTAAAAGTCCCGGGATTAATTTGGAATGCTCAGTTTCAATGATCATAAGCCAAAACGATGTCGTTATTGAAATTTTGCACTGAGAATGGTGTATCAAATAACATCACACCTGGCTGAAATATATCGAGTGGTACCACCACATACCGCAGACGTTGAGTGTGATTTCAGCCAGATGAAATCGCATGGTGGAGAAAATGTTAGACGCGGTCATGCGTATAGTAATTGAAGGACCGCCCCTGGAAGATTTCCCTTTCCACGATGCGGTTAAACTGTGGGCAGACGGAAAGAATAGGTGATTAAAAGTCCATTCCATGAAAGTGTGACGTAACAGAAGTGGTATAAACAAACACTGTAAATAGACGACACTGTGTATATTAAAAAGAAGGGAATCACGTGGGAAATATGACATGACGCGATTAGTACTTAGAGGCGATGATTGGCACGTGTTCGTATGACGCTGTTGATAGTTCTCTCCAAGACAGCCTTTGATATAATGCCGCCGTTTCAGTTTACTTTTCCGGATTAACCTGTTAAATAATTGGATTTATATAAAGAATATGCAGAGAATTCTTTATTTCTTATACCGGGTGAGTTACACTGACTTTCAAATTATGTTCGCCAAATTTAAAATATGAAATGTCCCTATTTAATGATAATTTGTCAGAGGCCTTGTGGTGTATTTTACACCTGAAATGCAAGGAAAACGTGTTTGCGGGCGCTAATAATCCAAATTTTCTTCCAATTGGCCGAACCATGGTCGCCCAATCGGACCGATGACCCTCCCGCCCGGGACTATTTTGGGGATTGGCACATCCCTGCATCCATCGGCAGTTAATTCAAATTGATGGGCAGTTGTCACTGGTTATGACAATATATGGGTGTCCATACCTACCTCATCTATAAATACTATTATCATGTCACGTGGTTGGATCGACCAATGAGGACGCTCCGTTGGTAGGGGCATATCAGGAGACATCGGTTCGTCATCTTTGTAGCCCGTCCCATATGGAATCCATATCCCCCCTCATGGTTCCCATATGGGGTCGTTGTCCGCCATTTTGTTTTTCATGGAACTCAGCCGCCTCGGGTATATTTTCGGTGTATTTTGGCGCCAAGAAAAGGGATATCTGTCGGAAATCAAGTTCTGTTAATTTAAAGACATAGTACCATATACCAAAACCTGCATGTGATATATTTGAGAAATTCTAAACACTCATAAATTAACTATCAAATTCAAGTTTGTTGTCCTGCTTCTGGTGATTAGCCATTGACTCAATGCGTTGACGTTCAACGCCCATGACGCGTCACTGACATTACATAAGTTAATAGCCATAGACAACAAATTTACTTACTGGCAGGTAATGAACTTCGTATAAGTAATTCAAATTCTCACACGGAAAACATGATATGTGGGTTACAGGGCTCGTTGTTGCCGGCTACGGTGACATATGAGGCTCAGCGAGATTAATATCGGGCTCGGCTAGCGCCTCGCCCGATATTAATCTCACTTCGCCTCATATGACACCGTATCCGGCAACAACTCGCCCTGTAACTTATAGTATGAATGCCCCACATGTGAGACACTAAATTTCCATATAAACTGCTGCAAAGTTTCGGTGTCCTGGACAATTTGACCTCTGTAAATTTGGTGGCGAAAGGGTTAAGGTTGAACACTCTATAACCATGGCTCAGTTAATTTGCTTGTCTCTTATCTGCTGGTAGTAATTTTTTTGTCTGCAATCATATGCTTACTAATATATAGATAATGGCAACAATTTTGCATCAAAATGTGTTCAATATCGGGACAAATTTCAGTAAGCAATATGATTAAAGGCCCACTTAATTTACAAATGGCCAGATCACATTATACAATAGCTGATGTGCCTGACTTTGTCCAGGCTATATAGGGATTTCTTTGTGATCACCTCCATCTGGGTAGAATATACAGTGTCGGTCCAGAAACATGCCTATATGAGTTAGATCAAGGTCAAGGACACGGTCGCACATGAATTTGGACCCGCCCATATTGTTCCCCGGATCAAAGTAGGCCTACATTCTAAATTTGAGTCGGATCGGTCGAGGTACCCTTTCCTGACCCCACCCCTGTTTACAATTGCAACACAAAATATCTTAAAATGAACACGAAAAGTCCCCATGTAAGGTCCAGGTCGATAAAGTAAATGATGGTAGCATATATACCCATCACTGGTGTTATAGATGACCGATTTATCTCTGAGAAAATATGGACGACGGTTCGCTTTATAAACATGGACACGCTGGAGCTTGAATTGGGCGCACTTGACCAATTCTGAGTTCTGGTAAACGAAATTTTGGCATAAAACTGAAGTTTTGAGTGCAGCAGAATTATTGTGTGCCTACATGTATGTGCATGAAAACAGCCACATCACCCAGACCCACCACCGTGCTACACTTTTTGTCGACAAGCCACCTCAAGCATACTAATTGGCTGCCATTTAACCCTGCACTGGCCATGTTTTACATCAAATTTTAGAGACCTGCCACAGATAGCGATGTAGTTTGCTCTTATGGCTCGTCGAAAAGCCTTTATTTCAGTTTTGTACTGACCCTCGATGTTCAGCGCGTGAATGGTTACCATGACATTCATTAAAGGTACATACATGTATATGGCTCATAACGGACAAAAAAGTGAGATTTTCGAGGTGAAAATTTGAAGTAAAAATTGCCCCAGATGGGTTAATATTGGCTTCTCATTGATTATCACCGACTCAAATAAAATAATATGCCATGTGCTACAAGTTCCCTAATTGTTTGTTGGTCAATACTGATAGGAAACCCACCACTAGGCCCAAATTAGAAAAATAATATTTTTTGTGCTTTAGGTTACAGTGAAGTAATTATTTCCCATAGGCCTCAGTGTTAACATATAATGGCCTGCAGCCCTGAATATCCTTGAATTGTGATAAATGACAACATGATCACCAGGATTGGCATCTGCACAAAGTTTCTGCATGAAAAAACATGATATCGCCGCGCATGGAATGTACCTTTAAATTTGGGATTTATAATCTAGAGTCAGAATTGCATGAAAAAAATATTGAAATTTTTTACCTCACACCAAAAAAATTCAATCTAGGAACCACGTGCTTTACAATGTGCCAATGTTTTGTTTGGAGTCTGAAATTTCAAGAGGAGTGATTGTATGTATTTTATATGTTCAAATATCGAAACTACTATAAACCAACCAGAGCCCAAATTTTTTTTAATTCTCAATTGCATCTTGGTCCAAAATCCGTTGGAGGGCGCTACCAATCGAATTACTTCACTGTAACCTACAGACCAGATAGAAAATAAGCAAAGAATATGTCGGTACCTTGACAAAAAACATGTTCACAGTTTATTCGACCTGATAAATTGGTAATACAATGTTTTTGGAGCTTCATCTTTCAAATGGTATAAAATATAATATGGATATATGTTGTATATGATGTGATCTGGTGATTAAAAATATATATGGGCCTTTAAAATTACACTGATTGCCTTTTGATTTATTGGAATGTCACAGAAAGGACCAGTAACCCTGTGCCAATGCATTCTCTTATATATGTGAGTCGACCATAGGTCGCCTCGCATATATAAGAGAATGCATTGGCCTAACAATTTTTTATCATTTTTTTTAAATAAATGTTTCTTACAATTTTTAGGACATAAAATAAAAAACATCCATTACCCTGCAGGGAGCCCCACACATATATAGAAGCATATAGAAGAGTGTAGTCTGCTCATGTTTGTCTGGGGCTCTGTATGGGTGAAATTATAAAATTGTTAAAGAATACATGAAAAAATTATTAAAATTGTAAAAAATTGTTAGGCCAATGCATTCTCTTATATATGCGAGGCGACCTTTATTTATAGGAAATATGTGGGCACAGCAATGGAATAACATCTATGACTTAGTGGAGCCATTCAAAAACAGACCAGGGACCGATGTGACAGGCGCGATGAAATCTCAGGTAATTATAGTAAATGTTTCCCTCTGACAGATGTGGGGTCAACCAGAGGTCGATTTAATTTTTAACATTTGTATTGCAGCACAAGGTAGATTTTGTATACTATTCCCTACTAATGCATGTGTTTTCATTGTAAATATAGCAGAAATTGGAAATTGCATCGCAAATTGCGATGCGAATCAAGTTAAATCGAGCCCTGGGGTCAACAATATATAAAACAGTATAGGAAGCAATATATATTTATATTGGTGGATAGGGTAGTTTAATGAATAAATAATCCATTTGCATGACCCTGTTATTAATGAATAGTTTCTTGTATTGAGTTATATAAGTATACATTGGAATCGTTTGACATTTGGAGTGATATTTTCATAATAAAAGTGCAGAAAATGTGATTCCCATTCAATCCTTTGTAGGGAATGTATATATAAGAAGTTCGTCACAATGATAAAGTCAGGTGTTGAACTTATCATCTGAACATTCCCCATCAAGAAGTATCACGTCATCTCAAGAGTTAAAATCCAGGGTCGGACAAGCATATCTGTCATTTTCAGAATGAGATCCCCAGAGGGTGAATTTAGTGATGCTATCCCGCACAGCGGGCTAGCATAACTAAATTCACCCTCTGGGGACCTCATTCTGCTTAGGCCTCATCTTCTCTGGAAATTCTCTTTGCAATCAAATTTCTATAGGAACTTCTTCACATAGATTCTATTTATTTTTGTCCCCCGAAAAATTTATTTTTGGTGGACTATAGAAACGGGGTCCGTCCGTTCGTCCGTCCGTCCGTTCGTCCGTCACACTTTTGAGTACCTTCATGGTGTAATCATCTCCTCCTACAGATTTCATTCCAGAGATTTGAAACTTCAGAATATTGTTGCCCATATATTGAAGATGTGCAACATGTATATAGATGACGGAAAAATTATTTTTTGACAGAGTTATTAACCCTTTTCGACTTAGAAAATTTCAACATTTTTTATAATTTTCTGTATGAGGGTACCTTCATGGTGTAATCAACTCCTCCTACAGTTTTGATTGTAGATATTTGAAACTTCAGAGTATTGTTATCCACATATTGGAGATGTGCAACATGTATATAGTTGACGGAAAATATTTTTTTGACAGAGTTATTAACCCTTTTCGACTTAGAAAATTTCAACATTTTTTATAATTTTCTGTATGAGGGTACCTTCATGGTGTAATCATCTCCTCCTACAGTTTTGATTGTAGATATTTGAAACTTCAGAGTGTTGTTATCCACATATTGGAGATGTGCAACATGTATATAGAGGACGGAAAAAATATTTTTTTACAGAGTTATTAACCCTTTTCGACTTAGAAAATTTCAACATTTCAAAATTTCAAAAATATTTCTTTAACAAAGCGGCATCGACTTGCCACTTTTTCGGGGGACACTGTGGTCAGCTGACCTTTTATTTAGTTTAGTTTCTCTATATCCCCAAATTGGCAGATGGCACATTGCATAACCGAGGTTCCCAATGGGTGTACTTCACAATATTCACCATTTGAGAATAATCTGAGTCTATGTCTCCCATAGCAGATGAGGCCATGCAGAATGAGGTCCCCAGAGGGTGAATTTTGTGATCCCAGCCCGCTGTGTGGGATAGCGTCATTAAATTCCACCTGTGGGGACCTCATTCTGCAAATGACAGGCACACTAAATTCGGGCTTGGGTTCGTATGCAGGTCTGGAATCCTGGAATAGTTATAGAATTAAAAAAAAAATTCCACACCTTTGAAAAGTTGGGGAAAATGGCACCTATAGGTATCCTGGTATGGAAAAGAGCTAGAAAATAATCTGCCCCGTCATTCGGGGTCTTGAAAAGTTCAAGAATATCCACAAATATTCGTTCTGAGTCAACGTCGTGTTAGTTTTCGTTCTGGTCCCCTTACTCATATTTAAGTGCATGCTTTTATGGTGTGTCCAACATCTGTAGTAGTGACCCTTACAGAAGCATGTGTTACAACTTTAAATATGTCTTGACCTGGTTTCACTTTAGCTTGAATCAAATATGCCAGGTAACTGTAGATTCCTCGAGAAGTGGATCCACTGGTCTGTATTGTAAGATAAAGCATCGATAAATTCATGCATCCTTATCCCTCAAAATATATGGTTAGGTTTGGAAACATTATGGAACTTATTATACGAAAAGTCTTTGAAAATTTGTCCTGAAGTATGGAAAACGTTTGGAAAAGTTATGGAACTTTCTCTCCGCTGGGTGTGTGAACCCTGAAATCATAACCTCGTCAATCCAAACATTTCAGAGATATACTGTTGAACAAATGTTCAGGACAGCTGAGAGTTTCTTCAAATCACTTGGACTGGAGCCTATGGTTGACACTTTCTGGAACCAATCAATGATTAGACGACCACCAGATGGACGAGAAGTTGTGTGCCACGCCTCTGCTTGGGATTTCTACAACAGAAAGGATTTCAGGTACAGTAATGCTCTAAGTAATCGACCTCTTAACCACAGCAGAATTATGGGTAACTTTTCAGGATTTAGTCGGAAATATGGCTTGTTGCCATTCATCGGAAAGCTCTCCCCGAGAGCTTTCCGATGAATGGCAACAAGCTATATTTCCGAATAAATCCTGAAAAGTTACCCATAATTATGCTGTGGTTAAGAGGTCGATTACTTAAAGCATTACTGTATGATGTGCACAAGCCTGAGTTTAGTGTGTTTGTCATTTGCAGAATGAGGTCCCCAGAGGGTGAATTTAGTGATGCTATCCTGCATAGCGGGCTAGCATCACTAAATTCACCTCTTGGGTCTAGGGACCTCGTTCTGCTTAGGCCTCATCTTCTCTGGAAAGTTTCTTTGTTATCAAATCAAATTTCTACAGAAACTTCTTTACATAGATTTTATTTATTTTTTTGTTTAGTTTCTCTATATCCCCAAATTGTCAGACGACACATTGCATAATGAAGATTCCCAATGGGTGCATGTACATTTATTTTTGTGTATAGTTTCTCTATATCCCCAAATTGTCAGACGACACATTGCATAATGAAGATTCCCAATGTGTGTACATCACAATATTCACCATTTGGGAACTTCAATCTGAGTCAATATCTCCCATAGCAGATGAAGTCATGCAGAATGAGGTCCCCAGAGTCTGCTATCCCTATTCAGCAAAGCCAATTAATATTGGAAATACATTGAATCAGGTCCGCTGGCCATCACATTTACCAATAATTTCAAATTCAGATGCAATAAAAGTTGTGTGGATATAGAGAATAATCACTTGATTGAATTGGTGACATGAAATAATTCATTAGAGGCAGGTTGTGACCCTTGGGCAAGGTCACTTGTATTGTGCTCAGTTCGTCATACCTAGATGAGAAATAGGGATCTGGTTGATGGGTAAGTGTAAGCAGCTCTAGTGAAGCGCCTGTAAAATGGCAGCAGGCATTAGACTCAGCATTACTCAACAGCTGGGGTAATAATGTGAAGCGCTTTAATAGGGCCCATCTGGCATTGGGGATACGGGCTATATAAACACAATTATTATTATTATTTAATGCCACACCACCACAGCTCCCATCATGAAATGGTTAATTTAGAAATTGATTTAAAACCATTTTGATATCTCCACATGCCATTTTAAAATCAAATCATTTATTGGATATATGCACATGACATAACATTTTTGCATCAACCTAGTTCCAGCATTCTATGTATTGTCATTCAATTTTTATTTTCGAACCTTCAGGGCCTCAAATATTACTAACAAATATTTGTTCCCTTCTCAATATATATTTTTCTGTTTGCCCTGACACATTTTATGATGTGGGATTGAGTTTAGAACAAATATTTAAATATTTAAAGGCCCACTTAATTTTCGAGTTCCCAGATCATTTTATATAAAATATATGCCATATTGTATACCATTTGAAAGAGGAAGCTTCAAAACATTGCAATATCAACTTATTCGGTGTAATAAAATGTGAACATGTTGTTTTTGTTGAAATACTGACTTGTGTTCTGTTCTAAAGTTTAATTATTTTCAATGGAAGGGGAATAACTCTATATCTTAAGATATAGAGTTATTCTCCTTTCATTGAAAATACATTTTTAGTTTGAATTCTGTTGCATTATGGGAACTATAACAGGGGAAATCTTTCTATGATTTCAGCTGTTTTCTATTTCTCAATGGGCATCTTCTGAGACACAGATGTTTCAAATGGTGGTGAATTATATAGTATTTTAATCATATTTTATGTCATAGATTGTTATTAAAACCATATATCAAGGCACTATAAAAAAAAAAATCGGTGACTCAAGAATTAAGTGGACATTATTATTTTGCTTGAGAATATATCTTGATATTTTTTTCTCAATTTTGACAGTGGGGCATTCGAGGAGAAAGTGTTTCTCATCTTCCTTTCTCCCTCCATTTTATTTATATTTTTATTTCAACGGACCGACCCAACTTTTAGAGGAAAAGTCTGCTAACCAACTTTCAATAAAAAAAAGGCCTAACAAGGATTGATTTGTGATCCACACAAATAGCAGAGTAACCTACACGCCTTGAAATAGTGTGTCTGACATTTGCAGAATGAGGTCCCCAGAGGGTGAATTTAGTGATGCTATCCCACACGGTGGGCTATCATCCCCAAATTCACCCTCTGGGAACCTCATTCTGCTTAGGCCTCATCTGCTATGGGAGACATAGACTCAGATTGAAGTTCCCCAGTTGATGTTGGTAATGTTCACCCATTATTCACCTCGATTATGGATTTTTCTTCTGCAAATTAGGGGATATAGAAACTGAACAGAAGGAAAACAGTAACTAAAAACAATATTAATTTGAGAATAAAGATACTTCCCAAAAGATAAGGCCTAAGCAGAATGAGGTCCCCAGAAGGTGAATTTGGTGACCCCATTCTGCAAATGACAGACACACTATTTGTAGGCTTGTATGAACCCTGCAAAGGAAAGTTGGTCTCAAACTAAGCCTGAATTTACTGTGTCTTTGCAGAATGAGGTCCCCAGAGGGTAAATTTAGTGATGCTATCCTGCAGAGTGGGCACAGCTGGCTAGCATCCCAAAATTCACCCTATGGGGACCTAATTCTGCTGAGGCCTCATCTTCTCGGAACATTGTTTTTAGTTACTTTTTCCCTGCTTTTAAGTTTCTATATCTCCTAATTTGCAGAAGATAAAATGCATAATCAAGGTGACTAATGGATGAACATCAGCAACTTCAACTGGGGAACTTCAATCTGATCCTAGGTCTCTCATAGCAGATGAGGCCTAAGCAGAATGAGGTTTCCAAAGGGTGAATTTAGTGATGCTAGCCTGCCATGTGGGATAGCATCATTAAATTCACCCTCTGGGGAGCTCATTCCGCAAATGTCAGACAAACAATATATCCAGGCTTGCATTCAACTTAGATGTGTCTGTTTATTGAAGATGAAAGTCATAAGGTGAAAATATAAGTTTCTTTCCATGACTGTTGAACTGCATGAAGGAACCTTCCCTTCCACTCAGCCAACAAACAATACTCGTAAACTTGTTCATAGTTGTTGTGTACAAAGCATTATCTGATTTCATTGTACAGCTCTCCGTGGTTTAAAGCTGTTTACAGTGTCAAATAAGTGGCAAGTCTGTTTGCATTATTCAGATAGAAATGCATGACAAACAGCTCGTAATTCCCTACCGAATGTGCATCACACTTCAGCACCACACATGAATATTAACTCTGTGCCGGTACCAGGAATGACCAGGTCAGATGACTCAATCCTAAAGTAGTGGACCAATTGGTAAAAACAAGAGTTCATAAAACCTGGATTCCTTGTTACGCATAGGCCTAGGTACAGAAATGCCCTAAATAATTGACTCCTTAACCACAGCAGAATTATGGGTAACTTTTCAGGATTTAGTTGGAAATATGATTTCTGGTCATTCATCGGAAAGCTCTCACTCTGCTGTGGTTAAGGAGTCGAATAATTAGGGCATTACTGTAGTTTTTGAGACACAAATCTAAATCTAGGCCAAACAAAATTAATGTTCTGTTTGACTGTTTCTCAAACTCGGCCGTCATAATAAATATGGGCTGTTTAATAGATGCTTCTGATGACGCGTTCACTGAAAATTATAAATGATAAATTATCTGCTTCTTGATCGTCTTCACAACAAAATATTCACAATCTCTGTCAACTACTGGCCATAGGAGCCTCCCATACAGTAATGCCCTAAGTAATCGACTCTTTAACCACAGCAGAATTATGGGTAACTTTTCAGGATTTAGTCGGAAATATGGCTTTGTTGCCATATTTCCGACTAAATCCTGAAAAGTTACCCATAATTCTGCTGTGGTTAAAGAGTCGATTACTTAGAGCATTACTGTATATAAGAGAATACATTGGCCGAACAATATTTACCTTTACCTTGTAAGCATGTGTATTCCCTGTGGGAGACTTGAATATATAAGAGAATGCTCTGGCACAGAATCATTAATCTGCACCAGCGCAGCTCCCATCATGAAGGGGTTAACAGAAACTTATCTAAATTTCTGCATAATTTCGAGATTGATAGAGTTTTAAATATTCTGTACAATTTCTCAAATGAAACTTTTAGATGTAGCCTTCTTTGGATGATTATGTGGAGGCCTGTGAACTGTATTTTAGATGTGGCCTTCGTTAGTATTTATGATGTGGCCTTCTTTGGATGATGAGGTGGACGCCTGTGAACAGTATTTTAGATGTGGCCTTCTTTGGATGATGATGATGTGGAGGCCTGTGAACAGTATTTTTATACCCCCCGCAACGAAGTTAGGGGGGGGGTATACTGGAGTCAGCTTGTCCGTCTGTCGTCCGTCCGTGGACACAAATTTGTCCGGAGTTTTTCTCAGTCGTTTTTTTATCAATTTCTGTGAAACTTGGCACAGACATCAACCACAATGGGAACCTGTGCACCTGCGATTATGACGTCTGTCGGACTTTTTTTGGTGGAGTTATCCCCCCTTTTTCGACTTAGAAATTTTTCGCAACATGTATACTTTTGTCCGAGCTTTTATTCCTACATTTTTAGGTAAATTTTTTTAAAACGTTGCACAGATATTTAGTACCATGGGAACTTGTGCACCTGCGATTATGACGTCTGTCCGACATTTTTTGGTTGAGTTATCCCCCTTTTTCGACTTAGAAACTTTTTTGCAACATGCATAATTTTGTCCGAGCTTTTATTCCTACATTTTTCGGTCAATGTTTTTTAATCTTGGCACTGATATTTAGTACCATCGGAACCTGTGCACCTGCGATTATGACATCTGTCCAACATTTTTTGTGTGGAGTTATTCCCCATTTTTTACTTGGAAATTTTTTCGCAACATACATAATTTTGTCCAAGCTTTTATTCCTACATTTTTCGGTCAATAGGTTTTAGATTAGGGTTATGGTTGTACACCTGCAATGGGAACTGTTATTTTATTATTTTAACTAAATGTTTACTGACATGTGAAACATCTTAGTATTTTAATAACAGGGGGGTATCCGTAGTCCCATTGGGACAGTCACACCTCTAGTTATTTTTATTTGGCCTTAATTTTGAAGACAATATTTTCTTGTAATCTACAGGATAAAGATGTGCACGGATATAAATATGGAGGACTTGATAACTATTCATCATGAGATGGGTCACATTGAGTATTTCATGCAGTACAGAAATCAGCCAGTCTTATTCCGAGATGGTGCAAACCCAGGTATATATAGAAACAAACTGCAGCTAATGCCATCCAAAGTCAATTTCCTTTTTATATGCCCGTTTTGAAAAAAGGGGACATAGTATGTTATTGGTCTGTCTTGCCGTCTGTCCAACCGTCCATCCATTTGCTTTTTTTGTTTCCGAATGATAACCTTAGTAAGTCTGAACTGAATGGAATGAAATTTCGGTATGAGGGTTTCCTAGCACAATATACACGTTAAGTTCAAATTTGGGATCCACCCGCCAATTTTCACCAGAGTTACAGCCCTTTTTGTTGGAATTTGCAGTTAATTTTCGTTTCCGGATGATAACTTGAGTAAATCTTAACTGAATGGAAAGAAATTTGGTATGTGGGATTACTAGCACAATATACAGGTCAAGTTTGATTTTGGGTTCTGCCCACCAATTTTACCCAGATTTATGGCCCTTTGTTGGAATTATCACGGGCGTATTTTTCCACGTCCTAGCGATGCTCTTGTTTGGATTGATGTTGAAGTTATACCAACATACTCGGAGACGTACATATGTACGCCTGGTGATGGCAGGAATTGTAAGCCATAGGCCTACAGCTCAAACAATAGTGCTATTAGTATAAAATGGATTTTTCTCTTTTCAGGTTTTCATGAAGCTATTGGTGACACTATGGCCTTGTCTGTATCAACACCAGAACATCTTTATAAGATTGGCCTGCTTCCATCAGTGCACATAGACACTGGTATGTTCAGAGCTTTTTTGTTTATCAATCTAGTGCACTGGAACAAGCCTGAGTTAAGTGTGCCTGTCATTTGCAGAATGAGGTCCCCAGAGGGTGAATTTAGTGACACTATCCCGCATAGCGGGCTAGCATCACAAAATTCACCCTCTGGGGACCTCATTCTCAATGGCCTCATCTGCTATGGGAGACAGAGACTCGGATTGAATTCCCGAATGGTGAAAATTGTGATGCTAATTGCGGTGCGGTCCGACCTTCTTTTTTTAAGTTACGCCTTACTTTTCGACTTATCTTGACTTAGAAAATTCTGTCCGACTTAATAACTTTAACAAAAATGAACCGATTTTAATAATTTTTGGTATACATGCTTCTCACAACACCCTCTCTACATGATGCGGCTCAGGGTTGGCTCGGACTGTTTTTCCTAACATTACACTTCATTTTCGACTTATTTTGACTTAGAAAATTTTGGGATTTTTTTTTGTGGATGCTATATTATTAATCCAAATTTTTCTTTAAAGTTAAAAATCTTTTTTGTTGGGTTTACGGATAATGCGGGTTGAATTTGCCACGGTGGGGGTATGCTAGCACGCGAGTGCGCACCTCTTGTTTATGTCTATTCTATCTATAGAAGCTGATATTAACTACCAAATGAAGATGGCACTTTCGAAGATAGCATTTCTACCCTTTGGTTATCTGATGGATCAGTGGCGATGGGGTGTATTCAACGGGAGTACAAAGCCAGAAGAATACAACAACGATTGGTGGAAACTTAGGTTAGAATTATGGTCCTGAATATATTTTATTTCTGTTCGATCCAAATAATAAACCGAATAAATATTGATATTCGGGATTAAAATCGAATATCGAATCACAGATCAGACATGACAAGAATGTTGATGATTACAGGTATATTTATCACGCAGACGTCAATGAAATATAAGTGCATGATTCGAGCTTTCCAGTACACATCTGCCAACATGTAGTTATATAGATGTTTGAACTGGAAGATAAATAATGTGCTTGGGGGGTGGGGGGGGAACTCATTCTACATTACGGAACCCAAAACAACTCTATTTTTAGATCAAATAGTTGGCAAATTCAGGAATGGGACATGACAGTTGTTTTGTGTGTGTCTATTAATGAGTGCAGCACGCCTATGCTCCTGACTTCACAATCAAACCACAATAAATTAATCCTAGCATCAGCCATAAGTGGAGAATGTGGCTGTGAATTCAAGCTTGCTTGCTTGACTGAATAAAGCGATTCTCTTGTTGCAATGAGCCTTCATTGTTTCTTCGATTCAGGTGTAAACATCAAGGAATATCACCTCCTGTTGAGAGATCCAGCGACGACTTTGATCCTGGTGCGAAGTTCCATATCCCCGAGAATACTCCTTACATAAGGTTAGTCACCATAGAAAATTTTGGTGGACAATAAAAAAGTGTTCCCATTCTTGAAAAGTCATTGAATATCTGACCCTTCCTTGAAAAGGGCTCAAATTCATTTTATTCCTTCTCATCCTTGCTATTTAAATGATTGAATTTAGTTCAATAATTTTTTTGAACAATTAAGCCTATTAGTCAAAGATTGTAAAATGTATTTTTTTTAATATTTGCACAGTTCATACTCATATCATTGAAAAATTTCATATAAAAATAATATCTGCATGCAATTATAATATCCTTTGGTCCGTCCCAGACCATATTTTTCTGTCTGTCTATCTATCTCTATTCCAGTTGGTTTTTGGATGATATTTACTGTATTAGTTAACAAAATATGATCATATTTGCACTGTGATCTTCTTGGTTAGGTACACAATCAAGTTGGAATATGAGCATGGTCCGTCCATTTTCACCAGTTATTTAACATTTTTTATTTCTTTGTTTTCTAAATAATATGCTTTGATTTGGAAAAATTTCCATTTTCAAAAATCACACTTTTAACTTTGACGATCAACAGAATTGGGTGTTAATCGGATAACTGGGTGATTATTGTTTCTTAAGTGTTCCGGCCTTATTACTGTGGGATTTCATCATTTTCTTGATCTTGACCAGTTGTCACTCTGGGAATTTAGGGGCATGATTTTGAACCACCCCAATATTTGGTCCACTGCATTCACTCGAACATGTCCTTGCATCGTATTCAGGGGGAAATTAATGAGTCCGTATTGGGGAAACACATAACGCGACGGGACGACTATGGTTCGTTCCGTCGGCCTAAATTTTTTTTATTTGACACTGAAAAGAATCCATTTCCTTGCACCTGAGTGTCCCAGAAAGCAATCCAAAGCTACCGATATTATGCAAGTCGATCATTTCCGTGGGTGCATTAATTCTGTTGATGGTATCCAAATAGTTAGTCATTTAATTACGTACGTTAGACTGCCGTCTGATTGAAGACAATATAAATGAACGAGCTACGAGTTTAATGCAGTGTTTACAAATTTATAACTTACAATAAGATTCCAACAGGTATAATGAATCTAAACACTAAAAAGCATCTACGCATTGACCAATTATACCTAGCAAGGAGAATTGAATAAAGTATTTCTTAGAATTTCAATAGCGTCAGTGAAACTGAAACTGACAGGATTATATATTCTGTCAATCCTAAAACTATTTGTGCGCTGTTACGTCATACTGCAGGGTTTGTCTGCAGGAGATCTTTATAGCGACGAAATACAAATGGTAGCAAAATCTTTCACTCGGAACGCGTAGTTTGTTCAATAGTCTGTATTAGTCCAATAACTGATAACCACAGCTATAGAACAGAGTTTTAGCCAACGTGTTATAAAATATAATTGAGTTTTTGGCGGGAAATGTGAACATGTGCGTCGTTGGTTGTGCTTGGGGACCCAGGCGGGACAACGAAACTATTATTGACCGTACTTTGACTTTATATCCATATTGGGGGGATGTGTTCGTGTTTATCCTCCATGCATGTAATATGGCTCAAATGAATGGTGTTGTCACTATGAATTCCCGCTATAAAGACTGATTTGGGACAGGTTCTGTATTATTGTGAAATAAATCACTGGGATTTTGTTAAGTATGCATGGCAATATACGTATAATAATCAACACACGTAGAGAATCACATGTATTTTTCAAGAATTTCACTTACATCAAACTCAAAACAAATGATAATACAGCAATAAGATAAATGATCAACATTGAGTAGTTTCATCCACGAAAATCCCGTGCATAACAAACGGCAATTGGGTCTTTGATTCAATATGTAATCGTACGATAGCACGGGGTCTTCGAGCGTGAGTAGTTTCATCCATGGAATCCCGTGCACAAAAATATCCGCACTCAACAGTCCGGCATTCTTTGATGTTACCGCGACATGTATTACGCTGTATCTAATGTCGCTATTTGACCCGCTCTTTCTTATTGTTTTTTTCGGGAGATGGACTGTGCCGATTTCATTTTGTCAATATTAATGAAAATAAGTGTAGATATATAGCCTGTCGACACAGACAAGACTGAATAATTCAGTTTTTAATAGCGTTATTTATTTGTGTATGAGCGGGATTTCATGCAACAACCGGTGGGGGGAATGGGTCCGTGGGACGGACCCGCAGCCGGCCTGGCGGAAACCCTGTCGTATGGTGGACCAAACAAGGGTTACTGTTATAACTGGGTAGGAGAATCCAATTAGTATAGAAAGCGTAATAATTAAGAATACATCAACCAAATTGAATTTTCTTCTATTTTTGCAGATATTTTGTTAGCTTCATCATCCAGTTCCAATTCCATGAATCATTGTGTGAAGCTGCAGGACACACTGGTGCACTACATCACTGTGATATATACAATTCAACAGCTGCTGGCAGTAAATTTATGTAAGTTAAAGCCCCATGGCGTTTGGGAACCACAAATTATCCCTAGTCATGCTTGCATTTATCACATTCCAGTTTAATCTTCGATTCATATCTATTATACTAGCAGGGTAACCCGACTTCGTCCGGGCTGTTTCCCCTCTGCTTTCGAAAACCTCCATGGATCTAACATCGAAATCTGTCAAAAGGCGCGATTTGACCTTGAATTGACCATTTTGAAGGTCAAGGTCAGGTCAGGTCGGGGTCACGATTTGACCCGTTCAAAACACTCCCCGGACAAAAGTACCCCTAGGTATCCAATTTCGTCGAAATCCCGTCGAAAGGCGCGATTTGACCTTGAATTGACCATTTTGAAGGTCAGGTCTGGGTCACGATTTCACCCGTCCAAAACACTCCCCGGACAAAAGGACCCATAGGTATCAAATTTCGTCAAAATCCATCCGGCAGTTTTCCCGGCCATTGCTAACAAACAGACAAACAAACAAACAGACAGAAGTCCCAAAATATATAGTAGACTAGCAGGTTAGCCCGCCATTGGCGTGGTTCGTCTCATGGCTTTGTTCGAAAAAGCAATTGCAACAGCTTCCGAGACACGTTTACATGCTGCACCTAGGTGTACAATTTCGTCGAAAACAGCGAGTTTTACCCGATTTGACCTTGAATTGATCAGTAGGCTTCAATATTCGACACGACAATTGACTGCCGTGGACCAAGGACTGCCGTAACAGGTGATAACATGCTCACATTCGGCGGATCGGGCACTGTGGTCAGTCAAAAAACATAACGCGCACGCTATAACTCCAGTATCACTAACGTACGTGGCATTGGAAGGGTCAGTTTAACTTCCGCCTGGATCCATGTGGCATGACGTAATTCACAACCACGTGTATTTACCTCGAAATTGTTCAAATTGCGCGACTGCGACACACACAATGGCCCGATAATGGGCACACATTCCCTGGCATTTTCCAGAAGATATTCATGGGGAGGTCGAGTGACCAATTTTGAAATTTGCTGATCGCATTCGTCTGTAGGTCTGAGGAATTCTCGGCTAGATATTGTTACCAACATGACATATTTAAATTAATCCCGCAGCGCACCCCATCTGCTTTCGTAGAGATGACGAAATATGAGTGCGACAAAGAATATTGTTTGATCGAAAGCATTTGAATTAATACGTCGCAATACTCGCCTTGATGGTGGCTAATAGATATTTGTCCCTGTTAGGTTTTGGGAATGTCGTTACTCGCCTTGATGGTGGCTAATATATATTTGTCCCTGTTAGGTGTTGGGAATGTCGTCACACAACACGCTCATGTCTGGATACAGTCTTACACGCTCACGCCGAGACCCAGACGTAAGATTCACATTAAACACATACGCTCTTTATCAACACACTGCGGACACAGACGCTCTTTAACTATCAACGCTATTAACCACAGCAGTGCCGTTTTTTTTGTGACTGAGAGTGGAGAACGCGTGCTCTGAGCTTCTCCAAAATGCCACGACGACCATTCCCGTGGGTTTTTACATTTAGATGGGAAGTTTGAACTCAATCGAGCGAACCGTTTTAGATTCTATGAAGTACACATATATATACGGAAGTCTCAAAATATATAGTACTAGCAGGTTAGCCCGCCACCGGCGGCTTGTCCGAAACATGACATTTTTTTATTATATATTTTTAATTTTTAGCTCCACGCGTTTCAATAAGAAAAATGTGTACCCGGTAGCTCCGCCAGTTTCGAGATCTGGTCTGCGTATGCGCGAAGCTAGCGTCGCACGGGCTCGACGACCCGATAAAATTTGTACCCGGCGCAAGATACATTCACATGCCAAATTTCAAGTCGATAGCTCCACCCGTTTCCGAGATCTCGTCTGTGCATGCGCTGCACGGGCGTCGCACGGGCTCGGCGACCCGATACAATTTGTACCCGGCGCAAGATACATTCACATAGCAAATTTCAAGTCGATAGCTCCACCCGTTTGCGAGATAACGCATTCTTTGTTTTTGAATGAGTTAATTCATGGTACCCGTCCTTCCCGTCCTAAACTTCAGAGCGGACAGTCAATTAATCCCGTCGTGAAATCCCTCTGCATAATATTTCGAGCTCTTAGATCAATTCTGCCTTTTTAGTTGCATTTCGTCCGCATCCGTATTTCGGACGCATGGGGTCAGTCGTTTAGCCACGTCCATTGGAATCCGCATCGGACGCATGGGGTATCGTTTAGCCACGTCCATTACAATAAAGAGCGTTAATTGTTAAAACCTCCGTATAAGGTATAGATAAAGAGCGTTATTGCCTTAACACCCGCCGTGCCTTTGCGGTGATTTGGGAGTGGATAAAGGGTGCTCAGAGCTTATCGAAAACACGACTACGGCGGTGTCGGTGGGATTTTACACTTACATACGAAATTTGATCTCAATCTGTACACGCATTTTGGATTCTATGAAGTACACACACACATACACACATATATACGAAGTCTCAAAATATATAGTATAGACTAGCAGGTTAGCCCGCCACCGGCGGCGTTTGTTCGAAACATGACATTTTTAAAAATTATTTTGTTTTTATTTATATTTTTTTAAATATATTTTAATATTAATTTAATGTTTTTTAAATTTAATTTATGTTTTTAATATTAATTTAATGTTTTTTAAATTTAATTTATGTTTTTTTGAATTTTTTAATATTTATTTAATTATTAATTTAATTTAATTCTTTTTTTATAATTTAATTGTTTTTTTTTATGCAAAATCCCCCCTTCCTAGGAACGACAGACAACGCATTCTTTGTTTTTCAATGAGTTAATTCATGGTACCCGTCCTAAACTTCCCCGTTATTTAACTCCCCGTGGCCATTGAGCAGCCCCTGACAGAGGTTGTCCACCCTTACGAGATGGTCAATAGAACTCGATGAAATCCCCCCCTTCCTAGGAACGACAGACAACGCATTCTTTGTTTTCCTTTTTTTTTAACACTGATTCCCGGAAACGACTCACATAAGCATTCACGCTTGATGTCGAATCCGGTATTGCATTGAAAACAAACGCGATAACATTGCATTGAATTGCCCGTCATACAGATAAGTAGATAGCGAAAACGACACTCTTTATATAGACACTTCGGAAAACTGACGCTCTTTAACTATCAACGCGATTAACCCCCGCCGTGCCTTTGCGGTAATTTTGAGAGTGGAGAACGCGTGCTCTGAGCTTCTCCAAAACGCCGCGACGACGATTCCCGTGGTTTTTTACATTTAGATGGGAAGTTTGAACTCAATCGAGCGAACCGTTTTCGATTCTATGAAGTACACATATATATATATATATACGAAGTCTCAAAATATATAGTATAGATAGACTAGAAGGTGACCCGACTTGGTCCGGGCTTTGACCTTGAATTGTCCATTTTAAAGGTCAAGGTCAAATGGGGTCACGATTTGATCAGTCCAAAATACTGCACGGACAAAAGTACCCGACAAACGTGCCCGTCGTAATCCATCCGGTTTTACCCGATTTGACCTTGAATTGATCATTTAGAAGGTCAAGGTGAGGTCGGTGTCACGATTTGACCCGTCCAAAACACTCAGTGGACAAAAGTAAGCCCATGTATCAAATTTCGTCGAAATCCAATCAAAATTGGCGATTTGACCTTGAATTGACCCGATTTCAAGGTCAAGGTCACGTCACACGGGCAAATTAATGAGCCTATGCCACTCCCCGGCCGAAAATAACCCCACATACCAAGTTTCATCGAAATCCCGTGATATTCGGGCGTTTGACCTTGAAATGACCCTATTTCAAGGTCACGTCGCACAGGCAAATTAATAGGCTCATGTCACCCCTCGGCCGAAAGTACCCCCACATACCAAGTTTCATCTAAATCCCGAGATATTCGGGCGTTTGACCTTGAAATTACCAGATTTCAAGGTCACGTCGCACGGACAAATTAATAGGCCTATGCCAGTTCTCGGCCGAAAATACCCCCACATACCAAGTTTCATCGAAATCGGTTTGGCCGTTTTCGAGTCCATCGCGAACACAAAGACACACAGACAGACACACAGACAGATCTTCCAAAATATACAATAGATAGACTAGCAGGTTAGCCCGCCACTGGCGTGGTTCGTCTCATGGCTTTGTTCGAAAAAGCAATTGCAACAGCTTCCGAGACACGTATGCTGCACCTAGGTGTAAAATTTCACCCAGTTTTACCCGATTTGACCTTGAATTGATCAGTAGGCGTCAATATTCGCCATGGCACTGTGGTCAGTCAAAAAACATAATGCGCACGCTACAACTCCGGTATCACTAACGTACGCGGCATCGGAAGGGTCAGGTTAACTTCCGCCTGGATCCACGTGGCGTGACGTAATTCACAACCACGTGTATTTACCTCGAAAGTGTTAAAATTGCTCGACCGCGACACACACAATGGCCCGATAATGGGCACGCATTCCCTGGAATTTCCCAGAAGATATTCATGGGGAGGTCAAGTGACCAATTTTGTAATTTGCTGGTCGCATTTGTCTGTAGGTCTGAGGAATTCTCGGCTAGATATTGTTACCAACATGACATATTTAAATTAATCCCGCCATGCAACCCCCATCACCAACGCGACGTAAATTTGGTACCATGTGTTGCGTTCTAAAAATAGGTCGATTGCAATGGATTCGTAGAGATGACGAAATATGAGTGCGACAGAGAATATTGTTTGATCGAAAGCATTTGAATTAAAACGTCACAAGACTCGCCTTGATGCTGGCTAATATATATTTGTCCCTGCTAGGTGTTGGGAATGTGAATTAAAATTGCAGTGGGGATGCAGTGGGGGTCTAATTTTGCCACGGCACGTTCCTAGGAAGCCCCAAGTACGTCACACAACACGCTCATGTCTGGATACAGTCTTACACGCACACGCCCAGACCCAGATGTAAGAATCACATTACACACATACTCTCTTTATCAACGACAATTCGGATACGACGCTCTTTAACTATCAACGCGATTAACCCCGCAGTGCCATTTTTTGTGACTGAGAGTGGAGAATGGGTGCTCTGAGCTTCTCCAAAACACCGCGACGACCATTCCCGTGGGTTTTTACCCTTAGATGGGACGTTTGAGCCCAATCGATGCTAGAGCTGAAACGGTTGACCCATTCTTCTAATCGGTTAACCATCGGGGTTAGCCGGATTTCAACTGGTTAACCGCTAATTTCTAGCGGACTTCTCTCACACTAATTATGTCGACATTATGCCATGCTCCAGGGACAAACCTAGGTGAGAAATAGTAGCTGAAATAAAGACCTTATTCACGGCATTTAACGATATTCAAAAACACGCATTCACTGTTCTTTTGCAGGCTCTCATGATGGGGAATGAGCAAGTGAAATTTGTGAATGGCAGGGGGAACGATTATTTGCCGTGATCAGCATATGTTTGGGCATTTGTAAAACGAGTAACAATAGTATGGGTATTGGTAAAACGAGTAACAAAACTATATATTAAAGATCTGTAATATATCATTATCATTGGTATATCCGCCAATGAATTATATATAAAGACAAGAAAGTAATAACTATAGAACAAAAAGGAAGGTCAGTTAGGTCAGACTCGCAGTCCTATTCAGTATTCGAGCTATTCGTCGGTATCATGATCGCGGACACTAGTGTTGGAAGGTTATAGAATTTACATTTCGGTTTCGTTTTTTTGTTGTAAAAATAACCTCGGTTTCGGTTTTAGTATGCAATCACTTAACATGTATAGGTTATAACCCCCTTGGGTGTCTACAAGGAATATAGACCAAAGCCGCGAAGCGGCTGAGGTCTGTATTCCTTGTACAGACACCCAAGGGGGTTATGACATATTTATAAAACGGTTCACACCCCAAGGCAAACACAATTGAGTCACATTATATTCGATGATTACCTAAACAAAAGTCAATTGAATGGATTGTGGTGTTCGCTACTCCTGTTGAATAATCAGTCAAATGTCCGTTGACAATCGGCTCACTTGCATACGTCTGCATTATATATCAGCATTGATAAACCATTTTGTACTTTTATACTGATAACGTGTTTCTTGATGAAAAACAATATTCCTTGTGACAATAAACTGACTCGGAAGTGAAACTATTCCACATTGCATAATGTTTGTGTGATGAAATATCACCGGCAGGCCTCAGCTCACAAGGCGACTCGGGCGAGATTGTCGCCTTACTGTCGCTGACTTCGCCCTATCGTCGCTCTAAGGCGAAATCGAAGTCGCCTTCAATTTTAGGGGGAATTTTGTTTTTTTTTCTTTATTTTTTTTCTAGTTTTTTTTCCGGACATGTCCGCCATCCCAAAAAGAAACAGACGATGCAGAGCCAAAGACCCAAGTGTTTAAAATAAAAAAATAAAATATGACCTATTGTTTTGTGTTGTTATTCCGTCGCCTTTGTTCCCTTTGCGGTAATGAATGTTAATCACGAATGTTTTGACACGCTGAAAACACGATGAGATGTTCGCATCTGTGTTGTTACTGACCATCGTGAGTGTCACAAATAAATGTTTTAATTAACTTAAAAGACCGCCGTCCCGCTTTTCAGATATAAAACAATTACGACATTATCAGAGTATGTATGTACCAGGCGCTTCGGAAGTTCGTTTCGGTAACGCGTCGGACTTTTTGAAGAGACCGCGTCGGACTTTTTGAAGAGACCGACTTCCGTAAATAAAATAATGTCAAGTTTATTGCTTTAATCGGATTATACCAGTGATGTTGGCATTAATTAAGGGAGGCCATTAATTAATAAAAGCTTTTGCAACTCCTTTGTTAGTTAGTTAGTCCTTATTGTTTATTTTAGCGGACACCCACATTACAGCCGTGACCAAATTAAACTTAAAAAGTTACATGCATCATCATTCATGATTCAGTCATTTCAGAATGTACAAACGTATCTTCCAAGCTGCAGTCTAGGAAATAATACTACTTTCATTTAGTTAAAAAAGTAACTATTACTGTAACTTGATAATTGTCTTGCTTAAATGATAGCTACACAAAACATTTCCAAATTTTTTAAATGTATAATAACAATTAATTAAGCTAATTTCAGATAAAGTCAAATTTTTTTGTTTTTATTTGTTATTTTATCTTTTTAAATTTTTTATTGTCAGATGTTATAAAATAAAGCGATATTTGAAAATTGTCAATTTTTGGTAGTCACCCCACCCTGAAGTCTCCCTAAATTTCCTGAAGTCTCCCTAAATTTCCTGGAGGGAGACTTCAAGTCTCCCTGTTCTGAACCCCTAGGCTGAGGCCTGATCACCGGAATTCATAACAAAAGACGTAAAGCAATCCTGTGTATAGTGCCTGTATTTTCCGCGCACATGAATGCATGTGTGAACATTTTGTGAAATTTTCGCAATGTAATATTCAAAAGATCATTTAGTGATTATTGTGGATTATACATTCGAAACAGGTTTGGATCTCGTTCAGTTTACTTCCAATCACCTGCCCCTCCCGACAAACCATAACATATTCAACCGAAAGTGTTGGGGCCCCCACCCATGCTGACCACCCCTATACAGGTATGTCCGCTAATAATGGAATGATCCGTGTTTTAACTTCCCGAGTGACTGGTGCGATCATTATCATGGCGCATTGTTAGAATTTCACATCTACCGCTCCGATCTCCTTTCAGCTTACTATCCAATTAATGTCAATTTATGTGTGATATTTAGCTCAAGTCTGTATTCATACAAGAAATATTGTTCATGAATTGGAGCAATTTGATTGGCCGAGGGGTGTGAACGGGTTTATAAATAGAAATTACTGCCAAATTGAGTGTCAATTAGACCCACAGGCACAACCAGTTGCAGAGTAGCATGGAGCATCAATTTCCTAGATAAAAGGGAAGATCATTGAAGAAGTTTTGGGTTGCTTCAACTACGATGTCTGTTTGGTCACTCAATTGAATTGATCATATTAGATCACAACAGGGAGGAAGAACGGAAGAGTAAAGACATTGTGCAGCTGATCTCAATCCTCAAACTATGTCGACTTACATAGTTTTTATAAACCCCACTGTAAAACTGTTTTGGTATGTCGTGGTGTGATTCCAATTTTAATCCATGTTGCTTCGTGCAGTATTAACTATCAAGTTACGAAAGCACGCATTGCCACACAACGCCACTTTTACGTTGTCACTTCCTTGTGTGCATTCAGACTTGATACACAGTGACTGCACACATGCTTTTGTCGGAAGATCAGAGAAAACTTCAAAGGGTCGGAATTGATTGAAGGTCGCCGACACTTCCAGACAGTTCAAGAATTGCTACTAAGTATCTGATACTACCGCGTGTACCAATTAATGCTTGCATTGCACTCTACTATCGGTGACACATGATTTAGTATTAGTTTTGCATCATTTAACCTAATATTTTGAGGAGTATTCACGTTCACATTCAACTGACAACGGGATGCGGTTACGTCCGGTTCATTTTTTTCTAACCGGATGCTAACCGGTTATCCGTCTAACCGTTTCAGCTCTAATCGATGCAGCCGTTTTCGAGTCTATAAAGGACAAACATATATATTTACGGAAGTCTCAAATTATATAGTAGATAATACCCAGGAAACTATCTAAAACTTTTTTAAAGGAAGAAAGAGACAGTCTTTAAGAATACATCAACCAAAATGAAATTTCTTCTATTTTTATATAAAATTAATTTTTGGGGCAATTTGTTTATAATTAGCATTGCATAGTGACGTTCCAAGTGCATTTATTAGGAAAATGTGGGTATTTCCTATCAAACTGGACAGTGATCAAACATAGACCTTGCATTTGCAAACTCAGGAATTAGGCCTCTCAAAGAATACCAGTAGGTGACATTCACTTGGTGTAATTTACAGAACAGCCATTTATAATCTGCATGTCCATCTGTGTGTGCATGCGTCTGTCATCTGGGTTAACTGCATGAGATCAAATTTTCAGAAATATTCCAACAGGCCAAGTTCAAATTGGTAACGGTCCCATGTTTTTGATGGAGTTATGCCCCCTTTTCAACTTAGAAATCGCTGTTTCGGGATGTCCACATGGTAACATGAGCAATATTCATCAGAATTTCTTGATATTTTGTACGTGAATCACATTTGAGAAGACGCAGACCAAGTTCGATTTATTCGACTTTGAAATAATAATTGTGATGTCTTAATGCTAAATTGAGCAATTTTCAAAAGAATCTCTTGATACTTGGTGTGTGGCTCACCATTGAGAACACGCAGGACCGCAGGACATTGTCTAGTTGGAGTCAAATTTTGCCAGAATTTATTCTTAAAAAAGCCAACGTCCCAAAAAGCCACCTCGATTGGGTGGACATGGGGTCTGTTACCTTTTATTTCAGCTGTCCTCAGGTAGTTTTTTCCTGAAACAACATGGCCATCTATGGCTGTTATGGTCAACAAGAGATTTACCTATATTGTCCCTGTATGAGGGTACCTTCATGGTGTAATCAACTCCTCCTACAGTTTTGATCGTTGATATTTGAAACTTCAGAGTATTGTTACCCACATATTGGAGATGTGCAGCATATATATAGATGATAGAATTTTTTTTTTTTTACGGAGTTATTAACCCTTTTAACATTGTTTTAAATTTCTTTAACCTAGCGGCATTGACTTGCCACGTTGTCGGAGGACACTGTGGTCGGCTGACCTTTTATTTAGGTTCAAATGAGCCGTTCCAATACATTATATATGCTTATTTCACTACCTCAAACTGATATTTTACTGTTCACTGCACCCATTTGAATAATGTAACAATCAGCTAACATTGCCAAAAAATATTGGTTTACCTTTTTGTAAAACAAGCTGTACCCAAAAGATGTAAACATTTAATCCCTCATTCATTCCGAAATAACACTTTCTTTACTAAATGTATTCTCCCATTCAGTTATAAAAGTATACATTGGAATGGTCTATTATCTTCGGATAAACAACGAGAGTTACTTACGTATAATTTGGCACACCCATTTTGGTCAGATACCTTTTATTTAAAGATGCATATTAAATCCGAAATAATGCTCCCAAATTATTATTTCTTTGTCTTCGGGGGTAAAAAATATTTGATTCGGGTCGAATAACCCACCCATCAAAGCTCAGAATGGTCAGATATAGATTTTTGAAAATTGTTATTTCTCGAAATGTGTAATTATTTGTGGCCCAGAAAAGAGTCGTCAAATCGTCGGTCTTGGACAAAATTGCGGATGAAGATGGATAACTCTAAAATCAAGTGGCCGAATTTCGTGATACTCAAGTGATAATATGGCCATATTTCGTTGAACAACATGTTAATAAATAACTCTTTTTGGGAAATTTCATACCATAGTTGACAGCAGTTAGCAGTATTTTGTTGTAATTAATCGATTCTGATAGCAAAAGTTTATATTGAAGAAATGTTGTTGTTGTTTTAACTTGATGATATGGGGACCGTCTGATCGGATTGAGTACCTTTAAAACTTTTCAGGCAAGCTTTGAGACTGGGATCATCCAAGCCATGGCCTGAGGTTATGAACCTGTTAACAGGACAACGACATATGAATGCCTCGTCTCTGATGAAGTACTTCCAGCCTCTCATTGATTGGCTGCACGAACAGAACAAGGGAGAGCATACCGGTTGGGATGATGGCCCTGATTCATGTCCAGACCCTACAACGAGGAAGCGACGTGATGTGGCAGCAGCCAAAGCTTTTTTGGATAGAATAGAGGAGGAGTCTGCTAATATAACTTACGTTAACATAGTGGCTGCGTGGAACTACGACTCTAATCTAACAAATTACAACCAAGAAATAATGGTAGGTTAATATAGGTTAACGTCTGCACAGTGGCTGGGTTGACCTGCGACTCAATCTAACAGATTACAACCAACAAATGATGGTAGGTTAATCAGGGCCCAAGCTAGGGGTTGAAAACAGGAAGAAGTGACTTCTCCCTCTGGAGATTTTAATGAGACTTCAGCCCAAAATGGGGAGACTTAAGAAAAACATAAGTACTACTTATTAATTTTCAAATATCGCTTTATTTATATATTAAAACATCAATAAAAAGATAAAAATAATGTTTTTTTTTTTTTTACTTTATCTGAAGAAATTAGCCCAATTGTTATTTGAAATTTGAAATTTTTGGAAATGTTTTGTGTAAATAACATTTATCAATACAATTAGAAAGTTACAGTAGTAGTTAAATATTTAACTTATTTGGATGTAGTATTGTTATACAATATTGTAGGATTATATCATTCTAGTATTATTTCCTTGACTGGAAGATACGTTTGTAAATTGTACAGTCTGAAGTTGAACAAGATGATCATGATGCATGTAACTTTGTAAGATTTATTTGGTCAGCTGTAATGTGGGTGTCCGTTAAAATAAACAATAAGGTCTAATTAAGGAGTTGTAAAAGCTTTTAGTTTTATTTCTAAAGCTTTATTAATTAATACCAACATCAATGGTATAATTTGATTAAAGCCATAAACTTGACAAGACTAGTGGGCATAGCATTTATTTACTGAAGCGGTCTCTCCAAAAAGTGCGACGCGTTGAATAGCGGGACGGCGGTCTTGTACTAATTTATAAACTCATGGAATTTGAATGGTCTAACTATTTCTTATACTAGCGATAATGACTTTCGATGGTTAGATATATAATCCCCTGATAATCCCGATGAATATAGGCAACTTCAAATAGATCGGGCTGGGATTGATTGTGAACAACTTCTTTGATGAGAAATGGATATTTTAAGGAAATATTTCGCCCAGTGGTTCAGAGAGATAGGACAACAACATTATGACATATATTTTAATAATTTTTTTTACAAAACAAGTCAAATTTTTACCGGTAAATCTCAGTTTGGTCAAATTTGGAAGGCGACTTCGTTTTCGCCTTGCAGACATCCGAGGGCGAAGTCGCTGGCTTGAAGGCAATAACTTTGCCCCAGTCGCCTCCTATTTCGGGGCCTAAGGTTAATATAATTTGCATCAACACAGCGGCTGGGTCGAACTGCGACTAATCTAACAGATTACAACCAACAAATGATGCTAGGTTAACACTTTTCCCAATATGTGTACCACCGGTATTACCAACGTCACTACCCCAGCCAACGCAATCTTTTACGACATAATTTTACTGAAAAGAAAACAGTATTTATGTTACATCGTTAATGTTGTTCAACTTCCTCTAAATTCATTTTATTAGTAAAAAAATTGTTTTCTGAATGTCAAATTCCCCACAGTGTGGTTTGGTGAATATTTAATTAGGTTTTATATATGAGATTTTGTAATAATTATTATAAACAACACGCAAATTAAGGTGTTGGTTTTCAACAATTTGTCAGTCAGTGGCAAACTATGATTGAACGAAATTGGGTGAGTTTATCAATGTTTTAAGCAATTGCTATGCAGTGTAATGACACATAAAATACACAATTATTAATAAAGTAGAATATTAAATCCAGTATATTTACATGTGAATACAGTTACAAATGTATGCTTTATTAGTCAAACCAATCCATATTTCATCACCGAAAACACCACATGTAGGCCTATGCCTTTTGTTTACGTAAATACACAGGGCTGGCGGTCCAGAAAATCCAGAAGGTTGTCAATGTTGAAAGCATTTTTTATGTTGTTTAATTTTACATAAAATACACAATCAAATAGCGTATTAATTGCAGTATATTTACACTTGAATACAGTTACAAATGACTGCTTTATTTGTGGAAGTAATCCATATTGCATCACCGATTACAAGTTGGAATGACCGCTTTCGCAGATTGTTGATTCCAGCAGTCAAGTCGCTCTGTATATATTTACTGGTTGTTTGCAATTGGGGACATAGAGAATAGTTTCTCAACTTCAATTATTGAATAACAGTGTAAACAAGAATATTCACCACAGTGAATTATAACTTGGAGACATTAGCTCATTATATTAAAAGATTGTCAGTCGAAGCGAGAAAATTAACCAATTTCAGTGATATACAATTTTCACTGATAGGAACCAGAAACGGAACAAATCGAGATTGTGACATTTGGTTCTCACTATCCACAAACATATGTTGATTTTATTTCGTAACGACTTATTCAAACCAGATACCATTAGGATTCCAATCCAGCGTGTCCCCTTAAATCGCAATATATAAATAGAAGCACTTTTTCGTTATGCGCATGCGCAACGAAACTTCTGGATTCTAACTCTCGTGGAACGAGATCCCATGTGCTATTCCATCTTCAATTTCGGCGTCCGCCAGAAACATCGCAATTTGACTTGCTCCGTTATTTTGATACGGAATTAGTGTTTTTAACACGCTATTATTAAAGCAATGGAACTAAATCCGAACTGCTTGAAACGTGACAATAATGAACGAACGTTCGCGACAGTTCGTCTTCACAGCATACTTCAGATTTGAACGATGCAATTCTGAGTTTATTCTCCCTTCACTTCTGGCTTCAGAATCAGAGTTGAAACGTGTTTTTAAAAGAATTAACGACCGTTTCACAACAGTTAATTGTCACAGCAATCTTCCGATTGAAACATGAAATCTCACCTCGGAGATGAGATGAACACGAGTCCTGACTCAATCGGGGAAGACCTGGTATATGAGTACGACTCTCACTGGCAGATATCTGATGAAATGACGATTCTGACTCTGAAGTTTGATACAATGTCTTTTGCATTTTTTGCAAGTCCCATAACTTCTATCGGAGTACTAATGAGATTGTCATCAGATCAAGGTCATTTAGTATGTCAAATACGGCTGGGGCTCTCTGACACACGGTGTGTCAATATGCCGAGCTCTGTCAGACACTGAACTTGATGACGTCGTTAAACGTCGATGCTTCTAACCTTCCACTATCTGGGAGTATTTCTATGAAGGTTACCGTACCGTACTTTGTAACATCATAATCAAATTCTAGGCAACAGTAACAACAAGCTGTTAGGGAAAGGTTAACTCAAGGTACTGCACACTCTGACCTGGGGTTACTGATTGGACTTCCTCGATTTCTTGAATCCGACCAACTCGAGTGAACATCGACAATTGGTGGCATGGAAAATTCACAATAGAACCGGTTACGTCTCTGTCAACTGGGTTTTACCGTCCACGGTTCCCAGTAAAACAAAATGGACCGATACGTTGTACGTCTAGTATAATGAACCATAAATATATAGTTCACTGTTCACCATTTCGAACTGGACACCTGATCAGAGGTGCTGCAATGATCCGGTATCAATAATTTGCTTTACTTGTACTAACACTTTAATTACAGTGTTACTTTTTTCACGTATCGTAATGTTCAAAACACACCGTCCATACGTGTCCATGTATACTGTATCAGTTTCCGATTTCGAACCTGTTCGTGGCAATTTCTAGTACTTTACTTTGGGGTAGACCCGAGTTCCTGAGTATTTGCCACATCGTCTCGGTCGCATTGACTTCTTTCGAACTCTCGGTATCAGCCTGGCAGCCTTTCTGGAAGATTGGATCTGCCTAAATTTATCATTCACTATTTACTCGAACGCGTCAGTAATTCCGATAAGTCACTTGTTCATGTGTACATATTGGGAAATATTTTCCGACTACGGATGACCTGATTCTTCCGATACCTTATATCCCGGGACAACCATACCTGTAGCTTATATATATTGGTTCCAGGAAAGAACGAACACACTGAATGTCTCAACAGAAGGTTACAATCTGGGAATACATTCGCTTTCTCGGGGTTATCTCTTGGCACTGATGTCATACCACAATTATGTTTCCGAATGCGACCGATTCAGTTACATCTTCTCCAATATTATCTCCTTACCACAAGCATCCCTCTGTATCAGATCGGGGCTCGAATTCTGGTGAGAACAAGATTCTTGATTCTTAGTTTGATTTTCGTGAAAGCAATTGTTTCACTATCAGAAGTATATTTGATTCTCATAACATTCTGGGTTTTAAGGCCTGCATGTCACAATTTTTGTCCAGGCCTCTCTGACTTTACATTTAACAACTTTTATCGGGTACCGCTCTTTCGGTCCCGGTAACGAGAATCTTATCAATAACCGCTCCATCTCGGACTTGGCGATGGGGTTGTTATATGGGTCAACAAATTAGTCAAACCCACTGGTAACCAGTGGAGAAATGTCAACATATCACTGACTAGAAATGACTGCAGTCTTGAGCAGGTTCCTGCTTTTATTATCTCAACTTTTTATTTGTCAAGTGACACAAGTTCGTTCTACTTCACTAGGTGCCTAGCAGTCCGTCAGTCACCCAGAATATCCACCAGCCGGGTGGGACGGAATGTGTATGGTTGTGTCGTCTGCCTATACCGTACAACTTTAGGATCTGAAATTAAGACACAACTGTCTTCTAACATCAGCTCATGTAGCAGGGAACGTCTTCACTACCAGGTAGAAGATTACTTTAGTCATCATCATTATCGTCCCACTGATGGGAATTCGATCAGGTAGTCTCTGCGATCTTTCAATTTTGAAAGATTCCGGGGATCGTTCTGCCTATCATTGATGAATGAGAAATGAGCGCATAATTGTTCGTGGACATCACAACCTCAAACTTGAGTGGTTGTTATACTCAATCTATCGATAGGACAATCTGATGGCATATGCATATTCACCAATACAGTTGAGACCACAGGTCCTCACTTATATTCCACGGACAACTTGCACAATAATAGTGCTTGCTCCCAGTTGACATTGTCAGTATTGACATACCCAACTTTCAACTTATGATTACACCGACCTATCATCTAAGTACTGAATTTTACCAGGTCTCTTATCTCAGAATCAGAACTGGGTGTTGCGACCATCTCAGCCAACAACTTTCAAATAAATTCTTTCAATGCATATCACAACCTGATCATGGTAACATGGCTCTCACAGAAATTACAACTGCTGCTACACAATTCAAACGTTGGTGTATTTATCAACACATTGATTCAGGACTTAACTTTGGAGCGTCATGAGTAGGCTGTTCTGATTCCCTACCTCATCTCAATTTTGGCAGGTTTGAAATACTCACATTTGTGAGTTCTTGGTTCATGAAGTCATCGAGTTTTGCCTTACTTTGAGTGACATACATGTAACATATACCAGAGGTCTCCCGGTAAACAGTCTTAATCCACTTGTTAAAATTGGGTTTACGTAGGCGTCCTCCTACAATCATTGTTACCATCATGGCCATTATTTATCGTTTACGAAATTCAATTACCCATATCAACGTCAATTGTGCCGTTGTGGGTTGCATCATTGACCTTATTGCCAAAGAAAACTTGTGGCATCACCTCGTTTCGCCGATACCGTGATTTACAGGCCCTTCGTGTGGATCGCAAACTTCATGGCAATCCAGAATCGAGGTATCAACTTCATCAACATAATTTCACTGACCACATCTTGTTCAACTTCGACCTGTTCGTTCTTGTCGGGAGACAACTAAGTGTCATCCGTCTCGATCATGCTAAGTTGGCATCAGTTTTTAATCATGTTCAGTTACAACTTTTTATATATGGTTTGTTGTATGTCTCCAGCTCTATTTTGAAGAGACTAACCACACCATCCGGTATCTGTGATAACAGGATATTCTCCATCTCGTGTACCTTTTAGGTCATACTCTCCAACAGTTTCTCGATGATTGTCAAGTGATTCTACTTGTCCAATTTAATTATAGCCACAAGAAATTCACTGGGTCCTTTTCAAGCTTAAACCTGTATTGACTTTCGGATTATTATATTTGATTATTTTGGTCACATTCATCTGCATGTGGACTTCGCAATGTTCCAGCTGATCATATACCGGTACCTGTTTATATCTTGCGCATAGTTATATACATGTAAACTGTGTATACATGTCTAATCCATGTATAAATCTATCGGTTTATATATATTCTTATGTAAGGTATCATTCTGATATATGTACCTTGCATTGTTATGAGACGTTTGGTGTTTTGTCTCCTAACCAATATGGACGTTTAATACATCTTGTACTCTCTTTCGGCGAGTTAACACAGATGGTTATCCTAAGAGATATTGTAGATGCGTTCTTCATATTATACATATGTTAAGGGTCTCTATGGGAATTATAGTGAACATACATCAAGTGGGGGCAAAATCACTAATAGTGAGTGTATTTGATGCATGTTTGATTAAGCCCACCTCCAGATAAGTAGAGTGTTTATTGCTACGAAATCTGGTAGAATCCTAATGGTATCTGGTTTGAATAAGTCGTTACGAAATAAAAATGAAAATTTTATTATCAAATTGTAGTTTTATGAGTAACAAAGACTTATTCAAACCAGATACCAGCCCACCCTTCCTCCCCGCCGATTGTTATACTTTGTTATGAACTTAATATAACTCAGTGTTTTCACCATCGTTTGACGTTTTGACGCCAATTGAAGATGGAATAGCACGTGGGATCTCGAGATCCACGAGAGTTAGAATCCAGAAGTTTCGTTGCGCATGCGCATAACGAAAAAGTGCTTCTATTTATATATTGCGATTTAAAGGGACACGCTGGAGTGGAATCCTAATGGTATCTGGTTTGAATAAGTCTTTGTTACTCATAAAACTACAATTTGATAATCAAATTTTCATTTTTATCCAGTGAAATATATTGTAAGCTCAATCTAATGAAGAGAAATAATTTATTTTGTTCTTAAAATGTGTGAGAATCGATCAAAAGATTTGATTTAAGGAACAGTTCGTTTCTGTATTGAATGATTCCACCATAATGCCCATTTGACATTACCATCAGTTGCCGAAGTCCGCATGCGCACACTGTACAATATAATTCTTACGATTTCAAGGCAGTATTTTTCTCATAAAACACAATAAAATAACTAAATAAATTTCCTATTGTAGACGAGGCGGGCTATAAAAAGCCCGCCTTGGAAAATTGTAGGCGGGCAGCCCGCCTTGAGATTTCCAGGCCTGTCCCTGTGAGATTTTCTAACAGTTCACAGGTTTCGAACTGGCGGAACATGATCTCTACTGGTATAACCAGAGTAGATATTTATGATATGATCTGAGTTCATTCCTTGCTCACCTAATCATCTGTCTCTCTGCAGATTGAAGAAAGTCTGAGATCAGCGGCTTTCAGTAAAGAGATAGCAAAGGAAGCATCAGAGTTCGACTGGCAACATTTCAGTGACGCGACACTTCGAAGAAAATTCAAATCATTGGTGGAGATCGGGACCAGTGCAATGAAGGATGTAGAAAAACTGAAAAGGGTAAGATCCAAGCCTACAAAGGGGTAAGATTATTTTTTAAAAATCTGGTTCTAAGTCAATTTTCTTAAAAAATCAGACGAGGAATGGAGGCTTTTTTCTCTCTCAGAATCTTGTGTGAAAAATATCATGTTTTTTTATTTCTTGATGTCTTTATGCTGAAGACATCAAATAGTGAATATTACATACCCATTTTTCTCTTGTATGGTGTATGTAGCTCTTGTTCCACTATTTCATGGTGGGGAATCACGAGTTGATGAGTATCACGCATTCAAATGGCCGAGGCGATCAGAATCGGAAATGAGCAAAAAGGTAATAAACTAGGATTTGACATATTACATAGTATTTTGGGAGTTACGAGCATATGCTATACTATTTTTCATACAAGCTGATGCCTCATTTGTGTCGAAATTCACAGTTGTTCGCTCCAACATTCTGACCAAAGTTGTCAGTCAAAGGATTCTCCTAGATGTATGGCTGGTGTATTCCACGAACCTCTGACTGGCAACTTTGGTCAGAATGTTATGGAAAGCTACTGAGTATTTCAGAACAAATAAGGTATCAACTTGTTTTAAAAATAAACTAGCATATGCTCATAACAGTCAAAAGTTCCTCATATTTTATGTTTTTGTACATTTGCGCTCGCCTCGGACATTTTAAATGCGTGGTACTCACCAACCTCGAAGTCACTGGATTCCCCACCGTGTATTTAGAATTGATCATGTCTCAAGGCTGTTGTATGCCAAACTTGGACAACTTGAACCATTAGTAAATATTATGAAGTATATAATAAATGATAATATGATATTCATGTAATTCCCCATTTTTTCTGACATGTGTTTGTACTAGTATGGAGTGTTGATGGGCTAGAATATATCTGAGCTAACCAACTGGTTTGAGACATGGTCAGTACTTGGCAACGTAATGTGCTTAGTGATTTGTGTAATGATATACATGCACATGCAGTCATGATATCTATTGCTGATATATCTATGTTTTGGTGCTTGCTCTTTTCATTCATATTTGATTTAGAATATTTGATATGTACAATGAATCAGGGTTTCAATTGTTATGTAGGTTGCTCAAATTTAGCTGTGACAAAAGGCAAAAAATGCAGTAGAAGCTGGTAGAAGCCAATATAGACAAGCCTTGAAATAGTGAACCTGTCATTTGCAGAATGAGGTCCCCAGAGGGTGAATTTGATGCTACCCCCGCATAGCGGGCTAGCATCACCAAATTCACCCTCTGGGGACCTCATTCTGCTTAGGCCTTAGCAGAATGAGGTCCCAGAGGGTGAATTTGGTGATGCTAGCCCACTATGCGGGATAGCATCACTAAATTCACCCTCTGGGAACATCATTCTGTAAATGACAGACACACTATTTCAAGGCTTGAATATTGAATTTTATGCAATGCTGAAGTAGAAAAATGTAAATTTTAAGGGGTGTTTAAATACACTCGTAGAGAGTACTTGGTCAATATAAAGTAATTCAAATTCCATTGACCAAAAGATAAATATCACATGTGCATCACCAGGTGCTCCAAATTCCATGATGGTGAAATTAACATCAATCATCGAATTAAAATATGATTGACAGATTTGAAGTTCGCGGACAATCTGGTAAAAACAGAACTTTTTTATCAATACGAGCAAGCCTTGAAATAGTGTGTCTGTCATTTACAGAATGAGGTCCCCAGAGGGTGAATTTAGTGATGCTAGCCCGCATAGCATCACCAAATTTACCCTCTGGGGACCTCATTCTGCTTACACCTCAGCAGAATGAGGTTCCTAGAGGGTGAATTTGGTGATGCTAGCCCGCTATGCGGGGTAGCATCACTACATTCACCCTCTGTGGACCTCATTCTGCAAATGACAGACACACTATTTCAAGGCTTGAATACGAGTTGTTGAAGAACACCTATTTATCGAAATTAACGTTGTTAATAGGACACATGCTTATTTTTCAGCTGAATAAAGTTCAAGCTGATATGAGTGAGCTGTATGGTGCAGGTCAAGTCAGTGTCAATGGTTCCGTGCTTAACCTTGAACCAGGTATATATATTAGTGACATTTCCACCACCTATACTTTGTCTGTCCACAGCGGTGGTGGCGTATTGCATATGTAGGTAAATGTTAAATAGTGAACTACGGACTATATGCATGGACAGATACTATGAACAGTGGATAAGATTTTCATATTCTTGAAAAGAGTTAGTTATAATTGTGTAAACTGCATCTCAGATCGGATGTGAATGCAGTCCTTCGATTTTGAGGCGCGCAATTGCGCTTGCGCGCCTTGGCGCACGCGGATCTAAAAACCAGCGAGTTATTAAATGCGCACGCCGAAATTTTTAAATGCGCGCGTCGGAATTTGCAGCCAGTGAACGAGATTTTAACAAACAGCACATCAATGGTTAAACGCCGACAAGACTATTCACCGTGTATCTTTCTCAGCAGCGATGACGTTGATTACGAACATGATAACAAAGATCAAAGCGGCCGCCGGCGTCTTTCTCACTCAATGATTGGGATGACACCTCGTCACAACTGCTGCACGTGCGAGTTCCCGCAAAAAACTGTGTCAATTCTTTGGCGGCCTCGTTTGATGTTTCGGCATGCGGGATTCGCCGATTCATTTGAATACTATTGCCATAGATTAGGGTTTAAGTTTAACTATACTTCGAAGCTATACTTCGAAGCCAGTATCTCTCGACTCGGAGAAAGCGAAAAATGGACATTGGAGCCTCCGAAATACCGACTATCAAAACGAAAGAGAGCCCCGGTTGATTCGTCGGATTCCGGTGAATCGGATTGCGGTAACCATTCCACTTCCGAGTTTGAAGTTTTAAGCGACTGCGAGTCTGATGAGCATGCGCTCTCAGACGCGGAAGTGGACTCATTACCGTGATTAGATTCACCTGGATTGCCGGATAATCGGATTTAATATTGTGGACTAGATATTGTACTACAATCTAAACATATGTTTTTATTTCTGTTTTTCACTTTATGTTGCGCACAGGCACACTTGGAATTATACGTGTGTATCATTATACTTGTGTTTGTCTTTATTCAGTAATCATTTCATCCATGTTAATTTGAATTGTGCTCCCTCAAAAAAGGCGCGCGCAAATTCCAAAAGCTCCGAGCGATATATCGCGCACCTACGTTTTCCAAATTCGAAGGACTGTGAATGGTCTTCGGCATATTCATGAACCACAGAAGGATGAAGGATACATCTATGTAACAGATTTTGTCCCTTGATAGCAGACCGGATTAATGACATATTAGGACATCTTTGGAATTACGTCATCATGCAGTCAGCGAAAAGCACTTTGTAATCTCCATAAATTTTGATCGTAATTGAATGTTTGTCACTAAAACATGCATTCTGATTGGTCAAGAACTGCTAATGTGCATGATCACGGTCACAAATATAAATGTGTTGACCTGTTGATTATATGATAATAATATCTACTGAATGAATAACTGCAAACTGCACAATTATTTAGTTTCATTGCCAAAACTTAACCCTTTCAGTGCCAGGGGCCGATCTTATCGGCCCTAATTTACGGTCTGTAAAATCGGCCCTAAAATTTTTTTGTTTTTGTTTTTTTTAGATTTTGGGTTGAATTTTTTTTGGGTATGCTTAAGCATGCTATAGCGAATTTAAAAACAAAAGTGGATAAAACCTTAGGGGCATGTTATAACTCAAAACTATCACCAAGTATTCATAGTATTAATTTTGATGCCCATGAAAAACGTAAGATTCCCTGGCACTAAACCTACAAAATAAAAAAATAATAACAAATGATGAAAAATTGTTAGGCCAATGCATTCTCTTATATATGCGAGGCGACCTATGGTCGATTCACATATATAAGAGAATGCATTGGCACAGGGTATATGGGTTGATACAAAAATCGGACCTGGCACTGAAAGGGTTAATTGATATTTATCTAAACTGGATATTTATACAACTGGAATATTCGACATGATGCACTATTTTCTTTATGCACTGAAATTTCCCTGGTGTCATAATTATAGGAAAAAAATTTGAAGTCAACTTTGAGGACCTTTTATGCACCGGCTGTTAGCCAGTTAGATTTGAGATTCGATTCGATATTGACATCAGCCTCCTGTTTCGATATCAGATCTCAAATATGTGGGAAACTGCCAATTCACAGGGCCCTAGAAACATATCCAGCAACTTGATGCACTGGAAAGGAGATCTCACTCCATAGCATGTATAATGCTAATAAAAATTGCTTTTCATGCCGTTTCTTTTGAGGTTTTTTGGGATGTGAATTACTATGAGATAACTGTACCCTGTTTCGATGGATATTCAGTGATTCAAGCATGAAAACAGTTTGTGAATATGCAGACGTGCTCGAATCCCCAAATATCAAACTCAACAGAGTTAGTTTATCTGATAATTATTTCTTACATAGCTTGTCTCCGATGGCATAATCATCTAATGAGGTAAGTTTTTCATCAGTGAAAGAGTTCAAAGAATGCCAATGTTGGAACAACATCAGGGTTTCCACTAGGGGTTGGAGGAATGGGACCCCTATAGTCGCTGCGGGGAAATATCAGTCCACGTAACCAACTGCGAATATCTAGTAAAAGTAAATCCGCCTATATATGTGTTTATATATGCCCAAATTCTGAATATCTGTGGTGATATCAGGAGATAAATTAAGTCAATGAATTGGGATGTACTTATTTGTCATCGGGTGGGGGTATGGTATATGTTGGAGGGAAATTTGGGTTAGGGGAAAGGGACCCACTGTCTAGTGATGCGGATCTGACTGGTCTACTGTCAAGGCGGTCGAGTCTGATCTGGTTCAGGCCATTCCTGTCTGGTACCCATGCCTGGAATGGTCCAAAGCGGTCCGGACCACTTTGTTAATAAGTTGCCTGTTTTCTCAAAGTTGTTACCCTATATATTAAAAAATATTGTTTACTGCATAGCAATAAGTGCATATACAATGTTTGGTGATTGTGTGTAGCATTGTCTGTCTCTGGTGGCAAGAACTCACTGTAATAACCCATGCAGTAATGAGAATATACAATATTATATGTTTTACATAAAGATTCGAACATAAGACAAGGGTCAGTATGTGTTTATAAACAGTCTAACATGGGGCATGATGGCAGTCAACTGATCGTATCGAATATATTCTGCAAGCACATTGTGTGGTGGATTAGTTATATGCCATGTTACACTGTTTATGGACTCATACTCACCCTGGCTGCATGTTTGTCACACTGGTAGAGTAGCTAGTAGTATTGGTGTGGGATAGTAGTTATATGTTTGAGAATGTTTGCATTTGCAAACAAAGTTAACTAATTTAACTAAATGGCACAAGTAAATTGGTAATATAGTCCGCTGATAATTATGACAACAGTACTGAACATAACAACATCTCCCTGACGCTTCAGAAGAATCAAGTGTCACACATCTCATTGTCGGATAATAACAGTTACATATTTGGTTAACAAACATTTTGCTGCACAAGTTCACGTATATAGTTAGCTCAACTTAAAATAGTGTTCCGGACCCGAAACTACCGGGCAGGGAGAGTAAACCAGTCTAAAGCGGTTCACCAGCACCCGGTTCCACCCGAGGACCGGACCGGACCAGGGCGGTCCAGTCTGCATCACTACTACTGTCCCTCCAGCAGAAACCCTGATAATATAGCTGCCTTCTGTTATTGTTCTTCAGGCTTGGCAACTATCATGTCACACTCTAGAGATCCTGATAAGTTACTGCACGTTTGGCAAGGATGGCGAAATGCCACAGGACGAAAAATGAAGGACATGTATGAAGAGTTCGTAACCCTGAGTAACGAAGCCGTCGCAGAAACAGGTTAGAAATAAATTTTTTAAGTTGGTAGCTTCATGATGCCGTGTCCGATTTCCTTGATATTTGTTTTGAGTCAAGGAAGTCACCTTTCAAATGTCGACTTTTAAGAGTTTTTTTTTCTTCAGATTTGGTTAATTGTAATTGCAGCTCAGTTGTGAGACAGTGCACAAGTATTTTATCCATCTATTATATATTTTGGAACTTCTGTCTGTCTGTCTGTGTGTGTGTATGTATCCGACTCGAATTTGGTATGTAGGCCTACTTTGATCCCGGGAACAATATGGGCGGGTCCAATTTCACGTGCGACCCTGTCCTTGACATCGCTCATATAGACATGTGTATGTGTGTTTATAGACTCTAAAACAAAAAAATAAATTAAAAAATAAATTAAAAAGGCCAGTAAATTAAAAAGGCACAATTAACTCATTGAAAAACAAAAAATAAATTAAAAAATAAATTAAAAAAAATAATTAAAAAAATAAAAAATTGTCATGTGTCTGACGATTGCTAACCTGCTAGTATAATATATTTCTACAAAGCCATGGATAATTGCAAAATACAATCATGTGCTCTTTGAATGATGCAAACAACATGGTAATTATAATGAAAATTCATTTTCGTTATAAATTTTCGTTATAATTAGCATGTTGTTTGCATCGTTCTTCGAGCACATGAGTGTATTATGTACGCACCTGTGGATCAAATTAATTCATTTGTTGCATATATTCTGTTGGGTATGAAAAGGAGATGGTCCCATCACTTGCTGGATTTAGTGTAAAGTCCCCATTTATTAAATATATGCATTTTGTAAAATATATAAGCTTTTTTTATAGGATATAATGATACAGGGGAGTGGTGGAGATCTTGGTATGAGTCGGACACATTCCAAGAGGATCTTGAGGGTTTGCTGAGTCAGCTGAAGCCATTGTACGCCAACCTTCATGCTTACGTCAAGCGGAAGCTTGTTGATGTATACGGAGAAGATAAGTTCCCTCACAGTGGTCATATTCCAGCCCATCTTCTGGGTATGTATGTTGGCACTAACCATGTAAATGATTGGGGGGTATACTGGATTACATGTGTCCGTCTGTCCGTACGTACATCTGTCCACTTATATATCTCAATCATGGGTTATCGGATATCGATGAAATTTTGTATGCAGGGTTGACATAAGAAGGGCTTTCAAAAGAGGGTTCATTGACGTTGTACACATTTTCTGTTCAAGAGTTATTCCTCTTTGTTTATCTTTAAATGTTGGATTTCCCTTTATCCGCTCATATATCTCAGTCATGGGTTATTGGAATCTGTAGAAATTTGGTATTGAGGTTTGGCATCAGGAGGGCTTTCAAAAGAGGGTTCAGTTATGTTGTTTGCATTTTCTGTTCAAGAGTTATTCCTCTTTGTTCATCTGAAAATGTTGAATATTTGTCCGTCCGCTCGTATATCTTTTTAGATTTGGTTTCGGTCCTGCCCATGTTTCAATTGGCATATGGGGGTATGGAGATTGGCCATCAGTAGTACTTCCAATATGCCCAATGCCGTTGTTTGAATTTTCCCCCAACCAGATTATTCTTAGTTTATCTGGAAATAAATCTTTTCTGTCCATTGGTGTTGACATCTCAGCCATGGTATACCAGATTTTTAAATTGAAATTTAGTTTACCTGTTCCTATTCTTTTCAACTGAGCACAAGTAAGGGGTGGGGCTTGCATACTTGGTGTATTCTCTTCTTCTGTATGTTGGCCCATACAAAGTCAATCAGTAACAGGTCTCACTGTTTGTTCTCACTTCCATGCATTTTGGCATAAAAACTATTAGCATTGCTAATGGTCTTTTCATTATCTAACAGGTAACATGTGGGGGCAGGAGTGGCAGAATGTTTACGATCTGGTCCAACCATTCAAAAATAAAACGAAGATCGACGTCACAGACGAACTCAAGCGACAGGTGTGTATTTTAGTCCTCATTTCCTTTTGATGTAAACCAGTTTGTGATATTGGTTTTACTAGATGCTAGTGTATCACATAATTAGCTCCTAAACCTGGCTTCATATTTTTTAGTAAGTCACATTATTAAGTTATTAAGTATTATCGGCACGCGCAATGACATAGGAGGTTAGCGCAATGATATCGATGTCACTGTGGGAACTTTATTATTAGGTTAATTAGAATATAATTATGATATTTAATTTGTGTTGGGTTATTTATTGTTGACTGTGAGATAAAAATGCGTGATAAGCGTGGTTGAACAATTTTGTCAAGATGAAAAGACACATTTAAAATGGAACTATGTCTTAAATTACTTCCTCTTTGGTTGTGATAAGGAATCAATATTTGTTTTAACCCCAGCCGTTTCGTGACAGTTTTTTTAGTTGCTAAAATGTGATTATGTGATCTTAATACTGAGTAGAAAAAACAGTTTCAGCCTATTTTAGTCTTAAATTTCCAACTGATGTGTCAGGCATGATATTTCCAACTGATGTGTCAGGCACGATGCCACGATATTTCCAACTGATGTGTCATTGATGATATTTCCAACTGATGTGTCAGGCATGATATTTCCAAGTCACCTTGCAAACTGAGGTCTTGACATGATTGCTTTGCTTTGAACATTCTGAATCACTTAAAGATGTATTCTGGGTTCCAGACCTCCAGTTAGTTACAACAATATACAAAATCTAATTTTAACGTTTTTTTTTTATATATATTGTTTCACTGGGAAAATGTTGAAAACCCAGTTTGACATATAAATACTGAAGAATGTTATTTTGTTACTGAAAATGTAACAAAATCATTATTGGTATTCCTCCAAAACATTGATATGGTATGAATGGCTAGAAAATTCAATAACAAACAAAATATCGTCTTTCGGTTGCTCTTTTCATTTCAGACAGATGTGTTCTTTTATACACTAGAATCTAATTAAAAAGTAAAATAGCTCCCGTAATAACCCCTTCTATCCTAAATACTCATTGATGAGTAGTTGAACTGATTATCTGAACATTTCCCACCGATGTGTAAGAATCCTTTTGTATTAACTATTTGTTCATTTGTCGTCTGCTCATTTTCCCCGAACACCTCTCCAAATGAATAAATCAGAATAATAGACCATTCCAATATGTACTTTTATGACTGATGGGAGAATCCATTTAGTATAGAAAGGGTTAATAGTTGGGCCGGAACATTGAATACATCTTTATTTATTTCATTCAGAACTACACGGCACAGAAAATGTTTGAGACGGCGGAAGCCTTCTTTGTATCGCTGGGATTAGAGCCGATGGTGGACCTGTTCTGGAACAATTCAATAATTCTACGACCAGATGATGGACGCAAACTCGTCTGCCATGCATCAGCTTGGGACTTCTCTAATCAGAAAGATTTCAGGTAACTTTACCCTTTTGTTACTAAACACTCATTGATGAGTAGTTATACCCCCGCAACGAAGTTGTGGTGCGGGTATACTGGAATCAGCTTGTCCGTCCGTCCCTCATCAGTCCGTCCATCCATGGACACAAATTTGTCTGGAGTTTTTCTCAGTCGTTTTTTAATAATTTTCTGTGAAACTTGGCACAGACATCAACCACCATGGGAACCTGTGCACCTGCGATTATGACGTCTGTCAGACTTTTTTGGTGGAGTTATCCCCTTTTTCGACTTGCAACTTGCATAATTTTGTCCGAGCTTTTATTCCTACATTTTTTGTTCAATAGGTTTAGGATTAGGGTTAGGGTTGTGCACCTGCAATGGGAATCTGTTATTTTATTATTTTAACTTAATGTTTACTGACATGTGACATCTGCTCGTATATCCTTAGCATCCCGCTAAATGAATAAAAGACCATTCCAAGTATACTTTTATAACTGAATTGGAGAATCTATTCAGTAGAGAAAGGGTTAACCTGTTCCCTGTTGAGTTACTTTTTGACATCGTGTGCTGGGCTATTAACGTTGTGACTATTTTGCAATGCAAAATTATGACAGAGTGTCACAAAAAACCCTAAAACTTATTTCATGATAAGTACTTTTATAATGCACAATCCTACAACACCATATACTGTTTCAAACATTGAGATACACCGTTTTCGTGGAACTAATTTTTGAATTACCGTTATGAATGATGGCCGACTTGGATCTTATATAATCGAAAGCCGTATATTATAAATATGCAATAAAGTGCTTTTGGGCCAAAATGCCAGATGCAACATTATAGTACCCCACTGATGATATATAAGAAATGAATGATTGGTTCAATGTGGCTATGTTATTTTGAAGAAAAATTCAACAAACTTTAGGGTTCAAACATTGCCGAGTTTGATGAATTTTTATCTTTGTAAAACCCATGACCGACCGTCATTGAGTGCTTGTATTTACATACCTAAATAAACTTTATATCATTACCATCATAATTTATTCAACTTTAATGCAATCTAATACATTAACAATAGCGTTACTTTTCTAGAATTAAGATGTGCACTGAAATAAATATGGAGTACTTGGTCACTATACACCATGAGATGGGCCACATAGAATATTACATGCAATACAGAAATCAGTCCATACTATTCAGAGAAGGAGCAAACCCTGGTAAGATATGTTAGGCCAAATAAAAAAATATTATTTGAGTTTCAGACACCACCGGCATTTAAATAAATGGCCTGCATTGGACGTTTTATTTCAATTTTTTATTTTATAACAAAAAAAGGTAAAAAAATAAATAATTTTTGGTATGTTTTTACTAACATGTTATGTATTGAGCTTTAATTGCAACATACATGAATGCTTAGCTTATCTCTGTGATTGATAGATTGACTATCATGTATATGCATAGTGACATAGAACTTTAAGTAAATGACTACATTTTATAATGGAGAGGTGTCAATTTATAGACAACAAAAACAGTTTTGAAACATCATCAAGATAACAAAGATTAGTAAGGCCAGACTATCAAATAAGTTTAATTTAACCCTTTACCCAACAGAAGGGCCCTGTGCCAATGCATTCTCTTATATATGCGAGTCGACCATAGGTCGCCTCGCATATATAAGAGAATGCATTGGCTTAACACATTAAAAATTATAAAATTGTTAAAGAATGTAAGAAAAAATGGTAAAAAGTGTTAAAAAAAGATTTTTTTAGGCCAATGCATTCTCTTATATATGCGAGGCGACCTATGGTCGACTCGCATATATAAGAGAATGCATTGGCACAGGGCATAACTGTAACTATCACAATGTGGTCAAGGAGCCGGTTCCAATGATATCCATATTTGTATGGTTCTATTGAGACAGACCGAAGATATTTTAGGCTGTTGAAGCTTTATTTGGCCGGTTTTGGCCGGTTTGTTGGGTAAAGGGTTAAGGTAGAGTATCTTATCAGGCAAGGATTGATTTTTACAAACTTAATTTTATAGACTAATTTTAAGGTAATATGTAACTCACGACCATGCTGGTGTTAGAATGTGGGTAAAAGGCATTTTGGCAATCTTTGGAGATGTTGAAAACGAAAAGTTTATGCCATCACAACTTGTCAGCCACGAGCATTTGAACCATCAGAAGATCAAAATCTAGCCATAAACTACACTGTAAACTTCTGTACAATTTCATTTGCATGGTATATCGCATATTAAAGCCCAATGACGATTTAGGAAATAATATTCAGATAATATTAAAGTTCAACAAACGACCATGTAATGCTTTACCCATGGGGTAGCCTGTGCTGAAACAAGTATTTATCCATATTGTACGAGAGAATTATTTAATCTGATAAATCACCTTGCAGGGTTCCATGAAGCCATCGGCGACACTATGGCACTCTCGGTGGCGACACCTGAACACCTGAAGAAGATAAATCTGTTGAATGAAGTACAGACTGACCCCGGTTAGTATATTAATCCTTTTCTTTGTTCCCTGAAAAATATTTTCGGGGGACTATTGAAATATGTGGTGTCTGTCATGCATTTGTCTGTCCCATATGGTTTCCAGATGATAACTTTAGTTTTAGTTATCTGATTATTTTCAAATTTTGTATAGGATTAGCCCATTTTTGCTGGAGTCCATGTCGACTTCGAATTTGCTATATATTTTGTTTTCCAGGTGATTACTTTAGTTTTAGTTATATGATTGTTTTCAAATTTTGTATGTGGATTAGCCACATGAAAATACAGGTCGAGTTCAATGTGGATTTGGTCTGCCCATTTTTGCCAACTTTGTCGACACTAGAATCTGCTATTGCTCAGTCAAAAACAGTATTCAGGCATATCGCGTAGGGCCCTGCAAATCGGCAGTTTGGCAACTGAATCGAATCGGGGGTCCGATGTCGACATTGACATAGAATCGGGATAAGCACTGGATGGAGAAAAATCATAGCTGACAATCAGATATGGCTACTTATAATAATACATTCCATTTGACGGGAGGTAAATCTATATAATCATCATGTGCATTGTATGCCTTAATTTTATAAAAGATGGCATTACCCAGCTTTCTTGTCGATCGCATTTATGTGAGGTACCATCTTAACATGTTAACATAGGTGGATCGTTGGGTATAACATTGTTGGGTTAATATAGGTATAAATGCCTGTTTATCAATTAGAAGAAACTGAAGCTAACTACAGTAATGCTCTAATTAATCGACTGCTTAACCACAGCTGAATTATGGGTAACTTTTCAGGATTTAGTCTGAAATATGGCTTGTTGCCATCCATCATAAAGCTCTCCCCGAGAGCTTTCCGATGAATGGCAACAAGCCATATTTCCGACTAAATCCTGAAAAGTTACCCATAATTCTGCTGTGGTTAAGCAGTCGATTAATTAGGGCATTACTGTATATAAAATTATATTGGACCATAGATGTCTTAACTTTTGACCTGTATATAGTGATTATAGTTACTTATATACTATATTTTACCCCCGACATTGTCCATGAACCACCAGTGTTACCCATTCAGACATCCGTGATAGGGCGGCAGACTGTGATTGGGCATAATCACGTAACTAGTGTAAACACTAAATTACATCATACGCAGCGCATGTAAGACCTCCAGATGGGAAATCAGATACAATGCGGCAATTGCTCCATCAAGTGAGCTCCATACATAAATATTTTGTTGTTTGTCCCTATAAATTGGAAAGAATAGGCCGATTCAAAAATATACGATTTAGAGAGCCGAGTCGGTATCGATCCCGAATCTGATCACAGATGTCGATACTGAATTGAATAATCGAAGCTTCGCAGAGCCCTAATATCATGATACAAGATATTTCAATACCCAATATGATACATGTATCTCAGCTTTCCACATTTCATTCACCGCTGTATCTCCCTTGGAGTCCCATCCCTAGCACACTCACTGTAATGAAACAGAAAAAGCTCATAAAAATTCAGGACCGGAGACAAACACAAACCACCTCAATTTTATAACAATTTATAATTTTCAAAAGCCCATTTTCACCATATCAATGTTTTAATATTTCCTTGTATATATTATACTAGCAGATTAGCCCGCCACTGGCGGGATTGGTCCCATGGCTTTGGTCGATCCATTAATTTTAGTTTTTCAAGGTAACCCCGTACAGGCACGCCGACAAAAATATTCCCCGTCCCGAGTTGACCATACATAACAAATTTCACGTCGATGTCACTGCTGACGACCGAGATATCGCCCAAGGTCATTTGTGGGTACCCGTTTCAAGGTCAAGGTCACCTCAGGCGGACAAACTGACCCGACGAAAATCTCTCCCGTCCCTTGGAAGCCCTAAGTACGATATTTCGTCTCGATATCCCCAGTTTCCGAGACGGTCGATTGAGCCGTATTTAAAATCTCCCCCGTTCCTAGGAACCCCTAAGTACGAACACAGACATAAGAATCACACAACATGCTCATGTCTGGACACTACACACTCTTTATCAACGACACTGCGGATACGAACGCTCTTTAACTATCACGCGATTAACCCCACAATTCCAAGGACAGCTGCAGTGGGAATGGAGAATGAGTGCTCGGAGCTTCTCAAAAGCAATGAGACGACACTGTCCGTGGCTTTTTATCCTTAGATAGGAAGTTTGAGCTCAATCGGTGGAGCCGTTTTCGAGTCTATAAAGGATATTCAGATATATATATGGATATATTCCGTAGTTCTCAAAATATATAGTAGACTAGCAGGTTAGCCCGCCACTGGCGGTGTTGGTCAGAAACATGACATTTTTTTGGCTTTTCAATGAGTTAATTGTGCCTTTTTAATCAAGAGAAATTATGGTACCCGTCTCTAAAAGATTTAAGGTACATCGGGCGGAAAGAACTGACCCGATGAAAAATTGTTGAGCCCGACGTTGTCCGGGCTATTCAAAAACCAAATTTCAAGTCGGTAGCTCCACCCGTTTTCGAGATCTGGTCTGCGCATGCGCGAAGCTGGCGTCGCACGGGCTCGGCGACCCGATAAAATTTGTATCCGGGGCAAGATACATTCACTTACCAAATTTCAAGTCGATAGCTCCACCCGTTTCCGAGATCTCGTCTGCGCATGCGCTGCACGGCGTCGCACGGGCTCGCCAATACGACAACGACGACCACCTGGTCAAACTACACTCACGTACCAAGTTTCGTCCCGATCGGTCGAGGTGTTGGTATCTGATGCAAAAGACGAATTTGTGAGTGTTGGTTTGTAACCGGGATTTCTGAGAAGCATTATGCCTATATCCACACTAACTACCCCCCCCCCCCCCCCTAAGCCCTGACCTAAGTGTCATACATACTATAACAATGATGTTGTAAGAGTACTATGAGTATGGCATCCAATAAATCTCCCCGCATAGGAAACCACTCAAAATTATTGTTCCCGTATATCTCTCTGCAGATTATAATAACGTTCAATGGTAAACAGACGCTCTTTATAGCGATGCGTCAAAAACAAACGCTCATTAAATTATCACTTGATTAACCACCGCAGTGCCGTTTTTTGTGACTGAGATTGGAGAACGGGTGCTCTGAGCTTCTCCAAAACGCGACGCTGACGGTGTTCGTTGGTTTTTACACTTATATACGAAATTTGAGCTCAATCTGTCCACGCGTTTTCGATTCCATGAAGTACACACATACACACACACATATATATATACATACTAGCAGGTTAGCCTGCCACTGGCGGCAATAGTCAGAAACATGACAATTTTTAAGTTTTAAATAATTTTTTTAATTAATTTAATTTTTTGTTTTTCAATGAGTTAATATTTTTGTTTTTCAATGAGTTATTTGTGCCTTTTTAAATCAATTTTTTTTGGTTTTTCAATGAGTTAATTGTGCCTTTTTAATTTTGTTTTTCAATTTTACCCGATTTTTTTTTTCAATGAACCCGTCCATGACACTTCCCGTATTTAGCAAGTTTGAGCTCAATCGGTTCGAGTCTATAAAGGACACACACATATATATGACACTTCCCGTATGTAGCAAGTTTGAGCTCAATCGGCATTCCCTGGAATATGACACTTCCCGTAGGTAGCAAGTTTGAGCTCAATCGGCATTCCCTGGAATTTCCCAGTCACCAACGCGGCGTAATTTTGGTACATATATAGAGACCAATTGTCCATCGTCTGTCATGTGTAGTAAAGATGTCTTATAAGCCGACATTGCCGTGGGGATGCCCGTTCCTACACGCGTTTTCGATTCTATGAAGTACCCACATATATACATACACATAGTCTCAAATTATATAGTAGATTGGCAGATTCCAGTAGCTTTATAACGGTATATCTGGGGAGAAATCTGATGCTATATTCGTGATTATCTGGGATGATTTCGGTATATACCAAAGGTATATACTGTAAAAACAAAGCGCGCCATCCGTGCTCGCAGGGTTATGTTTTTTATTCTAATTGACACGGGCTCGCTATAACTCCGGTATCACTAACGTACGCGGCATTGGAAGGGTCATGTTAACTTCCGCCTGGACCCATGTGGCGTGACGTAATTCACAACCACGTGTATTTACCTCGCGACCGCGACACACACAATGGCCCGATAATGGGCACACGTTCCCTGGCATTTCCCAGAAGATATTCATGGGGAGGTCAAGTGACCAATTTTGAAATTTGCTGGTCGCATTCGTCTGTATGTCTGAGGAATTCTCGGCTAGATATTGTTACCAACATGACATATTTAAATTAATCCCGCCGTGTACCCCATCACCAACGGCAACGGGACATGTGCTGCGTTCTAAAAATAGGTCGATTGCAGTGGATTCGTACAGATGACGAAATATGAGTGCGACAGATAATATTGTTTGATCGAGAGCATTTGAATTAATACGTCGCAAAATTCGCCTTGATGTTGGCTAATAGATATTTGTCCCTGCTAGGTGTTGGGAATGTCGTCACACAACACGCTCATGTCTGCATACAGTCTTACACGCACACGCCGAGACCCAGTCTGGGTGAACGTCGACTCTATATTTGAAATATAGAGTCTGGAGCTTATGTAGCCAAAACCATTTCTATTCAGCGAAGAGCTTCCCCAAAATGACGTCACGGATTTTAAAAAATACATCGATGATTGACAGGTGTCCCCACGTGTTATTTGTTGTGCTTCGCAATAGCAATGGCCTGTGTCGCGACATAAACTTACAGCAGATAATATTTGTCGTGTGTGCGACTATTCTTTTTCGGGAGATGAACTCGCTGCATCAACCGGAAAGCTGCATCCGAGAGCAAAAAATTAGGTCGTCATCAAAAATGATGCTTTAGATCTATTTAAAAGCATAAAATTAAGTCATTTCCTCGGTGTTAACTTTCAGATTACTTTTTTACGACAAATAATTTGATTTGCAAACCATGGTACAATAAAGTAAATCAAATACACGGACATGAGTGAGTTCTATTTATATTTATGGGAGGCCAAGTTGGTACCATGCGCAGGCCTATCTATCAGGTCTAGCACATCCTTCAAATTAATCCGAATCGTACCGAATATATAATTTCGAAGCCATTGTTTCTGTCTCTGTTGTATTTGCAAGCATCGCTTTCGATCGGAGAAATTCCGCTCTGTTACTATATTTAGAGGTGACATTATGGGAGTCTCCGCCCACTAACACTTGTTTATTAACCCATACGGTTTCATTGGACGGAAAATAATTTACGCAATCAATCAGATTACGGAATCCCGAGGACTTGGAAATGAGATAGCGATGTTATCCGTCAGACCTTATATTCAATGTTGTAATGAATATTTAGGTATGAGTTTACTCTACTGGCCGAGACCCAGACGTAAGAATGACATTAGGCATATACGCTCTTTATCAACTACAATGCGATAGGAACGCTCTTTAACTATCAACGCGATTAACCCCCGCCGTGCCTTTACAGTGATTTGGGAGTGGATAAAGGGTGCTCAGAGCTTCTCGAAAACACGACTACGGCGGTGTCGGTGGGATTTTACACTTACATACGAAATTTGATCTCAATCTGTACACGCGTTTTGGATTCTATGAAGTACACACACACACACACACATATATATATACGAAGTCTCAAAATATATAGTACTAGCAGGTTAGCCCGCCACTGGCGGCATTCGTCCCATGGCTTTGTTTCAGAAACATGACATTTTTGAATATGAATTTAATGTTTTTTAAATTTAATATATTTTGTTTCTGAATTGTTTTTTTATTGTTAATTTTTTTAAATTTTAAATTGTTTTAATTAAATTGTAAATTGTTTTAATTATTTTTTTTGTTTCTGGTGGAAAAATTTACCCGTAGAAATCCCCCCTTCCTAGGAACGACAGACAACGCATTCTTTGTTTCGTGAAATCTCTCTACGATAACATTGCATTGAATTTAAAACAAACGCTTCCCGTCGGGAAATCTGTCTGCATAATATTTTGAGTCTGCCGTACCCGTCGTAATGTCGTGAAATCTCTCTGCATAATAGATAACATTGCATTGAATCTGTTGTTGGCATTCAGGGCTTCGGGTCGTTGTTGTTGGCATCACGGCTCCCCGAAAACTCTCACATTGCCGAAAACGTGTATTTAGTAATATCGTTGTTGTTGATATTTACGGCTTGGGGGCTATTTTCTTATTTAGCAAGTTAGAGCTCAATCGGTTCGAGTCTATAAAGGACACACTCATACATATGACACTTCCCGTGGGCAGTGTTCACGCTGGACCGAAAAAAACTTTAGCCAAAAGTTTAGCCAAATGAAAATTTTATTAGCCAAATGAAAAAAACTTTAGCCAAATGTTTTTTGGCCAAATTAAAAAAAACTTTGGCCAAATTAAATCATCGTTTTCTGGTCGGTTCACAATTAATGACTAAAACGTAAAATCTAACAGACACAGGTAAAATACACAATAATTTAAATAATTTTTATGAACTAGAAGTATTAGGGGATTAAATGTAAAATAATAACCTTTTGCTGTTTCGTGCAGAATGACGTAATTTTTCTCCAGAGTAAAACAGCCTGTTACGAACAAATTGCTTATATACCAGCGTCAATGCACACTTTACAAAATATTGCTTTCTTCACATTGTCATGATTCAACCACGGGCGGTTTAATGTCCATGCGTCTCTGAATGTCCGTCTTGTGAAAACTAAAGATGATTGCATATCACTGTGTGATCGCTTGGTTGATAGAGTTGTCGATCGGGTTTCCCTTTGTACTGTCCCGATCGGGTTTCCCTTTGTACAGTCGGCAATATATTCCCACTTTCGATATTTTCGGACTAGATCGTTCACATCACAGAATTGAAAACCCACTTGCTAAAATTTATGTTAGATTTGGAAATAAAAATATGTTTACTGTACACTAAATGTTAGAGCTTACCTTTTGCTGTTACGGAACGATATTTCATAAGTACGAAATTAATGAAATACTTTCGTCACCTAACTTCGTCTTGAATGTCGATCTATTGAGCGCTTTTATGATTTAGCTTTCTGACTCCATGCTTTCAGTCTCCATTTGGGGTAAAAAAAAAGTTTAGCCAAAAGTTTAGCCAAATGAAATTTTTATTAGCCAAATTCGAAAAAGATTAGCCATTGGCTAATTTGGCTACCGACAGCGTGAACACTGCCCGTGGGTAGCAAGTTTGAGCTCAATCGGCATTCCCTGGAATTTCCCGTAGATTGGCAGATTCCAGTAGCTTTATAACGGTATATCTGGGGAGAAATCTGATGCTATATTCGTGATTATCTGGGATGATTTCGGTATATAACTATATACTGTAAAAAAGCAGGGTTGGTCAGAAACAAATGTTTTTTAAATTTAATGTATGTTCCGTATATCTCTCTGCAGATGCAAATAACGTTGAATGGCAAACAGATGCTCTTTATAGAGATGCGTCAAAAACAAACGCTCATTAAATAATCACTTGATTAACCCACGCCGTGCCTTTGCGGTGATTTGAGATTGGAGAACGGGTGCTCTGAGCTTCTCTAAACCGCGACCACGGTCGTGTCGGTGGGATTTTACATTTAGATGGGAAGTTTGAACTCAATCGAGCGAACCGTTTTCGATTCTATGAAGTACATACATACACACACACATATATATATACGAAGTCTCAAAATATATAGTATAGACTAGAAGGTGACCCGACTTCGTCCGGGCTTTGACCTTGAATTGACCATTTGGAAGGTCAAGGTCAGGTGGGGTCAAACACCAACACCCCAAAAATTGTGGAAATCGGCCCAGCGGATACCGGGAAATCGGCCCAGCGGATACCGAGAAACCCTATGCATCAAATTTCGTCCGTAAAAATCCGCCAGTTTAACCCGATTTGATTTCCACTCAAGTATATAAACGCGCCTCATATACACACGCTCATTAATTATCAAGTTTCAACGTAAAGATAAATTACCATCGTGCCCGATATATCGCCAAGACGTCTGAAACAGTCAAATGCATCGGCCGGTTAAGCGTTAACGTGATCTAACGTTGTGACTTCTAACGACGTCATAGAAGTTACGCATTGTTTTTATCCTGATGGAAGATAGTACCACTTCTTCTTGATAATTGAGGCAGATAACTAAAACGGATAAATACGCATTCGTTGGAAAGAGGAAACACGAAAGATTCTCACAGTGTCATTATTATGACTGGCATTTTATTATTCGCGCTGTTTCGAATCGATTTGTAAGCACCGAACTCAAATGAAAGTCCCGTAACACAGCGTAAAAACAGATTTGACCTCGGCACGTGAAAAGTTGACCTCGGATCTGAAAATTAATAGGCCCATGTTCGTTCCCGGGTCGAATTACGTGTCCGTACCAAGTTTGGTCGAAATCGGTCCAGCCGTGTTCGAGTCCATCGCGAACACACACACACACACACACCCCCACACACAAACACACAGATCTTCCAAAATATATAATAGATAGATAGATATACGGAAGTCTCAAAATATATAGTATAGATTATATGTATGCAATTCACAAATATGAGGAACTAAATTTACAATGCTACAAAAGTTGGTAACTTCTCATAACACCCAAACCTTCGTGTTACATGCAGGCCTCAAAATATGGTGCTGGACATTTTCAGAATGAGGTCACCAGAGGGTGAATTTAGTGATGCTAGCCTGCTGTTCTTATGCTTCATCTTCTCTGGAAAGTATCTTTATTATCAATTTAACAACTTTTTTAGTTTCTTTAAAAACTTCTTTAGAAAAGTTTCTTTTTCTTTTTTAGTTTAGTTTCTCTATATCCCCAAATTGGTAGACGAAACAATGCATATGAATTGCCCAATGGTTGCAATTCACCAGATGAGGCCATGCAGAATGAGGTCCCCCAGAGGGTGAATTTAGTGATGCTAGCCTATTGTGTGGGGTAGCGTCACTAAATTCACCATCTGGGGGACCTCTTTCTGGAAATGTCCAGCACCATATTTTGGGGGCGTGGATATGTGCTTCAGTTTTCTGGTTATGTATATTGTGTGTGATTTGTTAGATCTATTCTTGCAAGCTACAAAACAGAGTTTAGTCCCCTCCCTACACGGTGTCTGAACGCTGCCGGCATGTGTATTTTCTAAATTAAATCTAACATTTTTTTTTTAATTGTTTTGTCAGTTATAATTCATTCTGGAGTGATCTAGACAATTTTCAAATGAATATGGACAGTTCAGTTTCTCAGAATAATGCAGAATGAATTGTAACATACAAAAGTCTCAAATAAATAAATGTGACGTTTCTTTGCATTGCATGTAGGTGCGGGCAGCGGTAAGTCCTGCGTAGGGGACTGCACTCTTCATGGAACTTGCCTAATTTGAAGAAGATAAAATGCATAATCGAGGTGACTATAATGGGTGAACATCACCAATATCAACTGGGGAACTTCAATATTATCCTAGGTCTCCCATAGCAGTTGAGGCCTAAGCAGAATGAGGTTCCCAGAGGGTGAGGTTGGTGATGCTAGCGATAGGGGACTGAACTTTGCATGGAGCTTGCTATTCTTGTTGCTGATGATATCCTTACTTTAATAATTCTGCAGAAGCTGACATTAACTTCCAAATGAAGATGGCGCTGGAGAAGATCGCGTTCCTGCCATTCGGATATCTGATGGATCAGTGGAGATGGAGCGTATTTAGTGGGGAGACATCTCCCGCGGAGTACAATGATAAATGGTGGCAGCTCAGGTAACCTTAAAGCCAATGTCAATTGTTTAACCCTTTCTTTACTAAATGGATTCTCCCATGTCAGTTATAAAAGTATATAATGGAATCATCGTTTGTTCATCTGGAGGGATGGTTAGTGAATATAAGCAGACAACATGGCAATTATAATGTAAATGAGATTATGACTCGAGTCATAAACTCATTTGCATTATAATTACCATCTAGTTCAAATCATTCATAGAGCACATGAGTGTATTTTGCACTAATTCATGACTCAAATTCCTTTATTTCTTGCATATATTCTGTTGTATAAAAGGAGATACATGTAGGTCCCGTAAATGGCCGGATTTAGTGTAGTCCCTCTTTAAAACATGTTGTGTAGTATACTGGGTTCCCAAGAATTGGGAAGCTAGTGCTACCAGCCACAAGGAATTAATTACCAGGTTGTTAATTAGGCACTTCATTCCTAAGGCCAGTATATTTATTTGGGAATAAATTATGAAGAAGAAACCATTTTAATATTAACCCCTCCATGAAGCTTCCTGAAATTTGGAGAAATCCCTATGCCAATGCATTCTCTCATATATGCGAGTCTACCATAGGGAGCCTCGCATCTATAAGAGGATGCATTGGCCAAACAATATTTACCTTGAACTAGTCTACCATAGGGCGCCTCGCATATATAAGAGAATAAATTGGCCTAAAAATTTACCTTATAAGCCAAACATTCTGTTATATTCGCGAGGCTCCCTAAGGGAGACTCGCATATATAAGAGAATGCACTGGCACATGATCTTCAATGCTGCACCAGCGCAGTTCCCATCAAGAAAGAGCTAAATAATGCAGTGTAGTATACTGGGTTACCAAGAATGGGGAATTTAGTGCTTCCCAACCTACCAGCCACATGTAATTAATTACCAAGTTATTAATTTGGCACTTCATTCTCAAGGCCAGTTTATTTATTTGGGAATAAATTATGAAGAATCAACTGTTTTAATAAGTAAAGAATGTCACCCATATCTATATATGAAACAGAAGTTTAGAGCAAGAATTATGAATATAACCTGTTCTGGGAACCGATTAATTGGTAAATAAATGTTAAAGAACTCAAAAATGCCGGATACTTCCATAATGATTGGAAATCGATAGGTTATGTGAAATTCAGTTACTTCTGGTACAAGTCAATTACAAATTCATGATCGCACTTTGAGAAATAACCCTTCCATGACTGGAGCTCCCTGTGCCAATGCATTCTCATATATGCGAGTCTCCCATAGGGAACTTCTCATATATAAGATAACACATTGCCCTAACAATATTTACCTTGACCTTGTAAACCAGTGCATTCTCTTATATATGCAAGGCTCCCTGTATTAGACTCGCATATGTAAGAGAATGCACTGGCACAGGATATTTAATGCTGCATCAGCGCAGCTCCCGTCATGGAAGAGTTAAGAAATAACCACTTCCACTTCAAAAATGTATTTATTAATCAATGCTCCTCTTGGCTTAGGTTGCAGGGTTCACGCTGCCACTTGCCAAATTTGCCAATGGCAAAAAAAATTCACATTTGGCAAAAATTATTTTCATTTGGCAAAAGTTTTGGCAAGTCACTTACTAATTCATCAAGAAAGTTGATAAATATTGATCAATCACTTCCATTCTATTCAGGAAACTCTTACAATATAATTATATTAGTGGTGTTTTATATGGTGTAGGAAAAGTTAACACTTCTATTAACATAGAGTTACTCTGATAGCTATTAGTAACGAGGGATTGGGGGGATTAACCGTATTTAGTGTGTTGGTTGTGTTTACATAGCTAATCATCTTGTGATGTGCCCTTCTGATGAAGCAACCCTATGACCATTTTATAATTCGGTGATTAGTTTACTTTTGTATGATAAACCACAATAAAGATGCGAGTGTAATTATTAACTAACTGCTTTCCTATCGATATCAAAAGTCGTTCAAACCACGAGTGTCGAAACATAAGACTCAATTGAGGTTGCAGAAAATGGTACTATCAGAGATAGCATTTGGCAAATTCGAAAAGAATTGGCAAAAAATATTTTCATTTGGCAACTTATTTGGCAAAAATTAATTTCGGACCAGCGCGGACCCTGCTTTGCGGACCAAACAGAGATGTGTAGTTATGTTCTCAGAAGAAATCTAATTGCATCAGCTATAATTTTGTTCCTCTAGATGTAAGTTCCAAGGATTGAGTCCTCCAGTGATGAGAACAGCTGACGACTTTGATCCCGGAGCAAAGTATCATATTCCAGCGAACACTCCGTATGTTAGGTATGTACCATATTCTAGGGAACACTCCGTATGTTAGGTATGTACCATATTCCAGGGAACACTCCGTAAGTTAGGTATGTACCATATTCCAGGGTACACTCTGTATGTTAGGTATGTTCCATATTCCAGGGAACACTCCGTATGTTAGGTATGTACCATATTCCAGGGAACACTCCGTATGTTAGGTATGTACCATATTCCAGGGAACACTCCGTATGTTAGGTATGTATCATATTCCAGGGAACACTCCGTATGTTAGACCATGCACACAAAATAGTTCGTTTCTCAGGGATCGCCGCCTCCCAAATAAACCCTGCGCTACCCCTTATTTATTGGCAGCTGTAAATAATAAATATATAAATACCGCATATCCCAAACCGCCCCAGACCGATAACTTAGTCTTGAAACTTTACGCAAACTGCAAATCCATCCGGACTACAAATCTATCAGGACTTTACATTCACAAACAAGGACGGATAATTCGACAAACTTCCTGTTTAAAATAATAACAAAATGGCGACTTTGGTGAACATTTGTATCGTGCAGAATGCGTCGGAAGGCAAATGGACAATTATATCAGTCAACAGATCAAAAACTGTTCGTCAAATGGCAGATGATTTCATGTCCACGAAAGACATTGACGATGATTTTGACCTGGTTGTTTCAAAAACGAAAATAGGGGACTTTGACACAGTTGCAGTCCAGAGACATCATGATCATGTTTTCTGAAGTCACGCAATTTTTCGGATGAAATTTTCAAATTCGAGTGACCAAAGAAGAAATCGGGAGAAGTAGTTGATGTATTCGCGGTGCTGATGACAAGTTGCAAGGAGGTGGTGTTGCCCAGTAAGACAAATGTGAAAAACAAACGTGACGAATTGTGCAATTCATTCATTAACTGGAGTGGCTAGGTGAAAACAACACTTCCGAAAGGATAGCATTGACAGTGTGGGTCGGCAGTGTGTGGCTATTGTAATTAATGCACTCTGGTTTGTGGATCAAGATTTTTATGAAAGTCTGTGATTAATTAGAAAATAAACCTTTCATTTCATAAATTATTGTTGTGATTTAATATTATCAATTCATGTGCAGTCCAGTGGAACTCCTTCCAATAAAGCTTGATCTGGTTGGTGGTCACCATGAGTTACAACAAATTTCACCGATGTAGTTTCCACATCTTCTGCCATGAGTGAATAACTCAAACTGTTTCCTCTATACAACTTTATTACAAATCTAGATTATTAAGGGGATATATGATGGTCAGCTTCCTTGCTTCGGTATATTGCCCATATTCAGTATTACTGCTTAATATGGGATTCCGGTAAATACTTTATAAATAAATACCTGCCTCACCACAAAATTAATTTGAAAAAAATAATAAATATAAATAACTGCCTCCCTCATCACTTTCAAAAAAAAAATCCCTGAGAAACAAACTATTTTGTGTGTATGGCCTTAGGTAAGTACCATATTCCAGGGAACACTCCGTATGTTAGGTATGTATCATATTCCAGGGAACACTCTGTATGTTAGGTATGTATCATATTCCAGGGAACACTCCATATGTTAGGTATATGTATCGGATGTTTCACTTTGGGATTTATTAGTGTTTGCGTTGGGCAGATAATTCTATGTGCCAAAATGTTGGCTATTTTTTAATATCTTTTAGTTATAATCCAGAAGCATTGCATGGCAAAACTAATTTTTTATAATGGACCTCAGACAAAATGTTAGAAATGTCAGTTAACCCTTTACCCAACAAACCGGCCAAAACCGGCCAAATAAAGCTTCAACAGCCTAAAATATCTTCGGTCTGTCTCAATAGAACCATACAAATATGGATATCATTGGAACCGGCTCCTTGACCACATTGTGATAGTTACATTTATGCCCTGTGCCAATGCATTCTCTTATATATGCGAGTCGACCATAGGTCGCCTCGCATATATAAGAGAATGCATTGGCCTAAAAAAAATCTTTTTTTAACACTTTTTTCTTACATTCTTAAACAATTTTATAATTTTTAATGTGTTAAGCAAATGCATTCTCTTATATATGCGAGGCGACCTATGGTCGACTCGCATATATAAGAGAATGCATTGGCACAGGGCCGTTCTGTTGGGTAAAGGGTTATATACCGAACAAAGTCATCTTTTTGTTGAATATTTTTATTTGTGTCCTTCTACATCATATTGAAAATGGTTAAAATAGATGATAAGAAAATTCTATATTTAGGAATATAGTGAGGTGTTCACACTCCTTAGCTCGTTCTTAGATTATGATATTATATAGCACACTATGCCTCTTGTGATAGATTTCACGAATATTGTATGATTTCTATCACATGTGCAAAATTGGCAACAATGTGTCAATGATGGGTAAATTGGATACTCGAGTCGAGAGTCAAATTCAGTGTCGACATCACACAGGGATATCAACATCAAATCTCGAATATTCACAGTCCCCTACTTCCATTTACAGGTACTTTGTGAGTTTTGTGATACAGTTCCAGTTCTATGAAGCTTTGTGTAAAGCAGCCAATCACACTGGACCTCTCCATCATTGTGACTTCTACCAATCTCGCGCCGCTGGAGACAAATTCATGTGAGTTCTCAATATAGCTATTTGTTACTATGCTCCCCCCCCCCACAACTGGGGTATTCTTTAATCAGCTTAGTCATCCATCCATCTCCCTGACCGGCCGTGGACGCAATTTTGTCCGAGCTTGTATTCCTACAATTGTATTGAAACTTGGCACATATATTTACCACCATTGGTACATGTGCACCGGTGGTTATTAAGGTGGTCTATCCTTAGTCTCATCGTGACGTTCATGCCTTGAAATAATGTGTCTGACATTTGCAGAATGAGGCCCCAGAGGGTAATTTAGTGATGCTACCCCTCACAGCATGCTAGCATCACCAAATTCACCCTCTGGGTACCTCCTTCTGCTTAGGCCTCATCTTCTGGGAAGTAACTATAGTCTCAAATTAACATTGTTTTTTGTTTCTTTTGTTCAGTTTCTATATCCCCTAATTTTCAGAAGATAAAATGCATAATCAGGGTGACTGATGGGTGAACATTACCAACTTCAACTGGGGAACTTAAATCTGATCTTAGGTGACCCATAGCTCAGCCGTCTAGCATCACTAAATTCACCCTCTGGGGACCTCATTCTTACAAATGTTAGTTTTTAGGTGGTATTGATTTGTCTGTGAAATAATAGTGACATTTAAGATGTGGAATGAAATGAAAATAATAAATGCTTTATTTCTCTTAATTCATAGAACATGACAGGATATTGAGAATAGAAATTATATACAAAAAGATCAAATAATGACATAATTATGTACATAATATACAACAATCTCCCGAGTCCAGATCAACATGGCGTATATATGGTCACCACCACCATCATCATCATCTTCATCGCTGCCTTCATCATCATTGTCATCATCATAATCATCGTCTTATTATCATTACCATAGGCATTGTCATCGTCGTCTCTCTCATCGTCATCGTTTTTTGTCATTATTTTTCATCATTGTTATAATCATCATTACTGTCATTATAATCAACATCGTCGTCATCATCATCATTATTAAGATTATCATCATCATCGTCATCGCATTTAAATGTGATCGTCGTCGCTATCATCATCTTAGTCCTCATCATTGCCATTGTCATCACGTCATCGAAATTGTCATCCTCCTCATCATCACAATCGTCATTATCATAATTTATTATAATCATCAATATCATTATTGTCATCATCATAACCTACATAACTATTTTCAAGTTTATTACAGTCAAACTTTGTTAAGTCCGTGAGGATTATACGTTGGAAATTTGAAAACCCCATTTAAGTCAAAGTCTTTATGTGCATGGTTTCGCCTGAGCTGATAAAATAGACATGATTAATTATAAGTCGAAGGTGGATAAGTCAAAACTCGACTCAAGTCGATACACAATTTGGGCCCACCAGCCAGCCTATAACAATAATTACCATGGTTAAGTCGAAATGCAGTCGGCGAAGCATCATTGTAAAAAGCAGTGAAGTTTGATTGCAAGTTTCCCCAGTCTTTGCTGGTCTTAAGCCAAATAAAGCTTCAACAGCCTAAAATATCTTCGGTCTGTCTCAATAGAACCATACAAATATGGATATCATTGGAACCGGCTCCTTGACCACATTGTGATAGTTACAGGTATGCCCTGTGCCAATGCATTCTCTTATATATGCGAGTCGACCATAGGTCGCCTCGCATATATAAGAGAATGCATTGGCCTAAAAAAATCTTTTTTTTAACACTTTTTACCATTTTTTCTTACATTCTTTAACAATTTTATAATTTTTAATGTGTTAAGCCAATGCATTCTCTTATATATGCGAGGCGACCTATGGTCGACTCGCATATATAAGAGAATGCATTGGCACAGGGCCGTTCTGTTGGGTAAAGGGTTAATGCAGTGTTTATTTAACATATTAATGAGGTACGCACATGGGTCCAACACTTGAGGATTACTGTTCACATGGTAGTATACAAAATGAAAAATAATATTTAAACCGCCTGATATAGAGAATAATTTCATTCAGTCATGTCAACCAAAAAACGGAAATAATGTGCCATCTTATTTGGGGGACTTGTGACCTAGTGGCCTTTTATTTTTCTTTGATATGGCAATATTTCATCTTTATCTGTATTTTCACCAAAAAGAGAGATGCTATGTGAGGGACTATATTTTATCTAGTGCATTGATAAAAGTTGTGAATTGGCTTAGTGTTTTCTATGGCTGAACATTTTGTTGGTAATTACAAGGCATGTGTGTGTTGAAATAATGTTTCGAGAAATTTAGAATGGGGATAACCATGTTGTGTTTTGTGATTTCGGAAAGGTAAAGGGTGAATAAACTGTGACAAATAACCATTAATTTGCCACAATATATTCACCCTTTACATTTCCGAAATCAGAAAATACCACACCCGTATCCCCTAATTTTAATTCAAATTAAACATCTCCTTTTGAAATGACTTTATATCTACAAACAGGAGTGCATTGAAACTTGGTTCATCTAAGCCTTGGCCAGACGTGATGGAGGTTTTAACTGGTCAGCGAAAAATGAACGCGTCATCGCTAATGAAGTATTTTGAACCACTTGAGCATTGGCTGGAACAAGAAAACAAGAAAGCAAATGTTAAGATTGAATGGGACGAGGCCTGCCCGATGCGAAGACTCCGAACAGATGTGAATGAAGCAATGGCGTGGCTCGCTGAATACAACAGGACGTCAGTGGGTGTTTACTCCGATGCTGTTAGTGCTTATTGGGAGTATAATAAGAATATTACTGACTATAACCAGGAAAGACAGGTAAGACTGATGTTCGTCCGTCTAAAAACAATTTGGAGGACTATATTTTTTTTAGGCAATGACAGCAAAGGGACGATAATGGTCCAAAATGGAAATCTTCAAGTTTATTTCCAATTTTTTTAGCCCGAAATTCCCAATTCACAGACAGTCTCTTGTTTTCTGAACAAAAGATGTGACTTCCAATTCATTTATGAAGATTTTCAAGTTTTCTCATTGAGAGCTTTCCGATGAATGGCAACAAGCCATATTTCTGACTAAATCCTGAAAAATTACCCATAATTCTGTTGTGGTTAAGGAATCAATTATTTAGGGCATTACTGTAAGACTATAAACAATCTGGGAAGTACATTAAACTGTCTGATTGCACTGAGTTTCTCAATGGAAATCTTGTTCCTGTATTCCCTATTTAGTCCCAATTATAACCCTCTGTGACTCAATATTCCCATTGGAAAGGGCTCATGACCCTTTCCTGAAACAGATAGAAAAATCCCTGTATACAGGCATTTAGATTGGTGGAATTTGAGTACATCATGACTGAACCACCAGACCAAACCACGGTTGGCTTGTGTGAGAATTTTTTTTTAATTTAGACCCCAAAAAGGCAAGTTCATTTCATCTATATAGATATTCCTCACATTTTTAGTTGTATAAATCAGTTTTTATACCCCCATTTAAAAAAAAGAGGATGTATTATGTTATTGTTCCGTCCGTTCGTTTTTTTGTTTTCTGTTGATAACTTTAGTGAGTCTGATTGGAATGGAATTAAATTTGGTATGTGGGTTTACTAGCACAAAATACAGGTCAAGTTCGAATTCTGGTTTCACCTACCAAATTTCACCAGAGTTACGGCCCTTTTTGTTGGCATTTGCACTTAATTTTCGTTTCCGGATGATAACTTTAATAAGTCTGAACTTTTTACCAGAGTTATGGCCCTTTGTTGAAATTACTAAGGGCATAATTTTGCTACGCCCTAGCAATGCTCTTGTTCTTTCTGAGTATGGTTGTTTTCTTGTTAAATAATTATTAATTTCAATGTCTGTCACAAATACAAGTGTGGGATGAGAAAAAGTTCAATGTTATGATTATTTTGGGTGCATTTACATAATAAACGTCTACTGATATGAATTGTTGTCCAGATGATATCATGAACAATATTTGATAGTCTTTAATGAATTTGATATATCACTTACATTTCAGAAAGTCCTGGTCAGGGTCTAATTTGGATCTGGTTTTACTATACATGAAAATGCAGGTGATGATCAAATGTGGGTCTGGTCTGATAATTTTTGAAGGAATTATGCCCCTTCTCTACTTTGAATTTGCAGAGCCTGGATGATAACTTTTGTTGAAATCCTGGCAAATAAAAAGTTCCTGAACCCATTGACAATATTTTACTCTCTCAGGTTAACACATCACTCGATAAAGCAGCTTTTAGGAAGAGGTCAGCTGCAGATGCCAACAAATTTGACTGGGAACACTTCAAAGATGAGGACTTACGTCGTCAGTTCACAAAGGTTACAAACATCGGAACAAGTGCAATGGAGGACACTAGTAAACTCGCAAAGGTTTGTTGACATTAAACTTTGTTTGCAATAAACATATAAAATGCTAAATACTTTATACAGATTTGAAAGACATAAGTCATTAAAAGTGGATCCTTTTCTTCTATAGACTCTTTTATATAAAGATCAGACAAGTAGCAATTACCTAGTATACTACAAAACATGTCTGCAAAATCCTGAGTACGTTTTTGATCACATTTACTCTGTCATCTACTACGACTGCACCAATTACACCTGTCAATATACACCCTAAGAGGTCTTATGGTGTATTTTGACAGGCGTAATTGGTGCTGACAAAGGAGGTGATGGAGTAAATATGATTGAAAACTTACTCAGAATTTTGCAAATGCTGTTTATTGCTCATATATGAGAATGTTTTTTTTTAAGTTCCCCTTTAGGATCAATGGCGCCTTTTCAGTGGTATTCTCCTGGTCAATTGACCCCTACATACCAATTTCCAGTTAACAAGGTCCAACCATTTTGGGTTTATGCTTAGTTATTTAATTAAAATGGTTTATTAGTGCCCATTTAAGTTGTCTTAAGGTCAACGGCACCTATCCCATGACCTTCCTCAGGTCAATATACCCCTGTGAATCAATTTTCAATGACCAGATTTCAACCATTTTGTGTATATAATTAATGATTTAGTTTATTAATTTTTATTGCCCTTATAAGACATCTGATGTCAACAGTACCTATCCCACGACACTCCCCGTGTTAATTGACATCTGTGCAGATCTGTGTACAAATTTTCAGCTCCGAGGGTCTAGCCATTTGGTCGCCTGTAGCAAAAATATATATAAATTAATTAGTAGTGCCCTTTTAAGACATTTTGAGGTCAGCAGGCCCTATCTAATAAGATTACTCATATTTACAAATTTTCAGCTCGGAGGGTCTGGCCGTTTGGGCGCCTATAGCCTGGACAAACAAACAAACAACATTGAGTTTTAATAGATTATAAGAAACAAACACATTTTAACCACATATACAGGCCTCAGCCTAGGGGTCCAGAACAGGGAGACTTGAAGTCTCCCTCCAGGAACTTTAGGGAGACTTCAGGAAATTTAGGGAGACTTCAGGGAGAAGTGGGGAGACCACCAAAAATTGACAATTTTCAAATATCGCTTTATTTTATAACATCTGACAATAAAAATTTTGAAAAGATGAAATAAAACTAAAAAAATTTGACCTTATCTGAAATTAGCATAATTAATTGTTATTATACATTTAAAATTTTTGGAAATGTTTTGTGTAGCTATCATTTAAGCAAGACAATTATCAAGTTACAGTAGTAGTTAATTTTTTAACTAAACGAAAGTAGTATTAATTCCTAGACTGCAGCCTGGAAGATACATTTGTACAGTCTGAATTATGATGCATGTAACTTTGTAAGTTTAATTTGGTCACGGCTGTAATGTGGGTGTCCGCTAAAATAAACAATAAGGACTAACTAACAAAGGAGTTGCAAAAGCTTTTAATTTATTAATGGCCTCCCTTAATTAATGCCAACATCACTGGTATAATCCGATTAAAGCAATAAACTTGACATTATTTTATTTACGGAAGCGGCCTCTTCAAAAAGTCCGACGCGGTCTCTTCAAAAAGTCCGACGCGTTACCGAAACGAACATCCGAAGCGCCTGGTACATACTCTGATAATGTCGTAATTGTTTTATATCTCATCGTGTTTTCAGTGTGTCAAAACATTCGTGATTAACATTCATTACCGCAAAGGGATCGAACAAAGGCGATTGAATAACAACACAAAACAATAGGTCATATTTTATTTTTTATTTTAAACACTTGGGTGTTTGTCTCTGCATCGTCTGTTTCTTTTTGGGATGGCCGCCACAATTCATCTATATACGGACATGTCCAGAAAAAAAAACTAGAAAAAAAATAAAGAAAAACAAAAAAAATTTCCCTAAAATTGAAGGCGACTTCGATTTCGCCTTAGAGCGACGACAGGGCGAAGTCAGCGACAGTAAGGCAACAATCTCGCCCGAGTCGCCTTGTGAGCTGAGGCCTGCACATATATGTATGTTTGAATATCCCTCTTTTTCTAAATTAAATCCTTATAGTGATGTGAAACACTCCACTGAGGTGTTCTGAGCAGAATAACACATACTCATGGCAAATTAAGTGATCAGCTTCATTGTTATAAACAGATTATATGCAGTGACTATTATTTGCAAAATCATCGCTGTAATGTTTATGCCGAATAAAACATCCCGAATAAAGTAGTAAATATTTTTTACATTTGTGCGTTGTTCAAACATTGTGTTCTGTGAAATGTTATAGTCAATGTGGTTGGAACTTTCGACAATCTTAGTTCATTGCTACATTCTTCCAATGGGGATAGTGGATACTAACTGATTGGTTTTATTCATTGATATAAGTACATAATATGTCTTTAATTACAAGTTTTTTAAACAAGTCATATCTGTTTAAAATTGTGTAATTTATACTTATAACAAACTACATTTTTCTAATCAAGGAGATATGAGAACCGATTTTGTTTTAATGAATCGAATATATATTTTGGGACTTCTGTTTGTTTGTTTGTTAGCTATGGTCGGACGGATTGAGCCCAAACTTCCTATCTAAGGGTAAAATCCCAGATGGAACGTCATCGCACCGCTTCTGAGAACGTCAGAGCACTCCTTCTCCAATCCCCCGCCACCGCAATGGGTAGTCCTTGGGTTAATCGCGTGATAGTTAAAGAGCGTTCGTATCCGCAGTGTCGTTGATAAAGAGCATGTATGTGTCCAGACATGAGCGTGTTGTGTCTGTGTACAGACATGAGCGTGTTGTGTTCGTTCTTAGGGGTTCCTGGGAATGGGGGAGATTTTCATCGGGTCAGTTTTTCCGCCCGAGGTGACTTTCACCTTGAAACGGGTACCCACAAATGATCTAATATATATTTTGGACTTCTGTCTGTTTGTTTGTCTGTTAGCTATGGCCGGGAAAACTGCTGGACGGATTTCGACGACGGGGAGTGTTTTGGACGGGTCAAATCGTGACTCCGACCTGACCTTGACCTTCAAAATGGTCAATTCAAGGTCAAAGCCCGGACGAAGTCGGGTCACCTGCTAGTAAGATTTATTTATGGGCATAATTCTCAATGTTTACAGTTGGAAAACCTGGTGGCAAACATGACCAACATTTACAGCGATGGAAAAGTGTGTTTGGATGTATACCACAACAACTCAGATGTCTGTATGAACTTAGAGCCAGGTAGGAAAATAAATTTTATTTCAATATGTATTTAATAACATGTTTTTGTCATTGGACATTGATTAGCTAAAATAAAAAAAACTACTTCAAAAAGTGCTATCTTAATTTAATTTATTCAAGCCCTGAGATTGGACTTTAATAGCTATAAGGAGAATTCTTGTAATACTCCCACTTTTTGAGAAAAATGGAGGTTATACTGGATCAAATTTCTCCAACCGTCCGTCCGGGCATATATCTTAGACATGGGTTATTGGATCTGAATGAAATCTGGTATGGAGGTTCACCATTATGACTGCTTTCAAAAGAAAGGCAAATGACGTTCACATTTCCATTCTTGTTATCCTTCTTTCTTTATCTGGAAATTGTGGATATTTTTTCCATCCGTCCAGATATCACAGCCATTGTTCATCAGTTCTCAATGAGATTTAGAATGATGTCCTTCATTGCTTTCCACCTCCCCTGGTGACATGTGCAATTTGAGAACATTTAAAACCCCAGCAGTCAGATGCTCGTAGCCCGTTTATATATAACCATGGGTATATGCGAAAAATACACAACGAAAACACACTCCACAGTTTGGATCGATAAGTCTTGCCCTGTGTATTTTGATGTTGAGTGTTTTGACAATCGGTCTTCCGTATCATTTCTACAACACAATTATTGTCTTACTTGCAGCACGACTTTATCGTGTGATCGTCATGGAAGCATTTTCTTTCAGAGAATGGTCAATACATTGTCGCCGGTGAAGTGTATTCTTGGATAGGAAACAAATAGGCCTATGCCGAGGGCAGAAACTAACATTGCGAGGGGGAACCACTGGTTGAGTGTGGCATATTTGGCAATCGGGACTTGGTTAGAGCGTTTTCGTTGGGGTGGTCTCTGCCTTGGAATTGCACCTCACCCCATTGAACCACACCAAACTCACAAGTATGCGTAAATCAATTTGCATCCCCCCGTGCTTTGATTTTTTCCAAATGTTCCCTCAGGCTACTAGATGGTAGCCTATTATAAATGAACCAGTAATATTGTGGCCACTTGTCATGCAAGGGGGGGGGGTGAAAAAGATGGTTCGGCCCAGTATGAGATTAAAACATCTTAACACCACACAAATTTACACCCCGATCTATTTTTTCTTAAATTAATTAGCAAGTAACTACTGGCAAGGACACAGAACACACGGATCGGAAGATGGGTTAGGCCCGATGTGAGAACATTTTTTAAATATGAACATGAACATTTGACAATCCTAGCATAGACTGGCCTCAAGTTTTCCAATTCTGAGAAATTGTTAACCTGACACTCACCCTTAGTTTTCAAAATTGCCAACTGATGGCCACTTGAGTCCATAATTTTGCAAATGGAAGGAAAATATGCAAATGTTGTTCTAAAAACAACAAATTCGTCACCAAGAAAGTGTTGGAAAATCAAACTACGATAACAATTTCAACCTAATTTTGGTGTGAATTTTCCAAGTAATATTGCAATAGGTATGACTACGTATACAATTGGGATAAGACCCCTGCATAACCACCCCTGTCGACAAGTCCCTACTTGACACCCCATGCTAAGAGCGCGGTCTTGCATTCACTGAAGACGAGAAATAATCGATACTAAATTATGTTGGGTGGCACCCGGGGGGGTGGGGGGGGGGAGTCAGGGGCTACATCCCAGCACTGTCGGGTAGTGGTAGCCATCCCCCGTCGGTGAGATATGCAATTATTAATGGTCAACCCGGCAGCTAAAGACCGCCCCCCCCCCCCCCCCCCCCCCATGTCGGGGATATTCTGGTGCCACCCTATTTGAAATCATATAGAACTTTTAAAGGAGAAGACCACATATTGAGCAGAAATCAGGGGAAAATGAGCTCTCGTAACCACAAAAGTGCACTAAAGACATCCAAATAAATCCAAATTGGATGCAATCGCATATAGTATATATATATGTTATCGTTCTGTTTGCCTTTCTCTATCCAGGGACGTGGCTAGAGGGTTTCCATTAGGGGGTGTCCACCGGTTTGAAAATTAAGATAATTTAACCTGAACAATTGCATAAATCATAACATCTAATGGTCTAACTCCAGACAAATACCCACGGCTACGGACAAGAGACGGGGACACATCGGGTTGACCATGGTTCTTCGGTCCGGTGTGAGAATTTTTTTTAAACTATAAAAGAAAATATTAAATCCTAGCATCTAGACTGGCCTCAACTGAAGCTTTCCTAGTGTTGGAAATTTCAAACCTCATACCCCCCATCAGGTTGGAAAACTCTCCAACTGATGACTATTTCAGTCCACAAGTTTGACCAAATGTAGTATATTGTTTTGTTTTGCGAATTTTTTTTAATCTGAACAAGAAAATCTCAAAATCCTAGCATCTAGACTAGCCTCAAGCCTTCCTAGAGTTGGACATTTCAAACCCGACACCCCCACTTAGGTTGGAAAATTTCCAACTGATGACAATTCCAATGATAATGTTGACCAAATGTATGACAATATTGTTTTCTTAAATAAACTAGCAGTTTTTTGACTGGCCACGGGGGAGGGACCAGGACACAAACTGTCCAAGTGTTGGAAATTTCCATCCTGTCACCATCCTAAGGTTGGAAATTTCCGACTGTTGACCATTTCAGTCCAAAATATTTACCAAAAATAGGAAAATATGTAAATAAATTGTTTGAAAATCAAACAACAAGAACATTTTCAACTTAATATTGGTGTGAAATTTCCAACTAATGTTTTGGCAGGTATGAAATTTCCAACTGTTGAACATTTTGACCAAAGTTTGGGGTGAGACACCCCCAACCCCCCCCCCCCCCCCCCCCCCCCCCAACCCCCGGGGAGAGCTTTCCGATGAATGGCAACAAGCCATATTTCCGACTAATTCCTGAAAAGTTACCCATAATTCTGCTGTGGTTAAGAAGTCGCTTACTTAGAGCATTACTGTATATAAACGGGTTATGAGCATCTGACCGCAGTTATTTAGCTGCTAATTCAGTAATCACTTTTCAGGTCTGACAAGACTGTTTGCATCATCCCGTGACTATGATACGCTGACATCTGCATGGAAGGCATGGAGAAATAACACCGGGAAGCACATGAAGGATATGTACACTGAGCTGGTCAATCTCAGCAATGAGGCTGTCGGATATATGGGTAAATCAAATAATTTAACCCTTTGATGATGGGAGCTACGCGAGTGCAGCATTAAAGATCCTGTGCCAGTGCATTCTTTATATATGCAAGGCTCCCATATATAAGAGAATGCACTGGTTTACAAGGTCAAGATAAATATAGTTAGGGCAATGCATTCTCTTATATATGCGAGACTCTATGCAGGAGACTCGCATATATGATAATGCATTGGCACAGGGTTTTCGCAAAATTTTCCGAAGCTCCAGTCTTGGAAGGGTTAAAAGTATACATTGGAATGGTCTTGATCTTATTTGGAGGGTTTCATTGAACATAAAAGTGGAGAAGACATAGCATTCCTATTGTGTCATTGGAGGGAACTACCCATCAGCTAGTATTTAGCTGTTAATGGAACTAAACTTAAAATTAAAGTGGGTTCATGCAAAATAAAATTTCATTACTAATAACTCTCCAATAATGAGATTATGCATGTTAAAAACATTGTTATGTAAACATTACTGTTACAGTGGAATTACAGATAAAAGTCCTGTTCAAAAAGATATTACGGTTTTATTACTTTAGATATCTATAATACTGGTGAATATTGGTGAGCGGACTATGAGAGCGATAGTTTTGTGGATGATATTAAGATTTTATTACTTCAGATATCCCTGATACTGGTGAATACTGGCGATCAGACTACGAGAGCGATAGTTTTGTGGATGATATTAAGATTTTATTAGAGAAGTTAAAGCCTATGTACAGTGAGCTTCACACATATGTTCGACGGAAGTTGATCGAAGAGTATGGAGAAGATAAGTTTCCAAAAAGTGGTCACATCCCAGCTCATATACTCGGTATGTATCACTTGAGACAACTTGATGGGAGCAGTATAATACTCAAAAGTTTTATGCAGGCATCTATACCCTTTTTTATATTCTCTGGTATTTATATTAAAAGATATGAGTTGAGGATCCAAGGCTAAAAGTCAATCTGTCAATGGATATCAATTATTTATCTTATTATATTTACATACTAAGTGTTATTATCACTAAATCCAGCATTCTGATTGGTCGGCGCCCACATGGCTAGTTGCATTTATTTCTCGGTGAATGCGCGACAGCCCATAACAACAAGCCCATAACAACATCAATACGTGATTTGGGTTTTGAAAGACGAACGCGTACTGTTTTGGGCGCATTTGGATTCGCGCAGGATTGACTTAATAAATCATCGGGTTTCAATTGTTCCTGTTAACTTTTGCCAATGGTGCTATGTGATATTTTGGGCTGGTTTTGTCACGATACACTTTTCGATTTAAATACATTTACAAAAGTGGCTTTTTCGCTAAATGTATATAAATATAAGGATTAACTGTCATGTGGACTGTTTTTATGGAGATGTAACCGTGAGGTAAGTGGTCATAACTTGTATGTAAAACCCTTCGGGTTTTACACAAGTTATGACCACTTACCTCACAGTTACATCTCCATAAAATAGTCCACATGATAGTTAATCCTTATTTTTGTAATAATATCGACACATCTAGAAGGACAATAAAAAGTGTCTGGAAGATACAGTAATGCCCTAAATAATCGACTCAAAAATATGGCTTGTTGCCATTCATCAGAAAGCTGTCACTGAGAGCTTTCCGATGAATGGCAACAAGCCATATTTCCGACTAAATCCTGAAAAGTTACCCATAATTCAGCTGTGGTTAAGGAGTCGATTATTTATGTCAATCTTGAGTCTCTTCACATCATTTAGCATTTTCTTTGAAAAGCCGACGAAAATCCTGTATCGGATCTACGTCTCTAGAACTATCTATTAAAATTAGGTTCTGTATTGAAGGGATTTCCTCCATTTCATTGGATAGTGGCACAGACTACACGCGATTTCATTGGTTTATGGCATTACAGATCACTTCAGAGATCAGAGGTCAATAACATGTTGACAATTTTCCCATGCATTGCCAAACTCAACTATTGTTGGAAAACTGAATACAGGCGATATATCCATAATTCATTTTACTCATCGCAATATAGGAGACATCATCTTCGAGTTTTATCAACGATATTCATGACTGGTTATTCTTTCGCATCTTGTTGTATTTATAACAATTTATAAATACTACAATTTTTACAAACATTTACTACGCCAGGAATGCACTCCATATTTGGAAACGGTTGGGAATTGGCAAAAGTTAACAGGAACATGTTGGGAATGCCGCGTCATCATAGAAATGAAATATAATGGACACTTCTAAAGACGTACACCCGTTAGGATATTCGTCAGCTTTTCAAAGAGACTGATCTTTTAGTTGCCAAATTTTATTCAGAATTTTCTGAGAACTCAATTTCACATTTTTCCACCTAGTGGGGGGAGGGGGGGGGGGGTGGCATAATCACAGTGATTGTTCTGTCCAATGCAAGATTTTCTTAATTGTCTTGAAGTACTGGCAAGTGGTTCATACCAATTAAAACTTATGTCTATACCCTAATTTCAATAGAGTTACATGTACAATGAAAATCGCAAATATCTACTATATTCATGACTCGCACAAAGTGACAACTCATCATTATGTTATTTCAGATGTAATTTCGATTTAAATTCTACCTGATATTCGTTTTTTATCTACCAGTTCCCTGATACAATTGGTGATAACGAACTGGCGATAAAAACATCCGTATCGTTACTGCAGTTGCGATACAAGGTGCTCGTGACGTCGTTGACTGGTTCAAAATCATGAATGAACTGACGTCACATCAATCGCATGGAAAATCAAAACGACATTCCACCGTATATTCTTGCGTACTATAAACAAATAATTCCTATGTTTTAACATTATTTGATTTCCTACAATCATGGGTGTTAGGGTATGACATATCACAAAGTAACTAATATGTATTTGTTCAGTATTTATTATAAATTATATAAAACTAGCAGGTTAGCCCGCCACTGGCGGCATTCGTCCCATGGCTTTGTTCGAAAAAGCAATTGCAACAGGTTCCGAGACACTTGTGCTGCATTTGTTTAATTATATTTTTAGTTATTTTATTTTTTTATTTTTTAATATGAATTTAATGTTTTTTAAATTTAATATATTTTTTTTCTGAATTGTTTTTTTATTTTTAAATTTTATTAATTTTAAATTGTTTTAATTAAATTTTTTGTTTCTGGCGGAAATATTTACCCGTTGAAATCCCCCCTTCCTAGGAACGACAGACAACGCTCGAGCGATAACATTGCATTGAATTGAAAACAAACGCTTCCCGTCGTGAAATGTCTCTGCATAATATTTCGAGCGACAGGCTACAGACTCCCGTCATACAGATAAGTAGATAGCGAAAACGACGCTCTTTATAGTCATTCACGGCTTGGGGCAACACACATTTTTTAATGAGTTAATTCTGTCTTTTTAATCAAGAGGGTATGCCAACGATGTCGTTGTTGTTGGCATTCAGGGCTTGGTGGCCCACACGAAAATTCTTGCCCGAAGATTCTCACATTGCCGTAAAGAGAAAATTAGCATTAGTAATTTGAACTAATTATTTTCTCGCCAACAATGTCGTTGTTGGTTTTCACGGCTTGGGAGATGGTCAAAGGAGAAGGCAGTGGAAGTCCCGTCAGATTCAGGGACGTATCGCACTGCCTCGTAAATTTACTAAATTTCAGCAGCCATATAGCTGCGTCAGTTAGCACGAATCGAGGGGTGTAAGTTTAGAGCTTGTTTATATGAATGTATTGAAAATAGACTAAGAATTTCAGCCGTAACAAGAAATGTATATATGAGAAAATGTAAATTCTATATTTTGCGAGGTATTAGCAAGTTTTGGCTCAACGGGTTTAGCAGTTTGAAGTGAATATGGATATAAAAATATACATATACAGATATAAAAAAATGTAGAGTTACTCCTCTTGGATCGCGAGCGAATATCAATTAACCCCGAAGTGCCGATTGCGGTGATTTGGGATTGGAGAAACGGTGCTCTGAGCTTCTCCAAAACGCGACCATGGCAGTGTCGGTGGGATTTTACACTTACATACGAAATTTGAGCTCAATCTGTACATGCGTTTTGGATTCCATGAAGTACCCACATACATATATACACATATATATACGTAGTTCTCAAAATATATATATAGACATGCAGGTGTAAGAGATTTTGTCCATTGAATTCAATTTTGGTTAGGCATATTCGCGTGAACTTGCAGGTTGGGAGAATTTAGCCAAGCGAGCTAATCGCGTGACACAGCAACCTTTGCAGGTTGGGAGAATTTACTCAAGAAAGCTAATCTTCGGCCACAAATCCAACGTTTTACCATTTAAGAAACTCCTAAAATGTAATTTGTGTGGTGGATTCTGTCACACCAATTGTAGGTAAATGTGTTATATACACAATGTGTTTGTAACAATTCATGTATCGCTACTTGGCTAGTTTTCATGGCCATATAGCGACTCGGTGATGTCGCCTCATCACTATATGGCCACGAAAACTAGCCGAGTCGCGATACATGAATCGATACAAACACATTGTGTATATAACACATATATATCGGCCAAGATAAATCCTTCGGTCTAAGGCTGATTTGAAGTTAACTCAGTCTTATATCTCGACCGATAGTAATCTAACCATGTAATAACCTCTAAATATGATATGATGTAGAAATATTTCGAGAAAGCTACATTTGATCATTTTATTTTAGGGAACATGTGGGCTCAGGATTGGACAAACATCTATGACTTAGTTGAGCCATTCAAGAATAAAGCAGGATTTGATATCACACCAGTGCTTGAACAGGTTGGTCATTATTCTTATGTTTCACACTAAATCCCGATGGGTAAGATCATATGCGCATGATCATTTATGGATAACAATAGACGTCACACTACATCTGGGAATCACATGAAGTGACCCGGCATTGTACCAATACAATTTTTATATATCCGTCTAGATGATCGGTTCATGATTGAATGAATCTTAAGATATAGAGTTATTCCCCTTCCATTGAAAATACATTTGTAGTTTGAATTCTGTTGCAATCTGGGAGCCATAACGGGGGAAATCTTTCTATGATTTCAGCTGTTTTCTATGTGGGCATCTTCTGAGACACAGATGTTTCAAATGGTGATGAATTATAATATTTTAATCATATTTTATGGCATAGATTGTTACTAAAATCGTATATCAAGGCACTATAAAAAAAATAATCGGTGACTTGAAAATTAAATGGGCCTTTATTTAACCCTTTACCCAACAAACCGGCCAAAACCGGCCAAATAAAGCTTCAACAGCCTAACATATCTTCGGACTGTCTCAATAGAACCATACAAATATGGATATCATTGGAACCGGCTCCTTGACCACATTGTGATAGTTACAGTTATGCCCTGTGCCAATGCATTCTCTTATATATGCGAGTCGACCATAGGTCGCCTCGCATATATAAGAGAATGCATTGGCCTAAACAAAATCTTTTTTTAACACTTTTTACCATTTTTTCTTACATTCTTTAACAATTTTATAATTTTTAATGTGTTAAGCCAATGCATTCTCTTATATATGCGAGGCGACCTATGGTCGACTCGCATATATAAGAGAATGCATTGGCAGAGGGCCGTTCTGTTGGGTAAAGGGTTAATCCATTGGTGAGCATGTAATAAAATATTTTTATTTTCTGATGTTGTAGAATTATACAGTAAAAGAAATGTTCGACATTTCAAATGAGTTCTTCACGTCACTCGGTCTGCAGTCTGTTACGCCGGAGTTCTGGAAACGTTCTATGCTTGTCAAACCATCAGATAGAAAAGTTGTATGTCACGCAATGGCAGAAGACTTCTTCAAATACAATGATGTTGGGTATGTTTTCTATAGACTGTTCTAGAGTTATCCTTCTTTGTTTATTTTAAATTATGTTTCAATTTGGCACCGTGGGGGTATGCCAGCACCTGAGATGCAACTTCTTTTCTGTTTTCTATTGACATATTCAGATGCTATACACGGCGTAGCATCATTAAATTCACCCTCTGGGGACCTCATTCTGCTTAGGCCTCATCTTCTGGGAAGTATATGTAGTCTTAAATTAACATTTTTTTAGCTTAATTTTTCCCTTCTCTTCAGTTTCTATATCCCCTAAATAGGCAGAAGATAAAATGCATAATCGAGGTGACTAATGGGTGCATATCACCAATCTGATTGCCCATAGCATTTGAGTCTTAAGCAGAATGAGGTCCCCAGAGGGTGAATTTGTGACACTAACCCACTGTGCGGGATCGCTGGGATAATGTCACTAAATTCACCCTCTGGGGACCTCCATCTGGAAATGACAGACACACTATTTGCAGCCTTGGGTCAGTACATTATGTTCTCCGTTTTTCCAGCCATCTTTCCATCCCAGCAGATTTCTCAGCTACTGAATATTTGATCTCATTGTAATTTAGTACAGTTCTTTACCATCACAAATGCTTTTAAATGAGTGTCAAATGGTGTCGTTCCAGAGTTATTCTTCTTTTGTATGATATACAGTAATGTCCTAAATAATTGACTACTTAACCACAGCAGAATTATGGGTAACTTTTCAGGAATTAGTCGGAAATATGGCTTGTTGCCATTCATCGGAAAGCTCTCGGCGATGCAATGCACACTGTTAAATCATTGGTGAATAGCAAATATTGGTAAATTATCTGAATAATTGATCATCTAGGCAAAAATTATTGCTGAAACATGAAAGTTTGATAGGTTTGGTTCATGTGCAGATCGGACTATATAGTCTGTTTTGTGTACACCGTAATAAACAAATCAAGCTACACTAATGCCCTAAATAATCGACTCCTTAACCACAGCAGAATTATGGGTAATTTTTCAGGATTTAGTCGGATATATGGCTTGTTGCCATTCATTGGAAAGCTCTCGGTGAGAGCTTTCCAATGAATGGCAACAAGCCATATTTCTGACTAAATCCTGAAAAGTTACCCATAATTCTGCTGTGGTTAAGTAGTCGATTATTTTGGGCATTACCGTAGCTTGAAGCCACAGACCTGCAGCTGAGGCATGTGGTAAACACTAAACAATGCCGTATGGCTATCCCTTTCGCAGGACTGAGGCCAACATTGCGTTTAACACATGCGGCTGCTTATACAATATATCTATATAACGTATACAATCACCAATAGGAGTTTCATACACTGACTAGAAGATAGTCAGGCAACTGTTGGATTTGATCTATCTCCAGTCTAGTAAGAATATGGATCTTCATACACCACTGGCTAGATCCTACATAAACATTGCTCTCAGCTTTTGTTACTGTGCTGACTAGCTGTTATAAATTTGCGGGCTTTCAATTGTGGTACGCAGAAGTAATAGAAGGATTCCGGATTGAACTCGTCTAATTTCTTCCACTTCACCCAACCATCTTCATGTACAGTAATGCTCTAATAAATCGACTCCTTAACCCTTTACCCAACAGAATGGCCCTGTGCCAATGCATTCTCTTATATATGCGAGTCGACCATAGGTCGCCTCGCATATATAAGAGAATCCATTGGCTTAACACATTAAAAATTATAAAATTGTTAAAGAATGTAAGAAAAAATGGTAAAAAGTGTTAAAACAAGATTTTTTTAGGCCAATGCATTCTCTTATATATGCGAGGCGACCTATGGTCGACTCGCATATATAAGAGAATGCATTGGCACAGGGCATAACTGTAACCATCACAATGTGGTCAATCAGCCGGTTCCAATGATATCCATATTTGTATGGTTCTATTGAGACAGACCGAAGATATTTTAGGCTGTTGAAGCTTTATTTGGCCGGTTTGTTGGGTAAAGGGTTAAACACAGCAGAATTATGGGTAACTTTTCAGGATTTAGTCGGAAATATGGCTTGTTGCCATTCATCGGAAAGCTCTCGGCGAGAGCTTTCCGATGAATGGCAACAAGCCATATTTCCAACTAAATCCTGAAAAGTTACCCATAATTCTGCTGTGTTTAAGGAGTCGATTAATTAGAGCATTACTGTAGTTGTGATGCTGTCTGGACTTTCTTCCATGCGTTTGACACAGTTAAACGCAACCAATTTCAAAACTTTTTGAAATTGGATGTGTTTAACTGTGTCAGCAACAACCCTGTGAAAGCGTCAGTGTATTTGTATTGTTTGAAATGTTGCGCCTAACCCGATAGCCGCATGTGTTGGCCGCATGCATCAGCCGCAGGTCTGTGAAAACAGCTTAACTAGTTGTTGAACTACAATTTGAAACAAAGTATTATTTGATTTTAGGATCAAAATGTGCACAGATAAAACAATGAGCGATTTGATCACAATTCATCATGAAATGGGACATGTACAGTATTACTTACAGTATAAGGATCAACCCATTGTCTACAGGGATGGTGCCAACCCAGGTATGTTATATACAGTTCTACATACATCATTATCAGCATCTGCAATGCAAAGAATTTTAAACCTATGACTGGAGCTTCCTTAATGTTGCGAAAAACCCTGTGCCAATGCAGAATACATTGGCCTATAATATTTACCTTGACCTTGTGAGCCAGTGCATTTTTATACGCCCTTTTTGAAAAAAGGTCGTATTATGTTATCAGTCTGTCTGTCCGTCCATCTGTCCGTCCATCTGTCCGTCCGTCCGTCCGTTAACATTTTTGGTTTCGAATATGGGTTCCGTCCAATTATTTTTACATGAGTTACGGCCCTTTTTCGACTTAGAATTTGACCGTCTGTTAACATTTTTGGTTTCCGACCGATAACTTCAGTTTTGATTATTTGAGCTGAACCAAAGCTGGTATGTGTATTTCCCAGCTAAAACTACAGGCCAAGTTTGAATATAGGTTCTGTCTAATTATTTTTAAATGAGTTATGGCCATTTTTCGACTTAGAATTTGACCACATTTTGGCATTGAAATTAGGGGTATATCAGATTTTCTTCAAATGTAAGCTCAAAGTATTATCTTATTTTGCGATAGTACAATTCGAAATGGCTAAAGGGCGTATTTTGCCACGCCCTAGCGATGCTCTTGTCTTATATATGCGTTGCTCCCTATGGGAGACTCGCATATATAAAAGAATGTGCTGTCACATGATCTTTAATGCTTCACCAGCGCATCTCCCGTCATGAAAGTGTAAAAACTGTCTCCCACCGAAAGAATTTGTGGAATAGTTAAATATTATAGTTATGAGTGAATTTCTTAATGCAAAAGACAAAATATTTATATCACCAGTTATAAAGAAATATTATCAAGGAATTTATTGTTGTATCAGTTGCTTAGTTCGGCAATCGCTCAACTCGAAAGAAGAGTAAAAAGTGCAAATTTGTATACCCAAGCACAGTCATGTGTGATGAGCTAAAATGTGCATATAACAATAGTTAAAATTTGCAGACAGATTGGTTGCGAGATTAAGGGGCTAACATAGTATGTTTAACCCTTTACCCAACAAACCGGCCAAAAACGCCCAAATAAAGCTTCAACAGCCTAAAATATCTTCGGTCTTTCTCAATAACACCATACAAATATGGATATCATTGGAACCGGTTCATTGACCACATTGTGATGGTTACAGTTATGCCCTGTGCCAATGCATTCTCTTATATATGCGAGTCGACCATAAGTCGCCCCGCATATATAAGAGAATGCATTTTTTCTTACAACAATTATATATTTTTTTCTTACATTTTTATCATTTTTAATATGTTAAGCCAATGCATTCTCTTATATATGCGAGGCGACCTATGGTCGACTCGCATATATAAGAGAATGCATTGGCACAGGGCCGTTCTGTTGGGTAAAGGGTCAACAAAAACATTTGATTGATCACATATTAGTTTTCAACCGTAACACTCAGTGGCAAAGCGATGTTAACTATCTAGTACCGATTCACTTTTAATTTTAGCGCAGATTGTTACGAGTGAGATATCAATTTCTCCCACCCCCTACACACTTTAGCACAGGCAGCCCATGTGAGATAGCTGTGTGAGATTTCCCTGTCTCACATAACACGTGACCATCTATCTCACCACACCCACGTGACTGCTTCATTTATTTAATTAAGAGCTAATTTAACAATCCGTCATCATGTTTTGTGTGAATTAAAACAATGGCGACCAACCAGTTACGCTTCGCGTTTCAAGTAAATAAATACGGGCGAATTCGTGGACGCTAATACACATAAAGATAAGCTTCGAACGTGTTAATCAACGAAGAACCTTCAACATAACATCACTTGCAGACACAGAGTTGCACAACATGCAATATAAGCAACTAATTGTGCGAACACATTCCATCAAAAACAGAAGCCCCCCAAAGCGAAACTGGCATGCACGTCGTAACTAGTAAACAATAGCCGATTCACAAATGACGAACGAAATAGTTCCACATTCGAACAGTTGACATCGTTGCTATAAATCGTCCATCGCGTCTAACTAACATTTGTCTGTCATATATTCACATGTTTCCTTTTCTAATGGTATCGATATGGGCATTTCCCATGATAAAATCAATTAGTCTAGTTGTCTATACTTCATATCAATACGCGCGTTTTTCGTAGCATGTGCAGGTGCAACGAAGTGACGTATGATGTCGATTTCAAAGGAACATGTTAATTTCAGTCTAACGTATTAACCCTGCGAGCACCGATGGCGCGCTTTGTTTTTACAGTATATACCTTTGGTATATACCGAAATCCTCCCAGATAATCACGAATATAGCATTAGATTTCTCCCCAGATATACCGTTATAAAGCTATTGGAATCTGCCAATGATTGGTATAAAATGATAAATCGGAATGAGGCTTTTGTGGTGGGAGAAAAATTATCCATCGTGACCTGGGATGTGGGATGGAAAAATCTCACCCTCGGGGCCAGATATTTGGCCCCTCGGGTGAGATTTTTCCATCCCACACCCCAGGTCATGATGGATAATATTAATCTCACTAGATGGATAACGATTTGTATCTGATGCAAAAATTCTTCTATTTGATAGCTTAGCATTTAATAAACTGTTGTATCACTGACTATAAAGACATTATCAAGGAATTTACTGTTGTATCACTGGTTATAAAGACATATTATCATATACTTGGTTCATTATCATGGCAAACTTTGGTTGGGTCTGGTTTAAAATATATGTTTATCGTGAAAATCTTTGTTATCTCAGTGGTATTCAACAATTAACTTTTCCACGTTGCGACTATGTTTCCGGCAATTTGTTTCAGTTTTTCACCAAACATCGACAGGTTTGGAAATTTGCCTCTGCTAAAAATAGCCAATGAATTTTTTTTTGCCTAGGTATTTGCCTCGGCCGATAGTCAACGCTAATTAACAGGGCTGACAACCCAGCTGCTAGTCACCTGTGTGGAACTGTTAGTCACCAGTGTAGTGCCGACAGAAATAGCAGCTGCTAGTCACCTGTGTGGCACTGTTAGTCACCAGTGTAGTGCCGACAGAAATTCCAGCTGCTAGTCAACAGTGTATTGATGACAACAACCACCACTAGGAAATCTCGAATCTAGTGACAACAGATATATCACTGCTGTTAGTCACCAGAGTGGTGACTATGGAAATCATACAGTAATGCCCTAAGTAATCGACCTCTTAACCAAAGCAGAATTATGGGTAACTTTTCAGGAGAGCTTTCCGATGAATGGCAACAAGCCATATTTCCGACTAAATCCTGAATTCTGCTTTGGTTAAGAGGTCGATTACTTAGGGCATTACTGTAGCTGCTAGTCACCAGTTCTATGACGACAGCAATCGCAGAAATCATGACAGGGACATTGTGTTTTGATTAATTTAGTGTTAAAGTGGAGTGTCCAGAATGGAGTCACAAATAATCCTGCCCATTTATCTTAATATGTTTATCACCCCACAAATTCCCCAATTTGCCCTGAATAAAAGAGTAAATATTTACATTTGTGTGTAATTTATTAGATGTTGTGTTTCCTAAAATGCCAGTCAATGTGATTGGAATTTTTACAATCTTAGTTGATTCCTACGTGCCTCTAGTGGAAATAGTGTTTGAGTACTAACTGGTCAGTTTTATTGCCATTCAAAGTACATTTCCCATTTCTCACACCCACGCGAAGAGCTCTTTCCATCAATGTATCACATTATTATAATCAATAAATTTGAAAAATGATCAAGGAAATATGGGTTGATACAAAAATCGGGCTCGGCACTGAAAGAGTTAAACCCAGAACTAGACGACCCAGGGGTGGAATGCTTCGTTGGCGTAGGTCCGGAAATAGAAAATAAAATGAGTGCTCGCATGTTTTTCAAAACGTTTTGGCCTGATTGCCCTGAGAAGGAAAGATTTACTTTGATTGGCCTAATCACTGATTTAAGTCCCACAATTTATCCACCGCTCACTACCTCTATTGTCTACATAAAGCCTGACTAATAAACGTTATGTTTATTACATCAATGTAGCTTTATTAGGTCAACATTTACTTTCATGATGTCATTGCATATGCAAATTGATAAAAAAAAAATCATAAACGGATATGTGCAAATTGATACAAAAATCATAAACGGATATGTGTTTTCACTCTAAAACATCTATAAACCATTATTACAAGGTCAGAATAACTATATAAAAAACCCAACAAACTTTTTCGATCTAAGCTGCACTCCAGTTTTTGCACGTCATGAATGCTAACTAGTTTGTTTGACCTAATAAATGTAAGGGCTTCATTGAAGAAATGAATGTAAAACTGAGGAAAATGAGATTTACTTCACGAAAGGCAAGTTTTGTGCGATGGATAAATAAAATATGTAGCTATATAGCGTTTTCGCTTAAACTGTTTATATCTGCTCGGGGGATTTGGCATCTATTGGACTCGGCATAGCCTCTAGACTCGGTAGCACCCAATAGATGCTCAAATCCCCTTCACAGACATAAAGTTTAATCGATGACACTAGCTATATATTCTATATATATGTCTTTAAACCAGATGAGGCATGATTTTCGGTATCTAACCTGTAGATAACATATTAATGACTGTAATTTCAGGATTCCATGAGGCTATAGGAGATACCATGGCTCTATCTGTATCCACCCCTAAACATCTACAAAAAATCAACATGCTGCATGGTTACACAGATAGCACTGGTAGGTGTGGCATTTAAACTAATTTACATTGGAATGGTCTTATTCTTCCTTTAAGCAAGAAGTTCAGACATTGTGAGCAGTTGAGAGGCAGAGGAACACCCTATGATTTTGTTTTTCAATTCTTAACATCCAAAAGCTTAATAGCTGCACATCCCTACAAATGAATGAATTGGAATCAAGTAATTACTCATCATAGTGTATCCTCTCATTGAAGGGTTAGATATGCTAAAGAATGAGTCTCTGCCAGGGGGTGAGGGGTCATGGAGGGTTAACCCTTGCGGAGAATCCTATTAACTAACCTATTTTAAATTGCCCTCCTGAGTCTCAAGACTTCTTGTATGAAATTTAGGAAACAGATAGCTATCTGGATTCTCAAATGATGACTCCCTATTTCTACTGAAAACGATTTGGACCAAATAAATAAAACACATTTGTTGACTCATTCTTCTACCTTTGTTTGTGCAGTAATTGAAATATAGAAATGAGAGGTTCTGTCCATATGTCTGTCTGTCCATCCATTTGTCTGAATTGTGTGTTGTCATCTGGATGATGACTTGGGTAATATTTGACAGAATCTTATGAAACTTAGTATTTATAGTCTTCATATGAGAAGGTCCTGATCAAATTAAAATTTTGAATTTGGGTCCAGTCCGAACATATTTAATGAAGTTAAGCCCCTTTTCGACTAAGAATTCGCTGATTATTTTGTTCAGACAGGGTTTCCGTTAGTACGGCTCAGCGTCCGTAGGACGGCCTCATTCCCCTCGCAGATTATCTGTTTGGTTCATACATATACCAAATGTCAGTCGCAATATATCGTAAATAAAAATTTGGTTGCAACGGGAGTTTAGTGGTTAAACAGAATACTTGTGAAATGCGGGTCAAATAGCGACGTTAGATACAGCGTAATACATGTCGCGGTAACATCAAAGAAAGCTGGACTGCTGAGTACGCATATTTTTGTGCACGGGATGAAACATTTTTATGCACGGGATTTTCATGGATAAAACTACTCCTTCTCCGAGATCCCGTGCTATCGTACGGTACATAGTTAATGGGTCCCTCTGCAGAGTACATGAGGTACAGAACAGAGTTTTAGCCAGCGTGTTATAAAATATAATTTTGGCGGGAAATGTGAACATATGCATCGTTGATTGTGCTTGGGGACCCAGGCAGGAGCCGCAGGACAATGCAACTATTATTTACCGTACTTTGACTTTATCTCCATATTGGGGAGGGGGTATGTGTTTGTCTTTATCCTCCATGTATGTAATATGGATCAAATGAATGGTGTTGTTAACTTGTCACTATGAATTCCCACTATAAAGACTGATTTCGGGACAGGTTCCGTATTATTGTGAAATAAATCACTTAAGGATTTTATTGACAATGCATGGCAATATAGTCATAATAAGCAATTGCGGTCAGTTTATGGACTAATAGAGACTATTGAACATGCTACGCATTCCGAGTGAAAGATGTCGCTACCGTTCGTATTCCGCGGCTATAAATATCTCCTGCAGACAAACCCTGCATTATGATGTCACAGTGCACAAATAGTTTTACGATTGACAGCGTATATCCTAGCTGTCAGTTTCATTTTCACAGAAGCAGCTTGAAATTCAAGGAAATACTTTATTCAATTCTCCTTGCTATCTATTATTGGTCAATGCATAGATGCTTTGTAGTGTTTAGATTCATTATACCTGTCGGAATCTTATTGTATAAATTTGTAAACACTAACTCGTAGCTTGTTCATTAATATATAGTCTTCAATCAGACGGCAGTCTTACGTGCGTAACTAATTGATTGATTATCTGGACACCATCAACAGAATTAAAGCACCCACGGAAATGATTGACTTGCGTAATATATACGTAGCTTTGGGTTGCTTTGTGGGACTCTTAGGTGCAAAGAAATTGCTACTTTTCAGTGTCAAATAAATTTTTTTTCCCCCGACGGGACGAACCATGGTCGTCCCGTCGCGTTATGTGTTTCCCCAATACGGACTCATTAATTTCCCCCTGGCGGAAACCCTGGTTCAGATGATATTTGAATTCTCTGATTATTCTGTTAATTGTGAAAAACGTTTTCATTGACAGAAACGGAAGTGCAGTACGGAAATCCATGAATTATTTCTTTCCATACCCACCCCCAGTCAGGACTGCGGCCCTCATAATCTGTGTTTGGCACATCAGAAACGGAAGTGCAGTACGGAAATCCATGAATTATTTCTTTCCATACCCACCCCCAGTCAGGACTGCGGCCCTCATAATCTGTGTTTGGCACATCATGCTGATATTATCTTTCTTAGCTATCATAAGATCCTAATCGATTTTAATTTTCCTGACTTCCAACCGATTTTAAGCCCTGAAAATGGAATGAAACTTAAATATAATTTCTTGTCAGCCAACCATTTTGATTCTATTCCTGTCCGTCTCCAGTAGATCTGATCAGCTGATAGTATTAAAATTCTCCTTTTGATTTTTGTAGAAACTGAAATAAATTTCCTGATGAAGATGGCACTACAGAAGATCGCATTCCTGCCGTTTGGATATCTAATAGATCAGTGGAGATGGAGTGTTTTCAGTGGAGAAACCAAACCTCAAGACTACAATGATAAGTGGTGGGAACTTAGGTGAGAAGCAAAGCCATCAGAGTGTTGATTAAAATTCATTCCCTCTGCTAATTGGTTGTCTATCATCAGGGTCTGCACTGGCCAAAAAATTATTTTGCCAATTTTTGGCCAATTCTGAATATTTTTTTGTTTTTTTGGCTGTTATTCAGAAACTTTGGCCAAAATTTAAATTATGAAAGCCGAAATTAAAAAAAAATAATGAAATAATAATTCAACCAAAAGCAAAGTAAGAGACTAAGCACACACCTAAAATAAAAAAAACTTGATAAATTTCAAAATGGCCATGTGAGCTGATGAGGTGGGCAAAAACTGTAAAATAGGTCAAGCCAGTCTATGGTACTGTGTTGTCAAAGTAATTAACCCAGTAACTGGGGTTATTGTGCGTTTATAACTGCGGTCAAACCATAACTGCTCTGCAATTAACAGTTCAGTGACTGACTGCTGTGGCACCACTGTTAAATGCCATAAAGGAACCCTGGTTTTATTCCTTGACTGTTGAACCAAAACTGTAGCTAACTGCTGACTGTTTCATTTCTATGACATATATGAATTTGCTGAAGCTGCATTTGTACTGGAAGTTACTTTTCATACCAGATGATGATTACATGCATTTTAACCACACAATCCTCTGGTTATCTTGCGGTTTGTAACCACGTAAACCGCATTTTAAGTCTAATCGAAATGTGGTCTAACTGGGGTTCCACCCCGGTTTGATGAGTCATTTACTTAGGGCAGTACAGTATACAAACATAAATGTGCACCGATTTGCTTATTATTTGCCTTGGTGTTACTATATTAAAGCCATACATCAGTGAAGTATGGTCAATTAATTTAGAAAGGACATAACAACAGCTAATCATCATTGTTTTGATAAATAAGTATGTGTGACTTCTGGAAATTTTTTATCCGAACGTACATGGAGGAGCGACTACTGATTAATTATTAACCATTCCATGACCGGAGCTTCCCTGAAAACCCTGTGCCAATGCATTCTCTTATATTTGCGAGTCTCCCATGGAGACTCGCATATATAAGAGAATACATTGGCCTAAAACATTTACCTTGAACTTATAAGCCAGTGTATTATCTTATATAGATAGATAGATAGATCTTTATTTGCACAATAATATTAATATACAATACATTAACATAATAGTAAACAAAAGTATATTATTGCACAGGAGCAGCATGACCTAACTGGCCGTCTTCCTGCTGCCCCTGAATGATAAGTGAAATATGAAAATATATATGCAAGGCTCCCTATAGGAGACTCGCATATATAAGAGACTGCGCTGGCACATGATCTTTAATGCTGCACCAGCACAGCTCCCATCATGAATGGGTTAACAAGTGTGAGAGTTTCAGTAAGATCTGGTGATTGCTGACATTGACTATGGAATAAAAGTTTTGCCAAATATAAATCTTATTGGCCATTTTCCAAAAAAATCGGGCCAATTTAACCACTGACAGTACAAACCCTGTCTCTCAATTATCTCCCAGAATTGGCGAAACGATTGATTGAGATTTATTGCAGATATGGACTACTTTTATAAAAATATGTATATATAGGTGACATACTAAATAAATTAAAGTTAGCCAAAATAATGTTAAAAAACATATGAACAGTGTAATCGAAGACGCCATGAGATATTGGCAATTAAATATACTCATTAAATCAGTATATGCACTTGAGATTGTCTCAACCCACAGATTTATTTTCTATGCCAAAATAACTGCGGCATAATTTCATTGACACTTTTTACAGATAGGTTTGTGTGCTTCAATTTAGAGTAAGGTGGCTCACAGATAAATTATTTCAGTATCAGTCCTGTGTTCTTGCTTTCTTGCAATGGATTTGTATATATTATACTCCATCTCAATGAAATTTGGTCCTTGCAGTTATCTCAGCCATTGTTTGTCGAATGTCAATTAAATTGGTATGGAGATTTTCCATTCGCAGTTCTTTCAAAAGAGTGCCCAACGACGTTTGCATTTTATGTTCTAGAGTTATTGCTCTTTATTTATCTGGAAATGGGCTATAGGATCCAATGACAGGGTTCACGCTGTCATAGGCCAAATTGGCCAATGGTCAATGTTTTTTGAAAATGGCCAAAAAACTTTCATTTGGTCATACTTGGCCGAAGTTTTTTTTTACCCCGGAATCGGAAATCTAATTAAAAACCCAAATTGATTTCGTAACAGGAGCAACTTGAGAATCAAATTTATAGTTTGATCATCTGCTAATTGATTATGTAATACAGCTTAGGCCAAAAAAAAAAAGTGTTTTGGTTCTCGGGCAATTTTTTTCTTCAAATCAATGAGGAAAGGAGGGTTTTATTTTTATTTTTTATTTTTTTCTGCGCATAGTAAGCATGGATGAAGATACCTTCCTCTGTCTAGTAATAACCAGAAAGGTAGAGGGAACTGTTATGCATATAAACTCATTTAGTCTTATATAAAAATGACATTGTACTACCAGTGTATGACTGGGATTACCTAACAATATATAATGCCCCTGACATTAACTACTGTTATTGTTGTCTAAAAACTGATACCTCCCCATTCTAATATGTGATCCTGAATTTAGTCCTGTGCCTTTCAATTGTATAAAGTTACAATTAGGGTAAGTTGTTCACAATGACTAATTGTAAGAAGAGCATGAGGATCAGCTAATCATTTTTGTCCCCCGACGTTTCCGTCGGAGGACTATAGAAATGACCCTCGTCCGTCCGTCCGTGTGTCCGTCCGTCCGTGCGTCCGTGTGTCCGTGCGTCCGTGCGTCCGAGATCGGGTACCTTCATGGTGTAATCAACTCCTCCTACAGTTTTAAACGTAGAGATTTGAAACTCTGGGATATTGTTCCTAACATGTTGGTGATTTGCAACATCTATATAGCTAATCAAAAATATCATTTTTTCCATATTTTTGGGAGGTTTTCGACTTAGAAAATTTGGAACATTTTTGCCTTTTGGATGAGATTGGGTACCTTCATGGTGTAATCAACTCCTCCTACAGTTTTAAATGTAGAGATTTGAAACTCTGGGATATTGTTCCTAACATGTTGGTGATTTGCAACATCTATATAGCTAATAAAAAATATCATTTTTTCCATATTTTTGGGGGGTTTTCGACTTAGAAAATTTGGAACATTTTTGCCTTTTGGATGAGATTGGGTACCTTCATGGTGTAATCAACTCCTCCTACAGTTTTAAATGTAGAGATTTGAAACTCTGGGATATTGTTCCTAACATGTTGGTGATTTGCAACATCTATATAGCTAATAAAAAATATCATTTTTTCCATATTTTTGGGGGGTTTTCGACTTAGAAAATTTGGAACATTTTTGCCTTTGGATGAGATTGGGTACCTTCATGGTGTAATCAACTCCTCCTACTGTTTTAAATGTAGAGATTTGAAACTTTGGGATATTGTTCCTAACATGTTGGTGATTTGCAACATCTATATAGCTAATATTGTTTTTAATGGAGTTATTAACCCTTTTCGACTTAGAAAATTTCAACATTATGTTTTTAAATTTCTTTAACAAAGCGGCATCGACTTGCCATGTTGTCGGGGGACACTGTGGTCTGCTGACCTTTTATCTTAATTGTAGTCACCTACTTCATATTGTAAGCCTGCAAGTCACTTTTTAACACATTACATGTTAGAGCTCAATGCACACTAATATTCAACACATATCTGCTATGGACATGTTGATAAAATCCCCATATTTTTTTTTCTTTTATTTTTTCTTCAAATTTATTTTATTTTATTCAATGCGGCAGGGGCTGAGAACCAAAACCTTTTTATTTTGGCCTTAATGGATAACATAAGGCACTAATGGCAATGCACTATTAAAAAATGGGCCACCAAATGCAATAAAACAGTAATGAGGATTAACACTAATGAATTCTTTGTCTGTCATAGGGATGAATGATAGATGGTGGGTAGTGGTATATTGTCAAGTAACAATTATGGAAGTAAAGAAGTCTTAGGCACGGACATAATTGTATAGAATGTTAGATGTTATTTAAAAAAAAAATATTCCTTAATTGTGAGACCAGAAAATGAGGATTTAATTGGGCCAAAAAAATTAGGCCCCCAGCGTGAACACTGCTTTCAATGGTGATGTTCACATTTTCCCTTTAGAGCTATTCTCCTTTGCTTATTTAAATTTGTGTTCCGTCCAGCTAATGTTCAATTTGCCACTGTGGGGGATATGCCAGCGCCCGTGGTGCAACCTATTGTTTTATTGTTTTACCCTTACTGTCATCATGGCAGCATACTCGGGTATTGATGCCTGGTTTTATAATAATCATGTTATTATACTTTTGTTTGTCTAACATTGAAATTAGAGGTTGTAAATGTATTTCATTTACCGTAATTTCTGATATTTTCTTATTCACAGATGTCAATATCAAGGAATTTCTCCCCCTGATGATAGATCTGATGATGATTTTGATCCGGGAGCAAAGTTCCATGTTCCAGCCAACTATCCTTACATAAGGTTTGTCACAACACAATTCTTAATCCTTTCACGATAGGAGCTGCGCTGGTGCAGCACTAAAGATCATGTGCCAGTGCATTCTCTTATATATTCTAGTCTTCCATAGAGAATGCACCGGCTTACAAGGTTGAGGTAAATATTGTTAGGCCAATGTATTCTCTTACATATGCTAGGCTCCATATGGGAGACTCAGATTTATAGGAGAATGCTTTGGCACATGGTTTTCACCAAATTTCACGAAGCTCCAGTCATGGAAGGGTTAATGTTCTTTGTTTTTCTCCACATTTGACTCAGTAAAATAGTTGACAAATGTGGTTGCGATTAAAACCAGCCAGAATAAAACTTGGTAATGTGGCCATAAAACAATGTTCTTGTTTCGGATTAAATTCTTCAAAATATATCTCTATTTTAAGCTTCTTCTTTGCAGTGATTTACAGTTATAAATATTGTTTGATATAAGGCTTCGAAGTTTATGTTGGAATTTAACATTTTAAACTTCACTAAATACTCATTTATGAGTAACTCCCTTAGGTAATGTTCAAATAATAAGTTCAACAAACGTCCTTAGTGTAAACATATTTTTATTTCCAAATCCAAACATAATACACATAATACACAAATGACATAAATATATAACATGTAAGGCCAGTATAAATAAATTCCTAGATCATCATCCCCGCCCGCCCCGATTTTTTTGGCCCGCCCCATATATTTTTATTATCGTTTTACGAAAAATCACAACTTTGTGGAACGCGTTCTCAGAAGAATCTCGATGCAAGCGCCGTATCTCTATTGACTGTGACAACACATTTTTTTATTTTACGACATTGGTATATCTCTACTATTCTGTGATCTTTGTGTTGACAAAGACGTCGTGTAAATGATGAATTTACATTTATTATATTATATTAAGCACAATTGGGTATCAATTATTGTATATATGTAAAATAAACTGAAACTAGACATGATTTTAAGTAATCCATTCGGTGAAATTTTACGACATTCCCGGCTGCCATAGATGCGATAAGTCAAATTTGTCAAAATAACAATTAAATATCTAAAAATGGTTTTCGTCGTGTTAAAGTTGTCGGAGAACAACAAAACAATCAAAGATTGGTTCGGGTGTTCAGTCGCGGATGCACTTACATTGAGTGAACTCTACAATAAGTTTGCGTCCGGGGAATTGGACTCGTCAAGCTCAGCGTCATTTGACGAGTTGTCGTCGGCGCATTTTGTGAGAATTGGACGGACAAAACATGAACTCACTCGATGCGACCCAAGATCCACTGTTGGAGATGTGGTGACTTTCTAACTATTAAATATATGGTTTCATGTTTCTTTATTAAACATCAATACTATAAAAGTGTTTTAATTTTTTAATAAATATTAAAGATGTTTGAATTAATATATTTAAAATACAAGTTGTCAACTTTCTCGGGAGCTTGTACTGTATTGCACGTGTCATTGAGAACAGGCAAATGATGCAGTGTATACTCAATACAAATGTTTCACGTCTGTTTTATAATACGTCAATAAATCTGGAACGAAAAGCTGAATGATGACATGATGACCAATTGACTCATTTATTAAATACAATCAATGTATTTATAAATATATCAACCATGTGTTGCATATTGCAATTGCATCCTTTGTCCATGAACACAATGATATGTGCTTTCTCTATATGCACCCGGTATATACCCATGGGCATATCCCCCCCCCCCCCCATCAACTAACACCAATGTAGTCTACAATTACATGTAGGACTTGTATTATAAAAGTTGAGTGATTTACACATTTAGCTTGTATTTTTTAAGTGCTACAGTGTGTCTTCCATCACACAACCATGCATCAGGGTTGCATGCGGACAATACAAACCACTGTGAAACTCACTCGGCTAGTTTAAGGAAAATACTGTATTGGAAACATGGTAGTTTCGAAATAAAAAATAAAATTCGCCCCCCCCCCCCCCCCCCCCCGCCCCACTTTTGAAAAAAATTTGGATGATGATCTAGGAATTTATTTATACCGGCCTAAGAGATAATGTATGGAAATGAGGATCAGACAACAAGCCCGAGGGCTTATATGAAGTCTTCTCCTCTTTGGTGACATGCCCTTCCCCCAATAAGTGAGGGAGGGGTAACGATCGATCGATCGTCCTTAGCTATTTGTTGAACTTATTTCCCAAAAATTACTGGGAATTAACCCTTAACAATTTTGCAATTTATTATTGTCTCTACTGTTGTCTGCTTATATTTCATGAACATCCCTCCAGATGTATAATATACCATTCCAATATATACTTTTATAACTGAATGGGGAGAATCCATTTTGTAAAGAATGGGTAAAATTTTCCTCTCAGACGAAACATTCAGCAGCTCTTATTTCTTTGTACAGATACTTTGTGGCATATGTTTTGCAATTTCAATTCCAAGAAGCGCTATGTAAAGCTGCTAATAATACTGGACCTCTACACAAGTGTGACATATACCAGTCAACAGATGCAGGAACTCTGTTATCGTAAGTAAACTATAATGATTAGCTTTAAGGTATAAAAAAAGGGGTTTTGATTCTCAGGCTGCGTTGGACCATTTTATTATGATTTGGATCTCATCGTAGTTGTAAACTGCGTAACACGAAAATAGGAAACTGTACCATGGAAATTAGTTATGTTTCAAATATTGCACAGGAGCTAAATACAACGGTGAATGTGTGGGTATTCAACAAAAGACCATTGGCAACAATAACTATTAGAAAAAAGTGTTAGTTTACGTAAAATATACAACAAAATTGATTTAACAGCGAAGCCTCCTGGTGATGTTTATGGTATTGAATGTCAACGCCAATATGGCGGACGCTGATATTGGCGATATTTTATCATCTATCCTGCTTTAAAGAAACATACAAATAAAAAAATATATTTGCCCGTGCTTGTTTTAGATGAGGAGATTATTTTATATAGCAAATATTTTATTTCTCCCAACCATTTAAAACAAAATTTTATTTATATTTTTTTTCCTCCCACCTCCCCTACCTTTGAGCCAGGGAAATCCGTAAACCAAGTAATAAAAAATAAAATGCGTTAGAACTCTTTGAAAATAATGTTTTATCTGATGCCTTCTTTGGGTGGCAAGGAAGGTGTCTAAGAACACACTATTTTTATTTATTGCCTAACTGATTTTCACAGGAACATGCTGAAAATGGGTTCGTCGAAGCCATGGCCAGATGCGATGCAAGTAATGACCGGTCAGAGAAAGATGGACGTCGGGCCTTTATTACGCTACTTTGAACCTCTGACAAACTGGCTAAAACAGCAGAATGCCGGCCATGAGTCCACGTGGAAAGAGAAATGCCCTGGACGAAGGATGGCACAGAAATTCCTGGATAGATATGATGCTGAGGCCTCTGTGATATACAACAAGGGAGCGTTAGCTTCATGGGCTTATAGTACTAATATAACAGATTATAACCAACAAAAATCTGTAAGTTGTACATGGGCTTAACCAGAACTTTGATTTTGGCTTGCGCTTTAGCAGGCGAAATTGAAAAATGGCGCTCTATTGTGTGCATGCATCGGCGATAACTGAAGCGCTCGTGCAATTACAGTAATGCCCTAAATAATCGACTCCTTAACCACAGTAGAATTATGGGTAATTTTTCAGGATTTAGTCGGAAATATGGCTTGTTGCCATTCATCGGAAAGCTCTTTGACCCTATCATGTCTCAGTGAGAGCTTTCAGATGAATGGCAACAAGCCATATTTCTGACTAAATCCTGAAAAATTACCCATAATTCTGCTGTGGTTAATGAGTCGATTATTTAGGTCATTATTGTACACTGAGAAGGGTTAAATCGGAACAACCACACAACACAATACATATGGTTACACAGTGGGAATGCTTTTTACAAGATTGCAACATTGTAATTTTAGTTACACATGCCCATAGTGTTATTAATGTCAGTGGCGGCGTCTTTGATCTCGCATTCAGTGTTCACGCGGAAAATAAATTGTAAATGGCGAAAAAAAATTACCAAATGGCGAAAAAAATGACTAAATTAATTTCTTCTCAAATATGTCCATCTGGACATGGTGGCGATTATAAACACACCAGCAATCATCGGTCTAATAACATCACGCACAGCTGACATCCGTACAACAAAAGCGTCGCCACCTCGTGTATGTTACACGATCCGATGTGCTTGGAGCAATTAGTAATAGGTGTACATTGGTGTTGATTTCAGCAGTGTCAATGGCAGATGCTTTGTGTTGTAAAAACGCAACTTTTGAGTGGGATAAGGGTAAGATGCTTAATCACTTTAAGTGAAGGAGGTTAAAGGTGGCTAAAGTAAATTCAAAGTGGCTAAAAAAAATTGGCATTTGGCTAAAATAATTGCTAACTGAATTTCTGGGCCAGTGTGAACACTGCTCGCATTTTCTGAGACTGGCCTTTGTGTTTTTTGTACAGTTGAATTACAATATTCATATTGATGCAATCTGATTATCAGACCGAGTTATTATTTCATGCGAGTTCTGGATCTGGCTAAGAATCCTCTTAGTCTGACTCTGATTTTCCGACTTTTGATTAAGCAATCATATCATGTCACATGACTGCCTAGAGAAATGCATGGCAACACCAACGTTTTATTAACTAACTCTCTGAATTATCGATTGGAAGTACCCTCTCTTTGACAATTTAATTTTGTGTCAGTTTATTTCGGGTGTTACAGGGCGTAAATAACTGTTTAATACACTTTATTATACCATTCTAATGTTAAACTTTTGTTTATTCTCACTATTTGGCCAATTACATTGTGCAGCCCACTCAAAACTGAAAGTACATCAGGGAAAGTGCTTACGAGAAAAGCGCGCGCATTGTTCAAAATATGTGCGCTTAGAACAGCATGCCGGTGATTTTCTAAAATCGAAGGTCCGAGTCTTATGACTTTCTTTACTAAATACTAAATAAGTAGTTCCCTAGGGAAATGTTCAAATCATAAGTTCAACAAACATTGAATCTTTGTAACCCTTTAATGACAGGTGCTGCGCTGGTGCAGCTTTAGCCCTTTGGCGGGTAGAACGACATATATGTCGCCTTATGGATGGCGGGTGGAGCTATATTTATGTTGTTCATGGTAGTTTTAATGTAATATTATGTTACATTGTACATAACCTCAAAAAAGTTTCCTAAATGGAAACTGTTCATGGATATAATGTGGATAGATATTATTTTACTCCCTTTTTATGAAAAAAAGGGTGGTACACTGTTCTGCACCTGTCCATCCGTGCATCCATCTGTCTAACCAACTGTCTGTATGTACATCCGTCCGATGTCTGTTCATGTCATAACTTGAACAGTAGTGCTCAGATCTCAAATGTAATTTGGTATGGATCTTCACTACTATCCTGTACTATCAGGACATTTTTGCTAAAATGACGTTAAACCCCAATCAATCAATCAACTATACTATCGGGACATTCAATGGAGTGTTCAATTGTTTTTTCTGTTCTAGAGTTATTCATCTTTGTTTGTCTGGACTGGAAATTTTGTTTGTTAGTCCAAGCATATATCTCCACCACCGGTTGACAAATCCTCAATAAAATTTGGTATGGATGTTTACTACTTAGACAGCAATCAATTGAGTGTTCAATCGTTTTTTTCCGGTTTCCATTCTAGAGTTATTCATCTTTGTTTATTTGGAAGTGTTGGTTTTATGTCCGTATCTCCGCCACCAGTTAATAGGTATCAATGAAATTTGGTATGGATGTTCACTACTATGATGGTAATCAATTGATTGTTCAATTGTTTTGTTCATGTTTTCCATTGTATCAATTATTTGGGTTTTTTCGGTCAGAGCAGCCTCTTGTTCGTCTTAAATTACTAAATTACGAGACTACAAGCATCATTATAATTCTAGACTGACGCCAGTTTGGAGGCATCAGAATTTGCGAAGAAGATGGAAGTGGAGGGGAACAAATTCGATTGGAAGAATATGGATGACGAGAACATGAAACGACAGTTCAGGGACATCACTGACATAGGAACGAGTGCTCTCAAAGACAAAGACAAACTAAGAGAGGTATAGCAATGGCCTAAATAATCGTCTCCTTAACCACAGCAGAATTATAGGTATTTTTTCAGGATTTAGTCGGGAATATGGCTTGTTGCCATTCATCCGAAAGCTCTCAGTGTGAATTTCTGTGATGTTCTATATCAAGGGTTAACAATGGCCAGAAAATTAATTTGGCCATTTTTCAGAAACTTTGGCCTAATTGAAAAACCAAAATATGGAATCTTTGAGAAAACAACAACTAAATCAAAAATATAAAGAAAGACGCACAAACTGAAACAGTTCTAGCCGGCAATGTATATCAATATAAATTAGCACAGAATCACATACATTGTCAGGCCTGCAAATTTGGGGTGAACTACCATTCAGTTCGCCTGGAGGTTATCTAAAATGGAAATGCCGCAAACGTAAAACAGGTCATGCCAAATGTTATAAATGCGTGTCTCGTGATAACTAATTCTCACCTTAATTTTTGCTCAATCAAGTCCCAATATCAGACATTCAAATTTATTATGGTAGTTCAATGAGTTGCCCATCTTTTGATTTGGATTTTGTCACTTATTGATTTTGAGATACTGCCATCATACTGGGTAACTTGATCCACATTTGGGACATCCTGGGTAACCAAAAATCATATTTTGGAGATTCTGGGCATTCTAACCTAACCATGATAGCCATGCGACAGTCACCAATTTAATGTTATTAAACACAAAAATACCAATATACACTACAGTAGTGACAAGGCTTACATAATTGATTTTGGCTATCAAAACCCTTATAAATTCTAGAATTCAAGCAAATTAAACCAAGCAAAGTCGAGACATTGTATGGGAAACCACCAAAATCTACCCAAGAAAACGGGGTACGTGTCTGATCCAGATGCCTTTGACTTAATAGTTATAAAATCAATATTTAGGAGCAATAACTGGTAGCGATGGCATGAGTTATAAATTCTCAGATATTTTCAACAAGTCATCTTCAAGCCACTCATACCTATTTTTATTTCACCTGTTGTGTTTGTGCTCGATTTTTAAAACTTTATTCAGAAAACGAATTCCAGAAACATGACGAAACTACCTGAGTTGAGCAGCTTCTTGATTTGTCAGAATGCCAAGTCGCATCCTTGAATTGACCTCGCTATCAAGAAAAACAACTGTTCGTCTAAATTTATAAATCCTTCAAACATCATTTTATCGCATATCGTTAGAAATCACATATCATTAGACGCTGCCATGACTGACTTGATATTCGCACCGATAGGTTGGGTTATGGTTTCCCCTCTGAAGAGAGGAGAACTGGCTCTTCTTGATCACCTTCCATTAAAGGTACTCAATCCGATCAGACGCTCCTAAATTACTATTTCTTTGGCTTCGGGGGTAACAAATATTTTATTCAAGTTGAGGAACCCACCCATCAAAGCTCAGAGTGATCAGATATTGATTTTTAAAGTTTATTATTTCATTTGTTTGTGGCCCAGAAACACGCCATCAAAAGGATGGTCTCCGTCAAAATTGTGGATGAAGATGGACAACTCTAAAAACTTTCAAGTGGCCGTATTACACTTGTTTTAGAGTTATCCATCTTCATTCGCAATTTTGACTGAGACCATACTTTTGACGGCGTGTTTCTGGACCTTAAACAAATGAAATAATAAACTTCAAAAATTGATATCTGATCACTCTGAGTTTTGATGGGTGGGTTCCTTGACTCGAATCAAATATTTTTTACACCGAAGCCAAAGAAATAGTAATTTAGGAGCATCTGATCGGATTGAGTACCATTAATCTGTAAGCGATTACTCCTGAAACATTGCCTGAGCACTTATGCTCGCCAGGAGCCTGTGTTACTTAACTAAAGTTTTTTAAAAGAGTGAACTCTGATGTTATACAAATGTGTCAGATTTTATTAGACCTAAAAAAAATAGTGATTTTGCCAGTAACAAAGGGAAAAAAGTCAGGGCGGGTGGGCGGAAATATATATATTTTAAAACAAATTGAGACCTCAACTGAACGGGTATACATGTATACACAAGGGTGCGACCTTCTTAAAACATTGATTTCTTGTGTAAATATTGTAGATTGGTGACTGACCAGCACAGTTTTACTACAATCGGAGATGTATAAAGGCGATTTTCGGTAATTTTTTTAATTAGTAGGGGCGGCACCAGAGGTCTGGACTAAGTTCAAGCAGGTTACTCAAAACATCACTATATCTTGTTTAGACCCTATGTATTTTGTGGCTGGTCTTTTAGCCCTAATCAACATGGATGATACATTTTCAGATGAAGAATTTGGAGGCGGACATGGAAGGGATCTACAGTAAGGCTGAAGTCTGTTTGAATAAGACCTGCATGGGCATCCAACCAGGTAATGATTTTCAACTTACAGTAATGCCCTAAATAAGCAACTCCTTAACCACATCAGAATTATGGGTAATGTTTCATGATATTGTCGGAAATGTGGCTTGTTGCCATTCATAGGAAATCTCTCACTGTCAATCTCAAGCGCTGGCAACAACAGTATATTGTACTCCATCATCCATTATATAGCTAAGTCTGTAGACTTGCATTTATTTTGGCACATGCGACACCCTGCATACTGATGTTTTCAGCATCAATAGGCTGGCATCTTTTGATGTTGCAGAATTTGTTTTGGACAATTTGCAATTTCATAATGATGAATAAATCCAGCTGAATTTAGACTATCTATGTGGGCCATATTGATCTCATGTGTTCAAATCTGCAAATAGTGTGTCTGTCATTTGCAGAATGAGGTTCCCAGAGGGTGAATTTGGTGATGCTAGCCCGCCATGCGGGATAGCGTCACTAAATTCGCCCTCTGGGGAGCTCATTCTGCTTAGACCTCATCTTCTGGGAAGTAATCTATAGTGTAGAATTAACATTGTTTTAGTTACTTTTTCCCCTCTTGGAAGTTTCTATATCCCCTAATTTGTAAATATAAAATGATAAATTGCATAATTGAGGTAACTAATGGATGAACATCACCAACTTCAACTGGGGAACTTCAATCTGATCCTAGGCCTCCCTCCCACAGCAGTTGAGGCCTAAGCATAATGAGGTTCCCAGAGGGTTAATTTGGGTTAATTTGGTGATGCTATCCTGCTATGCAGGATAGCGTCACTAAATTCACTCTCTGGGACCTCATTCTGCAAATGACAGAAACACTATTTGCAGGCATGTGTTTGGTATGCATTTCTCTGATATTTCAGGCCTGACGAGATTGTTCTCGGAGTCAAGGAATTACTTTGAACTCCGGGACGCATGGAAGGGATGGAGAGATCAGACTGGCAAGATGATGAAGGGAAAATACAGACAGTTTACTAGTTTAATGAATGAAGGTGTCCAACAGCTGGGTGTGTAGAAATGACCTAACCCCAATAACATATATAAATATGTCTCAAAATTTCATAACAATATGAATATGAATACTGGGTTTAACCTTTTACCATTAAAACAGCATTTTAGGCCAGAGTATTTTAATTTATTGGTTTACAGATATTTCTGCGGAGAAATCGGGTCAGAGAAATTGGGCACAATGAGAAAAAAATTAATCCATATTGAAGTTGGATGAAAAGGTTTCCACTCAGTAGAACAAATATGCACAGATACAGTAATGCCCTAAATAATTGACTCCTTAACCGCAGCAGAATTATGGATAATGTTTCAGGATTTAGTCGGAAATATGGCTTGTTGCCATTCATCGGAAAGCTCTCACAGAGCTTTCCGATGAATGGCAAAAAGCCATATTTCCGACTAATTCCTGAAAAATTACCCATAATTCTGCTGTTTAAGGAGTCAATTATTTAGGGCATTACTGTAAGTAGTAGGTGGGTTATCTAGAAAGGAGGTTGACATTTTAATACATGTACGGTACATGTTTTAATTGACATTTTATTATTTCCACAATTTATTTATATGTTGCTAACCAGAAACATAGAGTTGTCTTTCCCGTGTATATCGTTTTGTGTACTTTCTAGTTTATTATAACGTACCGCAGTTCTATTCTGAACTATTGTTGACATTTTGCGATGTCCTATTGATGTTCATAACCTGCCTCAGTGTCACTCAACTTAAATTAGCAAAGAGCTAAGAACTGTACCATGAATCCCCAGCTGTGTAATTTACAGCAAATTATCATGATCATGTGTTCTGTTTGTATAGGAGGATATGCTGGTAAAATAGCCACACCCGTTAAAACTGCCAAAAACAGAAAGAATATTAAAATATAGACATACGTTTTTCTTATACCAATCATAAATATCACGTAAAAGGTAATTTATTGTCAAGTTCATATGCTGTGTTATGTAAACAAAAGCTGGGTTCTGTAATATTTTTATCTTTTGTTTACATAACAAAGAAGACGAACTCGACAATAACATACTATTTACACAATACTTATGACTGGTATAAGAACAAAACTAGAGTCTGTATATATTTTACTACAGTATAGAAAGAGTGTGGTATAAGGAAAACACTCAACACGGTGGGAACGCCACTAAGCCCACCGTTAATCACCGGCATTCACGGTGATTTTTCCACGGTGAACTCGAGTGGATCGGATTAAGTCGAATAAACAAACGTCCGGGTGACTTGTCGGTGACCACTGGGAATCACCGCGAATCACAGAGAAACGCTTCAAAACGCCGACATCTATATTGTATCGCGTCATAGCCGAAACCCTTTACTGTAGTTTATTTTAAAACATACACTCAGTGGGCCATGCAGTGTATGCTGCTGTACATTATTAGCTCAACTTACTTTTGTAAGTTTGAGCTATTGCCATGGTTTGGCGTCCGTCGTCCGTGTGTGCGTGTGTGCGTGTGACCGTGTGTCCGTGTGTCCGTGTGTCCGTGTGTCCGTGTGTCCGTCAACAATTTCCTTTGGCGCGGGCTACAGGTTGTACCTTTGGTCTGATCTTCATGAAATTTGTCATGAATGTTGACATTGACATGTAGATGGGAACGAGTCATTTTGGGGTCATTCGGCCAAAAAACATGGCCGCTGGCAGCCATCTTGGATTTCAAGATTCAATCCATTGGCGCGGCCTACAGGTCGTACTGTTCATCTGATCATCATGAAATTTGTCATTGATGTTAATATTGACATGTAGATGGGAACGAGTGATTTTGGGGTCGTTCGGCCAAAAAACATGGCTGCCAGCAGCCATCTTGGATTTTACTCTTTGCATGACTAAATCCTTTGGCGCGGGCTACAGGTTGTACCTTTGGTCTAATCTTTATGAAATTTGTCATGAATGTTGACATTGACATGTAGATGGGAACGAATCATTGTGGGGTCATTCGGCCAAAAAACATGGCCACTGGTGGCCATCTTAGATTTCAAAATTCAATCCATTGGCGCGAGCTACAGGTCGTACTGTTCGTCTGATCATCATGAAATTTGTCGTGGATGTTAATATTGACATGTAGATGGGAACGAGTCATTTTGGGGTTGTTCGGCCAATAAACATGGCCGCCAGCAGCTATCTTGGATTTTACTCTTTGCATGACTAAATCCTTTGGCGCGGGCTACAGGTCGTAGCTTCGATCGGAACATCATGAAATTTGTCATGGATGTTAACAATGACATGTAGATGGGAACGAGGGATTTTGGGGTCGTTCGGCCGAAAAACATGGCCGCCAGCAGCCATCTTGGATTTTACTCTTTGCATGACTAAATCCTTTGGCCCGGGCTACAGGTCGTACCTTTGGTCTGATCTTTATGAAATTTGTCATGAATGTTGACATTGACATGTAGATGGGAACGAGTCATTTTGGGGTCATTCGGCCAAAAAACATGGCCACTGGCAGCCATCTTGGATTTCAAGATTCAATCCATTGGCGCGGGCTACAGATCGTACTGTTCCCCTGATCATCATGAAATTTGTCATTGATGTTAATAATGACATGTAGATGGGAACGAGTGATTTTGGTGTCGTTCGGCGAAAAAACATGGCCGCCAGCAGCCATCTTGGATTTTACTCTTTGCATGACTAAATCCTTTGGCGCGGGCTACAGGTTGTACCTTTGGTCTAATCTTTATGAAATTTGTCATGAATGTTGACATTGACATGTAGATGGGAACGAATCATTGTGGGGTCATTCGGCCAAAAAACATGGCCGCTGGCGGCCATCTTAGATTTCAAAATTCAATCCATTGACGCGAGCTACAGGTCGTACTGTTCGTCTGATCATCATGAAATTTGTCATTGATGTTAATAATGACATGTAGATGGGATCGAGTCGTTTTGGGGTAATTCGGTCAAAAAACATGGCTGCCAGCAGCCATCTTGGATTTTACTCTTTGCATGACTAAATCCTTTGGTGTGGGCTACAGGTCGTAGCTTTGGTCAGATGGTCATGAAATTTGTCGTGAATTATAAACAATGACATGTAGATGGGAACGAGTCGTTTTGGGGTCATTCGGTCAAAAAATATGGCCACCAGCATTTTACTCTTTGCATGACTAAATCCTTTGGCGTGGGCTACAGGTCATACCTTTGGTCTGATCTTTATTAAATTTGTCATGGATGTTAACACTGACATGTAGATGGGAACGAGTTGTACCTTTGGTCTAATCTTTATGAAATTTGTCCTGAATGTTGACATTGACATGTAGATGGGAACAAATCATTGTGGGGTCATTCGGCCAAATAACATGGCTGCCAGCGGCCATCTTGGATTTCAAAATTCAATCCATTGGCGCGGTCTACAGGTCGTACTGTTCGTCTGATCATCATGAAATTTGTAGGTCGTAGCTTTGGTCAGATCTTCATAAAATTTGTCATGGATGTTAACAATTATACGTAGATGGGAACGAGTCCTTTTGGGGTCAATTGGTAAAAAAAAATGGCCACCAGCAGCCATCTTGTATCTTACTCTTTGCATCACTAAATCCTTTGGCGCAGGTTAGACATTTCAATTAGCACCTTTCCTTTTCCTCCATTTACTGTCAACCATTAAATTATTCCCCTACCTAAGTTGAGCTACAGTGTCATTGACACTTTCATATATATATTATAGTTGATATTTTCAAAAATTCCAGAATGATTAACTAGCTACATGTATAGGTAAAATAAATAAACATTTTGTTATTGTATGGATTTCTTCCGTCCCTCGATCACTTATTTCAAATTTTAAGCGCAAATTTTGTATTATTTACACACATGCACACATATATATGTATGATATAATGATCCAAGTCCATTAAAACAATTAAATTCCCTACAACCCACTTTTTAATTTTAATGATCATCATGCTATGGGTGTATAATAACATGAAGTGGATGAAACTGGTATATAGTGTAAATATATGTACTAGCTAAAAATAATAAAACAAAATATCGGTGACCACTAGGAATCACATATACATAGTTATGTTTATATATAGCATGCGACTGTGTCCGTGTTATTTCAGACAATGGTAGTATAATGGGTGTCAGTTAGCTCTTACATAACCTTTGAAAGTTCTGCCAAGTCTATACGAGGTGTCAAAATTAATTATCCCCATTGCAGCGCCAAGGCATATAGGATGCGAGCATCAATCTGAACCATATGAGCTACATTTACATGTAGTGTTCATTTTGCCATTCAGAATGCAGATTATATTGTTTCACAATTAAGCGGGCCTGGCTAACTCGAGCTTCCGAATTATGTCAAAACGTAATTTGGAAGGAGGTATAAGATATAGGTTGACAATACAGGAAACATTGATATACCGGCGTCAAATGCTCAAAAAAATATTGTGCATGCGCATAGCCATTTTCCAACTGTTTTCAATGTTTGACATAAGTGAAACAAACGCTCTTTATTTCTACTATATCAGGAATAGACTGACATCGAATGCGCTTTTCTTTTACATGCCATTCACATAGCTATTTTGTATTTCGGACCCAAACTATTGTGTTCGAAGTTGTATTTTGTATGACTTTAATGCGTCTTTCTGTGATAAATAATGCTCGTAGAAAGATAGTTCCGAGTATATATCGACATATTTCGGGAAAACTTACATGTAAACAATGCGGATAATAAACAAAATTAATTTATAATTTCCCGGTCATAACAACAACGCTGTTTATTGTCGTGAACTGGGAACACATAAATCCTGATGCTCACTATTGATGCATGTAGCAGAACAATCAGTAGTTACATGCTTACTGTAGCACATGTATCTTACTTACATGAAGTTTTCTACCCCAGAAAATATTTAGATCGTACACATGAACCAATTAATATAAAATTGACCATATGTGGACTTTCAAAAGATGAGGATTAATATGATTTTTATCAGCCTGGTTAAAATTCCAATAATGGGCTCTTATAAAGAGCGCCCTTGGTTCTGCCACACAGCATCGGTTGATAATTAAGAACGCTCTCGGTTGTGACCTTTTTGATAATTATCCACGTATTATTTACTGAAGGATGATTTCGTGAATTTTCCCAATGTGGATGAGAGCAAACAATTTTACTTGTATTTTTTATTTTGAAAATGTTTAGGTTTTATTTCAGGCCCGAATACTTAGCGCCATTCCGGGCAACTTCTACATCGCACACATTTACATGTATGCTCTGCTGTGATAATGCAACTAAAGTTTGAAAATGATATTATTATTACAATGATATGTTGATAAATATGCGCCTGCTCTGAACAATACATGTATTTGATAATGTCAGAGATATTTACGAGCTGTACTCAGTTTTCGCAGATAAGTGAAATAAACGCTCTTTATTTTTACCATGTAATGACTAGACTAACTGGGAATTATCTGTATGCCGAAGACCGTTCGGGACCCAAACGTTTTTCGATCACAATAATTAATACAACTAGAAAGAGGCCGTTCATTTATAACAATGTTTAGCGTACTTATCGACATATGCTGATCCATGATCTGAAGAAACTGCCATCACCTTGTTGATTAGACAATAGCGCCTTGTTAATCCTCTCCACTGAAGCCCACTCTGTTGAGTGGGCCACCGTGAATCACTCTCCCAAAAAATATCCCCACCGTGTTGAGTGTTTTCCTTACAGCACACGCTTTCTGAACTGTATTCTTTCTGTTTATGATGGTTTAACGGATGTGAGTATATTAACAGCAATGCCCACTGCGAAGGCCATCCTTTACCCAACAAACCACCAAAACCGGCCAAATAAAGCTTCAACAGCCTAAAATATCTTCGGTCTGTCTCAATAGAACCATACAAATATGGATATCATTGGAACCGGCTCCTTGACCACATTGTGATAGTTACAGTTAGCCCTGTGCCAATGCATTCTCTTATATATGCGGGTCGACCATAGGTCGCCTCGCATATATAAGAGAATGCATTGGCCTAAAACAAAATCTTTTTTTAACACTTTTTACCATTTTTTCTTACATTCTTTAACAATTTTATAATTTTTAATGTGTTAAGCCAATGCATTCTCTTATATATGCGAGGCGACCTATGGTCGACTCGCATATATAAGAGAATGCATTGGCACAGGGCCCTTCTGTTGGGTAAAGGGTTAAAGTGTGTTGTATGCATCAAGTTATTTTGAAGAGCCTAGATACGATGTTAAATTCTTCAGTCATTAGCCATTAACGTTCTTAGTCTTGCTTATCCAAGTCAATCAGCATGTGTAACATCAGACCTATACAGTAATGCCCTAATTAATCGATTCCTTAAACACAGCAGAATTATGGGTAATTTTTCAGGATTTAACCGGAAATATGGCTTGTTGCCATTCATCGGAAAGCTCTCACTGAGAGCTTTACGATGAATGGCAAAAAGCCATATTTCCAACTAAATCCTGAAAAATTACCCATAATTCTGCTGTGGTTAAGGAGTCGATTATTTAGGGCATTAATGTACACCAGTAAATCTAGACATAGGTTAAATACAATGGTTTAGGCTAATAAATAAATTGCTAGAATTTACATCAAAGTTTTTTCAGAAAAATGGGGCAGGAGGGCGAATTTTATGTGTTAAATTTTATTCTTCCTAACATAAAAGGTCATGAACAGTTCTAGATATTGAAGCAGTATCCTATCTCTTATATAATACATGGTGTTTTAGATTGAGAAATTTGATCAAAATATACTGATTAATGGGTCATTGAAATCTAATTTGATGGTTAAGGCATGAGAAAAAAATTTACATAGAAGATAAACAAATAAAAAAAATTGAGGAGGGGACTAAAAACGGGGTTTGAAAGAGATGTAAATCAAGCAATTTTGGTAAATGTTGGTAAATTTATTTGATTCTTTTGCAGGTTACCATGATACTGGGGAGTACTGGAGATCTTGGTATGAGACACCAACACTACAAGCCGACCTCGAGAAATTACTTGTACAGCTTCAACCCTTATATTCACAACTCCATGCTTACGTCAGGAAGAAGCTGATAGAAACATATGGAGCTCTGGTCTTCCCGAAATCAGGCCATATCCCAGCTCATTTACTTGGTTAGTACATTGGCTTGCAATACTCAGCATATATAGAACGTGTAACTAGTGTAGTTGCTTGGAATTTCTTTTGTCCGTGAATGGGATTTGAGCATTTATTGGATTTGAGCATTTATTGGATGAGGCTCTGCTGAGTCCAATAGATGCCAAATCCCTTGAGCGGACATAAATGGTTTAAGCGACCAGATTAGCAATATATTTTATTTATCCATTTCACAAATTTTTGGAAGGGTTTCATTCATTTCTTCAACGATATCTATGCATCCGAGGAAGCTAATTAGTATTCACGACATGGGCAAACCAGGGTGCAGAAAAAAAAAATAGTTCTTTGAAAATCTGAAAAATGGCCATAACATCATCGGCCCAGCACTCAACGTCATTAGCCGTGAAGAGGTTAAGGACAAGAGAACATTTAGAATCAAAATGACTTACAGTAATGCCCTAAGTAATCGACTCTTTAACTACAGCAGAATTATGGGTAACTTTTCAGGATTTAGTCGGAAATATGGCTTGTTGCCATTCATCGGAAAGCTCTCGGGGAGAGCTTTCCAATGAATGGCAACAAGCCATATTTCCGACTAAATCCTGAAAAGTTACCCATAATTCTGCTGTAGTTAAAGAGTCGATTACTTAGGGCATTACTGTAATTTAAATCAGTTGACGTTGTCCCTGGCGGCTTTCACAATTTGCATATATAATTACGTCATGAAAGTACTAATCCAATAACTGATCTAAAAATATTTTTAAAAACCTATGTTTATGTAATAATCATAATGTTTATCACAAACGTAATGTTCATCCAGCAGGCTTTATGCAGGCAATAAAGGTAATGAGTGGTGGATAAATGACATTACCATGTATGGCATAACATTTGACAATTGAAGATCACGATCGATCGACTGACTTTGGTTTTTGTAGCATGAGAGCTTTATCAAACGATGGCATTTCCAATTCAATTCAAAGAATGTCAGCTGTTTTTATTTAATATTACAGAAATATATTGTGATATATATAGTGTTCATCACAAATAATTTGGATTGTTCCATTCAGTTGTAAAAGTATTAATTGGTTGGGTCTATTATTCATCTGGAGGGATGTTCAGGAAATATAAGTAGATAATAGAAAGTGCAGTTCATTGGTGAGAAATGTTCAGATATTAAGTTCAACATTGTCATTTTGTTGAACTTAATGGGGAGGTTTAGATTGTAAAACTGAGAAACTTGTAACTTGGTTTGCTATAGAAATATTCTTGGCACGAAAGCACCTTGTGATAAAGCCCGCGAAAGCTCATAAGTTGAACAACAAGGTAATTTCACAGATATCATTAATGTGTGACTGCGAATTGTGTGGGACTGAAAGTTGTCTGACCGCCCGCTTGCTTCGCTAACAATTTTATGCGTATCTTAACCAACTACTATGGCGGTGTTTCATGCCATCGTGCCATGGGGAGTATAATGAGTTCATCATCATTTTTCCACATATTTTAATAAATCAATGAGAAAACTCGGCATTCTGCTATTGAACTGCTGTGTGCGTGAACTAAGCATATTCCTACAGCCCCATTATCGAGACGCGTGATAATATTCATTGGGTTATCACACTTGATTTAAGTTTGAAATTAAGTTATGAGCTCTGAATTATCTACAAAACGAAAACGTCTAGCGATCATCACGTGAATCATATGACTGCCGGTAGCTACTACCGACTCAGGACTGAAGGGATCTCTACTCGTCAATGAGTATTTAGTAAAGAAATGGCTGAGGCTACCATCCTCCCATTAAATTTTAGCAAATTTGTAGGTGGGGGATAAATCATGATGCCATCATGAGTACACAACATTTGGTTTGACCTTTCTGCACCTCATATTTTAATGACAGGAAATATGTGGGCACAAGATTGGGGTGAGATCTACGATTTACTGGAACCATTCAAGAACAAGTCGAGTCTAGATGTGACAGCTGCTATGAAAAAACAGGCAAGTGTTCTTAGTAATAGATATTTGTAGATAGTGTAAACACTTTATATCCAATTATATTCATAATTGTCACAATTTATACAAAAAGCAATAATACATAAGGCCAATATAAAACAATTGCTAGATTTACATACTCTCCCGACCCTATGTTTAGTCCCCTGCTAAATTTGTTTTATTTGCATATCTTTTATACAAATATTTTTCTCATGTCTTAACCTTTTCATGACTGGAGATGTGCTGGTGCAGCATTAAAGACCATGTGTCAGTGCATTCTCTTATATATGCGGGTCTCCTTATATAAGAGAATGCACTGGCTTACAAGATCAAGGTAAATATTGTTAGCCCGATGCGATGCATTCTTTTATATATGGGAGGCACCCTATGGGAGACTCGCATATATAAGAGAATGCATTGGCACAGGGTTTTTGCAAAAAATCGGGAATCTCCAGTCATGAAAGGGGTAATCATCAAATTACATTTCAATGGGCCATTAACCAGTCTATTTTGATCAAATTGGACAATCTAAATCACCTTGTAATATATAAGATAGGATTACTGCTTCAATATCTAGAACTGTCCATGGCCAGTTATGTTAGGAAGAATAAAATATTAAAAATAAAATTTACCCTCCCGCCCCATTTTTCTGAAAAAGTTTGATGTAAATCTAGCAATTTATTTATATTGGCCTAAACAGAAGTGAAATAAATGGATATTATGATTGAACAACAAGCCAAGGTGCATCGCTCTTACGACTTTGTTATATACTAGTATATGTGTCTAAAAAAAATCTGAAATGATAGAAACAACTCTCCATTTATCCCACATGGTTGTTATTAATAACAAGACAGGTTTGCCTTAATGACTATCATTTATTAATCACTAAAGCAACTGGTTGTCGGAAACGTGTTTATGGACCTCCAGCTTTCTTGTCATTGGTGAAGGACGTTTTTTGGTACCACCCAAGCGCCAACAATGGGGTCCTGGCAACGATCACCTATCTAGTCCTGAAAGACACTAAGCATAGCTGTTAGCAAAAAGGGATGCCTCCCAAAACGGAAGGAGGAATACTGGGTGGGACGCTAAATAATTGGCGACCGAGCTGTGGCGAATGCTATCACAAAAAGGCTGTATCTCTGTCAAATATATCTTGGACACTGAAACTAATGGTTATATACTTCTTGCCCGCAAGACTCTAGAAGTCGTTTTAAAAATTGGTACGCAATACCTCGAGTACGCGCACTTGTCAAATGCCAATTAATGGCGATTATATCTTTGGACCAATCATGCGAGTCCTTTCACTATAACAGCGATTGAAAGACAAGACCTCATTCATTTTAAATTCTTCTAGATGCAAGATAAGTTTGATTTTTTATCTGTTCATTTCTCATGAACGTTTCTCTTTATGCTATTGCGAACGACAACACGCAGTTGCCTAATTTTGTGCACTACCCACGTGTTTTCCAATTTTTGCAATTTAGTTTTACAATTGTTCAACAATCTTTTATTCTACAATACTGTCTTATTAATGACAGTTGTCCGTGGGTGGATATTTTCATTAACAAATATTTCAATTTTGTTTTATTTACGAGAATCACTTCGAACAAATATCGTTTTTGTTTGCATAAAACAATACTCAATAGAAAAAACCGATGCTCTTTAGAGTCATTCGGGTTCTCGTCGGGATTTTTTAACACTGCACCGGATGCAATATTGTGTTGTCGTCTCCACTAAGCTCCAGTTTGGAGTTTGGTCCCTGACAAAATCCTATCCAAATGTATTAGAAGTAATAATTTACAATATTTTACATTACAATATTTTACAATAACTTTCCTCACGGATGCTAGATTAAATAGCTACAGTGTGGCTTGCCTCTTCTCTCTACATTGAACATGCATCTCAATGCTTTTACAATGAACACTTCGTAATGTTTTTTCCCTCCGACGGCATGGTAAGGGTGCCACGATTGATCGTATAATCGATGAAACGTTGATACAGCCGATAGTCAATTACCACTTTCGGCGGCGATTACTCTGAGTTCTTTATTTCGGATGTCGAAAAGTACCGGACATATTTGGATACCCTGTTGTACAATTTAATATCCATCGGGCAGGTTAACGATCGTTGATCGTGCAAATATATTTGTAACGCATTGTGGTCATTACTAATTACCGGCTTTCCTTCCCACGAGACAGTAACGATTGCTCTCGCACCCATATGCACTCGCAATTTTCTATTCACGGGTGTTCACCATTTGCACTTGTCCACCTGGTCACAATCAATATTAAAATATGTGAAGATATATTTAGCACATTTCCCATCTCCGTTAATTTATGGGCATGTGACAGTGTCAGTGGACATGGGTATTTCACACAATGACCTTTGATTTGAGATAACCCCAACTTACAATTATATTACTGGTGCAATTACACCCTTCTAATCAACGAAACTGTAATTTTTGTCATGGGAAGGACTGTCTCGGTTGTTTCCGATTCAATTTATGCACATGTGAATATTATGCACTACTTCCTCTGTCCTTGCTATTAGATACGCTTCATCGATTCTAATCTAGTATTGACTATCGATTATCAAGTTCAATGATCGTGGCACCTCTGCTGACGTGGCACCTTCTCTTGCATCCTCCATTAACTTGGAGACTCCGCTGGAGTTGGTTGGTGGACGTGCCTCCTCCCTCAGGGTCGCGGCGTCCATAGCCCCCGCAGCGATGGTGGTCCAAGTGCAGCTGCCCTTGGTCCTGCCTCCGGTTCCGCCGGGTTCGCACCATCGGTGCACCAGCCGGCCACTTGCTACAGCTACCACATCAGTGGTCCGTTTAGCTCGCAAGCCCGGTGCCCTCGGCACATTGCCTGCCTACGCAGTTCAATGTGTCAACTGCCACTGCTTCCACTCCAGGGGATTTGACCGCACGGGTTCTGACCTGTCCTCCATTCGTCAACGTCTTTTCCGGCATCTGTCCCTCCCGGTTTTGGGGTGGGTATGTATCCCTATTATTCACGTGTGTTCTTTCCTCCACCAGTGTGGCCTTGCTTTGTACAGGTTCTGCCCTATTTTGGGCTCCTAGGCCAGAACTTAGACTTAGTTTCCTTTCCGAGGCTCCGGAATTTTTTGCCTCATCAAACCAGGTGACCTGGTTGGGATACTTGCCCCTTTTCCCCCATCTCCTGGACGGACGGTGCTGTTCAGAGACGAGGACATGCTGTCGCAACATCTCCTGGATTTAGCAGCGTTTGATGCGTGTCCGAGTACGCCATGCCCATCCGAGAGTGCCTTCCCTGAGGGTCATTTCGGATGGGTCAGTCCTTCGGTCTTAGGATAACAATTGCGCACAATTTTGCATGCATTACCAGCACGATACTAACAGCACAGAAAAAGGAAGTACAAACAGCGCCATTCTCTTGCTTCTTCCATTCACATGGAGCCTCCGCTGGAGTCGGTTGCGGGACATGCCTCCTCCTTATTGGTCGCGGCCTCCTGAGCCATCCGCAGAGAAATACGCCTGTCTTCCACAACCGAAGGACTGGATGGGGCCCACATATCAAGAACAAAAACCAACGTGTGACGATTTTTCCTCTGCCAACTCGGTACAGTCTGCGCTGCAGGCTCGGAGTCTGTTGGTGGTCATGCCTCCTCTATTTGTAGTCGCGGCTTCCACAACCTTCTCAGAGATGGGCAACAATGGATTTTCCTCTGTCAACTCGGTACAGCCTGCGCTGCAGGCTCGGAGTCTGTTGGTGGTCATGCCTCCTCTATTTGTAATCGCGGCTTCCACAACTTTTGCAGCGATGGGAGGTTCTGCAGCATCTACCGCTGGTTCTGTCTCAGTCCATCCAGGTTCATGCTGTCACGGCACATAGCGGTTTTTCTGAACCCTTTCTTGCCTTGGCTACCTCATTGTTCCTAGTCGCCGACAAGTGGCATTCATTCGACTGAGTGTTTTGTACAATATTACCTTCGTTCTTTGTACTTTGAGGTTTCCTCGGTCAGTCTGCTTTCTGCCATATCGCATTGCTCTGGCTATGTGCCGCATTCAGGAACTGCTCCTGAATAAGTTTCTTTCGCCTCCATTCTCACCTCCGTTCTTATCCCGTCGGGGTATTTTTGAGTTTATCTGAACTATTACATATGGGACACAATGATCTATTTTTTTGGCACATGTCTACCAAGAAATCTTTTTGGTACAGGATGCAGGTCTTTTCTGCTTCAGCAGGTGGGTTTCATGGACATAGTCGGATTATCTGCCTCGTGGCCTCCTCCTCTTCAAGAATTCTAATTATAACCAAGATATATTTGACGGAGATATAATATTTTTTTACCCAAAATATGTATCTCCTATAATAAATATCTTGGACACTGAACACAGCAAGGGCCCTCCCAGTTGGGATCAACATTCCCGCCCCGCGCACTCGGTCAAACGCATCAAACACACAGGAGGAAGAAATTAAAATGAATGAGGTCTTATCTTTCAATCGCTGTTATAGTGAAAGGACTCGCATGATTGGTCCAAAGATATAATCGCCATTAATTGGCATTTGACAATTGCGCGTACTCGAGGTATTGCGTACCAATTTTTAAAACGACTTCTAGAGTCTTGTGGGCAATAAGTATATAACCATTAGTTTCAGTGTCCAAGATATTTATTATAGGAGATACACATTTTGGGTAAAAACATATTATTTGCTGTCCGTGTGATTACCCATGTGACCTGACGCCAGACGAAATAGTTCCTCCCTCAATCTCGACTGGCATTGTTCCAATGCCCTAGCATATACTCGTCCCTTTAGGACAAACAAAGGCATTATCTCAGTTGACAATTAGTGAAGTGAGGAATAGAAGCTGGCAAATTGAGTGCCTGATTTCTATATCGCTCCGCATGTACTGTAGTATACGTGATTGAATATAATTATGCAGTACTGTCATATCTATTTATAGCCATCGTGGGTTTTCCCTTCCAATATATATACAATGTAGCCACCCGTGGGATAAATGATATGCTGCCGCTTTGCTCTGGCATCTCAGTTTTTTCTACAAACTGTAAACAATAAAGAGCAGTCATTTTTAGATTTGTCCTGATTTTGCTATAGAGATTGTGGGCAAAAGTTAAAACAGCTGAAATTTGATAAATCCGGCTATTTATGGGACCATCTTCTTTTATTCTCAACAGAACATATGCAACAAATGAATGAATTTGAGCCATGGATTAGTGCAAAATACACTCATGTGCTCTATCAACGATGCAAACAACATGGTAATAATAATGAAAATGAATTTATGACTCCAGTCATTAATTCATTTTCATTATAATTACCATGTTGTTTGTATTATTCATATGGTAAATGAGTGTATTTTGCACTAATCCATGGCTCAAATTCAGCACCAGCGCAGCTCCCATCATGAAAGGGTCAATACTACTATATTTGGAACTCAAGTTCACTGCAATGTATCCTTACTACACCCCTAGTTTTCTATTAATTTTCTTAATTTTTTTTCAGAACTACACTGTCCTCAAAATGTTTCATACAGCAGAGGACTTTTATAAATCACTTGGTTTGAAAGAAATGCCGGCATCCTTCTGGCAGAAGTCATTGCTTCAAAAACCATCAGATGGACGTGATGTCGTTTGTCACGCCTCAGCATGGGACTTCAGTGATCGACAAGATGTTAGGTACAGTAATGGCCAAAATAATCGACTCCTTAACCACAGCAGAATTATGGTTAACTTTTCAGGATTTAGTGTCATATTGTTGCCATATTTCCGACGAAATCCTGAAAAGTTACCCATAATTCTGCTGTGGTTAAGGAGTCGATTATTTAGGGCATTACTGTATTTATATAGCTGCTAATGGGATACCCAGCAAGTTATGAAGTAACCAAGCTTTCATATGGTTAACATAGACACATGAGAATTGACTGAATTCTGTTCTCTTTATTGATTCCAAATAATAACCCACATCCCCTACTTTTTGGTGACCCAACCTCCATCCGTGAGACCGACGGTGCCGCTTTGGCAACTTTAAACCACACCATTAGATTTCTGATATCTCAGTCTCTAGTTATAAGGTTGTCCAGTGCTCCACTTCCTCTACTCATAATATCATGGTGTAAAATACAGTAATGCTGTAATTAATCGACTGCTTAACCACAGCAGAATTATGGGTAACTTTTCAGGATTTAGTCAGAAATATGGCTTGTTGCCATTCATTGGAAAGCTCTCGGGGAGAGCTTTCCGATGAATGGCAACTAGCCATATTTCTGAGTACCTGAGGCATTTTATTTTGTATTACTTGGTTTACGGATTTTCCCTACCCAAAAAAAAGCTGTTAGTCAAAAAAATAATTTATTTTAGTTTTCGTTTTTTTTTTATTTCCGCCAATGGGAATATTAATCCAGACATATATAAAAATTGAAAAAAGTATAAGTTTGCATAAAATATACAACATCGATTGAACAACGAAGCCTCCTGTTGATCATTATGGTATTGAATGTCAACGACAACATGACAGACTTTGATATTGGTGATATTTGTTCATGTATCAGTATCTAGCTTTAAAGACACATCCAAATAAAAACAATATTATATTTGCCTATGCAAGTGGACAAGGGCAAGACATAGCTATAGGTGATATGGTGGCTTGTTTTAGAAGATTATTATAGAGCAAATATTATATTTCTCCCCACCCTATTTTTTGTATAAAAAAAAAAAAAAAAAATACAGATTTTATTTTTATTTCAAGGTAAATTTTGTTAGGCGAATGCCTTCTCTTACATATGTGAGGCGCCCTATAGGCGACTCGCATATATAAGAGAATGCATTGGCACAGGGTCTTTAATGCTGCACCAGCGCCATGGAGTCATGGAAGGGTTAAATAGTATTGGAATTGTCATGGAGTCTTTCCTTCAGCTAAATGTATGTATGAACATTGTCGTTACAACCACTACAAATCAGGTATTCATGGAATATGTTGCAGGATAAAAATGTGCACAGATATCACGATGAGCGACCTGATCACCATTCACCATGAGATGGGTCATATACAGTACTATCTACAGTATCGTGATCAGCCACTTGTTTTCAGGGGAGGAGCCAATTCAGGTAGGCAGGCCTCATCATATATAGTGCGGGACATTTGCAGAATGATGTCCCCAAGGGTGACAGTCGGTCAGCTGCGTTGCCTAATTCATCCTCTGGGGACCTCATTCTGCATGGCCACATCTGCTATAGGAGACCTAGACACAGCTTTTAAGTTCCCAGATGGTGATCTGCACCCATTGGGCATGTGTCATCTGCTAATTTGGGGATACAGACAAACTAAACTATAAGAGAAAAAGACCTTTCCATAGAAGTTTCTAAAGAAACTAAAAACCTTAATTTGATAATAAAGATACATTTTGTGTGGGGTAGCGTCACTAAATTCACCCTCTGCAAATGTCTGGCACCATATTGTGAGGCCTGGTCTCTAGAACAAATACATTGTAAATGCCTGTTGTTGAATCACAAACTCATAGTTTCATGATTCAGTCTGGCCAGTCACAAGTTTTTAGTTATTCCACTATTATCGCTGTCTCCCAAGTCATGCTAAATTTTCAAGATTTCAAATCTCACAATAGTGTTCTGTCAATAAAGAGGTTTATGTTTGAACAAAATATGGAATCTTTTCCCCGATGCCAATCATAATAACATTTAGTTTTTGGTCGAGAACTCAACCTATAGTTTGGCGAGGTCAGTTTTCCAATGGGTATTAACAGACGGAGTTAGCATGATAACTTGAAACAAATATTAACTGATTTTGTTTATATTTGGAATATGAGACTTGCTCAACAATATCTTTATCGAGTTCAGAAACCAGGTCTGGATATTGTGGGCGAGTTACGGCCTTAATTAGTTCATTTTTGTGAATTTTGATCTCGTTAGCACGATAATTTAACAAATGTGAACTAATTTTGTTGATATTCGGTTTGTGAGTCTTGATCGAGTTTGAAAACTGGCCAGTTCCACGTATTTTCGGCAGAGTTAGAGTCCTTAATTAGATTATTTATATGAATGTTAGACTTCCTCAACAGTGTTGTGTATGATAGCCAGTTATGATTAATGCAATTTCAATCCAAGCCCATGTTTGACATAGCTACCGCAACTCAACCTCGCAATTTTAACTCTGATGCAATTTATTGTCATAATGTGTGCTCACATAAGTAGTGGCATATTTTAGTAGGAAGGGAATCCTTGTTGCCATTTAATATACTTTTAGTTCGTAATTTAGATGATTGAACAGCACAATGACACAAAAAATTGTTGCGTAATTGTGCTTGAGTATTGATCTTTTAATTTTCTTTTCTCTGCAGGATTCCATGAAGCAGTAGGGGACGTTATGGCTTTGTCGGTGGCCACTCCTAATCACCTTCATAAGATTAAACTGCTGGATGAGGTCGTCGATGATCCCGGTAACAAAACTTACTTCATAAAATATACCTTTCAAGCCTGCATCGCCAAATTCACCCTCTGGGAACCTCATTCTGCTAAGGCCTCAACTGCTATGGGAGACCTAGGATCAGATTGAAGTTGGTGATGTTTACTGATTATTCACCTCGATTATTAATTTTATCTTCTGCAAATTAGGGGTTATAGAAACTTCCAGAAGGGAAAAAGTAACTAAAAACAACGTTAATTTGAGACAATAGATACTTCCCAGAATATGAGGCATAAGCAGAATGAGATCCCCGGATATCCTTCAAAGTCCTAGAAAAGTCCTTGAATTTGACCATGATCAAAGTGTTTGAATCCTGAATATCCTACTTCTATATTGCAGAAACCGACCTGAACTTCCTAATGAAGATGGCTCTTGATAAGATAGCATTCTATCCATTCGGTTATCTCATTGATCAGTGGAGATGGAGTGTGTTCAGTGGGGATACAACTTACAGAAACTATAATAAGAAATGGTGGGATTTGAGGTATGCAGATCACAATATAATTAACCCTCCCATGACTGGAACTGCCATTTCATTTCCATAATTGGTAATTTTAGATGAGCAGGCGATTCACGCTTAAAGGCCCACTTAATTTTCGAGTCACCGATTATAAATTTTTTATTGCCATGCTATACAGTTTTAATAACAATCAATGCCATAAAATATTATTAAAATACTATAATTCGTCACCATGTGGAACGTCTGTGTCTCAGAAAGTGCCCAGAGAGTAATAGAAAATAGCTGAAATCTTAAAATCATTTCCCCTGTTATGAATCCCAGAATGCAACAGAATTCAAACTACAGTTTATTTTTCAATGGAAGGTGAATAACTCTATATCTAAATATATATAGTTATTCCCCTTCCATTGAAAATAATATACTTCGTAAACTTGAACACAGAACAGACATCTTTATCTCAACAAAAACAACATGTTCACAGTTTATTACATCGAATAAGTTGAAAATACAATGTTTTGGAGCTTCCTCATTCAAATGGTATATAATATGGCATATATTTTATATACCGTAAATTTTGGTGTATAAGTCGCATCTTTTTTACCTGAATATATAGCCCAGAATATTGGTGCGCCTTATACAACGGTAACTCAAAATGAGGGTGAAATCTTAACTCATTTTCAGAGAGTTTGAGCCACGACCGGTAAGTACACAAGTTTCGGGAAGACAAGGAGATATTCACAGCAAATATCGGCGGAGATTCAGCCACAAAACTCTCCATAAAGAAGGATAATATTCATTGAATTAAAATATTGAACACAGTTATCTTACTCTTCACTATTATTAACTTTTATTCCCAAAAATCCCGGAAAGAAAGTGTGATGTAACCGGATATGTGTGAAACCGAAAGTACAAATTCTGAATAAACAACAAAATGGACTCGTCTTACGGTTTCACCTCTAAAAGAAATGGACTCATTATTATACCATTTATTATACAAATAAACACCCCCATCTTCACTGTTATTTATCATATTATATGCATTAGTATCTGAGAATTCAACGGCAAACAGCAGCAAATTCACAAACAGTTGGCGTCCTTGTCCTGACTGTGTAACAATTCTGTACACTTGCACAATTTACCCACATTCAATGACTGCGGTGAGATCACTTTGATGTCTCCAGTGTTGCGACATAGTGAAAGATTACGTCACATCGGAATGTTTATTTAAAGCCCGGGAATGAGCATAATAAAACCCTGACTCCAAATAATTTAATGAGGCTTCAGTGCGAAGCCGCGAGCTCCTGTTGATATGACATAAACATTATTTTATGCTGTACGCTTCGGGTGCAAACATTTAATCCCCACATTGAGTATATTTGACACTTAATACTGAGGAGTGCATTGCATCACTATTATATTAGCCCAAAGCGTTTGTATTCATGATCCGCGACAACTAAACTAACGATGCCATTATCCTAAAACAACAGCAAGCGGAGTCTCAATTTTATATTCCTATAAATGATAGGATATTTTGTGTCTTTCCTCATAGCGTAAATTTCTATATATATTCACATACTTCGAGCGTTATGGATAAACGTGGGATTAAGCGCAAACGTCGGAGTTACGAAACCAGATTAAGTTGGAAGTTGTTAAGTTTGCAGAACTTAACGGTAACCGTGCTGCCGAAAGACAGTTATATTGTGTGTTTAATTGAGAATAAAGCATTCTAACGTAAATAACTTTCTTCATTTCTTCTCCCCCCAAATGTGATGTGTGAATACTTGCTCTCAATACTTACCTGTAAAATACTTACCACGGCAGTTTTTTGAAATTCCAGCATCTAAAAATGGGTGCGTCTTATACAAAGTTATTTCACAAAAGGCAGGATTTGTGGTTGAAAAATGGGGGTGCGTCTTATACACGCATGCGACTTATACACCGAAATTTATGGTAATGTGTTCTGGGAGTTCGAAATTAAGTGGGCCTTTAAAGTCTGGGATTCTGTTGAAGATGTAATGGCTGAAAGGCACAAAGAGTGATTTAATTCCATAAAATTATCCATTCATTTCTAGAATTCTTGAGCAAAACAATAAAAAAAAATCTCCAACTCTCATCAAGTTCCCATCTCCCTTCCATGACTGGAGCTTCCTGAAATATTGAGAAAACCCTGTGCCAATGCATTCTCTTATATATGCGAGTCTCCCATAGGGAGCCTCACATATATAAGAGAATACATTGGCCTAACATTATTAACCTTGACCTGGTAAGCCAAAACATTCTCTTATATATGCAAGGCTCCCTATGGGAGACTCACATGTATAAGAGAATGCACTGGCACAGGATCTTGAATGCTGCCCCAGCGCAGTTCCCGTTATGAAAGGGATATCATCGGCTAATAACACAGGTAGTTATTTTTTATTGGGAATATCAATACCAATCTCCAATCACTTTTGTTTATGTAGTTATCATCGTATGTCACCATTTGATTACCTTTTATTTACAGATGTAAATATCAGGGTATCTCGCCGCCGGTTCCAAGATCAGACACAGACTTTGATCCCGGAGCAAAATACCACGTTCCTGCTAATACGCCGTACATAAGGTGAGCACCAGTCTCAATCTCGAAGGATTGACCCGTCTGATTACCAAATGGATTCTCCTTTTCAGTTATAGAAGTTTGAATTGGAACAGTCCATTCTTCATTTTTAGGGATGGTTAATTACCCTATTCAGAAACAAAGAGATACTCTAAAGAATCATTTGTAGGTGAATTCACCTAATTAGTTAAAAAATATCACCCCCTCTCCCACTGCCGGACTGGAAAAGTCATGGAATTACACAGTTCTGTGTAAACCCGACTGGAATAGCTATGCAATACTGAGTCAGTCCTCTATCATAATATATGGAATCATATAAGTCCTGAATAAAACTTTGGCCATATACGTCCACTTAATCATAGTTGCCCAATTCAGTGGATTTCCGTTAGATTTGCGTTAAATGTCAATCAATTCCATTATTTTGAAAAACAAATTTATAAAGATAGATATTTTTGAGAATGCTTGTAAACACACAGCAGTGGTAACTCACTCTCTGTCCCACTCTTTCCTTCTCTTCTGCCTCAACTGATTCATAATAATTATATTATATTCTTAATGTTTTGCTTTCTTGTCATTTTCATTTCCCCTCAACCTGTTCTCATTGATTTAACTCGGCCTCTTGCCATACTATTATTCTGCATGCTTTTCTTTTCTGAGGAGATAACTTCAGATAAGCGGTGACCCGCTTGTTGTTAGATCCTATTCACCCTCTTCTATTCTAATCTGTCATATAAATCATAATGTTCAATGTCTTGTTTCGTGTATACATGTATTAATTGAGGGTAGAAATAAATATTGTTTAAACCAATACTGAGTCTGGAGAAAGTGCCAGTCGTTTCTATTACCATCAGAATTCATTATGTCAGTGTCATCCAATCACATTTATCAGAAAAGTGATCCAGCGGATTGCAGCCATTTGGCAATTGTCGGAATCCCAATACAGCGGTAGATTCGCCACATAGCTTAAAATAGTGCCAGTTTGAAGCGTTGGATATAAAGGCGATATCCGTCATTCATAAAGCTATGTGTGCACTGTGGTGTCATACTGCATGGGTCACATGAGAAGTTATTTATAGCGACACAGAGCTATTTGAAAACATCCGCATTTTCTACAGACTCCGTATTGCGCAGCTATTCGAGTCATGTTTACCCAGAACTCAGGGAATTACAACATAATGTCCTTGAAATGCCTTGGTAGTTGAAGCGCGAGTGTAAAAAATCATATTCAATAATTGCAGTCGCAAAAAATGAGGCAAGAGTAAGTTGATGCCTCAGCAGTATGAGGTTCTTGGAGGGTGAATTTGGTGATGCTAGCCTGCCTTGCGGGTAGCGTTCTAAATTCACCCTCTGGGGACCTCATTATGCAAATGACAGGTACACTATTTGTATGCTTGGTTATAATGCCCATTCAAAAAACTGTTGTATTTTGTTATCAGTCTGGGTTTGGTCCAATGATTTTTTATTGAATAATGGCCCTGTTCTTACATAAAGCGACATGGTGGTTTGCACTCCAAAATATTCCTGATAATATTTGGTTTTGAATTTTCCCGGTATCTGAATATAGGTAAATAAATACATCAACTACCTTTCTATGATCATTATATGTCCCAGAAAGACGCATTGAAGTCGTAACAGATACTACTTTGAACACAGTGTTTGGGTCCCAAACAAAAACAACAATTTGGCAACGACATGGAACAGAAAAGTGTGTTCCATGTTATTCCATTCCTGATATGGTAGAAATAGAGAGCATTTGTTTAAATTCTGTGTGAAAAATTTCAAACAGCTGTAAAATGGCTGAGATCATGCACGCATGGGAAGTATTTTTCAGATCATATGAAGACGGTATTTCTGTATTTTATGTATATTTGAACCTATCTTACACCTTCCAAATTACATAGACAAAATTTGAAGCTCGATATAGCCATGTCTCTTTTAAAATTACCTGATTTAAAATCATTTTGTTTCTGTGAGGCAAATTTCTCCAGCTTTCTTCATTAAATCTTCACCAAAGTAATTGCAGACTTATGGTTTCCAGATGTAACTGATTGGTTTCAAATTTAGTATGTGGATTATCCATATGGATATATACAGGTCAAGTTTGAATATGGGTGTGGTCTGCCAATTTTTACCGGAATTATGGTCCTTTAGTTGTCAACTTATAATTTTTGGTATTTTGGTTTCCGGATGATAACTTTAGTTATAGTTTTTCAATTGTTTGGTCCACCTATTTTACTGGAGTTATGGCCCTTATCGACTTGGAATTTGCTGATTCTCCATTTCTAAAAAAGCCGCTGGTCAAATTAAGCCAAGTTATTCGGGGGACGCGTGGCCTAACAGCTATTATTTAACCACAAAACACTACTCATACTATTATAATTCACATAATTTTCTTTACAACAGATATTTCATCAGCAACATCATACAGCTACAGTTCCATAAAGCACTCTGCAAAGCAGCTAATCAGACTGGTCCCCTGCATAAATGTGATATCTACCAGTCTAAAGAGGCTGGAAAACTCTTAAGGTGAGTAGACTGGTACCCTTGATATATGTGACATCTACCAGTCTAAAGAGGCGGGGAAACTTTTAAGGTGAGTAGACTGGTACCCTTAATATAATATATGTAACATCTACCAGTCTAAAGAGGCCAGAAAACGTATAAGGTGATTTGACTGGTACCCTTGATATATGGGATATCTACCAGTCTAAAGAGGTGGGAAAACTTTTAAGGGGAGTTGACTGGTACCCTTATCTACCAGTCTAAAATGGCCAGAAAACGTATAAGGTGATTTGACTGGTACCCTTGATATATGGGATATCTACCAGTCTAAAGAGGCCGGAAAACTTTTAAGGTGAGTATACCTGTGCCCTTCATAAATGTAACATCTACCAGTCAGAGGTCAGACAACTTTTAAGGTCGGTAGAACTGGTACCCTTGATATATGCGACATCTACCAGTCTAAAGAGGCCAGAAAACTTATAAGGTGAGTAGACTGGTACCCTTGATATATGTGACATCTACCAGTCTAAAGAGGCCAGAAAACTTATAAGGTGAGTAGACTGGTACCCTTGATATATGTGACATCTACCAGTCTAAAGGGGCCAGGAAACTTTTAAGGGGAGTTGACTGGTACCCTTCATACAGTGACATCTACCAGTCTAAAGAGGCCGGAAAACTTTTAAGGGGAGTTGACTGGTACCCTTCATACAGTGACATCTACCAGTCTAAAGAGGCCAGGAAACTTTTAAGGGGAGTTGACTAGTACACTGCAAACATATGTGACATCTACCAGTCTAAAGAGGCTGGAAAACTTTTAAGGTTAATATACTGTGTTTCCTACATAAAAGTGACATATATCATGGAAAAGAAGCTAGAAAACGTATAAGCTATAAGTTGAGTAGATTGTTTATTTCCACTGTGGGGGTATGCCAGCACCCATGGTACAATGTTTATTTCCACCATGGCGTTATGCCAGCACCCATGGTACAATGTTTATTTCCACTGTGGGGGTATGCCAGCACCCATGGTACAATGTTTATTTCCACCATGGGGGTATGCCAGCATCCATGGTACAATGTTTATTTCCACCATGGGGGTATGCCAGCACCCATGGTACAATGTTTATTTCCACTGTGGGGGTATGCCAGCACCCATGGTACAATGTTTATTTCCACCATGGGGGTATGTCAGCACCCATGGTACAATGTTTATTTCCACCGTGGGTGTATGCCAGCACCCATGGTACAATGTTTATTTCCACCGTGGGGGTATGCCAACACCCATGGTACAATGTTTATTTCCACTTTGGGGGTATGCCAGCACCCCTGGTACAACTTCTTGTTCTAACATGGTTTCTCCTATCTGTCTTCACTGACTTTAAAAAAAAGACAATTATCAAACTTGTAATGCTGTTAAAAATTGGGTGACAAAAAAGGGTTCGTTAGGTTTTAACCATTTCTGCATTAAATACTCATTGACGAGTAGTTCCCTTAGACAATATTGAACTTATTATCTGAACATTTCCCACCAATGAATAGGAATCCTTCTGCTCTTGTATTATTTTCCCGTCTCTGTCTGCTAATTTTTCCTGAACACCCCTCCACATGAATAATAGACTATTCTAATGTATACCATTAGAACTGGGTGGGAGAATCCATTTAGTACAGAAAGGATTAAAGATGCATAATCCGAATTAAAGCTTGCAAATTACTATTTCCTTGGCTTCGGGGTAAAAAATATTTGATTCATGTCGAGGAACACCCATCAAAGCTCAGAGTGATCAGATATCGATTTTTGAAATCTATTATTTTTCACCACCAATATTTTAAAAGTCGACGAGAAGACGGTCTCAGACCAAATTGCAGATGAAGATGGATAACTCTAATATCAAGTGGCTTTTTTTGTGTCAGATATTTGACAAACCGGCAAAATTTCATTGAACAAAATGTTGATAAATAACAGGTTTTTGGCAATTTTATACTACAGTTGACTGTGGTTAGCATTATTTTTGGGCAATTAATCGATTCTGATAACTGAAGCTGCATTTAACCCTTTTCCCAACAGCACATGTAGTTAACCACGTCATATAGCCAACGTCACCAGGTATGAAGGTAATTATGTTAGCCAACAGGAATTTGACGTTATAATATCATTGGGTGTGCCATGTGTATCATCCGATATGCAACAACAAACATGCTTTCACTTAAGTGTCATCTGTGAATGCAAAAATTAAAGACGTCAAAAGACACTACAACAAAAGACGTCAAAAGCCGATATGGACGCCACCAGACCTGTTAAGTTTTGAAAATGTCAGTCCGTGAGATTTTTGCGGGAGGTATGCCCAAAGATGTTCATGTTCCAAAAATAATTTTTATGATGAAGATTGCATAGTTTTTATGAGTTTCTATTTTATAAATATATAGACCTAAATAAAATGGCAATGAATGTCCTGGTAACTGTAATAGAGCTGCTCTGTGTGGGAGATACCACCATTTATTGAAAAGAAAGTTCTAAGCAGATCACACTTCGTAAAAATACTCAGACTTCCACCGGATACAGCCGGATATGCGCTAAACCGAAAATACAACATCGTAATAAACGACAAAATGGACTCGTCTTACGGTTTAACCCACAAAAGAAATGCACACATTCCACCATTTATTAACAAATTTTAAGAAGCAGAAACTTTGTTTAAAGTTAGTCAAAACGAACCCGAGTTACACAGGTTACAACTGGACATGTATGCGTGAAACCGAAAGTACAAAATGACCCGTCTTAAAAGTTTTACCCGCAAAATAAAAGACACAGTCCGTTCTCAATGCATACCACTATCAATGAACTTAAATCATAAAGTATCCATTACTTATGTTCATCAATGGGGCCTCACAATACAGCTGCACACTTGTGATTAAACATATTGTTTTATTTCGTCTGCAATTCATGCCACTAATCCGTTACTAAGAATTGTTCATCAATGAGGCCTAACAATACAGAACGTTGCACACTTTTGATTATACGTATTGTTTACTAAAACAACACCCTTTATACGTGTGGCTTCACCAGAGTGTGAAAATCAATTAATATCAGTCACAGTTCACCACAACTTGAGTCTTCAATCAAAAGTTACCGACGGTATATTCTGTGAATGTTAATGTGTGGGTATTTACGGTACCGGAAATAAGGAAGTCACTGTCATTTGGGGAATTCCCGCAAATGCACGAATTTAAAAAATAAAAAAACTTCGTTTTGGGATTTTCAATGTGGTGTTTTGACGAATCCGTGAGAAATTGGGGGTTATCCGTGTTTTCGGAATTGCCGTGGAAATCCGTGAGTCTCACGGACAATCCGTGGAACTTAACAGCTCTGGACGCCACAACAAAAGACGATACGTTGGAATAAGGGTTAAAAAAAATTGGTTGTTGTTGGAATCTGATGATATGGGGACCATCAAATCTGATTGAGTACCTTTAAACCCTGTTTCAGTGGTTAGGCCATATCGTGTGAAAATATTTTTTGTCAAATGGGAATTAATATTTTGTGTTTGCCTAAATTAGACTAGCAAGTACAATGTGTATGAAGTTAATACTATGAACCCTGTTCAAGTTCTATCTTTTTTTTACAGTGACATGCTAAAGATGGGAGCATCAAAACCATGGCCCGAGGCAATGGAAAAGATAACCGGACAGAGGAGTATGGACGCCAGCGTGGTGGTTGAGTATTTCAAGCCTCTGATAACGTGGCTAGAAGACCAGAATAAGAGGGATATAACAGGGTGGACGGAGGCTTGTCCAAAAGACTCCGAACTTATACAAACAACACCAGAACCCACCACCCCCAAAACAATTATTATTAATCGGATGACATCTGGTGCAGATACATTAGGTATATCTTGGATAATTGTCACATTGTTTTGTTTGTTATTGCGGAAAATTTCATAGCTTACAGTAATGCCTTAAATTATCGACTCATTAACCACAGCAAAATTATGAGTAATTTTTCAGGATTTAGTCGGAAATATGGCTTGTTGCCATTCATCGGTCAGTGAGAGCTTTCAGATGAATGGCAACAAGCCATATTTCCGACTAAATCCTAAAAAATTACCCATAATTCTGCTGTGGTTAAGGAGTCGATTATTTAGGGCATTACTATATATAGCAATGTTTTCTTTGTTCTATGCACTATGCAATCATATTGATTGAAAATTACTTAAAGGTTATAAATCCAATCAGACGCTCCTAAATTACTATTTCTTTGGCTTAGGGGTAAAAAATATTTTATTCGAGTTGAGGAACCCACCCATCAAAGCTCAAGAGTGATCAGATATAAATATTTAGAGTTTGTTATTTCTCAAGATGTGTAATAATATGTGCCCCAGAAACACATGGTCAAACAGAGGGTCTCGGACAAAATTTCAGATGAAGATGGATAACTCTAAAATCAAGTGGTAATACGGTCAAATTTTTTGATAATACAGCCATATTTTGTTGAACAAAATGTTGATAAACAACAAGTTTTGGGAAATTTTATTATAGTTGACAGTGGTAGCATTATTTTGTTGCAATAAATCAATTCTGATAATAACTAAAGCGTATTTTGAAGAATTGTCGTTGTTGAATCTTGATGGTATGGGGACCATCTGATCGGATTTAGTACCTTTAAATTTATTGATTTTGAGAAGAAACTAGCCAGGGTTTACAGTTTTAGGGTCATTTATATATTTTAAATTTAAGGGACGTTTTGGAATTTCAAATTACCATATACAATCCCCGGAAAAGTTATCAAAAGGGCACCCTATTAATAACTTCTGGATAATTAATAATTAATTCAATATTTATTGTGCCATCGACTCACAAAAATCATGCAATCTCGAGTTGAGACCACCCCCTACTATAAAATAGATTATTAAGAAACAAGTATATTATATAAGTGTCTATGCAAAGACGTCATCATATGAGTTGATCCTTGCCCGCTTGAGTAAATTGCTCAATTATTGTTCCAATTATCGCTGAAACCTAATGTAGACCGTCCGTTTGGCGCCTAGAATTGTTCCGACTTCTACTTTCTATGGAACCTGCAATTGGTTTCCATTTGCATTTATTCAATGTAGTAATGGATAATGATACAATAAAGCCTGGTGTTTACCTTAATAATCACTGAATTCAAGTCAATATTGGGACTGAATAAAATAACGAATCGAGCATCAAATATTCGCAGGACCCTAGTTGCCAGTCATGAAAACAATGGAATTTTGAAATTATCCTTGGAGCATGTGGGTAAAAAAGGCATGTGTCGACAATATCAAAGGATTCTTTCAGAAGATAACTTAAATATAGAATGTATATGTGCCAGGTAAAGTCTAACCAAAGTGATAGAATTTGATGTCTCGGAGAGAGAAAAAAAATCATCCCAGTATTTTTTCTGCATCTACATGTACTGCAGTGTTACAAATAAACGTGCAGTCCCAAATAAAATGTGTTGGGTAGATATCATGATAAACGTGCATATTTGGTTAAACATGCAGTTCAAGACTATTATATCCGTTAATATTTGTAATTATGGGATCAGAAAAATTGTCCGGAATGTACATAAACATACACAGTGTTTCCACAACGGCACATCTTATTCAATCTGTGAGATGGTTATTATCATGCCTTTGTCCTCTTCTGCAGAGTTGTCAAAACATAAACAAATGTAACATCAATTCATAGACGCAGTTAGAAGGAAAATCCATGCAGTGTTGAAATAAATTAAACACCATTTACTCTGACCCAACCTGCAAATATATTTGTTCTTCCTGGGGAAATATTTCACAACATCTGCTGCTAGCGAGTACTAATATGCACTTCGGAAATAACAGTGCTCTTGCATGCGTAACTATGTACAGCTGGTGTCAAAACGTATTCAGCTGGCATCATCGGAAAAATAAGAACACCTCCATATGATTTTTTGTTGACAAAACATACTGAATAATCCAGCAGAGGGAACAAATAATTTTAATTTGCTGACCAAAGAAGCAACAAGCAGTGCACGGAGGAAATATTCAATGCACAAAAAATATTTAGAACACTTTAATTGATTTAGTGTAACCAGGTCAGACACACCCTGAGTTCCACTATTATAGTGGTATATGACTATTACCATTTTGTGAATTTGATAAAAGAGGGATAATCCAAAATGATATTTCACACAAATTATTCCAAATCAGTGTCGCACTAATTTGGTTTCATACATATATTTTGTCCAGGAGAATGATTAATCATGACGGCACATGATAAGCAACTCAATTAGCATTCAGTTTGTTTAAATGTTGTTATGAATGAGCGGTTGAGTGATCCTGTTATTGTTATTTAGAAAGGCATATATTAGTAATATTATTGAATAACAAAGCTGGTGCAAAAGATTGCACAACGTATTTTCTCGGAAGACTGTTCATTCGCTGCGATATTGTTAAGAGTGAAATTTGGCTGTGCAGTGGTATGTGCCATTTTCTTTTCCCGACGCAAATAAAGGAAACATGAATATGTTATGGTCATATACCACTTTAATAGTGAAATTGAGGATGTTCTTGACCTGGTAACTATAAAGACTGTCCTTTGTGGTGTAATAAAACAAGAGGTTTTGCCTCTCCTGTGAGGAACATTGAACACAGCTAATAGCAACCGCCAAGGGTGCTTATTCCTAAGGCAGGTGAAAGACTTCATATATTTTTTTATATATCCATCAGTGATTTTTCAAGATCGTGGGTAAATATTTTGGAGAAATTGTCGCGTGACTTCCGGTTAGCAACCGTGTGGAGATTGCAAAAAATGCGGAATTTGACATGAAGCATCGCGATAAAAATGAAAGTAACTACTTCACAACTTTCGAAGAATTCACATGTGATTTAAGTCTATTAATTTCATTTAGACCAATTTCGTTGGTCAGCTTAATGAAAACGAAAAATGAAGAAGTCATGACGATAATCCAGACAAGATTTTTACAATCCACGACACGTCTTGTCAATTTAGCATGTCGTCTCCGTCGTGACCACTGCATGGTGTTACATAAATTATTCTTAGCGTTATGTCGCCGAAAAAAGGAAAATTTGAGGCACATCATGTGTGGTGCTCCACTATGTCACGTACGATTCATATTAACCCTTTACCCAACAAACCGGCCAAAAACGCCCAAATAAAGCTTCAACAGCCTAAAATATCTTTGGTCTGTCTCAATAACACCATACAAATATGGATATCATTGGAACCACATTGTGATGGTTACAGTTATGCCCTGTGCCAATGGATTCTCTTATATATGCGAGTCGACCATAGGTCGCCTCGCATATATAAGAGAATGCTTTGGCCTAAAAAAAATCTTTTTTTACCATTTTTTCTTACATTCTTTAACAATTTTATAATTTTTTCTTACATTTTTTAACAATTTTTATAATATTTTTCTACATTCTTTGACAATTTTATCATTTTTAATATGTGTTAAGCCAATGCATTCTCTTATATATGCGAGGCGACCTATGGTCGACTCGCATATATAAGAGAATGCATTGGCACATGGCTGTTCTGTTGGGTAAAGGGTTAATGCTACAATACACATGGTGAACTTACAGTTGGGACTGATTTATACACAACAATTTTTATTTTTTTTATGTATTTATTGTATTCTCCAATCGAATAAAAATGTGTTCTCAGCCACCAACCACCCTTGTCACACAAGGAGGGTCTCATTAAATTGCTAATTACCCAAGAATATCCCAAGAGTTCAAAATTCAGTCTCCTGTGCATCCCAAATTATAAATTTAGGTAGATTTCTCTTAACCCTTTGAGTGCCAGGTCGATTTTTGTATCAACCCATACACCCTGTGCCAATGCATTCTCTTATATATGCGAGTCGACCATAGGTCGCCTTGCATATATAAGAGAATGCATTGGCCTAACAATGTTTTTTTTAATTTTTTTTTTACAATTTTTTACAATTTTAATAATTTATTCTTATATTCTTTAACAGACTTATTTTGTAGGTTTAGGGCCGATGAGATCGGCCCCTGGCACTCAAAGGGTTAAAGTATGTAATGAATCATACCTTAATCTATACAGCTTTTAATTTTTAGAATTCTGGTTGAATAAAAACAGAAAGCCTCCCTCCCTGGTCCAAAAACATGAGTGGTTTATGTCCAAAATGTTCATTGTCCAGATGGTAACTTGAATAATATTTGACAAAATTTCAAAACTCCTGATCAAGTTTGAACTTGGGTCCAGTCTGACAGAGTTATGCCCATTTTGACTCAAAATTTGCTGATTATTTCGTTGACTGGATTTTAACCCTTTCAGTGACAGGGGCCGATCTCATCGGCCCTAATTTACGGTCTGTAAAATCGGCCCTAAATTTTTTTTTTTAAATTATTAAAATTGTAAAAAATATTAACAAATGACGAAAAATTGTTAGGCCAATGCATTCTCTTATATATGCGAGGCGACCTATGGTCGACTCGCATATGTAAGAGAATGCATGGCACAGGGTATATGGGTTGATACAAAAATCGGACCTGGCACTCAAAGGGTTAACTCAAGTTATAGTATCGGATAGCTTTCAAATTAGTATGTGGATTAGTCACCTGAAAATACAAGTAAAATTCGAACTTATGTCCGGTTCAGCCATTTCTAACAGAGATAAGCCCATTTTAGACTTAGAATTTACTAATCATTCTGGTGCAAATCATATACATCAAGGTGTATTGACAACATAGACAGTTGTACTCTTCACTTCTGAAAAAGAAACCTTTTCAGGGTGTGTGTACAAGCAGCCTTTTATCCATATTATATGATCTACTGAGAACACATTTATTCATTTTCAATGACCTACTGGGGTCGATTCCATCCATAACGTTTTAAATTGCCCAGGGCAAAAATGAATGGAATAAGTTCCCAGATTAAGGAGTAAATTGAGCATGTGACTGTTAATTAAAAAAAATAATGGCCATAAAACAAATTAAAGTTAATTTTAAATATTAAAATTGAACGAAACATAATTTGAGTCTGTTGATGAAGTCACGATATAGACACAATTTCTGAAAATTATTGACATTGATAATGGAAGCAACAAGATTTTTGCCTCTTTCGTAAAAGCAGAACTACCTAAATTTATAACATTGACATGGCATAGCTAGCCTAATTAAGCCCGATCATTCCATTCATTGACCAGGTTTATAGCCTGGTGTAGCCCATTGTTATCATTGGAATATTCCCCCATTATATTGCCAGCTTCAGTAATCGGGGATGTTCACAAGCCATACAAGCCATGGATCAAGGTCTGTCATTTGTGATTTCTAACTCTGTGATATCATCCATATACTCATATTCATTTATTTGTTAAACAGGATCTGATGAATTGTAAAATTTATGATTCAATTAAACAATTGTTTCCAAATGCCTAAATATTTATACCTCCCCCTTCTTTTAAAGATAGCAGCGTTTCCGTCAAGCCTGAGTATAGTGTGCCTGTCGTTTGCATAATGAGATCCCCAGAGGGTGAATTTAGTAATGCTATCCGCATAGCGGGCTAGCATCATTAAATTCACCCTCTGGGGACCTCATTCTGCAAATGACAGGCACACTATCCCGCATAGCGGGCTAACATCTCTAATTTCACCCTCTGGGGACCTCATTCTGCTTCAGCCTAATCTTCTCTGGAAAGTTTCTATAGAAACTTCTTCACATAGATTATATATTTTTTTAGTTTAGTTTCTCTATATCCCCAAATTGGCAGACGACAAATTGCATAATCGAGGTTCCCAATGAGTGTACATCACAATATTCACCATTTGGGAACTTCAATCTGAGTCTATGTCTCCCATAGCAGATGAGGCCATGCAGAATGAGGTCACCAGAGGGTGAATTTGGTGATGCTAGCCTGATGTGCGGGAGCGCGTCACAAAATTCACCTCTGGGACCTCATTCTACAAATAACAGGCACACTATTATAAAACTCAGACTTGCTTCCCGCAGGGCCTTGAATTCTTTGAATAGCCTTGCATTTGATAAATGGCTATTCAAGGCCTGTACAGTACTTAAATTCTAGTCGGGGGGGGGGGGCCTTGAATATTGATGTTTATCGATACTCTGCAATTCACGCAAATCAACCGCTCATATTTTACAGTATTTACGGTAATTATACCCCCATCCCAAAAGATGTGGGGGGGGGGGGGGGTATACTGGATTACATGCGTCCATCCATCTGTCTTCACCAACGAAAGGGGTTTATGGGGTTTGGATTAGGGGGTTTTTGGGTTCTATAAATCATTTCTAAAAACCACAAAAGTTTCGACAAGATTTATGTCCAAGTATTGAGGGCTTAAGGTAAGTGGTCAACTGCAGTGCATTAGCAACGCAATTATAAATCAAGCTCTGTGATTGGTCGCTAGCAGCAGCATCATGCGCATTTTGTAGCCAATGATTAAATTTGTTTCAATAATTCGTCTTGTGGTTCATGGAAATTGTTTCGGTTTTCAAAGAAATTGGCAGCCAGGTCACATTGTCAACAAAACTCGATAAATTTTGGAACTATCATGGTAATGCTAAGAACTGAAACATGGGGAAATGTAGTTTTCTGTACCTGTCCAGATAGGCTTCTATTAATTATTATTTATTTTTTAGAATTTTTCCCATATATTGATAGATTTATTTACTATCCCTTCCATGACTAGATCTTCCTGAAATTTTGCGAAAACCCTGTGCCAATGGATTCTCTTATATATGCGAGTCTCCCAAATGCACTGGCTTACAAGGTAAATATTGTTAGGCCAATGCATTCTCTTATATATGCGAGGCTCCCTATGAGAGAATGCAATGGCTCAGGGTTTTTGTGTCATGAGAGCTTTCGCCAATTCATACTACTACATGTATATTTAATGGCACCAGGAGATTTGTATTCCAAAATTTAAGTATGTCATGAAAGACCAAACAAACTATTAAATGATGCAAAGAAGATACACACTTGGGTACATCTATATCCTAGGTTCAGAGTCTCAGACGAAATCTTGCTATAAATTACGGTTTGATAAATTCTCTGTCCCAGTTCCGATATGATTTATGTTGGAGTGATGGAATAATTGGGTAAATATGTTTTAAATCTAATTCAGTATCACATTCCATATACATATATTGAGGGTCACTTTAATATATTGGAAGTTAGTGAAATCTAAGATTTTCTCGATTTTAAGCTGTCATCTTGGTGGCCATCTTTGAAACCATTGAGCTAACAAGTACTTTGTTTGGTAAAAAAAAAACATTTTGACATTAACCCGTTCTAACAAAAGCATCATTGATGAGTAGTTATCACTTAAGAAATGTTCAGATAATAATTTCAACAAAGTATGTTGAACTTATTATCTAAACATTTCCCTCAATAAATAGGACTCTTTCTGCATTTTAATTTATCTGTCGTCTGCTTTTATCATTAACATCTGTTAACATCCCTAATAATAATAGACAATTCCAACGTACACTTTTTAACTGACTGGGAGAATCTATTTAGTTTAGAAAAGGTTAATATGTGTTTTTATATCATTTCCCCTTTGTTCGATCATTTTGATCACAATCTTTGTTCAACCCAGATTTATCAAATTCCCAATTCTGCCGCCGCAGCAGCCGGCAGATTCTTCAGAAGGGATCGTACCTAGCCCACTGTACGAAATCCGTGCTAAACTTTTTGGATGGAATCTTATATATATATAATCACCTCTTAATTATTTGTCAACAGGCCACCCTACAATGCCGTATATTCCGTAAAAATCACACTAGAAATGCGATTTTTTGGTCCCATTTTAATGGAATAAATGGCATTGGTGGCCGTTGACGAAAAATTTAAATTCCACCCAAATATTTTACCACCCAACCCACTGGGTTTCCCACATACCGTACCACCCAAAGTAGTAACATGCCAAAAATAGCATTTCTGGTCCGATTTTCATGGAATAAATGCAATGAAGTGTGGCCGTTGAGGATAATTAAGATTCCACCGAAAACGTTTACCACCCAATCCACTGGGTTTCCATACCGTACCACCCAGAGTAGTAAAATGCCCAAAATTGCATTTCTGGTCCAATTTTCAAGGAATAAATTAGCAGCATTATCTGGTGGCCATTGATGAATAATTAAGATTCTACCCAACACTTTGACCACCCAATCCATTGCGTTTCCATACCGTATCACCCAAGGTAGTAAAATGGCCAATATTACATTTCTCAGTGGTCTGATTTTAACGGAATAAACGGCATTGCAGGGTGGCTGTTGACGAATAATTAAGAATCCACCCACAAATTTTACCACCCAACCAATTGGGTTTCAATACCGTACCACCCAAATTGGTAAAATGCTCAAAATCGCATTTCTGGTCAGATTTTCACGAAATAAACGGCATTATATGTTGGGTGGCCGCTGCCGAATAATGCAGATTTTAAATACAAATTTTACCACCCAACCCACTGTGTTTCCATAACATACCACCCACAGTTGCAAAATGCCAAAAAAATGCATTTCTGGTCTGATATTCACGGAATAAATGACATTGTAGGGTGGTCGTTGATGATTAATTAAGATTCCATAAACAATTTAAAATTAAAACTGCTGGATTTCAAACCATACCACCCAAAATGGAAAAATTCAATTAATTACACAAGAGAAATTCCATAATTGCAAGAAACGCAAAGCAAAATCGCTCACAGTCACTTAAATCGTGAAATTTTGATTTGGGACCTTCACCGACAATGAAGGACATTATTAACCCTTTCAGTGCCAAGTCCGATTTTTGTATCAAACCATATTTCCTTGATCATTTTTCAAATTTATTGATTATAATAATGTGATACATTGATGGAAAGAGCTCTAAGGGCTCGGCGGTTATCCTGAGTCCTGACATAGGAGGTATTTACAATATAAGATAAGATAAGATCTGATAAGATAAGTAACTTTATGAAGTCGAAAAAATAACGCAGGGAAATTGAGGGAATATATTTCTTAGTTATTACCTGTTCCTTAATAATGAACTTCACTATAGGTGAAGGTTCCAACTCGAAATTTTACGATGTGTAATTAATTGAATGTTTATTGCGATATCGGCTCACAATATTCACAGAAAAGCATGCAATTTTGAGTTAGGACGTTCACCTACAATGAAGTACATTATTAAGGAACAGATAATAACCAATAAATATTTTCCCCGCATTAGTTTTCGACTTTACAAGGTTCCCTGTCAATCTTCAAAAAGTTCCCAGGTTTTGTACTGGTGGAACATGATCTCTACGGCTTTAGCCTGGCATCATCTAGGCGCAAAGAATACAACGATTACCTCCACTCAAAAAACTGAACATCAATTAAATGGTATATTTCAGGAATATAAAGTTATCACTTGTCATTCATATTGTCTTTTAATAGGTGTTCATCCGTGGTTCATCTCACAATAACATTTCATCGACGAGAGGCTATACAATCATTCGCGAATTATTGGTGTATCACTTCACAAAATGTTGAAGCTTTTACCTCAGGACAACGTTTGCCGCCAACCGACACGCGAATCAATATCCAGATATAAAGGGCTGCCATCACGTACGTCACCAAGTGTCTAATTTGTCGCGAGAGTAAATGTCTTAGTCCATCTTTCAATTGTTCCTGAATAAAATGGTGTATGCCTCCACAAAATATGGAGAAGCAAACCTTGGAACATTGAGCGCCGCAAGTTATCACGTGAATCAATATCAGGACCACAAAGTGAAGATGCTTGCCGCTGTCTTTAAATTGTTGCCTACAGGACAGGTCGTATTCCATCTTTAAGTTTGATGCGCGCGAACGCTTTTTCGAACCCGGAGATGTGTCTCTACTTAGAAGTTATTTTGCTGTTTGTTGTATTCACCCAAAGTGAAGTATTTGCAGCTGAGACAATCTTGCAACCGACTATTGGGAAGGTTGCTCAAACTCAAAGGGCGAGCCTGGCGGAAGTGTTGGTGGTCGACAGCTTCTTTGATTGTAATCGCAAATGTGCGTCAAACGACGAATGTCAGTCCTGCTCATTCGTGGATGTATCCAGGGAGTGCGTCCTGTCGTCCGTATGTGTGAACACTCCAAAACACGACTTGATTGACATGGCCGGTTCCATGTACTATCAAAAGGTGAGTATATTTGTGGAGTTTGATGATCTGCGAATTCAGAACCGGGGGTATGCATGTGCGCCATTAAAGGCACGGGCGGCGTTCTTTGCAGAAATATTCATATTTGTTCAAATCGCCATCAACAGAAGGAATATTTAAAAATATATAGTTTTGTTCACATGCCAAACATAATCAGCGCGTAAATAGTATATTTTCGTCAAGACGTACGGTGGTGTAGGTAAGTTTTGCTTCTGTTTACATAAAGCAGCGCAATTCTATTGGTTAATCGCACACAAATGATATAAACGCTCTTTATTATTTCCATATCAGGTAAACAGTAACAAATAACGCTCTTTATGTTTACCATATCCGGATCTAAACAAAAGCCAGGTTTTGTAACGATTTTTGCTTTTGTTTATATAACAAAGGAAAAACATTTGACAATAACATACTGTTTATGCCATATTTCTGATTGGTATAAGAACAAAGTCCTACCGACCACGGGGATCAAAAATTTCGTCCGCGCATTCCCTGTGGAAATACCGGTCATAGATAGGCACACTTCTAATTTATTTTACTCAGCTGTTCTCCCGTATCATTGCAGATGACTGAAGTTGGTTTTCACAGTCGTGTTGATCGTTGTCAGTTCGGTGCGGAAACCAAAACTGGACAGAGTCGGTCTTATATTTTTACATTGAGATGGGGGCAAATTTTTCTGAATATGTTTTTTTTTTTTTAAAGAAACTCCTCTATTTTTAGGTGTGTGGATTCACCGATGAAAGCCGATCATATACCAAGAAAGATTTATGAAATCGGAGTAGAAATACCAGAGTTGCAGACCCTCGAAAATAGTATTTTGGGGCAATCGGCTTTCCGCGGTACCTCCTTTAGAACGAACATCAATTGGAGATCGTCATATATACTTCTAAGCGCCCGGAATAAATAGTGGTCCGTGTGCGCCAAATTTTGCCAGTGTCAGTTCAGTATTGTGGGTCTGGGAGAGGGGTGGTTCGTGGTACCACATTTTGTTTCGTCTCCGAATCAGATAAACCTTGGAATATAACATCTACCACACAAGCTGATCAAAACTCAGCAGTATCGGACCAATGGTTCAAAAGTGAACATATTTGGAGGTGTACACGTGCATTTATGCATCGATGAATGGCAACAAGCCATATTTCCGACTAAATCCTGAAAAGTTATCCATAATTCTGCTGTGGTTAAGGAGTCGATTACTTAGAGCATTGCTGTATAAGCGTACCATGAATTACTTTAACTCATTGTTATGGCACATAAAATATGGTAATACAAAATCAAGTTTCCATACTGGCAACAACCTCAAAACGTGTACGATATGTGGACTATCCCGTTGTTTAAAAATAATTGGAGTTTAATTGTGTGTGGCACCACCATACAAATTATAGGATTGCATTTGACTTAGAGAACACGTGTTCGGTGTTAAATATAATATCTAATGGAATCTAAATAAACAATTTACTAAATATATCTATCTCAACTATTGTGTTTAGAATATATAGATATTAAAGGTACTCAACCCGATAAAACTCCTCTCAATTACTATTTCAATGGCTTCGGGGGTCAAAAATATTTGATTCGAGTCGAGGAAGTCACCCATCAAAGCTCAGATTTGTTAGATATCGATTTTAGAAATCTATTATTTTTCATTATCGGGAATTCTTTCTGGCCCAGAAGATAGTAAAAAATTCGTTATTCTTACCCACTTGATTATAGAGTTATCCATCCTTGTCTGTTTGAATAGAATTTTGGCGTAAAATCTCGAGCATGTTACCAAATTGACGGCAGTTATAAGTACTCATCTCGAGAACATAAGAATTTTCAAAAATCAATATCTAATGACTCTGAGCTTTGTTTGATGGGTTCCTCGACTCGAATCAAATATTTTTTACCCCCAAAGCCAAAGAAATAGTAATATAGGACCCTCTGATCGGATTGTTGTTGTTGGAATCTGTTGAGATGGGGACCCTCTTTACGGGTTGAGTGCATTTAAAACGTTCAGGTGGGGTCTGATTAACGATATATGCTCTATTTAGTTTGTACACTATTCTGACCAGCTTATGACATTCTATTGCATCATAATCCTTATACCGACTGAGCCAATGAGGACAGCTACATAATACATCCACTGAATAATGGGGTGGCAGATTCGATACAGTTTGAATTGATAGTGACTAAGATACACTTGGTATGGTTTCAAAGAACTAATGGTGGTGGACGCTGCGGCATTTTGGAGCGAGCAATGTTGCAATATGATTCCATCAAATACAAAGAACGGTTAACCCTTTACCCAACAGAACGGCCCTGTGCCAATGCATTCTCTTATATATGCGAGTCGACCATAGGTCGCCTCGCATATATAAGAGAATGCATTGGCTTAACACATTAAAAATTATAAAATTGTTAAAGAATGTAAGAAAAAATGGTAAAAAAAAGATTTTTTTTAGGCCAATGCATTCTCTTATATATGCGAGGCGACCTATGGTCGACTCGCATATATAAGAGAATGCATTGGCACATGGCATGACTGTAACCATCACAATGTGGTCAATGAGCCGGTTCCAATGATATCCATATTTGTATGGTTTTATTGAGACAGACCGAAGATATTTTAGGCTGTTGAAGCTTTATTTGGCCGGTTTGTTGGGTAAAGGGTTAAATTAATTTTATAAAATGAAATGGAAATAGAAGAAGTGCCTTTTCAATGAGGATTAACACATGGCGTCAGGGTTGCTCCACTCGAATATACTTCTGTGGTACTCCTTGTTCCAATTAGGCGTGAAACTGAAATAAATTGGGGGCGCAAAAGTCTCAGGAATATGCCATGCAATTGATAGCCACTGAAGCGAGAGATGGGGGCAGGGAACCGACGCCAGAGATTGTCTGAATAATATAAGACTGTTAGCCATTGATTTCTGTCCAATTGGAACTCATCGGATGAAAGTGATGGCTTACGATACTCGTTCAACTTACACTGAAATACCACTGTAATATACAAACACAACCACGCTATTGCGAGATTCGTTTCTGTGAGCAAAAGACTCGAACACATCCGAGTCAGAACTATATCTCATATCGACTCCGGAGTGCTTCCTTAGAAAGAAGTTGCTCTATTCAGCCGAGAAACGCCTGTCCTCGGTGGAATCAATTTGGGGTTTAAAGGTCAGATGCACGTTTGGCCAAAATTTCCTGGTATTTCTAAATGGATTTTCTCAAAATCTGTCAGGAATTTATTTGTGAAATTTGGTATTTGTGATACAATAGTTAAGAACCATCGAACAATTTGTTATTATAATCTCATTTACTTCACTTTTATGGCATGGAAAATATTAAAATTTTCACCGTTTTCAGGTACCAAGAACTTCCATAAATTATATTTGTTTCAAAATTGCAGATCATATGTCCATGATATTATATCTGAAGATCATGCGAGGAAACTTAAATTTTCCAGATTCAATAAATTTGATTATTATTTTCACTTAGAAAGACAACTACCCACAAATAACTTTCTATATTTGAGAATTATCATGTCATTCATGTTGTTCAATGAAAAATTGGGCTGAGATGAGTTCATGGCTTCATAACCAAGTTAAAGCTGACCACCGTATCTCTTAACACTGTGGCCTAATTTCTGTTGATTGCTCCCAGCTTGAGTCGACCACACTGCATATCAACAGTTGTTTTCATTGGGCTGGAATATTTCTGACTGCTTTATTCTTCCTTATAATATATGGGGGTATGACACTATATTATGCAATTAGAAATCTAACTCCACATTGTGATAAAAATGAAGCTTCCTCTCATAGAGCCAAGACAATACGCTGTTTGATGATTGGAGTTTTGTGTGAAATTATTAATTATTCTAGCAGTTCTTGGTACCTAAAGGGACAACAAAGAAAATAATATTTACAACCTCTCAAATGTATTAAAATCCATTGTTTTGTTGTCTCCTAATAACTTCTCAGATTCTATATACAATGAAGATGATGATATGTGAAATTCAAGATTTTTCGCCAGATAGATCCAGAGAAATACTTTGTTGAAAATTTCTTGCCATATTTGGTTGTATTTATGTAAAACGTGCATCTCCATCTTAACACGTTGAGTGCCACTACGAGTTATCTCGTAGTACGCAACATTCTAAGGTTGCCACTACGAGTTATCTCGTAGTGGTTTCCTGTCGTGTAACTGACAAACTGAAGCATTGGAATAGGTCGATACACCACGAAAACCCGCCTCGGAACATCGGAACAGTGATTTTATCAAATAAATAGTGTGGCTCCCCTTACATCGTTCAAATGAAGTGAGCACCATCAGCACATACATTCTACTCAAAATGGTCAAGTTGTGAGTGAATACAGCTGACACTGTCTCACTGAGTGACCACCAGAGGCAGTCATGTGTGGGCAATTAGACTGGGTTTTTGGTATTCAATAGAGTCACTGACAATGTGCACGCATGCAAACACAGTCAGGAGGTGGATATTCACAATGCACAAATATGCGAAGGCAGTTTCGAGGATTGGTTACATCGTTGTGTTTCAACATTGAAACTTCGCACAACCACCCACACATGTCACACAGGACTGCCAAAATATGTTCCCTCTCACTCATGTGGAGTGGATGCATCCAACACAAGATAAGCCGATAATCCATGACTTTACGCGCGTTGATGCTACCATTATCTCATTATTAGGGAACACATCAGTTTAGTCCAGGAGATCGGGAGGTAGTGTTGCTCATATTGACGGACAAGCTGCGACCATGTTATTTTTAATGTTTTAGGTATGGTAATGAAGAAAAAACATGACAGCAAGAACAAATTTGTAGCCTTCTTTGTTTTTTTTCGATTTTTTTGGCATTTTTCTACATTTTAAGCCCAAAATTTTCAATTTTTTTTCAATGTGTAAAGATTTCATTTTAGTATGATATTGGTGATTAAGTTGAATAGTAATTGTGTTAATAATGTTAAATAACTAATTGTGCTAAAAAAAATTGAAGAATTTCAATGTTTATTTTCAATTTTATACCATTTTTTAAAACTTTTTTACGCAAAATCGTCCAAATTGCAAACATTTCATCTTAGTATGATTTTAAGGTTAAATTCACCATAATTATTTTATTATTGTTAAATAATTTACAACTTGGCTTCTACAATGTTTTTAAATGGATTTAAGAAGGTTTCTACTTGTTTTCTAAGTTGAGGGGGGGGGGTGTCTAATTCAAATCCAATTAAACATTGTACTGTTCAAAATTAGATAAATTCCTTAAGGCGTATGGTAGATATACGTAACTAGTTTTCAAAACGTATACATATGCCTCTCTATCCTGTGCGTTATGCACGCGAGTCGGATTTTACAAATTAAATTATGATGAAAAACCCTGAATTTTGGGTGTGGTCACATTTGTGGTCATAATATTCCGATGGACATGGGGCATGCGACACTGTGTAGTATATATGTATATAACAAGCATGACATGAGACATTAGTATCTTTCTACTAAACTGTGCATCCAGAGTTATCAGGAATCGAGTATTGGTGTTATTTCTTACCCCCCAAAAATGGTCAATTTTAAAACGGGTTATGTGGGTCAAAGGACCACTGGGAGATAATATCATGTCCAATGACTCCTATATTTCTATGTATCACAGTAAAGCTTTTTTTGTAAAATTGCCGCGGATTACACGATCAAAGTTCGATTTTCTTTACAATTATATGTTACAAGCAACTAATTATATAGAGTTACGCTTCTTGAAACTCGAGTCAGCATAACAAAAAAATCTGGCTGCTGATTGGTTGATTATCATTGAGGGAAATATCCCTAATCGGGAACAGAAAATCATAGCCTACGTAAATATGGCGATCGTGTATGTTTAAATGTCCAGGAAGAGTCTGGTGGTGTCCAGAAGTTACGGAAGGGGCCTGGATATGTTTATGCTGCTGATTTTTGTGCAGTAAATGGGGTAGTTGTGGAAATGCAAGATTATCGTTTGAAAAAAATACCGAAAATGGCGCGTTTGTTGTAACACACTTGTGCAGCGGATGACGTTCTAATGGAAAATTGACCACTTGAAGTTAAAATAGGCTTAACTCATAGCCGGCGGGACTTTTAGTTAACACTGTCGCCTATGGAAAATAATTAGGTGCTTGTAACCTATAGATACGAAGCTTCGGTACATTAATTATTATTCATATATTACTATATTTAAATCTTATTTATGCATACAGTCGGCGTCGAAACAAAAACATGAATGTACTGATTATTCGTGACATTCAAGTTAAATGTTCAATAATAGAAAATTATACTGTGATTGGTTCATTCAACATGAAGTTAATCAAGGTGTATCTTTATTAATAACAGTATACAGTACTATCAAAATCAGAAGAAACATGTGGCCCTGGGTACTTATCTCCCAGCGCTGTGGCAAAACAAAAATTGACAATCCATTCTTAAACCCAAACCTGTGGCGGGTTTTCATCCAATGCACCGAAGCTTCGTGCCATGTACCGATGCTTCGTAACGTGTCAGAGCTCCAGGAATATACCACCATAGGACATCATATGGTACCAGTAACAAACGTTGAATGGTCACCAGAAACCCGGATATTAATAATTTCAGATCATAATTAGCATCGCATTATATATTAACCCATCGAGGAATATGTCACAATGACACACTATATTACACCTACTATATAACTGCTCCCCCTGCCACAGGGCTACATATAAGAAGTTTATCGATGTCTACTTAATGAGAGTATACAGTTCCGTCAAAATCTGGCGAAAAATGTGACCTCGCATCGTTAATCCCAAATCTGTGGCGATTTTTCATCCAATTTACCGAAGCTTCGTGACACGTACCGTCAAATGGCATCAAACGTTGAATGGTCACCATAAACATCGATATCAGTCATTTCAGATCGTAACTATCATGGAATTATATATTAACCCATGGTGTAATTATGTCAAAATGACACACTATATTACATCCATCCTATATAACTGCTTCCTCCCTGACACAGTGCTACATACAAGAAGTTTATCCATGTCTACTTAATGAGAGCATGTATATAGTTCTGTCGAAATCTGGCGAAAAATGTGACCTTGCGTCATTAACCCCAAATCTGTGGCGGGTTTTCACCCTATGTACCGAAGCTTCGTGACATGTACCGAAGCTTGTCAGAACTTCTAAAATATACCCCAGCGGGACATCAAATGGTATCAAACGTTGAATGGTCACCAGAAATCTCGATATTAGTCATTTCAGACCATAATTAGCATTATATATTAACCCATCGAGAAATATGTCAAAATGACACACTATATTACACCCACCCCTATATAACTGCGTCCTCCCTGACACAGGCTGCATATAAAAAGTTTATCCATGTCTACTTAAGGAGAGTATACAGTTCTGTCGGGCGAACAATTTGGTCTATAAATCCCGTAGTGTGACACATTTAATATAGACCAAAACAATAAACACCTTTCAACCCAAAGATAGTTACATTTTAATTGAAAAAATGGTCCAAACATGACAAGTTAATTTTTGCCGATATTTAAGTCAAGTTTTTGAGAGAAAAGTCCAATATTTTTGGTTACGTCAGTGGTGACAATAGTAACAATTAACCATGGTACATCAGACATGTTAGTATTCAATTTATAGAAGGCAGAATAGCCAATTTTGTACATCATCTACAACTTGTAATCGATTGCAGGACACGCTGGGGCAATATTTACCATTTTCCATATTTTGGCAGCCATTTTGAGCCAAAGTAAGAATTTTGGTTCCAGTGAGTTGGAATATTCATAGCTATAATCATATGCATCACTTATATTACAAAGTTCTGTTCATTTCTTGTTAAAATATGACTATAATCCCAATTGTGATTTTTTTGTGAAATTTTATACCGCGTTCTGTAAATTCGAATGTTTGAGGGAACGGAAGGGGCTAAGACCCCAAAAAGTGCACATTTAATTGTCCCAATGATCAGTTAATATACAAAATAAAAAATAAAGTCGCATTACTCAACCAGTTCCAAACAGCATGAATCGATCTAGAAGATATTTGTGAAAAAAAGTCATATTTTCAACATCCGGCGGCCATTTTGGTGGCCATCTTGGATGGTGAGTTTCAATTTTGCCCCAAAAAAGTGACATTATGTCTTAGCTTCACGAAAATATATACATTTGTATACATTTTACAAGATTTTCACCGCTATAATTTGCATAAAACTGACTTAGGGTCTGGTCTGAAAAACGGCGGCCATGATGGACGCCATTTTGTCTGGAGTCTATACGGCCACTATTTTTTCTTGTTAACATTGCTTAAAAGTTTAAGGACATAATAAGGAACAAAATGAGTGGGGAGAAGTTAAGTCCCAGGGGGTGCAAGGGTACCCATATTAGCTCCCGGACTACTATGACGTCGCCGGAAAATTCTTTCATTTTCGGTCGTCGGGTAGGTCAATAAAAACACGTTTTTCGCCAATTAAGCTACAAATTCACCACTGCTATCATGGATTTTCGTAATCTACATATATTTTACTACAAAATTAGACCGGATAGCACTTGTCCGTCAAAATGAGCAACATTTGTTATTTCTTGGGGTCGATCTCCTGGACTAGTTGTTTTTGGAATACACTGTGCGGCTCCATTTGGGGGCTAGGTATTTTATTATTTACTAGCAGGGTTACCCGGCGTTGGCCAGGTTAAAGTGATGTGAAACCCTCTGTGGATATTTAGTGGGAATAGAGAATACTCGTGCTCTCAAAGTGTTACACGTATTCTCATAAATTTTGTATCAAAATGGCATCACAAAACATGATTCTTACACATGGAATATAAGTAGGGCTCACCTTGTTAGATCGGAGCGATTATAATTTTGTTTATCGCGTTTATTCCCTCCCACAATAAAGAAGTATTTATTTATTTACAACTGCGTATACTTCAGACGTTATAGCATGAAACATGAACATCATAAACACATTAGTTCGAAACAATAAAAGACGACAATTATGTTTTACATAGAGATGTATCAATCAATCAATCTAATTTATCACATCTTCATGAAGATACAGATGTCTTAGAGATATGTCCAGGTGCTCCTCTGTTCTGGTGCTATATATATACTGGCTAATCATTTTCAGTTTAAAAGAAATGATGGTATGCATGTATATAGAAGCTACATGTGTCCGACACAGCAATATTTTGAATTGTTTATGTTAGGCGATGCGTCTGTTCTAAAATATGAAAGAAATCCTCTGTATCGGGCAGATATACCCTTGTCAGAGGATCCTGACAAGTCATGTGCTACGGATTGCGTTTTCCTTTATCTCAGAAGTAACCATATTTGACTGCACACTGTGACCACTATTTTTGAACAGGCCTGCACTACATTTCCATAGCTCTTGTCAATTGTAACTGTTTTTTGTGGAAACTATATTGAAAGAGACAGACTCATATCAATCGTGTTATAATATATGCATGAGCCATTCTAATATGCAATCCTCTGACGATTCAAGGTCTCTCAGTTTGAATGAATATATGTAGCTCTTAAATAGATTGATATAAATATACTTTTAATGCTTTCTTTTATGTATCTGTGTTTCTAGATCATTATAGGAATGCCCTGATTTCCATCCCCATATAAATATGACAGTTGAGAAGATATAATTGTTCAAGTGACTTAATTCGGTCACCATTTGTCGAGATTGTGAAATTGGAATGCCAACCACTCCTCATAACGACATGGAGATGGCCTGGGAGATGACTATATATAACTTTGTTGGATATCGGCGAATTGAACACTCTTATATATGCTAGTGAATCTCCTCGCCCCATCCAATACCCAAACGGCCCCAAATGTGATATAATTAATCATGTCATTAGAGACGAACGTGCATGGATTTGGTGGAATCAGTGCTATTAATATATCTGTATCGACTTTGTTGCAACTCCCCTCATGCATGACTTGAACCGCGCCACTTGTGCCATATATAAACCACGTCTATTAGACTCATGCATGCATTGTATATTGGAGATGATTATATATAAGTTTGGTGGTATTCGGCAACTGAACAAATTCTTATCATATTTATTACCCCCCCCCCATCTCTCACACAAACGGCACCAATTTCGCGTCTTCAAATCACACGTTTATATTCCTCGTATCAATAACGTCACTTTAGAAAAGTTTAACCCTGACCATTATCTTACTCGTAAAAAGTTACCACTGTCAGACCGCCTTGGTGCCATATCGATTGTACCCTTAAAGTTATTTGTATACATATGGCAACATTTGTTCTCATTATAATCGAATAGTTTCTCAACCAGAGTCTCTTTTGACTAAGGGCGGTCATGTTGGACGCCATCTTGGATCCTGGATTGTCCCCATAGCGGATTTTGGATATGTTGTACCAGAGATCACCCCGCGTTGAATGACACCAAGATCGCTTCTTTAACAATTTTTCTGGATCAACCCCATTTTTGCGTACAACGACCATACTATATTGGTAAGAAAAATTGTCCGACCAAAATATATCTTCAATTTACAGAAGAGACAAAAAACCTCCTAAGTTCGAATCAGCTGGATGTTACGCTAGCACTCCCGGTGGAAACAGCGGGCGTTCAGAACAATTCACACTAACCTATTGGCATGCATCGACCAAGACCCTAATTGCACATACCATGAAGGGGTTCGATTATATCTTGTGCAAGGGAAATGACAACATGGGGTACATTTAGTATGTTCGACGCCTACAGCGCTATGCCCTTCAATAAAACACACTCAAAATAATTGTTCAAGTGACTTAATGCGGTCACCATTTGTCGAGATTGTGAAATTAGAATGCCAACCACTCCTCATAACGACATGGAGATGGCCTGGGAGATGACTATATATAACTTTGTTGGATATCGGCGAATTGAACACTCTTATAAATGCTAGTGAATCTCCTCTCGCCATCCATGAACCAAACGGCCCCAAAATGTGATTTAAGTAATCATATCATTAGATACGAACGTGCATGAATTTGGTGGAATCAGTGCTATTAATATATTTGTATGGACTTTGGTGCAACTCCCCTCATGCATGACTTGAATCGCGCACTTTTATAATATATAAACCAGGTATATTAGACTCATGCGTGCTTTATATAATGGATATGATTATATATAAGTTTGGTTGTATTCGGCAACTAAACAAATTCTTATCATATTTATTACCCCCCCCCCATCTCTCACACAAACGGCACCAATTTCGCGTCTTAAATCTCACGTTTATATCCCTCGTATCAACAACGTAACTTTAGAAAAGTTTAACCCTGACCATTATCTTACTCGTAAAAAGTTACCCCTGTCAGACCGCCTTGGTGCCATCTCGATTGTACCCTTAAAGTTATATATAGAACACAGAAAGCTAGATATTCGCAAATATTTGATTCATTGTATCATTTGAGAAGAACGTGTATGAGTTTGATGGTAATTGGCACTAAACATATTTTTATAAGGTTAATTTGGTTGGACTCTTTATATCATGGATATTATTATTTGTTTGTTTGGTGCTAATAAGCGACTAAACAATTTTTTATCAAATTTAGTGCTCACCCCATCCCACCACATCTCTCACCAAAGCAGCACCAATATGACGTCACGCGATTAGATACCTCATATCATGGATAAGAATGTGCATCAATTTGGTGGTAATTGACGCTAAAGATAATGTGTATCAATTTTGGTGCCCCTCTCCGTTTCAGGGCGCCCCTGACTCGAATGACGCAACGTTTGACAGCTTTAAGCCACGCCATTAGACACCTCATATCATGGGATGAATTTGTATAAGTTTTCGTGGCAATCGGCGACTAAACCAATTCTTATCAGATTTAGTACCCACCTACCGCCCCCCCCCAAATCTCTAATCCCAACGACACCAATTTGGCGTCTTTAAATCACGCAATAAGATTCCTTGTATCATGGAGAAGATCTCAGAAGAATGTGCATAAATTTGGTGGAATTCGTCGCTAAAATTATTTTGATCAATTTTGGTGCCCCTCTCCCCTTCCGGGCATCCCTGGCGCGAACGGCGCTACTTTTGACATATTTAAACCACACCATTAGATTCCTCATATTATGGGAATGATTATATATAAGTTTGGTGGGAATCGGCGACAATTTGTGTTCTGCTCCTCCCCTTTTCTGCCCCTGACAACAACGGCGTCACTTTATAAAATTCTAACCCTCGCCATTATCTTTCTCGTAAAAAGTTACCCCTATTAGACCCCTTTTTTGTCATCTAGGTGGTCCCCTGTGAATTTCTATAGAACACAGACAGACAGACAGACATTCGCAAATATAGATATAGATAATACAAGTAAAGCGGAACAATTATTCCCCAAAGCTACATTTTACCCTCTTCCGAACGTGTTGGACAATGGAATGTGTAACAATTACCGTACTTTAGACATCATGCAGTTCATCGAACTGTTCTACTGGTAGGTACGGATAAATGGTTTTGTGTAGCATAGAGGTTTACAGTAAAGGGTGACTTATTTCCAGACGGATTGATTATATGGAATGTAGCACACTCCTGAATGTACAGGGATCTATTTGGCTACTGCTGCATGGTTGTTTTAATTTTGTGCTGACAATTCTTCCAACACTATTATTTTGGGCTGTAATTTGGAACCCTAGCATAGGCCTAACTCAGGATAAATGGGAGATAACTTACAATGCCCGAAACAACAGAAGATTCATGCTCGTAGTCATTACTGCATGGACGAAATAAACTCATCCTCACAGGAAACAAGTTCACCCGATTCCACGTCGGATTCGCAGTCTGTAGCCATGCATGCTCATATAAGTAATTTGCTCCACCGTGCATCAGCCATAATATAACTATATAGCGAGCTATAACAACCACAAGGATTCCCACACCTCCATAAATATGCTTACCACCAAAATAACTTGTTTGGGTTATATTCTACTTTATATTTGTTGCTCAAACGTGTCCAATTGTGTCTACGAGATAACTCGTAGTTGGCACTGGTGGTGGGAATACCCAAATTCCTTCCACCATTGCCGGCTACGAGTTATCTCGTAGTACTAGCAATCGCCGTTTCTGTCATCTAAAGTCGCGACGTCATCCAATTTTTGCTTCATTGAAGCCAAATTATGGTCTACTAAGGGTATCTATCGTGCCACGATTTGGCAAACTGGTAAGATTACTAATTGATTTCCGGCACTCAACGTGTTAAAAGTCGCCATTTGACAGATGTTGAGCCAGAGAGTGTTCGAGAAACAAGACAATGTTAACCATGTTCATTTTTGTCCAATTGGTACTCACCATATGACAATTATGGTTTACAATACTCGTTGAATTTACACTGAGAGACCATGAATTCATGTAAAACGCGAATACAACCACTTTATTGCGAGTTTATTTTCTGTGAGCAAAAGATGCGAGAAACTACAGTCAGCATTATCGATTTGGTGCTTAAAATACTTGAGAAAACACCACCAGATAGCTGTTGACGCACAACAGTGTTTGAACAATGGGAGCACGAGACACCGCTAACCGCACATAAATCGTTAAAGAAGATGTTCACAACTAACACTAGACAGGCTGATAAATTAAGAAGCTATGAATTCTACAAACTGTCCTACTGGCCGAACCAAGAGAGTTGGATCTTCGCAGCCGAAGAACCATTTGATTCTACACCACATTTATTGAGAAACCAAACATAGACCAACTGGTTCCATTCGGTTCTTCGCTGTAGCAGAGTAGAACCAATTGGTTCATCACAACATTTATTGGAGAACCAAACATCATATGAGCAAGGTGTGATGTAATGACGACACATAGATGTGGGTACAATCTTTAATGTATGATGCAGAAGATAATACACAACCAAGGTAGTCGCTGAATCAATGTATATAAACTAAGTCGCGAAGTGAAGGCCCTGAATGATAGGTGATGCCCGGATAGGTATAGGAACCTCAAGACGAAATGAGTCAAGTGAAAGCATGATGTGATGAGATGTATCTGTGTCTTATATACTTTTTGGGATGAATATTAGATGAGGTATTTGGCAATACACATTGGCATTGGCTCTGCCGTTATGGTAATTCCCTATGACCATATTTGGGGGATCGACTTCATTGTGTACGGGTCTGGGCTGTGATTAAGATGTGCGAGGTTTCTGTAAGGAACCGAGCACTGATATGATGTGCGAGGTTTCTGTAAGGAACGGAGCACTGATATTGAGTTTGGGTTCTATACTATAATTAGCACGGGGAACGATATAGTTATGCCACAAAGGTTGAACATTTTAACTCTATCATTATGTACTCCAGTTATCCTAGATTGCCCTGTGTTACATGCACGGCGTTGTCAGTATTCCTAAATAGCCCCGTGTCACATGCACGGCGTTGTCAGTGAATGTGATACAGGAATGTCGCAACCACCCCACTAGCTTTTTTTTTACAATTTTATGAACTTGTCCAAAATCTCTCCTATTATAGGAAATTATTGCTCAAAATTCAACTCAGTCTCGATTAAAATTCCCACATACATGAAGAATATTAAAATTAGGCACCAACCGGCCATCCAAATATCAAATAGTGTAAAATTGTAAATACGTGTTTATATACATGTATTACTAGGGGATTGCCTCTCAACAATGACTGGTGACAAACATGACATGCATGAACATCATGTGAGGAATTATTTTGCTCTTGATTGCAAATTGTTAGTGCCTTTGTCACTTGATGACAACGGCACTTACGAGTGACATTTCCCTGATCTTGTTACTTCTGTGCACCATTTTTCCCACATATTTTCTGAGCTGATAATAAACGCTCTTTATTAAATCATGCAATTTATCAGTTTCCCTTTAGTAATCTGAGGTCGAAGGCGCCTATCCCATGACATTCCCCTGGCCATGTGACAAATGTGTACAAAATTTCCTACATATATTCTAGGCTGATAAGGAACGCTCTTTTCTGTTCTTATATGCCCCTTTAAGTAATCTGAGGTCAACAATGACGATTGACAAACATGTGCAGGAAAATATCGTCACCGCTGATAACGATATAAAGAAAGCTGGCAAACGGTGCGCGTAGTTTGTCCGATATTTAGCGTTGGTACGGACGCCGCTGAAACCACACTCGTCTTAATTATATCGTCTTGTACGCACTAAAAATATCGCCTTGATAACCTTTGTCAAGCGCGTTATATATCTCATGTTTTCTGGTATCGTTTGACCTGTAAATTTTCGTGCCGTATTCTAAAATGTGCTTCGTGAAGGATATAATTTGGGCGCAATCGGACATGATGGTGATATATTATTTAAACGCGCCAAAATCGTGACAGATAAACACACACATTGGTTTTATTTACACTATATATAGATTGGGCAAATAAACATATCTATCAGAAATGAGCTGTTCGATAGTATTTTATTATTATGAAGGGGGTCTGATTCAGCCCGTGACACATCAAGGAATATAACAATGAATGATGATTGCCGACTGTTTGATCGATACCTATTTTTTATGATCTTTTGAGCAAGAACATTAGATTTTCTGGCATTTTTTACTTAAAAGGAAAAACGTCATTTCTGTTGGAAATCACAATACCAAATTTACTCTGTGGGTAGTCCTTCAGAGAGTATGATTCAGATTTGTTCAAATGCTGCCATCCAGTCAAATAGAGGAGGAACCAAGAGGGGTAACTCACATTCTCTCAAATCATTCTTGAAACAGAGAACATCCTCTCTGAAACCCAATGTGACCCTACATGGTTTAGGGAATCTTGTGTGACTGGGATTCAGATCTGATAAAGGAATTTAATTTAAAGAGGTAGATCTAGACGACTCCGTACTTTTTCATTAACAAATTCACCAAAAGTTCTAAAGCATCTTCAAATAATTTACCGCAGCGATTACTCTGACATTTGGTTGAACTATCTTTGGTTGACCAATTGAAATAATTATTTGGTCCACTTTGGACATTTGGTCGTAAACTGGTGGTGGTATGAAATGAACACATTGTCCGTCCCAAAAACATAATTGAAACTATACTATAAACCACTTGAACCGTTCAATGTTGATAAATCAGATTATTGGATCGCCATGATTGTTCTTAGACCGCATGTTATTACATGTATATTAAGGGGTGAGGGTGTTGGTTGAAACGACAATAAATTCCTGAAGCTATTTGGAAAGATGTACATTACTATGCAACATTGGTTAGGAGATTTGAGTGTCTACTCCGCCCAGGTTTGACAAAATGGTCAACAAGTGGAAAGGTCATGCCTGCCACAACATTACTTGGAAATTTCAGACCGATTGTACATATCAGTAATGCTCTAATTAATCGACCTCTTAACATCAGCAGAATTATGGGTAACTTTTCAGGATTTAGTCGGAAATATGGTTTGTTGCCATTCATCGGAAAGCTCTCGACTAAATCTTGAAAAGTTCCCCATAATTCTCCTGTGAACCACAGCAGAATTATGGGTAACTTTTCAGGATTTAGTCGAAAATATGGCTTGCTGCCATTCGTCGGAAAGCTCTCGGTAACTTTTCAGGATTTAGTCGAAAATATGGCTTGTTGCCATTCATCGGAAAGCTCTCGGTAACTTTTCAGGATTTAGTCGGAAATATGGCTTATTGCCATTCGTCGGAAAGCTCTCGGCGTGAACTTTCCGATGAATGACAACAAGCCATATTTTCGACTAAATCCTGAAAAGTTACCCATAATTCTTCAGTGGTTAAGAGGTCGATTAATTAGAGCATTACTGATATATAGGTTGATTTTTTAAGACTGAAATGTCAATTAGCTGAACTGTCCAACCATAGGGGTGTAAGGTTACAAGGTCAAAGTTTGAAAGATTGAGGAACATGTATCAGCTCCAACTCGATGTGTTTGGAGGTTTGTAAATAGAATTTCGCAGACTCGAAATTTCGGTGTGCTTAAAGATGGTGTATCTGTTCCCTGAACTTTTCGTATAGATTCGGGGTGAGTCAGGGGAAGCGGAGCTTCTGTCACAAGAAATTGGGAAATCATTTTGAATTGTAGTTGGATGGTAATCGCGCAGCATTATCCTGCCGACCACGGATACTTTTGGAAAGAGCAGATGGTATCAATCCCGGATGTCATAAACAGCGTCGTTCTTCCCCGTGGCTTACATATGGATCGGAACTGCTTCATAATCAGACAGAAGTGAACTGTTCAAAATTGGAGAAATTTCATCGTATGTGTGTGAAAAACATGCAGGGCCTACACATTCAAACTCGCACAGATATGGCTCTCGCTCTTGTAGGCACCCGTCCGATAAAGGAAATCATCGTCGATAGAACGCTTATAATTGTAGGCACCCGTCCGATAAAGGAAATCATCGACGATAGAACGCTTAGAATTCTTAGAGCCCTGTGCAACCTGGGAACAGAGACAACTGTTAAAGACGTTTTTGTATACATGGTTCTAGACTACTTACATAATCAACCAGTCACCCACAATTAGATGCACAATGTTATCATTGTTCTGGAAAATCGTCAACTTTTGGACTACTTGAAAGACTACGTTTCATCATCAAACTTTCCAAAACAGCTGGCATGGAAGCAAATCATTAACCACTCGCGAACCGTATTTTAATCTGCATGGCAGACCCGGGTTGGAAATGACCCATCATTTAGTAGATTTAGATCTGTACACAACAATATTCGTATGTCAAATCTGTGGACAGTCTGTCAAAAATATCCCGAAGAGAAATCAACATTTTATTTGGTCGCTCAGCTGATTTGCTCACCGTTTGATATTTGTGATGTAATTTGTTCAAAATGTCAGCGTAGTTACACAAATATTGCAGAACATGTTATTTGCTGTTCCGTCTTAGAGGAGCATAGAAGTGCATTTTGGTTTACTTGCTTAGATCGCTTTGGCGTCGACCTGTTTCTTACACCGGAGAGCTTATCCAAAAAGGACACGATCACTCTTTTACTGGGAAAGATTCCCGACGTCATCAGAAATAAAATAGGAGGTGGCGTTGAACTGATACTAGTCATACCGGCCATCTTTGGAATATATGGATATCTGAGAGTTTAGACTAGACAACAAGTAACCCTTATGATTATCATCCAATAGATTTGTAACAGTGTTGCCCCCCTTCGTGAATGACATCTAGCAGGTGTACGTGTGCAAGTGTATACATATATCGTGGGGTGCATTATGCTCATACATTGATTGTTTATTTGCAAAGCCAACATTTAAGTTGGAACATAGCCAAACATATATACATATATACAAACAAACAATTTATACGTTAACAATTATCATATCATACTTCCGTAACAAATTCACCATAATATAATGACTATACCAGCACGTATACATACGATTCATAATTATGCAATTTCCAATTTATGGATGTATCTCATATTATATATATACATATAGCTATATATATATATATATATATATATATATATATATATATATATGAGATAGACAACTCTGTGTGGCGCGGCGCAGCGCGGCTACTGCGTGCAAGCGCGGCTAGAGTTACCGTTCTTGGCTCCGTGGTAAGTAATGACAAGTCTGATTCTCGAGACCTCATCAACTGCGAGGGCATATCATTCATTGCTTGTATTCATGGTTTTGTTGACTCTGGTGTCATATATAGATGTTATTTTACCCGGAGAGCGCTATTATACAGGTCCCGTTGCTCTCGGGTGTCTTAAAAGGGCACTAAGAATTATATATATATTTGTTTTTTGGCTATAGGCGAACCACCGGAGCTGAACATTTGAAAATGTGGGTAATTTGACTCAGGTAACCCGTTGATATCAGATGTCTTAAAATGGCAATAGTAATTAATTTAACTAATTAATTTATTATATATAAACAATAGTTGCAATCTGGAAGGTGAAAATTGACACACTGGGATAAATTATCCCGTTGGGTAATATGGGGTTGTTTCCGTTGATCTCACACTCCTTAAAGGGGCAACTATGAACAACAATAAATAGCGTTCATTATAAGCTTAGACGATATGTAGAAACGTTAGTACAGATTAATCACTTGACAAGGGTAATGTTATGGAATAGGCACATTTGACCTCATATGACTTAAAGGGGTATTAATCAATTGCACGATACGCAGAGAGCGTTTATTATTCAGCCCAGAAAATATGCAAGCAATGTGGTACACAAAAGGAAAATTACGAGGTGAATTTCACGACAGGGTGGTGTTGACATCAAATGACATGAAGAGGCACTAACAATTAGCAATAAAGAGCGTTTATTATCAATATATTATCCCAATGTGCATTGTGTGCATTTTCCGGACCACAGTTGGTCCTGAAATTTGGAATGAATAACGACAGATACCAAATCTACAATAATCACTGCCATATTCAGGGTCACCACGGGTCACGGATACCTAATTTTACGCAATAGGAAAATCTGACCCCACATTATGAACCCTTGCGAACTTTCATCTCAACTATGGTAACTGAAATTTGGCAACGTCATCGGCATGTACCGACTCTACAATAATCACGAGCCACGCAGTTCGAACTCCTATATTCTGGGTCATCACGGGTCACGGATACATAGTTTTACCCAATATGACACCATGACCCCACATTTAGAGCCCGTGGGCACTTTCCACTGCACTATGGGCACTGAAATTTCGCACACTCATTAAGATGTACCCACTCTACAATAATCACGAGCCACGGAGTTCGAACTCCTATATTATGGGTCACCACGAGTCACGGAAACCTCGTTTAACCCAATGTGACACCATGACCACACCTTAAGAGCCCGTGCGCACTTTCCACCGCACTCTTGGTACTGAAATTTCGCACACTCATATGACACCATGACCCCACCTCAAGAGCCCGTGCGCACTTTCCACTGCACTATGGGTACTGAAATTTCGCACACTCATTCAAATGTACCCATTCTACAATAATCACGAGCCACGCAAAAGTTCGGGATGACCCATATAACCAATATTTCGAACTGCGTGTGGTCATTTTCTTTCACAACGGTCAATGTAGTCCAACTTCAATCCTTATATTTGTCAATTAAGGGCGTATCCGCACTGTAGAATTGGCACAAATGACTATCACTATCATATTTCGACATATCACGATATTCACAAGTTCGGGATGACCCATATAACCAATATTTCGAACTGCGCGTGGTCCTTTTATTACACAACGGTCAATGTAGTCAAACTTCAATCCATATATTTGTCAATTAAGGGCGTATCCGCACTGTGAAATTTGCCCAAATTACTATAACAGTAATATTTTGACCTATCACGATATTCACAAATTCGGGATGACCCATATAACCAATATTTCGAACTGCGTGTGGTCCTTTTATTACACAACGGCCAATGTAGTCCATCTTCAATCCATATATTTGTCAATTAAGGCCGTATCCACACTGTGAAATTTGCCCAAATGACTATAGCAGTAATATTTTGACCTATCACGATATTCACAAGTTCGGGATGACCCATATAACCACTATTTCGAACTGCGTGTGGTACTTTTATTACACCTCTGTCAACGTAGTCCATCTTCAACCCATGAATTTGTCAATTAAGGGCGTATCCGCACTGTAGAATTGGCACACGTGACTATTACTATCATATTTCGACCTATCACGGTATTCACAAGTTCGGGATGACCCATATAACCAATATTTCGATCTGCGTGTGGTCCTTTTCTTTTACAGCGGTCAATGTAGTCCAACTTCAATCCATATATTTGTCAATTAAGGGCGTATCCGCACTGTATAATTGGTTCAAATGACTATAACTATCATATTTTGACCTATCACGATATTCACAAATTCGGGATGACCCATATAACCACTATTTCGAACTGCGTGTGGTCCTTTTATTACACAACGGTCAATGCAGTCAATCTTCAACACCTGAATTTGTCAATTAAGGGCGTATCCGCACTGTAGAACTGGTTCAAATGACTATAACTATCATATTTTGACCTATCACGATATTCACAAGTTCGGGATGACCCATATAACCACTATTTCGAACTGCGTGTGGTACTTTTATTACACCACTGTCAACGTAGTCCATCTTCAACCCATGAATTTGTCAATTAAGGGCGTATCCGCACTGTAGAATTGGTTCAAATGACTATAACTATCATATTTTGACCTATCACGATATTCACAAATTCGGGATGACCCATATAACCAATATTTCGAACTGCGTGTGGTCATTTTCTTTCACAACGGTCAATGTAGTCCAACTTCAATCCTTATATTTGTCAATTAAGGGCGTATCCGCACTGTAGAATTGGCACAAATGACTATCACTATCATATTTCGACATATCACGATATTCACAAGTTCGGGATGACCCATATAACCAATATTTCGAACTGCGCGTGGTCCTTTTATTACACAACGGCCAATGTAGTCCATCTTCAATCCATATATTTGTCAATTAAGGCCGTATCCACACTGTGAAATTTGCCCAAATGACTATAGCAGTAATATTTTGACCTATCACGATATTCACAAGTTCGGGATGACCCATATAACCACTATTTTGAACTGCTTGTGGTACTTTTATTACACCTCTGTCAACGTAGTCCATCTTCAACCCATGAATTTGTCAATTAAGGGCGTATCCGCACTGTAGAATTGGCACACGTGACTATTACTATCATATTTCGACCTATCACGATATTCACAAGTTCGGGATGACCCATATAACCAATATTTCGAACTGCGTGTGGTCCTTTTATTACACAACGGTCAATGTAGTCCATCTTCAACACATGAAGTTGTCAATTAAGGGCGTATCCGCACTGTAGAAATGGTTCAAATGACTATAACTATCATATTTTGACCTATCACGATATTCACAAGTTCGGGATGACCCATATAACCACTATTTCGAAGCTGCGTGTGGTACTTTTATTACACCTCTGTCAACGTAGTCCATCTTCAACCCATGAATTTGTCAATTAAGGGCGTATCCGCACTGTAGAATTGGCACACGTGACTATTACTATCATATTTCGACCTATCACGATATTCACAAGTTCGGGATGACCCATATAACCAATATTTCGAACTGCGTGTGGTCCTTTTATTACACAACGGTCAATGTTAGTCCATCTTCAACACATGAAGTTGTCAATTAAGGGCGTATCCGCACTGTAGAAATGGTTCAAATGACTATAACTATCATATTTTGACCTATCACGATATTCACAAGTTCGGGATGACCCATATAACCACTATTTCGAACTGCGTGTGGTCCTTTTCTTTCACAGCGGTCAATGTAGTCCAACTTCAATCCATATATTTGTCAATTAAGGGCGTATCCGCACTGTGAAATGTGCCCAAATGACTATAGCAGTAATATTTTGACCTATCACGATATTCACAAGTTCGGGATGCCCCATATAACCACTATTTCGAACTGCATGTGGTACTTTTATTACACCACTGTCAATGTAGTCCATCTTCAACCCATGAATTTGTCAATTAAGGGCGTATCCGCACTGTAGAATTGGCACAAATGACTATTACTATCATATTTCGACCTATCACGGTATTCACACGTTCGGGTTGACCCAAATAACCAATACTTCGAACTGCGTGTGGTCCTTTTATTACACAACGGTGAATGTAGTCCAACTTCGATCCATATATTTGTCAATTAAGGGCGTATCCGCACTGTGAAATTTGCCCAAATGACTATAACCATAATATTTTGACCTATCACGATATTCACAAGTTCGGGATGAACCATATAACCAATATTTCGAACTGCGTGTGGTCCTTTTCTTTCACAGTGGTCAATGTAGTCAACTTCAATCCATATATTTGTCAATTAAGGGCGTATCCGCACTGTAGAATTGGTTCAAATGACTATAACTATCATATTTTGACCTATCACGATATTCACAAGTTCGGGATGACCCATATAACCAATATTTCGAACCGAGTGTGGTACTTGTATTACACAAAGGTCAATGTAGTCCATCTTCAACACCTGAATTTGTCAATTAAGGGCGTATCCGCACTGTAGAACTGGTTCAAATGACTATAAATATCATATTTTGACCTATCACGATATTCACAAGTTCGGGATGACCCATATAACCACTATTTCGAACTGCGTGTGGTACTTTTATTACACCACTGTCAATGTAGTCCATCTTCAACCCATGAATTTGTCAATTAAGGGCGTATCCGCACTGTAGAATTGGTTCAAATGACTATAACTATCATATTTTGACCTATCACGATATTCACAAATTCGGGATGACCCATATAACCACTATTTCGAACTGCGTGTGGTACTTTTATTACACCACTGTCAATGCAGTCCATCTTCAACCCATGAATTTGTCAATTAAGGGCGTATCCGCACTGTATAATTGGTTCAAATGACTATAACTATCATACACAACCCTCGGGTGAGAAATCACCTCGGGGGAATCAAGCAAATAATTATGACCCCACATCAGCAAAATTTTGGAAATTTTGGCACCAAGGCCCCAAACAAAAATGGACTCTACCTAATGTAACGAGGAGGATACTTCTATGGGGCGCCTCCAATCTTTCGCGCATAAACATGGACTGTCATTCTGACATCCAGGTTGAATGTTACCCAGGTGCCAAACTTTCTGACTTTCGGCGCATGGCTTCAAATTACAAGGGCTTGTCCCATCCCGAAAAAATCATTTTGAATATTGGAATTAACGACCGCAGTGAACCTCACTCATCCATGTCAAAAGGTGTAAGTAACATGTTGAGCGCAATCAGTAGAGCATTCCCCAAAGCACAAATTTATTTCACGGAGCTCAACTATTCTAAGGAACTTCGGCCAGACCACAAACGCACAATAGACGAAATTAATCGAGCAGTTTCGGTCTGAAAAAAGGACCAAATTATAATACTACCGAAAGCACCCTCCCATCTTTTCAAAACGTGCGTTTCAAAACATCCTAAATCTGAGGAGGTTCACTGGAATGAAGCGACTGCCAATCGCTTGTACAGGAAATGGTTAGACAGCATTGACCTTGTGTGTCCTTTAAACTAAATCAGGGTAAGGGCAAAAGCCGCCCAGCGGACCTAGGCATGGGGACAAATATCGTTAACCTAACTGGTAACATGGTCCTCTCAGCCGATGAAAAATCACTGCTATCGCGCGGCTTAGCGTTTGTACCCACACCAGCAGATTTTGACAGAACAAAGGTGAGATTTGTGGATGACGAAACTGGCCAGGAATTTGGACCACCGTTCTTTAAGGACCACAAGGTGACCAATGAACTGAACGGTTCAAATCCGGGTCACACCTTTTTTCAGAAAACGTGCCTCTTTGACAAATTTAGGTATTCGAATGGAGCTCATAAACCTTTCAAAGACAAGACGGGCTGGGTCCCAGACGACAAACATGCTGACCCGGCAATTGTCAGAGGCCGCTCGAATGTAACAGAAAGGGTTAAGGGCTTACACATTTACCATAATAAGCAAAATTTGTGTGCTTCAGAACGGCGGGCTCTGTTTAAATTAAAAAAGAATAGGAAAATTGTTATCAAGCCCGCCGACAAAGGCTCTGCGACGGTAATTATGTCCAGAGAAAATTATATCAAAGAGGCTTTACGTCAGTTAAACAATGTAGAATTTTATAAAAAGATAGATTCAGTTATTTGGCCAAAAAATATTAAAAAATTCAACGATGTTCTCAACAAACTTTATGAAAAAGACATCATTGACAGAAAGGAGTTAGGACATCTTTGTGCCAAACGCAGCTCTAGAACTAGGAGATTCTATATGAGTATTAAAATACATAAGCCCGTGGAATCGTGGACAGACACTCTCACACCTCCAGGCCGACCGATCATTTCGGATTGCAATTCCGAGTCATACAATCTTTCAAGATATATTGACTTTTTCCTAAAACCAGTCGCAAACCGGCACCCCAGTTACATAAAAAACACAGAGGACTTACTCGCTAAACTTTCGCAAATTAAAATCCCAAGTGATGCTCTCCTGGTCTCGTTCGATGTAAAAAATATGTATACGAATATTGCAATCGAAGAAGGCATCACAGCGGTCGAACGTGCGTTCGAATTTTATTCTGACCACCGCCGGCCCACGAAAGAAATTCTTGAGTTCTTAAAAATATCGCTCGAAGGCAATGACTTTGAGTTCAACGGAGAAATTTACCAACAAATCAAGGGGGTTAGTATGGGAAAACGGTGGGCCCCCAAACTTTAGCTCCATATTCATGGCACAGTGGGAGGATGAGGCACTAGCAAATTGCCCAAAACAGCCCCTCACATATCTACGATACCTCGATGACATTTTCTTGGTATGGCCTCATTCCGTAGCAGATTTGGACCAATTTTTTAATATTTTGAATAATCATTCTCCACACATCAAGCTCACACGCACGCAATCAGAAACATCCATCGATTTCCTGGACCTCACCATTTTTAAGGGGGAACAATTTAAAGCTAATTCAATTCTCGACACCAAGGTATATTTCAAAACCGAGTGATTCACATCAACTCCTGGACAAACATTCATTCCATCCACCTCATACATTCAAGGGGATAATCAAATCACAAGTCATCAGGTTCCATAGAAACAGTAGCAGTCTGACATCTTTCAATCAAGCATGTAATACACTGTTCCTGGCCTTGCGCTCGCGGGGATACTCGAAGAGATTCCTCCGCAGCATAAAGTCCGAAACCATTTTCAAAATTGAAAACCCAACAATTTCTAACGATAATGAACATATACCTCAGAAAATAAGCATTCGGGCGTCCCGTATTGGGTTCGGGATCTTCTAAATTTTGCTCAAAAAAGGTCTGTAGTCTGAACAAAATGAACTACCTTAACACGGGCTCGTCTTTCTTCAGTCACCAGACCAAAAATGTTTATCGTATGTGCAACAATTTGGAATTGTGACTCTGAAAATCTTATTTACCTAATCACATGCAAGAGATGCAAAATGCAATATGTTGGAGAAACACAAAATTCAATAAAAAAGAGAATTCAAAGGCATCTCAGTGACATTTATAATGAGAAGGACACATTTGTTGCACAGCACTTTAATGTAGACGGTCACAGTGTCAGACTACACTTTAGTTTCCAACCTATTGAACAAACCACTGTGACGGAATCTGTGGAAGAAACAACTATCCACCGCAAAGTAAGGGAGGGGTATTGGATAGGGGAACTTCAGACCCTATGGCCTACAGGTATTAATCAATTAGCGGGTTATGGGACACCCAAAACCTTCGTGTGTTACCCACTGGTATACAACAGACATAACGTAGAAGTGGCTGGAATTCTCAAAGATGAGTTCAAGTCATTCGCTGACGAGCACGCCGAATTGTCGGATTCACGGGCAATAATTGCATACAAGAAAAATCCTAGTCTTCGGGATAAGTTAGTTCATTCATCGCTTCCTCAAATATCGGCTGATTAGCGACCATGTACCACTAAAACAATTTAATCTGCTCAACGCGGGACCATTGCCTGCATACCCAAAACAAAGCCATTCGGCTAATCCATTTCAAGCAAATTAATTTGTATCTCAACAAACAATATTGGACATTAATCCAATACACATCGGAACATTCCGACATCAAAACAAAATCCAAATCTGGATGCGAAACTCCAGACACAAACTTAGGTTAAAAGATTGTCCCTGTGCCTATGCGTTCTTTATCATAAAAATCATATTTTGACCTATCACGATTTTCACAAATTCGGGATGACCCATATAACCAATATTTCGAACTGCGTGTGGTCCTTTTATTACACAACGGTCAATGTAGTCCATCTTCAACACCTGAATTTGTCAATTAAGGGCGTATCCGCACTGTAGAACTGGTTCAAATGACTATAAATATCATATTTTGACCTATCACGATATTCACAAGTTCGGGATGACCCATATAACCACTATTTCGAACTGCGTGTGGTACTTTTATTACAACACTGTCAATGCAGTCCATCTTCAACCCATGAATTTGTCAATTAAGGGCGTATCCGCACTGTAGAATTGGTTCAAATGACTATAACTATCATATTTTGATCTATCACGATATTCACAAATTCGGGATGACCCATATAACCAATATTTCGAACTGCGTGTGGTCCTTTTATTACACAACGGTCAATGTAGTCCATCTTCAACACCTGAATTTGTCAATTAAGGGCGTATCCGCACTGTAGAACTGGTTCAAATGACTATAAATATCATATTTTGACCTATCACGATATTCACAAGTTCGGGATGACCCATATAACCACTATTTCGAACTGCGTGTGGTACTTTTATTACACCACTGTCAATGTAGTCCATCTTCAACACATAAATTTGTCAATTAAGGGCGTATCCGCACTGTAGAATTGGTTCAAATGAATATTACTATCATATTTCGACCTATCACGGTATTCACAAGTTCGGGAATGACCATACAACCAATACTTCGAACTGCGTGTGGTCCTTTTATTACACAACGGTATCCGCACTGTGAAATTTGCCCAAATGACTATAGCAGTAATATTTTGACCTATCACGATATTCACAAGTTCGGGATGACCCATATAACCAATATTTCGAACTGCGTGTGGTACTTTTATTACACCACTGTCAATGTAGTCCATCTTCAACCCATGAATTTGTCAATTAAGGGCGTATCCGCACTGTAGAATTGGTTCAAATGACTATAACTATCATATTTTGACCTATCACGATATTCACAAGTTCGGGATGACCCATATAACCAATATTTCGAACTGCGTGTGGTCCTTTTCTTTCACAGCGGTCAATGTAGTCCAACTTCAATCCATATATTTGTCAATTAAGGGCGTATCCGCACTGTGAAATGTGCCCAAATGACTATAGCAGTAATATTTTGACCTATCACGATATTCACAAGTTCGGGATGACCCATATAACCACTATTTCGAACTGCATGTGATAAAAGTACCAAAATAGGTCAAAATATTACTGCTATAGTCATTTGGGCAAATTTCACAGTGCGGATACGCCCTTAATTGACAAATATATGGACCGAAGTTGGACTACATTCACCGTTGTGTAATAAAAGGACCACACGCAGTTCGAAGTATTGGTTGTATGGTCATTCCCGAACTTGTGAATACCGTGATAGGTCGAAATATGATAGTAATAGTCATTTGAACCAATTCTACAGTTCGGATACGCCCTTAATTGACAAATTCATGTGTTGAATATGGACTACATTGACAGTGGTGTAATAAAAGTACCACACGCAGTTCGAAATAGTGGTTATACGGGTCATCCCGAACTTGTGAATATCGTGATAGGTCAAAATATGATATTTATAGTCATTTGAACCAGTTCTACAGTGCGGATACGCCCTTAATTGACAAATTCAGGTGTTGAAGATGGACTACATTGACCGTTGTGTAATAAAAGGACCACACGCAGTTCGAAATATTGGTTATATGGGTCATCCCGAATTTGTGAATATCGTGATAGGTCAAAATATGATAGTTATAGTCATTTGAACCAATTCTACAGTGCGGATAGGCCCTTAATTGACAAATTCATGGGTTGAAGATGGACTACATTGACAGTGGTGTAATAAAAGTACCACACGCAGTTCGAAATAGTGGTTATATGGGTCATCCCGAATTTGTGAATATCGTGATAGGTCAAAATATGATAATTATAGTCATTTGAACCAATTATACAGTACGGATACGCCCTTAATTGACAAATTCATGGGTTGAAGATGGACTACATTGACAGTGGTGTAATAAAAGTACCACACGCAGTTCGAAATAGTGGTTATATGGGTCATCCCGAATTTGTGAATATCGTGATAGGTCAAAATATGATATTTATAGTCATTTGAACCAGTTCTACAGTGCGGATACGCCCTTAATTGACAAATTCAGGTGTTGAAGATGGACTACATTGACCGTTGTGTAATAAAAGGACCACACGCAGTTCGAAATATTGGTTATATGGGTCATCCCGAACTTGTGAATATCGTGATAGGTCAAAATATGATTTTTATGAGAAAGAACGCATAGGCACAGGGAAAATCTTTTAACCTAAGTTTGTGTCTGGAGTTTCGCATCCAGATTTGGATTTTGTTTTGATGTCGGAATGTTCCGATGTGTATTGGATTAATGTCCAATATTGTTTGTTGAGATACAAATTAATTTGCTTGAAATGGATTAGCCGAATGGCTTTGTTTTGGGTATGCAGGCAATGGTCCCGCGTTGAGCAGATTAAACTGTTTTAGTGGTACATGGTCGCTAATCAGCCGATATTTGAGGAAGCGATGAATGAACTAACTTATCCCGAAGACTAGGATTTTTCTTGTATGCAATTATTGCCCGTGAATCCGACAATTCGGCGTGCTCGTCAGCGAATGACTTGAACTCATCTTTGAGAATTCCAGCCACTTCTACGTTATGTCTGTTGTATACCGATGGGTAACACACGAAGGTTTTGGGTGTCCCATAACCCGCTAATTGATTAATACCTGTAGGCCATAGGGTCTGAAGTTCCCCTATCCAATACCCCTCCCTTACTTTGCGGTGGATAGTTGTTTCTTCCACAGATTCCGTCACAGTGGTTTGTTCAATAGGTTGGAAACTAAAGTGTAGTCTGACACTGTGACCGTCTACATTAAAGTGCTGTGCAACAAATGTGTCCTTCTCATTATAAATGTCACTGAGATGCCTTTGAATTCTCTTTTTTATTGAATTTTGTGTTTCTCCAACATATTGCATTTTGCATCTCTTGCATGTGATTAGGTAAATAAGATTTTCAGAGTCACAATCCAAATTGTTGCACATACGATAAACATTTTTGGTCTGGTGACTGAAGAAAGACGAACCCGTGTTAAGGTAGTTCATTTTGTTCAGACTACAGACCTTTTTTGAGCAAAATTTAGAAGATCCCGAACCCAATACGGGACGCCGAATGCTTATTTTCTGAGGTATATGTTCATTATCGTTAGAAATTGTTGGGTTTTCAATTTTGAAAATGGTTTCGGACTTTATGCTGCGGAGGAATCTCTTCGAGTATCCCCGCGAGCGCAAGGCCAGGAACAGTGTATTACATGCTTGATTGAAAGATGTCAGACTGCTACTGTTTCTATGGAACCTGATGACTTGTGATTTGATTATCCCCTTGAATGTATGAGGTGGATGGAATGAATGTTTGTCCAGGAGTTGATGTGAATCACTCGGTTTGAAATATACCTTGGTGTCGAGAATTGAATTAGCTTTAAATTGTTCCCCCTTAAAAATGGTGAGGTCCAGGAAATCGATGGATGTTTCTGATTGCGTGCGTGTGAGCTTGATGTGTGGAGAGTGATTATTCAAAATATTAAAAAATTGGTCCAAATCTGCTACGGAATGAGGCCATACCAAGAAAATGTCATCGAGGTATCGTAGATATGTGAGGGGCTGTTTTGGGCAATTTGCTAGTGCCTCATCCTCCCACTGTGCCATGAATATGGAGCTAAAGTTTGGGGCCCACCGTTTTCCCATACTAACCCCCTTTATTTGTTGGTAAATTTCTCCGTTGAACTCAAAGTCATTGCCTTCGAGCGATATTTTTAAGAACTCAAGAATTTCTTTCGTGGGCCGGCGGTGGTCAGAATAAAATTCGAACGCACGTTCGACCGCTGTGACGCCTTCTTCGATTGGAATATTCGTATACATATTTTTTACATCGAACGAGACCAGGAGAGCATCACTTGGGATTTTAATTTGCGAAAGTTTAGCGAGTAAGTCCTCTGTGTTTTTTATGTAACTGGGGTGCCGGTTTGCGACTGGTTTTAGGAAAAAGTCAATATATCTTGAAAGATTGTATGACTCGGAATTGCAATCCGAAATGATCGGTCGGCCTGGAGGTGTGAGAGTGTCTGTCCACGATTCCACGGGCTTATGTATTTTAATACTCATATAGAATCTCCTAGTTCTAGAGCTGCGTTTGGCACAAAGATGTCCTAACTCCTTTCTGTCAATGATGTCTTTTTCATAAAGTTTGTTGAGAACATCGTTGAATTTTTTAATATTTTTTGGCCAAATAACTGAATCTATCTTTTTATAAAATTCTACATTGTTTAACTGACGTAAAGCCTCTTTGATATAATTTTCTCTGGACATAATTACCGTCGCAGAGCCTTTGTCGGCGGGCTTGATAACAATTTTCCTATTCTTTTTAAATTTAAACAGAGCCCGCCGTTCTGAAGCACACAAATTTTGCTTATTATGGTAAATGTGTAAGCCCTTAACCCTTTCTGTTACATTCGAGCGGCCTCTGACAATTGCCGGGTCAGCATGTTTGTCGTCTGGGACCCAGCCCGTCTTGACTTTGAAAGGTTTATGAGCTCCATTCGAATACCTAAATTTGTCAAAGAGGCACGTTTTCTGAAAAAAGGTGTGACCCGGATTTGAACCGTTCAGTTCATTGGTCACCTTGTGGTCCTTAAAGAACGGTGGTCCAAATTCCTGGCCAGTTTCGTCATCCACAAATCTCACCTTTGTTCTGTCAAAATCTGCTGGTGTGGGTACAAACGCTAAGCCGCGCGATAGCAGTGATTTTTCATCGGCTGAGAGGACCATGTTACCAGTTAGGTTAACGATATTTGTCCCCATGCCTAGGTCCGCTGGGCGGCTTTTGCCTTTACCCTGATTTAGTTTAAAGGACACACAAGGTCAATGCTGTCTAACCATTTCCTGTACAAGCGATTGGCAGTCGCTTCATTCCAGTGAACCTCCTCAGATTTAGGATGTTTTGAAACGCACGTTTTGAAAAGATGGGAGGGTGCTTTCGGTAGTATTATAATTTGGTCCTTTTTTCTGACCGAAACTGCTCGATTAATTTCGTCTATTGTGCGTTTGTGGTCTGGCCGAAGTTCCTTAGAATAGTTGAGCTCCGTGAAATAAATTTGTGCTTTGGGGAATGCTCTACTGATTGCGCTCAACATGTTACTTACACCTTTTGACATGGATGAGTGAGGTTCACTGCGGTCGTTAATTCCAATATTCAAAATGATTTTTTCGGGATGGGACAAGCCCTTGTAATTTGAAGCCATGCGCCGAAAGTCAGAAAGTTTGGCACCTGGGTAACATTCAACCTGGATGTCAGAATGACAGTCCATGTTTATGCGCGAAAGATTGGAGGCGCCCCATAGAAGTATCCTCCTCGTTACATTAGGTAGAGTCCATTTTTGTTTGGGGCCTTGGTGCCGAAATTTCCAAAATTTTGCTGATGTGGGGTCATAATTATTTGCTTGATTCCCCCGAGGTGATTTCTCACCAGAGGGTTGTGTATGAGATGATATTGGTGATGTGATGTTATTTGTGCCAGTGAAGATGGGCTGGTTCGTACATCTGGCCGTTTGTTCACTACAGGCGGAGTAGGTGATTGTCGTTGCCGCTTCCCTGCAGTAGAGCGTAACGGTGTCTCCAGGACCTCGTTAGCTATACTGGCGGATACTATCAGTGGGGTCGCATGTGACTTTGGCCAAAACTGCTCGAATGAGCTGAGTGTTGTTGACGTGAGTTTTTGTTTGTAGTTCTTGCGCCCCCATCTGATAGCAATGGATTTGGCACGAGCAAAGTCTAGGTCACCGGTGCTTAAGGCAGTGGCAACCTTGACCTTTATCGAATGAATTTGCCGCATGTAGTGACTCATTGTAAGTTCTATCATATTCCAGGCCCAGTTTTCCGATGTCCGTTTGTATTGCTGTTCTAAGTCTGAGTCCTTGAGTGGTGTTTTAAAGTCCGACACTAGGCCGGGCACCTTGCTGTTGAGAAAATTTGGGAGGATTTTGTTTGCCAAAGCATCCTCAAGAAATGCCAAATGGTGCATGCATTGCAATACACGGTATAGCAATTTAACCAACTGCGCGAAAGCCACGTAGTTGGTTGTGCTTTTTTGCGTTTTTATTTTAGAAGCCTTATGGGCCATACTGTTCAGCAAGGATTTGAATTTTGAACCAAAATACGGACTGTGAGTAGTGATATGATAGATGATGGAATGATGTATGAGAGATGATGTACATAAAATGTATACACAATTGAAAACAGAGAAAAAAACATAAAACAAATACCTAAAGAAAAATAATAACTTGAACGAGAAAAAATACCTGAAGTCTGAGAAATAAACACAAATAATCCAGATGAGTCGAAAAAAGCACAAATATATATAGGGAGTCACACTGTCTTGCCAACGTTTCGAATAACAATATTCTTCGTCAGGGCTATGGATGCGAATCCTGACCTCTGTATTTTTTGGCGAGGTTATATACTGTCCAGGGACTTAATTCCATCCGCCTCCCCGTTGTTCCAAAGGAAGTGGCGGGGACTTGGATCTTTTAGAAATTGGGTGAAAGTACATCCGCTGTAATTTGATATTCTCAGATATATCGGCGTGGTGCCTTTGACACAGAGAGATCGGGATGTATGGGTCGTTGTGTGTTGTAATTTTATGCGACCAACAGGAAGTAGTGTTAACAAAGAATCAAAGATCGGGACAGCAGATATTAGTTTGCAATGGTCCCGATATCCGGACTATAGTGTTATTTGGGTGAAAACATATGAATTGTCAAAATGCCGTGAACAGGAGTTTGATTCAGTTGATTCAGTTTCATGATTGATTGCTGAACAAGGTGTGAAATTTTGTAGACCCTGGCGTACATATGATGTTCTGTTTCAACTCCGTGATTCGAATGAATGCTGGAAGTTCAAAGAATTTTCTCCATATTCTGTACAATTTTCCCCCGATAGAGTAAGTAAAAAAAGGGGGGGGGGTGGTTAAATAAATATTAGAACCCCCATGCATACACAGGGCCTGGATCCGCATCGACAGTGTGAAGTGACAGTTGAATTTTACAGAACAAACTTGGTATACCTGGCACGAGCCTAATATGATTTTTATGAGAAAGAACGCATAGGCACAGGGAAAATCTTTTAACCTAAGTTTGTGTCTGGAGTTTCGCATCCAGATTTGGATTTTGTTTTGATGTCGGAATGTTCCGATGTGTATTGGATTAATGTCCAATATTGTTTGTTGAGATACAAATTAATTTGCTTGAAATGGATTAGCCGAATGGCTTTGTTTTGGGTATGCAGGCAATGGTCCCGCGTTGAGCAGATTAAACTGTTTTAGTGGTACATGGTCGCTAATCAGCCGATATTTGAGGAAGCGATGAATGAACTAACTTATCCCGAAGACTAGGATTTTTCTTGTATGCAATTATTGCCCGTGAATCCGACAATTCGGCGTGCTCGTCAGCGAATGACTTGAACTCATCTTTGAGAATTCCAGCCACTTCTACGTTATGTCTGTTGTATACCAATGGGTAACACACGAAGGTTTTGGGTGTCCCATAACCCGCTAATTGATTAATACCTGTAGGCCATAGGGTCTGAAGTTCCCCTATCCAATACCCCTCCCTTACTTTGCGGTGGATAGTTGTTTCTTCCACAGATTCCGTCACAGTGGTTTGTTCAATAGGTTGGAAACTAAAGTGTAGTCTGACACTGTGACCGTCTACATTAAAGTGCTGTGCAACAAATGTGTCCTTCTCATTATAAATGTCACTGAGATGCCTTTGAATTCTCTTTTTTATTGAATTTTGTGTTTCTCCAACATATTGCATTTTGCATCTCTTGCATGTGATTAGGTAAATAAGATTTTCAGAGTCACAATCCAAATTGTTGCACATACGATAAACATTTTTGGTCTGGTGACTGAAGAAAGACGAACCCGTGTTAAGGTAGTTCATTTTGTTCAGACTACAGACCTTTTTTGAGCAAAATTTAGAAGATCCCGAACCCAATACGGGACGCCGAATGCTTATTTTCTGAGGTATATGTTCATTATCGTTAGAAATTGTTGGGTTTTCAATTTTGAAAATGGTTTCGGACTTTATGCTGCGGAGGAATCTCTTCGAGTATCCCCGCGAGCGCAAGGCCAGGAACAGTGTATTACATGCTTGATTGAAAGATGTCAGACTGCTACTGTTTCTATGGAACCTGATGACTTGTGATTTGATTATCCCCTTGAATGTATGAGGTGGATGGAATGAATGTTTGTCCAGGAGTTGATGTGAATCACTCGGTTTGAAATATACCTTGGTGTCGAGAATTGAATTAGCTTTAAATTGTTCCCCCTTAAAAATGGTGAGGTCCAGGAAATCGATGGATGTTTCTGATTGCGTGCGTGTGAGCTTGATGTGTGGAGAGTGATTATTCAAAATATTAAAAAATTGGTCCAAATCTGCTACGGAATGAGGCCATACCAAGAAAATGTCATCGAGGTATCGTAGATATGTGAGGGGCTGTTTTGGGCAATTTGCTAGTGCCTCATCCTCCCACTGTGCCATGAATATGGAGCTAAAGTTTGGGGCCCACCGTTTTCCCATACTAACCCCCTTTATTTGTTGGTAAATTTCTCCGTTGAACTCAAAGTCATTGCCTTCGAGCGATATTTTTAAGAACTCAAGAATTTCTTTCGTGGGCCGGCGGTGGTCAGAATAAAATTCGAACGCACGTTCGACCGCTGTGATGCCTTCTTCGATTGGAATATTCGTATACATATTTTTTACATCGAACGAGACCAGGAGAGCATCACTTGGGATTTTAATTTGCGAAAGTTTAGCGAGTAAGTCCTCTGTGTTTTTTATGTAACTGGGGTGCCGGTTTGCGACTGGTTTTAGGAAAAAGTCAATATATCTTGAAAGATTGTATGACTCGGAATTGCAATCCGAAATGATCGGTCGGCCTGGAGGTGTGAGAGTGTCTGTCCACGATTCCACGGGCTTATGTATTTTAATACTCATATAGAATCTCCTAGTTCTAGAGCTGCGTTTGGCACAAAGATGTCCTAACTCCTTTCTGTCAATGATGTCTTTTTCATAAAGTTTGTTGAGAACATCGTTGAATTTTTTAATATTTTTTGGCCAAATAACAGAATCTATCTTTTTATAAAATTCTACATTGTTTAACTGACGTAAAGCCTCTTTGATAAAATTTTCTCTGGACATAATTACCGTCGCAGAGCCTTTGTCGGCGGGCTTGATAACAATTTTCCTATTCTTTTTAAATTTAAACAGAGCCCGCCGTTCTGATGCACACAAATTTTGCTTATTATGGTAAATGTGTAAGCCCTTAACCCTTTCTGTTACATTCGAGCGGCCTCTGACAATTGCCGGGTCAGCATTTTTGTCGTCTGGGACCCAGCCCGTCTTGTCTTTGAAAGGTTTATGAGCTCCATTCGAATACCTAAATTTGTCAAAGAGGCACGTTTTCTGAAAAAAGGTGTGACCCGGATTTGAACCGTTCAGTTCATTGGTCACCTTGTGGTCCTTAAAGAACGGTGGTCCAAATTCCTGGCCAGTTTCGTCATCCACAAATCTCACCTTTGTTCTGTCAAAATCTGCTGGTGTGGGTACACACGCTAAGCCGCGCGATAGCAGTGATTTTTCATCGGCTGAGAGGACCATGTTACCAGTTAGGTTAACGATATTTGTCCCCATGCCTAGGTCCGCTGGGCGGCTTTTGCCCTTACCCTGATTTAGTTTAAAGGACACACAAGGTCAATGCTGTCTAACCATTTCCTGTACAAGCGATTGGCAGTCGCTTCATTCCAGTGAACCTCCTCAGATTTAGGATGTTTTGAAACGCACGTTTTGAAAAGATGGGAGGGTGCTTTCGGAAGTATTATAATTTGGTCCTTTTTTCTGACCGAAACTGCTCGATTAATTTCGTCTATTGTGCGTTTGTGGTCTGGCCGAAGTTCCTTAGAATAGTTGAGCTCCGTGAAATAAATTTGTGCTTTGGGGAATGCTCTACTGATTGCGCTCAACATGTTACTTACACCTTTTGACATGGATGAGTGAGGTTCACTGCGGTCGTTAATTCCAATATTCAAAATGATTTTTTCGGGATGGGACAAGCCCTTGTAATTTGAAGCCATGCGCCGAAAGTCAGAAAGTTTGGCACCTGGGTAACATTCAACCTGGATGTCAGAATGACAGTCCATGTTTATGCGCGAAAGATTGGAGGCGCCCCATAGAAGTATCCTCCTCGTTACATTAGGTAGAGTCCATTTTTGTTTGGGGCCTTGGTGCCGAAATTTCAAAATTTTTGCTGATGTGGGGTCATAATTATTTGCTTGATTCCCCCGAGGTGATTTCTCACCCGAGGGTTGTGTATGAGATGATATTGGTGATGTGATGTTATTTGCAGCCAGTGAAGATGGGCTGGTTCGTACATCTGGCCGTTTGTTCACTACAGGCGGAGTAGGTGATTGTCGTTGCCGCTTCCCTGCAGTAGAGCGTAACGGTGTCTCCAGGACCTCGTTAGCTATGCTGGCGGGTACTATCAGTGGGGTCGCAAGTGACTTTGGCCAAAACTGCTCGAATGAGCTGAGTATTGTTGACGTGAGTTTTTGCTTATAGTTCTTGCGCCCCCATTTGATAGCAATGGATTTGGCACGAGCAAAGTCTAAGTCACCGGTGCTTAAGGCAGTGGCAACCTTGACCTTTATCGAATGAATTTGCCGCATGTAGTGACTCATTGTAAGTTCTATCATATTCCAGGCCCAGTTTTCCGTCGTCCGTTTGTATTGCTGTTCTAAGTCTGAGTCCTTGAGTGGTGTTTTAAAGTCCGACACTAGGCCGGGCACCTTGCTGTTGAGAAAATTTGGGAGGATTTTGTTTGCCAAAGCATCCTCGAGAAATGCCAAATGGTGCATGCATTGCAATACACGGTATAGTAATTTAACCAACTGCGCGAAAGCCACGTAGTTGGTTGTGCTTTTTTGCGTTTTCTTTTTAGAAGCCTTATGGGCCATACTGTTCAGCAAGGATTTGAATTTTGAGCCAAAATACGGACTGTGAGTGGTGATATGATAGATGATGGAATGATGTATGAGAGATGATGTACATAAAATGTATACACAATTGAAAACAGAGAAAAAAACATAAAACCAAAACCTAAAGAAAAATAATAATTTGAACGAGAAAAAATACCTGAAGTCTGAGAAATAAACACAAATAATCCAAATGAGTCGAAAAAAGCACAAATATATATAGGGAGTCACACTGTCACAGCGGTCAATGTAGTCCAACTTCAATCCATATATTTGTCAATTAAGGGCGTATCCGCACTGTGAAATGTGCCCAAATGACTATAGCAGTAATATTTTGACCTATCACGATATTCACAAGTTCGGGATGACCCATATAACCACTATTTCGAACTGCATGTGATAAAAGTACCAAAATAGGTCAAAATATTACTGCTATAGTCATTTGGGCAAATTTCACAGTGCGGATACGCCCTTAATTGACAAATATATGGACCGAAGTTGGACTACATTCACCGTTGTGTAATAAAAGGACCACACGCAGTTCGAAGTATTGGTTGTATGGTCATTCCCGAACTTGTGAATACCGTGATAGGTCGAAATATGATAGTAATAGTCATTTGAACCAATTCTACAGTTCGGATACGCCCTTAATTGACAAATTCATGTGTTGAATATGGACTACATTGACAGTGGTGTAATAAAAGTACCACACGCAGTTCGAAATAGTGGTTATACGGGTCATCCCGAACTTGTGAATATCGTGATAGGTCAAAATATGATATTTATAGTCATTTGAACCAGTTCTACAGTGCGGATACGCCCTTAATTGACAAATTCAGGTGTTGAAGATGGACTACATTGACCGTTGTGTAATAAAAGGACCACACGCAGTTCGAAATATTGGTTATATGGGTCATCCCGAATTTGTGAATATCGTGATAGGTCAAAATATGATAGTTATAGTCATTTGAACCAATTCTACAGTGCGGATAGGCCCTTAATTGACAAATTCATGGGTTGAAGATGGACTACATTGACAGTGGTGTAATAAAAGTACCACACGCAGTTCGAAATAGTGGTTATATGGGTCATCCCGAATTTGTGAATATCGTGATAGGTCAAAATATGATAATTATAGTCATTTGAACCAATTCTACAGTACGGATACGCCCTTAATTGACAAATTCATGGGTTGAAGATGGACTACATTGACAGTGGTGTAATAAAAGTACCACACGCAGTTCGAAATAGTGGTTATATGGGTCATCCCGAATTTGTGAATATCGTGATAGGTCAAAATATGATATTTATAGTCATTTGAACCAGTTCTACAGTGCGGATACGCCCTTAATTGACAAATTCAGGTGTTGAAGATGGACTACATTGACCGTTGTGTAATAAAAGGACCACACGCAGTTCGAAATATTGGTTATATGGGTCATCCCGAACTTGTGAATATCGTGATAGGTCAAAATATGATAGTTATAGTCATTTGAACCAATTCTACAGTGCGGATACGCCCTTAATTGACAAATATATGGATTGAAGTTGGACTACATTGACCGCTGTGAAAGAAAAGGACCACACGCAGATCGAAATATTGGTTATATGGGTCATCCCGAACTTGTGAATATCGTGATAGGTCAAAATATGATATTTATAGTCATTTGAACCAATTCTACAGTGCGGATACGCCCTTAATTGAGAAATTCATGGGTTGAAGATGGACTACGTTGACAGTGGTGTAATAAAAGTACCACACGCAGTTCAAAATAGTGGTTGTATGGTCATCCCGAACTTGTGAATATCGTGATAGGTCAAAATATTACTGCTATAGTCATTTGGGCAAATTTCACAGTGCGGATACGCCCTTAATTGACAAATATATGGATCGAAGTTGGACTACATTCACCGTTGTGTAATAAAAGGACCACACGCAGTTCGAAATATTGGTTATATGGGTCATTCCCGAACTTGTGAATACCGTGATAGGTCGAAATATGATAGTAATAGTCATTTGAACCAATTCTACAGTGCGGATACGCCCTTAATTGACAAATTCAGGTGTTGAAGATGGACTACATTGACCGTTGTGTAATAAAAGGACCACACGCAGTTCGAAATATTGGTTATATGGGTCATCCCGAACTTGTGAATATCGTGATAGGTCAAAATATTATAGTTATAGTCATTTGAACCAATTCTACAGTGCGGATACGCCCTTAATTGACAAATTCATGGGTTGAAGATGGACTACATTGACAGTGGTGTAATAAAAGTACCACACGCAGTTCTAAATATTGGTTATATGGGTCATCCCGAACTTGTGAATATCGTGATAGGTCAAAATATTACTGCTATAGTCATTTGGGCAAATTTCACAGTGCGGATACGCCCTTAATTGACAAATATATGGACCGAAGTTGGACTACATTCACCGTTGTGTAATAAACGGACCACACGCAGTTCGAAGTATTGGTTGTATGGTCATTCCCGAACTTGTGAATACCGTGATAGGTCGAAATATGATAGTAATAGTCATTTGAACCAATTCTACAGTTCGGATACGCCCTTAATTGACAAATTCATGTGTTGAATATGGACTACATTGACAGTGGTGTAATAAAAGTACCACACGCAGTTCGAAATAGTGGTTATACGGGTCATCCCGAACTTGTGAATATCGTGATAGGTCAAAATATGATATTTATAGTCATTTGAACCAGTTCTACAGTGCGGATACGCCCTTAATTGACAAATTCAGGTGTTGAAGATGGACTACATTGACCGTTGTGTAATAAAAGGACCACACGCAGTTCGAAATATTGGTTATATGGGTCATCCCGAATTTGTGAATATCGTGATAGGTCAAAATATGATAGTTATAGTCATTTGAACCAATTCTACAGTGCGGATACGCCCTTAATTGACAAATTCGTGGGTTGAAGATGGACTACATTGACAGTGGTGTAATAAAAGTACCACACGCAGTTCGAAATAGTGGTTATATGGGTCATCCCGAATTTGTGAATATCGTGATAGGTCAAAATATGATAATTATAGTCATTTGAACCAATTCTACAGTACGGATACGCCCTTAATTGACAAATTCATGGGTTGAAGATGGACTACATTGACAGTGGTGTAATAAAAGTACCACACGCAGTTCGAAATAGTGGTCATATGGGTCATCCCGAATTTGTGAATATCGTGATAGGTCAAAATATGATATTTATAGTCATTTGAACCAGTTCTACAGTGCGGATACGCCCTTAATTGACAAATTCAGGTGTTGAAGATGGACTACATTGACCGTTGTGTAATAAAAGGACCACACGGAGTTCGAAATATTGGTTATATGGGTCATCCCGAACTTGTGAATATCGTGATAGGTCAAAATATGATAGTTATAGTCATTTGAACCAATTCTACAGTGCGGATACGCCCTTAATTGACAAATATATGGATTGAAGTTGGACTACATTGACCGCTGTGAAAGAAAAGGACCACACGCAGATCGAAATATTGGTTATATGGGTCATCCCGAACTTGTGAATATCGTGATAGGTCAAAATATGATAGTTATAGTCATTTGAACCAATTCTACAGTGCGGATACGCCCTTAATTAACAAATTCATGTGTTGAAGATGGACTACATTGACAGTGGTGTAATAAAAGTACCACAAGCAGTTCGAAATATTGGTTATATGGGTCATCCCGAACTTGTGAATATCGTGATAGGTCAAAATATAACTGCTATAGTCATTTGGGCAAATTTCACAGTGCGGATACGCCCTTAATTGACAAATATATGGATCGAAGTTGGACTACATTCACCGTTGTGTAATAAAAGGACCACACGCAGTTCGAAATATTGGTTATATGGGTCATCCCGAACTTGTGAATATCGTGATAGGTCAAAATATGATATTTATTGTCATTTGAACCAGTTCTACAGTGCGGATACGCCCTTAATTGACAAATTCATGTGTTGAAGATGGACTACATTGACCGTTGTGTAATAAAAGGACCACACGCAGTTCGAAATATTGGTTATATGGGTCATCCCGAACTTGTGAATATCGTGATAGGTCAAAATATGATAGTTATAGTCATTTGAACCAATTCTACAGTGCGGATACGCCCTTAATTAACAAATTCATGTGTTGAAGATGGACTACATTGACAGTGGTGTAATAAAAGTACCACAAGCAGTTCGAAATAGTGGTTATATGGGTCATCCCGAACTTGTGAATATCGTGATAGGTCAAAATATGATAGTTATAGTCATTTGAACCAATTCTACAGTGCGGATACGCCCTTAATTGACAAATATATGGATTGAAGTTGGACTACATTGACAGTGGTGTAATAAAAGTACCACACGCAGTTCGAAATAGTGGTTATATGGGTCATCCCGAATTTGTGAATATCGTGATAGGTCAAAATATGATATTTATAGTCATTTGAACCAGTTCTACAGTGCGGATACGCCCTTTATTGACAAATTCAGGTGTTGAAGATGGACTACATTGACCGTTGTGTAATAAAAGGACCACACGCAGTTCGAAATATTGGTTATATGGGTCATCCCGAACTTGTGAATATCGTGATAGGTCAAAATATGATAGTTATAGTCATTTGAACCAATTCTACAGTGCGGATACGCCCTTAATTGACAAATATATGGATTGAAGTTGGACTACATTGACCGCTGTGAAAGAAAAGGACCACACGCAGATCGAAATATTGGTTATATGGGTCATCCCGAACTTGTGAATACCGTGATAGGTCGAAATATGATAGCAATAGTCACTTGTGCCAATTCTACAGTGCGGATACGCCCTTAATTGACAAATTCATGGGTTGAAGATGGACTACGTTGACAGAGGTGTAATAAAAGTACCGCACGCAGTTCGAAATAGTGGTTATATGGGTCATCCCGAACTTGTGAATATCGTGATAGGTCAAAATATTACTGCTATAGTCATTTGGGCAAATTTCACAGTGCGGATACGGCCTTAATTGACAAATATATGGATTGAAGATGGACTACATTGGCCGTTGTGTAATAAAAGGACCACACGCAGTTCGAAATATTGGTTATATGGGTCATCCCGAACTTGTGAATATCGTGATAGGTGTGCCAATACGGGTACATATAACTCTTAAGGCTATCAGAACGGTTTGATTATTTATATATAACAAAGTCAATAATGTTCAATCATCGGTATCTGGGTTTCTCTTCCTGTCGTCTGCTTGGGTTGGGATCTTCTTCCGTCTTCATAGGTTGGATGTATCTGCTTGTCTTCTACTCGGTTGAGTTCCGGTTGAGTTTATCTTCCTGTCGTCTCATGTTCTTCTTCCGCCGGCGCATCAGTGAGATGTTGTTAGGATCACAAGATCATCATGTTTACCTTGTATCTTCATCCATCCTTCTAGCTGCTTTTCTCTGGCGTCCGAGAATTTGTTGTTACTATCGGGTAGCTGGTTAGAACTGTCTTCATCATGTCGGCTTCTTCTTCCTAAAATACCCAGCGTCTGCTAATGACGGCCATGTGTATTTTCACGGCGCGTCGGTTCATCGTACTTAGGGTAATTGAGTTATCGTGTATTTTCACGGCGCGTCGGTTCATCGTACTTAGGGTAATTGAGTTATCGTCATCTCCCCATGGGTCCTATTAACTCTCCTGGTTTCAGTAGCTTTCTAGGCGATACATCTGGTCTTGATAATCCTCAAGACCGTGTTCTGTTTACTCCACAAATCATTTCCCTATGTTATTGCATGGACGCTCGCTAATTCGATTTGGTGCTCAGTACTTTTGTGATCTAGATGTGGTCAACAGCGACGCTGATATGTGTGGTAATCGAGCGCCCCTCTGACAGAGATTTCCTATCTTCTTCCCGGGTTGAAAGTTATGTCCCTGTGGTTGTCTTGGCACATTACTCCTTCACTTTTTCGATTTAAAGTTGATCTTGAAATCGCAAGTCCAATTCGTCGCTGCGCAGCAGGTCGATGATTCGTCGAAGTGTTTCGCAACAGCGGCATCGGCGATGGATAGCTGGTTCGATGTCGGTCGTCTCCGTGTAGATCGGGTCGTCTGGGCGTCTCTCAGACAACTCCGACCTACTGGCTGTGACTCTTTGGGTGTAAAACTATGATTGAAATCGCATGGCGTTGTCGTATTCATTTCGGTCCGGGTCGTTATTTTCTATTGTTGGTTGTGGGTGGGGTCGGCATTCGGATTAGGGGTCGTCCCAGTTTTCTTGCGCTGGTGGAGCTAGGCACGGAGGTGCGGGCGTAACGTACCCGACCGGTTGCCCATCATCCTCGCCGAAACCCTCGTCCCACAATCCGTCGTCGTTCCATCCGACGTCGCGGGCGGCCTCGTCCACTTGGTCTTCAGCGTCCTCCTCGTCCCCAGAGCCCGCCAGGTGTTCCTGCGGTTCGTGAACGCCCTCGTCCAGCCGCCGTCGGCAATTGGCGAAGAATGCTCGCAGTGTCGGTGGGGTCTGAGGCCTTGCTTCGGGGAGGAGACCGAAACCGTACCCTAGAAGTGGGTCGAGTTCCGCCTGATCGGGCCTGGGCTCTGCCTCGGCTCCTTCGATCGTCTGACTGGTGGAACTATAATAATTAGACAGAAAAAGACGCGAACATGCTGCCTGAATAATGCGATTGATTTTCCGGCGTTAAATATCTGATTACGTGTCAGGGGTGTTACTTTCTCTTCAACAGCTGATAATACAATTGCTTAGTATTCGGCAAGTGAGAAATAATTCGAAGGTACGTCTACGTGCCAACGATGTTACTGGTCCAAATACCTCAAATGTGTACTGCATCAATGCTTATCTACATGCAACTTACGTCGTTATGGCGATTCGTAGATTAAAATTCGGAATACGATGAGAGGAATGCCCAATGTCTATATCTATATACATGTGATCGATACTAAGAACAACTCGACAATCGGTACGAACAAAATGTGGAATACATGAATACACAACATAATATATATAAGTGATACTAATCCAAATCCGCCACAGATGTGGTTAGCCTCTGACGGCTATAATTGGATATACATGTAGGCGTTCCTGAGTGTTGTCCCGGAATAGCGCAGACGGTTTTGGTGCATCCGTCTCCATTGCTTCGTCGATGGGTCCTTTGAACACGGCATTCGGGGAAATCCTCAGGTCGCTGGTCTAACTGCTTACTATACATAATGGCTAACCTTGGTAAATGTCGTTTAACAAATTTCCACCGGAATCGGTGGGTCAAGATAATGAAAATTACTACTGTAACTACGTTACTAGGGCAAAATACCACCCTGGCCATCTCTACCATTCATTGGGGTAATACTTTTTCGTTCACTAAGTCAGTCATGAGCATATTTTCGATCGTGTTTATTTGAGCGGGGTGCGCTCAAACGTAGTAACCCTAAGGGTGGCGGCGTGCACGTTATCTCTCGGTGCGCGATTGCAAAGTTCAAAGCTTTATTTATTAAATCGTCATGCGCACGTGCCGGGTTTCATGGGCCGCGCGACCTGTCATTGATCCGAACATGACTATTTATTCGCGATTCGGTCTGGGGCGTTGGGCTAACTATTTTCAACATTTACGAAGCCAGGTTAGGTTTGCCAATAAGCCAGTTAAGGGTAGGGTCGCATTCTTCTGTAATGGACCCCAGGTCACTGTTTCGAGCACTCTATTATTATCGCTGATAGCAGGGCTTGAAGCGACGGTTTGCCTATTAAGTTGATGCTCGCTCCATTCATGAGCTGCTTACACTTGCGAGGGGCCGGTACGGGCCTACATTCACGAGGGTTTTGTTCAATGGCGGCCACTTCCATTAACTCATCCTCTGAGCTGTCATCACTCGTAAACATCTTTGTTACTTTGCGCCCGTTTCGACGAGGCGCTGGAGCGCGTCGTGCCTTGGCACTCGGCTCTGGTCTCTCGTCCATAGACGAGTCAGGGTTTTGTAGCGGCTCTGAGCGCGCGAGTCGCGTTTTCCTACGCTGTAAGCGCATCTTAAGCTCGCTTAAAGGGACATCTTCGTCATCGGAGTCCGAACATTGTCTCCGATATCGAGCGATTACATCATCTGGTAATGGTTCTGTTTCATCGCCAGAAGACCCACCCACAGGGTTAGGGTCAGGAACGTCGCTATCTTCGTCTTCGGGGGGAACAACATACGTTTGAGCACGCTTGTTGTTGTCAGTTTTGGGGATTTCCCATTCCAGGTTGGCTTTGCGCATATGTTCAGCATGGGATTGTGTGACTTTCCCAGTTAATTGATTCCTTAACTCGAAAGTAACGGGCGTTATTTGCTTGGTTATGCGGAAGTAGGGTTTCCATTTGCTTTCAAGTTTGCTTTTTCGTAAATGATTCTTCACATAGACGGCCTCGCCAATCTCGAATTTGGTGTCTGTGGCCTTTTTGTTAAATTTCGCTGCTTGTTGGCGTTTCGCCTGTTTCACGTGTTTGTGTACCATCATAAAGGATTTGTGCTGTTGTTGCAGCGCTATCTGATGGTAATCTTCTCCCGCGTATTTACGCCTGGGTTTTAGGAGATTGTCTATTGGGAACACGACGTCTCGATTGTACAACAAGAAAAAGGGGGAGAATTTTGAAGTTTCATTTTTGTTAAATCGAATCGCAGCTAGTGCTTGATTTAAATGGACGTCCCACGTGTTTATTTGGTCTGCCACTTTCTTTGAGACAATGTCTTTAAAAGTCCTGTGAAATCTCTCCACCCTACTGTTGCTCTGGGGGTGATAATAAGACGTAGTCACATGGTGAATGTTCAAGGCCTTCAGAGTGTCCCTGACCTTGTAATTAATGTTCTCACTGCCGTTATCAGTTATTATTTCTAGAGGGCATCCATGTCGCGGGAATATCTCGTCGATCAAGAGATGAACAACGTTATCGGCCGACTTGTCCTTGACCGGAAACGCTTCTGCCCACCCGCTATATAAGTCTATGAAGCTGATAATGTAGCGGTTACCCGATAGCGACGTGGGGTAGGGCCCTGATAGGTCCAACCCAATTTTGGCAAAAGGGTAGGGGGGCGTGTCCGTTATTTGCATTTTAGGGGATTGTTTTTGCAGAGACCTGACTTGGCAGGTCACGCACTTTCCAATGTAACAGTTTAGTTCCTTGTACAGTCTGGGCCAAAAATATTTCGACCTAATCGCATCATGCGTTTTGTCTACTCCCACGTGGCCGTTATCATCGTGGTATTGTTGGATTATGTTGGTTTGAAGATGTGCGGGCACCCAAAGGCGTGGGGTCGGTTCTGCGTCAGCACTCGAGAGGTAATAGAGTACCCCGTCAATCATCAAGTGTTTGTCATTCCGGGTGTCCTCGCCTTTGTCGAGGGCCTCCAGAACTGACGCAATTTCCGGGTCTTTCTTTTGTTCCTCAAGCATGTTGAAGCCTGGCTTGTTGAACAGTAGATTAGTAGGTTGGTAAGCCTGACCAATTTGAGTTTTATTCGGCAGTTCCTTTGGGGTTACCTCGCAGCTTGCGAAGTCTTTGGGTTTAAATCGAGACGAATTCAAGGCGGCGATTTCCGCTTGGGTCTCGGCGACAGTAAAGTTATTGTCGTTGATATCTACCTCTACTTCTGCCTTCTCTTGTTCCGTATAAGCATTAGGTGGCGTTCGACTGAGCAGGTCTGCGCAGTGATTATCTGGGCCAGCTATGTACTCAATGTTACAGTTATATCCAGTTATGCCCAAAGCCCACTGTTGAATTTTCTTGTTCTGCATGGGGGATTCCAAGAGATACTTCAATGGTTTATGATCTGTTTTTATCGTGAAAGTGGCGTTATGAAGGTAATGGTCCAACCTTTGTAATGCGAAGTGAATTGCATATGCCTCTTTCTCCACAGTTGGCCATCGGGTTTGAGTATCACCAAGTTTGTGTGAGAGATAATAAATTGGTTCTTCAACGCCATCTGAGCCCAACTGGGTCAGACAGGCACCGATGCAAAGGTCGCTTGCATCAGTATACAATGTATAGGGCGTGGCCGTATTTGGGTAGGCCAGGAGAGGCACTGCCGTGAGATTTTCTTTTAGTTTGTCAAACGAAATTTGGCAAGCTTGGTCCCATTTGAATTTGGCATATTTTTTTGTAAGCTGTACCAAAGGTTCAGCGATTTGCGAAAATGAGGGGACAAATCTGCGGTAGTAGTTGCTCATGCCAATGAAGGAACGTACTTCTTTTACTGATGTTGGGGGCACAAGCGACCGGATGGCCTTGACCTTGTCGGGGTCAGGTCGGACGCCGTCGGTATCAATTATAAAACCCAAATACCGTGTTTCTTGCTTTAGGAATTGGCACTTTTTTAATTTTAATTTCAGTGTATGTTGGCGCAACTTGTCAAAGACTTTCTGGATATGTTCCAAGTGTAATTCTAGGGACTCGCTGTAGATGAGGACGTCGTCTAAGTAGGCAATGGCGTAATCACCCATCCCACATAACACCTGGGCCATCAGCTGGGAGAAAACCCCTCCGGCGTTCCGGAGCCCAAAAGGCATGGAGTTGAATTCAAAAAGACCTCGGTGGCAAGCGAATGCCGTCTTTTGCTTGTCCTCCTCTGCGACCTGGCACTGCCAATAACCGCTTTTGAGATCGATAGCGGTGAAGAATTTAGATTTTCCAAGAAGTGCCAAAATATCGTCGATAACCGGAAGTGGGTATGACATAGGTTTGGTTACGGCATTTAATTGCCTGAAGTCGACGCAAAATCGTTTGGTGCCATCGCGCTTATCAACCATAACAATCGGACTTGAGTAAGGACTCGAACTCGGCCTGATAATGTCTGCTTCTAGCATATCATTTATGGCAACGTCAACCACCGGTCGTTTATTCAAAGGGGTGCGATACGGGCGAAGTTTTATCGGAGGGTGGTTTCCCGTGTCGATATGCATTTTGACTGTGCTCGTCTGTGTCAGCTCGGTATCTTTGTCGGCAAAGATGTCCGAGTTGGACTTCAACAATTTTATCAGTGTTTCTCGGTATCGCTCTGGGCACGAAACTTCGGCCAAATTTAATCTTTTCTCGCCGGTAGCGCGCGCTGACCTAGAGTTGTCTCCCCCGTTATGGCCGGCGCGTCTAAGGGCGTAGCCATCGTCGGGGTAATTACAGGTCGTCGGGAACTGGGAACTTTGTGACAAAGAGTTAATTTCGCGGCTGGTTCCAGGGTCACACACTACCGTCTTGCCGATTACACTGCCCCGTCGTAGGCGAAACGTTTTGTTGGTGTTATTGACGAGTAATACCGGGACCTTGTTCCTCTTGGCCACCCCAGAAATGGAGCTGCCGATTTCCAGACCGGGTTCTGACGCTAGGTAGCCTGTCTCGATTTGGGCCACCTCTACTAATGTCGACTTGCGAAGAGAAGCTAAGTTTTTTGATTTTCCCATACATAAAGTTGATGTTTGAGGCTTTAAACTAACCTTGCTGGTCAATCTCAGCAGGGAAGCTATGTGCGCGTCCGATTCCAATGGGACGTACACGTCACTGACCTTGAGGCATCCCAGATCATAATATAGTCTGACCCCCCGAGAGGTCAACCAATCCCTCCCCAAAATCATATTCCGGGTCATATCATTCGCCACATAAAATTTATGGGTTAATTTTAGTTTCGCCATTCTGAAGGTCAGTTCCACGCTACCAAGTACGCCCAGTGACTTCCCATTCACGGAGCTAAGGTTGATGTGTTCCCTAGTTAGTTTTGGTCGGAACTGTAATGCGTCATAGACGCGTTTGTGAATCAATGATACTTCCGCTCCACTATCTACTAATGAGCGATATTTATTTTTCCCTATTCTGACTAAACACGAGCTGGGATTCCCCACAATGTTGATACTAAATTTCCTCTCACATGTGGCCTCAATGAGAGGATTCCTTAGTTTTTTGCGTATGTGGGCGGGGTCATTAGTCGCGGTGGTTCGTTTAATGTCGGATATCTCCGGCTGTGACGCGGTGTATCATGGGATAGGTCACGTGATCGGTTCGGCTGATCTCGGCGGATTCCCCTAGGTGGCGTTACTGGCGTGTTCCATTGCCTCTGCTTCGAATCTCCGGATTTAGAGGGGCAATTTCTAGCTAAGTGGTTACCTTCGCAAACCCAGCAAGATACGTGCCTCCGGTTTTCGGTCTTAAAGGGGCAGTCGCGAGCGAAATGATCACCTTGACACGTCCAACATTCGACTGTTCGTGGTTTAACCACCGCTTCGACATGCACCTGTCTCGGGCGTGATCGGTGTTCACGGGTCGTGTGGTTATCGCTTGCGCAAATATCGCAGGTTGTTCTCGCGCGTTTGTTTCTGAAACTATCGATTTCCATTGCTTCCGGTTCGTTTTCGTTGTAATTTTCGCGGCCCGTTCGTAGGTTGAATACCCGTCGGATCCCCATTTCCCGCATGGCGATGTCGGCTGCCAATTTTAGTGTCTTCGGCGCATCCCTGATCAACTTCATTTTCAAACTGTCGCTTCTTAAAGCGTCAATATAAAACCCTACGAGTTGGCCTTCAACCGCGTTGATCCCACCGATTTGCTCTCGGTATGCCACCGTCGCGATCTCCAAAATTCGTTCGGCAAGCACATGTAAATTTTCGTTTTGTTTTTGCTTGATTTTTCTTAGCATTGAAAAGGCGAATTGAATGTCATTTATCTCGGCAAATCGACTAGATAATTCAGTTTTTGTGTCTTGCCACGTGGCGTTAGCATTCGTGGCCAAATATCTTTGTAAAAAATCTGATACGGGGCCCGTCGCGCTCTGGAATGCCATATAGGGCTTCTTTGCTTCGTTAGCGCCGGTTAGGATCGCGCATTTTTCTATCGACTTGACCCACCCGTGGTATTTCGTGGGGTCCCCGTCAAATGACGTCACTACCTGTGTCACCGTAGTCATGGCCATTGCAGCAATTTGAGAATTGATAGACTCTGTCAATGGGGCGAGAACACCAATTGATTGTTGGGTAGCCATTATGATAATAAACAATTAGACTCACGTTTTGCGAATTTTCCCACACTGTTTCTGTTCACACTGTTCCTCTTCTGGCTTCACGTTGTGTCTGTGATTAGCGTTCAGATCCTGGCTCGAAGGCACCAGTTAAGAGATATGTGCCAATACGGGTACATATAACTCTTAAGGCTATCAGAACGGTTTGATTATTTATATATAACAAAGTCAATAATGTTCAATCATCGGTATCTGGGTTTCTCTTCCTGTCGTCTGCTTGGGTTGGGATCTTCTTCCGTCTTCATAGGTTGGATGTATCTGCTTGTCTTCTACTCGGTTGAGTTCCGGTTGAGTTTATCTTCCTGTCGTCTCATGTTCTTCTTCCGCCGGCGCATCAGTGAGATGTTGTTAGGATCACAAGATCATCATGTTTACCTTGTATCTTCATCCATCCTTCTAGCTGCTTTTCTCTGGCGTCCGAGAATTTGTTGTTACTATCGGGTAGCTGGTTAGAACTGTCTTCATCATGTCGGCTTCTTCTTCCTAAAATACCCAGCGTCTGCTAATGACGGCCATGTGTATTTTCACGGCGCGTCGGTTCATCGTACTTAGGGTAATTGAGTTATCGTGTATTTTCACGGCGCGTCGGTTCATCGTACTTAGGGTAATTGAGTTATCGTCATCTCCCCATGGGTCCTATTAACTCTCCTGGTTTCAGTAGCTTTCTAGGCGATACATCTGGTCTTGATAATCCTCAAGACCGTGTTCTGTTTACTCCACAAATCATTTCCCTATGTTATTGCATGGACGCTCGCTAATTCGATTTGGTGCTCAGTACTTTTGTGATCTAGATGTGGTCAACAGCGACGCTGATATGTGTGGTAATCGAGCGCCCCTCTGACAGAGATTTCCTATCTTCTTCCCGGGTTGAAAGTTATGTCCCTGTGGTTGTCTTGGCACATAGGTCGAAATATGATAGTAATAGTCATTTGTGCCAATTCTACAGTGCGGATACGCCCTTAATTGACAAATATAAGGATTGAAGTTGGACTACATATATTGATAATATATTGATAATAAACGCTCTTTATTGCTAATTGTTAGTGCCTCTTCATGTCATTTGATGTCAACACCACCCTGTCGTGAAATTCACCGCGTAATTTTCCTTTTGTGTACCACATTGCTTGCATATTTTCTGGGCTGAATAATAAACGCTCTCTGCGTATCGTGCAATTGATTAATACCCCTTTAAGTCATATGAGGTCAAATGTGCCTATTCCATAACATTACCCTTGTCAAGTGATTAATCTGTACTAACGTTTCTACATATCGTCTAAGCTTATAATGAACGCTATTTATTGTTGTTCATAGTTGCCCCTTTAAGGAGTGTGAGATCAACGGAAACAACCCCATATTACCCAACGGGATAATTTATCCCAGTGTGTCAATTTTCACCTTCCAGATTGCAACTATTGTTTATATATAATAAATTAATTAGTTAAATTAATTACTATTGCCATTTTAAGACATCTGATATCAACGGGTTACCTGAGTCAAATTACCCACATTTTCAAATGTTCAGCTCCGGTGGTTCGCCTATAGCCAAAAAACTAATATATATATAATTCTTAGTGCCCTTTTAAGACACCCGAGAGCAACGGGACCTGTATAATAGCGCTCTCCGGGTACAATAACATCTATATATGACACCAGAGTCAATAAAACCATGAATACAAGCAATGAATGATATGCCCTCGCAGTTGATGATATATATATATATATATATATATATATATATATATATATATATATATATATATATATATACATACATACATATACATACATATATATATATACAGATTGTATACAAACATGCATACACATACATATACACATACACACATACATATATATATATATAATTCATCTGTATATCTAATAGTATATTAAGAGATCTTTTTCAATGCCAATTTAATAAATATGCTCAGTCTTTTCAGAACGCTCATGTTTTCAAGAGAAAGTAGTCCATGGAATTTATTGCGGTTCGGATTATCCCAGTAATATTTTGGAATATATAATTCGCGTAAGTTTTTCAGCTCTTGGCATATGATCATAAAATGGTACTCATCACATGGGCTATTGCTGCACAGTTTAAATCATTATTATCTTTTCCTTTCGTCCATCTATTTTTTTCAACTGGCAATTTATGGTTTGATGTTCGTATTTTCAGTGAGAAGTTAGATAAATGGGCTGGCAAATATACTAGATATCGATTCATTTTAATCGAATTCTTTATGTTGCTGTAGAATATAGCTCTGGTAGATGAGGACGACTTCAGACTGTCGAAAAGATTGCGTTCATAATTTTCAATCAGTTTACTTTTTATGTATCTTAACGCTGTTTTGCTTAGCGATGACTGACTTGACCAAATGTGGTCCATGTTTACTTCGTGAAGGATCCCTTCCACAAATCTAATCCATTTGATCTTGTCTTGCAATAAGATATCGTCTTCATGTACATACCTCAATAAAAGAAATATGTTCTTTGCTAGTTCTAACCCATCATGACTCACTAGCTTTGACCAATACGATAGTGCTCTATATTTTATTTCTATTAATATCGGATGCCTTCCAAGTTCTGCATATACCATATAATTAGGTGTACTCGATTTTTTTGAAGTTATTATTTTACAAAACTTAAGGTGGAGCGTCTCTAGAGCCTGTATTCTTTCGAAACACCAGACCTCACTTCCGTATAGCATAATTGGCAGAATCATACAATCAAATAGTTTCAGCGAAATATCGATAGGTAACTTGAGTTTGCGAATTTTGTTCAATAAACCATACATTGCCTTTGTCGCAGTATTTGTGGTACTCTTTATAGACTGACAAAATCTCCCATTGTAAAAAAATTGAATCCCAAGGTATTTTAATTCTTTTACAATTTGTATTTCCTGCCCTCTGTATGTGAACATAGGAAAATTTCTTGGTAACTTTTTCACGAAGATGATTGTTTTGGTCTTATTAATGTTCACTTCAAGTTTCCAAGCTTCAGCGTAGTCTGCGAAGGCTAAAAGTGCGCGATTCATATTATCCTCTGAATCTGATAAAATGACAGTGTCATCCGCATATAATAGGCACAGTATATCGATGTAACATCCTAAATGCTAAAAATATTTTTCGTTTATAAAATTCAGATTTTCTATAACACAATCATTCAAAAAGCACTGTAAATCGTTCACGAATAGTGAAAATAAGAAAGGTGACATTGTTTCACCTTGAAATAAACCTACCTTGCTCACGAAAAAGTCTGACTGTGAGTTACAATTTTTCACGCATAATTTAATATTCGTATACATGCTTCTTATTACCCGCAAAATCTTACCGTTTATATCTGATCTCAGCGATTTGAGCCATAGCGCATCTCTCCAAACAGTATCAAAAGCTTTGCGGAAATCAATAAAAGTACAGTATAGTTTCCGTCCGCTCTGAAGATATATATTTATCAATGCATGTAGTATAAATATATTATCAACAGTGGAGTTGCTTTTGCGAAATCCGGTTTGTGACTTACTAATTAAATCAATATCCTCTGCAAATGAGGTCAATCGGTTATTTAAAACGGAGGTAAACAGTTTTGCCAAACAGCTCAAAAGTGTGATACCTCGGTAAGAGTCTGGCATATTTGGACCACCCGACCCCTTATAAATGGGCTGTATTAGACCAACTGCCCAATCTTGGGGAAATAATCCACTATTTAGGATCAGGTTGAAAAGACGAACGTATATGGGCATCATCTCATTTACTGAAGCCTTAATATATTCGTTAATTATTTGATCAGTACCTCCGGCCTTGCAATTTTTCAGCTTCCCTATGGCACTATAAATTTCTTCCTCGGATATGGGGTTATTTAGATATGACTCCTCGTTCTCGTCGAACTCCATATCTACAATGTCACACATATCAGAGTCGTTTATTTTATCATTTAGCGTCTTAAAATATTCTCCAAAGGTTTCAATATTTATTTTTGTTTTCCTCTTTGTGGGCTGCTTATCAGCGCACATTGAGTCGAGTTTGTCCCAGAAAGACTTCCCCGAATTCTTACATAGTTCCCTGAGCTCGGCTATTTCAGACTCACGTGATTGTTTGATTTTTTTATCCATCACTTGTCTGTATTTTACACTGGTGTCTTTCAAAATTGCCTTGTTGTAATCAGATTTGTTCAAATCGTATTGATGCTTGATACCATTGAAGTAATTTCTTGCTTCTCGACATTCATTATCGAACCAAGATTTGTTCTGGTGCACCTTTTCCCGCTTATTCGATTTCGGACCATAGGTTCCCAGTGTGCGATTGACCGCTGACTTCAATGAACGTATACATGTCCACAAAGTTCGTCGACATCTGACTGGGTGACATTGGCGTCACTCTCTATAGTGTCGAACACACACAAAATATCATTAATCATATTGCGGTCAATATTGCTAGAGAAATATGTCCCCTTCTGTGGGTCCCACCGTTTTATTCTGGCATCAATGTGTGCCGATATGGGTATGTCATCAGCATCGTTTTCTCGAGACACTATTGGTGTCTTTAAATTCAAAACCAGATGTAACGCACCATGTATATCGGAGAATAGTGGACAGTGGTCATCGACTCGAAAGTTTTCTACCATACTGAAGAGACGCTTAGTTCCCAACGCGTAGTCTATCACTGTACGGTCTGAGGAAGTAAACTTCCCCACATTTCTGTCTTCACCACATCTTCCGTTCATAGTAATTAAGTTCATGGATTTACACATTGCTATTAGATTGTATCCATAGGCACTCACCTTACCTTTGTCCTGCGATACTCTATTGGGAACCTGCAACGTCTTACTAATATAAGAATTATCACCCATAACATAATTTTCATTCATACATGTTATAACAGAATTCATATTATCACATATGTTATTATTTTCAAATATATGACGTAAATCACCCGGGTCATGGTCGGGGCTGAGATCATTCACATTGTTGATTCTGGCGTTAAAATCCCCAGTCAAAAGTAACAGTTCGCTTTCCCTCCTCAATTTGCGTACATCGCGTTCGATATCCAAAACCCATGCAGTCGTCGTTGCAATAACGTGTTCCGGTAGGGGGTATATATACGGCGCTTATTAGGAGTCCTTCCTGATTTTTACATTTCGTGTCTACCCGGATCCAGGCCACGTTATTACTCTCAGTTGCGTGGGGCACAATGTATTTATGTATTCCAGCTTTGGCCGCTATCAAAATCCCACCCGATCGGGTTGCGCTTCCAATTTGTTTCCCTTTTTTAATACAGATCTCAAACCCTGGAATGGATATGCTATCTTCAAAGAACGCCTTTGTTTCAGAGAAACACAGAATGTCATAATTGGATATCAAATCGACAAATTCTTTATACTGAAGTCTCTTTTCTAATCCGCACACGTTTAATGTTAAAACACTCAACATGCTATGCACACTGACAATGGTGTTTTCATGTCTATATGTTCATGCTATGTTCCGTGTTTCATGTTATTGTATGTATATGTGTTTTATATGTATGTAGTTTCTACTCTTCATGTAATGGAGGTAATACAGATTCATATCTCACCTTGACCTAGCTCATATAAGCATGTTTCTGGACCGATCGAACAATAGTTTGTCCAGACGCTGTATATTCTGCCCAGATGGAGGCGATTACAAAGAAATCCCTAAATAGCCCGGACGAAGTCGGGCACATCAGCTAGTTATTTAGTAATTTTATTTTGATATTTGGGGTATATATATTGTGTGGGGTGGGGTCGATTGGAAGACCGGGTATGTGCCATCGGCGGCGTTCTTATATTCTTTAACAATTTTATAAAAAAAATTTTATCATTGTTCTTACATTCTTTAATTTTATTTTATCATTTTTGATAACTTTTCTTACTTTATTTATCATTTTTTTTCATTTTTCTTACAGTCTTTAATAAGTTTTATAATTTTTTATCATTATTTCTTACATTCTTTGACACTTTTTTTTATATAATTTTTTCTGACATTCTTTAACAATTATGGTCGACTCGCATATATAAGAGAATGCATTGGCACAGGGTTTTCGCAAAACTCCAGTCATGAAATTGTTTAGAAGCTATCACAATCGAACGTACGTGGTAATCATTACCTATATATATACGTATACGTGATAATACTTTCGCGCCTACGTAGGTCTTTTGTATTAGTATAAAGACGGTGCGATTAATTATTAATGATATATTCAATGCGAGAATACACTTGGTTCATATAACATATAATAAGATGAGTATCTTATCGAACCCAAGTGACTTTGCTATAGTTTTCTAACGACAAGCATTTATCGCATATTTATCGCATAGTTATCAACATAAAATATTTGAGAACTGTTCAGAACAAAGGTTTTAGCGTTGTATGTGACGTGTACCTCAATTGAGTACCAGTTATGGGTTGAAGAGGAATCAGCCTATAGAATGAACAATGTGGAAATTTCATATAGGCGCTATATATATGCCATAGACAATGCATGGACGTAGCAGCAGTACTGTTGTTGGTCAAGATGGAAATATGGGTTCTTTGTCCGTTTTCAAAGTTGTCTATCCTTTGTGCTCTTAATCGATATATGACTGCCCTCTATGTTCACATACGCAAAGCATCCATTTGACCTAGTCCGAAGACATACAAGCAACATATCCCCCACATTCTGACGTCCGTTATAGAAGAGTAACGGAGCGGGACTCGGTCCAAAAACAGCATCACCCCAATGTATCCCAAGCTGTTGTGGACCGAGAACACTTGGTCTATATATGCTCCATTGTGTTGGGTCAAAATTTTACCCAACTTGAAAATTGCAAAATCATAACATCTAGTGGTCTAATTCTAATTCACATTCCGATTTATTTTATTATTTTTTTGACCGACTACGGGGGAGGGACCAGGACAAACCGGACCGACCATGGTTTGGCCGGGTGGCGGGTGTGAGAACATTTCGAAATCTAAACGTGAATTGCAAACTCCTAAAGATTTCCAAGTATTGAAAATTTCCAACCTGACACCCCCTACGGTTGGAAAAGTGCAAGCTGATAGCCATTTCAGTCCAAAATTTTAACCCCAAGACAAAATTAAAAATAATAGGAAAATATTTGTCGAAAAACAGATTTCCCACAAATAAATTGGTGAAACATCAAACTACGAGAACAATTTCACCCTATTGTTGGTGTGAAATTTCCAACTTTAGTGTGGGACGAGTTGTAGATTCTATTTATTGCATGATCCAAAATCTCGACAAAACATACTTAAATCAACAAATGGGACGCGAAACTAACATCGGCTTCTATAAGGCATGCGACGACGTTTCACATAACTATGCGTTGTTTGCCCACGTAAAGGAATGGTCCCAGATAAATAAAGACTCTTTGGCGTATGCAAAAGCATATATTGAATGACATAACTTTTCAAACTCTTCATTCATTATTGTATGTTGGAAAAAATATTGGAAGCCAAAGTATTTTGAGACGTAGCGTACGGAATGTAAACAGACGACAAACCGGAGACAAATGTCACCTGGCACTATTTCCTGCCATTAAACGCACGTTTAATATCATAATTTATAGAATGGGTTTGTTGCCGGGTGAATGAAATCAGGGTAGGATCATGTAATAAATAAAATTTCCAACTGTTGAATTTTGTTTTACCAAAGTTGGGGATGGGGTGAGACACCCTCTCCCTGTCGCCACATCCCTGGATACACTAGATCATGCCATGAATCTCTACTCTGGCTAACGCCCGTAGAGTAGAGTACATAACCTTGGAACTTTTTGAAGTTTTGATAGGGAACCTTATAAAGTCGCAAAAATATTTTCCTTTGTTATTATCTGTTCCTTACTAATGTACTTCACTGTAGGTGAAGGTCTCAACTCGAAATTTCACGATTTAAGTGAATTCGTGAGCGATTATGCTTAAACCTTTACCCAACAGAACGGCCCTGTGCCAATGCATTCTCTTAACACATATTAAAAATGATAAAATTGTCAAAGAATGTAGAAAAATATTATAAAAATATTATAAAAAATGTAAGAAAAAACTATATAATTGTTAAAGAATGGAAGAAAAAATGGTAAGAAGTGTTAAAAAAAGATTTTTTTTAGGCCAATGCATTCTCTTATATATAAGAGAATGCATTGGCACAGGGCATAAATGTAACCATCACAATGTGGTCAATGAACCGGTTCCAATGATATCCATATTTGTATGGTGTTATTGAGACAGACCGAAGATATTTTAGGCTGTTGAAGCTTTATTTGGGTTTTTTGCCGTTTTGTTGGGTAAAGGTTTAAGCTTTGCGTCGCTTACAATTATGGCATTTCACCTGGGTAAATAATTCAATGTTTATTGCGATATCAGCTCACAGCAGTCACAGAAAAGCATGCAATTTTGGGACCGTCACCTACAGTGAGTTACGTTATTAATGAACAGATAATAACTAAGAAATATATTCCCCCGCGTTATTGTTTCGACTTTATAAGGTTCCCTGTCAAAACTTCAAACAGTTCCAAAGTTTTGTACTGGTATAGAATATGATCTCCACGGGCGTTAACCAGAGTAGAGACTCATGGCATGATCTATGGACACATCAAGTGACGTGAACGGATACAAGTTGAATTATAGGAGGAAGACGACAACACTCCGTGCGTACGTTAGGCTATTCGTATTTACAATATCTACTACTCAATTCCAAAATTTTAATTCGCGAGAACTTTGTGTACATCAATTCAACAAAAAAGAGCTGTTCCAGGCCAAATGCGTATTCGGAATCCGAATGAAAGATATTTGTAATATTAAAAGGTAGCAACAGAATGAACTCACATCTTTGCTACACACATTTGTTTTATTTCATTAGATAAATTGCAACATTGAAAGTGGGAAAAATCTGAATGGAACAATCCCACCTAGCACCATGACGACCGTAACAACAGAAATAGCAGCAGTTGGAACATCAACAACAACAACAACAGCAACAACCACCACAACAACCACCACAACCACCACAACAACAACCACCACCACCACCACCACCACCACCACCACCACCACAACAACAACCACCACCACCACCACCACCACCACCACCACCACCACAACAACAACCACCACCACAACAACAACCATCACCGACACCATCACCACCGTCACCACCACGAATGCAGGTCAGTTATACTCACGGATCATATTGTCGCATGTTTGATTTGGTCCACTTCAAGTCTGACGACGTTATAGGGGCGGGACAAAGTACTAGGATTCGTGGCCCTGCATCTAGCAGATTAGCCTTCAAATATTTGACAAGAATCAAATATGCATGCATGGAATCAATCTCGTTGTTTCAGAGTTGCGCTCATTGCGCAAACAACAATGGAAGGCCCACACGTGATCTCAATGTGTATGCTTAAAATTGGGGGAAATTATTGGCTAATTAAGGGGAAGGTGGAGTGACCAATTTTGAATGGGGATTTCCATGCAAATCTGCGGAGCAAAAGTTACAGAGTTGTACATACTTCTGATTGTGACTTGATGTGGTATTGGAAACAACAGATATTAAATTTGTCTGGCGGGTCCGCTTAGAACTTGTCCCATTATAATGTTGGTGCTAGTGTATTTATTTTTGAATTTTATATCGATTTTTCAAATGTAGGTCATGTGATGTAATTCCAAAAAACAATTCTCAAAAATGTATTTATTGTAAAATTTTATAATTTACCTAGCGCATCCGCCAGTTAAATGCTATGACTGTTCAAGGATATGCTCGCTTTATATAGTTCCCGAACATCTGCTTCATACATAACTTTTGCTCCGGAGATTTGCATGGAAATCCCCATTCAAAATTGGTCACTTGACCTCCCCCATAACATGGTTGTGCTAGTAATTTATTATAATATAAAAATGTGAATAATCTCACGCCACCATGATTGTGTCGATAGCTCAAATCGACTCTTTATCTTCAGTGTTCAGATCAAACTCAGATATGTATCACCTTTTCAAGTACTGTTGATCAAAACAGCTCGACATATACATGAAATACTTACACACTCAAAATCTCATTAAGTTCATGAACTTTATAGCCCCAGAAGAAAACATAGGCCCATTTTTCTTCAGCGTAGAGCATTACATTAAATTTATAGCCCCAGAAGAAAACATGTGCCCATTTTTCTTCAGCGTGGAGCATTAAGAGCGTTCCGTTTTTGGTAGATTAGTGGTATGATAATAACAGAGCGTTTGCATCACATATGTGCGAAAAGAAGAAAACAGCAGATAAATGAAATTCTATCTTGGTATTTCAAAATGGATTTTCTCAAAATCTATAAGGAATTTCTTTGTGAAATTTGATGCAAGCGATTATTGTGATAATAATAATCAAGATCCATCGAACCATTGGATATATAATTCATTTACTTCACTTTTATGGCATTTAAAATTTAACTGTTTTCAGGTACCAAGAACACGAGAGGAGACTTAATTATTCTTGATTCATGAAATATAATGATTATTATTATGATACAAATGAAGCCCCCTTTCATAGAGCCATTGCAATAAGCTATCTGGTGATTGGGGTGATGCGTGGAATTATTAATTATTCTAGCAGTTCTTGGTACCGAAAGCAGCTCCGAAAAGGGAAAAATAGTAATATTTGCAAACTCTCAAATGTATTAAAATCCACTGTTTTTGTCATCTCTTAAAAATTTCTAAAATTCTACGTGATATGCTTTATTCTCTGATCCAATGTACATAAATGGATATTGAGAAATACGTACAATGAAGATGATGATATGTGAAATTCAAGATTTTTCGCCAGATAGATACAGAGAATACTTTGTTGAGAATCTCTGGCCATTTTTGGCTTGATTTATGCAAAATATGGCCCGCCTTAAGTCTTCTCCGAGTATATAAAGACTTTATATTATTATTATATGTATCTATATACAAATGATGAGGGCGCAAAGTGATAAAAGTGAGAAATTACTATGCCAAAGTTGACGCCTGAGGGTTATACGAGCGCTTTAAATGGTTCATTTGAATCTCCAAATTGTGTCTACGTATTTTCAAAGGAGCGATACACGAATTACCAATATACAAGCTGTCCATGCTTCAACAGAATTTTGTCAAACTCGTAGCAATTTCCCAGCTGTATTAATGTTCGCATATAATTGTGATTAAAGCTTATTATTATTCTACCATATCAGGAATAAAATAACAATGAACGATCTTTATTGTTCCACGTTGGAAACAAATAGGGACCCGAAATTTCTACATGCTATGATAAATGGCCATGAATATCAGAATCACCCTTATGCATAATTTATATATGCCTGTTGTTTACATTTTTCGGCAAAGAAGTGATACAAACTTCCTGTATTCATCCATACAAAAAGTATATTGACTATAAACGCTCTTTATATATTGTCCCATTATACTGTTATATATATTGGCCCATTTAAAATTCTGACATGAGTCACTGCATGAGTATCTATTTTATATCAAAGTCCGTTTAGTATTTAACGTATTGTTTTGACCTATTTTAATCTCTGTAACTGGTCCGTGATGTAACAAAACGTCAAAGCCAAGCAAAATGTGAGACTTCAAACTACCACGTGACTTGAACGATATGCATGGTGAAGTCAATGGTGATGCACGACTATATGTGTATGCCTCGCACCAATATCACTTGGATTGGTCATTGGTCATTGCATAGCTCATAGATAAAGCGACCCGGTATAATACAATACAAATAATCAGCGAAAAAGCCATACATAACTGCGACATTCAAACCCAAAGCTGACGTAATACCCACCAACTTCAGTTGGATATCACGAGATACCATAAACGGAGACCATCTAGCAGCGTTCATGATGGAACGAATAAGAGAGACAAAAAAAACCATAGCTGAAAACATCCCTTGTTGAATGCTACAGACTTCACGTCATTACAATGCATGATTCTTATAAATTTACATAGTCCGTCTGTGTTACACTAAATCCTGTTCGGTGATTGGTCAATTGAGTCACCCGTTTCATAACCCAATAAAACACATGCCGTAACAAGAACACGACGTCACAAATTGTTGACCCAATCTGATCTAATCACTATATAAAAGCGGTCTAAAAGCCAGTTATTTATATCGATCACGTTATCGTTGCTAAATGCTTGGAAATCTTAGATTGGACTGACTTGGTGTGCTGCGTGGGCTAGTCTCAAGTTCTCGGCACATTTTGTGAAAAATAAATAAGAATACACTCAGCGTTTTATGGGAATAAATCACAAAAAGCTATATAAATATAACAAATAGATGTTGTGGGTGTGTGTTATTGTGAGATACGGGGCTGTGGTAGTTGGGGCGACACAATGTGCCCCAACGACCACACCGCCGTATCCCCCAATAACAAACACTTACTACATTCATTTTTTAAATAACACATTGTCACATATATGATATTTCTCATGCACAGGTGTTTGCGCCAGTCCGTACCACTGGAACCAGGACATCGGGTACATATACCTGTCACCAGAAGACGACTTGGATCGTGATGCTGCCATTCTGAAGTGCGCCAATATTTCTGGTCACATGATAAGAATAACCACTCATGCAATGTATAATGCAACACTTGAAGAGTTCAAGGATGGTAAGTCATGGTCGGGAACCTACTAGATCATGTCATGAAACCCAACCCTGGCTAACGCCCGCAGAGATCATATTCCACCAGTACAAAATTACAAAACCTGCGAGCTGTTTTATGTTCTGATCCGTTCTGACGGAGAAGTTTATAACATTGAACAAACAAGGCAGGGAATATATATTTCTTTGTTAATATGTCACGTGTTCCTCAATAATCTACTCCTAATTAGGGGGTTGTTCCAGCTCGAGATTGCATGCTCTTCTGTGACTTTTGTGAGCCGATATCGCAATAAACATTGAAATAATTACCCAGGAGAAATTCCATAATTGTAAGCGACACAAAGCAAAATGGCTTACAAAGTTACTTAAATTGTGCAATTTCGAGTTGGAACCTTCACTTACAGTGAAGTATATTATTGTGAAACAGGTAATAACTAAGAAATATATTCCCAGCGTAATTTTTTCAACTTTATAAGGTTCCCTGTCAAATCTACAAAACTTCCCAGGCTTTGTACTGGTGGAATATCATCTCTACGGGCGTCTGCCAGAGTAGAGATTCATGGCATGATCTAAGAACCTACGTCATAATTTGCTCGAAAATGGCGGCAAATTGTCTCATATCGAAGTGAGTATTCATCGTTGTATCTATACATATAAACAAATCAAACAACCATGATAGCGAATGTGCTATATATTAGTTTAAACTTGAAGCGACTTTGGTAACTATTTTTCGATGTTGTGAAATGTTAACGTCAACATTTTATCCTTATAATCATATCTGGTCGATATCCGATTTTTGCAGTATCCGAGCGGAGTTTTTGGGATAACTCAATACGCAATAGTCGCTGAAATCTTTGGAAATTACAAGGCGTTATGTAGCCATTTTCGAGAAAATTATGGCGTATAGATTCGTGGGCCTTGAAGTCGTAATGGAAAGTTTCTAGGACAGAGTTGGTGTACGATTACGTTTAGGGTACTACATGCACGTGATATGTTTAGGGTATACTATATGTCATCAAATTATGAACACATTCTAGGGATTCAATTCCTTCAGTTTGTATACTATCATCATCTTGATTTATACAGGCATTCAGTCAATTAGTTTTGTTGTATCATACTGTCACCCTTTAAACGATGTCTATCAATTTTGAATTGACATATTGATTGACGTCTACAGTCAAGCATCGGATAGCGATCCTCAATTGTCCGATTGAATAGAAGATTATTGTCCATGTACATGTATACGTTGTGCTTAATATGTTAGATCGTGCAAAGCGAAAATTTCACGCACTGCACACGATTATCCAAGCATGTAGTAATCGTTATTTTTGCGAACCGAATTTGTTGGTCCTGCCTGGTCCTGCATGAAGTTTACAACTATATATTCACGGGCTAGCGAAATCTCTCTAGTAGCGACGGACAAGATACTCGTACCTGTAATCGTATATGGCAACTATTTGGCAAGTAAGATTTTTCACATCGACTTGCAATATCAAAATATCAATATAAAATATAACCAGAACTTTTGCGGCGTCCCGGGAAGTTACATTATACGTGTACATCAAACATTACTTCGTTCATCAAATTGAATGTCACTGATCTTCAGAATGGGGTCTCTACACGTTTTAGCATATATGTTCATGGGAGGGTGTGCATGCAATTGGAAATTCTATTTATGTCTTCATATGTTTTCAGATATACCAACACATTTTCATATTGACGGCGATGATATTGCCTCTGAGGGAAACTGGACATATGGCGACGGAAGCAATTTGACTTGGGGCTACTGGGGGCCAGATGAACCAAACAATTACATCAACGAGGATTGTCTGATGCTATATTATAAGCCAGGGATTAGTTTCTATCATCACTTCGGCGACGTCCCCGTGTACGGGGTTATACGGAAGGGTCATATGTCAGTGCGAGTGAGTTCATTGAGAGAGGAAGTGAAAGAGAAAAAGAGGGACGAGCGAGAGAGAGAGAGTGAGAGAGAAGGAGAGAGAGAGAGAGAGAAGAAGAAGAAGAAAAAAGAGAGAGAGAGAGAGAGAGAGAGAGAGAGAGAGAGAGAGAGAGAGAGAGAGAGAGAGCGAGAAATACGATGCGAAAGTAGAAAGATATATAGAGATGAGAAGGAGAAAGAATAGATAACGATAAATAAGAGATAGCGACACTCGTAGAAAGAGAGTGAGAGAGGATACCAAATAATGAAGAGAAAGATAGAGAGAGCGAGAGAGAGAGAGAGAGAGAGAGAGAGAGAGAGAGAGTGAGAGAAGCAGTAAGCGGGAATAAACCGGTTACAAGACCAGAGCATATGCTGAAGTGATGGAGGAGAAGGATAAAGACACTGCGGAAATAAGCTTTGGATGTGGTGAGAGAGAGAGAGAGAGAGATAGAGAGAGAGAGAGAGAGAGAGAGAGAGAGAGAGAGAGAGAGAGTAAGAAAGTTACATGAAAAGTGGGTGATAATGGGATGTTATGGCAAGGATGGGAAAGAGACTGAGGGATGGTGTTAAGGGGTGAGGACAAAAGACATAGACCTCAAGAGAAAGAGGAGATAGATGGAGAGGGAGAGAGAGAGAGAGAGAGAGAGAGAGAGAGAGAGGAGAGAGGAGAGAGAGAGAGAGAGAGAGAGAGAGAGATAGAGAGAGAGAGAGGGCGAAAGAGTGCATGCGAGGGTTCGCGCATGTGTGTGTGTGTGAAAAGAGAGAGTGGTAGAGGGAGGGATATGGATATATATATATATAGAAAGAGAGAGATAGAGAGAGAGAGAGAGAGAGAGAGAGAGAGAGAGAGAGAGAGAGAGAGAGAGAGAACAAACGAGAGAGAGATTGAGATATATAGACAGAATAGGGGACAGGAAGCAACATGAAATGTGGAGCGATTGTGTGATGATGATGAAGGCTGAGATTGACGTTCGGAGACGATGGTGGGATGGTTGAGGAAGTTCTATGGGGGTGATAGTTGGGATATATTTTTCTAGTAATGCATGATTTGTCCTGAATAAGTTGTATGGGTGTATTTAATGAGCTATAGGGGAATAAAGCCTTCTAATGTAAACATATTTTATTCCAATCTTATAATACATGTAACATACAACAAACGTTTTTGACAACATGATATAGATATATAGGTGAATGGAAAGGTGATTAAAAACAAGCCCAGTGACTTTTATTAAGTTTGCTCCCCTGCATGAAGCCTTCTCCGTTGTGACTCCTCGAACCAGAATGCCCCCATGCCACTGTTTTAGAATAGAATAAAGGGATATTCACTAAATGTCGTATTCTCTTTTGCAAACGTCTTAGGTTAAAATACTGACAAATAAAATCGTGCTCGATAAAATGAGTTCAAGACTCCCATATTACCCACCTACTTTGGTTATAATACTGGGCAACATTAAAGGGGTACTTTTCACTAAATCCGGTCATTTATGGGATCATCTCCTTTTATACTCAACAGAATATATGCAACAAATGAACGAATTTGAGCCATGGATTAGTGCAAAATACACCCATGTGCTCTATGAACGATACAGACAACATGGTAAAAAAAGAAAGTGAATCTATGGATCCAGTCATAAATTCATTTTCATTATAATTACTATGTTCACTTCAATTGTATGCCATTTGTGGATAACATTACTATTCCTTTAAATACATATGATGGACTCGTTCGGTGTCGATCTACAACTGATTATTACTCAGGTACTATATGCCAACTGGAGGAATGTAGCATTCTACTAACGTGGCCGAAAATCTAAAACAAATCGACCGTACCACCCCAAAGAAAACATCGTCGTCTAAACTACGCGCAATTGTAAATATTTACTTCTCGATTCGGGACGCAACTACACTATTAGCAATAAACTAACGAAAACGATTTTCGATCGAGAGTCACTGCATTGGATTAATATATAATAAACATTATGTGTGTTGTCAATTTGGTTATACGATATGTAACTACTTTGAGCACAATTATTCTCCATTTATATTTAATCACCCTGACGGAGTGTTGCACATCACTTTAAAATGTAATCTACTAGCCGTGGTTATCGAACCGAATTGGGACTTATGTGGCGTGTATTACTATCACATTAATATTGAGGTACAACATGCGGGACCACCCAATGTCATCGGGCTATAGCTACATGATTACTTTTGTAATTGCGACAATTATCAAAAATATTTGTACGGTATTGTTATGAAAGTGTTTTTTACTAACTTTTTACTGCCTCTATTTGCTTCAATGCAAGCGTAGTGTGAAAACGAGGATAATGTTTGTCAATCAAAGACTTGGACTAGGTATGTGTGTGTGAGGCTGAGTGTGTGTGAGGGTGTGTGTGTGTACATGGGGGTGGGGTGATATATACCATATCGGTAGAATGTCTGTCCCAAAATGGCCGCCAAAATGGACAAAATCGATTGAAATTTACAATTTGTGGACCATTCCCATATTGACAGAATATTGGGAAATATTCGATTTTTAGTGTGAAACAACAAAGTTAATACTAAACAGTGGTTGGGAAATGAAACTGTAATAATAATCAGTTTTATATAGCGCTTAATCCATCAACGTGCTCTGTAAGACGCTCTATACATATTATTACCCAGGCGATATGTCATAGTGTTCGGTATTCGACGGATTTCGGTATTCGAATATTCGGTTCGAATAACGAGCGAATATTCGAATAGTATTCGAATATTTAGATAAATTATAAAATTAAATAGATAACATATTTAGGAACCAATTTATTATTTAATGAAATAGCATATTTATCCATGCACATGCTATACGTGAAAAAAAAAGAGAGAAAAAAGAAAGTATTTTGGCTTAATAGCAAGAGTTGATCTGTTTATGAAGTTCAAGTAGTCAATGTTCCATGCATGGCTTAAAGGTTCTTGTTCAAGAAGTGTAACATTCGGACAGTCTGCGGCTTCAACCGGTTGCGGTTTCAGTAGAGGTCAGCCCTGCGGTAGAGAACGCGCGTTCGGACGATACACTGGTGGTCGGTATACTTAGCTAATTTGGCGACTTCGGGGTAAAGTGTTGGTCGTAGTGCCACAATAACTAAGAACATGATCTGGATTGAGCTTGCATGTTGCCTTTTAGTTTTGGCATCCAACGTGAAGTGAGTCCATATATCTGATTTCTTCGAATTTGACGCCATATTATACACACAAGTGACAACGCGCAAACAAAACAAAACGATGCCTTATGCACTCTTTTGACATATCCCACAATGCACTGCGCGTCAGAGTGGTTCCGTTCTGCGAGTCTTTGAATGCGATAGGTAAACAAAGGCTACGATGGAATCTCCTAAAATGTTTCGACGAAAACAGCGAAATCGCGGCACATATTGTATCGTGCCAATGTGCACAAATAGTAAAGGATCTGATTTAGAAGATGGAATACAGAGATCGTATTATTCAATGCCAATGAAGGATAAAAAGAAATTAAAACTTTGGAATGATTGCATTCGACGAGGAGAAGCTAACTGGACACCGAAAGCATGGATGAGAGTTTGTTCAGACCATTTCCCAAAAGGTGCGTGGAATTAACTAAATATTTTAATCGGCGTTCCCGTTGAATGGTAAATATGTGTTTTAAAAATATTCTGTTGAAATTCGACTGTTAGAAAGTCGCTATATCTGCGTCTAAGTTTCCCATTTTCGATGTAAACAAACAACGGGCTTTACTGTCCGGTCGATAATCTGCAAGCATGCAGGCCTGGGAATACGATGCCTGTCATTTGCAGAATACAGTTATAAGAGGGGAATTTAGATACACTAGATCGGGTTAACTTCACCAAATCAACCTTATGCAGATCTCATTCTGCTTGGAACTCTTGCAAGTATGTTTTTATCAAGTTAAACAAAACTGGGAATTTAAATCTGAGTTTTGGTCTTCCGTAGCAAATCTAAACGGAATGGCATTATTTTTACCTTGAATAAAATTGTATTATCTAAATTGCATACTAATATATGGTTTGACTAATAATACTGGCAACATGGTTTAATTTCGGTGCTTACAAATCAAGTAGCCACTTTGACAGATACATGTAAATGCATGTAATTTATGCATGTGTCTGTTTTTCTCATTACAGGTAAAAGTGACAATCCATCTGATGAAGGTTATGCACCAAAGTTGTTTCTTAAACAATCGAATTCACGGACTAGTTTAACATCTTCGAAAAAGCAAGTTAGTCCACTGAAGGACAGGAAAGTGAAAACGCCAAAATGTGTTAAAAGTTTGTCTTTTTCCAACAAAGGAAGGCCTAAATCTGAGGTCACTGTTGTTGTACCACCATCAGCAGATCACTCTTATGTCCAAAGGTCATGGGATGATATTCACTGTGATCTCCAAAACAAAATTGCAGAATTGGAGTTCGAAAATGAGAAGTTGAGAAGGCAGACACTACGGTTAGAAAACATAAAAGATAATCCAAAAAAGATGCTGTTTTGGACCGGATTCCCCAATTATGGAACATTTTGTGCAGTATTCAATTACCTGAAACCTTTAGCAAAAGACATGAAGTATTGGAAAGGTTCAAGAACCAATGTGCATGAACATTTCAGCAGCAGGTGCTCAAGTAAGCCTGGATCGCAAAGAAAGCTGACACTTGAAGAAGAATTTTTTTTGACAGTAGTTCGATTAAGTGTTGGTCTTTTATTACAAGATTTAGGAGATCGATTTGATGTGAGTGTTGGCACAGCTTCTGCTATTTTTAATACGTGGGTGAATTTGATGTGTACCGAACTTGAGTATCTGTGTAAACTTCCCCCAAGTGATGTCACACAAGAAAATCAATGTCATGTTGTTAAAGACTTCTCGGACATACAGATAATATTGGACTGCACAGAACTGTTCACACAGACTCCAAAGAGATGTGAGGCTAAAAAGCAATATTTTTCAAACTATAAGCATCACAATACCTACAAATATCTTGTTGGTATGAGTCCACACATGGCTGTCACATATATAAGCCGATTGTATGGTGGCCATGCATCTGATAAGCACATTACGACAAAATCATGTGATTTGATGGACAGTTTAAGGGAAAATCGTGGTGCTGTGATGGCTGACAGGGGATTCCGGATAGAGGTTGAACTGTCGGACATTGGGATAAAATTCTACATCCCAGCTTTCAAAGGAACTGACCGTCCACAAATCTCTAAAAATGAACTTGAATATTCAGAGAAGGTTGCAACAGTGAGAGGACATATTGAGCGTATTATGCAACGCATAAAAACGTACCATATTCTCGATGGTGACTTGAAACTGTCAATGTTAGATTCAGCAGAGAAAATATTCAAAGTTTGTGCATACCTGGTTAATTTCCAAACACCGATTGTGCAATAAAATTATCAATAGAGATGCATATTCCAGAAATAGTAATTTGGGAGTGTTAATTCGGATTTAATCTGAATTAACGCTTCCAAATTACTAATTCTGGGGACCATCGAATCAGATTGAGTACCTTTAAATATATATTTATTTTTGGAATAGCTGTACTCCAGAGTCCATATTTTGTTGCTACATTATATACGTATGCAGGTAAAAATGATTACTGCAGGATATCTAAAAGCAAAACAGCAGTCGTAACTTCACATTTTTTATTAGAGAGCTTTACCAGTTAAAGGGTAGGTCATGAGATATTGAGGTTAAATCAAGAAGTTAAATTCAATAAATTACTTCTCAAAAACTGTGAATCTCAATGTATATGAGAATAATTACACATGTCACATACACAATCCAGCCAAGTACATTAATGCCCTAAGTAATCGACTCCATAACCACAGCAGAATTATGGGTAACTTATCAGGATTTAGTCGGAAATATGGCTTGTTGCCATTCATTGGAAAGCTCAGCGAGAACTTTCTGATGAATGTCAACAAGCCATATTTCCGACTAAATCCTTAAAAGTTACCCATAATTATGCTGTGGTTATGGAGTCGATTAATTAGGGCATTAATGTACATTGTACCGGTATACCTACGGTAACTGTTTTTAATCCAAAGGTTGAATTAATTTAATACATGTACCTGTATTGATGTTGATATAATGTACCTTTAAAAGCTCTTATTATGATCACACTACTAGTATATGTACCAAATACAAATAACATTCATGGCTGGTATAATTTCTCAATAATTTGTAAAATTGTCAACACTGTTAGTCTATGTTGACATATATTGTGGCAGAAACCCTAAAATTTCACTATACATTTAAAACTGTACATATACAATCATGTGATTTTGTGTACAGTATTTGTATGGTATTGGTATATGTACCAAATACCAATAATATTAAGGGCTGGTATAATTTATCCATAATTTGTAAAATTGTCAACACTGTTAGTCTTTGTTGACATATGTCAGTATTATTATAAACAATAAACATAGGACATAATTCCTCATACATTCAAAATACTTGTACAACATGTTGAAATATTAAGGAACAGGGCTGCAGGACATTTGCAGAATGAGTTCCCCAGAGGGTGAATTTAGTGATGTTAGCACACAGTGGGCTAGCTTCTTAAAATTCACCCTCTGGTGACCTCATTCTGCAAATGTCGGGCACCGTATTCACATGCCTTTTAAGGAATGACATTAGATTGAAGAAATCCATGACTGAGTTCAAGCATATCAGCATTTTCATGATCTACTCTGCACTGCGTACAAATGTATATGCATGATTTATCAATCATTTGTGGAGGCAATCTGCGAAATCCTTCACAAAATAGATGGTAGCTGCTATTCGCCACACAATTCAAGTTCACATCGCAGGCAATCATCTGTCCTTTCACTCTTGAATAGTTTGGGGCCCGCTTGTCTTTACAGTATTTTGCACATGCTAGCACAGAGGGTCCATTGGGTGGTGAGTCAACAATTTGGTTCTTTACATTCATTACTGGTGCAGCCATATATTGCTCATCAACACTGCTAATACTTGCTGATGTATCATCAATGTCCGACACAGATTCTCCTGATGAAGAATCATTTCCTGATGAAGAAACATTTAATGTGTCTCGTTTCAGCTTTAACTTTATAGAGGAAGTTAGAATTTCAGGCACAAGAAATTGAGAATAAAATGTTTGTGCTGCAGGCAACAGTGATCCTACCCAGTATGTCTCATCGAACTCAACTGGGATCACGAGAAGTCCTTTACGAGTCCAGATGACAAAGTCTATTTGGTTGACTTTGGTACATGCCATTTGAACTGTCACTTGCTCAAAATAACCTCTTTGATGATTCTTTACAAGATTGTAGACACCGGATTCAGCATCAAAAGAAATATAGTTAATTTCCTTTTTTTGAATCGCCTCCTCTGGGGACATGTGTCTTTGCTTGTGTGGACACTTCACCTCAATCAATTTTTTTGGACAATTTCCACAGTCGCACACTACAACGCCATCCGGTGATGCCCTAATATAGGCATAATTCTGGTGCACTATCAATCCCTGTGGCAATACATCAAGTTTACATTTATCCTTGGAGTGAATCTGAATGTACTTGTTTATTGCAGTAGACTCATGTTGTGTTCCCCACTCCATTGCAGCACTTTTAAAGGTTTGGGATTTATAACCCAAGATATCTGACACCAGATTATCAGGAGAAGATTTTCCATTATTTACAAATGAAACCACACGCTTAAACTTGGTTGATGTGATAGATCCTTTCCTTTGTTCAAGCCATTCTCTATTATTGCCTTGTCCCATTGTGATTTGAGAAATTTTTTTCCTTTCTAAGGGGGTCAGCTTGCAATCATTCATAAACCTGATCTTCTCCCTGATATACCCTTGAGTATTTGTGCTATGGAATTGCATGTGAGGCATTTCAGGGATTGGCATTGGAGTGGTTTCTGTTGTAAGTTCACAGAAAAATACCAGATCCGGATTAAGGTCACTTCCTTTATCAGGTAATGTTTTCGGGGGTGACACTGTTCTTAGTTCATAAGGCCTGAATCTCCTCATATTCAGGAGATGCACTATCGGTGGTTGAGGTAGGTTGATGTTTGCATTCAAAAGGTCATTTTTCAATCTCATAACTCGGTCGTAGGTCGTACACGATGATGTCTGAACTCTCACAGGCTCATGCTTTCCCACTGATGTTCGTGATTCCTTATTTCTGTCGCACAGTTCCACTTCCTCCAATGGTACTGGAACAACTTTAGCACCTAAAAAACAAAGGAGGCGGAAATTTAAAGGTGATGTGCGAGTTTAAATACAAAATCAGACATGTGATATATTTATAAAAAAAAGTTATAACATTATCTTGAATGTACCATCATTACTCTAACAGTGACGGCCAATAATAGTGATGGGTTGGATTTTTGGCTCAAATTGATAATGATGTCAAATTTCACTTTGTCGTTAAAGTCAAATAATAGTGATCATGGGATTTTTTCTAAAAAAATAAATAATGATAGACTATGTACATCTAGGGGCATTAATGTATTTGTAAAATTTTCTGGAGGAAAGGATTTTTATAAAAGCCATAGGCTCATGGCTTGTTATTCAATCGTCATTTATTCAATCGTCATTTGAACTATGTTTTTTTTGTGTCTATATGTAAATTGTCAGTTCTGTTCTTGTGTTCAAATATATAGTGTTTACACTACATGTAAATAAATACCTTTTGGTTCTGCCCACTGACAGGGTATCTCGGTACATGATGGTCCATCGGGCAGTCTGTCAAGTCCACCTGCGACTACTTCAGTAGCAAGAAACAGCAAAGCACCAACATGAGAGCATATCTCTCCAGCACTGAAAAAAATAATGTTTAGTCAGGTTTAGTCACATTATATATGACATTCATATATCAATCCACAAATACATGTACATGTATGGTGTAGCTCAAAAATCATGATCTTTACAGTAGTTTATTGATCTCACCCAAGTTAATAATTACTTTTTATTGGCGACCCCAGGATATGAGGGGAATGCAATGTTCATCAATGTTCATACATGTACTTAAGAATTTCTGGATGGCCTGGGTATAGCGAGAAAAACTCTAGTGGCATCTGCATTAAATTAGCACGATACATGTACCGGTACTCAAAATTCAGAGTTTATTAAGGGGTTCAAAACTAAAATATTCAATTAAATGTATTGACTTGTGTCAAATATGAATGACTTTTATGTGTGTACTCACCCTGCGGTACAAATGCAGAAACCAGTGTAGGGTTCACCAGTACACTTGTCAATAACAGCATAACACCATTTGACTTTCTGAGGGTCAGTTGAGAATGAGGAGAGACATTGTCCACTAATCAAACAGAAAAGTTCACTAGTATTATTAGGGTTGAACCGCACTGAATGGAGATGCTTTGATGTTATGTGCTGAAAACTTCTTGACACTTTATATTTCCTTAGGTCAGCCTCTGTAAATTCTGAGCTGCCGCATTGGAGCAAATAACTTTTCACTTTTGAAATGTCAACATCTGGCATACCACTAATATCTGTTGTCCAACCTTTCATTGTTTTTACTGCATCTGGTGTAAGCCTTTGCAGCTCATCACGCTCGCCGACAGAGAGCAAATCCACCGCATGTTTACACTTAACGTCGCCATTGTTCGAAGAGGCTAACACGTTTTTTTGCTGGTCGCCGACTGTCGAAATTGAAAGTTTATGGCATAACAAAACTTCTTGGGCGTTTCTACCAATGCCGATATCGATGCCCACCTGCTTGCAGAATGTGTCGAGTTGTTTCTTTGGAAGAGACTTCACTTCTTTCCACGTTTTAAGAAAGTTTATTGAAGAGAATTTGCCGGCAGATTTAGAGCGCTCCATTGCTCACACAAGAGTAAACAAACCGATCGCGTAAAACGGAACCACTCAGCGCGCGGTGTATTATGGGAATTGGTGAAATCGAGCATAGGTCCGCTTCCTATAACCACATGCAAGCACGATCTGGTTTACACCTAGCCAATAAAATTATTTCGACGTTATGACGCCAATCAAATCAGAACGTTACAGTTACGTCATATTAATTCGTTTATGGTCAGTGGAAAATAGACTATACTTTTAACAGACCCTCAGACTAATGACAAACCAGGAAACAATTACTCGGAGATTATTCTCGAATATTCGAATAGTCAAATAATTATTCGAATATTCGAATATTTATTTTTACGAGCGAATATTCGAACATTCGAATATTCGGACCGAACAGTAATATGTCATAGAAACACCCGCTTATTTGGACCATCCTCTGAGCAGGACCACCACTCAGAATTCACCCAAATAGTCTGGTCGATAAACTAAAATTTTAGGGTCAACCTAGACAAAATTTGGATTAAGTTGGTTTTTATTCTAGTTTGAAGAGGAATATATCCTCTATAACATATCAAAAATCAGCTAAAATCCGCCTTAAGCATTTTTTTTTAATCCAAGATGGCGTCCATGAAGGCAGTTGACATCTGAAAATTCAGAATTTCTGTGGTAGGTGCACCAACTAATAACAAATTAGTAAAAAAATAATATACACATAAACAATGCCAAGACGTAATCGATATCGGTAAAATGTCTGTCCAAACATGGCCGCGAAAATGGACAAAATCGATTGAAATTTACAACTTGTGGAAAATTAAATAACCAGTCCTATAAGAGTGAACAAGCTCTCGAATTATGCGAGGACGAATGATTTAAGAGTATAAGGGAAACTGCTGTCTAATGTATCTCGGCGCCCAGAAACAGAAAAATAACGCAGTTATATCTGTGCTGTTCGTCTTGAATCGTGTGATATGTGTGTAATTAAACAGTTAAATGTGATTTAATAGGAATGTATTGATTCTTTTCCCTTTTCTAGAAGCAGAAATATATGTAATCAGCACGGTCTCACGAATGTGACCGCTCATCATCTATTTCTATATCTACACATCAAAATCTGTCAAAATTCACTACTATAAAATAGTATGTGATATATCCATAGAGTACTGGGTAAAGTATGTAGATCATAGTAGTAGTCATAGTTGCCTCCGGCCAAGTGATGAAACACGAATATTTCGCTTTTATCACAATAATGCATGGTTGTATACAATGGAAGCAATTTATCAAAATACAAAGTAGTACCATAGACAATCTTCAATAACTTCTCAACATAACCAAAATTACTCTGTGGAAGAGACTATCTTTACCTGGAAATTAAATTTGCTTATATTCACTAAGGCCACATGTTGCTCAAAATTATAGCATAGATTTCATAAACATGAGTGATGATGATAAGTTCATCTTCATAATGAAAAACAAGGACAAACAAATAATCAATTCCGTGTGCAACATGATCCGGTTATTCTTTCTAAAAAGACAGAAATGGAAATATGGGGAAATAAACGTTGAAAGTAGTAATTTATAATACTAAGGATTATTTATCGTTCATATGCCCATTACATGTATTTTATTTTAATGTGTAACTGTTTATGTATTAACTATTATTTGCAACTGCCTCCATTGGTGTATTGCAATAAATAATCTTATATTATCTTATACGCGAAACGTACTACGTTTTCTGCAACCGCATCACCGCGTTTACCCATAAACAGCAACATTGAGTGAATGGTCAACGCAGAAATAATAGCTTTAAACGCCGATGACTTGATATTTAGCCCAAGTACGTGGGTGGCAATGGTAAGATATTTTTAAACAACAATATTCTGAAAACTATATTGTGCATTGCGTGGTAGAATATTCCCGTAGTAAAGTGACGACGAAATAACTTGAACAAAATTGCTAAGAAACCGATTCGGTAACAGCATGGAAATTAGACTTAAATAAAATGTACGATGTACCATCTCTTCGATCTGGTGAGATGGGGTGCTAATCTATTGAAGAGATCGTGTTTCTTGACAGTATAATCAGTATTACGACATACGTGTATGGATTATTATCACGGAGAGTGTTGAATATTCCAGAAATGTAACTAGTATCTACAACGCTAAGGTGTGCACTTCAGTTTCTGCGTTACATTCAATAAATAATCGTCATTCAGTATGAAACTACCACATTACTGTGTATGTTGCATGCCCGAATTTGTTTTTTTTTGCCCGACTGTTGGATGCATTCTAAGCAGAAAACCCGAACTTTAAGGACGTAAATAATTGGGTTTAACTTGCGTTGCAGTGACCGATAATTCATTCAGACGGATCAGTTTTAACGATATCTGTACCTTTAAATATATTTAAAAACATTCTTGTAAATTACCGATACCTTTTTTGCACTTCTAGGTGTTTATCCAATATGTTGCTTTCGTCGTAGCATGGCTTGGAGTTGCGGCCATTTTGACAGCCATTTCATGGCATTATTGCATTATTTTCTGTCGTTGTCGCTCTGGTAGCTCCCGTATGCTAATTTTACACACACTGGTATCTATTGGATGGAGGAAGAAGACGTTCTGGTGTGGCCGGTGGTGGATATTGTAGAAAAATCCTACTTTCCAAGGCCGGAAAATGGGCATTTTTAAAATCTCTGTAAAACAATTGCTCAAAGCGGATTTTGTATAGAGGATATTTTCCTCTTCAAAATTAAATAAAAACCAACTTAGTCCAAATTCTTTTTGGGTCAAACCTTTTATCGACCAGTCTAAAACCCCAGAGTCGTTATTTCGAGGGAGAATCGGATTCAGTAAGTGATTAAGGGGCCGGGGTTAAACCGCGATTATGCTGATTCTAGGTCAGATTTTGATAACCACGTGGTCGCCGGTAGACTACCAGGTTTAATGTTCTCCATGCAGAGTCAAACACCGCTCATGTATTTGACACATTTATTCATTTGTATCTTATATTTATAATGTTCATGTTTATGGTGAAAGTCATGAATTTATTCGATTTGTCAGTTGCACGGGGACGTGGCGACAGGGGTTGTTTGGGGTGTCTACCCCCAACTTTGGTAATTTTTCAACAGTTGGAAATTGCATGCCTGGCACAACATTATATGGAAATTTAACACCATATATTGGTTGCAAATGTTCTCAATGTATGATTTCCCAACCAGCAATTTGATGTTTTAGATCAACAGTAGCATATTGTTGTACTTCTGGTCAATATTTTGGTATGAAATCGTCATCAGTGGGAATTTTCCAACCTTATATTTCCAAGGGGTATTTAATAAAGTAAATTGACTGACATTTCGACTATAGTCCTGCGACCTATATATTAAGCTTTACTGTTATGTTTGTGCGTTTGGGAGATGCAGCCCACATGCATGCAATCACAAGACCACAACATTAGCTTGATGTACCGGTACCTGAAAGATTTATTTTCCAACAAACACTTGGACCAAAAAGTGCATGTGTTTCGGCGCTACAGAGACTATAGTTTGCGAAACGACTGTATTTAACGAAACAAAACATTTTAAGTATTGTTTTAATACTTTGATATGAATCGTTTTTATAATTTGTACCCAAAGCGTTTTAAAATTTCGAAGTTGGGAAATCTCGGTTTGTTTACAGTATGAAATCAGATTACCACGAAATACGGTCTGTTCGTATACGGAACCATATTGTACGGAGTGTAATCTGTAATCAATAATCGAAATCAAACCACACAATAACGCCTCATAGTACAGACGATCTAGCCGAAAAATGGGGTCAACCCTGATCTAATTGCAACACAAATGCCTTTTAGTTTACTGGATAGCTGAATATGTACTGCATTAGAATACCAATTTTTTTGGAAAATCCAAATGGGCAAATTTGATAAATTTGTGTTTCCATGGCAACGATGGCTAATAATAGGGTATTTGTAAATTTTACATTAAATATTTCCTATCGTGAATAATTTAACAACAACCTAAAAGTTTACATTGGTTTGTGGAAACACTTGCAATGGCTAACATTCCATATATCCACGGGGACCTTGACATGTCAAGGTCATGTATACAGGTCAAGGTCATTGTTAAAAATCAGGACTTTTATCATTTAGCAGTCATATTTTCGACCGTCCAGGGGCCTGTACTATGGAATTACAATTGCCGTGTTTCTCCACGTGGACAAACTGTCGAATACTATGGATACGATAATTTACAAGTGTGTGCTACTCCCCGTCATTTACAAGAGCAGACAGAATCCAGTACTATGGATCTTCGTTTTCAACGCGTGGAGGCGAACGCTTGTTAATGGGTAAAGGGAACTTACTCTAATATTATACATAAATGGATATAGTAATGCCTATATATATTTGAGTCATTTGGCGAGTGGTTTAGTGGATGTATAAAGTCAATGTTATGATAGGCAATGGGGAACACGAAACTACTTGCGTGCACCATAATCCCAATGGCACAAGCATCGCGAAAATACACAAACGATTACAACATTTTACGCTGAACACGAGTACAAAATATCGTAAGCGAAAACGCTCTTTATAAGAGATAGATGTTTTATTGACCAACATCATAGAAGACAATATATAGCTTTTCATGACTTTGTATGTATGTGCGAACACAAAGGGATAGAGACGGATAGAGTGATCACAAATAAACCCCATCGACAGAAAAACCTACACATGGTGATTATAGTGTCAGATTGAGCAAGGAAATTTTAACTGGTTGTCGTATACGTACGATTTCGATACCTGTACAAAGTAATTGAAAACAAACTGAATTGCCGGAGATAATAGACTGATAAAAATATTTCCAAGTTAAAAGGGTGAAAATATATATTTCAAGTATATTTTCCAAAGGGTCGGTGTAACTTTTTGTTTAAGTAGAAACTTAGATTTAACAACCAAAATTATACTGAATGTAGGAAAAAATCATACTAGCAGTATAAATTATAATTTGCAGTTACATCTGGAAAATTTAGTCATTGTAATGATTATAACCTATTCTCCAGTCTTAATTTTTAAATTCAGTGCCATTTTCTACCATGGAATCGCGGTAACATTCACGTATAAGGTCTCCGCTGCCCGAGTACACCTCTTCCCTGAACCAGAAAACTATATTTGCACCCCATTCGGTTGAAATTCTGCAATGGTTACTCAAAATTTCCAACTGTTAGAAATCCCCAAACCAACTATTCCAACCGATCGAAACTTCTGAACTAATTGCCATTTACCCCATAAATCAATCATCACTAACTTTGGGACGAAGATTATTGTGATGCGCCAACACCCATTGAACGTCCCTGCGTGACATTCCCAATTGTAGAGTATTTTGATGAGAATCGCCCCCGTCACAACATAATTTATGTGCAAACCCTTATTTATCAAAGCCAATTTGTCTATGTTTATGAACCCCATCTCAAAATATATCTATCTACGCCCATGCGTAATTTGAACCCATCGTCTCAATATGACTACGATTTTATTGACCCGGTGAAACTTCGCACGTCGAGTAAGGGTTAATGCATGAGTGCGCAATACACAAAGCGATAATCCGACATATCGACATTCGCACGCGTTTCATTGCGATGACAACCACTAATTCAGCCTCGTATACTTGTAATGTTAACACCGTGTTCTACCCGATTTGTGTTATGTCTGTACTATGGAACTCCCTAAGTTGGTAATTTATCAGCCCGTCAAGCGAGTTCTTGTTTTTCCCCAAGTTAGACAATTCGAGTACTATAGAATAACAAAAAGATGCAGCGTTGGGACACTCCAAACACCACAAAAACCGAGCAGCTTGCTGCTGAAATGAATCCCAGTTACAGAATGGCTCTCCCAGAACATTATATAAGTCAGTTCACAACGGTGTATGGTGTGAAAAAGGGTAATCGCCTATTGTTAAATTCCAATATCCAATGCAAGGAATTTACAAGAACACAAATTGCTCGAGTACTATAGAACACAAGTCTAGCTTTACAAGACTGGGAAATTACCGACTAACGCTGTCCACGTGGAGAAACACGGCAATTGTAATTCCATAGTACAGGCCCCTGGGGCCTGTACTATGGAATTACAATTGCCGTGTTTCAACAGGTGTACAATGCTATGGGAGGTACACAGGAGGTGTGAAGCGCAGTATACCACTGTATTGTAATAGAGTAGATTATACCCGTCGTGTGCTCATTACCGATGGGTGATTGGGTTTGATCAGAATGGTATTCAATATAATACTCCAGCGATTTTGCATGAGAACCCAACTAGAAATTGAAATACATCTTAAAACTTGAATTGTTGGAACAGACGATAACCATTGATGACATATAACACACTGCACGAACGGTTGCGGCGCACTCACTGAGCGATTATTTAAAGGATACCGATTACCACTAATACAATTGAACACGCATTACCCATGCACTAGCGATAACATATCACTGAGTGTCTCCGATGAATATTTATTTCATTGGTCAATCAAGTCACATGTGGTAAACCTATTATTTTATTGGTCACCATGCATGTAAACGAGGCGTTGCAAGAAGTCGCCTTTTCACTGTAATAATAAGAGTGGAGGTCTATGGTAATCGACACCTTCTGTGTGCCCCACATAATCTTGTACACGTGTTCAAACACGGCAATTGTATTCTATAGTACAGGCCCCTGGTTATGATTTATTACGAATATACTATCGTCGTCTCTCAATATCTTAAAGGGGTACTGTACGCCAAATGTTGTTGTTGGTTTCTATAGTCTCCGAGTCGGAGAATAAGGTAACAATTTTTTCATTATTTGAAAGTCTGTTGAGTACGAAGTAGTGTTACGGATGACAAATTTACCGGAATGCAAAAATACAAATTGTCGTTGTCGAGTAATTTTTGTACAGTTTTCAACCAAATGAATCAAATAAAAGTTATATTATAGGCATACTAGTCCCATATAATCATTTAAGTTATAATATCGTCTCTAGTCAGTGAGTGGCTTGGGTGTTCTCCCCGTATCATCATAATATTTTAAGCGATCGTGTGTGCGATCGGTTTAACAATCCAGTATCCCTCAATTACTTTGTTTGATTACGGAAATTCGTAATTTAATTGACGCCATTTTATGGCTCCAGTCATAAATTCAATTTATATCAAATTATTAACTTTTAAATTATTAAATTTGAAGATATCCTATTAACCTGAGCGTTTACAGAAAACATCTTCGACTCAAATTACTTATGTTTCTATATATTTTCGATATTAGATCGTTGTTGTCACCGGAAATTTAATGAAAATGGCGTACAGTACCCCTTTAATTTTCAATCAAGTGAGTCAAAATTATATGATAGTATCGGAAAAAGCACACATTGTTTTGCAATGACCTTGACCTTTACATAAGACATTGACATTAACAAGAGGAGAACCTCGTTTCAAAAGTTAGCTTGAGACAACAATGGGTGTTCATATAAACCAACATAATATTTGAGATAATTGAAATAATTCTCGCCATACACGCAATTTAACACCTAGTTCCTACACTCTGTTAAAAACACCCCTCGTTGCCATGGAACAGAAATTTTGCTATTTGTCCCAAATAATGTTCTCTAAGATTTGAGTATGTTGCATATATTGACTTACTCTATATGATGACACCTTTGCCATTTGTGTTGCAATTAGTTCAGTATTCAACGCTAATTCGCCTGTACTATCAATTGTATTGACGTCCTTGTTGTCAACCAGACTAACAGCAGTAAAGCGGGATCACCGATGTTAACCCTTTATATACTGAATACTCATTGATGAGTAGTTCCCTTTGGAAATGTTCAACTTCTTATCTGAACATTTCCCACCTATAAATATGAATCATTCTGCTCTTGTATTTTCTGTTTATCGTCTGACTTTATTTCCTGAACACACCCAAAATGAATAATAGACCATTCCAATGTATACTTTTATACCTGGATGGGAGAATCCATTTAGTTTAGAAAGGGTTAAGCAAAAGTAACGTTATCTCAAATAGTAATTTTCACGGTCTTCGACAAAACTGAACAATTCAAAGAAATACATTTCGTTCAAGAGCATATAATTTTATTGTAAAATATGTTATCAGATTCGATGGTCCCCGTATCATCAGGTTCCAACAACAACATTTCTTCAAAAGACGCTTCAGTTATCAGAATCGATTAAAGGGGTACTGTACTCAAATGTAGTTGTTGGTTTCTATAGTCTCTAAGTAGTAGAATAAGGTAACCAGATTTTTATTATTTGAAAGTCTGTTGAGTACGAAATAATGTTAAGGATGGCAGATTAGCAGGTACGGGAAAGTACAATTGTCGTTGTCGAGTAATTTGTGTACAGTATTCAGGCAAATGTATCGTTATGCATACTAGTCCCATATACTCATTTATCACATAATTAACCCACAAAATCAGCTTCATAATTATTGGTAAGACACACGTGTAATATTAGCGCGTGCGATGACGTCGCGCCATTATGTAAATGACTTGCGATTGCTGAAGTTTATTATTGTTGTTTTCGATGAATACTTCGCGTTTATTTGATCATGTGATAAGATAAGGTATCTCAAACTCGTTCTATTTTATACGTAATTTATCAACCTCGTCCACGAAATTCTATTTGAGCCTCGGTAAACCTCGGCTCAAATCGAATTTAGTGAACTCGGTTGATAAATTCCGAATAAAATAGAAACTCATGTGAGATCCTCTATTTAAGTTATTGTATAGTCATCAATCCGTGAGTGCATGGCTTGAGTTTACGCCACGTATCAACATAATGTTTTGCACGATCGTGTGTCACGCGTTGCCCAATCCACTATCCGTCAATTAATTTGATTATGTCTTGTACACGGAAATTCGTAATTTAATGTCTGGCTCCAGCCATAAATAAAATTTACATCAAATTATTAACTTTGATTTTAAGATAACCAATTAACCTGAACATTTATGGAATAAATCTTCAACTCAAATTACTTATTTTTCTATATATTATCGATATCAGATCGTTGTTATTAGCGGGAATTTATTGAAAATGGCGTACAGTACCCCTGTAATTGCCAAAAAAATAATGCTAACCACTGTCAAATATAGCATAACATTTTCCAAAACGTATTATTTATCAACATTTTGTTAAACGCAATTTCGTATATCGAGAGTATGTCGGTCGGCCCGTCCTATATTTGCTAGGCCACCAAATATTCCAGGTGGTGAAAAATTAGATTTCAAAAATCGATATCTAATAACTGTGAGCTTTAATGGGTGGGTACCTCGACTCGAATCAAATGTGTTTTACCCCCAAGACAAAGAAATAGTAATTTAGGAGCGTTAATTTGGATTATGTATCTTTAACAATACCTGCGTTGGTTGCTGCAAACCGACAGAAAGAGCATTATACATATTGTAGTCGCATTGTAATAACTTAAAGAATCATTGTTAAAGGTACACAATCCGATTCGATGGTCCCCGTATCATCACATTCCAAAAACAACATTTCTTCAAAAGACGCTGTAGGTATCAGAATCGATTAACTATACAAAAATAATGCTAACAACTGCCAACAATAGTATAAATGTTTCAAAAACATGTTATATTCAACATTTTGTTCAACGCAATTTGGCCGGACTGCTCGTCGAATATTTGCTAGGCCGCCAAATATTCCAGATGGTGAAAAATAACAGATTAAAAAAATCGACATCTGGTAACTCTGAGCTTTGATGGGTGGGCTCCTCGACTCAAATCGAATATTTTGTTTACCCCCGAAGACAAAGAAATAGTAATTTAGGAGTGTTAATTCCGATTATGTATCTCTAAAATATTTTGTTGTTGATTTTTGTTTTTGGTACATTATTTACAAACAAATGCTAACAATGAAATATTCAAAAATAAACATGATTATATTATACAGGAGCGGTTCTTCCTTCCCCGAATGGTGTATCCAAACCAATTACATGATGTACATACATGTATATGCTGCTGTGTGTACCAAGCCTTGGGCGTAGTATTACTATATCATAGGTGCATATAGAGTCTGTCTGAAATATTATGGTTTTATATAGGACCAAACAATAGCCTTTTAAAGGGGTACTGTACACTAAATCTGGCCATTTATGGGACCATAATAATGAAATGAATTTATGACTCCAGCCATTTATTCATTTTCATTATAATTACCATATTGTTTTCATCGTTCATAGAGCACATGAGTTTATTTTGCACTAATACATGGCTCATATTAATTAATTTGTTGCATATGTTATGTTTAGTATAAAAGGAGATGGTCCCGTAAATGGCCGGATTTAGTGTACACTGCCCCTTTAAGATCACTGTTCATTTTGTTAATATTCTTCTGATTATAAAGGCCATGAAAGATTACATATCGTCCAGTCAAAATGCAAGGTGGTAATATCAGGCGTTCCCCTCCCCATAGATCGTAAACAATGAACTATAAAATTGGAAAGTAATATATTTGGTTGCTTTCAAATCACTGAAATCACTCAAACAAACAACAACATCAAACTTAGTATGAAAATCGTTTTATGACACCCTTGTCTTACATCCCCACTCAGGATAAAAAAATACAATCAAAACAAATGAAGCGCATCAGGTTCTGCAGTATAGAGTGGAAACACATGTCTGAAATATTACTTGTAATCCTGTGTATAAAACACTGGTTTCATGCGTGTATTCTACAGCATCCCGCTTATCCCTATTATTATATGTTTATATAATAATAAACATGCGAGACAAGTAAGTTAGTGTGGAGACAACATCAAATGAAAGTGTCAGTGCCACTGTAGCTCCACTTGGAGAAGGGGTAATGTCATACAGTCACTTGAGCGATAAGGAATGTTTAACGTTTTAACCGTTGAGTAATACTAGAGGTCAACCCGGAGAGCCTTATGAAGTTTGGGATCAATCAGATGTGGAATGGCGATTATGGGGACTGGGTCTGACGAAGGATTTAGTCATACAAACAGCTAAATCTAAGATGGCTGCCAGCGGCCATTTTTTTTTTTAAATAAAAAATAATTCAAATTCGATAGCTCCCATTTCTCCAATAAATGCATGTTGGCTGCATTGGCTGCGAATAGATTTGAATATTAAATACAAGATGGCGACTTAACAGCCATGTGTTTCAACGAAATTAGAAAAACAATTGATAGCTCCCAGGGCCCCGAAGATGCAAATGAAGATTGGGATGAAGCAGATAAAAAATGTTGTTTGTATGGCATGCCAAAGAATTAGTCATGCACAGAGGGAATTCTAAGATGGCTGCCGGTGGTCATGATTGTGGTGGAATATTATTTTTCTTCAAATTTGATACCTCCCATCTAAAGGTCACCCTGAAGATCCCTATGAAGTTTGGGTGGAAAACGGTTAGTTTAGGGACTGCCAAAGGGTTTAGGAATTCAGGCAGTAAAATACAAGATAGCTGTCCGCGGCCATGTTTTTCAACGAAAATTGTTTTAAGTTAATAGTTCCCATTTAGAGGTGATCCCAAACATGCATGTAAATGTTACAAACATTTCACCAATAATTGTAGACTGCGGGGTGTGCCAATGGAATCAAATGTGAAATTCAAGATTCGTAAAAGATGGTAATCTGCGATCTAGAGGTCACGCCGATGACCCATATGAAGTTTGGTGACGATCGGGTGAGGGGTGTGGCCTAGCTGTATATGGTATGCCAAAGGAAATTGTTGACGCACGGCTAGATGCACGGACGCCAACCCATGGCAATATACATCAAACTTAAATAGACTTTGTCAAGCTGAGCTGAAAACGCTTGGAATATTTCAGGAAATTCATCGCGTAGATATTTCTAGTGTATATGAATGTCAATATATACTCATGAAATATACAATAAAATGCGTTTGCCCATATATAGCTTCGTACATGCGCATTACGATCTATGTAATTCCTAAGCTGTTATACATGCATATTGGTGCAACTGAATTTGGTCGAAGAATTTCATGAAAACTTTAAAGGACATATTGGCAGCTGAGTGGATGTACACGTATAGCCTTATTGTATAATAAATCTCCTCATTTCTTATCGAAATATATATATAAACATAATAGTACATTGTCTGATTGTATCTGCATCTGAGTGAAAGGCGTTGTTCCTTCGATGTTTCAATACCGAACATATGGGTTGCCATCGGTGCTGTGCGACAGCCATCTGCCCATGGATGCCACAGAACATACGCTGTATTTATAGATATATCCTAAAAGCTGAAGGCACGGATGTACGGTGGCTGGTTTAGGACATGGGAATTTTTTTTTATTTCGTGCATGGCCACGAAATAACTAATTCGTGCGAAATATTAATTCGTGGCCAGAAAATAACTAATTCGTGGCCACGAATTAGTTATTTCGTGGCCACGAATTAGTATTTCGTAGTCACGAAATAAAAAAAAAAAATTCCCATGTCCTAAACCAGCCTTGGTTGTAGGCTATAATTTATAAATAAAAGTTACCAGATTATGAATTTCCTCAATAATATACTAATAGTATAGTTTAATGACAGTATGAATGTGATTATTGCCCACAAAACACACTTTGTGTGAACCGAGCATTTGTTTATATACAGCACGAAAAGAGTGTGCGGTAGGCAAAACACTCAACACCGTGGCGATATTTTTTTTGGGAGATTGATTCACGCCAATTTCACGGTGACCAATTCAACACTGAAATCTTGAGTGGCGAGTATTAGCGAGAGCCATATCGATACGTTATAAACTATATGGTGTTAATTTTAACCAAAGTTCCGAAAGTGGGGTCTCCCTGGTGTTTCGTGTTTTGCGTATCGCACACTCTTTACCCACTGTACTTATCATAACATGGCTTCTGTTTACTAACAATGCGTACAATCTTGGCAATAACATGCTATTTATAGGATATTTATGATTAGTATAAGATCACAATTTGTATATATTTTAAGATTCGTTCTATTTATTGCGTTTTAACGGGTGTGACCTTTAACGACAATAACCATCGCAAAGGCCGTAGCTGGTGAAACTTCCCTCTAAGCTGTAGTTCGTTGTTTAGCGCTATGGTTTGATACACATTGAAATGAATTAAGTTGATATAAATGTTCTATCATGAAATTATTTAGTCGCCGGAGTCTGTTTGAATGACAAGTTTATTGTGCGTTGGTAGCGGAGTGGATACAGTGTCGTCATGTCAATCCGGACCAAGATGGTAAGTATACGGAGTTCTGGAATAGCTTTCTGGGATCTACAAAATGCATTTACACATGTATTATTCGCTCTCTATCTCTTTCTCTATCTCTCTCTCTCTCTCTCTCTCTCTCTCTCTCTCTCTCCCTCTCTGTCGTTTGAGCTCTCTCTCCCTCTCTCTGGCTCGCTCTCTCTGGCTCGCTCGCTCCCACTCGCTCTCTCTCTCTCTCTGGCTCGCTCTCTCTGGCTCGCTCACTCGCACTCTCTCTCTCTCTATCTCTCTCTCTCTCTCTCTCTCTGGCTCGCTCTCTCTGGCTCGCTCGCTCCCACTCTCTCTCGCTCTCTCGCTCTCTTTATCTCTCTCTATCTCTCGCTCGCTCTCTGTCCCCCTCTCTGCCCCCCCCTCTCTCTCTCTCTCGCTAGCTCGCTCACTCTCTCTCTCTTTCTCTCTCTCTCTCTCCCTCTCTCTCTCTCTATCTCTCTCTCTCTCCCCTCTCTCTCTCTCCTTCTCTCTCTCTATCTCTCTCTCCCTCTCTCTCTATCTCTCTCTCTCCTCCCTCACTCCCCCCCCCCTCTCTCTCTCTCGCGCGCGCTCTCTCTGGCTATCAGTAATTTCGGTGGCATCGTAATCAGAAATAGGATCTTTTTAATGGCGTACATAACGAGCATTACCGACGCCTCGTTCAATACGACATATGCCAGTACTGTTGTAATAATTCTATATGCTTGTGGCACGTTTGTTCGGTATGAATTTCGTCTTCCACAACTACACAGAGACCGGCGAAGTTGCCGGAATTCCATACATGATGTGAAAGCTATTACATTAAATATTGTGCATGCTTCTTCAAATTAACTTCGTATTGAAAAGGTTGAACATCGCCCTATAATGCATCAGCATAATATGTAACCTCTTCATTGTAGTAGTGCAGCACCGTTTACATATATGTTATACTACTATTGCAGTGGTAAATATAATGGGAATATCGTGAAAACCCTAACAGTGACTGCATGCATGAGAATGCTGGTATTATAAACACCCATCATAAACCCTAACAGTGACTGCATTGCATGAGAATGCTGGTATTACAAACACCCATCATAAACCCTAACAGTGACTGCATGCATGAGAATGCTGGTATTACAAACACCCATCATAAACCCTAACAGTGACTGCATGCATGAGAATGCTGGTATTATAAACACCCACCATAAACCCTAACAGTGACTGCATGCATGAGAATGCTGGTATTACAAACACCCATCATAAACCCTAACAGTGACTGCATGCATGAGAATGCTGGTATTATAAACACCCATCATAAACCCTAACAGTGACTGCATGCATGAGAATGCTGGTATTATAAACACCCATCGTAAACCCTAACAGTGACTGCATGCATGAGAATGCTGGTATTATAAACACCCATCATTAACCCTAACAGTGACTGCATGCATGAGAATGCTGGTATTATAAACACCCATCATAAACCCTAACAGTGACTGCATGCATGAGAATGCTGGTATTATAAACACCCATCGTAAACCCTAACAGTGACTGCATGCATCAGAATGCTGGTATTATAAACACCCATCGTAAACGCTAACAGTGACTGCATGCATGAGAATGCTGGTATTATAAACACACATCATTAACCCTAACAGTGACTGTATGCATGAGAATGCTGGTATTATAAACACCCATCATAAACCCTAACTGCATGCATGAGCATGCTGGTATTATAAACACCCATCGTAAACCCTAACAGTGACTGCATGCATGAGAATGCTGGTATTATAAACACCCATCGTAAACCCTAACAGTGACTGCATGCATGAGAATGCTGGTATTATAAACACCCATCGTAAACCCTAACAGTGACTGCATGCATGAGAATGCTGGTATTATAAACACCCATCATTAACCCTAACAGTGACTGCATGCATGAGAATGCTGGTATTATAAACACCCATCGTAAACCCTAACAGTGACTGCATGCATGAGAATGCTGGTATTATAAACACCCATCATTAACCCTAACAGTGACTGCATGCATGAGAATGCTGGTATTATAAACACCCATCATAAACCCTAACAGTGACTGCATGCATGAGAATGCTGGTATTATAAACACCCATCATAAACCCTAACAGTGACTGCATGCATGAGAATGCTGGTATTATAAACACCCATCATTAACCCTAACAGTGACTGCATGCATGAGAATGCTGGTACTATAAACACCCATCATAAACCCTAACAGTGACTGCATGCATGAGAATGCTGGTATTATAAACACCCATCATAAACCCTAACAGTGACTGCATGCATGAGAATGCTGGTATTACAAACACCCATCATAAACCCTAACAGTGACTGCATGCATGAGAATGCTGGTATTATAAACACCCATCGTAAACCCTAACAGTGACTGCATGCATGAGAATGCTGGTATTATAAACACCCATCATTAACCCTAACAGTGACTGCATGCATGAGAATGCTGGTATTATAAACACCCATCATAAACCCTAACAGTGACTGCGTGCATGAGAATGCTGGTGTTATAAACACCCATCATAAACCCTAACAGTGACTGCATGCATGAGAATGCTGGTATTATAAACACCCATCATAAACCCTAACAGTGACTGCATGCATGAGAATGCTGGTATTATAAACACCCATCATTAACCCTAACAGTGACTGCATGCATGAGAATGCTGGTATTATAAACACCCATCATAAACCCTAACAGTGACTGCATGCATGAGAATGCTGGTATTATAAACACCCATCATAAACCCTAACAGTGACTGCATGCATGAGAATGCTGGTATTATAAACACCCATCATTAACCCTAACAGTGACTGCATGCATGAGAATGCTGGTATTATAAACACCCATCATTAACCCTAACAGTGACTGCATGCATGAGAATGCTGGTATTATAAACAACCATCATAAACTCTAACAGTGACTGCATGCATGAGAATGCTGGTATTATAAACACCCATCATAAACCCTAACATTGACTGCATGCATGAGAATGCTGGTATTATAAACACCCATCATTAACCCTAACAGTGACTGCATGCATGAGAATGCTGGTATTATAAACACCCATCATAAACCCTAACAGTGACTGCATGCATGAGAATGCTGGTATTATAAACACCCATCATTAACCCTAACAGTGACTGCATGCATGAGAATGCTGGTATTATAAACACCCATCATTAACCCTAACAGTGACTGCATGCATGAGAATGCTGGTATTACAAACACCCATCATAAACCCTAACAGTGACTGCATGCATGAGAATGCTGGTATTATAAACACCCATCATAAACCCTAACAGTGACTGCATGCATGAGAATGCTGGTATTACAAACACCCATCATAAACCCTAACAGTGACTGCATGCATGAGAATGCTGGTATTATAAACACCCACCATAAACCCTAACAGTGACTGCATGCATGAGAATGCTGGTATTATAAACACCCATCATAAACCCTAACAGTGACTGCATGCATGAGAATGCTGGTATTATAAACACCCATCATAAACCCTAACAGTGACTGCATGCATGAGAATGCTGGTATTACAAACACCCATCATAAACCATAACAGTGACTGCATGCATGAGAATGCTGGTATTATAAACACCCATCATAAACCCTAACAGTGACTACATGCATGAGAATGCTGGTATTATAAACACCCATCATAAACCCTAACAGTGACTGCATGCATGAGAATGCTGGTATTATAAACACCCATCATAAACCCTAACAGTGACTGCATGCATGAGAATGCTGGTATTATAAACACCCATCATTAACCCTAACAGTGACTACATGCATGAGAATGCTGGTATTACAAACACCCATCATAAACCCTAACAGTGACTACATGCATGAGAATGCTGGTATTATAAACACCCATCATAAACCCTAACAGTGACTGCATGCATGAGAATGCTGGTATTATAAACACCCATCATAAACCCTAACAGTGACTGCATGCATGAGAATGCTGGTATTATAAACACCCATCATTAACCCTAACAGTGACTGCATGCATGAGAATGCTGGTATTATAAACACCCATCATTAACCCTAACAGTGACTGCATGCATGATAATGCTGGTATTATAAACACCCATCATAAACCCTAACAGTGACTGCATGCATGAGAATGCTGGTATTATAAACACCCATCATTAACCCTAACAGTGACTGCATGCATGATAATGCTGGTATTATAAACACCCATCATTAACCCTAACAGTGACTGCATGCATGAGAATGCTGGTATTATAAACACCCATCATAAACCCTAACAGTAACTGCATGCATGAGAATTCTGGTATTATAAACACCCACCATTAACCCTAACAGTGACTACATGCATGAGAATGCTGGTATTATAAACACCCATCATAAACCCTAACAGTGACTGCATGCATGAGAATGCTGGTATTATAAACACCCATCATAAACCCTAACAGTGACTACATGCATGAGAATGCTGGTATTATAAACACCCATCATAAACCCTAACAGTGACTGCATGCATGAGAATGCTGGTATTATAAACACCCATCATTAACCCTAACAGTGACTGCATGCATGAGAATGCTGGTATTATAAACACCCATCATTAACCCTAACAGTGACTACATGCATGAGAATGCTGGTATTATAAACACCCATCATTAACCCTAACAGTGACTACATGCATGAGAATGCTGGTATTATAAACACCCATCATAAACCCTAACAGTGACTGCATGCATGAGAATGCTGGTATTATAAACACCCATCATAAACCCTAACAGTGACTGCATGCATGGGAATGCTGGTATTATAAACACCCATCATTAACCCTAACAGTGACTACATGCATGAGAATGCTGGTATTATAAACACCCATCATTAACCCTAACAGTGACTACATGCATGAGAATGCTGGTATTATAAACACCCATCATTAACCCTAACAGTGACTGCATGCATGAGAATGCTGGTATTATAAACACCCATCATAAACCCTAACAGTGACTGCATGCATGGGAATGCTGGTATTATAAACACCCATCATAAACCCTAACAGTGACTGCATGCATGACAATGCTGGTATTATAGACACCCATCATTAACCCTAACAGTGACTGCATGCATGATAATGCTGGTATTATAAACACCCATCATAAACTCTATCAAACGTCCAGATAAAGATATTAAGGTTTAAGTTATGAGCGAGAGCCAACTGCTACTCTATACATGTAGCTACGTACTCAGTATAGACGCACAGAAAGCAGACATCGTGACATTTTATGTCCATAACTCAGTATGAAAGTACGGCAGGTTGGGCAACCAAGATGTATAGCTACGGAAGACGTTCGCGGTCAGTAAATTAAGCCAAAAATCATTCCATGTTTGTTAAAGGTACTAAATCCGATCAGACGATCCACATATAATCAAGATACAACAACAACAACAACAATAACAACAACCACCACCACCACCATTCTTCAAAATACGATTTAGTTACCAGAATCAATTAACTGCAACACAATAATACTAACCACTGTCAACGATGGTATCAAATTTCCCAAAACGTGTTATTGATCAACATTTTGTTCAACTAAATATGGCCGTATTATCACTTGAGAATCACGAAATTTGGCCGTATTACCAGTAAATTACCACTTGATTTTAGAGTTATCCATCTTCATGCGCAATTTTGTCCGAGACCGTCCATTTAAAGACCTATTTCTGGGCCACAAATAATTGCATATCTCGAGAAATGACAAACTTCAAAAATCGATATCTGATCACTCTGAGCTTTGATGTGTGGGTTCCTAGACTCGAATCAAATATTTTTTACCCCAGAAGCCAAAGAGATTGTAATTTAGGAGCGTCTGATCGGATTGAGTAACTTTAAGTTGCGAACGAGAGCCAACTTCTACCCTACACATGTAGCTCCGTACTCACTGTATACGCACATAAACCACACATCATTATACTCAGTGTGAACGTACGGCAAGTTGTCAACCAAGATTTATAGCTACGAAGGCGCTCGCGGTCAGTAAAGCTAAAAATAATTCTAAGTTTGTTAAACCCCCTTATTACCAAGACGAACATGAAAAAAACAGGAGGAATGTGTTCCTATATTTTCATCAACAATAACCCATGTCACATGAAACCCCTATTATATCATTTGAAAAGACATTAGATATTGTCTACGACTCGCTGTGAATAAGATTTATCAAACTCGTTTCATAAAATTTTATATCTCAACATAACTGCAACTGCAAACCCTATCTTCAGGGACGAGATTCCGCGTGTTGAAATCATTGCTTGCAAACAAGCACTGTAACAGTTAGTAACGGTAATACATTTTAATTTTATTGTATTGAAATGTGGCCCTCTCTAGTTAAAGTATACTATGTTTGGGTAAGTTATATGACATTTTAGATTGATATTTATTTTCCGATATCATCATAATTCAGTGAATATGGAGTTGTCAATTTTGCATTTACTATAAAACAATGAATTTATATTAAATGTAGAGATCGCCATGCTTATAATATTAAATAATAAATGTTTACCTTTCTGCAACAAACAATAACTATAAAATACAGATGAATATAGTCAGCTGAGGTTAACTTCGTATTTCATCATTAAATAATTTACAACAAAAATGGCGACACCCAAGTCGCCTTATATTACAAAACATTGTCTATAATACTGTGCATATAAATGTTCAGTCAAAATTACTGTATAATAAGTAAATTGTGTGATACCGTACCATTCGCACATTGTTATTTGTTATCTGATCGCCTAAATGTTAATGCACATCTATCCACATTGCGAACGCATTCATTATAAAATACTAAAAAAAAACCAGAATGCCTGATGTAAGACGTAAATCATTTAGAGAGAAAAAAACGACGCTCCAATGATGCAAAGAACGCTCGCGGCGGCCTTGTAACTAAGTAATGCTTTATTCTCAGCCAGTATACATGGTACATAAGAAAACGTATATACGCTATATACAAATTAGTACTTTCCAGCGTTTGTTCCGAATATTGGAACGTACTGTAATTACAAGTATACATAGATAAAATACAATGCAGACAATAATCAGTTACGGTCCAATTTTGCATTATCATGTCCGGAATAGAAAAATCATATTTCGACAGACTTATCTAAAGATTCTAAGCGAACCGAGAAAAACAAAAAAGTAGAAGAAATTACATAAGTATTTATCATGGTCAGTACATAGTGCTGTTTTGTCATTTTTTTTGGAAACCAAGATATTGTAAATATCCGTGAGAACTTATGTATGGACCAGGCTATACAACTTTCACACTATCTTGTACTCGCCATAATCTATATATAGAGGATCTCTATTGAGTCGCAATTTTCGTATAGAATTGCAACGAATTTGAGATCCATTTTATCACATAATCACATTTTAGCAAAGAAAAACGACATCGAACCGGCTGGGGTTGAAGCAAATTAATATTGATTTCCTTATCACATCCAAAGAGTAAGTAAAGACACCTTCAAGAAAAACTATAGTTTAGTTCCATTTTAAATGTGTCTTTTCATGCTGACAAAATTGTTCAACCACCCTTATCACCCATGTGTATCTCGGTCAACACTAAACAACCCAACACAAATTAAATATCATGATAATTATATATATTCTAATTAACATAATAATGTTCCGGCAATGACATCGATATCATTGTGCTAAGCTCTTACGCCAATGCGCGTGCCGATAATACACGTGTGTCCTACGAAAAATATGAAGCCGGATTTAGGGGCTAATTGTGTGATAAATGTACACATACATACTGTTTGCAACGGGATCCATACATGCACTAAATAGTCAGGAGGCAAGCACCCCCAAATTGTTTTTTGCTAAACATTTTTAGTACCATATGCCAACATATCCTTGATGGTAGAGTTTGGTCCGCTGATTAAAAAAAACATTGTTGGCAATTTTCTAATCCCATGTTAGAGGTCAAATGTCAAGGTCATATGTATAGGCGCCTTTCTGTCCTAGCCTGAATTTTTCAACATATAGCATGATATTTTTTTTAGTAAGAGCTATTGAGGAATGATGTATTGTACCAATGACCAGTGAGGCATGGTAATCTGAATGCTGATGTGTCTATGTTCTTGTGTGGTTTCCTTAGCAACCGTTGCTATGCAATTGTTTTTCCATAGCAACCAGCCTCAAACGATCGTTTTTGATCCATGTTATGGCATCTAATACTGGAAATATGCGAATAGTTATACTTTGTGATCATCTTGAGTGTGCGTGCATGAAAATACAAACAGTTAGAGCACAACACGTTGAATAATGTGGAGTGTACGGTATGGCCCAACATAGTAGGCCTATGCTGTTACAATATCAAATTGGCTGCAATTGGCACTAAATGCCAATAGTGGGGGTCACTTAGGGGTTGAATCGTGACTTTAGTGACTAAAGCATGAAACTTTAAAGATAAGTTGCTTATTCATAGGGAAAACTTTTTGGAGGGGGTGCCCGGGCGGAGTGCTGTGTCGGGATAAAATCAGGTTTCCATGGCAACGGCATAAAATATTTGGAGAAAAATTGAAAAAGGCCAAACTTAAGAACCAACAAACCATGTGTTTGAAGAAATTGTGTTAACTTATAGTGCCAATAATGGTTCATCAAGCGGACTCAGTCACTTTGACATATATGGTCAAGGTCAATTGCTAAGGTCAAGGTCATTCAAAAAATGTGATATTTTGGTCTATTTTTTATAGTTGTTTCATATTTCGCTACCCCGGGTGCGTTATTCATAAAAGCAATCGCTACAAAAAGTAGGCCGCAATCAGTGTTTAATTTGTTATATGATGCATTTGGCATAATACGGTCACTGTCACATGTGACAGCATTCAGTTGATACACAATCACATTTTAAGTACTTTTTATAGTATTTGTGGCAGTACATAAGTCACGATACATTACCCTTAAGAGACCGTCAGACCAAAATAAATATGATTTTGTGACTTTAGTAACTAAAGCATGAACCTGCATCATATGTGTTGCTTGGTTTTAGTGGAAACTTTTTGGAGCTGGTGCCCAAGTGAGGGGTCATGTGTCAGTAAGCAATATGGTTTCCATGGCAACGGCATCAAATACAATGTATTTGGAGAAAAGTTGAAAAATTCCACTGTTGGCAATCCGATTAGCCTTGTGTTTGAAAACATTATGTGAACTGATAGTACCATTAATGGTCAACAAACGCATTAGGCCATAGGACATATATGGTCACAGTCAATTGCTAAGGTCAAGGTCATTGGAAATTTGAAATACCTTTTATAAACTTTCTCATATTCCACTACCACTAGCGCATGTTCAAATACCCAAGCAAGCCATGGTATGATGGGATCTGCTACTAAATGACAATGGGGTATAGCAAAACAGCTGCGACATCAGGCAGTGTGCAATATTGTGAATATATTGAGTGGCCTGTGACACCATGGATTGAGGGAATATGATGCTTTGAGGCTTAGGATTTGGTGAAAAGGCTGCAGGCGTAATGTGAGGCCGCAGCCGTGGACTATTTATACAAGCTAGTCAAAATTTTAATAATGACTGTTGAGTCGCTCACACGAAATTCAATGCAAAGACTGAGAAGACTCTGACTCTGAAGATCACGACAGTTAGTACATGTCGATATCAATTAAGAACAAGTAGTTCTAAACAGGGACGTCTTTAGAGGGTATCCATTGAGCAGTGGGGTGTCAACCTTGAAACTTTCAATTGCACGGCCGACACACCCCCAACATAGTCCACATGAGGTCCCCTCCAACTGAAACAAACACACTCCCAAGTTTGTAAAATTCCCTTTCTTATCCCCCTTACATTGGAAGTGATGCCTCCAACCTGACATGCCCCCTTCCTTTTTTAATGGCCGACCCCATTCAAACATATTTGATTCCCAACTATTCATGGACCCTACACACCAAAGCGACATTGTTTGACTGGTCGGACCCATTATAAAAAATCTAACCCAAGGACCTTCCAAACTATATATAGGCTAAAAGGGACTGATGGCTCTTTAAGATTAACCATTGAGGAAAATAGTTATGTCCCAGGCTCCGCCAGTATTGGATACCCAATTTGAACAAATAACCCCAAGACCTCCTTACCAAATATAAGCAGAATAGGCCTGATGGTTCTTGAGGTGTTTTATGAATTACTATAGAGGGAACGAGTTATGTCCCTGGGTCTACCCTTATTTGACCTGGTGACCCCATTTGAACAAATCTGAATCACTGTCACACAATGACTCTCCATACCAAATATAAGCTGAATATAGGTCGATGGTTCTTGATAAGAAGACATTTTAACAATTATTATGGATAGAAAAGTTTTTTTCCTGGCTCCGCCCTTGTTGTATTCCTGTCACTCAACGACCATCCATACCAAATATAAGCTAGATAGCCCCGATGGTTCTTGAGATGTTTTAAGAATTAATATGGACGGAAAAAGCTTGAACCCTTTTTGACCCGGCGACCCAATTTGAACAAATCAGAAACCCAGTCACCTGGGGACCATCCACAATATATTATATAACTCAATTCTGACTTGATATTCTTGAGAAGATATTGGCGGGTGTGTAGTGGCGACTATTGCTACACTGGATACTTTGTCTCACGTGAGCTAAAAGCCACCACCCTCATCTAGTTTCTCATATGTAACGGCCCGATAACAGAGGAATTTATTTTTAATGGCATGACTGTCAGATTCACACTTGAGAGCAAAATTTATATCTCTGAATATACCAATATTTATAATTTAGATTGAAACTAGTTAGTTATAATACACCATGTAACATGGCTTTCACACACAGCAGATTTAATTCCAATTATAACTGCAATGCATTGTTTTGTTAACACTGGAGAATCATTGACATTGGAATATCATATGATGAAAACTGCTGGTTCTAGGGTGTGAGAAGGGATTTAGTTTTGCAAAGAGTAAAATCCAAGATGGCTGCCGGCAGCCATAATTTTGATCGAAAATCGTTCAAATTAGACAGCTCTCATCTACACCCGGTGTACGTGCCAAACCATGCAGACTGAATGGGAAAGTCATTTTCGCGTATTATGATATGGGAATATGTTTGTTTCTCATCGTAAAACAGACAACGTATGTATACGTCCACACGAAGCAGGAGAATTTACCCACCCACTGTCAGTTCTCCCAGATCAAACCATTTAATAATTATTTGATTTTTCTCACTCAAATTGTCGAGAACATCCATCCACTAGTATAGTTCCTGGCCTTCCAGGCTGCAAAAACAAATGCCGGTATATAGCTGAATCTGTCAATGAAGCATAGGGTTGAACAGAATTAAAAAAATCAGTGTCATTACGCCCCCGGTGTATTATTTCGGCCAATTTGGCCGGTTACTTCATGTGAGTTTTTCATCTGACGTGTGTGTCGGATAATTGATCTGGAGGATTTATGTAAATGTTAGCCCAATCTACATTTCCAAGTAACGATGGTTTTGTTGTTTATTTTGAGGAATAATACCGCGTCAGATGAATTCAGCCCAAATATGTTAACAGTTGTCGTGTAAAACATTCGGCAGTAAGTTAGCGCTATTTAGTATTTGTGGATGTCCTTTAACATGGGGAAAATAGACTACTGCGCTTGAACGAGCATGTGAATTGTCGTTTTTAATGTATAGCAACTTTATAATCAATAACAGAGGCATTCTCTGTCAAATAAGGTCGCTCTATTTACGATACCAATTGGGGAACTTTGTAAATTAAATTACGCGTAAACTTAACCTGCTGCAAATAGAAAAGGTGTCGGAATCGGCGTACTCGCCCCATGGCTAACTCGCCCCAATCGGCGCGTGCCAACTCGGAATAAAAGGCCAACTCGGAATAAAAGATGCATACGGGGTGTTATATGGCGTTTGGTCCGTTGTTTCTCAATGAATATTATTGAAATTTGGTGTATATGTCCGGGCTGGGGCATGGAATACAACAACGTTTGAATTGTTTTTAAATTTACAAATTTGTTGATTTTATTCATTTTGTTTTCGTTCTGAAACACACTATAAAGTGTATATAATATAATAACGAACACGAGACATACATAATTTATAAACTGTTAACAAAAGATATCAAATTCAATACATGACAAAGATGACTAAGTGGAGTTTATAAAGTGAACATAAAAACATTGAGGTAAGAATCTTTTTAAGGAATGCAACTTTATTTAATGATAATAAACACATAAATTAAAATAACAAACATGAGACATACATGATTTATAAACTGTTAACAAAAGATATCAAACTCAATACATGACAAAGATGACTCAGTGAAGTTTATAAAGTGAACATAAAAATATTAAGGACAAATCTTTTTAAGCATTACTAAACCGTTTAGCACAGTCCACTTCACTCATCCGATTATCACTAAACTTCATATTTATCTTGATATTGATCTATCAGATGAGAGCTATCAAATATGTTTTTAATTTTATAGGAAAAAATGGTCGCCAGCGGCCATATTGCATTTACGTTATATGTTATCGCGTCATGTCGATATATAGTATTACTTAGAAATTTCACCTTTCCAGATTCATAATTGCTCCATTGACTGTAACAGATGGAATTATTCCCCTCTTCGGATAGAGTGTCACTGAAACTTTATTTTGTCAGACTGTCTGTATAGTCACTGATTATATATGGCAATAATCTGTAATAAGATGTAGCACTATTTTATTTTATATTTACATGCAGTGCTGTTTTTATACAACAATTCTAATCCCCCTAGATCATCATGTGATCGACCATACATCGCGCGAGGACCTGGTTGAATTAAGGGGGCTTTTATGGATAACTTCTGTCCTCAAGCTAGATTATACTTATGACATTTAATGGCATGTTTCTAACGTGGAGGGTTAGATATGCTTGAGACACCACCACTCTTCAATTCACACCAAGTTATCAGCTGTCATATTCGGATATTATAACCCATAGCCATGATATATGGTTTATTTTGTGTATACTAGTAATATTGTTATTTTCAGTACCTTTATATACCAGTACTGTGTATAACAATGCATATAAATTAATCCATGTATACATGTATATTGATTCAACGGATTCAGTGGTTTTGTCCATCAGTCTATCAAATTTGCGGGGAAAACATGGCCACAAGCAGTACACCCTGTTAAATTTCGAATTTGAATCAATTGGCGCACCCTGCAGCCAGCTTTTATTGGAGAACTTTTTCTCATGTGGATAGTTTGGGTCACCGCTAGATGTGAGCCATGTTTTGTTCTCAAGCTGTCCTTGTGAAGACATCACTGCCAGCGGTGATCTTGAATTTTACTACTTTTATGGCTAAATAATTTGGTTAATCCTACAGACGACACCCCTTGTCCGATCGTCACCAGATTCCACAGTGATCTTCTGGATAACCAGGGTGAGAGTAATCTAATTTTCCCGAATTTCGTTAAAAAACATTACCACAGGCAGCAATTTGGTATCTTACTGTTTGATCCTCTTTTGCGTGACTGAATTGTTTAGCAACTGTACAGTCATATCCCTCATCTGATAGTCACCACACTTTATATTGATCTTCGGGCTGACAACTAGATGGGAGCTATCGAATGCTTTGAATTTTTTTGGAAAACATTGTCGCCAGCAGTCATCTTCTATTTTGGTTTTTATATACATGTATATCTCTTCATTCGGATAGCCAGTATTACGTAGGTACTTCAACTTTCCGCATTCCTGTCATCATTTGAAATATAAAAATTTACCTGATACCATGCACCTTCAAAATTTGTTTCGTCGTATCTATTTTAATGACCCGTATGGTAATATTGATACAGATATATTTGTCAAACATTTCTTTGTACAATATACAGGTATTTAATTTGTAACTAAATCTAGAAATATATAATAGTAGCTGGTGGACCCTACTTCGTCCGGGATGTTCCCCTCTGATTTTCGGAGAATTGCGCGATTTAACCTTGAATTGACCATTTTAAAGATGAACGTCATGTCGGGTCACGATTTGACCCGTCCAAAACACTCCCCGGACAAAAGTCACGACAAAAGTACCCGTCGAAATCCGCCCGGCTTTACCCGATTTGACCTTGAATTGACAATTTTGAATGTCAAGATCAGGTCAGGGTCATAATTTGACCCACCCGAAACACTCCTGGGACAAAAGTAACAGTAGGTATTATATTTCGTTGAAATGCTTCCGTTTTACCAGATTTGACCTTGAATTGATCTTTTTGAATGTCAAAGTCAGGTCGGGATCAAGATTTGACCAGTCCAAATAGTCCAGAAACATGCCTACATCAGCACGTTCGAGAACATGGTCCCACGTGAAATTGGACCCGTCCATATTGCTCCCGGGATCGAAGTAGTCCTACACACAAATTTTTAGTCGGATCGGTCAAGGTCCAGAAACATGCCTATGAGCGAGGTCAAGTTGACACGTTAAATACCAAATCCGAGTCGGATCAGTCGAGCAGTGTTAGAGTCTATAACACATACACACATGCATTCATGCATACACACATACATACTGACAGGTGTTCCAAAATGTATAATCGATAGCTACAACAATTCTATGGTAGATAGTTCACGGCCGACCTGATGCATGCATCTTAGTTTTCTTGTATCCTACAGTTTCTTGGTAAGCTATATGCGCATGTGGGTTTTATTTATAGAATTGGGCTTTTTGGGACGGATTAAAATTCGAACAGCGACCCAGAGGCCGAGTTCGGTAAAAGGTGTAGTTGGGAATTTCAATTTCGTTTATTGTCGTTTACATTATTATTTCATGCATCGGGCGTCTCCCGAGACATGCTTGATTGACCCATGGTCTGTTATTCGGATGCCAAGAAGTGCAAGGCGATTAATTCTAACGTGAATTCGTGCGTTAACCATTAGCGCGCTGCGCGTTATTTGTTTCTATTGTTTTTTAACATGTTTTGTTGCATTGTTATTTGAACATCCTTCGTTTATTTTCACGTGACATAAATCGGAATGCTATCTACTATTATACTGCACGGGGATTTGACGACTGTATAAGAAATTTAATTCGAACATGAATCCTACGAGGTGTTTGTTTATATCGGTGTTTAACATGTTATTTAATATCGTTTAGTGAACTTTTTCATTTAGTTATACGTGACAAATATCGGCATATTATATTCTAAATGAATTGGGATGGTAATTATTAAATATTGCATCTTTTCTGATAGAACAGGTATTCCACCAAAATTTATGGTGATATCGATAGCATATCCCCGTCGAAAGGTCTATACTTAAATTAGGGATTGGGTGTCCCCTGAGACAGTGAACATTAGCCTTTTTCGTTTGCCACCTTCTTTTTGAAAAGTTCAATAGGATTTCGCGAACAACCCCATCTATAAAAAGTGTATTGCCTTATATAATACATTTTCCCACGCCATGCATCAGCTAATATGGAAAGCATATAATTTCAGTTCGTGGCGTGTTTAAGACTTCAAATGGGATAGTGGGGTCCTCAAAACAGAACATTCTCCTTTCGTATTTGCCAGCCACTTTTTGTAAAAATGCCCCAGAATTTCGGGGGAACAACCCACCCATACCAATTGTATGTTTCCCAATAGCATTACCTTTCATTCACAAAGTCAGCTAATTTGAGAATATATAACTTCAGTTTATGGTGCGTCCGAAATATTAAATGGGTTATAATGTCCTCCAATAACAGTGAGAATTCGCCTTTCTCGTTCACCAGCCGCATTTTGTGAAGTATCCCAGACATTCGGAGCATCCTTTCAGTTCGTAGTGTGTAGACTTCAAATGGGATAGGAGCCTCAAAACAAAGAAACTTCACATTTCGTATTTTCCAGCTGCCTTTTGTAAAGTGCCCTAGTTTTCTGGAACCACCCATACCAATTCTATATAATCCATGACAACACTATCTTTCGTTCACTCATTTAATATTGGGAGCATATACCTTTCAGTTTGTGGTGTATTTAAGACTTTAAATGGGGTAGGCGGCCGTAAAAAAAACAAAGGAAATTCAACTTTCTTATTTGCCAGCCGCCCTTTTAAACTGCCCTATATGATACTATTACATTTTATACTTGACAAATATAATCTGAAAATGACACGAGTTAATCAAAAGGGATGGGAGCGCAAGTTATTCAACTTAGAGTATTGCTCCTCTCCCTTAACAATATTGAAACGCATAATAATATTTATATATTGTATTATGTTTGGTCTCAAAGTTTGCTTAGTTGGAATGTAGTACCTAAAAAGGGGATCGAGATCCAGGGTGAGGTCTGGAGTTGTGAGTGGACATATATCACGGAGGGGATGTAGGTCCTATGGCGAGATGAGCCGAGACTTTTGTTAACGATATGGGCGAATACATAGGCGAAGATATAGGCTTATTGGGATTTTGAAAGTTTTACGTCAATGAGATCTACCTGCGTGCTGCTAAACAATTTATCATTTAGAGTATTGAATACGTTGCTTTGACCGACGAGGATTCTTCAACCCTATCAACAAAACATTCTATTTAGCCATTTCTTCAAATAATTGGCACTGGAAGAAAAATTGCAAAGCGTCGTCAATATAAAACCCGCATTGACAGTGAAAATATAGTTTCCAAGTTTATCAAAATTTAACATATCTATTGTGACCCACTATATAAATGAAGAATCGTATGCACAGCGGGTTATATGAAATATGTTGAGCGCATGTGCACTGCCTCTCAACAATGTCACAATAATCATGTTTTAACAGCCGCTTGGTTGTCTGATAAACAAATCCAAATACAAGTTCGCAACCAGTATACACATACGGAAGAAGTAGAGACAATTGTATAAATGTTGGCCAAGTATCAACAATGTGTCTATTGAACAGCCTCTATAAGATATATCCACACAACTTTAAAAGATAACATCAATTTCCTCAGTAGTTCTGAACATGAATAGATATAATTTAATCATTATTACATGAAGCACAATTCCGTGGAGTTGGTATGTAGATGGTATTTAAGAACGCACAATTTCAAAATTTGGTCCAATGATTTTTCACAGAGCTTTGCTGATTGTTCAACTTATACAATAATTCGCAGTTAACAAGTATCAACAATGTGTCTACTGAACAGCCTCCATCAGATATCTGAACACCACTTTGAAAAATAACGCCCATTTGCTCAGTAGTTCTGAGCTTCTCGTAAATATGTTCAAGTATGAATACAGCCAGGAGGTCGATGACTTACACATACTCGAGCCAAAACGTCCGCTATTAAGAAGTCTGAACAAGGAAGTTCATAATATTGAAGCAAAATAATTGTTGCTTGATTTCTTGAAGCGACATTCAAATTGACGTACGTGATACTTGTGCAAATGGGAGAGTCACTCGTTTCTATTCCCAAACGATTTCGTTAAACAACTGTGATTCAGAATCAAAGCACTCTTGTGTCGAAGTGCTCCAAACCTAATCATCACGCCGGTAGTTGTACTTTCTTTGAATCATAGCACATATTTCCTATACAATGGAGATAATAGCTCGGTAGCGAGCTAAATTTTGTGCCCCTCTCCTCATCCCTGACGGGGACGACGCCACAATGCAACATATGTATCCCTAAACCACAGCATGATACTCTTACCTATACCACGGAGATGACCAAATATAAGTTTGGTAGAAACCGCCAAAATTAGATTTTTACGCACGGGGGTTCTTATGTGAGACGTAATATACCCCACTCAGTTAATTATGTGCAGATGTGTCAATAATTAGCTTAGGGACGCTCTAACATTCTCCGTTCTTACAGAATTACCTGTTATCAATAAAATATGTTGTTGTAACTGGGATATGGAAGCCTAAACATATCTGTAATCAATGAAACAGCATCTCTGGACACCCCTGTCCGTACACGATTTATATCTGGTCACATTAAGATCAATTAGAAAATTTTAAAGTCGTTATCAAAAATATGTAATTTTTCGACCAAAACGTGTTTGGGGGAGGGGTAGCTAAATCAAGTATCTCGCAAACTGTTCAAACTTTCTGTTAACTACTTTATCCGTATGCTTGCTAGATAACTACTGCACCGCATTGATTAAATATGTTGGCGTTATTACAATATACGTTTAAATGCAGCAGAAAATAAATGATTCGGCTCCAAATGGCAGGAAAATCCAAATTTACCAACACTTTTTCCTATAAAGTAGAGGTATGGTATTATGTGGAAATATTAACACAAACAATCTTGGCAAATAAGTTAGAACTTCGCCACATCGTTCGCCTGACCAAAATCGTTAATTTCTGGAAAAAGTGACTGGTGGGTATCTTTCATCGTCGATTTGACAATAGCCACCACCAATTCCGATATTTTTCACTATCAATTTCGTGAACAATATATGTTTCAACTTGTTCTACTGTGGGTAGGGGTATACCCGACCACTTTTGGCGTTTGGTCGCTGCGCTATTTAGTCTCAGTATATTATATTATAATAGTACTCGACATAAGCCAGGGGCCCGTGTATGTGCTTAGGGGTGACGCATATTGGGAGGGGGCCAAGTTACAAGCCCTTGTGGTTCATAGTTTGGGTTAATAAATATTTCAAAATTATTATGAATATAAATAAAGTTAATGTAATTCATCAATTATAACAGCATTATATGCATGCATGCGTGTATTCATGTTTCCGAGTTTGCTGAATAAAATAATTTGTCCGCAATTTTGAAAGTTATTTAGAGTTCACGTGTTTTCACGAAAATAATAGTAAAAATAGGGAAAAACAACAGAACAGTTCTTATTCCAAAGTGTATAACTAAGAGAGGAAGAGAGAATGTATTCATTAATATATATGTTTTTGAAGCACATATGCCAAGTAACAATTAAATTGTGAACAATATACAAACTTGGTATATTTGACATAAAAATAAAATGAATAAAGTTAGAATTTGGTCTCGTTGCTATGGTAATTTTAATTGCATGGCAACTGTGGTTATGTACAACACATTTGACAACCTAATCAACGTGAGAGGAATGGGGAAGAAACCTTTAATGTGGACACAAAGTTTCTGGCGGTCTTTGCCCTTTCTCTCTAAAATGGTATAAAAAATGTGTTTTAGTCCAATTTATGCAAATTTGGCATATCTAATTTGAACTTGACCTTTGACCTTGACAGAGGTAACTAGAAAATTGCCAACAATGATTTTATGTATCGGGGTATCCCATAGCACATTATTAATATTGTTGGCGTATGGTACTAAAAATGTTTAGCAAAAATTGTTCTAGCCATCATTTATCTGACCTGCCTCCTGACTAAAATAAAACAAATCTAAATCAACATGGCATTAACAATGGTATGCTGTCGATAAAATGGTAAATGATATTTTGCCTCTATATTTTAATATTTTGTTGTTATTGTTGCTTGGGGAATGTAATTCATGATTGGACAATACAGACCGATTACGTTAACAGCGGTCTTGAAGACTATGATGGGAAAAAGGGTCTTCACTATTATGAGGAATATATCCTCTATCGTCTGGGTGTTGAAGGGTTGAACCAGGAAAACATTCTTAACAAGCTGAATTTGGTGTCATTCGATGCAGCATGACCCCCTAGTGAACATATCCAAAATCCGCTAAAATCCGCCAGGGGAAAATGTTTCAATTAAAGATGGCGTCAAACATTGCCGCTTGAAAGTTGTAAATTTCGAGAAGTCTATTGTTTGACCCACAAAATGAAAATATCAACCCGTGTTATAACCAAAACTCCCTTAGTAGTGTATACAATATATTTCCGGAGTAAAATATGTTGTTTCCGGGTAAAAGACCTAAACATGGTGGCCAAAATGTCAGCCAAAACTGGAAAATATGTGTTTAAAAAAAATAAAAAATTCTCACCAATTTTCCACGTTATGAATGTATTGACTTTGAAAGATATCTATTATATATTTTGGAAGATCTGTGTGTCTGTGTGTGTGTCTGTGTGTGTGTCTGTGTGTGTGTTCGCGATGAACTCGAAAACGTCCCACCCGATTTCGATGAAACTTGGTATGTGGTGGTATGTTCGGCCGGGGACGAACATAGGCATATTAATTTGTCCGTGTGACGTCACCTTGACCTTGAAATCGGGTCATTTCAAGGTCAAACGCCCGAATATCACGGGATTTCGATGAAACTTGGTATGTGGGGGTACTTTCTTATGGCGAGTCTCATAAGCATATTCATTTGCCCGTGCGACGTGACCTTGACCTTGAAATCGGGTAACTTCAAGGTCAAATCGCCAATTTTGATGGGATTTCGACGAAATTTGATACGTGGGTTTAGTTTTGTCCACTGATTGTTTTGGACGGGTCCAATCGTGACCCCGACCAGACCTTGACCTTCAAAATGATCAATTCAAGGTCAAATCGGGTAAAACCGGATGGATTTCGACGGGCACGTTTCTCGGGTACTTTTGTCCGGGCAGTGTTTTTTGGACTGGTCAAATCGTGACCCCACTTGACCTTGACTTTCAAAATGGACAATTCAAGGTCAAAGCCCGGACGAAGTCGGGTCACCTTCTAGTCTATTATATATTTTGGAAGATATGTGTGTCTGTCTGTGTGTGTGTGTGTCTGTGTGTTCGCGATGAACTCGAAAACGGCCGACCCGATTTCGATGAAACTTGGTATGTGGGGGTATTTTCGGCCGGGGACGAACATAGGCATATTAATTTGTCCGTGCGACGTCACCTTGACCTTGAAATCGGGTCATTTCAAGGTCAAACGCCCGAATATCACGGGATTTCGATGAAACTTGGTATGTGGGGGTACTTTCTTATGGCGAGTCTCATAAGCATATTCATTTGCCCGTGCGACGAGACCTTGACCTTGAAATCGGGTAACTTCAAGGTCAAATCGCCAATTTTGATGGGATTTCGACGAAATTTGATACGTTGGGTTACTTTTGTTCACCGATTGTTTTGGACGGGTCCAATCGTGACCCCGACCAGACATTGACCTTCAAAATGATCAATTCAAGGTCAAATCGGGTAAAACCGGATGGATTTCGACGGGCACGTTTGTCGGGTACTTTTGTCCGGGCAGTGTTTTGGACTGGTCAAATCGTTACCCCACTTGACCTTCAAAATGGACAATTCAAGGTCAAAGCCCGGACGAAGTCGGGTCACCTTCTAGTCTATTATATATTTTGGGAGATCTGTGTGTGTGTGAGGGTGTGTCTGTCTGTGTGTTCGCGATGGACTCGAAAATGGCCGAGCCAATTTCGATGAAACTTGGTATGTGGGGATACTTTCGGCCGGGGAGTGGCATGGGCCTGTTAATTTGCCCGTGCGACGTGACCTTGACCTTGAAATCGGGTCATTTCAAGGTCGAACGCCCGAGTATCACGGGATTTCGAAGAAAATTAGTGTCTGGAGACACATTCGTATGGGGAGTGTCGTAAGCATATTTGTTTGCCCGTGCGACGTGACCTTGAAATCGGGTCAATTCAAGGTAAAATCGCGAATTTTGATGGGATTTCGACGAAATTTGATACGTAGGGTTACTTTTGTCCACTGAGAATTTTGGACGGGTCAAATCGTGACCCCGACCTGACCTTGACCTTCAAAATGATCAGTATGGATTTCGACGGGTACTTTTGTCGAATGGACAATTCAAGGTCAAATCGCGCAATTCGCCGAAAAGCAGAGGGGAAACAGCCCGGACGAAGTCGAAATTTGATACGTAGGGTTACTTTTGTCCACTGAGTGTTTTGGACGGGTATTCGATGTCAAATCGGGTAAAACCGGATGGATTTTGACGGGTACTTTTGTCGGGTACTTTTGTCCGGGCAGTGTTTAGGACGGGTCAAATCGTGACCCCACCTCACCTTGACCTTCAAAATGGACAATTCAAGGTCAAATCGCGAAATTCGCCGAAAAGCAGAGGGGAAACAGCCCGGACGAAGTCGGGTCCACCTGCTAGTCTATTATATATTTTGGAAGATATGTGTGTGTGATCGCGATGAACTCGAAAATGGCCGGCCCGATTTCGATGAAACTTTGTATGTGGGGGTACTTTCGGTCGGGAACTGGCATAGGCATATTAATTTACCCGTGCGACGTGACCTTGACCTTGAAATCGGGTCATTTCAAGGTCAAACGCCCGAGTATCACGGGATTTCGATGAAACTTGGTATGTGGGGGTACTTTCGGCCGGGGAGTGGCATTGGCTTATTAATTTGCCCGTGCGACGCGACCTTGACCTTGCAATCGGGTCATTCAAGGTCAAACGCCCGAGTATCACGGGATTTCGATGAAACTTGGTATGTAGGGTACTTTCGATCGGGGAGTAGCATAGGCCTATTAATTTGCTGTGCGACGTGACATTGACCTTTAAATCGGGTCATTTCAATGTCAAACGCCCAAATATCACGGGATTTCGATGAAAATTAGTTTATAGAGATACTTTCGTATGGGGAGTGTCATAAGCCTATTCATTTGCCCGTGCGACGTGACCTTGAAATCTGGTCAATCCACGGTCAAATCGCGAATTTTTATGGGATTTCGACGAAATTTGATATATAGGGTTACTTTTGTCCACTGAGTGTTTTGGATGGGTCAAATCGTGACCCCGACCTGACATTGACCTTCAAAATGATGAATTCAAGGTCAAATCTGGTAAAACCGGATGGATTTCGACGGGTACTTTTGTCGGGTACTTTTGTCCGGGCAGTGTTTTGGACGTGTCAAATCGTGACCCCATCTGACCTTGACCTTCAAAATGGACAATTCAAGGTAAAATCGCGCAATTCAAAGAAAAGCAGAGGGGAAACAGCCCGGACATAGTCGGGTCCACCTGCTAGTCTATTATATATTTTGGAAGATCTGTGTGTGTGTGAGGGTGTGTGTGTCTGTGTGTCTGTGTGTTCGCGATGAACTCGAAAACGGCCGATTTCGATGAAACTTGGTATGTGGGGGTATTTTCGGCCGGCGGGTGGCATGGGCCTATTAATTTGTCCGTGCGACGTGACCTTGACCTTGAAATCGGGTCATGTCAATGTCAAACGCCCGAATAACACGGGATTTTGATGAAACTTGGTATGTGGGGGTACTTTCTTATGGCGAGTCTCATAAGCATATTCATTTGCCCGTGCGACGTGACCTTGACCTTGAAATATTCAAGGTCAAATCGCCAATTTTGATGGGATTTCGACGAAATTTGATACGTGGGGTTACTTTTGTCCACTGATTGTTTTGGACGGGTCCAATCGTGACCCCGACCAGACCTTGACCTTCAAAATGATCAATTCAAGGTCAAATCGGGTAAAACCGGATGGATTTTGACGGGCACGTTTGTCGGGTACTTTTGTCCGGGCAGTGTTTTTGGACTGGTCAAATTGTGACCCCACTTGACCTTGACCTTCAAAATGGACAATTCAAGGTCAAAGCCAGGACGAAGTCGGGTCACCTCCTAGTAGACTAGTGACCATGAATCTATGGTTGGTAAAACAAACCAGTCTGATCTTGAAGGAAATGCTTTGCTTTCAATTTTATATATGTGTTCAGGTAATGAGCATTATGGAATGTATTTACTCAAATGACTTGTATTAAGTTGTAATATTGACATTACATTTCTTCCATGCAAGACAAACTTAAATAAACTGATTAATAGACTGCCATGAGAGGAATTAAATGTACAAGTTTAGGTACAACTATTGGAATTTGAGTCATGAAATTTCCAAAATCCCTTTATGGCGAATTGCCTGCAAAATATGTTGGCAAATATGCCTGCTGGGATACAGAACTACATGTGTTGATTTGCACTGCAAGAACTATATACAGTAATGTCCTAAATAATCGACTCCTTAACCACAGCAGAATTATGAGTAACTTTTCAGGATTTAGTCGGAAATATGGCTTGTTGCAATTCATCGGAAAGATCTCAGTGAGAGCTTTCCGGAGAATGGCAACAATCCATATTTCCGACGAAATCCTGAAAAGTTACCCATAATTCTACTGTGGTTAAGGAGTCGATTATTTAGGACATTACTGTATGTGAATGTTTCTGATGTACTTACATGTTCATTTAGACTAGGACGACTTGTATGGTTCGACTGATTGTTGTGTCGTTTTTTTTTTTATTATTTGTCATTTTAGCCTGACCACGAGTCACTACATTACAAACGGCATCCAATTCTAAATTATGTCAAGCGGAATGTAATTGGCGAGGGTATGGTAACCAGAACTCCCTTCGGACACAAGAAAGGTGAGTCCATTTTGCAGTTCTCAAAATATGGTGAGCACTGGACATTTGCAGCATGAGGTCCCCAGTGGGTGAATTTAGTGACGCTACAGCTGGCTAGCATAAATAAATACACCCTCTGGGGATCTCAATCTGGTTAGGCCTGTTCTCCTCTTGGAACTTAAATCTGAATCTTGCATGGTCTCCCTTAGCAGATGAGGCTATGTACAATGAGGTCCCAAGATGGTGACTTTGATGATGCTAGCCCGCTGTTACTGAATTAACCATCTGGGACCTCATTCTGCAAATGTTAAGTGCCATATTTTGAGGCCTGCCATCTTGTCTATACGTTTTGCGTAAATAGGCGGTTTTCATTTCTTAGGATCCCGATCGAATTCAAAACCTGAAAATACTGGCTCTTTTTAAAGAGGTCATCGTATCATCAAGACAAGTTGTAGATAGGCAACAACCTTTTACTGCGAATTAATATTTTGTTATCAGTTCGATCATACCACCGTACAATATGCGACACATCACGCATGTACGCACCGTGGATCAGTAGACAAAATATTCAAACAATTAACAATCAATTTATTACCATACGCTGAGGCGGAGGTCGCCGAATTTGTTCATATTGTGTTATATATACGCCAATATATATATACGCCAATCAAAGGTATATATATCATATTTAACGAGGCACGGACTCAGTATGAATGTTCGTTACTTCAAAAGCGCTTGCTTCAATGAGCGTGAACAATCTCATTTCTTATCAAAATGGTCATGCGTCGATCGGAATGGCACATGGAGATGTCCTTTAACTGAGATAAAACTCAAAAATCAGTCCCAGAACCAGTTGAAACCTCGTCTTGCACAGACTGCGTTGATTTTATCCACGACCTACATGAATATAATTAACATCGGCTACGGTGACATCATTAACAGGAGGCCATTAGATTGTGTCACACCAGACAACATGATGGTCTCCGGGCTATTAAACACATTAACTGCAAATTCACGTGTCGAGGTCAAATGGGTATATATTATAATTGTTTTTTTTTTAACCACAGACACTTTTTTATTGATAAAACGGTATAAAACCGCGGATTATGCGTTAAATAGGCAACCTAGTACATCACCCTCTTTATCAGCTTGGTCGATCGAATAACTCGTTGTCTGGCAGCCAAACCGGTTAGTTATTTTTTGCTAATGCGTGTTTTTGGCGTATAAAGTTTTTTTCTTTGTGGATTCCGGTGATGTATATATAGGGTACCCGTCTGAATAATCCACCGGCTGACACACCGGCAGGCTTGAGGAATTTGAGAAATTTTGGTTCAAATAAAAAAAGTCTGAGAAAGAACCGGAAAAGTATAGTAAAAGCACAATAATATGTATCTTTATAGGATCTCATTGTGTTATTTCGTCAGAATTTGTGATGATTGTCTCAAAGAAGGCTGCTAAGGCGATGGCTTGAAATCGCGAAAATCTTAGTTTTTACTTAATTAACACAAGCCCCCAGCTAGTAGCGGTATATGGAGTCCTTATGGTCAGACATTTTTGTTTTTGTCAAACTGGTGGTTTCGTCCAACAAAAATATAGCCACTGAATGGGAACATTGTATGTTTAAATACGCAAATAGTACGAAGATTCTATGGTGACCGATAATGTTAGAGTCATTTTGATATCATGTCTGGCGTTACACAAACAGGTCAACGGGTTCTGACAGTCGCACAGGAGTGAAAGGCGGGCATTGCACCATCAAATTGTGAACGTATTTTTATCCGCAAAGCCACACCACGACCTCGCCGCGGATGCTATATACATAATTAGGTACAATTCAACAGATTCTCAGAAACAGTTTATAGTTCATTGTAATTCAATTGAGTATTTGTCACTAAAATCAAGCATTCTGATTGGCCGAGTACGGCTAACTTTCGTTTTCGATTCACCGACATCGGCCGCTTCAGCGTGCATCAAATCTGAATGTGGCACGGTCAAATGTAATCGGCGCAGAACGAGTAGCGAAACGAGCACACCCGCGCGTTGTTGTCTATAGATACCGTTCATCGGCCGCTTCAGCGTGCATCAAATCTGAATGTGGTACGGTACAATTTGATCGGCGCAGAACGGAGTAGCGAAACGAGCCAACCCGCCCCACAGGAAATGGTTACGGAGCAGTGTTCCGAGTAACGCAATGGACACACCCAATGATTTGTGCACGGTGACAACGGCGAAATGAAAGTCTCGATTCGTGTCATGAAAATGACTAAATGATACTTTTTATACAGTTTTTTTTGCAAATTCCTTGCTAGATTGAATTACAATGGAGATAAACGTACCCTGTTTCGTTGTACATTCTGGGATTCGAGCATGAAAACAGTTTGTGAACTCGCCGGCAAGCCGGCTCGTTCACAAACTGTTTTCATGCTCGAATCCCAGAATGTACAACTCAACAGGGTATGTTTATCTCCTAAATAAATAACGAAAAAATTATATACAGATGTTGGGCAAATGACTTTTAATTGATGGGGTATACCTATATATTGCGCAGAAAGACAATTTGACTTACCGCCACCCCAGTTCAGCAGTTCAAAATCCCAGTCAGCAGTTCATCGGCTATATAGTTCAGCAGCAGATTCTCTTTAACAGTTTAACTCAACAATAACCATGCTATTAGATTAGAAGTTCTGAAAATGACATGTAACCGACGGAGTATAACCAGATGCAGGCAGATGAATACATTTGTCCGACCGACAAGTCCATTCAGCAATTCAAATCCCGTTCAACAGTTCATGGCGTCCAGTTCAGCAGATTCTCCCGAACAGAGTTCAACTCAATTACAATGACGATCGTCGGTGTAGGATATGCAGATTACTTGTAACCGATGGGGTATATCCCAATACATACGGGGAACACAACTTGACCAACCTCCACACAGTTCAACAGTTCAAAATCCCGTACAATAGTTCATTGGGTACAGTTTGGTACATTCTCCCGAACGCATTTTAACTCAACTGTTATGACGATAGTCGTGCGTGGGGTGTGCAAATGATCTGTAATCGACAAGATATTTTTCCTACGCAAGGAAGGCACACCATTCGACCGAACTCCCTCCCAGTTCAGTAGTCAAAATGCCGATATCATGTATAGTTCAGAAGATTAACCAGAAGACAGTTTAACCCAATTATAACAAAAATATAGTCTCAGTTTAGAAATTTTAAATGGACTCTTCAATAGATTGCATACGCAATTATTAATTTTGATTCCCATATAATTTCAGTGCTATACTGTGATTACACAGCTTCTGGTAGGTGAGTATAACATTAACTGAACTAATCTGGTCGATAAACTCAAATTTGAGGATCAACCTAGAACACAGTTGGACTAAGTTGGTTATTATTCCAGATGTATCCTCTATAACATATCCAAAATCCGCTAAAATCCGCTTTGAGCATTTTTTTGTAATCCAAGATGGCGTCCATGCTGGCAGTTGGTATCGAAAAAAAATCTTAACTTATGTGGTAGGTGCACCAACAAATACGTGATTAGTAATACAATAAAATAAACACAACAATGCTTAGTCGTAAACCATATCGGTAGAATGTCTGTCCCACAATGGACAAAATCGAATTCAATTTACAATTTGTGGACAATTGAATAGTTAGTCATATAAGAGCGAACAAACTCTCGAATTATGCGAGGAAGAATGCTTTCAGAGTATAAGGGAGATAGGAGATGTACGAATTCGTACCAATGTATATCGCAAAAAATAAAGAGCAAGTGAAAGCAGGGTATCACACAATGGTTAAATCTGGACTTTTTGGGCGTACAGAAACATAAAAATAACGCAGTTTTACCTGTACTTTTGATCTTGTATCGTATGATATATGTGTAATTAAACAGTTAAATGGGATTTGATAGGGATGTGATGAATCTGTGACATTTTCTAGAAGCAGAAATATATGTACTCAGAGCAGTCTCACGAATGTGGCCGATCTTCATTTATATTTATTTTTTACACTCCTATGTGCGATTTCCATTGAACACGCCGTTAATTAAAAATAGTAATGTAACTTGTGAATTATGTCATTTCTCGTGACGTCATTGACGTTTATGTCGCTTACTGCATCAAGACTGACTTTTCTATGGTTGATCTTTCTCCACGTCGAGACTTTCGTGCATCAATTCTTAATCATATTTGGCGAACCAAATTGATGCAGAAGTCGAGGCGAGAGACGTTTATGTAAGAAACTCGTGAGCTAACGCGCCCTCGTTTCTTACCGACGTCTCTGGCCTCTCGTGAATTATTTAACGTAATTCTCGAAACCAATTGATTACTCTCTATATCTACAACATGAATTATGTCAAAATTCACTACTATAGAACAATATGAGTGATATTCATAGAGTACTAGGTAAAATGTGTAGATTCCATTGTCCGTGTCTTAAATTAGTAGTCATAGTTGCCTCCGGTCAAGTGACGCAACATGAATATTTCGCTTTTATCTCAATACATGGTGGTATACTATGAACGCAATTTATCAAAATACAAAGGAATACCATATACTATCTGCAATAAATTCTTAATTTAATCAAAATAGCCTACATAGTCTATGGCAGAGTCTTTATGCCTGAAATTATATTTGCTATATTCACTAAGGCCACATGTACGCGAAACGTACTACGTTTTCCGCCATCGCACCACCGCGTTTACTCCCCCCTCCCCAATGTTACACATATTTGGAGCACACAAAACCATAAATAGAAACATTGAGTGAATTGTCAACAAAGAATTAATAGCGTTAAACGCAGATTACCTGATATTTAGCCCAAGTACATGTACGTGTGTGTTAACCCTTTACCCAACAAAACGGCCAAAACCGGCCAAATAAAGCTTCAACAGCCTAAAATATCTTCGGTCTGTCTCAATAGAACCATACAAATATGGATATCATTGGAACCGGCTCCTTGACCACATTGTGATAGTTACAGTTATGCCCTGTGCCAATGCATTCTCTTATATATGCGAGTCGACCATAGGTCGCCTCGCATATATAAGAGAATGCATTGGCCTAAAAAAAAGTTTTTTTAACACTTTTTACCATTTTGTTCTTACATTCTTTAACAATTTTATAATTTTTAATGTGTTAAGCCAATGCATTCTCTTATATATGCGAGGCGACCTATGGTCGACTCGCATATATAAGAGAATGCATTGGCACAGGGCCCTTCTGTTGGGTAAAGTGTCAATGGTAAGATATTTTCAAACAACAAGATACTGAAGACTAATAGTGTACATTGGGTGGTAGCATATTCCCGTTTTAAAGTGACGACTGAAGTAATTTGAACAAAATTGTCTGCTAAGAAACCGGTTTGGTAGCAGCATGAAAATTAGTCTTACATAAAATGTCCGATGTACCGTCTCTTCGACCTGGTGAGATGGGGTTGTAATCTATGTAAGAGATGAGTGATTCTTTGCAGTATAATCAGCATTACGACATGCATGTATGATCTATTATCACGGAGAGTGTTGAAAATCCGGAAATGTAACTAGTATTTACAGTTTCTGCGCTACATTCAATAATTAATCATCAATCCAAATGAAACTGCCATGGATTAGTGCAAAATACACCCGTGTGCCATATGAACGATGCAAACATCATGGTAATTGTAATGAAAATGAATAAATGGTTGGAGTCATAACTTCATTTTCATTATAATTACCATGTTTTTGCATGTGTATTTTACACCAATTCATTCATTTGTTGGATATATTCATTTGAATATAAAAGGTGACGGCCCCATAAATGGTCGGATTTAGTGTACAGTACCCCTTTAAAACTAAATTCTGATGGGCGAGTGATCACTCGCCAGACGGGTAAAGCGCTTTATACTTTAATAAAACACACCATAAAACGAGCCGACGTCACATTTTGTTGGCATCTATTGGTAACTGTTGGTAAAATACTTGGACGTGCTTTTTAGACACACATCCATAGATTAATCGATTGACATTTCACATGCAGACTATATATTGGGCTTATATACAGCATAATGATACATTGTACATTATTGGTCGCAGGTCTCTGACGTTCATTGAAGATTATATACGTCAATGTGTACTTCCGTACTATGGTAACACAGACACAACGACCAACATCTACTCCAGACAGACTTCATTCTTCAGAGAAGAAGCGAGGTAATTACCTGTATGTTATTTATGTTCAAACACCCTTCCCCTCTCTCTCTCTCACACACACCCTCGCCGGCCACATACAATTCGATGTAGGAACAACGTTTTTGGACACAATTATAGAAAGAAAATTTCCAAAAGTTAATGTTATATCATGGCTATATCCTAAATAATAATAACATTCAACAGTTCGTAAATCCACCCATTTTCGATGATAATTAACCATTATTGTACTAAATAGATTCTCCCATTAAGTTATAAACGTATACAATGGAATGGTCTATTATTCATTTGGAGGGGTGTCCATGTTTTTCAACAAGAAGAAACGACAAGTGTCTAAATGTTAGTAAATGTTTCTGCGGCGCCGTTCTTCTATTTATTACCTATTTCGTGATATCAATAATTCATTTTATGATATCACTAAATGGATATATGATATCACATGCATGAGTTTAAGACATCTCTAATTCCAATTTGTAATATCATAAATTAATTTTTTGATATAACAGAATCGAATTATTGTTATCACAAAACAGTAATTTACAGATTTAATGATATCAATGTTATGATACCGCTAAATGTATTTAGTCAATTTAGTGATATCAATAAATAGTCTCTTCATTCGAATTACATTCGATATCACAAAATTAATATATGATATCACAAATTCGAATAAGTGATATCACCAAATGGATATATGGTATCATAAAATCAAATATGTGATATCACTAAATGCTTACAATTATGTGATATCATATATTCGATTTTGTGATATCATATAACAATTTTGCGATATCACAAAATTGGTATTAAAAAGACGAAAGCCGCCCCATAAATGTTGACATTTCGGCCACATCTTCGCCGCCATATTGGATATTGGTGTCGGATATTTGGCGAAATCAGGGTGGTATATGAGCATTACGAATCGTATGGAGAACATGACCGCATATATGACACTATCTGTACTCTAATGGTGAGCAAAGAGATCCGGTGCATTACGCAAAATGGCAGCCGCAATGGACGCCTACTCGTCTGGAGTCCAGGCGGACACTTATTTTTCCAAAAAAAAAAAAAAAAAAAAAAAAAAAAAAAAAAAAAAAAAAAAAATAGTCGGTAGAATATTGTTAGAACCTGATATTCCTTGAATAATTCCCTTCATTTACGTCTAGTATAATTGTAGACTTGGAAATTACGGACCAGACACCCGTTTTGCTGCAAAATTGCAAGACATTTTCAACAACAAAAATTATCTGGATTTATTCGATGAAAATTTTTTGAATTTCACAAATCATCATCATCATTACGCCCTACACTATGGGTTTTAATGCTGAGCTGATCTGGCGGGGCCAATGGGGCGACGGGTATATCTGGCAGGACAACACATTTCCGGTTTCACGCGATGCGAGTTATTTTAGGAAATTCTATAGTAAGCCTGAACTGGTCGTGTCAATGGAGCTATAGCGATGGGGATATGGTGTAAACATATTTTATTCCAATCATATATTTAGACATTTGACAAACAGTTGACAGTAATATTAAATGATATAGATGATCGATTGATTGACTGGAAAGGGGATTAAACAACAAGCCCAAGGGCTTTTATTAAGTTTGCTAGCGATGGATATCTCGCAGGACAACACATTTCGGGTTTTCACAGATGCATCTTCGCTGATGTTTCATTGTTACAGTATGTAACTTTTATGACCGCGTTAATTGTTTTCGACGTTTAGGTATGAACAATGGAATAAAGGTCGTATATTTTGCGAAGTATCGGGCGTGTATTTAATCCGATTAGGATTATTTTAGTCCGCATTTAGAGGCTTTCTGATGTGGTAAATGAGAAACCTGCAGTAATAAGCCGTAGTTGTTGTAATAATTTGAAGGATTAGTTGTTTACACGGAATTCTGAGGTGGTGCATTAATGAAAGCAATATATTTTATATTATAATTTATATATATGCCTAATAATGTGATATTGAGGGCGTTACCATTTCTGACTATGGTTTTCTTGTTGAATATAGGAGGGTGTCACCCATCTTATGTGGTACATGGGATTCCGGTGATATTGAAGTACGCATAATTCATACCCCTCTGCTCATTGATACTCGGGATTCATATACCCATTTTAAAGACATATTATGTACTTGTTCGGGTGTGTGAAACTGATACATGTGTAGTTAGTATTCAGGTGCTATGATAACTATGACAACTGGAAGAATGTAACATTCTACTAACATCGTCGAAAATTTGAAGCAAATCGACCGTACCACTCCATAGAAAACATGGTCAGAGCAACGCTCAAAATTTGTAAATATTTACTACTCGATTCGGGACGCATCTATCGGCGATAAACTAACAAAAACGATTCGCCATCGAGAGTCATTCCATTAAATTCATATATAATAATGACGGTGTGTGTTGTCAATTTGGATATATACTATTTGCAAAAATTACTATTTTGAACAAGATTATTCTCCATTTGTATTTGATCACCATACCGGAGTATTTCACATCACTTTAGCCTGTATTCACTGATTCACGATTCAACAATAATGGCTGCGGACACAGGTACCACAGTAACGATGGCATAGTAGGTGTGACAATTTATTATGGTGGAGTTTGGTGACAATAATTACTATTCCATAGCTAGCCATGTTGCCCGCTCAGTTTCCGCACAATGCGTCGACTGCACCAATTAACCCATTGCGTTTCACCAAGGTTGATCTCTGCTCATTAAATTTTGCAACATTGTATTCTCTACGATATATATAATTGCACGATCGATCGTTCAGAATTGTGTTTGACCATGGCAATCCCTCATTCACTCACATATCATGCACATATAGAACGTTTTATTGATATGATCTCAATTCATGTTTATCTACTAACATTGATTTCATGCGTATTGACAGTTCCCCAATTGCGTTTTCTATTTTGCGTGTTGAGAAAAGATCAACAGCGACAAGACATTCAGGTAGATAAATCCTTGAGAGATCGACCGCGACGTTGGTAGAGCTTGGTAGACTCATTGTGCCAATATGCAGCAGGCGACATGGCTAGCTAATGCATTTTAAAGTGATGTGAAACACTCCGGTATGGTGATCATATACAAATGGAGAATAATCTTGTTCAAAGTAGTATTTATTTACAAATAGTATATCCAAATTGACAACACACACCGTCATTCTTATATATGAATTTAATGCACAGACTCTCAATGGTGAAATCGTTTTTGTTAGTTTATCGCCGATAGATGCGTCCCGAATCGAATAGTAAATATTTACAATTGAGCGTTGTTCTGACGATGTTTTCTATGGAGTGGTACGGTCGATTTGCTTCAAATTTTCAGCGATGTAAGTAGAATGTTACATTCTTCCAGTTGTCATAGCACCTGAATACTAACTATCAGTTTCACGCACACGAACAAGTACATATTATGACGACCAATTGTCACCAAACTCCACCACAATAAATTGTCACACCTACTACGCCATCGCTACTGTGTATGTGTGTCCGCAGCCTATGCTGGTACGCCGCTTTTATAGCATCAAATTATTAACCCTTTACCCAACATAACGGCCCTATGCCAACGCATTCTCTTATATATGCGAGTCGACCATAGGTCGCCTCGCATATATAAGAGAATGCACTGGCTTAACACATTAAAAATTATAAAATTGTTAAAGAATGTAAGAAAAAATGGTAAAAAGTGTTAATGCATTCTCTTATATATGCGAGGCGACCTATGGTCGACTCGCATATATAAGAGAATGCATTGGCACAGGGCATAACTGTAACCATCACAATGTGGTCAATGAGCCGGTTCCAATGATATCCATATTTGTATGGTTTTATTGAGACAGACCCAAGATAATTTAGGCTGTTGAAGCTTTATTTTGGGTGTTTTTGGCCGTTTTGTTGTGTAAAGGGTTAAAACTTTTATTATTTCTTAGCCAAAATTTTAGTGTGAAATAACCATTTTCTTAACCGGTGCGCATGATTCACCCTCTCTGTTAACTCGTGTTCAGGATTCCTGGGGGCACGGGGCGACACCCTTATACAGAATCTTATCATTTATCAAGAGAATACCAAACACTGTGTATGTATTAACCATTCTCTGTCTGAAGCTCGCTGAAATATTTCGAAAACCCTGCGCCAATGTATTTTCTTATATATGCGAGTCTCCCATATATGGGAGACTCGCGTATATAAGAAAATGCATTGATACAGGGTAGGGAGCCTCGCATATATAAGATAATCCATTGGCATAATAATATTTACCTTTAAATTGTAGGTCAGTGCATTCTCTTATATATGCGAGGCTCCATGGACCCTATGTCAGACTCGCATATATAAGAGAATGCTATGGAACAGGAATTTTAATGCTGCACCAGCGCAGCTCCCATCACGAAAGGGTTAATGCATTTGAGACGTTGAAAATATCATGTTCTTCTTTGTGCCTTTAGGTACCATTACCAAGAACTGCTAGTCTGCATACTTAATAATTTCACACAACAACCCAATAGCGTATATTGCCGTGGCTATATGAGAGGAAGCTTCATTTGTGTCATAATGTTGAGTTATAACATCATACATTATATTACAACGAAGGCCATTTATATGGGCTATACCAATGTGTCGATATATCTGAAGCCCCATTGGCTTGCTTATGTAACAGGACGAGAGAGAGAGAGAGAGAGAGAGAGAGAGAGAGAGAGAGAGAGAGAGAGAGAGAGAGAGAGAGAGAGAGAGAGAGAGAGAGAGAGAGAGAGAGAGAGAAGTGCGGGAGTCGCACTGAAAGTTGGCAGCACCCGGAATCCCAAGCCGGTCACCCATCCAAGGACTAACCGAGCTCGAAGTTGCTTAACTTCGGTGATCAGACAAAGCGTCTAACGACTGTGACCAAGCGATCTAGACCTCTCGATCAGAGAAGTCATCGGCCTTCAAAATTTACAACGCGACCGCTACACTTAACTCCTTTCTATAACAATGGCTTGACAATTGGGCTTTTGTTTCAGAGACATAATCAGAGAATGCGTGAATGCCAATCATGACGATGTGGTAATATTCACGGGAAGTGGAAGCACCAGTGCCATTCATAAACTTCTGTGGGGCCTAAAACTGAACGAACCCAAAATCGCAAAGAAAGCAGTGAGTTCATTGTATCATGTATTGTTCATACGATGATTCATGGATCATCATGCTCTTGATGATAATGATGATGACGATGATGGTAGTGGTGAGAAGAAGATGATGATGATGTTGACGATGAGGATGATGACCACGCTAAGATGATTATGATGATGAAGATGATACTGATGATGATGTTGATGAGGATGATAATGATAATGGTGACGACGATAATGATGATGATGATGATGATGATAACGACGACGATGACATATACGCTGGTGACCCTACATCATTAGTGTGAATAGTGTAAATATGTTTGTGAATTCTAAAGCGTGTCAACTGACGATTGAGATCATTAGGGTATGTTCACACACTGGCAAGTTTGCACGGTATGGTGTGCATGCATTTTGTCGTAGAAAACGATATGGTGCCATAATATGAACGGAAACAAGCACATAAAGTGCATCTGTGCCACAGCTAACTATGTGCGAAGTAAAATCTTTGTAGTTCGACTAGTAACGATGCTACCTGTATTTTAAGGCAAATTCCAATAGCACTGTTACAAGTGGAATTAGCTAAATGTTACTTCTCATGTCTTTCGCTTTGGTAAAGATGCATGCATGTTATGTGCACGGTTCTGTTCATATTCTGGCACCATATGGTTTTCTACAACGAAATGCCCGCAAAAACGTACCGTGCAAACTTGCCAGCGTATGAACGTAGCCTTAAAGCATGTATGTCACGACGCTCCAATTCGGGGCGGAACAACACTGAAATGCATGAAATAAATGCCGATCTTTTAATTGTATAGTCAATGTTAGTTATGATCAATTTACGACAGCCGATTTGCGTGATTGCTGAGTTTTGTTTTTACAAGAACACGGTGCGTGTTGGCATTCTTATGCCAGTCAAAATAATGTCAGCTGATATGTCAGGGTTAATGGACGAGCTACTGGACATTCCAAAACTATATTTAGTTTACGAATGTCCAGTCGCGGTTCCATTAACTTACTTAAAACACAGGTTTGTAATATATACCTATAAACTATGATGATAAATCTTGATAAATGCGACATATATATAAGAACGTATACAACATAGTCCTCGACTGAGAACAAAACCACGTCCATTGACACGAATCGTGTGAGTGGGGGTTGCACGTGGGCTATATGCCGTGATAACATTCGGAGAAATAGAAGGTCGAATGAGAACAAATGGGCTGGATTTTAAGTTGGAATATGAGATCGGCATGCCGAGCTCACTCGCTGGGATGCGCCCATTCGATAGCCCACTTTAAACATAATGTCCCTATTCCGGTCGTGGGTGGCAAGTGGGTCTCTGTAGGGGTATCCAACTTAAAATTCCCAACTGCATGCACCAACCCCTTCATAGACCAAACTGAAGTAATTAGATATATTCCATCGATACCCACCGCCTTGTATTCGTTTTTTTTCCAACAAGCTTTCAAATTGTTGGCGGAAATTCCTAACCCAACCCCCATGGTTGGTAATTCAGTCAAACATTGAACTATTGTTGCATGTGCTGACCCCTTTGTAGCACACGGGAATTTCCAAGTTCCATATTATCATTTGCTTCCCATTGGGTCGGAATTTTCTAAATGGTATCTCAAAATCTCCAACTATTATAAATTCCCAACCTCTCCATGTAACACCCACTACGGTTTGAAATCCCAACCGATTGTTATTTCAGTCCAAATAATTGGTCTTTCGGTCTATAAAGTATCACAATGTGTCAGATTCAGATTCAGATGTTTATTACGCCTTTCGTCGTATTTGACATAACAGGCGATTCAATTTCAAACAGTGTACATAATACATAATATAAATGGGAGGTGACATAATATACATACACAATACACACAATATAGGTTGGAGTTATTAGTGTACTACATGTACTTGGTATATTGATTGAGGGTATAGCTATCAGAGGTGGTGTTTAAAGTAAGTGGGTCGGGGTGTTGTGGGAGTCAACTGTCTTTTAACACGACTATTTTAGATTTTTCATATATATTTATATATCGTGGTGCATTAATCATAGCCTCAGGAGTGCAAAACAATTTCTAGGGCTTTCTTTATAAATAGTGAAAGGTTTCTGATCGTGTGATTATTGCGGGAAGTAAAGAGCTGCTGTAGTTTAAGAACATTTGGTCTTCTGAAATAATACGGCTTGATAAATTTAATTCTGAGGTCATTTAGAAATTCACATTTCAGGACAAGGTGGAATTCATCTCCGAGTTCTGACTTGCAAAGGGTGCATACTCTTTCTGTGTGGTCGGTATTATACCAGGAGCCCTGCTCAACTGGTAGTCGATGGTTTCGTGTGCGGAATCGTACAAGTGTGTATATGATGTTTTGGTCTTCGTGCAGCAGGTATCGTCATTTTTAATTATCCTGTAAAAAGGAAATTTATTTGAACCCATCAACGTAGATCGCCACCCTTGTGTGTACATGTCTCGGTGATGTAATCCGTGAACTTGGTGACGTTTTCTTCGAGACCTGTTTTGCTTGTCGCAGGGTAATCGTCCAGCGCTTCGAACCAGGCATCACCAACCATCTCGACAGGAACCATAGGGAGGGCTAGAGCTCTTCTTATCAGGGTCTTTTGGTCGTTGCCTTCAGTGTCTTCGTATAGCTGCTGTAGTTGGCATTTCTTAACATTCTTCAGCACTGCTTGGCCGTAATGGAATAGGCATCCTTTCATTGTAGCTGACGGAAATGTAGCTGCCAGGGCGTTTTGGGCAGCTGTCTCATAATCTGTGAAAATTCCACTTGGGCTGATGGTGATGTCGAGTTCTGCTGCCCTTTCTTTCACCAGATTGAAGAAACGTTGGTATGTGTGTTGGGTCTTGTTGGGAAGTAAGCCATACACCAAAGGGCACATCTTTCCGGCGACGAATGCGTGTATCGTGTACAGTTGAAAGAAGATCGTTGGGCTTTTCTCAAACGTTCCATCACAGAAGATCGTTCCGGCAACAGCTAAATTTTCTAGATTTTCTCTGGTCGCGAATATCAGAATCTTTTCAGTCTCTCCGTCATCGGCTAGTAGGAAGTTGTGGTTGTTGGCTGTAGAGTTATTACTTGCTTAGTATTCTCTATTCTTTAATAATAATTATAATATATATAATATAACATTACACCAGTTTTACTTTAGTTATTACTTGCTTCGTTTTCTTTCTGAATACTAATATAAAGAGCGTTGCCAGATTAATGAGAATGCGAAATTAAATTTACTCAGTACATACTTCCTATTTCTTCCTGGTATAGCGTTGTTACTGGCTTGTTACTTGTCTTAACAAGCTTTTTGAGGTCTGCAATCCAGGAATCTGCTGCTACTTGGTTGAAATCAGGTTCGTGGTTATGGTTGCCGCTGTTGGATATCACCATATCGTTCTCATTGTTGGTGGTTGCACGGCAGTCTTTCTTACAACATCGAATTCAACATGAATTCGATCATTTCTCCTTGATTTAACGGAGAATTTGTAGTCATCATATACCAGATACTTTCCACCTCTAGTATTTGGAATATAATTTACGTTCACTTGTGTGCTTGCCATCGTGTTTATGTCAGACCAGGGAATCTAGCAGTATATATATTCAGTAGTGAACTCTACTTAAAACACTGATACTAATTAATAATACATCTTTACAAACAAATAATAAAACGTGTAAAATAAATAAACTGAATGTGGCTCACGCTATTAAACGTTATTCACCACCAACAGTTATGGACTGTGACAACACTGGACCGCAGGTGTTTTGATATGGACTATAATCTCCGCCGGCCAAGTCGTTAATCTCTGCCTGCCGGGTAGACAGGATATACCCCTTCAAACCTCTGCTTAATATAAATATACGGTAATCGGTTATTCGTTGTTGTATCCAAAGATATCCCATTCCCATTGCATTCAGTGTGTTACGTATTCCGGTTATCCATGGATTTTTTTCATTTTTCTGGTTATATAATGTGAGCATGATATAATATAATATAATATTAAGGGTGTTCGCTCTGTTGTCATTGTTGTTATTTTCGCCCAGTATGAGAGATAGCGGATTTTTATTTTTATTGAAATCGGGTACATTCCAAGTTCACCATAGATGAAGGCATTTGGTGTAGATTTTTTCAGTTTGAGGATATATTTAAGAAACCATAATTCCATTTTGTCAAAACACGTAAGATTTTCATGACCCCAGACTTCTGCCCCATATGTGAGTATGGGGATAACAGATTTCTCATAGATTTCAAGTATAGTGGCAGTTGTAAGCTTATTTGTTCGCGCTTTATTTAATAACGCATATGAGTTTTTTGCTTGTTGGCATCTTAAATTTCGTTCAAGCGCGAAGGAATTATTTTTCTGAAATATAGTGCCAAGGTATTTGTAGCTATCAACAATTTTAATGGTCTGGTCGCCGATAGTGAATGTCTCTGTACTAGATTTGGTGCGTCTGAGATCGAAAATCAATACTTTAGTCTTTGATATGTTAACTTTCAATTTCCAACTATTGCAGTAGTGGTTAAAGCAATCGAGAGATTTTTGTAAACCAGCTTTTGAATTTGCTATTAAAACTGTGTCATCCGCATAAATTAGCAAGAATAGCTTAAGGTATACACCAGTATCTAATTCTTTGAACTTTTCCAGTTTTATTCCATCACAACCGTGTATTCTTAGATAATTTTCTAGATCGTTTATGTATATAGCGAAGGTCAAAGGTGATAAGTTGTCCCCTTGTTTCAAACCAATGAGACTGGGGAATAGTTCAGATTCTTCCTGGCCTATTCTAACGCATGATTTCATTTGATGGTACATAGCTTTTATGACGTTAAGGATTTTCCCTTCGACCCCGTGACTCAGGAGTTTTCTCCAAAGACCTGCTCTCCATACAGAATCAAACGCTTTTGAGAAGTCGATGAATGCGCTATATAACTTATCATTATTGCTTTTCATGAGGTTTATCAATGCGTATAGGGAGAAAGTGTGGTCCATAGTGGAGTACCCCTTTCGAAAACCTGCCTGGCATTCTGATTGTAGGTTGTTTTGGTCAAGAAATATTCTAATTCGGTCATTGATAATGCTCGTAAAAACTTTGGAGATACAACTGAGTAGTGTTATTTTTCTATAGTTACCTGGGTCCATGTTATCCCCCTTTCTTTTGTAAATGGGGCGTATAACTCCGACTTTCCATGAATGAGATATATCCCAGTCTTTAGAATAAGATTGAAGTATCGTTGATAAATAATGCCCATGACACTAAGAGAACTTTTTATAAATGCATTAGTTATATTATCGAAGCCTGGTGCTTTGCCATGTTTCAGTTTTTTCACTGATTTCTGTACCTCATCGAGGGTAATATTGGCGTTTAGCAAAGTTTGGTCCACGTTGTGTACATTTTGACAGTAAACCGTTTCATGAACGTGTGTTTCCAACCCCCCCCCCCCCGATAATACGTCTTCGAGCTCAAAGTATGATTTAAAATCGTCGGCTTCCGGTGTCGGTTTGTCAGTTATATTATTATCTAATTTCTTAATAAAGGACCAAAAGTCCTTAGGGGAACTAACGCGGCGTGTGTGTATCTCCTTGCTGATATTTGTATTGTGTCGGAGAGTGCTGATGCGAGGGGCGTTTTTATAAGTACGTCTACATTCTATCATTTTAAGTCGATTGGTTTCCGATGTTTATTTTGAAGAGTTTCCCCGCTTTCCGGTATGCCGTGCCGGTATGTCCTACAATCACGCGAAAACCAAGTGTTTACTGGTTTCCACTTGAGTGAACTACGATCGCGTGTGTTTTGCTTTTTGTGTTATGTGTTTAATTGTTCCGCCGCATTGAAGAGGAGCGCGTTGATTGATTCGGTCAGGGTGTCCATTTCGCTGTCGGGTGGGTTTTGATCGGCGTCGCTCATGAACTGTATTCGCTCGTGCAGATCGTTCATTGCATTTCTATCGATATTACGCATGAAAGAGTCGGCGGTTTCGCTATTCCAATTTTTAATGATTGGTGGTTTCCGATAAGGCGCTTTACGTGACCCTTTTCTCGTGCGTTGCTTTGTTTTGATTATTTGTTGTGTCTGGGTGTATGATTCTAGGTCAAATAGTACTACGAGAGGACAATGGATGTCAGACAGTAGGTCAGAGTGGTCATATATAATGACATTTTTGACACATTTTGAAAATCGCGGCGAGCCAACGGCGTAGTCTATAACACTGATATTGTTGCTGGTGTATTTTGCCGAACATTGTCCAATGCGACCGTTGTAGATTAACATGCCTAATTCATTGGTCATTTGCATGAACTTTCTACCTGAACCATTGGTAGTATAATCTGGGTTATTTCTAAAAGGGGTGAAGTTCACAATTTTGTATTCTTTTATCAATTTTGTTGCATGAGCATGATCATTTGAATTGCCCGTACGGGCATTAAAATCTCCAGCTATCATAACATAATCAGAGCTGATAATTTTTTCAAGTATTGATCAATGCAAATTTTCATATTCATTTCCTTTGGAGAATTTATAATTTTCTGGGGGAATATATATGTTTCCAAATACATATGTTTTCCATATCCACTTTTGTATTTACACCACAAGGCTTCATTACAACTGTCTTTGACAAATGTGAAATGTTCCTCGTGTGTGTCCCGTACTGCTATACAAAGGCCACCAGATCTAATTCGAGATACTTTCATTCGGTTTTTTACACCAATGATATGGAAATTTTCTATAGTAATCGAGTCTACATTATCTGTCTTGGTTTCCTGAAAAAAAATAAGATCAAATTTGTTGATAAATTCTATAAATTCTGGGTCCTTCAATTTCGAAACTAACCCACACACATTTAATGATAATATTTTGAATTCAGTCACTCCCGGGCTGTCCTATGTAACATTAGCTGACGAGCTTCCGCTATTATTGGCTGATTATCTTGATTTGGTCCTAGGTTGGTGCCACCTCTGCGCGCTGTGCTGGGTCGTCTGGGTGTGCCAGTCTGGGTATTCGCCTGGCTTTCACGTTTGTTGTCGGATTTCGAATTAAATGTAAATTCTCCCTGAGATTTTGTGTTAGAACTTTTACCACGCCCTCTGGCGTTCACAAATTTCCTCGTTTGGTTCCCTCGTCCACGACCACCTCGGCCTCGTGGGTTTTGTGAGAACTGTTGTTGTTTCTGTTGTCGTTGTTGTTGTTTGTGAGACATTGATGTGGCGTCCTTCACCACCCTGTATGGTGGTGGATCGTTTGGTATAACCCTCTTGTTTTCTATATATAGTCTGTCAGCCACTACTCGCGCTATTTGTCCATTATCGCGGGCTTTCTGTGCTATGGGGTTGAGTATTTCCTTCCTGTAAATATTGACAGACTGTGGGTAGTATTCGTTAATGTAGTATCCCGAGCCCTTAAGCATACCACTCCTCTTTCTTATTTCAGCCAAACCTTGGCTGTTTATTTCACAGTGGTTTCTGGGATGATCTGTGTGTCGACTGAGAACCTGTGTGTCGACTGAGAACACATGGAGGATTTGTGTAAATGTTAGCACAAACTACATTTCGAAGTAACGAGGGCTTTGTTGTTTATTTCGAGGAATAATACCGCATCAGATGAATTCAGCCCAAATATATTGACATGTGTCGAGGGTCTAACTCTATACTGAGCAATAAAAAAGTAATATAATAAATACCGAGTATATTTAATTTAACGCCAATGGGTCGTTTCCGTGCGTTTTAGAGTGTGTTTATGCCTAAAGCAAAGTGAAATAACGATCTTAAAATGAATTGGCCGGTATATTCTATTAGTTATCAGGGTTACCAGGGTCGTAGTTGCATAAATTACAATATATCTTATTTTTATGCTAAGATAATTGCGTGGTAATTTGTAAAAGCTTGATCGGTATTGAGGTTAACACAAATCCCATATATGGAAATTCCAAATATGGAAAGTGACTTGCGCATGCGCAAAACAGATACAATGGTCTTACTAAAAACGAAGCAATAAATGATTGATAACAACAAACACCGACCCAGTTAAATAACGACATTAAATGGCGGCGTATTGCGTCTTTAAGAGTGTGTTGATGTCTCTATCATGTGATTAACTAATTAAAAATTATTTCGCCTACATATTTCGATAATTATCAGGTCCGCAGTTCGATTATGGAACGTTAAGATTATTGCTTGGTATTTGTTTCAAATCAGATAGCTGCATCTCGGTTATCTTGATCAGATATATTTATAGCGTCGAAGCGAAGAAATGTTGTCAAATTCCACGTCTGAATACGCGTCTTATTCTCACTTATACCGTGTTTATATCAGTTTTATTCTATGTGTTGTTGTGTATTGTATTACTTTGATCAAGGTTGCGCTTTTGTTATTCTCACAAAAGGTAAATTTGATGCGTGTTTGATGCGTGTTTACATTTCAAAATTGCGTCTGCCATGTACTGTCTGCGACGGAATTCCACATGTCCGAGCGACATTGATTCCTTAATTACGAGACTAATTTATCGAATGAGGTCAAATTTTCGCATATAACAAGACTCGTATGTTATTCTGCACCATTCTGACGAGTGCCTACTTTCATTTCGCATTATTTTCGTTTTTATCGAAAAATAATCGTTCTCTATGGAGATTCCCATGTAAATCTTTTCAACCAAAAAAACTTCATTGTTTTGCCAATTTCAAGCTAGTTTATAGCATGGTCATGGCATAATTTGGCATAGCGAGTGCGGTAGACGTTCCTTGAGTGTGCACAAAAAATATTGGTCCCAACGAAGCAGGCTAAAATCCTGAAATTTGTCAATTTTACTTTGCGTGTGAAGAAAATATTCATTTAAACTTCCAAAATTGGTTGAAATATGCTCAACAACATTCAGTTGAATGGTGACATTATTTATAGTCACCGACTAACTTCCACGATGAATCAAATTTGTTTTTATTGGTGACAATTATGTCGCGAGAGATAAAAATGTAATTTTTTTTAAGAAAATGTTAAATTTTAGCTCATTTTAAGACTTTAATTGCTTGGTAATTATTGAGATTGCAGTTTCCTTATATGGCAACTCCTTATTTGGAAGTTTCTTGCGCATGCGCAGAAATTATAGAATTCCATGAAGACGTCGCCATTTTTTGTATTAGTCCAGGCAGAGAAATTTTTGTTTCATTTATTTAATTTATGATGGCGATGTTATTTGATCAATAATAGTCAATTTTGTATTGATAACACGATGGTAAGATCAGTTCTGCAAATATCCACCGCACCTGCGAAGTTGATTTGTATAATCGCAGATTTCAATGATCCTTTGTTCTTGTACTAATAATAATACTATTACGCGTTGGACGGATCTACTGGTTATCCATAACTTTTTGATTATCTCCCCTGATCTCGTTAGGTGATCACGCGACCCAATACAAATGGCAGCTACCATGAAAATTAGAAGATCATAATTTATTTTGCGAATGCAATGTAAACCTCACCGCGAGGATATGCAATATATAAAAGTGTTTATGGGTGGCTAAATCAAGCAGTTATCGCCATTATTGTTGCCTGCATTGTCTCTGTTTAGTTTTTTGCCTTCTGGAAGTTCTGCCAAGTTCTGGCAGTTCTGCAACTCAGTGTACTTTAAAACCTGATATGTTTGCTCTGCTTCTTTCCATGGTGGCTAATAGAGAAGCAGGATACCAACATGAGATTATCAATATTAATCAGATAATAGCAGCCGAAAGACTGTCAATTACCTTAAGGTATTTGGCTATTGCCACTACTGGTACGTACTTCTCGTAGATCGGTGTTAATTATCTTCGTCAATGATGTCATGTCACGCTTGTTAATAATTCATTTGTTCGGAAATACTTATTGATTGGGGGTCGAAATGTATAAAATTGAACTACCACCACTTCCAAAAACAACACCGATAAACAATAACGCTATTTTCTGTTCCATGCAATGGAAATGGCTATTTATTGTCCTGATATCAGTGATATAAATGAATGTCTAAAATTAGTATTATCCTGAAATAAATTTATGCCACTTTGGCGAACATGGGAACCACGGTACAATTTATGCCATTTAGGCACACTTCAGAGTGAAATCAGGGCTTATATTTCGGCGAGAATCCAAATCTAGATTCTCGTACATATTCTCGCAAATTACCATGGATTCTCGTGAAAAAGTATATATGGATTCTCACAAAATCAGATGAAATATATGCCCTGGAAATATAGCAAATCGTTTAATGCTTTAGAATTTTTGTTTTCGGAGATTTATATATATGCTTAAAGACATATTATGGACTTGTTATGGACTTTTGTCGGGTGCGAGAAATTGATAAGTTAGTGCTCAGGCATTTTGCCAACCTGGGGAATGTTATCATTCTACTAACATCACTGAAAATTTCCAAAAAAATCTACCACACCACTTCATAGAGAACATCGTCTGAACTACTCCAAAATTGTAAATATTTACATCTCGATTCGGGGCGCAACTATCGGCTATAATTAAACAAAAATGATTTCGCCATCGAGAGTCATTGCATTTAACTAATATATAAGAATGACGTTGTGTATCATCCATTTGGATTAATATTCGTAACAAATAACTACTTTGAGAAAGATTATTCTTAATTTCTATTTGATCACTCTGCCCGGTGTTTGCCGGAGTGTTTCACATCACTTTAATCAAGGAAGACTGTTCAGAAAAACTGCATTTCAAGAAATCGTTTAATGCTTTAGAATTTTTGTTTTCGGAGATTTATATATATGCTTAAAGACATATTATGGACTTGTTATGGACTTTTTCGGGTGCGAGAAATTGATAAGTTAGTGCTCAGGCACTTTGCCAACCTGGGGAATGTTATCATTCTACAAACATCACTGAAAATTTCCAAACAAATCTACCACACCACTTCATAGAGAACATCGTCTGAACTACTCCAAATTGTAAATATTTACATCTCGATTCGGGGCGCAACTATCGGCTATAATTAAACAAAAATGATTTCGCCATCGAGAGTCATTGCATTTAACTAATATATAAGAATGACGTTGTGTATCATCCATTTGGATTAATATTCGTAACAATTAACTACTGCCGGAGTGTTTCACATCACTTTAATCAAGGAAGACTGTTCAGAAAAAAACTGCATTTCAAGATCACCAAACAACTTTCCTTTTTATGGCCACCACATCTTTCCAAAGATGTACTTCTTCCATTTTGCTATCAAAGACCGAAAAATGTCGTTAAACTAGAGATCAAAATACCCACTAAGGGCCCCTATCATCTTGAAATATTAAAGACCGAGAATGTCGTTAAACTATAAAGACCGAAAAATGTCGTTGAACTAGAGATCCAAATACCCCCTATATCTTGAGATATTATAAAGACCGAAAAATGTCATTAAACTATTAAAGACCGAAAAATGTCGTTAAACTACAAAGACCGAAAAATGTCGTTAAACTAGAGATCCAAACATCCCCATCCCCTATTTTTCTTAGACAATAAAGAACGAAATATGTCGTTACACCATTAATACATAATTTGTGTTTATGAAAGTCTGGCACCCATTAGCAGTTTGTTTTCAGTACATTTTAATATTCACTGGAACGTAAACAATTATTCGCTGACAGAAATCATGTTAATATCGCCTTTCGTTACTGGTTTCCTCGACTCAAATATTTCTCACTGCTCAATACTTATAATTAAAAAAATGTTCTGTGTTTTGTGTCACTTCTTAATAGCATTATGCATTCTGCTATTGAAAAGAAAAAAAGTTGCAGTATACCTTAAAGGTACGGAAGGCCTTGGTGGGTATCCTGTGAACATATTTTCACCTGTCAAAAACCGCTACAAACGAAAATAATATTCAAATATAGACATACTTTGTTAATATACAAATGAGAAATTTCTCATAAACAGTATGTTATTGTCGTAAAATTGACGATTGTTATGTAAACAAAGCATAAAAAGTTACTTTCTTGGTGTTTCTTTATATTATGATGGTAAACATAAAGAGCGTTCTTTGTTGCTCAATTCCTTATTTGGAAATAATAAAGAGCGTTTATATCATTTGTGTGTGATTAGTCAGTAGCATTGTGCTGCCTTCTATAACACAATCAGACTCTTGTTTAGGTAAAATTTAGTAGGTCTTTATGTAAGCATGATGTTTACGCGATAGTGATCGTATATTTGAACCAAAATGTATGCGTTTTAATATTTTTCTGTTTACGGTGTTTGGAACAAATATGAATATTTTCGACAACTAAGCCCCCTCGTCCCTTTAATATAATTAATATAACATCCCTCATCCAATAATCTCCAAATTGCATATCTAATTTCAATCCTAGTTACACGTCACGCCGCCCCTCATCATTTGCCAATTGTACACCATTTTTTTTGCTGCTGCTGCAACTGCTCAATTTCTTTAAAAATTATTGAAAAAATGGCCCTCCCGCCCGCCGACATTTACCTCTGATTTTTGTTTTGATCATCGGTCCGCACCAAAATTGAGCACACGTCCCTATATAATATACATATTTAAACCGAGTATACACGGTGGTGTGATAGATCAACCGTTAATTTAACCGTTTAGGTAGCTTATTTCCACGTATACGTTATCACGACAAATCCCTGCTGATCTGTTATTAATGAACCAAACAATTAACATGTCAACACACTCTGGCCCGCCAATGCTACAGTGTACAAACGTAACGGGGCAAATATGCACATTATATTGGCAGCTAACGAGAACATTCATCACCAGCAATCTGCTCACCCCTTTTAGCCGATACGATAGAAACTAAACGATTTGTTACTTCTAATTACCCGAACTTAATTACACTACTTGCGTGTTAATAAAGTACGACCCCATTACCACTAAATGTGAAACATGGGATTTAGAACATTAATATTCACTCTTACATAGTTCCACATTCAAGGTTCGTCTTGTGTAATCGTATGTCAGTTGTAACGTTGTGAAACTGCAACCGAACTGAATTATTCTATGCTAAATAGTTCATGGCTGACCTGATGCATGCATCTTAGTTTTCTTGTTTGATCTCTGTCACTGGGGCGTGCGAATTTTACCAGTATTTGTCGGCGTATATCACCGGAGGGTTGTCCCATTCTGTGTACCTTGTGGAATTCAATATTATCATCCCATTTCAGAACCTGTCGTATAAATCTACTCAGGACATATTCCGTTGTTGTTTCCGATTTTGGGTCATTTTCTAGTTCATCGACACCGCTAAATATAAGATAGTCTTGTTTGACCTCCATTTGCAGGTCGGATAATTGTTCGAGTACGTGCTGAGTGCGTCGTTCAATCAGGTCAATCTTGGCCTTATCCTGAACAAGAAAACTAAGATGCATGCATCAGGTCGGCCGTGAACTATCTACCATAGAATTGTTGTAGCTATCGATTATACATTTTGGAACACCTGTCTGTATGTATGTGTGTATGCATGAATGCATGTGTCTATGTGTTATAGACTCTAACACTGCTCGACTGATCCGACTCGGATTTGGTTTTTAACGTGTCAACTTGACCTCGCTCATAGGCATGTTTCTGGACCTTGACCGATCCGACTAAAAATTTGTGTGTAGGACTACTTCGATCCCGGGAGCAATATTGACGGGTCCAATTTCACGTGGGACCATGTTCTCGAACGTGCTGATGTAGGCATGTTTCTGGACTATTTGGACGGGTCAAATCTTGATCCCGACCTGACTTTGACATTCAAAAAGATCAATTCAAGGTCAAATCTGGTAAAACGAAGTATTTCAACGAAATATAATACCTACTGTTACTTTTGTCCGAGGAGTGTTTCGGGTGGGTCAAATTATGACCCTGACCTGATCTTGACATTCAAAATTGTCAATTCAAGGTCAAATCGGGTAAAGCCGGGCGGATTTCGACGGGTACTTTTGTCGTGACTTTTGTCCGGGGAGTGTTTTGGGCGGGTCAAATCGTGACCCGACATGACGTTCACCTTTAAAATGGTCAATTCAAGGTTAAATCGCGCAATTCTCCGAAAATCAGAGGGGAACATCCCGGACGAAGTAGGGTCCACCAGCTACTATTATATATTTCTAGATTTAGTTACAAACTAAATACCTGTATATTGTACAAAGAAATGTTTGACAAATATATCTGTATCAATATTACCATACGGTCATTAAAATAGATACGACGAAACAAATTTTGAAGGGTGCATGGTATCAGGTAAATTTTTATATTTCAAATGATGACAGGAATGCGGAAAGTTGAAGTACCTACGTAATACTGGCTATCCGAATGAAGAGATATACATGTATATAAAAACCAAAATAGAAGATGACTGCTGGCGACAATGTTTTCCAAAAAAATTCAAAGCATTCGATAGCTCCCATCTAGTTGTCAGCCCGAAGATCAATATAAAGTGTGGTGACTATCAGATGAGGGATATGACTGTACAGTTGCTAAACAATTCAGTCACGCAAAAGAGGATCAAACAGTAAGATACCAAATTGCTGCCTGTGGTAATGTTTTTTAACGAAATTCGGGAAAATTAGATTACTCTCCCCCTGGTTATCCAGAAGATCATTGTGGAATCTGGTGACGATCGGACAAGGGGTGTCGTCTGTAGCATCAACCAAATTATTTAGCCATAAAAATAGTAAAATTCAAGATCACCGCTGGCAGTGATGTCTTCACAAGGACAGCTTGAGAACAAAACATGGCTCACATCTAGCGGTGACCCAAACTATCCACATGAGAAAAAGTTCTCCAATAAAAGCTGGCTGCAGGGTGCGCCAATTGATTCAAATTCGAAATTTAACAGGGTGTACTGCTTGTGGCCATGTTTTCCCCCGCAAATTTGATAGACTGATGGACAAAACCACTGAATCCGTTGAATCAATATACATGTATACATGGATTAATGTATATGCATTGTTATACACAGTACTGGTATATAAAGGTACTGAAAATAACAATATTACTAGTATACACAAAATAAACCATATATCATGGCTATGGGTTCTAATATCCGAATATGACAGCTGATAACTTGGTGTGAATTGAAGAGTGGTGGTGTCTCACGCATATCTAACCCTCCATGTTAGAAACATGCCATTAAATGTCATAAGTATAATCTAGCTTGAGGACAGAAGTTATCCATAAAAAACCCCCTTAATTCAACCAGGTCCTCGCGCGATGTATGGTCGATCACATGATGATCTAGGGGGGATTAGAATTGTTGTATAAAAACAGCACTGCATGTAAATATAAAATAAAATAGTGCTACATCTTATTACAGATTATTGCCATATATAATCAGTGACTATACAGACAGTCTGACAAAATAAAGTTTCAGTGACACTCTATCCGAAGAGGGGAATAATTCCATCTGTTACAGTCAATGGAGCAATTATGAATCTGGAAAGGTGAAATTTCTAAGTAATACTAGATATCGACATGACGCGATAACATATAACGTAAATGCAATATGGCCGCTGGCGACCATTTTTTCCTATAAAATTAAAAAAATATTTGATAGCTCTCATCTGATAGATCAATATCAAGATAAATATTAAGTTTAGTGATGATCGGATGAGTGAAGTGGACTGTGCTAAACGGTTTAGTAATGCTTAAAAAGATTTTTACCTTAATATTTTTATGTTCACTTTATAAACTTCACTGAGTCATCTTTGTCATGTATTGAGTTTGATATATGTTGTTAACAGTTTATAAATCATGTATGTCTCATGTTTGTTATTTTAATTTATGTGTTTATTATCATTAAATAAAGTTGAATTCCTTAAAAAGATTCTTACCTCAATGTTTTTATGTTCACTTTATAAACTCCACTGAGTCATCTTTGTCATGTATTGAATTTGATATCTTTTGTTAACAGTTCATAAATTATGTATGTCTCGTGTTCGTTATTATATTATATACACTTTATAGTGTGTTTCAGAACGAAAACAAAATGAATAAAATCAACAAATTTGTAAATTTAAAAACAATTCAAACGTTGTTGTATTCCATGTCCCAGCCCGGACATATACACCAAATTTCAATAATATTCATTGAGAAACAACGGACCAAACGCCATATAACACCCCGTATGCATCTTTTATTCCGAGTTGGCCTTTTATTCCGAGTTGGCACGCGCCGATTGGGCGAGTTAGCCCATGGGGTGAGTACGCCGATTCCGACACCTTTTCTATTTGCAGCAGGTTAAGTTTACGCGTAATTTAATTTTACAAAGTTCCCCAATTGGTATCGTAAATAGAGCGACCTTATTTGACAGAGAATGCCTCTGTTATTGATTATAAAGTTGCTATACATTAAAAACGACAATTCACATGCTCGTTCAAGCGCAGTAGTCTATTTTCCCCATGTTAAAGGACATCCACAAATACTAAATAACGCTAACTTACTGCCGAATGTTTTACACGACAACTGTTAACATATTTGGGCTGAATTCATCTGACGCGGTATTATTCCTCAAAATAAACAACAAAACCATCGTTACTTGGAAATGTAGTTTGGGCTAACATTTACATAAATCCTCCATATCATTATTCCGACACACACGTCAGATGAAAAACTCACATGAAGTAACCGGCCAAATTGGCCGAAATTAGGCTGATTAGCTTGGGTTCAACTTTGTCCTTGAATTCATACGCCTGTTTCATGTCATGCTCCAGTTTATTGTTTTTATTTTCCAGTACTCCCACTCGTCCTGTCAGGGAATGGATTGAGCCCTCTATATTAGATAGTTTTGTGTTTATTTCTCTTACAGAAGATGTTAGTGTATCTATACTGCTCATTTTATCGCGTACCTCCTGTACCTCCATTAGAATACACATCATTGAATCTATTTTTGATGTCGGTGTGCTGGTGTGGTGCACTCATGTGCTGATTTATTTGTATACATTGTCACAATGATTGTGTCCATGTCTATCAGATTTGGTTCGGTGAAATCGAGATTCCTCTGTTGGAATGGGTAGTTTTCTCTATCCGGTGGTTGCGAGTGTTGACTCAAATTGTCAGGAATGAATTGCAGTGGGTTACCTGAGGCTGCTGAAGCTTCAAGTTCATTGTTTACATCATTTCTATCATTAGAACTGTCATTGTTTATGTGTGATTCAGGTGGGGTTATATCGTTCACATGCGGGTGGTTATTTATCGTATCAAGTCCCTGACGAATAGCACCGGGGACATCGAGCATTTGGTTTGAACTGTCCATATTGTCCGCCATTGTTTGTTATTGTTCGTCACTATCACCTGACTGTGGGCGTGGCTTAAGGGGGAGACGCACGTTTTGCATAAATCACAGTAAATCCAGCCAGAAATGGCAAGTGATTTTCAACAAAGAATTTATCTGGATCTACCTGGTGAAAAATCTTGAATTTTACATATAATAATTTTCATTATATATAGAATCAGAGCAATTATAAAGAGACAATAACAATAATGGATTTTAATACATTTGAGAGGTTGAACATATTTGTTTCATTTTTGTCCCTTTAGGTACCGAGAACTGCCAGAAAAATTTATAATTTGAAACAACATGTCAACCATCAGATAGCTTATCGTCTTGACTCCATGACAGGAGGCTTCATTGGTATCATAATGTTGAGTTAGCTTTTTAATTGCATATTATAGCATCATACCCCATGTATTATAATGAAGAATAAAGCAGTCACAAATATGCCAGCCCAATGAAAACAAATGTTCAAATGTGGTGCTGTCCACTCAAGCAGGGAGCAATCAACAGAAATTAGGCCACAGTGTTAAGAGATATGGTGGTCAGATTTAACTTGGTTATGAACCCATGACCGAGAACTCAACTGAGCCCAATTTTTCAATGACCAACAAGCATGGCATGTAAATTCTCAATAATATGGTAGTTGTCTTTCTGAATGAAAATAATCATTTAATTTCATGAATCATGAAAAATTAAGTCTCCTCTCATGGTCTTCAGATATGATATCATGTATATATGAAATGCACTTTCTAAATAAATCTGTTTTACAGTAGTTCTCGGTACCTGAACTCAGTGAAATTTTAAAGATTTTTCATGCCATAAAAGTAAAGTAAATGAGATTATAATAACCAAATGTCCAATGGTTCTTATGTATGGTACCACAATAATCTCTTGTACAAAATTTCACATAGATATTCCTGATAGATTTAGAGAAAATACATTTTGAAATACCAGGAAATTTTGGCAAAACGTGCGTCCGACCCTTAAGAAAATTCAAAATTTCAACGGTTTTTGATTTCTTTCACAATCTCGACGATCCTACCTTCGTATGAAATAACTTCACAATCCGCGTATCCCTATATGTCCAGTGGATATAACAGAATGTCCTTGCATAACTTTAGGCACATATATTTGAAATTTTCCAAGTTTTAAACATTTTCTGAACGCACAAGATTTTATGGCGACTAATCTTAGCGCATGCGCATTCCCAGCTCTGTCAGGCACGAACTGTCCAACTTTTTGTTTGTGGGAGCCACTCAACCCATGTCAAACGCCCATGGTGGCAAAGTGCCTTGATTGAAACCAGACCCATATCATGACGCATAGGGTGCATAACCTCTGTGAGTATTCTGGGTTGTTCCAAATACCTGACTCAATCGGAAGGTGGTGATTTCGTGTGCGAACATTAAGTAATAGCAGAATAGTACTATTGTGTGGTGGTACCAAGTATTTATCTCTCTTACACATGGGTTTTATGATTCTATAGAAGGAGTATTTATTGGAGTTTGATATAACTCCTCTCCATTTATGCAGAAATTAGTTTTCTAATGTTTGTTTGATAGTGAATTTGAAACTTTCAGAACTGGATTTGGTTGATCCATATCACCTACATTTCTAGCCTACTCAGAGTATCTTTGATATTTGCTAACCATGGGTTGTTAACATCTGAGCGGTGAAGCGTGAAAATATAACATAATACAGGATAATTGGTAGTCTGGTACAAGGTCATTTGAGTAATTTTACCCCATTATGATAAGGAGCGGATTTTAATTTTAATGACCGTGTGATTTTGATTGAAAGAAATGCTACAACTTGTGTAACACCATTAGAGGTTAAATCTGTGGGATCGTTCGTTACACTCCACATCGTACATAAATAAAGATCAGAGGTCACATGAGTACTATTGAGTAGTATGGGAGGCTCGTTACCTTCACATCTAAAAATAGATTTTTTGGGGGTAAAATTGTTTGTACTAAAATATTCCACAAAAAAAAAATTCAAAACCCAATTTTTTTTCTTCAAAAATGTTCAAAAAAAAAGTTTTAAAAAATCTCAAAAATTTCTAATGAGTTTTCGGTTTCTTACCCAAATATCTGCCGACTATTAAATGTCGAATGTTTTTTTAATTATTTGCGTGTAATATCTTTCGTTATTTTTGTTCAACCAAATTTTAAATATTTTTCATGAAACTCTTTTAATTTTATTAATCGATGTTTAGAAATAGTTTTATACCAATTATATGTGTATGGACAGGTCCGAGTCGCTGTAATTTTGGACATTGTCACCATCGGTATGAATGCATACATTCCAGTGTTTATCAATCAGACGCAGCCCATACTCATATAATTGTCATACCTGAAATAATTTGACACCATTACTCTTACATGAATAATAAAGAGCGTTTATTCTTTACTTCTCTATCCCGATGAAGTTATTGAGTATATGACAGGTGTGCATTATCGCGAATTATTGGAAGTATTGAGATGTTGTACTATTTTGAAAGCAGTCACGATATTTGAGCGTGTCCAAAAATTTTCAAAAACTTCCAAAACTTTCAAAAATTTCAAAAATTTCAAAAACTTCAAAAACTTCAAAAACTTCAAAAATTTCAAAAATTTCAAAAACTTCAAAAACTTTCAAAAACTTTCAAAAATTTCAAAAACTTCAAAATTTTTAAAAACTTCCAAAACTTTCAAAAATTTCAAAAACTTCAAAAACTTCAAAAACTTCAAAAATTTCAAAAACTTCAAAAACTTTCAAAAACTTTCAAAAATTTCAAAAACTTCAAAAATTTCAAAAATTTCAAAAACTTCAAAAAATTTCAATATATAATGAAGATGACGAGCAACCAATTTTCGACTGGCCTGAGACATTACGTTATGGAATGAATAACGACAGCGGATCAGAATGTGATCATACACGCAATAATAGAAGTTACTTTGATGTTGTTATGAATAGAATTTTATCAACCTTACGTATTAACAGTTTATTGAGTTATGCATACATATAGTACGTCACTTGGACATTTTATCAGTTTATCACGTGATCACTAAATGTGGCAATCGGGTATCCACCGATGCCTGCAATGTATTATTTATAATAATTGGACTCATTTATCTCACGTAAATAATACTCTTAGTTGTTCCAATAAAATAGTTATCAAATTCGATCACCAATAGATTTGACTGTGGAATATAACGACCTTTAACTTATTTATCGATCTATGTTAGAACATGGTCTTAACAAAAAACATGACCATAACAAAAATTACCTTACCTTTATGCATGAATCTAATTTGACCATGCGTAAATATTGTCAGCTTATCATTGGATTTACTCATCAGCCGATAAGCTCAGGTACAATTGTATCATGTTTACATGGACTGACTGCGGTCATAGCGTGACGAGCAAAATGTGATGTTTACACACTTAAGCTCTGGATAAACAATACATATCGCATCTGAATGAATTTCTGGAATGTAGGTTAGCCATGCGTTCACAGACACTGGAATAAAATAGTCACTGTCTATAGAGAAGTATGACCTTGTACGTAAATAACAAAGCGCGTGATCGAGTCTATTCATTCTCAATAATAGATGGTCATTTAGTCAAAACAGTATGATGTCCTTTATCCCCCACACATTGGAGCCACACATTACTTGATGTTCACTTATACAGTTGTATGTCAATTATCAGTGGAGTGTCAGTGTACTTCATTGTGAATTAAATCACTCTGGGTTATTTGACTATAAACTATAAACATGTTACACCACAGCCGAGGGTTATTGTAATTTAATGAAAATGTCACACCGAGGTACGCCACCTTGATTGCTTTCAAAAATAGTGCAACTTACCTGTTGGTAATACGCGAATGAAGAGCGTTTAACTGATACGAAATTACTACACGAATGAACTGAGTCTTGACATTTATATTTCACATCTTTCTTAAATGTTCCAACACATACATACATAGACATAGTGTTATACAGTCTTATATGTACACACGCTACGACACCATTAAAGGTGGACAATACACTCACGATGTGACAACATATACAGACATATGCATAGTGTTATACAGTCTTCTATGTACCAACGCTATGACATAATTAAAGGGGGATAATGCACGCACGGTGTGGAATGTTAAAGTGACACGAAACAAGGGACGTGATGCAATATTGGTGTTTGAATATTAAAGGAACACAAGACACTCTAAAGGGACACTCATTATGAATGAATGTTAACAATACAAGCGCAGTGGTTGAAAGTTAAAATGACACAGAACAATATTTAAAGTTCAAATTTTCGGGCACTTAATGCGCCTTTTATCATTACGTATCGTTTCTCACTCTACAATTCCCAATAATCCACTCACTCTCTCCCCGCTTATAGATATATAACGAAAACGAGAATATCATGTTGATGAAGTTTATTGAAATTTAATCGTCCGAATTGTCATCACTTTCGTCAGAAGTGTCATTTGTTTCGTCCATGAATTTTTCTAGCATCGGTTTGTACTTTAATATTGACATTTTCACTGCATCACATTCTCCATAACCATTATTCAAATATTTGTCGACTTTATCCATGACTCTGTTGTGCAGAGTCCCATTGCGCAGCTGCAGATACGATACTATTGTCCAAGCATAACCATTCATAAAGTGCTTCATATCTTTACTTTTAAGGTCCTTGTCAGCTTGTTCTTTTGCTTCTGTTTCTTTCGAACCATTTTCCTTATACGTGTCCACTTTATCACTCCATTCCTCACGTGTTTTATCTCTACTCTCATCACACAAACTTTTGAAGTATTCATCTTCATTCAATTTAAATTTAATTTTCTTATTCTGACTATCATCCGTGTCCTCAGTTAATTTTCGTTTTAACTTATTTTCTTGACACCAGTTTTTTACGTGTCTCTGAACATCATAATGATCTTCGAACAAAAGCCCGCAGTCATTACAAGGGTACGACATGTCTTCTCGAATGTCTATGTTTTGACGGTTCTTCTTATTAATTTCATCGAGCTCACCAGGTGGCCTTATGTCGTTAGTATAGTCATTATGTTGACCCTGGGGCACAATATAATTATATGCTATGCCCTTCTGTTGACCCGGGAGTTCTCTGTCATCGTATTTCATCGCATTCTGTTGACCCTGGGTCTCAGTGTCTTTTGTATGTTTTTTCATCCCATTCTGTTCATCTGGGTGTTCTCTGTCTTTTTGGAGATTATATTTCATGCCATTCCATTCACCCATATGTTGGTTCGTGTCCTCTTTTAGTACATTCTGTCGCAGACGTAATGTGTCCGGTGTTGCGGCTTTTAAATCCACCAGTAGGTAACCGTACGGTTCACTCGTCGCTTCCGAAAACTCTCGAACCATACACTGAGGACATTCAGGATACATCTGTCTTGATAATGTTGAAATTAATCCCTTGTCGATTGGGTTATTGAACAATACCAAATATTGACAATTTCGTCGTTGCGTTGGATCTTTGTTGTAGTAGAAATTCTGGTTCAAACTTATCAAAGATAAGTTCAAATGGTGACTTCCTTCGGAATGCAAATCATTAACTCTCTGGTCTTTTGATGAAGTTTGCATCAAGTCATCGAGTATAACTAGATTTTTATACCGGGGGTTGATAAGAGAATCCAAGTTTGCTGGTATTCCTCGTATAAAGTTGACCTGAGGGGTGACGGTATACTTTATTTCGTCATATAGGGGCTGCCAATATTTATAAAACCATATTATTCTGTCAGGTGCGGTGATATTTTTGAGGCAGACTTTTGTAGCAAGGTTTTCACGAAGTATGTCATACCACTAGATGTCGGTCCACTTACACATGCCGTGAATGGATGCTTGAAAATAAAATCTTCTTGGACATTGGCCATTGGATCATCAAAGCAGGATGTTATGTCGCTTTGTTGCTGTTTCCCCTGCTGGTGTTGTAGTATCTGGTGTTGCTGTAATGGCTGTTGTTGTGGCTGATGATGCTGCTGCCTGTTGCTGCTACTGTTTGTTGCTGCTGCTTGGTGCTGCTGTTGTGGGTGTCGGTTAACAAACTCAGTGTGCTTAGATTGTACATGTCTTATCAAATCATGGTTCCGCACATACTCACTAGAGCAAATTGAACACTGGTGTTTCATTTATACTTGACTAAAATGTCTCGGTATATGGATTTCCTTTATACAAATGTTCATTATAACCTAAAAATATGTCCTGTCCGTATGTTTGATAACTTTATGTAGATGAAATAGTCTGCCGGAGAAGCACTGTGTAGACGGAAAATCAACAGGTCTTGTCGGTAAGAGAGTCAGACGAGAAGTGAAGTCTCGGCTATTAAAACATAGTAATGCGATAGCGAACATCAAACGAGTCTGGGCACGCATATCTGTCAAAAGATACAATAGCTGTCATTGGTCAATCTATCCTCGGTATCACTTTTCGATTTTTTCAAAATCAATTTCACCGAGAGGTTCCCTCGTCATTTGTAGTGACGTAATTGCGGCGTTTTGCGGTATTTTACTGCGGCGGCGGCGGTGCCGCCGCCGTTGTTGTTGCCACCGGCGGCCGCCGCCGCCGCCGCCGCCGCCGCCGCAGTAAAATACCGCAAAACGCCGCAGTTACGTCACTACAAATGACGAGGGAACCTCTCGGTGAAATTGATTTTGTAAATCGAAAAGTGATACCGAGGATTGATTGACCAATGACGGCTATTGTATCTTTTAACAGATATGCGTGCCCAGACTCGTTTGGATGTTCGCTATCGCATTACTATGTTTTAATAGCCGAGACTTCACTTCTCGTCTGACTCTCTTACCGACAAGACCTGTTGATTTTCCGTCTACACAGTGCTTCTCCGGCAGACTATTTCATCTACATAAAGTTATCAAACATACGGACAGGACATATTTTTAGGTTATAATGAACATTTGTATAAAGGAAATCCATATACCGAGACATTTTAGTCAAGTATAAATGAAACACCAGTGTTCAATTTGCTCTAGTGAGTATGTGCGGAACCATGATTTGATAAGTCATGTACATTCTAAGCACACTGAGTTTGTTAACCGACACCAACAACAGCAGCACCAAGCAGCAGCAACAAACAGTAGCAGCAACAGGCAGCAGCATCATCAGCCACAACAACAGCCATTACAGCAACACCAGATACTACAACACCAGCAGGGGAAACAGCAACAAAGCGACATAACATCCTGCTTTGATGATCCAATGGCCAATGTCCAAGAAGATTTTATTTTCAAGCATCCATTCACGGCATGTGTAAGTGGACCGACATCTAGTGGTAAGACATACTTCGTGAAAACCTTGCTACAAAAGTCTGCCTCAAAAATATCACCCGCACCTGACAGAATAATATGGTTTTATAAATATTGGCAGCCCCTATATGACGAAATAAAGTATACCGTCACCCCTCAGGTCAACTTTATACGAGGAATACCAGCAAACTTGGATTCTCTTATCAACCCCCGGTAAAAAAATCTAGTTATACTCGATGACTTGATGCAAACTTCATCAAAAGACCAGAGAGTTAATGATTTGCATTCCGAAGGAAGTCACCATTTGAACTTATCTTTGATAAGTTTGAACCAGAATTTCTACTACAACAAAGATCCAACGCAACGACGAAATTGTCAATATTTGGTATTGTTCAATAACCCAATCGACAAGGGATTAATTTCAACATTATCAAGACAGATGTATCCTGAATGTCCTCAGCGTATGGTTCAAGAGTTTTCGGAAGCGACGAGTGAACCGTACGGTTACCTACTGGTGGATTTAAAAGCCGCAACACCGGACACATTACGTCTGCGACAGAATGTACTAAAAGAGGACACAAACCAACATATGGGTGAATGGAATGGCATGAAATATAATCTCCAAAAAGACAGAGAACACCCAGATGAACAGAATGGGATGAAAAAAACATACAAAAGACACTGAGACCCAGGGTCAACAGAATGCGATGAAATACGATGACAGAGAACTCCCGGGTCAACAGAAGGGCATAGCATATAATTATATTGTGCCCCAGGGTCAACATAATGACTATACTAACGACATAAGGCCACCTGGTGAGCTCGATGAAATTAATAAGAAGAACCGTCAAAACATAGACATTCGAGAAGACATGTCGTACCCTTGTAATGACTGCGGGCTTTTGTTCGAAGATCATTATGATGTTCAGAGACACGTAAAAAACTGGTGTCAAGAAAATAAGTTAAAACGAAAATTAACTGAGGACACGGATGATAGTCAGAATAAGAAAATTAAATTTAAATTGAATGAAGATGAATACTTCAAAAGTTTGTGTGATGAGAGTAGAGATAAAACACGTGAGGAATGGAGTGATAAAGTGGACACGTATAAGGAAAATGGTTCGAAAGAAACAGAAGCAAAAGAACAAGCTGACAAGGACCTTAAAAGTAAAGATATGAAGCACTTTATGAATGGTTATGCTTGGACAATAGTATCGTATCTGCAGCTGCGCAATGGGACTCTGCACAACAGAGTCATGGATAAAGTCGACAAATATTTGAATAATGGTTATGGAGAATGTGATGCAGTGAAAATGTCAATATTAAAGTACAAACCGATGCTGGAAAAATTCATGGACGAAACAAATGACACTTCTGACGAAAGTGATGACAATTCGGACGATTAAATTTCAATAAACTTCATCAACATGATATTCTCGTTTTCGTTATATATCTATAAGCGGGGAGAGTGAGTGGATTATTGGGAATTGTAGAGTGAGAAACGATACGTAATGATAAAAGGCGCATTAAGTGCCCGAAAATTTGAACTTTAAATATTGTTCTGTGTCATTTTAACTTTCAACCACTGCGCTTGTATTGTTAACATTCATTCATAATGAGTGTCCCTTTAGAGTGTCTTGTGTTCCTTTAATATTCAAACACCAATATTGCATCACGTCCCTTGTTTCGTGTCACTTTAACATTCCACACCGTGCGTGCATTATCCCCCCCTCTAATTATGTCATAGCGTTGGTACATAGAAGACTGTATAACACTATGCATATGTCTGTATATGTTGTCACATCGTGAGTGTATTGTCCACCTTTAATGGTGTCGTAGCGTGTGTACATATAAGACTGTATAACACTATGTCTATGTATGTATGTGTTGGAACATTTAAGAAAGATGTGAAATATAAATGTCAAGACTCAGTTCATTCGTGAAGTAATTTCGTATCAGTTAAACGCTCTTCATTCGCGTATTACCAACAGGTAAGTTGCACTATTTTTGAAAGCAATCAAGGTGGCGTACCTCGGTGTGACATTTTCATTAAATTACAATAACCATCGGCTGTGGTGTAACATGTTTATAGTTTATAGTCAAATAACCCAGAGTGATTTAATTCACAATGAAGTACACTGACACTCCACTGATAATTGACATACAACTGTATAAGTGAACATCAAGTAATGTGTGACTCCAATGTGTGGGGGATAAAGGACATCATACTGTTTTGACTAAATGACCATCTATTATTGAGAATGAATAGACTCGATCACGCGCTTTGTTATTTACGTACAAGGTCATACTTCTCTATAGACAGTGACTATTTTATTCCAGTGTCTGTGAACGCATGGCTAACCTACATTCCAGAAATTCATTCAGATGCGATATGTATTGTTTATCCAGAGCTTAAGTGTGTAAACATCACATTTTGCTCGTCACGCTATGACCGCAGTCAGTCCATGTAAACATGATACAATTGTACCTGAGCTTATCGGCTGATGAGTAAATCCAATGATAAGCTGACAATATTTACGCATGGTCAAATTAGATTCATGCATAAAGGTAAGGTAATTTTTGTTATGGTCATGTTTTTTGTTAAGACCATGTTCTAACATAGATCGATAAATAAGTTAAAGGTCGTTATATTCCACAGTCAAATCTATTGGTGATCGAATTTGATAACTATTTTATTGGAACAACTAAGAGTATTATTTACGTGAGATAAATGAGTCCAATTATTATAAATAATACATTGCAGGCATCGGTGGATACCCGATTGCCACATTTAGTGATCACGTGATAAACTGATAAAATGTCCAAGTGACGTACTATATGTATGCATAACTCAATAAACTGTTAATACGTAAGGTTGATAAAATTCTATTCATAACAACATCAAAGTAACTTCTATTATTGCGTGTATGATCACATTCTGATCCGCTGTCGTTATTCATTCCATAACGTAATGTCTCAGGCCAGTCGAAAATTGGTTGCTCGTCATCTTCATTATATATTGAAATTTTTGAAGTTTTTGGAAATTTTGGAAGTTTTTGAAATTTTTGAAATTTTTGAAATTTTTGAAGTTTTTGAAATTTTTGAAATTTTTGAAAGTTTTGGAAGTTTTGGAAGTTTTTGAAATTTTTTGGACACGCTCAAATATCGTGACTGCTTTCAAAATAGTACAACATCTCAATACTTCCAATAATTCGCGATAATGCACACCTGTCATATACTCAATAACTTCATCGGGATAGAGAAGTAAAGAATAAACGCTCTTTATTATTCATGTAAGAGTAATGGTGTCAAATTATATGAGTATGGGCTGCGTCTGATTGATAAACACTGGAATGTATGCATTCATACCGATGGTGACAATGTCCAAAATTACAGCGACTCGGACCTGTCCATACACATATAATTGGTATAAAACTATTTCTAAACATCGATTAATAAAATTAAAAGAGTTTCATGAAAAATATTTAAAATTTGGTTGAACAAAAATAACGAAAGATATTACACGCAAATAATTAAAAAAACATTCGACATTTAATAGTCGGCAGATATTTGGGTAAGAAACCGAAAACTCATTAGAAATTTTTGAGATTTGTTAAAACTTTTTTTTTGAAAATTTTTGAAAAAAAAAATTGGGTTTTGAATTTTTTTTTTGGGAATATTTTAGTACAAACAATTTTACCCCCCAAAAATCTATTTTTAGATGTGAAGGTAACGAGCCTCCCATACTACTCACATGTTTAGTAAAGAAAATATAAGCCAGTGATGCTCCCCATAACATCATCTATGTAGCTATGCGACACGAACAGTCAATGTTAACTGACCTGCAGTGGCTCATTTGTATTTCCAAATTTCGAATGCAGGTGAAAACAGAACGATAAATTCACACGAATTACATGTCTATATACACGCTTGATATACTCCATATTGATAGCAGTTTAAACAAAAAATCACAACCATGTCAGAAGCGAGTGACCAATCACATCTTGGCAATTGAATAAGGTAGGCATCGAGATACCAGTAATACCATTAGATAATCGACTATGTTCCATGGTAGAGGGGTGATGTCGCAAGATCTATACTCGACCTTCACCTCAGAATTGGCAGTCACGTTATATTCAACTAATTAACCGGTCTTTTTTCGGGTGGTTTCTAGAACAACAAAGTGGGTGGAACATCTTGATATATAAGTCAAATTGCACATTCAGGAGTTGATTTGAGATTATAGATACGCGCCCTACGAGTATACCATTGATCGAGGTCAAGAACGAGTATAGCTCTTGCAACATTACCCCGCCACCATGTTCCATGCGCGACATGTGTGACAAACAGCAATAAAGAATATATCTAGGTTATTTTGCGAAATTGAAAAACACAATAGCGAATTCAAGAATTGGAATGAACAGGTAACTTTGCACTGGTAATGAGAAATGATGATATTAAGTTAATTAACATAGTCTGCAACATAATCCGGCTGTTCTTCCTTCGATGGAATCATGAATCTTGATGAAATTGTAGAGGGAATGTTGATAAGAACTATATTTGTTATATGAATTTATTTATGTATTATTTATTTATATATGTCATACTCATCGATATCTTGCAACTACCCATTGAGGTGTTTTGCAGTAAATTCTTGTATCCTGTATATTGAGTAGCCATTTTGATATTAATGTATTGTACATATTACATGTAATTCTAAAGACTAACTTTGAGTCCATGTAAATGTGGGTAAATACATTCTCAAATCTAGAGCAGCGAGAATTCCGAACGCATCGTTAATGCCCGGCGATCGCTGGATAACGTCATTCGTCTATTCCATGACTGTCACCGAAGTCCAGGACTGTATAGTGAAATAATTTGAACCTTACTCACAGATATAATAATTATTGTAGAGTGCCATAATATATATTTCTGTCTCTGTATAATATAGGTATTCATTTCAGGCAGTTATACATGGACCTTACGAACACCATTCAAATATTCTACCCTGGAAGGAGTGTGGTGCAACCGTAAGTTATTATCGTCTTTGTCGTCGCCATAACTTATTGCAATGTCGAGTTAATCAACTGAAGATGAAGAAATGTGCTTGAACTTGTATAATAAATACACCTGCAGATATATTAGATATATACACCGCAAACGCCGCCCGTATCTTTAAATACCATGCACACTTAACTATTTCCCGTGAAATTTGGCCATTATCGCTGCGCATCTAGTCTATAGTTTGTGTTTCGATTGACATCTGGTTGATTCTAGGACGGGTGACGTTTAATAAATACAGAACGACACTTGTGTTAATTATATATATATATATCTTTATTATCCTCCATATATGGAGATTCATATATAAATGTTTATATTATGAAAACAAACACAATTTGGTACATAACACAGTGTATAACAAATTTATAATTACAAACATATCTACAACACATGTCTCAATATGTATGATGAACCAACTACACATGCACATATACACACACTCGTGCACTACATAAAGTAGACATTCCATTCTACAGCCATATCGTACTTACATACAGAGAAATAGCATACTCCGAGACGACCAAGCCGGAGTTGGACCCAAATCAGGGATCTCTCTCTCTGGAAAACCCACAAACGCCAATGCCTTTGTGCAGTCTTACCGACTCGGAGCCTACCATTTCCCCAGCACCACTCATATATATATACACAGCCATATCATACTTACAGACATACATACGACAGTCAGACAAGCAGGCATACGAGACAAACAAACACACGGCAGACATACATACAGACAAATGTATCCGGCGCATTACATGTATGAAGACTCTATAGTGTTATCGCTAAACGATTAATGCAAGCGATATTAGCTAACCGGGTTACGTGTGAAGTATACCAAGGCCAACAAATATGTTACATGCATGATGTTTGCATGAGGTTTGAAAACGCTATAACTGAATGGTTAATTATAAAGGGCAACACCTCTCTCTCTTGCAGATTCGGCGTATTAGAGATACAAAACATGGTCTCATCGACATGGAGCAACTGGAGGAGGAACTCAAGGTCTGTTTTGTTTAATTTCCGTATAACAACCGAAAACATGTCATTTAAGCTACGTACAAACTATGATCATTTTATGTGTTAAATTATCAGACAGTTCGTAACAGATTCTTACCTGTTCGAGGACCTGGCTAAATGGCCTTCTTTGACGGGCTGCGCACCTTATAATTATTGACTGTGTTCGTAGTATTTATCCTCTCATGCATACGATGTCACTATTCTCCAAAATAGGAGCAAACTTTCTAAACCGGTTTTTGAAACTTCTAAATTAACATATATGTTTATAACATGCAAATACTGTGACTGGGTGCCAGATATAATTATTCCTCGTTAAATATGATATGACAACATATTGCAGAGTTGTCTCGCAGATAACCATAGTCCGATCATTGTGGGCATGTCGGCTGCCAGTAACGTGACGGGCATACTCACAGATGTGGTTGCTGTTGCAGAACTTGTGCACAGATACCATGGCTACGTTATATTCGACTACGCTTGTGGAGGTGAGTTGAGAGTGTACACAGCGACGTCGACAGAAGTTCTCCGTGAGGGAGGGGATGTCCACCTTGAAATTGCCAATTGCACCCCCATTGAACTAGATCCAAATAACTAGATCAAACTCATATGTTCCTGAAGTACCATTTACAGCACTCACCACTTGGGTTGGAACATTCGAACTAGTACCTCAAACTTTCCAACTGTTGGAAATTTCCAACTTGACCAATTTTGACCGAAAGTAGAAAAATATGCTACTATTGGTCTAATTAAAAGATCAATTTTCCCACTAATTAGAAAACTGTTGGATTTTTTTTACCAAACTTGTCGGGGAGGGGGGGGGGGGGGGGGGTAGACACAGAATATTTAGAATATAACGTCTGAATATGTGTACTCATCAACAAGGAAGATCGCAACAATCTTAAGTGAGGGCAATTTTCGAGTTTTCCTATTTCGAAACACCATGCACTTCTTTTGTCGGTTTGCGGTTTAAAATACACCTAATACTATATTCGCTTATGATTTTTTCCGGTGTCGATATATAAATACTTGAACTACCTTACTACACGAGCAGTATATGTCGCAGAAATCCGCATTGCACGAAGTCATACAAATACAAGCTTGAACACGATGTTTGGTCCCAAGGAAAAAACAGCCATTTGCATGTACGTCATGGAGCAGAAAGGCGCGTTCCGTATTAGTCTATATATTCCTGATATGGTAGAAATAAAGAAAGTTTGTTTCACTTCTGCATGTGCGAAAAATAAAAACAGTTGGAAAATGGTTGTGACCATGGCAAGTATTTTTCAGAGCATATGAACCGGCATATCAATATTTCGTTTATTTTACAACATATCTTAGACCTCCTTCCAAATTACGTAGACAACATTTGGAAGCTCGAGTGATCCATATCGGCTTGATTGCAAGGTTATATTGTCATTTACATAAATATAATTGTAACTTTTTCCGGTATTTTGTAAGTCCAATAATAAAATAAGTTCATCGGCAAAAAGAAAATGATTGATAGCGGTGTTCGGACCGTGTTCCTGATATTCACAGGAGAACATGCCTGATCAAACATTTCCGACATGTCATCTATAAAATTATAAGTGTGTGGGAGACAAACAAATATTCTTGCCTTAATCCGATAGTTGATCATTGTTTGGGTCCCACCCCTCCGTTGTCTGCTTCATATAGTAACTCGAATTAGGAATGAATTATAAATTGTAAGTGTGGAAGACGTTACCAGTATTTCCAATGTTGTTCACTTTTTGGAATGTCCCTATCTAAAGAGTCCACAATGCCTTTCGGAAAGCAATGAACGCTGCTGCATACAGCGTTTTCGATTCTTTTTTTGTACGTAGCGATTAATGTATTCAAAATGAACACATTGTCTATTGCATGTTCTCTTGTTTTTTTTTTTAGAAAACAAAATTTCATCGATCAGATTATTTTCTTCTGAGAAGTTCGTTATCCTCGTGTTTATAATTGTTTTTATATTATTCTCCCATAGAACTACACAGAGCAATGGTTCTATCATTATTGTGGTCATACCTTCGCCTATCTTGGTTTACAATGGCACATTATCCAACGACACGGTAATTGTAAACATGGAGCATTAAAATGTATATTGTGTGTATGATATGTTTTACCATACAAAATTTGACACACAATTAACAATTTAGCGGATTGTGATTTTACAAAATGGGAGCGACGATATGTGAGTGATTGTTACTGTAATGTCTCGTCATCGATTGGGGTGAGGAGGATCAAAACTTGTGCAAAATCGCGAGGCAACCTGCAATATTCTTGTTTCGGAACATTTGCTATACAGTATTTTGATTGGTCAATTTTCTTCTCAGGTCCTTACTGTTTCATCGACATGAATAAAACAGAGCTGGGGTGAGTTTAAGAGAAATAAATAACGAAATACGTGTCTGGGATGAATCATACTTGTGTATCTTGACAATGTTTGTTTTGATTGTGCATTATACATGTATATACACACACTCACAGTACATTATACATGTATATACACACACTCACAGTTCATTATACATGTATATACACACACTCACAGTTCATTATACATGCATATACACACACTCACAGTTCATTATACATGTATATACACACTCACAGTGCATTATACATGTATATACACACACTCACAGTACATTATACATGTATATACACACACTCACAGTACATTATACATGTATATACACACACTCACAGTTCATTATACATGCATATACACACACTCACAGTTCATTATACATGTATATACACACACTCACAGTGCATTATACATGTATATACACACACTCACAGTGCATTATACATGTATATACACACACTCACAGTGCATTATACATGTATATACACACACTCACAGTGCATTATACATGTATATACACACTCACAGTTCATTATTCATACACACACTCACAGTGCATTATACATGTATACACACACTCACAGTTCTCTCTCTCTCTCTCTCTGACCTGGGTAATACAGCTTGATATCCCTTCTATAAATATCTCGATCACATATATGTGAGTACCTGTCTAAATTAAAGATACGGGCGGCGTTGGTGGTGCGTATGCAGTTACAATATTCACCTCCGTCAAAAACCGCCATAAACAGACAGAATAGTAAAATATAGACAGACTTTGTTCTAATACCAATCGAAATATGGCATAAACAATATGTTACTGTCAATTGTTTTCTCCCTTTGTTATGTAAACAAACGGAAAAAAACGTTACGTTTCCTGGCTTTTGTTTAGATCCGGATATGGTAAACATAAAGAGCGTTATTTTTTACCGTTTTCCTGATATGGAAATAATAAAGAGCGTTTATATCATTTTTGTGTGATTAACCAATAGAATTGCGATGTGTTATGTAAACATAAGCACAACTTCTGTAACACGAGCAGGCTCATTTTTACGTACGATGGTGTACGTCTTGACGACAATATACTATTTACGCGCTGATTATGTTTGGCATATGAACAAAACTATATATATATTAATATTCCTTCTGTTGATGGCGATTTGAACAAATATGAATATTTCTGCAACGAACGCCGCCCGTGCCTTTAATTTCAAGTTAACCCTTTACCCAACAAAATGGCCAAAATCGCCCAAATAAAGCTTCAACAGCCTAAAATATCTTCGGTCTGTCTCAATAACACCATACAAATATGGATCTCATTGGAACCGGTTCATCGACCACATTGTGATGGTTACAGTTATGCCCTGTGCCAATGCATTCTCTTATATATGCGAGTCGACCAAAGGTCGCCTCGCATATAAAAGAGAATGCATTGGCCTAAAAAATTTATTTTATTTAACACTTTTTACCATTTTTTCTTACATTCTTTAACAATTTTATAATTTTTAATATGTGTTAAGCCAATGCATTCTCTTATATATGCGAGGCGACCTATGTTCGACTCGCATATATAAGAGAATGCATTGGCACGGGGCCGTTCTGTTTGGTAAATGGTTGATGGAAGATGGTCATAACTATTTCGTCTACAAACTATATCACACAAATTTATTGTAACATCGTTTCAGATGTATTGACGCAGCTGTTGTTAGTCCACATAAGTTTGTAGGCGGGCCTCAAACCGCAGGTAAGTTTTACATTACATGAAACATACCATGACATGGCTTGACGAGAAACTACAGAATGAAAGAAAAAAAGATATGCGTTGGGAAAACAGCTACACATAGAGAGTTTATCAGGCTTAGCCAAGTTTTTACTCTTCCAACTGTTTCAAAAACATATACAAGGCAAATCTTGGAGATTGTTTAAAGTCTTACTTTCTGATATGCATTGTTGTATTCGACATCAAAACTGTACATCACGCTGGATTCCCATGCTACAAAGAACAAGGCAGGGGGGTATTGTGTCACCTCTGCTCTACTCCCTATACATAGATAGTTTACTTTACGAACTTGAAAATTCATCATACGGCTATACAATGAATGGTATTAATTGCTGCTGCCTTACCCATGCCGATGACATGGTTCTACTCTCACTCACTGCTTCAGGATTACAATCGTTAGTTGATATGTGTGTGAGATACAGTTCCAAATGGCATTACAAATACAACCCGTCAAAAACGCAGGTTATCGTATTCAACGAATCCACCAGTGATTCACGGAAACGCACAAATCAATGGAAGCTCGGATCACATAATATTTTAGAGACCGATTGTATTACACATTTGGGTATTCCCCTCAGTAAACACAATTTCAGTGCATCTTTCGTTGATAAAATATGTTCTAAACTGAGGAGTACTTATTTTGCTCTGTCAAACATTGGTATTTATGCGGGTGTAATAACACCAATGAGCTCTCTAAAAATGTATAATTCGGTGATTATACCTAAAGGTCTATATGGCAGCGAACTGCTATTTGGCTTAAATGAGACAGAATGTGAACGCCTTGAACGTGCACATCGCTTATGTCTGAAGCACATTCAAGGTCTCCACGTTAGAACGCGAACTGATATGGTTCTTGGTTTGTTGGGTACTCCACCACTGGTGCATTACATATATCGCCGTAAACTGTCTCTGTTATGCTCATTGTGTAACCTCTCGTTTGAGAAGACCACTAAGAAATTTTTTATTGCCAGATTGACACAGTTCGTTCATAACGAACCTTATCCACACATAAATACATGTACATTTTTCAGGGATTTGAAGCAGATTCTACAACAGTTTGGTTTGGATCGATATCTGCTTGAGTATGCGTCAACCGCCACATTCCCTACAAAATCTAATTGGAAGCTCTTAGTTAAACGTGGATCCTTGTTCTGGAAGCAAGAATGGTTAGAAAGGGTTTATAACGATTTGTCTTTTCAGAGATTTCGACTAGTACATGCTAGGCCAGATATGTCATACTTATGGTATGTTTGTCGGAAATATCCCGACGACAAAGAGGACTTTCATTTGGCTGTGTGGTTGTTGTGTACTCATGCATCTACCAATCCAAACAAATGTTGTGCATGTAACACTATGTATACTGATGTCGCTCGACACTTTTTAATAGATTGTCCTGCCCTCGCAGAATCACGAAATAAATTTTGGTACTTATTCATTGACAGGTTTCCAGTTGTTGCTTATCAGTACATTGACAATCTTCCCATAGATCAGCAAATTGCCTTGTTTCTTGGCCACATGCCACATCAACTTCTAGACTTAATTCCTATACGGAGTATTCACTTGTTGCGCTTTTTCATTAAAGCCACTAAATGTCTTTGGTACGAGTGGAATTCCTATATGGACTCTCCACCAAAATATTTTTTTTTATCATGGATAAAATCACTATCAACTAGTCAGTCAACTAATTGGAACCATTTGTTTAACAAACTAATTGTGGATTGATCGCGTGTATGTAGATTTTAGTCGAGTTACATAGGTTCACACGTGTTCTGGTGTTAGTTTGTTTTTGTTTGAATTAGGTTTGTCCGTCCATCTGTCGAAATGTAACTAATTTGGCGAGTACAATACACATGTGCCGTACTGCACTTATCAAGACTGCAGGAGTATGTATATAGGTGTCTATTTATGCGTGTTTTGTTGTAAGTCTCTGTATGGAAGGGTGTTGGTGTGTAAGTTTGTTTGAGTTGGGTTTGAGTTGAGCTTTTTACTTTTTTTTTCCTTTTTTTTTCTTTCTTTCCGTGTGCGTGTGTGTATGCTTGTGTATGAGTGTTTTATGTTAAGGTAATGTCTCTATTTTGACCTAATTGGCGTGACTGTGCTCGAATGTGGTTTTGTGTTGGTATGGCGCGACTGTACACGTTGTGCGGTTAAGGGTGACTGTTTAGCATATATGTGATGGGGTGCTTTTGTCTTCATTTCCGTATTTTTGTTCTACAACACTTTTGGGTTATGGGTTGTTCATTTTGCTTATATTTCTTTAATTTGTTTCAATGATATATTGTATATTATATGATCTTCTATTAAGGAGGAATTAAAGATATATATATATATAATGGTGGAGTTTGACGACACGCTGAGTTTCCGCACAATGAGTCGACTGGACCAATTAACCCATTGCATTTCACCAAGGTTGATCTCTACTAATTACGTTTTGCTACAATGTATTATTTACGGTATACATAATTTCACTATCGATCATCCAGAATTGTGTTTGACCATGGCAATCGTTCATTCACTCGCATATCATGCACGTAGTATGTTTTATTGATATTATCTCAATGCATGTTTATCTACTTACATACATTTCATGCGCATTAAGACAGTTTCCCAATTGCGTTTTTTTTATTTTGCGACGTTTGCTTGTTGAGTCAAGATCAACAGCGACAGGACATTCAGGTAGATACATCCTTGAGAGAACGGCCGCGACGCTGGTGGAGCTTGGTAGACTCATTGTGCGAATATGCAGCGGGCGACATGGCTAGCTATTTCATTGTAATTATGACCACCAATTGTCACCAAACTTCACCATAATAAATTGTCACACCTATGCCATCGCTACTGTGATACATGTGTCAGCAGCCAATGTATATAGCTAATAATCCTAGTTCCGCTGTCATTTTCTTCATACGGTCTGCAAAAATAAACCAATAATTATAAACCCCAAACACGGAGCCATACAAAATATCAACAGTTTGTCTGAATATGTTGTTTCCGCTGAGTGAAGCATACAAAAAATACCTTTGTTTCCGGTAACACCCCCGTTCGCCAGATGGCCCCCCGTAAACTTTTTATTTGCAAAATAAAAAAAATTACCAAGTTCCCAATATACAATCTGAAAATTACCAATCTCAGGGAGGTGGGAATTTTTTTTAGCAGGTCAATATTGTTCACATTCAGGGAACTCATGCTTTAACGCAACATGTTATTATGGAATAACTACTTAATTCTACATGCATGTACTAAATTATACCAAGAATCAATCATATATAATAGTCCTGACTATAATTTGTAAATAATAATTTCAACTACCAGAATAATGTCTATATCAGTTTTATAGAGGTATTGACTTAGTATTTTTGTGTCCAATGTGGGGAAGGTAGTGGTGTGGTGAAAGCTTCCCTAAGACAAAAGATTCAAGACAGCCACTCCTATATGTGAGATTTGTACAAAGGGCAGTCTGGATTCTGTTATTGCCAGGTAATATGCTAAATAAAAACTTAAATAAAAGAATATAAAAAAAGTGCCTTGCAAGTTCATTACAATATTATATCTAGATAGACTATATACATTATTACATAGTATACCTGTAATCCTGTATCTACAATACATTTATATACAGTTATCGCCCGCGATTGAGTGAGACACGGGGATTTGTCGCCCGCTCGAGACCTGGAATGTCATCCGAGGGCCGCCAGGCCCGAGGGTGACATTCCAGGTCGAGAGCGGCGACAAATCCCCGTGTCTCACGAAAACAAGGGTGATAACTGTTTTGTTATCTGACAAAGGAGTACACACGAACCTCCTTAATAGCAGGCATAAATGCGCGCATATATTCTTTAATCCAGTTCGAAACGTTAATTTTATGTTGGAATCATCGCTATTTAGAAAATAAAACATTCATAATCTGGATCAATTAACAGACCCGTCATTCGCGCAGCTATTCTCCGGTCAGGTTGCTGGTTGCATGGTGTAAATCGGTTCACGGAAAGAGGAGCAAAGCAATTTCGAAGTTGAGTACCATGCAGCGAAATGTTCGGTTTCGTTTCAAATTTTAATGGCCGTGAAGACGCCGACAGACGTGTTCATTTCCAGATTGCTAAAATGTGAAACTAACACGTTGTAGTGGTGCAAAAAGAATTTGACATATGTCACAGATTGTTACGCAACATACGGGTATTCTCTGAAGTCTGAGGAATGTATTGAAGAAAAGAAATAGTCAATTGATAAACAACAAAGAGTGGCTATTTGATCAAGCACATAAACGTAGTTGTAACGTATGTACATCGTATGTGCAATTGTCTGCAGCAAATACCAACTGCATAATATTTATCTATTTGTCCCACGGTCTTTATTATTGATATAAAAAGGTCCAATAAAAATATTACACCTTATAACAGATATGTGTCTGTGATAACACCATTTATACATAGCGTGCTTTAATAGCAAATAAAAAAACACACAATTATGCAAATTAGCAAACACCACAGTTCGCGGTTGTTATGAAACAGTGGGGTTTATAAAAACAGTGTTTTTCGAAATTATCAGAGAGCTGTCAGAGAATCTCTGCGTGGTGAGTTCTTCGTAGTTCTATGTTTGCTGGCAACAGCTGAGCGGTCAATAACTGAGACAATGTTACCCTCGGGTGTAATATGGTGATTTATTGTCCGCCATGTGACGCACTCTCAGCCAATCAGAAGAGAGGAAAATGGGATGAAGGATAACAAGGGCTGTTGTTATCCTTCATCCCATTTCCCTCTCTTCTGATTGGCTGAGAGTGCGTCACATGGCGGGCGATAAATCACCATATTACCCTCGAGGGTAACATTGTCTCAGTTATTGACCGCTCAGCTGTTACCAGTAAACATAGAACTACGAAGAACTCACCGCGCAGAGATTCTCTGACAGCTCTCTGATAATTTCGAAAAACACTGTTTTTATAAACCACACTGTTTCACAACAACCGCGAACTGTGGTGTTTGCTAATTTGCATAATTGTGTGTTTTTTATTTGCAATTAAAGCACGCTATGTATAATGGTGTTATCATAGACACATATATGTTATAAGGTGTAATATTCATATTGGACCTTTTTATATCAATAATAAAGACCGTGGGACAAATATATAAACCTTATTATGTAGTTGGTATGCTGCAGACAATTGCACATCCGATGTACATACGTTACAACTACGTTTATGTACTATAGATCAAATGGCCACTCTTTGCTGTTTATCAATTGATTATTTCTTTTCTTCAATACATTCATCAGACTTCAGAGAATAGCCGTATGTTGCGTAACGATCTGTGACAGATGTCAATTTCTTGTATGCACTACTACAACGTGTTAGTTCCACATTTTAGCATTCTGGAAATTAACACGTCTGTCGGCGTCTTCACGCTCATTTTGAAACGAAACCGAACATTTCGATGCATGGCTACTCAACTTCGAAATTGCTTTACTCCTCTTTCCGTGAACCGATTTCGACAATGCAACCAGCAAACTGACCGGAGAATATTTGCGCAAATGACGGGTCTGTTAATTAATCCAGATTATGAATGTTTTATTTTCTAAATAGCGATGATTCCAACATAGAATTAACTTTTCGAACTGGATTAAATAATATATGCGCGCATTTATGCCTGCTATTAAGGAGGTTCGTGTGTACTCCATTGTCAGATAACAAAACAGTTATCACCCTTGTTTTCGTGAGACACGGGGATTTGTCGCCTCTCTCGACCTGGAATGTCACCCTCGGGCCTGACGGCCCTCGGGTGACATTCCAGGTCTCGAGCGGGCGACAAATCCCCGTGTCTCACTCAATCGCGGGCGATAACTGTATATTATTACCTTGTGCGTTATGGGAAATTTGAAGAAGAAAAAAAAAGAAGAGGTTTACCCCCTCCCTACCCTAATTTTTTCCCCTCCGTTACCGGAAACGAAGGTACTTTTTTTATTTGGCCTGAGCGATATATGCATGGCACGACTAACTGCCATTGATAACTACCGTCATTATTAATTAACTGTTAAAACAGTTACATGTGCATATCAATTACTTTATAATATATAAAACAAGAATTCATGACGACTTAATACCCTCAAATTGATGATGATGAATAATAAGATCCCGATAATAAGTAAGCACATGCTCAGGTGAATATTAGCGGTTATAGCACTCATTGTACTGGAACATTTCATATTTTGTAACTTATTGGCTGCGGCCACACGTATCCCAGACTCACAGTAGCGATGGCATAGTTGGGGTGACAATTTATTATGGTGGAGTTTGGTGACAATTGTTCGTCATAATTAATATGCCATAGCCAGTCATGTTGTCAGCTGAGTTTCCGCACAATGAGTCGACTGAGGGGAAAATCCCAGCCATACACAGACATGATTTACTAAAGGATAATAAAGGAATGAAAATTCGAGCTAAAAGTGATAACATAATTTCGAGCCAAGAGTGTATCAACTCACGATCGTTCGAACCAATAAGAGCCAACACGGAACAAAATAAACATCCATTCTTCGTGAGAACGATCAGGGACTGGAACAGTATAGAAGAATACGCATGCTCGGGGACTACATCAGGATTCAGGAGAAACATCAGGGTAGTAGCAACGACGCGACAACAGCCGAGAGGCTCCTGCGCCGAAATATTACAGATACAGATACAGACCAATTAACCCATTGCGTTTCACCAAGATTGATCTCTACTCATTACGTTTTGCTAAATTGTAGTCGCTACGATATATATAATTGCACGGTAGATCTTCCAGATTTGTGTTTGACCGTGGCCAGGTGGCAATTCCTCATTGACTCACATATGATGTATGTGGTACGTTTTTTTTATATGATCTCAATGCATGCATGTTTATCTACTTATATTAATTTCATTAATAAGAACAATCATGGCTGTTGACAGGAATGGGTTATTAATTAAGTTATCAAGTGGACTTGTGTGTTAGCATGCAAAATATAACACTGTGTGTTGAGTGAAGATCAACAGCGACAAGACATTCACAGGTAGATACATCCTTGAGATATCGACCGTCGCTGGTAGAGCTTGGTAGACACATTGTGCAACTTTGCAGAGGGCGACATGGCTTGCTATGGCATATTAATTATGACGACCAATTGTCACCAAACTCCACCATAATAAATTGTCACACCTACTATGACATCGCTACTGTGGTACGTGTGTCCGCAGCCATTGTAAATAGTATTTATTCTAGATCTCACGTGTACATGCATTTATAATAATTACATTATGGGGATAATTAGAATTACAAATGTGTTCTTTCGTTTTTGTTTTGTGAGTTTTTTCCGATTATGAGATATTGAGGATCAGACAACAAGCAGGGTGCTTTTTAGTCATCTCCTCAGTGTGTTACTTCTTTATAAGAAATTATTACTTGCGCCAGTCCATGCTGGACGCAAGTAATGTTTTCGGCTCGGATGTCTGTTTATTTGTCTGTTTATCCTTCCTTCCGTGAATATGTTACGTCGTACCGGAAGTATATACTGTAAAAAATGAACACGCGCTAATATGAAATGGTTGCATCAATTGTAATTTAAATCCACATATATACTTAATTTGCATTGTTATCTGGTTTTATTTTGGTAATAATTCGTTCATAAATGAACAATATTGAATTATTTCTTTCTGGAAACCGATCAAGACGCCATGACGTCACGACGCACACCAGGACGTCACAAGCAACATGGGCGCGCAAAACACCAGACATGATTGCGTCGATGTCCAGACAGCTGAGACTCGTATTACACGGACAGGCTAAACCATTCCATATGCCAGCAACTTCGTGTTTTATCATTATAAATATATATATACTGCATGTAAAACAAACGTGGGCAACAGTACATGCCCATTAGAAGCCTATTTTGTGTAACTTGAAACTCGAGGAAATGAGTTGAGATCAAGTCTAAAAGATGCGTGCGGAATCGTTTTTTTCGCAGTGACTGTGAGGTGCGAACATATTTCTGGAAATTTCAAAACATTTTAGAAAGATCCTGGTGCATATAAATCATGTCCGACCAAACAGTCGAGCGCGTGGTTCAATTGAAAAACAATTGCACTGAAAATGTGAATGTGGAAACATGGATTATTAAAATGCCTTATTAATTAACTGGGAAAACAAGCTTTCTCATTCTCAACGCAATAGACATTTTGATATGTTCCCGAAGTCTGTAGATCAGTCGATAAGGGCATGTTCACATTGACACATTGTTAATCAAAGACTAACCAATGATCGCGTTTCTTTTATTTAATTGTGTCGGTATTTTGTAATTTACTTTGATGGTTTTTGCCACTGGCATACACACTTGATATCATTCTAGTCAAACTAGTAAGTTAACCCAATTGGTATATAATATAGCATCATCGGCAACCAATCGTCTCCACACCCTTCATATGAACGATGACTATATTGTTATATTGTTATGTCAAACAACTCGTACGTATTACTAAGACTATCATTAGTGTAATAGATCAACTTGAGATAACAGAGATATTCTGTCCGTACACACAACTATTTCAGCGATGGATGAACATAGATTTGATATCTAGATTTTTGTTATCGATCTCTCAAACGAGGGGCCAGCACCCGTGGTTCAAACTGTTGTTGGCAAGACACCACACAGCATACCAAATGTGTGATGGGCGCAAGTATAGGCAGATCCAGTGAGTGCATTCTAGTTTCATTATGGTTTTATGTATTGCACTAAGTCTGAGCACATGCCAAGTTAGCATTTTTCTGCTCCAGGTGCGAACTAACACATGGTCATCTATAAACGAATGTCATGAATGGGTAACAGATTTCGAAATATATATAATAAATGAAATTTCTCATGAACTGTATCTATACGATACTCTTATCAGTCACTAGTATATGACAAGGATGTTGTATTTAGCAACTTACATGCTGTGTGGACGTTTTATAGTAGTTACCCCAAACACATTGTTTGATATCACCGATGATTGTATTTCGGTCATATTATTTCACATTTTCCAGGTCTGCTCTTGGCCAAGAAATGGATGTTTAAGAACCAATTACCCGAGGTGAGTGGTAAAGGAACAGAGTTATCTGTAATTGTAGGAACCCAGTTCCGTAGCTCACCACTCAAAAGTCAGGACTTTTAAAATGTGCGTATTTTCTCATCTTCAATCAGGTTTCCATTGCAACACATGGATTTCCTAATGAGAGTCTCCCATAGGGAGCCTCGCACATATATACGAGAATACATTGGCCTAAAATATTTACCATGACCTTGTAAGCCAGTGCATTCTCTTATATATGCGAGGCTCCCTGTGACTCGCATGTATAAGACAATGCACTGGCACATGATCTTTAATGCTGCAACAACGCAACTCTCTTCATAAACACCCTGTATGAGCCTAAATAAACCTTCTAACCCTGTATTTTTAATGAACGGATTCTAGGACGCGAAGCGTGTAATAAACACAGAACGACACGATGTGTAAATGGGTTTGTCGATGTGACACTCGTGCTGTCGCGGAAGAATAGAACTCGAGGCGCAAGCGCCTCTCGTTCTATCCTTCCGCGACAGCACTCGTGCCGTATCGACAAACCCATTTACACATCGTGTCGTTCTGTGTATATATATACATACATACAGATGGTAGTTTTATGGAGTCAAATAGGAGGGTACGCTTTTAAAGGCCCACTTAATTTTCGAACCCCCAGGCCACATTATAATAAAAATATGCCATGTTGAACATGTTATTTTTGTTGAGGTACCGACTTGTTTTCTGTGCTTAAGTGTCATCTGGTTTGTACAGCAAAGCCTATTATTTTCAATGGAAGGGGAATAACTCTCTATCTTAGTTTGAATTATGTTGCATCATGGGAGCGAAACGGGTGAATGTTTCTAGGATTTCAGCTATTTGCTATTACTCTATCGGCACCTTCTGATACACAGACGTTCCAAATGGTGATGAATTATATTATTTTCGTCATATTTTATGTCATAGATTGTTATTAAAACGGTACATCGAGGCACTATGAAAAATAATCGGTGACTCGAAAATTAAATGTGCTTTTATTGAAATATCGTTGTATTCCAGGTATCTGCAGAAACACTAGAAACCAGAGCTGACCACACTCCAGCCATCGTCGGGTCAATACGGGCCGCCCTAGCATTCCAGTTGAAACAGGTAAACACCAACAGAGATATACTACACGGGGAGGTTTTCGGTATAGGGTATGCGGCTAATACGGACCCTGGCTGATACGGACCACCGACTGTCACGGACCCTGGCTTATATACGGGCCTCGGCTCATCTGGACCTTTTTTTAATTTTATGCTTTATTTTGTTTATATTCCAGTTATGAAGAGATTTATTCAGTATACTTGTGTTTGTTAGTCACTTGTTACATTATGACAGAACATCCGCATTCGATTTACATGGCACTTATATATATACGATAATAACATAGTGTGTTTTGAGATGTGTTTTATCTCAATGAGTTAGAAGTATGATTTTCCGCGAGGCTCTAACGAGTTGAGATAAAACACATCTCAAAACACACAATGCTATTGTTGTATTTATCTTATGCCAATCGACACTACCATTTTTTGTCAAATTAAGCCAAATATAAGTCAGTTTTGAGACAAAAACAACCTACATTTTGGTAATTTCGAAGAATAATTTGGTAATTTCGAAGAGCAATTCCCGTTACGCATGCATACGCAGTTACAGTATTGTGATGAGGTCGTTGATTTATGGAACACTTGGGTGATTTGTCAGCAATAAACAAGATATAAGTCCCGAATCTCCTGATTTAATATTAATCCATGTTCAGAAATCGGAACTGTGAAATTCTTTCAATAAAATGTCCCCTGTTCTTAAACAAAAAGCAAATTATTTCAAACTGTTATGGTTCATAATTCGCTGGATTGAACATAACCACGCAAATTCTGAGAAAAGTGTACATCGTAAATTTAGCAAATTTTGTGCGGTGCAATCCGTGCAAAAAAATGGGAACAGAACAGTGAAAGTTAAAATTTAGGGACATTTAATCATGTTTTATCGAATATTTAGCTACATTACTGTTTTATTCTACTTGTATGTATTAATTTATTCGTTTAAACCACCCGAGACGCTAAATTAGATGTGACCCAATTTCGAGGCGAGAGTTTTTGTTGATACGTCTCCAAGACAGCAACATCGTGAGGTGAAAGGTCACGTTGCGCATAGTCCTTACTTGGAGTATAATACACACATGTAAGATATAGCTAAAATTTAATACACAGTATAACATCAAACCGGTATAAGATAAATTATGTTACACCACTATAATATAAATTTATGAGTGTATTATAACCGTTTATAACTATGAAACATTTCCCTGATGTTCTTGCTTGAGAAAACATTAATTGAGCGGTGTTCACCCCGGAACAGTAATATTTTTACACGCACGTATGATCCATATCAGTCGATGGTTCGTGTGAACCAGGGTCCATATGAGCTCAATTCTATTCAATGTATTGGATAACTTATCGTGGTATAGTGCCACACAGAGTGAGACTGTGAGAACATTGCTTAAAATTCAAATAAACTAAATAGGATATCTCGCCCTTGAAGTATCGTATGCTAATGTATGTCTGTGATATTCCGTGTATGTTTTGCTATTCAATAAAATTATAAAAAAAAGAAAGAAAAAACAAAAGGATATTGCATGGCGCTTGGATGGTATACATTTACATATAGGTATAGAATATTTGAAAATATATAGTACATTTATGTGTATATAATTTGGATAGGAGTATGAAAAAGATAGTCATTAAATGTGTTGTTAGTTTGAAATGGGGGGGGGGGGGGTGGGGGGGGGGGGGGGTGGGTCAGATCAAAACATATACTGTTGGGTGTAATGCATTATGAGTCTGAGGAGTTAGACGTTATATAGTTTAAACTTTTTTTTAATATATAACGCGATATTTACCAGTGTTCGTCTATTGCTACTTAAACAGCTAGTTTCAACATATTCGGTCATGAGCCATGCTTCAAATCAGCCGACAGAGCAAGTGTCCGACACAGCAAGTGTCCGTATCAGCCATGATCCACATCAGGCGACAGAGCAAGTGTCCGTATCAGCTATTCAGCCATGGTCCACATCAGCCGATATTATTCGGTAGATTTTTGCCAAGTGAAATATATACATATTGTATATATATATTTCGAACAAAAAAATATTATTTAAGCGAAACATATTTTGTCCGAGAACGTTTCGTACATCTACATCAATTAAAGCTCCATTTATGTTATCATAAATTCTAGAGGGACACCTGCAAAAATCTGGAAGATAATGAAATCAACCGTAATATACTGGCCTAAAGGTACTCCATTAATCTCTACTCTGGTTAATGCCCGTATGCCGCGGGCCTTTGTCAGAGTAGATATCCATGGCATTATGGTCACGAATATATATATTTTTTAAAACAATTATACCACACTTACGCATATTCGTTTTCAGGCAATCGGACCGCATGTGCTGGAGAGGAGGGAAGATGACTTAGTCAGGTAAACATAAACTGGCCATACTTTGTGCGCGGTGTGTGGGGTGTGTGTGTGTTGTGTGGGATGTGTGGTGTCACTGGTGTGTGGGGTGCATACATTGTCCGTAGTGTGAGGGGTGTGTGGGTGGTGGTGCACTCTAAGAAATTATAGTTCGTTATGGAACCTAAATTGGTTCTGTATTTTGTCCTTTGGGTAGAATCAAAATCAGAACCAATTTGGCCTGAATTGTTTCTTCGTTATTCTGGTTCCGTGTGTTTTTGAATGCTGTCCTGCTTTGGTTCTATATTTGTTTCTCATGATAGAACCAGGAATCGAGCCAAGAAATTCTTTTGGCTTCCTCAGTTGGTTTTCGGAAGAACTATATTATGTGGTTCTATTTACTGAAACGAAAACATATGAAGCATGTGGTCATAATGGTGAAGAAAATATTTGACGACAGAATGCTTTCACCTTCTTCTCCATTATTTATACAGTTTTATGGGAAGAAATACCGCAACTTATATATATAATTTTAGTAAAAATTATCATATTCCAACATATTGAGAAATTCATGGACAATTCTACTATTTGTAAATTTTTGTGGTAGTGATGCATTTTTTTCAACTCAAATGTTCGTAAACCAGGCTATTTTAATGTTGTTGCGTGAACTGAAATATGGTCTACCTTTTCAGAAAAGCAATGACAGCATGGGGAGACAACACCGGGAAACTTCTAATATTGGGAAGCTATTCTGCAAAACGACTACCGATCTTTGCATTTCTCATAAGGCACGAAGGGACCGGAAAGTTCCTTCATCACAATTTTACAGCAGCTTTACTAAGTGACTTGTTCGGAGTTCAAGGAAGAGGAGGCTGCGCATGCGCCGGGCCATATGCAGGGGTGAGATTCTTCGAATCAACAATTTCTTTAGTGAATACTTATATATGGACGGGTAGTTCCCTTGGGGAAATATTCAGATAATAAGTTCAACGCATCCCACAAACGAAAATGCTTACTTCTGCACTCGTATTATCTTTTTGTATGTCTGTCGTCTGCTTATATTTCATGAGCATCCCTCCAAACGAATAATAAACCATTCCTATGTATAATTTTATAATTGGGTGGGAGAATCCATTTATTAAAGCATGGGTTAAACACGAAGAAGTATGATACTATCCATAGGTTATGACGATATGCCTATACTGCACTGATGCTGCTGATGATGATCATGATGACGACAGTGATGATAATGATGATGACGTTGATAATGACGATGGTGATTATGATTATGATGACGCAGACGATGACAACACTGATGATGATGATGATACTACAAATGGGGACGACGACGACGATGATGATAATGATGATGATGATGATGACGTTGATAATGACGATGGTGATTATGATAATGATGACGCAGAATATGACAACACTGATGATGATGATGATACTACAAATGGGGACGACGATGATGATGATGATGATGATGATGGTGGCAATGGTAATACTGTGATGCTTATATTTTTGGTTGTTTTCTGAATATTGAGTGTAGTTTAGTCATGTTATTGATCATATTCTCATGTTGCACATATTGTGTCCGAGTAATAAACCATTACATTATATTACATTATTTCATATACATGTACTACTGACCAACATATCTGCAGTATGTATATACATATACGTACATTGGAATAACAAGAGTGCACACAGGAACATATACCGGTGGCGGATCGCGTTTCAAAACCCATGTGAGCAAAAGACAGAACAAAAACGATTAGTGTGGACAGGAACTTGCATGTAATTTCTGTATATACCGTGTACTATAGCAGGGTTACCCGGCATTATCCAGGTTATAAGATGACGTGAAAGCCTCTGATGTGGACATTTGGTGGGAATAGAGAATAATCTTGCTCATAATCATATCTCCATGAAGATACAGATGTGCTAAATAAATGTTCAGGTGTACCTCTGTTCATGGTGCTATACTGGCTAATTATTCTCATTTTAAAAGAAATGTTGCTATATATCAGCTACATGTGCCCGACACAGAGCGACACATATTTTAAGTTGTTTATGTTAGGCTATGAGTCTGTTCTAAAATGAAAGAAGTCCTCTATATCGGGCAGTGAACCCTTGTCAGATGCCATTATTGGAGGATCCTGAAAAGTCGTGTGCTTCTGACTCTGTTATCTGTTACCTCAGAAGAAACTATAGTTGACTGCACACTGTGACAGTATTGTTTTATTTTGTATTTCAATCTCTGTTGTCGAATTGTATCTATTTTTGTGTGGAAAATATATATGGGACATACTCAATTGTCTTATAATACATGAGGCATTCTAACAAGCCATCCTCTGACTGTTCAAGATCCCTCAGTTTGCAAGAATATACCTATCTCTTAAATAGAATGATAACTCGTGTCATTGGAGAAGAATGTATTTTAATTTGGTGGAAATTATAGTACTAAACATATTTGTATCAGCTTTGGTGTCAAACTCCCTCCTCATTCATGACTTGAACGGCGCCACTTTTTGAGTTTTGACATACTAAAACCATTACAGGAGCATTCCGATTTCTTGGAGATGATTATGTATAAGATTGGTGGTAATCGGCAACTAAACAAATTCTTATCAGATTTAGTGAACCCCCATCTCTCACGAAAACGGCAGAAATTTGGCGTCTTTAAATCACACGATTAGATTCCTCGTATCATGGAGAAATCTCAATTTGGTGGAAATAGGCGCTAAAATAGTCTGGTTTTTTTATTATCAATTTTGGTGTCCTTCTCCCATATCATGGAGATGATTATAGATAAGTTTGGAGTATATCGGCAACAAAACTATTTCATCATTTTGCTGCCGCTCCCTCTTTTCTTCCCTTGACAACCACAGCGTCACTTTAGAAAATTTTAACCCGCAACATTATTGTCCTCGTAAAAAGGTTACCCCCGTTAGATCCCATTGGAGTCTTAGAATGTCCAGTGTCCAATATAAATATTTTACATAAATATGCATTAGCTAATTTCTGAAATGCCAAAACATTCGTTCATTGGCATACAAATGCAGATTGACCACAGTGAGGATACTCTTTGCAGGCACTGCTGGGCGTCACCGCGGACACAGAGAAGGAAACTCGTCGCTTTATGAAAGACAGACTTTACACGTGAGTTAACAGTGTCGTGCATGTGTGCCAACAAAAGAAAGAGAGAGAGAGAGAGAGAGAGGGGGGAGAGAGAGAGAAATCTCTCAAATATGAATAATACACCATACGTTTATAACTGAATGGGAGCAATAATTTAGTTTAAAAAGTCTTAAAGCCACACCTAATTTATCAGAAATACCAAATAAGCACAATTTGAACAAATTACATTTTGCATCAGGGCTTACATGTAGTTAATTAAGAAGGCGCCCCATTCGTTAATTTTCAAAACATCTCAATTTCAAACTATCAATTTGAAGGAAAAAGTCATTATCCATTATAACCAACGTATGCTATAGTACTATGACAACGACTCTATATACCCTCATAATATGAGAGATTATGAAAAAAAGTGGTTAAAAAAACAAAAAAACAACAACCCATTTCAATTTCAAACTATCAATTTGAAGGAAAAAGTCATTATCCATTATAACCAACGTATGCTATAGTACTATGACAACGACTCTATATACCCTCACAATATGAGAGATTATGAAAAAAAGTGGTTAAAAAAAAAAAAAACAACAACCCATTTTTCATATAGGTCGGTAGATAGTTTGACAGGAAATATTACAGGCTCTCTTCGGGGTCCTTAATTCAGCATCGGAGGGGCCTGCTACCCCTTTATGCATTACGGTCACACGGCCCCTGGTGTGTACGCTTTGCGCACATTTTGATATCAGACAGTCTTTATTCAGTGTTGGCCCCATGCTCAATTTAACAGTTCTTCAATTCAGACAGATCCTATATATATATATATATATATATATATATATATATATATATATATATATAGATTCATAAACTTCCGAATATGAAGATGTGAACAATATGTAATACATTGAGTATAATCATAATGCCCGTTCCAAACGACGGATTTTTGTCGACTCGAAACTAATACCACACCCACAATTGTATTAAATGCGTCAAAAATGCGACGTTTGAAACAATTAGATCCGTGTCAGACGCATCACAGACGAATCTCCGTCCAATTCAGACGAATCTTCGTCGGTGATGCGTCTGAAATCCGTCTTGGTTTCAAACGACGGATTTTTGACGACTCGAATCTAATACATGTGACGAATAGAGCCGAAAGTTGCCGAAGAACAAATCCAAATGATATGATAATGAAATAATAATGAGGGGGTTCCCCTTATCTGCGGAAATACCCACATGACGTAATTTCTCGCACACTCTCTTTCTTATAAAGAAAGATATATCTATAAGCATTGCTTAGGTAACATTGTGCAAATTTTAATTATTTTTGTAGTTTGATTGCTCAACGAACATGGCATGTCACTGACTCACATCTTATAATGGATATAGTATCAATGATTTATAATAATCCATATATACCGGTATAAGGGGTAGGGATTGTAGCAACTGCTTTATAATAATTCATATAGACCGATATTCCTTATTGTAAGGAACAGGGGTGGCAGTCTCTGATGTATACTAATTAATATATACCGGTATTACTTATTATAAGTGGCAGAGGTGGTACCACTGCTTTATAATAATTCATACATACCGGTATTACTTATTATGAGGGGTATAGGGGTGGCAACCTCTTATTTATAATAATTCATATATTCAGGTATTATACTTGTTATAAGGGGCAGAGTGGTAGCCTATGATTTATAATAATTTATATATACCGGTATTCCTTATTATAAGGGGTAGGGGTGGTAGCCTCATATTTATAATAATTCATATGAACCTGTATTACTTATTATGAGGGTAGGGATGGTAGCCTATGATTTATAATAATTCATAGATACCGGTATTCTTTATTATAAAGGATATAGGTGGTAGCCTATGATTTATAATAATTAATATATTCCGGTATTCCTTATTATTAGGGGTAGGGGTGGTACCACTGATCTTATTTATAATAATTCATATATACTGGCATTACTTATTATGAGGGGTATAGGGGTGGTAACCTCTTATTTATAATAATTTATATATTCAGGTATTCCTTATTATAAGGGTAGGGGTGGTAGTCTCTGATTTATAATAATCCTTGTATACCTGTATTTACATGCATCATGCATGATGCATGGTATACACATATATGGCAATTGGTTGCACGATATAACATTTATTTGTAGCGCCATTTATAGTATAGTATATAACTATATGTACTATATACATCCTCATATACATATGCACATATATATTCGCGCTGCAACCGCGCAATAATTTATACATAATATATACTGTATTTTAGTATATATATATGTATAACATACCGGTATATATAGGCCTCTATATCTACGCGTGACCATTTTGTGACGGTAACCCGGAATCCACCTTTAAATAAATGGACCGATGTATTAGATTCGACGCGACGAAGATGCGTCCGTCTGAAACAAAATTGACCGCAGTCGCATCACCGACGGATTTAATACAATTAGATTCGAGTCGACAAAAATTGGTCGTTTGGAACGGGCCTTACAATATTAACACAGTAATTGATCGCGATTTTGCCCAAGAGGAATTTCGGACTATATACATGCAGTTTAATGCGCATATATTTCCAGGGACGAAGAAGGGAAGACACGGTTAGCACATATAGAAATCATGAAGTGAGTAAAAAATATATTTTATTATTACGTGTGGTTCACAGGGGATCATATTATTGTCCTTTGATTGAACGAAGCGCGATCACGCGTCGAATGCTAGAGATACCAATGCCCGACAACCGACCTATCGCCCGGACTATAGTCTTCGAACTATAGTCCCACTTGTTGACGTTACGGTTGGCGCGAGGCAAGACTGTGTTGTGCAAGCATTGAAATAGTGAGCCTGTCATTTGCAGAAGGTCTAAGCAGAATGAGGTCCCCAGAGGGTGAATTTAGTGATGCTAGCCCGCTGTGTGGGATAGCATCACTAAATTCAACCTCTGGGGACCTCATTCTGCAAATGACAGGCACACTATTTCAAGGCTTGGTGTTGTGGCACGCGAACTATCGCCCGGGCTGTAGTCTTCGAATTATTACCCGCATACCGACGTTATGTATACGATTGGCGCGAGGCTAGAATTGTGCCATATAATAAAACAAATATTAATGCCTTGTGGTGGAATAACGAGTGCTATTTTCCCTCAATGGTATCTTATGAACAGCATGCGGGACTGTTGCCAGCGTCATCGGCAAATAGTACTGATTGTCTGCATGTTCAAAAGACACCACTTCGGAACAGGTATTTCTCGCTATTCTACCCCACACCAGTCAACAAACTAAACAAAGTCTGTCGTTAAACTAAAATTTTAAGGTCACCCTAGAAAAAAATAGGATTAAGTTGGTTTTTATTCTATCTTGAAAAGGAATATATCCTCTATAACATATCCAAAATCCGCTAAAATCCGCTTTGAGCATTTTTGTGTATCCAAGATGGCGTAAATGATAGCATTTGGTATCTAAAAATTCAGAAATTCTGGGTTGGTGCACCAACTAATACCAAATTAGTAATAACATAAAATAAAATACACACAAAATATTATTAGTCGTAAACCATATCGGTAGAATGTTTGTCACAAAATGGCCGCCAAAATGGAAAAAATCGATTGAAATTTACAATTTATTGAACATTTAATAGCCAGTTCTATATCTCGAATTATGCGAGGACGAATGATTTCAGAGTATAAGGGAAACTTTTGATAAGAGATGTACGAATTATCTCTAACGTATCTTGTGAGAGAGAAAGCGGAAGCAGGGTCTTATACAACGGTTAAGTTTGAACTTTTTGGGTGCCCATAAACAGAAAAATAACGCAGTTTTATCTGTACTGTTTATCTTGAATCGTGTGATATATGTGTAATTAAACAGTTAAATGTGATTTAATAGGAATGGGTTGATTCTGTGACCTTTTCTAGAAGCAGAACTATATGTACTCAGAGGAGTCTCACGAGTGTAACCGATTATCATTATCATATTATAGTAAAAAAAAAAAATCCGTACACAGGGCTGAAAATAGTAGACCGCCTTGAATGTAAACAAAGCAGAATGATGGCCGAGATGGACACTATCCGCATCGAAAACGTCAAAGCTAAAGAGCGTATAGTCGACTTACAAGCAAGGCGTATGAAATACAATCTCATCTTTTCGGGAATAGCCGAAATCGAAAAAGATAAAGTTTCCACAGAAGACGTCCTACGGGGGTTTATTAAAGATGAACTGAAATTAAAGGAACACATGACTTTCGACAATGTTCATAGGCTCGGTGACAAAAATGGAGGTCGTGATAAACATCGACCAATAATAGCCTGATTCGTTCACTATAATCAACAGGAAATGGTGAGAAAAGGGCTGGAACGTTGAAACCACCATTCTTCGTATCACAGCAATATCCTAAGGAATACCAGGATTATAGAAATAATTTTCTTCTTCCCACGAGAAAGGATACCAAACAAGCTGGAAAAGAGGCCAGAGTGGTAGCGGACAGAATATTTATAAACAATCAACAGGTTGAACCAAATGTAAAGCCTTCTTATCGATATACCGAGGGGATGTTTATGGCTCTCGATGACGATGAGATGTCATAGGATACAAGGGACTGTGGGACTTTTAATAGTCACCCTACAACATTACATATTCTGTCATTGAATGTTGGTGGTATTATTTCAAAACTTATTGATCCGGAATTTATTGATTGTGTATCAACATATGACATTTTATGTTTCCAAGAATGCAAGACTGATGATGCCGACGATGCTGAAATATCAGGTTTTAAATTATTAAATAAGCAAAATCGGCAAACATTGGCAAGGTATAGATCCGGTGGAATTGCAGTTTTCGTAAAAGATCAAATTTCTGGCCTTGCACAAACTGTTGACATATACACTCAGAGTATATAGTATGGTTCAAAATTGGGAATTCATGCCCAGTGTTCATTGGCAATGTATATGTGCCTCCCGAGGGAACTACTTATAGTTCAAGTAATTGTTTTGTTGATATTTACAGTTCAATAGCAGATGCAAAAAATCTCGGCGAAAATATATTACTGGTAGGAGTCTTTGGTTCCAGGACGGCAAAACTCATTCATCACCTTCCATCAGAAAATAACTTTTCTAAAACTCTCACAAAGAGGGCATCTCAAGACCCTAAAACGAATAATTTTGGGTACCGACTTATTGATCTCTGCAAGTCCACATATTTATGTAAAGGATAATGTTCGAAGCAGAGGGAATTCGGTAAAAGAATAGACGAGGGCTTGCCCGAATCTATTCTTTACCGAATTCCCGACGCTGAGAATATTATCTGACTTAAAACCCACTCATTGAATTGTCGATGGAGCCAACTATCAATTGTGTCTGGCCCACAGCTCTGCCTTGATTACCTGAGTACACGCCCACCGTTCAGCACGGACAGTTTGTGATGTCCGTGTTGTCCACGATGAAAAGCAACACATTTCAATTATTATTTATAGTCCAGGCACATTAGACATGGACGTGGAAAAGTAAGGAAATAAATCGGGGAAAGCTGATTTTTTTATATTATTTTGGCCATAACATCGCGGACGCGTCACGAAAAGTCCCCTAAAATCCGATTTGAGCTTTCTGAGTTACATCATTTTTCCATATAATTAAACAAAACAATATTTTTCACAATGATGGAAATAATTGGATGTTGTAACAATTTTTCAGCCGAAACGTATACAAAAAGCACTCAATATTGTTCGATATACAATTCTCGAACCAACGACACCCATTCAAAGGGAAATATCGAATGAATTTCGCATATATAGATATGAAATAAAACACTGAGCCAAAATACTGACGATTTTGAAGACAAACTGATGTATTCGATGTCGGATTTCTCAGGCTTCTCAAAACATAGGCGCAAGCTATCTATTTTAAAAACTGCACAGACACCACCCCGTCGCTATAATAGGCAGAACTAGCGAGTACGCACATCATAAGTTGTCAAAACTTGTAAAAACATAACCCTACCCCCGAAACTGGTTGTCAACGATCTGGTCGTATTTTGATATTCTATTTTGTCTAAGCTAGTCATATGCATTCCTAAGTTATACCGGTATATGTGAAATATGAGTACGAGAGCGAATATAGTGACACGATCAGAATACTACAAACGCGGTCATGAAATGGCTGTCAAAATGGCCGCAACCACCAAGCTAAGCCGAAATGATGGCAACTTATTATATAACCACCTAGTAGGTAAAATACGTATTAACAATATACAAGTCTGTTGTTAAATATCTTTAAAGGTACACAGTTCATTAAAACAGGCCCATGTGGAGGATTTATCGGCCATTGCAACGCAGGTCAAACCCAATGAATTACGTCTTTAAAATTTCGGGTTTTCTGTTTACAGTCGGGGCCAAAAATAATAATTTCGGGCATGCAACATACGAAGTAATGTTTCGCCACACAGTGTATGGTAGTTTCGTTCGGCGTGATGATAAATTATTGAATGGAACGCAGAAACTTAAGTGCATATCCTTGCGGTATAAATAGTAGTTACATTTCCGGATTGTTCATCACTGTACATGATAATAAACCACACACGTATGTTGCAATTCTTATTATATTGCAAAGAAACCGCCACCTCTTCAAAAGATTAGCACTGCATCACACCAGATCAAATAGACAGCACATCGTACATTTGATATACGACTAATTTTCGTGCTGCTTCCAAACCGGTCTCTTAGTAAACAATTTGTTCAACTTACTTCAGTCGGCAACTTGCAACTGGAATATGCTATTACGCAATGTACAATATTAGTTTTCCGTATTTTGTTGTTTGAAAATATCTTGCCAAAACCACCCATGAACTTGTGCAAAATATCAGGTGATCATCGTTTAAAGCTGTTATTTCAGCGTTGAACATTGACTCAATGTTGCTAGTTATGGTTGTTAGTTCAGCAGATATGTGTAACATTAGGGAGAAGGGATACACACGGTAATGCGGTTGCAGAAAACATAGTACCCTTCGCGTATATGTGACCTTGGTGAATATAACCAAATATTATTTCCAGGTGTAAAGACAGTCTCTGTCACAGAGAATGTGGGCAATTTTGGTCAAATTTAGATTTTTTTAAAGAAAGTATATGGTACTCCTTTGTGTTTTGATAAATTGCTTTCATAGTATACCACCATGTATTCTTGTGATAACAGCGAAATATTCGTGTTTTATTACTTATTCTTAGGCAAAAATTACTAATATTTTAAGACACGGAGAATATAATCTACACAATTCACCCATTACTCTATGAATATCTCTCATACTGCTCTATAGCAGTGTATTACGAAAGGTTTGATGGTGTATATATCAAAAGAAACGATGACCGGTCACATTAGTGATACTGCTATGAGCACATATATTTCGGCTTCTATGAAAGGTCACAGAATCAATTCTTCGCTTTTAAATTTCATTTTACAGTGTAGTGTACATATATATCACACGATTCAAGATAAATAGTGCAGAAAAATTTGCCTTATTCTCCCGTTTCTTTGCGGTCAAAAGGTCCAGATTTAACCATTTTATGAGACCTTGCTTTTCGCTATATCTCTCGCGATATATATTAGAGATAATTCGCACATACCCGATAAAATGTTTCTCTTATTCTCTGCAATGATTCTTCCTCACATATTTCGAGCGTGTTGTCACTCTTATGGGACTAGCTATTCAATTATGCATAAAATGTAACTTTCATTCTATTTTGGCCATTTTGGCGGCCATTTTGGGACTTCAATTCAACTTATATGGTTCACGGCTAAGCATTGTTTGTATGTATGTCAATGTATTATGAATTTGGAATTAATTGATCTACACATGACTGCATTCCCATATGGCCTGATGGAGATGCTTCAGAATTTGAACCATTCCGAAAAATCAAGATATCTCAAAAAGCTCAACTCGGATTTTAGGGGACTTTTGCCACGTTGTTCATAAACATGTTCTTATTGATCCCTGAAAAAATCAGTTTTCCCCGATTTTTTACACTAGTGAAACCTTATGTGCCTGGACTATTAATTCGAATTAGGACTCGCCAGTTGAGGGACGTTTCTTCCGAAGTTTGTCGTTGCGCTTTGGATTCGGACAGTGTATGTGAGCAATATCTTACTATATTTCTTTCTTGATATAAGGACTTTGCTAACCCAATTTTCCCAAAATTTAATGGAGTCCAAAATAAAGGTTTATGTTCACTTTTATTAGTAATCACAGTAACCAAACCCATGGGTGCAACATTTTAAGAGTATAATTCATGATGGAATATGTTAGAAATACTAAATGTGAAATTTATAGAGGTTTTTAAAATAATTTTTTTCGAACCCAAAATCAATAAACACAAAGTCCATATCAAAGAAAAAAATATGGCAATGTGTACTGAACACTGTGAAGAATGATGAACAATCAAATAATATTCACATTTATCAAGCATTCCTTGATAAAATTACTAAGAACCAATTGTTTACAAATATTTGAGTAACTTGCCTGACATCTGTTGTAGTGAGGTGACAGTTAAGTGTTAACATCTGAGGACAGTAGTGTGTTGTGAATCTCTTGACAAAAGAACTGTAATCACCAATCTCTGGGTACCCCATAACCCAGAAACTAGGTCGCCAATCAGCCTGAATCAGGATGTAATCTTGTCATGTCTCAGCACTGGCTGTTTATAATCCCACCAAGCTTGAGTGAACATTATCTTGACCCATCAAATTCAGTTGCCAAATAGCTCTGTTGAGCAATGAATCTACCATTTGTAAACAACTGCTTCCAAGCCAAAACTCTTCATAAAACTGAAGAAATGTGAGTATATCTTTATTGTTCATCATTGTGAGCCAACATCAATGAAATTCCAACTTTCCAAGCGACGCATAGTACAATCGATTAATTAAAGTCCCCCAAACCATGCAAACTCGAGTTAGGACCTTTACCTGCTATAAAATACAATGTTGTTACGGAACAGTTATAACCGAGCATTATGTTAACTGCATTTTTTTCAATGTTATAAAACTTCCCTGTCAGAGCAACAGAAAGTTACCATGTTTTGAACTAGTGGAGTATGATATCTTGGCGAAGCCAGAGTAGATATGCATGACATGTCTATACACATGGGTATACGCTATTCTGTTTCAATTTGATACTGGAAATGTTATATTTTTTCTGTACTTCCCCATTGTATTAAAAATAACCATGTGAGCACTTTCTCGTTCAATAAGTAACGTATAGTTAAATCTGTGTTAAACGGTTTTGTATTTATTTGACCGACTTAGGGACGTATTTAGATGTTATCTATATGTGTTTTAGCCTGTCTGCGGACTTTTCTAAATAGTTAGTCCAAATAGCTGTTGGTGTTTTTGTATCAAAGTTTGAAGAAATTTTATTTTATTTTTTGGCGTGGCAATATAAAATCAAAATCGCTAAATATATGTGAGTTTTAATTAGCTCAGCAAATTAAAGGTACTCAATCCGATTAAGCACCCCTAAATTACTATTTCTGTGACTTCTGGGGTAAAAAAAATATTTGATTCGAGTCGAGGAACCCATCCATCAAAGCTCAGAGTTATTAGATATTAATTTTTAAAGTTTGCAATTATGCGTACTAATAATTGCCCCTAAGTTTGTAATTTTCTCGAGATGTATAATTTTCACAGAAACACTTATTCAAACAGGCGAAGCTGGATAACTCTAAAATAAAGTGTATTCATAACGCAATTTTGACTGAGACCATCCTTTTGACGGCGTGTTTCTGGGCCAGAAACAATAGAAATAACAAAACTTCAAAAAACAATCTGATCACTATGAGCGTTGATAGGTAGGTTACTCGTCTCGAATCAATTATTGTTTATCCCCGAAGCCAAAGAAATAGTAATTTATAAGGGCCTGATCTGATTGAGTACCTTTAAGTGTTCCGATATTTAATGCAGCTTGCCGACACGCTGTATTGACTCAACTTACATGATTGGGGGAGGAGCCACTCTATGGCGTCCCTCAGTCGATTTAATCCCTCGTGTATTCGTAAAACATAATGCCCACGGGCATTCTTAAAAAATAATGCCCACGGGCATTCTTAAAAAAGAATGACTGTTGGCGTTAAAATAATGCTCATGCGATCAAAACGCTTCATTTACTTACTTCATGTTTCCAATCCATATTGCAAATATCCATAACTTAAGAACAACCGCCAAGTCCATTTGTGAGGTTCCACTATATCTATTATCTGTTGAGTCGGAGTCCAGTTGCTTCCCTATCTTGGTTTCTAACCACCGTCTGAAATATGACGTGTGACTTGAGCCAATATAGGGCAGCAATAGGTATCTTCGACTCAGCAAAACGACCACTAGCCCCCAAAACTGTGAAAAACAGCACCCTTCACTTCGGAAAATGCTTCAGTCCACCAAACGCAAGGTCGTTATTCCTGATTGCGCTCTTTGTATTACTATTATCCGGCGATATACATACAAACCCGGGTCCGTTGTCTCAGACCATAAACGTTGAGAATTCTATCTCAATTTTCCATTATAACGTAAGGAGTATCCGTAATAAACTTGAAAAGATTGCAGACCTTATAAACGAATATGACATTTTATGTTTCACCGAAACGCATCTTGACCCATCTTATCCTTCAAATCAATTAGAAATCGATGGATTTTGTACCCCAATTCGCGAAGACCGAGATTTAGACGGCGGCGGAATATGTGTAATGTTCGCCGATCACTTAATATTTAATCGTAAAACCGAATTAGAATTCGACTCTTCTTGTCTCTGGTTTGAAATCCACTCAAAGAAAACTCGTATTGTTCTTGGAGTATCGTACAGATCTGCACAATTCTGCTCTCAAAATTATTGGGAACACCTGGAATCCTCAATATCAGACGCTCTCGACATTTCCGAATACGTTGTCATTACAGGAGATTTTAACTCCAATTTCATGGATAGTTCATCGAAGTTGAAAAATATAACGGATGGTTTCGGCATGAAAAATTCAATAATGGTCCCCACGAGAGTGACCTCCACCTCAAGCACGTTACTTGACCCAATTATTACTTCAAACTCTCTCCGTGTAATAGATGCCGATGTCCTAGATCTCGGAGTTTCAGACCACTTAGGTGTATATGCTACAATAACATTTGAAAACACGACCGCAGCGTCATTTCTAAGACAAGTGTGGAACTACAGAAAAGCTAACTTTTCCCATGCAAATAACCTACTTGCTAATGTCAACTGGGATGACCTCATAACACATGCATCGGATGTGAACACAGCTGCCAATAACTTTCAATTAGAATTTCTGTCCATAATGGCGAAAACAATTCCACAGTCGTACATTACAGTAAGAACTTCTGATAAAATCTGGTTCAACTCGGACATCCGTTTTGAGATACGAAAACGTGACAGAGTTAGGAAAAAAGCCATGAAAAATGAAAACCCTGAAATCTGGAGAAAATACAAAAATATAAGAAACAAAGTCAATAACATGAAGAAGCACGCAAAAATTAAATTTGAAGAAAACCTAGAAGAACGAATAAGAGAAGCGTCCAACCCGCGAGACTTTTGGCGAATAATGCATTACCTACTAAACAAGAAACGAACAAAAAATATCCCCCCACTATACAGCTCCTCCGGTACTATCTCTGCTAACAATAAGACATATGCAATAGATGATAATGAAAAAGCCAAAATCTTAAACGACAGCTTCATTGCAAATTCTACAATTAATGGTGCTAATAATAACCTGCCTAATTTTCCGAAACGCACCGCAAACACCATGCCTGACTTGATCTTCACAGAAACCGAGGTTGAAACAGCCATTAAATCTTTTAAACTTAACAAAGCCCACGGGCACGATGGGATTAGCGTTAGAATGCTCCGCGAAACAGCAAAATCGATAGCTCACCCACTGGTCCTTCTATTCAGGAAATCTATCAATACAGAGAAATTCCCAAACTCCTGGAAATCCGCAAACGTGATCCCGATTTTCAAAAAAGACGATCCAGCTGACGCCAAAAATTATCGACCAATATCCCTTTTACCATGTGTATCTAAAATTTTTGAGAAAGTTGTTCTGAAACAGATTAGTAAGTTTTTCATCGAAAATGAGCTCTTGTATTTCCATCAATCCGGTTTTCTCCCAGGTCACAGTACAACATACCAACTATTAGACCTATACCACAACTTGTGCCAAACCCTCGATAAAGGACTATTTACATGTTCCATATTCTGTGATATATCCAAAGCTTTTGAAAGGGTTTGGCACAGGGGACTGATACATAAATTGAAAGCTTATGGATTAAAAGGAACGACTTTAAATTGGATAGAAGACTACCTAGATAACCGGACGCAAAGAGTCCTAGTCAATGACATATTTTCAAAATATGAGGTCATCCCAGCAGGAGTGCCCCAGGGATCTATCCTGGGACCTTTCTTGTTCCTTGTCTATATAAATGATCTAGCCGATGGTATTGAATCGGTAACGAGAATGTACGCTGATGACACTTGCCTCACGAATAGCCACTTTGATATTAATATACTTGAAGGTACTATGAACAGCGACTTAGACAAAATTACAGCGTGGTCCAAAAACTGGCTGGTCAGCTTTAATCCAATTAAAACAGTTGGAATGTCCTTCTCATTGGTTGCTCCATCTACAGAGAATCCGAACCTCAAATTCGTGGGAAATTCAATCGACTTTGTGGACAAGCATAAACATTTAGGTCTGGAACTCCAATCAAATCTCAAATGGAACGCCCACATCGAAGGCTCTGTCAAAAAGATTGCCTCGCGCCTATCTCAACTTCGTCGCATCAAATATCAACTAAACAGGAAAACCATCGAAATTATTTACAAAACATACATTTTACCACTATTTGATTATTCAGATGCCGTTTGGGACAATGCCTCTAACTATATGTTAGAAAAGCTTGACCGGCTTCATATCGATGCTGGCCGGATAGTCAGCGGTATCACCCGTTCTGCCTCGGGTGATGCGGTATTACAGGAAGTTGGATGGCCTTCACTCAATAAAAGACGCCAAACACATAAACTGCAGGCACTCTATAAAATCGTCAACAATTTAGCACCAACATATCTATCCACTATACTTCCCCCCAGATCTCATGAAGTTGCAGACTATAATTGGAGACGCCCCAGTAAATTTTATTCATATTACTGCAATACTGAACACTTCAAACAGTCATTTTTCCCAAAGATGGCCATGGAATGGAATAAACTTCCCAAATTAATCACTGACGTTGACCAATTTTCTACCTTCAAAACCAACTTGCAACATATAGATCCAACGCCCAGTCCCCCTCGACATTTCTACGTTGGACTCAGAAAATACAATATTTTTCACTGTCGCCTACGTAACTTGTGTAGTGAACTCCGATCTGATATGTTCAACAACTATATCGCTGACAGCCCCGCATGTTCGTGTGGAAACCGGTATGAAGACGCATATCATTATTTCTTCATGTGCCCATTGTACCAAAGAGAGCGCTCAGAATTATCTGAGAAACTAACCCGTGAAAATCTCATAATAAGCAACATTGCAGAACTCATGTGTGGAATACCTAATATCTCGTCCCAAAAAAATATGAGACTATTTGACATCACACAGCAATATATTGCCGCGACTAAACGTTTCGACCCCTAAAAGATTTTATATTATATGTATGTATATGTGTGTCCATACGGATCCATATATGTGTACATGTGTATATTTAGGTGTATGTACATACATAAGTATATCACTTCTGAATATACTTAAAGGTGCTTCCGAAATTTCAATTTTTATGTGGCAGTTATCTCACAAACGGACCAACCTCCCCCACAAACATGCACGTTCTTATCAATTGTCGGTACTGTCTTCCAGAGCGCTACAAAAATTAAAACCTAGTTCATGACTGTCTACTATTATTATTTTTTCACAATGTAGCCTCATTGTTTTAAACACAAATCTACACAACCTCTGGAAGGCAATACAAATTATATATCTCTAAACTGATCATCATGTAAATACGTTTATATACCGTCATCTTGATCACATGTATTTAATATTATTGTATCGGGAGAGGGGCTTCGTAAGTTGTAAAAACTTGTGCCTCAATCCCTTTTGTATATTATACAAATAAAATATGTTTCAAGTCAAATCAAAACGCTTGAGCGTTCTGCCAGATAAGAGCCCTGTCCGGACAAAGGGATAACACGCCGATGGGTTTTATACATTGCGAATGGTAGGCTGTGATTCGATAATGGTATTGGTCAAGTGACCTGTAGAAATGTAAGTGTCGTAGACTATATGTTGTTTAGCGAAAGCGCACGGACCCATATCCGAGATTTCGCAGTCGGCAAACACGACAGCTCAGTGTTTATCTGATGTGCACGGAACAATCTCTATCGGATTATTGCTGACCCAGAATGTGCTTGACCGACGGCTGAGTGAGGGATTAATCAGTCTGGGTCACCGACAGTCCGTGTTAACCCATGGAATGCGGAGTTGTCCGATAAGTTTTCTGAAAACCTCGATATGCTCGCCATAGATAATTTAGTTGTGTTTCTTGATGAACTTGAGGATAGGCATTCTGTATCACCGAAAGATATATCGGATGCCAATGAACTATTAAAAACGGTTTTTAACGAAACTGCCGTCAATACACTCGGAACGCGACGCGTCGTACAAAGGAACACGAAACATGTTTAAAAAAGATGCCTTGGTTCACCGCGGATTGCCTTCGCGCCAGACGTTTATATCGGAAAGCAAGAACCTCATTTAGAAAAGGGCCCTGTTCAGAACGAGAAACTGATATGATAAAGGCACGAAATCAATATAAACGATCATTACACATAATCTACATAATCTACACATAATCTATACGTCCTGTGTAATAAAATTAAAAGTCTTAGATCTGAAAACGTCCAGGAATACTGGAAAGTTTTAAATTCATCCCGAGATGACGTAAAACCACATAACAAACCCTTACTTTCAGAATTCTATGAATATTTTAAAAGCAAAAATTAATGTATTTTGGAGACCGATAATCCAGAAAAATTATAATCTTTATGTAACTGACACTTCGCCACTCAATAATGATATCACAATAATAGAAATAGAGGAAGCCGCAAGTAGTTTAAAATTAGGGAAATCCCCTGGTATAGATAACATACGAAATGAGTATATAAAAACCACATTTGATCAACTGGCACCTGTGTATTTTCGACTGTTCAACCTGATTCTGAGAACCGGTGTTATAGTCATACCCATGCAGAGAGTGGGGTGTCGGGATTATACACCCAATATACAAATCTATGTGTCTATGCCATGTCCGTATATATTCTAAGAATTTACACTTAAGGACTTTGCTAACCCAATTTTCCCCAAATTTTATGGAGTCAAAATAAAGGTTTATGTTCACTTTTATTAGTGATCACAGTAACCAAACCCATGAATGCAACATTTTAAGAGTATAAGTCATGGTGGAGCATGTTAGAAATACTAAATGTGAACTTTATAGAGGTTTTAAAAAATATATTTTTCGAACCCAAATCCAACAAACACAAAGTCCATATCTAAGAAAAAAAATATGGGAATGTGTGCTGAACACTGTGAAGAATGATGAACAATAAAAATATATTCATATTTACCAAGGATTCTTTGAAAAATATATTCAGAACCACTTGTTTGCAAATGGTAGATTAACTTTCTCAGTAATGCTGTCCAGAAGATGACACTTGATGGGTGGATTATGGGTCAGCTTGTACCCAGTCTTTCTGGGATTGTTATCAGCCTGTGTGCCAGTCTGTGGCCACTGGACCATAAGGGATTAGTCCATGATTGCTGACCTATTTAGTGGTTACAGGGTGGTCTGCTAAATTGAAGCTTAAGAAATTATTTTGTCAACTCACCACTGTCAATAGTTAACCAATCGCTGCCAGCTCTCAGTTAGACATGTTAGGGAAATAATTATGGCATTTGTTAACTGGTTCTATGTAATGTTTTCAAAGAGCACTTGGTAAATATGAATATATTTTTATTGTTCATCATTCTTCACAGTATTCACTACACATTTCCATATCTTTTTCTTAGAAATTGATTTTGTTTTTGTTGGATTTGGGTTCGAAAAAAATATTTTTTAAAACCTCTATAAAGTTCACATGTTGTATTTCTTAGATAATCACCACTAATTATACTGTTAAAATGGTGCATCCATGTGTTTGGTTGCTGTGATTACCAATAAAAGTGAGCACAATCCATTATTTTGACTCCATCAAATTTGGGTTGAAATTGGGTTAGCAAAGTCCTTAAGGGCTTTGTGGACCCAATTTTCCCAAAATGTCCCAAAATTTTATAGAGTCCAAATAAAGGATTCTGTTCATGTATATTAGTCATAATATAAACCGAGCCCATTGATACAACATTTTGAGAGTATACTTCATGGTGGATTATGTTAGAAATACAAAATGTGAACTTTATTGAGATTTAAAAAAAAATAATTTAGAGGCAATGGTCCAAGAAAAACAAAGTCCAAATTTAAGAATCAAATATGGGAATATGTACTGAACACTGTGATGAATGATGTATTACAAAAAGAATATTATATTTCTTGAGTGTTCTTTGATAAAATGACTTTGAACCGGTTGTTGACAAATGATATATACTTGCTTGCATGTTGGCTATGTGGGTGGTAGCAGGCACGGGTTAACAGCTGGCCATTGTAACTGCTCTGGACTCTGTTGACAATAGAATGCTAATCCTCAATCATACCCCTGCCATAGCCACAGTAATTCTAGTAAGTAGGTCACCACTCACTCAGGGTGAACAGGCATGTTGTAGTTTGACACCTGTTGACACTGGTAAAAAGCCATTCAAATCGGAATGGACATCAGCCATGAAAGGTTGACCCATTAACTGCTGCCTCTCAGTCAACCACATTCTGAAGTTAGTATATCATTTGTCAACAACCGGTTCAAAGTCATTTTATCAAAGAACACTCAAGAAATATAATATTCTTTTTGTAATACATCATTCATCACAGTGTTCAGTACATATTCCCATATTTGATTCTTAAATTTGGACTTTGTTTTTCTTGGACCATTGCCTCTAAATTATTTTTTTTGAAATCTCAATAAAGTTCACATTTTGTATTTCTAACATAATCCACCATGAAGTATACTCTCAAAATGCTGCATCAATGGGCATGGTTTCTATTATTACTAATATACATGAACAGAATCCTTTATTCTGACTCTATAAAATTTAGGGAAATTTTGGAAAAATTGGGTCCACAAAGCCCTTAAATTAACCCTGAAAAGTGCATGAATCAAAACATATAATCATTCACATGCACACATGCACATGTATGGTATAGTATTCTCGATGAATATCGATACATTATTTTAACCGAAATACAAATCCACACACATGGCAAAAGAAAAGAAACGTACAAATAGCATTCTCCTTTCTACATCATACCACAGGTTTTGGTAGTTTTATAAACCTTTTTCATGAGAATGATGTGACCGTTGTTGTAAATAAATGACCAGGTTTATAACTAGAAAACCGGAAGTAGATCAAATATCCAGTGAGGAAATTGGAATTTCTTTCCTTGTAATACTATTTACCCTATCGACGTTAATTATCGGTCGCGCGTTCATACACATATAATTAACACTAGCTTTACTTACAGTGTTCGTCTTACTAAAGATTCTTCCAACTATTAGAAAGAAACAAAGGTTTTTTGCAACCGTTTACGGGAATGTTTGTGTCGGTTGAGCACCCGCGTGACACCAGAACTTAGTTCCGGTTCAATTGGGACACACTAATAGTTGTAGTCCGAGTCCGAGACCGAGTCCAGTAAAATGTGTAGTTGGGATTTTCAATTTCGTTTATTGTCGTTAATATAATTCCAATAATGATGAATTTTGGTTTGTGGTAAGTTATGCCAATCACAAATGAAAAAAACTAAACAGATAATTTGTAAGTCTTATGTTTCAACTTTTATCGACATTCGTGATTCGACCATGCAACGTGGAATCGGGTCAAGGGGAAATTAACGCACGGGGTATTCTATCACTCAAAATCATTCAAATGTGCTCAAACTCCATTCATGTATCAGGCCTAGTGAATATAAATAGAACTGGTTTTCCTTGTAACTTCTATATTTAGTCGCACCGTGACCCATTCAATTAAACACTATTGGTAACAAAGAAATATAGAAAGGAGAATTGATATATATATACAACATAAAACCCACATAAATATGGCAACTTTATTTTTATCATTTTTTACATCAAAATATGTTTTAAACTTTTAATAGACAATATAACATTTCAAGTTCTTGCTATTGACAAAGAGTGCCGGCTTAGTCTGGGCAGCTGGAACATCACGGGCTCGGCAATCGAACACAACCGGGAGTAGCTAGTTCTGTAATCGAGTACAACTAAAGTAATGGTGCTACCTGAAACAGACGTAATATTTTAACAAATTTATTACTTCAAAATAAACATTTCAAGGTACGAATTGTGGCAAAAGAAGGTAGTATTATATATCTTGATGTCATTACGTATATATAAGCGTGTATAGTACAGACATTTCGGTAGTGTGGGTAAATAAAAAACATGTTTTAAAATTTCGTGATTTCTGCTGCAGAATTACTTATATACCTGGACTTTATTCTTACTTATAGTCCTTTTTTTATTTTATAAAACTACCACTGCCTGTGATCATACATGGTTGTAAAACCCATATCTTAATTCTCAATTATATAATAATCGCATATAAAGCTCACCTATGTACATGTAATAATCCGAGTAATGTATCCAGAATGGACAATTAACGGAAATCAACAGAACAAACTTGCATCGTACTCAACCATTTCGCATCGACGATTGACCAATTGTTGGCGCACGGGTGAATTTAATATCACGTGACAAATCATAACGGGATCGCTATAACATGTACGACGTCCTGGCGTATGCACGCACACCACATACGTGATCGCAGAAAGCATGCGAGAAACCCTTCTCTGAGGATATACAGGCATTGTTTTATATATTTATATATTTACAGGCATTGTTTTATATGCGACGGAACCAGTCCGCCTATAAACGTATACGAACAGTATTTAATTGAATCAATTACATTTCTTTACTATCGACCCCTTACTGATTGCATATAGCACATGAACACTCTACACTAACCGATAAGTATATACATATATAAAATAATATTTTTAGCCAGAGAGTTCTAATAGCATATCATTATAAGAAATATATATATTGCTCTCGCTTCCAATAACTGGGACAGAAATTCTACTATTTTTAGAACACTACAAATACTGATTGAAGACAGAGCTGTTAAAGCCACATGGCGGTTTGCGCTCCAAAATACACATACTATTATTCGCTTTTTAATTTTTCTCAGTATCGAAATAGGTCGATAAATATCTGAATTGCCTTTCTACGAGCATTATGTAACCCAAAAAGACTCATTGAAGTAATGAAAAATACAACTGTGAATACGGTGTTTGGGTCCCAAACACAAAACAGCCATATGCGTAACATGGAACAGAAAAGAGCGTTCCGTGGTAGTCTATACCTGATATGGTAGCAATAAAGAACGTTTATCTGACTTTTGGCTAAAAGTTGAAATCTGCTGAAAATTGGCTGTGACTTTGGCAAGTGTTTTTCAGAGCACATAAAGCCGGAATACCAATAGTTCGTTCATTTATCGACCTATCCTATCAGTCATTCCAAATTACGTAGAAAACATTTGGAGGTTCGAATGAGCCATGTCCGTTTAAACTATATATTTGTTCCACGTACATGACTATATTCTAGGGATTATCTGTGTTAGCCATTTTCTAAGAATGGCCTATTAAACCGACTCCGTCGCATCGTATAGAGCGAATACATGATAATAAATGCCGACGTCAATGGCGAGAATTGGTTGTGTTTCTTGTATATATGTAATCTGCTTGATCACTTGTAAATATTAATTTCACAGGTATGCTTGTTTTGTTATTTTATCTCAAATACTGTATAATATGTACGGTTTTTATTGAGATTAAACAAATTCATATTCAAAATCAGGGATCCACCACCTCCCCCCCCCCCCCCCCCCCCTACGCGCGCGCAAAAAAATATTTGTTTCCTCCGATGTTTTTTGATAATATATTGACAATTAAAACTGTTTAGTCTTCACCCTTAGTGGTGACTAATGTATGTCTCTCATGCCGTGATAGAATATCTGATGCAGATAAAGTTATTTCTCTGTTAACCGTGTGGCTTGACAAATATTTGACTTTGCTATAAATTTGCAACTAAAATTTTGATTCAAAGGTCTGACTCACTTGAATGGTACAGCTTTGATTATCTCGACGCTAGTAACAATTATTTGACACTGACCACGCATCCACGTAGAGAACCACATGTAGATAACCATTGCAATTCGGCAGACCTTTATAACCATATATAAGTGGTTATGATCGTATTCCTGTAAACGGTTAAAACTTGTTGGAGAAAACAAATGTTATATACGACACTATAATTATAAATTTGGCCGGTTTGCGCCCCTCCAATTTAACGTCCACGTAGACAGGTACTCATCCAAAAACAATAGTAGAACTCTGTTTCTGACGAAGACACAACTGGAATTTTAATCTGCATTCCGAAGGTTATTTAATATCTATACTGCTTCGGTTTATACATAAATTCACATTCAGCACACGCATGTGTATATAAACCCTGACGCCAAATCCGCTTATAAGTAATATCTTTATTGACAAACGCTACTTGAGAGTTTATTGGCATCTGAAAAATGGGTACAGTGCGTTAGTCGGACTATTGAACCCCCGGAGTAACGCACTGTCCCCTAACGATTAGGTTACACTGGTGTAACTAGGAGAGAATAAAATAAACACTGGGTCCTGATTGGTCAATAGCCTTGTGCGCTTTTTGCATAAAAAAATAATCACACCTCTTCCCTATGATTTCCCATAGGTAAAATAGCCATGGAATTAACCCTTTGTAATGAATTTTGAATTTTTTGGTGTGGTCTAAAATATGACAGTATTTTATTATGCGGTTCTGACACTAGTTACGAAAACACAAGATTTAAAGGTGAATTCCCTGCTAGACGGACATGGTTTTTTTTGCGTAAAAAGTTTCCCCAAATGTCAATTTTTCAGATTTAAAGAAAATTTTGGACCGAAATTTTATATTGCAAACAGTATACGCTAAAACGTTATATTAGCACTGAGGCCTATGGAAAACATTTACACCAGTGTAACCATTAGCGGCCTATTTTTACACTCCGACCCTAATGTAATTTAAAATATGCCATACGTTATCTATTTTACTGAGCTTTATCTCTACTTGGATATTGTATTAACTGCGCTCCAACATATCTTATGCACATCTTTTCCATGAAAAACAACAACACTGACAGTATTTACACATAATTATGTGTAAATGTATGTCAAATACACACATAACATGTTTCTCGTACAATCGCAGTATACTGACCGATTTTCAATGAACCGGTTCACGTACATGTACATGTAGCTGTGTCAAAAACAATCCGTTGCTTCGTAATAGCTTGATATCGAACAGAATATTAACAACTGTCGTTGCAAGCGACAAATGACATTGCTTCACTTCCTATTTATATATGTTAATTCACGTTGCGCGAAGTTTGCATTGATCAAGGCTGATCTGTTATAACATAATTCTTGTATAACGGATTTTTACATTTGTTCATTCACTCCTATTTTGTAAGAAATAGTCAGTCTAATCAAGTATGCTTCACGTGCTTGCCGATTTAGAAATTGTGTGGATGGGCCCAATATAACACACACACCCAAAAATTCATTTATTATATTTTTTTATGATTTATTCCCCCCAAAAAAGCACAGTGTATTCTTATTTGTTTTCACAAAATCTGCCGAGAATTTGAGACTAGCCCACGCAGCACATTAAGTCAGCCAAATATAAGATAACCAAGCTTTTAGCAACGATAATTAGAGCCCTGTTTACCAGGCTCTACTCTGGTAAAATGTGGTAAAGTCAGCTTAACAATAATATATTCTGATTAGACTTCATATAAAACCCATGTAAAAATGACAAACCCTTCTAAATTCCAAGTAGTTTCATGGTAAAGTCAGGTTAACCAGGATATACTCTGGTAAAGGCCACGTAAAAGCCACGTAAAAATGACACACAAATGTAAATTCCAAGTAAATCATGGTATAAAGTCAGGTTTACTATGATATACTCTGGTAAAACCCATGTAAAATGGACACACCCTTGTAAATTCCCAGTAAGTCTAACAATCTGCGCGGTCTTTTCGCCAATAAAACTCACCAACACAAACACCAACCATATTAACCCACTAACCCTGTTTGCCATCTGATGCCGCATATCTCATATCGGCGGCGAGCTTCCAAAACCTCGTATCGACGTTTTTGACAATTTTAGAGCAGAGACAAAAACAATGTATAACGATTGGATGTTTACATCCAACTTATGAATGACTAGTCTCCAGATGTATTGGACGTTTCTTTGATTATAATTGACAAGGGATTTAAGCAAAATCTATCATTTAATTCCGGAACGACATGATGTAATTAGTACACGCATAAATAATACCTCTTACCTGTCCTTTTTCTGAATAGTTTAAAGGTACTCAATCCGATCAGAGGGTCCCCATCTCAACAGATTCCAACAACAACAATCCGATCAGAGGGTCCTATATTACTATTTCTTTGGCATTTAGGGTAAAAAATATTTGATTCGAGTCGAGGAACCCATCAAACAAAGCTCAGAGTTATTAGATATTGATTTTTGAAATTTGTTATTTTCTCGAGATGAGTACTAATAATTGCCTTCAACTTCGTAATGTGATCGAGATGTGTACACCAAAAACACTATTAAAACAGACAAGGATGGATAACTCTAAAATCAAGTGGTGATAATAACGCAATTTTGACTGTTCTGGGACAGTAAGTATTCCCGATAATGAAAAATAATAGATTTCTAAAATCGATATCTAAAAAATCTGAGCTTTGATGGGTTGCTTCCTCGACTCGAATAAAATATTTTTGACCCCCGAAGCCATTGAAATAGTAATTGAGAGGAGTTTTTATCGGATTGAGTACCTTTAAAGGCACGGGCGGCGTTCGTTGCAGAAATATTCATATTTGTTCAAATCGCCATCAACAGATGGAATATTAAAATATATATAGTTTTGTTCATATGCTAAACATAATCAGCGCGTAAATAGTATATTGCAATTGTCGTCAAGACGTATGATGGTGTACGTAAACAAGAGCATGCTCGTGTTATATATGTTGTGCTTCTGTTTACATAACGCAGCGCAATTCTATTGGTTAATCACACACACATGATATAAACGCTCTTTATTATTTCCATATCAGGAAAACAGTAATAAATAAATAACGCTCTTTATGTTTACCATATCCGGATCTAAACAAAAGCCTGGTAACGTAACGTTTTTTGCTTTTGTTTACATAACAAAGGGAACAAAATTGACAATACCATACTGTTATGCCATATTTTTGATTGGTATAATAACAAAGTGTGTCTATATTTTACTATTCATTCTGTTTATGGCGGTTTTTGACGGAGGTGAATATTTTAACAGCATACCCACCGCCAACGCCGCCCGTATCTTTAAAAGCTATAAATAGATTCAAAAACTCGTATAAGAAAAAACACGATTGTGGGAAAACATTCTAAGTGGACAAAACCTGGTATCGGGGATGAGTCACAAGATAAAACCCTCAGTTCTCATTGGCTGAGCGGCACAAGTATAATTACACAGGTGTAATCAGACCCGTAGTTTCCATCAAAACTGCCGATACGGGGTTTTGGAATCCCACGCTGCACCGACGATATGCAGGTTATCATTCGATCTGGTGAGTTCGAATAACATCTTATCGTCTTCCAGGACAGGATTTGCTCGAATCAATCTTCCATACTTTTATGAAGATGACGTTATCGATTACGTCATCGACGCGGTGACATGGGTGGCTGAGCATGGCTGGAAGTTCCTGCCATACGTGAGTATACTGACATATTAACCCAAAACTAAATGGATTAACCAAGTCAGTTATATAAGAGTAATTTGGAATGGCCTATCGTTAATTTGGAAGGATGTTCTACATGAAAAGCAGACGAGAGAAAAAACACTAGTCCAGAGGGATTCATACTTATAGGTGAGAAATGTTCAGATAATAAGTTCAACATACGACCTATGGTCATTGGTTGAACTTATTATCTGAACATTTCCTGCGGGATTACTGCTTATTAGTATTTAGTATAGAAATGGTTAAACATGATTGAGAAGGTGAATTTAAGTCTAAAAGGGACCCTCTGCCAGGAATATTAGGTTACGAGTCCCCCGGTGTCTTTAATTGGATATTTGTATAATTCTTCACAATAAATTCATACAGTCTGAGGACTATTTCACACGAAATCTTTGTATAACGTATGTTACCTGATTAATTATTTCACGACGGGAGCTGCGCTGGTGCAACATTAAAGACCCTGTGTCAGTGCATTATCGTATATATGAGAGTCGACCATAGATCGTCTCGCATATATACGAGAATGCATTAGCCTATTAATTTTTTTTAATCATTTTTTTTTTATATCAATTTTTATAAATGTTTTTAATCATTTTTTCTTACATTCAATAGTTTCAATAACAATTTTTATAATTTTTTCTTATATTCTTTAAAAATTTCATCGTTTTTATCATTTTCTCTTACATTCTTTAAATATTTTGTCATTTTTTTCTAACATTTTTTGTCAATTTAAAATTTTCTTTCTTAATTCTTTAGCAATTTTTATCATTTTTTTATCACTATTTTTACATTCTTTAAAAATTTTTTATCTTTTTTTGGGGGGTTTTCTTACATTTTTTAACAATTATGAAAATAATATAAAATTTGTTAGGCCAATCTATTCTCTTATATATGCGAGGCGACTTATGGTCGACTCGCACATATAAGAGCATTCATTGGCACATGGATTTAGCAAAAATTCCGGATGCTCCCGTCATTGATAAGTAGTTCCTTTAGGAAATGTTCAGAGAAAAAGTTCAACAAACATGTCGTTTTGTTGAACTTATTATCCAAACAATTCCCACCAATGAACATGCTTGCCTTGTATTGTAATTTCGCCTGACTGTCGTCTGTTCATATATCCCCAACAACCCTCCAAACGAATAATCGGCCATTCCAAAGTATATTTTTATAATTAAATAAGAGAATCCATTTAGTAAATAAAGAGCTAAGGGGGTGTTTATACATTAGCCGGCTAAGATCCTATCCGCTTTAGCCGGTTAGCGACAACAATAGAAAGTTTATACTTCGCCGGGTAAGAATTACAGTTATCCGGATATGCAGCTATTCGGTTTTCGTTTTCTGGATTAAATTATTCAATGCAAGAAACTTCTTGTCGTATAGATTCTAATTCGCTCTGCATTTGAGTTAGATCTTTATCTGGGATCATGCCGTCATGTATGATTGCCTTTCAACAAATAACTCCAGCAATATTATAGTGTTAGAACTGATGGACCAGTCCGCTTTTCGCCTGTGTATATATATGGGTCAGTGTCAGTTTGATTGTCTCTAATCAGTTGTCCATCGGTGGTCACGTACCTGGATTATAAGCTACTATTATAAATACTGACTGATGATGGTGTTCAACGCAACCAAAGGAGGGTTGTTAGCAGGTGCATGTTCATGGCACATTTGTTGCGCATTCAAGGGAATTCAATGTGCGTGTTCATGTACATGTATGCTCATATATATGGAAGAAATGGGATGGCACGTTTCAATGGATTCAAACGTAATGGACATTTTGTTCAATAATCTAATTTTTAACATGTATAGTCCACGCCGAGTGCGTCGTGAACATATATATACAGGGACGGGTCTAGAGGGCCTAATTTGGACGGGTCCATGTGACTGTCCATCGTTGGAATTTCCAACTGCACCCTATCTTGAGCCTCTCACCAAACTCACATGTTCGCGTAATTCCATGTACACACCCCTTTGGCTTTAATCTAACGTTCCACTCAAATACCTGGATGGTAGCCTTATATACTCTACTTCCTTTAGAACTGAACCTGTGTCTAAACCTGGGAATTTCCCAATCCTAACATGTATAGTGGTCTGACGTCAAACAACACGAACCCGATTTGATTCAGTTCAATTATATAGATAGCTGTTTTGAGTCTTTTGACTGACCACGCGGGGAGGGACCAAGACATAATATTATCGGACCGACCATGGTTTTGGCCCGGTGTGAGAAATTTTTAAAACCTGAAAACTGCAAAATCCTAGCATCCAGACTTGCCTTAAGCTTTCCAATTGTTGGACATTTTCCAAACTTGACACCCCTCTAAGGGTGGATAATTTCCAACTTATGGCCATTTCAGTCCAATAATTTGGCCAATAAATGAGCAAATGTTGGTCTAAAAAAAATCCCCACTAATAAATTGTTGAAAAATCAAACAACGAGATCAATTTCAACATAATGTTGATGTCAAATTTCCAACTAATGTCGTGTCAGGTATGACATTTCCACCTTTTGAATATTTTGATCAAAGATGGAATGAGACACCCCCCCCCATCGCCACGGCCCTGTATAAATGGACCTGGCGATCGCCCAAATAAATGAAAACATATTTTATTGTATAATGTGCAAACGGAAAATGTGTCACATTTGAGTCGCGATGTTGAAACTTATATACATGTATATAATATATAATATAAAATCCAATCCGAATGATTAGACACCAATTTGTAGATGTATGCGACGAAAATATTGTCTATGAACTCAAATAGACATTTAACAATGATGTTTAAATATCTTTAAAATTACCAATAGCAATACCTGAAAGTTCCAGTTGGATCTTAATAATTTCAAAAATTTTGCACTTCAATATACTGCCCAACCATACCTCTAAAAGGAAGCGGTTATATGTTTACAGGTATATACAGCAATATCATATTGTAGTTTAGTGAGAACTAAAGGGGAAACTATTAACAAGTCAAGGAGACAAATGAATATATTCGTATTTTCGCCGGCGATGTGTAAACAGTCTGCAGTAACTTTCTCCGGTTAACGGGTTCGCGCTTAGATCGCTAACCGGCTATGTGTAAACGGCACCTTAGTTTGGCTCTTCGTACGACGCACAGATAAGATGCACGGCAACGCGTCCAAATTATATTGTTTTGACACACACTCTCGTTCGTTTCTACTTGATTGAGTCTTTTCTCGATTATAAATTACTTTACTTATTGTTAGGTCAGCGACTTTCACAAATTCAAACTAGAAACCGAATCTTTTGATTGGGAAATAATATATAATATTACTACAATGTCGGGCCGTTTCAAGTTTTATCCGGGGCAGTATCAGAACTATGTTGTTATTCCAGGGATGGGTGGTCCTCAGTGTTCAGACTGGGTCGAAAAATCCTTTGGACATTTATATGGCTAAAGATATAATAATAATATAATTATGTCCACACATTCATATACCCTGTCTAGACTTCTTTAATCCCAATATTGTGACTTGACAATATACCACTACCCACCATCTACCACACAGCCTTATGACAGATAATAATAATGTTTGATAGTGTCATCAGTGACTTGTGTTACCCTTTAAGCTGTATATCACATAATCAACAATCAGATGTACATACTATACATTTGATTCTCATGTCGCTAATTGTTACAAAAATAAATTTGGGTCTTTGAATTGGATTTCCGATTTTGGGGTAAAAACATTTGGCAAAATGAAATTTGTATTGGCCATTTTCGAAAAAAAGGAAAAGGCCAATTTAGCCTATGCCGACGTGCACCCTGCCACTGGTGCTATCTCTAGATGGGCCATCTCTAACCATATACTACTTTCCTGTTGCAGTACACATACAATCCGACCACCGCAGGTTGGACCCACAAAGATACAGCAAACGTCAGCCACACGACCCTCAGTCTGAAAGATATAACGTATAAAATGAACGTCATGGGGGTCAGCACGAGGGTGCCCGTCTCAGAGAAGGAATCAGTGACACTAGAAGTAAGAACTCAACATTTTGCCTAAATCACTCTGAACCGAGTTGTATATATTGATACCTTGTCTGCAACACAACCTTTGGATTGTCTATATCGTCGGTCCCACAAAAACTCTTTAATTGTTTCGACTTTCAAAAACGATTCAATTGTTGAACGGTGGCCATATGTGTATACGGAATATGGTTACAAGCAACTACTTATATAGAGTTCCTCTTCTTGTATGTGTGTAAGTAAACTCGAGTCAGCTTAAAAAAATTCTTTAAAATAGCTTGTTCAAGAGAAGAAACAAACGCTCTTTATAAAAACAACGCTATTTATTTTGTTTAAATTCTCCGTTATTTGGTGAATATAAATTTCTTATAAAAAAATACCCTTTTTAAAAGAAAAGTTTTTTTTTAAATGATTACATTTGTAAATTTCGTCAATATAATTATCATATGGTACCCGTCAGTGCAGTATTGTGTTTTATATAACGTAATGGTGAGCTCTATGTACCGCAGACATCTATAATACTCCGAATGTGGGCGTCCCACACCAAATGTCAAACCAACTTGAATCCATACTCCATGGAACGCAAACAAATCAATATCCATTTCTTAAATAGTGCAGTGTATTTTGCCATTTGTACATGTATAATAATCTCTGTTCTTCTGTAGAATATGAGAGCTGCGGCTGAAGAAGAGCTCCGAAGAGTCGAAACAAACATGGTAACGTTAATGTAATTAATCATTAGAGCTCTGAAGAGTCTAAACAAACATGGTAACGTTAATGTAATTAATCATTAGATCCCTGAAGAGTCGAAACAAACATGGTAACGTTAATGTAATTAATCATTAGATCCCTGAAGAGTCGAAACAAACATGGTAACGTTAATGTAATTAATCATTAGAGCTCTGAAGAGTCGAAACAAACATGGTAAGGTTCATGTAATTAATCATTAGAGCTCCGAAGTGTCTAAACAAACATGGTAACGTTAATGTAATTAATCATTAGAGCTCTGAAGAGTCTAAACAAACATGGTAACGTTAATGTAATTAATCATTAGATCCCTGAAGAGTCGAAACAAACATGGTAACGTTAATGTAATTAATCATTAGATCCCTGAAGAGTCGAAACAAACATGGTAACGTTAATGTAATTAATCATTAGAGCTCCGAAGTGTCTAAACAAACATGGTAAGGTTCATGTAATTAATCATTAGAGCTCCGAAGTGTCTAAACAAACATGGTAACGTTAATGTAATTAATCATTAGAGCTCTGAAGAGTCTAAACAAACATGGTAACGTTAATGTAATTAATCATTAGATCCCTGAAGAGTCGAAACAAACATGGTAACGTTAATGTAATTAATCATTAGAGCTCCGAAGAGTCGAAACAAACATGGTAAGGTTCATGTAATTAATCATTAGAGCTCCGAAGTGTCTAAACAAACATGGTAACGTTAATGTAATTAATCATTAGAGCTCTGAAGAGTCTAAACAAACATGGTAACGTTAATGTAATTAATCATTAGATCCCTGAAGAGTCGAAACAAACATGGTAACGTTAATGTAATTAATCATTAGAGCTCCGAAGAGTCGAAACAAACATGGTAAGGTTCATGTAATTAATCATTAGAGCTCCGAAGTGTCTAAACAAACATGGTAACGTTAATGTAATTAATCATTAGAGCTCTGAAGAGTCTAAACAAACATGGTAACGTTAATGTAATTAATCATTAGATCCCTGAAGAGTCGAAACAAACATGGTAACGTTAATGTAATTAATCATTAGAGCTCCGAAGAGTCGAAACAAACATGGTAAGGTTCATGTAATTAATCATTAGAGCTCCGAAGTGTCTAAACAAACATGGTAACGTTAATGTAATTAATCATTAGAGCTCTGAAGAGTCTAAACAAACATGGTAACGTTAATGTAATTAATCATTAGATCCCTGAAGAGTCGAAACAAACATGGTAACGTTAATGTAATTAATCATTAGATCCCTGAAGAGTCGAAACAAACATGGTAACGTTAATGTAATTAATCATTAGAGCTCCGAAGAGTCGAAACAAACATGGTAAGGTTCATGTAATTAATCATTAGAGCTCCGAAGTGTCTAAACAAACATGGTAACGTTAATGTAATTAATCATTAGAGCTCTGAAGAGTCTAAACAAACATGGTAACGTTAATGTAATTAATCATTAGATCCCTGAAGAGTCGAAACAAACATGGTAACGTTAATGTAATTAATCATTAGAGCTCCGAAGAGTCGAAACAAACATGGTAAGGTTCATGTAATTAATCATTAGAGCTCCGAAGTGTCTAAACAAACATGGTAACGTTAATGTAATTAATCATTAGAGCTCTGAAGAGTCTAAACAAACATGGTAACGTTAATGTAATTAATCATTAGATCCCTGAAGAGTCGAAACAAACATGGTAACGTTAATGTAATTAATCATTAGATCCCTGAAGAGTCGAAACAAACATGGTAACGTTAATGTAATTAATCATTAGAGCTCCGAAGTGTCTAAACAAACATGGTAAGGTTCATGTAATTAATCATTAGAGCTCCGAAGTGTCTAAACAAACATGGTAACGTTAATGTAATTAATCATTAGAGCTCTGAAGAGTCTAAACAAACATGGTAACGTTAATGTAATTAATCATTAGATCCCTGAAGAGTCGAAACAAACATGGTAACGTTAATGTAATTAATCATTAGAGCTCCGAAGAGTCGAAACAAACATGGTAAGGTTCATGTAATTAATCATTAGAGCTCCGAAGTGTCTAAACAAACATGGTAACGTTAATGTAATTAATCATTAGAGCTCTGAAGAGTCTAAACAAACATGGTAACGTTAATGTAATTAATCATTAGATCCCTGAAGAGTCGAAACAAACATGGTAACGTTAATGTAATTAATCATTAGATCCCTGAAGAGTCGAAACAAACATGGTAACGTTAATGTAATTAATCATTAGAGCTCTGAAGAGTCTAAACAAACATGGTAACGTTAATGTAATTAATCATTAGAGCTCTGAAGAGTCGAAACAAACATGGTAACGTTAATGTAATTAATCATTAGAGCTCTGAAGAGTCTAAACAAACATGGTAACGTTAATGTAATTAATCATTAGATCTATGAAGAGTCAAAACAAACATGGTAAGGTTCATTTACTTAATCACCCCATACACTAAGGCTGGGAAATTTGTCTCGTATTGTTTTGCAGGCGTTTCGTCATAGAAAACCATATGGTGCCAGAAAATGAGAGTTACAATTTCCGTTACAGATGGAGCTACATAGTTTTTACTTCTCATAGGTATCGGTGGTTTAAATGGATTTCATAAGCATTTTCTGCGTTCGTTTTCTGGCTTATTATAGCCTTCTGTATCGAAATAACTGCAAAACTGCCAAATTTGCTGCTGTACGAACGCAGCCTAAATGGTTTCATGTTGGCACAATAAGGTATAAACAAATTTTTATGGAATATCTGTATCACACAAATATTGACACCAGATTGTCCATGGGACAAAGGTTTCGATGGAACACAATTTTCTGATACATAAACACACACCATTGTAATATTTAAGGCAAAGGTTTACTAATTCATTGGCGTTTTCGACAAGGGATTCATTGGCACTTGCATGTCATTGTTCGCTTTTTGTCCACCGAACACTTTTCTGTGGACTATGGAAATGATCCAGTACGTACGTACGTCCGTCCGTCCGTCCGTCTAGCCGTGAGTGTGTCCATCCCACATTATGGGTACATTCATTCTGTAATTAACTCCTCTTACATTTTCGAATATCGAGAATTGAAACTTTAGGTTATTGTTACCAATATATTGCTGATGTGTAACATCAACGAAATTATTGTTTTTCACCAAATTATTCCCCTTTCTTGATTTTGACCCTTTTGACTGTTGGAACATTCATTGTGTAATTAACTCCTCACACAGTTTCAAATTTAGAGAATTGAAACTTCAGTATATTGGTACCCTTATATTGCTATGTACATCCATGGACGACGGAACATATAATTTTTCATCCAGTTTTCCCCCTTTCTTGTCTTATAGAACACATTTGACTGCCCGTCTATCCGTTCGTCTGCCCGTCACACATTATCATATCTTGACGACGGAAAAATCATTTTATCACCGAGATATTCCCCTATCTTGACTTAGAAAAATTTGGACCGTTTTGAGTTTGGGTACCTTCATTGTGTAATCAACTCCTCCCACAATTTCGAATGTAGATAATTGAAACTTTATAACATTTTTACCAATATATTGCAAATGTGCAACATGCATATTATGGACAACAGAAAACAATACTTTTTCACCGAGTTATTCTCCTTTTGACCGTCCGTCGGTCCGTTCGTGTGTCCGTCACAAATTATGGGTACCATCATTGTTGTAATCAACTCACCCCACAGTTTTGAATGTAGATAATTGAAACTTTAGGATATTGTTATCAATATATTGCTGACATGCAACATATACATGGACGACGATAAATTGGTTTTCACCGAGTTATTCCCTTTTCTTGACTTAAAATGCTTTTTATTTTCGGTACTTTCTTTGTGTAATCAATTCCTCCCACAATTGCGAATGTAAAGAATTGAAGCTTTATATATTGTTACCCCATACAGTGGTAATGTGCTAAATGTATATGGATGACAGAAAACGTTTTACCATTTTATTTCTCAATTTTTGAATTATTTTTTACCAAAGTTCGAATGTTTTTTGTTTTTTTGTTTGTTCCTAAGAAAACCAATTTTTCGGGGGACGTGTGGTCGGCGACCTTTTATTCATTTGGTATCCGTTCTGTGTTTCTTTGTTGACAGCCGAGCCACGTATTCCCAGATTCATTGCTGATTGATCTGGTCACTCCAGAGAAAGCCGACTACATTTGGTTCATGACACCACTAGAAGCCAATTACATCATGCAGAATGACCGATCCAGCTCGCCGGCTAAAATCCAGAAACACAATATGCCAATCTCGCCCAGAAGAAAGTCGGTGTGGGACGAGAAAGAAGCTGCATTGTCGCTGAGTCAACTGCGAGTGGCGGACCGAGTGTAGTCCAAATATCGCGGAATATGTGTACACAGCATCAATTCTGTGAACTGTTATTCATGTTAGGTCGCCTCTGGTCGACAGATGCAGACTTATATACGATTTATTAAAATGGCCTTGAATCTGACAAAACTTTTCTATCTCCATTTTGGCGGGAAAATGAGGTATTGGTATCTTTCGATTCCGTGCGGGATTTCCTGTCAGAAAATCACCAGTGATAATTTATCCACATTATCAAGCCAAAACAATAGCTTACATGTTGTTTGAATACAACGAGTAGTTTAGATACATTTACTATTTGTCCCACATCGACCACGTTTTCGTTGCAAAATCACAAACGAACCACACCAACAGTCGCCAATGAACCACACCAACAGTCGCTAACGATCCACACAAACAGTCGCCAACGAACCACACCAAAACTACTAACGAACCACACCAACAGTCGCCAACGAACCAGACCAACAATCACCAACGAACCACACCAACAGTCGCCAACGAACCACACAAACAATCACCAACGAACCACACCAACGGTCGCCAACGAACCACACCAAAAATCACGAACGAACCACACCAACAGTAGCCAACGAACCACACCAACAGACACCAACGAACCACACCAACAGTCGCCAACGAACCACACCAAAAATCACTAACGAACCACACCAACTGTCGCCAACGAACCACACCAACAGTCGCCAACGAACCACACCAACATATCTGTTCATGTGGAGAAATTAAATTCATGGGGCACAACAGATGAAAGCCAAGTGACAACCTGATCAAATGAATGTGGTATAACTTCTCATGCTTTATTAGATGCATCATATTATTAAATTAAACTCAAATCCAACCTGAATTTTGGCTTTTTATTCTGAATTAGTGTATTATTGTGGGGTTCCAATTAAAGGGACACATGGCGTAAAAACACATTTTTTTAAAACACATCAGTTTAATAATTATATGTATATATCAAGTTTCAATATGGATTATGCAAAAAAAAATATGAAGAAAGGCCGCATGACCCTTTAGGTTACACTGGTGTAACTACTATATGCAGCTCCCCCTGCGGTTGCGAGAGGAGTACAAAGTTTAACAGTTAAAACACTCTGGGCTGTGATTGGTTGCATGAATTAAATGTAAACTGTTGACAAAAATTCAAGGAATCATTCTCCCACAAACTTCATTTGCCAAGAGGCCCATTCATTAAAGGTGAAGTCTGTTGTGGCTTTTTAGAAATTTTAAGTATGATTAAAAAAAATGACAATATTATTTTAGAGCGGAACTGACCCTAGTTATGAACAAAATTTGAAGTGGATTCTCTGCTAGACGGTGTTGATTTGTTTATTGGGAAAGTTTCCACAGATGTCAAGCTCACATAATCCGAAGGCAGTTTCAATTTGACCTCTGATGCAGATCAACAAACGTTAACATTGAAGCCTATGGAAAATATTTACACCAGTGTAACCTATTACTGGGCCGGGCATCCAGTCCTCGATACAACTGCGGATATGGGTAGTTAAAGGTAGCTATTTATGGCCAACGAGTTCTCAATCCTGTTTGTTCAATTGGAGCAACACCACGGAGAGTGACAACTGTAGTGGGGCATCGGTAATAATCACGCCTGAACAAATGACTACAGTACATTTAGAACATGTCTTCTCAGTGTGTGACTTTCTAATCTCAAGTTAACTTCGACTGTTTATTCACAGTGCCACTTTATACAACGGCCTACAATTTTCCATATAAACATAGTAATTCGTTGATGGTTCAATATAATCTCATTTGGATATACTGTAAGTGAGTTCATTTAGTAGTCGTGTGCATGGGACGCAGAATCAGACCAATCTGCATGCGTCGAAAATCTATGTGACTAGCACACTCAATTCACACACATTACACGTACATTAGCATTTAAAACTAGCATTAGCACGTACAAATGAGGGGTGAATGTTAACAATATTCTGCCTGTTCACGCCATGTAAGTTGCTTCCATACAACATGTTTGGGTGGGCACGATGTTAAATGACGTTATTTCAACCGACCGACACCGCGTATGAAGTTGTAGAGATTGAATGCACATGAGTTCAACTATACATGTACGGTGATAGCATTCTGAATCTTGGGCAGTCGGCATAATATAACATAATATCGACTTGAAGGCATAAGCCGTAAACTTACTAATTAACCACTACTCAGGCATCCATCAATAGTACGTGTACGTTGGCAGAAAATGATTAAACTAGTATTCACCAGTTTGAAAATTTAACATATAAATGAATATTTGCAACAAACCAAAAGTCAGAATTAATTTACCTATTTTATGAGCAAATGTGCGGTTGGTAACCATCAAATTCAAATTCTGTAGCACACCCATGATACTATTTTCACATGCGATGATAGTCGGTGCATTGACATGGAGATGATCGCTCAGATATGACATCTTCAAATACACAGTAGCGACACCTACCACCGGGAAAGCATGCATAGCATGGATATGTCAACCCCGAGCAATACACAACATATCCGTCCTCATTAATACTGACTTGTGTGATATACATGTGTGTGTGTTGTAAATAAAGTGTCATATCCTACATGTAATCGTGTAATTTTATACCAATTCAATTGAGCAATTCTGAACAAACAAAAACGCACAACAACGCTCAATAAAATATGCATAATTACATGCGTGGTGGGACCCTGCGGAAATATAGAGAAACAATTTTAATAGTGGGGTGTTCGCGATTATCTTCTGTTGTTTCTCTTGAGTATCACCCAACTGAACATAGAAACGAATGACTCTCGCAAATAGATGATGAAATAAAGAGATATGCCAACGATGTTGCACATCGTTTAAATATAAATCACAATCAATACACTTATTGGGTTTCAAAATAGGTTAGTCATCGCATTAGACGGCTTATATAATAATAATAATAATACATGTGCGCGGGCATAATGTGATATTAGCACTGGGGTACATACCTTTTTTAATTTGTGATTGGATAGATAAATACTAATACATAGATACATTTTAAAAGCATTGTGGCTTGATATATGTATATGGATGTCAGCAGTTGCATGGTGCAGTAGAAAATTACACGAACACCCTACCGCCAAATTAAAACTCGGTCCTAGTGTGGCAATTTGACATTACATGGTGTCGTTTTCAGAGAAATTATTAACATTTAATATCTTAATATCAATATATTTTTATCGGATTCGAATCACATTAGCTGCCAAAACATATACGCACATGCGAGAAAGCTACAAACCACATAAACCACATAACATGCAAATTATCTTGCAACTCAGACGTTGGAAGTTTTATCGGAACATTGTTGCAATTTTGGTATCCGTCATCGTTTTACGCGACATGTTACCTTATAAATATTGAGATAAAGACTCTATGAATTAAAATGCCGTAACATATAACGCGCTGGCGATATTCCAGTCCGTTTTGAATACGTTTTGTCAAATGTTTTGTAAAAAGTGTGAAAATCACAATCGGAGGCCATCTTGGATTTGATCACCTTCTTAATCTAGGATTTTAACTGAATTATATATTGTCTGTGTTTCTGGAGGGTTCTACGCATTGTGACACCATAAACTGTACACTGTTTATTTATCTTCTTGCAACTCAGAAGCTGATGGTTTTATCGGATGTTTTTGTCATTTTGGCCGCCGTTTTGATCGCCATCATCACGTTTGCGTAAACAGTTGCATTAAAAATATTACGATGCAGACTCTAGACACAATACCGCAACATATAAAGCAATGGCGATACACTGACCCAGTTTGCATACCCGTTGTGCGCGTGCAGAATGCCAATATAAAAAATGGCTGCCATCTTGGAATTTTTTCACCTTCATAATCTAGTATTTTAGCTAAATCTTATATTTTCTGGGTCGCAGGAGGGTTCTACACATTATGACACCATAACATATGCACTGTTCATTTATTTTTTGGATACAACCTACATGGACCCCTCTATTTGGATAATTATGAAATTTAGTAGAGGGTTAAGCTTTTGTCAATTATTTCGCCAGTTGGAAAGATATAATATGGATTTGAACACTATTATGTAGGGAATTCTACATACCATTTCTAAAATTATATAATGTTGAAGAATTTGTCACATATGCTATATTTTAATGGAGTTGGTGCACGACACTTTGTCTGAATTGTCATGAATATTTGACGCGTAACGTTACATTCTTTATCATGACGTCACAAAATCAGAACGATATCAGAAAAACAATGTTCAATCTGATTAAAGACACGGTTGGCCTTGGCGGTGGGTATCCTGTGAAAATATCTCCACCCGTCAAAAAACGCCATAAACAGAAAGAACATCAAAATGTAGATAGACTTTGTCCGTATACAATTAAGAAATATCGCATAAACAGTATGTTATGGTCATACGTTTGACCATTGTTATGTAAACAAAAGCGTAAAAAGTAACTTTTCTGGTGTTTGTTTATATTATGATGGTAAACATAAAGAGCGCTCTTTGTTTGTGAATACCTGATATGGAACTAATAAAGAGCGTTTATGCCATTTGTGTGTGATTAGCCAGTAGCATTGTGCTGTCTTCTGTAATACAACCAGGCTCTTGCTTAGGTAAAATATAGTAGGTCTTTGTGATAACATGCTGTTTACGCGATGGTCATGGTATATATGAACGGAACTGTATGCATCTTACTGTTTACGGTGTTTGGAACAAATATGAATATTTTCGACAATTAAGGCCGCACGTGCCTTTAAGTGTCAACATTTTCCCGAAAATGTGCACAGGTGTTTTTATTGATTCCCATTTTGTTGCCCGGCTATCCAGTTGTCTATTGCCAGTCAACCACTGAAAACATGTCAATTTTTCGGTAGGGTGCCCTATGAAACATAGCAAAAATCGATATTTTGCCACCTATCTCGGCTCGGCGCCCTCTGAATTCGTAAACTAGAGTAATTTTCCTATAAGAAAATGATGGTCGCACAAATTTCCCCGATGTGCGACACCTCCCCCGAGCACCGTCTAGACTAAAGGTGTTGGCTTAGCATAACTAACAATATTGTTAAAGAATGCAGTGACAAATCTGTGTCCACCATCTGGTTTCGTCACTTAGAGACTGGGCGACACATATTTTACGTGAACAACAACCTCCTCTAGGCTGGGAATAACTCCCAAAGTTTCAAGTTGGTCTAAAGTGTGTTGTGATTTGTCCAGGTTCTTCTGAGTATACATTGACAGTCGTCCTTTCTGTGGTGTGAAGGGAAAAATTGGGTGGGGGTCGACAAGTTCATTATTGGTGCATGGAATTGGATTCCGAGGGTTGGCGATATGTAAATTCTGCATTATTATATTCGCAGTTGCTTGGACCACAACACTCTTCGACTTTTCACTCGTGCCGACCATGGTAAAAGTTGTGACATAGTTAAAAGAACGTTTACGGTGATTGGTGTTGTTAAAGAGAGTTGTTGGTGTTACGATTCACACCGAACATGTGTTCGACGTACTTACATGTTTGCAGCATAACACTGATGTATCAATTGGTATGTTGTATAAGACCTCAGCTCAATAATTGGGTTGGTCTAAAAATCGCTTCCTAATTCCCTTTCTTGTTTGCCATTTTGGACACCATCTTGAATCTGGAGGAAGATGATTCCTCGATTTTGATACTAGTGACAAGATTGATCACTTGTGGCCACTGCGAGATAACATGTGGCCATTCTGTTCTTAATATACCGCAAAATATGCTCGATACTTAACCCTACCCATTCAATCAATTGCGAAATTTACCAATTATGGGTACCCACAATATATACGCAATTGCGGAAAGTTGCACAAAAATCTCGTAATGATCTTTTTCATATGTTCATTGCAATTGTACACTGCTTCTAAAAAAGATCTGTGCAACTTGTGTCTACATCAAACCTTAGTTTGACTGGACTATAGACTAAAAGTACTTGTGTGTACATGGCATTCGCTGAATACGATCATGAGTATGCTAATGCGCTTATACATGTAGTGTAGATTCGCATGAATATAACAACTGCGTTTACCCCAACTACAGCTCAGCAATCTAGTATCGAAGCCGTGATGGAGATTGCGTATTTTTCTGCCAACAGAATCACATGGACATTAATGTGGATAGTTGGCACCCTTCTCGTATATGTTGCTGCATCTGACAGGTAATATAACATCGGTGGTGACATGGCGACAACTTTGGTCAAATATTCAACAGTTGGCAATTAAATGCGTGAGACAAACTCAATTGGAAATTTCACACAAAAAATAACTTAACTGTTTCCGTAGTATGATTTTTTAAATGATTACTGCTTTGCATAGCTGATGACCAATTTCATGCAGTTGAATCACTGAGATCGAATTGCGGTGTATCGACGAACTTTGTTGCCTTAATACGACTTATAAGACAAGTAATGGTTATTTCTCGTGATTTAGATTTGCCTTTAAGAAAAGTTCATGGCCCGACAAGTACAAACAACATTTCATTACTGATTCGCAAAAATAGGGGAGGAAGGTATTTCTATGACACATTCATCATGGAAAACAAAAACCGCTCATCGTCAACGATTTAAGCATGAACCTCCCACGGAAGCAAGTACTATCGAGCCCTTTCAAATTACTACCAGATACTAATTTTCGCTGGTTCCAATACCGTCTAATGACTAGGAACATCGGTATGAATAAACTACTGAAAAACCATGCGCATAGTGACAGATCATCCAAAAGGTGTCATGCAAAAGACGAAACTATTATTCACATTTTCTATGACTGTCCCATATAGTAAAAGTCTTTTAAAAAAGAAGTTGAAGCTTGGTTAGCACAATACGGTATACACCTCTACCACCCACATCATGCCACAAAAACTAAATAACTACCACATTGATCACGCTATTGAAGTACTATATCTATAAAACCAAGTTCACCCCGGATGCCATGTCTTTAAAGTTGCTTGTTTTTGGAAATTAAGAATAGGTGTAGAATTGAACGGATTAGCTCTTAACAACGACAATAGCTACGAATTCGAGACGAATCAAATACGAGAAGTATCCAGTTATGAGGGCAGTCAGCGAAGTGTTTTAATCATTTATATAGTGTACAACATGAGCCAAATTAATGAATGTCTCCCGCCAGATTTTTTTTGCATACGACAAGGACACAGAAGAATACATGGCTTGGGAGTGCCAATTACCATCACAATAGAAACATTTGCATAATTAGAGTCACGGGTTCCTTTAATGGGTTATTAACCACAGGCGGTCAAGCGACTGGTCTCACATAATCTTCTGAACATAATAACGTACAATGCTATGTACTTTAAATTACTTCTTGATTATACTTTACTTCATGCCATTACAGGCAACGGATCGGAATCGTCCACTAAATTAACTGTTAAAAAGAGCATACCACATCCACGAATTTATCAGAAAACAAATGAGCACACATACAATCCTTAACATATGGATAGTGTGTCAATATACTGTATTGTTATCCTTCATCCCTCTCTTCTGATTGGCTGACGGTGCGTCACATGGCGGGTAACATTTCGACAGTTGTTGACGATTGGCGATTACCACACATATTTACGAAGAACTCAACGTGCAGATTCCCTCACAGCTTTTTAATAAATTCCGAAAACAGTCTTTTTTAACCCCACCGTTTGATAACAACCTCGAACTGTGGTGTTTGCTAATTTGCATAATTGTTGTTTTTAATTCGCAATTAAAGCACGCTATGTATAAATGGCGTTATCACGGACATAAATCCGTTATAAGGTGTAATGTTCCTATTGGACATTTTTATATCAATACTAAATACCGTGGAACAAATAAATAAACATTATTATGCAGTTGGTATGTAATGCAAACAATTTCACACACGATGTACATACGTTCAAATACGTTTCTTTCTCAAAAGATGAAATAGCCAATCTACTGTTTATCAATTGACAATTTCCTCAGACTTCACAAGAATACCCTTATGTTGCGTAACAGTAGGTAACAGTTGTCTGTTTCTTTTTGCACCACTGCAACGTGTTAGTTTCACATTTTAGCGTTCTCGAAATTAATACGTTTTGCTGCGTCTGTACGCTCATTTAAAACGAAACCGAACATGGCTACCCTACTTCGAAATTGCTTTGCTCCTCTTTCCGTGAACCGATTCACACCATGCGACCAGCAAACTGACCGGACAATAGTTGCGCAAATGATGGGTTTGTTAATCCAAATTGTGAATTTTTATATCTAAAAAGCGGGGATTCCAACATAAAATTAACTCTTGGAACTGAATTAAAGAATATACGCGCGCACTTTGGTATGTCATTAAGGAGGTTCGTGTGTACTCCTTTGTCAGATAACAAAACACTTGTCACCCTTGTTTTCGTGAGACACGGGGTATTTGTCGCCGCTCTCGACCTGGGTGTCACCCTCGGGCCTGGCGGCCCTCGTGTGACATTCCAGGTCTTGAGCGGACAAATCCCCGTGTCTCACTCAATCGCGGGCGACAACTGTATATTAATGCATACCTATATGTTTTTGTCTATATTTGCAAGTGAATATGTAAATAAAGATATTAAACGGAAAAAAGGAGCGTTAATTCGGATTATGTATTCAAACTTGTGGAATGGACGATAACAAAACGCGCTTATCCGTATACATAGGCATCAACACGTAATATGGTCAAATCTGGCTGGTGTGTTGACCAAGTGAATATTTCAATAGCAACACAAGTTTAAAGTTTGCCGCTTTAAAATATCTAGTGTATCAACTGGACCGGCACAGTGTGGCGGAGATGTCTCGCGAATGCTAATGTGAGTTAACCGCTGCGTGGATATTGCTTATCAATTCCTCCTAGTATACATATACGTTCTTTTTCCACATAGACCACGAATATACACCGATGGTGGTGATTTGGCCATAGAAGCGGCAGTCGGTGGAACGGTCAGCATAAACGGTGTAGATATCAACCAACTGATAAATCAGGTGAGGTTGACTCAGTTAGATTGGTGAATAGCAAACCACAATCACTTTTATTTGATATGTGCATTTATCAGATTGATCTCTAGTTTGGTCATATATTTTATTATGTTCCGCCTCAAGTAAGAAACAACGTCTCTGATTGGTCAGAGAGCGGCGAAATATATCCCATGCATGTTTACTGTCACGAGCCGCCAACAAGAGGGACACAAAGACACCCGCCCAGTGTCTCTCATCTGATTGCGTTTAATGACGTCATTTGCCTTGAACAAGGGTATGGAGAGACCCTTGATAGTCATTGGGCTGGCAGGACCCATCATGCACCCACTACTCAAATCCCTCGTTTGTCATGTATCCTAATGTGTATTGTTCTGGGAAAATGATGTTAACAGCAAATATTTTGGGTCGTATAGTGTACATACTCTGTAAAAGTTTAGCCTTACTGAGTTTCTAATTTTTCCCGATCATGATGGTGTGGGGGCCCCATGTACATGTACGTGCTTTCATTGTTATTGGATTTGAACATCTGATGTAGGTATTTGATTACTCTATCTACTGTTAACACAAATATGATGCTGTCTTTGGTGACATACCACAGGGCAGATGGTTACGCAACGGCAATAAAAACAGACATATAATAGCCTGGGAGCTGGTTGGGTATCGCTGCGTTCCCTCCTCAGGACTTAACTTCACCCCACTCATTTTTATACTAATTGATGTCCCTCAGCGTTTAAGCCACGATAACACGAAAAAAGTGGCCGTATAGATACCAGTTAAGATATAGCGTCCAACATAGTCGTAGTTTTCCAGACGAGCTATTATAAGTCAGTTTGATGCGAATGGTAGAGAGAAAATCTTGTCAAATGTATATATTATTGTGGCGCTAAGACATAATTCCACCTTTTAGGGGCACAATTGGAACTCCCCACCTAAGATAGCCACCAAAATGGCCACCAGAAGTGGAAAATATGACAATTTTTGCTACTGTCTTCAAGGTCAGAAGTTAACCCATTTTCCTTTTAAAATATGGCCAGAATCCCAAAACAAGTTTTCGGCATAATTTCGTACGGTATCCTTTAACAAGAATTTGCAATGCCTCACAAGGTACCGGGACAACCAGAATAGAAATTTAGTTGTCGGGTGGTTAAGTAGCATGTTTAAGAACCAAGTGAGTCACAGTGTGCTATGTTTTCGGAACAGCAGCAAATAATTTTCCGCATATATGGGGAAAATCTACTTTTTACCAAATTTGGTGTAATTTTGCAAGCAACGTGGAGTCATTTTGTCCAAAAAAAAACATCAGTGTGACACTTTTAAGACAGATAAAAAATAATACTTTTTTCCCCCAATTTTAATGTCAAGTCTGTGAGAGAAAAATCCAACATTTCTGGTAATATCAGTGGTTTTCAAAAACAACTTGTAAGCGATTTCAGGACATGATGGGGCAATATTTATCATTTATCATAATGCGAACACCATTTCGAGTTAGAACATTCATAATTAAAGGTACGGGAGGGCTTTGCGGTGGGTATCCTGTGAAAATATTTTCACCCGTCAAAAACCGCCACAAACAGAAAGAATATTAAAATGTAGATAAACTTTGTTCGTATGCAAATAAGAAATATCAAATAAACAGTATGTTATTGTCACATGTTTGACCATTGTTATGTAAACAAAAGCAAAACAGTTATTTTCCTGGTGTTTGTTTATATTATGATGGTAATCATAAGAACGTTCTTTGTTGCTGCATTCCTTATATGGAACTAATAAAGAGCGTTTGTATAATTTATGTGTGTTTAGCCAATAGCATAATGCTGTCTTCTGTAACACAATCAGGCTCTTGCTTAGGTAAAATATAGTAGGTCTTTGTGATAGCATGTTGTTTACGCGATGGTCATGGTATATATGAACGAAACTTTATGCATTTTAATGTTTTTCTGTTTACGATTTTTGGAACAAATATGAATATTTTCGACAACTAAGGCCTCCTGTGCCTTTAATGGTATGAATCATTTACATTGCACAGTTCTGCTCATCTCATTTCTTGTTGAAATATAACTTGACTCCCAATGGTGATTTTTTGAATTTTTTTATACCGCGTTCTGTAAAATCGAATTTTTGAGGTATCGTACGGGGTCGGAATCCACATAATGGCATATTTCATTTGCTCTAATGATCAGTTAAACATGAAACATGAAAAAACAAAGTCGTAATTCTGAACCAGTTCCACAAAGCAGAAACTGATCGAGAAGATATTAATGAAAAATAGTCACATTTTCCACTTCCGGTGCCATGTTGGTAGTCAGTTTAGAAGGGTAGTTCCAATCTAAAAAAGGTGGCATTATGTCTTATAATAGCTTCACAATATTAGATAGGTTTGTATACACCATAACAAATCATTCAAGAACCATCAGAAACCGGCGACAGAACGACTTTAGTCCGGGAGCTGATAGGGGTACATTGCACCCCCACAGGGACTTAAATTTACCCCACTTATTTTGTTCCTTATTATGTCCTTCAACTTTTAAGCAATGTTAACACCAAAAAAAAGTAGCCGTGTAGACTCCAGACAAGATGGCGTCCATCATGGCCGCCGTTTTTCAGACTAGGCCCAAAGTCAGTTTGATGCAAATTATAGCGGGAAAATCTAGTAAAATGTTAACAAATGTATATATTTTCATGAAGCTGAGACATAATGCCACTTTTATAGGGCAAAATTGAAACTCCCCATCCAAGATGGCCGACAAAATGGCCGCCGGAATTTGAAAATATGATGTTTTTTCACTAATATGTTCTAGATCAGTTTATGCTGTTTAGAACTGATTGAGAAATGTGACTTTATTTTGTATTTTTTTTGTATTATATGATGATTGGAGCAATGAAATATGCAATTATTGGGGTCCTAGCCCCTTCCGATCCCTAAAAAAATTCGATTTTACAGAACGCGGTATAAAATTTCACACAAAAATCACAATTTAGATTCTAGTTATATTTCAAAAAGAAATGAACAGAACCTTGTAATGTAAGTGAGGCATATCATCACCTATGAATATTCCAACTAATCGGAACCAAAATGGTTACGTTGGCTCAAAATTACTGCCAAAATGGCAATTTGTGGTTGATGTATAAAATTGGCTATTCTGATTTTATACATTGAAGACTGACATTATGATCCACCATGGTTAATTGTTACTATTGTCACCACTGACATTATCATAAATATTTGATTTTTATCTCAAAAACTTGTCATAAATATCGGCAAAAAAATAACTTTTCAGGTTTGGACAATTTTTTCCAAGCAAAATGTAAATATCTTTGAATGAAAGGTGTTTATTGTTTTTGATCAACCCAATTTTGGTATAATTTTTTTTTTTTTTTTTACATATATCCCGAACATTATTCTCTGCGTTTTCCAAAAAGGTAGAACATTGTGACTCGCTTGGTTATTATACGTGTTAATTAACAGCTGACAACTACGTGTTCTATTCCGGTTGACCCAATTCGGTATGGGGCATGACAAATTCATTTTAATGCTTCTGTATGGATTTTTTCCGAGAACCTCTTTTGTGATTCTGGCCATATTATTGAAGTATAAGGAAATATGGGCAGAACTTTGAATGTTCATGCAGCACAAGACGCGCGCGATATAAGCCAGTTACCATGCGCTATAGTCGAACTTATCTTCTCCAGAAATATAGTGGTATTTGATACGAGGCGTATGATTTAAGGACCGCGAAGTATCTGAGGTTTAAGACAGATACACCCATCGCTGTCGGGCATTCGTCCAAATATAACCATCGGTTACACATCGGATAATTATTTTTCCAAATACCCGACAGCTCGTGGAATATCCTAAGTCTACCTGTTGAGCTAAGATTGGGGGTATTAAAATTGATTGTAATTCACGTTGAAAATACACGATTCTTATGATAACTTCAGTCTTCGACCAGCATTGCCCACCAATTGATGACAAATTTGACGCGCGTCAAATACGTCATCGCACAGTCAGGAGTCGCGTAATCGAGTGCATCAGCATGTTGATTATTATTGATAAACTCGTCGTCGATTAACATTAAGTTGTTCGGTTGCGATTATCTCCTACATATACTGACGTCATCAGTGTACGGACGTTCGGCGTTTGTTTTAGTTTTAACACATAGTGACACATTTCAAGCTCTGAAATATTGAATTTCCTCTGATAGCAGGAACTGTTATTATGCGGTATGACTGGTGGTACATATATATATATATATATACACGGAACAATAAATGGAGCACATTTTGGATTTCGACTCGTGCCTCCTTTGTAGCGCACATTGCATTTCGCTTGGTACATTAGACTCGTTGTGCAGGTGCGATTTTCTCCTACATATATTGACGTCATCAGTGTAATACTGTTCGGCGTTTGTTTTAGTTTTATCAAATAGTGACGTATTTCCAGCTCTGAACTATTGAAATTCCTCTGATAGCAGGCACTATTATTAAGCGGTATGACTGGTGGTACATATACATGCACGCAGCAATATGATGGATCATATTTTTTTATTTCGTTACAACTCCTGCCTCCTCTTTAGCGCACATTACATTTCGCTTGACGCATTAGGCCAACATATGACATGAGATGCCTTTTGGATAAAATTTTGACGACAACAGATAAATATTACGAATAGGGTACTACGTCACCACAAATTGTGTTCTTTCTATTCGTTGTCGTAATTCCATATCTGTTATTACGATTACGGTTTTGGATTTTCAAAAAAACTCACAAATACATCACATAGTAATAAGTTCGCTATTGCTTCTCAGCTCATTAATGTTGGAGTTGATTCTGAGATTATGTCCTTAGATTGTGATCGGGCAATGTGGCCTTAATTTTTACCTCTTTGTGGTAATCAAATCGTTCGTCGTGAAACGCGAGAAGCTTGCCAAACAACATAATTACAAACACGATTGTCGCACAAACGGACTCGTTGTCGTCAATTCTGCGAAAAGTTTTTTGGACCTTATCTGTCGTCGTTCATTATGCGAAGGGTGGCTGCTTGCGAAGGTGATACGAATCCTGATAAGTACGGTATTGCGGTCAATGAAAAGCGCAGATAACCATGCATATTGGTGAATCGGGAAGTTTGTATATGGATTTCCCGAGGGTCGTTGTTTTTACGTGATTTCCCTATGATATTACCCCCCTGCAGGTCCTTCCTCCGCCCATAAATGACCCCATGTAGGTCTTCCTCCACCCATACGTTACCCCCTGCAGGTCCTCCATCCGCCCATAAATTACCCATTCAGTTCTTTCTCCACCCATAAATTACCCACTGCAGGCCCTTCATCAGCCCATAAATTTCCCATGCAGTTTTCCTCCATCCACCCAATAAATTACCAAAATGCAGGTCCTGCCTCCACCCATAAATTACCCTCTGCATGTCCTTCTTCCACCCATAAATTACCCAATGCAGGTACTTCCTCCAGCCATAAATTAATCCCTGCAGATCCTTCCTCCACCCATAAACTACTCCTCTTCAGGTCATTCTTCCACCCATAAATTACCCCATGGAGGTACTTCCTCCAGCCATAAACTAAATTAACCCCTGCATGTTCTTCCTCCACCTATATATTACCAACATGTAGGTTCCTCCTCAACCCACTCCACCCATGAAATACCCCCTGCATGTCCTTCCTCCACCCATAAATTAGCCAACTGCAGTTCCTTCCCTTTCTCCACCCATAAATCTGACGATGTCAACCCCAATAAACCAAACATTCCTTATTTACAGGTCAACGAGCTGCAAACTCGGGTTGAAGATATGGCTAGGGTGAGCTTACTTTTTGTAAAGGTGTAGCTTGCATACATTAGTGTGTCCAGACGACGGGTTATTCGGTCACACCAACGTGTGTTTTATATATAGTGTGTTAAACTGTACACACTATAACAGGTTCTAAGAAATAACTCATTTAGATTGTGTCAGTTAATGGCCGTATTGGGTCACTATGTGATGACCTTGTGGGCATTGAAAAAAACTCGTGATAGTCAGTTTCTTTAATTCAAACCGTTCAATAAAATATGTTTACCCCTCCCAAACAAGGCAAGAGGATATTCACAATCCCTTGAACAAGACCGGGTTCCAAAAAGTGGGAAATTTCACCTGCACCCTTTGAGTTAGAATTATCCAAGTAGTATAGTTTAAACAAAGCTAATTTTACAACACAATTCATGACTTTTGATTTTACAAAGGATACATATCGTATGCACCTATTAAATGGAAATAATACCATGTTCTATTTTAATATAGATATATTTATAAATAAATATAAATGAATTTGGTTGGAAAAGGAACGACAGTAAGCGTGAGATGTTAACCCTTTACCCAACAGAAGGGCCCTGTGCCAATGCATTCTCTTATATATGCGAGTCGACCATAGGTCGCCTCGCATATATAAGAGAATGCATTGGCTTAACACATTTAAAAATTATAAAATTGTTAAAGAATGTAAGAAAAAATGGTAAAAAGTGTTAAAACAATATTTTGTTTAGGCCAATGCATTCTCTTATATATGCGAGGCGACCTATGGTCGACTCGCATATATAAGAGAATGCATTGGCACAGGGCATAACTATAACCATCACAATGTGGTCAATGAGCCGGTTCCAATGATATCCATATCTGTATGGTTTTATTGAGACAGACCCAAGATATTTTAGGCTGTTGAAGCTTTATTTGGCCGGTTTTGGCCGGTTTGTTGGGTAAAGGGTTAATAGACACACTTGTATACCAAGCAAAGCCCACATCGTATGCATGTTAATTCGTTATGGATTCTGTATTATTATGGAAGTAGATGCGCGTGAAAGTATAGCAGGTAGTTTCGACAGTTTTGTGTTGGTGGAAAGAAAACTATGACTATGATCAGTGTACGGCGTGTGTGTAAATTTGGAAGTGTGTGCATTGCGACACATTGCCTATAATGGTAAATTTATGTAGCTCAATCCTTTCTAGTACTTGGAGAATTCCAAAAATTCGAACCAAACATCTTAAACATCTTAATTATTTGTTTGAAGTTTTTTAACTGTCTCAAACATCAACCCATTAGACGATGTTCTGTCCGATTTAACACCCACAAATTACTATTTCTTCGGCTTCGTGGGTATTACGTATTTGCTTTGTGTCGAGGAACCCACCTTTCAACGTATGCATAGTTAATATATTTCGAAATTTTAAATCTATGAATTTTCTTCATTCCATATACGGTGATGCCTGGATCGAACTGGAATTCCCCACCACGTGTCATCAAAAATGTAAATAATCGTCTTTAATGTGTGATCGCAAGGTATATTGTAACTTTTATATGTACATGAATAGAACGTGATTACTGAATCAGGGAATAAGTATATACCTATATAATCACATGCCAACGATATTGTACAACAAGCTACTGTCAATTTTGTTTCTGGTCATTATACCCATCATATTACTCCGAAAATCATATCCGATCTGCCAAAGCCATCACGATCCGGGGCATTGCGTGACGTCAGGACTCTTGTTATACTGCGTCCGCGCATGTCCGTATATTTTAACGGTATATTTTTTGCTTGGCTGACAAATATTCGAGGTGGGGACAATAAATAGATTTCGTACATCGAAATATAATCGTAACTCTGATCATTGAAGGGTGCATGTGTTCCTCTACTCAAGTAAACAATTTCTTTTACCGCCCGACGCCGAACAAATCAAATAATATGTTAGTGGTGTTAAATCGGGCTGGGTATCTTTAATATGATAATATTATATATTTCTTCCACAGGTATTACAGAATACGACGGAGAAAGCTGAGTTCCAACAGAGAGTGGTTGATGGTATGAATACAATGTACATGAACACGCATGTGTTGCAGCATTCTGAATACTGTCATGACTGGGGGTACATGTTCAAATTAACGTCTCTGTATATACATGTATACGAACCAGTATCACACACAATTAAGTGGTCCTGCTGATTCCCCATGGCGCTGCATGGTGGGAGTAAATAATGCTGATAAAAAAATGCACCATATTTTTGTCTAAAGTTGTCATTTTCGCGGTGTTTGGCTAATCCGAGCTCTTGTTTGGAAAAAAGCCAGTATGTGTATGAACAATTTAAAATCGCATGTATAATTAAATTTTTTAATAATTTAGTAATAGCTGCGTTGGCGTTGGAATGACGACAGGAATAGCCATCTTGTCGGTTTGCAACAACCTAAAAGTTATAATATTACCCAAGTCAGAAATAAATGCATGGGCCTCACATAGTGACATACTGTTGAAAGAATTTCCACTACTGAACTCAGCAATGACAAAAGCAATTCAAAATGCCCTATCACCAACTCGCGGCCATTATGGATCCACCAGGTCCGGTTCCGTGGTTTCATAGATTCATCCAGCCCCGGTTCCGTGGTTTCAGTGCTACAGGTCAAAGTTTTGGAGTAGCATTTCCATATATGGAATTATTCATGACTTCTATATATGTATGGAGAGTTAAGTAAAACCACGAAACCGGACCTGGTGGGTCCAAAATGGCCGCGAGTTAGTGGTAGGGCATATGGGAGAAGTATTCTGTAAGCTGGAAATCCAGTTCATTTAACCCTTCCATGACTGGAGCTTCCTGACATTTTCCGAAAGCCCGGTGCCAATGCATTCTCTTATGAGTCTCCGCATATATAAGATAATACATTGGCACACGGTCTGTAATGTTACACCAGCGCGCCTCCCGTTATGAAAGGATTAATACAATTCTGCTTAACACGATGAGTGATATACAGTGATGCCATAAGTAAACGACTCTACATAATTCTGCTGTAGCTAAAGCGTCGATTACTTAGGGCATTTCTGTATTTGTCGACACTCACCAAAGTGCTGATTCACAACAGAGAGGTATCACAAACTCACAGTTGTCGCGGTTACCAAAATAATTGCAGTTATAAAACTACGGCAGCAAGTTACGCACATCCACATAGCTACTTCCGTTCACCCAGAGTGATGACATACACGACTAAAAGCTTCAACAATCCAAACCATGTTATGCATGTTTTACAGTGTGTCTGGGAGAAGCTGGGTACAACCTGGTGACGGTATACGGAGTCAGTCTGTGCTATAAATATTTCGCAGAGGAGCTTAACAACACTCAGGCGCAGGCTCGATGTCAGGAAGATGGTGGCCATCTTGTTGGCATCCCGAATGAGAACATCTTCAATTTCCTGGTCAACCTTGCAATGAAAGAAAATTGTAGTGAGTTCAAGTTGTGAAAGTCAGATGTCATATGGAGGACAGACACACCAACCCCAAACCATGTCGCCACTAATTATAACCCCATGTCGCCGCTAACCTAAACTTATATGACAGCAACCCCAACACCATGTCGCCATTAACCTAGACATAAATGATAACAACCTCAACCCCATGTTGCCACTAACATAAACGTATATGATAGCAACCCCAACCCCATGTCGCCACTAACATAAACGTATACTGAATTCACTTATATACGCGAGGCGCCCTATGCATGTACATGTATAAGAGAATGCTCTGGCACATGGTCTTTAATGCTGCACTAGCGCAGCTCCCGCTATGAAAGGGTTAAAACTCCAATCACATGTCACCACTAACCTAAACTTATATGATATGCCGAGGCAGTCATATCGCGGTGTGTGACACAATGTGAGAGGTTTGAGCCACCACCAGTGTTGTTTTGGACCACTCGGCGTGTGGCATTGGGCAATCACTAAATGATTTGGGACACCAATTAAATGAGGTGAGCTACTCATTGGGTGGTTTGGAACATTCGATGGGTGGTTGAGGTCACTAGTTTTTGGTGGATCAGTACACTTGTTGGTAGTCGCTTGAGACCCTATAGTTGGATGGTGTGTGACAGACGGTGTATGAATTGGGACCCTATAGTTGGATGGTGTGTGACAGACGGTGTATGAATTGGGACCCTATAGTTGGATGGTGTGTGACAGACGGTGTATGAATTGGGACCCTCACTGATTGGTTCAGGCTACTATAGGTGGTGGTATTTGACATCGGTGCCTGGTTTGAACAGTTCTTAGATTTCTCGGAACACTCGTTGTGACACGTACTAGATATATTTGGATTCTAGATGGTAGAATTTGAACTGATGACATGAAGAGAACTAAATTATATACCAGCAAATTTATAAATATGTTATATCATTGAAAATACACCTATATATTTGGGAGTTAGAATTTAGGAAATGTGAGGGGCAAAATCTTCGTTATTTATGACTGACCATTGTCGGATATGGATTGAACATAAAAGTCCAAAGATGAAGCAATTGGTAAAAACTGACCACTTACTACAGAGCAAGCGACAGCCTTGGAATAAAAAAAAGATTCTAACACGAGCCAAGTTTGACAGTGGTGAAAAACTAGATAAAAAAATCACCAAATGTGGCGACCCCAGATGCGGGACATGTTTCTGTATATTAACCGGGACACACTTCCTATTAAAGAATGGACAAGATGTTCGCCCTAATGAAGACATGGAATGCAAATCCCAAAATATAATTGATGTTATAATATGTTCGGGGTGTAGGGAATTCTATGTTGGAGAGACGGGAAATTCCCTTGTGGAAAGAAAACGGATCCACCGCTCGCAGATCAAACATCCGGCATTACGGATGATTCCCTTAAGTGGACATATCGATGACTGTGGCGGTAAATCCTTCCGGATTTTCCCATTACACAAGATGATGGAAGTTAGCAGATTCAAAAGACTTCAAAAGGAAGAAAAAATCCGGAAGCTTTTGAATCCGAAACTAAACTCCATCATCTAATCATGGCGTCACCTACCAACCTCCCGGAAGTGACGTCACAATATAAAATAAAAATGGCGGAACCTGAATATCGGCCATGAAGCCGTGAAAGGCCTAGTTTTAAAGCCAAATGATGTGTTTGTGTTTTTAATCACATGTTATCTATATATCAGATTGTGGTTTGCTGGTGTCAAGTCAGTCAGAGCATCTTTAATATTATCAGATATTTTATCTGACATAATGTTGTCAATTTCAGCTGATGTCTGGGCGGATGGCAACTATCGTGTCGTTGATGGACTCAGACGCTGGGCCACGTGGAACAACAGAATGATGCCCTATATCCCAACCAGCTCCAATATAAACGAAGGTTTAGAACAGCCGTGTCTCAGAATTCGATATGATGAGTCTGCATATGCCTTGCATGATATATGGTGCGAAGTTCGTTATGCGTTCATTTGTGAGCTTAAACCATGAAACGCAATTGGTCAACCAGAGCATTTCGAACAACCAGCACTCGCAATGTATTCTTAACAAAACACTGTTGAACTAATTGTTGTTGTTTATATTGACACGTGACAACCCACCCGGTCCAGAATGTCCTTATAGCAGTCTAATATATACGGTTCAACGAGAGGACATGCAATGAAGCTGCATGTACAAGTTATAACACACGTGTAAAGGTGTGAGACGGTACCGTATTCTTTCTGTTCAAACAAAATCACTTTCATCATTCAAATCACATCTGGACATTCATTGTTTCGTAATAAAAACGATAGTCACATTGGGTATACACTATTGAATATCTGTAATCCGAGTAAAATGTATGGAGTGCACTGAATTCCTAAAGTTAATAATCCGTTTAAATTGTATTATTCTCCAGTAAATGTAGTTCGGCACAATCTCCCGAATACAATATTTCTGTTAAAATGTAAACTTTCCGTAAATATCTCAACCCCCATCGTGGTTGCGGTTAATTATCTATTTAAATTTCTATAAACTGTTTATGTCCGTGAGGGGGATTTGAGAATATATTGGGCGAGGCTCTGTGGAGCCCAATATATGCCAAATCCCCTGGTCAGACAGAAACAGATTAATAGACATTGACACAAATTCCAAAATTGACGGACAATCAAATTATGCATACAATTGTTCATTTGTCAAATTGAGGTTACACATAATCAAAAAGCTCACTAAAGTATGACGAGTATATACAGGTATGCTGTATGATGGGTCATATACAGTAATGCTCTAAATAATCGACTCCTTAACCGCAGCAGAATTATGGGTAATTTTTCAGGATTTAATATGGCTTGTTACCATTCATCGGAAAGCTCTCGATGAGAGCTTTCCGATGAATGGCAACAAGCCATATTTCCGTCTAAATCCTGAAAAATTACCCATAATTCTGCTGTGGTTAAAGAGTCGATTATTTAGAGCATTACTGTAGCCGAATACAGTGCAAATTCAACAAATATCCAAAAACATACCTACTAACTGCATCTATATTCTAAAATCATTAAGCAACAGCGCCGTTTCAACATAGCGACATACCCCACGAGGTCAACCTAGAAAAGGTTACTCGCTCGCTCGACTCCGGTCGGTGTTATTAACCCCTCAAAACCCGATAAAATGGTATATAAACAAAAAGAACATTGGGACCGCCCGGGCGACCCCATGGGCCCGTGGACACTATATCTCGACGTTATAACGTAGCGACATACCCCACGAGGTCAACATAGAAAATATTACTCGCTCGCTCGACTCCGGTCGGTGTTATTAACCCCTCAAAATCCGATAAAATGGTATATAAACAAAAAGAACATTGGGACCGTCCGGGACGTTCTTTTAGCAATAACATAAATTTTACAAAGGTCACCACGAATAAAAGTCGAACATTGTGTTGGTCCAAGCAACTGCGAATATAATCATGCAGAATTTACATATCGCCAACCCCAGGAACCAAATGGTGTGAGTCAATTAATTGGTTAAACCAGTAGTCAAACTCAAGGGGTGTGACTAATTACCGCCCGGGACCGCCCGGGGACCGCCCGGGACCGTCCGGGTGGCCCCACGGGCCGTGGACACTATGCCTCGACGTTATAACGTGGCGACATACCCCACGAGGTCAACCTAGAAAATCTTACTCGCTCACTCGACTCCGGTCGGTATTATTAACCCCTCAAAATCCGATATTGGCTAAGAGGGCATGCACGGACAGCCCGGTGTCTTCTTTTGATTTCGGACAGCATATTTTGATGATGCATGGTAGTGCAATACCACCTGATAGTGACTTCCAGATATTGACTCGCTGACGCGTCAACACAAAATCCCGCAAAATACCGTATCACTATAAATATTCGGCTCTACATGATCGTAAATATCGCAATTTTCTTGAATGTTTTCAATAAAAACTAATAACTTTACACCTATAATTTTTATATTTTGACACGAGCGGGTGTAATTGTGTTGATTTCGACAGCAACTGCTTGTCTGAAGAGAGCCGCGGCAGATGTGAGAATGTGTTGATATCAATTAGCAGTAAAACGGTATCGCAATTGTTATATTGTATACGTTAACCACTTCACAATAATCAGAAGACATATTGGCGGAGTTAAACCGAAACTGTGTTTTCATAACACTTGGGGAAGACGAACAGGGAATCTCGTGACAACAGTGGAGATTTGCGATGAGGTTTCCGTGTTTTTATTTCAATCGAAAATGGTCGTAATCCCAAAATCTTCTTGGTGCTAGACAATAACGATCAAGATGACGAAGAGAGTATTTGTGATACTGGAAACCCGTGTACTTAATTTGCGTACCGACCAATCACACGATATTACGTTATGGGGTAGATTATATATAATCGTGTGTGAATTAAAAAAAAAAAAAAAAACTCTGGCAGCGAGTGGAGCGAACCAGTCAGAATTGCTTGGCTGCATTAGTTCCTCTCTGTCAGAGCGTTGGCACGAGTGAGTTGTGCGGACTGTAACCTTAATTGGGAGCATCCGTCCTCGTGCTGATGCCGGCGAGTGAGACGGTTTTGGATTAGGCTTAGGAATGACGGACAATGGAGCTAATCCCTGACGCCGCGTTGGCTGCAATGCAAAGATCTCAAATAGTGGACACTGTTAGTTGGAATCTCCAATCTAACAGGGGCTATTTGGTTCTTTGCGTTGAATTCCAGACGGAGGAGAGAAGACACCAGCTCGAAGGAGAAGGGACGCCGCCAGACGGGCAAAGTGGAAGAAGAAGATGGGGGTGACCGTTGATCGACCGGTCACCCCTCCCCCGTGTGGTTCAGCCGTCCATTGTCATAGCCGGCGGGTCGAAGTTGTCTGAGAGACGCCCAGACGACTCGACCTGCATGGAGACTGATGACATTGTACCAGCTAGCAGGGACTCCGTGGATCTACCGGAGGTCCCTGCTGTTGACGTCGAGGCGAGCGGAGACAGGGACGTGGACACCACCCCAGATGTTCCTGCCGCCAGCTTTGAGGTGGAGTTGGACAGCTTGCCACCACGGACACCGGAATTTCATCTCATCCCGGTGTCCCCCAGCTCTACAACCACTAGCAACAACACCAGTACAACATACACCATGTCTACGGAGGAAATTAATTTCTTGAAAAACCAACAAGAACAACATAAAATCCAAAATGAAAAATTCGAACTCTTCATGCGACAACATCAACAGGAAATTCCTCCATCTCCACAATCATCAACAGAGAAGCCTAATCCCAAGAAAAAAAAGAAAGAAGAAGAAATGAAATTCACCATAAAAATGTTTTTTTCTTCGTTTTTTTCTGATTAATCTAAATAAAGGCAAAAACATGAGGGATTAAGGAGAGGTGCCTCTCGGCCATTTCGAGAATCCCGGGCTAGCCACCCAAACCACTCACACTACTAAAAAAATATAATTCTAAATATCTTAAAATCATGCGACCACGTATTCGATTCACGCTTCCATACATGGTGCTGTATCCGTGTTCCGTCTGCTCTACTGAAGCTGAAGGTGAGTCAATATATTTTATATGGGGGGGGGGGGGGAATGACCATATTACATATTATATATTTTCTTTATTAGCTCCACATATGGAGAGAATGATGACCTCCATCACCGGGAATAATGTTTCCAGTCCTTGCCCAAAAGGTCGTGGGTTGGGTTGCAATACGGGGAGGTACTTTGACCAGGAAAATCCTATTATACATGTCCAGTTGACATCAGATGTCTTAAAAGGGCACTAATTATTAATAAAATAAAATCATTAATTATATAACCAAAATATTTTGCAATCTGATCGGTGAGAATTGAAACATGTGGGTAAAATTAGCCCACAGTGTTATATATGCTGTTAATTTCAGACGACTTAAAGGGGCAAATGGCTGATTTTACAATAAACGCTCTTTATTGGTCATAATATGATAATATTCCAGGCATGTATAAATGGTGCGTTAGATTAGACTAGTCGGTCCTTAAATAGTGACTTTTTAATTTCTATAAGTGGAGATAGAGCTGCGAACAAATATATGTGATCTGATTTGGTTTGGGGGGGGGGATAACGTTTCCCCCCTGAATTTCGATATTAATAATATAGTTTCTCGTTTTTATGAATTATATTAGGACTCATTGCATCACAAGAGCTCATTCTCTTGGGTTAGAAGTAATTTTCGGGCCAACTTCTGTGATCGGAATTTGAGGTGGCGAGCGGGATCGCTTGTGAGTTGTGTGGCCGATCTGAAAAGATCCTAGCCGCCCGAGCGATTTCGGCGTGAGCTGATTTGGACTTGGCAGGGGATTATGTTGCTAAACCCATCTGTCGATGTCGCTGCCTTGGATAAACTGCGCATTGTGGATATCCTTAGCTGGACACTTACCCAAGCTAAGGGAGGCAATGTGCGTTTATCCATGGAGTACCGGACTGTTCCAGTAGTACCCTCTGCTGGCGGTACCTCGGAAGCTGGATTCCACCAGCGACCTACCATCCGGTACGGGGTTCTGGACCTCTGGGATCAGAAGAGAAAGAAGAGGCGGAAGAAGACCCCCTCCAGGAAGAGAAGGGACGCCGAGAGAAGAGCTAAGTGGATTCAGGGGCGAGCTGAGAGACGCCCAGCTCCCCCCACTTGGTTGCTGACCCGGTCGTCGGTGACGTCACACCAGCTAGCAGGGACTCCGTTGATCTGCCGGAGATCCCTGCTGTCGGCACGGAGGCAGGCGGAGACAGGGACACCGACACCACCAGGGACGTGCCTGCCGCCAGCTTCGCAGTGGAACTGGATTCACCACCTTGCCAGTTTTCACCAGGAGCGGATTTCACCACCACCGCCCCTGCGACGCCGAGACACCACGAGGAGCCGGCGTCGCTCACAGAAGAACAAAACAAATACATGGAAGAACAAGCAGCCGAACATCAAAATTTATTGCAAGAACAAAGAAGGCTAAATGAGGAGTCGAGAGAAAAACATAAAAGAAACATGGAAGAACATCAAAAGACAATAGAACATCTTGTGAGACAACAACAACAATTGACATCTCCTCCATCTTCCGGGGAAAAGCAGCACCCCGAGAAAAAAAGGAAAAAGAAGAAATGAAAACTCTATAATAAAAATTGCTTCTTTTTTTTGTATGTGTATTTATCAATTAAAAGCTGAAAATGAGGGGTTAAGGAAAGGGCCATTCGGCCCTTTCGAAGATCCCGGTGTTAGCCCCCCCCCCCCAAACCACTCTCCCTACTAATAAAATATAATTCTAAATATCTTAAAATCATGCGACCACGTATTCGATTCACGCTTCCATCCATGGTGCTGTATCCGTGTTCCGTCTGCTCTACTGAAGCTGAAGGTGAGTCAATATATTTTATATGGGGGGGGGGGGGGATGACCATATTACATATTATATATTTTCTTTATTAGCTCCACATATGGAGAGTATGATGACCTCCATCACCGGGAATAATGTTTTCAGTTCTTGCCCAAAAGGTCGTGGGTTGGGTTGCAATACGGGGAGGTACTTTGACCAGGAAAATCCTATTATACATGTCCAGTTGACATCAGATGTCTTAAAAGGGCACTAGTTATTAATAAAATAAAATCATTAATTATATAACCAAATTTTTTTGCAATCTGATCGGTGAGAATTGAAACATGTGGGTAAAATTAGCCCACAGTGTTATAGATGCTGTTAACTTCAGACGACGTAAAGGGGCAAATGGCTGATTTTACAATAAACGCTCTTTATTGGTCATAATATGATAATATTCCAGGCATGTATACATTGGTGCGTTAGATTATACTAGTCGGTCCTTAAATAGTGACTTTTTAATTTCTATAAGTGGAGATAGAGCTGCGAACAAATATATGTGATCTGATTTGGTTTGGGGGGGATAACGTTTCCCCCCTGAATTTCGATATTAATAATATAGTTTCTCGTTTTTATGAATTATATTAGGACTCATTGCATCGCAAGAGCTCATTCTCTTGGTTTAGAAGTAATTTTCGGGCCAACTTCTGTGATCGGAATTTGAGGTGGCGAGTAAAAAAAACTTTCTAAAACTGGAAGTGGAATTGCGAAAAACAAATCTGTGACCTGTGACCTGAATTGGTGGGGGGGGGGGGGGGGTAACTTTATTATTAAAACTTGAAAGTCAGATGAGTTTCTTGTTTATGTATTATATTAGGCGACCCATCAATGTTAACAGTCATTTCCTGGACATGGAAGCACCGTTTCGTTCAAAACTGTTATATTAGGTTGCCATTGGATAGCGAATAACATTATTCTTAAAACTCCGACGTCAGATAAGTTTGTTAGTTTGTGCACTAGACGAACCGACAATCACAAATAGTCAATATCTAGAACTGGAAGTGGAATTGCGAAGACAAATCTGCGATCTGAATTGGTTGGGGTGGGCGGCGAATTTGTGCATTACATTATGCGATCCATGAATGTTAACGTAATGTCCTGGATCTGGAAGCAAACTTTCTCTGAGAGTCTCGGTGTCGGGGTGGCAGTGTGCCGGCGAATAACCATTTCCTTAGAATGCTCCATGAATTCCGTCCCGAAAATGCAAGGATTCCCGGGTGGCCACCATGGTTCTGGATACGCAGACGATTTAGTAACATAAAGTGCATCTTGACACCCCATGCACGACTTCAGTTCTTTTTGTTTATACACTATTTTACCGTATTTTGAGGGGTTAATAACATCGGCCGTGGACGCGTCAACGAGTCAATATATGGAATTAACACTCAGGTGTATTGCACTACCGCGAATCACCAAAATAATCTGTCTGAAAACACACGAAGACACCCGTAATCACCCAGGCTCTTTTAGCCAATATCGGCATTTGCGCACCCGATCCGCATAGAATTATCAGATATAAATACGTAATGACGGAAATTCTTTACCATCTATAGATACGTAAGTGTGGACCGTATACGCCTATCGAGCCCACTATTACCATTTATATCTCTTAATGATGATCTGATCACGGGCCCACCATTATGACATATAGAACACTAATTATAACCTAACAGCGTTGGCTATGCGGTTATCTATACATATATAATAAAACCTAACGAATATAAAATTGAGTGGGGGTATTATACCTCTGATCAAGTGGTCCTGCTAATATGTTATGATGCTGGAGGTCCTGCTGAATTGCTATGACGTCGGTCGGGCAAATACATACTGTGAGAGGGCAACCAACTGGTCGCTATATATACAATTTTGAAGTTCAACTTGACTTCTCAAGATTTAGCTATCGCCATGGGTTCATGTCCGTCCTCCGTGTGTCCGTCAACCATTCCCATTAGCATGGATGATATATGCGCTACAGGTCGCACCTTTGGTCTGGTCGTTATGAAATTCGTCATGGTTGTTGACATTGACATGTAGATGAGAAATTAGTCATTTTGGGGTAAATCCAGGTAAATCGACAAGAAAACATGGCGAACAGCCACCATCTTGAATTTCACAATTCAATCAATTGGCCACGCAGGCCGTATATACCATTTGTGTGATTATAATGAAATTTGTCATGGATTTTGACATTGCCATGAAGAAGAGAACGAGTATTTTTTGCGTCAATCGGCAAAAAGAGCATGGCCGCTATCGGCCATCTTGTTTTTGAGTATTAAGAAATGTAAATACATAAGCACGGTGCACGGGCTACATACCGTACCCTATGAAAATTGTCATGGCTGATTACATTGACATTTAGATGTAAACGAGTCATTTTGGGGTCATTTCACACCAAAAATATGGGGGCCAGCGACCATCTTGGATTTCAAAGTTCAATCCATTAGCAGAAGACACGCCGGAGTGTTCGTCTGATTATCATGAAATTTGTCGTGGAATTAATATTGACTTGTGGATGAGAACGAGTCATTTTGGGGTAATTCAGCCATAAAACATGGCCGCTGGTGGCCATCTTGGATTTTACTCTTTTTATGACTAAATTCGCATGCTACAGGTCGTAGCATTACAACCGGCTGTTACAATATTAATTTTCCCACAAAACTTCTCCCACAAAATGGTAAATTAGGTTTTAAAAAATGGATTTTTTTTCGGGCGGCATAGAAAAAAAGAATAGAAATGCTGCCGCTAGGCTTTAGGGAGTGCGCGAGAGGGGTCGTAGACCCTTCTCGCAGCCGGGGGTCCGGGGGGCCTCCCCCGGGAAAATTTTGGGAAAAGTAGAAGCTTGAGAAGCATTCTGAGCATATTTCTGAGTAGCATTATGCGAATGTTAATTGGACCAAAATTAAAACAATATTAGTCCGAAAGCTGATAGGACACCCCTGCACCCCATGATTCAAATTCACCCCACTAATTTTCTTCTTTATTAGTCCCTCAACTTTTAAGCAATGTTAGACCGGAGTGTTCGTCTGATCATCATGCAATTTGTCGTGGAATTAATATTGTCTTGTAGGTGGGAACGAGTCATCCTGGGGTCATTCGGCCATAAAACATGGCCGCTGGTAGCCATCTTGGATTTTACTCTTTGTATGACTAAATTCACAGGCTACAGGTGGTAGAATTACAACCGGCTGTTACAATATTAATTTTCCCACAAAACTTCTCCCACAAAATCATAAATCAGGTTTTAAAAATGCTTTTTTTTTCGGGCGGAATAGAAAAAAGAAACGATATATGGCGCCGCTAGGCTTTAGGGAGTGCGCGAGAGGGGTCGTAGACCCTTCTCGTAGGCGGGGGTCCGGGGGGCCTCCCCCGGGAAAATTTTGGGAAATGTAGAAGCTTGAGAAGCATTCTGAGCATATTTCTGAGTAGCATAATATGCGAATGTTAATTGGACCAAAATTAAAACAATATTAGTCCGGGAGCTGATAGGGTAACCCTGCACCCCATGATTCAACTTCACTCCACTAATTTTCTTCTTTATTAGTCCCTCAACTTTTAAGAAATGTTAGGCCGGAGTGTTCGTCTGATCATCATGAAATTTGTCGTGCAAGTTAATATTGACTTGATGGTGGGAACGGGTCATTCTGGGGTCATTCGGCCATAAAACATGGCCGCTGGTAGCCATCTTGGATTTTACTCTTTGTATGACTAAATTCACATGCTACAGGTGGTCGCATGACAACCGGCTGTTAGAGTATTAATTTTCACACAAAAGTTTTCCCACAAAATGATAAATCAGCTAGGTTTAAAAAATGCATTTTTTTCGGGCGGGATTGAAAGATAGAAAAAGAAATGGCGCCGCTAGGATTTAGGGAGTGTGCGAGAGGGTGGTAGCATTACAACCGGCTGTTAGAGTATTAATTTTCACAGAAAATGAAAAATCAGTTTTTAAAAATGCATTTTTTTTCGGGCGGGAATAGTAACGAGGTAAAAAAAAAATAGCGCCGCTAGGTTTTAGGGAATGCGCGAGAGGGATCGTAGACCCTTCTCGCAGGCGGGGGCCCGGGGTGAGAAGCATTCTGAGCATATTTCTGAGTAGGATTATGCGAATGGTAATTGGACCAAAATTGAAACAATATTAGTCCGGGAGCTGATAGGGTATCCCTGTACCACCGTGATTCAACTTCACCCCACTAATTTTCTTCCTTATTAGTCCCTCAACTTTTAAGCAATGTTTGTACGAAACAAAACGTGTCAGAACAGTCACCAGACATGATGAGATGGCGTCCAACATGGACATGTTTTTTTTCATAAGGATGCAAATTAGTGAGAAAATTATATATTTGTATCTCAACTTTACTTTGTAAAGTTTGAGCTATTGCCATGGCTTGGTATCCGTCGTCTGTGTGTGCGTGGTGTCAACAATACAGCCTACGTGCAATACCTTTATTCGGATCATTATGAAATTTGTCACAGCTGTTGACATTGACATGTAGATTAGAACGAGTCATTTTGGGATCATTCGGGAAAAACATGGCCGCCAGTGGCCATCTTGGATTTAAAATTCAATCCATTAGCACAGGCTACAAGTCGTACTGTTCGTCTGATTATCAATTTGTCATGGGATGTTTAAATTGACATGTAGATGGAAACGAGTAATTTTGGGGTCGTTCCTCTAAAAATCTTGGATTTTACTCTTTGCATGACTAAATCCTTTGGCACGGGCTACAGATCGTACCTTTGGTCCGATCATTATGAAATTTGTCATTGCTGTTGAAATTAACATGTAGATGGGAACGAGTCATTTGGTAAAAAAAAATATGACCGCCAGTGACCATCTTGGATTTCAAACTTCAATCCATTAGCACGGGCTACAGGCCATACTGCTTGTCTGATTATCATGAACTTTTCGTAGATATTAATATTAAGATGTAGATGGGAACGAGTCATTTTGGGGTCATTCGGCCATAAAACATTGCCGCTGGTAGCCATCTTGGATTTTACTCTTTGTATGACTAAATCCTTTGGCACAGGCTACAGGTCGTATCTTCGGTCAGATCATCACTAAATGTGTCATGGATGTTAACATCGACATGTAAATGGGAAACGAGTTATTTTGGGGTAATTCAGCAAAAAACGTGGTTGCCAGCGGCCATATTGGATTTCAAAATTCAATCTATTATCATGGGCTACAGACCGTACTGTTTGTTTGATCATCATGAAAGTTGTCATTTATATTAACATTGACATATAGATGGGAATGGGTCATTTTGGGGTCATTCGGCCATAAAACATAGCTGCTGGCAGCCATCTTGGATTTTACTCTTTGCATCACTAATCCTTTGGCATGGACTACAGGTCGTAGATTTGGTCAGACCATCATGAAATTCTTCACGGATATTGACAATGACATGTAGATGGGAACGAATCTTTTTGGGGTCAATCGGCCATAAAACATGGCCGCTGGCAGCCATCTTGGATTTTACTCTTTGCATGACTAAATCATTTGGTATGGGCTACAGGTCGTACCTTTAGTCAGATCATCATGAAATTTGTCTTGGCTGTTAACATTGAAATGTACATGGGTAGGAGTCATTTTTGGGGTCTTTCGGCATAAAACATGTCTGTTGGCAGCCATCTTGGATTTTTGCATGACTAAACCATTTGGCACACCCTACAGTGCACTTCCCTCATCCGATCATCACCAAACTTCATATTAAACTTGATATTGATCTACTAGATGGAAGCTTTTACATATTTTTGAATTTCATTGGACAACATAGCCGTCAGCAACCATCTTTCGATTTTACTTTATGTATCTCGTGGTGATAATCTAGTATTACTTAGCCCTTTCAACTTTCCGCATTCCCAATCGCTCCATTGACTGTAACACATGAAATTATTCCCTTTCCAAATCGAGCTACAGTACCATTGACACTTTGATTTGTGAAGCAGGCTGCTTCAAGAAGCAAAGATATAATAGTGCCTTTTTAGGTTAATATTGGAACTCTCCATCAAAGAAAGCCGCCAAAATGGCAGCAGGAAGTGGAAAATAAGGAAGAAAATTATTGTGGCGAGGTTAAATCACTGGCGATCAGGGTTACACTATCATCTCTCGGATTATATGCATTGTCATTAACATTTTCGAGCAATGTACTGCGAATCCACCAAACAGTATAACTGAAGTCATCTTGGAATATAGTTTTTACATGACTAAATCCTCAACATGGCATACAGTAATGCCCTAATTAATCGACTCCTCAACCACAACAAAATTATGGGTAACTTTTCGCTTTCTGATGAATTGCAACAAGCCATATTTCCGACTAAATCCTGAAAACTTACCCATAATTCTGCTGTGGTTAAGGAGTCGATTAATTAGAGCATAACTGTATAGCCATAATTTTCAAAACGACCAAATTGTGTATGAAGATAGATAACTCTAAAATCAAGTGGCTTTGTGTTGATAATAAAGCCAATTTTTAAAGAACATGTTGATAATACATTTTTGGAAAGTTTATACCACAATTGACAGTGGTTTGAATTATATTGTTGTAATTAATGGATTCTGATAACTAAAGTGTATTTTGAAGAAATATTGTTGTTGTAACGTGGTAATATGGGGACCATCTGATCAGCATGAGTACCTTTGAAAATACTAGTGCAGCAAATTAACAGATGCCTGCTCCAGATATACATGTATGGCATAATGGCAAATTGTTATATGATAAATATCAATGATGAGTGAGTACGTGTGATCATTAAATTTGCCTACTATATATTGTACTATGACGTAATCATTCATCATACAGATGTATAGCCTAAGGGCCCTTATTTATAATCTATGTCCCTAGATTGACATCTGTATATACATCACCCCCACCCACCCTGCTCTTATCAACAATCCATATATACATGATACATTTCATGGCAGTATATACTACCATATCCTGATCCAAAACGGGTATTGCATGCATTAGTTTTGATGGAATAATGAAGACAAACTAAAAACAATATAATACAAAAAAGGATTTTATTACTTCATCAAAGTATTGTATTATTCAATATTCAACAACATCATTCAAGTTGATAAAGAAGAGAGAAGAATGTAATTTAGTCATTGATCTCAGTATTTCTTAATTTGTTAAGACCTAAGTGCAGTACAATGAAATGTATTAACTTTTTCAAAACATCATTGCATTTTGAAGCCTGAAATTATGCTTACTTCTGTTACATTGCGGTCGATTTCAGAATATCAAATTATGTACATTATTAAACTTTTATGTAAATATGGTATTTAACAAGAATGTCAAGATTTGGAACAGCAAATCATACACTGAAAATTGATTGTTATTTTCTATACCTCGGTAAAGAGGTATATCAGAAAAATATATTGAACATAATTTAGTCATTGATAAGGGTTCCCTTCGATCATACATTTCCATTTCATTCAACTTGAAAATCAGTAACCCACATATCTGTACATCATGAGCAGTAAATTCATTTTATATGTTGAATGTGTTAATTGTATAACTTAAAGTCTTTATTCATTTTAAAAGCAATTTACCTATATTTTCATATGAGTAATCCATTTTCTAAATTTGAAAACAATCAGATAACTGAAACTAAAGTTATCACCAGGGAACCATAAATAATTGGCAAAGTCAACAAGGACCATAAACTTCGGCAAATATGGGCAGCCCAAATCCATGTAATCTACATACAAAATTTGAAAACAGACAGACAACTAAAGTTATCATCCGGAAACCGAAACTATCGACAAATTCTAAGTCGACAAGGACCATAACTCTGGCAAAACATAATGGGTGGAACCAAACTTGACCTGTATTTTTGGCTAGTAAACTCACTTACATTATTTCAATCCATTCAGTTCAGATTTACAGAAGTTATCATACGGAAATGAAAATTGAGTACAAATTCCAACAAAAAAGGCCATAACTCTGGTGAAAATTGGCCGGCTGAATGAATTGGCACCTGGTGACACATACAAGTATGCCACACGATATAGTATTTATGTAAAATATGCTGGCTTTTTATGATTGTGCAACATGTCATATATAGCTACTGATTTTGTCATTAATGACTGAAAGTTTTTGGGCATACATGAACCTTCAACAATATTCTAATAGATTACTTTGACATCACATAAGCTTACATGTAAATACCAGATGGGAGTCTCATAAGCTTTTTCATTGAAAAATATAAATGTTTATTTGATTGAAATTTAACAAAACTACCATGCCCATACGATTACCCGAAAATTTTAAAAAGTTGAAATATGTGATGTGAAAAAAAAATCTAGTTATACTGATCTAACCAAGCCAATCAGTTCAGTGCATTTATGAAAAGAAAATGCCAAACTCGGAACTAATTGCAACAGTAGTTTTCTTTCCATGAATAAGTATATAAGCCCATTATAAACAATTAACATCTTAAAAACCAAGAAAAGGAAAATAGAAAAGGGAAAAAATCAAGTTCTTATGTCCTTCTATTTTGTGGTAGTGCATGTATTTCAAAAAACCATCTTGATTACAGAACAGATAGCAGTATTTTTTCAAGTGATATGCTTCTAGGTTTGTAAATTAAAGGTACTCAATCCGAACAGAGGGTCCCCATCTCAACAGACTCCAACAACAACAATCCGATCAGAGGGTCCTATATTACTATTTCTTTGGCTTTGGGGGTAAAAAATATTTGATTCGAGACGAGGAACCCATCAAACAAAGCTCAGAGTTATTAGATATTGATTTTTGAAATTTACTCGAGATGAGTACTAATAATTGCCTTCAACTGCCGTAATCTGCTCGGGATGTGTACACCAAAATCTATTCAAACAGACAAGGATGGATAACTCTAAAATCAAGTGGTAATAATAACGCAATTTTGACTGAGTTCTGGGCCAGAAAGTATTCCCGATAATGAAAAATAATTGATTTCTAAAATCGATATCTAACAAATCTGAGCTTTGATGGGTGACTTCCTCGACTCGAATCAAATATTTTTGACCCCCGAAGCCATTGAAATAGTAATTGAGAGGAGTTTTATCGGATTGAGTACCTTTAAGTTGTTCTACTATTACTATTTCAGTGTTGGCAAATATTTTTGTAAAAGAGTAACTTTAGGTCTCCATCGATCCATGACCATTAAAATTACAAGTGAGGCCATATTCCTACTGTACCAATAACTTTGTGTTTTTTTAATAAAATCTTAATTTTAGATCTTAACATTGGTATCCTTAGGGCAAAAAAAAAAATACCTGTGTTTAGGGTTTCCCTACCTACCCTAGAAAAAGGTGCCTACCCAAAAGTTTTATTGGACTGTAGACACAGATAATTATTTTTTGCTCAGTGGGAAGGGCATCTAAAGGTATCATATCCATTTCCAAACCTCTCCTACATATATGAGGCTATAAAAATGTTTAGAAGTTTTACTAGTCTAGTGCTCTGACTAATTCAAGATAACAATATTTGGTATTGAACCTTTCAATTAATCTGAATTGTGAATCTTTCTAGATTGAACTGTCAGTGACCCAATGGAATGCAGAATAAACAAATTTGAAGAAAAAAAATTCCCTACCTACCTAGGTTAATTATTTTGCACCATGTAACCCTAAACACAGGTATTTTTTTGGGCCTAATAGGAACAACCATATGCATGCATGCATCATTGCAAAATTTACTCAAAACACTCTACTGGGCATTTTGTTTGAGTCACTGGTGTAAACATGTCATTTGCATTATAAAAACATCAACATCAAATATACAACGTGATTCATAACTAAAATATTTCAATACAAATTGATCATACTGCATTAGAATGAAGAATATCAGCTGAGCCTTAGTCTTGTTGAAAAGGACCATGATTCAAAATGTAAAATGTCTTTGAAGGTCACACCTTCCATCATTCCTCAGCTCCTGAAAAATATAGAATTGAATAGATAAATGTTTTGTTTCAATACAATTAATACTCGAAAGTATGGAATTGATTTATTTGGGAAAAATATCTAACTTGAGAAATTAAATAATCATATTTAGGCCAAAAAAAAAAGAGTCTTTTGGTTCTCGGGCAATTTTTTTTTCAAATCAATGAGGGGGGCGGGGGGGGGGAGGGTTTTATTTTTATTTTTTTTCTGCACATAGTAAGCATGGACAAAGATACCTTCCTCTTTCTAAAAAAGTAAAAAAGGTCTCTAACTTATTTAACCTGTCGACCCATATGTTATGGTTGTCAACATTCATAAATTTCATTCCATTCAGTTCATATCATATAACATACATGTATAAGTTATCACCTGGAAAAAAAAATTAAGCCCAAATTTAAACAAGAGCATGCCGTCGGGGCGTGGGCACAATACGCCCTTTCTGGAGTAAAGTGGGGCACGGTTTAATTCATTCGTTTGAAACATGGTTCAGTTCACTCGATTCAATATAAAGTTATCATCTGGAAACTGCATATCAGGTAAAATCTGAGTCGAAAAAGGGGCATAACTCAGTCAAAATCATGCGGACAAAACCCATATTCGAACTTGATCTGTATTTTGGGGTGGTAAACTAACATACCCGGTACCGAATTTGGTTCAGTTCACTCGATTCAATCAAAGTTATCATCCGGAAACCGCAAATCAGGTGAAATCTAAGTTGAATAAAAGGTTGTTAGACCTCAAGTCCGCCGTCTAAGCGTTGGCTTGATACGACCGTTGTTTGCGCATAAAAATTGGCATGGCGGAACCCGAAATCGAATTTGATCTGTCTTTTGTGCTAGTAAACCTACATATACCAAATATAATTTCATTCAGTACACATTTACTAAAGTTATCATCCGGAAACCTCAAATTGGCAAAAATTCTAAGTAAAAAAGGGACATAACTCTGGTGAAAATTGGCGGGTGGCACCCGAATTCGAACTTGATCTGTGTTTTGCTGGGAGAAAGACACATACCAAATTTGGTTTAAATGTGATTAACTCTACTAAAGTTATCATCCGGACACCAACTTTTGGGGTTTTATATGTCGGGTCGGCAGACAAAAAAGGGCTATAACTCTGGCAAAAATTATCGGATTAAACCGAAATCCAAACTGAGCTGTTTTTGATATAAGTGATCCACAAAAAAACGGGTTTTGCATATAAACAATCAAAAATCAAGTTATCATCCGGAAACCAAAAAACAAGTAAAACTTAATTTTCTATGTCGAAAAAGGGGCATAACTCTGCCAAAAATGGTCGGGCAGAACCCAAGTTCGAATATGACTTGTGTTTTGCTTCGAGAAAGTAATATACCAAATTTGGTTTGAATCCGATTAACTCTACTAAAGTTATCATCCGGAAACCAACTTTCAGGGGTTTTCTAAGTAAAAAAAGGGGCATAACTCTGGTGAAAATTGGCGGACGGAACCAGAATTCGAACTTGACCTGTCGTTTCTGCTAGTAAACCCACATACCAAATTTAATTTGGTTCACTCTAACTAAAGTTATCATCCGGACGGACGACGGACCGACGGACAACCCATTTCCATAATATGACCTTTTTTCAAAAGGGTGTATGAAAAGCGATTGAAGCTCTGGTTAAAATGGGCTTCCTGGACCTCTATAGCATTTAGTTCAAGAACTACATGGGTTATGATCCGGAAACCAAAGGTTCACAGAAGGACATCTGATGGCAAAAGAGACATATGGATGGATGGAGAGACTGATTACATAATACAGTTTTTCAAATGGCATTGGTGTATAAATGTTATTAGTATAATTATTCCACACCCATTGACATAAGGCACTTGTGTTCAATGGAATCCCAGCTATTGAATGCATAGTATTGTATACCTCTACAACTATTTTTGTTGACATTGTCGCCAAGTAAGATGGCTTAAATAAGTTCAATAATCTGCTTCTGGTGATGCCCCGATCATTACTGGTTATTCATCAGACATAAATCACAATAGAGGTAGCTATAGTATCAACGAAGGTGACAGTCATTGATTATCTGACACAACTGTGTAGAATAAATACAAACACAACTTGTATCATAATCTCAAATCATTTATCAAACTTGTTGCGGATATTTCTCTTTCGTGAAATATATCCATGCATCATCCACAATTCATTCGATAAAAGATTCTTGATTACGGGTCAGGCGCACATTTTTCCAAAATTTCCTGGTATTTCAAAATGGATTCTGTCTATGTATACCAGACTTTCATTTTTAGAAAATGTAGGCGCGCATTGTCTCGCTCGCTGGGTTTTGGGCCCAGGCGCGCAGTTTCTATCAAGATAAAATAAACAGCGGATTGCCGAAACACATTCATAAATGGCGTGTAAATTGAATTACCGGTAGTTTACATGTAACTCACGATCGATGTCCAGTGAATTTCTTTGATGGTTTAACACTGCTTAATCCACTATCCATAAGCACAAGTGAATGTCACACACTATGTTTTATATTGTACATGCTCCTATATTAATTGTAATTCATAATTATTAATAAAGAATCAATTTAATACTCCGATTCCATGCTGACAGAATAATATCAACATCTCCCGGCCACGTGGTCTTGCTTTGATTTTCCCGAAATTTATGTGACGTCATAAGCCATACATATAAATCATTCAAATGTATTTTTAGCTTAAACGAATCATCCAGACAGATAGTGCATTCGACACCGTGTGACCTCAAATAATTTACTGGTGTCGGTGATCAAACATCGGGCGGGTTGATTGACACCGCACTGTGAATGGAAAGTTGTGGAATTGGTAACTAGGTCGCGGCACCTTTGATCTCGCGACACATCATACAGGCATTCTCGCAACGCGGTAATAAAACGGAAAATGGGACACATTATTAACCAATATCGTCTGGGTAGACACTGAAAATAGCGTTATCAGGTTCGGCCAACTTCGCTCTCTGTATTTGGCCTAGGTGTGCAATCGATCGCCCGCTGGTTTTCAATTTCAGGCGCGCGATGGTGCGCAAGAGCGATCGCGTGCCTCAAAAATGAAAGTCTGGTATACAATTTTCTCAAAATCTGGTAGGAATTTCTCTGTGAAATTTGGTTTAAGTGATAATTGTTACACAATATTTCAGAACCATCGACCAATTTGATATTATAACCTCATTTACTTTACTTTTATGCCATATGACATGAAAAAGATTTAAAATTTCACTGTTTTCATGTGTCAAGAACTTCTGTAAAAATAGTTTTTTTTCAAAAGTGCATTTCATATATCCATGAGACCATATCTCAAGATCATGAGACTTTATTATACTTAATTTAATGATTATTTTCATTAAGAAAGAAAAGTACCCCATAAAAAATTATCAATATTTGAGGATTTTCATGCCATGGCTGTTGATCAATGAACAATTGGGCTGAGATGAGTTGTGGGTCATGGGTTCACAATTATTCTAACAGTTCTGGGTACCAAAAGGGGTGAAAATTAAATTAATATTTTCAACCTCTCAAATGTTTTATGTTATAATACATTGTTTTGTTGTGTCTTAATAATTGCTCAGAACACAATGAAGATGACCATATATATGTGAAATTCAAGATTGTTTTGCCAGATAGATCGAGAGAAATTTTTTGTTGAAAATCTCTTGCCATTTTTGACTGGATTTATGCAAAATATGTATCTCCCCCTTAAGAGGCGTGTTGTGTTCTGTCAATATATACCATACACTAGTACAGTTAAACTTCGTTAAGTCGAACGTCGGTAACTCGAATACCCCACTTAAAGGGGTACTGTACGCCATTTTCAATAAATTCCCGGTGATAACAACGATCTATTATCGATACTATATAGAAATATAAGTAATTTGAGTCGAAGATGTATTCTGTAAACGCTCAGTCTCTTAAAATTGGAATTTCCGTGTACAAAACGTAATCAAATTATAATTGAGGGATACTGGATTAATAAAACAATTGCACACACGATCATTTGAAACATTATGCTTATACGGGGAGAAAACCCAAGCCACTCATTGACTAGTGACCATACACTAACTTAAATGAGTATATGGGACTACTAAGCATATAATATAATGTTTATTTGATTCATTTGGTTGAAAACTGTACAAAAATTACTCGACAACGACAATTTGTATTTTTGCATTCCGGTAAATTTGCCATCCGTAACAATACTTCGTACTCAACAGACTTTCAAAAAATGGAAAAGTTGTTACCTTATTCTCCGACTCGGGGATTATAGAAACCAACAACAACATCTTGGGTACAGTATCCCTTTAAGTCGAAGCCATCGCCTGGTCCCGGCTGAGCTTGTGAGCAAAGCCATTAGAATAATTACGGTTAAGTCGAAGGTGGATAAGTCGAAATTCCGCTTAAGTCGAAACGAAATTTAGTCCCACCAGCCAGATTATAACACTAATTACTATGGTTCCTGGAGTCTTTATTTATCCTAATGCATTGTTTATTTAACATATTAACGAGGTGTGGGGGTCAATTTCCCCTGTGAGGATTAGTAGTGTTGACAGACGAAATGAAAACCATATTTAAACGGCCTGATACAGAGAATGATTTCATTCAGTCATGTCTTCCCAAAACGAAAACAATGTTCCAAACGAAGAAATGCTATTGACAAGAAGGCTAAACTCAATTTGAATGTTCTCGATGCCATGAAACTGATGCAGCACATCGTGGGCCATATCGGATCGATATGAATTCAACTGGTTGGAATTTGTGGTCACCAAATGGTCAAAACAGTTAAGTCGAACACTCGGATAACTGGAAGTAATCCAACGGTCCCTTGCAATTCGACTTAACGAAGTTTAACTGTACTGAATTATTCAATTAGATTATACGCACTTGTAAGAGAGTTGCTATCTGTTCCTTTCTTTCTGTCACTCCGACTCATGTGATAATGCTAGATAGTCCAAGCTAACATGTGAATTATGTCATATTCGGAATAACTGTAAGATTAAAAAAAATACAATCTATTAATCTCTTGGCTGCTACATGTGAGTACAACAGGCCCATGGGGAAAATTACTAAAATACCAATATAGACTATACCAGTATGAGTACGGACCTACTACAGAATACAGTTGCTCATTATTCAAAACAGGAATTAAGAAATTAGTACATCAGGGGGGGGGGGGTCGGAAAAAAATTCCAGGCACGTATGATCATTTTAATTTTTTCCGGCCACAGGGGACCCACCCACCCAATTTCTTCCGTTTCCGGCCTTTTTTTCCAGGCAATTTTGGACACCCACCCTTTTTTTTCCGTTTCAGGAAGTTTTTTCCGGTCAGTTTTGGACACCCACCCCCCTTAAATTTGAGAAAAATTATCAATTGAGCTACCAAATAGCTGATTATCCTGCATTATCATAGTTTATTGCGCTATATTTGAATAGAACAGTGCATTATAATGAGATAACTATACTATTTGAATATATCATATAAGTGTCATTAATCAAGAAATGTGTCAACATAATCACATTTCTAGGGATATATAGGCAGAGTGCCAACGTTTTTATTAACATTCATAATATATAGTCTCATGATCTAGTCACATAATCACATTTGAGTATTCTACAGAACACATGGTACCGGTACAACAAATTTCAGATTATTTGATATTTTGATATTTGCTATGTGATATACAGTAATGCCCTAATTAATCGACTCCATAACCACAGCAGAATAATGGGTAATTTAATTTTAATTTCCGACTAAATCCTGAAAAATTACCCATTATTCTGCTGTGGTTATGGAGTCGTTTAATTAAGGCATTACTGTATTGCTGGAATCAAATTGTTTATCAAAACATGTGGAAATACAACTGTTCATCCCAGTTTGAAGAATAATGCTAATACCAAACATAACCATGATATACATGCGTGACTCTTCTTGGGGCATCTCAGAAACCAGAACTGAGGAAACATGTTATAGCGTGTAATGGCAGGCTGGTAGCCACTGCCTGAAGTAATAGGCTTCGAAATAATTGGGAATAATATGGATGGATAGCCCAATTTCACTTCTTTTTTGCTCACGATATCAGTGACGATAAAATCTTCGTTACTGTGATTAACATTACAAGCTGATCCACATTAACATGGAAAACAATGTGAAATTGTTCAAGCTGGCCCGGCTGGCCTTCAATTTATTTGTTAAGATTTTGTTTTATGTTGTCAAAAGTCTATTTTATTCCATTATTTATTATATCTTTATTTCCAAGTCACATATAGTCAAGTGTGCTTTCATTTTATTGCTTATTTTCAGCTGAGTTCTGCATAGTTATTCTTATTTTGTTGTATCAGTAGATGGAATCCTGATTAAATTTTATTTTTCCAATAGCGCAGTGTCTAGTTCTATCAAGTTGAATTTGGGTTATTGTTGGCCATTGTGCAACTGATCCAACTTCTGATAACCTCTATATGTAGTATAGCATTAGTATTAACTATATATGACCTGTTTCTGTTCAAAACACATCAAAATAAGACTCAATAGCAGGAATGGAAAAAAAAATTGGCATATGGAAAAAACTGTTTTTTGGACCCAAGAGACACCCACCCACCCCATCATACGTGCCTGGTATTTTTTTTCGACCCCCCCCCCTGAGTACATGGGAACAATTGTATCTGGATGTTTGATAAAGTGTATGATGTTCCAGGATTGTGAATGAGAAAAGCCATTTTACGGAGTCAGTGATAATGTTTTTCGATATTGCTGTTATATTTTTCGAAGTACATGATCGGACTATAATGTCAATGGCTTTGCACACAACATCATTCAGCAGTGAAGAAGTTAATAATATAAGTCATTAATAGGTTGTTTCCATATTGGCCGAGTTATGAGGCCGATGTCTGCCATATGGGCCGAAGGCTAATATGACAGACCGAGGCCTCATAACTTGTTTATGAAAAAAAACTTATGCTAACCGGTAGAGATGGTGAAACTGTTTTCCTGCCGGTGAGATAACTAAAGCTAAGCTCTCCCACGGAAACCAACGGGGAAGATGTCCTAGGATATCCCCCCCCCCCCCACCCAGGATATCTCCCCCTCCCCATGTACGACTAAAAAAATAATTTCACTCATATGATATCGTTTGGTTCTGAAATGGCCAGAATTTTTTTTTTTTTTATTTAAAAACAAAAATGACAAAATTAGTTTTTTCACGAATTTGATTGTCTGTTCATGAAATGACCAGAATTTTTTTTTTTAATTCAATATTTTCCTTTTTTTTCATACGTCCAGGCTTGGATATTCCACCCCCCCCCACACCCTGGACATTTGAAAGAAAAGACAAAAATTGAATTAAAAAAAAATTCTGGCCAATGAACAGACAATCAAATTCGTGAAAACAATAATTTTGTCACTTTTTTTTTTTAAATAAAAAAAAAATAATATATTTTTTTTTTTAATCTCAAAAAACATTTTTCTGGCCATTTCAGAACCAAACGATAACAAATGAGTGAAATTATTTTTTAGTCGTACATGGGGGGGGGGGGGGGGGGGAAATATCCAGGGGGGGGAGATATCCTGTTACACCGGTACCAATAATTATATAGTGATGGCAGGGATAACCTGGCAATGACACCTGGCAAATCTCATGATTTCTTTAAACTATTTGTATCATACTATTATATTATTATTATTATAATTCATAATTATTCAGATTAAATAAATAATCTCCACTAGGAATTTCTGGACATTTGGCCTTCCAGAGTTCTGGCGCCCACAACAGTAACAGGTTTCAAATCAGCCCTGGATTGTTCCCTGATCCTAATTTATTATAAAAATAATTTAAGAAATGAATGTAGTTTGAGCATGTTCTATTGAGGAGTATTGCACTGTGGCCCATTGGAGCATATTCAAGTACACTAACAAACTATATTTATTTCATAATTTTCTTCGTCTGGGATAATCATTTCCTTCAATTTGCCCATTGCAGGCTGACAGTAATTAATAAAATCCACCAATGTTTGTCATGAATGTCTGCTTTAATTGTGTTTGAAACTAGGAATAATCACTTACATTTTACAGCCAGCAGTTCCAAAACCTATATGTCTGTGCATAGAACTCTATTAAACTGCATGCATATACACCATTCTGAAAGGATAAGGGCAAATAAATTATTTTGGAATGAAATTATGTATGTAAAGTACAAATAACTTTGGTCATGGTGTTGATATGCTATGTTGAAAATGATATACAACAATCTATTTGTTATTTAAAGGGAGACTATACCTAATTCCAGCCAGTTATGGTGCCATCTCTTATACTCAAGTTCAACAGAACTGATCCAATCTGTATATCCGTATATAATATAAAACCCATGTCTGTTATACGACCCAATGTGCTTGGAGCAATTAGTAATAGGTGTGCATTGTGTTGATTTCATAGCGATGAAGACACCGATGTGCTAACCAGTTTGACAAAACTGTTTGACCCTCTTTGCTCTGACAAACAGAAGCAAAAACATTCAAAGTCACTATTAAAATTACAACAAAGAATGAATGGTTGTGACGTAAAAAAAGCCGGACGATTTATTATACAACAATGGTTCCTTCTTTATCCTTGTTACTATTGGCCTACATATGTATGGCAAGCCGTTTTCACATTTTCGATTGATTTAGACTTAAGTCCAATTATTTGGACTTAAATAATTGGACTTAAGTCCAAATAGCGAATTGGACTTAAGTCCAAATACCACATAATTGTGAATTCGGCGAGGAATTGGACTTAAGTCCAATTGATTTGGACTTAAGTCCAAATACCGATATTTTCATCTATTTGGACTTAAGTCCAATTCCTCGCCGAATTCACAATTATGTGGTATTTGGACTTAAGTACAATTCATTTGGACATAAGTCCAATTCATCTGTATAAGAAACACCCCCATCAGATATTAAGCAGGTCTGGTTTTGCTCATAGGGCGGAGTTGTGGGAAAATGGCCGTTTACATTTGGGTCTAATTCTTGTTGATCTTGTTAATTGTTACCTTTCTCAACATATTCGACTTTCGAGTACACCCTTATTACATTGACTTTGAAAATCGAGCAAATTATACAAATAAGACACTTAGTAAATGCAATAAACGAAACTGCGTGTAGCCTACACTACATGCTGTCAAATAACAATTGAATCAAGTCGTGAATTAATTTTACTTCATTCATGCATGCAGTTAGCATTTATTAAGATGCCAATTCGGATTCGAAACATTTTCAATCTCGGCATGCCGAAAACAAGCCACGTGGCAAAGGGAACGTACGGAGTTAGTCTTGGAGTCAGGAATGCCCTGGTTAGTACGGAGTTTGACTGTCAATCAAAACTTGCAGGAATATACCATTACAAAGAAGGGGACTATCGTTTCAAACCAGATGAATTGGACTTAAGTCCAAATGAATTGGACTTAAGTCCAAATCAATTCACTAATTGGACTTAAGTCCAAATAATTGGACTTAAGTCCAAATAATTGGACTTAAGTCCAATTATTGGACTTAAGTCCAATTATTTGGACTTAAGTCCAATAATTGGACTTAAGTCCAAATAATTGGACTTAAGTCCAATTGATTTGGACTTAAGTCCAAATCAATTCGCTAATTGGACTTAAGTCCAATTCATTTGGACTTAAGTCCAATTCATTTGGACTTAAGTCCAATTATTTGGACTTAAGTCCAGTTATTTGGACTTAAGTCCAAATAATTGGACTTAAGTCCAAATAATTGGACTTAAGTCCAAATAATTGGACTTAAGTCTAAATCAATCAAAAATGTGAAAACGGCTTGCCATACATATGTGGTTTCATTTCATAATTGTGCTTTTTAAATAAAAATCATGTCATATACCATAATAAACCTGTTATTGCTGCAATGGATTGATTTGGGCTTCGCATCATGTCCAGTTGAAGAGTTTTGATCGCTGATCAAACTCGACGCCTGCGGCGGCTTATTTGTTACAATGATCTCACCTCTTCAACTCGACGTGATGGTTCGCCTTGGCAGATAAATTCACTGCAGCGATAACATGTATGCATCGATTATTACAAGGGGAGGAGACAATTAGAAATGCATAGCGAGATCTCAGATTCAGATCAGATCACAAAACTCAGACAATTGGTAAACTCAGTGAAGCTAATGGGGTCATTGTCGTAACGTTTTATACATAAATGCACACTGCGAGATTGAAATGTTGCCATAAATAATTGCTGTCTGCTTCAATTCATAACTATTTTTCTTCCGAAGTTCTGATAGTCATTCTTTTATCACAATGTCAATGACGAAACTGCAATAAAATTGATCATCGGTAACATATTGATCGTATATTAAACAGGGACCGAAAGAACTGCTTGGTTGTTTGATCGATGAACGGAAGAAAATTAACTTACAAAAAATATCAACACGTGTGAATTTATTTAGAAAATACTACCGGTACGACAATGGCCCGTCACGAGACACTACGCGACCCTGAGACTGGTGTGCATTTATGTAAAACGTTACGACAACGACCCCATTAGCCTCAGTGAACTCTCTTTATCATGAAACACAATTTCACAAGTCAAATGTTCACCTTCAATCACAAACTGACAAACTTACAAAAGTCATGATACCTAGTATTATTATCAAAAGTACGACGAAATTATGTGACTTAATTAGGTTCAAATTTATGAGTCGAATATCACCACCATCGAGCTATAATAACACATACTCACCCGTCATGTACATTCTTTGGTTGGTTGGAAACAAGTTGTCACCCAGTCAGTATGTGTTCATCACCTCTGTGGTTAATATCGTCAATTTTATAATAACAGTTTCTAAAAATTCGTGTGAAATTTTCAGCTCCATGTGTACGCAAAATGCGTGACGTATTGCACAAGCCGGTTATAAAATTTCAGCTTATTTCCTAGTTTTGAGAACGAGAAAATTTGTTTTACTAAATAAAATTGCAATGTGTGCCTTCTAAAGTTAAAGACCTGCAAAATGTTATATATATAAACAAGTTAATATGATTTATATATATATAAAACCCATAAAAAGTTACTAAATGCTATACTAATCTATTTGCAGTGTCATATATAGTTAGGCCCATATATACAGGTAGCGACATGCATGCAATATACAAACTTGACTTCGTGCAAATGCGTGTATCTCGATCGCCATAGGGCTACATTTATACATATGTGTAGCTCAAATTTAATAGGCCTATCGCCATATATAATTAAAAAATAATCTACATAGGCATATAGTCCCCATGATGCCGACAGATATTGCTGCTTATGGCCTAAATGTGTGCATGTGCAATGTGTGCAATGTTATAAAATGTATCTATATGGGACTGGGGTAGCTATATGCGTACCAGTATATGTAGGCCTACCTCCATCTCTACGCAAATTAATGCAGTAAATAGACTGCCTGGCTATGATTGTGCAGATAGGCCTACAAGTTTTGCAATTTTTCGAATCATCATCCATGCTTCAAGTTTGCATGTACTAGTATAGGCCTATCGTCCCGCGGCTGCGTGATTGTATATTGACGAGGACTGTATATAGCCTACCTATAAAATGAGACGGTTCCTCGAAGACAGTACTGTTAAACCATCGACGTATATTATAATATAGATCGATGGTTAAACCAACAAACTTGTCCCCCAATCCCTTGTAAATTGAGTTACAATAAATATGTTTAAACCAACCAACTAAAGGCAAACTAATGGGCTGACGCCCGATGCGATGACAATAGGGGCCTATGAGTTTATATTGAAAGGTCTTGTGATATTAATATAATTTATCTTTTCTAAAACCACGCCTTTTTATATCAGAGAAATGTAAGCACGGACTCAGTATAGGTCTACATATAGTGCCATTGCTTCAGATATGCGCTTAATTGCTTCAGTGAGCGTCAAAAAATTATCATACATGTAGGCCTACCGGTATATATAGTTATGTACATTATTTACAAGTTAGTGTGCAGATGCAAATATAAAGGCACAATAAAGCTAAATTATATACGCACACGATGGCCTATAATGTATAGGCCTATATAGGCTACCTTAGCTACTGCAATGCCAAGGGTGTCGCCATGCATGCATGATTTTTCGACCCATAGGACTATATAGATGCAGGTGCTGCGATCCCTCGACGTGACACGCAGGGTGGCCAAAGCTATAGCCTACATAATAGTAGGCCTATACTATGACCTGGGCTTGCTGACCATTGCAGATATCCCAACTGTAGACTGGGGTATGCCATATAATAATCATCCCGACTGAAATATCCTGTGCCCCGAGTACTTATAAGTTAGGTCATGTCATGAATCTCTACTATAGCTGTCAAACGACCGTAGACAAAGTTGAGATTCATGGCATGATCTACTTATTAGTGTTAGATAAAAACCACGAAATTCATTGTGCGTATCTGCACGTGCACATACCGTTAGTGACATGTTATAAACTTAGTGAACAACTCAACTCATTGAACTACTATACGCTATATGCAAATCTAGGTCTATACTAGGTCTAGGTCATGACAATTCGAATGCGAGGCTGGCACATCGCTCGACTATAGGCCTATATATTATGCTCATCATCGCACCTGTTTCCTGTCAATATACATGTATAATTATATATATATAAAAAAAAATTTAAAGTAGAAACTCTCCGCTGAGGTATGTGACTGCTGACGTGAAGATTGGAATAGTTTGAAAATTAAGACAGGTATCCGTTCATTGTTGAATATTTATTACGCAATATTTGTGCTTAAGCGCAAATAACCTCTATGATTTGCGCTTAAGCGCAAATATTTACGCTTAAGCGCAAATATTTACGCTTAAGCGTAAATCATTTGTGCTCAAGCGCAAATAATTTGCCCTTAAGTGCAAATTATTTATGCTTAAGTGAAAATAATTTCCACTTAAGCGCAAATAAAAAATAATATTCATTGATTCCCCCTGAATTAATTTTAATTGGCACAGGCCTAAACACATCACTCAAGTCTATATAAACCCACCATATGAGGGAAGCAATCCCCCAGTAACCCCTAGATCCCTTTTATGACCATGGAAAAGATATAGATCTGTGCAGGATATGTCTTATTTATAAAATATACTAGATCTCTGGGATGGAGACACAAATTATTGGAGACAGGGATGCTGATAATATGAAAATAGGTCCCCCCCTATTTCAAGTCAGTAAGTACACCATAAAAAGGAAGCAAGCCCCCTGTAACCCTTAATTCCCTTTTTATGGCCATGGAAGTGATATATATATATATATATATATATATATATATATATATATATATCTGTGCAGGAGATGTCCCTTTAATAACATATACTAGAGCTCTGGGAGTGAGGCACTAATTCCTGGGACACCAGGGACAGATATGCTATGCATATGTAAATGTGTTTTTTTCTTCAAATTCGAGTCTGTATGGGGCTGTTACTATGGGCCCATAATAATATACTATGAGATGGACTCAATCATTCACAATCAGTGGGAAGTAAGGGAATGTTAGGTATTTGTGCTTAAGCGCAAATAAATAATAAATGTGAAAAGGGCCTCCCATAACTATTAGGGTTTGTAATAATATAATCTAATTTAATTTGATTTTAATTTGGAGTGTCATGATTGAATTCTTCACCGAGTCGAATGGGTTTTCTGGGACGTCCAGCATCGATTTAGTTGGTTCATCATCCTGGTCCCGAACTCATTGACTTGAGTGGAGTTACCTTCACCGTAGGTACCTAGCTACGAAGTATCCGAGTATCTTCACCCACCCTAGGAATTGCTAGAGTTAATTGGCACTCTTCAATATGGCCAATGGAATATAACTCACAACTCCTTATGAATTTTAGGGGTGCAATTAATTTGACACCATATCCAAGATATCTTCACATGTTCCTGAACAAACTCTCATTTCTTATTGACATGTCCAGGTTATACAATCTGGATACTATCAGGAGATCGATGTCCCACAATTCATTAAATCTGAGATAAACAAATTTAATCAGTAAACAGCCCTGATATAGTTTGTCAACTATGAAAGCATAATTAGCTTTTTCCCTGTTGACACACTCCAACCCTTTGATAACTGGATATTAAATTTTGCCAATGAGTAGTCAACTTGAGGAATGTTAAGATTTGAGTTCTTGTAATCTGACATTCCCTATAAAAGAAAATCCTATTATTCTTTATTTGCAATTACAATAACACCTCGCATGAATGCGAATGACAAAAGTGGCTTAACTGTAACTTGCGTCAGGACCCATGCCCATTTTAAGAGGTAAATAAAGAATACAACTGTATTATTGAAAATATATTGTTATTTCATATTGCTCAAGGCTAGTGGCTCACAGTGTCAATTAGATAGGAGTGTACAATATGTGAATTTTCTTTGTTTAATAAAATAAGAGCAGCAGATACCAAATTAAGATATTACTATTTTTTAAACTGCTTCAATATTCATAGTTTCTGTCCGTGCAGCATTAAATCTTTATTTAGTATATGAGGGTGCACACCAACAAGACGGTTTGGAACTAATTTCTGATAACCAGAGCTCAAGGTTTTTAGATAACCCATGAGAAGACATATTCAATAAAGCAAGATACTCTAATTCAAGATAAATTTATTGTGTAAGATTTGTATACAAAATTTAAAAACAACATTGGATTCAGCAACAATATGATATATAATATATAAATAACTGAAAAAATTAAGTTCCTCCCTCATATAATACACAGTATATCCATTCGTATTGATAATTTGCATAAATTGAGAGCATGAAAATGTAACACATTGTGAGAGTTAATTAACCAGAGGGTTTTCTAGCTTTCTGTCAGAATATTGCTTGATTGGATATATTTGCAATTTTCATAACAAGAGCATTTCTAGGACGTGGCCAAATACACCCGTGGTAATTTCAACAATGGGCCATAACTCAAGTGGAAATTAGCAAGCGGAATCCAAATAAGAAATTTCACCTGTATTTGGGGCTAATAAACTCACATACCAAATTTAATTCTATTCTATTCAGACTTGCAAAAGTTATCCGGAAACTAAAATTAAGTGCAAATTCCAAAAAAAATGGCCATAACTGGTGAAAATTGGTGAGAGGAATCCAAATTCCTACATTTAAAAAAAAAATAGCTATTATTAAGATAAAAAATACAGATAACATAATTAATATGTCCCAAAACAGGTGTATACAATATCACACTCAACTTTGAGGCTCAACAGAATCATATGTTGATGGGTTATCTGGGTGATCATTGTTGGTTAAGTGTCACCAGCCTTATTACTGCATGGGATTTTCGACAAGTTGACCAGTTGTCATGCTGTTTTATGTGCATGATTTCGAATCGCTCTAATATCTGGTTCACTGCAACCACTCGATTAGAACCATATCCCATATGGAGGACCAGCAAGGGTTAACACAATAGATCTGTTGAAGGTAAACAACTCCATAATACACGTCGTCTGCAAAATAGGTGTTTCAGTAAGAAACCTCATTTACAAGAGACTGGCTGATGTCAATTACACTGCCAAATTTGGATGCAGTGTTTCGCACAGCCAGTTCCTTGAAATTTGGCCAAGTTTTCATGTCGCATTCGGTGAAACACACATTCTTATAGCTGCTTTATGGCAATGTTTGCCTTTAATAAATCAATGGCGAAGTCAATCCAGACATTATTGCTATACAGTGTTGATTAATTTCAGTTTAAGTATGTTACACGAAAAATAAAATCGCATGTCCAATTCTCAGGTTGTATAATTAATATATATATGTACATTTCGGTTATGTTTTATTAATTTAAGTAAATACAGTTATGTGTATGGGCAAAAATAATTAAGCAGTTTTCAGTTAATCACTAATTTCGATCGAGTTTGATATCAATACCGTATAATCTGCATACATATTCATGGCGTAATTATGTGACACTATTAATTAGTGATACATCTACATGTACATGTACACCCACAATGCAGTTTGTGAAAATTGGGTACAGAAAGATCTACGCATGTATAACTACCATCCCGATAAAACACAATGAACCAATAATAAAATGCTAGGCTCTTATCAAGTTCAAGAAAATCCCATGCAGCAATAAGTCTATGACACTTTAATAATCACTGATCACCCAATAACCCATAAACACAAGTGTTAGACCGAGTCTCCTCAGCCTGGGAAATCAGTTGGATTGATACTGTTTTTAACCGAGTTACTTTTCTATAACAGACTTTACGCCCATAATCGAGGGCGGGAGTTATCTTGCTGGCATGCCTTCAGATTAAGTCAATTAGCGCTTTGTGCATATGAACATAAAGGGCATTCTTTCCCAAGCATGATGATATAAAACAATCGTATATCAGAAGTTTGTTGAATGTCAAAGCAACAAGATTTAACTAAACAAACCATTGTTTTCCAGAGAATTTGAATGTGTCACATTATCAGAAAATGTGTGTAAACAATATAATAATCTATCAAATCTTCACTTAAATACCTTTTTCTAGCATAGTAATTGATACATACATGAATATCCAGGCTCCACATGTAATTATATAGAGTACGACTTTTTAATGAAAGTCTGTTATAGAAGATATTCTGTTATAGAAGAGCAATAGCACTTGACTGGGTCCAAAAAGACATCAACACAACTGATATCTCAAGCTATTGTGGACCGACAAGTCTTGGTCTACACGAGTGTAAAAATTGAAAGTGTGATTTTTCAAAATGGTAATTTTTTCGATCAAGTAACATTCAAAGGGTTATAAAACATTGGGATAAATAAGTCCCACAATATGCTGCACTTTAATAATACCATGTTTTCAATTTGCTATAAATTTCAATATGATCAGATGAATAACATAGGAGATACAGGACAGATAATTGGATGAAACCCATATTTGAACTTGGCCTGTATCTTTTGCAAAGAGACACGCATACCAACTTTGGTTCAGTTCAAATAATCCAAACAGGAGCTATCAGTTGGAAAAAAAATATTGTGAAATTGGGTAAATAGAAAGTCGAACAAGAGCACGCTGTCGGAGCGTGGGCATAATACGCCCTTTCTGGAGTAGAGTGGGGCAAGGTTTAATTCATTTGGTTGAAACCTTTGACTTAAGATGAAATAATAAAAAAAATAAAACACATTAACTTCAAGTGTGGTATTTATGACTGAAAATCCCCCCAAAAAACTTTTAAATATTTATTTTCGGCTATTTTCAGACAAAACAAGAGGTGTGCACTCGAGTGCTAGCATACCCCCACCATGGCAAATTCAACCCACATTATCCGTAAACCCAACAAAACAGATTTTTAACTTTAAAGAAAAATTCGGACTAATAATATCGATAAGGTGTCACAAGAAGCTTGTACAGAAAAAATTATTCAAATTGGTTCATATTTGTTAAAGTTATTAAGTCGGACAGAATTTTCTAAGTCAAAATAAGTCGAAAATGAAGTGTAATATTACGAAAAACAGTCTGAGCCAATCACTAGCCGCATCATGTAGAAAGGGTATTGTGAGAAGCATGTATACCAAAATGTTTTGAAATCGGTTCATTTTTGTTAAAGTTATTAAGTGGGACAGAATTTTCTATGTCGAAAATGAGGCGTAACTTTAACAAAAATTTAGCATCATTTTTATGTGTAAGCAATATTTTCTAAGTGGGTGTCTGACCAGGTAACACGTTGTCCAGACGTAGTGAACACCAAACCTGGCACACCAGAATGACAAAAACAAGTCAAAGTGAGATGCCGGCAGGTAGACCAGAGGCCTTTTGGAAAAGTCAAATGAGGATAAGAGCAAAAAACGGCTTAAAACATATTTGTCAAAAGAATCGTTCACGCAATACTGCTGGACACAAAACACACGGGCTATATATGTTGCAATGTCTCCTCTACACAACACTATGCTTGGCAATATTTTAAGTTCCCGTCCCGATGACTCAGTAAGTAAGGCACATGGTACTAAATGGAGGGGGCCTCGATGACCCAGTCAGCAAGGCGCACGAACTCCCACGCGGAAACCACGATGTCCCAGTCATCAACGTGTATGACCCTCTTACGGGTTTGATCCCGGTGCCTCAACCGGTAAGGTGCATGGTATTCTCATGGAAGGACCCGGGTGATATAATTAGTAAGTCGTATACAATCTTATGGAGGGGACCCCGGTGTCCAATATTACTACGGAGGCGGCCCCGGTGCTTCAACCAGCAAGGCGCATGGCCATAAACCTTAATTTCTTATCTGGTACCCAACATAAATCAGTTTGTGGTGTATCTATGACACAAAGGTTTGTCAGCCACCAAGTAGTGTAATTATATATATATTTATAATATCAAATAACATATATGTAGTGGGGTTGTATATAGTCCAAAGCAATCCCGAAACTCAACACTAGGATGTGATACTAACATAAGATAATAAATTGTTTGTATATTATATTAATAAATGTGTTAAAGTCTATACATATTAATAATGCCATATAGGCAGTGTGCTTGTTAAAAATAATAACAGGTAGTAAAGTTCCTCAAAGTAGTAACAGGTAGTAAAGTTCCTCAAAGTAGTAACAGGTAGACTAGTTTAAAGAATTTATAGTTAATAAGTGATGGAAAAATCTAGTTGTTATCGGGTGGTATCTGAATCCAACGAGATCGCATCGCGCGTATAAATTCCCACATTTTAAATATTTCCGCGCTATCATATATGCGAATTTTACATATTAAATATCGGTATACACAAATTATGGCATCCAGGTGAGACATAAAAATCTCTTGCGGAAAACAGACGAACACGGACGGACGGGCGGACTGAAATTTTAACATAGGATTTCGCATTCAAATTGATTTATGTCGATAAAACTCTTATTTTTCAAAATTTCAAGCTGAGACTTCGTGTGACTGCGTGTAATACTCATATATTCTTAAAATGACACAGTCCAACACGTAATTATGTTTTAGATGGAAGAAATTAAATTTTTTCGATGCTAAATTTTAACATAGGATTTCCCATTAAAATCGATTTATGTTGATAAAACTCTTATTTTTCAAAATTTTAAGCTGAGACTTGGTGTGTATGTGTGTAATACTTATATATTCTTAAAATGACAGAGTCCAACACGTAATTATGTTTTTGATGAAGAAAATTAAATTTTTTCGATGGTAAATTTCGAGCGATAACGTTGCGTTGAATTGTAAACAAACAATCTTTTATAGCGACGCATCATATACAAACGCTCATTAAATTATCACTTGATTAACCACCGCAGTGCCGTTTTTTGTGACAGAGTGGAGAACGGGTGCTCTGAGCTTCTCCAAAACGCCGCGACGACCATTCCCGTGGGATTTGACCTTTAGATAGGAAGTTTGGTCTCGATCGGTCAACCCGTTTTCGATTCTGTAAAGTACACACACACACACATATATTTATATACGGAAGTCTCAAAATATATTGGAGACAACCTTTTTTTCAAAAGGGCGTATAAAAAAGGGCCTTAACTCATGTAAAAATAATTGGACGGAACCCATATTCGAACTTGGTCTCTATTTTTAACCGGGAAGCACAAATACCAACATTGGTTCAGATAAAATAATACCCACTAGAGTTACCGACAAGAAAACAAAATGTTAAGAAATTAGGCAATTTCTAAGTCGAAAAAGGACCGTAGCTCATTTAAAAATAATATGACGGAACACATATTCGAACTTGGTCTGTATATTTTAGCTGGGAAAAACACATACATAATTATGTTCAGATAATCCCAGCTGGGGTAAACGGTCAGAAACAAGAACAAATTAACAGACAGATGGATGGACAGATAGAGGGACAGACCGATTACGAAATACAACATTTTTTTTTTTTCAAACAGGCATATAAAAAGCATGTGACTATTTCTGCAAGAACCATTTTCTCTTTCATGTATATAGGTGTCAATGCCTCAGATTAAATGTAGTCACTTTGAAACAAGGAGCATTGCTATAACTTTCAAAACTGGAATCTGGAAATACTAGCTGGAATGCTTTAGATAGTAGCAAATTGCTAGATGCAGTTGTGCAAAAACAAAGACAATATATGCAAGTGAATGAACACAAGGGTGACTCTTGATTTACAAAATGACACTGTCATCAACAAAATCTAGAGTTAACACCCAGTTCAAAATTGTGCATGAAGATCTAGCTGTTTGTTTGGTTACAAAGTATGGTGTATATAAATATAAAAATCATATGATAATATATTTTGCAGATTTTAAATTGTCTATCAGAAAAGCCTCCAAACATTGGCTTGATTCTTCTTTTTCTGCAAAATATAGCAATGTGTCAATACAAGGCCTTCCAGATTTTCTGTATCACTATGTCACCAGTATCGTCCCAGGTGAAGATTATTCTTGCTGACATTCACAGTTCAGAAGATAAAGTTGATCCTATCTGAAAGTAGAGGTAACTGTAAACAGTATTTAATCCATATAATTCATAAAGTAATTATGGTACAATATAATAACAAGTTACATGTATGGTATGGAGGGGATTCAACAACAAGCTGATAGCTTATATGTGTCTTCGCCAGTTATGGTGTGACCGAGCCCACAGCGTGAGTGTGCTTGGACTAAGTGCGATGTATTCCAGACAATTTGATGTTCACAGTTGGCTTTATTTTTATTTTTTCTCGCATTAGCTCACGTAGTGGGCTCGTTCAATAGGTGTGACTAAGTGAGACTAAGATTTGGAGAAATGGGAGAAAAAGGGAGAATTAGATAGTAATGTTTCAGATAGAAGATAATTTGAAGATATGTGGATAATCTGATGTAGATATAATGATTTTGATGAGCTGGCCTATAGCCATAACTATGATATATAAACTTCACAACTATTTTGACATTATATAATATGAATTAGAAAACATATTAATTTTCTTTGAATAAATAACAAATAAAAGGCTGCTTGGCCACATGACAAAAGTGGCTTAAAATTTGTTTGGCAGGTGGCTTTTTACACACTTACACATATTTATTTAGAAAAAACAATTTTAAAACTGATTTCATCATGAGGGGTCTAAATACCATGACAAAGCAGGACTTGGTTGTCACAAAACCATGGTTAACTGTATTAGAACCAGCTTCCCAATTGTTGGTCTGCCTATGATGTTGAATTTGCTATGTACATTACTGATTGGCTCAATTTTGGACCCCTACAATATCTGAACATTAAAGTTACTCATCCCGACGCAATGGTCCCCATATCATCAGATTCCAACAATAACACAAATTTTTGAAATGCTGCTTCAGAATTGATTTATTGCCTGAAAATAATGCTAACAACAGTCAACTATAGTATGAGAGTCATTGTATTTAATTAATGTATAAGAATGATGGCGTGTGTTGTTAATTTGGATTAATATTCATAAAAAAATAACTACTTTGAGCAAGATTATTCTCAATTTCTATTTGATCACCTTACTGGGGTGTTTCATATCACTTTAACCACTTTTATTGACAGATTTTGTACACATGTAATTGGTATTTTTGGTAAAAATGATGCAAATTGGAAGAAAGGCGTAGCATAAATCGGAAATACGACAAATCCTTGAGTACAGGCTAACACACTGTGAATATGTATGCTATTACCTCACCATGGCATGTTGATCATTAGTATGACCAGAGGATGTCTTTTGACATTATCCTGACATTGTACAAAACATGATTTACTTGACTATTTTTCTTTGATATCATAAGTTTGCTAAATCATTGAAGAAATAAAAAAAGTGATGAGATTCTGCATGTGTGAATCAAAGTTGATAAACAATCTACTGTAACAGAAGCCAATGATAATGTATAATAACTCTAAAATACAGATAGCTTAGAATATGATGAGTTTTAGTGTGTATTTCCTCATTAAATTATCTGTAACAGCAATGGTAGTATACTCGAGTTGCCTTATATTAATGTCTTAGTATTAAAACAAAAGAAAACATTACTTGAAGCAGTCTGCGTGAATGTCCTGGTAAATGCCATAATTGGTCAAATTTGGACTCGAGAAGTAAATATATGTTTAGGAGATTTACTGATAGCATGTCCATTTTTCGCAAGTTGTTATTTATTATTTGATTGCCGAAAGTGCCAATAATACAATGAATTCAAAAGTCAAACCCATATTCGAACTCTATCTGTATTTTGGGCTGAGAAATTCACATAGCAAATTTGGTTCCATCCAGATAAAAAATGTTTGAATTAAGGCAGCATGCGTCAATTCTAAGTCGAAAAAGGGCCATAATTCTGAAGAAAAAAAAGACTCAGGTCAAACCAATATTTTAACTCGATCTGTATTTTGGCCTGAGAAACCCATATACAAAATTTGGATCCGTTCGGATTTAAAATATTTGAGTTATTGCATGATGCGTAAAGTGTCTACAAACAGACGGACAGACGAACGAATGACGAGTGGTCAATCCGGACGTCGACACTGTGGTATGGGTACACATAAAAATGGAATCCGCCAACAAAAATGTATGACCATTTATCACATTGAGTTCTGGCATTGTTTATATAGTCAGTACCACAATATGGTGGCATGTATGCAGTCTGTTTGAAAAGATAATGGAAATCCTAACGGATGTATATCTCTATATCTCTAATGAAATTAGTTTCTGTTTTGAAGGGATTCCTTCCATTTAATTGGAGGGCGGTGCAGACTATGCACGATTCATTGGTTATTGGCATAGCAGATCACTTCACAGATCCAACCAAAGCTGCGACCTGTAGCCCGTGCAAAGGGATTTAGTCATGCAAAGAATAAAATCCAAGATGGCTGCTGGTGGCCATGTTTTTTGGCCGAACAACCCCAAAATGACTCGTTCCCATCTACATGTCAATATTAACATCCATGACAGATTTCATGACGATCAGACAAACAGTACGACCTGTAGCCTGTGCTAATGGATTGAAATTTGAAATCCATGATGACCACTGGCAGCCATGTATTTTTGCCGAATGACCCAAAGTGACTTATTCCCATCTACATGTCAATGTCAAAATCCATGACAAATTTCATAATGATCCAACCAAAGGTACGACCTGTAGCCCATGCTAAAGGAAATTGTTGATGAGTCACTCACACACACACGCAAACACACACACGGACGACAGATACCAAACCATGGCAATAGCTCAAACTTTACAAAGTAAAGTTGAGCTAAAAAACTGCAAAAATTCTCTAGATACTATATAGCAATGCTAATCTCCTTAAACATCCCTTGTAACTTTTGTTTTGTTTTGAAAAATCATGACATTGGCGAGTCACTCTCAGTCTCATGGAGGGTTTTGGATATGTTGCATTGCATTTCTATCTAGCTGTGTCATGGCGAATATGATGCAAGAAGTGATAGTAAGACACTTGAAGACAATTCATTCAACGTATCACAAACCCCATGGAATGGAAGTCACTTTAATAAAGATAATAAAGAGTTGACACAAGTGAACATGGGTTCACCGTTTAGCTATATGATTGTTGTAGTCCGATACCAATGGTAGTTATCTGTTAAACTGTTCACACCACAATAGGTCAAACACCTACATCACATATTCACAGTACCTGTCTTGACAGAGGGGGTCCCAGAAAACAGACAAAAGTTACAAGTGTTAAATGTTATTACTAGTAACAAGATTCAACGCATAGAAACTTGGTGCAACGTGCTCGATTTATCGGGAAACAGAAACTGAAAGTAGGAAATTTATAGGAATTCTGCCAGCAGTGTTGCAGATAACTCGTCGCACATGATAACGCCTGTTTAAGAATGTAATAGACTGTTTGTTTTAAGGTCTCTCACTATTCATTCCAATCTATGTTTTGTCGCTCATAACGGTGGCTGAGATTGAATTTTATTCATATGATTATAATCTGAATTGGATATATGAAGTTCTAAACATAATGTAATCAAATGAGTTCCGCATCTAGCAATCACGCACCGTGTATACAATATAGACAGTGTCGATACAGATTACAAATATACGCGGCGATTGATCAGCGTCACAGGTTGCGATCGAAGCAATAATTTGCATAAGCACGTCTACATGTACATCTGTATACACCCGTCAGTAAGCCCGGGGGCTCATGCATGTTTTTGCTCAAAAAGTGGGTACTGGGCTTACTCACGAGGACCGTCCCGTGCAAAAATTCAGTTAGCCTTCAGGTGCCAACCTACCATCATGTTTTATACCAATACCATATTTTTTTTATTGAATAAGGATAATAATGTGTTTTATTTATATTATTAAGATAAAATCACAGGATAATAACCAGAAACAGTGATAGATAGATCTACACATTTTGGATCAATTTGAATAAGGTTGTAAATGTTTGTATTAATTTGTAAAACAATAGGGCTGTATGATCAGTTCACAAGTTAATGTAGCTACACTAATGCTTACTAATCAAGTAATTTCTTATAACGAGAGACCGATCGTGAGATGTTTAACCCATACCTTGGCGATAGTGATCAGCTAGTTTCAGTTCAGACACGAAAATCCATAAGCCATAACTCTGTTTAAAATATAAAAAAATGGATCAAACCCAAATTCGAAATCTATCTGTATTTTGGGCTGAGAAACTCACATACAAAATTTACATACATCTCAATAAAATGAGATATATCAGATGAAAGGTATTTCTGCTAAGTATAAAGAATGTTGTGAATTAAGGGTTCATTTAACCACAAAAATCCATACAAGTGAAAGGGATATAATAGGAGAATGATTACATGAAAAATATACAAAAGCATAAATTGATGACAAGGGTTAACAATTTTGACTCAATAAAATTAGGTACAGGTATGTCACTGGAACATTGCATTGATAAACCAGAGAGCTGTATGGAAATACAATAAACAACAGATGGTTCTCTGTCCAATTACACCTTCCACTGTGCCCTGACAATATGATGGCTAAAAATAACTGTAATTTCCAATAATACAAGTTAATCTACAGTATTCTCTCTCAGTGCTAACTGATATCACCAGTGTTAGCTGCTATGGTTCTACATATCGAATATCGAATTTGTTCAATCCTTAGTTAAAAAGGGCCATAACTCTGGTATAAAAAACAGGATCTAACCCATATTCAAACTTGATCTGTATTTTGAGTTGAGAAACTCACATACCAAAGTTGGTTCCTATCAGACGATAACTGGTTGATCTATCGAAGCATGGATGAATTCTATATCAAAGGGCCATAACTCCATTAAAAATAATCTGATCAAACCCATATTCGAACTCGAACTGTATTTTAGATAGAGAAACTCACATACCAAATTTGGTTCTCATCAGATAATTTTTGTTTTTAGTTATCATAGCATCCATGAATTCTTAGTCGAAAAAGGGCCATGACTCCGTAAAAAAAAACTCAGATTAAACCCATATTCGAACTGAATCTGTATTTTGGTCTGAAAAACTCATATACAAAATTTGGTTCCGATCAGATAGAAAATATTTGAGTTATCGCACCATGCGTAAAGTGTCTATGGACAGACAGAGGGTCGGACGGACAGACGGACGAATGACGAGTGGTCAATCCGGTCGTCAACATTATGTTTACCATACTATGGTATGGGTAAACATAAAAACACAACAGTGTGATGCAGGTGAACTTACATCCTCCTCTGCATTATCAAAGGATACTACAAAAACACCAAGTCATTGCTCCACATCCCATTGGATTTACTCTGATAGAGGTGTGAACAATAAGTGGCACATCCTTTGATTTTATTGATATAGTACCTCTTTGACAGACCCAACAACTAAGAATAGAATAAGATATGTATAATTCACAACAATATTAACACAAGTGTATACTATTATACATCTTTATTATTTAAGAAAAACTGGAACAAATAATAGTATCTTCTCCTATTCTACAGGATAGATACATGATTGTATTCACCTTCCAAATGCTCAAAAATGGGGGTGGGCTTATCTACGAGAACCACCCCATGTTTTGTTTAGGGGAAAAACCCAGACTGGGCTTATCTTTGAGGATGGGCTTACTGACGGGTGTATACAGTATTCTGCTTTAATTTTTATGAGCTCAGGTCATTTGGCATGTGTTATTTAGATGCAAAAAACTAAACTACACCGAAGTATAACACCGATTCAAAAATATCTGAATCAGCGGATCTCGAATCGGGTGCCTGATATCGACATCGAATCGAATCTCGATTATTCGCAGGTCCCTAATTCGTGTATCCCAACCAATTCACAATTATACATTCTAATTTGAATCAATTAAATATCCCCTACATGTAACTTGGCAGTGCCCTATATAAAATGAATTCTCAAATATGCTCTTGTATCTACACAGGCAGTAAATGTGAAGGATGGTTACATGTAAGCAAGAACAATGCTTCATTAACTTTTTCTATCCAAACATTATGTTAAGATTTTCTATATACCTAATTTGTTTTTAGCTCTGTCTGGAAAAATATCTTGATCAAATTCTGGTCTGTGTCTTTATTATCCATTGCCATCTACATCATGTGTATGATATGTATGAACCCTGATGAGAATGAAAAAAAAAACAAATTATTCATTTACTTATCATCTAAGGTTCGAAGTTCGAACCCTGACATGGGTAAACAAATATTGGGATAAATTTTCAAGTGTGATCTGAGTTGAAGGACATTTCAATGTGCCATTCCGATCGATAAGAAATGAGAATTTGTTCATGCTCACTGAAGCAAGCACACTCATACTGTGTCTGTGATTATAAATACCCTAGTACCAGTAATTGTATGGTCAGATACAATTGCAGAGCTAGTGCATTGTGTTGTTCCAATATAATGGTAGATGTGTTCTGTGTCAATATTCAAACCCATGTTCAGACTAATATGGTTCCCAACTCTGGGCGAAAGGTATGGAAATCATGATTATTCCTATGAATGATGAACTGTTGATAAAGCCGATAACTGATTACCATTTCCGTTGTTGATTATTTCGGATGTCAGACAATGCCGGGTATAATTGCATACCGTGTTTGAACCTACAACATTTTAATCAACGATGTTCCCCGAACTGCGTCAAATTGAGCCAAAAATGGTAAGGCCTGTAGTCTGTGTTAACGGATTGATTTTTGGCCACTGACCGCCATGTTTTTTTGCCGAAAGGCCGCTAAAATGGCCCGTTCCCAGCTACATGTTATGACAAATTTCAAAATGATCTGACCAAAGGACTTGTAGCACGTGCTAGTGGGAATTGTCCGATGTACACATGCACACACAGCATATCATGGTCAGAAAACAGGGTTCCCCAAAAAATCTCTGTATTCATCCTTATCCCTTTTATTGGTTACCCCCGAAGCGACATATGAAGTTTGGTGATGACCTGATGAGGGATGTGGTCTGTAGGGTGTGTCAAAGGATTTATTCATCTAAAGAGTAAAATCCAAGATGGCTGCTGACGGCCATGTTTTTCTTAACAAATTTCAGATAAAATTGATGGCTCCCATCTATAGGTCACCCTGATGATCCATGTGAAATTTGGTGACGATCAGATGAGGGATATGTTCTATAGGGTGTGCCAAAGGATTTGGTCAAGCAAAGAGTAAAATTAAAGATGGCGGCCATGTTTTTCATAAAAAATCCTTCAAATTTTATAGCTCCAAGCTAGAGGCGATCCTAAACATGCCTGTACATTATCAAAACATTTCTTCAATAAATGTGGAATGCAAAGTGTGCTGATGGATTTAAATTTGAAATCAAAGTTACTGCTGGCGGCCAAATATTTTAATGAAATTCGGAAAAAATTGATGGTTCCCATCTACATGTAGAGGTCTCACTGTTGGGTGTGCCAAAGGAAATTGTTGATGGATGGATGGACGGACTGACGGACAACGGATACCAACTCATGGCAATAGCTCAAACCTCTGAAACCTGACTTTGTCAAGTTGAGCTAAAAATTATTCATTTATATTACTGTATCCACATATCATGATAGACATTATGTATACCTTATCAGTTTTCAGCTATCTCTGGGATAATATCTTGATCAAATTCTGGTCCCTCACATTATTATCCATATATATATATATATATGTAGCTCTTTGAGTTCCAGGATCCTTAATGATAATGAAAACAAAATTATGAATAATCCTTCACTAATCATACAATAATAATCCTTGTACACAATAATCCAGAGTAAATTCCAAGACGGTGGCCATTTTTTAAACAAATTTGAATTTTTTTTATGGCTCTGATCTGGTTGTCATACTGAAGATCTATATTAAGTTTGGTGACAATCGGATAAGGGCTTGCAGGATGTGCCAAAGGATTCACCATGGAAAGCGTAAAATTCATGATGGTCACCCCAAAGAACCATATGAAGTTTGAATGAAAGTGTCAATGACACTGTAGCTCAACTTGGAAAGGGAATAATTTCATGTGTTAAAGTCAATGGAGTGATTAGGAATGTGGAAAGTTGAATGGTCTAGTTATGCAAAGAGTAAAATCTAAGATGGCCGCTGGCAGCCATGTTTTTTTGCCAAATGATCCCAAAAAGACTCGTTCCCATTTACATGTCATTATTAACATCCAGTACAAATTTCATGATGATCTGACAAATGATACGACCTGTAGGCCGCGCCAAAGGATTTAGTCATGTAAAGAGTTAAATCCAAGATGGCTTCTGGTGGCCATTTTTTTTGGCCGAATGACCCCAAAATGACTCGTTCCCATCTACATGTCAATATTAACATCCTTGACAAATTTCATGATGATCAGACAAGCAGTATGACCTGTAACCCGCGCCAATGGATTGAATTTTGAAATCCAAAATGGTGACTGGTGGCCATGTTTTTTGCCGAATGACCCCAAAATAACTCGTTCCCATCTACATGACAATGTCAACATTCATGACAAATTTCATAAAGATCGGACCAAAGGTACGACCTGTAGCCCGTCCTAATGGATTGAATTTTGAAATCCAAGATGGCCACTGGCGGCCATGTTGTTTGTCCGAATGACCCCAAAATGACTCCCATCTACATTCCAATTTCAACAGCCATGACAAATTTCGAGATGATCAGACTAAAGGTACGACCTGTAGCCCGTGCTAAAGGATTTATTTTAGTCATACAAAGAGTAAAATCCAAAATGGCTGCTGGCGGCCATGTTTTTTTGCCGAATGACCCCAAAATGACTCGTTCCCATCTACATGTCATTGTTAACATCCATGATACATTTTATGATGATCCGACCAAAGGTACGACCTGTAGCCCGTGCTAAAGGATTTAGTCATACAAAGAGTAAAATCCAAAATGGCTGCTGGCGGCCATGTTTTTTGGCCGAATGACCCCAAAATGACTCGTTCCCATCTACATGTCATTGTTAACATCCATGATACATTTTATGATGATCCGACCAAAGGTATGACCTGTAGGCCGTGCCAAAGAATTTAGTCATGCAAAGAGTAAATCTAAGATGGCTGCCGACGGCCATGTTTTTGGGCCGAATGACCCCAAAATTACTCATTCCCATCTACATGTCAATGTTAACATTCATGACAAATTTCATGATGATCAGACCAAAGGCACGACCTGTAGCCCGTGCTAAAGGATTTAGTCATACAAAGAGTAAAATCCAAAATGGCTGCTGGCGGCCATGTTTTTTTGCCGAATGACCCCAAAATGACTCGTTCCCATCTACATGTCATTGTTAACATCCATGATACATTTTATGATGATCCGACCAAAGGTACGACCTGTAGCCCGTGCTAAAGGATTTAGTCATACAAAGAGTAAAATCCAAAATGGCTGCTGGCGGCCATGTTTTTTTGCCGAATGACCCCAAAATGACTCGTTCCCATCTACATGTCATTGTTAACATCCATGATACATTTTATGATGATCCGACCAAAGGTACGACCTGTAGGCCGTGCCAAAGAATTTAGTCATGCAAAGAGTAAATCTAAGATGGCTGCCGACGGCCATGTTTTTGGGCCGAATGACCCCAAAATTACTCATTCCCATCTACATGTCAATGTTAACATTCATGACAAATTTCATGATGATCAGACCAAAGGCACGACCTGTAGCCCGTGCTAAAGGATTTAGTCATACAAAGAGTAAAATCCAAAATGGCTGCTGGCGGCCATGTTTTTTTGACCCCATCATAACTCAATACCAACTACATGTCAATATTAACATCCATTTCAAATTTCATAATGATCCGAAAAAAGATACGACCTGTAGACTGTGGTAATGGATTGAATTCTGAAATCCAAGATGGCCACTGGCTGCCATGTTTTTTTGGCCGAACAAACCCAAAATCACTCATTCCCATCTAAATGGCATTGTTAACATCCATGACAAATTTCATGAAGATCCGACAAAAGCTACGACCTGTAGCCTGCGCCAAAGGATTTAGTCATTAAAGAGCAAAATCCAAGATGGCTGCTGGTGGCCATGTTTTCTGGCCGAATGACCCCAAAACGACTCGTTCCCATCTACATGTAATTTTTAACATCCATGACAAATTTCATGAAGATCCGACAAAAGCTATGACCGGTAGCCCGCGCCAAAGGATTTAGTCATGTAAAGAGCAAAATCCAAGATGGCTGCTGGCAGCCATGTTTTTTGGCCGAACGACTCCAAAATCACTTGTCAATATTAACATATATGACAAATTTCATGATGATCAGAGGAACAGTACGACCTGTAGCCCGCGACAATGGATTTAATTTTGAAATCCAAGATGGCCGCCAGCAGCCATGTTTTTTGGCCGAATCACCCCAAAATGACTCATTCCCATCTACATGTCAATGACAACATTCATGACAAATTTCATAAAGATCAGACCAAAGGTACCACCTGTAGCACGCGCCAAAGGATTTAGTCATGCAGAGAGTAAAATCCAAGATGGCTGCTGGCGGCCATGTTTTTGGCGGAATGACCCCAAAATGACTCGTTCCCATCTACACGTCATTATTAACATCCATGACAAATTTCATAAAGGTACGACCTGTAGCCCGCGCAAAAGGAAATTGTTGACAGACACACACACGACAACCCATGGCAATAGCTCAAACTTACAAAGTAAGTTGAGCTAAAAATAACGGCTCCTATCTGAGGTCACCCTGAAGATTCCTGTGAAGTTTGGTGACGATCCGATGAGGCAGAAGGCATGTAGGGTGTGCCGAAGGATTTAGTCATACAAAGAGTAAAATCCAAGATGGCTGCTGGTGGGCCGTGTTTTTCAATAAAATATCGAAAAAATTTGATGGCTCCAATCTAAAGGTCAGTCAAAAGTACCATATGAAGTTTGTTACAAAGAGATGAGGGATGAGGGACCTGTAGACCGTGCCAAAGAATTTAGTCATGCAAAGAGTAAAATTCAAGATGGCTGCTGGCGGCCATGTTTTTTTGCCTAATGACCCCAAAATGACTCGTTCCCATCTACATGTCATTGTTAAACTCCATGACAATTTTCATGATGATCAGATAAACAGTACGACATGTAGCCCGTGCTACTGGATTGAATTTTGAAATCCAAGATGGCTTCTGGCGGCCATGTTTTTTAGCCGATTAACCCCAAATTGACCCGTTTCCCATTTACATGTCATTGTTAATATCCATGACAAATTTCAAGAAGATCTGGCCAAAGGTACAACCTGTAGCCCGCGCCAAAGGATTTAGTCATGCAAAGAGTAAAATCCAAGATGGATGCTGACAGCCATCTTTTTTGGCCGAATGACCCCAAAATGACTCGTTCCCATCTACATCTCATTGTTAGCATACATGACAAATTTCATGAAGATCTGACCAAAGCTACGACCTGTAGCCCATGCCAAAGGATTTAGTCATGCAAAGAGTCGATTGATCAGAATTCTTTATTTATTTTTGAATAGCGGTTGCTGCTAACTATTCTGACATTTTGAATGAGGTTTGGCCACGTGACGGTCATGCGACAAGCAAAACATGCGCGTTGCCATCGTCACGAGCCGGATTTTCCAGGTGAAATCAAACTCAGTTTGATCGGTCAGATTAAATCGAATCTGACAAAAACCGGCCCAAAGTGTGGGCGCACACGATCCCGGTTGTCCCCGATTTATCCGGCAGCCGAGATCGTGTGCGCCGACACTAAGTTGTATTGATTTTTCGCCACTTCACAATCACGGGCATTCACGATTGCCAGACCTGCTAGGCCTATTGAGTTCCACCGAAGTTCTGTATCTGTAGATACATGTATTACAGTGCAGGAACCAATTCTGGTTGTAGACGACACACTGGTCCAGGTGCTACCACGACCGAGTAACTTTATAACCCTGTGGTGACTCCAGTACCATTCTTTAACGTGCACACACCAAGGCGTGTACACGGGTCATGCAGCCAGTAAATTAATGTCCGCACCTGATCGGACAGCGTGGCTGCACCCACGACAACATACCTATTACCTGGACAAGTGTTGTAATGGGGGGGGGGGGGGCCTGACAAACTTGGTATCTGACCGAGTTCTGATTTTTGTCAGAATACCCTGCCCAGGTTCAAGTTGCGATCCCCGGTCCGCTAGCACGAGAGACCAATACGCTACCTCTCGGCTACCGACTTCCTAGTCCAACAAATTAGACTATTCGGGTTAAGATATATTTTCATATTTGGACATTTACGATTATCTTAACCCTTCTAAGGGATTAACTTCATTAAGGCCACATAAATGTCCAAATATTAAAATAGGTCTTGATTTAAATTACTTAATCCGAATCGTCTAATTTGTTGGACTACCGACTTCCCAGTTATTGAGTTATTGACTACAGCAAATACTTACATTCCGATTTCTTGATCCTGAAACATCGACTGGTTCTTCAAGTACGTTTGTTTGCGTCCGATGTGAAGTGAAATACAAGAATTTAATTTGTGAAGCGTGGTAAACGTATTAAACGCCATTTTGTACGATGAGAAATCACGTGACTACACATATCACGTGAGCTGGCAAATCCCTGATTCTGATGTGGACAAGCTCACCCAGCGTCCATGACGTCTCAAATAAATATTATGGCAAGCCGATAACTGATTCTGGTAGACTTTCTTCACTCGTTAGATTCCGGCTTACGGTAGTCTATGGGTGCCCATTTGAACCCCTGGATGGCGGCAATTTTTGGATTGGGATAGGGTTATGGGGTGTGAAAACAGTTCCTTGTGGGAGGCGGAAGGGGGCACAATGTAACTATGGGAGGCCAAATTCACATATATTAATAATTGCGTTTCAGCGCAATTCAATTGCGCTTCAGTGCAATTGATGAAGCGCAATTGAATTGGACTGAAGCGCAATCAATTGGGCTTCAGCACAATTCATTTGCGCAATTATTTTCCCATATATGGGAACGCCCACTTGTATTTGGGTCTACAAGTGGATCATCATACAACACACTTTGTTTGACATAAATCGGTCAAGGGGCCGTGAAATGGCATGGGCACCCTATTCAAACCCCTCTGGACGGCGGACATTTTGGATCGGGATGGGGTGTGTGGGATGTATGACGAGTTCATTGAGGGGAACTCATAAAAGCCCTTTATTTGACCTAAACCGGTCAAGGGCCGATAAACGGCATATATGCCCCATTTGAAACCCTCTGGGTGGCAGCCATTTTGGATCGTGGTGTGGTGAATATTTAGATCGGCTTAGGGCCACCCTACAATTACACCCTTTGTTTAACCTAAATCGGCCAATAAATTGCGCGAGTGGCCTATTTGAACCCCACTGGACGGCGGCCATTTTTGGATCAGGATGCATGGGTGAATATTTAGATCGGATAGGGGTCATCCTAAAACACCATTTGTTTGACATTAAACGAAAAAAATGGCACGAGTGCCCTATCTGATATCCATTGGATGGCGGCCATTTTGGATGGAAGTGGGTTCGTCGGGTTAATTAGAAAGAGGGCCACACAAAACCTATTATTTGATATAGGTTTATGAAACCTAAATCGATTAAGGGTCTAGGGTTGACATGGTGCCCAATGTGAACCCATCTGGACAGCGGCCATTTTAGACTGGGGTCGGGTGAACGAGGTGAATATTTAGATTGGCTTGGGGCCACACGCAACATCCTTTATTTGAACTAAATCGGGTAAATGGCCATGGAGCCCTATTTGAACTCCTCTTGATTCTTTGAATCTGGAAGGGATGAATGGGGTGAATATTTAGATTGGCCGGGGCCATCATACAACGCCATTTGTTTGACCTAAATCGACCAAGGGGACGAGAAATTGCATATATATGTACCCTATTTGAACCCCTCTGTGTGGCGGCCATTTTGGACCAGGTTGGGGTGTGTGCAAAGATTTGATTGTAGGACACCCTAGAACGCTATTTATTTGACATAAATCTGCCAAGGGACCTATGCCATATTTGAACCCATCCGGTTGGCGTCCATTTTGGATCGGTGTGGTGTGAATATTTAGATCGGCTAGGCGGCCACTCTACAACACCCTTTGTTTGACATATACCGGTCAAAGGACCGATGCATGAGTAGGCCTACCTATTTGAACCCCTCTGGAGGGCGTCCATTTTAGATCAGGTAGGTGCATATTTATATAGGCTTGTGAGTCATCCTACAACACCGCTATGGGGTCACCATACAATACATTTGTTTGACCTAGATTGGTCAAGGGGCCGAGAAATGGCATGGGTGCCATATTTGAACTCTTCTGGACAGCGGCCATTTTGAATCGGGGGTTGAATGGGGTAAATATTTAGATTGGCTTGGGAGCCACTATACAACGCCCTTTGTTTGACCTAAATCGGTCGAGGCCGAGAAATAACAGGGTACCCTATATGAACTCATCTGGACGGCGGCCATTTTTTTGATGAGGGTGGGGTGTTTGGAAAGAGTGATTTGGTGCAATCTATAGCATCCTTTATTTGACCTAAATCGGTTAAGGGGCCGAGAAATTACATTGGTGCCCTATTTGAATCCCTCTGGATGAATGCATTTTTGGATCGGGGTGGGTGCGTGGGGGGGGGGGGGGGGGGGTACATTGTGGGCACCATATAATACCCTTTGTTTTACCTTGTACAACTTTTGAATAAGGAATAAGGAATGGAACTAATCTTTGTTGTCCGTGTTCCTTAATCTCATATTTTATATCGTAACTAGCAGGTGGACCCGACTTCGTCCGGGCTGTTTCCCCTCTGCTTTTCGGCGAATTGCGCGATTTGACCTTGAATTGTCCATTTTGAAGGTCAAGGTCAGGTGGGGGTCACGATTTGACCCGTCCAAAACACTGCCCAGGCAAAAGTACCCGACAAAAGTACCTCCATCCGGTTTTACCCGATTTGACCACGAATTTATAATTTTGAAGGTCAATGTCAGGTCGGGGTCACGATTTGACCCGTCCAAAACACCCAGTGGAAAAAAGTAACCATATGTATCAAATTCCGTCAAAATCCCATAAAAATTCGCGATTTGATCTTGAATTGACCCGATTTCAAGGTCAAGGTCACGTCGCACGGGCAAACGAATAGGCTTATGATACTCCACATACGAAAGTATCCCCAGACACAAATTTTCATCGAAATCACGTGATACTCGGGAGTTCGACCTGGAAATGACCCGATTTCAAGGTCAAGGTCACGTCGCACGGGCAAATTAATAGGCCCATGCCACTCCCCGGCCGAAAGTACCACCACATACCAAGTTTCATCGAAATCGGTTCGGCCGTTTTCGAGTCCATCGCGAACAGACAGACAGACATACACACACACAGACAAATTTCTCAACATATATAATAGACTAGCCGATGAGCCCGACGTTGTCCTGGCTATTCAAAAACCAAATTTCAAGTCGATAGCTCTACCCAGCCCGACGTTGTCCGGGCATCGATCTATACAATATACGTCGATGGTCCGGGCTATTAAAAAACCAAATTTCAAGTCGATAGCTCTACCCGTTTCCGAGATCTGGTCTGCGCATGCGCGAAGCTGGCGTCGCACGGGCTCGGCGACCCGATAAAATTCGTATCCGGGGCAAGATACATTCACATACCAAATATCAAGTCGATAGCTCCACCCGTTTCCGATATCTCGTCTGCGCATGCGCGAAGCTGACGTCGCACTGGCTCGGCGACCCGATAAAATTCGTATCCGGGGCAATATATATTCACATACCAAATTTCAAGTCGATAGCTCCACCCGTTTCCGAGATCTCGTCTGCGCATGCGCGAAGCTGGCGTCGCACGGGCTCGGCGACCCGATAAAATTCGTATCCGGGGCAAGATACATTCACATAAAAATTTCAAGTCGATAGCTCACCCGTTTCCGATATCTCGTCTGTGCATGCGCGAAGCTGACGTCGCACTGGCTCGGCGACCCGATAAAATTCGTATCCGGGGCAATATACATTCACATACCAAATTTCAAGTCGATAGCTCCACCCGTTTCCGAGATCTCGTCTGCGCATGCGCGAAGCTGGCGTCGCACGGGCTCGGCGACCCGATAAAATTCGTATCCGGGGCAAAATACATTCACATAGAAAATTTCAAGTCGATAGCTCCACCCGTTTCCGAGATCTCGTCTGGGCATGCGCTAAGCGGGCGCCGCACGGGCTCGCCAATACGACAACGACGACCGCCTGGTCAAACTACACACACGTACCAAGTTTCGTCCCGATCGGTCGAGAATCGTAGATTTGTATAAATGACATACATACATATACAGACATACAGACAGACATACAGAGGTCTTCAAAATATATAGGAGACTAGCCGATGAGCCCGACGTTGTCCGGGCTATTCAAAAACCAAATTTCAAGTCGATAGCTCTACCCAACCCGAAATTTCAAGTCGATAGCTCCACCCGTTTCCGAGATCTGGTCTGCGCATGCGCGAAGCTGGCGTCGCACGGGCTCGGCGATCCGATAAAATTCGTATCCGGGGCAAGATACATTCACATACCAAATTTCAAGTCGATAGCTCCACCCGTTTCCGAGATCTCGTCTGCGCATGCGCGAAGCTGGCGTCGCACGGGCTCGACGACCCGATAAAATTCGTATCCGGGGCAAGATACATTCACATACCAAATATCAAACTACACACACGTACCAAGTTTCGTCCCGATCGGTCGAGAATCGTAGATTTGTATTAATGACAGACAAACAAACAGACAAACAGACAGACAGACAGAGGTCTTCAAAATATATATGAGATTGGGAAGCATACACGCGTAAGATTTCATGGAAATACGCAACATTTTTTTTAAATTTGATGTCGATATTGGTACTGTATATCAGTTTAAGACGTGTACTCAAAACGGGTCCTTTTCAACCATTCATTTAAAAACATCCATGCATCGATTCGTTTATACCTCATACCCACTCTTTAACTAGTATAGATATGCACACTTCAATGCATAGAGATGCCGATATTGCCCACCCCTACACACACAAGGCAATGACCATAAACGCTATACACACAAAACTATCGGTTGGGTTTTATTACAGTTTTATAGATAAACATAATGGACTCTGGATAAGGTTACAATTAGTGTTCTATATGTCATAATGGTGGGCCCGTGATCAGACCATCATTAAGAGATATAAATGGTAATAGTGGGCTCGATAGGCGTATACGGTCCACACTTACGTATCTATAGATGGTAAAGAATTTCCGTCATTACGTATTTATATCTGATAAGTCTATGCGGATCGGGTGATTTGCGGGGGGTAATATGACCGGCCGGAGACGAGCGAGCGAGTAAATTGTTCTATGTTGCCCTCGGGTGGCATGTCGCTACGTTATAACGTCGAGATATTGTGTCCACGGGCCCGTGGGGCCACCCGGGCGGTCCCGGGCGGTCCCCGGGCGGTCCCGGGCGGTAATTAGTCACACCCCAATCTGCATGATTATATTCGCAGTTGCTTGGACCAACACAATGTTCGACTTTTATTCGTGGTGACCTTTGTAAAATTTATGTTATTGCTAAAAGAACATATGAAACATATGAAACCCGCGAAACACTGTTCTAATGCCGTTGATTTTTACGTTTTATGCCGCGATTGCTCGATAGAGAATCGGAATCGTCGCTAAAACATATGCACGAAACTCGGTAGAGAACCAAATCTCCAGCAGTGAGTTCCCCCACAGTGCAATAAATACGCAATTGCGAAAAGTTGCACACATATATCGCAACGAACGTATTATATGTTCATTGCAATTGTACACTGCTTCCGAGAAAAAAAATTATGTACTAGTTTTATCTAGGTCTTAGTTTCATTGTGATATAGACTAAAGTACTTGTACTTTGTACGCGGTGTTCGCTGATTATGATCATGAATATGTTAATGCGCTTATAAATATAGTGAAGATTCCCATGAATATAACCACAGCGTTTACCCCAACTACATCTCAGCAATCTCGTATCGAAGCGCGTGATGGAGATTGTGCATTTTTCTGCCAACAGAATCACATGGACATTAATTTTGACAGTTGGAACTCTTCTTGTATATGTAGTTGCATCTGGCAGGTAACCTAACATCGGCGGTGACATGGCAACAACTTTGGTCAAATTATTAAAGAGTTGGAAATTAAATACGTAAGACAACATCAGTTGGAAATGTCACCAAAAAAATAATAACTTAACTGTTCTTGTAGTCTAATTTTCTAACTGGTAGTTAGTATTTTACTACTTTCGGTAAATGTTTTTGACTGAAATTGCCACCGGTTGGAAAATAACCAACCTTGTAGGTGGTGTAGTTGGAAAGGTTGAGGTACCAGTTGGAATAGTTTAACCAAAAATAAAGGGGTGCAAATGGAATTGCGGGGACTGGGGGTGGTCTTATTAAAAGGGGGTTGCATATCAGGATGGACACACCAAAACGGATACCTTTTTGCCATGTCCCTCAAAATCGAATGAATCTGGAATACACATTACATGTATACACGGTCCCTACAGTGTTTGCTCTATATAATCGTCGTTTGGGTACACCCCTTCAAGAATTCAAAATCCGCTTTGAGCAATTCGTTTTACAGAGATTAAAAATTAGGTAATTAGGGTTTTCTACAATATCTCTCATAGGCGACATCGGAACGCCTTACTCCTCCATCCGATATATACCAGTTTGTGTGAAAAATCGGTAGTGAATAGACTGACAAGAACATAAAATAACGCAATCGCGGCCATGAAATGGCAGTCAAAATGGCCACAACTCCAAGGAATGCTATACGACGAACGCAACAGATTGGGTAACCACCTAGAAGTGAAATACATATTGGTAATGTATAAGTAAGTTGTTCAATATCTTTAATAGGTACACATATCATTAAAATATACCACCCTGAAAGATTTAAACCCAGTGATTTAAGTCTTTAAAGTTCGGGTTATCTGCTTAGAATAAATCCAACGGTCGAGCCGAAAACATAAATAACTTCGGGCATGCAACACACGAAGTTCTCACAGTGCATGGTGTAGTTTGGAATGCTGATTAATTATTGAATCTAACGCAGAAACTAAAGTACACACCTTACGGTATAAACGCCAATTACTTTTCGAAATTTTCAGCACTCTCCGTTATAATAAACCATACACGTATGTGGTAATGCTGATTATAATATAACGCAACACTCAGCTATTGAATAGATTAGCACCCCATCCTACCAGATCGAAGAGAAGGTATGGTACATTTTATTTAAAACTAATTTTCATGCTGCTACCGAACCGATTCCTTTGTAGACAATTGCTACCACGCAGTGCACAATATTATATTACAGTATCGTGTTGTCTTAAAGGTACGGTTGGCCTTGGTGGTGGGTATCCTGTGAAAATATTTCCACACGTCAAAAACCGCCACAAACAGAAAGAACATCAGAATGTAGACAGACTTTGTCCGTATACAAATAAGAAATATCGCATAAACAGTATGGTATTGTCATATGTTTGACCATTGTTATGTAAACAAAAGCATAAAAGGTTACTTTTCTGGCGTTTGTTTACATTATGATGATAAACATAAAGAGCGTTCTTTGTTGGTGAATTCCTGATAGGGAGCTACTAAAGAGCGTTTATGCCATTTGGGTGTTATTAGCCAGTAGCATTGTGCTCTCTTCTGTTACACAATCAGGCTCTTGCTTAGGTAAAATATAATAGGTCTTTATGATAGCATGCTGTTTACGCGATGGTCATGGTATACATGGACAAAACTGTATGCGTTTTAATGTTTTTCTGTTTACGGTGTTTGGAACATATAAGAATATTTTCGACAATTAAGGCCAACCGTGCCTTTAAAATATCTTACAATTTATAACACTCCAAGGTAAGTAGGCATTAGATTAAACTTCTTGAACATAATCTCCTATATATTATGAAGACCTATGTATGTCATTGATACAAATCTACGATTCTCGACCGATCGGGACGAAACTTGGTACGTGTGTGTAGTTTGACCAGGCGGTCGTAGTTGTCGTATTGGCGAGCCCGTGCGACGCCCATGCAGCGCATGCGCAGACGAGATCTCGGAAACGGGTGGAGCTATCGACTTGAAATTTGGTATGTGAATGTATCTTGCCCCGGATACGAATTATATCGGGTCGCCGAGCCCGTGCGACGCCAGCTTCGCGCATGCGCAGACCAGATCTCGGAAACGGGTGGAGCTATCGACTTGAAATTTGGTATGTGAATGTATCTTGCCCCGGATACGAATTTTATCGGATCGCCGAGCCCGTGCGATGCCAGCTTCGCGCATGCGCAGACCAGAGTCGAGATATAGTGTCCACGGGCCCATGGGGCCTCCCGGGCGGTCCCGGGCGGTCCCAATGTTCTTTTTGTTTATATACCATTTTATCGGATTTTGAGGGGTTAATAACACCGACCGGAGTCGAGCGAGCGAGTAACAATTTCTAGGTTGACCTCGTGGGGTATGTCGCTACATTATAACGTCGAGATATTGTGTCCACGGGCACGTGGGGCCACCCGGGCGGTCCCAATGTTCTTTTTGTTTATATACCATTTTGTCGGATATTGAGGGGTTAATAACACCGGCCGGGGTCAAGCGAGCGAGTAACATTTTCTAGGTTGACCTCGTGGGGTATGTCGCTACGTTATAACGTCGAGATATAGTGTCCACGGGCCCATGGGGCCTCCCGGGCGGTCCCGGGCGGTCCCAATGTTCTTTTTGTTTATATACCATTTTATCGGATTTTGAGGGGTTAATAACACCGACCGGAGTCGAGCGAGCGAGTAACAATGTCTAGGTTGACCTCGTGGGGTATGTCGCTACGTTATAGCGTCGAGATATTGTGTCCATGTGCACGTGGGGCCACCCGGGCGGTCCCGGGCGGTCCCAATGTTCTTTTTGTTTATATACCATTTTGTCGGATATTGAGGGGTTAATAACACCGGCCGGGGTCAAGCGAGCGAGTAACATTTTCTAGGTTGACCTCGTGGGGTATGTCGCTATGTTATAACGTCGAGATATAGTGTCCACGGGCCCATGGGGCCGCCCGGGCGGTCCCGGTCGGTTCCAAGGTTCTTTTTTTTATACACTATTTTACCGGAATTTGAGGGGTTAATAACATCGGCGGTGGACGCGTCAACGAGTCAATACTTGGAATTAACACTCAGGTGTATTGCACTACCGAGAATCACCAAAATAATATGTCTGAAAACACACGAAGACATCAGTAATCACCCAGGCTATTTTAGCCAATATCGGCATTTGTGGGGTTAATATGACCGGCCGGAGACGAGCGAGCGAGTAAATCTTTCTATGTTGCCCTCAGGTGGCATGTCGCTACGTTATACCGTCGATATATTGTGTCCACGGGCCCGTGGGGCCGCCCGGGCGGTCCCGGGCGGTCCCCGGGTGGTCCCGGGCGGTAATTAGTCACACCGCTCTCATAGCGACATTAAACCACAATCAATCAATCAATCAAACGACTGTCATGAAAGCCTCATCATTCTCCGACTCTAAACTAAGAAAGAGTAAAACAATCTTGTCTAGACACTCTCAAAAACATTAGCATATAATATCTTTATATTTTAATCGATGACTAATTGCATGCGTCATAGGATTTATTACCGTTATTTAACAATTGCAGGTCCGGCGTGTGGGAGACACCAGACATGGATTAGTCGATCTCGTTCAACTTGAAAACACACTCCAGGTTCGTTAGTATATATATACAACACTAACATAGGCGAATAATGTTTGGCCATTATTCAGAAACTTTGACCAAATTTAAAAACCGAATATACATTATCATTGAGAAAACAGTCTAAAACAAAAAGATACTGACAAAAAAATAGCAAAAGAAACAAAAAATTTAAAGTTAATCAAAGGAGATTAAAACACAAATTTTGAGAGGGACGTATATATGAAAACAAATATACTGCAAGTGTGCACCAATGAGATCAACTACAACTTTAACATAGGTCAACTTGCTCTGGTAACAAGTCTTTGCTATGTATAAAGTACGCATGCAAATGCACATACCGACATATATTAGTGACGCATTTTAATTCTCCAAACGTGATTTAATGAGTAACTATAAACAGTCTAATTTGAGGTCTAGAAATTATACTCCATTTTACATATATCACGTTATCATAATTATGCTATTTATATATATGTATATCAGATCTATATATACTCCACTTTACATATCTCACGTTATCATAATTATGCTATTTATATATATGTATATCATATCTATATATACTCCACTTTACATATCTCACGTTATCATAATTATGCTATTTATATATATGTATATCAGATCTATATATACTCCACTTTACATATCTCACGTTATCATAATAATGCTATTTATATATATATGTATATCAGATCTATATATACTTCACTTTACATATCTCACGTTATCATAATAATGCTATTTATATATATATGTATATCAGATCTATATATACTCCACTTTACATATCTCACGTTATCATAATTATGCTATTTATATATATGTATATCAGATCTATGGAGGCACGGGCTGAGCTTGGATGTTCGTTGCTTCAAATGTGCGTAATTCAGTGAGCGTGAACAACTTCTCATATATAGTCTCGTTATACAACGTATGCACTATTTTGATTGTAGGAAAGCTCAAATAAAAAGAAGTCCCCAATACTAGTCACCATGTCAGCAGCCAGTAACGTTACGGGTATTATAACTGACGTCACGGCAGTGGCGGAAATCGCGCATAAATACGACGCCTACGTCGTGTTTGACTACGCTACAGCGGGTAAGTAGCAAATAAAGCGTGGTCATGCAACTGGTCTCGAAGACCTTAAAGGCACGAGCGGTGTTCGTTGCAGAAATATTCATATTTGTTCAAATCGCAATCAACAGAAGGAATATTAAAATATATATAGTTCATATGCCAAACATAATCAGCGCGTAAATAGTATATTGTCGTCCAGATGTACGGCGCTGTACGTAAACAAGAGCCTGCTCGCGTTACAGAAGTTGTGCTTCTGTTTGCATAACACAGCGCAATTCTATTGGTTAATCACACAAAAATTATATAAACGCTCTTTATTATTTCCATATCAGGAAAACAGTAACAAATAACGCTCTTTATGTTTACCATATCCGGATCTAAACTAAGGCCAGGAAACGTAACGTTTTTTGCTTTTGTTTACACAACAAAGGAAAACAAATTGACAATAACATACTGTGTATGCCATATTTCTGATTGGTATAAGAATAAAGTCTGTCTATATTTTACTATTCTTTCTGTTTATGACGGTTTTGACGGAGGTGAATATTTTAACAGCATACCCACCGCCAACGCCGCCCGTATCTTTAACATGACAAATTGGCACAAATAACCCAAAGTTTTCTTAACAGCATCGGTATGCCTCAATAACACAATGGTTGTATTATGTAAGTCAACATAACTCATCAGCATCGTAGCAACTATATCAAGGCCAGTTATCCTGGGTAGTAATCGCTGTCAACGCCCCATTTTGAGCCGAGTACTCATCTTGAACGATCTACCTATCTAACTGTCTGATCGTGCTAGAAGTTTCCCCTTTAAATGGGGCACCTTATACTAAATCCGGCCATTTATGGGACCATTTCCTTTTATAATCAACAGAATATATGTCACAAATGAATGAATTTGGGCCATGGATTAGTGCAAAATACACTCCTTTCTGTATGAACGATGCAAATAACATGGTAATTATAACGAAAATGAATTTATGACTCGATTCATAAATTCATTTTCATTATAATTACCATGTTGTTTGCATCATTCATAGAGCACATATGTGTATGTTGCACTAATCCGTGCGACCGTGCATGGCTCAAATTCAGTAACTTTTTTGCATATATTCTGTTGAGAATGAAAGGATATGGTCCCATAAATTGGCGGATTTAGTGTACAGTACCACTTTAAGCATCATATTAGTGTGTACGTTGTTTAATATTTCCATTGTCCATTGATGAATGGTCACTTTAAAATTGTCCCGTGAATGTTTATCATCATGTGTTTATATTCATTACATCCAACCCCAAATTAGAAATCACCCACCACTGGAAACTTTTGTTTTTCCAGGAGCTTACAACAGGATCGATATGAACGCAACAGAAACTGGGTGAGTGTTTGCATCTAATATTCAAATTGCGATCCAGTTTATGTAAAATAACACCGAAATAACAACTTTTCCGAATTACACCGTGTACATATATCACACAAAATGTATATCTGCTTCTCGGGGTGTCAAACTATTTCCCATTACAGTATTTGCAAAAAGATTTATGCAAAGTTCTACACGTAATGTTTTCTTTTGTTTTAGTATCAAGAAAATAGTATAAGGAGACTTGACTTAAGTACCACCGATGCTGTTGCATATTATGTGTTGAGGAAATACACAGCACGCCATAACTGATCATAATCAAGATATCTGTTTTAGAGTTATTGTTCGTTGGTAAAAACGTAAACAAACAATAACTACGCGTTTCATCTAGTGCGTAATCACATCAACATGCGGAATAAATCACGTCGCTAGAGTGTCATTGATAATGACAATATGAGCAAATTCCTTCTACCCTGTCGTGTATTTGGTATAGAAAGGGTTAACAATTTATATTTAGGCACAACTATTCCACAATAAGTTATTTAATACATGCATGTCGAACTGTGTGCATTTCTGGTTTTACTCGGATCCACACGTGTGTGTTGCATACATGGCAAGACGTTTATTGTGTGCAACGTTTTCAAACTATTATAACTGTCAGTTTCTTTACAGGCACATAGACGCTCTCTGTATCAGTCCTCATAAATTCGTCGGGGGTCCACAGACCCCAGGTATGTATATATTAGCACTATACAACATAATTATAAAATAATTGCCTATGCTACTGTGTGTAACGCCTATATTGTAAATTTCATCTTTACGCCCTACTGGCGGTATTAATTTCTATGTGTGTACATTTTCAAACATCATTTCATGGGTTAAAGGATTATACACATAGTAGAACTGCATGTCGTCTGAGATATGCCCACCCCTTCCTACATTGATTCAAAATTCAGATAAAATTTATAATAAAGATGGTCTAACCCTCTAAAATAAAACACTCCTGAATTTCTTTGGGTAGTTGCATGTGCTCCTGATTTAAATTCGATGCAAATCTAGTGTTTAATTAAAATAACTATGAGGATTGGATCTCAATTAAAACACGGGAGACCAAGGACGGGTTTTACTTGCTAAGCCAGAGTTCTTTTGTGGCTTTATTATCTTTTTCTTTCTCAAATGGGGTCTGCACATTTGAAAATGTTTTCGAAACCCAACGGATCGAATGAAGATGGAAATTAGGAAATGATCTCCCATAGGTTCCTCGCGACATCACGTTATATATAGAGCGCTCTCCAGCATGCACACCTAGACCTAGATCGGGAAACTCACGTAAACGCAAATGAATATTTTCATTATATGTTGGTGTACATGTATGCCAACACGTGTAAATATATAATAAAACTGCATGAACTTCCTTGTTTTATTTTCAGGACTGTTGATAGCAAAGAAATGGATGTTCAAAAATCCGGTACCAGGGCAATGCGGTGGTGGCACGGTGTTATTTGTAAGTCTTCGATACCACATACAGTGTACACGCAGTGTGCAAGACTGTGTCTTCGGAACATGTATTATTGTTTCCACATGCATATTTGTAAACCAAGCTTACATTTTCTGTTCAAGCACGCATATTTGGAAGTACCATTTCTGTATTTTCAACGGAGCTGCGCAGCGCACCTGGTCGTTTGTTCATTTACAGACATGTTTGAGCGCTGGGATAACCTGATTTTTTAAGTTTGTCGGTTGCCTACCAGTTCACTCGGGGAAACGGTTATTCAATATGACTAACTTATGTTAGTCAAAAGTTTGTTCCCATGATTGAATAGCATAGTTAGTCACAATGGCTAAGGTAGAACATTAGTCATAATCACTCGGGCGATGTTTGTCACAACGACTAAGAAATGATTAGTCAAAACGACTGATTGCGTCTCTAGACTATATAATTGGTATTAGGATTGAGTCATAATGGCTAACTTTTCTTTGTCACTGGGAAGGTGAAAGTGGACATTGGTGGAAATTTTTATCAAATAATTCCAATATAGTTCTTCTCTGTTTAAGTCATTATATGGCTAAGGCCAGACTTAGTCATATATAGTGACTCTCTGAAAAGTATGTGTGTGTTAGTCATAGTGACTCCAAATGTTTGTCACTTCCTTGAGTTAGTCATATTGACCCGATTATTTTCTCAGTTAGTGAATATTGGTTTCAATGTGTAGCCGTGCTATATTGTAGTATAATTAACCTGTGTGTGTCTTTCCTCCACCAAATACAAAGACAACTACATGATATTGCGTAGTTGTTGAAGCATCTCTAAAAACAAACAACAATATATGTTATAACCATGTTATTCCACACTCTGTATAGGTCACGAAAGATACACACATCTACCTCAAAGATATAGAGAGCAGAGAGGAAGGAGGGACGCCAGCCATAATAGAATCTATCAGAGCCGGTCTAACATTTCAGTGCACAACCGTAGCCTACGGGTTATTTGCTAAATTGTTCTTCTGCAGCTGATGACCCCATGTATCAAGTTATATGCGTGCAGCCGCTCGTGCCAATTCGATATTTGTTTCCAGACAGTCATGAGAAATTTCAGTATTCAAACAAAAACTGTATATATACCGTAGTGAGGGTCAATGCAACAATTATGCAGGTGACAACAGTGGCATTGTTTCTTTTCATGTGGATGATTACGATCGAAAACGTAAGATGCATTTCAAAAGTTGGAGATTAATGTTGGCACTCGATCTCGTGTAAAGGTGTAGGTGCAAAACACGATTAGCTTGGAAACATCTCGTACATAATAATATCGACATGCGTGTAAAACTGTATGAATACCTCTCTCAGTGTGGATGAACGGAAGTGATAATTTGTACGCAAGTGGTAATTTGCACACGTTTCAGCGGTACTGTATTTCGAGGCTGAGTGTTATTATTTTTGTCGGTGCACTTGGCGACAAACAACTGGTCACCACTAAACGGTTTTATGAAGTTATAAAAACACAGTAATGCAAATTTTAACACTTATCCATCACAGGTGATAACCGACGGTATTACCCAGCCCAGGTTCGATGTGTTTTTATGCCGTGGCACAGACGAATAGCTGTTTAAAATCAAATATTACAACTCGTTTGGGCGAAATAAGGATATCTATCCGTCTCGAATTAAAGTACTACGAAACGCGTACACATTATTACTTCTCTGCCTCTATATACCTAAAAATACAGCTTAATTTATACCCACTCAGGTTTTCAAGGTTTATGGTTTGCTAATGCATGAATATATAAATGCAGATGCAAACACCGTTTGTAACCCATTCGTTCGATCTTTCTTGACATATACGTGTACCATGCGTGAGTTGCCTCAAATTATGTGTTTTAATAAAACCCTGGTCTATCTGAGTAATATGTATACTACCATACCCCAACCCTATACTTTGACATCCAAGGTTAATGAACTTTTGGAACAGTGTCCAGTGAGTGTGGTACTGATGCAGCACTGAAATTTGATATATAAACCTCGTCTTAGCTCCAGCATTAGCGAGTTTGCGATACCCGTCGGACGGGTACGGGTACCGGTAGATCCAGGTAGATCGGTGAAAATCGTCACGGTCATTTGCGTACTTTGAATGCAGCACATAAAGCGATAGGGATTTGGAACGGGTAGATGTATCCCATTGACTGGTAGTCTTTCACTACAGTTTTCTCACTCAAAGGTACATTAGTCTACGAAATAACAGTCAGCTATGCATTAATCTATTTATTGCACGATTTCATTGCCAAATCTCATTGATACATTTGTCATTTAAGCCATGTTTTATGTTCAAAGTATCGAGGCGGCTTCTAACACTAAGATAACTATGGAACGCCGATTTGTTTACTGACAACTGTCATCACTCAAGTAATGACATCTTATGATTAAGAGAGTGAGTTGACGGTGCTATACGCAGTCTCGACACAGGGACGTAATTATAGGCGGTCTCCGCGTTGAGAAGGTGTGTCCACCTTCAAATTCCCAACTATAAACCCCCTTAAACCGCACCAAACAGAGGTTTGTGCGTAATTCAAATTGTGCACCCCGTTGGGCTCTGATTCCCCCCAACTGATCCTTCACTGTCCTAAATATTATTGTGGACTGTTCTAAATGGATCAGTAGTCTTGTTGCAGAAGTCCTGTGATGGGGGGGGGGGGGTCCACATTGCCGACCATGCAGTACGAGAACAGTTTTGTAGATATGAACCTGGAAATTGCAAAATCATAACATCTAGTGGTCTAACACCAGGCAAATTCACGCCCTGGTTTGTTTTTCACAAATTAATGATCAGTATTGACGAGCCACTGAATGTGGTTAGGGCAGGGCATACCGGGTCGACCATGGTTCGGTCTGGTGTGAGAACGTTTTGAAATCTGAACATGAAAATTGATAAGTTATAGACTTTCTTCAAGCTTTACATTTGTTGGATATTTCCAACCTACTGTTGGCCATATAGCCCGAATGTTTTTCTACCAAAAGTAGGAATATTTGCAAATGTTGGTCTAAAACTATAAAAAAAAATCCCCACTAATACATTTTTGGAAAATCAAACTGACTGACAGAATAATTTCAACGTATGTTTTGGTGTGTTAGGTATATATATGCAATATCCAACTGTTGACAAAAGTTGGGGTGAGACACCCCACCCTCTCGCCACGTCCCCTATCGACCATTTGTGCATGGGCATATATAAGTACACCGTGAATGTGTTACACGATTGAATACAACCGTTCAGTTATTGTACCATATGTGGTGGTGACTGATTTATCATTGTCCGTCCGTGCGTCCGTGCGTCCGAGATTGGGTACCTTCATGGTGTAATCAACTCCTCCTACAGTTTTAAACGTAGAGATTTGAAACTCTGGGATATTGTTCCTAACATGTTGGTGATTTGCAACATCTATATAGCTAATCAAAAATATATTTTTTTCCATATTTTTGGGGGGCTTTTCGACTTAGAAAATTTGGAACCCCGACGTTTCCGTCTGAGGACTATAGAAATGACCCTCGTCCGTCCGTGCGTCCGTCCGTCCGTGCGTCCGTGCGTCCGAGATTGGGTACCTTCATGGTGTAATCAACTCCTCCTGCAGTTTTAAATGTAGAGATTTGAAACTCTGGGATATTGTTCCTAACATGTTGGTGATTTGCAAGATCTATATAGCTAATCAAAAATATAATTTTTTCCATATTTTTGTGGGGGTTTTCGACTTAGAAAATGTGGAACATTTTTGCCTTTTGGATGAGATTGGTACCTTCATGGTGTAATCAACTCCTCCTACAGTTTTAAATGTACATATTTGAAACTCTGGGATATTGTTCCTAACATGTTGGTGATTTGCAACATCTATATAGCTAATAAAAATATCATTTTTTCCATATTTTCGGGGGGTTTTTAGACTTAGAAAATTTGGAACATTTTTGCCTTTTGGATGAGATTGGGTACCTTCATGGTGTAATCAACTCCTCCTACAGTTTTAAATGTAGAGATTTGAAACTCTGGGATATTGTTCCTAACATGTTGGTGATTTGCAACATCTATATAGCTAATATTTTTTTATGGAGTTATTAACCCTTTTCGACTTAGAAAATTTCAACATTTTTTTTAAATTTCTTTAACAAAGCGGCATCGACTTGCCATGTTGTCGGGGGACACTGTGGTCTGCTGACCTTTTATTTTAATATAGATATTTGACTTTTGAAAGGACATGGCGCATTTGAACACCAAGACTGTTGTATATTGTAGTGGCCGATAGTGACACCAAATACTGATATACACACCTCATACTCGTCAGAGCGACTTTTAGATGTTTTCTTTGTTTCGCATAGAAGTGAAGCAAACGCTCTTTATTCGAACCATATAATGAATAGTGTACCATTAAACACCCTTAATATTTAACAAGTTTAATTTTTCTACCTACATTCGGGTTTAGACCCAGACAAATATCCAAGTTCTTGGGATAAATATTCCCTTGCCCGACCCTTCGAAAGATTCCAACCCATTACCAGTTATATGATTAAATATTCCCCAACTAATATAAGGGGCAATTTCGGTCTTATATCTGACTAAAAGTGCATGCATGTAGGACATTCTGGGACCCTGGGTCTAAACCAACACATTTTACACCGAATAATGGTTGGATTATTAAATTAGCGTAATTGTATATTTGTGCTATCATAACATATTTCCTCAGTCAGAAAATTCCATCTGTTCTAGACGACACTCGAACGGTCTGGGAAATTACTTATGAAAGCCAATTATTGATAATGTTACCAAAATGAGTCAAAGAAAGACGCCAACCCCTTCCACTTTCGCCTCGTCCCTGGTTAATGCAATCCATTATCCACGCAGATGTCCATCATATAACCATAACAGCAAGTATAACGTCGGCCAAGAAAACGAATGCGGATAACAATTTCTCTATATCATATCTATTGTGCTGCAATTGGCTCACCATACACTACCCGTCGATATGCTTAATTCTACCCGTAAAACAGTTTGCGATTTCAAAACGTGTACCGGTACGGGTAGCTACCAGTACCCGTACCGGTACCCGTACCCGTTTGAAATCGCAAACTCGCTATTATCCGATGGTCCCGACAATGGAGATGTTTTAGATTGTAAACGGCTAACTTCAAATTTGGGTCGCTGTAACTGCCGATGGTGATCACCCGTTTGTTGGAACTGGTTCAGATCATCCATAGTTCATCCACTATAACTTCAAACTTATATAGTAAGCGCGATAATCCAATGTATATATAGTAGCTCATCTCGAAACAGAGGCAGTTTCGTTCATCAATTTTTAATGTATATCCAAAAAATAAAAATAAAACACAAGGCATGTTTGCCGACCAACTGGTAACTGATTCGAATTTATTCCATTGCAGGCTATAGGAACGGATCTCATAGCAAAACGAGAAGATGATCTATGCAGGTTGGTATACTTTGAAACATATCCAAACATATTCACGTAACATGTACAATGTATTTTAGAGAGTATAATGCTATTAAACGTTTGTGTGCGCATACAATCATGTTACGTAAATCATTAACAGACGTTCAAATAGAAAGGTTCTAACGAACACGTATACATGTACGTGCGCTGAGATGGGTGCGTTGAAAGTTGTATAAAGCAATTGACTTGGCAACACTATATGCCAGGTGTATTACATATGATCACATGATGTTGGTATATCGATGCATGTTGGTGTATTGAGATGACGCTTAGACATGACTGGTGTAGGTATTGTACATGTAACAAAATATAGTTTTTTAAAGAAAGTTTGATTCTAAAACCTCAAAAATGGAGCTATTGCGATCGCTTTGGAACATTCAATATTCTTAGCGATAGCTAGCATATGTAAACCAAGCATCCCCATTGATACAATGAAATATATAGGGCCGCCGCATCTATTCTCATTTTCGTCCAAATGATTGTTGCTTGCCAACATTCACGTCATGCAGCTTTACCCACCAGCTTGACAAAGTTATGTTTGAGCTATTGCCCCATGTTGTTGTCCGTCGTCCGTCCCTGCATTTTATAATTAATATGCAGCTTTATGATCATCTCTGTACGGACATATCGCAATTTTAACTATTTTCGATGAAAAACATGGCTTCTGGCAGCTATCTTGGATTTTACATCTTTGGATGACTAAATCCTTTGGCACACCCTACATACCAAATCCCTTATCCGATCGTCACTATACTGCACGTGGATCTTCGAGGTGATCACCAGATGGGATCAATAAATTTGTTCCATATCTTGTTTTAAAAGAAACATAGGCGCTTGCAGCCATCTTGGATTCCACAGTTCAATCCACCGTCTCATCCTGCAACCCACACATATTGCAGAATATTTTTGAAAATGTACAGGCATATTTGGGATCAATGATAGATTGGGGCTATCGAATTTGAATTATTTTCGATGAAAAACATAGCTGCCTGTAGCCATTTTGGATTCTACTCTTTGTGTGATTAAATATTTCAGCACACCCTACAGCAAACATTTTTCATCCAATTGATCCCAAACTTCATATGGCTAAACATTTACACTTTCCGTCTCCGTATTCATTCTCACTCCATCCATTGACTGTAATATATATGGCATTATTCCCTCTCCAAGTTGAGCTACATTGTCATTGATACTTTTATTTCGTTTCGTCTCAGACGAGCATTCGCAGCATGGAGGGATAACAATTTTATTTGTGGTCAAATTCGACTATACCCTCCGATGCGCCATGTACATGTGTATTTATTTCTTAAATATAAATCGTGTATGCATAGTCGAATTTGACCACATAAACAGATTGTATGACTCAGCTTCGCGTCGTATTACAATTAGTTTCTTTGGGGTCAAATTCGACTATACATTCACGCCGCTGCGCCATGTACTTATTCATAGTGGTTTAATGCCACATTAATTAAAACTCCGGCGATTTGATTTTTACAAAATTAATAAGCAATTTTTGACTGGCCATTGGAAATGAAAATGTTTAAATTTGACCACAAATAAAATGATTCCAGGATGACGCGATCTACCATACATTTCTACATACATGTACCATGTATTTATTTCTTAAATATAAATCGTTCACAACACACAATCTTCGCCACACAATTTTAGTCGAAAACAATTGCCATGCATGTGGTCCAAAGCAGTCACCGAATTCTATGGTAAATATTGGGGTTACCTGATTCTAAACGATTGATGTAAAGTCTGTATCTCTTCCTCATACAAATGTATACGTGTACAAGGTCGTAAAAATCCATGTATACATGCTACAATATTCCATAAATGGGGAGGGGGAGACATATACACGTCTTTTGATTCAATTTATTTATTTCAACGAAATGAGCCAATATATGATAACTAACTTTATGAACATGGTAATGATATATAATACATATTACATGTACAATTCAAGTACACGCACACAAAATGGAAGCACATTTAAGATAGTACGAAGAGCTCGGGGGAATTGTTCGAAGTCGCCATGTCTGTGTAGTATATATCTACCCGAAGTCGCCATGTCTGTAGTATATATCTACCCGAAGGCTCTCAGATAATTCAATTGAAAATGGATCTTGTGACGAAAGTTAACATTAAAGGTACGGTTGGCCTTGGCGGTGGGTATGCTGTGAAAATATTTCCACCCGTCAAAAACCGCCACAAACAGAAAGAACATCAAAATGTAGACAGACTTTGTCCGTATACAAATAAGAACTATCGCATAACCGGTATGTTATTGTCATATGTTTGACCAGTGTTGTGTAAACAAAGGCTTAAAAGGTTACTTTTCTGGTGTTTGTTTATATTATGATGGTAAACATAAAGAGCGTTCTTTGTTGGTGAATTCCTGATATGGATCTAATAAAGAGCGTTTATGCCATTTGTGTGTGATTAGCCAGTATCATTGTGCTGTCTTCTGTAACACAACCAGGCTCTTGCTTAGGTAAAATATAGTAGGTCTTTATGATAACATGCTGTTTACGCGATGGTCATGGTATATATGAACGAAACTGTATGCGTTTTAATGTTTTTCTGTTTACGGTGATTGGAATAAATATGAATATTTTCGACAACTAAGGCCTCACGTGCCTTTAAGTCAGTGCTTTGGACGTATATCGGGTTTGAGAAGGGAGAGAATTATAAACCGAAAGATGAAACTCAAGCTGTTTGTTGTTTTTGTAAGAAGACTATTCAATCGAAGGTGCCAATATATCAAATGTGATGTTTCACCTGAAGTATCACCATCCTAGCGAATACATTAAAGTATACAGTAAATATTAGTTGTTCATTTCTTTCAAAATAGAAAACGAAGTACCATTTGGCGATTCGATAGCAACGTAGTTATAGTTCGTAGCTACGAAGGATAACTCTACGCCGAGTAAATACTCAGATATTCTGCCTCGGATTTTTTATTCGATAGTTAGTCATACAACGATATCTTAAAACATATCGTATTCGATATATTTGTACAATACCGTGCAACCCCACTGTGAATATGTGGTTTGTGATACGGGCGGTTTGTGTATTCCTTTGATGTCAGCTTGAAACGTAATCAGGAGCTAGTTTCCTTCACATTTTATTTACCCACTCTGACCCACTGTCAGTGTAATGGTATTTTGTGCTGACGGTAGATAAACTTGAGGAATATCTGATGACACAACAACAGATAAATTTGGGACAACACATGTGACCAATCAAACTAATGGCAATCGCACTGGCTTTGGCAAAAGTCAAATTTCAAGTCCAAGGCGAACATGCACATACAGTAATGCCCTAAATAACCGACTCCTTAACCACAGCAGAATTATGGGTAACGTTTCAGGATTTAGTCGGAAATATGGCTTGTTGCCATTCATCGGAAAGCTCTCAGTGAGAGCTTTCCGATGAATGGCAACAATCCATAATTCTGCTGTGGTTAAGGAGTCGATTATTTAGGGCATTACTGTATATGTTAGGCCGTTTTCATATTTATTAAATAATGGGACTTGGGGCTTAAGCTTAATTGAATTGCACTTAAGCGCAACTGAATTGTTGAGCATTGCAAACGAAAACCTCTTAATTTTAATAGGATAGTCTTCAGTATGACTACCAGGTGACATGATTTTGTAATGGTTCGTTGTTAATTGTTTGTGAATATTGGGGATATATATATAGAGAGCAGCTGAGCATTTGATTTCTCGATTGCAGGTGGCTATCAATCCATTTAATATGTCCAGGCATACTTTAAAGATGCACAATCCGAATTGACGCTCGCAAATTATTATGTCCTTGGCTTCGAGGGTTAAACATATTTGATTCGAGTCGAGGAACCCACCCATCAAAGCTCAGAATGATCGATGTTTGAAATCTATTATTTTTCACCACCGATAATTTTATGTGGCCCAGTAAACAGTCGACGAGAACAAGGTCTCGGACCAAATTGCGAATGAAGATGGATAACTCTAAAATCAAGTGTTTTTTGTGTTAGATATTTGATAAACCGGCACCATTTTGTAAACAGAAATGTTGATAAATAACAGGGTTTGCAGGGGGGGGGGGGGGGGGGGGTCGGAAAAAATGTTCAGGCACGTATGGCATTTTTTCCCTTTCGATAATTTTTCGTACCAACCCACCCCCACCGCCAATTTTTTTTCCGTTTTCGGCAGTTTTTTCCGACCATTTTTTGACACCCACCCCCCTTTTAACACTAAAACAGATATTTGCGGGGGGAAATTCACTGTAAACAGCTGTATATGAATTTCTGTGCATACTATTTACCATGGATGTTAACATGGACATGTAATAGGAATGAGACATTTTGAGGTCATTCGGCCAAAAAAAACATGGCTGCCAGCGGCCATCTTGGATTTCAAAATTTGCAACAAAATACAACATGATAACTGCATGCAGTCAGTTTACCAGTTAGAATTACATTATTTCTCTCATTCAAAGTGGTTTTGAAGCCCAACTCATTGCCAAAACTCTAAAAAAACAAGCAGGAATTTATTTTTTTTAGTTGCGGAAAAAATTACTTGTTGGTGGCTTTGACCACCCACCCACCCCGGCATACGTGCCGGAAAATTTGTTTTCACCCCCCCCCCCCTGGGTTTTGTGCAATTTTATATCATAGTTGACCATTGATGTGTGGGTTAACCCTTTACCCAACAAAACGGCCAAAAACGCCCAAATAAAGCTTCAACAGCCTAACTTATCTTCGGTCTGTCTCAACAACACCATACAAATATGGATATCATTGGAACCGGTTCATTGACCACATTGTGATGGTTACAGTTATGCCATGTGCCAATGCATTATCTTATATATGCGAGTCGACCATAGGTCGCCTCGCATATATAAGAGAATGCATTGGCCTAAAAAAAAAAAATTAACACTTTTGACCATTTTTTCTTACATTCTTTAACAATTTTGTAATTTTTTCTTACATTTTTTAACAATTTTTATAATATTTTTCTACATTCTTTGACAATTTTATCATTTTTAATATGTTAAGCCAATGCATTCTCTTATATATGCGAGGCGACATATGGTCGATTCGCATATATAAGAGAATGCATTGGCACAGGGCCGTTCTGTTGGGTAAAGGGTTAATCGAATTAAATCAAATATTTAATGCATGATGAGATTGATGAGCCCCCATACATAAATGGCATTGGGCTATATAGCTGTTTACGCTTATCGATAACTTATTCTTATTTATTTTTTTGTGTGTCAAGTGTGTGGGTAAAACAATGCAACACTCATGGAATGTGGAAGTTCAAAACGAATGGAATGTGGAATTTCAATATGATATGTATGGTATATAGACATGAACAAGATAAATAGTGGAAGACAAATATCACTAGGTGGAATGGTGCATGGAATAAACCATAGCGCATATAACTGTATCCAACGTGTTTGCCATATGCTATGTCTGCTATATATTTAACCCTTTCATGACTGGAGATTTTTGAAATTTTGCGAAAACCTTGTGCCAAAGCATTCTCTATTATATGCGAGTCGCCCATAGGGCGCCTTGAATATATACAAGAATGCATTGGCCTAACAATATTTAGCTTTTTCTTGTAAGCCAGTGCATGCATTCTCTTATATATTGCGAGGCTCCCTACATATGGGAGACTCGCATATTTAAGATTATGCACTGTCACAGGGTCTTTAATGCTGCATCGGCACAGCTCCCGTCATAAAAGGGATATAATATAGAATTCACGACTTATATAATATGTCAGCCAAAGTGGTAAAGTGGTATTTTGACGCATGTCTTGTAACCAATGGCATTGTTAATTTGGCGCATTATAATAACATTTGAGTGTACTGGTACAGCTCAAGTCCATGAAACTATCGCGGAGCAATTGAGAAATTCCCTCGTTCGCTTCATGAACACAATGACCAACCAGGACCAAGGATTTTTCATTATCACAACAATTGAAGGCTGTGTGAGACGATGCAACTTAAGACACATTAATATGGCTAATGAGCACAAGGTTTCTCCCATTATAGTTACCAATGTCTATAATTGTCGAACGCGATTATGTTAATTGAAGATAGCAATTGAATCAGGTGTATAATCTCATATAGTCTTCAATGCGCATTGTCACTGAGTCGAGGCCATATTGGATCCGTTTTTTAGTGCTACATGTCAACGTTCTGGAGAATCATTCCATATATGAAGCTTTTGAATATTCATGAATTCCACTTATGGAATGCTAGTCCAGAACTTTGACATGTAGCACTAAAAACACGTAACATGGCTGGATGGATCCATTGTGGTCGCGACTCAGTGACAAGGCTTATTATTAGAAAAGGCTTGTTGGGCAAACTTTATAATGTTTTCCTATCTCGACAAGAAATATCAAGTTAAACTCAGCTGTAAAACTAAACCAGGTTATATCGAATAACAACAATTTACCACTGGTAATGCCATGGCCGATGATCACAACAATCCAAGGGTCAATGCGTATAAAACGTATGTGCATACGTGTTACAAGTTCACGAAATTGCAAGTCAATGGTCCATAGCCCAATACACCGGTATTGGTTTCTATTGGTATTGTGCGAAGATAAATATTATCAAAATAAAGCACATGCATGTATTATACACACAGTACTTGAAATATCACCGTCTTGTAAATTGTAATGTATAAGTTTTACAGCACTGATTCCACCCTTAATTCCACACAATTCATCACATACATACAAGGCTACAATACTGAGATGTCACAACTTTTCGTCGAAGCTTTCAACTTCTGTTGAAGACTGTGATATTGATAGTGTAGGGCCAGATCCGTTACCATGGTGTTTTCTCATGACAAAAGATTTCTTCCTCGGTGTGAATGGAGCGGCCTTTTTGCCGTACATCACTAAACTAGAGAACGCGCCGGTGTTGAGGAAAGCCCAGGCCTCGTGTGGAGTAAGGAACCAAATGAACTTGGTCTTCTCTGGAGTCACAAGTGTCAGCAGTTCTTTGTCGTTGCACGGAGTTGGCTGAAAAAAAAAATTACAATTGAAAGATTACTAATTAGTAGATGCTGACCTGTATCAATGTTATATACAGTAATGCTCTAATTAATCGACCTCTTAACCAAAGCAGAATTATGGGTAACTTTTCAGGATTTAGTCGGAAATATGGCTTGTTGCCATTCATCGGAAAGCTCTCGGGGAGAGCTTTCCGATGAATGGCAACAAGCCATATTTCCGACTAAATCCTGAAAAGTTACCCATAATTCTGCTTTGGTTAAGAGGTCGATTAATTAGAGCATTACTGTATAGAGGATCTACAACGTGTTCCCAGTTTGTAGCGGAATTTACAAAACGAGTCCACTAAATCAGGTCTGGACCGAGCCTTTGTAGATTCCATTTATTACATGATCCAAAACCTCAACAGAACATACTTAATTCAACAAATGAGACGCGAAAATAACATCGGCTTCTGTAACGCACGAGATGACATTTCGCTCGACTATGCGTTGTTTGCCGGCGTAAAGAAATTGTCCCAGATAAATACAGACTGTTTGATGCATTTACTTGCGCATATTTAATGACATAACATTTCAAACTCTTCATTCATTATAGTTTGTTGTAAAAATATTGGAAGCCATATAGCATTTTGAGACGTAGCGTATGGCATGTAAACATACGACAAACCGAAAGTCAAAGGTCACCTGGCACTATTTCCTGTTATTAAACGAACAGGTCAATAACAAAACTATCTTGTTTGTTTTCTTTGGATATTTATTAACATAATTGATCGCATTGATTGTATAAAGTAATATTTTACTATAGTATTTTCTATCCATTGGTCCCATTTAGTTTCGATGATTTTCAAGAACGGCACTAATTATTGCGTTATTTACGAAAAATTTAAATATTGATCGGTATTTATAAAATAATAATATATATAACTTGCAAACTTGGTTTTTGACATTTTTTTTCAGTGGACCGGAGCCAATAATGATGTTTTATTAAAGCGTGCATTTTTGTTTTAACTGGACAGTTATCGATATAACATCAATATTAATAACTTCGATTCATAATTATTATCACATACCGCGGAAACTATATAAAAAGTACATAGGAAGAGATAGAGCATCTTTAACTGGTTTTCAGAATTCAGGTGGAAGTGTGATACACTCATGTATAGCATATCTGTCTAGATTTATGTCCAAGCAAATTGCCTAACGACCACAATATCATGTTCTTCCAAAAACATGACAATACATCCAATTCTTGACACTTCCACATGAGCAGCACTGGAACAGCATTAAAGATTCCGTGCCAGTGCATTATTTTATAGGGAGCCTCGTTATATATGAGAATGCACTGGCTTACAAGGTCGACGCAAATATTGTTAAGCCAATGTATTCTCTTATATATGAGAGTCTGGGAGACTCTCATATATTCCCAGACTCTCATATATAAGGGAATGCATTGGCACAGGGTTTTTGCAAAATTACAGGCAGCGCCGGTCATGAAAGGGTTAAATAAGGTCACGCACAACTTACGATATGTTTCTTGTCTGTTTTCTGTATCAATTTCTCTGCGTGATCAGACATATCCTGTAATGTATGGGATGTAAATTAGATATATAGTTTACAGTTAAAACTTATAATCAGTTATTATGTATATATTAACTAAACATTTCAGTTATTATGTATATTTCCTGCTTACATCAGCTATTATATGTATAAATAGGGTGATAGGAATCAGCTATTATATGTATAAATAGGGTGATAGGAATCAGCTATTATATGTATAAATAGGGTGATAGGAATCAGCTATTATATGTATAAATAGGGTGATAGGAATCAGCTATTATATGTATAAATAGGGTGATAGGAATCAGCTATAATATGTATAAATAGGGTGATAGGAATCAGCTATTATATGTATAAATAGGGTGATAGGAATCAGCTATTATATGTATAAATAGGGTGATAGGAATCAGCTATTATATGTATAAATAGGGTGATAGGAATCAGCTATTATATGTATAAATAGGGTGATAGGAATCAGCTATTATATGTATAAATAGGGTGATAGGAAGACAGTCAGCCATGACTATATCACCCCTAGCAATATACATGTATAGTCTATTAATATTATATTTATTTGTAATTGTACTTTCCATGTGTGTGTATTGTAAATACAATTATCCTATCCTATCCTAAAACCTGAAATGTGGCGTTATTATATACAATAACAGACATTGTAAGCAAAATATTTAGTCATGTTAACAGAAATTTGCCTTTGAGGAGAACAAGTTTGTAAGATTCTAGGTCTTTATTATCGAAGTCAAATTGAGGCAAATTTCTCCCTGTTATTCTCAAATGAGTGATATTTCTATCTGTGACTATATGTTCTGATGTTTAATAGTAATGACTATCTATCGTGTCGTTTAACGTGTATAATGTGCATAATAACTGAACATTTCAGGCATTATAGTTAACACAGTACTTGAAGGAATACGTTATACATAATAACGGACTATATACGTTTTAAAGACATATTATGTAATTGTTCGGGTGCGTGAAACTGATATAAGTTAGTATTCAGGCCCTATGACAAGTGGAGGAATGTAGCATTGTAAATATTTACTACTCGATTCGGGACGCATCTATCGGCGATAAACTAACGAAAACGATTTCGCCATCGAGAGTCACTGCAGTAAATTCATATATAAGAATGACGGTGTGTGTTGTCAATTTGGATATATTATTTGTAAAAATTACTACTTTGAACAAGATTATTCTTTAATCACCACACCGGAGTGTTCCACATCACTGTAAATGTAACATATATAAGGAAAACATTATAGAATTACGTATTTTATTGCAGTTGTTTATGAGCAAACTAAATTTCGGTTTCCTCGTGCTCTTGGTATAAATATAGACAATTCGTGATACACATATTCATGTACAGTAACATCGCATCTAAGTGCAATTTCATAAAGCATTGTCATTGTCTGATGTTTTATAGTCCATTTTGATAGCATAGCTAATTTTAGTTTTGTCTGATCATTATATTTATCATTAAGCGCACACTGTAAAATAAAATAAGTTATGGCCCTGATGTTAAAACATGGAATCTCCGTATCTGAAAGATCCGTATTTAATCAGCCATTCCATGATTTTACCCTGTTCGTTGTATTTGCAAGATCAACGTTTAACGAGGCATTCTGTAAGTTTAAATATATAGTTCTAACTCACCAATGATTCTCACGAGAGATAAATGTTTAAACAATATATCCCCGTGTATACAATTCTATAAAGTTCGCTACCATCAAGGAAAATTGCCTGGCTAATTTCTCGCGATGGTGTAGCACACAATATGCCACAATGAAGGTACTTTAGTTACATGCAGGTGTACTGTTGTGATGTCCGCAATGCGATGAACTCACTTTCAACAACGACTTTGCAATAAGGGCTTTAATAACATAGATAGATAGATTGATACATGTAGATATGTTTATTTGCACAATAATATATAATACATTATCAAAATATTAAACAAAAGTCTATTATTACACAGGAGCAGCATGACCCAGCTGGTCGTCTTCCTGCTGCCCCTGAATGATATATATAGGTGCAATATGAACATAATTATGATGACGTATTTACAATTTCACACAGACTATTTGGTATTTGTATAGCCGGTTGGTGCCTACTTTAAATACAAACTCCGTGCAGCGTCCTGTACGTTATCACTGCTATACAGCACTGCCACAAGGATGGTACTTTGCGGACAGATACATCTATTGTTACATATAGTCGGAACTATATTTAGTCACCTGTTATCTTAATTTGACCACTAAAAGTTTGCAATAATGGTAATTCTTTCGGTATTGATAAGAACAATATGAACTGAGCCACACATAGACTATTTTAATCATAAAACATAAGAACTAACAACACGTGAGGAATCCTTACCAAATGTCCTTATGGCAGTGGTATCTCAGCGGAGCGATGGGAGATAAATCTGTCTGGAGTTTGCTTTAAATATTCTATCTCAGGGATGTAACGATACACTTGTTCACAATACGATACGAATCACGATACATGATCAACGATACGATACATATCACGATACACTAAATTAATGTTCCCAAATGAAACCACTTGAATTATCAGAACTAACATGTTTATAACTGGAGATACAGTTGATTTTAAACTAATTGCAGTTTAATAGCTAGCTAGATGCACCAAATACACACGGTAGACATGTAAACTTTAGAGAAACTTGAAGGTATATATTGCAGACATAAATAGTGGTTCGGAATATAGAGTTACTATTTATCAGTCAGTTGATACAATGAAAACAAACCGCGAAATCCGCCCGATCAGTCCTTTCTAGCGTTTTGGGTTGGCTACGCTATTTTGTATATCCCTCATCAAATTTGAACATCATTATATGCTAAAGGTTATGAAAAAAAATAGCAATCGAGATATTGAGATTATACTGCTTATCAGATTATGTGCGTCAGTATAATCTGAGAAGGTGATATTGCTACAATTGATTGGCCTGAATTTAATTAACAATAAACATGCGATCATTTTGCGAGAAGATTAATTACTAAAATGGCATTACAGAAATGACCGAATGCCTCCATAGTTACGCATAATAACACTTTTGGAAAGCAATTTAACGAAGGCCTACTGTATAACAATACTTTTAACATACCTCTAGTGATGGTTTGTGTTTGTCGGTACATGGAGCCTTTGTTGAGATTTTGACTCCTTTGTTCCCGTACGTGATGTCGTCGAGACTGAGCATAGGGTGGCCGTTGTTGTTCATGAATTCCGTATGATTCCACGCACCCGTCTTTGGGTCGTATGAATACTGAAAAACAAAATCTTCTCAGTTATGTAACAATATAGTCTTTACAATGTGTAACTTGTCGGATCAAAGGAAACATGATAATATAAGTTCGTAAAAAATTGCCTTCAGATCTGAATACATCAATCGTAAAGTATACTTGAAACAATCGAAATAGAAATGGTCAAACGAAAGCCGTATGCTAGCGATAGCAATACATAGTGTGGTGCAAGTACTCATTTATATGACCAGGAATTATAGATGTGCCCTTTAAACACGGATAGCTTTCACAAGACAAATGTCAACATGCATGGATTCAACAATTAAATTTAAAAAGTTCGGAATTACGTGCAAAACTGCATGCGGGTATTGCACGTATACACTTGACTCTTAATTTATGCGCACATACAATGTGGGTAGTCTCGTCCATATAGACGAGAGAGAGAGAGATAGATAGAGAGAGAGAGAGAGAGAGAGAGAGAGAGAGAGAGAGAGAGAGAGAGAGAGAGAGAGAGAGAGAGAGAGAGAGAGAGAGAGAGAGAGAGAGAGAGAGAGATAGAGAGGGATAGAGAGTGAGAGGGATAGAGAGAGAGAGGGATAGAGAGAGAGAGGGATAGAGAGAGAGAGAGAGAGAGAGAGAGGGATAGAGAGAGAGAGAGGGATAGAGAGAGAGAGAGAGAGAGAGAGAGGGATAGAGAGAGAGAGAGAGAGAAAACGAACCCAATAACAGCAACGCAAAAACTTATATATCAGTATAGCAAGAATATTTAGAAATGAAACTTACATAAGGCAAAAACGTCCAGCCGTGTTCCACAACCATAGTGACAGCTTCGATGATGTAATCTATCGTTTCGTCATCATAAAAGTATGGCAAGTTCAACCTCGTGAACCCTGGCCTGAAATATTGGTAAACATTGAAGATGGTGTATCACTTTCCCGCAAGTTTAATATATAGAGTTCGGGCTATAAAATAATAGATATTGATCGAGGACACTAGTCCGAAAAAGATTCTATCAACTAATATCAATATTATTTAGAATTTCTTATCACATTCGCGGTACCGTTATATGGACTATTTTTCTGACAGAAATCCGCGCGAAAACATTCGGAACACAACAGGCGCGTACCAAGAGGGAGAACTCTATCTTGTTAGCATTCTTAACCAAGCCAAATTACATTTCGACTCAAATTTCACATCGAATTGCGATTGAATTAAACCACATTATTATGCCTTTATAGACAGATACTATACCTAATCATCAGTTTTATCCTGTTTTATCTGTAATTTATTCACAAAATAGCTATTTTTTATTATACGCCCAACAATAGATTATAGAAGAAATCGCTAACAGATAATATACATTTATTGCATGGTTTCGAGGTTGACATGAGGATTTATCAACCCGAGGAAGTTAATATTCACCGAGGCCGCAGGCCGAGGTTAATATTAACTTCCAAGGGTTGATAAATCCTCATGTCAACCTCGAAACCATGCAATAAGTGTTTTATTATATGATCCACCAATGGTATCAAGCCCATTAGGCCTGAACTACCTTACTGGCTCATATATATACATCCATAAAATGCACAACAATGTTTTTCAACAAGTCAAAAGTTAATAAACAATACATGTATGATGAAAAATATTACCGAACGTAACTACATTGTCATGAACATACTTCATATTAATAACCCATGACGTCGCGTGATCTTGTTATTAACCTACCTGGCCTATTTATAGAACAACCAGGTAGATATCGTGATTTATCAACTTCTTTTGCCCATCATTTAGTGTGGGACTTTTAGAAGAAAGTTTATGATCATATAATAATAATCGTTATCCTCCGCTAGCATTGGAGATGTAGAACATCACACTTTCATTGTAGCTTTGACGTTACGGACGTTTATGGAGTAACTGAATTTCTTTAGTAACTATCGTCGAATTTTTATAATGCTAACCATGTATAGTATAGCATTAGTATAATAATATTATGAAACATTAGATTTTAATGTGACCACGTTATAATGGATATATGCACAGCACGCGTAAAATAAAAATAAAATCTAGTGTTATTGAGTGGATACGGAAAATTATCTCATTCGTGACAGTGATAAATGTTTATTTTTCGCTTGTGGCAAGCCACTCGCGAAAATAGACATTTGTCTTGGTCACTCATGAGATAATTTTTGGTATCCACTAAAAATCACTAGATGTCCTCCATCTATTCTTTAAATTGTGATTTATAACTCTTTTGTTGTAAGTGTGACCCGGAAGAGATACAATAATTGTTAAAGGTACTCAATCCTATTCGATGGTCCCCATATCATCAGATTCCAACAACATTTTTTTTAAATGACGCTTTAGTTACCAGAATCGATTAATTTCCCAAAAATAATGCTAACTATCAACTATAGTATACAATGTTCCAAAACCTGTTATTTATCAACATTTTGTGCGCTGTGGAATTTACATAATTATTATATCAAAATATAGGTGTGGTGTGACTCGTCTTCGTGTTAAAACCATTCCCCTCGCGTGTCCCCAGCTTTCTCATCCACATGTCTTCCCGAATAAGTCGCTCCTGTTTCCAACCATTCACCAACTCCAACACTGCCACCTTCAGATTCGTCACACCACTATGTCCTACCGAATTAAAATGGTCGAAAGCTTGACATTAAAGAGTTATAATGTTACAGTTTATTATAATAACGTCCCTGATCTGGAGGACAATGGCTGCTATGAATTATTTCGTGAACTATAATAGTTGAATTAAGGATGTGCCTGATCTGGTAATAGCTAATTGCTGGCTCAACTCACTTCATGATCTCCACATGTGCCAGTGTCCGATTACCGTCGTCATCCCTGAAGGTAAAACAAAGGAAATGTTATATTTGTGCGAACTTTACGGCTGCTCTACGCATATTGTAACAGTACCAATGTTATGTAATGATAATTTTTAGTATATCTTTTAACCCTTTCTATTCTAAATACTCACTGAGTGAGCATATAGTTATCCCTTAGGAGATGTTCAGATAATAAGTTCAACAAACGACCATATTTAGGTCGTTTGTTGAACTTATTATCTGAACATTTCCTTATAACAAATACGATTCCTTCTGAACTTGTATTATCTATCGCTTATTTTTCATGAAAACTACTCTAAATGAACAACAGACCGTTCCAATGTATACTTCTATGACTGACTGTGAGAATCCATTTAGCAAAAACGGTTAATGTAGTGGGAGTTGAGATTATTTTAAACATTACGGAAGAGAATACAATTCTTACTTCCATTATACAGTACCCGTACGTCATACAATTCAAAGCAGAGGTCACTGAAAAGTGGTCCGTCTGTATACGAAGTTTCATATATCACACACGTGTATGTGGTCTGATGCAGTTGAGTCAGTTGTGACGGAATCTCCCAAGTTATTCGGAATTTACATGTAAATAAAACAAAGAGGGCAAAATTGATGGCTTGGCCAATAATCAAACTTACTCAATTTCTCGCTCTTTGAGAAACCACGTGAATTTCTGTGCCATACTTTCTTCAATACCGAGGAGCGCCTGAAATCGAATAACGGTGCACATTATATAAGTGTATACAACCAATGTAATAATAGGCGGGGTATCTCATCCTAACACAAACCAAATCACAGACAAATTACATGTGTAAACAAAGGGTTGCACATATTCCTACCTTGGACCAAAATCGGTCAACTCGGCTACCTTTTAATTAATTTGTTTTTATCAATCCGAGCATTGATGCATTCACAAACACGGGTAGGGTTCTCTATTCCGAATGTTCATTATTCCGAAGGTTCATTATTCCGAAGGTTCGCTATTCCGAAGGTTCATTATTCCGAAGATTCATTATTCCGAAGGTTCGCTATTCCGAACGTTCGCTATTCAGAAGGTTTTCTATTCGGGCGTATTTAACCAGAAATGAATCAAAATTTGCACCCCACCACAAAAACCACATGAGGAATGAAAAATACTATTACGCTAGTATTCACATATAGTACATTTATACACCCACTTCTAATTCCCAAATTGTCCCAGATGTCGGTTATTAATAGCAAGAAGACAGTATCAGTTTATCGTTTATTATGGAAAGTTTGAAAGAAACATCAACATTAAAGGCCCACTTAATTTTCGAACCCCTAGATCACATATATAAAATATTATGCCAGTATATATACCATTGGAAATAGGAAGCTCTCTGACACTGTATTATCAGCTTATCCGGTGTAATAAACTGTGAACATGTTGTTTTTGTTGAGTTAACAACGTGTTTTTGTGCTTAATGTTCATCTCGTTTTGCTGCGCAAAGTGTATTATTTTCAATGGAGAGGGAATAGCTCTATATTTTAAAGATAGTGTTATTCCCCTTCAATTGAAAATACATTAGGTTGAATTCTGTTGCATTCTGGGAGCCATATCGGGGGAAATCTTTTTATGATTTAAGCTGTTTCTATTTCTCTATGGGCATCTTCTGATACAGACGTTTAAAATGGTGATGAACTCTAGTGTTTTAATCATATTTATGGCACAGATTGTTACTAAAACCTGATATCAAGGCACTTTAAAAAAAATAGTCGGTGACTCGAAAATTAAGTGGGCCTTAAAATTCAATACAAATTCACAATTGCAGTTAGGTTCAACTCATACCCGTCTATTCAACGACAGTCTGCTACGCATTATTCATTAAGAGTTATAGCCCCACTGTTTTAATCCGCCTTTAGTTGGCGTATTCTTGCCTCTAAGATATAACGTGATGACATTAAATCGTATGGAAACATAGCAACTGTGTGGGCTGCCTGACGTGAATATGTTTTGGGAAATAACGTAATGACATTTAATCTCAAGGAAAGCCGCGAAAAAAATAGTCACATTTATTGTTTCAATGTTTTAAGTTATTTCCTTCATAAAAAGAGTCTTCGTAATAAAGAACACTCTCAATACTTTAGAATATAGAATTAACCTTTAAAATAACAAAAATATTCGGAATAGAGAACCTTCGGAATAGCGAACCTTCGGAATAGTGAACCTTCGGAATAGTGAACCTTCGGAATAGCGAACCTTCGGAATAGAGACATGTTCCCCACAAACACAAACCGATGAGGGTGGTTGCCTCAGCTGTACAAAATGTACATGTATAGTCAATAATTTCATTATTCGATAAATGATCACATAGGGCCCTGCGAATCTCTTCGATTCGATGGGATTCGGAATCTTTTCTCTGATTCGAAATCGGCTGTCCTGATTCGAATTGTATTCGAATCACTAGCACCAGTTGTATCCTCATTACGGCAATGGACAACATTGCTTTTTCGCGAAGATAGCTTATGATACAAACGAAAGACCGCACATTACAACCACTGTTGCAGAGAGCTATACTATATAGACATTGCGGCACGACTGATGAAACTGATCTAGCAAAATTTCATATATGTTGAACTTCAGCTGCGTGACTGCTTACTGACTTCATTATTGCTTATGATACCATTTCGATATGCCATAGCAGAGATAGCCAAGGCGAATGCGCACTTAATTGGTTAAATGCGAATTTGATACATTTATGTTAGTAAATTTATGTTAGTATTGATACGTCTTATTTTATTATTCGATTCGAAATTCGATGCGATTCGGAATCATTTGGCTGATTTGATTCGAGATTCGATTCGAAATGAAAAGTCCCGATTAGTAGGGCCCTGTGATCACACTTATGTATTCGGTCAAAAAATTCTCTTAACATGAACAATGAGACTAGGGTTTAACAAGGAATTCACCAAACAAATGCTAACTACATTATGTACTCACCTCGGCGTATGGACCCGCGCACGCGCAGCCACCTCTTGCTTGTATTCCGTATAAATCGTTGAGCAGTGCTGACACGAAATTGTGATGAAGGAATTTCCCGCTGCTTTCGTGTCGGACGAGGAATGAGAAAATTGGAAGACGTTTCGATGAGTAACTGCCGAGGATTGACATCTTTTTGTTATCCCTCCATGCTGCGAATGCTCGTCTGAGACGAAACGAAATAAAAGTATCAATGACAATGTAGCTCAACTTGGAGAGGGAATAATGCCATATATATTACAGTCAATGGATGGAGTGAGAATGAATACGGAGACGGAAAGTGTAAATGTTTAGCCATATGAAGTTTGGGATCGATTGGATGAAAATGTTTGCTGTAGGGTGTGCTGAAATATTTAATCACACAAAGAGTAGAATCCAAAATGGCTACAGGCAGCTATGTTTTTCATCGAAAATAATTCAAATTCGATAGCCCCAATCTATCATTGATCCCAAATATGCCTGTACATTTTCAAAAATATTCTGCAATATGTGTGGGTTGCAGGATGAGACGGTGGATTGAACTGTGGAATCCAAGATGGCTGCAAGCGCCTATGTTTCTTTTAAAACAAGATATGGAACAAATTTATTGATCCCATCTGGTGATCACCTCGAAGATCCATGTGCAGTATAGTGACGATCGGATAAGGGATTTGGTATGTAGGGTGTGCCAAAGGATTTAGTCATCCAAAGATGTAAAATCCAAGATAGCTGCCAGAAGCCATGTTTTTCATCGAAAATAGTTAAAATTGCGATATGTCCGTGCAGAGATGATCATAAAGCTGCATATTAATTATAAAATGCAGGGACGGACGACGGACGACAACATGGGGCAATAGCTCAAACATAACTTTGTCAAGCTGGTGGGTAAAGCTGCATGACGTGAATGTTGGCAAGCAACAATCATTTGGACGAAAATGAGAATAGATGCGGCGGCCCTATATATTTCATTGTATCAATGGGGATGCTTGGTTTACATATGCTAGCTATCGCTAAGAATATTGAATGTTCCAAAGCGATCGCAATAGCTCCATTTTTGAGGTTTTAGAATCAAACTTTCTTTAAAAAACTATATTTTGTTACATGTACAATACCTACACCAGTCATGTCTAAGCGTCATCTCAATACACCAACATGCATCGATATACCAACATCATGTGATCATATGTAATACACCTGGCATATAGTGTTGCCAAGTCAATTGCTTTATACAACTTTCAACGCAACCATCTCAGCGCACGTACATGTATACGTGTTCGTTAGAACCTTTCTATTTGAACCTCTGTTAATGATTTAGGTAACATGATTGTATGCGCACACAAAAATACGTTCTAAATAGAGAAACCCTAGAAAAATGTTATTTCACTCTTGTAAGACCAATCATAGAATACGCAAACGTTATCTGGGACAATTGTACAATAGCAGAATCTGACAAGTTGGAAGATATACAACTAGAAGCTGCGCGTATTGTAACAGGATGTACCAGATCCACGAGTAATAATAACCTTATAATTGAAGCAGGTTGGGAGACTCTAAAAAAGAGACGTGAAAATTCTAAACTTTATTTATATCACAAAATGATCTATAGTTCGGCCCCGGAGTATCTACAAAACTTAGTGCCCCCACTTGTATCCGAGGTATCGAAAATTAATACCCGTAACTCAAAAAACTTTCGGCTACCCCAATTTAACGCCAATTCACACGACCGGTCATTCATATTAAATACAGCAGCCCTCTGGAATTCACTGCCGATGAGCACACGCGACATAGTGAATTACGACGAATTTAGAGCAACAATAAACACTAGTCATAAAAAGAAGAATTCACGCTTCAAATATTGTTACACAAGAAAAGCACAAGTAATCCACACACGTCTTAGAAACTATTGTAGTGACCTAAACGCGCATAAATACCAAAATTATATCTCTGTCACTGATCGCTGTGTTTGTGGCCAAATAGAAGATAGCTACCACTACATATTCCAATGTCGGCGTTACCGTCCACATAGGCAAATTCTTCTTGGAAAGATCCCAGACGCAATAGTTCCCTCAGTTTATACTTTCCTCAATGGCGATGATACAATGAGTCTACAAACGAATCTAACTATTTTTGAAGAATTCCAAAAATTTATTATCCACACACAACGATTTTAGTTGCTTAATTATAAATCGGTCAGCAGCATCTTAAGCATCATACGTAACATGTACTAAAATGAATAATCCGTTCCATTCTACTCCCCTCACCACTCCCCTCCATCTTTGTCTTCTTATCTTAAATTCTCCTCTTATTCTTTATACCCAAAAATCACAGGACCAATGTAATATCCGAATTATCTATCTACTGTCCGGTCCCGACACTAACGTCAATTTCCATGATGATTTATATAGTATATTATACAGGGGCCCTAGATGATACATGGGGAGAACGACACCTGAAAAGCCATGTGCTTACTGTCGTTCTCCCTTTCTACCAGATATATCACATATTACCATTATACATTATATTAATTCCTTGTGTATTCCCTTGTTCAATTTATATTATGTATATTATATATTTGGTGGATAAATAAACTATGCTTAAACAAAAAACGTTTAATAGCATTATACTCTCTAAAATACATTGTACAGGTTACGTGAATATGTTTGGATATGTTTCAAAGTATACCAACCTGCATAGATCATCTTCTCGTTTTGCTATGAGATCCGTTCCTATAGCCTGCAATGGAATAAATTCGAATCAGTTACCAGTTGGTCGGCAAACATGCCTTGTGTTTTATTTTTATTTTTTGGATATACATTAAAAATTGATGAACGAAACTGCCTCTGTTTCGAGATGAGCTACTATATATACATTGGATTATCGCGCTTACTATATAAGTTTGAAGTTATAGTGGATGAACTATGGATGATCTGAACCAGTTCCAACAAACGGGTGATCACCATCGGCAGTTACAGCGACCCAAATTTGAAGTTAGCCGTTTTACAATCTAAAACATCTCCATTGTCGGGACCATCGGATAATGCTGGAGCTAAGACGAGGTTTATATATCAAATTTCAGTGCTGCATCAGTACCACACTCACTGGACACTGTTCCAAAAGTTCATTAACCTTGGATGTCAAAGTAGGTTTGGGGTATGGTAGTATACATATTACTCAGATAGACCAGGGTTTTATTAAAACACATAATTTGAGGCAACTCACGCATGGTACAAGTATATGTCAAGAAAGATCGAACGAATGGGTTACAAACGGTGTTTGCATCTGCATTTATATATTCATGCATTAGCAAACCATAAACCTTGAAAACCTGAGTGGGTATAAATTAAGCTGTATTTTTAGGTATATAGAGGCAGAGAAGTAATAATTTGTGCGCGTTTCGTAGTACTTTAATTCGAGACGGATAGATATCCTTATTTCGCCCAAACGAGTTGTAATATTTGATTTTAAACAGCTATTCGTCTGTGCCATGGCATAAAAACACATCGAACCTGGGCTGGGTAATACCGTCGGTTATCACCTGTGATGGATAAGTGTTAAAATCTGCATTACTGTGTTTCTATAACTTCATAAAACCGTTTAGTGATGACCAGTTGTTTGTCGCCAAGTGCACCGACAAAAATAATAACACTCAGCCTCGAAATACAGTACCGCTGAAACGTGTGCAAATTACCACTTGCGTACAAATTATCACTTCCGTTCATCCACACTGAGAGAGGTATTCATACAGTTTTACACGCATGTCGATATTATTATGTACGAGATGTTTCCAAGCTAATCGTGTTTTGCACCTACACCTTTACACGAGATTGAGTGCCAACATTAATCTCCAACTTTTGGAATGCATCTTACGTTTTCGATCGTAATCATCCACATGAAAAGAAACAATGCCACTGTTGTCACCTGCATAATTGTTTCATTGACCCTCACTACGGTATATATACAGTTTTTGTTTGAATACTGAAATATCTCATGACTGTCTGGAAACAAATATCGAATTGGCACGAGCGGCTGCACGCATATAATACATGGGGTCATCAGCTGTAGAAGAACAATTTAGCAAATAACCCGTAGGCTACGGTTGTGCACTCACCATTTTTAACTGAAATGTTAGACCGGCTCTGATAGATTCTATTATGGCTGGCGTCCCTCCTTCCTCTCTGCTCTCTATATCTTTGAGGTAGATGTGTGTATCTTTCGTGACCTATACAGAGTGTGGAATAACATGGTTATAACATATATTGTTGTTTGTTTTTAGAGATGCTTCAACAACTACGCAATATCATGTAGTTGTCTTTGTATTTGGTGGAGGAAAGACACACACAGGTTAATTATACTACAATATAGCACGGCTACACATTGAAACCAATATTCACTAACTGGGAAAATAATCGGGTCAATATGACTAACTCAAGGAAGTGACAAACATTTGGAGTCACTATGACTAACACACACATACTTTTCAGAGAGTCACTATATATGACTAAGTCTGGCCTTAGCCATATAATGACTTAAACAGAGAAGAACTATATTGGAATTATTTGATAAAAATTTCCACCAATGTCCACTTTCACCTTCCCAGTGACAAAGAAAAGTTAGCCATTATGACTCAATCCTAATACCAATTATATAGTCTAAAGACGCAATCAGTCGTTTTGACTAATCATTTCTTAGTCGTTGTGACAAACATCGCCCGAGTGATTATGACTAATGTTCTACCTTAGCCATTGTGACTAACTATGCTATTCAATCATGGGAACATACTTTTGACTAACATAAGTTAGTCATATTGAATAACCGTTTCCCCGAGTGAACTGGTAGGCAACCGACAAACTTAAAAAATCAGGTTATCCCAGCGCTCAAACATGTCTGTAAATGAACAAACGACCAGGTGCGCTGCGCAGCTCCGTTGAAAATACAGAAATGGTACTTCCAAATATGCGTGCTTGAACAGAAAATGTAAGCTTGGTTTACAAATATGCATGTGGAAACAATAATACATGTTCCGAAGACACAGTCTTGCACACTGCATGTACACTGTATGTGGTATCGAAGACTTACAAATAACACCGTGCCACCACCGCATTGCCCTGGTACCGGATTTTTGAACATCCATTTCTTTGCTATCAACAGTCCTGAAAATAAAACAAGGAAGTTCATGCAGTTTTATTATATATTTACACGTGTTGGCATACATGTACACCAACATATAATGAAAATATTCATTTGCGTTTACGTGAGTTTCCCGATCTAGGTCTAGGTGTGCATGCTGGAGAGCCCTCTATATATAACGTGATGTCGCGAGGAACCTATGGGAGATCATTTCCTAATTTCCATCTTCATTCGATCCGTTGGGTTTCGAAAACATTTTCAAATGTGCAGACCCCATTTGAGAAAGAAAAAGAAAATAAAGCCACAAAAGAACTCTGGCTTAGCAAGTAAAACCCGTCCTTGGTCTCCCGTGTTTTAATTGAGATCCAATCCTCATAGTTATTTTAATTAAACACTAGATTTGCATCGAATTTAAATCAGGAGCACATGCAACTACCCAAAGAAATTCAGGAGTGTTTTATTTTAGAGGGTTAGACCATCTTTATTATAAATTTTATCTGAATTTTGAATCAATGTAGGAAGGGGTGGGCATATCTCAGACGACATGCAGTTCTACTATGTGTATAATCCTTTAACCCATGAAATGATGTTTGAAAATGTACACACATAGAAATTAATACCTCCAGTAGGGCGTAAAGATGAAATTTACAATATAGGCGTTACACACAGTAGCATAGGCAATTATTTTATAATTATGTTGTATAGTGCTAATATATACATACCTGGGGTCTGTGGACCCCCGACGAATTTATGAGGACTGATACAGAGAGCGTCTATGTGCCTGTAAAGAAACTGACAGTTATAATAGTTTGAAAACGTTGCACACAATAAACGTCTCGCCATGTATGCAACACACACGTGTGGATCCGAGTAAAACCAGAAATGCACACAGTTCGACATGCATGTATTAAATAACTTATTGTGGAATAGTTGTGCCTAAATATAAATTGTTAACCCTTTCTATACCAAATACACGACAGGGTAGAAGGACTTTGCTCATATTGTCATTATCAATGACACTCTAGCGAGGTGATTTATTCCGCATGTTGAAGTGATTACGCACTAGATGAAACGCGTAGTTATTGTTTGTTTACGTTTTTACCAACGAACAATAACTCTAAAACAGATATCTTGATTATGATCAGTTATGGCGTGCTGTGTATTTCCTCAACACATAATATGCAACAGCATCGGTGGTACTTAAGTCAAGTCTCCTTATACTATTTTCTTGATACTAAAACAAAAGAAAACATTACGTGTACTGGTGTAGAACGTTGCATAAATCTTTTTGCAAATACTGTAATGGGAAATCGTTTGACACCCCGAGAAGCAGATATACATTTTGTGTGATATATGTACACGGTGTAATTCGGAAAAGTTGTTATTTCGGTGTTATTTTACATAAACTGGATCGCAATTTGAATATTAGATGCAAACACTCACCCAGTTTCTGTTGCGTTCATATCGATCCTGTTGTAAGCTCCTGGAAAAACAAAAGTTTCCAGTGGTGGGTGATTTCTAATTTGGGGTTGGATGTAATGAATATAAACACATGATGATAAACATTCACGGGACAATTTTAAAGTGACCATTCATCAATGGACAATGGAAATATTAAACAACGTACACACTAATATGATGCTTAAAGTGGTACTGTACACTAAATCCGCCAATTTATGGGACCATATCCTTTCATTCTCAACAGAATATATGCAAAAAAGTTACTGAATTTGAGCCATGCACGGTCGCACGGATTAGTGCAAAATACACATATGTGCTCTATGAATGATGCAAACAACATGGTAATTATAATGAAAATGAATTTATGAATCGAGTCATAAATTCATTTTCGTTATAATTACCATGTTATTTGCATCGTTCATACAGAAAGGAGTGTATTTTGCACTAATCCATGGCCCAAATTCATTCATTTATGGCATATATTCTGTTGATTATAAAAGGAAATGGTCCCATAAATGGCCGGATTTAGTATAAGGTGCCCCATTTAAAAGGGAAACTTCTAGCACGATCAGACAGTTAGATAGGTAGATCGTTCAAGATGAGTACTCGGCTCAAAATGGGGCGTTGACAGCGATTACTACCCAGGATAACTGGCCTTGATATAGTTGCTAAGATGCTGATGAGTTATGTTGACTTACATAATACAACCATTGTGTTATTGAGGCATACCGATGCTGTTAAGAAAACTTTGGGTTATTTGTGCCAATTTGTCATGTTAAAGATACGGGCGGCGTTGGCGGTGGGTATGCTGTTAAAATATTCACCTCCGTCAAAACCGTCATAAACAGAAAGAATAGTAAAATATAGACAGACTTTATTCTTATACCAATCAGAAATATGGCATACACAGTATGTTATTGTCAATTTGTTTTCCTTTGTTGTGTAAACAAAAGCAAAAAACGTTACTTTCCTGGCCTTAGTTTAGATCCGGATATGGTAAACATAAAGAGCGTTATTTGTTACTGTTTTCCTGATATGGAAATAATAAAGAGCGTTTATATCATTTTTGTGTGATTAACCAATAGAATTGCGCTGTGTTATGCAAACAGAAGCACAACTTCTGTAACACGAGCAGGCTCTTGTTTACGTACAGCGCCGTACATCTGGACGACAATATACTATTTACGCGCTGATTATGTTTGGCATATGAACAAATCTATATATATTTTAATATTCCTTCTGTTGATTGCGATTTGAACAAATATGAATATTTCTGCAACGAACGCCGCTCGTGCCTTTAAGGTCTTCGAGACCAGTTGCATGACCACGCTTTATTTGCTACTTACCCGCTGTAGCGTAGTCAAACACGACGTAGGCGTCGTATTTATGCGCGATTTCCGCCACTGCCGTGACGTCAGTTATAATACCCGTAACGTTACTGGCTGCTGACATGGTGACTAGTATTGGGGACTTCTTTTTATTTGAGCTTTCCTACAATCAAAATAGTGCATACGTTGTATAACGAGACTATATATGAGAAGTTGTTCACGCTCGCTGAATTACGCACATTTGAAGCAACGAACATCCAAGCTCAGCCCGTGCCTCCATAGATCTGATATACATATATATAAATAGCATAATTATGATAACGTGAGATATGTAAAGTGGAGTATGTATAGATCTGATATACATATATATAAATAGCATAATTATGATAACGTGAGATATGTAAAGTGGAGTATATATAGATCTGATATACATATATATAAATAGCATAATTATGATAACATGAGATATGTAAAGTGGAGTATATATAGATCTGATATACATATATATAAATAGCATAATTATGATAACGTGATATATGTAAAATGGAGTATAATTTCTAGACCTCAAATTAGACTGTTTATAGTTACTCATTAAATCACGTTTGGAGAATTAAAATGCGTCACTAATATATGTCGGTATGTGCATTTGCATGCGTACTTTATACATAGCAAAGACTTGTTACCAGAGCAAGTTGACCTATGTTAAAGTTGTAGTTGATCTCATTGGTGCACACTTGCAGTATATTTGTTTTCATATATACGTCCCTCTCAAAATTTGTGTTTTAATCTCCTTTGATTAACTTAAAAAAATTAGTTTGTATTGCTATTTTGTTGTCAGTATCTTTTTGTTTTAGGTTTGTTTTCTCAATGATAATGTATATTCGGTTTTTAAATTTGGTCAAAGTTTCTGAATAATGGCCAAACATTATTCGCCTATGTTAGTGTGGTATATATACTAACGAACCTGGAGTGTGTTTTCAAGTTGAACGAGATCGACTAATCCATGTCTGGTGTCTCCCACACGCCGGACCTGCAATTGTTAAATAACGGTAATAAATCCTATGACGCATGCAATTAGTCATCGATTGAAATATAAAGATATTATATGCTAATGTTTTTGAGAGTGTCTAGACAAGATTGTTTTACTCTTTCTTAGTTTAGAGTCGGAGAATGATGAGGCTTTCATGACAGTCGTTTGATTGATTGATTGATTGTGGTTTAATGTCGCTATCAGCAACTTAGGCCATATCACGACATTGTCAGTGGCGGAGGAAATCCGTACTCTTACAGCTAATCTGTGATTTCAAAGGCTGATAAACTCGTCGACTTTGTGTGGCAAACCACCGGTCATCAGCGAGTAACTGGCATCCCCACCAGATAACGAGTTCGAGTTACAAAGTCCATGTGAATTTGAACCCTTATCGCCAGAGCTGGTGGCGAGACGGCTTGAAGTTGTACTCCTTGCCGTCTGATCTACCGAGGCCCCTCATCATGACAGTCAATTGCATCTTGATTTATCAAGCTTACCATTCAAAACACTTAAGATTACTATTGTGTTAGCTCTGGTATTCCAAACACGATAACTCTAACACTGATTTAAGCGAACATGGGTACTTGAATACAACTGTAGGTCACCCGGATAGTCTAGTACCCCGATGATGAGATAACGACAACTCCAGCCTCAGTGACAGTCACCTAGGACATTGGAAGCCAATGTGACAACGTTCTCCCATATTTATAAAGTGCCTACCTCGGCTCCACATTCTTTCCAGGGTAGAATATTTGAATGGTGCTCGTACGGTCCGATTATCACAGTCTGCAACACATAATAATTTATCATAATACACATGGGATATATGAATATAAAGCTATTTAATCAGTTCTATAATAAATTCTAAATGACAAGTACAGTAATGCCCTAATTAATCGGCTCCTCGGGGAGAGCTTTCCGATGAATGGCAACAAGCCATATTTCCGACTAAATCCTGAAAAGTTACTCATAATTCTGCTGTGGTTAAAGGAGTCGATTAATTAGGGCATTACTGTAATTCCCTTAGAAAATGGTCAGATCATAAGTTCAACAAACGAAACATTTTCCATCAATGAATACGAAGATTTCTGCACTTATATTATCAGTTTTTCTGACGTGTCATCTGCTCATATTCCATAAACAACCCTCCATATGAATACTAAACCATTCCAATGTATATGTTTTAACTTAATTGGAGAATCCATTTAGTGTAGAAAGGGTTAATAGTTATATAATAGTTAGTTACACATTTCCCTGGTACACATTATCACGATTTCCAACTTATCTAAATATAGAGTCAATGTCCCCACTTTGTTATGACAAAATATAAAACTTTTTGTTTTCTTAAGTAGAACATTCAGACGAAATGTTAATAATTCTATAACTGTTGACTCCAGTATTGGGGGAGCGCGCAAAGCACCGACTCATCAGCCCCTTGCAGCTATGCCCAGTAAGACTTACCGCATTTTTGGCTATTTCCGGTTCGTTGAGTTTCAATCCCCAAAGTAACTTGTGTATTGAACTCGTGCTTCCGCTGCCCGTGAATATAGCGACGTCTTTATCACCACAGTTGCAGGCATCGCGAATTTTCGCTCTGAAAAAACATATATGAATATGTGTCATCAACGCAATGCAACAGGTCTAGACAACACTTTTGTTTAACTGTAAGTCCAACGACAGTACGCAAGCATCTGACGGCAAATGCTGCATGAACTCAACCAAGACCAGAAGTGGAATCTGACACCAATATCTAATGAGAATGAGCGCCATTACCAACCTCCATACTAAATGGATATAAGACACCAGCATGTACCCAGTGCCTTATGGATTTAGAAACCTTTCTATTTATCACATTTACCCAGCCTCACAGATAACTTGGGGCCTTGTGGATTTAGAAACCTTTTTATTATCACATTTACCCAGCCTCACAGGGGGGGGGGGGGGGGTCGGGGGGGGGGGGGGGGCGGAAAAAACTGCAGACACAGGGTGGAAAAAACTGTTTTCTTCGGTTTGGGTACCCCCCCCCCCCCAAACAGCAAAAACTGCAGTTTTTTTCCACTGACCATTGACCCCCCCCCCCCAGAAAAAATCAAATCTACCCCAGCCGGCTGCAGCCGGACAACAACTCGGTTTGACCGGAAATTAAGTTGGTTCAAGTTTGAGAAAAAGAGGATCTCACTAAAGTTTCTATTTTATACGAAATTTATCAATCAAGTTCCCTTAATTTGATTTGAGCTGATGTTTACCGAGGTTCAAATAGAATGTAGTGGACAAGGTTGATCAATTATGTATAAAATAGAACATGTTTGTTATACCGATTATCAGCTGATATAGTGTTATAGACATATATTGTACACTGATTGAAAAAAACGCACTATTTTTAAGTTAAGGACATGCTACTGCAGTAAATCTGACAATAGCAACATAGCTTGGGAAATTTATTCTGATGAGTTTGGCATAAGATTACTAAGTTGATACTTGATAGACCGTTCCAACTTTGGTCAAGTTTCCTGTTGTTTGCATTTTATTATTTCTACCTTTGGCGAGGTCCAGACCTAAATTCACTGGAAGAGTTTTGTAAATTCCGCTATAAACTGGGGACTCGTTGTACATCCTTTCTATATCAAACGATCCAAAAAAACGAAGCAAATGATATAAGAGACAGCAATAATAGATTTAGAAATATTATTCGCGAGAAGTGATGGTAAGTTGTGAGAAGTCCTATAAGAATATAAAGGTGCTTTACCTGGCTTCATCTCTGAATATTGTCGTCTGTTTAGAGTTGATGCTTGTTGTAGTGTGAGTATTACCATAATATGGCAACACGTATGATCTGATGTAGTCTTCAATGAACGCAAGTGACCTGAAAGTGGTAATAACGCCTTTTTTAGTATATGTTACCCGCCATATCAAATCCAGTCGTAAGTCGGGATTATTTTTACCCTGTGCCAATGCATTCTCTTATATATGAGAGTCGACCATAGGTCGCCTCGCATATATAAGAGAATGCATTGGCCTAACAATTTTTTACAATTTTAATAATTTTTTCTTGTATTCTTTAACAATTTTATAATTTCACCCATACAGAGCCCCAGACAAACATGAGCAGACGACACTCTTCTATATGCTTCTATATATGTGTGGGGCTCCCTGCAGGGTAATGGATGTTTTTTATTTTATGTCCTAAAAATTGTAAGAAACATTTAAAAAAAGTTATAAAAAATTGTTAGGCCAATGCATTCTCTTATATATGCGAGTCGACCGTCAAAATTTCGTGTGACACTACCCTCATCTGGGGGCCGGTCTATGAGATTATATTATTCATCAGAAGGGATGTTCGGGAAATTTGAGCACACAACAGACAATATAAATGTATAAAGAATCTATGGTGAGCAAAGTTCAGATAATAAGTTCAACAACACGACAATTTGTTGAACTTATAATTTGAACATTTCTCAAGGCATAACTATATATGCTCGCTCGTTGATGTTTATTTAGTAAAGGAAGTGTTAACCCTTTACCCAACAGAACGGCCCTGTGCCAATGCATTCTCTTATATATGCGAGTCGACCATAGGTCGCCTCGCATATATCAGAGAATGCATTGGCTTAACACATTAAAAATTATAAAATTGTTAAAGAATGTAAGAAAAAATGGTAAAAAGTGTTTAGGCCAATGCATTCTCTTATATATGCGAGGCGACCTATGGTCGACTCGCATATATAAGAGAATGCATTGGCACAGGGCATAACTGTAACCATCACAATGTGGTCAATGAGCCGGTTCCAATGATATCCATATTTGTATGGTTTTATTGAGACAGACCCAAGATAATTTAGGCTGTTGCAGCTTTATTTGGCCGTTTTTGGCCGGTTTGTTGGGTAAAGGGTTAATCACATTAATGGTCGTGAGAATGACAACATATCTACAGGTGCAGAAGGATGTAAGTGTCATGACCGCCATAGGGTCGATCCGTGCCACCCCGTACCCTGCAGCGTCAATGCGTACATACATTTTAATGACGATCTAGACATTTGTAATCACATGGTGGAGTTGAATTACAAAAGGATAAAACTCATTTGACAGTGGTGTCACTATTAGCCAGGTTCAAACGAAAGTACGTGTAATTTTCAATGTGCTTTGCCATGGTAATGGTATGGATATGCACTTGGCGGGAAAAGTCATGCGTTTTTAACGGCGCTAAACCTCGTTGTAATATTTAAGTTATCATCTGATACAAGATAATGACGAGGAAGAAATGTCTTCTGTATGTTCTAACCAAATAGAGGTTTAGACTGTACACCAATTTCGCCCGGAAGGAAATATCAGACATAGAGGATCAATGTTGGGATATAAGATTTTATGAAACGAGTTTGATAAATTTGATTCACAACGAGTCGTAAATGAGTTGGGAATCATATTTATCAAACGAGTTTCATAAAATCTTATATTCCAACATAACTAGTTGAAGATCTTCTATATCACATGAAAAAAAAAATTGAGCTTTAACAAATCAAAATGTTTAAAATAAGCTGAAAATCCATTCATAATGTATACCTGAGACGCTTCACAACCGTATACGACATAATTGCGCGATCTTGATTGCGACGAAAAATAGTCCCCCAATAAGCCTCTTTGTTTTTGTGGTTATTTTCGTTAGTGTTAAGAAAGTTGAATACTAATTGAGCATTAATGAACACAGTTTTCATTTTGCAATGGCTGGTATTGGTGTCAAGCGCGGCTTTTCGAATTAGTATTAATCCGCGCGTTAATTTTGTTGGCGCGATGCGAAGTATCCCGGGAAGCACGCGCATATTCGTCACCAGTGAGATAGAAACAAATGTGTAATGGCTTTTTAAATGATATAATAGGGGTTTCATGTGATATTGTACCATTCGTCACTGTGTGGTGGGAGATCGTGACCAATGGTGGAACAAATATATTATGTTGATAAACTCTACACAACGCCGATTGTGATTGTTACGCACGAGTAGCGGAATTATTTAATGATGTCTTTAGTATAGCACGTTTCTTGTCTCACTTCCAACTAACTAAATCGCTGTGTTACGCTGCACGGACTTCGTTTGGAAATATAACATAGCTGGCTGAGTTCTGGATAACACTTTCCCAATTCGGGCACAGCGAATTATTGTGTGTTATGTCAGATGGGCGACGTCAGATGTTAGACCAATCTAAACATCCCTAATGTGTTTGAGATTAATTATGTTGTTCACAGGAGACTTTAGGCTGTTTAACCCTTTCATGGCTGGAGCTTCCTGCACTTTTAGTAAACCCTGTGCCAATGCATTCTCTTATATATGCGAGTCGACCATAGATCGCCTCGCATAAGAGAATGCATTTGCCTAAGAAATTTTATATTATTGTTAATAATTGTAAGAAAAAAAAATTATAACAAATTGTTAAAGGATGTAAGAAATAATGAAAAAAGAATGATAAAAATTGTTAAAGAATGTAAGAATAAATGAAAATAAATGATAAAGAATGCAAGAAAAAATAATAAAATTGTTAAAGAATGTAAGAAAAAATAATAAAAAATGACGAAACTGTTAAAGAATACAAGAAAAAATTATAAAAATGCTTAAAGAATTTAAGAAAAAAATGATAAAAAATGATAAAACATTGCTAGTCAAATGCATTCTCTTGTATATGCCAGGCGACCTAATGTAAATTTTTTGAGCACTCACCTTCCAGATGCTGTGTAATCGCAGTATGTCACTGAAATGGGGAAAAATAGTGTACTTATACCTGCGCAGAGAACATGCGGTTCGATGGTACATATATCACGTATACATATAGTTGCTTATCTACCCAAGATAATTCCAAAAAATAAATCACCTTTATATGTTCCTCTGAATAATTTCAGGCTAACATATTGATAAAGATAAACCGTATAGTAAAGCCATAATTCAAGCAATATATTTAATTAAAACAACATAAACTGTTCGCTGGAGCTCTCGCCCATACGAAATATATCATGATAATGAGAGAAAAAACATCATTTTCTCCCACCAACATCATGGCTAAATCAGTTTCAATTCCGGCTTGACTTCCGACTTGCCTTATACAAGCCGCTGTTAGTTTCCCGTTCCACTTAAGTATATGTAAGAGAGTGCATTATTTGGCCTAACAATATTCACCTTGACATTGTAAGCCAATGCATTATCTTATATATGCGATCTTCCTACGTGAGACTCGCACATATAAGAACATGCACTGGCACATGATATTTAATGCTCCATCAGCACAACTTCCGTCATGGAATGGTTAACACCCAAAATAAACCCAAACAGACGATCGACCAGCCACATATATGTGCGTGGGATGATCCAGACATCCTTATGTCGAATTTATATTCTGCTGATCATGCTTCATTCAGTCACCAATCATTAAATTGATATTTGTTATAACCGTAAAACCTATATATGCCGACATATACCCTATATATAAACTGACAGCTACGGCACCTCGCTAAAACAAAAATGTTCATGCATTATGGGATTACCCAGGTCAACGAATGAACGTTAGGGGTATGGATATCAAGTACACGACGAAACACGTATATACAGTAATGCCCTAAATAATGGACTCCTTAACCACAGCATAATTATGCGTAAATTTTCAGGATTTAGTCGGAAATATGGCTTATTGCCATTCATAGAAAAGCTCTCAGTGAGAGCTTTCCGATGAATGGCAACAAGCCATATTTCCGACTAAATCCTATAAAAACAAGTGCACCGCTGGGCGGAGGTAACGCCCCGACTGTACAATCAGAGAGGATTTCTTATTTTTGTGCAAATGCTTATTAAATGGCACTTTGTAAAGTTATGTTATTCATGAGTAAACAATCCAAAATCAAGTTATGATCTGGAAACCAAAAAAAGTAGCAGAAAACCTGAATTTTCTAAGTCCAAAAAGGGGCGTAACTCTGGATAAAATGGGCGGACGAAACCACGGCTATGGGGAAATCTTGTCCCCCCGGCTGGTCTATTGGCATACCAAATATCAACTGAATTGAATTAGCGAAACCGCAGTTATGAGTTGAAACGTTCATATGCCACAGAAATCTGAATTTTCTAAGTCCAAATAGGGGCGTAACTCTGGAAGAAATGGGCGGACGAAACCGCAGTTATGGGGAAATCTTGTCCCCCCGGCTGGTCTATTAGCATACCAAAGATCAACTGAATTGAGTTAGCGAAACCAAAGTTATAAGTTGAAACGTTCGTACGGGTCAACAATTTTCTAAGTCCAAAAAGGGGCGTAACTCTGGAAAAAATGGGCGGACGAAACCACAGTTATGGGGAAATCTTGTCCCACCGGCTGGTCTATTAGCATACCAAAGATCAACTGAAAACTGAATTGAGTTAGCGAAACCAAAGTTATGAGTTGAAACGTTCGTACGGACAATTTTCTAAGTCCAAAAAGGGGCGTAACTCTGGAAAAAATGGGCGGACGAAATAGCAGTTATGGGGAAATCTTGTCCCCCCGGCTGGTCTATTAGCATACCAAAGATCAACTGAATTGAGTTAGCGAAACCAAAGTTATAAGTTGAAACGTTCGTACGGGTCAACAATTTTCTAAGTCCAAAAAGGGGCGTAACTCTGGAAAAAATGGGCGGACGAAACCACAGTTATGGGGAAATCTTGTCCCCCCGGCTGGTCTATTAGCATACCAAAGATCAACTGAATTGAGTTAGCGAAACCAAAGTTATGAGTTGAAACGTTCGTACGGACGGACGGACGGAAGGACGGACGGACGGACTCCACTATATACCCCCAAATCTCCATCGGAGATCGGGGGCAAAATTACCCATAATTCTGCTGTGGTTATAAGGAGTCGATTATTTAGGTCATTACTGTACATCGCCTCGGGCATCATGCAATGTAATTAACGTCCGTATAGCATTTATATACGATGTTGTGTGTGTCTTCGTTTTCCAACTTACATGTAAGACAAATAATTACTGTCGTGAGCCGCGTCGACGTCCTCTAACTTTTCTGTTTTATTGGAAAGGCTTGCGCTCAAGCGGAACATATTACGTTTTATTACACATACAAATAAGGGAAACATGATCTTCATTGATTAGAGTTTTGTTTTCATATGAAATTCAGAAAGAACAGACATTCCGAACGGGCACATCTCATTTTAACTTCCAAAGTATGTGTACGCAATTTTCGTAGGAGGTATAAGATCGATACACACTATAGAGCTACAGATATAATATAATTCGATAAACCTTGCCATGGTCATTGCCATACTCTGACTATTTTCAGTTTCTCGCAGTTATGTAACGCACGCTCGTTATTTGATGAAGATAAAAATAAAGAGCATTTACAAGTCTGTCTATAATTTTGGTTTTCCAGTACCTTGTGTATATGTCGACCTATATTGTCCCTACACAGAATTACACTTACATAATATGAGTCTTATACATGAACCAGATACGTTTACTTGGTACGCACATGTAATTGTGAAATCGTAACGCATAATGCTAACCAGGGACATGGCTAGAGGGTATTCGTGTGGGTGTCCACCTTGGAATTTTCAACTGTATCCCACACCCTCTTGGACCTTGGACCAGACTAGACTCCCAAGTTCGTGTAATACCAATTGCACCCCACAGTGACTTGAAATTTCCGAACTGGCATCTCACTTTTAATGAATGAAGTCTTTGACTCCTACCAAGGAGTGATCAGGACTCAATGGGCCCAGTGGGGGAACACTTTGAAATCTGAACCTGAAAACTGCACAATCCTAGCATCTAGACTGGCACCAAACACTCCAAATATTGGAAATTTCCGACCTGACACCCTCCTAAGGTTGGACAATTTCCAACTGATGGCCACTTCAGTCCAAGATTTTGACCACAAGCAGGAAAATATATCACTGTTGGTATAAAAACAACAAATTCCCCAGTATTAATTCGTTGGAAAATCAAACTACGAGAACACTTTAAACCTATTGTTGGAGTGAAATTTCTAACTACTGTTGTGTCAGGTATGAAATTTCCAACTATTGAAAATGTTGACCAAAGTCGGGGGGGGGGGGGGTGATACACCCAAACCCCTCTCACCACGTCCCTGACGCCAACTCACCTTTCTTGTTGCCAAACGGCGTTTTTATCGTCAAACCCTCGCCGATTACATTCTTCTTGACGTAACGTAGAATGGGATGCTTTTCGTAATCGATCTCCGACAAGTCATATTGAGCCGACTGTGAATAGAAATTAAGGTGACGTACTGAAGGGTTACTTTAACAACGGCAATAACTGAAAACTATAAATTTTTTATTACAAATAGTGGTTTATCGGAAGAGATACTGCTATGGCTATTTTATAGGCTCTTTTTCAGTACGCAGTCAACCTGATTTTCAATTAAACACAGTTTTCAAGCTCTGGAATTTTATAAGATGACCAAAAACTGCAAAGTTATCACCTGTGAAAAAAGAGCATTTATGGTTTTCATGTTCATTAACGGAGAACACCAAAGAGCGTCCATAAAACTGTGACTCTTTGGTTACCATGGTTACTGTGATTGTGTTAAAGGGACACACGGCACTCGTAATGGGTACACCGTGCAAACATTGAAATATACAAAGTTTGTAAAGCATCACCACTAAGAAGAACATGAAGAAATACAGAAACTTTATATCCATTATTGCTAAAGTTCTACAATCAAGAAATTTCGCGTGTTAAAACCATTGTTATATAACTAAAACTGTTGCAATGATTTGTCAACAAACTAATCGTTTAGTATGTTCAAATATTTTAGTCTGTATATGATTTTCAGAATGTTGTTGCATGCTTTGACCTTTTTCACTTTTTACCATCAAGTTTTGATTAAAGGTACTCAATCCGATTCGATGGCCCCCATCAGATTCCAACAACGAGAACATTTTTTTGAAATGCCGCTCCAGTTATTAGAATCGAGTACTTGCCCAAAAATAATGCTAACCACAGTCAACTATACATTTAGTATAAAATTGCCTAAAAACCTGTTATTTATCAACATTTTATTCAACGAAATTTTGCCGGTTTGTCAAATATCTAACATAAAAGGCCACTTGATTTTAGAGATATTCATCTTCATCCGTAATTTTGTCAGAGACCGTCTTCTCGTAGACTTTTTACTGGGCCATTACAAAATTTCGGTGGTGAAAAATAATAGATTTCAAAATCGATATCTGATCAATCTGAGCTCTGATGGGTGGGTTCCTCGACTCGATTGTTTTTACCCCCCCCCCCCGAAGCCAAGGAGATAGTAATTTGCGAGCGTTAATTCGGATTATGCATCTTTAAACATCAGTTCATTATCTGACTAATTGGACTTGTATTGGTAATTCCACTAGATCTAGAGTACCGTTAAGTCGTCTAATCGAGCGGGATGTTCGTGATGTTTGTGTTTTTCGAATGACGTTGATAGAAATGAAGTTTCAGCAGTTTATATGTCGGTTATGTGGATAATGAGGACAGGAAATCTTGGTCTAATCTTCAACGAAGCCAGGACCAGTTCATTTGACCCCATCTGTCGACTGGGTCAGTGCGTTAGTCCGATGGTTCAATAGTCCGAGGGTTCGGTGCTCCGATGGTTCAATTATCCGAGGGTTCAACAGTCCGATGGTTCAATAGTCCGAGAGTTCGATAGTCTGATTGTTAGTTTGCATCGGCACAGACCGATGGTTCAATTGTCCGAGGGTTCAATAGTCCGAGGGTTCGTTTGTCCGATGTTTCAATTCAATAATCGAGTGTTCAATAGTCCAAGGGTTCATTAGTCCGAGGGTTCATTAGTCCGGGTGTTCATTAGTCCGAGGGTTCGATAGTCCGACGGTCCTATAGAAGGGGCAGCAGGTTTTTGTGTCACACTCCCAACATTTCAACAGCTGGAATCACAAAACTCAAATACTGATTGCATGTATTCACATATGAAAGATGAAATAAAGATTGCAGTGATAATTGCAACTTTGTGCATATGTATATACGAACATAAACATTTATGATATATATTTCAAACTTTTAAAACGTGTCGATTTCTAAGGTAATGGACCTATAAACAGCTGTCAATCAAATAATAATTAGAAGATATTTCGACCAATCAGCGACTGAGCCGTTCTTTGGCTGCATTGCAAATTCTGATGTCATCTTTCTTCACCCTTATATTTGGATATCCATGCATACATTCAGTGTTAAATTGGCTATATTCCAACAACATTTCTGTTGTCAAATCATAATATACTGACATTTCTATTTGCGCTATGTTGATGTAAATTTATCCATGGTTATAACAAATACTTTAATTTTGCATGACACTTGCCTTATTTTTCACAATTAATGGTCTCTGGTGCAACTATGTGTATAGAGAAGGATCTGTCTGTTTGCTGCTTCTCACATACACATGGACCGATTTCAACCAAATTTGGTGTGGTGTTCTGATATAATCTGTATTAGTATCCATCCCTTAACTAACACTATTTCTGATTGGACAAAAGCCGTCACATGATAATCCGGGAAAAAGTTATATTGGACTCCCGAAAATTTCACCGATTCAGAATTACTTCGTCACTGAGTCCAATAACCTTTTTTTATCGGGACTCCGTGACGTCACGAAGTAACTCTATTGCCAAATGAATCGGTGAAATTGTGATGAGTGCGCAATACTCTGGTGGATTTAGCAAACGTTTCACTTTCGCATTGAGTTTTTTTTTCACTTCCGTGTTTACTGTTCCAAAATCATGCTTTCTGATGATTAAATACAGGCTTCTTTTGAGAAACAAGTGCCGGCAAATACCAAAAAATAAACACTTTATTCCCCAAATTTGGATAATCATACAGATGGATAATACACATAACAAACTTTATAATATCACTATATGATGACCAGAATAAAAGTGAATTGAATTGAATTTGTTAAAGTGTACCCCCTCACAACTTCGGAGCAATAATCTGATAATGTACATTTGTAGCAGAGTGGATATATCGAGACAGTACATACCGTTATTGTGTGTTTCTTTTTCTTGTGTGTGCCCAGTTTAAAATTGGAAGAGAAGAGAATACCTAGCGACATTGTGGTCGTTTTTCCTGAACCAACGGTGAACGTATGTAACAAGGATTTGGTCACCCTTTTATGGTTGATCCGTTGTAAATACACAGACAGTTCACATAACAATATATTAGTCCGTGGCTCTCATATACACGGACGAGGAGTACTATTCATGTAAACATGCTACACAACTCATCCTAATTGACGATGATTGAATGTAAAGTCAGGTCAGATCACATGATAATGTTATTAACTGGTCATATAATTAATCAGTGCTCATGATTTGATAAACGGTGCACATGGGTGGCCATGCGTCTCACGCCATATCATACTAACTGACACATTTCCGCTCAGAGGGAAAGTAATGTCGTAAACCAACAGTGAAAATTCCTTTCTCACCCACTTTCAGGCGTTGTGGTTGAATACGGGTAATGTGTTTACTGAAAATGATTAGATGCTTTTCATAGCTTAGTAAATGCCCTCAGGGTAAACGAAGTTCGCATTCTGATATCCATAAGCATTAAGCAAATAGACGTGCAATAATTCACGCATAACTGCCGTTTATGTGGCATTTTAAACATATGAAATTACAACCATCAGTGCGCTGGCACTGCAGTAAATTATTTTGAACATGTCATTTGATGTGATTTTCAACGTTCAGAAAATACGAGCGTCCAATATTCAGTGACGTGGCGACAGGGTGTCTAACCCACACTCTCAACGTTTCGTCAACAGTTGGAAATGTCATGGATTATAGTTGGAAATATTTTACACCACAGAGAGGTTGAAATCGTTCCCATTGCTTGATATTCCAACAGTAATTAGTGGGGAATTTGTTTTAGACCTACGCCCGGTAGAATAATTATTTATCACATAATTTGGCCATAAACGCAGTTTCATAATTATCGGTAATAGACACGTTTAATATCAGCGCGTGCGATGACGTCACGGCGTTCTTCAAATAACTTGCGATCGCTGTAGTTTATGATTGTTGTTTTCGATGAATATTTCGCGTTGCTTCGGGTTTATTTGATCATGTGATAATAGGTATCTCACACTCGTCCTATTGTATACGTAATTTATCAACCTCGTCCTCTAAATTCTATTTGAGCCTCGGTAAACCTCGGCTCAAATCGAATTTAGTGAACTCGGTTGATAAATTCCGTATAAAATAGAAACTCATGTGAGATCCTCTATGTATATATATTTTGTCATTTTTTTCTTCTAAAATGGCCATCAGTTCTAACTGGTTCTTACCTTAGGGGTGTTAGGTTGGAAATTTCCAACAGTTTGAAACTTGAGGCACCGACTGGAAAGCTTCATACTAAAGGGTTGGAAATGGATTGATCTGGTTAAATTTTAAGGGAGTGGGGTGCAGTTGGAAATTTCAAGGTGTACAGCTCCAACGAAGACCTTCTAGCCACATCCCTGTCAATATTAAATTGGGTATTGACATCGTGCTATAGATACAATCTCTACCAGAGCGCACCAGTCATACTTCCTTTCTGAAACTGTCACCGGCTATATTTAGCGCGGGTTTCTCCAGATAAAATGGCGAGACCGCGATCGACCAAAGTCAAATGTCCTATGTGCTTTGAGGACAATTCCCTCACTAAACACTTATTGACAGAATGGAGAATTAGAGCAGTAGTTTTGTTGACAATTTTCGCACACTCCTTAGCAAAATGGCAGCAAATTAGAACTCTTGTGTTTGACTTGCGATTAATGTTGTCGTCCATGTGCGTTTTGACTTGTGTTGATACAATATAGTACTTTGGTTCTAGAGGGACTTTCCTAACTTAAGGTACGAAATTACTCAAATATTGTTCGATATGTTTGTGCTTAATGAGGCCAGCGTGTTGCCCTATTCGCCTATTATAAATATTTATATCGCGGATGTCCACCAAATGTGGGTAAACTGTTCGTCGATAGCAGCGGTCATACCGAGTCACCAAGGTGGTAAACCATGCATGCAGTTTGTAAGGCCTATATGGAGAAAATGAAATACAAACATACAAGCAACAGCAAAGACAGTTCGTGTGCACATTGCAACGTTGTGCGCAGTCTGGTAAATATCCAGACTCCATCTCATTATACTTTCATCTACGTCTGACGACACTGGCATTCTAACTGATTTCAGAGATGAAGGGGGGGGGGTCCCTTTTTGTGACAACTTATTATATTCATATATCTCACCAAGGCAATGTTTATACAAACATGTAGATCTACACAAATGCACCTGAGGTCATGTAAACCTGCAAGAGTATAGTCACTCTTCCTCTAACCAATTTTCGCACAATAAAATGCGCGTTTCAAGGTTTGCTTCACTATGCATGCAGATGCTATGTAATAAAGACCACTGCAATGAATATGTAGCGATACTCACGCTATAATAAATATTATTGAGCTTCACCGAGGTCACGTGGCTTCATCTCCCTTATATAGCAAACAATTAGGCGATCTTTACAAACTAAGGTTAAAAATGTATAATAGCCAGAGAAGAATTGTGAAAGCAGATTAAAGTATAAATTTTTCAAGACTGTGCTGACGGAAACAGTACTCGTGTTGGGTCTCTTGTTAAAATTGACGTCTGCTCGGATTTTTAACCTTATTCATTCATGGAGCTGCGTTGCTGCAGCTTTAAAGATCATGTGCCAGTGCATTATCTTATATATGCGAGTCTCCCACATGGAACCTAGCATATATAAGAGAACACACTGGCTTAGACTGAGAGAGAAAGAAAGAGAGAAAGAAAGAGGGAGAGAGAGAGAGGGAGAGACTTACAGACAGACAGACATACATACAGACAGACATATGGATTGTTTATTCCTCCACGTAAGGGAGAGGTAGTATACAACATATATACAATTACATAATAAAAAGGCAATAAGATTAACATGCCGGTACGTATATGTTCTCAGAACAGACACTATTGCAGTTTATCGTGTTATGGCACATACACGGTGGTTTTACATTGCCTAAATTCGTGTAAATGATAGACAGTCAAAACAGATATGATATTATCGTTTCATCATGTTTTCGGAGAAAAAAGCTTTTACGCTACTATATACATGCATGTACATATAAAAACATTGATGTAATATGTATATATACATGTATATATAACAACATGAATGGCAATTGCAATTACACAAGATTATATGTTTTCACACTATAATTTGTGGCATGTTCAATAAATTGCAATGTCTCTGAGAGTATATAATAAGACTTCGAACTATGTTGGCATTACATATATTATGCAGAGATGCCATGTTATCACTTCATTGTGATATTGATATATAGACGATCTCTAACGAATTATGTTGGGATATAAGATTTTGTGAAAAGGGTTTGATATATTTGATTCAGAACGAGTCGTTGACGAACTGTGAATCAAATTTATTAAACGAGTTTAATAAAATCTTACATCCCAACATAACCAGTTGAAGATCTTGTATATCACATGAATAAAACTAGAGCTTTATGCCTTTTTAACCAATCAAAATCTATAAATTTACTTGGCGCGATGCCAAGTTTCCCGGGAAGCACGCGGCGATTACCCACTAGTGAGAGATAAGAAACTGGATTTTTCAATGATATTATGGGGTTTCATGTGATATACTATAATATACAATAATAACATATAGTGCTACATTTAATCTAGTGTTCCCTACCAATTTAGACCTATACGGCTACATTTATGATCAGAATTATACATTGTACATGTGTATATATGTATATGCGAGTAGTAAAGATATTTTACACGTGACATACCGAAATATTATCGTTATAAAAATCCATTCGGAAAGTCGTCGTATTAACTATTCGCTGGAATGAGGATATCCCGTAACAAAGGAGGTAGAACACGTACTGTATTTATTCTCGTACTAAAGGGGGGGGGGGGGGTGATACGATCCAACATAAAAACACATCACATACACGTACTTGCGTTTGCGGCTTCGCATCTGTTTCCGTTCTCGATCCCGAACATGTGGGTGCTAAATTCTCTTGCGAGTCGTAGGTACGGTAGGAATATTGTTGTCCCATGTTTATTTGTTTCCAACAGTACAGTGTTACATAGTCAAGGAGATTTTAAGTATTTTAAAATTAAATTTACCGTTATATTTATACTATATATAGAGATATCTGACTGGTCGTCTAAATCGAGTAACAACTGCTTTCTTCTCCCATTAGCAAAATCAACATCACATGGCCCCGAGAAGTAGTCATATCCGCATTCAAATCGACATGACTGCAGGGAGTACAGTGCACTGAAGTCTGATTTAGTGTGCCTGTCATTTGCAGAATAAGGTCCCCAGAGGGTGAATTTAGTGATAGCATAACTAAATACACATTCTGGGGGGACCTCATTCTGCTTTTGGCACCATCTTATCTGGAAAGATTCTTTATTATCAAATTTCTATAAACTTCTTCACATAGATTCTCTTTCTTTTATAGTTTAGTTTCTCTATATCCCCAAATTGGCAGACGACACATTGCATAGTCGAGGTTCCCAATGGGTCTACATCACAATATTCACCGTTTGGAAACTCCATTCTCAGTCTATATATGTCTCCCATAGTAGATGAGGCATACGCAGAATGTGTTCCCCAGCTGGTGAATTTGGTGATAGCGTCACTAAATTCGGGTAGAGTTCTCTATTCCGAAGGTTCATTATTCCGAAGGTTCGTTATTCCGAAGGTTCATTATTCCGAAGGTTCGCTATTACGAAGGTTCGCTATTACGAAGGTTCGCTATTCTGGGCGTATTTAACCAGGAAATGAATAAAAATTTGCACCACCCCTACAAAAACCACATGAGGAATGAAAAATACTATTACGCTAGTATTCACAAAAAGTACTTTATACACTTCATTATAATTCCCAAATTGTCCCAGATGTCGGTTATTAATAGCAAGAAGACAGTATCAGTTTATCGTTTATTATGGAAAGTTAAAAACACGATGACTGCATGACTGAAATAAACTACATGTAAGAGCTATAGTCTGTCAGAACTGGCAATCTATATTTGAAGAAACATCAACATTAAAGGCCCACTTAATTTTCGAACCCCCAGATCATATATATAAAATATATGCCATATTATATATCATTTGAAATAGGAAGCTCCAAAACATTATATTATCATCTTATCCGGTGTAATAAACTGTAAAGATATTTTTTTTAGTTACCGACGTGTTTTTGTGCTTGAGTTTCATCTGGGTTTTGCTGCGCAAAGTGTATTATTTTCAATGGGGGGAAACTCTATATTTTAAAGATAGAGTTATTCCCCTTCCATTGAAAATACATTTTTAGTTTGAATTCTGTTGCACTATGGGAGCCATAACGGGGGATATCGTTTTATGATCTCAGCTGTTTTCTATTTCTCTATTGGCACCACCTGAGACAAAGACGTTTCAAATGGTGATGAATTATAGTATTTTAATCATATTTTATGGCATAGATTGTTATTAAAACCGTATATCAAGGCACTATAAAAAATATAATCGGTGACTCGAAATTAAGTGGGCCTTTAAAGTCAATACAAAGTCACAATTGCAGTTAGGTTCATCTCATACCCGTCTATTCAGCGATATTCTGCTTCGCAGTATGTTATGGCGCTCCAGTATTCAGTATATATAGCCCCACTTTTATAATCCGCCTTTTAACTGCGTATTCTTGCCTCTAAGATGATTTAGATATAAAGTCATAAGTAATCTCAAGGAAACCCACGAAAAAAAAATCACATTTATTGTTTTAATGTTTTAAGTTATTTCCTTCATAAAAAGAGTCTTCCTGACAAAGAACCCTCTCAATACTTTAGAATATAGAATCAATCTTTAAAATAACAAAAACCTTCGGAATAGCGAACCTACGGAAAAGAGAACCTTCGGAATAGCGAACATTCTGAACAGTGAACCTTCGGAACAGAGACATGTTCCCATAAATTCACACTTCACCCTCTGGGGACCTCATTCTGCAAATGACAGGCACACTAAACTCAGACTTGAGTGCATAAGTAATCGTACTAGAAGATCCGGATTGGCTTAGAGCTAGAAACGCGTGTAAAGCGAGACGCGATTTTATCAGCATAAAGTTAATGAACCTACTAAACAGGTATATATATATATACAGATGCGAATCATTGTGTGCGAAGAGTAAATTTAAATATTGTTACTTGATGGAAAAACCCACTTGCTTTGTACCCACACCAGCGTCCTTAAATACATCGTACTTCATAACAGAAATAGGATTGTTGTTTAGATATGAATCATGTCGGGAAATGGTGGCAGTCAATTGGTATATTTACATCACAAACAAATAATTATCATTTGATGGTGACTCGTCTAAGAAAACAAACCGCATAGCATGTCAACAATTATATGATATACGGAGAGACCGGCCGAATGCCAATTAATGTATAAATAACCATGCGTGTGATAAAGTATTGGTTGAAAGTGGTAAATATGAATTGTAATAGATATTGTAAAATATTATATATGTTAGCGCTTAAACTCAGTAATGTCGCATCCTCTAATTTCACATGGATAAACAAAGCTAAGCAAATTTTAACAGAATGTGGTCAGATTCACTTAATGAATATAGATAAAATTCAATGTACTGAACGATTACTCTCGTACATTGAGTGCAACCTTATTGGTAGATTCCATGATAAATGGAAGACTGATATAGACGCCTCGGGTAGTAGGGGAATTATACACAAAATGTTCAAATATGATATCCATTTTGAAGATTACTTGAATGTTCTTGACAGCAGAAACCGGTTAACATTATGTAGATTTCGTACATGTAATCATCAGCTACCCATAGAGACAGGCCGATGGAATAATATTGATCTAGCTGACAGAATATGCCCAAAGTGTCACAAAAGCAGTCTTGGTGATGAATTTCACTATTTATTGGAATGTGAATTCATTATGGATGTAAGAAAACGCTTTTTACAACCAAAATACATTAGAAGAAAAGATGCTACTGCGATGAATGAAATTCTTAAAATGAAGAATTACACACTACTCCGCAGACTATGTTCTTTCATTAGGATCATCACGAACGTTTTCTCAGTTCACAATTAATGCATGTAAATCTCTAGGCGAGAAACACTATATGGATTCCCATTCATTCATCTATGCGGATGGTCAGATGCGTGGTTCGGCAGAAAGTCTTGGGCTTTCTGTTGAACTTAGCTAGCTGCTCATCCGCATGGATGAATGTGCACCAAGTAACTAAATATCTGCCATTGAGCACAGTGATTATCCAGGTATATTCAGTTATAATTGATTATTTATATAGTCATGCTATGATATTCACACTTGGCTTCTATGTTAGTGTATTCAAATATATAGGTATGGTTCCCGGAATCAATTATACAATATAACCACAACGGGTGAACGAAATGGCAGTCAACGGCTCGACTTAATTTAATTGAGATGTTAAATTAAGTCTGGCATGCATAGTTGTTTAGTATACATACTAAAATTGACGATATATGAACCTATCATTTGTATCTAAAACTAAACACACGGGTGTGAAGAAATGAACTGTTAGTTCCGTTTGCGATCGATTAGTTTACTCCATCCAACAATATTTCACATGATAGTACGACATGTTTACTTCGGACGACAAATAAGCTAGTAGCGGTGTCAGAATTAAACTGCGATTATACTCATCGAATTTTAAAAAAGCCATCGACCCGGAACCATATGTACATATCTATTATATATATTGCTATATTATGTCTATTGTATATATACTTCTAGTTAATATCTCAATATCCTTTATGTAATATGTAATGTATTTACTTGGATGAGAGAATAAAGCATGCATATATAGTTCGCATGCGGAAATATATTAATTCAATTCAATTATTCGCTATTTCACGAACCCTAACTGAGTAGCCTACATAGTGATTTCTTTGGGGGGAGGGGGTGTCCCCGGGATTATCGGAAGGCCTGAATGGTCCTCTCATTAATGGTTTTAATCAAATCAAGATCTTATAGCGCAAGCAAAACTCTGTTCATTCGGTTATCATAAGATGATATTATTCCTCTTCCAAAGTTCCCAACAAGTTACGAATGGAAACACAAGTTGAAAAATCGAGTGTGAACAACCTCATATTCGAAACTTCATAAACCTCTACGTGTCTCGGCCAAATCAGCCTCTTTCTGATAACGAAATGTGCCCATGGTACACACGATGTAAACATTACGATAGGCTGTTCGTCACAGTTCTGCTTTGAGTAATAATTTGACGACATTTGAATTCATGATATAATTGCTCCGAGACCTTATCGAATCTTTTAGAACTGAACATATAATATGGGTGTTAAATATATAAATGGATGTACTTATACAAGCTTGTACGAACTTTAGAATGTTATGCAATTTCAATAAATACAGGCCGGTAAGCAAAGTGGACGATTTTGTGTTGAATTCAAATGTATGACCCAAAACTATTTAATTGAAAAGCAGTTAAATATAAATTGTGCAAGCATTAGTTTAATATTTGGAAAATATATTACTGGATTAATGTTGGACACTTCTTGAAAATAGACTAAATAATTTGTTTGCAAATATGGGGGAGGGGTCAGGAACAGTTTTTTTTACATTTGTTGGGATCCACCACCCCGGGGAGGTATTTTTTTCCTGTCCGACATCAGGTCCTACTACATATTTTTCCCCCCAAGGGCAACTGGGGACCCGCGCACCAACCAATATTTTATGAAAAAGGTGAAAATAGCAAGATAAGGCAGTCAGAGGGTTTGAAATGTTTTAGATAACTATGCGATTGAAATGCCAATTAATCATGTAAGATCAAGAATACGAAATTTCAGAAAATCACTCAACACTCGCCAATTAAACTTGTCAAAAAGGTTCAGCATAACCATACCCACATGTTACCCGCATCACAGTTTATAATAATGATATACATCGGTCATTGTATAACAGGAAATATAGTGCCAAATATATTGTTGTTGCGAAAACGTAACCTTTGACTATGTTTACTTCCCGTACGCTACGCACGGTCAATAGATGTATGTGACTATTGTTGATATAGTTTGAGCAAATATTCCATGAAATTTACGCCATTAAATACACAAAACAACGCATATTATTGTGAAACGTCATCGCATTTCTTATAAAAGCCGATGTTAGTTTCATGCCCCATTTATTGATTTAAGTATATTTTATGGAGGTTGTGGATCCGATAATAACTAGAATATATAACTCGTCTCCAACTATATAGCGAAATTTACAAAAATCGTCCAGTAAATTATGTCTGGACATCGCCACAGGCTATACAGGATTCGTTTTGCAAACTTCGCTATAAACTAGGGACTCGTCGTTTTTGTCATCACGCTTAAGTCGAAAACTTGGGATATAAACTTTTCTCAAAGCAATTTCAATAACAAAAAGAAACTAAGATACTGAAATATGAGTATATGGCACACCACTGTGCACAACGCATGATATGACTCTAAGCCAGCTGGAAATGGCGCTATGTGAATGAACTAGAGTAATGCCCTATTAATCGACTCCTTTATCAACAGCAGAATTATGGGTAACTTTTCAGGATTTAGTCGGAAATATGGCTTGTTGTCATTCATCGGAAAGCTCTCCCCGAGATCTTTCCGATGAATGGCAACAAGCCATATTTCCGACTAAATCCTGAAAAGTTACCCATAATTCTGCTGTGGTTAAAGGAGTCGATTAATTAGGGCATTACTGTACATGCATTACTTTATCTGTACCTTCACCCTCGTGCAGGTAAATCCGGTCAATATAGAAAACATTCAAAGAAGATTAATTCAGAGAGCACAAACCAACAGGACAGGGTGATAACAGCTTCGCAATATGGCGTGTATATGTGGAGAAATAAACTTCATATAAGTTTCGTTTACATCACATATAGTAACAGGCTAACAGACTGTATACCGATGATGCATCATTATAAATTGTTGATACATTGGCACGAGGTATTTCCCGGATGTTAGAGTACTACCAAACATACTACTTAAAATAGAATTCCGTATTTTCCCGGATGACTCGACGGCTAATATTCGTGGTTCTTGATACATTGACACGCGGAATTTCCCGCGGATGATAGAATTCTATTCCAATTGCAACAGACTACTTAAAATAGGATTTCGTACTTTCCCGGTTGACTCGATGTATAATATACGCATGCATGGCGTGCACGGTGTGTACAACGCACGATATGCCAGCAGGCAATGGCGCTGTATGAATTAGTTTTGCAATGTCTGGTAATGGTGCCAAATAGTATTACTGAACGTGGTAATTTACTTGGCGCGATGCCAAGTTTCCCGGGAAGCTAGCGGCGATTACTCACTAGTGAGAGATAAGAAAATGGAGTTTTCAATGATATTATGGGGTTCCATGTGATATACTATAACATACAATAATAATATATAGTGCTACATTTATTCTAGTGTTCCCTACCAATTTAGACCTATACGGCTACATTTATGATCAGAATTATACATTGTACATGTGTATATATTTATATGCGAGTAGTCAAGATATTTTACACGTGACATACCGAAATATTATCTTCATAAAAATCCATTCGGAAAGTCGTCGTATTTACTATTCGCTGGAATGAGGATATCCCGTAACAAAGGAGATAGAACACGTACTGTATTTATTATCGTACTAAGGGGGGGGGGGTGATACGATCCAACATAAAACACATCACATACATGTACTTGCGTTTGCGGCTTCGCATCTGTTTCCGTTCTCGATCTCGAACATGTGGATGCTAAATTCTCTTGCGAGTCGTAGGAATATTGTTTTCCCATGTTTAATTTTTTCCAACAGTATACAGTGTTACATAGTCAAGGGGATTTTAAAATGATATTTATCGTTATATTTATACTATATATAGAGAGATGTCTGACTGGTCATCTAAATCGAGTAACAACTGCCTTCTCCCATTAACAAAATCAACATCACATGGCCCCGAGAGTAGTCATATCCGCATTCAAATCGACATGACTGCCGGGAGCGCAGTGCACTGAAGTCTGAATTTAGTGTGCCTGTCATTTGCAGAATAAGGTACACAGAGGGTGAATTTAGTGATAGTGATTTTCCCGCATAGCGGGCTAGCATAACTAAATGCACACTCTGGGGACCTCATTCTGCTTTTGGCCTCATCTTATCTGGAAAGATTCTTTAATATCAAATTTCTATAAACCTCTTCACATATATTATATTTCTTTTATAGTTTAGTTTCTCTATTTTCCACAATTGGCAGACGACACATTGCATAATCGAGGTTCCCACTGGGTGTACATCACAATATTCACCATTTGGAAACTTTAATATGAGTCTATGTCTCCCATAGCAGATGAGGCATAAGCAGAATGAGGTCCACAGACGGTGAATTTGGTGATGCTAGCCCGCTATGCGAGATAGCGTCACTAAATTCACCCTCTGTGGACCTCATTCTGCAAATGACAGGCACACTAAACTCAGACTTGAGTGCATAAGTAATCATACCAGAATATCCGGATTGGTTTAGAGCGAGAAACGCATATAAGGCGAGAAGCGATTTTATGAGCATAAAGTTAATGAACAGGTATCTGCAGATACGAATCATTGTGTGGTATGAGCAAGTTTAAAGATACGGGTGGCGTTGGCGGTGGGTATGCTGTTAAAATATTCAGCTCCGTCAAAAACCTCCATAAACAGAAAGAATAGTAAAATATAGACAGACTTTGTTCTTATACCAATAAGAAATATGTCATAAACAGTATGTTATTGTCAAATGATTTTCCTTTGTTATGTAAACAAAAGCAAAAAACCTTACAGAACCTGGCTTTTGTTTAGATCCGGATATGGTAAACATAAAGAGCGTTATTTGTTACTGTTTTCCTGATATGAAAATAATGAAGAGCGTTTCTATAAATTGTGTGTGATTAACCAATATAATTGCGCAGTGTCCTGTAAACATAAGCAAAACTACTGTAACACGAGCAGGTTCTCGTTTACGTACACCATCGTACGTCTTGATAACAATATACTATTTACGCGCTGATTATGTTTGGCAACTATATATATTTTAATATTCCTTCTGTTGGTGGAGATTTGAAAAAATATGAATATTTCTGCAACGAACGCCGCCCGTGCCTTTAAATATTGTTATTTGATGGAAAACCCCACTTGCTTTGTACAGACATCAGCGTCCTTAATTACGCGTACATCCTAACGGAAATGGGATTGCCGTTTAGATATGAATCATGTCGGGAAATGGTGGCAGTCAATTGGCACATTCACATCACAAGCAGATAATTATCATTTGATGGTGACTCGTCAAAGATGTCGCATCATCTTTGAAACGAAAACAAAACCGCGCAGCATGTCATCATGCTGACCGAAACTCTATAGTGTTCGCTGGCGGAAACATATCAATTCAATTCAATTATTTACTGTTTCACGAATCATAACTTAATAGCCTAGTATGGTTAATTAGTGATTGAGGGAGGGGCTAGCCCAGCGATTATCGGAAGGCCTGAATGGTCCTCCCATTAATACCTCATACTAGGCAGGTTCAGCCACACGTACTTGTGGTAGATAGATAGTAGTCACAGTACACGACAAGTTGGAAAATCGAGTGTCAACCACCTCACATTCGAAACTACATAGACCTCTACGTGTCTCGGCCAAATCAGCCTCTTTCTGATAACGAAATGAGCCCATGGGTCAGACGATGTAAATATTACGATAGGCTGTTCGTCACAGTTCTGCTTTGAGTAATAGTTTGACGACATTTTAATTCATGGTATAATTGCTCCGAGACTGAACATATAATATGGGTGTTAAATATATAAATGGATGTACTTATACAAGCTTGTACGAACTTTAGAATGTTATGCAATTTCAATAAATACAGGTCGGTAAGCAAAGTGGTATGATTTTGTGTTGAGTTCAAACGTATGACCCAAAACTATTTAATGTAAGAGTAACTATCCCGAAAAGATGAGGCCTTGAATTACTGCAAGATGACATATGTAGTTAACATTTTTTTAAATAATAGTTTTTCCAACACAGGAGATATAACGTGAAACTGTTCTCATTGAAAAGCAGTTAAATATAAATTGTACAAGCATTAGTTTAATATTAGGAAAATATACTACTGGATTAACGTTGGACACTTCTTTAAAATAGACGAAATCATTTGTTTGCAAATATGGGGGAGGGGTCAGGAACAAATCCAAGTTTGAATTATTATTTTATTTACAATTGTTGGGATCCACCACCCCGGAGAGGTATTTTTTCCTGTCCGACATCCGGTCCTACTACATATTTTTCCCCAAGGGCAATTGGGGACGCGTGCACCAACCAATATTTGTCAAACATATGAAAATAGCAAGATAAGGCAGTCAGAGGGTGTGAAATGTTCTAGATAACTATGCGAGTGAAATGCCAATTAATCATGTAAGCTTAAGAATAAGAAATTTAAGAAAATCACTCAACACTCGCCAATTAAACTTTTCAAAAAGGTTCAGCAAAACCATTCCCACATGTTACCCGCATCACAGTTTATAATAATGATATACATCGGTCATTGTATAACAGGAAATAGTGCTAAATATATTGTTGTTGCGAAAACGTAACCTTTGACTATGTTTACTTTCCGTACGCTACGCACGGTCAATAGATGTATGTGACTATTGTTGATATAGTTTGAGCAAATATTCCATGAAATTTACGCCATTAAATACACCAAACAACGCATATTATTGTGAAACGTCATCGCATTTCTTATAAAAGCCGATGTTAGTTTCATGCCCCATTTATTGATTTAAGTATATTTTATGGAGGTTGTGGATCCGATAATAAATAGAATATATAACTCGTCTCCAACTATATAGTGAAATTTACAAAAATCGTCCAGTGAATTATGTCTGGCCATCGCCACAGGCTATACAGGATTCGCTTTGCAAACTTCGCTATAAACTAGGGACTCGTCGTTTTTGTCATCACGCTTGAAAAACTTGGGATATAAACTTTTCTCAAAGCAATTTCAATAACAAAAAGAAACTAAGATTCATACATGTACTTCTAGCGTCTGAAATATGAGTATATGGCACACCACTGTGCACAACGCATGATATGACTCTAAGCCAGCTGGAAATGGCGCTATGTGAATGAACTAGAGTAATGCCCTATTAATCGACTCCTTTAACAACAGCAGAATTATGGGTAACTTTTCAGGATTTAGTCGGAAATATGGCTTGTTGCCATTCATCGGAAAGCTCTCCCCGAGATCTTTCCGATGAATGGCAACAAGCCATATTTCCGACTAAATCCTGAAAAGTTACCCATAATTCTGCTGTGGTTAAAGGAGTCGATTAATTAGGGCATTACTGTACATGCATTACTTTATCTGTACCGTCACCCTCGTGCAGGTAAATCCGGTAAATAGAGAAAACATTCAAAGAAGATTAATTCAGAGAGCACAAACCAACAGGACAGGGTGATAACAGCTTCACAATATGGCGTGTATATGTGGAGAAATAAACTTCATATAAGTTTCGTTTACATCACATATATTAACAGACTAACAGACTGTATACCGATGATGCATCATTATAAATTGTTGATACATTGGCACGAGGTATTTCCCGGATGTTAGAGTACTACCAACATACTATACTTAAAATAGAATTCCGTACTTTCCCGGATGACTCGACGGCTAATATTCGTGGTTCTTGATACATTGACACGCGGAATTTCCCGCGGATGTTAGAATTCAATTCCAATTGCAACAGACTACTTAAAATAGGATTTCGTACTTTCCCGGTTGACTCGATGTATAATATACGCATGCATGGCGTGCATGGTGTGCACAACGCACGATATGCCAGCAGGCAATGGCGCTGTATGAATTAGTTACATGTAATTTATCTGTACCTTCACCTTCGTGCAGATGCAGGTAAATCCGGTCAATAGAGAAAACATCCAAAGAAGATTAATTCAGAGAGCACAAACCAACACGACAGGATCATCAAAGCTTCGCAATATGACGAATATATTTGAGAAATAAACGTCTACATGTATATTTTCGTTCACATCATGAGTCCCAATAAAAGCCGACCGCGTGAAACCGTGTGCGACCGCGTGCGACCGCACCGCCCCCGGGAATCCAGCCGAGATAGACCTGTACCAAAGTTCAAATCCATAAGTCGGTAGCTCGAGTGGAAACGGCATTGTTAACCCTTTACCCAACAGAAGGGCCCTGTGCCAATGTATTCTCTTATATATGCGAGTCGACCATAGGTCGCCTCGCATATATAAGAGAATGCATTGGCTTAACACATTACAAATTATAAAATTGTTAAAGAATGTAAGAAAAAATGGTAAAAAGTGTTAAAAAAATATTTTTTTTAGGCCAATGCATTCTCTTATATATGCGAGGCGACCTATGGTCGACTCGCATATATAAGAGAATGCATTGGCACAGGGCATAACTGTAACTATCACAATGTGGTCAAGGAGCCGGTCCCAATGATATCCATATTTGTATGGTTCTATTGAGACAGACCGAAGATATTTTAGGCTGTTGAAGCTTTATTTGTCCGGTTTTGGCCGGTTTGTTGGGTAAAGGGTTAACCCCTAACTTACGGCCGGTTTCGACAGTAAGCATCATAACAAAAAAAAAACGACAGCGACCGCGCCTCTCCTAGCGGTCTGACCACGGCAAGGGGTATCATATCATGCAGCGAACACCCCTATGTATCCATGTGCGATCGGGAAACCATGTTTCGACGCACTACATGTGTATGAGACAGTTTTGAGATCTGAACCTGAAAATTGCAACACCCTAAAATCTAGTGGTCTATAACGTCAGGCAAATCCACACTCCGATTTGTTATTCTGAAATTAATTAGGAGTTTTCAAAACTTGACTGGCTACGGGGGAGGACCTTGACACAATCATGGTTCGACCCAGTGTGAGAAAATGTTGAAATCTGAACATGAAATGACATAATCCCAGCATTTAGGCTGGCCTCAATCTTCCCAATTGTTGGAAATTTCCAAACTGATATCCCCGTATAAGGTTGGACAAGTTCCAATTAATGGCCATTTCAGTCCAACATTTTTACTAAAAATAGGAAACATGCAAACGTTGGTCTAAAATCAACACATTCCCACTAATAAAATTTTGGAAATCAAACTATATTGAGACTGTTGAAAACCGCCCTGGATCCCATTTGTCTGCAGTATACATGACGATGTTACATGTATTGCTAACTCATTTGAAGTTCCGTGCAATATCGGTCAGGAATATTAATTAATTCTAATAGTGTGGGGGCAAATGTAGATCTTATATACTATTTAATAGAAGCAAGCCACTGTGATTTTCTTCCCTTTGGAGGGATTTTTAAGACTGTATTCCAATTTTTGATCCAGCCGGAAGTAGAAAAGATGAGAGGGTACCGATTTGGTGGAAATCAGCCCAAGCCTTCAAAACGAAAATCGCTAAACAACCCATAATGTTAACTCTTACCTTGCTGAGCACATCTGCTGCGTTGCCTGAACCTGTAAACCATAAAGACAAGTGGTTCGAATGATTTGGGGACATACCACGGCTGTTTTGGGTAGATTTGGTCATAAACATGCTCAAAAATCATCGAAAAGCTGATTTTTGCTTATGACGGCAGCCATCTTGGATTTGGAGGCCACTTGATATTAAAAAATTGGAATAGTGTCCAACTATTTAGCACAACCCATCCCAATGTTGAAAATATACATTTCCTCTAATAAAAAAGTATACACGGAAACAGTTTTTGAACAGTTTCCCCCACACTATAAAGTTAATTTTACGAATTTGATAAGGGGTTAACAATGCCGCTCCCACTCGAGCTAACGACTATATTAGAGAGGTTTCACAAACATTGCAAACATCTTATGGGGCCAACAATTCGTTTCGCAGAAATGACGACGATTATGATTATTTAACACGGCAATGATTGGCTGGTTGTGCACTGTGGGGTTTTCGCTTTGCACGATCTATCAGATGAAACACAACGCAAACAATAATATTTCATCAAATCTGCCAATTGGGTATAGTTGTCCGATGCTGGCAAATGATCGCTGTATGATACAACACCAATGGACTGAGTGTCTGTATGTCTATATAAAATGTTTGGTAGTAACCAAAACAAATCCTCGTTGTGATAGTTGGGACATCATGGATACAGTTAGAACATCAACATAATTTGATGAGATATGTAACATAATGCTGCGCACACCATGCATGCCGCAGTCCTGACATATTATTTATTCATCAGATTCTAACAACTAAAGCTTGTATGGAGTTATATCAGAGCTACAGTAATGCTCTATGTAATCGACTTCTTAACCACAGCAGAATTATGGGTAACTTTTCAGGATTTAGTCGGAAATATGGCTTGTTGCCATTCATCGGAGAGCTCTCCCCGAGAGCTTTCCGATGAATGGAAACAAGCCATATTTCGAACTTTCCGATGAATGGCAACAAGTCATATTTCCGACTAAATTCTGAAAAGTTACCCATAATTCTGCTGTGATTAAGAAGTCGATTACTTAGAACATTACTGTATCTGAGGCAGTTGAACCTAACATGGCGGTGTGATCATCGCGATATCGGTTCCCATACGAAATATATTAATCTCGGAGTATTCCCCCGTGGTATTCCCCGGTGTAGTTGTGATAACTAGAGTTCAGCAAACTATAATTGCACTGGTCACGATATTACTAATTGATACTTATAGTGACGACTTTCTGACAACTAGACACTATAACAAACGACACTGCTATGAGCTTCCAGCGCATTGTTTGCATACAACATTTTGACTCTCGGCCGTTAAGTACATGTACTTGATAAGTAATTGACGTATATACAGTTTCCACAATGCATCACACCGACTTGTTAAATGCTACGGGAATTATTAAAGGCATTTGACGGTCTGAAGCTCCAAACAATACTCACTTACAAATTGTCTCACTTTCTGCAATAAATTGAGAACTGATGGGAAAACGCTATGACTGGCAAGTTTTATTAGAATAAATCCTGTATATTGGCATTTAATATATATTCATTTATATCGTTCGATCGTAGGCCTATCACTCCGCACAAACAAGGTTTACATGTAGAAATGAGGTTGAAATGAGCTACAGTATGTCCGTTTAACACTTTGTATACTAAACGGATTCTCCCATTCAGTCATAAAAGTATACACTGGAACGGTCTATTATTCATTTGGAGAGGTGTTCATGTAATAAAAGCAGACGACAGGCAGAAAAAAAAGAGAAGATAATACAAGAGCAGAATGATTCACATTCATTTGGAGGAAATATTCAGATAATAAGTTAAACAAACTACCGTTTGTTGAACTTATTGTCTGAACATTTCCTAAGGGAACTAACTACTCGTTAATGAGTAATTAGTATAGAGAGGGTTAACGTTTACCGACGCTTCACGTGGACGCATACGACGAACTTTAATTATCGCTATATGCTGAATAGGATACGGGATCCGTTTTGAGCCGTAGGTTTTAAATGTTTATTCCAATAAGTCTTCCCGACCTACATGTAAATTGAACCAAGGAATGAGAAAAAATATATACCCAAAATAGTAGGTTTATTTGAGTCCACGTGTCACAGTGTATAAACCGTACAAACAACTTACCGGAAGTATATATCGCCGATGCGAGACAATTCTATTTTTAGTTCACAATTATGCAGAATCACGCAAAAAAAAAAAAACACACATAACATGTTTTCTAACTGGATACAACGACTACCGACATTGATAAATGTACTCATACATATATATTGTACATACAACACATTGTCGATCGCATGCGGGCTCCATTTGAGCGAACGACTCTTTTTTATAGAAAAAAAAATGGTCCTTGACAACTTCAGAAAATCATTTTCACGCAGAAATTCCCTCTTCAAACATAATTTTAACACATTATACATCGTCGGGCGGAAATCGCACTATATTGAAACGGAAAGGCCATTATGTTCGCAGAATATATATGTTGGCATTACATGGGCTCGGGAGTGTTCACAATCTGAAAGTAGAGACTATTTCCTTTGACATCGCACTCGTCAGTCACTGCAGGTCTACGTGTACGGACACAGTCACCCGTCGCGACGTTATACATAACTCGTACAGTAATGATATATGTCCCTTTGGACATATTTAGGAACATACATGTCTTCGAAAGGTCACGCCAATGAAGTTACATACATTATTAACATTTAGTGACATTTATTCGACTCCGCGTATAACAAAACTATGATTGCGGGATGGTAGCTATGTTACAATATGTGATGAAATTGATACATACGTGTGGATTTACTAACAAAAACTGCACTATGTGTGTGCACCATCACCTTACGCGTGGGAAGGGCCGTGACTGGGAGTGCCCCATTTATTGTACTAGTACACGTACTACTATTTCGGCTGCCCACTCCCGAAAGGTATCACAAGTGTGATATTCGAGTTGCACCCACTAGGTTAGAATTTTCCGACAGGGACACACTGGCAAACGAGTAAGGAAAATGATTAAATCTCATCCATTGGGAAATCCATCTGGGTTAAATTTCAGTCGGAAACATCAGATATCAACCGCACGATACATGTACTAGTTTTTAGTATGAACTCTTAAAGGCACGTGAGGCCTTAGTTGTCGAAAATATTCATATTTGTTCCAATCACCGTAAACAGAAAAACATTAAAACGCATACATTTTCGTTCATATATACCATGACCATCGCGTAAACAGAATGTTATCATAAAGATTTACTATGTTTTACCGAAGCAAGAGCCTGATTGTGTTACAGAAGACAACACCATGCTGCTGGCTAATCACACACAAATGGCATAAACGCTCTTTATTCGTTCCATATCAGGAATTCACCAACAAAGAACGCTCTTTATGTTTACCATCATAATATAAACAAACACCAGAAAGGTAACTTATTATGCTTTTGTTTACATAACAATGGTCAAAAATATGACAATAACATACTGTTTATGCGATATTTCTTATTTGTATACGGACAAAGTCTGTCTACATTTTGTTGTTCTTTCTGTTTGTGGCGGTTTTTGACGGGTGGAAATATTTTCACAGGATACCCACCGCCAAGGCCAACCGTACCTTTAAACTGGAGGCTCGGTATTTTTAACTAAGCAGTTTTAGAACCAAACAATGTGCGTAGGTAACGCCCACACATCACCAAGTCACTAGATACATGACTATTTATTTTTGCCCACATTTGAGACACAGTGTCTCCAATAAAACAACGTATATATGACCACATACAAATATGTGTGAATAAGCCACGCTGTGCCACAATTGGGACCAACAATATCGGAATTGTCAATGTTCGTTAACTGGAGAAATAAACATAGATATAGACTGTATGGTATGGTTCACTGTGCCATGATATGTCTTCTGGCCATAATATCGATTTGAAAAAAGTTTGATGTGTACGGGAAGTAACCCTTTAAGAGAGATGACATCGGATGTCGATTTTGGTTGTACATGTATATTTCAATTTCAAATTAATTTTAATTCTACAGTATTATATTATATTTATTATTTTAAATGCTTTGACTTGAAACATATTTTATTTGCATAATATACAAAAGGGATTAGGGCACAAGTTTTTGCAACTTTTGAAGCCCCTCTCCTAATACAATATAATAACACACATGTGATCAACATGACGGTACAAACGTATTTACATGGTGATAAGTTATGAGAGATATAGTGTGTAGTGCCTTCCAGAGATGATCAGACATGAGGTTGTTTCTTGTCTGTGAGAAAATTTGTATTTAAAGAATGTCACTACATTATGAATTTTGGTTTGATTGACAAGTGCCAATATATTATCTATCCTTAGTACCTTTATGTTGGCTGTAAAATATAATGGTACACTTGATTTGTTTTCTATTTTTTTGTTGTTGTGCTCTGGAAGGCAATACAGATAATAAATCAGAATAAGTTTGAATGGGAGGTTTGTCCACTTGTGAGGTAAATGCCACATATCAAGTTGAAATTCCGGAAGCAAATTTGTTTTTTTTAAGTATAGATTGGCAAATAAAATAAATATGATCATTTGGGGTCGAAACGCTTAGTCGATTTTAAATGATTTTGATAGTTATATTGAAGCGATTGAGTCTTGTATTGAATCACCGGAAATCTTGAAAAGTAATAGGCATGACATGTATACATACAAGTATAGACGGGACGTGTTCATTTGCGTACCATGCTTTTGGATGAACTACACCGTGTAAACTAATGTAATAATGTATTTAAAATAGATCGCAAATAAACTTAAATATTTCAGCACGTTATCTATAGTGATTCAACTTTAATTACGTTTATAGGGTAAGAACATATTGTGTCTATAAACCGGATAACCGATTCAGAACGGAACAATGTCTTCATCGTGATGAAGGTTAATAATGACGATCGGGGGTGGAACATGTCTAATATGATAAATTAGTTCATGGTTCCGTCTTTGTACACAAATCCCATCATAACAAATTGACATACAGACATACGAAAATTACCAATCAGCAACTTCAGCAACTAGACGTACAGTGACTGACGAATGGTGCACATAAAGTACTCTCTACCTTGGTATTGTGAACAACCCAAGCCCATGCATGTTATGTCAATATGCTGCGAACATAACGGCCCTTCCGTTGCAATAGAGTGGGATTTCCAATCGATTCCGTATATGCGTTAAAATGACATATATAAGAGAATGCATTGGCCTAACAATTTTTCATCATTTGTTATTATTTTTTACAATTTTAATAATTGTTTCTTATATTCTTTAACAGACTTATTTTGTAGGTTTAGTGCCAGGGAATCTTACGTTTTTCATGGGCATCAAAATTATTACTATGAATACTTGGTGATAGTTTTGATTTATAACATGCCTGAAAATAGCTCATATTGAACTTATTTAAAAAAAAAAAAAAAAATTAGCCCATATCGGCATTATTTGAAATTGAATTGCGCTCTATATGAACCTAAGTCGACTTACCAGATGTACGCTCTTTAAAATATGGTTTCAATAGCAATATCAAATATAACCAGAACGAGCCTCTGGGTCTTTAACCCGGATCAGTTAAATATCATACATCAGAAATGAAATGAAATGTCACTGGTCTTCAAAATCATGGCTGCATTTACGGGCATAGCAATATGAGTCTATGCTTTTCTTGAAATCTTCCAATGACCCAACTACGAAATCAGGTAAACTGTTCCAATGAGAAATTACACGATTTGTGAAAAATATTTCCGGATTTGTATTTTGTTTCTTGTAATTTGAGTTTATGTCCTCTGGTCCTTGTGTAGTCAGCGAATACAAAGTAATTACATGGGTCCGTGTTATACATTCCATTTCACTGTGGCCCGCACCATAACACGGAATAAATAACGGATATAATTAAAGGCACGTGCGGCCTTAATTGTCGAAAATATTCATATTTGTTCCAAACACCGTAAACAGAAAAACAGTAAGACGCATACAGTTCCGTTCATATATACCATGACCATCGCGTAAACAGCATGTTATCATAAAGACCTACTATATTTTACCTAAGCAGGAGCCTGATTGTGTTACAGAAGACAACACAATGCTACTGGCTAATCACACACAAATGGCATAAACGCTCTTTATTAGTTCCATATCAGGTATTCACCAACAAAGAACGCTCTTTATGTTTACCATCATAATATAAACAAACACCAGAAAAGTAACTTTTTACGCTTTTGTTTACATAACAATGGTCAAACATATGACCATAACATACTGTTTATGCGATATTTCTTATTTGTATACGGACAAAGTCTATCTACATTTTGATGTTCTTTCTGTTTGTGGCGGTTTTTGACGGGTGGAGATATTTTCACAGGATACCCACCACCAAGGCCAACCGTGTCTTTAAACAATGTGGGCTTATATCAGAATTAAAGACGTCCAACGTGAACCTATTTGCACGATATATTGAGTTAACCCTTTACCCAACAGAACGGCCCTGTGCCAATGCATTCTCTTATATATGCGAGTCGACCATAGGTCGCCTCGCATATATAAGAGAATGCATTGGCTTAACACATTAAAAATTATAAAATTGTTAAATAATGTAAGAAAAAATGGTAAAAAGTGTTAAAAAAAGGCCAATGCATTCTCTTATATATGCGAGGCGACCTATGGTCGACTCGCATATATAAGAGAATGCATTGGCACAGGGCATAACTGTAACCATCACAATGTGGTCAATGAGCCGGTTCCAATGATATCCATATTTGTATGGTTCTATTGAGACAGACCGAAGATATTTTAGGCTGTTGAAGCTTTATTTGGCCGGTTTTGTTTGGTAAAGGGTTAATACATAAAGGATATTGTGATTTATTAGTATACAGTACGTCGTCTTATATATATATGCATGGTGTGCACAATAATGATTGCATGTACATGTAAATACTATACTGCATGACGTTGAAATAAATATCCTCACCGTCATACCAACTGGTTCAAGTATATATATCAAAGCTTCTGTTGTCACAAGTAATCTGCAAACACCGAACTCAACTCTAAATTATTCCGACACCTTCAAAATCGAATTGTGTTGGAAAACTTATCACTCTAACTTACTCAATTTTAATACTACATACATATAGTAATTAAAAGATAACGTGACTTACCTGTGCAGCTGGTTTAGACATAACCGATTTGAACTCAAGAAGATGACAGCTTTCTGTGAAATATTACCTGGGTTCAACTGTCAAGATGATTCTTACTTTGTTGTGTACACTCCACCACATGCACGGTGAAATGTTAATGTTCGGTTTGTGACGCAATAGGCCGCCTTCGGGCGCCAACAATTTAATAGTCAAACCGATTGTCCGTGACTATACAGTTGGTGTAAATAAAAGATTTCTCAAATTTTATAACTTAATTGGACAGGAGACGATTAGCATGTGAAATACTTTGTACAGTGCGTGACGGCGAAGGGAATTCAGAATAAGTCAATGAAAACTACGTGCAACCTCGCACGACAAGCGGGTTTGTGTTCATTATTTTAAGTAAACACATTATGTCCTCGAATTTGGAATGTTGTACTTCGTGTAACGGGAAACGTCTTGTCCCTCGTGGTATATACATACTAGACTGGTATGTCTTATGGCATTGTGGAATGTTATACACACACTCTAATTATTTTTAATATGCATGCCTGGTCCTTATCGTGATACAACGTATTTTGTGTTTTGGGAATTTTCGAAAATCTGGTGCCTGGTCCTTATCGTGATACAACGTATTTTGTGTTTTTGGGAATTTTCGAAAATCTGGTGCCTGGTCAAATGAGCAACAACCAGTCCTGAATTGCAATCTGGTAGATCAAAGCCACGATCTTAAGAAAAAGTACCGTTATTCAACTTGATAGAACAAGAAACTGCGCTATTGGAAAAATAAAATTGGATCTACTGATACAACAAAATAAGAATAACTATGCAGAACTCAGCTGAAAATAATCAATAAAATGAAAGCACAATTGACCATATGTGACATGGAAATAAAGATATAATAAATAATGGAATAAATTAGACTTTTGACAACGTAAAACATAAAATCTTAACATATAAATTGAAGGCCAGCCGGGCCAGCTTGAACCATTTCAAATTGTTTTCCAAGTTAATGTGGATCAGCTTGTATTGTTACCCAATAGAAGAGTTTTACTTCGTAAATCATTGGGATTTATAATTAACTGGTTAACCCCAAATTCGCGTTCGTAACGCCTCAACGAACTGTTGCCCGCCCTGAATGAACTGTTGCCCGGTGTGCAATCACGTCAGCCTTCGTGACGTCACGAGTGAACTGTTGCCCGACCCGATGAAGAGATTTAATTAACGCGATTCAATAAATGCTTTTTAAAGCCAGAACATCACCGAAATTCTCTATTAATACAGATATATGTGTGAAAATACAATCATAATTATATATTAATTTCATAAATATAAGTTTGAAAAAAACCCGAAAAAATCGGTTAAATTCATAAATATAAGTTTGAAAATCACCACAAAAATTCTCAATTAATACAGATATATGTGCGAAATGACAATCATAATTATATATTAAATTCATAAATATAAGTTTGAAAATCACTGAAAAAATCAGCTATATTCATAAATATAAGTTTGAAAATTACCAAAAAAATCACCGAAATTCTCAATTAATACAGATATATGTGTGAAAAGACAATCATAATTATATATTAAATTCATAAATGTATAAGCCAGGGTCCGTGTCAGCCGGTGGTCCGTAAAAGCCAGGGTCCGTAAGAGCCAGGGTCCATAAGAGCCAGGGTCCGTATAAGCCGCATACCGTCCCGAGGTATCAGGAATGACTATCGAACTGTTGCACAAGGCCGAAGGCCGAGGGCAACAGTTCGATAGTCATTCCTGATACATCGGGACAAAAATTTTGACTGTTCCCAAAATACACATGAAATAATTGCTTAATGTTAATCACAGTAACAAAGATTTTATCGTCACTGATATCGTGAGCAAAAAAAGAAGTGAGATTGGGCTATCCATCCATATGTTATTCCCAATTATTACGAAGCCTATTACTTCAGGCAGTGGCTACCAGCCTGCCATTACACGCTATAACATGTTTTCTCAGTTCTGGTTTCTGAGATGTTACAAGAAGAGTCATGCGGGTATATCATGGTTATGTTTGGTATTAGCATTATTCTTCAAACTGGGATGAACAGTTGTATTTCCACATGTTTTGATAAACAATTTGGTTCAAGCAATATACCACATAGCAAATATCAAAATATCAAATAATCTGAAATGTGTTGTACCATGTAGTCTGTAGAATACTCGAATGTGATTATGTTAACACATTTCTTGATTAATGACACTTATATGATAAATTCAAATAGTATCGTTATCTTCATTATGCACTGTTCTATTAAAATCTCGCGCAATAAATTATGACAGACGGCTCTCAGACAGTTGTCGCAAACTCAGTCAAACTCCTGTATTTTGAATTGTTCTTATATAATATTGCACTTTTATTTCATGGTTCATGTATCGTTGTAATGTTCATATGATGAATTCAACGAACAACCAGCTATTTGGTTGGTCAATTGGTAATTTTCTCAAATTTAGGGGGTGGGTGTCCAAAACTGACCGGAAAACATTCCTGAAACGGAAAAAAAGGGTGGGTGTCCAAAATTGCCTGGAAAAAAAGGCCGGAAACGGAAGAAATTGGGTGGGTGGTCCCCCGAGGCCGGAAAAAATTAAAACGATCATACGTGCCTGGAATATTTTCCGACCCCCCCCCCCCGCTATGCGTAGACAATATCTAAAGCCACATGGCGGTTTGCACTCCAAAATACACATAATATTATTCGCTTTTGAATTTTTCTCAGTAACGAAATAGGTCGATAATTATCTGAACTACTTTTATGCGAGCACTATGTAACTACAAAAGACCCACCGAAGTAATGAAAAATACAACTGTGAATGCGGTGTTTTGGTACCAAACACAAAACAGACATTTAAATTATCACTCGTTTTTCTTAAAATATTAAATAAGTGTGTCAATGACACTGTAGCTCAGCTAGGCGAGGCGTTAATATTTTTATGCTGAGCAGTCAATATAATCACAAAGAAGGAAAGTCAAAGAGTTTCAGTAAATGGATTGTATTGTGGAGATGCAACTAATTTCATTTCTCCCCTAAATGTGAGCTGTATGGTGTGCCGATGAATTAAAATGTGAAATGATGGCTCCATGTTTTTAAACAAATTCCGGAAGTAATGGACAGCTAGAGGTCACTCCAAAGAACCATATGAAGTTTGGATGAGGGGTGTAGGGTATGCCAAAGGATTTTAGTCATGAACAGAGTAAAATCCAAGATGGTCACCGGAGACCATGTTTTTTAACGAAATTAAAAAATATCGTTGGCTCCCATCTAGAGTTCATCCTGAATATCATTTTGGAGTCTGGTGATCGGTTGCGGGATGTGGCCTGTAGGTTGTGCCGAAAAATTGGGGCCTGACAAGAGTAAAATCCAAGATGGCCGCTAGCAGCCATGCTTTTCAACGAATTTCGTAACAGAAGCGATGGCTCCAACTAGAGGTCACACTGAAGATGCATATACAGTTTGGTGATGATTGGACGAGTGGTGTGGTCTGAAAGTTTTGCAAAATGATTTAGTCATGCAAAGAATAAAATACAAGATGGCTGCCGGCGGCCATTGTTTTAATCGAAAATCGTTCAAACTCGATATCTTTCATCTAGAGGTGATCCAAATCATGCCTGTAAAGTTTCAAAACATTTCTTAGATATATGCGGGCTGCAGGGTGTGCCGATGGATTCAAATTTGAAATCCAAGATTGCTGCTGGCGGCCATGTTTTTTAACGAATTTCAGAAATAATCGATGGTTCCCATCTAGAGGTCACCCCGAAGATTCGTATGGAGTTTGATGACGATCGGATGAGGGATTTAGTCTGTATGTGTGCCAAAGTATTTAGTCACGCAGAGAGTAAAATCCAAGATGACTGCTGGCAGTCATGTTTTTAAACGAATTTCGCAAATAATCGATGGCTCCAATCTCGAGGTCACCACGGAGATCCACATGAAGTTTGGCGGCAATTAGATTAGGTGGGTATGCTAAAGGATTTAGTCATGCAAAGAGTAAAATTCAAGATAGCTGCCGGCGGCCATGTTCTTCATCCAAATTCTCTAAAGTTTGGATAACTCCCATCTAGGTGATCCTAAACATATGGCTGTAATTGTTCACACACAAAAAAAAAACATTTCTCCAATAAATGCGGTCTGCAGGGTGAGCCGATGGATTCAAATATGAAATCCAAAATGGCTGGTGGCGGCCATGTTTTTAAATGAATTTCGCAGTTTGGTGATGATGGATGAGGCCTATAGTGCGAGCCAATGAAAATTGTTGACGGTCGCACGCACGGACGACGGGTGCCAACCCACGACAATAGCTCAAACTTTACAAAGTACAGTTGAGCGAAAAAAAGATATGTTCTTGAATGTTTCATTGATTTTGCCCAAATTGTTCTGATTAGCCATACATTGCAAAAATGACATTGGGAAATTTACGGAACCTTTCTTAACAGTATTGCTTTGCAAGACTAGAATCATAGCAATACAACAGGATCCACTAGCGTCATAGCAGGTCTTTCAAAGGGCATTATTAACATCTATTTGGTATGCATATGTACATGTGATTATGTTTTAACATCGTCTTTCAAATGGCATTATTTAAAATCTATATACGGGTTCTATTTGATCTGCATATGTGCATGTGATTTTGTTTTAACATCGTCTTTCAAATGGCATTATTTGAAATCTATACACGGGTTCGATTACATAAGTTCTTCAAATTAATTTCAATAAATGCAATTTTTCGGGGAAAATGGCTTTGGAAATTGTTGTATCAGGGTTCCCCACGAAATTATATCGTTAATTAATTCTAAAATGAAGTATATTTCCAAACATTTCATGTAGGATGATTCTGATTGGATTATTATGCATGACTAGATGGTGTTTCCCCCTTATCAGACATGACAGAGATTAATCGAACCGCGGAATTCGTCAAAACTAAATCCCATATTATCGCAAGACCATTGTTATGTAAACAAAATTCCTTTTTGTATTTTGTCCCTTGTAATTTGAGTTTATGTCCTCTGGTCCTTGTGTAGTCAGCGAATACAAAGTAATTACATGGGTCCGTGTTATACATTCCATTTGACTGTGGCCCGCGCCATAACACGGAATAAATAGCGGATATAAGTCCACTATGGGCTTATATCAGAATTAAATACGTCCAACATGAATCCATTATGCACGATATATTGAGTTAACCCTTTACCCAACAGAACGGCCCTGTGCCAATGCATTCTCTTATATATGCGAGTAGACCATAGGCCAATGCATTCTCTTATATATGCGAGGCGACCTATGGTCGACTCGCATATATAAGAGAATGCATTGGCACAGGGCATAACTGTAACTATCACAATGTGGTCAAGGAGCCGGTTCCAATGATATCCATATTTGTATGGTTCTATTGAGACAGACCGAAGATATTTTAGGCTGTTGAAGCTTTATTTGGCCGGTTTTGGCCGGTTTGTTGGGTAAAGTGTTAATACATAAAGGATATTGTGATTTATTAGTATACAGTACGTCGTCTTATATATATATATGCATGGTGTGCACAATAATGATTGCATGTACATGTAAATAGTATACTGCATGACGTTGAAATAAATATCCTCACCGTCATACCACTGGTTCAAGTATATATATATCAAAGCTTCTGTTGTCACAAGTAATCCGCAAACACCGAACTCAACTCTAAATTATTCCGACACCTTCAAAATCGAATTGTGTTGGAAAACTTATCACTCTAACTTACTCAATTTTAATACTACATACATATAGTAATTAAAAGATAACGTGACTTACCTGTGCATCTGATTTAGACATAGCCGATTTGAACTCAAGAAGATGACAGCTTTCTGTGAAATATTACCTGGGTTCAACTGTCAAGATGATTCTTACTTTGTTGTGTACAATCCACCACATGCACGGTGAAATGTTCAGGTTAGGATTGTGAAGCAATAAGCCGCCTTCGGGCGCCAACACTTTGATAGTCAAACCGATTGGCTGTGACTATACCTTTGGTGTAAATAAAAGATTTCTCAAATTTTATAACTTAATTAGGACGGGAGACGATTAACGTGTGAAAAATTTTGTACAGTGCGTGGTGGCGCGAAGGGAATTCAGAATCAGTCAATGTAAAATACGTGCAACCTCGCATGACTGGCGGGGTTGTGTTCATTATTTTAAGTAAACACATTATGTCCTCGAATTTGGAATGTTGTACTTCGTGTAACGGGAAACGTCTTGTCCCTCGTGGTATATACATACTAGACTGGTATGTCTTATGGCATTGTGGAATGTTATACACACCCTCTAATTATTTTTAATATGCATGCCTGGTCCTTATCGTGATACAACGTATTTTGTGTTTTGGGAATTTTCGAAAATCTGGTGCCTGGTCCTTATCGTGATACAACGTATTTTGTGTTTTGGGAATTTTCGGAAATCTGGTGCCTGGTCAAATGAGCAACAACCAGTCCTGAATTGCAATCTGGTAGATCAAAGCCACGATCTTAAGAAAAAGTACCGTTATATAACTAAAGTTGTCAGTTTCGCGGGGTTTGGCCGATCTGAACAATACGAGGAAAATCCACTATGCGCAGGGGGCGGGGGGTGTCGAACAAAATTTCCAGGCACGTATGATGGGGTGGGTGGGTGTCTCTCGGGTCCGAAAAGCAGTTTTTTCCATGTGCCAAATTTTTTCTTCCATTTCTGCTAGTGAGTCTTATTTTGATGTGTTTTGAACAGAAACAGGTCACATATAGTTAATAGCAATGCTATACTATATATAGAGGTTATCAGAAGTTGGATCAGTTGCACAATGGCCAACAATAACCCAAATTAAACTTGATAGAACAAGAAACTGCGCTATTGGAAAAATAAAATTGGATCTACTGATACAACAAAATAAGAATAACTATGCAGAACTCAGCTGAAAATAAGCAATAAAATGAAAGCACAATTGACCATATGTGACATGGAAATAAAGATATAATAAATAATGGAATAAATTAGACTTTTGACAACGTAAAACATAAAATCTTAACATATAAATTGAAGGCCAGCCGGGCCAGCTTGAACCATTTCAAATTGTTTTCCAAGTTAATGTGGATGAGCTTGTATTGTTACCCAATAGTAGAGTTTTACTTCGTAAATCATTGGGATTTAGAATTAACTGGTTAACCCCAAATTCGCGTCGTAACGCCTCAACGAACTGTTGCCCGCCCTGAATGAACTGTTGCCCGGTTTGCAATCACGTCAGCCTTCGTGACGTCACGAGTGAAATGTTGCCCGACCCGAGCGAACTATTGACTGGCTCCGAGCGAACTGTTGACTGGCCAATGTATTGGGGAACAAAGCAATTATTTCATGTGTCTTTTGGGAACAGGCAAAATTGTTGTCCCGAGGTATCAGGAATGACTATCGAACTGTTGCACAAGGCCGAAGGCAACAGTTCGATAGTCATTCCTGATACCTCGGGACAACAATTTTGACTGTTCCCAAAATACACATGAAATAATTGCTTAATGTTAATCACAGTAACACAGATTTTATCGTCACTAATATCGTGAGCAAAAAAGAAGTGAGATTGGGCTATCCATCCATATGTTATTCCCAATTATTACGAAGCCTATTACTTCAGGCAGTGGCTACCAGCCTGCCATTACACGCTATAACATGTTTTCTGAGATGCCCCAAGAAGAGTCATGCGGGTATATCATGGTTATGTTTGGTATTAGCATTATTCTTCAAACTGGGATGAACAGTTGTATTTCCACATGTTTTGATAAACAATTTGGTTCAAGCAATATACCACATAGCAAATATCAAAATATCAAATAATCTGAAATGTGTTGTACCATGTAGTCAGTAGAATACTCGAATGTGATTATGTTAAGACATTTCTTGATTAATGACACTTATATGATAAATTCAAATAGTATCGTTATCTTCATTATGCACTGTTCTATTAAAATCTCGCGCAATAAATTATGACAGACGGCTCCCAGACAGTTGTCGCAAACTCAGTCAAACTCCTGTATTTTGAATTGTTCTTATACAATATTGCACTTTTATTTCATGGTTCATATATCGTTGTAATGTTCATATGATGAATTCAACGAACAACCAGCTATTTGGTTGGTCAATTGGTAATTTTCTCAAATTTAGGGGGTGGGTGTCCAAAACTGAAGAAACGGAAGAAATTGGGTGGGTGGTCCCCCGAGGCCGGAAAAAATTAAAACGATCATACGTGCCTGGAATTTTTTCCGACCCCCCCCCCCTGCTATGCGTAGAAAATATCTAAAGCCACATGGCGGTTTGCACTCCAAAATACACATAATATTATTCGCTTTTGAATTTTTCTCAGTAACGAAATAGGTCGATAATTATCTGAGCTACTTTTATGCGAGCACTATGTAACTACAAAAGACCCACCGAAGTAATGAAACATACAACTGTTTCAAAACATTTCTTAGATATATGCGGGCTGCAGGGTGTGCCGATGGATTCAAATTTGAAATCCAAGATGGCTGCTGGTGGCCATGTTTTTTTAACGAATTTCAGAAATAATCGATGGTTCCCATCTAGAGGTCACCCCGAAGATTCGTATGGAGTTTGATGACGATCGGATGAGGGATTTAGCCTGTAGGTGTGACAAAGGATTTAGTCACGCAGAGACTAAAATCCAAGATGACTGCTGGCAGTCATGTTTTTAAACGAATTTCGCAAATAATCGATGGCTCCCATCTCGAGGTCACCACGGAGATTCATATGAAGTTTGGTGGCAATTAGATTAGGTGGGTATGCTAAAGGATTTAGTCATGCAAAGAGTAAAATCAAGATAGCTGCCGGTGGCCATGTTCTTCATCCAAAGTTTGGATAACTCCCATCTAGGTGATCCTAAACATATGGCTGTAATTGTTCACACACACAAAAAAAAAAACATTTCTCCAATAAATGCGGTCTGCATGGTGTGCCGATGGATTCAAATATGAAATCCAAAATGGCTGGTGGCGGCCATGTTTTTAAATGAATTTCGCAGTTCGGTGATGATGGATGAGGCCTATAGTGCGAGCCAATGAAAATTGTTGATGGTCGCACGCACGGACGACGGATGCCAACCCACGACAATAGCTCAAACTTTACAAAGTAAAGTTGAGCGAAAAATAGATATGTTCTTGAATGTTTCATTGATTTTGCCCAAATTGTTCTGATTAGCCATATATTGCAAAAATGACATTGGGAAATTTACGGAACCTTTCTTAACAGCATTGCTTTGCAAGACTAGAATCATAGCAATACAACAGGATCCACTAGCGTCATAGCAGGTCTTTCAAAGGGCATTATTAACATCTATTTGGTATGCATATGTACATGTGATTATGTTTTAACATCGTCTTTCAAAGGGCATTATTTAAAATCTATACACGGGTTCTATTTGATCTGCATATGTGCATGTGATTTTGTTTTAACATCGTCTTTCAAATGGCATTATTTGAAATCTATACACGGGTTCGATTACATAAGTTCTTCAAATTAATTTCAATAAATGCAATTTTTCGGGGAAAATTGCTTTGGAAATTGTTGTATCAGGGTTCCCCACGAAATTATATCGTTAATTAATTCTAAAATGAAGTATATTTCCAAACATTTCATGTAGGATGATTCTGATTGGATTATTATGCATGACTAGATGGTGTTTCCCCCTTATCAGACATGACAGAGATTAATCGAACCGCGGAATTCGTCAAAACTAAATCCCATATTATCATCGCAAGACTTAAAGCTACTTGACGGTTGGCTCTCCAAAATACACCTAATAATATTGACTTTTGAATTTTTTCCGGTTTCGAGATATGTACATAAATACTGTAACTAAATTTCCACGAGCATTATATGTCCCAGAAAGACGAATTGAAGTCATAAAAACTACAACCCCCCCCCCCAAACAGCCATATGCACGACATGGAACAGAAAAGCTCCCTCCATGTTAGTTTATTCCTGATATGGTATAAATAAAGGGCATTTTCGTTTCACTTCGGTGCAAAGATATTAAAACAGCTGGTAAATTGCTGTGAACATGGAACGTATAGTTCAGACCATATGAAGCCGGTACACCAATATTTCGTGTAATTGTAAACCTACCTAATACCTCCTTCAAAATTACGTACACATAATTTGCCAGCTCGAATGAGAAACGTCCGTTTAATCTGTTATAACAACTATGATATAAATGATTATCATGAATGAATGATGCTTTAATCTCACCCGTTTTACATAGAACATGAGCAATGGGTTAACTATTTACACTTTCTACACATATAGAACATAATATAAATGTTCACAATAAACTAGAGGTTGTAAACATACAAGTAACATGTGAAATATTGAATTAAACAGTCACGCAGCATTAACACACACTAAACATATACAAAACACTTGCACACAATAAAGCTACACACAAACAATATTTGTGTTTATTACGTATCTTTGTAATAATTCCTAATTGTGCCATTTTTATTAGAATTGTTTCAACCCGATTTTTATAAAGATCGCCAAATTGCTTACTATAGTAGTTATGCTGGTCGAGTTAAGAAGTTCGAATAAGGGTTCCCTCGACGGTTCGTCATAACATGCTTTAGGAGGAATGTATTAAATAATAAAATGGAATTCATCGCATAGCAAGGCGTTATCATCAAAGGTATATTTCCAGACATGTCTCCTATATAATTAGTTTTTTTTGGCAAACACAACAATTCGGAAGCCCACCGATGAATAATAACCATACCAGCACCAAAATTCTTGTCGTTGTTTCAAAAGCGAAGCCGACACTAGCACCACACCCCATCCTACAGATCTATGCCACCGACTTATTACGATCCTTAAAGTTCTGAACACGTATCACATCCAGGAACCAACATTACTTCTAGATATATTACGACGAAGCATGCATGGATGTAAGGCTTCATGGAAAAAGTGTGCGTACCACGTTAAATGTTACCTTATATAAGAATCATGCTCAATATATGGTCAATCACATTCTGTTGTCCATCAGTAGTGATCAATGGGATAAACAACAATATATTGCGTAGCAATTTCGAAAGTGGGAGGTCTAATTAATATATCAAGAACACCTACTGGCAATACTCAAAGTTGCATGCACAAAAAGAAAGAGAAATGGCCACAGGACGAATCAATTATTGATTCACATCACAACCGATATAATCGAAAGTGTGACAGCAGGTACTAATAAATACTTTACGACAATATGGTTTCTAAATGTGGACGAACTCTAGGTGACGTGTCTTTTGATTTCACAACTAAAGATACCTACCATTAATGTCGTCCGGCTTTCTTTCACGAGCGCCAAAATACGTCGGCTAATTAGATACGTACCATGCATGTCGTCTGTACATGAGCGTCAAAATACGTGGGCCATTAAGATACATGCCATGTATATCGTCCGTATATCAGGACAGGCTTTCTTTCACGAGCGCCAAAATACGTCGGCCATTAAGATACCTACCATGCATGTCGTCCGTATATGAGGACTGGCTTTCTTTCACGAGCGCCAATATACGTCGGCCATTAAGATACCTAACATGCATGTCGCCCGTATATATGAGGACAGGCTTTCTTTCACGTGCCATTAAGATACCTACCATGCATGTCGTCCGCATATGAGGACATGCTTTCTTTCACGAGCGCCAAAATACGTCGGCCATTAAAAGATACCTACTATGGTGTCGTCCGTTTACTAGGACACGCTTTTTTACGAGCGTCTAATGCGTCGGCCATTAAGATACCTACCACGCATGCCGTCCGTATGCGAGGACAGGTGTTCTTTCACGAGCGCCAAAAATACGTAGGCCATTTTGATTTACTATTCAGAGATTCACACTATGTAATCAAGTAACGACAGGGAAGCAATTACGTCTGCATAAGACACAAGGAAACTGATGAAATTCGGCCATTTTTAAACAGAATATTGCCACGGCGGCGAAGATCACAGAATACGACGTTTACCGATATATTATGGCATATTTCAGAAAACTTTCGACGTTTGATAACAATTTGAGAACCTGCTAGTTTACCAAAATCTATGTAAATAATGGTCTATGTTATTATTGTCGATTGTACATAAAAGTTCAGATGGTGTTTCATGTTGCTTTGCGCATTACTGTATCGATCAATATATAGACAATTTTTTACTTACCTTGCAAACAACGAGCTTCAGACAAAACCAACCGTACATAATGTATTGTTGAACCAACATCGGGACATTATTTAGCGGAGACAGTATAATTGTCGTGCGCTGAGATTCCATTTCAGAAACATATGAGAAACCAATTTCCAATCTTTTCATATTAAAAATATTATTTATTATTGATGTTTCCTGTCTCATTAGAAAGGTCTGGGACAGACCGAGACAGAATTATTTTCAATCGGTTATCTGGGAATCATGGGACAAACTGATTTGACTGGTACAGACCGAGACAATCCAATTTCTAATCTTTTCATATTAAAAATATTATTTATCCATAATGTTTCCTGGCTCAGTAGAAAGGTCTGGGACAGACCGAGACAGAATTATTTTCAATCGGTTATCTGGGAATCATGGGACAAACTGATTTGACTGGTACAGACCGAAACAAACTAATTTCTAATCTTTTCATATTAAAAATATTATTTATCCATGATGTTTCCTGACTCAGTAGAAAGGTCTGCGACAGACCGAGACAGAATAATTTTGAAGAAGTTCTTATTTGGGAATCATGGGATAAACTGATTTGACTGGCACAGACCGAAACAAACCAATTTCTAATCTTTTCATATTAAAAATATTATTTATCTATGATGTTTCCTGTTCAGTAGAAAGGTCTGGGACAGACCGAGACAGAATAATGTTGAAGCAGTTCTTATTTGGGAATCATGGGACAAACTGATTTGACTGGCACATACCGAAACAAACAAATTTCTAATCTTTTCATATTAAAAATATTATTTATCTATGATGTTTCCTGGCTCAGTAAAAAGGTCTGGGACAGACCGAGACAAAATAAATTTGAAGCAATTATTATTTGGGAACCATGGGATAAACTGATTTGACTGGTACAGACTGAGCATACCGAGACAAACAATTTCTAATCTTTCATATATAATTATAAGTATTATTTATCTGTTTTCTGACCCAATAGAAAGGTATGGGACAGACTGAGACAGAATAATTTTCAATCGGTTCTTATTTGGGAACCATGGGATAAACTGATATGACTGGTACAGACCGAGACAAACAATTTCTAATATTTCCATATTAAAAATATTATTTATCTATGATGTTTCCTGTCTCAATAGAAAGTTCTGGGACAGACCGTGGCAGAATTATCGGTCGGGGTGATATGCGACGTTCATTGTGATCAGCAGGTCAGATTGTTAGGATATGAAAAGTCCGTTGTTTTAGTTTATACGTAGAACTAGTTTGGCATTGTGTTCGTATAGGAATCACGGAACTAAATGGTTTCCCATAGGCGACAGTGTTAACGTTTCGGCCAAATTCGCTGAATTGAAGCCTGCAGGCCATACCAGTGATGTTTACCCAGCTAGATTGACACCAGTTGATCACGAAAATGCAAGAAAAATCATAGGTCATGTGTTTACTTTTTAAAATAAATCCCCAAGTGTACGACAGGGCTATCTCACAGCCAAATTTGATCTGGAAAAACCCAGATCTACAACAGCTAGTTAAATACATTTCCCGCTCACAAAAATCCGTTCCCCCATTCATTCACCAGTTTAAATTATTTAGATATTATGTACAAATCAAATAAACGCGATGTCATCCTTTAATAACGTGTCGCATGTATCAGGCGAAGGTCATTCTTCAGTTACCTTCACCTTTAGCATTCCACGGTGTATTCGCTCCCCGACTCTAGAACACATTTAGCTCCCTGATTCCTATAGGTTCTGATCGATGTACTCCGGAGGTTATATATTCGTCCTTGGGGGGCCTCTATAATAACATTCAGTAGAATGTGTTGCACCAATGACGAAACCTTATGTATGTTTGTATCATTCCTTCGATAGTACGATACTGGTCGATTAATTGTAGTATATAATCCAGCTAGCATTCAAGTCTTACCGTTGTTAGTCGGACACAATTGCTTCACATGTAACCGAACGGATTGTGTCTCCCGTGCGATATACTCTTGTTGAACAAGCTACTTTAGTGTAGTCTTATCACCCATGATACAAACAAGCAGCATAAGTACACACAAGCAACATAAATCTCCTATATATTTTGGAACTTCTATATATAGACTCGAAAACGGCTCCATTGATCCGAGTCAAATTTGGCATGTAGGCCTACTTTGATCCCGGGAACAATATGGGCGGGTCCAATGTCACGTGCGACCGTGTCCATGACCTTAATCTCAGTACTATATTTGAGGTCTACATCGGTATTTGCTGTATTTTTCTCGAACCCACAAACTTACCCCTTCAAATTAACGTAGTCCTAATTTAGATGTTCAAGTTTAGATATATGCAGGACCAGTGAACTTAATTAAGAGGAATATGTTCAGCAGAGAAGGCAAAGAGAATCGCTGCGTTCAGTTTATAACCACATATTTAGAGACGGTTTGTGTAAATTGCTAGGCAGCATGGATCCATGTATGTATGTATGACGCAAGCCTAAGCCTCCACAGATCATATATACATAGAAGCAAGATTTAGAGGCGGTATTCGTCTTATTTTCCAAATAAACACATATACTTTGGGGTAAGCTGAGGTTCTAACATTGAGATTTTATCTATTGAAATGTCACCAAAAAAAAACGGTATGATGCACGGTGTTTTGCAGACATTTCTTCATAGAAAACCACATGGTGCCAGAATATGAACGGAAACGTTGATATAACATGCATCATTACCAAAGCAAACTACATGAGAAGTAACATTTCTGTAGGTCCACTTGTAACAGCGCTACTGGCATTTGCCTTCAAATAGGCAAATGGGGGACGGGGTTAGACACATCCATGGACACTGAATACAACCCCCGACCAAACGCTTCGCTGTGCATAGTTTGTTCTCGCACAAAATTGTCTATATTCAGCGCGACCAGAAAGACAATCGAAGGGGGGGGGGGGTAACTCTATTGTTGATTAGGTAACATGAACAGCGGCGAGTTGAATAGTGTAATAATTGTTGTATTGCTCCAGGTTTATTTACTAATACATGTGCGTATGACGTGTCTTTCTATTGGAAACGAAATTCACGTGTCGGAGTCAGATGTTCATTGTGTCTACACGTAGAGTATACACCGTTATGCATAAACTCGGGTCTGATTTTTTTCTTCTCGACGTGTAACGAAACGAGAAAAAGACAAAGATAGTACTGGTATCTAAACAATATGTACTTTGAAAAAAAAAACTTACCGAAATAATAGAAAATGTCCTTGTTTTCAGATGTTTGCACAGCAACGATTTTACCATATCAGGAACATAATAAGAGTACGTTCCTACGCTGGCGAGATTGTACGGTATGTTTTTGCAGACATTTCTTCATAGAAAACCAGAATATGCCAGAATATGAACGGAAATGTGGATATGCATCTTTACCAAGCAAACTACATGAGAAGTAACATTTATGTAGGTCCACTTGCAACAGCGCTACTCGCATTTGCCTTCAAATACCTGTATGCTTTATTCTTGCGAGATAATTGCATGCTATTTACAGGCAAATTCCGTTAGCATCGCTACAGATGGAACTACATACATTTTACTTCTCACGTAGTTAGCCGTGGTACAGATGCATTTCATATGCTTGTTTCCGTTCATATTCTGGCACCATATCGTTCTCTACGACGAAATAACTGCAAACCATTCCTTGCAAACATGTCAGTGTATGAACGTACCCTAACAACTTATCAAGGAACCCATGGTGAATAAATACCGGGACCCCACTAAATGGTGTGACATTGGTAACTCTTTCGGTCGAATATACAGTCGTTATAAAAGTACTGGTACTATTTATCACCGAAACCGAATCGCAATTCGATACAAGGGAGCATTTGTATATGTAGTTGTAACTTTGGAGCTCCAAGCCGTCATGTGGCTTCAAATATATATGTGGATATATATCACTATGATATGCACTATAAAGTATTTAAAACGGACTTAAAGGTACGGTTGGCCTTGGCGGTGGGTATCCCGTGAAAATATTTCCACCCGTCAAAAACCGCCACAAACAGAAAGAACAACAAAATGTAGACATAATTTGTCCGTATACAAATAAGAAATATCGCATAAACAGTATGTTATTGTCATATTTTTGACCATTGTTATGTAAACAAAAGCATAATAAGTTACTTTTCTGGTGTTTGTTTATATTATGATGGTAAACATAAAGAGCGTTCTTTGTTTGTGAATTCCTGATATGGATCTAATAAAGAGCGTTTATGCCATTTGTGTGTGATTAGCCAGTATCATTGTGCTGTCTTCTGTAACACAGCCAGGCTCATGCTTAGGTAAAATATAGTAGGTCTTTATGATAACATGCTGTTTACGCGATGGTCATGGTATATATGAACGAAACTGTATGCGTTTTAATGCTTTTCTGTTTACGGTGATTGGAACAAATATGAATATTTTCGACAACTAAGGCCTCACGTGCCTTTAAAAGCGAACCAAAGTTAATGATACTAGAAAACGTAATCTGTTTTGATAAATTTTTCCGAAAACCCACACACAGATCATACTGAGGCTAAAAATGAATACTGCTCGAAAATCATAGAAATAGCACCATATGGCCACGAGGATATACTCTCCTTCCACAGAATCTGGGATAAACCTCAAGGAGAAACCACGACCTTTAAAATTAAAAATGAAGTCTGAAGATGTGAAAAATGACATGATCACATGTGCAATCGCACACAACGGGAAATTATGAGACATAAGCGGGAAGCAAAGAGATATCTTTCAAACCAGAATATTAAAAAAACTAGACATGACGGAAACAAGTGCAACACCAAGCGTGTCATATGCCCCCGGCGCTCAGTTTAGATTGGGAAAATAATAAATATTTGTATGAATGGACAATGTTTTTATGTTCTTACTGGGTATCCGTTCCCCTTAAACTGTGCTAACACACCAAAGCACAACCAGATACGATGATATATGTCCAAGATACAAGCTGCAATATTCACACGGACACAAAATCAAGAAGTTCTCAAGTCGAACAAGGGATGTAACTCTGGTAAAATAAATGGACTGAACACTTAAAATGTGTGTATCCTTTATCACATGCAGGTCTGTCACCATACCAAAGCACGACCGAATCTTATGTGCTATGCCCTAATTACAAGCTGAAATATTCGTACAGAGACAATTCAAAAATGTTCAAGTCAAACGAGGACAGTAACTCTGGTAAAACAAAATAATGGACGAAACCCGTAGTATGTGGGTATCCTTTCCCCAACCTGTCCCATCACCGTGCCAAATGACAGCGAACTCCGATAATTAACACCCTAGTTACAAGCTGAAATGTTCGAACTGACGGACGCACTGACGGGCGGAACACTCGACTATATTACCCTACGGGGATGGGGGCATAATAAACAAGCATAGAACAGAAGTGAAAGAAAAAATGTCGTTGAAAGAATTTGCGAATACACGGGAAAGAAATAGTTGATTATGACATTAGTGCATGACGATTGATTTAGTAAATAAAGTTGTGGTCATCTCAAGACGGTATGAATATGTCTGTTTCATCTGACGAGTATCGATTGCCGTACACGTGTCCCCATTGTGACTTGAAGTCGTCGCTTGTGGCTTCCTATATATAGTTGCTTTGACATTTATAACTATCAACCAAATTAATTTTATTTGAATAGTTACTTTTCTTGGGGTTGATTGGTTCATTGATTGGGGTTTATTGTCGCTTTAGCAACTAAGGCCATATCACGACATTGCCAGTTTTAGTGGTGGAGGAAATCCGCACACTTGCGACTAATATAACAGTGATTTCAATGGCTGATAGACTCGTCAACCATGTGCAGCAAACCACCGGCCATCGGCGAGTATCTGGCAACTCCAACTTTTCTTGGAGAACGTTCCTTGCTAGAACTGCATTTGAATATGATACCATATTGGACTTATTTCGTTTTGGAATACGTTGAGCTTATGGTACAGAACAGGCTGGCAATAGAGTAGCTAACATTTGAACATATGTTGCATGTCAGAAGTGCATGTAGTGAGTCCACATTGTAGTGAGACAAATGCTCGGAAAATACTGACATTGAATGCTCTATCGATTCCTGCTGAAGACAAGTCGTGACCCATGTTTTCCCAACCTGTTCTCTCAAGAAACCGCACATTATCTGCTTACAATAGTACTGTTTTTGGTAGATATTCTGCTACGAATCGCCTCATTTTGAGTCAATAATGAGCTGAATATGAGAGCGTTGTAGTCACATAATCGACTCATAATCAGGCGATTCTAAGCAGATTTTGTGCGGACAATGACACTAGTAAGCCAAATCACTACTTTTCAGATGCTCTTTAACATGTGTTTTATGTGTGGTCCGCATCACAAAACGAAATAACGTGTATGAGTCAATTATATGCTTAATTCAGAATAAAATAATCACATTATGTACCTATTTCACATTGTAGGTCGATTATGTGCGTATATTCGAGCGCATATGTTGTGTTTTCTAAATCATTTGACTTACTGAAGTGTTTCAGTGGTACATAAAATCCATCTACGTGCCAACAACATATACGTATGCTGCTGTTGGTCTAAAACAACGTATGCCCCACTAAATACTGGTTGGGAAATAAAAAAATGAGAATAATTTCAACCTATATGTGGTGAGCAATTTGCAACTCATATTGTGTCAGGATTGAAATTTCTAACTGTTGAAAAATTATGAGGGGGGGGGGGCGGTGATACACACCAGCCAACTGCACCCACGTCCCTGAGTGATACGAAATGAAAGTAATACTCACGAAAACATCATCTTCGAGAGATCGAGAGAATTTATATTTTGGTTCCATCACCTAATAAACTGTCCTAGAGAACCGAGACAGATATACATCACAGACGACTGATAATTAGAACACTTATATGTCGTCAGAAAAGAGCGAGAGCATTATCACACATCATTCATCGAGCACAGGAAACGAACACCAATAACAATTATTCTACAGTTGTTTGTAATGTAAACACATCAATTGACATTATACGTATATACACTGTGGTTCGAAATTTAGTTCGACAACAGCGATCAGTTCAAAACTGCCAGAGATACACGTATCGGCTAAACCCGATGGCAGTATATACAGCTACACATTATACATAATACGAATTTAACAACTTCAGGAACCGCGCACATCTTTAATTATCTATTCAAGAGTACCACAATATACACACGTAGGTTACAACGTGTTATACAAAGCAACTGACTATATACATGTACTATGTTAATCGCGTCCGAATTATCCCACTCCCAGCGTGTGGTACTGGTTCGATACCTATACCAATCACAGTATGAGCAAAACAAAGAACCAATTGGTCTATCGGTCTCTTGTGGCCTTCCGCCATAACATTAGACAGTCGGACATCGCTGCGGGACTGATTATTCTGACTGTAGTAGCGTCTAACTCAATAAAGAAGTGACATGCCACTTTCCTCTGTTAATAGTATTGGTGGGCCACAGGACAATGGATCTTTCCGATGATTAGAATGTGCTCTGTCGCACCTATGTGCCACAAAGACGTAGACTGATCGATCAAATTTCCTTATAGGGGTGACTATTATACGTTCTCTCTGTGTAATTTCTTTTTTTCGAAGGTGTGCATATCAGGACACGTTCTCGCATAATGCAGAGGAGACTTGACACCATACAAGTAAATAATTAACTTATTTAACAGTAAGAATATAAACTCGCCGCACACATAGATACATGTAACAGCTGGTCGGGTAGACATCCCCATTATCAGGTCTGGCAATTCCCAAATATAGCTACAATTGCTATATTTGACTATCTATCGTAATACAATATTTTACAATTTGCATTGTACGCAAGCATTACCGCGAGCTGTTGCATCTAAGGGTGATGATGTGTTATGTTGTTACAACTTATGAAACCACTGCCGGTTGCATAAGCTTGCGCAATATCCGAGAAGCATCGCTAAGCATATGCATTTGTTTAGAAATTGGTTATGCTATGATAGATGGGACTTAGATCCATCCCCATATGATATATTCTTCTATTTAGGTACAGTTGTCAAGAAAAGGTAACAATATCGGAATATTTTGTTAATTATACATGAAAATGGCAAATAATGTTTATTTACTGAGAGTATAATCAAATCATGTTCTTGTATATTCAAATGATTATTTATTGGATTGGGTTATCTCTCTTCAACCATATTCATCCATCATCAATAGCCATATGTAGCTACAATACTATAGCTACATATGGCTATTTTAGCTATATTTGGGTATTGCCAGGCCTGACAATAGTCACATGTAGCTATTGTAGCTACATATGGCTATTGATGATGGATGAATCTGATTGAAGAGAGATAACCCAATACAACAAACAATCATTTAATATACAAGAACATGATTTGAATATACTCTTAGTAAATTAATATTGTTAGCCATTGTCATAATATCATTAACAAAAATGTCAACATTGTTACTTTGTCCTGATAACGTTACCTAAATAGAAGAATAGATAATATATGGATGGATCCGAGTCCCATGTCACATATCATAACCAATATCTAAACATATACATGTGCTTAGTTATGCTTCTCTGATAGTCCGCAAACTGGTGCAACCGAAATGTTACAGGTAGTGGTTTCAAAAGTTGTAACGACATAATACCCCTCAACCTCAGTTGCAACAGCAAACGGTAATGCTTGTATGCAATGCAAATTTCTAAACTATTGTTTTACGACAGTCAAGTGTAGCTACTATAGCTAAATATGGCTATTGTAGCTATATTTGGGAATTGCCAGACCTGATTATGTCAAACCACACATATTGCCCACCCAGTGCACTGATCTTAACATTTATGACCGCCTCATCTTATTTTCGCAATTCGAAAAGGGTAGCTGGAAGACAGTCAACCATTACTAAGCTCCCCCTTACAATATTCAACAGTGCAGTTGTTTATATGTTATATGTTTATTATTTGTATATTGGAACTAAAAATACCCTATCATATCCTATATGTATATGCCAGAGGAAACAAATATATAAATTCGACTAAATCGAAACTGTAAGACTGTTTGTTCGTCCTCTCCATGCCACATCCCCGTTACACACTTTTGCAAAAGATTAGATAACTAAAGATGTACTGAAATTTAATCATGCAAAGAGTACAATCCAAGACGGCTGCCGGTGGTCATGTTTTTCATCGAAAATGATCAAATTTAAAGGTGATCCCAAAACATGCCTGTAAATATTCAGAATATTTCGTCATTAATTGTGGGCTGCAGTATTTGCCAATATATTCAAATGTGAAATTGGGCACCAAACAAAAAGACAGCCAATGCAAGGCATTGAACAGACAAGAACATTTTGTGTTAGTCTATTCCCGATATGGTAGAGCATGTGTTTCTCTTTTATGCGAAACATTGAAACCGCTGGAAAATGGCTGAGACCATGATAATAACAACATATCTTATATCTCCTTCCAAATTACGTAGACATGTCCGTTTAATTTCAACTTCTAATTCCATTAATCTTCAACTAACACATCAACGATAACTTACACTTCCAATTGCATCAATCTTCAACAGAAATTACAACTAACATCTATATGTTAACTTACACTTCTAATTGCATTAAAGGTACGGTTGGCCTTGGTGGTGGGTATCTTGTGAAAATATTTCCACCCGTCAAAAACCGCCACAAACAGAAAGAACAACAAAATGTAGACAGACTTTGTCCCTATACAAATATGAAATATCGCATAAACAGTATATTATTGTCATATGTTTTACCATTGTTATGTGGCCCATTCTCAATAAAACCATGCATTTGATGTCGCCAGAATCTCCCCCTTGAATGACAAATATGTATATCGTTCTGGGGTGGCTATTTGATGGGACAATGTAACCTGATAATAATGCACCAGTCTGTGGTCGGTGGCATTCGATTTGTGTCTTCCTGACGACCGCCAAATATGGCCAAATGTAACATTCGTTACTGTCGCCGCTGCGCGATTCAGCGTGTAATCGCCCGTTAATCTGCATTTCACTAAAGCCTGCTGCCCGCGTCATATATTTTTATTGAGTACATATTGCTTTCGTCAAATTTAAGGAGAATATGCAGTATTATCTTTGTTCAGTCATAATTATCATCGTTTCTCGGGGTGTCGCCGGAAACCAGTATAATTCGGCTAATCAATTCTGATGGTATATTTCCGACTTATAAATCCTTTTTTCATTGACAGTAATCGTTCACAAGTATAGGGTTTGGTCAATTCACCTTACGATAAGTAGTAACCGCGCTTTCTATGTGTTTAAGTTGGCTCGTGTCACGATGGAGAATGAAAATACCAAATTAGATTTTTTGAAGTAACATTCGTTACCATGTGTTTGTCGTGTATGTACAACACAAGTTCGATGAAATCGTCTTTGATACATCGCGAATTGTTTACTAAGTATGATCATGTCAATTTGTGAACTCCAATGTGAAATGGTTTCTCACTCTAACTTAAATTATCGAAATAATGTAACATTCGTTACTGTAACTTTCGTTACCATTATGAATAGCCGTATGGGTAATATTTCCCCTGTTATGCCACGTGCGTGAATTGACGTCAAACGCATCAACAAAACATCCATGAAGAGGACCGGCAAAACATTTTGTTACCCGTCAACGAAATTTCACAGTTTGCAGGTAAGTTTTATAACTAACAATTATATACACGCAGATATCAAGGCTCCTGACGTTAGTTTAAACCATTCCCTCGTATGTCATCATACCTATTCAACCAGGAGTGTGTACTATATGCCTATATAATTTTGAAATACTGAGAAACTGAATGTGACTAAATTTAAAGATTTCCCGCCAAACGGCTTCGCAAGTGACGTCATTAAAAGCGGGAAACTTTCGTTTAAAGGCGGGAAACTTTCGTTAATGAATGTAACGAAAGTTACATAATGAGAGTTTCTTATTATGCACAGGCAGAATTGGATTATTGACGCTAGCTGTTGTTAAAAAATTACCTAGCACAATACGTTTAACGAAATTGTGTCCTTATTGGCAATAATTAACAATTTCTGTCCATAATTATTGCCTGGTCTTGATATATATACAGACTATATACCCATGGGCTATTTCACAAATTACATTTAAGTCTTGTAACTATATATGTCATGGATCTTTGAGAATGCCGATAGTTTCCACGCATATACACTTGTATTTATCGATACCATGCTGACTGGAGCCCAGCATTTACAACAACAACAACAACAACATTAGTGCAACAAACAAGAAACAAACATACCAATAAAGAAAAAACATTGTCTCGCCTATATTTGACACAGCGTGATTCTTCACATATATTCACGTAGTTTGTCGGGATATGCGGTATATATACTGACCAATCACATTATTGGGGTATTAATAAAACTTCTACAATAAAATTTAAGTCGGCAATTTGAATCTAGCTCACATGGCATTTTCGTTAGAATGCGTGTGTATAATTATGTGTACCGGTACCTGTGCGTTTTCTTCGATCACATTTGAGTCCATAAAGTTCAATAAAGTTCACGCTGCATCACGCGAATATATAGGGGTTACAATACGCCGCATTTCTATACAGGGGGTCTCCATTCCATGTGGGGTAGGCCTATCCATATTGGAATTTCAAGCTGCACAACCTTGAACCAAGCTGAAATTTTAAATCCCAAAATTCCATTCACACCCATTCGGTTGATTATATATATTTCCAACCTACCTTCACATATTAACTATAGTTTAACCATTGCTATTCTAAATGGATGCTTCCATTCAGTTTTAAAAGTATTCTTTGGAATATTCCACTATTTATTTGGAGGGATGCATGTTCAGGTAAAATGAGCAGACGGCAAAACACAAGTGCAGAAGGATTCATGTTCTTTGGAGTGAAATGTTCAGATAATAAGTTCAACAATTGGCTTATGGTCGTTTGTTGGAACTTATTATCTGAACATTTCCTATGGGAACTACTCGCCAATGATGATTTAGTATAGAAAGGGTTCATTTAAATAGGTGTCTCCTGATGTAAGGAATTATAATAGGTCCTTCTGTTTAATTCCAGTGATGGTGCTCAGTCGATCGGAAATACAAAAACGATACAGGGAGAAGAAGAAATGCATTGACCGGGAGGGTTACCTGGAACACGCACGTAAGATGATGCGAGAAAATTACACCCCTGTCTCATGTTTGACAACAGAAGGGCGGATAAATAGAAATAGGAACACTAAGAAACGCGTAGCAAAACATCGCTTGAGGAAAATGCGGCGAGTAGAACACAATAAAACACAGGCCACACCGGATGATTCGACTTCTATTTGCGAGACAAGAACACAACTCATAGTCAAACTTCCTAACCTGAAAAGTAAGGGGCCCAAACGTCGCCACGCCAGGGCGTTAGCGAAAGCGAATGCGCCCATGAGGACATTAGAAGCTGAAAATTCTAAACTAAAACGCAAATTGAAATCAAGCCAACGCAAAACACAGCGTTTGAGGAGCCCAACCACTCCGTCCACACCGAGGAGTAAGACATCGGCACAACTGAGACATGCAGGGTTACGGGGTCCGCGTGCCGAGAAAATTAGAAAACAACTTCTGTTGAGCAATGTGGTATTATCGGAGATCAAAGGGCGCACAAAATGCAGCACAGCCGCGCATAAATCTAGGATATATTCGACTGTTACAGGAAAGCTTGTCAAAAAATTCAGATGTGTCAGATCACTCGGCGTAGAAACAACGCTCTGTCGTAATAGAATCAGCATGTCAATAAAAAAAGGGATAAATTTTGCAGCGAAGTACAGGGATCGAGCAACTACCAAATTGAGGCCTATTGTGAAAGCTTTTCTTGAAAGGTAGGACAATTGTGTTACATTGCCCAGTAAAAGGGACTGTAAAAGGGTTGGAAAAGCTAAACTGCAAACTAAAATTCTAACCGACTATCTTGGCAATTTATACCGCAAATTTCTGACCGAGAATGTTGCTTGCAGTCTATCGTTTTCGACCTTTTGTCGCATGAGGCCGAAGAACATTCTCTTGGCAAACTTTTTAAAACGAAACACGTGCTTATGTACACGACATCAAAACGTCGCACTAAAATTAAACTGCCTGCGGTCATGTGGGATACCGGTTACTGTAAATCCCGACGAATTCGTCAAAGATCCTCCGTCCATCAGTGAAAGTGATCTTCCGGAGCTGCTGAAGTTTTCTTCGTGGAAACGGGTAATGTCAAACGGACGACGCAAGATAAGCTGGTTGATGAAGAGATTTCGCGACGTGAGCTCTTGGGTATGTAGTCAGTGGAAGTAAAAAGTTTCGGTGAGCACGTAGAGAGAGTCAAACACCAGTACAAGCAATTGAAGCAACTGAAGGAATCGTTACCACAAAATGAAGTAATTATACAAATGGATTTCAGTGAAAATTATACATGCAAAGTAGCTGACGAAATACAGAGTGCGTACTGGAATCAAAGCCAAGTCACCTTACATCCAATTGTTATTTACTTCCGGCACACACTAACAGGAGATCTTCACCATAAAAGTTTCGTTTGCATTTCCAACGAATCGTCACACCGTGCTCCAACTGTTCTGACCATACTAGAACAATTATTAGCGCTAGACATTGACGGTCTTTCTGAAGTGAGACACATTCACTATTGGACAGACAGCCCGACAAGTCAATACCGTAACAAATGGGTATTCCATATGATCAGAAATCATGAGTCGTTGTATGGGTCCACCGCGACGTGGAACTATTTCGAAGCCGGGCACGGCAAAGGGCCCTGTGATGGGATAGGCGATACCACAAAACGACTGGCAGATGATGCAGTGAAGAATAGAAATATATGTATCCAAGACCCAGACGATTTTTACAAATGGGCCTCATCGTTGGAGTCTGCAATAAGCTTCTTCTATGTATCGAGTGATGCATGTAGCAAGAAATCCGATGAGATGGATTCATGGACGGACTGTAAGACGTTAGAGGGGACAATGAAAGTCCACGCAATAACAGTCAACGAGAAAGCACAACTAATTTGGAGAGAAACGTCTAGTTATGCCCACTATGCCTCACAGATGAAAAATGTACATCTTGGACAAACGCCGACGAAGGCCAGCAACTTGAATCTGTGGAAAATCTCGTTGTGTCACGTGATGACTATGTTACTGCTATTTATGACGAGAAATTGTTTATTGGTCGGATAATTGCTACGGATGAAGGGGAATTTGAACTTGCCTTTATGGAAAGGAAGAAGAATATGTACCAATGGCCAAACCGGGAGGACATCTTGTGGGTGGAGGAAGATAATGTCCTTTGCAAAATTCAAGAGCCTCTACCATCTGGTAAAAGTGCGCGGTTGTATCTCGTCAACGCCAGTGACGAACTTATGATAGAAGCCAAGTTCGACAAAATGTTCAGAAAATGAATGGTTATAGCGCTATACCAAATTAATTCTATTCATACATGCGTACAATGTTATTTCGTTATAATTAAAACTTCGTTACCTATGAATGTTTGTCAATGTGTTACAAATGAGCAACCACATATCAGATAATCAAATAAGTTCCATATCGACCTATGTGGATATTTAAGTCCAGCAACCTAAATTATGCAATAAATCTTTAGTTTAAACATATTTTATTTTAACCAATATAATGTACAAAATTCACGGTATGATGATGAGAGATATTGATGGTTATAATGGGATTTGGCAGTAAGCATAATGCTTATCTTAAGCCATCTCCTACACGTATGAAATAATGAATGGTGACCGTTTCATACAGACAAAACTAGAATGTACATTTCGATGTATATGAATGTATACAGCTCAAGAAATTACTTACTGTTATTGTTAATTATAATGTGCCTGATAGCCCCCCCCCCCCCTCAATCGTAGCAGGTTTTGGCAGGGTACTTTTGGGATTGATGTTACACTTAGTTTAATTTTGATTTTAATGCGTTTTTAATTTATTCCATACGTAGCATAAGGTCGTATACATCAGGTCTGTGCATAATATGGCTTGAATCTGCCAGTTAGTTCTATATATTTCTGAATGTTAGCGAATATCTCAATGTTTTTGGACAAGGGAAGTGATTTTGAACCTTCTAAGAGTGTTTTTGTTTCCAAATTATTAAGGTTGCTGAGACATATATCTCTCTCGGCTTCAAAGACTGGGCAATAGTGCAAGAAGTGTGATACTGTTTCAATTTCGTCACATATACAATATTGATTGTCTTGCAAATGATTGAGATATAAGTCGTAGTTCAGATTGCTACTCCCTAGTCGTAGTCGACAATGAAAAATTTGACTTCGTCTTGTGTAAGCAAATTCCATGTAACGGGGGCTCACGACGAGGTCAGTATTAAGAAAAGATTTGAAGTCCGATATGGTTTCACAATTTTTAGCCTCCGGTGGTAGATCATTCCATAGACTCACAGCTGCAGGTAAAAAGGATTTTTTTTATATGATTCAGTATTACAAAAAACCGGTTTCATGTCTTTAGGTCTGAAGTCGTAATTTGTTAGACTCCCTGATATAGGGGGAACATATATGTATAGGTAGACGGGTGTTGACTTTTTCACCATTTTGAAAAATTGAGTTAGCTTGGTTTTTCGGCGTCTATTCGTAAGTGTCTCCCACCCAGTTTCGTGGAGCAAGCCCTCTTTACTACAGCTTCTTGTCGCGCCAGTTACGATTCTTGCGGCTTCGTATTGGATTTCTTCTAATTCATTAGCTTCTTCGTTGCTGCAGTTGTCCCAAACTGAGGAAGCATACTCCAGGACAGGACGAATAAATGATAAATATATTCTTTCTAGTGACCTCCTGTCAAGGTTAAATTTATGCCTCCTCAGCAGGGACAGCCTACTATAAGCAATAAATCTTTACTCTGCATGGCTAACATATATAGCAATCCATTAGATCAGAACTTTCTGATTTTACCTATCAGGAAACTGTGTAAAAATAATGCAAGCCATATATTTGTTGTTAATATTTGTGTTAATGGTACGGTTGGTCTTGGCGGTGGGTATGCTGTGAAAATATTTCCACCCGTCAAAAACCGCCACAAACAGAAAGAACATCAAAATGTAGACAGTCTTTGTCCGTATACAAATAAGAACTATCGCATAAACAGTATGTTATTGTCATATGTTTGACCAGTGTTGTGTAAACAAAAGCTTAAAAAGTTACTTTTCTGGTGTTTGTTTATATTATGATGGTAAACATAAAGAGCGTTCTTTGTTGGTGAATTCCTGATATGGATCTAATAAAGAGCGTTTATGCCATTTGTGTGTGATTAGCCAGTATCATTGTGCTGTCTTCTGTAACACAACCAGGCTCATGCTTAGGTAAAATATAGTAGGTCTTTATGATAACATGCTGTTTACGCGATGGTCATGGTATATATGAACGAAACTGTATGCGTTTTAATGTTTTTCTGTTTACGGTGATTGGAACAAATATGAATATTTTCGACAACTAAGGCCTCACGTGCCTTTAATGCCACTCAATAGTGTATTACACAGTAGAAGGTGGTCCCAGTTCGAGATTACATTATTTAGGTGACGTGTGCATGAGCAATAAACATTGAATTTACTATCTGAGGAAATTCCATAATTGTAAGCCACGAAAACTAAAATATGCTCACAACCTAGATCATGCAATTTCGAGAGCTCTGGGACCTTCCCCAAATGTGAAATACATTAGTAAGGAACATGTATTGACTGCAATGTATATTATCTGCGTCCCCCGTCAGAACAGCAAACAGTGCCCACATTTAGAACTGGTGAAGTACGATCTGTACGGCCATAGCCAGAGTCGACATTCATGACATGATCCATCAGCAACCACACGATAATAGTTATATTCGGCTGAGGGCTACTTACGTTCCGTCTGACGTCTTTTGCGACGAGAGCTCCCCTAAATGCCAATATATCAGGCCTCAATATTAAAGGGATGCTGTACACTAAATCTGACCATTTATGGGATCATCTCCTTTTATTCTCAACATAATACCGGTATATGCAACAAATGAATAAATTTTAGCCATGGATTAGTGCAAAATACAATCATGTGCTTAATGGACGATACAAACAACATGGTAATTATAATGAAAATGAATGTATGACTCCAGCCATTTATTCATTTTCATTGAAATTACCATGTTGTTTGCATTGTTCATAGAGCAAATGGGTGTATTTTGCACTAATCCATGGCTCAAATTCATTCTTTTGCTGCATATAATCTGTTGAGTATAAAAGGTGATGGTCCCATACATGGCCAGATTTAGTGTGCAGTACCCCTTTAACGTAAAATCACAGGATGAATTATATATACATTTTATTGATTATAGACGGGGAGAATGACACCCGAAAAGTCATGTGCTTACTTTACTGAACTACTGTTACTCCCTTTCTACCAGATACATAGCAAATTATCATATCCATTATAACAATGCCTTATGTATGTCCATGTCCAATGTAGCATAAGTATATATCTGATGGGTAAATAAACAATGTATAAAATTAAAACATATACCAAGTTTACTACACCGATCTCAATTAAATTAATCAATATAAAATAAAAGCTTTCTATATCCGACTAGAGGCATTTCACAGTTTAGACAGTGACACACCATGAATACCAAATAAATAACCCATATATAATATATACATGGGCCTTTGTTCTGTATAAATGCACCAATCTGTCTTTGAACGTGTAACATTCGTTACCGTGATCATCTTCATGCAGTTAATAAAATGTGCCATGCGTGCATGATCTTGGTCAACTTAAAATCACTTATCGTGGGATAAATCATGTTCCAGTTATATAATGGTATGGGGTGTGATCTGCAGACGCCAACACTTATAATGGATATACCGGATCTCCAATTCAGTAACTTTCGTTACATATATCAACACTAGCAGGTTAGCCCGCCACTGGCGTGCTTGGTCAGAAACATGACAATGTTTTATGTTTTGTTTGTGTTTTTCAATGAGTTAATATTGGGTTTTTCAATATTTTACCCGATTTGACCTTGAATTGATCATTTTCAAGGTCAAGGTCATGTCGGGGTGACAATATATAATTTGTGGGTACCCGTTTGAAGGTTAAGACTGACCCGATGAAAAATTCCCCCGTTCCTAGGAACGACAGACATAAGAATGTTTCACACAATGCGACGTCGACGATCCCCGTGTGTTTTTACACTTATATACGAAGTTTGAGCTCACCTAGGGCGAAAAACTTACCCGATCCGCGTTCTTAGGAACACAACACGCTCCGCGTTCTTAGGAACACAACACGCTCATGTCTATACACGCCCAGACCCAGAAGAGGTATGATTTTTTTTTAACCTGCCCGTGGCCATTGAGCAGCCCCTGACAGAGGTTGTCCACCCTTACGAGATGGTCAATAGTCCCCGCAAAGTTAATCCCGTCGTGAACCCCAACCTCGCAAAGAGCGGACAGTCAATCAATCCCGTCGTGAACGCCATCACCAACGCGACGTAATTTTGTTTGGTATCATGTGTTGCGTTCTAAAAATAGGAAAGCACTTGTTCCCGTATATCTCTCTGCATAATAAATTTCCTCTCTGCATAATAAATTTCGAGCGATAACGTTGCGTTTGCGTAAATACGAAATTGTGAGTGTTGGTTTGTAACCGGGATTTCTGAGAAGCATTATGCCTATAACTACCCCCCCCTAAGTCATGACCTAAGTGTCATACATACTATAACAATGATGTTGTAAGAGTACTATGGCATCCAATAAATCTCCGTGTTCCCGTATATCTCTCTGCAGATGCTAATAACGTTGAATGGTAAACAGACGCTCTTTATAGCGATGCGTCAAAAATAAACGCTCATTAAATTATCACTTGATTAACCCCCGCCGTGCCTTTGCGGTGATTTGGGAGTGGATAAAGGGTGCTCAGAGCTTCTCCAATGGTTTTTACCCTTAGATGGGAAGTTTGAACTCAATCGAGCCAGCCGTTTTCTATTCTATAAAGTACACACACACATAAATACGGAAGTCTCAAAATATATAGTATAGATTTTGAATATAAGACGCATTTTATTTCAAATCTAGTTTTGAACTGAGTCGGTGAACCATGCACCTTTAATAAGTTGCAGTTGACGTCAAACAGCAGATAAACTATGAAACCTCACAAATATAAAAAAGACAATCACGAAAATAGAATATGAGAATCATTGTAACATTCGTTACATTTACATACCTGAATCATCGAACGCGTTAAGACGTTTTCAGCTCAAAGTTTCGCAGTAATTTAGTATTGACTTATAGACATAATTCAAAATTAACTGATAAAAAAAACGGTAGTCAATATAACTTGTCTGGTTTTATAAATAGACAATTGAACTAGAATGAGTATTCTAGTATTCTAGATAGTCGAATTTGTCACGCTCCATTTAATTGTTCGTTGGTGTCGAACAATGTAAAGTTTGCATATATGTTCTGTGTACTCATAGGTCGAAGTGAATGGTCCGCCGAAAAAATATCCTGAAACACGAGTATCATCACACGTAGAAACCGGAGGATGTGTTACGTAAACGCGACTTAATGTCATGAACGTTAATTCAGGTTATACCATGTAACGAATGTTACAAGTGCAAACAATACGCATTTGAACCCACGGACAGGGTACTGCTATAAAACAGAGCAATGGGCTCAATTGTTTGCATCCGTTGGTTTTTTGAAAACGCCATATTCTCAACAACAATTAAAAACTTGTTTTGTCTCAAACTATCGCAATTATTTTTTTCGAGTTCTCTACTTCTCAATGCACCATCTTATTGATAATGGGCCATGTAAACAAAAGCATAAAAAGTTACTTTTCTGGTGTTTGTTTATATTATTATGGTAAACATAAAGAGTGTTCTTTGTGGGTGAATTCCTGATATGGAACGAATAAAGAGCGTTTATGCCATTTGTGTGTGATTAGCCAGCAGCATTGTGCTGTCTTCTGTAACACAATCAGGCTCTTGCTTAGGTAAAATATAGTAAATCTTTATGATAACATGCTGTTTGCGCGATGGTCGGGGTATATATGAACGAAACTCTATGCGTTTTTCTGTTTACGGTGATTGGAACAAATATGAATATTTTCCGACAACTAAGGTCTCACGTGCCTTTAAAGTCAATCGATATTAAAATAAACATTCCATTATCGTGACCCTCTATGAACTTACGACAGTGTCCTCAATCGATTTATATATTAATTTGAATAATCCCTTTTAATAGGCTCGAGTTGTGTCGAATTTCACTTACAAAGCGGTCGATATGCCCGCATCCAACGAATCGAGTAAGTATTAAGACGTACTTGCAACTGTTTGTTCATATGCTGAACCTGTCAGAAGTGCCTAGTTTTCACTTGTTTCGAAGTTGCCACACTGGTTCCAAAATGACTGAACGAAAATTCCTAATCAGAATGATCGATGGAATTATCGCTGGTAGATCATTCAACAAATGTGTTGGACGCCCGCCATTAAATACACAATATGTGTCAATTGAAAGTCGGTTCTGTTGTGATCTGGTTCATGCACCTGTTTTTGCACAGCTCACGTCTAAATGTTTTTTCATGCTCACAGAAGGACACAATGTACATGTGTAAAGCCTGTGGGAAACGCATGTGTCCTGTGCCATGTTTCCAACGATACCACTATATGAAATACGTCATATACAATGATGCAATGAAGTAGAAAGCCGCACCTGCCAGAAAGAGGAAACGACGCGAAGATTCAATTGTCAGAAATAAACCTACATGCAATTATATGTATAATTTAGAATTCAGTTGAGGTTTAAATACTTTAAAAGCTGATTCAAATATTTCAATATGTTTATATGTTAAAGAGCGCGGATGCGTGTGCGACAGACTCTGGTGTGAGTGCGAGAGAGAGAGAGAGAGAGAGAGAGAGAGAGAGAGAGAGAGAGAGAGAGAGAGAGAGAGTAAAAGAGGGAGAGAGATCAGCGAGACAGAGAGAGATCGAACGAGATGGAGGGAGGGAGGGAGAGGGTGCATATGATGGTGAGGGTGGACTTGTGTGCGAGTGCCTAAATGCATACGAATGAGTAGCCACTTTGTTATTCATTTCCTTGTGATGTAACTTTGTTTTGCATAAACTTGTACTTATGTTTGATATATATGTGTCCATGTTTATGTGTGTATATGTTCTGTACTCAATAACTTTTCACATATGGAGGACAATTAAAGATATATATATATATAAAGTGCGAAATGTGTGATAAACAAATCCTCACTGATGTTTAGATTAGTTAGAAATTATTGCACTCAAGCGGGTTGGACAATGATAACATGAATTTATTTGTTTTCGTGGTATTCTTACGATACCCTGTCTTGTGCGGTTATTTGTAACTAATATCAATCAACCCATAAAAAATATATATATTACCGTAAGCAACTGGTGTTGAAAGGTATAATTGTTTGGACTTTGGATAAGTCACACAATATGATTGATCGTACCTGGTTCTACTTACATGTAAGCATAACACTTGAATTTTATTTCATAAAAGCCTGGTTCTTTACACAAGCAAAATTAGCCTTCGCTGTAATTGATAATCACTACACACTGCTGAGGCTCACTATATTTAGCTCGACTTAGACAACCTGATCTATTGCTGTGGGTTGACGTCCGTCGTATGGTTGTCCGTCAGTGCGCCACACAGGCCACATACCTCATGCAATCATTACCAAACTTTACATGTATTGACTTTTCCGAATTTGGATAAAACATGGCTACGACCTGTCATATTTGATTTCATAGCCCATATCTATGAGCGAACCATATTCATACTTGGGATCGGCTATAGATGAGCTCGAGCTATTGAATTAGTTATTTTCAATGAAAAATATGGCGTATGCTATTAAATCTGAAAAGCTTTTGCAACGCATCCTCGCCGAAATAGGCAAATAATCTACCTATACTGTAAAAATGGGTACATAATGTGATTATTTGATTCTGAAATAAGCAGATAATGGACTCTTACCCGTTATTTCGTTTTATGGCGCGGGTCACAATGAAATCACTTGTTAACCCTTTACCCAACAGAAGGGCCCTGTGCTAATGCATTCTCTTATATATGCGAGTCGACCATAGGTCGCCTCGCATATATAAGAGAATGCATTGGCTTAACACATTAAACATTATAAAATTGTTAAAGAATGTAAGAAAAAATGGTAAAAAGTGTTAAAAAAAGTTTTTTTTTAGGCCAATGCATTCTCTTATATATGCGAGGCGACCTATGGTCGACTCGCATATATAAGAGAATGCATTGGCACAGGGCATAACTGTAACCATCACAATGTGGTCAATGAGCCGGTTCCAATGATATCCATATTTGTATGGTTTTATTGAGACAGACCCAAGATAATTTAGGCTGTTGCAGCTTTATTTGGCCGGTTTGTTGGGTAAAGGGTTAAACGGCGTACACCTGAAACGTCGTGCTTGGGCTTATTTCTGTCGTTGTCCGCACATAATCTGCTTAATAATCTTCTTAGAATCCCCTCATTATGAGTCGATAATGTGACTAAAATACTCATTTTCAGCACATAATCAGCACTCAAAATGTGGATTTCTAAGAAGATTATCTACCTAAAACAAGTTCTATTATAAGCAGATAATGTTCTGGTTTTCAGGAGAACATGCTGAATTTTGACAAAACATGGCCGCCATCTTGGATTTTACTCACTGCATCACTAAATGTGTTAGCATGCACACTGACTACTGTCTTCAAGCAAATTGAACTTTATTGCACCAAGTTGAGCTACATACAGCGTCAGTGATACATTCATTACTAGTTGGTATTGTTACTGTTGTAACATTATGAAATTATTTATTCAAGTTGTTATTAAGATGATATTATTAAAAAGATGACAAGTTGAAATATGCCCATGTTATATTTCTCAGTGACTACTACAGTGCATACAAACGGATGTTGGTATTCAAGTAATGTGGCCATTTCTAAAAATTGAAGGGACTGCAATGTGATTGGAAGATCTACTAATATATTGTATGATACGTATCATGCTGCGATAATGTGTAAGGGTGGACGATAATTTTACAATTGTCAATTGGACAATTTGGGCCGTCCATCAGTCTTTTGTGCAATTTGAAGTACAGCATTCACCCAATCATAAAACTGTGATCGCTAGAGAAACTCGAAACATTCGTCTGTAAATACAACGCCTAATTTGAGTGATTGTGAGATAATTCCAAGACGTGTGACTTGACAGCCTTTGCAATGGGTTACATGGCATTTCACAGGTTCAAGATAATTACTCTTTTATACATTCGAGTCAAACGGCTCCATCTAGCCAGAAGTAAAGCATATCCCATGACTGCTTATAATATTACCTTGTGGCCTGCATGTATCGTGCAAAGTAATAATGGACATTAGCCATGATATACACATAACACATCAATAGGTGGAAGAAATAAAATTCTTCAAAACCTAATTCTCAAAATTTGTGTTAGTATTTCGCCGAAGCCAAGGTGATGAAAGTCCATTGCATGCCATCACTTTGGCTATTTCCATGAAAGTTAGGATTCAATCCGAATTTGGAAAGTCCCACTTTTATTTGATCAAGTAAAAAGGTGTAAATATCGGTAGTTCATTGGTCAGAATTTGCTAAAAGCAACTCAAAATCCTGCGAATTTGGTATATTTCGGATAATACTGATCTGGTTGCCATGGCAACAGTGTAGGCGTTTCTTCGCCACATGTAACGTGAGTACCCTGTACTCAGTGCAGGTCCCAATAATATATCACAAGGACAAATGTAATATGTACTGACTACTGTAGCATTGAGTTTTTTCAGCATCTCACACAACACTGGTTCTCTCAAATTCACTTTGAAAATAGTTGGTATATAAGCCAGTCCATGGGTACATAATGTGATTATTTGATTCTGAAATAAGCAGATAATGGACTCTTACCCGTTATTTCGTATTATGGCGCGGGTCACAATGAAATCACTTGTTAAATAGCGTACACCTGAAACGTCGTGTTTGGGCTTATTTTTGTCGTTGTCCGCACATAATCTGCTTAATAATCTTCTTGGAATCCCCTCATTATGAGTCGATAATGTGACTAAAATACTCATTTTCAGCACATAATCAGCACTCAAAATGTAGGCGTTTCTTCGCCACATGTAACGTGAGTACCCTGTACTCAGTGCAGGTCCCAATAATATATCACAAGGACAAATGTAATATGTACTGACTACTGTAGCATTGAGTTTGTTCAGCATCTCACACAACACTGGTTCTCTCAAATTCACTTTGAAAATAGTTGGTATATAAGCCAGTCCAGTTGCCATGGCAACCACAACTGCCAATTCCATATACCACAAGGGGTGGTATACAATTGTAAATGTATGCAGTTGTCTTGGGAGATGGTTTACCACCTAGTAAATAGTGTGTAGCTTTTATTCCGATAATATTAGTTTTATTAAAAATTAAAAATACTAGACTGGTTTGATTGCCACGGTAACGAATATCAATCTAATACGATCTCGAAGAATGTACCTTGAAGCCTGGATAACCTTCTTCCATATTGTATACATACCATATATACTACGGTGTGTATACTGTTAAAATATTCAACTCCGTCAAAACCGCCATAAACAGAAAGAATAGTAAAATATAGACAGACTTTGTTCTTATACCAATCAGAAATATGGCATAAACAGTATGTTATTGTCAAATGTTTTTCCTTTATTATGTAAACAAAAGCAAAAAAACGTTACAGAACCTGGCTTTTGTTTAGATCCGGAAATTGTAAACATAAAGGGCGTTATTTGTTACTATTTTCCTAATATGGAAATAATAAAGAGCGTGTATATCACTTGTGTGTGATTAACCAATATAATTGCGCTGTGTTATGTAAACAGAAGCAGGCTCTTCTTTACGTACAACATTTTACGTCTTGACAATACACTATTTACGCGCTGATTATGTTTGGCATATGAACAATACTATGTATTTTTTAATATTCCTTCTGTTGATGGCGATTTGAACAAATATGAATATTTCTGCAACGAACGCCGCCCGTGCCTTTAAAACCAAAGCCATTCCCACATAAGAATCTATTTCCTAACTATGGCCAATTTACACCAGATATAATTTATTAACGTTCCAAACCAGAGAAATCTCAGACAAATTGGCAAAACGATATTTTCATTAGTTTTTAAAACTATACTTCTTAAACATGTCTAAACTATGGTAAGAACGACGCAACGATTTTAAACAAAACATTCGACATGTCTACGAAGGGTTGGGACCATTCAACTAAGCAAATTGTCTCCTACCATATTACACTCCGTGACTGCTTTTCGTTAATCCATTCCTGAGAAATCCTGCACACGACACAAAGTCGAAGATATAGCACTCCAAGGTTTTCTTTCGCTATGTCGGAATTATCAGACATGATAATTTATTCGATATGACAAACACACATACAATGTAGTAGAAGTAACGGGTACAACACAGCCACGAAGCTACATATTTCAGAGATCTTACCAGAGTCTGTCGGGAAATTGAGGTAATAGATTATTCATGGACATCTCTCGCGTTCTGACATGGATGTCTTAATTTAGAATGATTAGCCAGATGTTCTGTATTTCCGACGAGCTGAAAGTCTTAAAATCTAACTATATAAAACACAACTGTATGCGTGTCTGTGTATAACGGTTGTCAGGTTTTTCGTGAGTTTATAATACCCCACCCCCACCTTATGACTGATAATGCCCAAATTTGGATGTTACTGCTTATCTTAAAATACGACACACAAACTACAAGGTCGACATGAGATATATAGCACGTCTGTTCAAGGGTAGCGAATGCGGTATTTTCTTCGATGGCGACCAATTGTCACCAAACTCCACCATAATAAATTGTCACACCTACTATGCCATCGCTACTGTGGTACGTGTGTCCGCAGCCTATCATGTTTTAAAATTGTACATGCCCTCGTTTTGTTTATCTATAGTTTGTATTTATGTTTGCCGTTGGGTTTAGTTGTGTGTTCAATCTTTGTGTTCCTAATTTAAAGGCACGTGAGGCCTTAGTTGTCGAACATATTCATTCTAATCACCGTAAACAGAAAAACATTAAAACGCATACAGTTTCGTTCATATATACCATGACCATCACGTAAACAGCATGTTATCGTAAAGACCTACTATATTTTACCTAAGCAAGAGCCTGATTGTGTTACAGAGGACAGCACAATGCTACTGACTAATCACACACAAATGGCATAAACGCTCTTTATTAGTTCCATATAAGGAATTCACCAACAAAGAACGCTCTTTATGTTTACCATCATAATATAAACAAACACCAGAAAAGTAACTTTTTATGCTTTTGTTCACATAACAATGGTCAAACATTTGAAAATAACATACTGTTTATGCGATATTTCTTATTTGTATACGGACAAAGTCTGTCTACATTTTAATGTTCTTTCTGTTTGTGGCGGTTTTTGACGGGTGGAAATATTTTCACAGGATACCCACCGCCAAGGCCAACCGTACCTTTAAAGAAAATATTCTTGTTAAGTTTTGGTTGCTCGTCTATCTGACTTATGTTTCTTTAATTACATCGAGATATATCATGGTGTATTACACCGCTTTATACAATAATGAGGTGATTGATCATAAGGTATCTCATTTGTTGTTAAAATTAAAAGATATATCATTTATTTTTTATAAAAGATACACGTGGATTCGAACTCTTCTCGCAAAAGTTTCAAATTGGGACAGCAAATGTTCTTTGAAAAGCGACGATTGCCAATAAGGTGTCAGAAAGTACTGAAATATTACAATTCATATATGGGTGGAATGAACAAAAACGATACGATGACACACTTGCAGATGCCACCGATACTACAAATGGCCCAGACGGTTGATGGTAAAGTTCTTGATGTGGGCTGTATGTAACGCCTACGTTCTGATGTACTTCTATATATATTTTTGTAAATAAAGTTTATTTGTGCATAAGTGTCATAGAGGGCTCTGAGCGTACTGGGCGCACACACGCGACGCTGGGAGAGCTGAATTGCAATACCGTTCCTTTGAAATTTTGATTTCTAAAAGTAGATGACCTTTGACATGCCCTATTGAACTCTTGGTATCGTCTTTTCGAGTCACATATGTAGCGATTGGATGATTGTGTTTGTCTTAACCAATCCGAATTAACGTTGCTCACAGACGGTTGTTAGGCAAGTGGTGCTATTCAAACAAGTGAAAAATCACCACCTCGGATTATTATTTCCACGAGTTACCAACTACAACACACACGGTGGGCGAGAAAAAACTGCTTACATTATGTTATATAAGGTGAGTATATGTACATGATCAGTATCGGATGTAGGATGTACCATTGTACGCCTTATTTGACCACGAATGTAACAAATTTACCAGGCGAGGGCAGACAGAGTCACATACTCTTGACTGTTGACTCTAAGTTCTAACTTAGTTCTAGATTCTCAGTGACAAAGTGAAAGTCATAATTCCACGATTCACTCTTGCGACAAATTTCGAAATTACAATTTGAACGAGTCAAGCATATACCTCATTTGTGATTATAATTGTGAGTACTATGAACACAGCGACATAATTAATTTATGAACATAGTTTTGTCAAAGGTGTCATTAACTGCGACCAGAAATTATTTAGACACAACGGAAGCTGATATAATTCTCGCATTGTTGACTTGTCGAATGATAGAATACTGACACACGGCGATGATAAAATGGTTTTTACGGTGATAATCCTGATGAGAAAGTATGCAAAAATACAATAAGTCTGCCGTACACTACAGTGACTACAGTACAATAACGTTTATTAACAGTTTGTTTTGAAACTTGTCAGAGTAAACAGGTAAACTGGTAACCAATCTGCCATTCTCTGATTATGGGGGAATTTATGCAATACCAAATGGCCTCACATTTACCACTACTAGTATGTTTATACACTTCATCTTCAAGTTAATCGTGATTGCACGGTCTCTCTCTCTCATACATGTACAGACAGTTCTTTATCGATGTTGAAGATATATTTGAGAACCGCCATGCACAACATACATGTAAATGTACTGCATGTACCAGTACATACCGGTATAAAAAGACCAAAAAAATTATCCATGCTTCGACTGACCAAAATCCATGTTCAGGCAGGTTCAGGACCTCAAAGGCTCAGAGTCAAACCTAATTTGTTTTCCTCGACAGCGATAATTGTTTGCCGAACTTTACTATTACACACTTTTGTCTCTTCCTGTTATAAATACAAAACAAATTTAAACACAACTCCATCGTGAAAACACTATACTGTATACATTAAACCTAAACAACTATCATGTAAGCCTTCCATCATGATCAGTTAACCATGCACTTTTTCGGCTTCCCCATGTAGGCATATCTATGTGTAAGCTGAGATATAAAATGGATTAACTTACTGAATGCGAAATCGCTACATAATTTGTGGTTATGGTAAAACCCAATTGGTCTGTCTTTCAATTCTTTTATTGTTTAGTCAGCTAACTATCGGTGAGAGCAAGTACAATTACATTGTTCTCCTTTTGTTTCGCACAAGGCGAACTTTTCTGAAAGTAAATTTATCTTCTCATGCACATGGTCAGTGGCTCAGTGGACACTGATCCCCAGTGACAAGGCACTGTTCATCGGAGTTACCATGGAAATATGCATGTTATAACTCAACCATTTTAAGTTACATGTACCACTACAAACTTTATAGCATGAAAGATAAATGTCTTATAATTAATTAGCATCATTGTAGCAACTGTTTAAATAATGGTTCCCATCACATGGCCAACGCTGATAATCCTCAAGCATATTAGGCCAAAAAATAATAATACCTGTGGGATTGTGGGATAGATATATGGCCAGTTAAACTTTTCACATGCCCGTAATTTAACTGAGATGGGAAAGGTTATAAATATACCTTCGAAAATTTCAATATTTGATCCACTATTACAGTGACTATGAACATTTTGACAAGTGGACATCAGCTTAGAATATATGTAGGTGTCTCGTGGAATAGGTGCAGTTTGCCCAGGTAGATCAAAGAGACACCAATAATTAGCTTGGATGACTTGTAGGCACATACTTATTTAACCATCATTAAAGCAAACTCCTGGTATCACAGCAGCTAGTAGTTACTACTGTTTGTGTTTAATGTTGACAACAATGCCTTTAAATTAGATGTCAGCAAAAAAATTACATGGTTGTACTTAGTACTACTAGGTAGTTCAAACTGCTCGACATACAAAAGGACTGTTAGTCGTTCCTTTTATTTAACAGTTCAAACTCTTTGAAAAGAAGCCATAGTACTTATAATGCAGCATACACTGGATCAATTGATTAGTTGTGCAACCACACTTGTAAAAATCGTGTTTGTATTGTGTTTGTATTGTTGTATACATGTACTTAAAGTGTTTTATTTTCTATTTTCAGGGGTATTTTGGATCTACATCCTGCTTATCACACATCAACTATATCAACTATCAGAAGTTCAACTCTGTGATCTGACATTTACTGGTTCTGAATACATTTTGAAAAAGGCATCAGACAATTTCCTTGGACAGGTGTAAAATTAAAATTCACAATCAGAGATTAAATGGAACGTATCGTGACTATGATGACACAAATGTCTAATCAATATTTTCTGTGGGCTCTCGTGGTGGAATGTTCTTCACACCCAAAAGGACATTAAGGACACAAACTTTTAATAACTTGCAATTTCAGCTTCCTTATAATACCACTAGTAGAAGGAAATGGTGAGAAAACAGGATAACAGAAAATACATCATCTATTCTAAATTATATTGGTGGTATCCATGTGTGCAATGTATACTTTTGGGGTGGAGGCATGCGTGTGTAATATGCGTATACGGTATAGTGATTCTTGACTTGAGGTCACAAAGGAATTCACTCCAGGAAGCTGATGTGTATTTATTTATTCAGCGCAAAACATCTTATGAAAGTACAGGGTATTAATACACTTGTTCTAAGGAAAATATCCACTGCTTCAATTCTGGAGAATGTAACTCTTGTTCTATTACTTTTGGAAAGTGCCATAATTTACACTTGAAGGTATGTCTAACAGAAAGTGTAATGAAAAGACACGAAGACTCCTGGATGATGTGATTGCCTTCTGATTAATAAAATATTGGTGCCAACAATATGATCATATTATTTTGAACTAAATCAGACTAAATCCAAATTCACCAACAAGCAATATTGTTATTAGAATGAGATACCGCCATCATACCGGTTGGTATTTTTTCATTCTTGCCACATTTGTCATGTTCCAGGAATTAGCGTGTGTAATAATGCGAGGATCTACAACGAGTCCCCAGTTTATAGCGGAATTTCCAACCGAGTCCAGAAAATTAGATCTGGACGAGCCTTTGTTGAGGTCCAGACCTAATGTAGTGGACGAGTTTTGTAAATTCCGCTATAGCCTATACTCTGGGACGAGTTATAGATTCTATTTATTACATGATCTAAAGCCTCGACAAAACCTACTTATAATCAACAAATGGGACGCTAAACTAACATCGGCGTCTATAAGATATGCGATGACTGTGCGTTGTTTGAGCGTGTAAAGAAATAGTCCCAGATAAATAAAGACACTTTGATGTATTTAATGGTGTATATATAATGACATAACTTTTCAAACTATTCATGATAATAGCTGGTTGGAAAAATATTGGAAGGCATAATATACGATGAATGTGATATGAAGGTTACATATGTATCAATAAAGAATGACCTCTTTTACTACCTTACTTATACTTCAAATATGAGTGACTCTCACTTTGGTGTGGAACACAATTAACATATACAAGTAATAAATACATGTACTAATTAATTTAATTTTCTTCAACTAATAGTTAAAAACAAGAAAATTAAATTAATTAGTACATGTATTTATTACTTGTATATGTTAATTGTAAATTTGCGAGTCTAGAGTGGATAATGTTATACAAATATTTACTATAATTTTGCCTTACATACATCAGGGTACATGTACTATTATAGCTATATAAGATCATGAAACATGACTACAAACAGCAATTGTTATGTTCAATTAGACACTCCAAGAAAGAACATACATTGGTGCTATGGCCCCAAGTTTATGAAACTCCTGCGATCCCATAAGAAAAACACATGAGGTATTTCACTGTTCGTGCAGAAAATTGTGCTATCTTTGCACATTTGCACGACAGGAACAACCACAATCACTTATGTGTATATATTTCATAGTGGTAGGAAGTTCAATGGTGGCTATTACTTAATTTCACAATGCGTTCCATAGTTGGGTATGTCGATATTCCAGAAGGGACGCCCATATGGTTGCGACATTGATCAACTCATCCTAGAATATAGACTGAAAGTCCTTTATCGATGTACCAGCCCAGTGTGAAAATGAGTGATGTGAGAGCGCAACAAAATATATAATACGGCCTTAGAATTGTGACATAACCAGTAATTGTGTACAGTGTTCTCAACGCTACCTGCTATTAGAGTTTTGATGCTGACGGTGCTTGGTGTCTATTAAATTTAACAATTTCATGACTTGAGTTAGGGTCCGGCGAAGCTTCGAGATTCGATTCGATTCGAAATCGTCTTACTGATTCGATTCGATTCGAAATCGATCGTGTGATTCGAATGTAGTTCGAATCACCATATTAACCTCATTCTGTACGAACTTGTTGAACAGCGTGTCCTACAAAAGCTCTAAAACAAACGCACGCAGATGTCGTTGAGAACGCCGTCGGTGCACGAGATGCGGTCCTGTTTCGTTCAGTAAATTATTGCTCTTGGGTCGTCGCGGCGGCGAAATATCCATATCATCGATCCATCTCTTGTGCCCTTCCCTACTTTTTATTTATCCAAAATTTTAATGGCGGAAATTAAAAGTTATTTTGAATGCAGCGTTGACAAATTCAGGTGCAAATCGTGCACGACTGTACTATCAGTTCAAAAAACGGGCACTACCTCCCACTCATGGGCACACCTTAGCCGCAGTCATCCTGAAATCCACCATACGGGCAAAAGAAAAGAAAGACTCAACACAAAAATTAACCGGCAACACGTCTAGTAGTAGCGGCGATGCGGGCGAGCCCCTAAAAAGAAACAGTTGTCACTAGCCACCTTTACGATGAAGAAAGAATTGGACCCCGATGAAAAAAAAAGTACGACAGAGTACGATTTATCTCATATTTTCATGTGCCGTTCTCAACATTTTTTATTGTGACGCAGGTCCACACGGCAAGCTGCTAAACACGCACAGGTGATGGTATGGGGAGACACTCGCGCTGCAGCGGGATCGCCGACATAAATCTAGTTCTTGTCGATTTACCACGGGGAGTAAGATTCGATTCGAGATTCGATTCGATGTGAAATCCGTGTGTCTGATTCGATTCGAGATTCGATTCGAACAAAATCGCTGATTCGCCGGACCCTAACTTGAGTGTCCGGAAATATTACGAAAACCCTGTGCCAACGCATTCGCTTTATAGGAGGATTCATATATAAGGAAAGGCACTGGAACATGGTCTTTAATGCTGCAACAGTGCAGCTCCCAGCATCAAAATGTTAAAGATGGATTATCTCTTTAAATAACAAATTTTAAATAGTTGCGTGGGTATAAAATAATAGATATGAACTGAAGACCCCTGTCCGGAAAAGCTTCTATCAATTAATATTGATTTTATTTCGAATATTAAATCGGGACCGTTTATGTTACTATTTTTAGAACAGACCATTCGGATGATACCATATTGCGATATAGAACGCTGGGCTGTTCCTACGCACCGAAAAAGTAAAATGTCCCAGATTGATTGTTTGGTTCCACAGATATAAGCGACAATGAGTATTACTATTTTAATCGCTTCGGGGGTCAGAAATATTTGATTCGAGTCGAGGAAGCCACCCATCAAAGCTCAGATTTATTAGATATCGATTTTAGAAATATATATTTTTTCATTATCGGGAATACTTTCTGTCCCAGAAGTTTGCCGAAAAAGCCGACCGACATACTCTCGATACTAAATTCCATTGAACATAATGTTGCTATACAACACATTTTGAGCAATTATATACGATAGTTCACCGTCGTTAGCATTATTTTTGGACAATTAAACGATTCTGATAATCAAAGTGACCTTTGATAAAATGTTGTTGTTGTTGGAATCTGTTGAGATGAGGACCCTCTGATCGGATTGAGTACCTTTAACGTTTATTTGCGATAAAATTGTACAATAAAATTTCTGGTCTCTGTTAACAGTAACCACTATTGTTCGTTAGCTGAACAAACACACCTGTTTAGACCAGAAAATATTCGAAATAAAATGATCAATCGATAGAAGCATTTACGGACAAGAGTATTCGATTCAAATCTAATATTTTATACCCCGGTAACTATATAATGCATGTTTACAAAGAGATAATCCACCTATTGCAGGGGGGGGGGGGTCTGACAAAATTTCAGACACGTATGGCATTTTTTCCCTCTCGATCATTTTTTTTACCCACCCACCCCACCGCCAATTTTTTTCCGTTTTCGGCAGTTTTTTCCGACCATTTTTTGACACCCACCCCCCTTTTAACACTAAAACAGAGATTTGCGGGGGAAAATTCACTGTAAACAGCTGTATATGAATTTTGTGCATACTATTTATCATGGATGTTAACATGGACATGTAAATAGGAATGAGTCATTTTGAGGTCATTCGGCCAAAAAAACATGGCTGCCAGCGGCCATCTTGGATTTCAAAATTTGCAACAAATTACAACACGATAACTGCCTGCAGTCAGTTTACCAGTTAGAATTACATTATTTCTCTCATTCAAAGTGGTTTTGAAGCCCAACTCATTGCCAAAACACTAAAAAAACAAGCAGGAATTTTTTTTTTGTTGCGGAAAAAATTGCTTGTTGGTGGCTTTGACCACCCACCCACCCCGGCATACGTGCCGGAATATTTTTTTCACCCCCCCCCTGCCTATTGCAGGAAAAATACAAACAGTCACTAAAATGGTTAAAATTTCCATGTTGTGTGATTAAATCTGAGTTTAAATCGTTATTTTTAGAGGATCTCAAACGAGTTACTATTTTATACGGAATTTATCAACCGAGTTCACTAAATTCGATTTGAGCCGAGGTTTACCGAGTCTCAAATATAATTTAGTGGACGAGGTTGATAAATTACGTATAAAATATAACGAATTTGAGATACTTTTTATCACATGATCATATAATCGGGTGAGCCGCCTTGCCTTCTCTCGATGAGTCGAAGGGACCGGGACCCTCTCTGTTCGCCGCATGTCTTGGCTCGATCCGAATCGAGTTCCTCAAGTGGTGCCGAAAGATAAGATCACCCATTTGAAGTACAGGTCAATTTCGATTTCCGGTCTTGCTATTCCGATGATATTTGCATTAAATATGGATGCTGTTGTTAGCTATACGTCCACAAATGGGTTTGATGCATTTAGGTAGTTTAAAAATTAGAAAATTGTTATGTAGAGTTTGATTGAATGTTTAAAACTGTTTCCAGAGAATGAAATAGACGAAGAAGCCTTCCGGTTACTAACAAATGCTGAACTAAAAGATTGAATTCATTAATCAGGCCCTCGATAAAAATTTATCAAGAGATACTTTGGAGGTAGATACATGCATATGGCGTTTTCTATTGGGGATTTTCAAATAAATTAAGGACATCTCACATGTTGTACAAAACGACCGAACAACCAAGTGGACTTCCATATATGATACATTATTTGATTGTTAGTTACTTCAAGTACAGATGAAGATCTGGTAAATTGGGGATTTTCAAATAAATTAAGGAAATCTCACATGTTGTACAAAACGGCGGAACAACACCCAAGTGGACTTCCACATATGATACATTATTAAGTATACCTATAGACACTGCATCCTGAAAATAAAGGCATAGTATTGTTATTTTTTTTAAAACTTTTTAATGTTCAATTCTGTGTGAGAATTTAATTACTTGTCGAGTAGAAGCCTCTGCAACTATACTCAACACCTACATGAGCTACCAAGTTACTTAATGGGCGAATTCACACCAGCAATTGATTCAATTAGTATTTGTAAAATATTATGGATTTAACATTTTTTAACACCAACTTTCGACTCGACATAGTCAGTTATAATTTTGTTCGAGCATTATATCTTGAGACAAAAAAACGATGCTAACTTTTAATACCACATGTTGATTGTTAGTTACTTCAAGTACAGATGAAGATCTGATAAATGGGGTTAAAGTGTGACATTTGATCACACGCATTTAATGAGTTTGGGAATCTTTTGACGAGTGAATTACAACCGGAACGAAAACGCGAAACAGTTTGGGCATCAATTTGTATAGTGGTAGGCAAAGCATGGGTTGATAACTACGCTAATTGTAGATGCAAGGAACCCTGCAATGCAACTTTTGGATGCCCTTAACGAAGAAATGGTGTGTGCTGGTCACTTGCAACGCAAAGAGTCTATTGACGTTGGAAGTGTTGCCCTGTCCGAACTGGATTTTTTTGGCACAGCTGATACATTCATGAGAGAATAGGGTAAAGAATCCTCACAAGGTTTATGTTTCATCCATTCTTGCCAGAGGTATGTCTTTTGATGTCCATTAATTCGATCTCTTCGTATCTGTTTAAACATTAGTCTTTTTACCTATAATTGAAGACCCTCTTAAAACTAAATAAAAACTATTTAAAAAGTGTTTGTAAATATGCTAACGATTGAGTGGGTCGAGGTGTGATGCACTCATCTGGGTATACCCGTGTTATTTCTCATTGTATTATCAATATTTGGAAATCAAAATCACCTTAGCACTTTAGCGCGATCAAATGCAAACATTCCAAAATGAATGGGAACACATTAAACCTTTAATAACGGCTTGCTAAGAACAGAGAAATTCATACAAACAAAACGAGATCAATTATCCACTAAAACGAGGAGTCTCCCGGGACAGTTTTAATATCTTATCAATATTTAAAGACACGGTTGGCCTTGGCGGTGCGTATCCTGTGAAAATATCTCCACCCGTCAAAAACCGCCACAAACAGAAAGAACATCAAAATGTAGATAGACTTTGTCCATATACAAATAAGAAATATCGCATAAACAGTATGTTATGGTCATATGTTTGACCATTGTTATGTAAACAAAGGCGTAAAAAGTAACTTTTCTGGTGTTTGTTTATATTATTTATATTATGATGGTAAGCATAAAGAGCGTTCTTTGTGGGTGAATACCTGATATGGAACCAATAAAGAGCGTTTATTAGCCAGTAGCATTGTGTTGTCTTCTGTAACACAATCAGACTCTTTCTTAGGTAAAATATAGTAGATCTTTATGATAACATGCTATTTACGCGATGGTCATGGTATAAATGAACGGAACGGAACTGTATGCGTCTTACTGTTTACGGTGTTTGGAACAAATATGAATATTTTCGACAATTAAGGCTGCACGTGCCTTTAATCTGTTCAATTGTAACTTTATTAAACACTAATTGATATAAAAATAAAAGGTCAGCCGATCAGTGTCGCTGAAATGGTCACTGTCACCCCTTTCGTTCAGTTGGGTACCCAGCTTTTTTTAATTTACAGTTGGGTACCCAGCTTTATGCAATCTCGCCAATGTTACACGTGACCTTTAATTCAACATGGCCGACAACGTTTATAGCTTTTCCGTGCAACAGGTTGATTTGGATAAGCGATTAAGTGGTATTGAGTTTTTTCGTTTGGCTCGTATGGTGAGCAAGGGCAGGGAGTTAAAGAAGCGGCTGGTCCGGGTTGAGAACAACCAAATTGTGCGCGTGGAACTGCTGGTCTGTTACCAGGTAGCTGCAAACAGTTGGATTCTCCGTTAGCTGGGCTTCTCCGATATAATTGTTTATCAATTCTTTGTTTGCGGTTCAATTTATTTGTTTCTTGTTCTTGTTTCTTATTTTGAATGATGTGACGGTTACACGGATCGATATACATACATACATATTGTTGTAATAGTGAATCGGATTCTTTTATTGATATATAAAACTCAAAGTTGAGGATCTTCTCGAGTTAATTGTCAAATCCTCAAAGTTTAGCCCTCATTCTGTTTTTAAAAACACTGATTTAGAGAATCGCTTGGCTGACGCATTCGACCACATGTATGATCAGCACAATGGCCAGGAGAGGGTGATGTATCCACCCAATAAACTGAGCAGCCGGTTACATGGCAGATATATCACTTGCTTGCACTCCTATCTAATGACCAGCGAGCGATTGTGGTTGGTCTGGATCCACTGTATCCATACACTTATGTGGAATCTCATTGCCATCTGAAGACGATAAAGAAACCGACAGGGATAGCCAGTCTGAAGCAGCACCCATCGTGTACAGATGATAATGAGTGTTCTGCAACCTTGAAATTTGCTATCAGTAATTTTCATTTCATACTGCAAAGAAGGTAAACCCGTTTTTACCTTCGGTATTCACCCCATAGTTGCCAACTGGGAATATATTTTGTTGACCAGATGTCTTTCCATCTTGATAATCGACCCCCGAAGACTGTTGCGGTTGGCACTCGGGCAAAAGTGTCGAGAAACAAAATATTGATGATATTCTTGGTTTCTCGGGCAAAATATATGTTAAAGGCACGTGAGGCCTTAGTTGTCGAAAATATTCATATTTATTCCAATCACCGTAAACAGAAAAACATTAAAACGCATACAGTTTCGTTCATATATACCATGACCATCGCGTAAACAGCATGTTATCATAAAGACCTACTATATTTTACCTAAGCAAGAGCCTGATTGTGTTACAGAAGACAGCACAATGCTACTGGCTAATCACACACAAATGGCATAAACGCTCTTTATTAGATCCATATCAGGAATTCACCAACAAAGAACGCTCTTTATGTTTACTATCATAATATAAACAAACACCAGAAAAGTAACCTTTTAAGCCTTTGTTTACACAACACTGGTCAAACATATGACAATAACATACCGTTTATGCGATAGTTCTTATTTGTATACGGACAAAGTCTGTCTACATTTTGATGTTCTTTCTGTTTGTGGCGGTTTTTGACGGGTGGAAATATTTTCACAGCATACCCACCGCCAAGGCCAACCGTACCTTTAAAGAGTCAACTGCTTTTGGCAAAAAAACATGATTTGCTAAGTGTGATACATTGTAGAGGGGATGGATTCTTGATTGAGCGGTGTTATTAAGTTGTTAAATCAATTTTAAATTCAGAGCACAAAATTCATCTCCGTTGCTTTAAGGGGTCTGTTTTCCCAAATGAGCATCCATCTCCTTATAATATTCCTGACATAGGTGACAAGGTTGCTAATGTCAAAGACTTGCATGTTGGTACTGTACTAATTAAAACTGATAATGCTTGCAACTTGTATAATTTGCACTAGGAAAACTGTCAAGGTATGTTTTGTCTCAATATCAGAGACACAATTAAGATATAGATAAACTCTGTTTCGTTGGATATTCGAGCCCGATAACAGTTTGCTTCCTGGCGAGTTCACAAACTGTTTTCATGCTCGATTCCCCGAATATTCAACGAACAAGTTTATCTCAATTTGAATTCAATCCTTCAACAAATGTAAAAGAAACTGCATGAAAAGAACTTTTTGTCGACATCACATGCTTTGAAGTGATATAATCATTTTTTCTGTGCTCCAATCAAACTTTGTGCACGCTTCAGCAGCCGAATCTCTAAAAAAACTAAATATAATTAAATATATATAACCTATGTCATTACAGTTCACATATGATCAAGGGTGATATTTCTAATGAATATAAGAGTCAAACCCGAATTATGAAATTAGACAATATTTACATCAAATCGCGAGAATAATGGAAATGGGCGCTCAATGCTCTTTTAATCTGCCGGTTGACTCGGTTGAGTGTAAATATAAGTAATGGATGTTGATTTTGTTGCGTTCCAATGAGTATGAATGTAAGTTGGTCTGACATTTTGTGTGGAGCGCTATCGTGTTCCACACAAAATGTCAGACCAACTTGCATCCATACTCTAATCAACATCCATTTCTTAACTGGTAATAATTCGCTATTTCCACACAACGCACCACTAACAGACAGGAATGACCGTTATGGCTAAAATATCATTGACCGTGACAAATCAGTTGAAATTGTTGTCTCTTTTACATGCACTTCAAATATATTCTAGTTTCTGATATCAACGCCATTCAGCAAAAAATTATGGCACCGTGGGATAATCATTGTTAATATTTTACCTATCTGCTTTCAAAATTGTCATATTTAAATCGTCCATTTCCAGACGATAAATTTGATGTCGCTGAACGTTAAAGGTACGGTTGGCCTTGGCGGTGGGTATGCTGTGAAAATATTTCCACCCGTCAAAAACCGCCACAAACAGAAAGAACATCAAAATGTAGACAGACTTTGTCCGTATACAAATAAGAACTATCGCATAAACGGTATGTTATTGTCATATGTTTGACCAGTGTTGTGTAAACAAAGGCTTAAAAAGTTACTTTTCTGGTGTTTGTTTATATTATGATGGTAAACATAAAGAGCGTTCTTTGTTGGTGAATTATTGATATGGATCTAATAAAGAGCGTTTATGCCATTTGTGTGTGATTAGCCAGTATCATTGTGCTGTCTTCTGTAACACAACTAGGCTCTTGCTTAGGTAAAATATAGTAGGTCTTTATGATAACATGCTGTTTACGCGATGGTCATGGTATATATGAACGAAACTGTATGCGTTTTAATGTTTTTCTGTTTACGGTGATTGGAATAAATATGAATATTTTCGACAACTAAGGCCTCACGTGCCTTTAAGAATTTGAACATTAATTATTTTGGCACTATTATAAAATCTGATCGTGTTTGTAAATTATTTGGTGTTGATAGTGATGTCCATGTAAAGAGACCACATATTTCAGCTATAGATATCATGTGCAGTTGACACTTGAATCATTCTTTGAGACTTGTTTGAAGGCACAGAGGCCCTTGGTTATAGGTTATTGTCTCAACATAATTTAGCAATCAAATGATTTTTACAAGTTATGTATGACTGCTATAAGAACAAAGTATGTCTATATTTTAACGGATGTGACTTCCCGTCTGACCTATACCCCTACCTCACTTATTGGGAACGAGACATGTAGCATAAGAGAAGAACAAAGTATGTCTATATTTAACGGACGTGACTATTTTAACAGCAATAACCATCGCGAAGACCCTCCGTATCTTTAATATCGATTATCCTGTTCAATTGTTTTCCTTTCGTCCATTTTGAGCTACCAGTTGACCAAGTCAACGTTATCCTGTCCCATCGTCACATTGAGCTCCCAGTTGATAAATTCAACTATTAAATATGTTCATTGTCTCATTAATTCACCTCTCCTGGAGCTTTTCACATGATCACTTTTCCTCGTTCTATTATGTAATTTTATTACAATAGAATTTGTTCACACAACAATTAACTAACTCTCATAGACTCATACTAGTACTGCATTAGTGCCCTGAAACTGCCTTGAATTAGTGATTGCATAAAGCTGATTGGATTTATTATTGCACAGATGAGAATTAAAAATCACATGTTGAGATGTCTTTGCACAAACTGTTTTGATTGGCTTATTATTTTCTCCAGAAATTAGTGTTCATGTGAAAAGCTTAATAAAGATGCCCCATCCGTGTTATCACCATCAAACTAATAATTACAGCTAACATTAAAGTTTCAAATAGGAATAAATGCAACATTGCAAATCAATATATATATACAACGACTGAGATCAAGAGTTTGCTTTCATGTGAAAATATAATGTACATAGTTAATTATAATAGTAATATTAAGATGTGCTATTACTAGTTAAAACATTAGTTTTTCACAAACAGGAAGCTAAGCCGATTTGGAACTTGATTTGTTTGGTGCAAAATTAAACACTGGTCAAGTGTTCCTCATGATAGAATACTTCATTGTCCCTTGATAGGTAAAATTCGTTGTGTTGGTCCATGTATTACGTTGACACAATCCATGTCTATGTTCAACTTTCACACGATAGAGGAGATTGAAAACATGAAACGGCCGTTTGAACACATTCATGTAGTGTAATTTCCAATTTCAATCAAACTGGACCTGTAACGATATACTTGGTCACGATACGATACAAATTACATGATCAATGATACGATACATATCACGATACACTAAATTATTGTTTCCGAATGAATACGACCTGAATTATCAGAACGAACATGTTTGTAATTGGAGATGGAGCTCACTTTAAAGGCACGGTTGGCCTTAATTGTCGAAAATATTCATATTTGTTCCAAACACCGTAAACAGAAAAACATTAAAACGCATACAGTTTCGTCCATATATACCATGACCATCGCGTAAACAGCATGTTATCGTAAAGACCTGCTATATTTTACCTAAGCAAGAGCCTGATTGTGTTACAGAAGACAGCACAATGCTACTGTCTAATCATACCAAATGGCATAAACGCTCTTTATTAGCTCCATATCAGGAATTCACCAACAAAGAACGCTCTTTATGTTTACCATCATAATATAAACAAACGCCAGAAAGTAACTTTTTATGCTTTTGTTTACATAACAATGGTCAAACATATGACAATAACATACTGTTTATGCGATATTTCTTATTTGTATACGGACAAAGTCTGTCTACATTTTGATGTTCTTTCTTTTTGTGGCGGTTTTTGACGTGTGGAAATATTTTCACAGGATACCCACCGCCAAGGCCAACCGTACCTTTAAACTATAATGCAATTGAATAGTTAACTAGATGAGTCAAATACATATAATAAACATGCCTTCATTGAGAGAACATTGCCCGTGTTGCTCTTATGCATACATGCCCATCTTCAGAAGTTATTTGATTTCGTGTATTGCGATTGACTTGAAACATATTTTATTTGTAAAATATATAAAAGGGATGGGGGCACAAGTTTTTACAACTTATGAAGCCCCTCTCCTAATACAATATTATAACACACATGTGATCACGATGACGGTACAAACTTATTTACATGGTGAGAAGTTATGGGAGATATAGTGTGTAGCGCCTTCCAGAGATGATCCAACATGAGGTTGCTTCTTAGCTGCGAGAAAATTTGTATTTGACGAATGTCACTACTTTATTAATTTTGAAATGATTGACAAGTGCCAATATATTATCTATTCTTAGTACTTTTATGTTGGTGTAAAATATAATGGCACACATGATTCGTTTTCTATTTTGTTATTGTTGTGCTCTGGAAGGCAATACAGATACTAAATCAGAATGAGATGTTTGAATGGGAGGTTGTCCACTTGTGAGGTAAAAGTAGAAATTCCGGAAGCAAGTATAGATTCGCAAATAAGATAAATATAATCATTAGGGGTCAAATCGCTTAGTCGCTGCAATATATTGCTGTGTGACGGAAAACAGTTTCGTATTTTGTTGGGACGAGAGATAAGGTATTCCACACATGAGTTCTGAAATATGGCTTACTTTGAGATTTTCGCGGGCTAGTTTCTCAAAGAGAACTGAGCGCTCACGTTGGTACAATGGGCACATGAAGAAATAGTGATAGGCGTCTTCATATCGATTTCCACATGAGCATGCGGGGCTGTCAGTGATATAATTATTGAACATATCAAATATCAAAAATTACATATGCGATACGTATGACACGATAGGATACGAGTATCGTTTGAAAGTATTACGATACATTGATATTAACGATGAATCTTTACAGCCCTAATTGCAACGTACTCCTCTTAAAACTACTGTACTTTCATTCTAATTCACCAACTACCTAATTTATGTGTGGTGCAAACGTCTCTCAGTTCATAAATACATACAACAAAGTTGTGTACCTCATATTAGGTAAATAAACATTTTTATTTGCATGAAACAAATTGAGGACTGTATTTAAACATTTACATTTCATATTGTATACAAGTAGGTAATTCATGAAAGTTTCATTTGAATGCGACCTATAATATTCAAGTGTTAATTGACCTATAATATGACATATAGAAAGCTCCAGCACAAAAGTTGTACCAAGAAAAAGGGTCTAATCCGTATAAACACTCTGACCTAAAACGTTCATGACAAACTTCTATCATTTCTGATAATATTGTACTGTTGACAGTAAAATTACTTGGATTTATTAAGTGCTAGGCTTAAAATAAAAAGTTGAACATTGTAGGTAGTTTTGAGGGTTTAGAATTAAAACTACAATTTCAATCAATAATTAATCATGTATTGTACACACAAACGTCAAAAGATTGAAATTACAATATATTTTTGAACACAATACAAAATATCAGTTTCCCGTGACCATGCGTTATGTTTCAAGAGTGAGCAAGGTATTAAACAGGGCTTGATTGGTCATGTCTGATGATCATGAAATATTTTTGAATATAGGTTATTTGAAGATATGTAAGGTCAGTGGAAACAGCACTTTTTTTGTGATTGCCATGTTACCACACAGTAAGGTTTGGGCCAAGAAATATGAGTCTACTGGACCATTTAGTCTCATGTGAACTCAGTCATTTGGGTAGTCAAAAAGTATCAGGGAGAAAAGACAATACACCTATCAATTCTTGACATAAAGTTGAATTCTACATAAAGTAGAAAAACAATATAAATTTTTTATAACACATGCATATAAAGCTAAAACGATTTTAAGATAAGGCTCGAATGTCTCAGCTATTATCACACATGAAGCAACCTAGACGAGTTCATTTTAATACATCCAGTGTATCTAGCTGAGAACATTTGTTCCTCCAATTGACCTTGATAACGATTCTGTTTCAATCGATATCATTTTTATATAGAGCAAAATCTGAATAGCGATAAAACAGTGGGACAAATACTTGTTCGACATACTTCGTCACAATATAATGTCGTGCCATCTGTAAGTATTCTAATGTCAATTCTCGATTTCGTATCAGTTTGTCTTACCAGCATCATAGTACTTTAGTTTTAGTTATCTAATTGTTTTCAAGTTAGGAATATGGATTACTCATTTGAAAATACAAGTGCAGTTCGAAATTTTTTGGGTTTTCTTTCTGTGCCGAATTAATTTTGTATTTCTTACCCTGTGTCTATATATTCACTATGAATATCTTGCTTTTTCACTTGGCACGAATGCTGTATCTTTACTAGCCTATTTTCTGATTTGAAAACTCAATATTCATAATTACCAAAGGAATTCTTTATTAGACCCCTCTAATTGTTTTCAAGTTTGGAATATGGATTACTCATTTGAAAATACATGTCAAGTTCGAAATTTGTTGGGTTTTCTTTCTGTGCCGAATTAATTAAAATTTCTTACCCCGAGTCTATAAATTCACTATGAATATCTTCATTTTTCACTTGACATGAATGCTGCAGCTTTAATAGCCTATTATAATTATTTTCTGATTTCAAAACTCAATATTCATAATTATCAAAAGAATTCTTTAGTAGACCCCCACTGTTTTCTTCTTTTAGCTTTACTGCTGGTCTGTCAGAAGCGAGTTTTCAAATTATAAATCAGTGTGGACATTGAACTTGACGAATCAATTTGGTACCGGATTATGATGAGAGTACAGTTGTTTATACCATGCCCTCACATATAGGTGCATCCAAAAAAGGATTTCTTTGCCCTATATGTTGTGCAAGATTTGATCACTTCAGAAGACATGTTGTTTGGAGGCATTCTCCTTGGTTTTTTGGGGCTGAGAGTCCCTGTTGGGGGTGTAAAACATAATTTACCCAACACAAACAAAAAACACTGCATCACCCACATTCTTGACCACCCTCCAAATCAAATATCAGACTTCATATTGGTATAATTTCATATGTTTGACCGGCATCAATGTATTCCATGTTTTGCACCATGTCACTTGAGAAAGTTGAGGATCTTCTCGATTTAATTGTCAAATCCTCAAAGTTTAGCCCTCATTCTGTTTTTAAAAACACTGATTTAGAGAATCGCTTGGCTGACACATTCTACCACATGTATGATCAGCACAATGGCCAGGAGAGGGTGATGTATCCACCCAATAAACTGAGCAGCCGGTTACATGGCAGATATTGACCAGCGAGCGATTGTGGTTGGTCTGGATCCACTGTATTCATACACTTATGTGGAATCTCATTGCCATCTGGACACGATAAAGAAAGACCGGGATAGCCAGTCTGAAGCAGCACACATCATGTAGATGATGAGTGTTATCCAACCTTGAAATTTGCTATAAGTAATTTTTGTTGGGCTAAATCTTGGCCAAATAAGCAGTTATTTTATTACTGCAATGAAGTTAAAACCGTTTTTACCTTCGGTATTCACCCCATAAAGTTGCCAACTGGGAATATATTTTGTGGACCAGCTGTCTTTCCATCTTGATAATCGACCCCCGAAGACTGTTGCAGTTGGCAGATGTGGGTTTGATGATATTCTAGTTTTCTCGGGCAAAAGTGTCGAGAAGCAAAATATGTGTTATGGGTTTGATATTCTTTTCATACACTTATGTGGAATCTCATTGCCATCTGGACACGATAAAGAAAGACCGGGATAGCCAGTCTGAAGCAGCACACATCATGTAGATGATGAGTGTTATCCAACCTTGAAATTTGCTATAAGTAATTTTTGTTGGGCTAAATCTTGGCCAAATAAGCAGTTATTTTATTACTGCAATGAAGGTAAAACCGTTTTTACCTTCGGTATTCACCCCATAAAGTTGCCAACTGGGAATATATTTTGTGGACCAGCTGTCTTTACATCTTGATAATCGACCCCCGAAGACTGTTGCGGTTGGCAGATGTGGGTTTGATGATATTCTAGGTTTCTCGGGCAAAAGTGTCGAGAAGCAAAATATGTGTTATGGGTTTGATATTCTTGGATCCTCGGGCAAAAGTGTTGAGAAGCAAAATATATGTTAAAGTGTCAACTGCTTTTGGCAAAAAAAACATGATTTGCTAAGTGATACATTGTAGAGGGGATGGTTTCTTGATTGAGCGGTGTTATTGAGTTGTTAAATCAATTTTAAATTCAGAGCACAAAATTCATCTCCATTGCTTTAAGGGGTCTGTTTCCCCAAATATATATTTTGATATATCACCATTTATATTTTCAAGCAACCACCTCATGGAAACAGTAAAGTCCTTACCTTTGGATATAATTGTATTATAGTGATTCTCCATACTTGGCAATACCTACAACTGAGCATCCATATCCTTATAATATCCCTGACATAGGTGACAAGGTTGCTAATGTCAAAGACTTGCATGTTGGTACTGTACTAATATAAACTACTGATAATGCTTGCAACTTGTATAACGATATTTGCATTAAATTTGGATGCTGTTGTTAGCTATACGTCCACAATTGGGTTTGATGCATTTAGGTAGTTTAAAAATTAGAAATTTGTTATGTAGAGTTTGATTTAATGTTTAAAACTGTTTCCAGAGAATGAAATAGACGAAGAAGCCTTCAGGTTACTAACACATGCCAAACTAAAAGATTGAATTCATTAATCAGGCCCTCGATACAAAATTATCAAGAGATACTTTGGAGGTAGACATGCATATGGCGTTTGCACCAGTAAAACTGTCAAGGTATGTTTTTGTCTCAATTTTCAGCTTTTTTAGTGTCATAACCAACCAGATCAGCCATACAATTAGGAGATAAACAAACTCTGTTTCGTTGGATATTCGAGCCCGATAACAGTTTGCTTCCTGGCGAGTTCACAAACTGTTTTCATGCTCGGTTCAAGTTGTTCCTGTTCCTCGTCGTGTTCCTGTTACTCCAAATAGTCAATCCCTTCACGCACCCGAACAAGTCAAATAATGTCTTTAATCAAATTTTAAACTGGTACCATAAAGAGAATGTCCAGTAGCTATGATCCAACGAAACACTTATAGGAATGTTGTGAAAAATAACACAGCCGACACGCAATCAATTCCAGCACATGCAAATGAATTCGGATCTGCTAGATACAAGTGCAACTTGATGTACAAAAGGGGGGATTTTTTTCGAATTGAAATATTAAAACTAATGTTAGAATTGAAATATTAAAACTAATGTTTTAAATCTAAGAATTCTTCGTAATTATGTTCGTATAAATTGTGTGGTCACCTCATGTTTTGCCGACTAATGTAAATACCATGCAGGGGTGGCCAAAAATGAAAAATAAAACGAACTGGAAGCTTGTAATCTCTTCTCTGGGAATTTCTGTATTGAAATCTGAAATCCCCGAAACAGTCATGCGAGAAGATGATAGTGGGCACTGTCTCGGAATGGAATTCGCGCATCTGCAACAGCACGTGGACCGAAGCCCAAGATGGGGACAAAACTTTCTTTTGCAAGTTCATCTTTTTTTCCTCATTGAAACTGGTTGAAATCCAAATAAAATGCTGTTGCATGGTGATCAATTTCTCCCACCGTATGAAGGCTCTTGATGACCGTGAACTTAATTACCTCGTAAATATTCGAGATAGTACCAAACGAAACAAGTTGGTGTTTGAAATGTGATCACCCCGTATCCGCGGCTGACGAAAAATCAACCGGTCAAGCGCATTTAAAACATATTATGGACTTGTTCGGGTGCGTGAATTGACAAGTTATTACTCCGGCGCTATCACAATCTGGGGAATGTAGCATTCTGCCAACACCGAAACGTTCAAAGAAATCGACCTTACCAATCCACAGAAAACATCGTCTGAACTATGCTCAATTGTAAATAGTTACACCTTGATTCGGGACGCAACTATCGGCGATAAACTAACTCAAGTGATTTCGCCATCGATAGTCATTGCATTTAATTAATATATAAGAATGGCGGTGTGTGTTGTCTATTTGGATTAATATTCGTAAAAAAATAAGCACTTTGAGCAAGATTAATCCCAACTTCTTTTTGATAATCCTACCGGAGTGTTTCACATCACTTTAATGTATTTGTTTTATGTGAAAGGGTCCGGCTGAATATGCGTTAATTATATAATAAAATATTTAAAACATAATTACATAAATAAAATCATATTAAATGCTTATTCTGGACTCCCGAATTCAGATCTCGTATACAGTAACGGACGAGGTTTGCCGAATGGTAAAATGCTTGATATTAGAATAAAGGCCGTGAATTGTCACATTTCCCTTCTACGGTAGAATAGCTTCGCTGGTTATTCTGGTAGACTGTTTAAAGGCACGGTTGGCCTTAATTGTCGAAAATATTCATATTTGTTCCAAACACCGTAAACAGAAAAACATTAAAACGCATACAGTTTCGTCCATATATACCATGACCATCGCGTAAACAGCATGTTATCGTAAAGACCTGCTATATTTTACCTAAGCAAGAGCCTGATTGTGTTACAGAAGACAGCACAATGCTACTGTCTAATCATACCAAATGGCATAAACGCTCTTTATTAGCTCCATATCAGGAATTCACCAACAAAGAACGCTCTTTATGTTTACCATCATAATATAAACAAACGCCAGAAAGTAACTTTTTATGCTTTTGTTTACATAACAATGGTCAAACATATGACAATAACATACTGTTTATGCGATATTTCTTATTTGTATACGGACAAAGTCTGTCTACATTTTGATGTTCTTTCTTTTTGTGGCGGTTTTTGACGTGTGGAAATATTTTCACAGGATACCCACCGCCAAGGCCAACCGTACCTTTAATCACGTGACGTAATATGTTGTCATTTTGTTGTTTTCGGTAAAAATATGTTATGCAGATTAAATACTATTAAATAACTATATATTTAGTATGTATGTGTTTCTGGGTATCTGATCTACATTTATGTGAAGTTTTATGGCATAAATGCCAGTTGTTGTGGCGTTATGAACTGAACGTAACCGGCTTTTTGTGATTTCGCTCTGGTGGCCCCGGTTTTGACGCAATTGTCATATCCCCCTCTCACTTTCAATGAAAAACCCACACCCTCCAATCAAATTGAAGATAGATTTACCCGCGCAACTCCGACACATTGGACCGCGCTCTTTCGAATGGTAGGTGCCAGACTTCGTAAAAAAAAAACAACAATTCAGTGTTTTTTGCTCGTTTTAAATCTTTAGATGAATTTGTCTATAAGAAAATCGTCCTCCGCCAAGTTCTGGCAGTCAGATTCGTAATCTTCAATATGTGTTTCATATAGTGAACATTTTTTAACAAATATTTCGTTGAACTCGGGGTGTGGGTTTTTTATTGAAAATAGGACATACCCTGCATACCCGCCTAAAATTATAAATTACGCGGGGGAATCCAGGTCACAATTATGACGTCGCGTTTTTGGCTGTTCCAAGAATTGCGCGTTAGTGACGGTGACTTGAGATTTGTTTATTATTTTGTGTCACTGTCAGTGCATCATTGAGTGCAATGATTTGCTGTTGCGTTTTACGCAAATAAGACATTGTATGCATGCGTAATGACAAGTTGATGAGGTGCATCCATTATTATTCCGATGTTTAATAGTTTTGTCAGCTAAAATAACTTCGCTCAGAGGCTGTTATCGCGTGAAAAGGAATAGGCCAACTTGGGAATTCCCAGTTTTGTGTCGGCATTGTTTGTAAACAAATGCAAATTATAAACGTTTGTCTCGGAAGAAACGTTAACAACTTTGCGTGTATCATGTGTACTATGAGACTGGTGGATATTTATTAAGTGTTTTTCTCGAGTATTTATTCATTCCTAGTGGCAGTAAAACTTTAGTCTATTCAACCCAAACTTTGCACAATTGTAACTTATGTAAGTTAAAAATGAAAGTAAACTGAAGGAGAAAGCTCTGAGGAGATAGCTCAACAAAAGCACATATCTGCTTGCTGCTAAATCCTCTTCCCCTTTTCTATTCTACTCATGTTTCCATCATCTAAATGTTGTTCATCATAAATGTAATATTGGGGCTAATAAATATTGTTTAAATCAAAGTAAACTGAAAGTTTTAAGAAAAAACAAATCAACATCTGACCAGTGTCATTGAGTGTGGCTTGGTGAGTATGTACTACTACTAGGTCTAAGACTAAGTGATTTTTAATTTTAATACAATGACATTTTTACATGGGGATTATGATTTATATTAGAAATTGGAATAATACCCGATTCTTGAGTTGAGCCTGAGGTTTTTATTTTAAACATGGTCTGTAGTGAGTTGTTAATTTGGGTTGGTACTACATGTAGTTAATTGGTTTAAAATGATTTTTTTAATAAGCAATGGTTTGACAAAAGACAAACAATTCTCCGAGACATTGCAGAAATTGTGTTTTGGTTTTTAATATAAATAACAATTCAGACAAAATTTGAAAACCATGAAAAAAACTTTAGGTAGGGGGCTTAAAATAGGGTAGGTTGGGAAACCCGAACATTTGTTTTTCTTTGGCATTTAGTAGATTTTATTCTGGAGCATGTACAAACTTACATGTACCCCTTGAATATGCAAAATTTTCTAGGTTGTAAAAAAATGTATAGACTGGATATGAATGGTTCGACATTAAGCATCTCTATTGTGAGAACTTATTGCATGTTTGCACCGTTAGTTCTGCATTCTGAGATAACATTTATTTTGTATTTATACACAGGTGATCTCCAGATCTTGTTGATCATCTGCGACATCACACATACTAAAGCGAATGAGGTTTGTTATGTTCTCTTCTGTTGTTAAATTTAAACTCTCTTTTTAAAAATTACATGTAATTTACCATATACAATGGTGACACATCAAGAATTAAATGATTTTTTTTTACAGAACATGAAAATAAATCTCAAACTGACTTTCATGGCCTGCTTGTTGCCAAGTTTCCTGAACTTTCTTGCGTTGATAATCCCCTGGTTCTGTATTCAAAGTTAAAGAGAATTCGTTTTCATATTAGAAAATTGAAAACATGTCACAAGCAGGCCGCTTTGCAACAATATCTTCAGGAGAAATTCAGTTACACTGTCACAAATCAGTCTGCCTCATCCAATAATGATGTCACAGCGAGGTTGTCAGGTCAGCTTTCTCAAGTAGAGAATGAAAACAAAATCTTGAAGCGGAAAATCAGTTCTGTGGAAACTAAAGAAGCTAGCATGTGCAAATGATAATTATGAAGTGGCTCTGAAGGAAATCAGTAAAGTAAATATTTCTCTAGACAGTATCATCAATGATTGCTCAGACAAGGATAGGGATATAGATGACTTAAAATAACTTTCAAATTTATCCATAAATTATCAGACACAGGCTCATAAATTGGAGAAAAGTGCTTCACAAATTAAATGCTATCAAAGTCAGAACAAAGCACTAAATAAAAAATTGCAAGGAGAGATAGAGCAATCAGTACAGTGAGCCCACTTAAAGATGAAAGAGATAATATTTCTGAACTTAATTCATCAAATGATAATGTAGAAAGACTTGAGCAAAAGCTGACCGAAACCAACCAGACAGTTGACAGCACAAAAACAAAACATGTCTCTTAAACGTTCTGTTGCTTATCATAAAAAAATTCTTTTAAATTAGAAACCATCCATGAGGACCATGAACTTCAGACATCACAGCTAGAAAACAAGATAACGTCTCTTCAAACTGATAATTTACATCTTCAGCAGCTCGTAGAACTCCTTGACGATCCTGTCATAATGACATTCCATGATGGCAAATATACCATTGAAATATGAGAAGTTGTTATGACTCTCCTTTCATTGAATGATAGTATTAATAAGGTGAGTGATGTTATCTCAGTTGTTCTAGCAAAGTTAGCCAACAAACAGGTGGAAAGATTACCCTGTAATGCTTCAAAATCTCGCTTTGTTGAAGCCAATTGTTTAGCTAAAATGCATGTGGTTGAGAAATTAGAGGAATCTGGAAATTGTCTTCAACTTGATGGTACCAGTAAATTTCATAAACATTATCAAAACTATCAACTAACACTATTAGATGTACCACCATTTCTCTTGGGTTGCAAGAAATGGCTTTTGCAGATGCAGATCATATTTTAAAGTCATTTAAGAATTTAATCTCTGACCTTGCTGCATTGACGGTATCAGATGGTGACAACCCCGAAACATCCAACACAGTAAGTAAAATTGTTGCTTCAATAACAAATACCATTATAGATCAGGGTTCTGTCAATCCTTGCTTCAATAAGGAACTCAAACGTTTCCGCAGGAAGGGTTATTGCCACAAGTCATTGATAACTGGAGTGAATTGGAAACATCTGCTAAATCTGAAATAGCATCAATGGGCAATTTTTTCTGCAAGATGCATCTTCTTGTAAATTTTGCAACTGACGCAGATAAGACACTTGGTATTTTTGAGAATGTAGCAACTGATAGCAACAGTGTCAAATCACAATCTATAATACAAACAAATGAATCTGGTCCTGCTCGATTAGTTCGAACAACCGTAAAGGCTCTGCATCATCGGGGTTCTGATGAGTGTGGTGTAGCTTCATATTTTGCATCTTTTTTTTGGAGGAGAGAGGGGGGGGGGGATGTAAATTGATTTCATACAGGGGCAACCGGTTCAATGTTCATTTTTATGATGCCGCAGCAGTGTATTTATTACCACCAAAATGATATAATTGATTTCATTCAAACCTGGCCCCAAGCCAACAAACTTCTATTAGCAGTTCAGGATGATATTAATAAGATCAACATTGCTTGCATCCGGGCTCGTGGAATAATAGATAAAATCACCAGAGGCCCATATTGGAGAATGTTGAACAAACATAATTCTATTCTCGAAACCACCCCATACCTTTTGAAGATGCAGAGCCAGTTGGAGAAATGGGCCCAAGATGGTTCCTATTTGCTTCGGGGTGACTTGCTTTTTGAGAGTGACCATGAAAAGGGACTCTCTGTGCATAAAGATGAATGATATACTTCTTTGTTTTCAGCACCAGGTGATGATGAGTTGGACTGCTTAACACGACAGGCATTAGAACTGATGTGTCGAGCTATGCTAATTTTGTTAGAGAGGCAGGCAGTTGACCAACTTCCGGGGTGAAAATACCACAACCCATCTTCAGATTTTACAAAACAAACTAAAAGTGTACCATCCACGAATGTAGCATCAGAGAGAGACTTTGCCATCTTAGATTTAATGTTACGAATAAATCCAGCGGGAACAGTTTTACTGTATGAAACACTCACACTCTGGATGAATAATAAAACCTTAAGTTGGCTCGACAGTAAAACTTCATCTGAAAAAGCTGTAATTATGAATAATGCAAGAAAAAATGCCCCCGTATCTCGACAAAGATTCAGGGAGAGAGCACAACGTCTTGCCAAGGAGAAATATCTCGTTAACAGAAAAAGGAAGAGTGTGAGCTAAAGTCTCAATCAAAGACAGCCGACCTAACTAACAGGATATCTAGCATAGGTGGTGTTTGGTTGACTGAATGATATGGATTTATACATATCAACGCTCTCTGAAACACAATTTAGGGAATCTGTTATTAACCAACTTAATTTCAGACGACATGTTATGCATTGCAAGGGAGACCGATGTCTATATTTTCAGTATAAATCTGTTAATGGTAAACGTGTTATTCACTCCACTGAACAGCTAGTATCAAATTTAAAAGAGGTGATAACACTAAACCAACATGTTGATGAGAAATCCAGGTCTTCTGATGAATTGGTTAGGGTACGACAGGTTTCAGAGAGACAAGTCTTAATAGATGAAGAGAAAAAAAATCTTTTCATTAAATACTCCACTGAACAGCTAGTATCAAATTTAAAAGAGGTGATAACACTAAACCCACATGTTGATGAGAAATCCAGGTCTTCTGATGAATTGGTTAGGGTCCGACAGGTTTCAGAGAGACAAGTCTTAATAGATGAAGAGAAAAATAAATCTTTTCATTAAACTTCAAGCTGCACGGGAGAAGAGAATAATAAATGCTCAGATTGAATCTCTCCCATTGTATTTGGAGAATCCAAAGTTGTTAGTTGGCAGGCAAATAAAACATAAATGTAATGACGATTCAGGATTGGAAACATCATGGTATGACGGAGAAGTTAAAAGTATTAAAAAGTCCTGCCCTGATCCATTGAGAACATATTATGATGTAAAGTATAGAGATGATGATGATATATCGAATTTTCCGCTTCTCTGCCAGAGTTATGCTTCTCTGCCAGAGTTATGTACCCTTTGCGTGAATATGCTACCAGAATGCTCGTGGATGTTGGGAGGTTTTTAATTGTTTTATTTTAATAATTCCACTGTTAATTTTTTCATGTACCCTGATTTGTTTTTCGGAGGAATATTATCAGCATGCCTGTACGTGCCTGCGTCCATATGGGTTGTCGCTCATTCCAGCCTGGGATATATTTTCAAACTAATGGTTTCATTTAATAGCTGAATTTTTTTTAGCTAGTGCAAGAATTGGTTTATAAGATTTTTTCGGAATTAAATAGTTTTTAATTTCACACACTTCTCTCAGAATACTTCCTGGTTTTCATATTGATAAAAATGTGTATTGATCACAATCCGGTAAATACAATGAATGATTATTGGTATCCATAGAATCAATGTACACATGAAGGTATATTGTGTGCACCGTTGAATATTTCTAAGGTTTTCAAGTTTTTGTACATGTCAACCAGGGGTTTAGAACCTTTGACTCAAAATAGTTCTTTCTTTTCTTCCAGCAGTGGTGCCTGGCTTATGCTGGGATGACTTGCACCTCCGATGTAAAATGCGGAGGTGCCAGTACATCCACATGTTTAAAGGTACGGTTGGCCTTGGCGGTGGGTATCCTGTGAAAATATTTCCACCCGTCAAAAACTGCCACAAACAGAAAGAACATCAAAATGTAGACAGACTTTGTCCATATACAAATAAGAAATATCGCATAAACAGTATGTTATTGTCAAATGTTTGACCATTGTTATGTAAACAAAAGCATAAAAAGTTACTTTTCTGGTGTTTGTTTATATTATGATGGTAAACATAAAGAGCGTTCTTTGTTGGTGAATTCCTGATATGGAACTATGCCATTTGTGTGTGATTAGCCAGTAGCACTGTGCTGTCTTCTGTAACACAATCAGGCTCTTGCTTAGGTAAAATATAGTAGGTCTTTATGGTAACATGCTGTTTACGTGATGGTCATGGTATATATGAACGAAACTGTATGCGTTTTAATGTTTTTCTGTTTACGGTGATTGGAACAAATATGAATATTTTCGACAACTAAGGCCTCACGTGCCTTTAATGCCCCAATTTTTGATTCCCATTGCCACCTCGATCTGGTATCACAATATCATAAGCGGACGCTCTATGATTATCAGATGCCCAAGAATTTCATCTCTATCGAAAAAATTCTTGAGGATAATCGAGTCTTGGCCAGTATCGGCATTCACCCCAAGTTTGCCGATATGGCCACCAAAAAACAGACGGTGGAATCACTGGCGCTCCAAGAGAAGGTGGTGACTATTGTGGAAATTGGGATTGATGATTATCGGTCAACAAATCCCTCTATTCTTTTTCCAGGATCCTTCTTTTCTTCCAGCAGTGGTGCCTGGCTTATGCTGGGATGACTTGCACCTCCGATGTAAAATGCGGAGGTGCCAGTACATCCACATGTTTAATGCCCTAAATTTTGATTCCCATTGCCACCTCGATCTGGTATCACAATATCATAAGCGGACGCTCTATGATTATCAGATGCCCAAGAATTTCATTGGGTGTGTCTCCATCGAAGAAATTCTTGAGGATAATCGAGTCTGGGCCAGTATCGGCATTCACCCCAAGTTTGCCGATATGGCCACACAAAAAACAGACTTGAGAAGATGGAAGCGCTGGCGCTCCAAGAGAAGGTGGTGGCTATTGGGGAAACTGGGATGGATGATTATCGGTCAATAAATCCCTCTCTTGATATCCAGGAGAAGTCATTTGTTGACCATATTCATATATCTCAGAGGTTCCATCTTCCTCTTGTAGTGCACTGTAGGAAGTGTGAGGCACGTACTTTTCAAATAATGAAGAAGTATGTGCCTCACAATTTCCCGGTGCACATGCATTGTTTCACTGGTGACCGAGGAGATTCTGGTCGTTCCTCGATCACTTTACCAACCTGAACATTGGGGTAGCTGGCAAAGCTATTTCTAGAGACCATGTCAAAGACATGGTTCTCAATACCCCTTTGTCCAGATGCCCCCTTTTTGGAACACCCTGATGCCCCGGTGGACTATTCGCATAACCACCCTGGCTTGGTAATTTTCCAGGCGAAATCAGTGGCTGATATAAAACATGTAGCAGTCACTGATGTGTTAGAGTCAACCTTCTCTAACTGCATGGCTCTTTATCCCGCAACAGGCATATAAATTATTGTATCCTAACATATGCTCTAACAGTTACTTTTTTTACACTTAACTTGGAAATAGTCTTTGTTTCCTAATGTAATAACAGTTTAAAGGCATCATACCGAATCACAAATTTGTGTATTCCACATGATGCCTTTAAACTGGAAACAAAGATTGTTATTTATAACTACATGTACATCACAGTGAAAAATATGAGTCGAGAAGTGCATTTGAACTGGAAATATCATTAAATGTTAAATATTTGGAACTTTATAAGTTCATTTCTGACCTTCTGTAATTATCCTAATTAAATTTGATAGCATTTTATAAATCAATGACAAAATACTTGTACTATAGAGAATGAAGTGAATGTAATTATTTCAGTATAATCCCAGCTTTATAATACAGGCCAATAAATTCACTGCGTTAAATGAATAGTTAATTTCCAGTGCCTTCAGCAACATCTTTTACACAATCCTGTCAAATATGAAGAAATTATCAGTTTTAAAATCACATTAAATTTTATTGGCTATTGTTTTCAAATTTTGAAGATATGACTTTTATATATCGAGAGGTTGATGGAAACGAGATCCAATGTTTTATCAGTTGACAGGCCATGTCACGACACACCAATTATATTACATACTATGCTGGTTCCACCAGGCCTCGGTGCGGAGTATAAACTGCCGTTGGCTGGGTTGGTTGGCCTCACGGCAGTGGACTCAGTCGATGAGGTTTAGTGGGACATTTTTTTTGGGCCCCAATGGGTTGTTTGGGGAATTTATGGGGCAGAGCATATGCAAGTACAATAACTGGCAATGGGCAGGAAAATGGTTGAACCAGAGATGGCGAGCGTCTCTTCATGGTTTACTCATATATGTCAGCTAGACAGAATTTTTTTCAAATAAACTTCAAAAGTTCAAATGGTAGGGCTGTCATGATTAATTAATATAGTTGATTAATTATTAATTAAACACAACACTATTATATGTAGACCATATTGTTCCATAGTTCATAAGCATAGACTAGGTATAACTCATAAATGTCATTGGTTTTATCAATGTCTCTGAATATGGTTCAAAAGTCTCCCGATACTATTTAGTATAAGCATATAGTAAACCTAATTGTATAGATGTAGTTGTTTCTTTCAAATCATTTCAGTTTTGGTGAAACAGTTAAAAGGACAATAGTGCACGGGAGAAGAGAATAATAAATGCTCAGATTGAATCTCTCCCATTGTATTTGGAGAATCCAAAGTTGTTAGTTGGCAGGCAAATAAAACATAAATGTAATGACGATTCAGGATTGGAAACATCATGGTATGACGGAGAAGTTAAAAGTATTAAAAAGTCCTGCCCTGATCCATTGAGAACATATTATGATGTAAAGTATAGAGATGATGATGATATATCGAATTTTCCGCTTCTCTGCCAGAGTTATGCTTCTCTGCCCGAGTTATGTCCCCTTTGCGTGAATATGCTACCAGAATGCTCGTGGATGTTGGGAGGTTTTTAATTGTTTTATTTTAATAATTCCACTGTTAATTTTTTCATGTTCCCTGATTTGTTTTTCGGAGGAATATTATCAGCATGCCTGTACGTGCCTGCGTCCATCTGGGTTGTCGCTCATTCCAGCCTGGGATATATTTTCAAACTAATGGTTTCATTTAATAGCTGAATTTTTTTAGCTAGTGCAAGAATTGGTTTATAAGATTTTTTCGGAATTAAATAGTTTTTAATTTCACACACTTCTCTCAGAATACTTCCTGGTTTTCATATTGATAAAAATGTGTATTGATCACAATCCGGTAAATACAATGAATGATTATTGGTATCCATAGAATCAATGTACACATGAAGGTATATTGTGTGCACCGTTGAATATTTCTAAGGTTTTCAAGTTTTTGTACATGTCAACCAGGGGTTTAGAACCTTTGACTCAAAATAGTTCTTTCTTTTCTTCCAGCAGTGGTGCCTGGCTTATGCTGCGATGACTTGCACCTCCGATGTAAAATGCGGAGGTGCCAGTACATCCACATGTTTAATGCCCCAATTTTTGATTCCCATTGCCACCTCGATCTGGTATCACAATATCATAAGCGGACGCTCTATGATTATCAGATGCCCAAGAATTTCATTGGGTGTGTCTATATCGAAAAAATTCTTGAGGATAATCGAGTCTTAGCCAGTATCGGCATTCACCCCAAGTTTGCCGATATGGCCACAAAAAAACAGACGGTGGAAGCACTGGCGCTCCAAGAGAAGGTGGTGACTATTGGGGAAACTGGGATTGATGATTATCGGTCAACAAATCCCTCTATTTTTTTCCCCAGGATCCTTCTTTTCTTCCAGCAGTGGTGCCTGGCTTATGCTGGGATGACTTGCACCTCCGATGTAAAATGCGGAGATGCCAGTACATCCACATGTTTAATGCCCTATTTTTTGATTCCCATTGCCACCTCGATCTGGTATCACAATATCATAAGCGGACGCTCTATGATTATCAGATGCCCAAGAATTTCATTGGGTGTGTCTCCATCGAAGAAATTCTTGAGGATAATCGAGTCTGGGCCAGTATCGGCATTCACCCCAAGTTTGCCGATATGGCCACAAAAAAAACAGACTTGAGAAGATGGAAGCGCTGGCGCTCCAAGAGAAGGTGGTGGCTATTGGGGAAACTGGGATGGATGATTATCGGTCAATAAATCCCTCTCTTGATATCCAGGAGAAGTCATTTGTTGACCATATTCATATATCTCAGAGGTTCCATCTTCCTCTTGTAGTGCACTGTAGGAAGTGTGAGGCACGTACTTTTCAAATAATGAAGAAGTATGTGCCTCACAATTTCCCGGTGCACATGCATTGTTTCACTGGTGACCGAGGAGATTCTGGTCGTTCCTCGATCACTTTACCAACCTGAACATTGGGGTAGCTGGCAAAGCTATTTCTAGAGACCATGTCAAAGACATGGTTCTCAATACCCCTTTGTCCAGGTTGGTCCTTGAGACAGATGCCCCCTTTTTGGAACACCCTGATGCCCCGGTGGACTATTCGCATAACCACCCTGGCTTGGTAATTTTCCAGGCGAAATCAGTGGCTGATATAAAACATGTATCAGTCACTGATGTGTTAGAGTCAACCTTCTCTAACTGCATGGCTCTTTATCCTGCAACAGGCATATTAATTATTGTATCCTAACATATGCTCTAACAGTTACTTTTTTTACACTTAACTTGGAAATAGTCTTTGTTTCCTAATGTAATAACAGTTTAAAGGCATCATACCGAATCACAAATTTTTGTATTCCACATGATGCCTTTAAACTGGAAACAAAGATTGTTATTTATAACTACATCTCAGTGAAAAATATGAGTCGAGAAGTGCATTTGAACTGGAAATATCATTAAATGTTAAATATTTGGAACTTTATAAGTTCATTTCTGACCTTCTGTAATTATCCTAATTAAATTTGATAGCATTTTATAAATCAATGACAAAATACTTGTACTATAGAGAATGAAGTGAATGTAATTATTTCAGTATAATCCCAGCTTTATAATACAGGCCAATAAATTCACTGCGTTAAATGAATAGTTAATTTCCAGTGCATTCAGCAACATCTTTTACACAATCCTGTCAAATATGAAGAAATTATCAGTTTTAAAATCACATTAAATTTTATTGGCTATTGTTTTCAAATTTTGAAGATATGACTTTTATATATCGAGAGGTTGATGGAAACGAGATCCAATGTTTTATCAGTTGACAGGCCATGTCACGACACACCAATTATATTACATACTATGCTGGTTCCACCAGGCCTCGGTGCGGAGTATAAACTGCCGTTGGCTGGCCTCACGGCAGTGGACTCAGTCGATGAGGTTTAGTGGGACATTTTTTTTGGGCCCCAATGGGTTGTTTGGGGAATTTATGGGGCAGAGCATATGCAAGTACAATAACTGGCAATGGGCAGGAAAATGGTTGAACCAGAGATGGCGAGCGTCTCTTTATGGTTTACTCATATATGTCAGCTAGACAGTATTTTTTTCAAATAAACTTCAAAAGTTCAAATGGTAGGGCTGTCATGATTAAAGACACGGTTGGCCTTGGCGGTGGGTATCCTGTGAAAATATCTCCACCTGTCAAAAACCGCCACAAACAGAAAGAACATCAAAATGTAGATAGACTTTGTCCGTATACAAATAAGAAATATCGCATAAACAGTATGTTATGGTCATATGTTTGACCATTGTTATGTAAACAAACGCATAAAAAGTAACTTTTCTGGTGCTTGTTTATATTATGATGGTAAACATAAAGAGCGTTCTTTGTTGGTGAATACCTGATATGGAACTAATAAAGAGCGTTTGTGCCATTTGTGTGTGATTAGCCAGTAGCACTGTGCTGTCTTCGGTAACACAATCAGGCCCTTGCTTAGGTAAAATATAGTAGGTATTTATGATAACATGCTGTTTACGCGATGGTCATGGTATATATGAACGGAACTGTATGCGTTTTAATGTTTTCTGTTTACGGTGTTTGGAACAAATATGAATATTTTCGACAATTAAGGCCGCACGTGCCTTTAATTAATATAGTTGATTAATTATTAATTAAACACAACACTATTATATGTAGACCATATTATTCCATAGTTCATAAGCATAGACTAGGTATAACTCATAAATGTCATTGGTTTTATCAATGTCTCTGAATATGGTTCAAAAGTCTCCCGATACTATTTAGTATTAGCATATAGTAAACCTAATTGTATAGATGTAGTTGTTTCTTTCAAATCATTTCAGTTTTGGTGAAACAGTTAAAAGGACAATAGTGCACGGGAGAAGAGAATAATAAATGCTCAGATTGAATCTCTCCCATTGTATTTGGAGAATCCAAAGTTGTTAGTTGGCAGGCAAATAAAACATAAATGTAATGACGATTCAGGATTGGAAACATCATGGTATGACGGAGAAGTTAAAAGTATTAAAAAGTCCTGCCCTGATCCATTGAGAACATATTATGATGTAAAGTATAGAGATGATGATGATATATCGAATTTTCCGCTTCTCTGCCAGAGTTATGTCCCCTTTGCGTGAATATGCTACCAGAATGCTCGTGGATGTTGGGAGGTTTTTAATTGTTTTATTTTAATAATTCCACTGTTAATTTTTTCATGTTCCCTGATTTGTTTTTCGGAGGAATATTATCAGCATGCCTGTACGTGCCTGCGTCCATCTGGGTTGTCGCTCATTCCAGTCTGGGATATATTTTCTAACTAATGGTTTCATTTAATAGCTGAATTTTTTTAGCTAGTGCAAGAATTGGTTTATAAGATTTTTTCGGAATTAAATAGTTTTTAATTTCACACACTTCTCTCAGAATACTTCCTGGTTTTCATATTGATAAAAATGTGTATTGATCACAATCCGGTAAATACAATGAATGATTATTGGTATCCATAGAATCAATGTACACATGAAGGTATATTGTGTGCACCGTTGAATATTTCTAAGGTTTTCAAGTTTTTGTACATGTCAACCAGGGGTTTAGAACCTTTGACTCAAAATAGTTCTTTCTTTTTACCCAGGATCCTTCTTTTCTTCCAGCAGTGGTGCCTGGCTTATGCTGGGATGACTTGCACCTCCGATGTAAAATGCGGAGGTGCCAGTACATCCACATGTTTAATGCCCCAATTTTTGATTCCCATTGCCACCTCGATCTGGTATCACAATATCATAAGCGGACGCTGTATGATTATCAGATGCCCAAGAATTTCATTGGGTGTGTCTCCATCGAAGAAATTATTGAGGATAATCGAGTCTGGGCCAGTATTGGCATTCACCCCAAGTTTGCCGATATGGCCACAAAAAACAGACGGTGGAAGCGCTGGCGCTCCAAGAGAAGGTGGTGACTATTGGGGAAACTGGGATTGATGATTATCGGTCAACAAATCCCTCTATTTTTCCAGGATCCCTCTTTTCTTCCAGCAGTGGTGCCTGGCTTATGCTGGGATGACTTGCACCTCCTATGTAAAATGCGGAGGTGCCAGTACATCCACATTTTTAATGCCCCAATTTTTGATTCCCATTGCCACCTCGATCTGGTATCACAATATCATAAGCGGACGCTCTATGATTATCAGATGCCCAAGAATTTCATTGGGTGTGTCTCAATCGAAGAAATTCTTGAGGATAATCGAGTCTGGGCCAGTATCAGCATTCACCCCAAGTTTGCCGATATGTGATTATCGGTCAACAAATCCCTCTCTTGATATCCAGGAGAGGTCATTTGTTGACCATACTCATCTATCTCAGAGGTTCCATCTTCCTCTTGTAGTGCACTATAGGAAGTGTGAGGCACGTACTTTTCAAATAATGAAGAAGTATGTGCCTCACAATTTCCCGGTGCACATGCATTGTTTCACTGGTGACCGAGGAGATGCTGGTCGTTTCCTCGATCACTTTACCAACCTGAACATTGGGGTAGCAGGCAAAGCTATTTCTAGAGACCATGTCAAAGACATGGTTCTCAATACCCCTTTGTCCAGGTTGGTCCTTGAGACAGATGCCCCCTTTTTGGAACACCCTGATGCCCCGGTGTACTATTCGCATAACCACCCTGGCTTGGTAATTTTCCAGGCGAAATCAGTGGCTGATATAAAACATTTATCAGTCACTGATGTGTTAGAGTCAACCTTCTCTAACTGCATGCATGGCTCTTTATCGTGCCACAGGCATATACATTATTGTATCCTAACATATGCTCTAACAGTTACTTTTTTTACACTTAACTTGGAAATAGTCTTTGTTTCCTAATGTAATAACAGTTTAAAGGCATCATACCGAATCACAAATTTTTGTATTGCACATGATGCCTTTAAACTGGAAACAAAGATTGTTATTTATAACTACATCACAGTGAAAAATATGAGTCGAGAAGTGCATTTGAGCTAGAAATATCATTAAATGTTAAATATTTGGAACTTTATAAGTTCATTTCTGACCTTCTGTAATTATCCTAATTAAATTTGATAGCATTTTATAAATCAATGACAAAATACTTGTACTATAGAGAATGAAGTGAATGCAATTATTTCAGTATAATCCCAGCTTTATAATCCAGGCCAATAAATCACTGCGTTAAATGAATAGTTAATTTCCAGTGCCTTCAGCAACATCTTTTAGACAATCCTGTCAAATATGAAGAAATTATCAGTTTTAAAATCACATTAAATTTTATTGGCTATTGTTTTCAAATTTTGAAGATATGACTTTTATATATCGAGAGGTTGATGGAAACGAGATCCAATGTTTTATCAGTTGACAGGCCATGTCACGACACACCAATTATATTACATACTATGCTGGTTCCACCAGGCCTCGGTGCGGAGTATAATCTGCCGTTGGGCTGGGTTGGTTGGCCTCACGGCAGTGGACCCAGTCGCTGAGGTTTAGTGAGAGTTGTTTTTGGGCCCCAATGGGTTGTTTGGGGAATTTATGGGGCAGAGCATATGCAAGTACAATAACTGGCAATGGGCAGGAAAATGGTTGAACCAGAGATGGCGAGCGTCTCTTCATGGTTTACTCATATATGTCAGCTAGACAGAATTTTGTTCAAATAAACTTCAAAAGTTCAAATGGTAGGGCTGTCATGATTAATTAATATAGTTGATTAATTATTAATTAAACACAACACTATTATATGTAGACCATATTGTTCCATAGTTCATAAGCATAGACTATGTATAACTCATAAATGTCATTGGTTTTATCAATGTCTCTGAAAATGGTTCAAAAGTCTCCCGATACTATTTAGTATAAGCATATAGTAAACCTAATTGTATAGATGTAGTTGTTTCTTTCAAATCATTTCAGTTTTGGTGAAACAGTTAAAAGGACAATATTTCACTCTTTTTGTATTACTAGTATAGCTTGCAAAGGTGCAACTACTTGATTTAGTGAACTAATACACATTACAAATTAATCGATTATGAAATATGTTAATTGTGACAGCTTCAATAACAAATTTGACAAAATCTGTACCCTATGATCCCCCTATCATTACTCGATTGTGTATATGTTTGGTTTGGAATTCCACTGCTGGATAACAGGAAATTAAAAAGGAATGGTGAGTTAGCAATGCGTTGATTTTATTATCTTTATTTAGTACATTTAGTTCATTTGGTGATTACAATCAGACTTTTGATATTTTCCGTTTTTTAATAAGTAAATTCATGAATATGCATGAAACTCATCTTAATTGACACATTAGACAAGCTATGGTATTCGATATCCATGCAGGATAGTTATGAGATTAATGAGTTTTAGTCGTGTGACTTAACTTGTCACAAATAAAAGCAAATGCACATTCTTACAGCTTCGATGCCAACGGTTGGACAAAGTTGTACAGTACATCGGAGATCAGTTATTATTGAATGGCATTTTTTGCTGTTTTTCAGTGAACATTTAAACAAGCTATGGTATACCAATTAATTCCTTATTCAAAACATATGAAAAGTGGGCGTGGCCTAATTTGCATATCAATTATTAATTATTCATCGATAAATTTGGTATTACAATGGACAAATTATTGGTTAAAGATCATAAATGACCCTTTTGCGTCGAAATAGACCCATAGTACCTTCATTATTATGGGATGTTTGCTTTCACATTACATTTCCAGCTCAATAGTCTCAACTAGATATATAATATGCAAATTAGATGCAAATTAGGTAAGTTGACATGGTGTGATGTTCCCAATGACCTTGGCATATGTGAAAATCTATTACGAAGATATGTACCAAATTTCAGCTTAATCCGTCAAATATTTTTTAAGTTATGCAAATATTAAAGCAAAATTTATTGCGTAAAAGTGGGCGTGGCCAAATTTGCATATCTATTATTACTTATTCATACATAAATTTGGTATTCTAATGGACAAATTATTGTTTAAAGTTCACAAATGACCTCTTATCATCGAAATAGACCATACCTTCATTATTGTGGTATTTGTTTGCTTTCACATTAAATTTCCAGCTAATTAGTCTCGGCAACTAGATATATAATATGCAAATTAGATACAAATTAGGCAATGTCACATGGTGTGATGTTCCCGAAAACCATGACATATGTGAAAATCTATCCCGAAGTTATATACCAAATTTCAGTCAAATATTTTTTAAGTTATGTAAAATTAAACCAAAATTTATTCCGAAAAAGTACCTAAAAACACTGATTTTGGGGCCGTTCCTCTTCAGCCTATTTAGTCATAATGCACTGAGGCCCACGTGACAAAAAATATCAGTGGTTTTTCGACCTTCGATTAACCATAATAGTAGAGCGGTTAAAGGTACTCAACCCGTAAAGAGGGTCCCCATCTCAACAGATTCCAACAACAACAATCCGATCAGAGGGTCCTATATTACTATTTCTTTGGCTTTGGGGGTAAAAAATATTTGATTTGAGTCGAGGAACCCATCAAACAAAGCTCAGAGTTATTAGATATTGATTTTTCAAATTTGTTATGTTCTCGAGATGAGTACCAATAACTGCCGTAATCTGCTCTGGATGTGTACTCCAAATCTATTCAAACAGACAAGGATGAATAACTCTAAAATCAAGTGGTAATTTTTACGCAATTTTGACTGAGTTCTGGGCCAGATAGTATTCCCGATAATGAAAAATAATAGATTTCTAAAATCGATATCTAACAAATCTGAGCTTTGATGGGTGACTTCCTCGACTCGAATCAAATATTTTTGACCCCCGAAGCCATTGAAATAGTAATTGAGAGGAGTTTTATCGGGTTGAGTACCTTTAAGAAAAAAATCATGCACTTTTGAGTAGAAGCATGAAACTTCTCACATATCATTATGGACATATATAGATCAATTTCTGATATGGACCTAATTTCAAAAATTCAAAATGGCCGCCAAATCCAAGATGGCCGCCAAAGAGGTCAAAACATTTCGCAGTGTCTAGTTATACACCGAATACAGAAAACATATTTGACATATGATGGTGTAGTTAATTGTTTGGTTTTCGCCGTACATATGCGTATATGAGACCAATTTTGTTAGCCATCACCCAAAATGGCCACCAAAATATCCCAAAATGGCCGCCAAAATTAAAAAAATAATTCTATTTTTCTTAAATTCTTCACTTCTTTCTAAATTATCCCAGATATTTTAAGGGTAATGTGCTAATTTCTTCTCGTAATATTGACAGTAGTCATTTCCTATCAATTTGGAGCCATCATATGGGTATTCTGGGTTACCACCGGGCCATGTATACACAGTTTTTTAAAATGACCATCAAATCACCCACATAGTACGTTAGTATTATTCCAAGTACACTGTGTGCACTAAGAGCTCTGTAATGTATACAATAATTATCTTCTGGACATGAAAAATCGGTATCGCATTGTTGTTCATAAATTTATCTACTTTTACAAAAATTGCTGCCAAAATGGCCGCCATAATGGAACAAATCTAGATTTTCGTTAAAATTTACTATTTTTGCGACATACATTGTAAGGCCCATAGGCATGCACCTTTGAGTAGAACTATCAGACTTTGCATATATATAGTAGGACCATAGCTGATCAATTTCTGATATGGACCTATTTTCAAAAATCCAAAATGGCCGTCAAATCCAAGATGGCGGCCAAAGGGGTGACCGAATGGCCATATCTCTAGTTATACCCCGATTACAGAAAAAATATTTGACATATGGTGTTGTCGTTAATTGTTTGGTGTTCGCCATACATAAGTACATATAATGAGACCAATTTTGTCAGCCATCCCCACAAGATGGCCACCAAAATGGCAACCAAACGTAGATTTTGTTTCACTTCTTTCTAAATTACCCCAGAAATGTTAAGGAGTATATGGTAATTTTCTCTCGTAATATTGATATTAGTCATTTCCCATCACTTTGGAGCCATTTCCGTTATTATTGGTTACAGCCTGGTCGTGAAACAATAGTTTTAAAATAACGACCATCAAATCACCCAAGTAGTGCATTAGTGTTTAATATTCCATCCACACTATGTGCATTCAGAAAACTGTAATGCACACAAGAGAATATTCCTTACAATTTATTGGGTTCATTTTGAGATAGAATTGGAACAGTACGATATATTTTATGATTTTGGACGGTCGGATAAAATGGAACACTTTTTTTGTTCTCAAAACCAATAAAATGAAAGTGGGTATGCGGTTTGACATGGGGCGGGCGGGAAAGGGGAAACCCACATATTATTTATTTTGGCCTTATATATCTAGTATAGTCTATACCGAACGTATTATATATAATGACCCCAATCGTGTGTAACAGATGAATTGTGACATGTGTGATGAGACTGTTGTAGTCTATACCGATCCTGTTGTCATATATAATGACCCTGAATCTGATAGTGTGTAAACAGATGTAGTGACTAGTGTAGCATGTATGATGACCCTGGTATAGTTTATGCTGGAACTGTTATGATATATAATTACCCTGGGGCTGACCGTGTGTATCATGTGCATTGTATGATGTATGGTGAGCCTGGTGTGGTTCATACTGAAGCTGTTATAAAATGTAATGATAATGATCGTGTGTAACAGACAAAGTGTGGCAGTTATTATGCTATTGGTGTAGTCTATGCCAAACATGTTATCACAATGACGTGCATCGTGTGTAACATATGAATTATGACATGTATGATGAGCCTGGTGTAGTCTACATTGGACTTCTGTTATCATATACACTAGTCAAATTTTGCAAAGGATTACCCATAAATTGGTCATATTTAGACAGTAATATCCAATTTTGCCCTTTCGTATCTGACTATGGTGTAGATGCGTGATCATTTGTTCTGTCTTAGGATGCTAAAATTTGAAATACACCGTGGTGTGATCTGTCCAGTGAACAAGTGGGTCTCCACGTTTTTCGTGATTTTGTCCACAATGTTTCTGTGTTCAAATCAGATTGTTATCACTTCTCCTTTTCTCTATCATTTGATAGGCCGAGAACCTGTCACGTGGCGGGCGGCAAATCACACTGTCGCCCGCTGAGCCGGGCGACAACCACTAACTTGTTGCCCTGGCCGTAATGTCAGTCATAAGTTTACTGTGGATATTGACCAACGAATACTACATACACATGTAGCTATACCACACCACCTCCTCTAAAAATAACACTCCGCATATATACCTACATGTTTACACAATTTTACCAACCGTGGTGTGACCACATTGTTTGCATATAAATCGTGGAAATACGACATTTAACTTTCCGTGCGAGGTAGTAGGTTATTCCCCTTTGCCTGTGATCAGTGTGTTGTCGTTTTCGTGTTTGACACGCTGTGTTGAGATGTCGCTGCTTTCGTTTGGCGTGTAGAGTGAAAGCTTGTAACTTTCGGCACCTGCACTATAGCTAATACACATCCACTTATTGTTTGTGATCTAGCGTATTTACATGTAACTATTGTTACAAATGGGTAGCTCAGAATTATGCTTTTTAACATTGCTATACTTTGGTTAAAAAAATGTCCGATGAATCTTGTCATGTTAAAACCCGTTGTCGGGACAATACTTTTTATTGCATCATGCATCTCCAAATTCACAGACTCGTTGTCCTATACATGTATGTCCATATATCATGCGCTGATGAACTTTATATGATAATTTTAGAGCCCATATTGTGTTAATAATATGTCGACATGTGCATTGCAGATATTACGAATACTTTTCCGTTGTCACCAAAGCTACAAATCTTGCTTCATGTTTTGTCATCTTGTGTTAATTTATGAGTTGATTAAGCTGGTGGAATAACAATGTTATTCAGTGCGGATAACAAAACAGTTATCGCCTTTATTTTTCGGGAGACACGGATATTTGTCGCCCGCTTGGGATATGAATGTCTCCCTCGGGAGACATTCATTCCCAAACGGGCGACAAATATCCGTGTCTCCCTCAACACCAGGCGATAACTGTATATTGTTACCCTCCTCCCTATTTTCCACCCTTCTGATTGGCCCATGTGCTGTCACGTGCCGGGCGACAAATCACACTGTCGCCCGCTGACCCGGGAGACATTGTTTTTGTCGCCCGCCTGATGTTATATTGCAAGAATATCTCCAAACAGACACTGCAGTAACTCATCTACTTCGCATCACTACAACGTACTAAAAAATCATAGATCTTATATACCCCACGGATTCGCAAAACACACCAGTTGTGGTGTTTGCTAATTTGCATAAATTTAGTGAACACTAATATTCTTAAGTTTTAAGTTGATACTTTTATCGGACAAGCGTTATTATTTACTTTTTTACATCGCAACATCTCGGTGATTCAATGTGTTCATGTCGACATTATGATGCAAGATTGAAAGAGAGGATCCCTTTAGTTTGGTTGGTTATACATGTTCGCTGGTAGACAACGTAATACATACGTTTGTCGCGAATGAATGGTACTGTACGCTTATCTTCCGCGATGTCTGCAATGTGATCATAGAAGTATTTTATGTGAGGATCGCCATGAGCACTGACACATATGAATGTACATTAATGAAATTGACAACTTCTCAATAGCTTTCGGGGAAGACCGTTATGAAATTAACATCGCGAGTAAATTGCTCGCACAAGACGACATTGAATATGCCTTGCAGAAGACGAGAACACACCTATATGGCTTATTGCTTTACATTGCATTGACCGATATTGACGATTTGACCACCAAAATGATCGTAAATAAACGCGGATTATCAAACGCTTAAAAGCTTGACTATCGTTTATGGAACAGAAATCATATGGGACGATAAGTAGTTACTTAAAATATACATAATCGGGAAAGAAAGCACTCATGACTCAGTGCAACATCGCGCGTGTGGATGGCAAGGATATTTTATGTGGTATAATCGGATAACAAAACAGTTGTTGCCCTTCTTCTCGGGAGACATTGAGATTTGTCACCCGCTCGAGAACGGAATGTCTCCCTCGGAGCTTCGCTCCTCGGGAGACATTCCCTTCTCGAGCGGGTGACAAATCTCAATGTCTCCCTCGACAACGGGCGACAACTGTATAGTGTCACATGAGTGGCTATTACCAACAACTCTTCGGCATTGATTTAAAAAGGTTTCCGAATTAAGCACCCACAATTTGTCCAGAGGGGTGGTGATGCTCCAATCTGGAATGTCACATAGGTAGGTTTCTGCATGGCCAGGTGACAGCAATAACATTGCATCCATGTGTGGAATCGTATCAATACCCATATTACTGTGGAAAGAAGTCACGACATAGTCATCTGCGGGTACGAAATGATAAGACAAACATATAACCTTTATGATGGCTTTATCTCAAAGAAACTGTGAATCTGGCACATACCATGAATGTCATATCACTACAGCGCTCCCCTCCAGAATGAGGCTGGGGTCATAATTTCAACACAGGCCAACAGAAACAGACAACACGATGTTCGTTACGCTCAAGGAGGTCGTAATCGTGCTGCCACGTCACATATGACACCATGTACAGCGGTGCGCGGAATGTGTCAACTGTAGAGTGCAACAATGGTCAACCGTGCTGTGAACAGAGTTAGCCTAGATTTCCTTAACAAACGTGTTTTTGTCTGGAGGAGGCGATATGAGAGTTTCACTGATGCCACAGTGGTGGAAGATAACCGCTAAGATGGTGGTTCGGTTATGGTGTGGGTAGGGATGCCTTTTGACGGTCGCACAGACATGTTTATCATCCAGAACGGCACCATTGATGCTTAAAGTTATAGGGGTGGAATTCTAGACCTGTTTGTGCGACCGTTTGCATGTACTATAGGTGCATATTCCTTTCTGGTAGAAGATACCACCAGACCACACTGAACCAGTCTTGGGAAACGTTATCTCAAAGAGGAAGGAATCAAATGCATTGATTTACCAGCGGTATCATACAATCTCAAACTCATAGAACATGACTGGGTGAGGTTGTAGACTGTGTGACAACTCGACACGTTCAACAGACATCTCTGCCAGAGTTGGACCAATCTCTGGTTGGGGAATGGATCTAATCGTTTATACCAGATGCTTTCTCATTTTCTGGCATACACAATCAGTCTGGTGTAGTCTATATCGAACAGGTTTATAATAGTCCTGGTCGAGCACAACAGATTCATTGTGGCAAGTGCGATGAGCCATGTTCCCCGGTCTGGTATAATCCGACCTGTATTATATATAAGAAACACCATCAAATGTAGCAGGTACATAATGACATGTATGATGAGCCTGTGTAGTGCACATATGTGGAAGCTATTGTCATATAGTGACCATAATTTGATGCAACAAATGCATACCAAACATGTTGGCTAATATGAATTGATATAATGCCCCAAAAGTCAGTTTTAAGCTGGATTTGTTAAATTTCATGATCGTTTCTTATGTATTTCTAAACGTGTCCCTAAGTGCACCTCACTAACAAAGTGGTAATCATCAGAGGTATGTTAGCAACTCATGGTCATATTGTCGAATTTGGAAGAAAATGCCTTGTTACATTTTCAACTCAAGTACGATGATGTGGAGAAAATGTGCCATCTGACATGACACATTGTTCGAATTTAATGAAATAGAGCTATTCGACTGATCAACCATCTACAATTTGAATGGTTCTGCAAAAATGTAGTTAGTCTTGTAACAGAATAACACGGATGTTGTGTTATGAAGTACTCATTGCTAAAATAATTGGTTTTCACTTTCAATGACAACAGAGCTATTTTAATCACATCCGACCGAAAACTGGCTGAACAAGGGCATGTAATCCTTGGTACATTCGAATTATACACATTCTATTGATCTATTATACATTAGACACACCATCATAATTTGTTTCTGTCCATATTATAACGTTAAACTATTATGAAGGTAGTCACAGTAATGCAATGGACCGCTTATGGTGAAACTACTTCCAGTACATATGATAGTATATTTTTCATATATTTCTTATATAAGCATCCTGAGATTATCAAGCAGGAACATTGTGGCATGTAACATTAGCCTGGTGTAGCATATGCCAACATGTTATCATGTACAAGAATCACAATATCATATAGCAGGTACAGAACAGCATAATCATGGACCTGATTTAGTCAAATCGGACATGTTATCATATAACAATCTTACTTAGCAGAGAGGTTCCACGGTTGTACTAAAACATTCCTATTATGGCGGTCATTTTGGCAGTTATCTTTATTTTAACTACCAGCACATAGTTTAATATTGCCTATGTCACTAGAGTGTACCACAATAATTATGACGGAGTCTTACATAGTTGAAAAATTTAACGTTTGTATGCAAAAATGACAATGGTGTAAAATTTACGCTGTCATTTTGGCAGACATCTTGGATTTTTATAGACATCTTATGGACCACCCCTGAAATTCCTTGAATTAGTATGTCTCAGAGATATGCCTGTGAGTCTTACAACTTTTATATCCCAGAATTAACCCCCAAAAAAGTTAATTTGAACCAAAATTCAAGATTTTTTACATTTTGACGGCTATTTTGGCAGTAATTGTTGTATAAGTATAGCAATTTTTGGATAAACAATGTGATACTGTTTTTGCATGTCCAGACAATTATTATTGTGTACATTACAGAGCTCTTAACGGACATAGCGTGGTTGGAATAATACTAATGTACTATGTGGGTGATTTGATAGTCGTTTTTTTAAACGTATACATGGTCCGGCGGTAACCCAGAATACTCAACATGACTCGAAATTGATAGTAAATGACTACTCTCAATATTCCGAGAAGAAATTCCCATATAGCCCATAAAATTTCTGGGATAATTTAGAAAGAAGTGTAGAATTTAAGAAAAATCGGCATTTTTTTTTAATTTTGGCGGCCATTTTGGGATATTTTGTGGGCCATCTTGGGGGATGGCTAACAAAATGAGTTTAATTAAAGGCACGTGAGGCCTTAGTTGTCGAAAATATTCATATTTGTTCCAATCACCGTAAACAGAAAAACATTAAAACGCATACAGTTTCGTTCATATATACCATGGTCATCGCGTAAACAGCATGTTATCATACAGATTTACTATATTTTACCTAAGCAAGAGCCTGATTGTGTTACAGAAGACAGCACAATGCTGCTGGATAATCACACACAAATGGCATAAACGCTCTTTATTAGTTCCATATCAGGAATTCACCAACAAAGAACGCTCTTTATGTTTACCATCATAATATAAACAAACACCAGAAAAGTTACTTTTTATGGTTTTGTTTACATAACAATGGTCAAAGATATGACAATAACATACTGTTTATGCGATATTTCTTATTTGTATACGGACAAAGTCTGTCTACATTTTGTTGTTCTTTCTGTTTGTGGCGGTTTTTGACGGGTGGAAATATTTTCACAGGATACCCACCGCCAAGGCCAACCGTACCTTTAAATGCGCATATGTATGGCGAATACCTAACAATTAACTACACCATCATATGTCAAATATTTTTTCTGTTATCGCCGTATAACTAGAGATAGGGTCATAACCGGAAATTTAGTGACCCCTTGGGCGCCATCTTGGATTTGGCGGCCATTTTGAATTTTTGAAAATAGGTCCATATCAGAAATTGATCCATATATGTCCATAATGAAATGTGAGAAGTTTCATGCTTCTACTCAAAAGTGCATGATTCCAGATGTTATCTGCCTTAATCGCTCTACTATAACTCGGAAACTAGGTGGAATTTTTTTGTTCTGTAAAAGACTAAATATAAACATTGTATTTGAATATGAAATTTTCACCTAAAATCCATAATTCTGGGCATAATAGCTATATGCGAAGATATGGATATTCTGCCGTATATGACAGAATAGCTAAATGCGGGGTTATGACTATTCTGCCGTATACGACAGAATAACATATAGGCCTTGTATATTATGACCTCATGGTGTGCGTAAATGACTTCTCTTTATGATAATAAACGTATAGAAATACGCAAAGATTTCCGGGATTTCACACAGAGACGCCAAACGATAGCTGGTGAAATGTCAAACAAAATAGACACGATTTATAATACACTAGCTGATATATCCGGCGTTACTCTGGTAAAGAAGATTGGAAACAAATCGATGTGTGTTGACAGAGATTTGCACAATTTCAAATAACTTCTCTGTACACTACATTGGTCTTCCCGACTGCTGCATGGATGAATATGTTGACTGTTGATCTATTCCTGATATGGTATGGATAAAGAGCGTTCTGATAACTTATGCAATCCGAGACGGTGTGTGACGTTGAGTAAGTATAAAGAGCGTTAACCAAGTATGTATTCCTGATATGGTATGAATAAAGAGCGTTCAGCTCACATATATATGTGCGAAACATGTTAACTAAATTCCGCGCGGAGTCTCAGCTTTTCTTTTTAAAGCCACGTGGCTGTTTGCGCTAAAAAATACACATGATATTAGCTTTTTAATTTTTCCCAGTATCGAAATTGGTCGATAAATATCTGAATTACCTTTCTACACGCATTCTGTAACCCAACAAGACGCATTGAAGTAATGAAAAATACAACTGTGAATACTATGGAGCCCCGGAGGTGACATCCGAATTTTTTTTTAAGTCGTGGCTCCGGGGCTCCATAGAATACGGTGTTTGGTTCCCAAACACAAAACAGCGATTTGCAAGACATGGAACAGAAAAAGAGCGTTACGTGGTAGTCTATTCCTGATATGGTAGCAATAAAGAGCGTTTCTCTAATATCTGGGCAAGTGATTTTCAGAGCATATGAAGCGGGTATATCAATAGCTCGTTTATTTGTCGACCTATCGTATCAGTCACTCAGAATTACGTAGGGAAAAAAATGGAGGTTCGAATGAGCCATGTCTGAGGTAAACGGGATCTGTCTAATATTGCTCACCGAGTCAAATTACACCTATATACAACTTATCAGCCTCGATGGTCCAGCCGTTTGGTAGCCTATAAACGGACAAACAAATAAACGAACAAACATAGTTGAGTGTTATTAGTATAGCTTCTCGTGTTTTGAAAATGACAACTGGATATCACACAGTTGGGTTAGACTAGAATTGTATCTGGCAATGCATAATATCTTGTTTTAGAACAGGCTGGCGGATCGAGGGAATCTGACCCTGTGACTACAGGCAGTGTGACTTTCTGCTGATGTGAATTCACAACTCATATCTTGACTTTGGAAAACTAGAATTAAATCAGTTTTGGCGCAATAAAATTTTGCTTTTCCCAACAAAATATTCTTGTGGAGTTCTCATCAAGATACGCTTCCAATTATGGAAACTATCTCAATGATATGTCTGTACGTGCGCACAAAGTCAGAATATGGTTGGTAGGCAAGTGCCATATATTAAACAAAAGCGTTACCAGTCTAGTCTTCTTTACTTCATATGATACATTATTCGTTGTTTTCTATGAATTTATGACGTCTTTTTAATCATTTTTCTACCAATTTAAAACGTGATAAACATATCCCTGGAGGCTATATTGGACTAATTTGGTTACACCGTACCTTAACTAATGTTATCCGCTTATTTTGAATGTCGTGTTTTAATCCCACATAAGGCGTATTCGAGAAAAATACACTCTATATGTGCGTAAAGCGCGGCGTTCAAACTGAGCCCGTATAGTGTTTATTTTATTATAAAATAAGATCATATTGGCACTACTTAAAGATACGGACGGAGAAGACTGACGGACATGTCGTATACAACGGAAATAAATTTCATGTTCCGCGCATGCGCAATAACGTTACGTTCCCATAGAAACGAAACTGCGTCCAACGTATTATTTTCGTACAAAGTTTAGTTCGTACCTTGTTTTGAAATGAAACAGACGTAGATCTAGTCAACAACAACATGGTTTGCTTCTTTTTATCGTTAGAAGCTGATGAACTGGAAAAAGAAGACTATGAAATTCGAACAAATTCTAGGTTCCTGCAATTAGGAGTGATCCTAAGTTTGGAACAACAAGTGAGCATCGATTGATTTCGAACGGCGAACCAACATTCGGCAACAAAACAATATATCTAGTATCATCAATAAATGATGCGATGCTAATTAATAATACAGATATAGCCCACCTAGTTTATTGTAAAGTCACCCAATGAAATAAAATCCCATTTATAACTTTAAGAATCTTGATAATTTAGATAATAAGATATGAATTATGGTCATGTTATGGCCATTTTAAATCTGCTTTTGTCTTGACCTAGAGGCTAGATCATGCCATGATTGGCATGAAGCTCTACTAATAGCAATACTATATGGGCCGTATATCACTATATGGTAGCTGACGCCCTGAAGATATATGCATACATTGAAATAGAATAGAGTAAACATTAACAAGAGGTTGGTATAGGGTGAGTTAACAAAGGCAGCGACTAAATGTTGGAATATTTAAAGTCAATCAATGTCAAATTATTAATGATTATATGTAAGATGGTATTTATATATGTTTATTCTTGGATTACGCTAGAATATGGTTATATCCAATAATTAATTTGAATTGAAATGGTCCGTTGACCATTGGTTTTGTCCGGTTAAGACTAGATCATGCCATGAATTTCTCACTGCCGGTAGTAATGCCCTCGATATCATATTCCACCAAAACGTTTTTAACTTAAGTTTTTGAAGGGAAACATATAAAATCGAAAAAATAACAGAGGGAATATATTACGTTAATTATCCGTTTTGTAATTATGTAATTATAACTGTGGGTGATTGTCCAAAATCGATTTCACGACTGAAGAGACTTGAGATATTTTGCTCAGTTTCTTACAATCATGGAATTTTTCCTGGGAAATTAATTAAATGTTTATTGCGATATCGGCTCTCAATTCACAGAAAGGCATTCAATTTCGAGTTGGGACCTTCAGCTTCACATATAGTGAAGTAAACTATTAAGCAACAGATAATCATTAATGATTAAGAAAAATATTCCCCATGTTATTTGTTCGACTTTAATGTCGATAAAGTTCTGTCAAAACTTCAAAAAGTTTTGTACCGTTGTCGTGGAATATGATTTCTATTGGTATAATCTGGTGTTGGTGGACAACTAACCATTCCAATGTATGCAATCATATATAACTCAAAGGGGAAAATCCTTTAGGGTGCATTTACATGTCATGACCGGATTTATTATTATCAAAAGAATCAATAACAATATCTTTAATTTTAGGGTGGTGACAGGAAGACGACCCGATATGTCATATCGCCTCCACATGACTTGTCTATTTTTGTTATATTTCCTTTTTTATGTACTAGATACTATATATGATTTGTCATGAAATAAACTATTCTGATTCTGCTATAGAACTGTACACAGATCTACACGCAGAGTAGTGTAAACGGGTTGATATAGAAATGCACACAGAAAGAAAACGGTATTGGTTCGTGTGAGCAAAAATCGTATCCGCTATACGTCACGGTCAACACCGAAGCATTGTGACAGGCAAATCTGTTTTGATTAATTGTTACTCAGGGTTGGCGCATGTGTTTTAGTTTTCGTTGTCATTTCAACCCGTGTATTTCGAATATTGAACACGGACAGGGACGTGGCGACTGGGGTGAGGGGGTGTCTGACCTCCAACTTTGGTAAACAATTTCAACAGTTGGAAATTTCATACCTGACACAATGATCTTGTAGTTTGATTTTTTCAAACATTTTATTGGGGTGGGGGTATTGTTTTCGGACCAATAATTGCATAATTTCCTACTTTTTATAAATTTTTTGGGCTGGAATGGTTATCCGCTGGAAAATTTCCAACCTTATGCGGGCAGGTGTCAGGTTGGAAATTTTCAACACTTGGAAAGATTGTGTCCTGGTCCTTCCCCGTGGCCAGTCAAAAACTGCTAGTTGATTTAAGAAAACAATATTGTCCTACATTTGGTCAAAATTGTCACTGGAATTGTCATCAGTTGGAAATTTTACTACATTTGGTCAAATAAAGGGTGTTGTAGGGTGGATACCCATTCCGTACATATCCAATATATATATATATATACATGTTGTATATATATAGATGATCAACTGAAATCCTAAAAATATTGGTGGAATCTCCATCTAGCCACTCTATGTGTATACACTGTTGTTTATTGTGTATTCCAATGCGATTGTTATTCTTTCTTCGAACCATTATCAAGTCGTATGAGAATACACTTTAAATACAAGTGCTAAAATCGAAATAAACCAGTTGTCTATGAATGAAGTCCGTGGGTTTAAAATCATTCTATAGTTTTCTGCCTATTTGATTTTTCTCATAACAATGTGCACTGACAGAGCGGTATCGCTTCTACTAGAGAAATTGCCAACACGGGAATCACTCTGGAATCTGAAGAGTGGGAGTTATAGAAATACCAACACCAAGACACGTGAGGCCGCAGAGCTTGTGGACATACTTCGGTCTGAAGTTGCGGATATGGACACCGACTCGCTGAAAAAAATAAATTCGGGACTCAATAGTCAATACCGTGAGGAAATAAGGAAGCAGCTGTTTTCAGAGAGAAGCGGTGTTGGTCAAGAGGACGTGTATGTTTCCAAATGGAAATTTTTACAACAATCACATTTTTTCGACGATGGCAGCCAAGATGGTGGAATTTTTACAAATATTAATCCAAGAGCTGAAGCCAATGATGTTGACAACGCAGAGCCAGGAACGTCATCATCTCGCAGATCTACGGGTACATAAGCCAGTGGGAAGAGGAAAGCAAACTGGCAAGAAAGGACTGCTGATGCAATTGTAACGTTAGCGTCCAACAGTCAGAACTTGCAGTTGATGAATGTGACGTGTTCGGGAAAACTGTCGCGTTTGGTGTGAGATCAATCACCGACCCTGCAAAACGAGCGCGCCTGATGTACAACATTCAAACTGCAATTTTTCTTGCCAAGGATGTGCCTCTTCAACCCATGGCATTTCTCCCTCCATCCAGCAACCAGTGACTTTCTGAACATGTGTGTAATGTTTTCTCTGTTATTGTTGTCTATATAAATAATGTTTGAATGAATTTCAACATGATTGGATCTGTTTTCTCTGCAACTGGTGCAATTCCATAACTGCTAACTTACAACAGAGAGTTTTAGAAAATGGAAACAGTGAGCATTATACCGTATATGCCCATTAGAAATGTATATTTAATATGTTCACTAAATCCAAATAGGCCATCGGTCAGCACATATGGAATACAATAATGACATGCGTTACCCGATGTTGTATGTATACATAGTCACGATAGGCCGCCGGAATTTATTTTATGTGGCTTGCGTTTGATGGGGATATGTAAATAGTATTTATGAAATGTATTTATGTACAGTTATGTTTTAAAAGTATGAGTACGCTCCTAAATTGCTATTGCTTTGGCTTGGGGGTAAAACATATTTGCTTCGAGTCGAGGAACCCACCCATCAAAGCTCAGATTGATTAGATATCGATGTTTGAAGTTTGTTAATATTTAGATATCTGGCACAAAATTTCTTCAGATCCTCGTGCTCAAACGACAAATTGCGGTTGTAAGATGGATAACTCTAAAATCAAGCGGTTACTATTAATAATAATAACCACTTGATTTTAGAGTTATTCACCTAACAACCGCAATTTGTCCGTTTGAGCACGAGGATCTGAAGAAGTTTTGGGCCAGAGCTCCATAAATTAACATTAACTTCAAACATCGATATCTAATCAATCTGGGCATTGATGGGTTGATTCCTCGGCTCTAAACAAACATTGTTTACCCTCGAAGCCAAAGAGATATTGATTTAGGAGCGTCTAATCGGATTGATTACCTTTAATAGTAGTTAGTTCCGACGCGATAAAAACAGAACGGGCGCTAACATATCAGACATCCTATGTGGAACGTTTCACAAATATATATAATTCTTAATGGAGCTGATCATTCATCTGTTCATCGATGTGATAATCAATCTACATGTACATGCCTGCAACACAAAACATGTACATAATCGGTCCTTCGCAACAATAAAATCACAAAACCTTTTCGAATGACATTTCACGTTCATTTATTCACCTCACAGCACGATTATAATGGTACAACAGAGAGAAGTCGCAGTCACATAAAATTTGACTGAAAAGATACGTTTTTATTAGAATAAACCACCGTATAACTGTATGGCTGGCGCTTTATTCTTTTAAAAACGTATACATCCTGTCAACGTTCCAGTGACTATGCAAACATCCAGTTATTCAGCCAAACCCCACTGAAAGTTAACTGCACCTTCACAGAAGAAATAGTCGCTGAGTACCTCACGAATTTCACGTCCGCTAAGAGCTGTGTATTCTATGTTCACAATTGAAGTGTCGTTGTCATGTGGACTCCGGCTGTCGTCACTGTGTGTTTGGAGTTGACCGTCTGCGACGTTGTCAACAATAGTATTCCCCTCGTCAACGATCACCATATCTTCGCTCTCGGGGTCTGTACTGTTAGAGGCGTAAACAGTATCCCGCTTGTCGATCAAAAATTATGCAATGCGACACACGCCCTAACCACATGTTTTGTCTTCTCTACCTTCAGTGGAATCGTGGTTTGTAGAATTCTGAATTTGGCTGACATGATGCCAAAAGCGTTTTCCACGATCCTTCGAGCCCGACTGTCTATAATTGAAAACCTTCGCATTCCCAACACCGTTTGATCTTGGGTATGGCTTCAAGAGTGTAGTACTTAGTGAGAAAGCGTCATCTCCAATAAGATAGTATGGCGTCTCTGTAGTTCGGCCGGGGAGTTTAGAGGGTGGTGGCAATCCGGAGGCATCTACCAAAGATTTCATAGGTCCATAGTTAAAAATCGTTGAATCTGATTGGCTGCCTGGTGAACCGATGTCGAACGCGACGATCCGTGCATCAGAGTCCGCGACAGCAAGCAATACGATGGCGTGTCGTTTCTTATAGTTCCAATATAAAGAACCACTTCGCGCTGGTGCCACGATGTTCACATGCTTACCGTCGATGGCCCCAAAAACAGTGAGGAAACTGCCATCTCTCCTCGAATCCTCGCGCGATTTCAAGCTTATCCATTGCATCAGTTGGTTCGCGGAGGTGGTCGACTTTAAGTACTTGATATATGGCCGAGCACACATCTGGGACAAATATGCATATTGCAGAATCAGAAATTAGAAACTCTGTCCGCAACTCTTTGTACGATGCCCCAGAAGCCAAGTATCGCAGAGTGACACAAAGTTTTTGATACGGTGTCAACGCTTTCCGAAATTGCGTGTCGCGTTTCATTATCAATGGTGTTACCCGCTCAAGTAGATCGTCAAAATTTGGCCCCGTCATCCTGCAAAAGATTAAACAAATTAGGTATAGTTTATACGACATATGTTTTGCAATGTTATCATCGGGTACCGATTAAATGTTAGGATAAATTCGTGGGGTTAGAGTCAGCCCATGCATGAGATGCATCCCGTCCCTGATATATATATGCAAGGTTTTAAAGTGAAAACACAGGAAATTGGTTATACCACCGATACATGCACATATATGTAACCTATCAAAATAGCATAGCATATAGTATACGTGACGTACCATGTATAAACGTTTTCGGATAAATTAAGAACGATAACTCTTGAGTGGAAATACGGTTATTGCGGTTATGCTATCCTGACATCATTGATATCCGATATAGCATGATTGTGATGTTCGTGTATGCGCGATCGAAGAGATACAAGGGATCAATAATAAACATAATATACGGACATCTGACATGTATCAACACATCCATTGGGTGGGGCCATGTTGTGCTTTGTGTACCAAAGTAAAGAACTCACCTCATGTACGCCTCGAAACTTTCTCCGTCAGTTTCCCTCATAAGATTTAGACAATTGTCAGAAAATCCGGTGCGCTCTCTTTCTGTGGCAGTAGCCCACGACCGGGCCCACCACCTCCTGCTTCTCCTAGAGTCTATCAGCAACGATGCTGACGCGGCACATACAAAATCGATGTTGTCTGCTGATAGTTGATCCATTATTATGTCTGGCCTAAAATGAAACGACTCGTAGTGAATTGTCAATTACCAGAGTACTGATCAGCGCGCGTTCACTATTAGTAATCATTGTGATCACAGTAATGCGCGACGCGTGACTTCATACATATCTGTATACAGTTCTATATCAGTGTAAATGCACCCTTAAGTACTCTTGGGCTCCAAATAAAAGTGCAGACGCAAATAAATGTGCAGGGAGGAAATCCTGACAATTAATTTGCAGGGTGAAATTATTCTCAGTTTAATCAAGAATTTTAGTATCCTAGACTTAGATCAAACTAAAACAGGTTTTACCAAGACTAACATGGTTCTCTTCGCAAGAATGCAGCACAATAATTGACATTTTAAATATAACCTCCTAATTAAATAGTGGGAAAATAATAAACATGTGGACTCAATTAAGGCGTGTGTAAGGGGGGTTTGGGCTGATAATTAATGTGCCTGGACTATTATTTAGAGCCCGAGAGTAACTGTTTAATGTGTACATCCATGTGCAACCAAATTGCATTCACACTTCCGATTTCATATTTCAGCAAACAATAACAAAATTAATGCATCTATTTTTACAGGTCTCACAGATGCTGTTAAAGGGCACAGTTTGAGGGTTTCCGATATAGAGACAAAAAATTCTTACGGGACAGAACACATTGACATGAAAGGGGTTCCTTTTGTAATATGTGGCTCCAGGGATTATGATTGCGAATTTGGACCAGAAAGGCACACAGCTGCGGAAGCCAAAAGATTCCAGGCAACTGAGGTAGAGCATGACATATTTCTTCATTGAAAGTAAATTGGATTATGAACTACTCACCTGTCCGTTCATATTGCTATGTTGTACATGTAAATTAGTTAAAGGCACACAAGTACTTCAGTGGGTTAATGTGCCAAAAAAATAAATTTGAACATTAATTTTACAAATGTAACCACTGCAAAACCCACCTGTCTTTAACCTGCCTTATTTGTTTTTGTGAGAAATTTCCCAGGTGAAATAGTTCTGCTATAAACATGGCAACATCAGGGAATTAAATATGGCCTTTCAGTAACCATAACGTAGTGCCTACTAGTGGCAGAACATCACACTGCCCTTAGTTCCTGTAGAGTGACGGCCAGTAAGTATTTTACATAATAGTCTTTATTCTATACATAATAATGAAGCAAAATATATAATAAAACAAGTTTTCTTACATAACAATATGGCACACAATGAGCAGCATTAACATTCAATTTCCAGGATACATCAAGTACAAACTATGCATACCTAATGAAAAAACGCTTCTCGTTAATGCCAACAAAGATGATGGTTTGCACATCAAATATTCTGATGAAGGAGATAATTTTATTTCCAGATTACCAGGTAATCATATTAGGGTTTCTTAATGAAGAATTACCGTGGAAACAAATGATTCAGAAATTGAATTTCATGCAACAATTTAGTTTTGAAAATTTGGGGAATAAAATAACACAAAAGTAAATGCTTGAGTTATAAATCCTAAAATATATGGGACTTGATATTGGTGTGTTGCAATCCTACATTTTCAAATGTATTGTTGCAATCCTACATTTTCAAATGTATTAAGTCAAGACGAAATTACTACAATCATTCACTTCCACCCTAATGTAATGATCCTATTTAAGTGCATGCACACCACTTTTATCTAGGATTGTAGGAAATGGTGGTACTAGCATTGACCGAATCATGTACCATTATTCTTTTTTAGATGGAAGAGACAGTTAGTGCAAACAAATATCACACAACAATAAGTCAATTGAAATTAGACGTAACCAATAAATCCTGCCAATACGAGAGACGGATTTATGTGCAGTTTCCAGAAGATGATACCTATTCAAACCAGGAGAGGTAGGTGAACAACTGACAATTTGGTACAAGCATGGAATATTATAATAATTATAATAGATGTTAAAAATTTGTTTGCAAAAGAAAAGGAAGTTTTCCTGAACCTAAAATTCCCATTCATAAAATCTTTTTTGCTTTGTGAACAAAATGTAGGATATGCCCTTGATGTTTTAGATATTTTCAAGCCATTTGGCCAATATAAACAAGCTCAACTTTCAATGCTATTAGTGGTACCCCCCCCCCCCCCCCATATATTCATAGATTTTAATTTTCATTGACAGGACAACGCAATGACTCAAAATATAGATAAAAAGATATCGGCGGTGATTAAAAGCATGACACTACGAGGATCGTCAGACCCCGAGGAGATTGGCAGGCACTTGGATTTCAATGTGACAAATGTGTTATTTCAAGGTTGGTCTTTATTTAGCAATTTAATTATTCAGCATGAACAGAGGTAGTTAAACTACACAGTGAAAAATACAATGCCGGCTAAAAGAAACAAGTGCATCACGAGGTCGTAGCTAAGTAGGGGGCCTCGGTGGCTCAATCGGTTAGGGGTACCACTCCAAGCCGTTTCGCCCTCCAGCGCTGGCGATAAGGGCTCAAATCCACATGTTTCCATCTGGTGGAGTTGCCAGTTACTCGCCGATGGTCGGTGGTTTGCCGCACATGGTTGACGAGTTTATCAGCCATTGAAATCACTGTTAGATTAGTCGCAAGTGTGCGGATTTCCTCCACCACTAAAACTGGCAATGTCGTGATATGGCCTTAGTGGCTAAAGCGACAATAAACCCCAATCAATCAATCGTAGCTAAGTAAGTCTGTGGTAAATTCACCAAATGGCCTTAACATTGGTGGGCCCAATTGGAACTTCAAGTGAATTGTGGGTGGGTGAAGAATCTGGCCAAATTTCAAGTGGATTGTGGGGTGGGGTAAAGAAACTGGCCGGCACCTATATGGGAAGTTCTGCCCAAATTTTTAAATTTCAAATGAATTGGGGGTGGGGTGAAAAATCTGGCCGGCGCCTCTAAGGGAAGTTCTGCCCAAATTTTAAATTTCAAGTGGATTGTGGGTGGGGCGAAGAATCTGACCGGCGCCTCTAAGGGAAGTTCTGCCCAAATTTTTAATTTCAAGTGGATTGTGGGTGCGGTGAAGAATCTGCCCAAATTTCAAATGGATTGCGGGTGGAGTGTAATAGTTTAACGCAAAAAGACTCGCATTTTTTTTCCCAAAACAAACAAGATTTGTATTAACTGTTACTAAATTTCAGGCAAAGAACCACCTAAACAACATAACAGCAGATTTTATCCTTCAACAAAAGAAATTCGATCGCATATGGACCATACCAGATCCAAAAAAAATCGAAGCAAAATAGATCAAGAAATCCTGAGCCACCGAGTCGATGAATGAACAGTGGAGAAGCTCTGAATAGAAACAAACTTGTTGGACCATCAATCCCAATCACAGAAGCAATTGCTCAACAAATTATGAAATGAATTAGTTGAGCTAGATGCAACATACAGAGTAACAAAATATGCAGTGCCGTAGTTTTTTCTTGTTGTGCGGACAGGTGTAAATTATATGGTGGTGTGCGAGTTTGTGATCGAAGACGAGAGAAAGGAATGCATCAAGGAGGCCATAAATGTCATTAAGGATTGGAATCCTCAATGGAAACCACAAAACTTTATGACAGATTACTGCGATAAAGAGATGGGTGCTGTCAGAGATTTTCCCAGGTTGGTATACGTTTTTTTAGGTATCTCTAATAATAAAACTTAATTTTGTTTGTGTATCAGGCTATGGGCGACCAAACTGCTGGATCCTCTGAGCTGAGGCTGTCTGTCCCAATAAATCTGGTGGGAAATAGTCATGGTCCTAGCTTCGCAACTATTTGACCGGGTGACCTCATTTGAACAAATCTGAATGCTAGTTACGTAGGGAACATCCACGTCAAATATGAACCCATTCGGTCATATGGTTCCGAAGATGTTTAACGAATTGTTGACTGACGGATGGACGGACGGTACGACGGACGGGTGGACGGACGGATGAGGAGTGATGACTATAGGTCAACCGCAGACTTCGTCTCAGGTGAGCTAAAAAGGTCACTCACATGTCCTGTGGAATAGTAATGTTGTTGGAATATATTATATGGAAAGGCCGCGACAACCACATGCATGAACGAATGACCTGTGTATTACATGTCACTTTAATAAAAGTGCTTTTTGTTTTAGATTAGACTCCTCTGTGCATTTCAACGACTACAGTGTTGGGAGAGATGCACACGGCACAATCGTTTCGACGATTCTGCGACCAATTCCACGATTCTGCGGCTTGACAACCGCGGTGCTGCGGCAATTTAACGATTCTGCGACCAGGCCGATGCGATAAAAACTAAAACAAAATTAAAGAATGAATAAATCCAGAAATATGTAGGTATATGTACCATATATTATATTTCTATTAGGTACGGCGATCTTCGATTCGATAATCGGTAGAGAGTTCAGCACTAGACAGTTAGCACAACAATACATAATCTTTGACACAAATAGACCGGTTGTTCTGGTTTTACACACATCACTGAGTGAAATTCGTCTTCAGAGTTTAGAAAAAATATATAATGTCCTATAAAATTGAGTGGAAACCAAATAATAACATAGCCATACGTCTTTGGGTGATTTTTCACAACTGATGTTAACCTCAGTTCTGTGATTGATGGCGCTGTGTCCATATTTGCGGGGGTATCATCGCATTCAATTGACAACGCCGATGAGTCGACTATGACAACGACGATTGTGCGACCAGCAATTGAAATTTCATTAACTTGTGCTCACGAGAAGTCGATTTCTAATGAATGGCACGCTCGCTATAGACATGAATACGCATATGAATCAAACGACCTCAAGCCTTCGAGATTAAGACTCTTTTATTTGGAGCCAGCTGTCGAATCGTATATTGCTATACTGTACATGTTTAATTTCCATATATGTGCACCACACATTACATGATTTAAATTGCCTTTCCGCCTATCCAACTTTCCTTCCGTCTGTCTGTACGCAGTCGACTCACAATGTCTCGGTATTTTCTTATCGCCAACATGTCTTATTCTCAGTTGCGTTGTGGTATCGATGGTGGAGAATGGTCGCCTTAGAAATTAACTCCACACATGAAACTTAATATATATATATATATATATATATATATATATATATATATATATATATATATATATATATATATATCTAGGGAGAAAGAGGGGAGGGGAGGGAGATATGAGGGGAGGGAGAGAGGAGGAGGGAATGGAGAGAGGGGAGAGAGATAGGGAGAGAGATATGGAAATGGGGAGGGATAGATAATCTCTAATGTGTTTTTTCAAGCTGACTTTAAAATGGACAAGGTTAATAAATTATTTTGCAAATAACTGGGACGAATTTGAAATCCACTTTATCACATAATCATATTTTAAGAAGGAAAACGAGCTAAAAAGACGGATTAACACAAATAATATTGATTTCCTTACCACAACACAAGAGGAAGTAAAGACACATTCAAGACAAAATAATGTTCCATTTTAAATGTGTTTTTTTTTTTCACTTTGGCAAAGTTGTATATATTGTATCATTAAAAGATCCTAATATTGCATATTTCCTTATATCCACTAATGATGAATATGTGCGTGCTTCCCGGGATACTTGACATCACACCCGCAATGACCGCGCGGATTAATAGTACTTTCGAAAAGCCGCGCATGACACCAACATTAGATATTGGAAATTTTGGTCCCAACTCCTTTGCATTGACGAAAATAGATACAAAAACAAAGAGGCAAATTGGGGGACTATATTTTTTCGTCGCCAGCCAGAGTGCGCTATTCTGTCGTATACCTTTGTGTAGCGTCTCGGCCGACACCGTAAATATATCCATTGTGCATGCATTTTTAGCTTCTTTTAAAGATTTTGATATTTTAAAAAAGGGTATAAAGAAAGTTATCAAACTCGTTTTATAAAATGTTATATCCCAACATTTCTCGTTGGGGATCCTCTATATATAAATCATTTATATCATCCGTCCTTAATTACCGCTATATATTTTCCGTGAACGCGGACATGTATTTCATGAATATTAAAAAATCATTATATGGAATGCACCGCCAGAACTTTGACACGTAGACTTAAACCGCGGAATGGGGTCTGGGTAATCCAATATGGCCGCGACTCGGTGATCTCGCTTATTCTAAGATGTGGTGCAGAAAATGATAAAAAATTGGGCGCAATGGATATGAGGGTCATATATTTTGAACGCATCGTAAAGCATGACATAGTTACAGAAAGACACACACTCAGCTTTTAGATATTAGAAGGTGACCCGACTTCGTCCGGGCTTTGACCTTGAATTGTCCATTTTGAAGGTCAAGGTCAAGTGGGGTCACGATTTGACCAGTCAAAAACACTGCCCGGACAAAAGTACCCGACAAACGTGCCCGTCGAAATCCATCCGGTTTTACCCGACTTGACCTTGAATTGATCATTTTGAAGGTCAGGTCGGGGTCACGATTTGACCCGTCCAAAACACTCAGTGGACAAAAGTAACCCAATGTATCAAATTTCGTGAAAATCCCATCAAAATTCTCGATTTGACCTTGAATTGACCCTATTTCAAGGTCACGTCGCACGCATATGGCTGTTTCTATAGTCTATATGAAAGTCTATCGAGTACGAAGTAATGTTACGGCTGAAGATTAGCCGGAATGCGAAAATACAAAATTCGTGATGTCGATAAATATTTGTACAGTTTTCAAAACAATGCATCAAATAAAATTCATTCTATATGCATACTAGTCCAACATACTCATTTATAGTCAATAGTCAGTGGTTGGCTTGGGTTTACGACCCGTATCAACATATATTTTTACACGAGCATGTGTGTCACGCTTTGTCCAATCCACTATATATCTTATGTGACTTGGTCTCTATAGCTTCACATGTGGGGATCATGCAGTAAATACACAGTACTGTATTGAATCCAGGACATGTGCATTGTACAACGAAGGCACTGTTCCAAACATGTATTGATGCAGCATACACGGGCTTATACGCATAAATAAGCTTTCCGATGACAGTGCAGTGACCGATACATCGTATACAAATGAAAATTACCGTTCAACGAGTCGCCCAATCGTCGTTGTCATGGTCGAAGCGGGGCGTTGTCAAATAGTTGACACCGTTACTGCATTTCTGTGTATAGTTTAATTGAATATTGCGTCAACGGGGGTACGAATTTGACAAATAATACATTTATGCTTATCAAAGCTTACGTTGGATGTTAATTTTCGCACCGTTAATGTCCCCTTGTAGCCCAAGAAATTACTTTTTGCGATCGGTTCGCGGTTTGATCGGATTATCCAGACTTGACCGAGCCGATTGTGACTCATTTTATGTATAGATCTCATCTTCGTATGTATTCCGTGAATTAACCTGGTGGACCTGCAAAGTCTACTCTACACGATGCATGCAAGAAGAAGCCCACTTTTATCGTCCCAATTCAGTAAAAGGCCTCTTTATCTATGTTTGTCATAAAATATCACGTATAATAAGGCCGCAGAATCGTTGAACTGCCGCAGCACCGTGGTTGTCAAGCCGCAGAATCGTGGTATTGGTCGTAGAATCGTCGAAACGATTGTGTCGTGTGAGATGGCTCAATGTGAAGGATAACGGAGCAACCAGCTACAAAGAAGAACTGATGTCTATATTTCGCCAGATTGTTGATTCCACAGACTTATAGGAGCTGGAGAACATGAAGTTGGAATTGATGAACCAGGATTATTATAAGGAAAAGCAAAAATTGATGCATTGGTTTGGAACGTTCTGGCTGAGCAAAGTCGAGGTACTATTGATAGTATTTAGTCAGGCAAATAGTAAAATCAAAGATGGCTACTGGCAGCCATGCCTTTAACGAATTTGTAGAGTGATATACTCAGCTGTGCAATGCAGCAAATATTTTCTAGTCTACTGCTAATAGCATGCCATGTGTATTGTTGAAACATTAAAAAAATTGGATACCATAGCTTTCTGCACATTGGAATAAGAGACATCAGAAAATGATATGGCCATAATAATAGCTAAGTAGTCCAAAGGCGTGGGATGGAATTGGTTAATTGGGTTTTATAATATCGCTCCAAACAAATTTACAAGTATATAATAACACAAGATTTTGGACAGATTTAAACCAAAATGTATGTGGTGACTGTACCCTTGGTGTAAGTTTTTTCAAATTAAAAAAACAAAACAAAAAAACAAATTGAGCAAGAGTTCAATCTAAATTAAGACAATTTTTTTTGAATTGTACAATTAAGACAATTTATTTTTGAATTGTACACCATCCATACATGATTTTTTTTATACATATAAATGGGAGTTTACCAGAAAATCTTGTTAAAAAAATTATGCATGTTGCAATAAATCTAGAAATTAACAGCAATCTTTTTTCAGTTATGGGCGACAGCATATAGAAAAGATAGGCTGCTGATTAATGTCAATACTAATAACGGGATAGAAAGGTAGAACAAAGAATTCAAGTACAATTACTTGCTACGAAACAAGAAAAAGAAATTCCACGATATGATGGAACATATCATCAACCGCTTCATACCACGACGGTTTACAGAGTGAGTATTATTCAATATTTTCACCTGTAAGGATTCATATAACTGCCAAAAAGGGAAAATATTGTATATAAACTGATTTGATAACCTGACATATTTGCATGGACGAAAAAAAAAATAATAAAAGGTCAGCAGACCAAAGTGTCCCCCGAAAACGTGGCAAGTCCATGCCGCTTTGTTAAAGAAATTAAAAAAAAATGTTGGAAATTTTCTAAGTCGAAAAGGGTTGATAGCTCCGAAATTTTTTATATTTTTCCCCATCTATATACATGTTGCACATCTCCAATATATGGGTAACAATATTCTGAAGTTTCAAATATCTACGATCAAAACTGTAGGAGGAGTTGATTACACCTTGAAGGTACCCTCATACAGAAAATTATAAAATAAATTGAAATTTTCTAAGTCGAAAAGGGTTAATAACTTTGTAAAAAAAAAAAAAAATTCCGTCATCTATTTACATGTTGCACATCTTCAATATGTGGTCAACAATATTCTGAAGTTTCAAATCTCTTGGATGAAAAATGTAGGAGGAGCTAATTACACCATGAAGGTACTCAAAAGTGTGACGGATGGACGAACGGACGGAGCCCATTTCTATAGTCCCCCGAAAATTAATTATCGAGGGACAAAAATCTGCAGATGTTTAACCCAATTCTTGACGATAGTATATTACTATAATCTACAGTATTTTTGTGTGACCCACATTATGTGAGTGAAGGGGGGTACCCAATAGCAGAAGAGTCTACAAATAGAGGTACCATGTCTTACCCACCGGAAGCTGACATAAGCTAATGATAGGTAGAGCATACTGCTGTATAGGCAGTTTCTGATATAGTCATAAAGAATAGGAATAGTTCAACACATTTCTTGACGATAGTAAATTACTTAATCTACAGTATTGGTGTTGAATTACATAAACGAATTATACTATTATAAACAAATGTAAACAATAAAACTGAGCAAGGAATTTAATCTAAATATATCTATTTTTGTTTAGATTAAATTTTTTTTTCAATTGGACACAACATCCAATTCTAACTCTTATCTGTATTTTGGACTGAGAAGCTGGTGTACAAAATTTGGTTCCGGTCGGACAGAACATGTAGTGATGTTTGAGTTATCGCACCACGCATGAAGGGTAGACAGACAGGGGAACAACGAGTGGTCAAACTGTACATCAACACTGTGTATCATACTATGGTATGGGTACACATAAAAATCAATTTCCAGATAAATGAAGGAGAATAATTCGAGAACAGAGAAAGCGAACACTGTTAGCATATTAAGTCATGACAAACCTTATACCACTAAAATTCAGTCTTTTTCATTCATTTACAGATACAGGCAGAAGAATATCAAGCAGACAGAAATGTTTAAGAGAAACAGAAATGATGTGCCGAAAGAACTATACAACAGACCAGCTAATGTCATCAAACATTGTATGGACAAAATTGAGCTTGCAAAGGACATTAACAGGTATTAATCTCGACATAAAATTTCCTCGAATTGAACCAGGAATGGATTATTCTTTACTTCAATATTTAGGTTGAAAATTTGTCAAACCTCCGACTAAGATAGCCTAGTTACCAGTAACCGAGACAGATTTATTAAGCAACAACATTACGTGTTCTAGTTTAACAGAAGACACTATTTGTTTTCTTGCTCAGTTTACAATATTTTACGAAGTTAGGAAATAACAGTGCGTCTTAATGACATTTTAGCTTACATTGTCTTATCTTTAGCCTTTTTGAATGTAGTAGCCATTACTTTATATTGGTCACTGAAATTATGAACTTAGAACCTCTTAATCCTAAAACCCATTGACTGAAAAATGTAGGAATAAAAGCTCGAACAAAATTATGCATTTTGAGAAGATTTTGTATGTTGAAAAAGGGGGCTAACTCCACCAAAAATAAAAGCTCGGACAAAATTATGCATGTTGCGAAAATATTCCAAGTCTAAAAGGGGGAATAACTCCACAAAGAAAAGTCGGACAAATGTCATAATCGCAGATTCCCATGGTACTAAATATCAGTGCCAAGATTTAAAAACATTTACCTAAAAATGTAGGAATAAAAGCTGGGACAAAATTATGCATGTTACAAAAAAAGTCGAAAAATGGGATAACTCCACCGAAATATGTCGGGACAGACGTCATAATCGCAGGTGCACAGGTTCCCATGGTACTAAATATCTGTGCCAAGTTTTAAAAAAATTGCTCTAAAAATGTAGGAATAACAGCTCGGACAAAAATTTTCTACGTCAAAATTGGGGGGGGGGGGGGGGGTAACTCCACCAAAAAAAGTCCGACTGACGTCATAATCGCAGGTGCACAGGTTCCCATGGTGGTTGATGTCTGTGCCAAGTTTTACGGAAAAATGATCAAAAAACGACTGAGAAAAACTCCGAACAAATTTGTGTCCACGGACGGACGGACAAACTGATTCCAGTATAACCCCCCCCCCCACAACTCGTTGTGGGGGGGGTATAAAAATCCAATTGTGATATGTATGGAAATGCTTATAAGTTATTGTCAGATATCTTTTGGTCCAATGGGTTATGCTTATCCTGGTTGAAATGAGACTCTATCGCTCTAATTCATATAAATATTGACGGACAGATGACGGACAAGTAGTGATGGCTATAGCTCCACCGGAGACTTCGTCTCAGGTGAGCTAAACCATTTTGCATTGATATTTTCTTGCAGAAAGGACACACACCAGCTGAGTGATACACATAAAGTTAAAACCAGTTTCCTGAGCAAAACATATGGCATTCAACTTGGTGGACAAGACATGCTACCTTCTTGCCAGTGTCTGGACTGGAAAATCAACGGCCTGCCATGCAAGCACCCGTTCGCTGTGATAGTATTGAAGGGGATGGACTATACATCCTGGGAAAGTACTGGGATAGTCCTTTTCTACGACTAGACATGGGTAACCATCCATGACCTGAGGTACCGGTAGATGATGGCCAACATGACACACAGACTGAGGAAAATGGTAAGAACTTCCAAGAAGGAAACAGATTATTATATGATTGTTTGTTTATGATCAGGGACCAGCATAGAGTTTTTGTGGTGTGGTCATATGCGGTCAGCCAAGAGCAGATTATATGTGGATAATTATCAACACAGTGAACTGGTATGATTAATATATTTGCGCTGTATGGGATAACATAGCTCGCGTACAGCCTTTTATTGTGACTGAATTATTAAAACTGTTTCATAACAGGGATGTTAGAAGCACAAATGAGCAAGGGTGGGTGGGGTTGATTCTTTAATATTTGTAGCTTTAACTACAGCTACACATATAACAGGGTTGTTTGTTATTCAAAAATATTTAATAAATCTGAACAAAATCCTTTGTTTAACATGTTCATAGAAGTGAACATCCAAACAAAATTTCATTGAGCTCCGAGTACTACTTTCCGAGCACTACTGTTTAAGTTATGACATTAACAGACATCTGACGAACATGCATGGATGGACTGGTACAAAACAGTATACCCTTTTTTGTTTTTAAAAGGGGTATAATAATTTTTTTGTTTTACATATTTGTTACACCAGAGTATATATTGTACGTGGAGGTAAATAATTTCGAAAAACACTAATAAGATGCTTCAATATTTTAACCAACAGCAACCCAGATGGAGAGGACCTTTTCAACGCTGCCAGACCCTCGAATGCCCAAAAAGAACATGCAATCAAAATGCCATGAAATGATTACATACATTAAACACAGGTCTTATCAGTCAGACCACGATGCCCTGGACATACTGTATGACTCCTTAGCTACAGCAGCCAAACAACTTGATGACTCACTCATAAGAATGGATGGAATGATTATTGAAAGGAATAGGTTAGTATAAGCTACTAAAGTTAATTTTAGTTATACCACGACAGGTTTTTACTATGTGAATATCTTTAGGATTACTAAGATAAATATTCGCCCTATTCGACACTGTGCACAATTCTCTCTCAATGAACTAGTATATACACATACATGTAATAGGAAGTGCAGGCAGTGCGACCTTACTACAGACAAATTATACATCTTTTACTGAATTCCCAGGGTTGTAATTTGGTATATGAAAAACAAGACTTGTGGGGAAAACCGGCAAGCTCACAATATTTTTTTTATATTTTTTTCCAGACATACTATCCGTATATTCTTTGTGTACTGGCTATGCATCAACACTTGCTGGGCAGTCATTTCAATGATGGAAACTATATTACTGTAAGCGTTTTCTTGTGACAAGTGCGCGAAAAATAGTTTGATTTTGACACATGGGGAATTTCCATTTCCAGCAAAACAGACACCAAAGAGAAAACAAATTATGCTCCAATTACAAAAGCAAAGAGGAGAAAACACCCGTATGCAGGTAGAGTTGGGGAGAAGGCTAAATTGATGCGACAACAGTACACGGTGAGAAAATGGCATTTGGCCAAACAAACGGGCATACAAAAATTGGGAATTAACCTCTTCCAACATACATGTAGATATCCCCTGCAAGTTTTATTGTAACAGACTATCTAGGGTCCTGCGAATATTCGATTCGATTCGAAAGTCAGATTTGATTCGAATTACATACAAGTAAACACGTTGATCTTAGCTGTTTTTGTGCCATTTAGTTCCCGAAAATGGTGAATATATGCACCTTATTATTCTTATTGTACATAGCGAATGTTCACATGCTATTACATATAAGTATAGTCAGAAACTAGCCACAAAAGTATGACTGAATACGTCTGAATTCTAGCATCGAACAGAGTTGTCAAAAGCCTGGAGATTGACGATGAACCGACGTCGCGCATAAATTATAATAGGTATGATACTGAGCATTCGTTATCCGCCGACTATCAGATCCGTATCATATTCCGATTTATGTATTATCACCGAGAATGTTAACAACACGTGTTTCCAGCGTCGTAAAGTGCATGTGGGCGGTGTTTTCTTTTGAAGTTGACTTTCAGTTTTGGAGAATTCTTTGACACTTGTCTAACGTATGCCGTTATGTAAGTTATGTCTGCGAATTGCATTTTACTCATGTCTTTTTTGCGACTGTTGCATCTTCAAGTTTATAACAACGGGGGTTTTCGAACGCCGATTTGCAATTTAACATGTACATGCATACTGTACAAATTTCACGTGATATCAGTTCCGAATCACCGATAATCCATTTAGTGGTAATATATTAATCGTCGTAACGGCCGCATGGACATTTTGATCTGGTTTTTTTCTCGACTATCATCAATTGAAGTTACTACTATCGCGAACGACGGTTGATCGCCACATAAGTTATGATGGAACTTCATTAGAACGTTTCACAAAATCGTCTAAATTCTAATCGTTTACAAAACTTGCCTAATTGAGAATGCAACACACTAGATTCGATATTCGGTTCGATATTTAATTAGATTTGATATTCGATGCGATCAAATCTCCAATTCGCACAACCCTAAGACTATCCCTACAATGAATGGATGGGAATCGAATTAAATAGCAATAACTTGGGTCATCAGAGTTCGTCTTCTATTTATCAACATAAAAGGCACAAAAAACTAATTTCCACTAGCATGAGTTAAGAAATGAGGTTTTGCTAAGATTACTCATGACAGCCCTAGCAATGACTATTATATCTCAAAATTGACATTGTGCTATTAATTTCAGGTGAATATTCCTGTAAATGATAATCCGAGCTCTATAGATGACCTTCGACTGGCAACACTGGAAACCATACCAGGTTAGTAGTAATTTTCTCTCTTCTCCTTTATAGATAGCAATTTCCGCCACACAATTGAATGGGCTCCTCATTTCATCAGTACTGCAAACTTGGGATGTTCTTTGGAATTCCTAATCTTCAACTAGTTCTGCAAACAAGATAAAACATTAATACAAAACTATGTATGTGTACGAAGAAGGGGTGGGGGGGGTCAGTTGAACAATTTGGAATGGGATTTCCATGCAAATGAGAAGAGCAAAAGTTACGTAATTATATGATTAATTGTGGCTCCCCTAGTTTTATTTATCAAATTCAAACTAAATTTATATATCCTCTCTTTAAGGATGTCCAAGTGCCACATTAGAAATAGTAGAGATAGAGCAAGCTGACATTGATATAGTCCCATAACCCACAATGGAAGTAGAGGTTGAGCATAAATCAGTTGATACAACTGCAGGTAAGTTTCTGTATGATAACAAAAATTAAACTGATGTATTGTGGTGACCCGTTATGTGTTTTCAAATACAGTTCTGCAAACAAAATAAAACATTCATACAAAACTATGTATCTGAAGGGGATATATAAATATTTCCAGACGAGATGTTCTAAAATGTGAACTTACCATCCTAAAGACTTCCACTGTTCTCCAATCATAGCAAATAGTTCTGCAAACAAGATCAAACAATTTATTAGAATCACAAATAACTTTGTTATACATGTATATACTTAAGCAGCTTTGGGGTTTTGGGGTGTGTGTCTAAAAGTTTATGAAAAAAAATGCAAGAAAGGGTGGGTGTAAAAAAAATGGCAATGTAAAAAAAAACACCCCACGTCTCGCAACTTTTTTTAAGGCTTATAATAGTTAATTTGTGCTTCAGAATGTTGGTGCCCATAAGTTGGCCATAACATAACCTGGATATGTCTGACTTCTTATGATGGTGTTATCGACAGTTTTATATTATTTATATTATTAAAACAGAAAACAAATCATATTTTTAATGGGGAGGGCGCCCCATGTCTAAGGAAATTGTAATAAATCGGCTAAATAGCCAATCCACACTGATTATCCTGAAAATATGTTAAACATACGGATGGCGTCGGGTATGCTGTTAAAATATTCACCTCCAAAAACCGACAAACAGAAAGAATAGTAAAATATAGACTTTGTTCTTATATATATATTGATATTCCTTCTGTTAACGGCAATTTGAACAAATACGAATGTCTCTGTAACGAACACCGCCCGTTAGAGATGGGTGGTACTCGGTATTTACCGTGCGGTATCGCTATCAGCGTACTAGTAATACCGATTTACCGTACCGAATCAAAACTAAAATACCGAATTTTCGGTACTGAAATTATTCATGTGTGTCTTCGTATTAAGTAAAGTTTCTCAGTAAACAGTTTTGATTCGGTACTTTAATTAAAATTAATCTCAGAATTATACAAATCAATCAGACCATCACAAAGAACCCGGCTGGTAAAAAGCATCCAATTGATAAGAGCTCAGCTGACCGTTATCAGTTTGACAAGCCTGGAGCGAGCAAAAGGAATAAACATTCACAGATGGCTGACCTAGTTACGGGCCTAACAGTCAATGCAGTTGTTGGAATAGATACACACTACACAGTGTATCAAAGAAGCTGTGCTGTAACTTATTGCTACATTGTAATGTCGTATATATTAAATCAAAAACACGACAAAAGTGGGATAATGCAATGGCATTAGCATGCAGACATAAAGATCGATAACTCAGTTGGCCATTGCAATATGATAAGACTAAGATATCACTGATATTAATTTTCGTATCTCGGTTTTTTAAAGCCACAATTTGAATGTCATTCTGATCTATTTATGATTTTATCACCAAATCTGTTATTCCTTTTCATGAAAATGAAATAAAACCTCCTCAGAAGATGTTTAAAATTTCTTATATGCATGAAACAGGCAATGGCGATATTCCAGGCCAGAAGGGGATGTCAAGTGACAAATTGCAAATCTCTGCAGCAAAAGTTATATATGAAGCAGTAGTCTGGTAATAAAGCAGCCATAACATTTAACTAACTGGCAGCCGCACTTGGTAAATTGTGGCTGTTTTTGCTAAAAAAAATTCATTTTGTTAATGGAATTACAACGCTTGACACCTTCTGGCTCTGCAGAAATTGCGCGGGTGCACCTTTGGGATGCATACACGTATGCATCTCAGGGGTGACATCTGAATAGTTTCTGTGTTGAATGTACATTGATCTGGTAGTATGGCACCAATTTGCTACATTTTATAATTTTCTGTATTATTCACGAATGTATTTTATAGGTTTTATTTTCACAATCATGTAGGTTTTACAGTTTGAACATTATTCCGGGGAGGTCTATGGATTCTGTGTTGGATTAAGTTCAACTCGGCCACCATTTGATAGGTGGGCTCTCTGCTTATGTTTGTAGACTGCTGAAACAAAACAGAACCCATAGCCACTGCCGGTGTGGTTGCATCTCTTAATTTGCAATAATTTATGCACAACATCTCGCACACTTTCATTCATAAAAACTCTTAGTGCCTAATGTTATGAATATGTCATTCTTAAATGATCTGAATGATTTAGAATGGTTTCACTAGCAAACCAAGTTCGGTACCGGTAACTCTGAAATTGATCTTATCATTCTTAAGAAATTTCAACACATACTTTAATAAGGAAATATATCTCTCGAAGACCATTATAAACTATATTTATTCCTTTGGTCATTTGAAATTTAGAAATTGTTTGCAGATAACATCTAATATGACCATACGTAGACGTAATAAAGCCCACGTAGATTAAAATTATATGGCAGTTTGCGGTCCAAAATACATTTATAATAACAACCGCTTTTGAATTATCCCGGTATCTAAATTAGTCGACGAAATTGCTGAATTTATTATTATATTGTCATTATTATTATCAGTTTCATATTTCATATCATAAAATAACTAAAGAATGATTTTATACAATGGTTCTGTTATCAGTGTTCGCGCTGTTGGTAGCCAAATTAGCCAATGGCTAATATTATTATAATTTGGCTAATAAAAATTTCATTTGGCTATACTTTTGGCTAAACTTTTTTTTACCCCAAATGGAGACGGAAAGCATGGAGTCGTAAAGCTAATTAATAAAAGCGCTGAATAGATCGAAGTTATGTGACGAAAGTATTTCGTACTTATGTTAATACGCCGTCGATGACATTTAACCAGCCTAATCGTCAAAACGCTTAAGCTGTATACTGGTTATGTAACTGATTAAGCCGTCTGTAAGATAAAATACCTAAATGCTTTGTTCAGAAGAGCAGTTCTTAATCAATCGTTGCGTAATCTGCATCCCGTTTAATAAACTGGCTTCTCATCATAAAAGTGTCAACGACATAGAGTTATTGCAATTAATTAGCTTTATAAGCGAATTTATGCGGGCTTTTGCGATGTGAAATCCCGCTGTATTCTATAGTAATGTTTTATGAATTGATCTGCTTGTGTGATATAATACATACATATGTTCGTATAATATTGTTTTTAAAGTTGTTTTTGTGTTGTTTTAATTATGTTTTTATACTGAATAACAAATAAAGTTTAAAGAGAATATTTTAGTCATTAATTGTGAACCGCCCAGAAAATGAGGATTTAATTTGGCCAAAAAACATTTGGCTAAAGTATTTTTCATTTGGCTAATACAATTTTCATTTGGCTAAAATATTTTTCGGTCCAGCGCGAACACTGTCTGTTATATATATAAATGGGGCCGACTTCGCGCGGGGCCGACTTCTCCTGTATTCGACACATGCATATAAAAGGAAATAATGCCATTTCTTCCCGCGTCCAAATAGAACTTTCGAAGAGGTGTTCTTTTGTGCGACACTGTTCACATTTTCACAACACGTGTATACAATGTGTATACATGTATACAATGTGTATACATGTATACAATGTGTATACATGTATACAATGTGTATACATGTACTGGTAACACCGAAGATCTGGTCTGCTTGATAGCGTGGAGATATTAATTACAGGTTATGATTAGCCTACTACAGGTTATGATAGCTTGGAGATATAATACAATTACATTACAATATGATCCAAGTTGTGTGTTGAAGTTCGGCAGTGTTTGTCATATTATAATGTATGTCGATCGCAAGCATATATGAACGCATTCATTTGACACTATCTCAATATTTGGGATATATACACAAAATTGCACGCGTGTGTTACTGGTGTCAGTATATAGAACGATTGCAATGTAAGGTCAGCACGTTCAGTCACTACCCTAAGTCTTATGCTTACGCGACACAGGCATGCACATAATCACCAAAATACAGTCATACCAGAGTCGAGAATATTGTAGCCAATTACAGGTTATGTCCCAACGTTAAGGCTTTATTTGTGTGTGTGTAATGCGTTCATACATCAATAATGTTTACAATGCGCTATACTACTCCAATAAAGCAATTTTCAGTCAATATATAGTTACCAGGATGTGTTGATCAATGTCGCAACCATGTGGGCGCACCTTCCGGAATATTGACTTATCCCAACTGTGAAACACAATGTGAAATTAAGAACTACCCACGATTGAATAAAGTATACTACTACCGGGTGGACAGACTGTTGCCTACTGTCTATAGTGTATGTCGCAAGCATGTGGATGCACTTATGACACGATATCAATATCACACGCTTGCATGGTATGGAATATATATATACAAAACCGCGCGTGTGAGTTATTGTCAGTATATCGTACGGGTTCAATGGCGTAGGATAACACAACCTGCCAACAACCATTATTGTTCTCCTTAAGAGACTCATACATGAGTGTCATACACTATAGGCCAGTAACACACATGTGGGTCTGTTTACCACACGCTCGATCGATATATTCTAACTGACTCTTTCCCCATCGATGTCTCTACATCCCTGCAGAATGGATGTTGCCTAAAACCGTTTCTTCAATGAAAGTGCTCAATTTCAGGTAAAAAACGCATAGATTTAACCATAAAACTTGGAAATGCTAAGCATTTAGTGACTTAATTTGTATTTTTCTTGCGATAATTGCCATAGCTGCTTAAATTTAATACAGACACCAAACAGTCATACACGTAGTCGAGAATAATGTACCCAATTACTGGTTATGTAAACATTTAAGGCTTTATTTATTTTGTACATACTTTGTGCACTGTGCTACTACGTCAATAAAGCAATGTTAAGTCCATATGACAGCATGCATTAATCAATGTCGCAACCATGTGAGCCCCCTTCCGGAATATCAAATTATCCCAAGTCGCGGAACCCAATGTCAAATTCAGAATTAGCCACGTCATACGGTGTGTCGCACGCACTTGAAACGATATCAATATCGCACGCTGTGTATGGAAAATATATATAGAATCCTTCCTCACATAGTGTCTACATCCCTGCAATATGGGTGTTGCTAACACAGTTTCTTCAATAAAAGGGCAAAATATCAAGTTATAAACTCATAGATTTACTAGTTATCACACAACCTGGACATTTTAAGCATTTTAGTGACTACATGTATTTGTGTTTTTTCCTGCAATATCTGTTCAACCTTTTAATGATGGGAGCAGCACTGTTTTGCTTTAAAGACCATGTTCCAGTGCCATCTCTTATACAGGGAGCTTTGTATGTCCAGTCATATTTCAGTCATTAAAGTGTTAAGTTTAATAGACATCAAGCACCATCAGCACCAAAACTCAGTATAGCATGTTGCGTCGAGAGCAATGTACACACTTACTGATTATGTCACAATTCTAAGGCCATATTATATTTTTTAATGCGTTCTTACATCACTTATTATCACACTGCGCTGGCACATCGATAAAGGACTTTCAGTCAATATTCTAGGATGCGTTGATCATTGTCGCAACCATATGGGCGTCCCTTCCGGAATATCGACATACCCAACTCTGAAACGCATTATGAAATTAAGAAATAGCCACCATTGAACTTCATACATGTACCACTAACAGATAGACACTGATTGCATATTCTACGTCGCAAGCATATGAACGCACTTGCCACCATATCAATATCACTCGCTTGGTATGAAATATGTACCGATATACAAGGCCGCATGTGTGTTCATGTCGTCAGTTTATCGGACAAGTGCAATGTCTTAATGATAGCTTGACCTGTCAAATACACTTCTACGATCTCATGAATTTCATAAACATTCCGCAAGTAACACACATGTATAGTTACATGTATGTGTTTATCACACTAGCCCCACCCACGTCTCTACATCTCTGCAAGATGGGTGTTGGCTAACATAGTTCCTTCAACTTGTCAACTCATCGATTTAACCAAAACACTGGATATTTTAAGCAGTGTATAGTGATTTAATATCACTACAATGCTTAAAGGTGGATTATCTCTGTGTAAACATGTTTGATATAGTTACTGGGGTATAAAATATTTGATCTGAATCGAAGACTCCTGTCCAGAAATGCTTCTATCGATTAATATTAATTTTATATCGAATATTTTCTAAAAAGGTGTAGTTGTTTATCTAACTTTATCTAACGAACAATAGTGGTTACTGCTAACAGAGACCAGAAATTTTATTGTACAATTTTGTCACAAATAAACGTTAATTATACTCATAGCTTATAACTATGGTACAAAACAATACAAACAATCAATCTGGGACATTTGACTTTCGGTGCGTAGCCATAGGAACAGCCCAGTGCTCTATGTCGCAATATGGTATCATCCGAATGGTCTGTTCTAAAAATAGACACATACACGGTCCCAATTAAATATTCGAATTAAATCAATATTAATTGATAGAAGCTTTTCCGGACAGGGGTCTTCAGTTCATATTAATAATTTTATTATACCCACGCAACTATTTCAAATTTGTTATTTAAAGAGATAATCCATCTTTAAAAATGTCACTCATATTGTTTGTATTTGTTCTGGGATAATTATCATGTCTACTTCAATTTAATAAGCACCATTCGCCATCACTATAAAACAAAATTCATACCATCTAATGGTAAACACAGTACGAAATTACTGAGACATCAACCCATTCTGATACTGTATACACTAGTCAGTAAGGCCGGGTGGGGGCTCATGCACATTTTTGCAAACAAATGGGTACTGGGCTTGCTCACGAGGACCCCCCCCGAGCAAAAATTCAATTAGCATTCAGGTGCCAACCTACATTCATATTTTATACCAATACCATGTTTTGTATTGAATACAGATAAAATAATGTGTTTTATTTATATTACTAAGAAGATAAAATCACATGATAAGATAATAACCAGAAAGTCACAAGTTAATGTTGTTTACAATAATGCTAGTAAAATATAATACACCAATTCTTACAAAGACACAACATTGAGATGCAGGTGAACAGTTAGACGCCACATCCGTCCAATATCGCTACTCTCATCAAGGACGGCCTCGGACAAATCGCCATTTCGACCGGTCACATGATCTCCGGTCATGTGATCCATACCCGGAAGAGAATGTACGCCGGCAGACATTTTTGTTCAAAAGCGAAACTTCTCTCGTCGTTTTTCATCAAATGTAAGTAAACTGAGTAATGTTTTCAAATAACTTCGGTGCAGTCATCGACTAATGATATAATATGACCGCGCGGATTGGTTCTTTGGTTCCCAATATGATTTAATTTGATTTAACAGCCGCTTGAATCGGTGCACATGGCATTCTGCGTTTTTGACGTTTTAGCCCCCACGACCCATTCAGCGATGGAAATGCCAAACTTTTAACCTGAAGACACAGACTTCTCTTGTCCTATGTCTTCCTGAGTCAATTCCCCACCCGTGGGTAGCGCGGTTCCATATCTTCAGGATTTTACATATGATTTTTTTCATTCTGAAATTTTCACTTTTTATTCCATTACCCAGGCCCCATTTGGCAATGGTCATTGGACACTTTCAAGTCGAGAATATACATGACACTGATTTAGTGCCTTCCTTTGTGAATTCCCCACCCAACGGTGTGCCACTTTACACAACTTGACTATTCTACGTTAAATATTTTTCGTTCTGAATGAGGCACTTTTCTTGGTCTCCCTAAATCCAATTTTGCGATGCCAATTTGAGACTTTCTGGTAAAAATATCAATAACGCTGATTTTATGCCTTCGCGTGTGACTTCCCCATCCAGCGGTGTGCCTCTTTCCACAATTTTGTGATTGTATGTTACATTCTTTTCATTCTAAATGGTTCAATTTTCTCGGTGACACCTAGATCATGCCATGATTCTCTACTCTGGCTAACGCCGTAGCGTTAGCCAAAGTACAGGTTCAAGGCATGATCTAGGTAACGCCGAATACAATTTTGCGATGCCAATTTGAGACTTTCTGGTTAAAATTATCAATAACGCTGATTTTACGCCTTCGTGTGTGACTTCCCCATCCAGCGGTGTGCCTCTTTCCACAATTTTGTCCCTGGTATCCCTGCCCCACTCCTGCTTGGCATAATTATTTAATAGGAAGTGCCTGGTTGAATTTACAGTGGTATGATAGATCACTTCTATCCTCAAGCAGCTTATGCCATTAAATGGCATTTTTTCTAATGTGAAGGGGTACTCTCAGGTGCCTAATAATAGTGATAGCACGATTATTAATTTGGAGAAAATTCCCAACGATCACTAATATTTACATTGAGACATTATTAAAATCAGCCTAAATCCCTACCAATCACTATTATTAGGCCATCACGATTATTATGCACCTGAGAGTTTGGCTTGAGACCCCACCATAGTTCAATTCACACCATGTTCTCAGCTTCCATTATTTTCCAATGTTTGAACACATAGGCATGGCCCTGAGAAATGGCTTATTGTGTGGATACCAGTAATATATTGAGAGTAATCACTTCATTGAACTAGTGACATGAAATAATTCATGATTTGAGACCTTCTGGTTAAAATTATCAATAACGCTGATTTTATGCCTTCGCATTTGACTTCCCCAGCCAGCGGTGTGCCTCTTTCCACAATTTTGTGATTGTACGTTACATGTTTTTCATTCTAAATGGTGCACTTTTCTCGGAAACACCTAGATCATGTCATGATTCTCTACTCTGGCTAACGCCGTAACATTAGACAAAGTACAGGTTCATGGCATGATCTAGGTAACCCCGAATACAATTTTGCGATGCCAATTTGAGACCTTCTGGTTAAAATTATCAATAACGCTGATTTTATGCATTCCTGTGTGACTTCCGCAGCCAGCAGTGTGTCTCTTTCCACAATTGACTAACAACGTGACTAACAACGTGACTAACGTCAGATTTTATTTTTCAGGATTCACAATGACAGACAGGACACCATCATTCATACATGTACCGGTATCTGAGGCAAATAAGGAAAATCAGCCAAGGACTCGTAGTACAAGCGGCAAGAGAAGAAGGGATTTACTAACCCCAACTAAATGCACCCCTACTCGTCTGTCAAAGAAACGAAATATCTTGGTGAGTAGCTTAAAATTTTTCATATTTCGTCACAAATAAATAGATCAATTAACATACTAGTACATGTTGCTAGATGCAAATCGACTTTCATATTGTTCGCAAATGATGCGTTCAATTAACACTGATCACTAAGCCAGAGCTAAAGGGCTTGCACTGGGAATTAGTAGCATATATCTGTACATGTAAATCTATGGTGCATCTATGTATGATGTTAAACCTATCTTAGACTGAATTATATTTAAGTGAATTAAGTTTTTAATAACTGCATTGGCTTATAAATTTGATACATATTTAACCACAAGAACCACTGTTTAAAATTAAATGTGAGGTCTACTTGATCATTACATTGTATCAGTTGTATCTGTCTTAATTTCTAGAAAAGAACATTTTAGCAAACAGGCGACCAAGTATTCATATATGATAGTAATATGCTAGTGAAAAACATATTCATGACTATATCATTTTAGGGAGAGACAACGCGGAAAAAGTGGACAGAAGAGAATCGGTTCATGTTGAAGTTTATCGAAGAATCTGGCGGTGTGCCACATAGCAGAGTGGAAGAATTTTGGCAGGGTTGTGCAGATGAACTACACAAAGAGTTTGGATCTCTGCGGACAGGTATGATTTATGTTAATGTTATCGCATATATTACTTTAAATAAATAAATAAGTTTTATCGGAAATGTACTGTATGGATATGTTTTGACCCTATCATGACAGGAGATGTGGTGGAGCAGACCCTGTGCCAGTGCATTCTTATATATATATGCGAGTCTCCCATATATGTGTATAAGTGAATTCACTGGCTTATGAGGTGAAGATATACATAATTCATCCTCTTACTGTCATATATAACATAACGCATTGACACAGGGTTTTAAATAATTTCAGGAAGATTTTTTCATGGAAGGGTTAATAATTTACATACTAGTATATGTAATCTGGGATCAGTAATTATACCTTTACTTTGTTGGCTGTGTATATTCTTTAGCCATGCCTTATCAGATGTGAATGTAATTTGGTACATGTATGTACACATTATAATTACTTTCAAAAGAGTACTCAATTTAGGTTGTTTCCATTTTAGAGTTGTCCTTCATTGTTTATGTTAAATTTGGTTTTGTACCCTGCCCATATTTTAATTTGGCACCATGTGGTATGTCAACATCTGGGGTGCAATTTCTTGTTTTCCCTGAAGACCACAGGAGACAGTTTTAAATTTTTGATTGGTTCACACATGACTTCAAAAACATATATACATATGATTTTCAGTGCTAGAAAAACTTGTTTTGAAATCTGTGTAGATATGTCATGATATATTGCCTCTTATGCCCACTAAACATAATGGTTTCTTTGTGATAGGTACTCAATGCAAGGTTCACCACCGGCAGAGGAAAGCACTTTTTCCAGAGCAAAAATTCAATTACTCAAACAGAACTGGAGCTAACTATAAATGCAGCGACACAAACACTAACAAAAACAACATCAGCATCAGTTGATCAGAACTGTCAGACAGAGCCTGCACTTCCAATTATTGATGAAATGTAAGTTAATATGAAATAATGGTTCACACTGCCATAATGGCAAAAATAATTCCAATTTGGCAAATATACAAATAATTACATTTGGTAATATTTTGGTTCAGCGCATACCCTGTATGAAATAGAACATTAATTTTGGAGAGGTGTTAAAGTTTGTGATGGCCTCATGTCATGACTCCAATTTTCGACCAAGGTTTTGAGATTGATATAAAAAAGTATGCCCCCTACAAGCAGTCATAATTAGCATATTTAGAGTTCATGTTGTTGTCTGTCATACATGGTGCTTCTTGTTAGGGGGCACATGAGTAGTTAATTTTGCACCAGGAATATTCAGTGGAACATTTCGGGATTAATTTAGTTCACTATTGAACCCCATGACAATATATCTCAATGAAGCACATAGCATATTATCAGCATTTTGAATGAAATGACACACAATTATTTTTTTCAGACCGAATATCAGCTTCTGGTACAATCTCAATGCGACAATGATACCAGATGAATCTGTAGCTGTGAAAAGACTCCAAGAATTGCTGAGTTTGAGAACACTTAGTGGGAACATATCAGCTTTCGATCGTGCAAGAGTGGTAGAAGTAATTCTGCATCATGACGCACCATCAATTGGCAATGTGATATGTTCTATTCATGCACTGAGGCAGGCAATGCTCAATGAAATTCTTCTCACAGTAGATGTGCAAGCCTCTTCAAAGTGCATCAGAAATAAGAATTCATACCTATATTGCAAAGATTTTGATTCTTTGAAAGAGTTTTCATTTTATGACCTTTTTATTGAACTGGCAGAGACACAGCCAACATTATTACAGATATTTCTCGCTGTGACAATGCCGGCAACAAAATACACTTGTGATGATGTACATGCTAGACTAATACCAAGGTTATCAATGTGTTATGGTATCCTGATGAACTACAGATACCGTGAACTTACTCGTGTGCAGAGAATTCTTTCCGTGGTCCTTCTAGATGACCATGTTGCACAAAAGGTACATGTAATCACACAGACGTGTCATTAAAACAAGTAAAATATAAATTAATAAATATATCAGTTCAAAACGAGCGCACCCCTTTAAAAAATACATTGCTAATCAATACACACGTAAGTATTGTTTTCGATGTATTTTTCAAAGTGGCGCACCTGTTTTATATTTTACTTGCTTTAACAACACACCCCTGTGCATGTAATTAGGTAGACAAGCCATCATAAAAAGCCATTATAAAAGCACAAAGTTGGTTTGGCCAATTTTCAATTAACACTTACATGATGGGAGCAGCATTGTGCAGCATTAAAGGTCATGTGCCTGTGCATTCTCTTATACATGCAAGTCTCCAATAGGGAGCCTCGCATATATAAGAGAATGAACTGGTTTACAAGGTCAAGGTAAATATCGTTAGGTCAATGTATTCTCTTTGGAAGGGTTAACATTGCATATATATGTGTGTCCCCCATAGGGAGACTCCATATATGAGAATGCCCTGGAACATGATCCTTAATGCTGTACCAGCGCATCTATATTGTCGAAAAGTAAAATGTGTATTGCGTACTTGGGCAATAGTGACAGATGTACAGCCAATGAATGTTGATTAATTCTTATGGCCAATGGAATTTAATTGTCTGGTTCGGGTTACAACCTAGAAAATTAGGGTCCGTTGACAGAATAACATATATTTTCATGTGTTTAACTTTCACGATAATCATATGGCTTTTCACATCATCTTCCTCAGACTAGTGTGAATTTTCTTCGTATAAACTGCAGTGAACATGCGCTTTGACTGAGCAACCAAATTTCAGATAATTTTCTTGAAAATCATGAATGAAATGCATCGGTATTTTCTATATTTTTATTAATATGTTTACATATAATATTGCGGTATCAGTCGCATTTAGGATATTGGTAGGGATAAGCAGCATAATTCTAGGGGCCCTCTAATTTACAGACCAGCCACATCCAATTATCATACCACAACGTAATTTACATACAAGCCTCAGTTCAACTTTTCAACTTACATGATCCGGAGTAAAGAGGGGGGGGGGGTAGAAAACATTTCTGAGACACATACAATATTGATTTTAATTGTTTTTTTTTATATTGGGCCATGTTTGTACATGTACCCACTCGCCCCCATGACCCAACTTTTTTTTTCATTTTAAAAGTGTTTTTGACTCAGTTGATGAGCCCTTGTCCCGTTTTAAGATTTACTAGTGGAGTATTTAGGAAATGTTTAAAGGCAAACTATCTATTTTATTAAGTTCGTGATTATTTATTACTAAATTTATTCTCTTCATTTGCATGTTATTATTTATGTTATTTTTCTTGAATCATGTTACCTTTATTTATATTTTAATTTATTTACTTATTTTTGTATGTTTTGTTTACTTTGAAGGGAGACTGTACCTAAATACAGCCATTTATGGGGTCATCTATTATATTCAACAGAAAATGTCCAATAAATAAATGAATCTAAGTCAAAGATGAGTGCTCTATGAACATGTAAATCAGCATGGTAATTACAATGAACATGAGTGAATGGTTTCAGCCTTTTACTCAAGTTTCATTATATTTATCAGGTTGCTATACATGGTTCTTTGTATATGAAAATGTATTTAACTATCATTCTGAACGAATTTAATCTTTTATTGGATATTTTCTGTTGGGTACCGTAGGAGATTTAGGTAGTCTCCCTTTAATGTTAATTTATGTTTCCAGTTGTGTTTTGATGCATGCTACCTTTCTTTAAATTTTGTTTATTTACTCATTTATTTTTAGTTATCTATGTTATGTTTTCTTTTATATGATTTATCAAGAATTATTTATTTTTTTAATTAAATATTTACACAAAGCAGTTTGTCAATGAATCAAATTTCATTTTAATAAATGCCATGGGGTCAGTTGTTATGTATTTTTAAAGAGTAATCAAGATGGGCTTCTGCAATAGGTTGCTTTCCATATATTAGTCAACAGTTATGTATATGTCCTTTGCAAGACTGCAAGTTCATTGTCACACCCAAAAGTCAATGTTCAATTATGTTGTATTTGATCACCTGACACAAGCTATACAAATTAGCAGACTAAGAAGGCTCAAATATGTATCCAAGATTCCGTTGATGTCTTGACTAAGACTTTGGGAAAGGGCATAACAGATATACTCTTCAAACTACTTGCTTTATTTCAATGTTGAACATGTAGTTTTAAAGGGTACTATAAACTAAATCCTGCCATTTATAGGACTATCTCCTTTAATACTCGACAGTATATATGAAACAAATGAATGAATTTGAGCCCTGGATTATTGCAAAAGTACTTATGTACTGCATGAACAATGCAAACAACATGGTAATTATAATGAAGATGAATAAATGGCTAATCATCAATTCATTTTCATTATTACCATGTTGTTTGGGTTATTCATAGAGTATAGAGTACATGAGTGCATTTTGCAATAATTCAGGGCTCTAATTCATTCAATGTTGGCATATATTAATGTTGAGAACAAAAGGTGATGGTGCCATAAACAGCATTTAGTGTAAAGTTGCACAATTAAATTTAACAAAAAATGCACCCCCCCCCCCACAAAATAAAAGATCATTGTTGACACCAATTTAATTGTTATGGCCTCATCGAGGTAGAATGTAACAAAGTGCAGTTTGCTAATACAGTGGATAATACACTATACATGCACAGAAATGGCCAACACAGGATGCCTAAATTCAGTAAATGCTATCTATAATTTTCGGTTATCTTTTGAGATTTGGCAGAAAAGGGACACGGCAACAAATTTTAGCGAGTGGGGGGGGGGGTTAAGGGTGTCAGGATAGAAACAATTAAAAGCTTGCAGTACCAAATGGATTAATTCCAACCCAATGGAGGGTTTTCAAATGGAATTTCATTAATTTTGGAGTTTGGTCTTGTTCAAAGGGAGGGAGTGCAGTTGGAGCTTCCACTTCATGTGGGTATACAGTTCTCATATCTTAAACATTTGTATTTGTGGACACTCTTTCAAGATATATATCTGACTATGCAAACCTTCATTGAAAGTGTTGAAGTATATGAAGCCCACTACCAGTAATAAATCTAATGTGTTAAATAGTATTGTGCACCTTCAAAATTTTCCAATAAATTTTTTAAGGAGGTAAGTCCAGCCAAACAAATATAGCCTGGTTTACAAACATTTGGGTGGAAAAAATAAGACGGTGAGGAAAAATATTTAAAGTATATTTCTCACCAGCGCGATAGACAAATAGTTGATCTTTACATGAATTTCATAAGATGTTTGAATATGATAGGCTTCATTATTAAATATATGAACTGAGGTATTATTTCTTAACATACAATAAGTTTGAATTATTTAAACAGGAGAAATCAAAACAAAAGACTGACATCCAGTGTCATTGACTGATTTTTAACCCCATGGTTTACATATTAGTCAACTTAAATTGGAATCAATATACTAGTATAAAAAGATTGTTTTTTCATGAAATGTTGGAAAAAATTGTCGGATGGGTTTGTAAGCCAGGCTATTAAAGTGCTGCTGCGTTATCGGTATGAATTAACATTCATTCAATATTGCAGGTATTTGATCGCTTGCATCCCAATGGTGTTTCTACGTCATATATTCTTGCAAATACAGTCCAAGAAGAGACAGCTAAACATTATGATGATAGCATTGTTAAGGCAGTAAAAGAAGGGATAAACTTTCGAATCATTGGAGACAACATCAACTATAATATTAAAGTTAAGCATGAAAGAATTTCATGGTGGGCACAGAAACTGGTTTGGTTCAGCTGTAGTGGTACAAAATCATGCTTTTGATGAATTATCAAATGTCAAGCAAGGTGAACCAACAGATTTGAATGATGAAGCCTTTATCCCAACAGAGGATGACGAAGAACTAATGCGAAAAAATTATACTGTTCTCATTGGGAGGGTTGCAAGTAAGCATCTACCACAGCTTCGAGTCATGTTTGCTGATCTTCCAAAACATATTTTAGGAGAGCACCATGAACATGTGAAAAAAAAAAAATTGTCTGTGCTGATTGATGTGCTCTCAAGTGATGAAAATATTCTGAGGTAGTGGAAATTTTAGACTACTATGAGAAAGAAATATGGCTGCAATAGACAGCTGCAATAGACATCAAACCTGTTCACATTGGAGGAGACCAGTTAACACGAGAAAGATTTTAGCGGTGCAAAGGGTCCTCGAACAGATTCAATAAATTCAGAACAGGAGAAATTTGATCACTTGTACCCAATTACAAGCGAGTTGTGGCATATGGGTATGAACTTCTTAATTCTCATCTACAAAGCATTGTTCAAAACAGACAGCTATGATCGCGGGACAATGAATGCTGAACGGATAAAAATTGGCAGAAAAAATGTTACTGATGATGTGAAGCATAACTATGACAACGACAAAGATTTTTTCTTGTCATTCGTTCGAGGCTACATAAATGAGGCCTTGATGGACTTTTTTGGAATGGAAAACCCAAATGATCAGCCAATCAAGCATCTACCACCTTTAGATATTAGAGGAACAGAAAAGGAACTTTGGCTACAGAATACAATGAAAGAATTTATTAATGAATATGACTGGGCAAAAGGTAGCAGCGCAACATTCACCGTAACAGAAAATAAAATTACAAAAGAGACAGTTCCCGTAGCTGTACGATACCCTGATGGCACAAGTTCAACAATAAATGTTGAGAAAAGAATTACGGAAACCCCTTCAAAGGAATTTTACGATCACATCAAACATTATGCCCATTCAGTGCTTGGGATTGGACTACTTTTTATGCAGTTTGTGGATGTTGTGCATACACCAGATATAAAGAGATTCATAGCCACATCTAAGTACATGATGAGAGCGTTCAAAGTTTCTAACTCAAGAAGCAAATATGCCTTAGAAATTCATAGGCTATTGTGCCATCAACAGTCTTCCTACAGCTTAAGAACTGCTCATCAATCACTATATGGACTGTTTGTCAACAACAAAGGAAAAGTTGACTCTTCTATCTCAGCAGACCTGCATATGGAGCATTTAGTGTGCAAAATGAAGAAATTATTCAAGTCTGCTGGCTCAAACCTACATGAAGCGAATTTGAAAAAGAAAATCAAAGCTATGGCTGGTATCAATGAGATATCTGCAAACTATGATGATACTTCTTCAAAAGTTGCTAGAACATCTGGACACAAAATTCGGTCTTCCGACGATGATGAACAAAAAATAATTGATGATTTGCGAATAGTTAGACCTTTCATCACCAAATACAACAGAAAGTTTAAAGGATTTGAAAAGTTTCTTCCTTTGGATAATTCATTCAGTGAGGAATCATTTATAGCATGGATTGTTCGAAGAAACAAAGCACTGCAGTTTGAACCTGGAAAATAGAATATGTATGTTGTATAGTGTAACAGACATTAAAGGCACTCATGGCCTTCATGGCGGGTATTGCTGTTAAAATAGAGTCACATCCATTCAAACTTACACAAACAGAAAGAATACTATTAAAATTGACAGAACTTGTTCTTATATCAATCATAAATATCGCATAAATAGTATGTTATTGTCAAGTTTGTATGCTTTGTTATGTAAACAAAAGCCAAATCTGTTATAGAACCTGGCTTTTGTTTACATAACACAACATACACACTTGACAATAACTTATATATCTATATGATATTTATGATTGGTACACAAACAAAATACTTAGCATGTCTATACTAATGCTTTCATTGTTTAGCAGTTTTAAAGGCACGTGAGGCCTTAGTTGTCGAAAATATTCATATTTGTTCTAATCAGCGTAAACATTAAAACATTAAAACGCATACAGTTTCGTTCATATATACCATGACCATCACGTCAACAGCATGTTATCGTAAAGACCTACTATATTTTACCTAAGCAAGAGCCTGATTGTGTTACAGAGGACAGCACAATGCTACTGACTAATCACACACAAATGGCATAAACGCTCTTTATTAGTTCCATATAATGAATTCACCAACAAAGAACGCTCTTTATGTTTACCATCATAATATAAACAAACACCAGAAAAGTAACTTTTTATGCTTTTGTTTACATAACAATGGTCAAACATTTGACAATAACATACTGTTTATGCGATATTTATTATTTGTATACGGACAAAGTCTGTCTACATTTTAATGTTCTTTCTGTTTGTGGCGGTTTTTGACGGGTGGAAATATTTTCACAGGATACCCACCGCCAAGGCCAACCGTACCTTTAATGGGCATGACTATTTTCACAGCATACCCACCACGAATGCCATCCGAGCCTTTAGATGGACTCAAGGCCTTGAAGGTGATGTTATGTAAAATAACAATAAGTCTGTAAAACAACTTCATGTACCGTCGACAATAACATGAAAATATAGTTTGACTGTCATCTTATTTTCATTATTGATACATGAAATTCCATTCATGAGATTTTGTTCTTACTAGTGATGTTTTTACACACTCTTATATATTATGCTCACTTACCCACTGTAAGTGCCTTCAGCTGGTTATGATATCATGTTAATATTACTGTTACTTGCAAAATGCAAGGTTATCTTATAAAAAATTGTGCTGGGTGATCACTAATAGTGATTACTGCATGAGTAGAGTCTGACAGTACAGATAAAAATTTGGAAACATCCATTGTCAGTATTTCCAAAAGTTTCAAAGCTATTCCAGAAAATGGTGTACTATCTTGCTGACCATGTGCATAGCGCAGTTGCTCCACAAATGACAGAAGCTTTGTATTTGAAGTTTGAACATATAAAATAACATAACTAACTTGCCATTATAACACACTGAATTATATTAAACACAGTTTCACATATTGATTGGGGGAAGTCATAGATATCTTGTACATGTTGTTCTGATTTAATGAATTCACAACACATTGCTATCATTTCTGTTACATCTTGTGTTAAAATGGTTTCACACATTTTTAAAGGATCAGACTCCACGTAAGACTTCATGAGCATGGTGACCTGTTGTCTCTGTTCATTGTTAATAATGCGAAATGTAGAAGGAGATGAGGACACTGTGTCGTCGCATATATCACAACATAGAGAAACTGATTCTGTCGAACTGTTCAAGTATTCTGAAATATACTCCCTCCGACATTGCTCTTTCAGCTTGCAAAGCTCCTTCATCTCAGCACCAATATTCTTCTGAGAGACATCATTGGCATTATAGAACATCTGCGCCGTTGCATTTGAGCCATCCCGACCTGCACGCCCCACTTCTTGAACATAGGCTGTTAAGAAAGAACACAAAAACAAATTAAATAGAAATTCATTTCCTGTATACCTTTGTGCCACCAAACTGTACCAGATGTCTACCTAGTATAAGTTTTCTTACACATAAGCCAACTAGTAAAATATGTTGGGATAATGCTCTTTTATGTTGAAGCCCCACAATTGTGACAGCAAACCGGGGTTATTTCATCGAAAATATTATAATTATTCTGAACTCCACAAGATTTGTCAACTGAATGTAGTAATTACAATGTGAAAAATATACCTTATCACATTGTTAAAATAAATTCAAAACTCATTTGACCTTGCAAAGCGACAGGGTGAACTAAATTTAAACAAACCTAAGGTTAGTCATAATTATGTGGCATATTCTATGTGCAATATACATGTACCATGAAAGATGTCACTCTTTCTAATATACATAGCATGATGTATTGATTTGTATGGTAAAATATATTTAAAATGTCGAAAAATCCCACCACTGGATCTTAGGGTAAAGTCTGCTACAGACAGATATATGCATCGGGCTTAGACATAAACAGCATTATCTGAACCAATTTCACTAGCTGGTTTAGTAGGTTTATGTCGTAGGAACATTTACCTAACATCTACCCAATAATATTATTTTATACCTCATATTTTATTACGTCACAATATTATATTATATTATGTTACAACTTCAGTCTATAGTGGTATCTTCACAATTTCCAATTATTGAATGAAAGACTACTTGATCCAACACATTGGAAAAGGATTATTGAAAAATATGTAGTGAACACTGAAAAAGTTCCTTCATTTTTGTCGACAAATTAAAACTGACCATAATTCAGAAATACATATCTCTAGTTTTTGCTCACTGCCATGTCTACAACATTTATTAACCTTTTGGCTTCATTACATGCCATCTTGATGGGATCGAAGATTTTATGTCTTGGGGACTATTTTCACTCTATCAGTGTTAAAATGGTCAAAAGGACATGAAATAAACATGCTATGTTCAGCTCTAAAATATGTTTTCATAAATATAGTCTTCAATACATATGATTTAAACAACCACATGATTTGGAGGCCTTACCTTCAATGGTACATGGTGGTCCAGCGTGTATAATTCTTCGTACATGTTGCAAGTCACATCCCATACCAAGTGCTATGGTGGCGAAGACTATTCGTATTGCCGAGTCCTCCTGTTGGATATCTTTTATGATGTCGTCATTGGTCTGAAAGGCAACAAATGACATATTTAATTCTTCATGCAATAATTTTGTAAACATGATATATAGTTACATGTTCCGGTAGCTCACTTAAACAACCATTGCTTCATTTTGAAAAGTTAAAGAAATTCCAAATTATTGTAAATGTCTCTGACTTTTATATAGTTTGGGAAATAGATTATTCACTGTTGATTTGTATTAATGCACCATAAAATATGTTTCTCACTGTCTCTCCCTGATAATCAATGGTGAACACTGGTTCATGTCTGCATCTATATGTACACATTACAGTTACAATAAATATACATTAATTTGTGGTAAAATAAATAATGCCAATGTTTTTAGCTTCATATTTAATAATAGGATAAGGTGACACCAATTTTTAAGTCTTGTTTACGAACATCTGGGGAGAAAAAAAGTAGATGCAGGAGGGGAAAAAAATTCAAAAAATTGTCCCCCCAATTTATATCAAGTAAATCGTGGAATTTTACATAAATTTAACAAAAATTGTGAAAAAATGTTTTTGAATGAAATTCTGAACCAAACAAGCCATTTCTCGTCATGAAATACATGAAAATATGAATCTGTAAATGATTATAAGCAGGACCGGATGCGTCAGCACATGAAAATCAGTATGCGTGTAAAAACTTTTGGGAGAAAACAGTTTTATTTTTATTTTCATGAAATGGAAAAAAAGTTGAAGGAGGTGTTCATGATAAACCAGACTTAAAAATTGGTGTCGCCTAATAGTTAATTTTTTTTTATAATTTAATACTAGCATAGATTAGTCATATGTATTCTGTACATGTACTTACCTTCATTGGTTGGGAAGCATGAAACTGTACCAACCTTTCTCTTTTGTCCTCAGTTAGGAACCTTTTCCCCATAATCTGCTTTGCAAGTTGAACTCCAGCTGCACACCACTGCCGTTTAGTGTAGACAATGGTCAGTCCAAAATCATAATTATGGAATAGCTCCAGAAATAGTGGTTTGAATATGTAAAAATAGGAATCTTCCACAGAAGTCTTTCCTCCAGTTGAAGGTGGTCTCAATTGTGCGGCAATGAATATATTAGTGTTTAAAGAAAATGTTGATGCCACAAATAAAAAAATTCTCATCCCAAGTGAGAATGCTATGTCCTTCTGTCCAGTCCGACTTGCTGTAGCAGTCACTGCAAGAAATCGCATTGTTCTGCAATGCTAGCATAATCTTGCATAAAGTCTGGCCCCAATCTAAGATACAATGGGCTTCATCCACCACCACATATGTCCTATCGAAATCCCTTGATATGGCCCCAATATCAGCAGCATGGCTTAAAATATCCTCCGGATGGCCTATCAGAAATATTTCGTTATTTCTGAATAGTGGTTCAAACTGTTTCACCTCAATTATTTGTTTCCCCAGCTTTTGACATTCCTGCTCAACCAGGCTATTCAGTGGCACTATAATAACCGTCAGAGAAGACAAATTGCCCTGTCTGTGTGCATAAAATGGCAGTAGTTCAAACACCAATGACTTTCCATATCCAGTGGGCAGGACGGCTATAACATCGGTGTCTGCAATAGATTGAAGGCAGTCAAGCTATTTTGGTCTCAACACATTCTAGGATCTGTTGAATCTGATGTTGTAGTCGCTTAGAGCATGCTTGCTGATTATTGATCTTTCCACTGCCGTACTGCATCTGAAAATAGCATACACTAACTAAATATAGATGCTCAAAGAATATTATGACTTTCCACAATATTACTCATACCATTTCAACTGAGATCATTTCAACCTAGATCATGCCAAGAACCTGTACTTTGGCTAATGCTACGGCGTTAGCCAGAGTAGAGAATCATGGCATGATCTAGGTGTTTCCGAGAAAAGTGCACCATTTAGAATGAAAAAAATGTAACGTACAATCACAAAATTGTGGAAAGAGGCACACCGATGGCTGGGTAGTCACACAGGAATGCATAAAATCAGCGTTATTGATAATTTTAACCAGAAGGTCTCAAATTGGCATCGCAAAATTGTATTCGGGGTCACTTAGATCATGCCATGAACCTGTACTTTGGCTAATGCTACGGCGTTAGCCAGAGTAGAGAATCATGGCATGATCTAGGTGTTTCCGAGAAAAGTGCACCATTTAGAATGAAAAAAATGTAACGTACAATCACAAAATTGTGGAAAGAGGCACACCGATGGCTGGGTAGTCACACAGGAATGCATAAAATCAGCGTTATTGATAATTTTAACCAGAAGGTCTCAAATTGGCATCGCAAAATTGTATTCGGGGTCACTTAGATCATGCCATGAACCTGTACTTTGGCTAATGCTACGGCGTTAGCCAGAGTAGAGAATCGTGGCATGATCTAGGTGTTTCCGAGAAAAGTTCACCATTTAGAATGAAAAAAATGTAATGTACAATCACAAAATTGTGGAAAGAGGCACACCGCTGGCTGGGGAAGTCACATGCGAAGGCATAAAATCAGCGTTATTGATAATTTTAACCAGAAGGTCTCAAATCATGAATTATTTCATGTCACTAGTTCAATGAAGTGATTACTCTCAATATATTACTGGTATCCACACAATAAGCCATTTCTCAGGGCCATGCCTATGTGTTCAAACATTGGAAAATAATGGAAGCTGAGAACCTGGTGTGAATTGAACTATGGTGGGGTCTCAAGCCAAACTCTCAGGTGCATAATAATCGTGATGGCCTAATAATAGTGATTGGTAGGGATTTCGGCTGATTTTAATAATGTCTCAATGTAAATATTAGTGATCGTTGGGAATTTTCTCCAAATTAATAATCGTGCTATCACTATTATTAGGCACCCGAGAGTACCCCTTCACATTAGAAAAAATGCCATTGAATGGCATAAGTTGCTTGAGGATAGAAGTGATCTATCATACCACTGTAAATTCAACCAGGCACTTCCTATTAAATAATTATGCCAAGCAGGAGTGGGGCAGGGATACCAGGGACAAAATTGTGGAAAGAGGCACACCGCTGGATGGGGAAGTCACACACGAAGGCGTAAAATCAGCGTTATTGATAATTTTAACCAGAAAGTCTCAAATTGGCATCGCAAAATTGTATTCGGCGTTACCTAGATCATGCCTTGAACCTGTACTTTGGCTAACGCTACGGCGTTAGCCAGAGTAGAGAATCATGGCATGATCTAGGTGTCACCGAGAAAATTGAACCATTTAGAATGAAAAGAATGTAACATACAATCACAAAATTGTAGAAAGAGGCACACCGCTGGATGGGGAAGTCACACGCGAAGGCATAAAATCAGCGTTATTGATATTTTTACCAGAAAGTCTCAAATTGGCATCGCAAAATTGGATTTAGGGAGACCAAGAAAAGTGCCTCATTCAGAACGAAAAAAAATTAACGTAGAATAGTCAAGTTGTGTAAAGTAGCACACCGTTGGGTGGGGAATTCACAAAGGAAGGCACTAAATCAGTGTCATGTATATTCTCGACTTGAAAGTGTCCAATGACCATTGCCAAATGGGGCCTGGGTGATGGAATAAAAAGTGAAAATTTCAGAATGAAAAAAAATCATATGTAAAATCATGAAGATATGGAACCGCGCTACCCACGGGTGGGGAATTGACTCAGGAAGACATAGGACAAGGGAAGTCTGGGTCTTCAGGTTAAAAGTTTGGCATTTCCATCGCTGAATGGGTCGTGGGGGCTAAAACGTCGAAAACGCAGAATGCCATGTGCACCGATTCAAGCGGCTGGTAAATCAAATAAAATCGTATTGGGAACCAAAGAACCAATCCGCGCGGTCATATTATATCATTAGTCGATGACTGCACCGAAGTTATTTGAAAACATTACTCAGTTTACTTACATTTGATGAAAAACGACGAGAGAAGTTTCGCTTTTGAAGAAAAATGTCTGCCGGCGTACAATCTCTTCCGGGTATGGATCACATGACCGGAGATCATGTGACCGGTCGAAATGGCGATTGTCCGAGGCCGTCCTTGATGAGAGTAGCGAGATTGGACGGATGTGGCGTCTAGTGAACAGTAAGTGACACATCCTTTGATTTAATTCATTTGATACCCCTTTGGTTGCTGCAACAACTAAGAATAGAATACGATGTGTATAATTCACAACAAAATTAACACAAGTGTATACTATTATACATCTTTATTTTTTAAGAAAAACAATTTGATAAAATAATGAGTATCTTCTCCTATTCCACACGATACAAAGACGTGAGTGTATTCACCTCCCAAATGCTCAAACAATGGGGGTGGGCTTATCTAAATAGACCAACCCGTGTTTTATTTAGGGTAAAACACCCAAATTGGGCTTATCTTCAAGGGTGGGCTTACTGGTGGGTGTATACAGTATGTGTGCTAAACTAGAGTTTGGCAGGGAGGCACAATTACAATCAGTTTGGCCTATTGGTATTTATGGCTCAACTTTGTCCACTGGAACATGACAAACATGGCAAGAATAACAAAATACTACCGGGTATCTCACAAAAATTACACTTGATATTTGATATATTATTGTTGCTTTGTTCTAAACTAATTATTGTGTGAATAAAACATCTAAATCATTCTAATAACAATATACCCCACTGTGATATTCTGGCTTGTTGGTGTATTTGGATTTAGTTAAACAAATTGTGAAAATATTGTTGGCACCAATATTTTATTAATCAGAAGTCAATCACATCATCTAGGAGCCTTCATGTCTTCTTTGATTACACTTTCTGTAAGACATAACATTCAAGTGTAAATTATGGCGTTTACCAAATGTAATACAAGATTTACGCTCTTCAGAATAGAAGGAGTGTATATCTTCCTAAGAACAAATGGATCAATTCTCTGTATATTGATAAGATGTTTTGCACTGGAGAAAGAAATACACATCAGCTTCCTGGAGTAATTTCCTTTGAGAACGCAGGTTCAAGAATCACCATATGTACAGTGTACACATGGAAGCCTCGGATTACCTTCACCCCAAAGGTATCAATTGCACACATGACTACCTCATATAATTTGGAAAGAAATTGTGTCCTGTTATCTTGCATTTCCCAACACTTCATTGAAGTTATTCTAGTATTTTAAGGAAGCTGGAATTGCAATTTTGCAAATTCTGAAAAGACGTTGGTTCTTGTCTTGTCGCTTCTTGTCGATATTGTCTTTGCCAGTGACACACATTTCAATATGAGACCTCATGCGATAACACAGAAAATATAGGCTTTGACCTATGTGTCATCATAGTCATGAGACAACAGTTCCATTTAATCACTGCTTGTGAATGTGAATTTTACACCTGTTCAATGAAGTTATCTGACACCATTAGCAAATTTAGTCAGAAACAAGTACATGTCAGATCAGAGTTGAACTTCTGATAGTTTGGGTGATAAGTACGTTGTAGATCTGAAGTATCTTGACGCTGAAAATATAAATGAAACAGTTTTAAGTATACAATGCACATATCGCGTGCATCTGGACATGATTTTACAAGTCTGGTTGAATAACTGATCAATTTTATGCTGCATTATAAGTACTATGGCTTCTTTTCGAGGAGTTTGAACCGTTAAATAAAAGGAATGACTAAAAGTACTTACTTTTTATTCTGACCGACTTGAACTATTAAAACATGTAAATGATTCGGGTAAATGAATTTAATATTATTGCTGTCGTCATTAAAAACAACATTACAAAATACTAGCTGGGTACCGGAAGTTGCTCAGTTGCCTTAAGTGAGGATCAAGTTATGAGTGCGCATTCAATAATTCTATCCAAGTCATTTAAATTAACTATTAGTTATCTTTTGAGTCAACTGAGATAATCGGACCTACTCCATGAGACAGGAAAGTTCCACTGATTCTCCCTCAATATCATCTAAGGCTAAGCTGAAGATAAACCACTCTTTGTAGCTAATTATTAGTGCCACTTTAAGTGATCTAAGTACTAATAATACTATGGCACCTATCCCATGACAATCCCTTGGTCAAGATATCCATTTGTATCAATGTTCCTAGATATCTAATGAAAAATGTAGCTCAACTTGGAAATGGAATAATTTAATGTGTTACAGTCAATGGAGCAATTCGAAATGTGGAAAGTTTAATGTCTAATACTGGTTTATCAACATGAAGAGATATATCTACTATATATTTTGAGAACTGCGTATATATATGTATATATATATATATATGTGGGTACGTCATGGAATCGAAAACGCCTGGACGGATCGAGCTCAAATTTCGTATATAAGTGTAAAAACCCACGGGGATCGTCCACGTCGCATTTTGGACAATCTCTTAGCACCGATTCTCCACTCCCAATCATCAAAATCACCGCAAACGCCACTTCGGGGGTTAAAGGCACGTGAGGCCTTAGTTGTCGAAAATATTCATATTTGTTCTAATCACCGTAAACAGAAAAACATTAAAAAGCATACAGTTTCGTTCATATATACCACGACCATCACGTAAACAGCATGTTATCGTAAAGACCTACTATATTTTACCTAAGCAAGAGCCTGATTATGTTACAGAGGACAGCACAATGCTACTGACTAATCACACACAAATGGCATAAACGCTCTTTATTAGATCCATATAAGGAATTCACCAACAAAGAACGCTCTTTATGTTTACCATCATAATATAAACAAACACCAGAAAAGTAACTTTGTATGCTTTTGTTTACATAACAATGGTCAAACATTTGACAATAACATACTGTTTATGCGATATTTCTTATTTGTATACGGCCAAAGTCTGTCTACATTTTAATGTTCTTTCTGTTTGTGGCGGTTTTTGACGGGTGGAAATATTTTCACAGGATACCCACCACCAAGGCCAACCGTACCTTTAAGGCATCAACGATCTTTATATGGTCAGTTGTTAACGACGAACGCTCTTTATTGCAATCGACGTGGCTAAACGACTAGCCCCATGCGTCCGAAATACGGATGCGGGACGAAATGAAATTATCTCGTTTAAAAAGGCAGAATTGATCTAAGAAGCGTTTGTTTGCAATTCAACGCAACCTTATCGCTCGAAATATTATGCAGAGAGATTTCACGACGGGATTAATTGACTGTCCGCTCTTTTCGGGGACTACGGGGAAGTTTAGGACGGGTACCATGAATTAACTCATTGAAAAACAAAGAATGCGTTGTCTGTCGTTCCTAGGAAGGGGGGATTTCATCGGGTCAATTAGAATAAAAATTAAATAAATAGACCAATTAGAATAAAAATTAAATAATTATTCAAAAATTCAAAAAAACATAAATTAAATTTAAAAAACATTAAATTAATGTTAAAAATAAAAATAAAATATAAATTTAAACAAAATAATTTTAAAAATGTCATGTTTCTGACCAACCACGCCAGTGGCGGGCTAACCTGCTAGTCTCCTATATATTTTGAAGACCTCTGTCTGTCTGTCTGTATGCATGTATGTCATTTATACAGATCTACGATTCTCGACCGATCGGGACGAAGCTTGGTACGTGTGTGTAGTTTGACCAGGCGGTCGTCGTTGTCGTATTGGCGAGCCCGTGCGGCGCCCGCTTTGCGCATGCGCAGACGAGATCTCGGAAACGGGTGGAGCTATCGACTTGAAATTTGGTACGTGTGTGTAGTTTGACCAGGCGGTCGTCGTTGTCGTATTTGCGAGCCCGTGCGACGCCCGTGCAGCGCAAGCACAGACGAGATCTCGGAAACGGGTGAAGCTATCGACTTGAAATTTGCTATGTGAATGTATCTTGCCCCGGATACGAATTTTATCGGGTCGCCGAGCCCGTGCGACGCAAGCTTCGCGCATGCGCAGACCAGATCTCGGAAACGGTGGAGCTATCGACTTGAAATTTGGTGTGTGAATGTATCTTGCCCCGGATACGAATTGTATCGGGTCGCCGAGCCCGTGCGACGCAAACTTCGCGCATGCGCAGACCAGATCTAGGAAACGGGTGGAGCTATCGACTTGAAATTTGGTTTTTGAATAGCCCGGACAACGTCGGGCTCATCGGCTAGTCTACTATATATTTTGAGAACTACGTATATATATGTGTGTATATATATATATATATATATATGTATGTGGACACGTCATGGAATCGAAAACGCCTGGACGGATTGAGCTCAAATTTCGTATATAAGTGTAAAAACCCACGGGGATCGTCCAGGTCGCATTTTGGACAAGCTCTGAGCACCGATTCTCCACTCCCAATCATCAAAATCACCGCAAGCGCCACTTCGGGGGTTAAGGCATCAACGATCTTTATATTGACCACATACGGAGTTGTTAACGACGAACGCTCTTTATTGAAATCGACGTGGCTAAACGACTAGCCCCATGCGTCCGAAATACGGATGCGGGACGAAATGAAATTATCTCGATTAAAAAGGCAGAATTGATCTAAGAAGCGTTTGTTTACAATTCAACACAACCTTATCGCTCGAAATATTATGCAGAGAGATTTCACAACGAGATTAATTGACTGTCCGCTCTTTTCGGGGACTACGGGGAAGTTTAGGACGGGTACCATGAATTAACTCATTGAAAAACAAAGAATGCGTTGTCTGTCGTTCCTAGGAAGGGGGATTTCATCGGGTCAATTAGAATAAAAATTAAATAAATAGATCAATTAGAATAAAAATTAAATAAATATTCAAAAATTTCAAAAAACATAAATTAAATTTAAAAAACATTAAATCAATATTAAAAAATTAAAAAAATAAAAAAATTTAAAATATAAAAACAAAATAATTAAAAAAATGTCATGTTTCTGACCAACCACGCCAGTGGCGGGCTAACCTGCTAGTCTACTATATATTTTGGGACTTCTGTGTGTCTGTCTGTGTGTGTGTTAGCTATGGCCGGGAAAACTGCCTGACGGATTTTAACGAAATGTGATACCTAGGGGTGATTTTTCCCAGTGATGGTTTTGGACGGGTCAAATCGTGACCCCGACCTGACCTTGACCTTCAAAAAGGTCAATTCAAGTAAAACGGACGGATTTCGACGAAATTTGATACCTAGAGTTACTTTTGTCCGGGGGGAGGATTTGGACGGGTCAAATCGTAACCCCGACCAGACCTTCAAAATGGTCAATTCAAGGTCAAATCGCGAATTTTGACGGGATTTCGACGAAATTTGATACCTAGGGTTACTTTGGTCCACGGAGTGTTTGGACGGGTCAAATCGTGACCCGGATGTGACCTTGACCTTCAAAATGTCAATTCAAGGTAAAATCGGGTAAAATCAGACGGATTTCGACGGGTACTTTTGTCCGGGTCAAATCGTGACCCCACCTGACCTTGACCTTCAAAATGGACAATTCAAGGTCAAATCGCGCAATTCGCCGAAAAGCAGAGGGGAAACAGCCCGGACGAAGTCGGGTCCACCAGCTAGTATATATATAAAAAGTAAAATCTAAGATGTTGCTGGCAGCTATGTATTCCAATACAATTAAAAAACATTTTATAGCTTTAAAGTTTAGTCATGCAAAGAGTAAAATCCAAGATGGTTGCTGGAAGCCATGTTTTATTGCCGAATAAGCCCAAAATGACTCGTTCCTATTTACTTGTCAATGTCAAAAGTCATGACAAATTTCATAATCATCCGACCAAAGGTACAACCTATAGCCCGTGCCAAAGGATTTAGTCATGCAAAGAGTAAAATCCAAGATGCCTGCTGGTGGCCATGTTTTTTGCCCGAACGACCCCAAAAGTAATCGTTCCCATCTACATTTCAACATTAACATGGATGACAAATTTTATAATGATCAGACCAAAGGATTTAGTCGTGCTAATGGATTGAATTTTGAAATCCAGCCATGTTTTTTGTCCGTATGACCCAAATATGACTCATTGCCATCTACATTCCAATTTCAACAGCTATGACAATTTTATGATGATCAGAATAAAGGCACGACCTGTAGCACATGCTAAAGGATTTAGTCATACACAGATTAAAATCCAAGACGTCTGCTGGCGGCCATGTGACAAATTTGATGATGTTCTGACCAAAGGTACGACCTGTAGCCTGTGTCAAATGATTTAGTCATGCAAAGAGTAAAATCAAATATGTCTGCCGGCGGCCATGTTTTTTGGCCGAATGACCCCCAAAATTACTCGTTCCCATCGACATGTCAATATTGACATCCATGACAAATTTCATGATGATCAGATGAACAGTACGACCTGTAGCCAGTGCTTATGGGTTGAATTTTGAAATCCAAGATGCCCGCTGGTGCCAGTGGTGGCCATGTATTTTTGTCCAAATGACCCAAAAATTACTCGTTCCCATCTACATTCCAATTTCAACAGCCATGACAAATTTTATGATGATCAGACTAAAGGTACGACCTGTAGCCCGTGCTAAAGGATTTAGTCATACAAAGAGTAAAATCCAAGATGGCCGCTGGTGGCCGTGTTTTTTGGCTGAATGACCCCAAAATGACTCGTTCCATCTACATGTCAATGTTAACATCCATGACAAATTTCACGATGATCTGACCAAAGGTACGACCTGTAGCCCATGCTAAAGGATTTAGTCATGCAAAGAGTAAAATCCAAGATGGTTGGTGGAAGCCATGTTTTAATGCCAAATAACCCCAAAATGACTCGTTCCCATCTACATGTCAATATCAAAAGTCATGACCAATTTCATAATGATCGACCAAATGTTCGACTTGTAGTCTGTGCCAAAGGATTTAGTCATGCAAAGAGTAAAATCAAAGATGGCTGCTGGCTAGAGCCCGAAGCCGCCATCGCACGCCGCCGCCGCCAGCCATATTGGCCACAAGCCGTCGCCAGCCATATTATCTCTAACGCCAGCCACATTTAAAAATCTCCGCCACCAGAATTGTAAAATGGCTGAGCCATGTGCAATGTGCATGGGCTTATATGTCAAGCACGACTGTACTGTGAATCGCAAATAACTAAACCGCATTTCCTAATATTGGCATATACTCGCATGGACACGGCATGGTTGTTATATTATCAGAACACCGGGCCCCTTAGTGTGGAATAGACTACCCCAATGCATGCTTTCATATAACTGAATGGGCGCATCCATTCGGTATTGAAAGGGTTAAAATATAAATTGTTTATATCGACAACACCCAGTCTCGGACATCGCTGGCATTTGTCAATATATATTACACATAAGAATAGAAAATAGTTTGAAATATTATATATCATTACTATCGGGTTCATCATTCAATGATGCATGCATATATCGCAAGATGGCAGTGATGGTAGCAGTCTGAAGTCGACAGAAGTCCCAATGTAACTACTTATACCGATTAGATGGGAAACTACATAGTATATCCATACCAGTCCTTCGTGAATTTTCGCCATAATGGAAAAGCCCAACATCAAAAGATTACGTGTGGTCTGGAATTCTACGGGTTCACCACAAACGCTAAAAAAACGGCGTCTATAACCGGTAACAGGGGATTAGGAACATTTCGGAAACGAGAATACACTGAATGACAACATCTCAGCCGGCTCAGCCGCCATATTTCGTCAGCCACGAACGTCGTGACTGAGCCGGCTTAGCTAGCTAACCAGCCACGAAAATCGGTTGAGCCAGCCGTGAAAACTATTTGTCGTGGCTTCGGGGTCTACTGCTGGCGGCCATGTTTTTTTCCGAATGACCCCAAAAAGAAACATTCCGGTCTAAATGATCCGACCAAAGGTACGACCTGTAGCCTGTGTATTGTTGACGAATCACGCACACACGCACACACATATGACGGACGACAAAGCCATGGCAATAGCTCAAACTTTACAAAGTAAAGTTGAGCTAATAATTTGATATTAAACACTCATTATTAATCATATAGATCTTTGTTCATATAATGGATTACACGTAGTCCCCCTTTATATCATATGAGGTCAAAGGGACCTATGACATAACATTCTCCTGGTGAATTTAAACGCGTGTAACAGTGTTACTGTTTTCAGCTCCGTGGGTCCAACCATTTTAGTTGTAATTACTTAAGTTAATCACTATAAGAGCCGCTTTAAATCATCTGATGTCAGGGGCACATTTTAAATTTTTATAAATTTACCTACATGTATTTGTAAAAAATGTTTAGCTCCAATGGTTGGTCGCCAATAGCAGGACAGACAAATGAACACGTCGACAGGATATTTCTTTTTAAACAACGTGTTTTTCTCGCGTTCGTATTTCGATTTCCATCGTTATCGCGTCGTTTGATATTGTATTTATATTGTATTAAACATATTGGTTTTGTTTATATCTCTGCCTTCGCCTTATATTTGAAGTTTTAGGTAGATTTCGTCTTCTGTCTTGTTTACCTTTTTTCTTTCGGAAAAATGAGTTGATTAATTTTTTTTTTCTTCAATCCCGAATGATATTTTGTCCATACCAGTTATTGCAGTATGTCTGTCAAAATAAAAACCAATGAAGCTGGTTTGGAGGATTTGACAAAAATCCCACATGTCGATGACTCGATAGCTGTGGCTATAATTTTGAAACGTCGGGAGGTGGTCACTTTATTCAGAGATTATTTAGTGAATATCCCACGTTTTCGTGTGTCACAACAACAATGGTCGGTTATCGACTTCAGTCCAGCGCCATCAGGTACACCCGCCGATAATTGGCTTCCATTTAAATTGGATCCAACAAAGACAACACATTTTGATGATTATCCAGCGGGGTACGATTCTGGTCAGGCTGCAGCCGAATCGTCAGCTATGCTCGGTCCCCCACAATCAACAAACACACTTGACTCCGAACAAGAACGGTTGCGTCGATACAATGCCGAAAAATCTGTTATCATGGGCGTCCATGATGTTATGAATCACATACATTAGCAGACGCCACTCGGCGAAGGTTGTCGTGGACGCCAGCGAGTCAAAGTACTCATGATACACCACAGGGTCTGGTGTCAATGGCTATGGGAACTCAATATATGGTAAGTACCCAAGCCGTGACGGGTGCTGCCACGGTTGTCACTCGTGCATCAGGGCCAATTAGTTATGGGGACACGGTCAAGTCAAACACGGTGACTACCCATAGTACTTGGCAGGCAACCGATCAACTTCAACAATCCATGACATCGCTATGACTGCGTTGGGACAACTTCCATCTTTTCAACCTAGTATTATGACGTCCCAGAGGTCATCAGATGGGCATCATGACTTGCCTAATCAGGTTGCATCGTTGCCAATACCACAAGCTCCATCTGCTCAGTCAACCACCCCAGTCACGCAGTTGTCAATATCAAATGCTATGTTGACGAATCCCAATTACTCGCAAGTCTCATCCACATATACATACTCCGCAGTACCTGATACCCGGTTACCGGTGACAAATTATCAGGCGGGTTATGTATCCACAACCAACCCGACAATGGGTGTACATAATAAACTACAGATGTCGACAATTGATCTCAGTCAGCCTCCAGCAAATTATGGACGGCATGACCAGCAACTATACAATACTATTCCGACATCAAATACGGTTAACGCTCCAGTTAGTTATCAACTTGGACAAATTTAAACACCGGTTATGCAACCGTGGTGGCAGCAACCATCGGTCATTCATCAACCGGTCATTTATCAACCACCGGTGATGCAACAACCATCGGTGATGCAACAACCACCGGTGATGCCACAACAACCAGTGATGCAACAACAACCGGTAATGCAACAACCGGTGATCCAACAACAACCATTAGTGCAACAACCGGTATATCACCAGCCGGTATATCAACAGTAGGTCCTTCCACAATTGTTCCCCAGCAACCAATTTTTAAACCACTACCTCAGGGACCATCCGGTTACCAGGGTCACCCCGAACAGAATCATTGGCAATATGGTAGAGAATGCGGTTAGCTCGAATGCCCAAAGGTTTCTTTTATGATGGGGTAGAGGCGTGGCATCCTTTCAAATTAAAATTTGTTAAATATGTGGAATCCCAGCAATGGGGGCCGGAGGAGATTAAACAGGCTTTATGTTGGTGCATGAGTGGTAGAGCAAGCGAATATTTCACATTGCTCACGGAAAGAAACCCAGATATTACGTCCGATCAATTATTGACTGGGCTTGAAACTCGTTTCGGGCATCATGACTTGCCTGAAACTACACAATTGCAGTTTCAGCAGGCCAAACAAGTTCCGGGTCAATCTCTTGATGAGTGGACAGAAACTGTCCTATCATTGGCCACCAGGGCATTTCGGGATTGTCCCCCGGACTTTACCCTCAGGCAGGCTGTTTTAAGGTTTTGCCAGGGGTGCTCGGACACAAGAGCAGCGGAATTGGTCAGTATGGAGACTCCACTAACCATGGAGCAGGCCATAAACCGCATAAGGTGGCATCAATATAACTATGCCGTCATTCATGGCTCCAAAACACCTCGCAAAGATGTTCGTCGATTGTCGACAGATACATCAGACGACGAAAGGATTCGTGTCGTTAGACCACAGGCTAGAGGTAGGCCAAACAGATTTCAAGGCAAAGAGCCTAATTCATCGGAGTCTGAGAACATAAACAGGTTCAGAGGGGAGCGAATCCCAGGTATCGAAATACCGGGGAATTTTCACTGTGGAAATGTCGCACCCTAGCGCTCGAGACCAGTGTCGAGAGTTTACATCGGAAATTGGAGAAGATGACAGATACATTGTCGAAATTGTTACCTGGCAGTAAGAATTTCGGGGATAGATCAACCCAAACCCCAAATAGAGGGGTTCGGACATCCCATTGACACAAGGCCTCATCACGTTTGAGTCTGACGATGAACAATCTGAGGTGAGACAGGTATGAAACTCGAGCATGTCCGAAGTACGCTTACCGGAAAACAGAAAGCCATCATAAGAAGCATCCACGGGATCAGTCCAACAGACGGAGTTACAAACGACGTCGGCCGAATGCTCCAGTATCTAGTGTGAGTGAGAATAGGAGGCCGGAGAGGTCACGAACCAGTAAATCCTCGGTTGTCGAGGTTAACAGAAGTTCGTCGAACCAATCTAGTAGGGATAGTCGGGAAATGTCACGAGCAGGTAAATCCTCCGTTGTCGAGGTGAAAAACTCGAGTCAGGAACCACGGGTGCCGTGTATTGATGCACATTTCCATCGCGACAGGGTGTGCGTTGTCTTCAAACAACCTCCACATACATCAACGGTGGACATGTGTCGAAGAGCAAATGTGCGCGTTCACCACAAAGTTAATGTTGTTGGCGGAATCGAGGTCCACTGTGATCGGAGACCTACCCGGTTATCGGGGATTTAACAGCGAATCCGCACTGGAGAGTGGCAGTTGGTTGTCACCCCAAGAAATATGAGCAGTTGAAAGCGCCCGAAAAAATGGCTGCCCTGCGAGCTTTAGCGCAACATCCGGCGGTTATCGCAATCGGAGAGATCGGGCTGGATCGATCAATCGCTAACTTGAGTGAGCAGGCCATGATCCAACAGGACGAGATCTTTCGGGAGTTGTTATCTTTGGGCCGATTCTTTAACAAACCAATCATCATGCACCTAATGGGACCGAAAGGCAAGTCTCTAGGGCATGATGTTAGTTTTACGTCGCTGGATATCGTGCAGACCCAGACACACCTGGATCAGGTACTCCATTATCACTGCTTCACTGGAACCAAACACGCAGTGCATGCTTGGACCCACAACAGGCCAAACACATATTTTGGATACACTGGAGCCTGTGCACGTTTCAGCGAGCTTCAGAAAGAAGGGGTGCCTGCAGTTCGTTTAAACCGGCTGCTACTAGAGTAAGATGCGCCACATTTTCCTACGGAAGGGCGTGACCATACCACTCCAGAGGTGATTGGTGAAGTGGCAATGGAACTGGCCCGTATTTTGAATATGGACGTGCAAGAGATTCTTTCCATCACTGCGGCAAATGCCAAGGATGTTTACGGAATACATCTGCCACATGTTTAGATGCTCTCTAATGAATATTGCAACCCCGGTTGTCGTGGGTTTGCAAAGTCTGAGTAATACGGTAATGCAATGAAAATTTTTCTTTGATACAATCCCGGTTATCGGTAGATAATTTATTAACCATTTTCTGGACAATCTTTATGCAAGAACTAAGTCATTTGGAATGTCATGGAACATGTATTGACCCCGGTTATCGTTGGGTTACAACTTCACCATCGGCCTGAGAATTCTTCTAAATATCTATGAAATAATTCCGGTTACCGTTGAATTATTGATCAGTCGTTGTGTCGGATACTTTTTCATGTATGGACATGTTAAGAGTCCTCTCTTGCCTGTGCACCAACATGAGAAATTGTAGTCATAACGTCTTTCATGTAGGGACCTGTTAAGGATCCACTCTTGGCCGTGCACCAACATGAGAACTTGTAGTCATAACGTTTTTTCAAAATTCGGATATTAGCACGTAGATTATCTATGTATGTCCAATTAACCGCTTTTCTGAAAACTTTCCAAATTTCCGAAAAGAGTGGATTTCCCGACAATTCATAAATCATCAATCACCCATGTTGAAACCTACCTCGTAAACTAACCTGGTTCGGTTTTTTTTATTTTTCTATACTACTCGGGCATTCACAGAGTGTTGAGAAATCTTTTGTATATATATCAGCTGTATATTGTAAACCGGCTAGGTATGGTCCCTAGTCCCTAAATTTTTGTTGGTTCGTTTGAATGAGTGTTTTCCTAATGTTGGACCAGACTGAGTATGTTTGATATTCATGGATTAGTGTTCACACCTACCCTGGACGTGTAATTATTTAAAGAGGGGAATAGTGTAGTGAAAATGTAAACATTGTGTGGACCAGTTTAATTCTTGTTGGACAGCGCCACCTAGCGGCGCCGGGAACCAAGTGCCAGCTTCCGGGATCACGCCGGGCAGAACTGAAACTGAATCTAAAGAAGACACATCGTAAATAATTCTTGTTGCTGTGTATCTATTGTAATCGTCGTAATTCTACATAAATTATTCGTGAGTATAATATCCTTTTATATTCCATATATAATATTCTTGCATGTGATACCCCCTAATTTCACATTAACATTAATTCTGATTGGTTAAGATGATCGCGATTGCCCAATCGCTGCATGTGTGACTTGGAGAGACGAGTTCAAAGTTCAAGGTGTGTGTCGGGGTCATGATATATTTTTTGAAACTTATTTTTCGTTTAACAGTATTGCAGATTCAATGCTCTCCCAGCGTCGAGTGCGTATACGCAGTACTCACTAAAGCCCACGGCCCGGCCGCTGGGCTTATTAATCTGAGGACCATTGTGGAAATAAGTCTCCCCATTTATCAGGTCTGGGTGAACCTGAAATGTAGCTACTATAGCTAGAACTAGCTATTAAAAATCGGTCTGCATTGGGTTTGTGTGAATGCCTGATGTAAACAATATTTTTTCCGACTGTCATCCACCACCGAATCTGATTCGGCAGATTTAATAACGGATTTCCGAACCTCTGGAGTCCAACTTTTTATCGGAAAATAGACTAAAAGACCAGAGAATTTAGCTTAACTATATATAGAATGTTAGTATTTTAATAACCGCCTGTTATTCATCTTTTTGTGTCAGAATCTTCAGCCCATGGTCTGACAATATTCGCCATTTTGATCAAGATATATCACATGATTTAAATGACCAATCGAATTTAAGAAATAAGATTTTAATCGATATTACTCCTACTTACCTCGTCGGTTTAAAAAACTACGAAAAGCCGATTCGTTATACAATAGTTTTCAATATTTACGCTCTAATTCGGATATTAATTAATACACAGAGACAACAACGTGTGCATTGGATGTTTAGAGGCAGGAACAAAAGCATTCGCTGCTATGACCTGGAATATATTATTGCTATGAGATAGATTGTCGAAATGGCAATGATTTGCACACGTGGGTGACGATAATGAAATTCCTCTTTAATAATGTATTGATATATTAGCAACGAAATACTATTGAAGCAGTTATATGATAAATTGATGAAAATATTTATATATTGTAGATCATGTCAGGGAAGCGAGGAAGACCGACACCGGGTGGCACATGCGGATGCAATAAACATGAAGAGTTTACCAGTGCTTCGGCAACTCCATCTTACGTAGTAGAGAAGATCACCAGCGGAAGAGTTAAAAAGGTCATCAATGTGCTCAAACAACATGGCCATATCACTGCACACCAGCTGTATCTGTGTACAGGTAAGTGCTGTTTTTGACACACATAATTACTTTTGATACATGTGAGCATAATGACTGGTTATCATCTTAAGTAGCTAACTAAATGGGTAGCTTTTGTGAGTCAATCATTATGAGTACCTGCATTTATAATAGAACCCAAGTCCCTCCCCCAATCGACGACGCTACTGTTCCCGGTCATATCAACGGAAGTTACGATTACAGTTGTGTGACATTAAATATGCCGGTAATTAATTAGTTGTCAACTTATATGTTTGTAATGTTTCACTTTAATATATTTCTCTTTTTTTTCTTCTTTTTGCATTAAATAGGTTGTGCCGCATATGCAGAAGTAAACTTGCTGGGTGCGAATACATCAGAAGCAATGATGGTGGAAACCGACCAAACTACAATGCCAAGCGCAGTGACGAGAATCCGAGAATGCGAAGATTCCGAGGTTTGTTCAGTAGTGTCGAAATAATGTAACCACAAAGCATAGCATCTCAATTGAGTTATTTCAGTTATGCATACTGAGAAAAATACGGAAGCATGTGCCCATAATTGAAGCAGATGTCGTTAACAATAAGAATTCCACTATTCCACAAACTGACATATCAAGAGTAACTATAGCTACCCCATGTGGTATACTGTAGATTGTTATGCATTAATGGCGTACAACTGTATGTAGGGATAATATTTCCATGTAAAATTTGATATTTGTGGTTTTCGTTGATAAGGTATTCAATTATGACCGATGGTTCTAAAATTATTATGTATTTATCTTTTGTTTTACCTTTCAGATAACCGATATAGCAGCAGCTCTTGGCAAACGCCTGTCTGGTTCTGTGTTCGAAGACAGTAAAAATCTGCGTCATCGGTCGGTGACATAAAGTTGATGATCGAACAGAAGCAGTTCCTTGCAGCAGCAAACCAAGCTATCATAGCCTTTTTGGCAGCAGTAACGGCGGTCAACATCGACAGTCGGGGAAACTCCACCGAAAAAAATATTGTCTCTGGCGCTGGCGTATGAGCAGATCTTACACACAAGATCCATCAATGTTATAGGTAAGTTGGATGCAAATAATCACCGAGAAAACGTATTGCTTGATACACTAGTGATGGGCCGGTTACAGATGGGGTTAAGGTATAACCCCGTATTCAACATGTTATTCCAATGAAGTAGCCATTACCAGAATGTAGCCAATTGCATGAAAGTTTAAAAAGAAAATGCTGATAAAATGTCCGGACAAAATTGTGTCCACGGACAGATGGATTGAATAGACAGACGGACGGACAAACTGAACATTATGATCTTCAATTACAGTACAATGCATAGAGGAGAATATAGTTTCTACATGTATAATTGCGGAAGCTAACCAGCGTTGTAATCATACAAGATTTGTCTATATGCTCTTGTTCATGTCCTATATCTTTCATCATCACAATAATAACATATTTCGTCACTGCCAGCAAAACAGTCATCAACCTCAGCGCAGCAATCAGACCAACAGCAGCGTACAAGTCGATCTTGAAATGGTTTAACGTTTTACCAGCCAAACCACTGCCACCACCACAAGGATCTGTGATAACATTTGTGGACAACAACCAGGTCGTTGGAAAGCGCTGGAAAGTTTCAGCTGATTCTAAGGCAGAAGTCAGCGTCACTACAACTCTCGTCCATTTCATCCCGAATTGTCAGCTTAACATGCAATTTAATCTCGACCTCTCTCCAGCACATTGGCTAAATTTTAAAAACTTCAACTCCATTCGCAACCTTCCATCTGTCAACACTAAATGCCGATCCATTATTTCATCTTTCCGAAACAAGTTTTTATCTGAGCGCATTGCGGCTGCACACCGTGACCAACGACACCACAACGGTGTGTACACAGACAGCATCGATGCATCGATCATCAGTGACCCATCAGCCGCAGACCTGCCGCACTCCAATCAACCCACCGACCCTTATTTATACCAGAGTTTCACCAGCCACCACCTCAGCTAATCCTAGGAGATCCGATAATGCTCAATCCGCCATCCCACCAGTTGATCAGGGATGTACTAAAAGAAATCCAACTCCGCCTGTTAACACATCGATCGTGGACAATTGTTGGTGGTGATGGTGTTCCATTTCTCGCTATCTGAAAGTTGATCGACAGTATTTATAAATGTCCTATATGTCAGGATCTCATTAACGGAGAAGAGGCGTTCAAACAGCACCTGAAATCTTCTCACGACACCTCCATTACCAGAGACATGATTACTCATCATCGTTGCTTCAACAACATCATCCCAGTAGCGGGGCTCGACCACTTGGAGATTAACACAGTACGCTTGCTGTTCCGACTGATGTGGGATGTTATTCAGATGGACCTTGCGAAGATGCTCGGCTTCAACTCTGGTACCAAAGGCGATAGCAACTTGCCGAGCTGCTTCTAATCATCACAAGTCTTGGCAGATACTGCAGATCTTTCTTCATGGAACAGCTGACGAACCCCTTCTTCCTTTCTGCCGTTTTTGTCTAACATGCTGCATACCACCAACACTAGAAAACTACAGCCAATGGCTCAACACAGTAAGAAACCCTAACTATGCCTTTATGAACGAAATCGTCTTTGAATATATCTACACGCTCCATCTGTTCCGCTCTGCATTCCGCCGAAATATGCTGATCTGATCAACATCACAAAACTTACACTATCACCTCTATTCTATGGCACATTCCATCCAAACTATCAGGAAATTCTGCTGCGGGAACGAATGACCATCGCACAAGCGCCAACAGATGTCTCCACGTTTCTGCTCAAAACCCCAAAAAGTGTCCCTGGTCATCCAAGGCAAGGCGAAGGTGGTGACTTCATCCTTGAAAGCAGAAATCGTCGTATCAAAATGTGTTTGCCACCGGGTGTGCCCGACGAACGTAGATGGATGAGAGCATTGAACCAATCACGTTTCTTTCAAAAGAACGCTGAGACACACGACCGTGGATGGAAGATCGCATACGAAGTAAAACGTGCGCTTCGTCACATTGAGTATGTGTGAAGTGGAAATATCATCATCATCAACAGCAATAATAACAATAATAATGACAATAATACTACTACTACTACTACTAACAACAACAACATCATCATCAACACAACATAATGATCAGGATCACCATCGAAGTCTACATCACCAAATCCATTGCTATTGGAAAACATAATTTGCAAAAAGAGTAAAGATGAACTTCTAGAAACATTTATTTTTTTGTATCATACAAGAGATGTCGATGGAATCTGCACGTCCAATTGATTCTATTACGGATGACTTTAGGGTTACCGAAGATTCCCACGCAGCCAGAGTGCACCCACTTATTGCATACGTTCACACCACGGCACTCGAGCCACACTCCACCAATTATTTGGTCCGTGGGTGTGTCATGGGTTACCCCACATACCTTGCAGTCGTGGTAACCGCTCAGCTCATGTTCATCGGCATCAGTTTGTATCTTCTTCTCTGCAAAGTGTTTAATTGTCGGATCGATTGGATCAATATGCAATTACAGTAATGTTCAATTCATTACACATTAATAAATAAAAAACATGAGGGAATTCATAATTTCAAATATGATTAATTTGCTCATCGGGTGATATCGGTGGAGCGTTTGTGGAGTACATCCGAACTCGCCTTCCCTTGACAGCAAATGAACGCGAAATATATGTTATCGGTTGAGTGACAGCTACCTAAATATTAATTAGTATGCATGTTTATAATAACTTTTTTTTTTAATAAGACTATTGTTCAAACTTACAGACGCTGACGTTGATGGCCCTGCCGTACCCGGAGAAGATGGCTCTGGTGTGACGGGATCGGAAACTGTTGTCGCTAAAGATGCATCTCTGATTGTTGCATTAAGAACCTGTAAACATGTGGATAATTAATTTTTGCGCACTAGTGTTTTCCATTGACTACAATTCCTGTTACATCATCATTTTCTACAATTTAGATGAACAAATACCAGCGAAATTCCTATAATTTGCTTGCCTAATAAACACACTGGACAATGGTTACAATCCGTGCATATCCGTGCATATCCCCACAGTCCTAGTAATACAATTGTGCATTATACTAACCTTGAATACCTCCGCCCATTCAATGGTTCCCCAATGGAAACTCCTTCCAGACGGCACACGCAATGACATAAATACCTCGCTGCCAGTCATGACAGCAAGTTCGAAGGCCTACAAGAACAATGCCATACTTATATTGCAATATTACAATGAATACACATAAGGGTTAACTCAGATCAAACATTTTGAATGTGTGCCATACTTTTGTGGAAAAGTATCTACTCTATAAAATAATAAGCATGTCCATGTCACATAATGCTCACCCTTATGTTCACTTTAACAAAATATCGTTTGACACTAATCAAATACTTATAATTTTGGTACAGGCAATGAAGACTTTCAAGGGGAGGATATGTGGCAGGAACTCCTTCGAAATTTCGATTTACCATCTGAGAATGACGGTGTCATTGAGGTTGAACTGGATGATGATGCCGACAGAGACGACTTGCCCACCATCAGAACTGAAAGCCAGCGTCAAGTTCGAGAGGTATCTATGTTTGTCACAAATAGTTATTCTCGACCTGGTGCCTATTGGTAATGCCATGATACGCCTAGAGGCTAGATGTAAATTATGTATATATAACATTATGATTTCACTTAACTACACATATAATACAACATGATTTTGGCGGTATTATTAATGCCATAATATTATTACCGCCACGAAGTGGGTGGACACTGGTGTACAGATTTGTATAGACTCATGGTCGTATGGGGGAATGTATTCTTGTTTCGTACTAGAGTATAAATCGTACCGATAATTACGATAGTACGACAAAGATTAGCACATGTGTTTACGTCACTGGTGTAATTGTGGGGACATGTTTCTATTATGAAGATTTGCTATCCCGAACGTCCGCTATTCCGAAGGTTCTCTATTCCGAAGGTTTTTGTTATTTTTAGGTTAATTCTATATTCTAAAGTATTGAGACTAATTTGAGAGGGTTCATTTTCACAAAGATTCTTTTTATGGAGTGTGCGCTCACATCCGAACTGATCCTGCGCGCACACCGATACAGATACAGGAGGAAATAACTTAACTTAGAACATTAAATGTGATTTTGTTTTGTTTTCGCGGGTTTTCTTGAGATTTAATGTCATTACGTGGGCCCATACCGTTGAATTCTTGGCATATAATATGAATGTTGTGGTATATATGGACCCGCTCGCATTGGGACATGACACAGGTACAGTTGTTCTGTGTGGGCTCCAATTTGGAGTTCAATATTTTAAGGGCCAAGTTTAGAATTTTATGGGTCCATAGCTTTGAACTCTGGGCATATAATATGAATATTGGGGGGCATGTCTCTATTCCGAAGGTTCACTATCCCGAAGGTCCACTATTCCGAAATTTCTCTGAATGTTCGCTATTCCGAAGGTTCGTTATTCCGAAGGTTCTGTGTTCCAAAGATTTTTGTTATTTTAAGGTTAATTCTATATTCTAAAGTATTGAGAGGGTTCATTATCACGAAGATTCTTTTTATGAAGGAAATAACTTAAAACATTAAATGTGATTTTGTTTTGTTTTCGCGGGTTTTCTTGAGTTTAATGTCATTACGTATGACCTTATTTCTCATTACATATTCACGCCAAGCAGCCCACACAATTGCTATGTTTCCATGCGATTTAATGTGATTACGTGTGACCTAATATCTCAATAATCTGAGGCAAGAGTACGCCTGCTAAAGGCGAATTATAACAGTTGGGGCTATAACGCTCAATGAATACTGGAGGCTAAAACAAACTGCGCAGCAGAATATCGCTGAATGGACGAGTATGAGATGAGCCTAACTGCAATTGTGACTTTGTTTAAAGGCCCACTTAACTTTCGAGTCATTCATTTTTTATAGTATATACGGTTTTAATAACAATTTATGCCATAAAATTTGAATAAAATACTATAATTCATCACCATTTGAAACGCAGAATACTTCTATCTCCTAGTTTGAAACACCTTTAAAATACAGCGTCGTATATCTAGCAATTAGCAACCAACATGTCCTCCTCGGCTTTTCATAGATTTCAACGTAATTTGATACTTATGGGTATTTATGTCCGGGAAGTGTTTTGGACCGGTCAAATCGTGACCCCGACTTGACCTTGACCTTTAAAACTGTCAATGCAAGGTCAATTTGGGTAAAACGGACAAATTTCGGCGAAATTTGATACCTAGGGTTACTTTTGTCCGGGGAAAGTTTTGCACGGGTCAAATCGTAACCTCGGCCTGACATTGACCTTCAATGTGGTCAATCAAAGGTCAAATCGGACAAAACGGATGGATTTCGACGAAATTTGATACCTATGGGTACTTTTGTCGGGGGAGTGTTTTGGACGGGTCAAATCGTGACTCCGACCTTACCTTGACCTTCAAAATTGTTCATTAAAGTGGGGTAAAACGGACGGATTTTGACGAAATTTGATACATAGGGGTACTTTTCTCCGGGTGGGGGTGTTTTGGACTGGTCAAATCATGACCCTGACCTGACCTTGACTTTCGAAATAGTCAATTGAAAGTCAAATCGCGCCTTTCACCGGAAATCAGCTGGGAAACAGCCCGGGCGAAGTCGGGCCCATCAGCTTGTGTAATAAAGAAGACAGTTTGAAGAAAGTAACGTATGACACGAGAAACGGGAAAACTTGAAATATGGAAGTATGCAAATTTCCGGCATCAAATTTGAAAGCTAGTTTATAGAATAATTGTATTATAATTTATATTTATGGCTAATAATATGATATTGGTGGCGTTACCATTTCTGACTATGGTTTTCTTGTATCAAGTAGTCTAGCATTTCACTCTCCCCTTCAGAACATTGGAACGATTAATTTGTATGCCAGAAATTTGATATCTATTTAGTAACTCTCCCTTGCCACGTCGAAGAATATTAGCTTTTCCTTATTCGTTTAAGCAATTTATGATAATATTAATCAACGAATATGGTAAAGAATACCTGCCCTAGCAACGACAGGGCATGTTAAACTATAGTCGATTATCAATGTCAAATCCATAAGGGTGAGTATGTTTTGATTACCATACTAAGACTGTCACTGGAAATAACAACCACTTACAATATCAAAATTAACAAACCACATTGACATACATTTCCAACCAATTTACAATTAGGTATGTATTTCGCACATTAGGTTCTTCGATGGAGACAGAAACTGAGGAAGACTGGATACCTACTCAGCGATCTACAATCCAGACTACCTCATACAAGTATGGGCGGTGTGGAACTGAGTAGCCAGTTGGAGCATTTCAACAACTTTTGCTCCGACTCCATGTCTTCCTACTATTCAAACTCCATCGAGAAAGCCAAATTCGGCATGCCAGACAGCAATGGGACTCTGACCATCACTCAAGAGGAAGAGGCTGCAAATGATATCTGTAACAAGAAGAAACCGGAATTGGTCAAGATGGCGACCACAATCCTGAAAAAGATGCGAATGAGTGGGTACGTCGGGGAAAGCGACAGAATGCAAGTCAGATGGGATCAGGGGGTGAAACGGGCATTGAAAAAAGACTTGGTGCTATTCGTTAAAGAGTTGCAAAAGATGGTGAAGGAGCAGCGATTTAGGGTAGATGAGCATATGACCCAACTGTGTCCTGGGCAGAGGTGAGTTTCACGTATAATTGAACAAGTACATTAGTAATAATACATGAGAAATACGATAAGTTCTGTCTATCAATCTGATATAGTAAATCTTTATTATGTCTAATATGTGTATATTGGTCAAGTCAACAAATGATGGAGTCCGCAATTTCACATATCATTTTTTGTAAAGTCCAGAAAACTTAAAAAAATATTTGAGAGTTTAATCATACTTACTTTTATAAATATGGTATCCTTCCTCCCACTGAGCTGATTATTTCTTTTTTCATTCTTGGCCGCCAATTGCACTGGTATCTTCCCCCTGTGGTGTTCGACGGCCCTAGAAGGCTGCCCCAAGTGGTTTTTGTCCGGGTTAAATTTTGGGTGCACATCTAGTATGCGACTCTGACATGGTGAAATATTAAGTATCAACATTGAACATTATCATAGTTACACACGTTTCTACATGTAAGAAAACATCATTTAAAATCTCATTCCAAGCTCTTTTACCCCAAAACACATTGATTGCATCTTTTACTATACAATTCGTTCTCTTAAATGTCTCGTAGACACGAAAAAGGACGCATATTGATATGTTTACACTACCACTGTTTTCAGTAAATTAAATATTTTTTGTCGTTACAGCTTTCCATACATCGCAGAATGAGCAACGATGTGCACACCCGCACATCATGATTGCGCGTGATTCTGCGATAATCCGGTATGTTTTGCACACGGGCCTTTCCATGGACGTAAAAATGATTTTTGTGCAAGTTGCAGGAAAGAATATCTTGTAAAACTACTAGTAAAAGACTTCGGCTTGCTGACTCCCAAAAGTGCAAGGTTTCGCTCAAAAAATGTTTTATATTATCTAAATTTACTGGTGTTTTAGTGCCAAAAGTTATCTTTGGCTCATATTTTGTGCAATTTTTTGCGTGTTCAGGAAATTTCCAAACCTACCATTGCTACAGGCCAAGTTAAAATGTGACTGGTAGTCCGGAAATCAACTGAACCGTGAATTGGTAGTCCGTGCAAAACGAGCTTTCGCCAGAACGAGCAATAATGGCTAGTTCTAGCTATAGTAGCTACATTTCAGGTTCACCGATACCTGTTTATGGGTCAGACTTTTCAATGTTATCCTCGGTGCGATGGGCCAGTCTTATTACATCATAAAGACCACTTCTTTAAAAAAAATTATATATTTTATTATTAAATAAATTATAACGAAATGAAACTGAAATTAATCTTTCAAATCAACGTTTGACACTGTTTAGATATTTTCTCATATGTTTAAAATCGGCTGTATACAATCTAAACTGTAATATCTTATGGTCCATTCAAACTGTAGAACCTTTTTGTAATATGTTTTTACATTGCACCAAATAAATATATCCATCTATAACCTAGTTTAAAAAAAATCAATATAAAAATAAAAAATAAAAACTTTCTAATGGAAAGGGAGGCCAGGGTACCTCGAGTCGTTTTCCAAATTTCTTTTAAAAATACGCAATATAATGGGAAGCATTCGGACTCTAAAGCACATGCACAGAGCAGTTCATCGATGATTCACTTTATAATAAAGACCCAAGGTTAAATATAAATAAGTTGGTTGATATTATCAAATTGCAGCGGATAATCAGAAAATATTTTGGATCAATAAAAATCGCTTTTCAAACATGATAATAATTGAGGTAACATAGATGAAATGTGTCTTCTCGTCATAATTAAATAATGTTGTTTCATTGACACGCAAATTGTTGGCAGATCACGTTGAATTTTGTTGCGACCACGCTGAAACACAGCTACATCAAAATGGCGAAGCACGAGGAAAGACAGTTATGAAGTACGCATGCGCCGTTCTCAAAATCTACTTCCGTCGTATACGGCGTGTCCGTCAGTCTTCTCCGATACGGACGGCGTTGGCGGTGGGTATGCTGTTAAAATATTCACCTCCGTCAAAAACCGCCATAAACAGAATAATAGTAAAATATAGACAGATTTTGTTCTTATACCAATCAGAAATATGGCATAACAGTATGTTATTGTCAAATGCTTTTGCTTTGTTATGTAAACAAAAGCAAAAAAGGTTACATAACCTGACTTTTGTTTAGATCCGGGATATGGTAAACATAAAGAGCGTTTTTTGTTACTGTTTTCCTGATATGGAAATGATAAAGAGCTATTGGCATTCCGGCTTTATGTGCTCTGAAAAACACTTGCCAAAGTCACAGCCAATTTTCAGCAGTTTTCAATTTTTAGCCAAAAGTCAGATAAACGCTCTTTATTGCTACCATATCAGGTGTAGACTACCACGGAACGCTCTTTTCTGTTCCATGTCATGCAAATGGCTGGTTTGTGTTTGGGACCCAAACGCCGTATTCACAGTTGTATTTTTCATTACTTCAATGAGTCTTTTTGGGTTACATAATGCTCGTAGAAAGGTATTTCAGATATTTATCGACCTATTTCGATACTGAGAAAAATTCAAAAGCGAATAATATTATGTGTATTTTGGAGCGCAAACCGCAATGTGGCTTTAAAGCAACTAACCAACTTCTCGAGTTGCAACCTGCGGAAATATAAGCAGTAGTGTTTAACTAATTATACATACCAACCTGAATAATCAAGGGCATGAGCGAGCAACTCGTCAGATCTGAACCAGTCCCGCATGGATTGAAACAATGAAGGCGAGTCGCGGTGGTATGCATGGTATTGGGTATTGTAACACACAGCCTCTGATGAATCCAGTCTAAATTTGGGAAGGTTTGAATTAACGGTTAGGTGCGTACTCTGACTGTGACATATATCTTATAAATTCTATATTTTGAATGTGAGAAATAAATAATACAACTGTGCACAAAATAAGAGCAGAACATTATAACAAACTTTACACTTGTAATAGGAACCTTGGTGTTTTTCACAGAAACATGCACCTGTAAGTGTCAGTTAATTTTCTCTCGCCGGACTATTTATTGTGCTGTACATGAAGGGGCGTCCAAAACCTAAACCGAAGGGGTATTCTCTCATTGTGGGAGGGAAAACGCTCGAATGTTCAGCCACTCAATAGAAATTAATGACACGCATTCATGTTCAACAAGAGGTGTGCACTCGAGTGCTAGCATATCCCGCCGAGGCAAATTCAACCCGCATTATCCGTAAACCCAACAAAAAAGATTTTTAACTTGAAAGAAAAATTCGGACTAATTATATCGATATGGTGTCACAAGAAGCTTGTACAGAAAATATTATTCAAATTGGTTCATATTTGTTAAAAGTTATTAAGTCAGACAGAATTTTCTAAGTCAAAATAAGTTGAAAATGAAGTGTAATATTACGAAAAACAGTTTGAGCCAATCCCTAGCCGCATCATGTAGAGAGGGTATTGTGAGAAGCATGTATACCAAATAATATTGAAATCGGTTCATATTTGTTAAAGTTATTAAGTCGGACAGAATGTTCTAAGTCAAAATAAGTCGAAAATGAGGCATAACTTGAAAAAAAAGTCGGACCGAACCGCAATTAGCATCATGCGGAGAGACCGTCCTAAGGAGATTGCATACAAAATATTATGGAAATCGGTTCATAGTTGTTCGAGTTATGAGGTCGGACGGACGGACGGACACACGGACGGACGCACGGAGGGAGAAAGCGTGAGGACGGACGGACAGGCGCAGTCAATCCAGTATACCCCCTATTTTCTTCGAAAGTGGGGGTATAATTAGTTTTATTATTGTGTCCATGTCTAAGGTCGACACGTCGTGTGGACTCCAAAAAATAGTTTGAACTAAACAAAAGCAGATAAATCACACATGGTGATAAACCAGGAAGTTGTCTTGATAAAAGCTGACATTTACGAGGGCATTTACGTGTATCATACGTTCGCCGGTATCGATAACCAGTTCTGTTCTCTTTTATAATCAGAAGAGCACTTGCCACAAACACTTGCTCTCCTGTACTTCCGTGTTTGTTCCCCAGTAATTATTATAATCACCACAAACAAATTCGTTGTTGGTAATGCAAAGTATGATGCAAACTTTTGTGTGGAAACATTGTAAATATAATTTACTTGCTGGTGATCACACTGACTGAGAACTAAATTATCACTGTGGATTCATGAATTGATATCGTATAAATATATTACCGTTTTTTTACTGTATAAAAAAAAAAAAGATAATAAAGGACCTTTCTTTAGCAAAAGCGCTAGAATACAAACGATCATGTTAAATGGACCCTTTTCTTTGTGAAGCGGTAATTGCACATGTAATGTGCACATGTCTTTCGTAGATAATTATTAATGAAATGTGACACATTTGAACAATTACTAATTTAAATTTGATAGCAGAGGAGTATGTGCTGCTCCAAAGATTTGTGTAATATTGATCAGTCAGTGTCTCCTGAAAACGAAGATAATAATACACAAATTAACTAGTTAAGTGTCACATCTTTATTTGAGAGAGATTTTGGAACATTGACACGACATGTTTGTATATATAAGAGATGATAAATCAATGTACCAGATTACAAACACATACTATTCTAACTGTGGCCCTTTCCTGGCGTTAGCTAGTTACATTGGCTCAAAACCAGTCACGGGTCACATAACCCAGGTGTAATGAAATATGTCCTGCATTTCGTCGCTGTCAAGAAGATGTTTTCAGTCCGAAGTATAATTCTTCAATCGATTGTCTGAAATAATCCAATATATTTCCAATACTATCCTCGTCTGGGTCTTGGTGTGTAATCAATTGTATCTCCCCGTGAGAAACCAGACTGCCAATTCGCTTCGCTTATATTAGTTACTAAAATATCCACAGGCATGATCCCAGAGATCAAGACGGTCTCGGTCAATTATTTTAATTGTCTCCTTCATAAAAGTATACTTCCAACTATTCATCTTTATTCTGTCATCCATATAATTATTCATAAGGTCATAACTTCTGTTTTTGTATTGGTTCTTTATTCTGATATGTTTTGTCTGATATAGCCATCTCGTGATTACCTGACATTTCTTATTTATGTGTCTATATTGTGCGGTCTTCTATGTGCTTAGTGTCTGTTTCTGCTGCAATATATGTTTCTATTACTTGAGTTTCTGTCAGAATATGTTTTGTGATTGTTTGGGAGCTGGAATCAACATACATTTTAGAAACGACTTCTTTGAATGTGAGTTGGGGAATTGACGTCGAGCGCCCGCTATATTATTAGCATCTACGTATGCTTATGATTCTAATCCTTGTATCTTGCGGTCTTTGGTTCATAGTCCTAGTGAACGATACATTGTGACATGTGTACATTGAAAGTACATTCTGCTCATGACCAGGAATAGAACACCGTGCACATGAATTATTTACTGTTTCAATTTTCCTTCCGTGGCCATACCCTTGACATTTAACACACCGTAATGGATTAGAAACTTCCAGATAAACATTTATTCATATAATCAACCTTCAATGTCGGCGGATGTTGATTGAAGCCAAAAGATAACTGTTCAAAAGTACTTTTAACATCCACTGTCTTAGAACACTAACAGACATATGTAACTCCATGTGGTACCATTATTGTCGATCCATAAGAATCAACCAATTTGTCCGATTTGTGCAACATGTTAAATGGAGAAGAGTGTCAGACCCGTTACAGTCGTCCTTCCATGGTATCGAATACAGTTCAATCAGACCTGAAAGTTTGATAAACCAAGTGGCCGGATTCGTCATCTTCGGTTTAAACCTACATTGGCGGTCCAGCCAAACCGGGTTTAAGGTGGCGTTTTTTGCCGTTCAGTTGCCAGTTAATTGACAACTCGATTCGGTGATATGAGCATGCAGTCAACATACCTCTTACCAATCGGTTATTGACACGCCATAAATTATCGCGAATTACGCGTGGACGCTCGTTGTATTTATTCACTGAGAAACAAGTATCGCACATGGACCATTAACCCGATCTCATTCTGGGTTTATATCAAGCAGACAAAGGGCGTGTCTCTCAACACAAGTTTCACGCTCTGTTCATCACTTTGTGACATATTTTCAGCAAGATGCTTTACCCGCAACAAAATTGGTGTATTTACATGTATATCTATATGTTAAGGGTATAGGAGTTGTGTATATGTATGTCCGTTTGTCTGTCGCAACTTTTCTCCCATACCCCTTTACCGATTTCAACCAAATTAGGTTCAAAATTTTGATTTAAGAATAAAATCATTTTAATTAAAAAAAATTGTTGTTAATTTGAGTAAGGAGTTGAATCTATTCAATCTAACAAAACACAACATTTAAATTTAAATTAATTTTGGTGTCTTAAATTTAATTAAAATGATCAAAATGTGCGCAAATGTGTCGCACGCTCCTATCGCAAAAAGGGGCCGCAGGCACTTCTTACGTTGAATAAAGGCTCCATACTCGAGTCAATCTTGGATCAAGAGGTCTGTCACACCAGAAGCGGCATCTGAACTGAAGTGGGCAACCATGCAGAGGGACAGCTTTTAACAAAGAAATGTATTACATGCGTTGCTTTTTTTCAATGTCATAAATATCCCGCCATGAAGGAAAATAAAAAAATTCCCAGGTTTTGAACTGGTGGAATATTATGGGAATGAATGGGGGTAGCTGTAAGTTTTCAAATTACAAACATAGCATATTATTTTAGAATTGCAAACTACTTGTATAGCATAGCTGGTCATGCAGTAGCATCGTTTTGGTGTCAAAATTAAAACGTTGAACCCTTCAAATGAATTCGTAGAAAAATTGCCACAAGCCAAAAAAAACAGCCACCATATAGTTGTAAAAATCATATTGAAGTAACATGTCCATATCTGAGCAAAGCTTGCGTGCGAATGAATCAACTGTGACATTCAACACCAGTCGGGTGTCGCCACTCAGACACGCCCTCACTCGAGATTATTTACAGCTCCACCCTTTGATCTAATTGTTTGACAATTCTGAACCGCGATCGAGAAAAGACGGATTCGTCATTTCAGGTTTAGCCTCGGTAAAACTGTTTTAGCAGGACCGTCGAATTATATGGTTTAGTTACCAATTAAATTAAGTTTATAAAACGCAAAAAATATTGATATTGACAAAAACTTATCCCCACACACTTTATAGGCCTGAGTGCTTCTCGCTTGTCAATTTTCAATCAAGATATGCTCGCTGTTGTAATTATTGCTTTTCGCAATCAGTAAAACGCGACGGTCCGCATTAGGGACGTACGATTAATTATCTTGATGATACTGACACTACTGGCTGGACCAGGTTTAAACCGGAGATGACGAATGCGTCACTTAGACCTGCGGCCTCGGGTTTAAACCACGGATTTAGCTGTCAAACGGCGGTTTAAACATAGATGATTACGTATACCATTTTTAAACCTGAGTAGACGAATCTGACTTGACAGATTGAAATGTTTTGGTATCGTACAATCCGTGTGATCATGACAAGAAATAGAACACCGTACACATTTGATTCTTTTCTTTTACAATTGTCCATACCCCTGACATTTAAAAACATCCACCGATTGGAGATCAACCGATAACTAGTCAAAGAAACATTTGTCCATTAACCATCTTATACAATCTACGGAGCTCAGTAACTCCGTGTGGTGCCAACTCAACCAATATCTCCATTTCAGGAGAATCAGATATATCGCGGGTTCTCCGTACGTTTTTCCGTTTATACATGCGTATTGTTTATGTCGTCTCACGTTTCTTTGAATTTCGTCATGATTGTTGAGTGTTTGAATCTACTACTGTTCACGACTGAATCAGTTGGGATCGAGGTACCGGGAGGCCACTATAAGCAGTGGCAAAACGGGTTGTTGCTTCAGTTATTTATGTACCAGTCTTTAGCCATATTATAATTCGAAGGGTAGTCCGTCAACTGCTGAGCTTGTTGTCAATTATTTGCTTTTCATATGGCAATTTAAGCCAAAAACAACGTAGATACACAATATGCATGTATAAATAGAACAATTCCAAACATCAGAACAATACCACAGATAACAAACATTTTAATCTGAAACACTGTTTAGAGGAGGCTAGTCGGTCGATTGAGCTGGGTCACTCTACCAGTCGTCGTGAAGAGATGTAGTACGAAAGTTGGACATGGACTAACCCGTATCGGCAATTCGATGTCCCACATGATACTGCCACCCTAGTGTCACCAGGACACCTACACCACGCATAAAGGGTGCACTCTACGACAAACAGGGTGACACATTAGGGGAGTCTTACCCCTCGTTGTGGGGCGCTAGACCTATTTCTACCCCGGGCCCACACATGAAATTGCGACGCCCCAAACTATAGCAATGTATAATGACCACCATTACTTTTGCTGGTTTGTCGCAGTCTGAGAATAAGCGCTCTGCCTATTAAAGATACGGGCGGCGTTGGCGGTGGGTATGCTGTTAAAATATTCACCTCCGTCAAAAACTGCCATCAACAGAAAGAATAGTAAAATATAGGCAGACCTGGGTCTGACACCAATCATAAATGTGGCATAAACAGTATGATATTGTCAATTTTATTTGCTTTGTTATGTAAACAAAAGCAAAAAACGTTACGTTTCCTGGCTTTTGTTTAGATCCGGATATGGTAAACATAAAGAGCTTTATTTGTTACTGTTTTCCTCATATGGAAATAATAAAGAGCGTTTATATCATTTGTGTGTGATTAACCAATATAATTGCGCTGTGTTATGTAAACAGAAGCACAACTTCTGTAACACGATCAGACTCTTGTTTACGTACACCATCGTACGTATTGACGACAATATACTATTTACGCGCTGATTATGTTTGGCATATGAACAAAACTATACATATTTTAATATTCCTTCTGTTGATGGCGATCTGAACAAATATGAATATTTCTGCAACGAACGCCGCCCGTGCCTTAAAAAGCCTGCATTTACCATAAAACCAAAGTTTTTGTGACTATTATATATACGAGCAATGTCTTACGTACAGGTTGTGAGTCCTGTTTGAATTACCTAATTTCTTGAAAGAATTATTCAAATCAATAGTTCTAATGTTGCAGAGATTTACACATACATGTATATGTACAGCGTTGCCTACAATGTTGTGCATTTAAAGTTTACAATTTAGACATGTCAAGAAACGCGGTCAATATTCGTTGGTACTCACATTTGTATGTGATATGCTAAGCACGTCAGAAATAAGAAAACAGATTCAAACTCAAATGCAGCGATGCTATGCTGCCAATTAAATAATTAAAGCCACATGGCGGTTTGCGCTCCAAAACACCTAATAATATTCGCTTTTCAATTGTTCCAGGTATCGAAATCGGTGGTACTACCTTTCTATGGACATATATCCCAGAAAGACGCATTGCAATTATGAATAATACAACTTTGAACACGGTGTTTGGTTTCCAATCGAAGGACAGCCATATGCAAGGCATGGGACAGAAAAGAGCGTTCCTTGTTATTTATTCCTCATATGGTAGAAATAAAGAGCGTTTATTTCACTCTTATTCGAAAAATTGAAAACAGCTGGAAAATGGCAAATATTTTTCAGAGCATATGAAACCGGTATATTAATATTTCGTGTATTTATCAACATATCTTATACCTCCTTCCAATCTCAATTTCAAATGCAGCAGCGCTATGTTGCTAATCAAGTAACAGATTGGCAACACATCACTGCTGCTTTAGCATTTCGGGGCTATCTTTTCTTAAACGGACATGGCTCATTCGAACCTCCAAATGTTTTCTGCGTAATTTGGAGCGACGGATACGATAGGTCGATAAATAAACGAACTATTCATATGCCGGCTTCTTATGCTCAGAAAAACACTTGTCAAAGTCAGAGCTATTTTTCAGCCGTTTTCAGCTTTTTGCCAGAAATTAGTCAAACGCTCTTAATTGCTAGCATATCAGGAATAGACTAACACAGAACGCTCACTTCTGTTCCATGTCGTGCAAATGGCTGTTTTGTGTTTGGGACCCAAACACCGTATTCACATATGTATTTTTCATTACTTCAATGCGTCTTTTTTGGGTTACATAATGCTCGCAGAAAAGTAGTTAATATATTTATCGACCTATTTCGATACGGAGAACATTTAAAAAGGGAATAATAGTATGTTCATTTTGTAGCGCAAACCGCCATGTGGCTTTAATTCGGATTACGTAACATGTATCATCCAATATATGAGTATCTTACACTTGTGTTCAAGTTTACGATATGCAAATAAGCTACATAAACGTGTAGAATGTCGATACAATTTGTGTTATACGTAACATGTATGTGTAGATTATTGAATATTACGGGGGATCCTTAATTGGTTACATTAAAATGTAAATATACAACATTGGCCTTATTATTTCATAATCTGGATTTTTTTTAAACACCATATCCCGATGTACACCTGGCTGCAATAATTTATCGTAATTTATCATGATGATGCTGGTGTTGTCATTACATCATGACGGTGATAAATTCGAGGACGATAATGTTTTTTTTTTCAAATTGTGACACTTTGTAGATGACCCGATTTGTTAAACAACTTACATATACAATGCAGACATATTTAGTTTCTTATATGCGCTCAAAAATATTGGGCAGGTAGATACGGGGGTATGTATTATAAATCACTGACACTATACTTTATTCAACTGTTAATTGCTAATAGTTGAGACTTTATATCCACATAGATGATTTACTTCCACGACGTGGACTAATGCAGGAATCTCAAAGTTATTTTGCTGATGCCACTGTTAAAATTCAAAGCCTGTTGCAAACAAATGGGAACTATATAAGGATCACGTTGTATATCAATAATGTTTACATTCTGGAACCAGCATAAAATCCTCCTCTTCAATTGCTACAGCATGATAATCTCTGGCTCATATCCAAGCCACATATCCAGCCTGTTCTACCAAAACCCGCACATTATCTGCTTCTAATAGAACTTGATTTAAGTAGATAATCTGCTTAGAATAGAAAATTAGAGCGTTTTCGTAGCATCGACTCATAAAGAGGCGATTCTTGGCAGTTTATGTACGGACAATGACACAAATAAGCGAACTCACGACTTTTCAGGTGTACGCTCTTTAACATGTGTTTTCACTGTGGCTCGCGCCATAAAACGAAATGACGGATATTTCAGCGTATTTGCGCGAGGATATGTTGGAAATGTCCGTGTTGCTGAACTATTGAAAGTTGAGCACATTTTTGAAAACTCGTTCAGCCTGCGTAAGTATTATTCAATCATCTTCCAAATACATATGATGCCAGATGACGACGACGTTATTGGCAAAGATAACGATGGTAAATAACATTAGATATTGTACACATTGCATGTTACCAAAGCAAGCATTCGGAATTAGTTTGTCAATAGTTGCGTTTACTTCTGGTCAGTGCATGTGCAGTATAATGACAACATACTAGAATCATTGAGTAGGAAAACAGACTTGGTGATGTAGTGTCATGTAACTGCAATCATCATAGCCGCTAGTTTGCGAAACCTCTACCGCCGTTTATTCAGCCTTTTCCCGAAAACCGCATATTATCTGCTCATAATATAAATTGTTTTATGTAGATAATATGCTTAGAGTTGTCACATTTTGAGTCGTTAATGAGCTTAAATGAGGGCAATTTAGTCACATTATCGACTCATAACGAGGCGATTCTACGCAGCTTATCTGCGGACAATAACACAAGACAGCCAGCTCACGACTTCAGGTGTAGGCTCTTTTAACACGTGTTTTCAATGTGGCCCGCGCCATAACACGAAATAACAGGTATGCGTCCATTACCTGCTTATTTTAGAATCAAATAATCACATTTTAATACATGTTTTATATTTCTTTAAATGTATTTTCGGAGGAAAACGAACCTTTGCATGCCTGATTAGCTCTAGCTTTTCAACCATTCCATCAGTTTGGATGTGCAGTATCATTTCCGATAGATTGGTCATACTTTAATTTTTTTTTTATCTATCTACTAGTTGTAACACTCCAAAACATTTAACACTGCTATGGACAAAGCTATTCAATATTATCAGAAACTTTGGTCTGGTGTATGGCTCGTTGACATGTCTGTACTCCAGTACGAGAGGATGATCCCGAAGCCCACTCGGATACGAACATATATCACCCCTGGTTAAGTAGTCCTGCTAGTCTGCTTTGCTGTGAGTGGGTCATGCCGAATATCTATGGCGGCGGGAGGGAAAACATGCGGGCATGAACAAGTACCATTATTTTTTCCATGTGCCAATTTTTTTTCCATTTCTGCTTTTAAGTCTTATTTTGATGTGTTTTGAACAGAAACAGGTCATATATAGTTAATAGCAAAGCTATACCATATATAGAGGTTATCAGAAGTTGGATCAGTCCCACAATGGCCAACAATAACCCAAATTCAACTTGATAGAACAAGAAACTGCGCTATTGGAAAAATAAAATTTAATCAGGATTCCATCTACTGATACAACAAAATAAGAATAACTATGCAGAACTCAGCTGAAAATAAGCAATACAATGAAGGCACACTTGACCATATGTGACATGGAAATAAGATATATTAAATTATGGAATAAAATATACTTTTGACAACGTAAAACATAAATTCTTAACATATAAATTGAAGGCCAGCCGGGCCAGCTTGAACAATTTCAAATTGTTTTCCAAGTTAATGTGGATCAGCTTGTAATGTTAATCACAGTAACAAAGATTTTATCGTCACTGATATCGTGAGCAAAAAAGAAGTGAGATTGGGCTATCCATCCATATGTTATTCCCAATTATTACGAAGCCTATTACTTCAGGCAGTGGCTACCAGCCTGCCATTACACGCTATAACATGTTTCATCAGTTCTGGTTTCTGAGATGCCCCAAGAAGAGGCATGCGGGTATATCATGGTTATGTTTGGTATTAGATTATTCTTCAAACTGGGATGAACAGTTGTATTTCCACATGTTTTGATAAACAATTTGGTTCAAGCAATATATCACATAGCAAATATCAAAATATCAAATAATCTGAAATGTGTTGTACCATGTAGTCTGTAGAATACTCAAATGTGATTATGTGACTAGATCATGTGACTATATATTATGAAAATGAATGTTAATACAAACTTTAGCACTATGCCTATCCCTAGAAATGTGATTATGTTGACACATTTCTTGATTAATGACACTTATATGATAAATTCAAATAGTATCGTTATCTTCATTATGCACTGTTCTATTAAAATCTCGCGCAATAAACTATTTAGGAGGTGGGTGTCCAAAACTGACCGGAAAAAAAATCCTGAAACGGAAAAAAAAGGGTGGGTGTTCAAAATTTCCTGGAAAAAAAGGCCGGAAACGGAAGAAATTGGGTGGGTGGGTGTTCCGAGGCCGGACAAAAATTAAAATGATCATACGTGCCTGGAAATTTTTTCCGACCCCCCCCCCCCCCCCCCCCCCGGTCTGCATGAGACATTCAGGAATATATACATTTTTGGGAAAAAATAATGGTTATGCTGTTTGCAAACGACGTGAATGCTTTTTGTATATAATAGCCATTGGCAGCAACTAATCTAACCAGTATTATAATATTATTTGCAATATGCTTTTGAATGTGTTATGTTCATAATGACTTTTCCTTGGTATGTTCAGAGTATCCGAACACCGCGAAAATTACAACTTTAGAAAAAATAACGGTAGTTTATCTTAACAACATTAGTTTGTTCTAACAACATCAACCAGCATTATATTATATTAACTGGACCAATTAACCTGGAGTGGAGATATAGGCTACACTTAAATGTTTTCCACAGGCCTCGGCGCAAATGTTTTAGTGTATAATGTTTACAATATAATTCCCAAAATTTTATTTAAATCTGAAAGATTGACATTTGCGGTCATATCCGACTAGCAGAGAATTCGACTTTAAACCTTGTGTTTTCGTTACTAGTTTCAGAACCGCGCTAAAAAATAATGTAATTTTTTAGACCACACCACAAAATTCAAACTTTCCTACAAATGGTAATTTCCTATGCCAATGACTATTTTACCTATTGGAAATCATAGGGAAAAAGGGTGATGTATTTTTTAGGCTAAAAATGGCTATTGACAAATCAGATCCCATGCAGTGTCTATTTTATTACCGCCTATAATTCCCCCGCATCCGTCGTTCCGAACCATATTTAGACCAGTGTAACCTACATAACAGCGAACATATTTGTAGGGTCACACACATGTAACCGACCTTGTATCAGACCAAAAGATTTCTACAAAGCGTGTTTGTCAGCTGGTCGAACACTTGGTATTCTCTCACGGATTTTTTTTTTATCAGACATTACAGTTCTGCATTCACATTTCCATAAAAATCGTCCAAAGTTGGCAGGAACAATGAATAGCCTCGGGATTGTATCAGTATTGTGCATTGTGTCTGTGGTAAGTACATGCATTACATACCACAGTTTGTATAGAAAAGTATGATCAATTAATCACTGATCCAATTCTGAATTGTCAAGCCATCCTGTTATAACGTTATATTGTGAGCTGCTGCTGAGCATATGTTAACTGTGATGTTGAATAGGGAAAGCCGATGTTGAAACCAAATGGCGGTTTGCGCTCCAAAATACCTAATAGTATTCTTTTTCCGGGTATCAAAATAGGTCGATAAATACCTGAACTGCCTTCCTACACGCGAGCTTTCTGGTCCGAATCGGCATCTCTGGTTTAGACTAGGTTTTATTCTAGACCAGGTTTAACTCCAGTTTAAACTAGGTTTAAGTAGGGTTTAAACTTGGTTTTACGGTAGTTAAACTAGGTTTTATGGGAGTCAAACTGGGTTTTAGTGTAGTTAAACCAAATTTTGTGATAAACTCAGTTTAAGTTTGTGGAATTCGATCTCAATTAAAAAATAGGTTTTATTGACGTGATAAAGTTTTTATGGTAATATTACTAATTGTTTGTGGTGAATTGGCTATATAATCATCAGTATAAGCTTCGGTATATATGATTTATACGTATCATACGTCTCATCTCGAAAATATACCTTTAAATATACTTTGAAAAAACATCAAAGTTAAACCACCCTACCCCAGGTTTTACTAAAACCTAGTTTTGTGGGTTTAATTATTCGGCCGATTTTTTTCGCCCAGTATTGATGTTGTTTCTTCGCGTATATGGGAGTGTTTATTTTTAATTGGGGGAGGCGTTTATGCGCGGGCGTTTGTCACTCAATGTACATGCAGGAGAGTCTTAGTGGAATTCGGGGAGGCGATTGCAGTACTTATGAGATAATTCTAACAAAATATGTGCCAGTGTGATGGATGATTTCTTGCTATTTCTGTCTGTTTGCAATTCGCTCGTTCGGATGTCGCTTTGGCGACTGAGAGCATGGATGGATCGAACTGATCAGTTTGACACGTTAGACACAAACATGACTTTTGAAACTGATACCTTATTCACAAAAAGGTCTCTTTCGGTCAATTTGACGCATGGGTTGGTGGCCCGCCCAAATACCCATCAGAGACACCCCAGCCCTCATCCGGGGTGGGGGGGGGAGGTGGGGAGGGTAACGGCCACCCTGAGGGGGAATGGAGTATGGACTATTTATTTTGGAGAACTCTAAGGATTTCGGCCAATTTGATGGTATGGGTGGGTGGCTCGCCCCAAATAACCCCATAGAAACACCCCATCCTCACATCCGGTGGGTACCACCGAGGGGGTGAACACAGGATATGGACCATTTTCGAGATCGGTAAGGATTTCGGGCAATTTGACGGCATGGATGGATGGCCCGCTCAAATGTCCCACAGAAGCAGCCCACCCCTCAACGCTGGGGGAACCACCCCAGGAGGTGAAAATGGGGTATATGGACCATTTTCGAGAACGGTAAGGATTTCGGTCAATTTGACGTCAGGAGTTTGGGTAGCCCGCTCCAACTACCCCCTAGAAACACCCTCACCCGGGGGTACAACCCCGAGGACGGTGGGTGGCACATCCCAAATGCCCCCCCCATAGAAACACCCCAGCCCGCACCCCGGTGTCCATAACCCATTTTCAGCCGCTCGGGTAGAACCACCCGCAGTGGGGGTGGGGTGTTTCTATGGATTATATTTGAGGGCGTGCCGCCCACCAATGCCGTCATATTGACCGAAATCCTTACCGTTCTCGATAACGGTCCATACCCAATTTCGACACCCGGGTGAGGGGTGGGGGTGTTTCTGAGGTATTTGGGCGGGCCACCTACACATGCCGTAATATTGACCGACAGAGGCATGTTTTTTGCAAATAATGAATAAAGTGCTCCATACCACATTTTCACCCCAGCAGGGTGGTACCCTCCAGGGATGAGGGTAGGGTGTTTCTAGAGGATATTTGGAGCGGGCCACACACCCCTGTCGTCAAATTGGCCAAAATCCTTACCGTTCTCGAACATGGTTCATATCCCATCTTCACCCCTCGGGTGGTAACCCACCCCCGCCCGGATGTGAGGGGTGTGGTGTTTATATGGGTTATTTGAGGTACCCTTTCCCGGGGGTGAGGGCTGTGGTGTTTCCATTCGGTATTTGGGCGTACCAAATTTCCACCTCCTCGGGTGGCACCCCCCACCGGGTGAGTGGTGGGTGGAGGGTTATATGGTGTATTTTGATCGGGCCACCCACTCCTGTTGCCAAATTAATTAGCCTAAATTCTTACCGTTCTCGAAAATGGTCCATATATACCCCAGTTATCCCGGGGTGAGGGATGATGTTTCTATCGGGTATTTTGGGCGGGCCACCCATTCTTGCCGTCAAATTCGCCGAAATCCTTCCCGTTCTCGAAAATGGTCCATACCCCATTTCACCCCTCCGGGTGGTACCCCCGGGGGTGGTGGTGTTTCTATGGGGTATTTGTGGCGGGCCCCCACCCATGCTCTCAAGAGATATTTTTGAGTTCCAAAAGTCATGTTCGTCCATGATATTAGATAATATCTAACCGCTATACAACAGACCGTGCATTCGTCGTGATTTCTCAAAGCGCACGGGTTATTCGCCTGATTAGGAGATTAGATAGCGACAACAGGTCGCGTGACCGGACAATGCATTGACAAGTAGTGATAATAAACAGACAGACCACGCCTCCTATCCTTGCAATTGGACAAGTGTGGCCCACAGGTAACACAATCGACCAAATCTATGTCGTCCCAGCGGTGGAGAAAAACTTGGTTTTACTACTAAAACCCAGTTTAAACTGGTAGTTTAAACTAGGTCTAAACTGGAGATGCCGATTCCGACCTCTGTGTCCAAAATAAGACACTGAAGTCATGAAAAATCCAACTTTGAACACGATGTTTGGTCCCACGCAAAAACGGCCATTTGCACGACTTGGAACAGAAAATAAAAAGTATGTGCGAAAAATTGAAAACAGCTGGAAAATGGTTGCGATCATGGTAAGTATTTTTCAGCGCATTTGAAGCCGTGTAGTTGTCAACCTATCTTATTTATCAAAATGTCGGAATGTGCTAATCACGAAAACTTATCTGCATCAAACTATTCGAACATACACTGACGTTATTCCCGCGGGACGAAATTCTCATTTCCCAATAAAATAATTGAATGGTTACACTCACACATGCTTTCGCGCTGTGGAACATGAATGCAGGACGTTGGTTGGTCGAAATTGCGTCACACGACGTCGCGCTCTGACCACAACTTGCATCCATTTTGTGTACACGCAACTTGTATCAATTCACGAGAATAACGTTGGGAATGGGCGCATGATGCTCATTTAGTTTGCTTGTTGACTTGTTTGAGTGTAAATATAAGTAATGGATGTTGATTTTGTTGCGTTCCATAGAGTGGAAGCAAGTTGGTCTGACTTTCGTATGTGTGGAACGCTTTCGCCAGACCAACTTGCATCAATACTCCATGGAACCCAAGCAAATCAACATCCATTTACTCAATAGATAAGTTTACCACCCGCGTGGCAAACTGGCTACATGCATGAACAGTAAACGGTTAGGGAACTGGGGTTGTAAACTTCTCACTCGAGTGGATCGGGGCAGAGTTGGAACCCACATAACGGTGTTACATTGCTGTTACATTGCTCTGTACACTGCTTTTAATTTCAGGCTTTCGCCCAACAGCAATGCAAACACACCTCCGAATGTGCGGCTGATGAGTGTTGCTTGTCCACTGGTATTGGAAAGCGATTCATTTTCTTCGACAACGGCGGTCATTGCCGCCCGGAGGGCAAGGACGGAGACCATTGCTTTAGTAACCATGGCGACAACACTTTCCACACCGGCGACATGTACGACTTCCATTGTCCGTGCTCACCTGGACTCGAATGTCACGGAGAAAAGGAGGAAGTTGACGACCATCATGCGATCATGGTAAATCCAAGATGCGTCAGTCCGGGTTCTATAACAACCACGACCAGCGCACCAACCACCACCAGCGCACCAACCACCACAACCGGCATGCAATAACAGCTGGCGCTACATATGGATACGTTGCGGGTAAAGTATATTGAAGCATCTTATGCTATTCGACGACTGTGTATGGGATTGATTTAGATGAACAACATGTGACATTTATACCTCACGCCAATGGAGGGTCTCGGCTCTGTTCTTTAAATACCAATTAAAGCATCGGATCGTGAAACAGTAGTCCACATTTCTTAGGCCAATTTTCCATATAACAGCCAAATTAGATAAGAATATTTGCCAAACGCATGTTTCTAGAAGTACATTGTTCCGTATTTACAACTTGGGACTTACGTTCCATACGTATCTCGTTGATGTCAGATGTACATGCTGTTCCTCTCAACCATAAAACCGGACATATATTGCACGAATCCGGTACATTTTTCCTCAACTAGGCATTTTGTAACAGTGTTACAAGTGTTACAAGTGTTACAATTGTTTAGTTAGAGTTTAATCGGATTTAGACGTCCCTGCATGTCACCATAAGTAAGTATACCTCCTATCCCTTCTTACACACCCTCCCCACGTACAGGGACGTAACATTACCCCCCCCCCCCCACATACAGGGACGTAACATTACCTCCCGCCGTTGTTGTAGCAAGAATGGATATTAACCTGGCCATAAGTAGTCACCATAAGTAAGTATACCTCCTATCCCCTCTTATACACCCTCCCCACATACAGGGACCCTCCCCACATACAGGGACCCTCCCCACATACAGGGACGTAAAATTACCCCCCCCCCCCCCACATACAGGGACGTAACATTACCCCCCCCCCCCCACATACAGGGACGTAACATTACCCCCCCCCCCACATACAGGGACGTAACATTACCTCCCGCCGTTGTTGTAGCAAGAATGGATATTAACCTGGCCATAAGTAGTCACCATAAGTAAGTATACCTCCTATCCCCTCTTATACACCCTCCCCACATACAGGGACCCTCCCCACATACAGGGACGTAAAATTACCCCCCCCCCCACATACAGGGACGTAACATTACCCCCCCCCCCCCACATACAGGGACGTAACATTACCCCCCCCCCCCCACATACAGGGACGTAACATTACCCCCCCCCCCACATACAGGGACGTAACATTACCTCCCGCCGTTGTTGTAGCAAGAATGGATATTAACCTGGCCATAAGTAGTCACCATAAGTAAGTATACCTCCTATCCCCTCTTATACACCCTCCCCACATACAGGGACCCTCCCCACATACAGGGACGTAAAATTACCCCCCCCCCCCCCCACATACAGGGACGTAACGTTACCCCCCGCCGTTGTTGTATATATATTTGTTGTTGCAATATATGGGATTAACCTGGCCGGACAGGCCGCGTAGGTTTACATATGCATGTAGTTGTTTTATTTCTTGATAACCTAGCTTCCCCAAACTTCACTGGGTCCGACAATAGTGAACTGTCCGGTTTGATGACTGCCGCCATTTTAATCCGACAGATTTGTGACGAACCCTAATCTCCTTGATGAACCCGCCATCTTAATCCGACAGTTTTATGACGAACCCCAATCTTCTTCATGAAACCGGCATCTAAAATCTTCTATGCATGATTTACCACGCATAGGCCTAATGATATATTTTATTGCAACAGTTATAGTTTTGAATAGGAGTAGTGGTTGTGGGTGTGGGCTAACCACGTACAGGATTCTCGATATGGCCTCATTTTAACTTTTAATTTAAAACACAATGAAAAGAAACAATTTTTACAAATATTTTCATTTCTTCTTTTTTCTTCTCATGTGTTGTTGTTTCTCACTTGAAGATGGGGGAGATGTTGTTTGTCTAGGATGTTGTTCATTACGCCGATATTCTTCTTTCCATTCTTTCCATTTGTGCTCTTTGTTAATTAAAACCTTGAGAAACATTAATTTTGCTGACCTGGTCTCCTGGCCACCAGCAAGTGGGCGTGTCCCGATTGTCAATCTCACATGTAAGCGCACGATTGGTGATGTTAAATACACTGCCCACCAATTGCAGTCAATTATTGCTTTCTCACGTGACTTAACCATTTGCGCCGGTGTGCTTTCTTAATAACATATCAGATGAATTTTTGTAACCGAGTTATTAACATCGAGCGCAAGTTTACTGTCTGAGCCATGCCAAAACTCACAGAATCGCCGAAAACACCGACCCGAAAGCGTCCGCGTTATTTTACGCCAACAAAAGACAGTTCGGCAGACTTCAACCATGCAAAAAAAACGGATAGTTGGCACATCTGACTTCAGAGTGTTAACTTCCTGTGATTTAGTACTCTTTTTGTGTGCGAAGTATGGGTTTGCTGCCGTGTCTTTACTACATGCAGTTATCGGAGTGATTGCAGAGAAATTCCCTCATCGCGAGCGATATATGGTCCAGATTTTGAAGTCGGCCGGCGTCACGTTTGAAGAAGACATTTCGCATATCACCACAACCCTGGAGATCGACACTGTGCCGATGGACATTCAGAGTCATCTCCGGAAAGCGTCAATCGACTACTCAGAGCCCATGATGTGCTTCCTACAACCAAAGTTGGATAGATGTCTGCTGAGTACATGTACCGGCACGCTATTCGCACCAGCCGAAGAAGTGTCAGCAGTAACGCTCTTCACCCTTGACGGTCCAAGGCCTGGTCTAAGATCGAACTTGAAGTGCCGAGTGTGCCATTCCCGATACTATTTGGACAGGTTCCGTGAATGTAACGGGAACTTCAAGTACTATCCAGAAAGACCAGACTATGTGCGGGCAACGAACAGGGTATTCATCACAAGGGACATGTTTGAGTTGTTGTGCGAGTCTGGGTGAGTGTTTTCAAATTAAGTCATTTTAATATGGTTTCACCTCTAAATAATTGCAACACAAAGTTTCTCAGTGAGAATAAGTACTTTAACCACCACAAGCAACATACTAAAAATCAAAGATAATCAAGAAGGGCGAAATTGGAGAATTTGGTGAAATAATTAGATATGTCAAAATTATGTAAAATACTCAATTTATGGCTTTTCAAGAATGTTTATAAAAAACTTTAATTCTCAAGGCCTTCCATTTATATATTGTAGAGTACACGTACAGCCCTGATTACAGAACAGAAAACCTTTTCGTTGAGTCTTTTTTGAGTTATATGCCGACAAAATTCTCAATTTCTCAAAATTAGTTAACTTATACATTTTTATGGTCTTCTATTTTAAAAACTAAAGAAAATTGAAGGGAATTATTGTTGTTTTAGTCATTTCCTATTTAGGTTGTCCACAAAATATGAATTATTTATGCATCTATTATTGAGGGGACAAAAATATTCTCAAACAAAATGTGTGTTCCGCCAATTTGTCTGAGGTCCTGAACCGGGGTTATGAAATAGCATATTTGAGGTCACACGACTCAATAAATATATACTCATTTCCCCTGTATTTCTCATGATCACTTGAGTATTTACGGTTACAGGCCTACACACACTGTGTAGGAATTTCCAAAATCATGGTGTGCTAAATTTTTATGCGCCGCGATTTTATTTCTGTGTAAACCGATTCATTTTCCGAGTAAACCGGACACACAGCGTGTACTGTTAAATCGGTAATTATAAACCTAAAAGTTTTTTTTTATATATTAAGTACCGATTGCTCTAAGAAGGGGTGAATAATAGTATATGACTGATAAAGATTGCGCAGATCTGGTAATATTATTTTGCAAATAACTTCTTCTTCGTGTTCCAGTAAAAGTCCTGGCAGATGTGTATTTCTGTTGGATTGGTGTCGGCTTCCGGTGTCGGGTGTCTTTGTTCTGTTTTAATGGGTTTTTATTACTTTTATATGCTATAAACTTTTACTAAATACAATATTTTAAAGATATATCTCAACAATTGAACTTTTTAATTCATATGGTGTGTTTTTATGTGAAACGTGCACGTCTGACTCTCATTTTATTGACTTTTAAATTGTTTTTGTTTGCGGTTACTCGTGGTTACCTCGAATATAGGTGACGTGATTCACGATGGTGCTGTCACCAAAGTCGGTCAGAGATGTATCTGTCAACAACAACAATGTGTCTGAAGTGGTGTGCTACAAGGACACTGCACTTAATAACATCAGTAATGCCAATGTGCGGAAAAAAGACTTCATTCTGAATATAAATAAAACTATTGCAAAGAAGATTAAAGCGACAAAGAGAAAAACAGCTGTTGAGTATAAACTGACTAAAGGTGGTCTTGTTGCGAATGCTGATGCTGTCTCATTTGAAGTGATGGTGAGAGCTGCAAAACATCTATTCAATGCATATCCTGCTGATAAAGGTAAAGCCGTAATTCTTCGTGATGATGACAACTGTGATAAACTTGTTACTAATGTGATTCGGGTTTCAAAAAAAGGCGCACCCATGTACACTATGAACATTTATTACACCCAATGTTCCTTCCTGGTGAATGGCCCTAATATTGCCAAATTCCTAGATGAAGATATTTCTGATATCCACGACATCATGTGCGTGACTATTCTAAATGGAGAAAAAACTGACCTCTCATACCTCAACAAGCGTCTCAGAGACCAGCTAGCATTAATTCGTGCACACATTAAATCATCTGTTGATTCGCCTTCTGTCAACGTGCTTACTAAATCTATCGTAGCACCTGTGTCAACGACTATATCAACTGTTTCAACAAAATCATCTTCTAGTGTGCAACCCGCAATGACATCTGCTGTGGTAAAATGCCAAAAATGTAAGCGAAAGGTTAAGAATCTCGCTGTTCAGTGTGAATCGTGTCAGGACTGGATTCACTATCACTGTGAAGGCCTCTCTGAAAGTGAACGTGCTGCAGTCGAAGATCCTACTGTTATACCTCACTATAAATGTAAGAAATGTTGCTCATATTCTGCAGAAATATGTGTACCGCCTAAACTGTGTGACACCATTCCCACTTCACAAGCAGAACAGTTAATCTCGTTGTCTAACTCTATCTCATTGGTATCGCCATCATGTACATCGTTAGCTGCAGGACTTTTCAATGAGGAGTGTGACAAGATTACTGACACTGTCTGTCCAACATGTAACAACAGAATCAACCCTGGCGACGAAGGCAGTTGCAGTGAATGCCTGGACACCCTCCATCAACAATGTTTATTCAACGTGGATGGTGATAAGACGTTTTGTGTTAACTGTCATTCTCGCTTATGCGAAACAAAGCAAACAACGCCAACGAGTGATGTTGTTGATGATTTTCACCCAGTGGTGGACTCTGAAATATTAACCACCCAAAGTATAGTTATTGACTCTCAACCAATTTCAACCCAGACAACAACTGTGAATAGCAAAGATATCAGCTTTAAGGATCTTCGTGTTCGTGAGTCAAAGTTGAGGAAACGTGAGGAAGAACTGAAAGTGAAGGAGAAAGTAATAGAAGAATTTGAACAAGAACGTATATGGTTTCGCTCTTACATCTCGAAACTAGAAGGGAGGATAAATGAAATTGAGAAGTCTAATGCTAGAAGGGAGGATAAATGAAATTGAGAAGTCTAATGCTATTTTATCAAAGCAGTTAAAACTAGGCTCTCGTGCTGACACTCAACCAACCATCTCCCCGATGTCACCCAGTAATAACAGTAATAATACTATTCATGAAAGACTACAAAATGTTATCAACAACCACATGAACTCTGTCATCGATAAGTTTGAGTGTGACAATATTCATATGAGTGTTGGAGCAACTCCACCGGTTTCCGAGTGCAATAAACAACATGTTTCTGACTTCGGTGGTGCCAATCTGTATCATCAACCGAAACATCAAAACCACAATGTGTATATGAAAAAGAATCCGGAATCTCCTTACCCAATATTTCGCCTTGATATTCCACCACCAACTCAAAACTCACCCCTGAATCGCACCAATCTAGTGCACGAAGGATTGGAGTTGAATGGCAAATGTTTCACGACCTCAACTGTGAATGACTCTATCTCAACCGTATCATCAACTGCTGGTATAAAAGCTGATAATGTCTATTCTGAAGCAAAATCATCACCAGTACCTTCACAGTCTTTTTTGTCACAGGTCAGGACTCTAAAATCAATTCCGTAACAAATGTGCATGTTCTTACCTACAATTGTAAGAACATAAAGACCTGTGCTCATACATTCAAGAACCTTATTAATGACATTGACTTTTTTATGTTACAAGAACATTGGTTATTTAACTGTTAACTTCTTCTACTAAATGAAATTAATTATGAGCTGCTAGGATGTGGAAAAGCTGTAGATGACTATGACCCATTACTTCCTTCGTGTATGCCTCGCGGCTACGGTGGTGTGGCTATTCTGTGGAAATCTGGATGGGATAAGTATGTAAAAATCTTAAACGATGGCGGCGTCCGTGTGCAGTGTATTGAACTTATCATTCAACCACCAACAATACTTGTTTCTGTGTACATGCCAACAACATCTAACGATAAAGTTAATGAATTCCAGGATGTTATTGATCAACTTAATGAGATATTCATCAAATATAAAACTACCCATTCTATCATTGTCGGAGGTGACTTTAATACTGATATTTATAAATCACCAGACCTTCGTCGTTGCAAAGATCTTCTGGATGTAATGGAAGGTAACAGTCTGATTACCAACAAGAAAGGAATGACCTTCATGAATGTTAAAGGTGTACTAGTTTCGGAAATTGATTACATATTTTATCCTAAGGATCTTTGTGTGGAGTCTCTTCGATTCGATCTTGATGTGAATACTTCGGACCACGTTCCTGTTCTCCTTAATATACCTGGTAATACCTCATATACCTTCAATGACAACAAAAACAAAACTCCTATTCCTAAAATAAATTGGAAACGTGTAAATATCGCACAATACACAGAAAAAGTCGAGGAGTCCATCGGGGTTCTGCAGGATACACAGAGCAGTGATATTATGAGTACCATTACATGTATGTCCGACATCCTTTGTAAAGCTGCGAAAGAGACATCTCGAGGAAGGAAAGTAAATAAAAACAAGCCAAAACTGTCTGTTTGGAATAGTAACATTTCTACGGCTCTCCATGTTAATCGTGCTGCACATTCTGAATGGGTACGCGCCGGTAAACCTATTGATCCAGAGGACAGCCTATGTATACATAGAAATGAAACTCGCCGACAATACCGACTTGAGGTACGTAAAGCTGTACATCATCAAAACCAGGATCTGAAAGTTTCTATCATGCAAGCTGGCGAAAACAACAAGGATCTCTTCTATTCTCTCGTAAAGCGACAGCGAAGTAGAGCAAGTGTCTTCTTGACCGATCTTCATGTTGGGGATGAGGTCTTCTGTAATGAGGATGTTATTGATGGATGGAAACTACACTTCAGTCAGCTAGCTCAACCTAGCGATAATAACTCCTATGACTTTAAACATTTTCAAGATGTTATTATAGACTATCTTGCCATAAAAGCTAATTCTATGGATACAACTTCTACCCAAGTTGATAGCGCTACAGTAAGAAAAGCTATTTCCACTTTGAAAAAAGGAAAAGCTGAAGACATATTTGGACTCTCTGCGGAACATTTTGTTTATACAAGTGACAATCTTATTAAAATTCTGACTCAAATTATCAATGTGATTCTATCTGATGGACAGATTCCAACCTCACTTAAAACCGGTCTTCTGAATCCGGTATATAAAAACAAAGGTGACAAAGCATATGCTTCTAGTTATAGAGGAATAACTGTCTTGCCCGTCATGCTGAAAATAATGGAAGTAATTATTTGTGAAGAATTCAGAAAATTCACCTTGCCTGAACAAGCTCCAATTCAACGCGGCTTCACTGCCAATGCCTCTCCTCTGAACAGTGCCCTCATGCTTGAGGAAGCTCTCCGATAACAGCAAGATCTGAAAAGTGATGTTTACATTGGTCTCTTGGATGCTAAATCTGCCTTCGATGTTGTTAACAAGGAAAAACATATTTAACTTCAATTAACCATATTTATTGGAAGTTGATTGATGACCTTCATTCTAACTGCTCATTCATTGTGAAATGGGACTCATGTAAATCTGAAGTCTTTGAAATACTGCAAGGAGTTCGACAAGGAGGAATTCTCAGCGCTGATCTGTATAAACTTTATATAAATGAACTCCTACATAGATTATCCACCAATGATCTCGGCGTTAAGATTGGAAACATCAACGTTAGTGCCACTGCATGTGCCGACGACATTGCATTGGTCAGCTCAAATCCAGGTGATTTGCAAATTCTCATTAACATTGCGCATCAATATAGTCGTGAACATCGATATATGCTGCAACCACAGAAAAGTGTGATTATTAAAGTTTCTCAGTGTGGCAAACGACAGACCAGTGATATGAAATTCCTAATGGATGGAGTGCAGATGCCAAATGTACAATCTTCCTCTCATCTTGGTATAATTCGTTCCACAAATTCGAACAGAACTGTTACTGAAACAATCGATAATAATATAAAGAAAGCGAGACGGACAGCATACAGCTTGATGCCTATGGGGCTTCATGGTAACAACGGTCTTGACCCCAGAACTTGCATTCATCTATACAAGATATATGTGGCTCCTGCTCTCACATATGGTTGTGAAGTTATTAGTGTGGACCAGAAAGCTGTTCTCAAGCTAGAACTATACCAGAAGAAATTTATTAAACAGGTTCTATCTTTATCTCAATCTACAGCTGACCCAGTGGTGTATATTCTTTCTGGACTTTTACCAGTTGAAGGACAAATCGACAAGAAGATTATTATATTATTCAACAATGTCTGTCGCCAAGATGATTCCTCAGTTGAAAAACAGCTCGCATTTCGTCAACTGCTGATGAAGGACAAAACCAGTCACAGCTGGTTTGTAGTAGTAAAGTCACTCTTCCACAAATATAATCTACCATGTATCTTTAATGAACTTTCTTCACCACAAACAAAAAATGCTTGGAAAACCTGTGTCAAAGAAGCAGTTTTCTCATATTGGAAAAATCGCATTTGTGAAGAAGCCTCTCTGTACAGCACTCTCAAGTATCTTAATGCTCGAGCATACACACCTGGTGTCATCAACAAAATACTGACTGTAAATCCTGATCAACATCGCTGTATATTTAAACTTTCCACTAAGCTTCGTCTTCTGACCAACACATATTCTTTGGAAGTAAATAGACATCGATACTCAAACTCATCTCCTGTGTGTCAGCTATGTAATGATGGTGAAGAGTCTATTCAACATATTCTGTTAACCTGTTCATACCTACAACCAGTCCGTGATCGTGTTATGCCGAAGTTAGCTGAAAGCTACAAATGTATATTTGACACTGATTTCTTCTCAATACCAACGGAAGTCAAGCTACAGTACATTCTAGATCCATCAATGTTCGACGACTTCTCCTCATCTGTGGCTTCGACTGATGTCTGTGATGCCTATCACTACTCAACCATATTGTGCTACCATCTACACTGTGCAAGATACCGTTCTCTCTCTCTTGGCTGAAGATGTTCACACTCGAAACTATGTATAGACTGATAGTCAGACCTGCACGTTTCCGAATCTTTTATCTAATTTTGTATCAATTTAGCTACTGTACATATGTACATACATGTACTACAATGTTTTTACTCGAAAGAGGTTATCCTAAATGGATGGATAGATAAAGAGAAGAAGAAGAAGAAGTTGGGACAATATCGCACTATATTTTAGTATAAATATAATGATCTATAATGTGTTTCTAGGAAATGGACAGTCACATGGCCATAGGCCTATTGACTTTAAATATGAGTTGTTAAAGTTATTTAATTATATCCATTGACATAGCTTTAAGTGGAAAGCTAATAGTGTTTTTTTTTTTTTTTATCAAATAAAGCTTTTTGTGAAAGTGTTGGTCAAGGTCACGATCAGAAACGAAAGTAGAAGTGAAAATGGTTTTTCCGCTGAAAAATTCGCGAAATTATCGTTTTCTATATCGGCGAAGTTATGGATAATTAATGATTTATCCTTCCGTTCTCTCAGGGTAATTTTGTGGTTTAATCATACAATAAAATCATGTGGATAATGTTCACATGTTGTCATCATTTGTTACGTTAAATTTCTGCTTGAAAATGGTTTATTCATTGTATCGGTCACCTATTGTCGATCTAAATATTAGTATTTTAAAGATCGAGATCACAGTTGTTGGAAATTATTATCAAAATCCAATGATAAATACACACACCATTACATCATTAATAATAATATATAGACAAGTATGAAAAGCTGGCCAATTTATTGGATTCAGAGTTTAACTGGACTCCCGCTACCACAAGTCCTATTTCAGCATACAAAATGTATCAATTGTAATAATATTTTTTTGCACTCAATCAACTATATATATGTCTTGAAAGTAACACTGCAAATCCGAAATGATTTGGCATTTCTTGCAACATTTATCAGGTCTGGCAAATGTGAGAACTTGATACAGCTACAATATTTAGCTGTATTCAGCTAACTTAGCTGTACATATTCAGCTACAGTAATGCCCAAAGTAATTGACCACTTAACCACATCAGAATTATGGGTAACTTTTCAGGATTTAGTCGGAAATATGGCTTGTTACCATTCATCCGAAAGCTCTCGACGAGAGATTTGCACTGAATGACAACAAGCCATATTTCCAACTAAATCCTGAAAAATTACCCATAATACTGCTGTGGTTAAGTGGTCAATTACTTTGGGCATTACTGTATATATTATACTCTCAAACCGGCTGTTTTTCGATGATAAACTAGAAGTGCTAATTTGGGCATCAAAATTAAAGGCACGCGAGGCCTTAATTGTCGAAAATATTAATATTTGTTCCAAACACCGTAAACAGACAAAAACATTAAAACGCATACAGTTTCGTTCATATATACCAAGACCATCGCGTAAACAGCATGTTATCATAAAGACCTACTATATTTTACCTAAGCAAAAGCCTGATTGTGTTATAGAAGACAGCACATTGTTACTGGCTAATCACACACAAATGATATAAACGCTCTTTATTAGTTCCATATCAGGAATTCACCAACAAAGAACGCTCTTTATGTTTACCATCATAATATAAACAAACACAAGAAAAGTAACTTTTTATGCTCTTGTTTACATAACAAAAGTCAATCATATGACAATAACATACTGTTTATGCGATATTTCTTATTTGTATACTGACAAAGTCTGTCAACACTTTGATGTTCTTTCTGTTTGTGGCTGTTTTTTTACGGGTAGAAATATTTTCACAGGATACCCACCGCCAAGGCCAACCGTACCTTTAAGCTACCATATTCTCCGGTTACCCTCAACCAAAATCAAATTCGTCACTTTTTTTCTGACAAAGTTTTGCCTTTTGTCGACACGGCAATTGTGATTATGTGTGAAAACTTACTACGGCGGTCGATATCGGTCATAACGGTTTAATAACTCTCTTATGCAATGCTGAATACCTTGAAAATGCATTAAATACAATATTTATCACCAAAGATGGAACATCTTAATCATTCCCGGTGTAACACGTCATCTCCCCCCCCCCCCCAGGATATCTCCCCCCCCCCCACCTGGATATCTCACCCCCCATGTACGACTAAAAAATAATTTCACTCATATGATATCGTTCGGTTCTGAAATGGCCATAAAAATGTTTTTTGAGATTAAAAAAAATAAATTATTAATTGTTTTTTTATTTTAAAAAAAAAAGTGACAAAATTAGTTTTTTCATGAAATGACCAGAAAAATGTTTGTTTTTTAATTCAATTTTTTTCTTTTTTTCAAACGTCCAGGCTTGGATATTCCCCACCCCCCACCCCGCACCTACATGACAAAAAAAATCATCTTATGGTTTTATCGCTTATTTTGCTTTATATAGTAATGAAACAGCGAGAAATTAGCTTCTCCAAGAGAAAGTTGTTTGTGTCAGGGTTTGGGGGGGGGGGGAGATATCCTGAACTGGACATCTTCTCCCCACCCCAAACCCTGACTCATGAATATATAAAGCAAAATAAGCGATAAAACCATAAGATGATTTTTTTGTCATGTAGGTGCTGGGGGGGGGGTGGAAAAAGTACATGAAGAATGCAGCGATATTCACAGCGAACCCCATTGAAATAGGAATTGGCCATTGCGATTGACCCCCTCCCATGGAGCCTGACGCATGCATATTACTACAAGCATAATTTTCATCACGCAGCAGCTAAATTCATCACGCAGCAGCTAAATTATTGAAAACTCTGTCCCCTCTACTTTCTCACTCTCTCTCATTCCCTCTCTCTCTCTTTCTCTCTATCTCTCCCTGTCTCCTGCTATCCCTAACACTATCTTCCAGCTGTTTCCATCCCCAACTCAAACTTAGTTACTTCTCCTTTAAAAACATGATTTCTATCCTTTCCCGTCTGATCGATACCCCTCCCTCACTTATTGGGGAAGGGGCATGTCGCCAAAGAGGAGAAGACTTCATATAAGCCCTCGGGCTTGTTGTCTGATCCTCATTTCCATACATTATCTCTTATATGTTGTATATTTATGTCATTTGTGTATTATGTGTATTATGTTTGGATTTAGAAATAAAAATATGTTTACACTAATATCCAAGCCTGGACATTTGAAAGAAAAGACAAAAATTGAATTAAAAAAAAATGAACAGACAATCAAATTCGTGAAAACAATAATTTTGTCACTTTTTTTTTTAAATAACAAAAAAATTAATAATTTTTTTTTTTTTAATCTCAAAAAACATTTTTTCTGGCCATTTCAGAACCAAATGATATCAAATGAGTGAAATTATTTTTTAGTCGTACATGGGGGGGATATCCAGGGTGGGGGGGGGAGATATCCTAGGATATTTCACCCCCACCCCCCCCCCAGGGGGGGGGGATATCCTGTTACACCGGAAGTATCAATATAATGCTGCTAAAACTCAGTTTACATGTATGTCGAATTACGAAAATACAAATAACAATGTTTTCACACACTATATATCTTCCCGCCAAAACAGATTGAATAGTTGCGTCTCGCTAAGCCCTAAGCTAAGTCATTTTAAAATACTTCATAAATTATATAAATTCATTTCAGTTGTCCCTATGTTGTGCCATACATTTGCAATATGCTGCACAATATCTGTATATACCGTTATGAATAGTTACCGGTATCACTCACAAACCGCTAGTGGTATGTAATTCTAAATGCTTGATATAGGTACACCATTCAAACGCCCCTACCGGTTTAGCATCGGGAAGAAATAAAGGAGTGTTTGCGATGAATTTGATCTTTATTTTATAAGTTAGTTAATGAACGCATTTGCAAATGAAAGTGTCAATGACACTGTAGCTCAACTTGGAAAAGGAATAATTTAATGTATTACAGTCAATGGAGCGATTAGGAATGTGGAAAGTTGAATGTCTAATACTAGTTTATAGACATGAAGAGAAAAGTAAAATCCAAGATGGCTGTTGGCGGCCATGTTTTCGGCCGAATGACCCCAAAATGAGTCGTTCCCATCTACATGTCATCGTTAACATCCATGAAAAGTTTTATGACGATCAGACTAAAGGTACGACCTGTAGCCCATGCTAAAGAATTTAGTCATACAAAGAGTAAAATCCAAGATGGCTGCTGGCGGCCATGTTTTTTGTCCAATGACCCCATAATGACTCGTTCCCATCTACATTCCAATTTCAACACCCATGACAAATGTTATGATGATCAGACTAAAGGTAAGACCTGTAGCCTGTGCTAAAGGATTTAGTCATACAAAGAGTAAAATCCAAGATGGCTGCTGGCGGCCATGTTTTTTGGCCGAATGACCCTAAAATGACTCATTCCCATCTACATGTCATTATTAACATTCTTGACAAATGTTATGATGATCAGACTAAAAGTATGAACTGTAGCCCATGCTAAAGAATTTAGTCATACAAAGAGTAAAATCCAAGATGGCTGCTGGCGGCCATGTTTTTGGGCCGAATGACCCCAAAATTACTCGTTCCCATCTACATGTTAATATTAACATCCGTGACAAATGTCATGATGATCAGACAAACAGTACGGCCTGTAGCCCATGCTAATGGATTGAATTTTGAAATCCAAGATGGCCGCCATGTTTTTTTTCCGAATGACCCCAAAATTAAACATTCTAGTCTAAATGTTGATGTCAACAGCTATGACAAATTTCATAATGATCCGACGAAAGGTACGACATGTAGCCTGCATTGTTGGTGCCTTACGTACACACGCACACACGGACAACGGCCGACAAAGCCATGACAATAGCTCAAACTTTACAAAGTAAAGTTGAGCTAAAAATAGTCCCCAAAATATTTACTGACATTGACCACCGTAGTAACTTTTCACACAAAATCAGAATTGCCATGTCGACAAAAAGGCAACACTTTGTCAGAAAACAAGTGACAGTTTTGAATTGGTTGAGGGTGGCCGGAGAATATGGTAGCCTAATTTCGATGCGCAAATTAGTGCTTCTAGTTTATTATCGAAAAACAGCTGGTTTGAGAGTATAATATATAGCTGAATACAGAGCCAGGAACATAACAAAAATATATTTAAATCTTTGCTTTTCTCAATTTAAAAATAAATTCGAAAAAAATTATAACAAATCTCCTTGCATGACAGTGTTAAACCATGTCAAAGGAAGCTTTTGTGGAAGGAATAATATTGTTTGCACTAATTGCAACTAAGTCTATAGTGTTTTTTTATAAATGCAGATTCTTTTTAAATTAGCATCATGGGTACCACTTGAATCCAAACCTGCCACTATTATTATTGTGTACAATTTAATAGTACGGCAATCTATTTGCTGTGTAAAATTTACTTATTTTATATATTTTGTCTTATTTTTAGAAACCATGGCTTTGTTTCTTTCCAATCATTTGCTGAGATAATGAATTCTGTCTTCCATCAACAACACAAGTCTGTGGTTGAATTTTGGCAATCCTCAGTCAACAGTTCCACTGATTCTGACAAGGTGAAAACTACGGTATGGTTAATATTATTTCTTAGAACATTCTGTCTCTACTTTATTGCTCTAATAAATCGACTCTTTTTGACGATGTTGACCATGAGTTAAACCGAAAACCACGGTCAATTATACAGCCACCGACAATGGTACCACCTGATGTCAGAAGTTAGGCCATATTCTTCATGCGACGTTTACATGAATATTATTTATTAAAGTCTGCATTGTTATTAAACCATACCGGAGAATTTGTTCATTTCTGGGATGGTATGACGCTGTATTATAGTAATTGATGTCGATCAGTGACCAATTTTGTATGTTGAATAAAATGGCGCCGAATACTGGACACTCACTGAGTAACTTGTTTCATTATTTCGTGATCCGCGTGTATAATGTTTCACTGATTCTTGGTATACATGGGCCATGGGCGTTTTATTTATAGAAATAGTAATTTTTGGGACGGATTAAAAGTTGAACTGCGACCCCGGAGGCTGAGTCCGGTAAAAGGTGTAGTTGGGAATTCTGGTGAGATGCATGAGAAACCTTCTGACAGTGAAAAGCCGTACATGTATATTGTTGTTGTAATAATTTGAAGGATTCATTTTTTTTTAACGGAATTATGAGTTGGTCATTCGTGAAACCATATGTTTTATATTCTATAATTACAATCATGGTTATATAATACTAGCAGGTTAGCCCGCCACTGGCGGCATTCGTGCCATGGCTTTGTTCGAAAAAGCAATTGCAACAAGTTCCGAGACACTTGCTGCATTTGTACCAAATTTCGTCGAAATCAGCAAGTTTTACCCGATTTGACCTTGAATTGACAATTTTGTAGGTCAAGGTCAGGTCGTGGTCATGATTTGACCCGTCCAAAACACTCCCCGGACAAATCTGGCGTCGTACGGGCTCGGCGACCCGATAAAATTCGTATCCGGGGCAAGATACATTCACATACCAAATTTCAAGTCGATAGCTCCACCCGTTTCCGAGATCTGGTCTGCGCATGCGCGAAGCTGGCGTCGCACGGGCTCGCCAATACGACAACGACGACCACCTGGTCAAACTACACTCACGTACCAAGTTTCGTCCCAATCGGTCGAGGTGTTGGTATCTGATGCAAAAGACGAAATTGTGAGTGTTTGTTTGTAACCGGGATTTCTGAGAAGCATTATGATTTGTCCATTATGCCTATATCCACACTAACTACCCCCCCCCTAAGCCCTGACCTAAGTGTCATGCATACTATAACAATGATGTTGTAAGAGTACTATGGCATCCAATAAATCTCCCCGCATAGCTAACCACTCAAAAGTATATCTCTCTGCAGATGCTAATAACGTTGAATGGAAAACAGACGCTCTTTATAGCGATGCGTCAAAAACAAACGCTCATTAACTATCAACGCGATTAACACCCGCCGTGCCTTTGCGGTGATTTTGGGATTGGAGAACGGGTGCTCTGAGCTTTTCCAAAATGCCGCGACGACGATTCCCGTGTGATTTTACCTTTAGATAGGAAGTTTGGTCCAGATCGGTCAACCCGTTTTCGATTCTATGAAGTACATATATATATATATATATATATATATATATATATATATATATATATACGGAAGTCTCAAAATATATAGTATAGATAATATGATCTTGAGCGCGTTACCATTTCTGACATTGGTTTTTTGGTTCTAGATTGAATTCGCTGTTTTTTTGCAGTCGCGGTACATAGTAATTTACTTAGGTAACGCAATTATTACAGCGGTGAGATTACCCGCAGGTATAGCATGTCAACCACTAGCATTCGCAGTGATACCACTTGACTGACAGTACAACTGCAGTCATTACTGGCCTAAAACTTTAAGTGGTCCGTTATTTAGAGCATAGCTGTATGGAACATTCATATGTGTTTTATTGAATTTGGGTATTATCCCAATTCAACCAAAATATCCCACAGGATTTCATATCTGTACGTGTATATTGCTTCTTTAAAGTGTTATATACCTGTGTAAGAATTTATCCTGCTGGAAAAATAGCATCGGTTGGCATAATATTTTATATTTTACATCATAAATATTGCCAGTCCATGTCAAATCAGGCAATAGTCACCTTATTTCATGTATGTGTATTTTAATTTTTTACCTCCATTTGAACTTTAGATACCGATACATGTAAATCAATGACAAGGATTATGATTTGCGAATGTTTGTAAATCCATGCACACAATGTGTTTTGACCAAACAGAACAGTTCCAGGAAATACTGATCTGACAACACAAACTCATATTTGATTTAACACATGACCATGTCAGCTCAAAGTTTGAATGGACAATGACAATTAACATACTGCCGTGTTAGCCTGTATCATGCAGGAATCACATATGGACAACACAGTCTTAAACTGTTTCTTCAATTCACTGGGTACATGAATCAAAAACAACACAAGTCTACGTGTCCAAGTTTGGCTCTATAGTATGGAAATCAATTTCGATAGTATTATGACATGTCATGGCCAGGTGGACACACATGGGATCCACAACTGTATTCATACTCAGATGCGGCAATGCCATCTTAGTATAATTGAAAGAAACATACTTGTGCTTTTGACGGGCATTTGGGTACGGAGAGAATCCATCACTGAAAATACTGTTTTACATGTATGTAATAATGAATTTAATTTCTGAATTATAATGGCTAATGAATTAATCAATCATTTACCTGAACCCCATCGGTTTTTATATAAGACAAATCATCATCTCAAAGTAATACTTCAGCCATAGTTCAAACTCATAATAATGTGACACATACATGTACAGCAACATTGACTTTATGAGACAAATTACTTAGCCTATTCTATTGTACATGTAACATTCAACTTCTTGGTATTGTCACACTATTATCACTATTCATTTCTGTTTTATATGCTTCCAGCTCTTGCTGACAAACAAGTTGGTTGGTGAGGCTTATTTCAATGGTGAGCTAGAACAGGAGATCAGACGACGAGGGATGACTGAGACATTCAGCTTACCAAATGAAGATGCCCGAGAGGAGGCCATGAAACTGCTTGATGTATTAAGACGTGGTGAGGTGTACGAGCACAAAAACAATGACTGCACTGCAAAATGTAAAGAAAAAGGTAGGGGTTAAAATAATCATGTATGTTGATTCATCCATACCACATGGTTTCCGAATGATATCTTCATACTTAATGGAATTAAATTAATATTTGGTACTGGTATGCGAGCTTATTGGTTGGGGTTAGATGTCAATTTGAATATAATATCTTATTGTTATTCAATGTGGTATATAAACTACAAGTTCAGATTTTGTTCTTGCCAACCATTTAGCAACATACATGCAGCCAGTTCAAGCAACGTTTAAAGGTACTCAATCTGATCAGACCCTCATAAATTACTATTTATTAGGCTTTGGGGGTAAAAAATAATTGATTCGAGTCGAGGAACCTACCCATCAGTGCTCAGAGTGATCAGATATCAATTTTTGAAGTATTGTCATTTCTATTGTTTCTGGCACAGAACACGCCATCAAAAGGATGTTCTTGGTAAAAATTGCGTTTTTATTTCCACTTGATTTTAGAGTTACCCATCTTCGTCCGTTTGATTAAGCGTTTCTGTTGCAATTATTAGTACACATATCGAAAAAATTACAAATTTCAAAAATCAATATCTGATCATTCTGAGCTTTGATGGATGGGTTCCTTGACTCGAATCAAATATTTTTTACCCCTGAAGCCAAAGAAGTAGTAATTTAGGGGTTCTTAATCGGATTGAGTACCTTTAATTCAATGGTTGTTCCCACAATCAAATCATACCATTTCTAAAAAAAAAATGCTATGGTCAAATAAAGCCACCGTAATATCTGGGGAAATATGGTTTGGCAGCCATTTATTTAAACAGAAAATAGACAAGGGTAAGAGCTACCACATTGAACTTGCTTATACATGACCTCTTTCTATCATTATAAATAACTCACTCATCTAAAACAAAATTAAGGACATGTACAGGACATGTATGGTCAATAGAGGCATTAGAGCACTGTCAATTGTAAATAAAAAAGGTCTGCTGTTTACAGTTCCAGTCGAATATTTCTCTTGTCGTTTAGATTTCAATCAATAACCTATCTCAGCTATAATGAGTTAGTTTGTTATTTTGAATATAGTGTTTCCTCTTCATTCATTGATGATTTGTATTAAGAGACAAATACATGTGTTTAATCCAATGTCGTAGTTTAAAAAGATCGTATTTATATTACAAGAGACAATGTAAATATTTATAAAGTTGTAAGTTTATTGCTGATAAAATAATTGTGCAATTTTGTTTCCTATTATAGGTTGTGAAAATCTCAGAGTGATTGATGGCTGTTGGAAGTTGGCCATCCCCCACTGCATGCTGGCTGTTCCAATGGAGGTTCAAGGATACCCGTTGCTTAACTTTCCCAGTGTATGTACAGACGAGCCAGCTCCAAATTCAGTGTTTTGTAAAGGTCATCTTGAGCTTTTACAAAAGCACAATGTCCCAACTCATAAGAAAGAATTCCTCCTGCACCTTGGTTGTAAAGGTGAGATATATCATAGTATTCAAGTGGAAATTTAAATATTTCAGTTACTGATGAACTGATTTCCAATGCCACATGACAAATTCTCTACATCTTAATTATTTTCAAAGAAATAAACTGTTAAGCAGATGGGATAAGAGGAGGTCATATAATGGTGATATAAGTCAACAGGCCTATCAGTTGACTGGAGACGACATGACAAGTGCAGCCTTGTCTGGATTCAAATAACCTTTTCACAGCATGAAACATGTCACTGGTTTTCAGCTAGAAAACTAAATTGATCTAATATGATAACTGTTTATAAATAAATAATTAATTCTTTTCATCGCGTTGGTCCATTGCTGATTCCAGGCTTTTGTGTAACCAATGACAGAAGTCGCATGATTGTTTTCTTGAAAATGTGGTGTCACTAATAATTTCATCGCCCTGATATACTGTAATTTATGTGTGACATGACTGACATCACATGTATGCACTCTCTATGTTACATATACATGACCCAAGCTCAGCTTGAGAGTGGTCGTTATTAAAAACTTGTCTGATAAAATATAATTTACAGGTTAGAAAAATTGCTCATGTGAATTTTAAATACTAACAGTCAGATATGGCATCCAAATTCTGCTATCTCCTGCTCATCAAAAAAAATATGAGATAGCTGAAGATTTTATAGCTATTGAATTGCATGTATATGTGGATATTTAGCTAAATACCTAAATTCTGTTGAATGCTAACCTAGTATATTTGTTTCAGAAAATCCTCAAACTAAAGACGACATAGCAAGGGTGGATGAAAAAGTCATTGAGTTTATGGAGAAACTACAACGTGATGACACTTCGGCCAAAACAATTGGTGTATCGGCCATTGCATATCAAGGTCAGTCAAGTAAAAGTTAATTAAGACAATTACATGTATGTTATTCCCCCTCTATACTACGCGCCCAATGGTAGATGTAGTCGCAATCCCATGTTAGCTAAATTGCATACAATTTGAAAACAACTTTCAAATTTCAATGCATTCAGCAAGCCTTTATTTGAGCCATACAATTTGTCATAAGCTGCCTTTCCTTTTCTTGTAATTTTCTGTTTAATATTAGCCAACTGTTTAACATTTAGCTAGAATATTTATGTAGAAGTTGGTTTGAAAATGAGACTTTACTGACAATAACCACAATACCGTTGATTGGTTTCCAAATAAACATACCCCCATGTTTATTATTATTGTCAATATAATTACACTGCTATGGTGCTTATTTGAAACCCTATGTTTATTCATTTCCACAAATGGAAACATCCCTCCATTTTCTCTTTAGTTTCTGCCTTTTGAACTTTTTATAGCCTAATTATTTTCAGATTACAATCTCATGTGTTTGTGAAGTCCAATGGCTTGGTTATCATCTTACTCTACTTGAAAAATTTATTATGGAAGAATATTGCTATTTGGGTGTCTGGGAGCCAATATCCTAACAAAATTGATATAATTTATTTTACTGACTGGATTCACTTCCAATCACATACATAATTTCAATGTTGATTATATTGTAATGATTGTCAAAAGCACCAACACTGTATGTGTAGCAGCTTCAGTTTTCCCCTCTACTTTAATTTTGCACAATTCTTCTTCCACTGGGACTCAAGAGTATGATCTGGACCCTAAACATTGAATTTATAAATCTAACTGTTTCTGTTCATTTCCAGGAACTGAAGACTTAGTTATGAGGATGGATCCGATGGTAGTTAATGACTTGGGTTCCAAGCCAGAATGTAACAAAGATACTGGTGAGAAGGCCAGACTGAGACAGCGTGCACGTGGTCATTTTGCGGCTGTTACAGGAGGTGGTCACATCCTCAGCTGCAATCCAATTTATAAGTAAGTACTAACATTAACGCACGAGGGCCTTGATTGTAGGTTATAATTTAGATATCAAGTTACCAAATTATGATTTATTTCTCAAGAATACACCAATAGCATACTATAATGAGTATGAAAGGGGCATTATTCACAAAACACACTTGTTTGAAAGACAATACAGTGGAATGTGTTCTGTTCTCGTGCAATGCACGTTGTTTGTTTATCATCAGAGAGTGACGAATTTACCATAGATTTCCTGAAAACATTGGGTATAGTAATGCTGAAAAAGTTGACCTATTATGTAGCCAGTTAGACTTGATCCTAACCGGGTATATCTGCTATTATCAACTGCAAACTTTACACTAGGGCTCTGCGAATTGGGGATTTTCATATAGATTCAAATTTTATGACCGTGAAACACAGTGGTTAAGTTCAAGAAAAGAATACTTATTTTTTCCATTTTGGGTGTGGTAGCTGGTAAATTTGCCGGTTTATCAGGGGGGGGGGTGAAAAAAAATTTCCGGCACGTATGCCGGGGTGGGTGGGTGGTCAAAGCCACCAACAAGCAATTTTTTCCACAACTAAAAAAAACATTTCCCGCTTGTTTTTTAGTGTTTTGACAATGAGTTGGGCTTCAAACCCACTTTGAATGAGAGAAATAATGTAATTCTAACTGTAAACTGACTGCAGGCAGTTATTGTGTTGTATTTTGTTGCAAATTTTGAAATCCAAGATGGCCGCTGGCAGCCATGTTTTTTTGGCCGAATGACCTCAAAATGACTCATTCCTATTTACATGTCCATGTTAACATCCATGATAAATAGTATGCACAGAAATTCATATACAGTTGTTTACAGTGAATTTGCCCCCGCAAATCTGTTTTAGTGTTAAAAGGGGGGGGTGTCAAAAAATGGTCGGAAAAAACAGAAAAAAAATTGGCGGTGGGGGTGGGTGCGTACAAAAAATGATCGAAAGGGAAAAAATGCCATACGTGCCTGAATTTTTTTTCCGACCCCCCCCCTGGGTTTATTTCATATTTGCTGGATTTTTAGCTTGTTTATATTTAGTTATGTATTCTTGTTTAATAGTTTGTTTGCTCTGCATATATTTTTTTTACACAAATTAACCTGTTAAATATGTTCAATTCATTGGTCTTTTGGCCATTTCTTGTACAATTACATGTCATTAATTTCCAATCCAGGCCCATATTTGATGTACTTGCCACGCCTCGGTCATGCATCTCTGATTCTTGTTATGTTAATAGTAACGAAAAGTTTTAGAGTAGAAGGCTAGTTGCCAGCTTTGTTTTAAACAAAGCTGGAAACTAGCCTTCTACTCTAAAACTTTTCGTTACTATTAACATAACAAGAATTTTAACAAATCATGTTGATATTTTGTGTTGAGGACATGTATTTTGTTATTTATTAATGAATTGCCCATTTTTGTCCGCATCAATAGCCAATCTTATTACATATCGGGCTCCTAAGTATCATATCGTCCTGAACTCTTGATCTGAGCTCAATTCTGTAAATCAGCGTAACAATTTAATTCAAATGCACTGTTTTAATTTCCAGATCTGAGAGCCCATCACAAGTGTTTATGTTGACAATTCAGCTAATTTTCAATGAGATGAAGGGTCTCCCAGACAATGAGGTGGAACGTCGATTAGAGAATTACATACTCTGTTACGACAATATGTGCCACCTTGATAACCTTAAGGCTGCGAGGGAAGATCTCCCCCTACCTGGTAAGTAATTTGTGTAACAGATATGGAGGAGGACACCTTTAGCACAGGCTACAGGTCGTACCTTTAGTCTGATCATCATAAAATTTGTCATGGATGTTACCAATGACATGTAGATGGGAACGAGTCATTTTGGGGTCATTCGGCCAAAAAACATGGCCGCCAGCAGCCATCTGAATTTTACTCTTTGTATGACTAAATCCTTTAGCACGGGCTACAGGTCGTACCTTTAGTCTGATCATCATAAAATTTGTTATGGATGCTAACAATGACATGTAGATGGGAACGAGTCATTTTGGGGTCATTTGGCCAAAAAACATGGCCGCCAGCAGCCATCTTGGATTTTACTCTTTGTATGACTAAATCCTTGTAGCCCGTGCTTTAGTCTGATCATTATAAAATTTGTCATGGATGTTAATATTGACATGTAGATGGGAACAAGTCATTTTGGGGGTCATTCGGCCAAAAAACATGGCCACCAGCAGCCATCTTGGATTTTACTCTTTGTATGACTAAATCCTTTAGCACGGGCTACAGGTCGTAACTTTAGTCTGATCATCATGAAATTTGTCATGGCTGTTGAAATTGGAATGTAGATGGGAACGAGTCATTTTGGTGTCATTCGGACAAAAAACATAGGCGCCAGTGGCCATCTTTGATTTCAAAATTCAATCCATTAGCACGGGCTACAGGTCGTACTGTTCGTCTGATCATCATGAAATTTGTCATGGATGTTAATATTGACATGTAGTTGGGAACGATTCATTTTGGGGTCATTCGGCCTAAAAACATGGCCGCCAGCAGGCATCTTTGATTATACTCTTTGTATGACTAAATCCTTTAGCATGGGCTACAGGTCGTACCTTTAGTCATTCGGCCAAAAAACATGGCCGCCAACAGCCATCTTGGATTTTACTCTGTGTGTGACTAAATCCTTTACTGCTCATTTTTTACACTCCTTTTTAATCTCACTATTCATTGCTCATCACAAAAAAATTACCTTCTTTACTAAGTTGAGTTACAGTGTCATTGACACTTTCATTGATTATAAAAGCCACCAGGTTGTTAACAACATAACGGTATAGTGCATGCTAATCTTCGCCTCACAAGATTTAGGTGTTGAATGGGACACTGTGAATCCTCACCTAAAAGTATCACATCGGTGTATTTTGCTTATCGCTCACTATTTACGTGCATATATAAACAAACGCTTGGATCACACAAAGTGTACGTTGTGGGTAATATTTCATTGATACTAATATTATACTATACCATTAGTGTATTCACCAATTGTTAGTAACTGTTGGTAACTGTTATTTCTAAATTATAACCTATAATGAAGGCCATCCGTGCCTTTAAGTGATCAAGCTCTTTAGTGGGTTAAAGATTTAGCGTAGTTTATGGATCATTTAGAGTTTATGAAAAACTTTTCATGGCTACCAATGCTAACGAAAGAAGCCAATTCTTTGTCACCTTGTTACCTTACAAGTATTGCAAGTATCCAAACAGAATAAGACTAAAAAAAGCTTCCATTTAGAACTCAACGAAATTATTATTAGATACCAGATACCAACAAAAAATCATATATTTACATTGTAAGACACAATATAATATCTTTTAATTCATTGTCATTCTGTATTTTCTATTTACACAGATAAATTTAAGCAGCTTTGGGGAAAGATAACAAAGATCATTGATCGGCTGCACCTCATAAATCACAAATCACAGAGATGCCAGGATCAATACTCACCCGACGATGTCTTACCTGCAGGGAATAACACAATGGCAGCAGAACAGCTGTTTGCATGGATGTCACGATTCAAAAAGATTGTCAATTCAATGACCCAGACCCACCATCTATTTTATTTGCATCGCATGTGTATCCGGAGGAACAGGTACACCACACATTGCCGCCGTTCTGGCCGTGAGCCTGTTCTTCCTAACATAAATACAAACATTCATTTTAAAAGCTCAGTGAGTAATTAGTTTGTTGGAAATGTGAGTTTGTATAATTTAGCCTAGGAATTATCATAAATAGAAATAGGCTGCAATGGTTAGCCACTTTGGAAAAACACAAAAAGTCGGCGCAGGATACAAAAATACCTAAAAAATTATCTGTGCTTTTTGTTGGGCCTATTTAGAAATCTTTGTATATTAGTTTTGGCTAGAAATGATTGTTCGTTTCACCTACTTGTGGGTAAAAAGGCTGATTTTTCTGTTTATTTGCCAAATGTTATGGAATATTCATAATTTATGTTTTACACCTTTAATTAATCAAAAAAGATTATGATTCCGATCTATTTACTATCACCAAGGGATTGGTTAAACATCTGCCAATCATGATCGGCCTTTCATTTATGATAGTAATATGGTGCAAATAAAGATCTTTCTTAGAGAGACATATTTGTAATTAATTTTTTATCAACTTATTTTTGGTTATATGTTGCTGAACACATGAATCAGTAACCATTAATTTAAACAATTGAATTGAATCATTGCCATGGTTGAGTGGTTTGAATATAATATAATGATAATGAGAGTAATACTCCTGAGAATATCGCAATACATGAGGTTAAAGTTTAAATCATCAAATAACTGGCATGTACAGCAAATTATGATTATGTGATGCTACAAGCTTTTTGGCAAATTTTATATTCACTTGTTAAAAATGTGGCCATGTGTTTATAGAAATGTCTAGCTCCCTCTTTTACCTCTTCCAATTTCGTAATTTCGGGAAGAGGTGAGAACACAGGGATTTTAAATATACACTTGGCTTAACATTATATCAACCCTCCGAATACAAATCATTAAGATGATAATTTCGTAATTTCGGGAAGAGGTGAGAACACAGGGATTTTAAATATACACTTGGCTTAACATTATATCAACCCTCCGAATACAAATCATTAAGATGATAATTTCGTAATTTCGGGAAGAGGTGAGAACACAGGGATTTTAAATATACACTTGGCTTAACATTATATCAACCCTCCGAATACAAATCATTAAGATGATAGACTAAATTAAGAAATGAAATTTTATTGTTGTCAAAATATTTTATATCAATAAAAACTAGTAAGTACTAGTAGAGTCTAACTGCAAGGTAGCGATAAAATGTATAAATAAAAAGAAGGAAATGGTCATATAAATAATACAATAGTAAACAAACTATCAGTTCTTAGTAATGTGGCATCCTCTTATTTAGAACATGCACTCTCTTTAGAATACAAAAATCCTTAATCAGTGTGTGATGTAACTCGTGGTTTTGGCTCAATTTGTCATCCTCTGCATGTGCTCCAACTGATAGGGTATCTGGTGATGATGTGGTGCCATTCGGGATCATGATGCTGAGGATGACATGTTGAGTACAGATCCATATGTTTTTGTGCATATAACAATATGAGTGCATAAATGTATGTTTGTGTATATGTGGTTGCATGTTGTTTATTCTATATCACACATTTATATATACTTGTTATTGTGTTCTTGTTGCTGTTTTCATAGGTATATGATTGAGGTGCTTTATGTGACTGGTGGATGATGATAAAGATAATTTCTATTAATTTGGATAATTTAGTAATCAAAAAGATCAATCTGCCACTGCCTATGGATTAGCAAGTATTCTGACCTTTTTATGAGAAATTTAGTTTTGCATGGCAATAAAATTTAAAGTATTAAATGATAGCTTTGAAGCCTTTCTATTTCAAATTAATGCAGTCAAAAATTATAGCATCAATATATGTTGAATAATGTAATTAATCACATGTCATGATCATATATCTACATGCCTTCCTTTGTCAAATATGGTCTATCTCTTTTTAAACACATTTTATATAGTTTCCAGGTTATAAAATAATAGATATGAATCAAAGACTCATGTCCAGAAACGTGTTCATAGCAATGTGAGAACACTAATAATCTATATTGCTGGAATTGTCAGTTCTACAATAGTAACAAATATGTCCCAAATTTAAACTTCAATAATCAGTCATTTAAATGATAGCATGACATCATTGCATGTGTTTATATTACATGTGTGTCTTTCCAATATTTATGAAGCTGGTTTTGTGGGTTAATTATGAAATAAAATCAATATTAATTGACAGGAGCATTCATTTTATTATTTTATACCATTGAAACTATTTGTTGAATTATATCACTGATATATGTGTTGACAAAAATAAAAATTGGAAAAAAAGCTCGCTTGTTTATCATTTTTCAAATTCATCACATTACATGAATACATGTCATGTGATTCCCTTTGTATACCACTTCCCAATGTGTTAAGAATCTTGCACTTTGTGTTTATACAATGATAATCTGTTCTTCAACATTGGTTGAGGATTATGTATGTGAATATTTTTTAATCACCCCACCTGGCCTTAGCCCTAAATAATGCTCACTGTCACAAACCTAGTATCATATATTTGTATCTATTGTAATTATTTATCTGAATGTCCATAGAGGGAAAAATAAATACTGTTTAAACTAAACCTAGTGTCACAATTTGAAATGAAATGCAAAATGAAACAATTTATTTGGCAGAAACTGAATACTAATCATATTTGAAAGAGGTGGTTATCTCTTGAAATGGTGGGGGTGACTTCTTATTTGAGGTTTGGTGTAAACAATATTTATTTCAAAAAAATCAAACATATGACATAAACATAATATGCATGTAGAAATATATAGATTTATGAAGAGGATTGGACAACAAGCAAAATGCTTTTTTAAAGTCCTCTCCTCGTGGAATAAATGTTACCTCAAGTGACAAAAATATTACTTGGGGTAAAGCAGACGGGATATATAGTTTTGATTGATTGGAAAATTATTTATGATTGAGATACGGTATAACATTGTAATACGGAAGTTAAAGACACGGTTGGCCTTGGCGGTGGGTATCCTGTGAAAATATTTCCACCCGTCAAAGACCGCCACAAACAGAAAGAACATAAAAATGTAGATAGACTTTGTCCGTATACAAATAAGGAAAATCGCATAAACAGTATGTTATGGTCATATGTTTGACCATTGTTATGTAAACAAAAGCATAAAAAGTTACTTTTCTGGTGTTTGTTTATATTATGATGGTAAACATAAAGAGAGTTCTTTGTTGGTGAATACCTGATATGGAACTAATAAAGAGCGTTTATGCCATTTGTGCGTGATTAGCCAGTAGCATTGTGCTGTCTTCTGTAACACAATCAGGCTCTTGCTTAGGTAAAATATAGTAAATCTATGATAACATGCTGTATACGCGATGGTCATGGTACATGTGAACGGAACTGTATGCGTTTTAATGTTTTTCTGTTTACGGTGTTTGGAACAAATATGAATATTTTCGACAATTAAGGCCGCACGTGCCTTTAAGGGTGAGAAAGGGAATGAAAGAGAATGAGAGAGAGAGAGGGGAGAGTGAGGTTTCAACATGCATGTGTTATGGAGGTTTAAATATCTATTCAGGGTTAAATACTACCAGTTACAACAGCATATCACATGTAATTTGCTTTGTTTATCTGAAAGCATGTTGAGAATTAAAGATGGTGCTAACATTCGACTTACAACAAAACATTTTATTTTAATTATTTAAATTACCATGAAATATAATAAATAAATGGAAAATAGATTAACATTATTAACTAAGATATGTGCTGTGGGCAACACTTTCTTGTTCCAAATGTCTTATTTTATTTATATGCTTGTATTTGAATAAAAAGCATATGGCATCATTTGTAAAAAGAAAATGGAAAGGATACTTGAACAAAGTGATTTTGCTAATGTACATCTTGAAGAGTTTATCATGCTGAAATATAAGATTGTCAATTAATTTATTTGATATAATTTGGTGAATTAGAGGACCATGATTAAAGCAGTGAGTTTATTGTTAATAGATATGCTGTAAATTGAAGCTTTTAATCCTGAATATATCTTTTAAACATCGCAAGGTGCAATCCTATCAGTGTTCCTTTGATTGACTGCCTTCATTTGGCCATCATATTAAAAAACTATGTGATTTCTTATAGCATAACACTACTAAACAAATGATCCTATATTCACTTGGACCCTTAAACTTAAACTAGTAAATACTATATAGTAAAACAGTGACCAACAATTGTTCACCCGGGTTGTCTCCATTGTAAGCTGAATGGCTTTTTTTCACCACCTATGATTTAATTATTTCCCAGTTAGGTTGAACTTCAAACTGACAACAAACATAAAATGACAGTTCTCAACCACTTAAGTATTCAATGCAGGCTTAACTGAAACGGACTTGACATCCATATTTTCATATGAACTAATGAAAAACGAAAAATTTAATTAATTTAAAAACTATAAATTATCCAAAATTAATCACACATTTCAATGATAAACTTACTTTGAGTGATGCACATAAAAGACCAAAGTGAAACCCCCACCCTGGTGTTTGCTAGTTGTTATGTAAACAGAAGCCCCCAAGCTGATAACATATGGGTTGATGATTATTGGCTGGGATAGTTGTGCTAATTAACAGAAGCCCAAGCTTGGGACCAACACATTTCCTGGAAGTGTGGTAACACCTTGTCATTGGTCAGTCCTGAAGAAGATGGAAGATACTTAAAGGGGGGAGTTTAAGCTCATCATAATCATTAGATTGTTCATGGTGACTTCATCATGTCTTCACTTTCTACTCTCGACAACTCATGGGGTTTCTATGTGAACGATGAGTTTCAAGCCTACACCAATTTCACTTTTAAAATACTCTACTGTATTGACACAGAAGTGGCATCAAAGCATCCAGGTTACTTAGTTGATGTAACCCGCCAAGCTGATAAAGCAACTGGGTAAGTTTATATTTGCTGTATCCATATTAGACCATTCCATGAAACTACTATGGCTAACACCCATATAGATCATATTCCACCAGTACAAAACCTGGGAACTTCTTGAAGTTATGACAGGGGAACCTTATAAAACCTTTAAACAAAAGACGGCAATATATTTCTTAGTGATTATTTTGTTCCTAAATAGTGTACTTCACTATTTGTGAAAGTCCCATAGTAAAGATTCATGGCATGATCTATATCCATATATAAGACGGCCAAACTTTTGTATGCTAAAAACCATTAATTACTCAAGAAATTATCATATTTGGCTAATTGGTTGCAATACATAACCAAAGAGCAGTAGTAGGTGAAAGCTATTATTATTTGTAACAATATGGCAAGGGGGAAATTGCATCTTGAAAGGTTAACAGCTTATGTGAATGGGTTATATCTTGCCATTATATTTACAATGGTAGGCCATGTAAACACATGGCATTTTTTTCCTGTAAATTATGGGCAGTTGCCAGTATATATATATTGCATGACAGTGCCCAGGGTAGAGGGTTGCTATGGCCAGTTGGAGAGGGTGTAGAGTGTCTGAGGTTAGCACATTGTTTTAGCAAGACTGGACTATTTGCATATGGTCTGTAACTTAATCTTTTTAATTTTTATTTGACAGGAAAGCTTTGTTCAGATGCACTGACACAAAAGATGGCAATACTCTGAAAAATGCCCTGAATTCCACAGAACTGTTCAACATAATGAAAACCTTAGGTATGTAATATTGTTGCTGAGCATGGTATTATCAATTCTCTCTGGTGTGAATATACATGAAAATTCATAATTGCTAAACACTATTATTAAGTTATTGTTATATAATAGACATTTTTTTAATGGTCAACTATCTGAAATTTTGGAGAACCTTTGCATAATCATGCATCTCCCATAACTGTGCCATCAGACAAGGGCTGATCGGTAGACCGTCTACAACCCAAGACAGGGTGCCGAATAGTTTAATTATTTTTCATGATTTCATTTTAATATATTTGTTACATATATCGACATTGGAGCAATGCATGAGCACCCATATTGAGTCTGTGCCTCCATAAATATGATATATACAGCAATGCTCTAATTAATCGACCTCTTAACCAAAGCAGAATTATGGGTAACTTTTCAGTATTTAGTCGGAAATATGGCTTGTTGCCATTCATTGGAAAGCTCACAGCTGTCACTGTGAGCTTTCCGATGAATGGCAACAAGCCATATTTCCGACTAAATCCTGAAAAGTTACCCATAATTCTGCTTTGGTTAAGAGGTCGATTAATTAGAGCATTACTGTAAATGTTCAACAGATTGCTTTATTAATTTATTTTATTTTTGTTTTCAGAATCAGAGCTTAGACAGAGACCAGCACATTTTAGAACCCTGATCACATGGGCTGGTCTGCAGTCAGATGGCAAAACAATTTTCATGTCACCAACCTGCATCATAGATCTTCAGGGCAATGAAGTAAGATTTATGCATCATATGCTAGCTCTCTATTTAAAATTGTCAACCATTCATAAGCAATTATTTAATAACTTGCACACACAACACCTTCATTAGCTAAGATGTAACTCATATCATAAATAACTTACATTACGTTCATATAATATGCCATCTACGTGAGAGTTTCATCAAGCTCATTTACTTGGAACTGTACTATGTAATAGGCACGAGCATCAACAAGCACTTCTATTAAAATTCTTCAATGATAATTTGAGAACAAAAATGGCAATTGTTCCATTCCCTTATATAGTTATATTCAATGACCCAACAGTAATAGCTATGTACTGGAGCTGCATACAACATACTCTATTAATTCTGTTTTAACAGCCTACAATGATATATAAATTGTTCCATTTCAGGTACATGACAGTGAATACATCTGGCTCCCCAGCTGGCCAGGTTCGCCATCACTCAAAGAGTGCCGATTTCTACCGACCACCTGTGACTTGGTCCCGTTCAAAGAATTCATCGAATTGTCCAACACCACTATGGACACCAACTTTATCCCCAGTCTTCTGTCTATTTCATCAATGGTGGCACTACTGAACTATAAGGGGGTAAGTTAAATTAGTTTAAATAAGTTTAATTGGCAGGTTTAGTGATACTTTAGTAATGTTTTATGGATTTCCCATTCCAAAATATAATTCATCCTTCTTGTGTGTATCTTATTGGGCAGTAATAATTGGTAAATATCTGTTTCAAATTATATTTGTATAGTTGGCAGATTATAATATTAAACAATTGAACCAAGAGCTTTTGGGAGATTCTCACATAATCTTTGCAAGATCAGCCATTAACCAATGTATTGTTCATGTATACTAATACATACACTGTAGCACAGGACACACATTGACATGCCATAAACAAGCTCTAGAGAAAAAAATATATTGACTTTGTTGAAATGTTGACCTTTATCTTATATATTGTAGATATCTGCGAAACATAATTTAGATCCTTTCTATGACAGGACATAATTTCAGATCCTTTCTATGACAGGACACTATAACCTGCCATTGGTTTGTGGTCCACCTATGACAGGCAAGACACTGTCGTCAACATGTGCTGCTTTTGTTGTCGGTTGCAACGATCAGCACCTATACTCAAGGTGAATAAATAGACCAATATAGTTTTTTTCAATTATGTTTATTGATTTTTATCCAATCTAAGTAGATGCTATCTATACATTGTGTATGAGTCAATTTGATCGCTGCTGTATTGTTTATGTTTATCACAGATGTGTAACTTTCTATTAATAATTAATATTTTTTGGCAATTCTGGGTCATCAGTCAAATGTCATGTAACAACACAGGTTCATTGATCAATAAAATTGTATCTTGCAGTCGTTGCAAAATAAAAATGAAATGATAAACCAGATACGTCGATCCAATCTATTTTGGAACAATTATTATGTCATTTTGTGGAATGGTTGGATGTATTCCAATTTTAAATTATTGTGTATGGTGGCATTCATTGGTGTAATTCGTTACCACAAATTGTTCTTTGCATCATCTTTCATCAATCTTTTGGAATAACTCTTTGTCTTTTTTCACAGATGCTCTCTTGCTAACCTGACAGACAACTTTATAAGCGGAACCTTTCCTTTTGTTTGGGATGATCCAACAGACCAGAAAGATGTGAAACAGGTATTTAGTTATGATTATTTGTATATATTTTGACTTCTACAACAATTTTTACAATTTCCAGCATGTACTACAGAAATTACTTTTGTGTTCTGTGGAATGTTAATCAGGCTGTTTTTAATTACATTCAAAGCTTTTAGATATACCATTTGGTACAGTTTAAACAAGAGGCCGATTATGATCATCAGATGTTTAATCCATCATTTGGCGATAGAAAATAGCTATGATCAAAATCATAGTCTAGAGTTTGTAATTATAGAGTATACTGTTATGTAGTAAAGGGGCATATAATAACATATAATAATCCTAGGACCCCCTAACCTGAGATAAATGAACACAGTCCATACCCTGGTGATTAGTACAGCTCCCAAGAAAATAGTCATCTTGGACTGGAGAAACAATTTTGTATTAACTATAGTGTGATTTTTGTGCCCCTTTTCTATTACACCCTGAGACCCCAAACAGATCTTTCCTTTTACTTCCATAAAAAATATGATCATAATTAAACTCAATCTCTATGTAGGACTGAGAAAGTCACATACTAAATTTGGTTCCTATCAGATAGAGAATGTGTATCACATCAATTTCATATCAGGAGCATCCATGATTGTATCCAGTGGATGGTATAGAGCGTTTATTCTTGCTTGTCATGATCATGACAGTTTGTCATTATTCTTCATTTTTTATTCACAGGTCCTGATTGATTTAGGAAATGGGTGTGTTAGAGGGAAATACGACGCAGAAAAACAAAAGAAAGTGGTACTAACTCCAAAGACTGGTTGTCTGATAACATCAAATTTTGATTTGAGGAAAACACTCAAGTAAGTTTGATGTTGCAATTTTGTTCTTACTTGAAACAGTTTTTTGATCGATGCATATCACTTTCATAATCACGACTTTACTGGATTAATTGGAAAACAGCGACAAAGTCATCGTCACTAACAAATTTTGAAGTGACCTACCCGGTTCAGCGTATAGCAGTTTCCCCTTAAGTAGATTTATCAAAATGATGTTAATTGATTTGATTGCTTTTAAACAAGAAGTTCACCAGTTTATTCTGCCTCTAAGTAGATAAGTGTCTTCAAAGATGGATTATCTCTTCATATAAAAGTGAAATATTTGCAATGGTATAAAATAATAAATATAAATTCCTGTCCGGAAAGGCTTCTATTAATTAATATTGATTTTATTTCAAATATTTTATTATAAAATGAGATGAAGAATTTAAAGATGGGACACTTCATTGTACTATTTTCAGAACAGATCATTCAGTCAATATCATATATTGATATAGATCATTAGGGTGTTCCCATAACTACTTTCTGAATGTCAAATGTCCCAGGTTGATTGTTTGTAGTGTTGTATTCCACAGTAGTAAGCGATAATGAGTCTATTTGATGTTCATTTGTAACAAAATAATAAAATTACAAAATTTAGCTGAACAACCGCACGTTTTTAGACCAGAAAATAAAATCAATATTAATTGATAGAAGCATTTCGGGACAGGGTCTTTTATTCATATCTAATATGTTATACCCCGGCAATTACATAACACATGTTTACAAAGAGATAGACCATCTTTAATATATTGTTTATTATGTGTTCAAATTCGGTCTTAATTTCATAAAAACTTACCCAGTCTATGTTATGTCAACCCAAGCCATTCCGAAAATTATAGTCTGGATGACAATGGTAATAATTATAATCAGTTATGCATTTTTCTCTTATTATTCTGCATTTCAGAAAAACCTAAATTTATTTTGTCTGAAATAGCCACAGTTCCTTTATGAAAACTTTCATTATTAGAATTTCATTATTAGTAATAAACACTAGCAATATACTTCACATGAGTTTGATTTCATTGTTTTCATAAGACAGAAATGTTTTTTAAGATGGCAAAATTTACTAGCCCATTTCCAAATATTTTTTTATACCACAAAATCATTTCCAATTTAAATTATGTCAAATTGCACATAAAATATTCAGTGCAAAATGAACTTATGTAAATATAAGATAATTATTCTTTTTGATAGGCATTATTCTCGATGCTGCCTGATTAAATTTGAAAAGTTGGTGAAGAAGAAGAAAGCTGGTGAGGGACCTCGCCGTCTGCAGTCAGCAAAGAAAGCAGCATCCGCTCTTCCCAAGCTGATTGCCCTGGCCTACAATCTGGAAGCTGATGAGCTACACAAAGAGACTGACCATCTCCAAGACTTGGCGACAGAGATATCTGACATTGAGATGGACATAAGAATTCTCGAAGGACTCTCAGTTGCCACTCATTTGGCAAGGAAGGTTAGTTGTAATAAAAATATCATATATCATATATACATCAGGGGGTGCCACAAAACAGTTTATCACTAGGCACCCACCACAAGTTCAACTTCCCATAATTGGAAATGAGGAAATAAAGAAAACAAATTCTGATTCTGTCATCTCTGGTGATTATTTCCAAGAATGAAACCAAATCAATATTTAATTACAATTAAAACAAGTTCATGACTTGTATGGTGTGTATGTGCCTTTAAATAAAGGCTTATGAGGGTGGCCCTTAAACTTCCATCCAAGATAAAACATGGCAGCTGCATGTATGCACTATTTGTCAAAATATGTGATAATTTTAGATCCAGTTGGCTTTTACATTCCCATAATAAGAACAGTCAAAGATAGAATTACATCAACCCTCTGATCAATGTAACTGGATATGAGCGTGTACCTAATTGCCATTGATCCATTTGTATCCATTTGTATCATGTCAATGTATGTGATACATTTGGAAAATGCCCCTCCAATCATCATTCAATTATGAGAGTAAATTCATTTAAAAAAAATTCCACAAATTTTTACTCAGTAAATCTAAACTCCAGTAACTATAACTGCTAATTTCACAAAACATTCCGTTCAATAATGGGGAGATTTTCAGACCACATTTGTAACTACATGCATGACGTTCACAATCATTCGGACTATGCTTTCACATTTTACCTCATGCTAACACCTTGTGTGGTTCTTTGTCCGAAAATAAAAGAGAAGACTCAGCTAGCATTCCTTGGGATGGGGGCATATGCTAAGTATTACATGTGGTGTCTTATACAGTTTTGTTTGATATTTTCAGATATTGTCCCTAGTTGGCTTGTCAATGGAGGATGAAATCGACCATTATGTCAAGGACGTCATCCTCTCACAACATGCCGATGTCCTCAACGAGGAAATGACAATGACACAAGATATGCAGTCCACCTCAGAACAAGCTGGATGGAAGATTGTTCAATATGTTGATGATACCAAGAACCATGTCGGAGATGAGGTAGACTCATTTATGCTCATTATCCCCATTCTCTAATTGTACTCTTGTATGTGTAAATATTGAAGAAATAGATCTGCAGTCTCTTTTCTGAAATACTGCCTCAGTTATATCCTATTCGCTCCCAAATTATAACAGATTTCTTTAGCCAGTGTAAATGTGACCTATATCATTTGAGGTTGAGAGTGAACATACTATTATAGTATGCTCTTTAGTGGTAAAAGGAAACTAATATCTTACATGTTAGGTAACTATCTATATCATATTTTGCTTACTGTAGTTATGTTTGACAAGGATTTCTTCAAGTTTATTTAATAATATGTTTCTATCATTCTGACTTTTCAACTTATTTTTTATTTATTTTGCTTTATTTGATTCTGTAATTTTGTCCTCATATGAATAGCCTTTATTTAGTTTTGAAATATTTAAAACATGTTTCGTAATCAAATTAAAAAAATTTGCCTTCAGATTGACTAATCAACATATCACACAAAACATTTGAACTTTGTATGAAATAAATTAATTGTTTTACTCTTGCATATTACATTTTTTATAACAAAGCAAAATGTTTGTTTTGTAGATCCACAACCATATTCGGTTGAAGAATGGATCTTTGATGATGAAACATTCCTCATTACCTGGCAACGAGGAGATGAGGAAAGCCATGAAGGCAATAAATCAGGGATCCATAAAGTTCCGGACGACAGGGAGATTCAACGAACCAAAACCCGTGAGATGCAGCAAGTTAGTCTTAACCTTCCTGTCTGATGATGCCAGGGCTAGATTAGAAGGTAACTTGAATTAATTTGTTTTGAAAATTGATTTACGAACTTGGGCATATAGTTTGCTGACGATAATTTAATTTAACGTAAGCAAATTAAATGTTTTTGTAATTTACTTCTTGCTATGTTGATAGTTGAAGAATGGTCTTTGTTTATTTGTTTTGTGAAATGTCAGTCGCAAACAAAATATAGTTTCTAGTTTGCCTCATAAAAAAACTCTTTTCTTCTATGTATTCACATTTAATTGGTAAAATGGTTACTGAACATGACAGTATATCTGACTAGCATTTCATTATTACCTGCATGAATGTTAAATTGGTGAAGGATAAATAGCAATGTATTTATTGAACGAACTGACATGTTTATTACCATATTCCATTTATAATTTTGATTTACAGGACTCCTTGTTGCTGACCCAGCTGACCCAGCTGATCCATCTGATATACAAGGTAATTAAAAAATTTAATGTGGAAAACCTGATTAATCTAAAATTCATATGCGCTTGGCACATTCTTCAAGTCAACTAGTCAAATCCAAATACATGCATAATCTGATTAAGCTCCCCCCTACTATTTATTTGGATTCGGGGGTAAAATATGGTCGATGAACCCACCTATCAAAACTCTATTAGATATAAATTGTTGAAATCTATTGTTTTTCACTATCAAGACTTATTAGCGGCCTAGAAAAATGTTGACGACCAAATGGTCTCGGACCAAATTGCGGATGATGCTCGATAACTCTAAAATCAAGAGGCTTTGTGTTGATAAAAAGGCCAAATTTCAATGATAAATAAAACGTTTAGGTCAATTTTATACTATAGTTTAGTGGTTAGCATTATTTTTGGACAATTAATTGATTCTTATAACTGAAGAGTCATTTAAAAATGTTGTTGTTGTCGGCATTTGATTATATAGGGACTATCAAATCAGATTGGGTACCTTAAATTTTAGAAGTAAATATTATTATAATGTGACTCAACATTGAAACGAGAACTAATGATTGTGATATTTTTCAATTATAGATCTTTCAGACCATGAGAATCACGGCGACCAGCTCATGCTTGATGAAGTCCGTGTTGCAGATGCTGGTAAGTGAAATGTCTAACTACTTGTCCACACGAATAGTTTACATTCGCATTGTGTCTCATTGTGGGAAGAAACAACGAAAATTAAATGAATAGATTACATAAATCTACAACAAACAAAAGGAAAACTGTCCTAAATGACTCAATCTGTAAAACCTGTCATAAATGTCTCATTTTCCAGAGCAATAAATTAAATATCCCGAATGTTTGGCATACGAGGAGTAGCTTTGTGTAAAAATTTAAAAAAAAATTAAATATTCATAGTAGGGTAAAAGTTACCGTAAAACAATTTTTTTATATGGTTTATAACATTTTAATGTGACATTCATTGCTCATTCCTAGATTTGAAATAAACTCATAAATGCATGTTATACACCCATGTTTATCAAGCTTAATAGCAAATGAATATTAGTATGATTTAGAGATTTCTATTTTAATTTTGTCTTACAGGACCCGTTGTTGACGAGGAGATTACAGAGGAGATTACAGAGGAGATTACATCCAATATACAAGGTAATTCATATATTTAAAATTATTTTCCAACATGTATCATGCAATTACATGACGTCAAATTATCTAAATATTCCACAATCTTAAAGGGAATTATAACATCCCTAACTGTAAAACCTAAGTTTGATGAAAATTCTAAAGACATGTGTTCTTCAATGCTTTTTTATATTTACAATTTAGTATGATTATCCCTTTGTTTTTCTAGTTGAGATTTTAGACCTTTCTAATTCATGGAGTTTTATACATATTATAAATAAAGAATCAATAAAAATTGATGTTCAACAAATAAACAAAATAGTTTTTATCATCCGTATTTTGATATCAAAGAAAATCCCTCTGATGTATCTAGCCATATTTATTCCATTTAAACATACCAGCCTTATCATATGCCTTTCACCTTTCTAGATACAACTGAAGATACTGCTGAGAAACCGGTGAAAAAGCGCCAGCAACCAGACACGAAAGGTGAGTTTTTGTGTAATAAATGCTGTGTAACTTTGGAAAACATGCGGAAAAACCCTTATTTGGTAATGTTTTCATTCAATTATTGAAACAAGAAATTGAAATGTAAGCAACACAAATGTTTCTAAAATTAAAAAAGAACCAATAAGCAATATGGAAATTTCATAGGAATACATAGAAATATAAAGCACACTTTATTGGAAATATTTTCCAACATGTATCATACAATTATATGATGTCAATCAAAAAGAATATATTAAACGAAACATTTTTCTCATCCACAGCAACAAGGAAACGGCGCAACAAAAAAGTAGAAGGTCTGGAAGTGCCAAATGAGAGTGAGAGTAAGTAAAATTCAATACTATTATTAACAAAATAGTCACCAGCTCGCTCTGTGATAGTTTTTGCTGATGACAGTAATGTTAAGCAAGTCTCAGATTCTGAAGTGAGAACACACATAAATGTCACAATTAAATGGTATGTTGATTTACTTTTGATATTTTATTAATTTCTACCACATTCAAATCAGAAAAGGGAAATTCATTAGTCAATTTTAGTTTATTCCAACTCTCACCCTTTCCCTTGATTGAAAATGTTTCCAGAAGTTTGATGTTGCTAACGTCTGGTAATTATGAACTCCATTTTTTTAACTTCAGATGTGAATCTGCCATTAGCTGTTCCCACATCGAATGAAGAATATTGCATGTGCAGAAAGGGAGAGAGCGGGCGAATGGTATTCTGTGAGGGAGAAAATTGTGCGATAGGATGGTTCCATTATAAATGTGTTGGAGTTAAGCGGGCACCAAGAAAACAGTGGAAGTGTGATGCATGCAAGGAGTGAAACAGTTGTGTATTGTGATGTGTGTTTAATTTCAGTATGTATGTGCTAAAGTTTGTTATTGAAGTAATGTTGATTTGTTGTTCTTTGTATTGTCTACATAATTATGTCAAGTTGTTTGTCGTTTCTAATTTATTAATAAACTTGTATTGAAGCAAAGAGTACTTATTCATCTTTCTCACAAAATAAACTGATGCTAACTTCCCCATCCCTAAATTAGACACATTTTTCTATTTATTTTATATATATATGACGATTAACTGTCATGTGGACTGTTTTTATGGAGATGTAACCGTGAGGTAAGTGGTCATAAATTGTGCACAATTACATACAAGTTATGACCACTTACCTCACGGTTACATCTCCATAAAAAACAGTCCACATGACAGTTAATCCTTATATTTATCTACATTCAGCGAAAAAGCCGCTTTGGTAACCAGCCCAAAAAATATCCCAGAGCCCCTGATAGCACCCTTGGCAAAAGTTAACAGGAACAATTCCTTTATATTGATACCTGATGACTTGTTAAGTCAATCCTGCGCGAGTCCAAATGCGCCAAAACATTACACGTTCTTCTTTCCGAAACCTATGACGCGGTGATGTAATATTGGGGCTGCAGTTATGAGCTCTTGCATATCTATACTCTAATGATCGAGGTGCGCCTGCGGCGCATAAGATTCTTATACATATTATTTATGTGGGCAGTAGCCTCTATAGGGACGCCTGCGGCGCATAAGATACTTGTAACACCCGTCTACGAGCGGTCTCTCTGGTATCTCAGAAATAATGTAACACTTGTAACGCATTGTAACATGTCGCTACACTGAACACTGTAGAAAACGAGAGGCCGATCACGATCGGCAGATGTTTAACCCATACCTTGGCGATAGCGATTAGCTATAACTGATAATTGGTCAAAGATATGATCACAGTAATACATATATCAGTACCTAACTTAAAATCAAAAGGTCAAATAATTTGTCTTAAGAAGGGGTTAAAGTAATTGGGGTGGGGGAGGAGTCGTTTTAAATCTCATAACTCTGTCCCTATTCACACAAGGACCTCACTGTGAGATCCAATTGTTTAGCCATTAATCAATTTGACAGATAGGATAAACAATTATCCAGCCAGCAGGTTGTTCATCTTTACCTTCATACAACCACCCCCCTAGAGCTATGTAACATATGTCATCACTCAATTAATAACAGATTTTGCTTGGAATGACATCTATTAAAGGTATTCTCATACTCTGGATATTGGATGTTCACATGTCAATTTATTGATATCATTATATTACATGCAACTATTGCAATCAAATCTTCACATTTTCAATACAGGACATCACACCTTATTAATGGAATACAACTAAAACAAATTAGTGTCAATGACAATTTTTTTTTTTTAATTAAATAATTTTTTTATTATTATAAAAGTTTTTTAATATTTGTTTATGTTAAATTGAGCGAGGAAATTCAATCTAAAAAAATATGAAAAATCCAAATTTAAAATTAAAAAAAAAAGAAGGGTCATAACTCCTTTAAAATAAATCGGATCAAACCCATATTCAAACTCGAACTGTATTTTGGGATGAGAAACCCCTATATACAAAATTTGGTTCCGATCAAATAGAAAATGTTAGAGTTATCGCATTATACCTAAAGTGTCTGACAGACAGACAGATATAGATGGACGGACAGACGAGTGGTCAATCCAGACATTGACGCTATGTGTACCATACTATGGTATAGGTACACATACAAAGTTTTATCTCATGCAGAGTACAGGAAAAATACATCAATCCTGGTGTGCCCCTTTAATTTTTCAATTCACATATGTAATCAATTGAAATCAATGTCGAAAAAGCTTTCCAATAATATATAGATAAAACAAACTAGATCTACAGTACTAAAAGTGTTATGAACAATTATTTTGTTCCCATAGACTGATACAAAGCTCTCAAGTTTTTAAAACCTTGAAAACCAAAGTTGTCTTCCCATGAAACCAACAAAATTCCAATGGTAATGCTATTAAACAATGAAACCAGATTATGCCTTTAAGATGAAATTTAAATAACCATGCATATAAAATATAATAGTATAAACATTCCACCTATGATATGACCAGAGATACTTATAGAGTATAAAGTATATCTGATACAGCCAACACATCTCCTAGCAGTTAATTAACTCAATACAAGATAACCAACTTCATGGTATTGTAACTGGATACTAACTCTGTGTGAGAAGACACAAGAGAGAGACCACTTCATGGTATTGTAACTGGATAATATCTCTGTGTGAGAAGACACAAGAGAGAGAGAACTTCATAGCATCCTGAACCTGATTTATTAGATACTATCTAGACAGTGCCACCTGTGTATCTTTGATATATTTTAGCGATGAATAAAATAATCAAAGGGCCATAACTCCAGTAAAAAGTACCGGATCAAACCCATATTCGAACTCGATCTGTATTTTGAGTTGAGAAACTCACATACAAAATTTGGTTCCTATCAGTTGAAAAATTGTTGATTTATCGAAGCATTCATGAATTCTATGTCAAAGGGCCATAACTCCATTAAAAAATATCGAATCAAACCCATATTCGAACTCGATATGTATTTTGGGTTGAGCAACTCACATACCAAATTTGGTTATGGTCAGATAATTTCGTTTTGAGTTATGGCAGCATGCATAAATTCTAAGTTGAAAAAGGGCCATAACTCCGTAAAAAAAAACTCGGATCAAACCCATATTCGAACTCGATCTGTATTTGGTGCTGAGAAATTCATATACAAAATTTGGTTCCGATCAGATAGAAAATATTTCAGTTATCGCACCATGCGTAAAGTGTCTACAGACAGACAGACAGACAGACGGACGGACGGACTAACGACGAGTGGTCAATCCGGGCAACGACACTATGTTTACCATACTATGGTATGGGTAAACATAAAAATGGGCTGCGGTTTTCTACTGGGACTTTAAATCATTTGTAACATTTGTAACACCCGTCTACGAGCGGTCTCTCTGGCATCTCAGAAATAATGTAACACTTGTAACACATTGTAACATGTCGCTACACTGAACACTGTAGAAAAAAATGGGCTGCGGTTTTCTACTGGGACTTTAAATCATTTGTAACATTTGTAACATTTGTAACATTTGTAACACTTGTAACACCCGTCTACGAGCGGTCTCTCTGACATCTCAGAAATAATGTAACACTTGTAACGCATTGTAACATGTCGCTACACTGAACACGGTAGAAAAAAATGGGCTGCGATTTTCTACTGGGACTTTAAATCATTTGTAACATTTGTAACACTTGTAACACCCATCTACGAGCGGTCTCTCTGGCATCTCAGAAATAATGTAACACTTGTAACGCATTGTAACATGTCGCTACACTGAACACGGTAGAAAATAATGGGCTGCGGTTTTCTACTGGGACTTTAAATCATTTGTAACATTTGTAACACTTGTAACACCTGTCTACGAGTGGTCTCTCTGGTATCTCAGACATAATGTAACACTTGTAACGCATTGTAACATGTCGCTACACTGAACACTGTAGAAAAAAATGGGCTGCGGTTTTCTACTGGGACTTTAAATCATTTGTAACATTTGTAACATTTGTAACACCCGTCTATGAGCGGTCTCTCTGACATCTCAGAAATAATGTAACACTTGTAACGCATTGTAACATGTCGCTACACTGAACACGGTAGAAAATAATGGGCTGCGGTTTTCTACTGGGACTTTAAATCATTTGTAACATTTGTAACACTTGTAACACCCGTCTACGAGCGGTCTCTCTGGCATCTCAGAAATAATGTAACACTTGTAACACATTGTAAAATGTCGCTACACTGAACACTGTAGAAAAAAATGGGCTGCGGTTTTCTACTGGGACTTTAAATCATTTGTAACATTTGTAACACTTGTAACACCTGTCTACGAGCGGTCTCTCTGGTATCTCAGAAATAATGTAACACTTGTAACGCATTGTAACATGTCGCTACACTGAACACTGTAGAAAAAAATGGGCTGCGGTTTTCTACTGGGACTTTAAATCATTTGTAACATTTGTAACACTTGTAACACCCGTCTACGAGCGGTCTCTCTGACATCTCAGAAATAATGTAACACTTGAAACGCATTGTAACATGTCGCTACACTGAACACGGTAGAAAAAAATGGGCTGCGGTTTTCTACTGGGACTTTAAATCATTTGTAACATTTGTAACACTTGTAACACCCGTGTACGAGCGGTCTCTCTGGCATCTCAGAAATAATGTAACACTTGTAACGCATTGTAACATGTCGCTACACTGAACACGGTAGAAAAAAATGGGCTGCGGTTTTCTACTGGGACTTTAAATCATTTGTAACAGTTGTAACATTTGTAACACTTGTAACACCCGTCTACGAGCGGTCTCTCTGGTATCTCAGAAATAATGTAACACTTGTAACACATTGTAACATGTCGCTACACCGAACACGGTAGAACATAATGGGCTGCGGTTTTCTACTGGGACTTTAAATCATTTGTAACATTTGTAACACTTGTAGCACCCGTCTACGAGCGGTCTCTCTGGCATCTCAGAAATAATGTAACACTTGTAACGCATTGTAACATGTCGCTACACTGAACACGGTAGAAAATAATGGGCTGCGGTTTTCTACTGGGACTTTAAATCATTTGTAACATTTGTAACACTTGTAACACCTGTCTACGAGCGGTCTCTCTGGTATCTCAGAAATAATGTAACACTTGTAACGCATTGTAACATTTCGCTACACTGAACACGGTAGAAAAAAATGGGCTGCGGTTTTCTACTGGGACTTTAAATCATTTGTAACATTTGTAACATTTGTAACACTTGTAACACCCGTCTACGAGCGGTCTCTCTGGTATCTCAGAAATAATGTAACACTTGTAACACATTGTAACATGTCGCTACACTGAACACGGTAGAAAATAATGGGCTGCGGTTTTCTACTGGGACTTTAAATCATTTGTAACATTTGTAACACTTGTAACACCCGTCTACGAGCGGTCTCTCTGGCATCTCAGAAATAATGTAACACTTGTAACGCATTGTAACATGTCGCTACACTGAACACGGTAGAACAAAATGGGCTGCGGTTTTCTACTGGGACTTTAAATCATTTGTAACATTTGTAACATTTGTAACACTTGTAACACCCGTCTACGAGCGGTCTCTCTGGTATCTCAGAAATAATGTAACACTTGTAACACATTGTAACATGTCGCTACACTGAACACGGTAGAAAATAATGGGCTGCGGTTTTCTACTGGGACTTTAAATCATTTGTAACATTTGTAACACTTGTAACACCCGTCTACGAGCGGTCTCTCTGGCATCTCAGAAATAATGTAACACCTGTAACGCATTGTAACATGTCGCTACAATGTAACACTTGTAACATTTGTAACGGTGTTGCAAAAAATGCATAGTGGAGGAAAAATGTACCGGTTTCATGCAGTATCTAAAACCGGAACTATAAAATAAAAGCATCGCCATGACAAAAAAGCCCTGTATGGCCTAAATAAACCTTGTACGCCTGTATTTATTAATGAACGGATTCTAGGACTGGTGACGTAATAAACAGAACGACACGAGTGCTATAGTGGAGCAGCAGACACCAGAAACAAATCGGGTCAATCATGTCGCCGACCACCAAGACATATTGTATATCAAAATGTCCGGATATGAGGAATATGAAAACTGAGTTGGCCAGAAACAAAAAGCTGCCACCTGAGATTTGGAGGGAGACAATTATTGGGCTTGTTGACACGGAACTTATAACTCGAGGCTGCGCTAGCAAACCCATTAACACACCGTGTTGTTCTGTGGATCAATTTATTGCAATCACTATCTTTCTGAACAATAAAGATGCCGTCAGAGTCGCCACCATATAAGACAGAATTTCCTAATCTAAGTATCCACACACAAGGCAACTGACAATGTAATATATTTACAACCACCAGCATTGGTATCACACAAGAGTCGCAAAAATCCACAAAATCAATCACAGCTAATGCGTTGAAAATTGGCACTAAAGTTCTCAATTGAGAACGCTCTTATTGTCTACCTGTTTTGGGGTGATGAACGCATGCTTAGATTGTTTTTTTGGCTGACAAACTTCTTTTGAAAGTCGATATCAGGCATAATAAACATCATACTAATGGGCTCATGGTTCATGTCTAATTATATTCTGGGGTAGAAAACGTTCTGATGGTGTTTATTGTGTCAAATAGGACAGGACATCTTTAAAACATAAAGTGCAAATAGAATATTTGTGAAAATATCTACACATAATGAGCAATACCTGAATATTAATCCTTCCATGACTGGAGCTTCATGGAACTTTTCGAAAACCCTGTGCAAATGCATTATCTTAATTAATATAGGGAGACTCGCATATATATAAGATATATATTGACCTAACACTAGTTAGCTCGACCTTGTAAGCCAGTGAATTTTCTTATATATGCTATGCTCCCAATGGGATACTAGCATAATTATATAAGAGAATGCACTGACATATGATCTTTAATGCTGCACCAGCGCAGTTCTCGTCATGTAAGTGTTAATGCATATCTCGTAACTGTGTTCATATGTTTAACCTCTTCACTGCTAATGACGTTAAATGACGTCGTGTGCTGAGACGTTGACGTTATGGTCATTTTTCTCTGGAAAAATATAACGGGAATATCATGAAAACTATAAAACTGACTCAGTTGAAAGGCAATTGTCACTCACAATCGTGGAATATCATACATCATACACTTCTTGAAACTTCGCGATAGAGTTGTTCCGATACACCAATTTATGAGTTCCGGTTATGAAGAATGGTCGACTGCTTGGGTTGCTGAAGTAGGTCCGTACAGCGTGACGTTTTACGTCCATACTCAGTACTGACGTGTAGCAGCCAAGAGGTTAAGCTCATTGTCCAGTATAGAAAGGTGTGCCTGATGTCAGCTTTATAGTGTGAAGATTGGTGTGGCATCCTGATAAGTTGCATTTCCAAGTGTCCATAATCCGTCATAGTATTACAGGATATATGTTGATGAAAACTTTCGCCTTCAGCACTAAGCGCTACCGCACTTCCATTGTTACTCCTGTGTTCCGCGCTTTAGAATGTAAGTGACCCGGCACATGTATGCATTTCTCCCAGAATTATATTGGCGATTCGGTTATTTGGATTTAAGTGCTTGTTACATTCCTGGTAATGTATAAACGAATGACATGACTATTTGTATGTCAGTATACAAAGGGGATTGTGCAAATTGACACGAGCATCTGCTTCCCACAAACACTAAAATTAAAGATACGGGCGGTGTTGGCTGTGGGTATGCTGTTAAAATATTCACCTCCGTCAAAAACCGCCATAAACAGAAAGAATAGTAAAATATAGACCGAATTTGTTATACCAGAAATATGGCATAAATAGTATGTTTTTTATTGTCAAATGTTCTTCCTTTGTTATGTAAACAAAATTAAAAAAAACGTTACAGAACCTGGCTTTTGTTTAGATCCGGATATGGTAAACATAAAGAGCGTTATTTGTCAATGTTTCCTCATATGGAAATCAAAAAGCGTTTATATCATTTGTGTGTGAATAACCAATATAATTGCGCTGTGTTATGTAAACAGAAGCAAAACTTCTGTAACATGAGCAGGCTCTTGTTTACGTACACCATCGTACCTCTTGACAATATACTATTTACGCGCTGATTATGTTTGGCATTTATACAAAACTATATATATTTTAATATTCCTTCTGTTGATGGCGATTTGAACAAATTTGAATATTTCTGCAACGAATACCGCCCGTGCCTTTAAGTATTTCAATATATTTAAAGGCACGTGAGGCCTTAGTTGTCGAAAATATTCATATTTGTTCCAATCACCGTAAACAGAAAAACATTAAAACGCATACTGTTTCGTTCATATATACCATGACCATCGCGTAAACAGCATGTTGTCATAAAGATTTACTATATTTTACCGAAGCAAGAGCCTGATTGTGTTACAGAAGACAACACAATGCTGCTGGCGAATCACACACAAATGGCATAAACGCTCTTTATTCGTTCCATATCAGGAATTCACCCACAAAGAACGCTCTTTATGTTTACCATCATAATATAAACAACTCCAGAAAAGTAACTTTGTATGCTTTTGTTTACATAACAATGGTCAAAAATATGACAATAACATACTGTTTATGCGATATCCTTATGTGTATACGGACAAAGTCTGTCTACATTTTGTTGTTCTTTCTGTTTGTGGCGGTTTTTGACGGGTGGAAATATTTTCACAGGATACCCACCGCCAAGGCCAACCGTACCTTTAACAGGAATAATTCAATACAAACCATTTAGTATGACGGGTGATTATCACAATGAAATATTTTGTGAGTTTAGTTAGTGCAATTAGCTTACTGAAACATTTGTTATCGAACTGGTTATGTGATAATCTTGATGCAGGGTAGATGATATAACACGACCCGAATGGTAACTATACTCGTTGGATAAAGTACACCAACTAATCAATGTTTCCGAAACTAAGTTTATTTCATGACGTTTGTTCTACTTTATTCAATGGAATACACGATTGGCCAATTTTGTCCCTATTGCCAAATAACATGTACACACATATAGCCACGTGCATTGAACGTACGTGTAGGTAAAATATGTGTGTTTGTGGATATATTGTAGTGAATAGGTACCTCGCTATCGAATCTCGACATCGAAACACCGTTCCGATTTCTACATCGAATCGAATCGGGTGTTGATGGTTAACTCTTTGTAAACCCATATAAATAATCGGATGATAAGTACAAATCAAATCAAATAATTCAATCACGGAACGAGTCTGTTTGACTCTTGGTTCCGGCGTTGCTATACCGTATATACTATATATACACATATACACGTTTTCAAAATACATGTATAGTTATACAATTTATGTGAGTTTAGCCCATTGATCGTGATCAAATTTCTGGTTTTCCAAATGAATGTCTACGAGAAACTTGAATTCAATAACGCTATATGCGGTCACAACTGACTCCGGTAAATTGTTCCGTAAGGGGATGTGCATCCATTAAAGTAACGCTGTTTTCACTGTTGTTAGAAATGATGACTATCAATGAAAATCATGACTTTGAAATTTGCCGACTGCAAGGTCTGACACAACTGCAAATTCAGCGGTTGGTATGATTGTGGACATTGTATAGTGCCGCGAACGTGTCAATGATAATGCCATATATTAGTCCATACAGCGATAGGGAACTCGGACAGTTCATATGCTTAAGTAATTAGAGTTTACCCTAAAGATGTATAAACAGTTTGGGATTAATCGGTTGAAAATGTTTGGCTACAGGGAGTGCCAAATGATGCAGTAATACTAATAGAAAGAGCTAAATCCGAGATGACTCCCATCTATAGGTCACCCTGGAAGATCCATATGCAGTTTGGTGCTGGTCAGATGAGGAACGTGTTGGCCTCTTGCGTGCACCAAATTATTTAGCCATACACAGATTAAAATCCAAGTTGGCCGTTGGCGCCCAAGTTTTTCAATGAAATGTGGACAAGTTTGATGGCTCACATCTAGTGGTCACCCAAAAGATCCATATGCAATTTGGTGACGATCGGATGAGGGATGTGGTCTGTAATGTGTGCCAAATGATTTAGTAATGCAAGGAGTACAATCTAAAATGGCTGCCGGCGGCCATGTTTTTAGTCGAAAAGCTTTCAAATTCGATAGCTCCTATCTGGAGGTGATCCTAATTAAACATGCTTGAACCTGAAACATACTAATATCTGGTCGTTTCGACTGCAGTCAAATTCACACGACCACGGTGGAGGGACGAGGTCATAACGGAGCGAAACAATTTTGAAATCTGCACATGAAAATCGCAAAATCCTAGCACCTAGATTGGCCTCAAGCTGTCCTAGTGTTGGAAATTTCCAACCGGATATCCCCACTGAGTTTGGTAAATTTCCAACTGATGAGCTTTTCATTCCACAATTTTAACAACAATTAGGAAAATAATATTTTTCTTAAATTTATTAGCTGATTTTTGTCTGGCCACGGGGAGGGACCATCACACATGATTTCCAAGTGTTGGAAATTTCCAACCTCAAACCTCCATAAGGTAGGAAAAGTCCAACTGATGGCCATTTCAGTAACAAAAAATGACAAAAAGTAGGAATATGCGCAAATATCTTTAAAAAAAACAAAAAAATCCCCACTAATAAATCGTTGGAAAATCAAACTATAAGAACAATTTCAACCTATTGTTAGTGTGACATCCAACTAATGTGTTAGGTATTAAATTTCCAACTATTGAACATTTTTACCAAAGTTGTGGGGGGGGGTGAAACCCCCTGTTTCCAGGCACCTGAGCAGTACGGTTTGCACTGCATCCAAATGTTCTTCGACACAACGGCGTACTCGTGTTGTGCATGGGCAATGAGACGAAGAGTTATCGCTCGCTGGTCGTATAGATCCTCTTCCTTGCTTCGTGGATATGGGTACTGTAAATATTGATGCACATAATATACTCCGGAGGTATTTTTCATATATGCTCTCATTCACTTCGACGATAATGTAAATATTGATGCATTTGATATACTACGGTGGTATGCTTTTGTAGCACGGGACGTTTTGAAGTAGCCCATATGTTTGACAGTGACCTTAAAATAGGTCATCGATATCGCAGCAGCGCTGAGTTGTTGAGAATAGAAACAGGCTCACTGTTATGAAGTAAAAATATCAAGTAACCTCTTTCTTTCCTTTATCGCCAGTACTTTATTTGCTCAACCGTATATGCAACATATCCTAGCAGATATACGCACATAATCGACCTATAATGTGATTATTTGATTATATAATAAGTAGATTATGGACTCGTACCCGTTATTTCGATTTATGGCGCGGGCCAAAGTGAAAACACATGTTAAAGAGCGTACACCTGAAAAGTCATGATATGGCTTATTTGTCATTATCCGCACATATTTTGATTAGAACTGTCTCATTATCAGTCGATATTGTGACTAAAATGTTCTAATTTCAGCATATTATGGACTAAAAATGAGGTGATTCTAAGCAGAATATCTACCTAAAACAAGTTATATTATAAGCAAATAATGCGCTAATTTTTGGGAGAACAGGTTGATATATGTATTCATGGTAGTTAGGACTCCAGTTGACTCAATTGTAGACACATAATTACGTGACGAATTTCTCCTTCTGTCACGTTGTAAAACATACATGTAACACATACATAATAATTTTAATTTCTTCACACCTCTCTTCTATCTAGCTATCACTGTATGTCTTATCTCACGCTATAGCCCTTCCTTACAGAGCTTTGACGATCATTACTATATCTATTGTTTCCTTCCGTGCGACTCATCCACATTATTGTCGGACGAAAACTCTACAACGCCCTTAAAAACACTTATTACAGCATGATGAGAGAGATGGACACATATTCGTGTACGTACATGTGTAAGTAGTATATGGGGTTTATGTGAGAAACAGTACAATTAGTAAATATAGTAGGGTTAATTCTGTGCCGATCTAACGTTTAAATATATGTCTGAGATATCACAGTTTATTCCAAACTCATTACAACAGAGGAGGACCAGTCGGTCAGCCGACTTCAATGAGCAAATGGTGGCATCGGAATTTTCCAGACTACATTTTTAACAAATGGGAAATTGATGAAGGGGGGGGGGGGTAATCTAATTGAAATCGCTACTTAATTTTTTTAACTAGGCTTCCCCTGACCTTAATATACCGGTATGAAGTCTTGCACACATGTTGGATTTTGGCAGGTCATTCCCTTCCACGAATGACTCCGACCTCATGTGGTGACAAATACTTCTGACCCAGGGACCCACTCCGAGCACTGCAACACAAAGGGTTGACGGTCCGTGTGTCCTGTGCATACGAGGAACCCAAGAGGAGATAATATTGATGCTCATTTGTGCTATTTCTGAAACTGCTATCTAATGGTGTTCATAGATCAATTGATTATGTCTGGAAGACAACGCCACGGGATACCCCAAGCCCAACATGTAATAGAAGAGGTTATACCCCCTTTGTTTTTGGTATGTACGATTCCGACTGTATGGTACGATAAATTCCATCTGCGTAGCTGGATTCCGGTGTGACCAGCCCTTTATTCAGGTGTGATTTAGGCAATAACAGTGCGTGGTGTCGTGGAAACCCACCCACGCAAGAACGTGGGTCTCGGTCACACATAAGTGCCTCAATTATCTCTCCAAATGCCGCCATCGCCGAATATGTTTGCCGCGAATGAAGCTTACAGCCCGGACCGCCTATGTGGTGTCTATATAGGTGTAATTTTAGTGGCCAGAGCAGTGCGGGTGTCACAGAAACACACACACGGACGGTGGTAACGACCACACAGAAGTGCCGCCATTAACACCCAACTTACTAGAATTGTAATTTTGACTAAGCACCGCCCGGACCGCTCATGTGGTCCGCCGCGAAAGGGGCGTCTCCGGATCTTAAGATATACAAGCCAAATTCGTTTGTTCTAAACCAATCTTGTGTAACATGAAGTACGTCGGTCCTTACGATCGCATAAGATATGCCTGCTCCACTCCTTATACTAAGGAGTAAGATATCACGAACATGACACATTATTGTTATTATGTACGAATAAGTGGACTTGTAATACTGTAACTTTCGGAAAAATAGATCTTGATAGATATCGCGTACTTTATCCTCTGCTAAATATCTCTGAACTGTTGCAACCAGACAGTAAGCTGTTTCGTCGCGATTACAACGGTTTGTCCCTTGCACAGTTGATCAGCTTTGCTTCTGTTGATGTGGAGTTCCATGTCAGAATCGCGAAACTTTAAAGATATTCTTATAGAATAGTCTGCAGGATGACTATCCAGACAAACCTGATTGTGAACCTCGTTTGATATTTTAGGGGTATTGAATTTTTTTTATTGTGCTTAAGCGCAATTGAATTGCACTCAAGAGCAATTTGATAAAGATGTAAGTAATTGCGCTTACGTGTAGTGTTATTGTGCTTAAGTAAAATTACTTAATACAGGTAAAAACGGCCTCCCATAAGGCTACTTTCAAATGAGCTCGTGGCCGTTGCACAGTTTGAAGAAAATAATCGTTTTAAGACATTATTTTGGAAGCTTCTTTTTTGTAGAATATTTAGTCTATAATTATAAGGAATTAATGAAAATCCAATTCAATTGCACCTGAGAGAAAACCAGATAGGCCTCTAAATATAGTACAGTTGTTTTATTCTTGAAGCGTCCATATAATTGGGAATATTTGAATAATAAAGATACATTTTAATCATATAATATACATGTATGGCACCGACAACCACGTACCAATTAATGTACATGTCACATTCTATAGGTGATTAAAATTCCCCTTAAGGCAAATGTGCGTTGTCAAAAAGGGAAGCGGCTGTCGGCATCCATGAGTCCTAGCTATTGAATGCGCCCATAATTATATTACTAAAACACATATGAAATTGGAGTGGTTGGTGGTAATTATTTGTTTCTGCCGCATGGAAACCTCAAAAAGGAAGCGGAAGAGTTACGTTCTTCCATCGTGGTATCAATGAAAGCTACAGTCTACTCCAGAATTCTCTCAAACCGTTACACTGGGTTTACGATTGCCCGCAGCGGGGATTGCGCATCATATAATCGAGCCCGTAACGGGTTTTACTCGAACAAAGAGGAGTGCCATCAGAAATATTCGTTTTCTCTTACTTAAATTTAGCAAATATTGCTGGAAATGAAGATTGTTTTTTATATTTTTTATTGAAACAGGTAATTTACATACAAAATGAATGGTTGTACATGTTGGATTTTTTTTTTTGGTTAGGATTTTTATTCCTTTTTGCCGCTAGGCCACATCACGACTGAGATAAACTGAATCAGAATTAGCGAAGCAACTGTGTGTGTATAGACGTAACCGTGAATTGGACTAAAATCAAACTAACTATTTACAAATAAAAACACCCAAATCGGAGCGAGAGTGCTCGATTGGGGGGGGGGGGGGGGGGTCAGAACCGTTAAGAAACTGACCGTTGTGCAAATAAATATAAATCAGAATATCAAAATAGCAATATTGCTTTGAAAACAGCAAACATAAAACATACATGAAATGTTTTCATCAATTATATATAACAGATTAAGACCTTCGTATATCAAAATATTTGAAATAGTTGACACACTCTCTTCCAGGATGAGTGAGAAGATATTTGTGATATTTGTTAAATCTGGCGTGAGTCTTAATTAATTCGTTAAGTTGACAATCGGGTGGCTGACCCTGTAGGTGATCCCTCGCCCATGTGCCTGCCTGATTCCAATATGTAATGGTGTTCCCATTCAAATATGACCCTTTCTCTTGAAGCATCGTATCAAACTTTGAAAACTCAAAGCTCAAACTCTGCCTCTAAGAGTCAAAAAGACTTGACAGACCTTGGAGATTTTTGTTTCGGAACAATGGGATCGTCTTCCTTAGTTGGTTTCGGATCAAACGTAAAAACTGTAGTAGCTGTATCCATTGCCTGTGAGACAGGTTCTGGAACAGGAGTAATATTATTCTCTTGAAATTGTGTTGCTAGTGATTTACTGACGAGTTTTGTTTGACTCTCTGTCTGAGTGCTGGCATTGACATACTTTTTCCTAGAAACGGCAGCCGAGTATGTGTCTTGAGAAATTAATGGTCTGGCACCAAATATTTTCTTGGCATCGATATATGATACAATGTTTCTCAGCCTTACATCTTCGTATCTTTAATTAATAGTCCCATATGGGACATGAACGACCCATTGCAGCATATGAACCTTGACAGTTCGAAAACAAATTAGGATTTGTACAATACTTATAATCAGGAACAGAACAGCGTGCACAAATGATTTCTTTACTTTTACAATGTTCCTGGCCATGACCCAAGTCCTGGCATTTAAAACATCGTAGTGGATTTGGAACATATGTACTTATATCTACATTCATGTGACCAACCTTCAATATCGGTGGATGTTCGCACCGATTGAAGGTCAGAAGATAACTATTCAGAGGAACTCGTATACCATCAACAGTTTTTGTAAATCGACGGACTTCTTCTGTAACTCCCTGTGGTGCCAACTCCGCCAATATCTCTGATTCCGAAGAATCGGCGATATCGCGGGTCGCATCACAGCTCTGCTATTATTTAAAGGCACGTGCGGCGTTCGTTGCAGAGATATTCATATTTGTTCAAATCGCCATCAACAGAAGGAATATTAAAATATGTATAGTTTTGTTCAGTATGTCAAACATAATCAGCGAGTAAATAGTATAATGTCGTCACGACACACGATGGTGTACGTAAACAAGAACCTGCTCGTGTTACAGAAGTTATGCTTCTGTTTACATAACACAGCGCAATTATATTGGTTAATCACACACAAATGATATAAACGCTCTTCTTTATTATTTCCATATCAGGAAAACAGTAACAAATAACGGTCTTTATGTTTACCATATCCGGATCTAAACAAAAGCCAGGAAACTTAACGTAAGAACAAAGTCTGTCTATATTTTACTATTCTTTCTGTCTATGGCGGTTTTTGACGGAGGTGAATATTTTAACAGCATACCCAACGCCAAGGCAGCACGGATCTTTAATGTCTTGTGCGGAGTAACGAATACTGGTGTTTGAGCAATAGTTGTTACTGTAGCAGAGAGCATCAGCTTGGACTTTCTTTGAGCATTCAAACAAGACAGCCACTTATTGGCCCAGTCCTGATTGGTTTGACAGATTTCAATTGACCAGCTATGCTTTGTAGCGTTTTATCGATAACAAAGATAGAAGGTCTTTTCACATTTGGGTCAAAGCCAAGAATCAAGTACTGAGGGAATACCACAGCATCATTGGAACTTGGCGAGTCATCATTCTTACGAGCAAGACGTTTTTTGTTTGAATCTGAAACACTGTGGAGAGCCGTGACTAGCCGATTGGTTGAGCCGGGTCAACTCAACCACCCGTCGTGAAGTGATGTATAGGACCAATGAGGACCATGAGCTAAGTCGCATCCGCAGGTCGATGCCTCACGTGATACAACCGCCCTAGTACATCCAGGACTCCTACGCCACACCTCATGGGATGCACCCCACGGCAAACATGGTGCCATATTAGGGGATTTTTTACCCCTCGCAATGGGGCGGCAGGCCTATTCTACCCCTGGCCCACACGGGGGGTACATGTTGGATACAAAATATAGATAATATTCATCTGATACATACATTCAGGCATACACTCCTTCACGCGTGCCCTCTTACTTACATCAGCGGGCATTCAGTGGCTCTAAACAGGCGATCGGGCAATCTTTTATATTGTAATTGAAATAATGATATACAACATAATGATTTGAAGTTTTGTCACGTTGAACATGTTATTTTTATTTTTTGTTTCGGTTTAGCACGACACTCAACCGAAGGGTGACTAATACAATTACTATAATTGAAGAGAGTAAGAGGTAGAACGAAAACAATTCGTATAGGAAAATGCGCGATTCTGATGAGTATATATATCAAGAAATGTATGCTTTTTTATTTATAGCGCTTTCTATCAGGAACCAGTTTTTCTCAAATTATGCAATCTTCATATTACAACGAGCCACTGTGTAGGAACTGTTACATCGGAAGTCGTTCTATCGCCGGTATTGTGATGGTTCTTGCATGATTTGTTACGGTTCCTGATGATTGAAAATAATTATATAAATCACGCATAATTATATATATCTTGAATATATTATACTTTCCTGAATGAACAGAGGTGCAGAAGTGCCATGTTATCGAAAACCTGAACTCTAGACCACAATTAACTCGGTATTAGCGAGTTAACGCGTAAATATCAACATGTTATCACTGAAAATCAAGCCACGTGGACGCAATTTCTTTGTGTTTCGTGGCGTATAAAATATGAAATGCATTCTGAAAACAAACACTGACTATAGAGTATACCCGTGTTATTCTTCTGTAAAATAGCTGAGAAAGTATTCCGATAGGGTTGATAATTGGGACCTGTGGCCTCGTAATCAACAGGGGTCTGTGTTGCGGTTCGATTTCAAACCAATCATGGCTGTGACGGTTCTGTACATGATATTTATTCGAATCGTCTTGTGTATATGACATTTTAAACCAGATACTGACTGTAGCTTATGTAATTTGCACAATAGAACAGGTATGTTAAGAAATAACACAATAAATACCTAATACGGGAGATTAAGTGACATTAATTGGCAGAAATAAAATATTGAAAGTCCCGATGAGTATAGTATCATAATCATGCCCGCCTATATAAAGCCCCTGTCACACTCAGGCCGACGCTCTCATTGCGCTGCAAAAGTACCAAAGCGGCCACCTAAACGCACTAAGGTCTCCAAGAACCGATTGGTGACGCAGTGGACACTGGCTACAACGGGCGAGGATCTCCATGGTCGCCCATAGGTGCCAGAGCGCCGCGCTTGTTCTATGCATGCACAAAACAAGCGCAGACGCTCGGCGTTCTGACCAGGACGTAGTACTGTCGCCGTGACAGCACAAAGCAAAACGCCAAGCGAGCGACGTGAGCGTTATGTGGACGTAGCAAGAGTGCATATTAGCTTCTCGTGATCGCAGCAAGAAATTAATCTTGTCTTTTGTGACTGCAGTAAGCTTAATCAAATTCTCACTACGTGCCTTTCCCGTCTTTAATACGCTCAATGAGGCCCTGTCCAAAACTTATTGCGCTGTCATGGGGTGTTATGGACTGGTTCCCGCTCATAGAACGTCCACATTGTGCTGCCACTGCGACTCTGGCGCTCGCTTTACGCCCACGCGTTATACATGGCGTTCTTCCGGCGTTTACAGCAGGTTTACAGTACAATCCCACTTTGAAATGCGGTCTGCTCATACCACTGTCACACTCCGCTGCGATCAGGCTGGCTTTTGCTTTGAGTTGAAAAAGTATCAAAATACGAGTAACGCACAGTGGAAGCGCTGAAAATTGTCAGAAATTTTCAATCTGTTAAAACAAGAGAACCAATGCCAGAAATGGTAACGGGCTCAAGATTTTCTTGTTCAGATTACAAAATTTTCGCACACCGGGCCGAACCATGATCGGCCTGGTGTGTCATTGCCTCTCCCTTGTGGCCAATACAAAAATGCTAATAAGTTTAACAATATTTTACATTTGGTCAAACTTGTGGTCATCAGTTGGAGAATTTTACAACCTGAGGGGGGTATGAGGTTTGAAATGTCCAACACTATAGAAAAGCTTTAGTTGAGGCCAGTCTGGATGCTAGGATTTGCGATTTTCTTGATCGAATTTCAAAATTTTCTCACACCGGCTGAACAACGATGGTCAGCTCAGTGATGTCGTGGTCTCTTGCCCGTAGCCGTGTGCAATTGTATGGAGTTAGACCACTAGATATTAGGATTTATGCAATGTTTCAGGTTAAAATATCTGAATGTTCTCATACCGGGAATATAGAACCATGGTTTATGAAGATATAGGATATTAGGCATAAACACTAAGGTGCAAGGGGGGGGGGTGCAAATGGAATTATGCAAAACTTGTGTTCGGTCTGATTCTAACTCAAGGGGGTGCAGTTGGAATTTCCCAAGGTTGACACCGCCAACGGAAACCCTCTAGCCACGTCCCTGTGTGTACGACCCATTTCGTTCCTGCTTTGTCGGGTCTCACGCTCTCACACGCTCTCACTGCGTTTCCTCCACGCCGTAACCGCTCTTAATGCGTTCAAGTCGTTCTCATTGCGTTGTTAGTACGCTTTGCGCTGTCATGACGACGGTAATATGCCTGGTCAGAACGCCGAACCTCTGCGCTTGTTTTGTGCATGCACAAAACAAGCGCGGCGCTCTGGAACGATCACAGAGACCCTCTCCCGTCCTATCCAGTGTCCACTGCGTCACCAATACGTTATTGGATACCTTACTGCGCTTTGCTTGGCGCTTTGATTATTTTTCAGCGCAATGCAAGCGCCGGCCTGATCGCAGCGGAGTGTGACAGTAGTTTAATCGGACAGCTAATTTATTGCGGAGTGTTGGGTATTTTCCCCACAACCTAAAAACTGACTATGACTGGAGAACGCAGTAGGCGCTATATATACTCTCCGCGCCCGCGCAGAGAGCGTTTTGCGAACTTATTGAGAACGTACTAGCATCACAATGACAGCGACTTGAACGCACTAAGAGCGCGAGACTTGACAAAGTAGGAACGCAATAGGAGCATACTTTGTTTTAAAAGTTTGACAATTTTCGACAGTTTTCGGCGCTCCTCCTGCGTGTTAGTCATATGTTGGTACTTTTGCAGCGCAGTGAGAGCGCCGGCCTGAGTGTGACAGGGGTTTAAATGACCCATGGTAATATAAATCTACTCTCAGGAGAATATGAGATGTTATATTCATTTACTTAATCTGGGCATTATTGAAAGATCCAGGTGTGACAATATTTCATTGCCAGCGCCATCATATTTCCTCCTCTGAAGTCCGCCCGAGGGACATTTACACATATTTGTCGCCCATACATGAATGTAGCTTATGAAATCACGTTCAACTAAATCATTGATAGGTTATGACGTGAGTGGATGGTGGGGGGACTAGGGGAGGGGGTACTTAACTGGTGTCTATCCCCAACTTTGGTCAATATGTTCAACAGTTACAAATTTCTGTGGGGGAACTGTTACATCGGAAGTCGTTCTATCACCGGTACTGTGATGGTTATGGACTGATTTGTTACGGTTCCTTATGATTAAAAATTATCATTTCTGGACAACATCACGCATAATTATATATATATATATATCTTAAATACATTAAACTTTCTTGAACGAACATAGGCTGCATAAGTGTCGTTTTACCGAAACCTGAACTTTAGATCACAATTAACTCGGATATAGCGAGTTAACGTGTAATTATCAACATGTAATCACTGAAAATCAAGCCTTGTAAACGTAATTTCTTTGTTTTCGGTAGAATACCGACTGTGAAACGAATTCTGAAGACGAACACTGAGAATAAATTTTACCTGTGTTATTCTTCTGTAAAATACCTGAGGAAATATCCCGATGTGTGTCGGTAATTTTGAGACATTAGCCGCCTAATCACAACTGTTATGAGTGTTACGGTTCTATTCCAAGGTAATCACGGCTGTGATGGTTCTTTACATATTTATTCGAACGATATCTGCACTTTGGGATCATTTAGTTGTGTGTAACAAACGTTTTAAACCCGATAATGGTTGCAGCGGATGTTACCCACATACATGTAATCCAACAAGTGTATTAAGAAATAAGATTATAGCTATATATTATAACAGAAGATTAAGTGGCATTACCTTCACTTCGAGTGGCAGATACAACATATTGATAGTCATGTTCCAAATTTTGTTTAAGTAATTTCTAAGGATGTATAAGATTGGTTGCAAATACAAGAAATGTTGATAAGTATATATACCGGCCTCATATGCTCTGAGAAATACATACTGTGGTCAGAACCCTATTTCTGCTGGGTTTTTTTTCGTACAGAAGTGAAACAACGGCTCTTTATTTCTACCATATCAAGAATAGGCTAACACGGAGCGCTCTTTTCTGTTCCATGTCGTGCAAACATCGGGTTCAAAGTTGTATTTTTCATGACTCAAATGTGACATTATTATACTGCTCATAGAAAGGTATTTCAAGTGTTTATCGAGCTATTTCTATATCGGGAAAACTTAAAAAGCGACTATTATTACGCATATTTTGGAGCACAAACCACCAAGTGACTTTATTTGATAAATGAGGTCTGTGGTTGAAAGTTCCATGTGGGATATGTGTTCAATTCTAGCCAGGGTTGGGGCGATTACATGCCAATGTAATCGATTACGATTACAATTACTTTTTATTTACATGATTACGATTATTGATTACATTTTTTTCAAATGTAATTGATTACGATTACAATTACTTTAGTAAAATGTAACTGATTACATTTAGATTACATCTGATTACAATTTTTAGTTTCCAACCATTTTGATCCCGTAGGAATAAATAATGAAATAAATCAAATTAAAATATCAAATGTTATTTAATAACAACAAAAAAACTATATAATTAATACGTAAACAAGGAACGACTGAACAAATAAAGCAAACAAGCAATAAGCACATAATCTTTTTACATTAATTTGTGATGTTCTGTCATGGAGTTGTGCACCAACATATTGGGAATAGACCATGTTTTATGTGTATTTATTTAATTTTATTAAATTAAGTTTTCACTTCGCTCGAACCATCCAAAATATCATCGAGTGAAATGTTAATACGCTCGTATATACGAAGCATTTATATAAATAATCCAAATTGCACAAGTAAGCAGGGGGGGGGTCGGAAAAAAGTGACATGACATTAGGCTGAAAAAACTTTTTCGGGCCCTTGGGTACCCACCACCCCCCTATTTGAAGGAAAAAATATTGTTTTCAATTTCATGCGGGGTACCCACCCCCTTTTTACCTCCAAATCTGTAATATCACACCATTTAAGCTTGATCGTCAGTATTACAGTTACCCTATTTCCATTTCTGGTTCTTCTAAGTCATTCCAACTTTTGTAACAACACGAAACAGGTTCTAAAAAAATACCTGGAAAAACCCAAAATAACACACAGAATACATGTGCTGATCAGTAAATTATTGATCGATTCTTCCCCAAATATTGTCTAAGGTAGCTCATAATGCTCATTATACATGTAAACAAATATAAAAGCATTAGTGTACCTTCTTTTCATCACAGAAAGTGTAACTTTAGATGTGTCCCATAGTATCACATGAATTTATGTCAATTATGATTTTTGAAAAAATTATTAGGGCAACACCACCTGGCAATTAACTCTCCAACAATACAGGTATTCAGCTGAAATCCCCATGTATCACAAAACTAATTTTCATTTCCATGAGCTGAGTTCTTGGGCTAGGTACTGTGCTAAGGCCAGACCCAGGTCAAGCATTCATACAAATACATGTACTGCGTGTAAATAGAAACTTGAAAATAAGACGGTCATATGCAGTCTGCAGAATAAGCTCCAAGGAGGGTGAGTTTTGTGATGCTACCCAGCAGAGTGGGCTATAGAATTACCAAATTCACCATATGTGACCCTCGTATGTAGCTAGTTCTCCATGGTTGGTCGAGACCAAAATAGAATGAGGTCGTTAGAGGTTGAATTTGTTGATGCTATGCCGGGTAGTATCGCCAAATTCACCCTCTGCAGACTTCGATCATTTTGCTGATGACCAGCACATTATTTTTAGACTTGCATATTATATTAAGTTATATTATATTTTCTTTCCCTTCTTTTCACTCATCTGTTCTGATTTTGTTTATTCCACTTAGCAGCCTTCTCCATATCTACACATTCAAGGTCTATGTATGCTCGCCCAATCTTTTATCTGGGTCCCACCATCTCAAGATTATTATCTAAGTGATATGCGTTGTTGCAGTCTACAGTCCCATGCCAAGTTCCGATACAATTTTGACTGAGTCATCTGGTCTGATCAGGTATAATGAGTAAATATTAATGAGATAAATGAATAGTTTTTTTCATTTTATTTATATTAAAGTTTATTCATGTGCTACATAACTGTCCATTTTCATCTGGAACCAGTAGCATTGGTACATGGCAATGTGATCGGATGTAAAAGGCGAATTCCTGAGAGTTGGTTCGTAATCTGGATTTCTGAGAAGCATCATGCCCATATCCACACTAACTACCCCCCTAAGCACTGCCCTAAGTGTCATACACACCTTAACAATGATGCTGAACACTTTGAGGCATTTATATTGAAGAAATGTTGTAAGAGGAAAAAATTGCGACCACTCAGGAAAAAAGTGACTTTTTCGCAGCTGAACCACCCACCCACCCCGGCCTAGTGTATGGAAAAAAGTGGATGACCCCCCCCCCCCCTGAAGTAAGCCCAAAATAGAGTTAAAACGAACTTAATTACAAACTATATACCGGTACACGGACTGGCTAAATCGACTCGCACTCACTTTATCGTTCATACTGCATCAAGGTGAAATGACAACTGTGGACAAAAATGAAATTAAAACGTGTGTCCACAGGACACCATAAACACCCCCCCCCCTGATCCAAATTCAGTTGACCGCCGTCAATTTTGGAACCGGTGGAGTTTGTGGTGACCATTTAAGGCGTCTGGGGGGGGGGGGGCAACGTACAGCACCCTTTGTTTGACCGTAATATATAAAGGATCCGAGAACTGGCATGGGTCACCTATATGAACCCCTCTGCATGGGCGGCGGCCATGTTCGAATAAGGAATGGAAGCCACGTGGTTCCTATAAGTATAATACAAGCTGGAAAATGCGACTTTTTGAAGAAAAAAACAGTGGTTTGTTGGGGAAAAAGTCAGTCTTCGCAGTTCACATTGACCATTTATGTCAAATTGCATGCTTTGCGTCACAATAAAGTGAACGATTCTGTTACTACTGTTGACATATAATTATATATAAGAAGGCAGTGTAACTCACCGTAATTGATCACAAGAAAACTAAGATGCATGCATCAGGTCACCCATGAACTATTTAGCAATAGAATAATTCAGTTCGGTTGCGGTTTCACAACGTTACAACTGACATACGATTACACAAGACACACCTTGAATGTGGAACTGTGTAAGAGTGAATATTAATGTTCTAAATCCCATGTTTCACCTTTAGTTGTGATTGGGGGGGGGGGTGTGTCGTACTTTATTAACACGCAAGTAGTGTAATTAAGTACGGGTAATTAGAAGTAACAAATCGTTTAGTTTCTATCGTATAGACTGAAAGGGGTGAGCAGATTATTGGTGATGAATGTTCTCGTTAGCTGTCAATATAATATGCATATTTGCCCCGTTACGTTTATACACTGTAGCATTGGCGGGCCAGAGTGTGTTGACATGTTAATTGTTTGGTTCATTAATAACAGATCAGCGGGGATTTGTCGTGAAAACGTACACGTATACGTGGAAATATGCTACGGTTACGGTTAAATTAATGGTTCTTCTATTACACCACCGTGTATACTTGGTTTAAATAGGTATATTATATAGGGACGTGTGCTCAATTTTGGTGTGGACCGATGATCGAAAAAACTAAATCGGAGGTAAATGTCGCAGGCCGGAGGACCATTTTTTCAATAATTTTTAAAGAAATTGAGCAGTTGCAACAGAAGCAGCAAAAAAGGGTGTACAATTGGCAAATGATGAGGGGCGGTGTGATGTGTAACTAGGATTTAAATTAGATATGCAATTTGGAGATTATTGGATGAGGGATGTTATATTAATTATATTAAAGGGACGAGAGGGTTTAGTTGTCGAAAATATTTGTTCCAAACACCGTAAACAGATCAATATTAAAACGCATACATTTTGGTTCAAATATACGATCACTATCCCTTAAAGGATACGGTCCTGAAAAAAACAATATTATTTTCTTTCAATATACCGATAATATATATATAAAATGTCCATTGGGCGCATATAATCTAATATTCGGCCGCCAATCGTTATTTTTATAACGATTCAAAAAAATTCCGAAGTTAGCCGAAGATTTTGTTGTAGACGAAGTCACGTGATCATCAGCCCGATCACGTGATTGTCACATGTAAACAGAAGCATAGCACGTGATCGATCACGTGGTAACTCATTGACAACGCATAGATACGCGACGGCGGTATTTTAAGTTTGCATGTAGTCGATCGCGGCCTTTGACGATTGTCGCGTTATCACACTGCGAATGCAAAACTTCGCCGAAACATCGCCTTTCTCGTAATTAAATGTCGATCTTTATCGTGTTATTATTACTATTATTATATGTATCGCGATGTGTTGTTACTATAAAGCCATGCCCGTATATTATTCAGTTTTGCGCGCATTTATCTATATAAACGCGTGCTCGTGTTTATATATATTTTTTCGTTACCGGAATAGTCCAAGTTATATTATATATGCATATCAAGATTGCATATATACGCGAAGACTTGCACAGTTATTAGGCAATTATCATCTCGTAAACATTCCAATTTCCAGATGCCATTAGTCGTGTGTCAATAAAGAGCGTTTCGTTTTAATTATCGTAACGCGGTAAAACAACACACAATTGGTTTATTGCTGTCGGATTTAATCAATTATAATCAAGTCATTCATTACCAATATGATATGTTCATTTTTCCTTGGTTATGAATCATGTAATTATTTGGGCAATATGGTGTTTATATATATTTCGGAATATTGCTTCCCCCACCCCAAAACAATCTAGCCGACTGTCACTGATGGAAATTCACTACATCTATGCATCGTTATTGACCTATTAAATTAGCACTCTAGCGATGCGGTCTATTGAATATCCAGGTCATAAATCGACCTCTATGTGGCAATTACGCATAACAATAGGGTTATAAACATCCAATCATATATAACACTTTTTGAAGGAGGGATAATAATCCGGTTTAATATGGAATCACATATTCAAGTGCTCTTTATTCGCAATATAGCGTAATAGTGAACGCTCTTTATTGCGTCAAGGTAAAGGGACTCGACTTAGAACAGTTGTCATCGTGATTTTTTTTACTGATTACACCAATACAGGTCAATACATGTACACGAACTTCCGATATGAATGCTTTATATATCCTTCCAAGTCATAGCAATTTCCGCTTTATTAAACTCTTTTTATTCGTACCATATTAGGAAAACTCTTAACATGGAACGCTCTTTATGGAGCCATGGTGAAGGAAATGGGGAATCGACTAAGAATAGTTGTTATCGTGATTTATTCAACATACTCTCCACTTTAACTGCAATTGTATGTATTCGTAACCATGACTGACTTGTCAAATTAAACGCTCTTTATTTGGTATATGTAATCGGTTTCTGATGATTGCGCAACGGGTTTCCCACAGAAATCCCGCCAAATGGCACGTAAACGAACATCGTTTGGAAATGAATACAGCATTATACCTAACTGAGAGTCACTAGACCGGCCACAGCCGAAAACACTGCATTTATATGGCAATGTTACGAATGAATGATTGTAAATACGGGACACTCGGGGCATATATACGGAAAATTAAAACAACATCGTGAACACGCGCCCGAATAGAGTTCACATGCCTGCTCATGTTTTTATAAGCTTTATTTTTGACACGAAAGTGTTACCTACCCCGCTCAATCGGCCTTCTATAGTTTTTTTGTCAAAACAATAACTTTCCAAACAGCGCTTAAGACAAATCACAAGTGAATATAACTCACCGCGCGATGACAATTAACCATGTGTACACAATGCTATTGATATGCCCCGCAGTAATTCCATCACGCTCACGAGCTGATGTCTATTCCGGATTTTCCATCGTCATATAGGTAGACACAAATAACTCCGATTCCGTGTTTTTAATTAGTTTACCTCGCTTGACGTCATGCGAGGTTTTTGCGACGGAGATAGCCGACAACCGGTGGCGGTATTATTTATTTATTTCTCGGCTTAATTATTACGCGATTTTTATGGGACTTGGATTATTGTGATCACAATAGGGGTGGCTTTCCGATAGAGTTTTGTTGTTTCATGAGCACTGTAATCCCTTAAACATCATGCTTACATAAAGACCTACTAAATTTTACCTAAACAAGAGTCTGATTGTGTTATAGAAGGCAGCATAATGCTACTGGCTAATCACACACAAATGGTATAAACGCTCTTTATTATTTCCAAATAAGGAATTGAGCAACAAAGAACGCTCTTTATGTTTACCATCATAATATAAAGAAACACCAGGAAAGTAACTTTTTATGCTTTGTTTACATAACAGTCGGCAAATTTACGACTATAACATAATGTTTATGAGATATTTCTCATTTGTATATTAACAAAGTCTGTCTATATTTGAATATTATTTCGTTTGTAGCGGTGGAAATATGTTCACATGATACCCACCAAGGCCTTCATACCTTTAAGGTATACTACAACTGTTTTTCTTTTCAATAGCAGAATACAGAATGCTATTAAGAAGTGACACAAAACACAGAACATTTGTTTTAATTATAAGTATTAAGAAGTGAGAGATATGTGAGTCAAGGAAACCAGTAACGAAAGGCAATATTAACATGATTTGTCAGAGAATAATTGTTTACGTTCGAATGAATATGTACTGGAAACAAACTGTCTGTACCAGACTTTCATAAACACAAATTATGTATTAATGATCATTAATGGTGTAACGACATATTTCGTTCTTTAATGTCTCAAATGAAAGTGTCAATGACACTGTAGCTCAACTTTGAGAAGAAGTTAAATTTGTGTGATGAGCAATGAATGGAAAGATTTAGAATTGAATTTGGAAATCCAAGATGGCCGCTGGCAGCCATGTTTTTTTGTCGGAATGTCCCCAAAATGACTCATTCTCATCTACATTCCAATTTCAACAGCCATGAAAAATTTCATGATGATCAGACTAAAGGTACGACCTGTAGCCCGTGCTAAAGGATTTAGTCATACAAAGAGTAAAATCCAAGATGGCAGCTGGCAGCCATGTTTTTGGGTCAAATGATCCCAAAATGACTCGTTCATATCTACATGTCATTATTAACATTCTTGACAAATTTTATGATGATCAGACTGAAAGTACGACCTGTAGCCCGTGCTAAAGAATTTAGTCATACAAAGAGTAAAATCCAAGATGGCTGCTGGCGGCCATGTTTTTGGGTCAAATGATCCCAAAATGACTCGTTCCCATCTACATGTCATTATTAACATTCTTGACAAATTTTATGATGATCAGACTGAAAGTACGACCTGTAGCCCGTGCTAAAGAATTTAGTCATACAAAGAGTAAAATCCAAGATGGCTGCTGGCGGCCATGTTTTTTGGCCGAATAACCCCAAAATTACTCGTTCCCATCTACATGTCAATATTATCATCCATGACAAATTTCATGATGATCAGACAAACAGTACGACCTGTGGCCCGTGCTAATGGATTAAATTTTGAAATCCAAGATGGCCACTGGCGGCCATTTTTTTTGTCCGAATGACCCCAAAATGACTCGTTCCCATCTACATTACAATTTCAACAGCCATGACAAATTTTATGATGATCAGACTAAAGTTAAGACCTGTAGCCCGTGTTAAGATTTAGTCATATAAAGACTAAAATCCAAAATGGCTGCTGCGGCCATGTTTTTTGGCCGAATGACCCCAAAAGGACTCGTTCCCATCTACATGTCATTATTAACATTCTTGACAAATTTCATGATGATCAGACAAACATTACGAACTGTAGCCCGTGCTAATGGATTGAATTTTGAAATCCAAGATGGCCACTGGCGGCCATGTTTTTTTTCCGAATGATCCCAAAATTAATAATCTGGTCTAAATGTTGATGTCAACAGCTATGACAAATTTCATAATGATCCGACCAAAGGTACGACCTGTAGCCTGCATTGTTGACGCCTTACGTACACACATACACACGGACGACAAAGCCATGGCAATAGCTCAAACTTTACAATTTAACGACATTTTCGGTCTTTAACAGTTTAATAGGGGCCCCCGGTGGTCCAGTCGGTAGAGTGCCAGGTGATTTTCGTCGTCCCGGGCCGTCCAGCGCTGACGAAGCTGGTTCTAACCCCACCATAGGTAGGGTGACCGGAATCGTGTATCTGGGCAAGTTTGTCAATTGCTTTCCGGGGGTCGGTGGTTTCTACACGCAGTGGAACAACTTCCCGGTGAAATTGAGCCTCTGCGTGGTCTTTCCTCCACCCGTAAAATTGACAACGTCGTGTGTGGCCCAGCGGCTAGAATGACGATAAACCCTAATAAACAACAGCAACAACAATTAATAGTTTAATGACATTTTTCGGTCTTTATAATATCTCAAGATATAGGGGGTATTTGGATCTCTAGTTTAACGACATTTTTCGGTCTTTATAGTTTAACGACATTTTTCGGTCTTTAATATCTCAAGATAGAGGGGCCCTTAGGGGGTATTTGGATCTCTAGTTTAACGACATTTTTCGGTCTTTGATAGCAAAATGGAAGAAGTACATATTTGGAAGATGTGGTGGCCCTAAAAAGGAAAGTTGTTTGGTGGTCTTGAAATGCAGTTTTTCTTAACAGTCTTCCTGGATTAAAGTGATGTGAAACACTCCGGCAGACACCGGGCAGAGTGATCAAATAAATAGAAATTAAGAATAATCTTTCTCAAAGTAGTTATTTGTTACGAATATTAATCCAAATGGATGTTACACAACGTCATTCTTATATATTAGTTAAATGCAATGACTCTCGATGGCAAAATGATTTTTGTTTAATTACAGCCGATAGTTGCGCCCCGAATCGAGATGTAAATATTTACAATTTGGAGTAGTTCAGACGATGTTCTATATGAAGTGGTGTGGTAGATCTTTTTGGAAATTTTCAGTGATGTTAGTAGAATGATAACATTCCCCACGTTGGAAAAGTGCCTGAGCACTAACTTATCAATTTCTCGCTCCCGAAAAATTCCATAATATGTCTTTAAACATATATATAAATCTCCGAAAAAAAAAATTCTAAAGCATTAAACGATTTGCTATATTTCCACTAGGGCATATATTTCATCTGATTTTGCGAGAATCCATATATACTTTTTCATGAGAATCCAGGGTAATTTGCGAGAATCTAGATTTGGATTCTCGCCGAAATATAAGCCCAGATTTCACTCTGAAGTGTGCCTAAATGGCATAAATTGTACCTTGGTTCCCATGTTCGCTATAAACTAGCTTGAAATTCGCAAACCACTGAATTTTTTTTCTTCAGAAAATTTACATTTTTATGATTCGCGACATAAATTGTCACCAATAAAAACAAATTTGATTCATCGTGGAAGTTAGTCGGTGACTATAAATAATGTCACCATTCAACTGAATGTTGTTGAATTCTATTGAGATGTGGAGCAGACAATATATTGGGAGGCTCGGAGGCTCCATAGCATGAGGCACCCACCCCCCTTTTTCGTATGCCGTATTCCATGCCCTGTTATGAGGTACGCCGTATTTCCGGCCCCTCTGTTAGGAGGTATTCGGTATTCCAAAAATACCGGTATACGTACGCCGACCTTCCAAAAAATGAAGTTTTCATATATTTTTATGTATTCCATATGGTATTCCGTATTCCAACTTCTGTGTTAAGTGGTATTCCGTCTTCCATGGGGGGTGGGGGTGGGGGCCTCTAGCATCTGCTCCTCAATCCTTACCAGATGTCAGTAAAAGTTTCCCATTTCATTATTTCAGTTCTTTAGCAATCTTAATCATTATATGTAATGCCCTGACCATGCTCAATACTAGCTTGAAATTGGCGAAACAATGAATTTTTTTTCTTCAGAAAATTAACATTTTTATGACTCGCGACATAATTGTCATCAATAAAAACAAATTTTATTCATCGTGGAAGTTAGTCGGTGACTATAAATAATGTCACCATTCAACTGAATGTTGTTGAGCATATTTCAACCAATTTTGGAAGTTTAAATGAATATTTTATTCACACTCAAAGTCAATTGACAAATTTCAGGATTTTAGCCTGCTTCGTTGGGACCAAATATTTGTTGTGCACACTGAAGGAACGTCTACCATCACTCGATATGCCAGATTATGCCCTGACCATGCTATAAAGTATTAAACTAGCTTGAAATTGGCAAAACTATGATTTTTTTGGTTGAACAAATTTACATGGGAATCTCCATAGAAAACGGTTATATTTCGATAAAAACGAAAGTAATGCGAAATGAAAGTCGGCACTGGCCAGAATTGTGCAGAATAACATATGAGTCAAGTTATATGCGAATATTTGACCTCATTCGATTAAATAGTCTCGTATTTAAGGAATCAATGCCAATGGCGCTCGGACATGTGGAAATTTTTTCCGTCGCACTCGCAGACTGTAAGGCGGAATTGTGAAATGTAAACACGCATTACCTTTTGTGAGAATAACACAAGCGCAGACTTTATCAAAGTAATGCAATACACAACAACAAAAAGGATAAAACGGATATAAACACGGTATAAGTGAGAATAAACGTGGAAACAGTTGACAACATTTGTTCGGTTATTCGGCAAAACCGAAGGTATAGATTTATGGTCACTAACAAGAAATTCAATTAATTGAGGAAAAACACCCACTGTCCTGAGTGGTATTGATAAGCTGTTGGGGGGGGGGGAGATATTAATTGTGTTAAAGTGCAATGGGAAGTAATTGCGGTTAAGGGTAATAAGAAATGTCTTATTGCATTCTCATTGGGCTTAATCATAATTAGAGATTCCTTAAGTTATTGCGGTTAATCGAAATTGTCTATTAAATGTCAATTTTGATTCCCATAGAGATCATCAATGATGTCTATGCGCAGGGTCGACGTGCCAATCTTCTCTATTTGGATTCCAATTGTTGGCTCATTAAATATGCACATATGCTTAAGATACAGTCGTGCACGAAGCGAGCTCCCGTAAGTCGGGTTTTGGATCCCATGCAGTTAATGAAAATATCATTGAAATAATCAGTTTCCCCCAATAAACAACCATATATTCAATATACATGTTTTGGAGCAGAATTAGGCAGTCCATATTGGACGCCATCATGGAATTTATTTTTTTTGGTTTAATTTTCACACATATTTATTAGTTATGTGGATGGAGTTCTCATTAAACCTCACATCCTTATATTGGTTACAGTAATGCCCAAAGTAATTGACCACTTAACCACATCAGAATTATTGGTAATTTTTCAGCATTTAAAATCCTGACAAATTACCCATTATTCAGCTGTGGTCAATTACTTTGTACATTACTGTATGAGGATTGAGTTATCATTACACCTCAAATCCTTATATTGGTTACAGTAATGCCCAAAGTAATTGACCACTTAACCACAGCAGAATTATGGGTATTTTTTCAGCATTTAAAATCCTGACAAATTACCAATAATTATGCTGTGGTTAAGTGGTCGATTACTTTGGACATTACTGTATGAGGATTGAGTTATTATTACACCTCAAATCCTTATATTGGTTACAGTAATGCCCAAAGTAATTGACCACTTAACCACAGCAGAATTATGGGTAATTTTTCAGGATTTAAAATCATGAAAAAATACCCATTATTTTGCTGTGGTTAAGTGATCAATTACTGTATGTAGATGGAGTTAAACCTCACATCAGTGTGTTGGGGATTTGGACCTTGACTTGGGACCTTTTGTTTTTAACGCGACAAATGCGCGTACACCTTATACACAAATTTCTTATGTAACCAGAGTTTTTCTTGGATAAGATGAGTTTGAAGCCTGCTTACATTTCAAAATGTTGTCAGTTTTATATTGTCTGCAGCGGAACTCAACGCGTTGAAGCAAAAGTTAGAAAAGATAAAATGTGTACGTAATGAGACTACAATACAACTGAAAAAATAAACTGAGGGAGGGGTGGGCGATACAGGGAACTAAGGGTTGAACCGATATAAATTTGTAGAGCGATAACGACCGATGTTGACATAATATGCATCTGAACTCTACTGTTGCAACATGGCTATAAAATAGGGGGGTGTCAGAATCTTAGTCATCTCTATATAGTGCCAGAATAGTCATCTATAAGATGTTGGGTTGGTTATATGGACTCGGAGAAAAAGTGGTTTGTACCGATGAACTGACATAAATTAGTGGAGCGATGTTGCATCGCGACTGTACTAAAGCAGCAATGATGTAAAATGGGGGGGGGGGGGGGGGGGAGTCTGAAATTATCTATCTCTATAGATGGCACCAGGATTATATAGATAGGAATAGCAATTGATATACGTATACAGTATACTATAGTAATACCATAGACATATAAGTACAAATATCACGTGATAAAATATTACGTTACGTGAATATACCGATGAAAGAAATAAATAAATTGGACCGGGATTAGAGGTTGGGTTGGTTATATGTGGATAATTGGATATGGAATTCATACCGATGAAACGATACAAATTAGTGGAGCGATAATGACCAATGTTGACACTTACCGCTATACTTAAAGTAATTGACCACCAGCAACGTGGTGTCACCCCGTTAATACTGCGGTACTATACCGCGGTATCCTCCAATACCGCGGTACTGATACCGCTTGTTAACGTATGTGGGAGTAAATACCTCCCCTCAAAGTGTTCCATGAAAATCACTGCGGTATTCAAAAAAATTAATGCGGTGCCCGCTAAAAGACCGCGGTATCATCGCCCAATACCGTAATTCCACTGCCATGGCCACCTCGATACAGCTACCGTTTATTACCGGTATCACCGTGGTCATGACCGGGGTATCACCCCGTTTTTCTGGTCAATTACTTTGAGAATAGCGGTAGTCAGGCTACGCGCGGGAGAAAATAGGGGTTGATACGATAGACCAAAATAAATTTGTCAGGTGATAACAGCCCTTTTAATTCAGATTGTTTGGCTTCGGCAATCTGCTACGGCAACCCTTTATCGTGGCCCAGTTTGCTTCAGCAAATGGCTTCGGCATTGCTGATTGCCGTAGCCAATTATGAGGGCTGGGTGATAATGACCAATGTTGACCTATAAAGTAACGCGACTATACTGTCGCATAATTATCAGGTGTAACCGGTCAAATATGAACTCTAGTGACCAATATAGAACAGGTCAGAAAACATTCGTAGGGCCCTAATTGGCCTAAAATTTATTTAACACTCCATAATAGTCCATTTGCCATTATTGGCATTAAAATTGATTTATGTCGATAAAACTGTCATTTTTCAAAATTTTAAGCTGAGACTTGGAGTGTGTTGGTGGGATAGCTACATATTCGTAAAATGACAGAGTACAGCACGCAATTAAGTTTTAGATGGAAGAAATGAATTTTTTTCAATGATAAAATTTAACATGGAAATTTGAATTTACCATTAACATCGATTTATGTCGATAAAACTGTCATTTTTCAAACTTTTAGGCTGAGACTTGGTGTATGTGCGTGTGATACATATATGTTCCTAAAATGACCGAGTCCAGCGCGTAATTATGTTTTAGATGGAAGAAATTGAATTTGACATTTTCACAAAAACACGCCAATTCCGAATCCAGATGACCTACTGTACTTGCAGACGAGCGCTCGTTAATATTCATGCCAAGAAATACAGGCGTCAAACTCATCTTTTTGGAAGGTTAATCCGATATACACATATTGAAATAATCCTTCCAGAACACCTTCCAAGATATAGAAGAATATTTTAATAGATTAGGACGCCAAAACAGTCGTAATGAAAGAATTAAAATGCACATCGCGTCCGCTTCGATTGTCATCGGCATTGGAATTAGGTTGGCGATTATCGCAATACGATAGGGGAACACTTTTACGTTCGTACTCATATTTCACCAATTTTTGTACCTGGCTTGCCTGTCCTGAGTTTCACGGCAAAATGGCCAATTTGATTCTATTTGTCGTTATATACATATTTATCACCCCATTTATTATTAATTTTCATAAAAATAAAATAAAAGAAGCTGAAGATGACATGTTTAAAATGTTTGAAGCATGAATTTGGCGATAAATAGTTTTCAGAGTACGTTATACTTGCGATAGTTACGTTACGCACACAGTTGGGGAATTAGACCATTGTATCTGTTTTGCGCATGCGCAAGTCACTTTCCATATTTGGAATTTCCATTTGTGTTCCATTTGTGTTAACATGATCACCGATCAACCATTAACAAACAAATTACCACGCAATTATCTTAGCATAAAAATATATTGTAATTTATGCAACTACGACCCTGGTAACCCTGATAACTAATAAAATATACCGGCCAATTCATTTTAAGATCGTTATTTCACTTTGCTTTAAGCATAAATACACTCTTAAACGCACATAAACGACCCATTGGCGTTAAAATTAAATATACTCGGTATTTATTATATTAGTTTTTTATTGCTCAGTATAGAGTTAGACCCTTGACACCTGTCAATATATTTGGGCTGAATTCATATGATGCGGTATTATTCCTCGAAATAAACAACAAAGCAGTCGTTACTTCGAAATGTCGTTTGGGCTAACATTTACACAAATCCTTCGCGTGTTCTCCTCAATTGGCACGCATGTTCTCAGTCGACACACAGGTTATCCCAGAAAGTGGTGTGAAATAAACACCCAAGGTTTGGGTGAAATAAGTGTTTGTTTGTGTGTGTGTGTGTGTGTGTGTGTGTGTGTGTGTGTGTGTGTTTGAAATCGATGGACTCAAAAACGACTAAGCCAATTTCGATGAAATTTGGTATTTGGATGTGTTTTCGGCCGGAGACGAACATAGGCATATTTATTTGTCCGTGCGAGGTCAACTTTTCACGTGCGGAGGTCAAATCTGTTTTTACGCCGTTTTTGCGCTAATATATTTCAGTTCGGTGCTCACAAATCGATTCGATATAGCGCGAATAATAAATTGCCAGTCATATAATTTGCACGGTTAGAATCTGTGGCGTGTCCTCTTTCCAACGATATATAATATGTATGTATCCGTTTTAGTTATCTGCCTCAATTATTAGGTACAAGTGGTCCGATGCTTTTATCGGGATAAAATCAATGCGTAATTTCTATGACGTCGTCAGAGGTCATAAAGTTAGATTACGTTAACTCTCACCCTGCCGATGCATTTGACTGTGTCGCGTTAACTCATCACCGGCCGAGGTATCCGCAAATGACATTGGGCTATATATCTCGGAAACGGGTGTAGCTATCGACTTGAAATTTGGTATGTGAATGTATCTTGCCCCGGATACGAATTTTATCGGGTCGCCGAGCACGTGCGACACCAGCTTCGCGCATGCGCAGACCAGATCTAGGAAACGGGTGGAGCTATCGACTTGAAATTTGGTTTTTGAATAGCCCGGACGAAGTCGGGTCACCTTCTAGTTATATATAAGAAGGCAGTGTAACTCACCGTAATTGATCATAAGTGGTGTAAATTCAACATAATTGATATATCGTTGTGCTCACTTGGTTATCTTCACGTATACTTCCAAATAATAGTCATCGTATTTCCCGGACAGAACCGATTAAATTGGGAGAGAACCGACTCGATCGGGAGGGAACCGATCGAGATATCACAGTTTTCGTCGTTGTTATTACTCGTACAATAGGATTTTCATTATGTTTACGTTATTTGGGACCATAGATTATGAGGGGAATGGAAAAACTAATCGAATTATCACCCAGATCAACAGTTAAGCTCACCTAGGAATTGTTGTACGCATGCGCAGTCCTAGAATATATGTGAGATGTTCTCATTATTATTTTTGCATCGATTACACTGGTCATCAGATCTTACTTTTATTATTTTAAGAAATCTTTTAGTTGATAATATCCGAGAAGTAATCCTAAACTGTAACCACTCAAGCTTTGTATCAGGCGTCGTGGAGAAAGGTAGGCGGTTGAAAGTTGTCCAGTCTATTTCTGGCTCCCCAAGTTCAATTGTGCATTTGCTTTGGGGCTTGGGGGGCAAATTTCATAGCATTCAAAATTTTAGAGAAGTCTTGCCCATCCTTTGAATTTCGCAAAAGTGGAACATATTGCTGGGTTGTAGTACAACGAGTTAAGGTTTTCGTATATGTTTTGGTAATGAATTAATTTGTCTGCGAATTGCGTTCAGGGTGATGAAGTCAGTGGATACACTAAAGGCACGTGAGGCCTTAGTTGTCGAAAATATTCATATTTGTTCCAATCACCGTAAACAGAAAAACGCATATACAGTTTCGTTCATATATACCATGACCACCGCGTAAACAGCATGTTATCATAAAGACCTACTATATTTTACCTAAGCAAGAGCCTGGTTGTGTTACAGAAGACAGCACAATGATACTGGCTAATCACACACAAATGTCATAAACGCTCTTTATTAGATCCATATCAGGAATTCACCAACAAAGAACGCTCTTTATGTTTACCATCATAATATAAACAAACACCAGAAAAGTAACTTTTTAAGCTTTTGTTTACACAACACTGGTCAAACATATGACAATAACATACTGTTTATGCGATAGTTCTTATTTGTATACGGACAAAGTACCTTTAAAAGACTTTCGGGTATGTGGAAATTACCATTTGTATGTATCAAGTCATTTATACAAAATATACCATGTCTTCTCCATGTAGCGAAGTTGATCATTTTGTCTTGCAACTTTATGTTTGGATTATTCCATAAGACCCATGTACATATATTCCCGTTTGACTCGTTCTTCTCGTTGAAATATCTACATGCTGTGAGTACATCACGCCAAAATGGATTTAATATATTTTTGGAGTAGTTTCCCAAAGTATATGCTGTCATAAAAAAGAAATAGTGAGTCATCGGCAACATGGAGATCAGTTAAAGGGATCCATTTCGAGTTCATTGATATAAGACGTCTAACCCAAGTTAATTTCATTGACATTATGAAGTTTCTTATATCTACCATTTTCAAACCGTCATGTTGATAGTCTTAATAATTGACATGTGAGATTTTTTGTTTATTCTGTACCTATTCGAATTCAAAAGAAATTTGTAAAGAAGTGATTCGAGTTGTTTAATAAATGGGTTTCCATGATCTGGTAATGCTATGAATAGGTGGGTAAGTTTAGGTAGTATAAGAGATTTGATCACTGTTATTCTTCCGATTGGTGTTAATAGTCTATGTTTCCATGTTTCGATCATACGGTTTATGTCTACTAATTTTTAGTCGAGTTTTTTTCCAAAACTCGACTTATAGTTTGATGAGGGACGGTGGGCGGGCGGCGGACGGGCGGGCAGCGGACGGACGGACGGGCGGGCGGGCGGGCGGGCGGCGTGTTTTGCTTATAACTCAACCGTTTATTGACGGAAAATTTGGTGTGTGAGTACATATCCATGCACGTAAGCTGCAGACAAAAAATCGGGTTCGTCCGCACATTTATTACAGAGTTATGGCCCTTTGAATTTTCAGCTCGTTAGCGCGATAACTTCAACAAACGTTATCCGATTTGATTGAAATTTGGTATATAGGTGTCTCCCAAGAATATCTCAGATGAGCTCGAAAACCGGCCTGGTCCGATAAAATTTGATAGAGTTATGGCCCTTAATTAGTCAATTTTCACGAATTTTCAGCTCGTTAGCGCGATAACTTCAACAAACGTTATCCGATTTGATTGAAATTTGGTATATAGACATACTTGCCAAGAATATTTCGGACGAGTTCGAAAACCAGCCTGGCCCGATAAAATTTGATGGAGTTATGGCCCTTAATTAGTCATTTTTCGATTTTACCTATTAATTAGTCTACCGATACTGATGCACACCAATTGGCGGTAGCCACCGGCGGCAAGCCACCGAAAACGAGACACAGCATCTCTGATGCCACCTCTTGTTTATCATAGTTATGACTATTCTTGCCTAGGTCTGTATTGAACTGTATACCCAATAAATCGAAGGTAGGAGAAAAGTTTAGATTTATATCGGGACAAATACAATCCTTCCGAAATGCGTATGATCCTATCAACGACGAATGGCATTTGCTAGGGTTGATTCACAAGCCAGATATGTTTGCAAATAAGTCTAGTACTTTATAAGCTTCTCGTATACTATTTTAACTACCACATAAGTAGTCCAAGTCTTCTTGTACTAAAACCAGCTAAGATATTGGGATGGCGATGCTGGTGTTTAGTCCAAGACCGCCCTATATGCTCGCTTATGACACGGCTTAAGCGTTAGTGACCCGCTCAAATAAAACCACAATTATATGAAATAAAATATCACAATTGCGACAATAAACAGATATTTTCCGCAGAAGACATGCTATTTTATCTGAAACCCACATCAGTTGTGAATTTAAAACGGTAATTTAATGCGAAAAGAGACATTTACCTCAATGTTTACAATTTTTTTAAAGTATGCGAACTCGGTTGACCTCGCGAACTGTGTTCGGCATTTTCCGTTGAAAATATTCCGTAGATTTTGGACAACAACGCAAATTACGAAGAATTCTCCATTGTAATCGTAATTATGTGTGTCAATAAATAAAATAATAAATAGATTAATTAAACATTGAAGATATAAATGTAATACATTAAATAAATTACGGGGAATTACAACCCTCTCAAAGTTTAAAACAGTGTAAACACAACGAGTATTAGAATAAATAATATGGTGCTACATTTCCCACATTTGGTGGACTTCGGCGAAATTAAGATATATACTAAGCGAACAGAGCAATATACTGCTCTTGTTAAGCACACAAAAAATCAAACAAAATTTGTATAAATTTTTAACCTTAAGTTTGAAAAGTCCCACTAAAACGGAAGAACTATATTTCGAAACTGTGTGATTCGGTTCTCCGATTATTTTATCAACACAAAAGTCAAAATGCACATGGATTAAAATCACACGCATGGCAAGTCAGACACAAGAGTTCTAATTTGCTCCAATTTTGACAAGTTGCTTGCGAAAATTGTCAACAAAACTACCGTTCTGATCCTCCATTATGTCATTAAGTTTTTAGTGCGGGAATTGTTCTGAAAGCACATAGAAAACTGGACTTTCGGGCGATCGGTTTTCGCCATTTTTGTTCGGAAAACCCGCGCTATATATAGAAACGGAAAGTAGAATTCCCAGAACAAACAGCGGATTATGCCGAACTTATTCGGACCACTTCGGCTTTCGGTTAAAACGTAAACAAACAGAGAAACAAATCGATGTTTGTGGCAATCAACCGGAATATTCTATGTGTAATTTAACATTAAAGTTAGATTATTATACACCATTATGACCATAAGATGTAAGCCTTTCCGATGTATATAGCATCATGTATTGATTTGCTAGGTAAATCGAGTAAAATACACCACAAATTCCCGCCACAGATCGTGGGCGTAACTCGTGTGATAGGATTGGTATACAAGCGGGCTTGGACTAAACACCAGCATCGCCATCCCAATATCTTAGCTGGTTTTAGTACAAGAAGACTTGGACTACCACATAAGATGAGTGTCGTGTCGTCGGCGTACTGTGTTATTTTGTACTCATGATTGCCGATGGTTATTCCTGCCATATTTCCATTTTGCTTCACCAAGAGATAAATTTCTGCGCATATAAAACAAGAGCGTTTCTGGAGTAGAGTGGGTCGAAAAAGGGGCATAACTCAGTCAAAATCATGCGGACGAAACCAATATTCGAGCTTTATCTGTATTTTGGGGTGGTAAAGTAATATACTAAATTTGGTTCAGTTCACTCAATTCACGCTAAAGTTATCACCCGGAACCAAAAGTGGACTGACGAGGGACTGACAACCCGTTTACATAATACGACCGTTTCTTCAAACGGGCGTATAACAAATATATGGTGAGACAGGGTCACCTTGTCAACAGCCTCGGGAAAGACTAAAACTCCTTGAGATGTGGCCTTTTATCAGAATATTGGAAATGAAGATTTAGCTTCCTAAGATATCTATATATATGGAACGTTTTCAACATTATTCAAATTTTCTTCAATTTGGAACGTATTATTCGAAATCACACAATATTGAAATATGGAATGTTTATTCTCACCATCCATCGTTCATTTTGTGACCAAATTAAGCCGTATTCTTCCATCTGTCAATATGTATTAGTTGTTGGGTCCATCAAACACCATGTCGATCCGGAATTATACCGGTAAAAGCAAAATTAAAAACAAAATAGCGCGCTAAACAAACTTACCAGTTGTCGCGTAACTTGCCAAAAACGGCATTTATAATTATATGTCATGTATTTATTGTTTGTAATTCTGTTTTGTTTAGTTCAAATAAAATATTGTTTAAATTAAACGGCATTTATATGATGACCAGCGTGGTAACAGCGTCAGCCGCAACCCCAGTGATGTGTATGGCTTGAAACATTGCGCCTATAAGTGTAACCCGATAGCCGCATGCATTGGCCGCACGCGTCAGCCGCATGTTTGTGAAAGCAACTTAAAGCTACACGGCGGGTTGTGCGCCAAAATACTTATATTTAGCGCTTTTTAATTTTTCTCAGTATCGAAATGGGTCGATACATATCTTTCTATATATTATTATTATTATTTACATTTAAGAAACGCATTCTAAATAATGTTCCAATGCGCTTTACAAGTAAATACAATAAAAACACATAAAACTATAAAAATACAAACAATAGGCCTACTACTATTAAATACAATTTGGTAAAGATGGATTAAGAACAAATAAAAACTTAACTATGTTAAGAAAAAAAAAAAATTAAAATTAAATTTAACGAAAATTACTGTAAAATTAAAGCTAAAGAAAATTGAAATTTCAGTAAAAAATTAAAAGTTTGATTTATAAAAAAAAATTCAGATAAAAGAATAAATTATAACTTTAACAACGGTGTGTTTTGAAATAACAACTGCAATAAGATTTCCAAAAATAACGATCTATAAATTGAATTTTTTTTTGAAAAGATGGGTTTACAGTTTTTTCTTAAATTTTGAGGTTGTTTTTGAACGTCTAATCTTTGAACGCGAGTTGAGCTATAAGTTCAATGGAACAACCTAATACAGAGGACTTCCTGTGCAGCTTCCCTTCATGTTGATTGATCAGAAAACTTGAATGGCCAGGTAAGCGCTAAGTGACTCTCCCAGTCACAGTGGGATGATAACCCAACACCGTTTCGCCCACTTGTGTTTCCCCAAGTGCGATGTCCTTAGCGGTACCGGGAATCGATCTGGATATAGTTTATTGTTATACGTTCATTCGACCTGGATAATTAAGCGATTGCCCTGTTCGATGAGATTACACATTACGCTATATGCTATTGTTGGAAGCTCTCTTTCCATTCATTCGATGTTTCAAATGACACGTGTAGGTCTACAAATGCTATTTTAAGAGTTAGGAGAGATGGCGGCGAAGCAATCAATTATTGCTGTGAAATATTCAGTCAAAACGCACAATTTGATGTATACGTCTTATATTAAACAGATGAAACAATATTGTCAACAATTGGCTTTCAACAGAGAAAGTTTTATAATGTTTTGGTCGCCGCTCAAAACTCGAAAAGAGCGATCGTGGCGTGCTTACCTATTAGCAGCCACAATTAAAGAGCGTTCATAATATGCGTTATTGTCGTACATGCTTGTTTTTGTATGCTCTGATGGGTTGGTGTTGTGCCAATGTGTTTCTATTATTCATTTCATACACTCATATGGTATGCAATTCCCTCTTCAAAATTATTATAACGTATTAGACCGGCCCCCCGATGAGGGTAGTATCACACGAAAGGGCCGAAATTTTGACGCTATCTCCAAGTATCCTTGCCCCATGGGGGTTCCAAAACACTGAGGTATCCAGGGCGGAGCAGGTGGAACATATATTTTTTAGACCTTTTTAGTGTTTTTGACCTGCAAATTTCAGTATAATCAGGAAAACCAATAAAACAAGACAAATGCCGAATAAAATATACTTGAATATCAGATATTTATTCTATCTGGGTTGCTTAACATTAATGATGTGCAATAAATGATATTCTCCCAACAATTTTTGTGAAAATTTCACGAAAATGTCAACAAAATGCATAAATTGCAGTGCTTTTTCAAAAAAGTTTTCCAGAAGATTTTCTATAAAATTTACATTTTTTTGTATAAAGCCCTCAGTGGTGCATCAAAATTTTCAGCATTATATACTTGATTCATTGATATCAACATCACAACTACTGATATCCAACAAACCGAGATATTTTCAAAAACTTAACCCCCCCTAAACTGATTTTCTACCTGAAAATACCTGTCAAGTCAGAATAGCCAGTTTTGGTTCCGTTTTCTTAACCAATACAGAGTATTATCATATATCATGGAATTAGAATTAAAGAGTCCTCACATATCAGAAATATCAAGTACCTTCTGTTGATTCTCGAACTTCTGCTGGAACATTATCCACCTAGCTTGATTCATTTTTGTCGAACGTTGAACATATACGGCAAATGCTAACTCATCGAGTGTAGTAATCATATCACTGCCCAAAACCCAATTCATTCGTGAATAAGCCATGACTTCCATATATTTTAATCGTATTTCCAGTAACTTCCAGAAGATTTTTTTTCCTTTTTGGAAATTAATCATTACCCGTGAAGAAATGGAACCCAATAAGTGCATTCTTCTGTATATTTGACATCTCGATATCACCAACATTAATCACCTGCCTATCAGCATCAACTTTGATCAACTATTCTCAGGGGGGTTAACGTTTCCTCCATTGTGCATAAACGCCATCAAGATGGAGAACTCTCTGACATGACCTCTCTATTGATTAATATGTCATTGAGTTATTCTGGAAAGCAATAGCCACCCAGGTTACACAAGTACAAACAACCCACTAACATACAGTCACTCCATATATACACATAAACACCACACAAATGACAAGTTAGTCATGTACTCTATACACATAGACCTGACTCATGGTCATACAATCACTTCCTGTGTACCTATGCACCACTTTCACGATCTTAAGTCAATCCTTGTATACCTATTCATCTCACCGTTGGTCATACGGTCACTCCCCGTATACCTATTCGCCACACCTATGGCCAAATAGCTATTCAAGATATACATGCACACCCCATCCAAGACCATAGCGTCACTCCAGTAATACACATGCATCTCGTCAATGGCCATATGGCCACTCGATTTATAAACGTATCCCTCACCCATGACCATATACATGTATAGCCACACTTGTGTATACCCGTACACCCCACAAATGCCATACAGCCATGAGTCACCATGCAGGCACACCAGGATAATTCATGATCATGCAGTCAATTCTTGTATACCTATTCACCTCACCATTGGTCTTGCGTCACTCCCTGTATACGTGTTCACCAAACCCATGGCAAAATACCCACGCACGATATACATATAGTCCCCAACCATGACCATAGAATCACTCCAGGTAAACATGCACCTCGCTAATGGTAATATAGCCACTCACTTTATACACATACCTCTCCATAACCATACAGCCACAATTGTGTATACCCGTACACCCCTACACATGACAATACAGCCATGCAGGCACACCAGGTATACTCCTACACCTGACCTGACCCATGCCAATATAGTCACACCCTGTATACATATTCATGATCATACAGTCACTCCCTGTATACCTGTTCACCTCACCATTGGCCATAGTCACTCCCTGAAACATATTCGCCCTACTATTGGCCATAGTCACTCAATGTATACCTTTTTGCCGCATCAATGGTCATATAGCCACTCGTTATATACATATACATCTACACATGACCACCCACACGCTAGTTAATGACCATCCAGCATACTCCAGGTACCCATATGCACATGACTCCTGTCATTCCATGCACACCTACACGCATTACACATAGCTGCGCAGCTATTTATCCATTCACCCCACCCATGATCATACAGACAACACATGTATACATATATACCCACCTGTGACAATACAGCCACACACGTTACACCTGTACATCACACCCATGACCATTCAGTCACTCCATATATACACAAACACACATATGACCATGTAGCTACTCTATTTATTTACATAAACCACAGCAATGCCCGTACAGCCACATTGGGTACACCTGTACTGGGTACATATAACCATAGTCACTTCCTGTGTACCTATTCACCTCACACATGGCGATACTCACTCCATGTATCTCACCTTGGCCACCCATTCAAGAACATATAGTTAAACATGTATACCTATTCATATCATTCATGACCATACAATAACTCCCTTTATACATACTCACCTCACCTATGACCATACGGTGACTCTCTGGTTGCCATCTTGACCTGCACGCTTTGTCAAGTTGATCATTTTTTATCCTAATAGGCCAGAATAGCCACAGATTATGATTTATTTCAGTTCCGTTTCAAAGTTATGTCCATTTATTAAAAACAAATGTAGCCAGTATCCTAAAAGAGGTTCTTGGCAAAATTCCATAAGGCAACTTAAAAATTAATTTGTTATGCCCCATAAGGAAATGGGACAACTAGAATAGAACATTTAGTTGTGAGTTGATTAGCTAACATGAATAATAACCAAGTGAGTCACAATTTGCTACATTTTCGGAACAGCAGAGAATAATGTTTGTGATATATGTAAAAAATGGTTGACATTTTGGAAGCCATTTTGAGTAATTTGGTTTATAAACACATTAGTGTGACACATTTAAGGTAGATCAAAACAATAAACACCTTTTATACCAAAGATAGTTACATTTTACTTGAATTTTTTTTCCGATATATATGTCAAGTTTGTGAGAGAAACATATTTTTGGTAATGTCAGTGGTGACAAATTAAGTAAAAATTAACCAAGGTGCATCAGACATGTTAGTGTTCAATGTATAGAAGGCAGAATAGCCAATTTGATACATCAACCATAACATGTAAGCGATTGCGGGGCACTCTGGGGCAATATCTACCATTTTCCATATTTTGGCAGCCAAATATACAGAAGAATGGAGTTTTTTTATTCCGTTTCTTCACAGGTAATAATTACCCTTCATCGTTTTTCCGAAAAGGAAAAAACTCTTCTGGAAATTGCTGCAAAGATGATCAAAATATATGGAAGTCATGGCTTATTTAGGCACGAATTGGGTTTTGGACAGTGACACGCTTAATACAATCTAGAAGTTAACATGTGCCTTATACATATATGGTCAACGTTCGAGAAAAGTGAATTAAGTTAGGTGGGTAACGTTCCAACAGAAGGTAGTTGATCTTTATGCGCTCCCACCATATAAGGTGTCTTTAATTCTACTCTCAAACGAGCCCACATGATACCAAAACAATGGAGACTTGCAACTGTTGCCAAATCAACCACTCCCGATGAAGCACTTCATGGATGGACGGCCGATAGGCAACCTGAGTTCTTTGAACCAATCTTCCCTGAGGATGATGCATAGAAATTCTATTGACTGATACCATCACATTTTATGAAATTGACAGTGACCGTGAAGATGAGATTGCATCATCCGTGGGCAGTACTATTGCAACATATGCTATGAAGTATATCCACTAGTCTGAATGACTTTTCGAGTTGAGTAGCATATAGCATAAAATTTAAAGCATTAAGGGTTAAGGGGTAGGGTTAAGTTTAACTTTATTTCTTATTTCTGGTCTGGTACATGATTATAGAATTTCATGTCTGGTATTGGGAATGAATTTATGCTTATTGTGGTGCATGATTTACAGCTGTATCCATAAAACTGACAAAGTCATGGGAATTTTCACTTAAAAATAATGAAAATTTTAGCTAATTTACCCCAAAAAATCAAATATTTAAATAATAGACTCTCCCATAACATAAACCTCCTCTGATATATTCTAATTCCATGATATATGATAAGACTGAATTGGTTAACAAAACGGAACCGGGCTATTCTGACTTGACAGGTATTTTCGGATATAAAATCAGTTTAGGGGAGGGTTAATTTTTTGAAAATATCTCGGCTTGTTGGATATCAGTGGTTGTGATGTTCATATCAATGAATCAGGTATATAATGCTGAAAATTTTGCTGCACCACTGAGGGCTTTATTCAAAAAATGAAAATTTTATAGAAAATCTTCTGGAAAACTTTTTTGAAAAAGCACTGCAATTTATGCATTTTGTTGGCATTTTCGTGAATTTTTCAAAAAAATTGTTGGAGAATATCGTTTATTGCACATCATTAATGTTAAGCAATCCAGATAGAATACATATCTGATATTCAAGTATATTTTATTTGACATTTGTCTTGTTTTATTGGTTTTCCTGATTATACTTAAATTTGCAGGTCAAAAACACTAAAAAGGTCCAAAAATATATGTTCTACCTGCTCCGCCCTGGATACCACAGTGTTTTGGAACCCCCATGGGGCAAGGATAATTGGAGTATAGGCCCGTGTATTGTGAAAATAAACCTGTGTAGCTATTTTCAAACTTGGCAATATCTTGGATCCGCATTCAATTTGTTTTACAATAGATATGTACTTGATAAAACGTGCATGCTCGTAACCTGTGAATTTTGCTGCCACATTGTTGGTGCTATATTTTACACTTGGCTATTGCTCTCTCAATTGGCATAAGATTCATCGGGTGATCTATTCTTGCTCATTATAGACCCATGTATTATGAAAATTAATGTAGCAATATGCAAACGTGGAAATATTTTGGATCCGCCTTCACAATGTAACATTATGTGCATAATGTAACATGCTTCATGTATGCCGGTAATCTGTAAATTTACTGATGCATTGGTGCCTTATTTTTGCAAAACTCTTTATCTCTGTCTCAATTTGTGTAAGGTATATGCATCATACAATTTGGTCTTATTCGTGGTTTTCAACAATATTTTAGAATACAAACGAATGTGGCTATTTTCAAGTTTGGTTATTTTTTGGGACCCCCCTTCAGAAAATAAGCTCATATCCAACATATTTCAAAAACATAAATAAGCACACATCCTTCTTTTTTAAATATCTGTCCTCAAAGGAAAGCCACTCAATTGAAAGTATGAATTACAAATATAATAACAAGCAACGGACTGTAAAGGTTAGCGCAAACGCTATCCTTTTTGAATGACTCTTGAAACAACCTGAAACAGGTAAACTTTGCAATAAGCAATTATCCTTATAGCACTGGCCATTGAACCCGATATAACACATAGAGCGAGCCAGTTAAACAATCATTTGAATATACAAGAACATGACTTGATTATACTCTTGGTAAATTAATATTGTTTGCTATTGTCATGAATAATTATCACAAATTTCAACATGGTTGCTTTTTCCTGACAACTTTACTAAATATAATAACATATCATATTTGGATGGATCTGAGTCCCATATCACATAGCATAACAAATATCTAAACAGATGCATATACATAGCTATGCCATGCAAACTGGTGCAACCGAAATGTTATAGGTAGTGGTTTCATAAGTTGTAACAACATAATACCCCTCACCCTTAGTCGCAACAGCTCGCGGCAATGCAAATTGGTAAAATAATGATTTAATAGTCCAATCTAGCCTCCATAGTTACACACGGCTATTGTAGCTATATTTGGGAATTGCCAGACCTGATAATGTAGAGAATAACATATACGGCTTAACAGTTTAGTGAGACATCATTGCCACAATCTGGATTTCGAACAATCATAGTGTAGTCTAGAATGTATACCCCTTTCTCTTCTAAAGGTACAACATCGAACACACACTCGACCATCATCCTCCAAAACTTTCCAATATCGTTTAGTAAGGGTTAGAGCACAAGAATTGTTCTTTACCAGAATCAATCGAGTCGAAGACGAGATTTATTCTGGTAAAGAACTATTCGCGTGCTCTGACCAGCTTAGAGCACAATTGATCCCACATAATGCAATCAACTGGGTGCCGTTGAGCGTGTTTTGATCACGACGCACAATCCATGCGCTGGCCGCGATTGGGCACAATAGCCGGTTAGCCACGCCCAACAACGTGATTAACATGAACTGATTGCCGTTGAAAGTTAATAGATATGTCCGAAACAACACGACTGGTCCCACTTTGAAGCGCCCGTGCGATTTGTCTGTTATAAGTTGCGTGTGCCTAACAATGGGATAATCACTGAACTATTCCTTCGCCAGGCCTGGGAACTGGTGTGCTTTACCAAAATCAGGGAACGATTGTAACAATAGGATTGTGCTCTAACAAAGAATATCGAACTTTTGCCAGTCTGGCACACACCAAAAGAAAATGACATACGGCTTAATTCTGGTCTCTGGTCTAGACCATCCTAATAATCACGATGTTCCAATTCAGGACTTGGTTTCGCGAAACCATCTGTCCCAAGCTGGGATCGGCGGATTATATTCAATCAACATATATGGACAAAAACATGCTGCATCAAGATTGGTGTGTTGGTGTCGCGAAGCCTGAGCACTTGAAATCGGCTTATCTCCGTATTGTATAGCGGTACATGTATGCCGTCGGCGTTAGGCAGGTGGTGATGCGGATGTCACGACTTTGTCAGTTTTACGGGTGGAGGAAAGTCCATGCAGAGAGTAAATTCACCGATAAATCACTCCACCGATCCCGGAAAGCAATCGACAAACTTGCCCAATACACGAATCAGATTATACTCACTTAGCGTGGTTCGCTAATCAACGCTTTTCGGAGTCTGGCGGCATAAATCACTGAGAACTCTACCGACGGGACCACCGGGATCCCTTCCAATCAATGTTTTGTGTAAATTAATGTTTTCAGATCAAGAACCAACTATATGTTGCTCAACTTTGAGTCAAAATATTAGACTGAAATTACATTCAGTTCGAGACATTCCACCACAATCTCTGGGTTATTGCGTTAGGTTCGTAATCTCTGTTTCTGATCTGTTGAAAAATGAGGTATATACACGTATCAATTAGAATATAGCAAACATAAAGAGGAGATATAGTTTTTGGTACCAAGTTCGATTCTTTTCCTAATTTCGGTCAACTGCTTGAACTACCGACTCGCTGTGGTATATTGACGACTAGCGCTTCTGATGAATTAGCTATAACTACTGCCGTACATAATTATGTTCACAACTTCCACAGACAACATGCCCTTTGTGGACTAATAAGTATAAGGGGTAGCATGTGAATAGTTCTTTATGAGAATCAATCGAGTCGAAGGCGAGATTTAGCCTGGTAATGAATTAATCACATGACATGTCCTACTTAGAGCACACTATGTCGTGTTGTTGCCCTGGGCCCTGCACTATACATATCTGGGCAGTTGTACTTTTAGGATTTTGTTTGTTTGTTTGGTTAGGATTTTACGTCGTCTTAGCCGTTAGGCCACATCACGAATGAGAAAACTGAATCAGAATTAAGCGAAGCAACTGTGTATAGAAGTCCACATGAAGCCAAACGTATATTTGTGTTTTATGTGTATATTTTATATAATCAAAATAAATATAGAAATCGTAATATGGTTGGTCTGTCTTAAATAGAAGTAACCGTGAATTGGACTAAAACGAAACTAAATATATACCAATAAAACACCCAAAATCAGAGCGAGAGTGCTCATATGGGGTCAGAACTATTAATAAACTGACCACTGTGCAAACACATATAAAACGGAATATCAAAAAAGGCAGCAATACTGCTTTGGGAACAGTTATAAAACCTGCATAAAATTAATCAGCAAGAATAATTAATTTAATTTAACCAGACTGACAGACCATATTATTTTAAGTAGCTGTCAAACAAGCATCCTAAATGATTGATAAGATATTTATAATATCTGTTTAATCTGGCGTGAATCTTAATCAATTCATCAAGTTGACATTCGAGTGGTACAGTAGTCAGACGAGCCTTCGCCCACTCGACGGTCGCTATCCACTCACGATGCAAGGCGTCCCCCTCCTCCCAAGTGGACAGTTTATCGTTATACATCGTAGCGAACTTTGAATACTCAAAGCTAAACAAGTTGTTCTGCGAGTCGAAACTTTTGACGGATTTTGGCGATTTCTGTTTTGGAACAATGGAATCATCTTCCTTAGTTGGTTTTGTAGCAAATGGTAAAACTGCAGGAGCTGTATCCATTGCCTGTGAGACAGGTTCTGGAACAGGAATAATATCATTCTCTTGAATTGGGTTCCTAGTGAAATGCTGACAAGTTTTGTTTGACCCTCTGTCTGAGTGCCGGCATCAACATACTTTTTTCGAGAACCTGCAGCTGAGTATGTGACTTCGAGCAATTGATGGTCTGGTAACAACTAATTTATTAGCATCTATATACGATAAATGTTTTTCAGCCTTACATCTTTGTATCTTGAATTCATAGTCCCATATGGGTCATGAACGATCCATTGCAGCATGTGAACCTTGACAATTCGAATTTTTTTTTAAGGATTTGTACAATCCTTATGATCATGACCAGAAACAACATCGTGCATAAATGGTTTCTTTATTTCTACAATGTTCATGGCCATAGCCCTGGCATTTAAAACGTAATGTATTTGAAACATAGGTACTTTTATCTACCTTCATATATCCAATCTTCAATGTCGATGGATGTTCGCACCGATTGAAGATCAGAAAATAAGTATTCAGAGGAACTCGAATACCATCGACAGTTTTTGAAAATCGACGGACTTCTGTAACTCCCTGCGGTGCCAACTCCGCCAATAGTTCTGTTTCCGAAGAATCAGCTACATCGCGGGCCGCAACAGAGCTCTGCTACTATTCAATGTCTTGTGAGCAGTAACCAACACTGGTGTTAGTGCAATAGATGTTAATTGCAGCAGAGCATCAGATTGAGCTCTCCTTGAACATTCAATCAAGAGAGAGCCACTTATTGGCCCAGTCCTGATTGGTTTAACATATTTCAATTGGCCACCAATGCTTTGTAGTGTTTTGTCAATGACAAAAATAAAATAGAAGGTCTTTTCACATTTGGGTCAAAGCCACGAACAAAGTACTGAGGGAAAACCACAACATCATTGGAACTTTGCGATTCATCATTCTGACGAGCAAAGCATTGTTTTTTGGTTTGAGTTGCCATACATTAGCAAAAATATCGACAACTAGCCCAGCAGCCGCCGTGGACTACCATTCAAATTCTGGTCGGGCCAAATACCGTGACCCGTTTAGCCACTGCATATAGCAGCCTCCCGGTACCTCTCCACATTGAGACGTGAACAATACGGGTATTAACACTCAACAATCATCAAGATGAACACAAGAGACAGGAGAGAACAGAAACATCATACATGAAAACAAAAACAGAAAACAATACTTCAAACATCAGACGAGCAATACAACATATAACACAAATTAAATCTAAAACAATGGAGAGGCGATTGATTGAGCCGGATCAACTCAACCGCCCGTCTTGGAGAGATGTAGGACCAGAGGACCATGAGCTAAGTCGTATCCGCAGGTCTACACCGGGTCCACACGGTGTGTACTTTTATTAAATATGCCGTTATTCCCAAGTGTAAAGCCAAATGAATACTATGAACTTACGAGTTACGACTGCCGGGTACAAATGTCTTTACAATTGTGTACGCAATTCTCGTCTCAGGTACAAGTCGTGGTTTATACAAAAAAAAATACAAAAATATCAGAACAAGAGGGGGACTATAACTATAACAAATAATGATCGATTATATTAAATTTTGTCCAGTTCATATAATTATAATCCTTCCTCTTCACGGCATAGCAATATAACAATTCATAATTGGTTAAAGGTACGGTTGGCCTTGGCGGTGGGTATGCTGTGAAAATATTTCCACCCGTCAAAAACCGCCACAAACAGAAAGAACATCAAAATGTAGACAGTCTTTGTCCGTATACAAATAAGAACTATCGCATAAACAGTATGTTATTGTCATATGTTTGACCAGTGTTGTGTAAACAAAAGCTTAAAAAGTTACTTTTCTGGTGTTTGTTTATATTATGATGGTAAACATAAAGAGCGTTCTTTGTTGGTGAATTCCTGATATGGATCTAATAAAGAGCGTTTATGCCATTTGTGTGTGATTAGCCAGTATCATTGTGCTGTCTTCTGTAACACAACCAGGCTCATGCTTAGGTAAAATATAGTAGGTCTTTATGATAACATGCTGTTTACGCGATGGTCATGGTATATATGAACGAAACTGTATCGGCTGAATTCTGGTCTCAGGTCTAGACCACCCTAATAATCACGGTGTTCCATGTCAGGACTTGGTCTCGCGAAACCACCTGGTCTCAAGCTGGGATCGGCGCATTGTTGTACAATCAACGACAATCAATGACAATCTATGGACAAAAGCGTGCTGAGCGCTGCGTCGAGATTGGTGTGTTGGTGTCTCCAAACCTGAGCATGCACGTGAAAGCGGCTTATATCCGTGTTGTATAGCGGTATCTGTATGCTGTCGCCGTTCGACAGGGATCATGGGGCAGGGGTGGTGCGGATTTCTCACCCCCCCCCCTATGCTGATGTCACGACGTTGTCAGTTTTACGGGTGGAGGAAAGTCTACGCAGAGACTAAATTCACAGAGAAACACTTCGCTGTGTGTAGAAATACCGACACCGGAAAGGGACCGACAAACTTGCCCAGATACACGAATAAGATTATCCTCACTTAGAGTGGATCGCGAATCCGTGGTTGTCGGCATTCGAACCAGCTTCGCCAGCGCTAGATGGCAAATGGTGGGCATAATGCCCCGAGCATTCTACCGACGGGACCACCGGCGCCCTTTACAATCAATGTATAGTGTAAAATAGTGTTTGTTCAGATCAAGAACCAACTATATATTGTTCAACTTTGCGTCAAAATATGACACATAAATTACATTCATCCCTTTAAAACATTTCGAACCATTATTATAGGGGATATCAGGTGGGAATTTCCAACAACTGGAAATAGTGAGGTACTTGTTGAAAAATTTCAACAATTCATTGGGGTGAGGGGGTGACATGTGCAATGTAATTTCGCGGACTTGGGAATTTGCAATAAATTGAAAATTTAGAAAGATTCTAAATAACTATCGCCGTGATTGAAGTTATTTAAAATAATTTTCCAGAAAATGTAACAATGTCACAACGGGGGTGTGGGTGGGGGGGGGGTGGGTGTATCGGGAAAAAAATCGAGATGGGTGCGTTGTATCCCACTCCCGATAGCAGATATTTCCATTGCCATGTAATATTTTTCAAAATCCACGTTTAAAGATAAATTATGACAAATAAACCAATTTGAAATGTCAAGGCTTAAGAAACTGGACCAAATAAATCATTAATCAAGAGCAGGGGTCCCATGCATTTAATTTAATTTAATTCAATTTAATTGGACATTTCCTTATATTAAACCACAATTTTTCGTTCTGTCTTAATAGCAACCACCCCGGTGGGTGTTTATACCTAAGGCGTGTGTGAATGATGACGTCATATAATTTTTCTATATATATTTCTATACGATGGAACGATTTTCAGGAAAGAGTGTATGCTATTTAGCGAAATTGACACGTGACTTCCGATTAGCAACTGTTTAAAATTGCGGAATCGGAAGTGGAACAACGAGATGAAATGCCACGGCTCATGGCGTCATTTACGTCATGTTGGCTTCGTAGGTGCAACATTCACCCTTTCACGATGGGAGACGCGCTAGTGCAGCATTAATGTTTTTATTACGGGAGCTGTGCTTGTGCAGCATTAACCATTTAACGACGGGAGCTCTGCTGGGCAGCATTAACCCTTTCATGACGGGGAGCTGTGCTGGAGCAGCATTAACCCTTCCATGACGGTAGTTGAGTTGGTGCAGGATTAGTTAATTCATGAAGGGAGCTGCGTTGGTGCAGCATTAAATATTTGATGATGGGAGCTGCGTTGGTGCAGCATTAACTCTTTCATGACGGGAGCTGCGCTGGTGCAGCATTAATTATTTCATGAAGGGAGCTGCGTTGGTGCAGCATTAATTATTTGATGATGGGAGCCCGAGTTGGTGCATCATTAACTATTTCATGACGGGAGCTGCGTTGGTGCAGCGTTAATTATTTGATAATGGGAGCTGCGTTGGTGCAGCATCAACTATTTCTTGACGGGAGCTGCGTTAGTGCAGCATTAATTATTTGATTTTGGGAGCTGCGTTGGTGCAGCATTAACTCTTTCAAGACGGGAGCTGCGTTAGTGCAGCATTAATTATTTGATTATGGGAGCTGTGTTGGTGTAGCATTACTCTATCATGACGGGGAGCTGCGCTGGTGCAGCAATAATTATTTCATGACTGGAGCTGCGTTGGTGCAGCATTAATTATTTGATGATGGGAGCTGCGCTGGTGCAGCATTAATTATTTCATGACAGGAGCTGCGTTGGTGCAGCATTAGTTATTTGATGATGGGAGCTGCGTTGGTGCAGCATGAACCCTTTCATGACGGGAGCTGCATTGGTGCAGCTTTAACCCTTTGGTGACGGGAGCTGTGCTGGTGTAGCATTAATTATTTCATGACGGGAGCTGCGTTGTGGCAGCATTAATTCTTTCATGACGGGAGCTGTGTTGGGCAGCATTAATTATTTCATGATGGGAGCTGTGCTGGTGCAGCATTAACCTTTTTATGACGGGAGCTGTGTTGGTGCAGTATTAACCCTTTCATGACGGGAGCTGCGTTGGTGCAGCATTAACTCATTCACGACGGGAGTTGCGCTGGTGCAGCATTAATTATGTCATGACGGGAGCTGCGTTGGTGTAGCATTAACTATTTTATGATGGGATCTGTGCTGGTGCAGCATTAACCCTTTCATGACGGGTAGCTGTGCTGGTCCAGCATTAACCCTTCCATGGTGGGAGCTGCATTGGTGCAGCATTAACCATTTCATGACGGCAACTGTGCTGGTGCAGCATTAATTATTTTATGACGGGACCTGCGTTGGTGATGAAAAGCAAATTCGGGATACAGCATGTGTGGTTGCTCCACTACGTGTCACGTATGATTCATATTATCATTTTGAGAGTTTTTGCTGTTATATTGTATATCCAGTCCAGCAATAATTTATTCTAAAATGATGAATTAGTACTATCAAAACTAGCTCCGACCTCAATTAATTTCAGAAACACGGAACGAAAGACACCCGCATCCAATGCGGATTACGTTCCGATTGCAAAACTACTATCATTCCCTATTTATCCGTGTCAACCAAACCCATCGATAACATATTAGAAATAATAGCACGAAAATCTTACTTAATCCACCTAACGGTAATATGCTTTCAAACACGGCAAGGATGTTATAAATAAAACTCCACTGTAAAGCCAGATAAACGCACGCATGATTACAATCAAATTACCAATCTGTATCGTTACTGCGAAAACAGAAAAAGGTATTCTCGTCTCAGGTTCAAGTCTCGGTTTATACAAAAATCTCAGACCAGGGGGGTACTAGGTCTCAGTTGTAGACTATTACCTATAACACACATAATTATCGATTATATTACATTTTGTCCAGTTCATATATAATTATAATCTTTCTTCGACACAGCATATCAATAAAACAAAATTCCTATTTGGTTAACATAAAGATAAATGCTTCCAAAAAATACATATGTTTCTGTTACCAGAACTTGTACGTTACCACATGGTTCGAATTATGAACTGATCGACAAAGGATTGAATGACAATAAGAAGGCAAACCATGGTTTACGTAAACCTGAGTTTCAAAAAGACGAGAATACGGACCAGTGCTGACCAATAATTCCAGCTTACTCGCCTCGAAGCTGGGTAACACATGGCGATCACCGTGGTTTCGACCTGGTCTAGACTATAGTTTACATGAAACCCTGGTCTAGACCAGGGACAAGAATTCGGCCGTATGCGTTTTAATGTTTTTCTGTTTACGGTGATTGGAACAAATATGAATATTTTCGACAACTAAGGCCTCACGTGCCTTTAACATAAAGATAAATGCTTCAAAAATACTTAGGTTTCTGTGACAATAACTTGTACGTTACCATATGGTTCGAATTGTGAACAGAACTGACACAGATTTGAATGACAATAAGAAGGCAAACAATGGTTTATGTAAACCTGAGTTTCAAAAAGACGAAAATACGGACCAGTGCGGACAATAATCCCAGCTTACTGGCTTCGAAGCTAGGTAACACATCGCGATCACCGTGGTCTGGGGCTGGTCTAGACTATAGTTTACGTGAAACCTTGTCCAGACCAGAGACCAGAATTCGGCCGATAAGAGTTTCAGTTTATTTACTACATAACTAACTTGCACAGACCACTATCAGCACCAAGGAAACGCTGTAGATCCTCAAAATAATATGTTCCCATAAGCTGCAAATGCATTCTGACAGTTATATGTTGTAACTGACGCATGCGGCTTAATTCTGGTCTCTGGTCTAGACCGCCCTAATAATCACGGTGTTCCAAGTCAGGACTTGCTCTCGCGAAACCACCTGGTCCCAAGCTGGGGTCGGCGGATTATTTATACAATCAACGACAATTTATGGACAAAAGCGTGTTGCATCGAGATTGTCGTGTTTGTGTCTCCAAACCTGAGCACGTGAAAGCGGCTTATCTCCGCATTGTATAGCGGTACCTGTATGCTGTCGCCGTTTGACATGGATCACGGGACAGGGGTGGTGCGGATGTCACGTTATCAGTTTTACGGGTGGAGGAAAGTCTACGCAGAGAGTAAATTTCACCGATAAATCACTCCACTGTGTGTAGAAACCACCGACACCGGAAAGCAACCGACAAACTTGCACAGCTAGACGAATCAGATTACCCACAATTAGCGTGTTTCGCGAATCCGCGCTTATCGGCATTCAAACCAGCTTCGTCAGCGCTAGACGGCATATGGCGGCATAATGCACTGAGCATTCTACCGACGGGACCACCGGGGTCCTTTCCAATCAATGTATAGTGTAAAATATTGTGTGTTCTGATCAAGAACCATATATATATTGTTAAACCTTGAGTCAAAATATTACACTGAAATTACATTCAGTTCAAGACATTCCAACCCCCCCCCAACCCATACCTGTGTTATTGCGATAGGTTCGTAATTTCTAACTGGTTCTAACAGTGAGGTATATACATGTATCAATTAGAATATTGCAAACTTAAAGAGGAGATATTCAGTTGTCTCTGGAGTTGTGAATTTAGTGGGGTGCACATGGAAATGATAAGTTGAACACCCCAACAAAACCACTTTCGTCACGTCACTGCACGTTTCGCTCATGTCGCCACTGCCCTGTTCGGGACTATTATGACTACGATAACGGCTGAAATTGTCATATCCATGTCTTATATTTAAGTCATGCTGTGAGCATGGTGTTTTAAAGTTGGAACGTCGGGTTTCCAAAAAATACTCATGGTTGTCGCAACCAAACTTTAGCAGCTGGAAATGGCATGCATTCCTGGTAGATGGAAGAACCTGACAAAACTAAGTTGAAATTGTTTCGAACAATTATTATAGGGGATATCAGGTGGAATTTTCCAACAACTGGAAATAATGATGTACCTGTTGGAAAATTTCATTTAATTGGGGTGAGGGGGTGACAGGTGGGGATGCAATGTAATTTTGCGGACTTGGGAATTGCAATAAAGTTGAAAATTTAGAAAGATTCTAACTATTGCCGTGTTTGAAGTTATTGAAAATTATTGTCCAGAAAATGTATTGGGGTGGGGGTTCTTGAAAAAAAAAATCCAGAATACAAGTTGTGGGTGGGTGGGTTGTATCTGAGCCCCGATCGCAGATATTTCCAATGCCATATATCCATTTATAAAGACAAAATTATGACAAATAAACCAATTTGAAATGTTAAGGCTTAACAGACTGGAGCAGGAGGTCCCATTTTATTTAATTCAATTTAATAGGACATGTCCTTATTTTGTACCGCAAATTTCCGTTTGTCTTAATATAATGTTGATAGTTTTTGCTTAATACTGTATATCCAGTACAGCAAAAATTTATTCCCAAATGATGAATTAGTGCTTTCAAAACTAGCTCCGACCTCAATTCATTTCAGAAACACGGAAATAAAGACTCATAATGAAGCGACACTGAGCAGATTGTGTGCGCATAATGACACAAATAAGACAACTCACGACTTTTCAGGTGTACACTCTTTACCATGTGTTTTCACTGTTTCCCGTGACAAAAAAACAACGAAATAAGCAGATAATGGAGTCATGTCTGTTATTGCAGAATAAAATAATCACATTTATGTACCTATTTCACTTTATATGTCGATTTATATGCGTAATTGCGCGATGATATGTTGCATTATTGCCTGCACAGGTAAAACACCACTCAATATAAACACAACTGGGTCAGCTTTCATTTAACGAGAAAATCTGCTTCAAAGTACGTCTATGGTAGTTTTCTAGCTTGTTGAGTTGAGAACCAGATGGAGTCACTACCTCACATGCGTTGGTCATTATATGTACTTGTAACACGTATACTTTGTATATGTGAATACATGACTCAATATCCAGTCCATTCCGTCCATGAACACCATGATCAAAAATGAATAACATGCTCTCCTGGCTTTTCTTATATTATATCAACTGTGGATGTCATAGTACCTTCGATCGAATCAGCACGAACAATACCAAAATGGACAGTCTCATCTACAGTAGCACCATATCCTCGCGCATATATGCACATAATCGACCTATACAGTGAAATAGGTACATACTGTGAATATTTGATTCTGAAATCAGCAGATAATGAACTCTTACCCGTTGTTTAGTTTTATGGCGCGATCCACAGTAAAACACATGTTAAAGAGCGTACCCCTGAACAGTTGTGAGTTGGCTTATTTGTGTCATTGTACGCAGATAATCTGCTTAGAATCGCCTTACTACGAGTCGATTATGTGACTAAAATGTTCTCATTTTCAGCACATTATCGCCTCAAAATGAGGAGATGCAAAGCAGAAAAGTTCTATAATAAGCAGATAAAAAAATGTGCTGATTTTCACCTCCATGGCAACACTCTTTTTCGGCTGAAGGAAATAACCGACTGCAACATTTATCAGCACTTGCATGTCACATGTGATCGAAGACATCAATACAACATCAGCACATGCTGGTCCACTAAACTTCAGATCCCATTTCGGCACTATTGGAATCTGAATTACGCTCAAAATCAACCTAAATCGACATACCAGTTTTTTTCTTGCTATCAACTGGTAAGTCGATTTAGGTTGATTTTGAGCGTAATTTAGATTAAAATAATGCCGAATTGTGATAAGAAATTTAGTGGCGCAGCAATTTCTTTATAATGTGTTTTCACTGTGACCCGCGCCATAAAACGGAATAACGGGTAAAGTCCACACTGGGATTATTTCATAATCAAATAAGTCCAATATGTACGTATGTATTTAGATACATTGTGAACCTATTTGTACGAGGTTGTGTTATTTGCGTAATCTGACATGCATACTTAACATGTCGGACAAATAGGTTCATAATTGACCTATACTATTCACATAGGTTCATATTGCATTATTTGATTCTGATATAAGCCGATAGTGGACTTGTATCCATTTTATGGCGCGGGCCACAATGAAAACACATTTTAAATGGCATACATCTGGTAAGTAGTGGTTTGATTTTTTGTTCAACCATAATGAACTTATAATATTATGAGCCCTAAAACACTCTCATTTTCAGTTCGTTATTGGCTGCGGACACACGTATCACAGTAGCGATGGCATAGTAGGTGTGACAATTTATTATGGTGGAGTTTGGTGACAATTGGTTGTCATAATTAATATGCCATAGAAAGCCATGTCGCCCTCTGCAAATTCGCACAATGAGTCTACCAAGATCTACCAGCGACGGTCGATCTCTCAAGGATGTAACAAACTGAATGTCTTGTCGATGTTGATCTGTACTCAACACGCAGTGTTATATTTTGCATGCTAATACACAAGTCCACTTGATAACTTAAATGGGAACTGTTAAATGTTTATCATTTCAATGTTATATGGCTAGTTTGTTGTGAATAAGGTTCAAATATAACATCCAATAAAAAATTAGATATAATTTTATCGATAAACGTGTTTTTAGCGACTTTTAAAAATCGATTATTATTTCTTAGCTGATTTTGCTCGAGTCACGTGACCGCAAAACCCGTGACGTCAACGTGGGACTTACCCACCCCCCCCCGCAGACGAACTGTTTACGAAAAATGGCTTCTGCACACAGCATTTCCGCGTTTGAAAGTGACTCTGATCACGAAAATGACGACGAGTTACGTGTTGCGGAGGATACTGCATCTATGGCAGATACTGAAGATGCCTTTGATGGCTTGCGTTTGAATATTGGCCCATATTTACACGAACCAGCCGACGAAGATAGTCCCATTAGTCGCAAGGACAGCGAGACTTAAAATTTAAATTCACCAAGTCACACAGTGTCAACAATCATTGAATCGATTAAATTATCAATGTCATTCATTTTTGACGACGATTGTCATGATAATTGATTGTTATTCTACAAATGAATAATCTACATCTAACTCTAAAAAACAAATTCCAAGAAGACAAGGAAAATAAAGCAACCAAATTTGAGGACTGCTTCACTACCACTGTACCACTACCAGTGCTGCAGTAGGCTTGTCCAAAATTGACTATATCTTTAGTATCCCGTAGATTTTCGACTACCAGTAGGCCTATCCACTCATTCACTGTCAGTGTGAGTGTTAGTACTGTTACTGTCCCCAGTATGGCATGGAGTGTCTGTCAAAATCTGGTGGAGAACTTAGGAGGTGTGTAACAAGTGCTAACAGCACCATCAAAGAATCGTTCGATCTACTGCATACTAGCACTGTACATTACTCATTAGTCATTACGATGACTTCTTAAAAACAACCATTGAGTGGAACCGCATTGAACAGTCAGTTGTTGATTCTGGAGATCGGTAACACTGAATATCTGAAGGATTTATAATATATTAAATATGGATTCTAAGTTCTAGACGCTTCGTACCAGTGTCGTTGGATTATCAATGGATAGGATTCTGAACATTGCCGGAGTAGAAATTGAGTACACCTGAAGTCGAACAGAACAGATGTCATATCAACTTTCACGTTGCATTATATTATTGTGACCATATAAATGATAAAAATTGATATACAAGTACCTGTATAGTGACTTCTTCATTATTTCACTATCCGATACCATGGTCGTGTCATACCATATTTTTTGGTTACTTTTTTTTATTTCGTACTTTGCAGAAAATCATTTATTTGTTTCCCTATGGTGTGACATACATATGTATAGTGATATGGTATCATTGGTATGAAAAGACGAATTGATTTCCAACATGGTGCGAAACGACCAAACAATAAGGTACGAAACTACAAAAAATATGGTACGAAACGACTTAAGACGATCCAAAATGTCGTGTACCCATTTATATCTCCTCTGCAAGGGGAACAACCAGACACTGACCCTTTAGACTATCAGCATCTAACATCATCGGACTCCACCAAAGTGCCTACTATTGTGTGCCAAATATTTGTACCTGTATGTTTATTAATTTTATGAGAAAAATCCACCCTACACTATTTTTACAACAAACCGTCATGTCATAAAACTTTCAGGCGATCTCATATAGAGTTCTCCCACTTGCTACACTCCAAACATTTTTGCGAGCTGTAAAATGTCCCAAATTAGTTGTACATGTGTATGTATCTAATATACCAGAAAATATAAAATAAAATCAATATTGTCAGATAGAAGCATTTCCAGACAGGGGTTTTCAATTCATATTTATTATTTTTAATATTTCATACATATTTCAGGAAACTGCTGCATATAAAACTTGGTTTAGGGAGAGATAGACCATCTTTAAACTGTAATCACATTAAAAACCAAGATTATTCCTTAAATGATAATTTTGAGAGGGGGGGGGGGGGCACTGATTTTCTAATCTTTCAACCAAATCATATCAACACATGTCTATCAACTTATCAAGCAATACTACCGGTAGTATACCGGTACATCTAAATTAGAAGGTGGCACAAGTTTGAAGTCAGAATATCTGAGTGCATTCTATTTACAACCACAGGGGTCCGGGAACTTCTTAAAAACTCTTTATCTATACCTATATTTGTGAATGTCTATTCTATATTAATTCACGACTCACGAGGGACCTTCTAGATGGCTCCAAAAGGGTCTAACAGGGGCAATTTCTTACGAGAAAGATAATCAACATAATTGTGCAGATTAGAAATGTATACAGCACATGACGGTATTGGGGTAAGGGACAAAAAGTGGGAGGGGCAAAACAATACATGTACCACACTGCATTAACATGGGTAACGACCCGGCTAGTTACATAATATTTAGAGGATATTACTTGGTTGGTTTGATATTATACCAAATATCGACCTGAGGTAACCTCATACATCTATCAGCCTGACATCGAAGGTCGAAGGCTGATATGAGGTTACCGAGGAGGCTGAAATCAGGCCAATATATTCAAACCAACCAAGTACATGTAATACTCTACACGTAACTATTAATTTGTTATTTCTTATGAGAAAGATAATCATCATAATGGTGCAGATTAGAAATGTCTACAGTGATGGTATTGGGGTCAGAGAAAAAAGTGAGAGCATTAACCTGGGCAACGACTGGTCACCCTGCTAGTTATATAATAATTAGAGGACATTTCTTGGTTGGTTTGATATTAGGCCTGATATCAGCCTAGGGTAACCTCATATCACTATCAGCCTGACATCGAAGGTCGAAGGCTGAAATGAGGTTACCGAGGGCTGAAATCAGGCCTATAATATCAAACCAACCAAGTAATACCCTATCCATAACATTAATTAGTTTGCCTCTTAGTAACAGTAAACAGTGTTCTATTGACAAACTCTTTCAAATGAGTGACATCACAAAAAATCATTGTCTTAGTATTCATTATTTAACAGTGAAATAGAATTATGCCATGTTGTAAAGCCATATTACTCGGATCCGTGATGTCATGAAATCATATTACTCTGATTGGTGATGTCCTAAAACTATATTTACTCAATTTAAAGGTACTCAATCTGATAAAACTCCTCTCAATTACTATTTCAATGGCTTCGGGGGTCAAAAATATTTGGTTCGAGTCGAGGAAGCCAACCATCAAAGCTCAGATTTTTTAGATATCGATTTTAGAAATCTATTATTTTTCATTATCGGGAATACTTTCTGTCCCAGAACACAGTCAAAATTGCGTTATTATTACCACTTGATTTTAGAGTTATCCATCCTTGTCTGTTTGAATAGTGTTTTGGTGTACACATCTCGAGCAGATTACGAAGTTGAAGGCAATTATTAGTACTCATCTCGAGAAAATAACAAATTTAAAAAATCAATATCTAATAACTCTGAGCTTTGTTTGATGGGTTCCTCGACTCGAATCCTAAAAGCCAAAGAAATAGTAATATAGGACCCTCTGATCGGATTGTTGTTGTTGGAATCTGTTGAGATGGGGACCCTCTGATCGGATTGAGTACCTTTAAGGCAAATTGAAGTGATATTCACCTACGGTAAGTACATGTACAAATGTAGTTTGATAACAAGCCATACCGGGCAAAAATTTGAATTTTGTTTTGACCGATATAGCCATCAGTAGGAAACTTCCTTCCAACTTAGTGAGGGGTGCTGTCGTAACATACAGGTATCAAGGTGGACCCCCCTCCCCAATGGGGAGACTATCTAGCCACGTCTCTGATTTCAGTGGTCACACAATGTGTGAACAAGAGACCCAGAGCTCTTTCGCAGATAAGTCGTGGCTTCCTATACATGTACTTAAACTGAGGCCACAGGGGCTTGTTAAGAAAACAAGTAAAAATATATATACAAAAACATGCGTTTGTAAAGCATTACATGTACCGGTATACATGTACATATCAATAGAATATTGATGCATTTATAATGTTTGATAAAGTGCCATCCTCAATTTTACTTGTTTTCTTTACAACAAGTCCGTGTGACTATATCACATGTACAATTAGTTCAAGATTGAACTTAACACTAAACACTGCTTTAATATTTAGTATTACCTTTATTTGGAAATAAATTATAATGTGCAATGGACTGAACAGCCAATAGGTTGCTGGACATTTTGTGCCATAGAAGTTTGACATAGAGATGTTTCGCACCAGGGTTCTGGACATTTCATACCAGTACATGTATCATTTCGACAATTTGTACCATTGAGTATACCGTATTATTTTTTGGAAATAACATTAAAGGTACTCAAACCGATTCGATGGTTCCCATATTATCAGATTCCAACAACAATTTTTTTTTTGAAATGCCGCTTCTGTTATCAGAATCGATTAAATGCCCAAAAAAAAAAATGCTAACCAGTCAACAATAGTAAACAATTGCCCAAATTTTCCAAAACCTGTTATTTATCAACATTTTGTTCAACACGGGTGGGTTCCTCGACTCGAATCAAATATGTTTACCCCCAAAGCCAAGGAAATAGTAATATGAAAGCGTTAATTCAGATTATGTATCTTTAACTTTGTTGCCACAATTTCAATTTGTTAATTTGTTTTCGCTAAAAAAGAAAGAAATATGTTTACATGTAATTGTCGGGTTGTCATCATCACGTAACTTTAAATCGTGAACATGTTTGCTTCAATTAAGTTAACAAAATTAAAATAATTTTTCACATGGTACGCTGCATACGCATGACCAATTACCATTTGTGGGAACCAACGAAACATACAAATGTATATGGTGTGACAAAACATATGGTACGAAACAATCAACTGTGTGGTTCAAATTAAGGGTATATTTAAACCGGCCATGGTAGGAATTTCTTAGGAAACATCGTTTGAGCCATCCAACGAACCTTGGTGAATCACCGAGTGATCTATAATAGCCCGGAAGTGCTTAAATAGACCGATCGGTCTTCCACAGTCAGCATGCATCTGGTAAGAGGGGAGTCAATCTAAACTGTTCTATAATTATCTTTCAACCAATACTAGTACTTGCAAACAATAACAATTATTCTGATTTCTTTTGAAACAAACAGAATAATTATTTACTGAGAATATTCAATATAAACATCTACAAATTCTTAAACAAACGGAATTTCAATGTTCAAGAAATTTAGAGGTCTCCCCTCTTACAATACAACAGTGAGCAATATGCCAGGAAGACCGATCAATGAATCTATTTTAACTCGATCAGGCTATTATCGTACAATATATATTGGTTGTTCACCCACACTTGTCCAACTGATTTTGGAGAATATATACAAGCGAAATTATTAAAAAATATATTTATTAATTATAATAAATAATCATCAAATTGGAAGAGTTCAGCATCAGCTCCTTGCTGGCATTGTTGAATACGGCCCACGTCGGATTACCATCGGAAAAAAAACATCGAAAATAGGTGATTTACTTCCCAAATTGCCATCATAGTTTTAGAATCTTTTTCCACCAAGAATGTGTTGAAAACTGCAGACAACTGTTCTATGCACATTACAGTCCAATAATTTTGACTCTTGGTTGATAAACATTCCTCTAAAACATAAATCTGTCTATAAAAGTGTCAATTTGTTTCAATTACGAAAGGTCAACCTCCAGTCCAGAATCGAAAATCCAATTCACAATATTCATCCAAAATTCTCAAAACAGCGTCCAACGTATAGTCCTAGCACAACTCCGTGATATTATATGATTTACACACTTCAGTCATCAATACTTTCTAAATGTCCAAATTGTTGAAAATAGTAGATTTGTATCGTAAGTCGCCATTAACAAAACAAATGAGAAAACACGTGGACATGTTTACGTCTTATTCCCTCATCCGAAAAAAAGTTGCGTTCCCACGTTGACGTCACGCTTCTTTGTGCACATAAAACTGGCGAGTGGCTTTTTAGTTTTTCCTTATTATTTTCGACGTCAATAAGTCATTAAAATCTCGATTTTTACGCTATAAGTTGGTGTTTTCGAATATGATTCGTTTTTAGTAACCTTAATTCTACGTTATGACACTGGTATAGTTTATTTTACTGAACAAAAAGTTTTATTAACAGTTCCCTTTTAATGAATAACCCATCTCAACAGCCATGATTGATCTTACTAATGAAATTAATATAAGTAGATAAACATGCATGCATTGAGATCATATAAAAATAACGTACCACAATAATGATATGTGAGTCAATGAGGAATTGCCACCAGGCCACGGCCAAACACAATTCTGGACGATCTATCGTGCAGTTATATATATCGTCGTGAATACAATTTAGCAAAACGTAATGAGTAGAGATCAACCTTGGTGAAAAGCAATGGTTAATTGGTCCAGTCGACTCATTGTGCGGAAAATCAGCGGGCGACATGGATAGCTATGGCACAGAATTATGACGGACCAATTGTCACCAAACTCCACCATAATTAATTGTCACACCTACTGTGCCATCCCTACTGTGGTATGTGTGTCCGCAGCCATTGACTCAAAATGAGTCGTCGATTCTCCGCCGATTATGGATTTAAAACAGATCCTATTACTGTTATAAGCCGATAACGTTGATTTCCGGGAGCACAGGCTGGTATACTGGTAAACTGTGTATTTACCATTGCATTGCTTGTGTTATGGTTTGCAACTCGATTTGTGTAATGCATATGCATCAGGTATTCATCGTGCCATTTAGTTATGTTCATAACAGACAATATTATTATGAGTATAAACGAATGTAGCTATTTTCGTTCTTGGCAATAATTTAGATCCGCCTTCACAATGTTTGCACATGATGGTTTAGCGCGTAATGTACCATACCTACTAATAACACCATGCATTCGCTGTTGCAGTACCAGTGCAATCGATGAGACACACCTAAATTAGTCACACCATTGTCGGCCAGTCAATAGAAGACCTTACTTACAGGAAACAAAACCCGCATATGTCGATTCCATTCACATCCACTCACACATATATCTCGTTATATCGTACACGATTAGTCTCGGTACGAATGTTCTGCACATTTTATTTGAGACGAACCGTGCATTGATCCGGTTTTCATTGATCTAAGGTTTAAAGCCGTGCCTAATGCTTGCCACCGATGTTTTTGTCTGAGTGAATCGGAATGTGATTGTGTCCATTGAAGAACGTTTCGTGCTCTATAAGGTAGAAATGACACCCGACAGTTGCGTAGATAAAATTACCATCGCTCAAATGAACACTAATAGCACGATATTCACCAAAAGCACGGAGTGTTGCACATCGAAATGAATTTGACAGAGATGCCGTTTAGAGCAAGGGTCCTTTCTGCGTCAAATACATTCAGACAAGGAATTTTCAGACAGGCCGCCACGAAAATTTGATTCCCCAGAGTGCCGGCTTTGGTGACATCATAGGCATCTCTGTATTTATGTATCATATCCGAAGATGTGATGTGACACAGTCTTAATAGGCCATCATGAGGTGGCTGTCCAACGATTAAAGGCACGGGCGGCGTTCATTGCAGAAATATTCGTATTTTTTCAAATCGTCATCAACAGAAGGAATATAAAAATATATATAGTTTTGCTCATATGTCAAACATAATCAGCGCGTATATAGTATATTGTCGTCATGACATACGATGGTGTACGTAAACAAGAGCCTGATCGTGTTACAAAAGTTGTGCTTCTGTTTACATAACACAGCGCAATTCTATTGGTTAAACACGCACATGATATAAACGCTCTTTATTATTTCCATATGAGGAAAACAGTAACAAACGACGCTCTTTATGTTTACCATATCCGGATCTAAACAAAAGTCAGGTAACGTTACGTTTTTTGCTTTTGTTTACATAACAAAGGGAAAACATTTGACAATAACATAGTTTATGGCATATTTCTGATTGGTATAAGAACAAAATCTGTCTATATTTTAATATTCTTTCTGTTTATGGCGGTTTTTGACGGAGGTGAATATTTTAACAGCATACCAGCCACCAAGGCCGCCCGTATCTTTAAAGCGGAATATTATTTTTCGAAGGTTATATTATTAGTAATTCTGAATATCCCCACTCTTCACCGATTTGTATATGCATATATTCGCCTACGATAATGGATTAAACGACAGAAAAAATGTTTCGCTGTATCATGTCACATGTATCTAGAAATATTCCCGGTCCGGTTTCACACCAAATAAGTCCGAATTTCCAAAATGTCCATTCCCCGTTTACCATTCAGGCAAAAGAAAATACAAAATGCATGTACCTGCACCACCATTCGTATCACACAGGCATCGCGAAAATTTTATGTCGAAAACGCCCTCAAAAGTTCATAATTGAAGACGCTCTTTGGAATCTACCGATTTCAATCAACTTTTGTGCGGACGCTCTTTGTCCCGTTCATAACTAGAGTTTCCTGAAAGTTTGAGAAAACCCTGTGTCAATGTATTTTCTTATATATGCGAGTCTCCCATATATATAAGATAATAAATTGGCCTAACAATAATTACCTTGACCTTGTAAGCAGTGAATTACCATATATGCGAGGCACCATACAGTAAACTCGTATATATATAAAATAATTCACAGGCACAGTATATTTAATGCTGCACCACGCAGCTCACGTCATGAAATGGCATAAGAGGCGATGAATGGCCATCATTGGAAGTTTTGCTTGGCTGATAAACAATCAAAGCGTGTTAAGACTTCATCTTTTCAATGCCATATTTGGCCGTCAAAACCTTCAATTAATGGGCTCAAGAGTCGGGTCTATTTTATAGTCTGGTATCAGCTGCTTATTTTATAGTCTGGTATCAGCTGCTGGTATTGGAAAACGTAGCGATGCTTGTTTATGGTTTCAAGACAGGCATTTTTACAGAATGTTTCCGTTTGTTTCTTGCCGATGTGGTAAACACAAAAAACGGTATATCAACCCAGTATAACCACCGACACGTGACGACAACAGCTTGGGGTCACTAGATTAAAACCTTTCTTTCCTAAATACTCATTGACGAGTATTTCCCTTATGACATTTTCAAATACTTAATACTTCAAATACTTATTATCTGAACATTTCCAACTAATGAATATGAATCCTTCTGCATTTGTATTATCATTTCGTATGTGTTGCCTGCTCTTTTCCCTGAACAGCACTCCAAATAAACAAAAGACCATACCATGAATCGTTACAAACACATTGTGTATATAACTCATTTATCTACCATTGGTGTGACATAATCCACCGCACAAGTTACATTTTAGGAGTTTCTTAAATGCCAAAACTATTGAATTTGTGTCCGACGATTAGCTTTCTTGAGTAAATTCTCCCAACCTGCAAAGGTATATGTGTCACGCGATTAGCTCCTTTGCTAAATTCTCACAACCTGCAAGTTCCCGCGAATATGCCTAACGGAAATTGTATTCAATGGACAAAATCTCTTACACTTATAATAAATACTGAACAAATACATATTAGTTACTTTGTGATATAGTATACGATAATACCCATGATGGTACCCTGGTAGGCAATCAAATAATGTTTAAAACTTGGAACTCTTTGTTTATAGTATGCAAGAATATACGTTGGAATGTCGTTTTGATTTTTCACGTGATTGATGTGAGGTCAGTTCATTCATGATTTTGAACCAGTCAACGATGTCACGAGCTCCTTGTATCGCAACTGCAGTAACGATACGGATGCTTTTATCGCCAATTCGTTATCACCAATTGTATCAGGGGATTTCATAGGAAATGGTATATATATACTGGTATACAATGTAACTGGGTGTGATAACTCAATCGGTAAAGTGGCCGTTAATTTGAAGCTTGAAAATCAATATTCCTGTTCCGTTTTAAAGCGACTCATAAATTAAAGCCTTGTTTTCGCTCAAAAATACACATAATGAATTGTCCCGGTATCGAAATAGGTCGATAAATAATTGAACTACATTTCTACGGGCGTTACATGTTACAGAATGACACATTGAATTGATACCAAACTTCCGAAAACAATAGCGATGACCCTCAATATCTATCAGATAAAATATAATTATATAAACACAGATGTACCAGTTCTGTATATACCAAGAAAGTCCAACCTGGTGCTCTGCTGCAGTTAACAACTATTGCACAATACCAGTGTTGGTTACTCATCACAAGACATATTGAATAGTAGCCGAGCTGTGTTGAGGTCCCGCGATATAGCTGATTCTTCGGAATAAGAGATATTGGCGAAGTTGGCACCACGTGAAGTTACAAAAGTCCTTAGATTTACAGACAGTTGATGGACTAAACGTTCATCTGAATAGTTATCTTATGTCCCTATATCGGTGCGAAAATCCATCGACATTTAAGATTGTGTACACGAAGGAAGATATAAGTACCTATGTTCCAAACCCATTACGATATTTTAACTGTCAGTGATAAGGCCATGGCCAGGAACATTTTAAAAGTCAAGAAAACATTTCTGCAAGCTATACTGTTTCTGGTCATGATCATAAGTATTGTACAACTCATATAGAGTAAAACAAAACTTGGTAAGTATATCACTAGCAACACAAGTTCAAGAGAATGATATTAATATTACTTCTGTTCCAGAACCTGTATAACAAGTAATTGATACAGCTACTGCAGTTTTTACATTTGCTACGAAACCAACTAAGGAAGTTGATCCTATTCCAAAACAAAAATCTCCAAAATTTGTCAAAAGATTTGACACAGATGTTTGACAGGATCCTCAAAAAGAACGATAACACTTTCAGAAAATCAAAATCCCTATACATTGTGTGGGGCGAGGCTGGCCGTGTCAACCTCCTGATTGTCAACCTGACGAATTGTTAAAGGCTCGTGTCAAATTCTTCAGATATTATAAATATCTTGTCACCAATACAAAACCAACGCTTGTCACCTACTTTACATACGTTGATGAATGTGAAGACCAGTTATATAAAAGTGTATATATTTGCTGATTACATTTCATGCAGTGTTTTCATTTTTGTCATTTATTTAAGAAAATACAGTAGTGGACTTTATTCTATGTTCACTCGCTGGTTGTTCGCCTCGAATAATGTTGTCTGTCTGTTTTGATATTCATATGTTTTATATGTGTTTTCACAATGGTCAGCTTCTCAATTCTACTGACCGCCAAATCAAGAACTCTCGTTTGTATATATTTTGTTACGTTTTAGTCTAATTCACAGTTACATCTACTCCCAGCTGCTTCGCTAAATATTGGGATTCAGTTTATCCCTGTCGTAATATGGCCTAACAGCTAAAACGACTAAAAACAATAAAAAATGAAAATGAAAATCAATCAAGTGGTCACCCAAAAGATCCTTAAGAAGTTTGGTGATAATCGAATGAGGGACCTGGTCTGTATGGTGTGCCCAATAATTTAGTCATGTAACATATAGTTATGCACACATCGTGATACCATTTATATATATACCAATATTATATATACATGTTTATTGAATATTTGCCATTTATCTCTAATCCACACGTGCATCCATATAAATTTGTATTCGCAAGTATATACTTCTGACTCCAATATTTTATCACATATATATTTTGATGATCAGAATAATAATAAATTGCATGGAGACAAGTCATCAAGTCCGTCGCGCCGGATGGATTACATTTCAACCCATCTATGCAATCCAAGTTACTCGTCGACGCATACATCAGCCACCTGTCTCATCGAAAGATCATTCGGTGTGACATGCGGCCAACCAATCTCCTCGATACTCGATAATTGATTTCGATGACCAATCGCCTAGACTGCCCCATTCCGGTTCAATCTCATTTTGAAACCAACACCACTCTATTACTCACCCGGCGCAAACGCATCACACACTCGGACGTTGGAAAAGCAATCCGTCCTAACATAAACTAACTAACAGGGTGACCCCGCGTTGACCAGCTTGAAGTGGTATGGAACCCTCCGCTGTGGACATTTGGTGGGAATAGAGAATGTTCTTGCTCCAAGTATTATTCCTATAAATTTTATACTCAAAATGCCATCACAAAACTTCCTTCCCATACCTGGATTATGAGCCAGCCTGTTCTCCCGAAAACCCACAATCTGCTTATAGTAATAGAACTTGTTTTAGGTAGATAGTCTGCTTAGAATCGCTTCATTTTATGGCGATAATGTACTGACAATGAGGGCGTTTTACTTACATTATCGACTATTATGATGCGATTTTAAGCAGATTATGTGCAAAGAATGACATAAATAAGCCACCGCACGACTCTTGATGTGAACGCTCTTTAACATTTGTTTTCACGGAATGACGGATATGAGTCCATTAACTGCTTATTTCAGAATCAAATAATAACATGTACCTATTTCACATTATAGGTCGATTATGTGCGTATTCTCGCGAGGATATGTTGCATAAGCAGCGGCGTAACTTGTCGGAATGATTGCCATTTGCTTATCGCGACTAATTCGCCCCATCAGTTATATGTATTTACAACTGCGTGTAGTTCAAACGTTATCTTTTTTAAAACTCCATATACAGTCGACGTGGTTCGTATTCTCGGCACTATTAGATTGTTGCCACATTCTTCCAGATTGGATGACTGAGTCAACATATCCTCGCGCAATATGCACATAATCGACCTATAATGTGAAATAGGTAACTAATGTGATTATTTGATTATGAAATAAGCCCATATAATGGACTCTTGTCCGTTTATCACTTTTTATGGCGCGGGCCATATTGAAAACATATGTTAAAGAGTGTACACATGAAAAGTCGTAAGTTGGCTTATTTGTGTCATTGTCCGTACACAATCTGCTTAGAATCGTCTCATTATGAGTCGATACTGTTACTTAAATGCTCTCATTTCCAGCACATTATCGACTAAAAATTAGGCGATTCTAAGCAGATTATCCACCTAAAACATGTTTCTTTATAAGCAGATATATGTGCGCGTTTTCGGGAGAACAGTCTGACTGAGTACTCCCTGATAAAGTCGTACTGATTCGTTAAATTGACACAATGTTGCCTGCCAATCAGCACCACAAACGTATTTCCCACTGCCAAATATACCATATATGTAAATACATTATACAAGCAGTATGGGGTGTGTATGGGTATCAGTGGACCTTTCTACAGTTGTCAATAAAATAATTATCAGCAGATACTTTCGACCAATCAGCGACTGAGCCGTCTTCGGTTGCATTGCAAAAACTGGTGCCATCTATCTTCAACCTAATTTGGATATCCCTGCATACATTCAGTGTAAAATTGGCTATTTTTAAACAACTTTTCTGTTGTAAAATCATAATACGTGTTTACTGAAATTTCTATTTGCGCCATGACGTTATATATTTATCCATGGTTAAATCAAATATTTAAAGTTTGCATGACACTTGTCATAAAAATATTATGGAGACGACTATATATAAGTTTGGTGGATATTGGTGACTAAACATATTTTTATCAAATTTACTGAGGGAAATTTCATGAGTGCAAGCGACATAGAGCTGAAATCGGCTTGCAAAGTCGACACAATCATGCAATTTCCAACTTGAACATTCTCGAACTTTCACATAAAATGAATTACACTATTAAGGAACAGGTATTGACTACGAATTGTATTTTCTGCGTTTTTGTTTGATGTTATAAAGTGGCTAGTCAGAACAGAGCTGAACAACAAAATGTTCCCAGGTCTTGAACGGGTGGAATATGATCTCTACGGGGGTAGCCATGGTTAAGTTTCATGACATGATCTAGGTAATATGGTGTCCTGTTTCCGCCACATAATTGTTTTCGCTTCCTTCGTCTGGTTCTGTTTTCTCGCTTGCTTCTATTTCTTCGCCGCTAAGGAAGTATCCGAAGCAAGATTAAGGAACAGCCGAAACCCAACAACCAAGACAAAAGTTTTTCTTGGTTCTTGGTTGTTCATTGGGTTTCGGCGGTTCCACCGAAAGCGAAAAAACAACAAAATGTCACATGAAGGAACCGAAAAAAGCAAACGAAGCAAGTGAAATAATGATTTTTCGCTATCGTCGTTTGATTTTTTCGGTTCCTTGAGATAATTTCGCCGCGAAGGAACCGAAGCAAGCGAGAGAACAAAACGAAGGAAGCGAAAACTTTATGTAACGGAAACAGGACACCATGGCCGGATTGGTCATCTCAGGTTTAAACCTGGTCTACGTAAACCTCTAGGTTTAAACAGCCGTGAGTCTGCAAAATCCGTGGTTTAAACCAGTGACCGCAGGTCTAAGTGACGCATTCGTCATCTCTGGTTTAAACCTGGTCCAGCCAGACCAGTGGTTTAGCAGTAGTGTCTCTGTATCGTCGAGATAATTAAACGTACTTTCCTAATGAGGACCGCCTCGTTTTATTGATTGCAAAAATCAATAATTACGACAGCGGTCATATTTTGATTGGAAATTTATAAGCGAGAAGTAGTCACACACACATATAAAGCTTATGGGGATAACGTTTTGTCAATTTCAATATTGTTTTTGCGTTTTATAAGCTTAAACCGGCAACTAAACCATCTCATTCGGCGGTCCAGCTAAACCAGCTTTATCGAGGCTAAACGTGAGATGACGAATCCGTCTTTTCTCCATCGCAGTTTAGAATTGTCAAACAATCAGTCAAAGGGTGGAGCTGTAAATAATCTCGAGTGAGGGCGTGTCTATATAAGTGGCGACTGCCGACTGGTGTTATCATGTCACAGTTGATCATTCGCACGCGAGCTTTGCTCAGATATGGACATGTTCATATGATATTTACAACTATCTTGTGTTTTATTTTCTTTGGCTTGTGGCAATTACAAATACTGGTGTTTTCTACGAATTCATTTGAAGGGTTCAACGTTTTAATTTTGACACCAAAACGATGCTACTGCATGACCAGATATGCTATACACATAGTTTGCAATCCTAAACTTATATTGCTATATGAGTCAAATTTGATAACTTATTTTCATGTGGATCATGCCACAAAGCTCTACTCTGGCTACGCCCATAAATTCCCATAATATTCTCCCAGTTCAAAACCTGGGAACTTTTTTGATTTTCTGCATGACGGGAAATTTATGACATTGAAAAAAAATCAACGCATGTAATATATATTTCTTTATTAAAAGCTGTCCCTCTGCATGGTTGCCCACTTCCAACAATTCAGATGCCGCTTATGGTGTGAACTCATAAGCATTTTGCCTTTACTTAACTGGCCTCTTGGTCCAGGATTGACGCGATTATGGAGACTTGATTCAGCGCCAGAGGGGCTTTGCGCACATTTTGATCATTTGAACATTTTAATTTAAAAACAAATTAATTAAATTTAAAACAAACAAATGTTAATTTAAATTTTGTTTCTATTTAGATTCAACTCCTTACTCAATTTAACACAATTTTTAATTTTTTTTTAAAATTATATTTTTTTTATTTTTAAATCAAAAATTTAAAAACCTAACGCCGTTATACCACACGAATAACCAAACCTAATTTAATTGAAATCGTACCAGCAGTATTGGAGAACAGTTGCGAAAAGACAAACGGACATACAGATAGACAGCTCCTATACCCTTTAATATATACAGATATACATGTAAATACATAAAAGTTTGTCTTTGCGGGTGAAGCATCTTGCAGAAATTTATCACAAACAAAGTGATGAACAGAGCGTGAAACTCGTGTTGAGAGACATGCCCTTTGTTAAATTGATCTAAAACACAGAATGAGATCGGATTAATAGTCAATGAGCGATACTTGTTTCTCAATGAATAAATCCATTGAGCGTGCACGCGGTCACGATAATTATGACTTGTCAATAACCATTATATTGGCCTATCTTTTGGTCCGATTGGTAAGAGGGTAGTTTGATTGCATAATCATATCACCGAATCGAGTTGTCAATAATTATTAGCTGGCAACTGAACGGCAAAAACGCCCCCTTAGACTCGGTATGGCTGGACCGCCAATGTAGGTTTAAACCAGGTTTAAACTCGGAGATTTAAACCGGAGATGACGAATCCGGCCCATAAGATAATGATATCAACCCATGCCCTTGCTGATATGGCCTGCTATACAGTTACATAAAAGGGTAGGTGGTTACTCGAAATTTCTGGGCCATTAAGGTAATCCAGCCTTCAAAACTGTAGGGGCGGGAACCTATGTCATAATTAGCTAGAAAATGGCGCGACACAATGTCTCACATCGAACTGGCGATTCGTCGTTTTCGTTATCTATCTAACTGACTCCAAAAGAAAATAGAAAATGAGCTATGTATAATTTGTGCTTGAACCCATCCCCATGGAATTATGACTGTTGAGAAGATATAAATGTGTTCAGTGACTTCGGTCACCAATTTTTGAGGTTGTGAAATGTTGAACGCCAAAGACACTCGAGTACCGACAACGAGTTATATCGTACTACACTATATTCCAGGGTGCCACTACGAGTTATCTCGTACTTTATATGGTGTCTAGATATTCTGCTGTAGACATTTAACAAATTGAGTTCCCCGCGTAAGCATGATTCCAACCATCGTAGGAAGCTCAAATATATATGTGATGTGAGTGATGCCACTGCAACTCTGTAATAAAGCGAAAATGTTCAATAACTAAGTTAGAGAAATAAAGCTGGAACATTAAACTAGTGCAAACATTGATTTATTTTATGGCAAAAATATTTATAATAGCATCTTGTTAGAACACCCTAACATTCTGCGCTTCGGAATAACGAGTTAGTCCGTGCATTTGAATAGTAGAACTAAATTTTGAAGTAACATTTAAGATTGTATTTGTCAAAATATAGGTACGAGATAACTCGTAGTCGGCATCCATCGTCGCCCATCTAAACCTGGAATGTGGGATACGATATTCCCGGGCTGTTACGAGTTATCTCGTAGCCAAAACCAGCGCTGGCTGCTCCAAAAGTTCAAATAAACACATGTTTATTATTTACAATATCGAACATTATCATCTGATGAAGTACTCATGAGAAAAACGTGGGAAAGTGTGGGTACGAGATAACTCGAAGTCGGCACCCAGCGAAAATACCACGAGGTGGCGTTTCTCTGGGCCGACTACGAATTGTCTCGTGCGTTTTTGGTATGTTTTATGTGATTCAAGCTGATACATGCCCAGTTTTGGGATTTGAGGGTGATTATATTATGCAATCTACCTATTTAATACCTAATCTAAAGTTAGCACCCTGGCATGTTGCACTATATGGTTCCGGTACTCGAATTGTTAAAAACAAATCTTTGAATCATGTTTTTCAGTATCGTGCCGGGAAATTGTCTACTTTTTGAGGTCCTGTAATCTCACACATTACACAGGGGATGTATGCATACCTCAATACATCGCCAACGCTCCCGTTTCACAGAACCTCATTTCGATATTTAAGACGTCCCATCCTATTTGACACTCAATTTTATTCAAAATTTCCTGAAGGATATTTTAGAAATATCTTTAAGACTTGCCGCTCATGTATAAGGAAACCATGCAAAATATTCTGTTGCACTTACACTTACACTTAAACTTACACTGCAACATAACCGCGTGTAAAATAAGTTCATATTGGACCTAAATATTCATATAGGTTCATATTGGACCGTTTTTATTCTAAAATAAGTCCACATTGAGCGTATAGCCGTTATTCCGTTAAATGGCGCGGGCCGCAGAGAAAATACATTAAAAGAGCGTGAAGCTTTTAAGTCGGTGTCGATTACATAATGCCAATATAGGCTTATTTCGTATGATGGAAATGGACCCACATTGTGATGTCTTAAAATCCGAGTTTTAGTTTCATATTAAAATAATGCCAATATGGGCTAATTTGTGGGGTGTTTTTTAAAGTTCAATATGAGCTTATTTTCAGGAGAACATGCTCGAGTCGTTACCTGACCAGCAATACCTCCTAGGAATATGAACATACATGTGTTTGATCCCATTATTCTCTGGCATAGAAAATGTAGAAATATTAGATTGATGATGTCGCGATCCGCCTAAACGTAGAAGGCCAATTTCAACATCAAGATTATGTATACGGAATTCGATGGTAGTTGAAATCAGCCCGTTCTCCTGAAGATAAGCTTATATTGTACTTATTTATAAAAAAAACACAAATAAGCACATGTCAGCATTATTTGAATCTGAATTACGCTCTATATAAACCTAAATCTATTAACCAGATGTACGCTCTGTATAATGTGTTTTCGCTGTGGCCCACACCATAAAACCGTGTAACATGTATAACAAGATAACCATAATCAGAAATGGTAACGCCCTCAAGATCATATTATTAGCCATAAATATAAATTATAATATAAAATATATTGATTACATGAATTCAGAATCCCGTTAAAACAACTAATCCTTCAAATTATTACAAAAAACTACGGCTTATTACTGCAGGTTTCTCATTCACCACACCAGAAAGCTTCTAAATGCGGATCAAAATCGGAGGCATTGTGTTCCCGTCAAGAGTGCATGGCCCAGCCATTGTTCATACCTAAATATCGAAAGCAATTAACGCGGTCATAATAGTTACATACTGCAACTATAAGACACACAGCGAATACACACCACGAAAACCCGAAATGTGTTGTCATGCGAGATATCCCATCGCTATAGCTCAATTTTACACGGCCAGGTTAAAATAAATTATTTTCAGGCTATCAATTGGTTGAATACTATTTCCCTTTTTACAAAAGTAAATAACAAGTAAATATCGAATGACGATACATATATTTGTAAACAAGCATATTGATGATATGATTGATAGAACAAACCAATATTATGATGATAGTGTCGTTATTTGTTTAAAATACGTATCAATTGACCTCGGCGTATTTTGTGGACTCCCGCAAACAGGGACCTACTGCGAATTGTCACAACCGGAAAAAGTAAAAACCAATGATCTATTTATAAAACCTCCACAGACACAGCTATCTAAAAATTTTCCACCAGTATACACCCGTTGGGCGTTAATAAAGTCTATCGTGGGCTTATTTCATAATCCATATGAACACAATCGCCTAATATGAACGTGAATATTTAAGTCCAATATGAACCTTTTTCACGAGGATATGGACACCTTTCTCATCATGAACTACTACGGATACGAATTGCGAATAATTAATCAACATTTCTTCGAGAAAATACGCACATATTCTACCTATAATGTGAAATGGGTACATAATGTGATTATTTGATAGCGAAATAGGCAGATAATGGATCATTACCGTTATTTCATTTTATGGGGCGGGCCACAGTGAAAACACGTGTTAAAGAGCGTACACCCGGAAAGTCGTGAATTGTCTTATTTTTGTCATTTTCCGCACATAATATGCTTCGAATATCCTCATTATGAGTCTATAATGTGACTAAACTGCTTTCATTTCCAGCACATTATCGACTCAAAATGAGGCGATTCTGAATTTTTCGAAAATAAGTGTTACATGTGCACTTTATTCATACCATACCATACCGTATTGGCATTGTTGTTTTTCACTGGCTAATAAAGAAAGTCCCTTTGTGGTCTTACGCGATGCTCCACTTTATATATTATTATTGATTTATGCATCTGATGTACTTTGTATAATATAACATGACTTGCGTCGTATTAATATCCGTACAGTTTTGACATCGCACCACGTTTGTTGTAGACCTAAATATGCTAACATGTGTGTCGAGCCTGTTCTCCTGAAAACCGCACATTATCAGCTTATAAAGAAATTGATTTAGGTAGAAAATCTTCTTAGAATCGCCACATTTTGAGTCGATAATGTGCTGAAAATATGAGAATTTTAATCACATTATCGACTCATAATGAGGCGATTCAAAGCAGCTTATATGCGGACAATGACACAAATAAGCCAACTCACTGTTCAGGTGTATACGCTCTGTAACATGTGGCCGCGCCATAAAACGAAATAACAGATATGACTCCATTATCTGCTGATTTCAGATTCAAATAATCACATTATGTATCTATTTCACATTACATGTCGATTAAGTGTGTATTTACGCGAGGATATGCTGTAATGATAAGTCTCCCCGATACACGATTGGACTACGATAGTTATCAACAAGATAAGAGTATTTAAAATTGTGGTATTTACACAGACTAAACATACAATAAGAAGATATTATGGTAATAGTGTGTATGGTGAGGATTCCTCGTGTGTTTTAATTGCCAGCCGTCTCTGGATACATGTTTTTTTTTTTTACCTGTGATATATATAGACCATTATTAAGCTTTCGCTTGAGTTGGCCTATCACCATGAGCTTATAACTGTATTAAAGTGCGCATGTTGAACGGTTAAAATATATAGTTAAATTTGTTTTCTTTTTTGTCTCCAGCTTTCATTTACATTTCTCTTATTTAAATTCGTGCAGTACTATGTTTCGCTCAGTTTGGAATTTGCGCACTGTGCTGCGCGAATTCAACACTGACAAAAATATTTTCCTAAAAGACAATTCCATTTCTTAATCGTTCCGGTTCATGCGAGTGTTTCAAATATGTGGGCTCAGTGGGTTGACATATTTAACTCAGACCGCATAACCGCAGCGTCACTCCACGGTTTCTTTACCATGATTTATACATATGAATAATGGTGTTGGGAATGCATGCCCGCATGTCAACATAATTGTATATATACAGTATGTAATGCATGTACATGTAACTCAATAGCATAGCTGATTTCCGCTGTGATTTGATATAAACTCAGGAGTCGTACTATTTTCGCTCAGTTTTATATTCGAACCATCGATGCGCGAAAAATAGTACTGCGCGAATTTACATACGAGTCAGGTAGATAAGATTTAAATTTATTTAGAGAGCCAGTATCTATGTAGAGATTTGATCGTTTGTTCCAGTAGGCTATTGACCGGTAACTGAACGTGTTTTGTGTGTGAATATATTGTATCTTGTTCTGCTTGTACATGTACATAACTTGTGTATGAAAATACATGTATTTTACATGGTCACATCAATTATCATTGATATCTTGTTCTGCTTGTGCATATGATGGGAACGGGGCCAGGTGTCTAATATGTATGTTGCTATACTATATGAATGTATATATTATTGAGCAAGTAATCCCGATTTATGGTGATACACACTCGTACATGTACGTAACTTGTGTATATAAATTCCATGTATTTTACATGGTCACATCAACTATCATTGATAGCATTAATCACCTGCTCGTGAGTGGTTCGTCGTCAACAGACCAGGCTAGGCCGGTGTGTAGTAACATGTATTAAGCGATTATCAAACTGAGTGCTATCATGACATTTTAGGCCTGTCATCAACATGTCTTCTCTCACGGATGCCGAAATTGGTCAAGTCTGTCCATATATGACATTCTGTTGATGAATTAACAGAAAGTGGTGGGTGAGACCATGTGTGATGACGGAAACTAGAAAAAGACGAGGATATGCAAAGAACTTTGTAGAGAGAGAGAGATAGAGAGAGAGAGAGAGAGGAAGTCCGGAAAGGAGGTGTGGACACTTTCGTATACTAATTCAGGTAATTTATTTCCGTGGATTTATTTTTTTTTCAATATTATTTCATTTTATTTAAATGTGTTTCGATGTATTTTCTACGATATTTTCAAATGATTTACAAATCCCAGAGTTCTGATCTGACACGTTTTGAATATTGGTCTAATTACGAACAACAAGGACACCCACTATCATCCAATTTTATCTCTTTTTAATCAGTCAATGTAAACTTCAAACTGAAACTCAAGAAATATCTAAGGCTTTCACACTGCATAGGTTTCAACATAATACCTGTATGATTTTAAAATTTTCAGATTTTTAACCACAACTGAAATAAAAATTATGATCGACAATTGTCAAAACTTTCTATGTTAAAACACATTTAACATTTACTGTTGGTAGAAGAAATAAACGTGAATGACAACTGATGTTGTCTGGGGTATTAAAGTTCCAAGTACATAAATTTGGGTTGAGACTAGGGGTCGCGAAAAATAACCAGGATACAAGGTCCGAGTGGATGGGGTTTAAATCCACATGGCGGTTTGCGCTCCAAAATACAAATATTATTGGCTTTTGAATTTATGTCAGTATCGAGATAGGTCGATAAATACCCGAACTACCTTTCTACGAGCATTCTGTAACCCAAAAAGAGGCATTGAATTAATGAAAAATACAACTGTGAATACGGTGATTGGTCTATTTGCACGACATGGAACATAAAAGAGCGTTCCTGGTAGCAATAAAGAGCGTTTGTCTGACTTCGGGCGAAAAATTTAAAACGGCTGAAAAATGACTGACTTTGGCAAGTGTTTTTTTCAGAGCATATGAAGACGGTATATCGATGGTTCCTTTATTTATCGACCTTTCGTATCCGTCTTATCTAAATTACGTAGACAGAAAGTTGGAGGTTTGAATGAGCCATGTCCGTTTAAGCCCATACTCAGATATTATCAATGTCATGTAATACTTTTCCAAATCCCATTTTAAAGACATATTTTTAATACCAGAATGGATATATGTGAAAAATAGTGCCAACCAAATAGTACTTAAATGTTAATTAATAATCAGAAGAAACAAACACCCAAATTTATGTTACTCATATACATATCTTTTATTCATTCGCTGTCTGATGGTGCTCAGTTCATTGAGGGTGTATGTTGTACTGTATAGATGTACATCGGATGATGCGACGTGATGTTAACGGAGGACCCGATACCCCCCACTGTATGCTGATAACAGGTTTGGTATGTGGCCTATGCCAATAAACGAGATCCAGCAATATTGATGTTACCATTGATCGACAGCAACAAACTTGCCTGTATAATAAAAACTTCCGCATATATCTTCCAAACTACGTCAGCTTAAGCCATCGCGTGTACATAGGGTGAATGTGTCAACAACACAACACGGTTCCTCAATTTCGCCTTTTCACGAATAATCGAATATTGGGCGTTACGTGGATTGATTGGTTTATGTGAAGGTTTAACGTCATCTTAGCCGTTATGCTCTATAACGACGAAGAAACAAAATTTGGTATTAGCAAAAGATCGTAACGAAGCAACTGTGTAGATACACCAGACAGTTGATCAGATTAAAGCAATGAGTTATGTACAAATAAAAGCTCACAAGAGGAAATGATTCCGCTTGGAGTCAGGAATATAAATTCAAGAACTGACTGGACTAGTGTGCAAGCATAATATAAAACGAACAAAATTAGTACAAAAATACACAATGGTAGATAAATAAGATAACATTACCAAGGCTGCACATCGCAATATGTGAAGTAGTTTCTAACATAGATTTTGTATTTACAAGGTATTTACAATAGTTGAGGAATCACGCATGAACCTTTGTCAAGGCGTCAAGCTGATGATCTGGTGGGTGTAACAGAATGTCATCCTTCACCCAACCCACAAATATTGTTTGGTCTTTTAGAGTTAATCGTTTCTCGTCAAGCATTTGGTCAAACTTTGACAGCCCAAATATGTATCTCTCTTTCTGATAGTCGAAAGGTTGGAGTGACTTCGGCGATTTTTGTTTTGAAGCAACATGCTATTTTTGTTGTGGAGCCATAGCATAAATACGAATTTACTGTATTGTAGTAACTGTCTCAACTGGACCGGAATATTTTAGAGCAATTGATACATTTGCATTAAACGTTTCCATGGCTTGTGATACAGGTTCTTGGATAGGAGCTATATCGTTACGCCAAGTTGTGTTGCGTGTGAGACACGAATGATGTTGGTCTGACTGTTGTTCGCCTGAGTACTGACATCAACACACTTTCTTGAACGACCCATTGCAGCATGCGAACCTTGACAGTTTGAACTCATTTTGTTGTTTAGTACAATTCCTATGCCCATGACCAGAAACAGAACAGCGTGCACATACATGTATGTTTGTTTTACTTTTACAATGTTTCTGGACGTGGCCGTGCCCCTGACAATTAAAACGTCGTAATGAATTTGGAACATATGTAGACAAATGTTTCTTCATATATCCAACCTTCAATGCCGGCAGATGTCCGTTGCTATTTAAAGTCAAAAGATAACTATGGACAGGAAATTTTAGTCCATCAACTGTCTTAGAAACTGCGAATATCAGTAACTCAGATTCAGAATAGTCGGAGATATATCGGGCTCTTAAAACTGCTCTGCTACTATTGAACGTTTTGTGTGGAGCAACAGTGACTGGTGTTTGTGCAATAGCTATTAACTACAACAAAGCATCAGATTGAACTTTATTTGCATGACTTTCAATCAGGATAGAGCGTCACTGGCCCGGTACTGATCGGATTCGATTGTCCATCAATACTTTGGAGTGTCGTAGCAATGACAAATACGGAATGTCTTTTAAGAGTCGGTCGAAGTTATGAACCATGTGCTGAGGGAATATCCTCAGCATCATTGGAATTTAGTTAGTCATTCTGATAATCAGGTCGTGTTTTCTTTAGGCTTGGGTTGCCTTGGGTAGCAGGAAGACAGTCCTATAGGGCTAGGCTAACCCCCCAAAATATACAACATTGTATTTTATGTGTTACTGCCATTGTATTATTCATGTGTGTATTGTAAATAAATAATCCTATCCTATAAAAAGCCAAAAATCGACAACTAGCCCAGCAGCCAGCGTGGACTACCCTTCGAAGTTTGGTCGTGCCAAATACTGGTACATAGCTGAAGCAGTGAGCCGTTTAGCCACTGCATATAGCATTCCCCGGTACCAACCCACAGTGAAACAGGCGTGAGCAAAACAGGACTCAACCTTCAACAATCATGACGAAAGAGACAGGAGAGAAACATCGTACGTGAAAAAACCCCAGAAAACAGTACTTCAAACATCAGACGAACAATAAAATAGATAAAACCAAAACAATCTGAAAAAATAATGTAGAGGCGTGACTACTGCTCAACCACACACGTCTGGAAGACATGCAAGACTAGAGTGGACCACGAGCTCAGCCATACCCGCAGGTCGATGCACCACGTGGTACGGCCGCCCTAGTACCACCAGGGCCCATAATCTAGACCCCACGGGATGCACCCCACGGCAAACAGGGTACCACATTAGGGGATTCTTACCCCTCGCAGTGGGGCGGTATGCCATTCTACCCCGGGCTCACACGGGGCGGCGTTACGTGGAACAATTTGACAAAATATACTGTTCTAAGTTGAAAAATATTTAAAATAATGAATTGTGGCATTTTGACTTATTGCAGACCATAAAACCAACTGATTATTTCGAAAATTCGATACACCTCGAAATGGACAGACTCGGGTCCTTGTTCTTGAGAGAGCATTCGTGGCCGTGCAAATCTGACCGTAATATTATCATGACCAATTTCATCATGAAACTACTATATTGCAGTGGTATTTCGATTAACCCTTTACCCAACAAACCGGCCCAAACCGGCCAAATAAAGCTTCAACAGCCTAAATTATCTTGGGTCTGTCTCAATAAAACCATACAAATATGGATATCATTGGAACCGGCTCATTGACCACATTGTGATGGTTACAGTTATGCCTATGGTCGACTCGCATATATAAGAGAATGCATTGGCCTAAAAAAAAACTTTTTTTAACACTTTTTACCATTTTTTCTTACATTCTTTAACAATTTTATAATTTTTAATGTGTTAAGCCAATGCATTCTCTTATATATGCGAGGCGACCTATGGTCGACTCGCATATATAAGAGAATGCATTGGCACAAGGCCCTTCTGTTGGGTAAAGGGTTAAACAAATGCTAGTTAAACACGTATAGGGAAATACAATTAATGTTCATGATTCTTGGAACTTTGAATATGCCCGGCGGCATATTTGGAAGCCTGGTTGGTACGTATGTACATATAGCTGCCAGTGCCTGGAGTTTGAAGTTAGTAATTCCTGATCTAAACTTACCTAATATCTCCGATAAGTTATAGCTAAATTATATGTACAGTGGCACCAGGTTCTTCCAGCGCTATCGGGGTGTGTGTTATTATCGATCCGGCCAAAGGTATAGTTTCGTAAAGTGGCAAGAGGGGTTTTAATTGCACCTCTGGTTTGACTATTAAGAACACGGGTTATACGCTCATCGAGGGATGTGCTCTTAGAAACCATGAATGACAACCGCCCCTCTCTTTAACGTGTGTTTCCATTGTGTCCCGCGCCATAAAACGAAATAACGGATACGATCCATTATCTGCTTATTTTAGAATACAATAATCACATTATGTACATATTTCACATTATAGGTCGACTATGTGCGTATTTAGGCGAGGATTTGTTTTCAAAGTGCCTGACGTTTGAAGTTAGAAATTCCTGATCTAAACCTACCTAATATCTCCGATAGGTTATAGCTAAATTATATGCAGCGGCACCGGATTCTTCCAGCGCTATCGGGGTGTGAGTTATTATCGATCGGGGCCAAAGGTATAGTTTCGTAAAGTGGCAAGAGGGGTTTTAATTGCACCTCTGGTCTGACTATTAAGAACACGGGTTATACGTTCATCGAGGGAGGTGCTCTTAGAAACTATGAATGATAACAGCCCTCCATTGATTGGGTGCGACACGTAGATTATATAAATATATGAGAATTGATTTCGACATCATCAAAGGATAAGTTTACACGAGAATCTCAGCGCGCCGATAACATTGCCTGATCCCGACTTCACGACGCGTGTGTTCTGCGGTCGTTATACAAACCATGTAATGCTGACTATCGGCCAAATCAGAACTCCTTTGCACTCCTGGAATACGTTTCATGCGGAGATGGATCCTTTCAATGAGAGAGATTATTATTCCCCGTGATATGTGAGTATACAAATGTACTCAACACGCGAAGTTAACTTACAGATTAAAGGTCCGCGTCCGTTTTTGGCGTCTCATGGAGTCACGCATGTTTATTTTAAGGCACCCAAGGCACTCACAGTGGGTAAATGTGAACACAATAAAAGTTTGTACTACAAGTATCATTGACAGGTACGTGAACATTTAGACTGGCTTTGTTCTTATTTTCTTCATTAAAGGTACTCAATGCGATCAGACGCTCCTAAATTACTATTTCTTTGGCTTTGGGGGTAAAACGTATTTGATTCGAGTCGAGGAACCCACATATCAAACTCAGAGTGATCATATATCGATTTTTGAAGTTTGTTATATCTCGAGATGTAATAATATGTGGCCCAGAAACACATGGTCAAAAGGAATGGTCTCGGAAAAAATTGCGGATGAAGATGGATAACTCTAAAATCAAGTGTAATACGGTCAAATTCGTGATACTTTAGTAATAATATGGCCATATTTTGTTGAACAAAATTGTTGATAAATAACAAGTTTTGGGAAATTTGATACCATAGTTTACAGTGATTAGCATTATGTTGTTGCAATAAATCGATTCTGATAACTAAGGCGCATTTTAAAGAAATGTTGTATATTGATGGTATGGGGCCGTCTGATCGGATTGAGTACCTTAATTATTCTCCAATAATAAGATTTCGCATGTCAAAACAATTGCCATGTGAACATTGCTGCTACAATTGAATTATTGAGGTTTAATCAAAACTTGACGGCCAACGTTGAATACGGTCAGAGCATAGACAAATATTCTATCATATTGAGATTAAAACATTTGAACTTACTACATGATTAGCTATATTTGTTTGAAAATCTCTTTTTTGTTTACATAACAGTGGTTTCAACACGCGATATTTCGTTATTTGAGAACAATTAATAATGAATATAAGAACAAAGTTCTTCTTACATGTGATGATTTACGGACTTTTATATGTTTTGCACATTTACCCACTGTGAGAATCTTTGGTCCCTTTAATCTATTGTTTTTATTGAAATCAAGAACAATGTAGTTATCCTCAATTATATGTATGATAAATTATTCCATACGGACATTATACATATACTCGAATAGACTTACTGGATTCATAGATAGTACTGATTCGGAGACAAAGACGTCACTTTATCCTTCAGTGCATTTGTATAAAGAATACACGGTGAATTTTTGTAAGGATGGTATGTCGCTGAGAGTACGTTATCAAGGAAATACATGTAATATAGGAAATATTCTGCGTATAGGTATGTTGCTATACCCTCCACGATATGTCCACACGATGTCGTCCATACGGACATACGTGTAATATTTCAGCCTGTTCTCCCGAAGATCAGCACATCCTGCTTATAATAAAACTTGTTTTAGGTAGATAATCTGCTTAGAATCGCTTAATTTTGAGTCGATAATGTTCTGAAAATGAGAATATTTTAGTCACAGTATCGACTCATAACGAGGCATTTTTAAGATGATTGTGTGCGGACAATGACACAAATAAGCCAACACACGACTTGTTAGTACGCTCATTAACAGGTGTAATCATTGTGGCCCGCGCCATACCTATTTCACATTTTAAGTCGATTATGTGCCTATCTTCGCGGGGATCTGTTGATTATTTTTGTAACCCTTTCTATACTGATTAATCATTTACGAGTATAGTAGTTACCATATGAAATGTTCAGAAAATAAGTTCAACAAACGACCATAGGCCGTTTGTTGAACTTTTATCTGAACAGTTCCCACCAATAAATGGGAATCATTCTGCAATTGTATTAGTTTCTCGTCTGACTATTTTTAAACATCGCTCCAAATGAGTAATAAAGTATTGCAGTGTTACATTTAAAATAATGTGGGAGATTCCATCAAGTAAATTAAGAAATTGTCAAACATAATATGTGCCTTTAATACTTTCTATACTAAAGCATCATTGGTGAGTAGTTAACATTCAATATTTTATATGTGTAGGAGATTGCTTAAGATAAGCACTATGCTTACTGCCAAATCCCATTATAACCATCAATATCTTTCATCATCATACCGTTAACTTTTTACATTATATTGGTTAAATAAAATATGTTGAAACTAGTTATCCCATAGGAAATTTTCAGATAATAAGTTCAGCAAAACGACCATTGAACTTATTATCTAAACATTATCCTCAATAAATAGGGCTCCTTCTGCACTTGTATTTATTGTCGTCTGCTTTTATCACCTTAAACACATATTATGGACTTGTTCGGGTACATTAAACTGATCAGTTAGTATTCAGGCACTAAGTCGGCTGGAGGAATGTAGCATTCTATTAGCATTGCCGAAAATCTCCAGCAAATCAACCTTACCACTTCATAGAAAACATCGTCTGAAATACGCCCAATTGTAAACATTTACTTCTCGATTCGGGGCGCAACTATCGGCGATTAACATACGAAAACAAAATTTCGTCATCGAGAGTCACTGCTTTTTATTGATATAAGGATGACGAGGTCCGTTGTCGATTTGGATATAATGTTTGTAAAAATAACAATTCTGAGCAATAATTATTCTCCATTTCAATTTGATCGCTATACCGTAGTGTTTCCATCACTTTAACATCCCTCCAAATGGATAATAAACCATTCAAATATAAACGTATATTGACTGACTGGGAGAATCCATTTAGTATAGATAGGGTTCAGTTAATCATTTAATGGCCTGATAGTCGCCGCCTGACGGGTAGTTTTTTTTATCTTTATTGACATCCAGAACAAGGTAGTTATCATTGGAAAACATTGATAAATTTTTATATATGTACATACATGTATGTACACACCAAATGGTTCCAACTAAATGACATTGTAAGTCAGCTCATTGTCAACTTTAGGCTCAATTAGTCATTCTCGCATGGTTTCGTGCAAAAGATGCACAGGATGTCCTAAATGTTCAAAAAGTCACGCAGGATCTCCCATATGTTCACAAAGTCACCCAGCATCGCAAAGTCGATTCAAGGATACGAAACTGCGTTGTGACAATCAAATTAAAATTTCTTTGAAATTCCACTCCGATCAAAAACAGATACTTAATATGATAATAATTAGCAGACGACGAATCTAAAATCGTGTTTTGATGTGAGTTCGAGAAGATGTGTGACATTTTGAACATTTTGGACATCATATGTGTCTTTTTGCACGTTTAATAGATCCCGGGTGTCTGTTTGCACGATGCCACACGACAATGTACAATTCAGCGAATGTTTTCAGGGCAGAACTCTGGACTGTTATGATATATTGCTAATACGAAAAGCACTACTGAGGTTTCATTAACACCTGCAATGGTCTTCCCTAAATGTATTGTTTGATAGTTTCTGCACGTAACTATAGGTGATGCTGGACTTGATTTGGATGGGATGCACGTATAGATGATTAGTAATTTATGATATCTTATTTTTATCTCAACTTTACTTTGCATCCGTCAAATAATTCCTTTGGCAGAGGCCACATCCCTCATCCGATAATTACCAAACTCCATATGGATCTTCTGGGTGACCTCTAGATCGGTACCATCTAGTTTTTTTTTTCGAAATTCGTTAAAAACATGGGTGCCAGCGGCTATCTTTTCCCAGAACTTCGCTAAGAATAATGGCCGCCAGCAGCCCTTTTGGATTTCAAATTTGAATCCGTCGGCACACATCGGCAGCCCGCATCTATTGCAGAAATGTTTTTAAAAATTACAGGCATGTTTATGATCACCTCTATATAGGAGCTATCGAATTTTAGCGATTTTATATGAAAAACATGGCCAACGGCAGCCATCTTGAATTTTACTCTTTGCGTGACTAACTCCTTTGGCACACACCCTACAGACTACATCCCATCTAATCGCCACCAAGCTTCATGTGGATCTTTGGGGTGACCTCTAGATGGAAGCCTTCGATTATTTCTGAAATTCGTCTCTAAATATGGCCGCCACAGCCATCTAGGATTTTAAATTTGAATCCATCGGCACACCCTGCAACGTTTATCTAAGAAATGTTTTGCAAATTTACAGACATGATTAAGACACCTCTAGACGAGAGATATCGAATTTGATCGATTTTCGATTAAAAACACGGCTGACGGCAGCAATTTTGTATTTTACTCATTGCATGACTAAATCCTTGGACATACCATACATACCACATCCCTAATCTGATCATCACCAAACTGTATATCTAACTTCAGGGTGACCTCTAGAATGGAACCATCTAGTTTTTTTTTATCGAAACTCGTTAAAAAAACATGGTTGCCAGTGGCCATCTTGGATTTTACTCTTTGCATGACTAAATCCTTCGGTACAACATACAGACCACATCACTCACCAGATCGTCACCAAACTTCATAATGATCTTCATGGTGAATTATGGATGGGAGCCAACGATATTTTCCGAATTTAGTTTTAAAAAACATAGTCGCCAGCGGCCATCTTGGATTTTACTCTTTTCATCACTAAAATCCGTTGGCACACCCTACATGCCACACCCATCATCTCTCGTTATAGCTTCATATGGTTCTTTGGTGTGACTTCTAGATGGAAGCTGTCCATTCTATCGATATTTGTTTGAAAAAACATGGGCACCTGGAGCCATCGTATATTCACATTTGAATCAATCGGCAGCCTGCAGCCTACATTTAGTGGAGAAATTAATTTCAGTTACGCAATACAGTCCATTTATCTACATCTTTTTACTTTCCTTCATTATCATTTTGCTATCCGGTGTACCCGATGTTGCTCGGGTGAAGACTGCATAATTTCTCAGTGGCCCTTCAAGTCAGCTAAAACAATTATTAGTTATCTGGGGTAAAAATCACATATTGAAAGACTCTACGGATTAAGTTATATATATATCTTTTCAGTTGATAATAAATGCTCTCTATTGCTAATTATTAGTGCCTCTTTAAATCATTTCGAGGTCAGCGGCACCTATCGCGTGACATTCCCCGCGTCATTCCCACATATATTCTGAACTGGCAACACACGCTATTTATTTATCATATAATGTTTAGCCCCCCCCCCCCCACCCCCTTCTAAGCCACATTATGTCAAAGGCGCCTATCCATGAAATTCCCTTGGACAGATGAACCATATGTACACATTTTTAATGGCCCTTCAAGTCATTTAAAATCAATATTAGTCATATGGGGTAAACAACACACATTGCTTGACTCTCCGAATAAAGTTACATCCATATTTTAAGTTGATAATAAACGCTCTGTATTGCTAATCATTAGTATTAAATAATTTGAGGTCAACAGAACATATCCCGAACGTATCATTCGAACCTCCAAATTTGTTTCTATATAATTTGGAGCGACGGATACGATAGGTCGACAAATAAACGAACTATTGATATACCGGCTCCATATGCTCTGAAAAACACTTGCCAAAACACAGCTATTTTCCAGCAGTTTTCAACTTTTCGCCAGAAGTCAGACAAACGCTCTTTATTACTACCATATTACGAATAGTCCACCACAGAACGCTCTTTTCTGTTCCATGTCGCGCTCATGGCTATTTTGTGTTTGGAACCCAAACACCATATTCACAGTTGTATTTTTAATTGCTTCAATGCGTCTGTTTGAGTTACATAATGCTCGTAGAAAGGGTAGTTCGGTTATTTATCGACCTATTTCGATACAGAGAAAAATTAAAAAGCGAATAATATTATTCGTATTTTGGAGCGCAAACCGCCATGTGGTTTTAAATAAAGAGCGTTTATATTAAATAAAGAGCGTCAATATCACTTGTGCACGGAGTGTTGTTAACATCTTACAAATATCGATGTCACTGGTGCGTATTCTAGAAAGACTGAGACTGTATATTTCATCTATTAGTCGACCAATTTTGATGACTGGGAAATATTACAAGTCGTTTTAATTTAAACATGTGCGACACTATATATAATACCATTTGAAATAAACTGTTAATCACATAATTAGCCCCTAATCCCGGCCTCATGTTTTAGTAAGACACGCGTATATTATCGGCACGCTCAGTGACGTAAGATCTAAGCGCAATTCATGTCGGTGTCAATGTCGGAACTTTATTAGTATGTTAAAGATACGGCGGCGTTGGCGGTTGGTATGATGTTAAAATATTCAGTTCCGTCAAAAACCGCCATAAACAGAAAGAATAGTAAAATATAGACATACATTGTTCTTATACCAATCAGAAATATGGCATGATCAGTATGTTACTGATTATGTTTGGCATATGAGCAAAACTATATATATTTTAATATTCCTTCTGTTGATGGCGATTTGAACAAATATGAATATATCTGCAACGAACGCCGCCTTGCCTTTAATTAGCATATAATTATGATATCTGATTTGTGTTGGGTTATTTAGTGTTGACTGTGAGATAAACATGGGTGATAATATAACGGTGGTTGATCAATTTTGTCAACGTGAAAAGACATTTAAAATGGAACTATATATATTTTTGAAGGTGTCTTCCTCTTTGGTTGTGATAAGGAAATCAATAATTTTGTTTAATCCCAGCTATTTCGAGATCGTTTTTGTCCTTGCTAAAATGTGATAAAATGATTCTACATGAAGAATGCAGCGATATTCACAGTGAACCCCATTGAAATAGGAATTGGCCATTGCGATTGACCCCCTCCCATGGAGCCTGACGCATGCATATTACTACGAGCATAATTTTCATCACGCAGCAACTAAATTATTGAAAACTCTGTCCCCTCTACTTTCTCAGTCTCCCTCTCATTCTCTCTCTCTCTCCTCTCCTCTCTCTCTCTCTCTCTCTCTCTCTCTCTCTCCCCCTGCCTCCTGCTATCCCTAACACTATATTCCCGCTGTGTCCATCCCAAATTAAACTTAGTTACTTCTCCTTCTCCTATTATTTCCCGTCTGTTCGATACCCCTCCCTCACTTATTGGGGAAGGGGCATGTCGCCAAAGAGGAGAAGACTTCATATAAGCCCTCGGGCTTGTTGTCTGATCCTCATTTCCATACATTATCTCTTATATGTTGTATATTTATGTCATTTGTGTATTATGTGTATTATGTTTGGGTTTGGAAATAAAAATATGTTTACACTAAATGGATCTCAAAGTCTCTACTAAATTTATTAACCTCGTCCACTAAATTCTATCCGAGCCTCGCAAAAGCTCAGCTCGAATCGAATTTAGTGCACACAGTTAACATACATTTTGTATAGAATTAGAGACTCATTAGAGATCCTCTCAATATAAGGTTTTTAACGTAACAATGGAGCTGACCTTTCTGACCGATAGCACGATTATTCATAATTGAGATACATAGACCGGTTGATCATCGATCTGACAGTATATTTATGGCACTTGACTGACGCGGTACTTGACTGGATGTTATTGGATTTAACCCTTTGCCCAGTCTATGTAAACATACACTCAGATTCATAATGATACTGAGTCTATTGCATTCCCATCAACTTTTCATTTCTGAACGGTTGTGGGCTTCCCCCAAATTACGTCACACCGCGCTAAATATAAATCTGAAATTAGTTGTGATTGACAGGTGTAAACATGGTTACGTGCCAGTGCCGTCATGGCCGCTTCAACCCTGTGAAGCCGATTCTAAGAATCGGAATTAATAGTTGTAGGGTTTGTGATTTTTCGTTCGGCGGTTGTTTTACTGACAATAAAGGGAAACAGCTTCCGGGATCTAAAATAAAATGTACAATAACTAAGACAGATCTACTTGAAATTATAAAAAATGTCAATTTATGTGGATTTCTTGGACTCAGAAGATCTCAGAACGAATTATTTTTAGATTGGCCAGGCGATTTGTCGCTCATGTTGTCAAAAAATAACACAAATCAACGGCCACGAATAAAAAATACATGAATGTCGGGACTATCTGATAAAACAACTACAGAACTAAAAAAAAGTACCTTGACATAAAAAAAACGATCTATCAGTTCCCCAGTACCGTAGAACCACCGCAGCCAAAACGAAGAGCAACACAATTCTACCACCAACGCCACCGAAACCCATCCGACATTACACATCCGTATTATTAGCTCCAAAGATTGTACCAGTTGTACCCAAATTACAGTTGCCTGCAATCCACATTCCGGTGATTCTTGATTTTAATCTTTCGACCGCTCGTCAACAATCTACTATGATTTGTCGATTTGTGAATTTCTCTTCCGGTATAACATGACGTCATGTATACTATTTTTAACAACCTTTAGCCACACCTTCGGAATTTCCACACCAAGAGCACGTGACATGTTACTAGTTTTTTTTATTGGGGCACACATTTCTTGGAGCTAAGTTTTGATTGGCGGTAATTACAAGGAATCCCGGATTTGGGAAATGAAAACTGAACGAAAGGTCGTCAGACCCACTATTTTTGATATGTGGGTATGTAGTTTACTCCAGACTGCCCTTTACCCAACAAACCGGCCAAAAACGCCCATATAAAGCTTCAACAGCCTAAAATATATTCGGTCTGTCTCAATAACACCATACAAATATGGATATCATTGGAACCGGTTCGTTGACCACATTGTGATGGTTACAGTTATGCCCTGTGCCAATGCATTATCTTATATATGCGAGTCGACCATAGGTCGCCTCGCATATATAAGAGAATGCATTGGCCTAAACAAAATCTTTTTTTAACACTTTTTACCATTTTTTCTTATAATATTTTCTACATTCTTTGACAATTTGATCAATTTTAATATGTGTTAAGCCAATGCATTCTCTTATATATATGCGAGGCGACCTATGGTCGACTCACATATATAAGAGAATGCATTGGCACAGGGACGTTCTTTTGGGTAAAGGGTTAAATCATCGTAGCACTAATTATGCTTTGCCATTGTTGTCTATTAAGTGTCTGTGTTCAAATTTAAATATTCCCGTGGAAAAGCTTGTCACGGCAATTAAGTTATGTTGGACGGACACAGTTCCATTGATGCCATAACCACACCTCAACATCCCTCAAGTGCATGGGCACTGAAATTCGTGGCGACATGGGGCTTTGGTCAAATATAAAAACAGTTGGAAATTTCTTAACTGGCACAACATTAGTTGGATAATTTATATCACAACTTGGTTAAACTTAATCTAAATTCTTGATATTGCAACCAGTAGTTTCTGGACAGCGGTTTACATGGTTGGAGCTGTACATAATTTCGATTTACGGCGTGTCTATAAGGAGTTAGAGATTTTACATGGGTGGAGCTGTACATAATTTCGATTTACGGCGTGTCTATAAGTAGCAGTAAAATATTGTTCCACTGTTAGTCAGAAATGGCCATAAGTTGAAAATTGTCCAACCTTAGGGGTGTGCTAAGTTGGAAATACCCACACACAAAAAAATGATAAATGTGTAACCTTTACTGGAGAATACAAAATGTATGTGAGACCCCAATCAAGAAAACACCACTAATATGTTTATCGTGTTACTACACTCCCGGTATTTATGACCCCGGCTCAGTCCCACCTCGGTATATTGTCACACAAAACACTTTGAGGAATGTTTGGGATGGCCTAGTGTTCGTGCACGTGAGACACCTCTTATCACCAATACCAAATACACCATGACCGGATTCTTCATTCTGTGTCCCATAGGGAGCCTCGCATATTGGCCTAACAAAATGTGCCTTGACCTTGTAAGCCAGTGCATTCACTTATATATGCGAGGCTACATTTTGGAGACTGGTATGTAAAAGATAATTCACTTGCACATGACCGTCGTTTGAAAGCTAATTCTATGGTTCAAATCCAAGACCACTGGTCTAAGTGATGCATTCGCCACCTCTGGTTAAAACCTGGTCCATCCATAGTTTCCATACCATGGTTTAAGCAGTAGTGACTATATATCGTTGAGCAAAATATTCGTACTTGCCTAATGGGGATAATCGCGTTTTATCGACAGCGAAACTCGATAATTAGGATAAGCATATTTTTGATTGGAAAATTAGAAATTTATAAGCGAGAACACTCATATCTGTATCTTGTGAGGGGATACGTTTTTTTTTGTAAATTGCGATCATTTAATTGTTACGTTTTATAACCTTAAACCGGCAAATAAACCATCATTAGACGGACCAGTTGGACCCGGTTTAATGAGTCTAGACCCGAGATGACGAATCCGTCTTTTCTGGACCACGGTTTACATGGGTGGAGTTGTACATAATTTCGATTTACGGCGTGTCTATAATGTGATGGTGGAAAGTTTGCATTATTATAAAAAAAAACAAATACACAAGGAAGCATCTGACGTGTTACAAATATGTCACTTAAAGCTTAAACGAGTTTTAAAAGACGGATTTTTAATCAGAGATACTGACAAAGTAGTCCATTTGTTAGGTGTATATATGTTATTTGCTACAATGATACATGTAGTTTGAAAAGTCGCGCATGAAATTCTTGTAAATGTAAGTTTTGTTCCGAAGGTTCGCATGAAAATCCGACATCTTAAATACACAAATGAATCTGGTCGGTGGATAGGTTAATTTGGCAGCTTGTGGTTTATCGTAAATTAAGCCACCAGCTCATGCCATGCCAGTTTTAGTCTGTGGGCAAATACATGGCAGATGGTAATCTCACCGGGAAATCACTCAAGGGCCAGCGCACGTATAAAACTCCGACATCGGTATGAAAATGACAACCTTACTGATACGCGGATTGATTAAGAATTAGGTTTCCCTCAGTCTCTTTGAAAACCCGACGAAAACCATATAAGATATACAGTGCCAATCAGAAGAAGTGGTATATTGTGGCGCGCCTTCATTGCGATATTGAGCGCGCTTAATTTCTGAAAAGGCGCGATTATAGCGCAATACCAAAAATCTGTCGCGCTTATTATTGCGATATTGAACGCAAAATATTGCGATACTAAGCGCACTAAATTTCATACAGACCCGATAGTGTTATCTTTGTATTAGATAAAAACTGCATATAGTGTATATATAGTATATACAACTATAAATATATACAGATATAAAACATTGTCTCTATTCAATAAACAATATAGAAGCAATAATTTGATTTAAATGTCACAATTTTAAGAGCAAACATGTCGCAATATTAAGCGGGAAATATTGTGATATTAAGCGCAAAATATTGCAACAATATCACAAGCGGCGCGCTAATAAGCGTTTCCACTTGCATTATTATTGCGATATTGGGCGCGAAAATAGCGCGCTTAATATACAACTTCTTTTTACTGGTACTGTAAATCTGATAGGATTTTCGTCGGCTTTTCAAAGAGACTGGGTTCCCCTATATCTCTTGCTTATCTGGAATTGGGGAATTGACCATGTCTCGTCATCACAAGACGAATCATTGCATCGAACGCATTATGCCCCTTACAATGTTACCCAACCCGCCCAATACTGCATGATGTTTAACTCAGCGCAAGATTCAGATAGAATAAATCATGGCTTCTTATTATAGGCATTTTGAGAGACATGTGAACACGATTTATTGACAAAAGTCGATTTGTCACGATCCACGTGCGCGATAGCATAAAAGCATAGCAATCAACGTTCGTGACATAATGTCCCTATAATTTCTAAGCTCCAAGGGGTTCTAGACGATACCTTTTAGCATATAACATGTCTGATTGCATGTCTGCTGAAAGTATCGACTGGTCTGTCTTCAAGTGCGGCCAATAACGTCCAAAGGAGTGCGTATGTCTTGCAAGTCTAAGATGGGCAAATACTAGTAGGATACAATATATTGGAATCAGTGTTCGCGCCCAAATTCTGGCCCACGGTAATGTTCTGCATACAACACGTGACAATCTCTCATCATTTTTGTTTGCACTATCAGGCAATATGTTCCATTCTGTAATTGAGGACGGTAAAAAGTATTCCATGAACTAAGCATAGTTAATATTTGGTATTGTGTCTGGAATTGTGTGCTTGTGTATACATGGCGTTGATAGAATGTCGTAACTCGAGGGAGGTCAATGGTTGTTTGCAGCAGTACCCGATTTGACGCCCAAACGACATAAGTTGTTCCGCGTACCATTTTGAAAAATTGGTATTTATTGTGTTTGCTACGACGAGAAGAAAGATGTTCCCACCAAATTTCTGAAATAGAACATTCGTATTACTGCTAATAGTTGAACCATTCGTTTCATTTCATATTGGATTTTCTCAATGTCATCACTAAGGTAATCCGTGCAATTGTTCCACACGAACCAGGCATAATCCAATACTTGTCGAATAAATGTGAAATATATTTTCCAAGCGTTAACCTACTTAGAGCCGATATCTCATTCTCCAAATTAAATTTACTCTATTCCATGTTTTGTCAACTATCAGCTTGGATTTATATACCCCATGTACACTGTACCCTTGTTATCGAAAGAACAATCCAAGTGTTTATGGCTGTCTACTTCGGCAATGGCGGATGCTCCCAGCATGGTTAAATATTGTGATATCTTTTCTTGTTACTCAGGGAGCTTCAGTTTTCAATGGATTGAATTTAGCGAGCAATTTCGATGACCAGTTAATGATAGTTTCAAGGTCATCATAAATTATTATTATTATATGATCATAAGTTTCTTTCCCCAATTCCTATATATGTTAAAACGTAACGAAAAAAATCGAGATATCTAACGATGTTCACCTCATTAATGAAACAACACGTTATTAACAGTTTAACATGGATTAACCAAACTTATTATCAGACCTGAATATAGATCAGCTTTTCCCAGCAACGTTCAATGTAACATCGTCTTGTCCAATCAAAGCGCGTTTCATATAATAAAACAGTTATCGCAGCTGGTTATCGCATTGTTTCTTAGTTGACATGAGGAATTAGCAGCCCTTGGAAGTCAATATTCACCTCGGCCTACGACCCTGGTGAATATTGACTTCCAAGGGTTGACAATTCCTCGTGTCAACCTCGAAACAATGCGATAATTGTATAATATTGCAGTCATAGTGGGATCCTCGATTGTACAAAATAGCAAGGTGTCGTCAGCCAACAAATGTATGTTACACCTTTTATTTTAGGTAATATCATTAATCTAAATTAGAAAGTTGAAATTTCTCAGTCAGTTGACACTAAGTGCAATTTGTAAATTGAAAATATCAACACCTACTGTTTGCAAATTAAGCATCCAACGGAGTAGATACGGATCTAATGATATATATATACCACACCTCACCAAAAACACACATCAGTCATTATATGTGTCTGTGTCATCTTGAGATGTCCGATCGATCAACCGTGGTCTTGTTGTTAATGTACAATACTTATATAATTTTTTGTAGACCATGTTTGAGTTTTATGTCATTTTATCACATAATTGGCCCCTAAATCCGGTCGTATTTTGTAGTACATGTAAGTCACCCGTGTATTACCGACACGCACAGTGAGAGCTTGGCGCAATGATATCGATGTCAGTGCATGAACTATATTATTATGTTAACTAGTATATAGAGGATATCCACACTTTTTCAGTGGATATGGGTTATATCTCATGAGTGATGACAAAACATTTGAATTTCCACTCATGGTTAAAGCCATGCATGACAAAACATTGAATTTCCACGAGTGGCTTTAGCCACGATTGGAAATTCAAATGTTTTGTCATCACGAATGAGATTTAACCCATATCCACTGAAATAGTGTGGATATTCTGTTTATTATATACTTTAGTTACTTGCCTATGCCCCCCAATGAATGTCAATACATCAGAAATTTCAAGCTGATATCACTCACTAGTGGGATATCACTTATATCTCACTGCTAAAACCTTATAATTCATGGGCAAGTATATAATAAATAATTATATGATATTCAATTTGCGTTGGGTTACATGTATTTAGAGTTGACTGTGAGATAAACATGGGTGATAAGGGTGGTTGAAAAATTTTGTCAACATGAAAAATGGAGCTATATTTTTTCTTGAAGGTGTCTTTATACTTCCTCTTTGGTTGTGATAATTAGAAAATCAATTTTAATTTTGTTTAACCTCAGCTGTTTCGATATCGTTTTGTCCTTGCTATATAAAGAGTGATTATGTGATAAATTGGATCTCAAATTCGTCGCAATTCTATAGAAAAGTTATTAACCTCATCCATTAAATTCTATTCGAGTCTCGATTAAGGTCGGCTCGAATCGAATTTAGTGCACACGGTTAATTAGTTTCTTATAGGATTGCGATTCATTAGAAATCCTCTATGTCTTATTGTACAAAATAAAATAAATAAAAACAAAACAGACTCTGTAGTCACGTCCCTGCTTAGCTATTAAGAGAAAAACAGCAGTCGCGTGCCGTTATGGATCATGACGAAACTCTCGTAATATCGTTGGTTTACACTGTAGCTGAACATTAAATGATCCCATGTGGGTGTTCCCGTGTATGATGTAACTGGTCTGCCTGTCATTGGAATCACTAGGCTAAAATTTACAAGTTATAATGAGCTCTTATATTTGCTAGCGTTCGATTGACAAACGCGCATAATTTCCGCAAATTGTCAAGCTTCGATCTTCTGAATGAATGTATAGCTAAGTTATCGCGCTAACGGTCTCCGGAGATTTAGCAATCTAATTTTCTCACTGTAAGCCGCTATTACGTAGAAAACACAATTTGCATACCTGGTAATGTCACAGACTGGGTACTCTTCCTACTCCAGGGACACAATGTAAACCTAACATGTATGTCGCTAGACTGATCAGTGTCAAGAAATGAAGTTGATATACATACGAACATCCCAGAAATTTTAATTATTTGCGCTTAGTCGATAGGACGTACTTTTCGTCGTAGTTGAGAGGTTTCGCAAATTCACATTTATCGCCTAAAATGATACTTAGGGTACGGCGGTACCAGAGTATATGTACGTTCAATCTATAAGCGTGAAGTCCTACATGTAAATGTAACTGATACTTTGTTGTGTCATACATTCATCAATTATCATCAAACTTTCCGACAACTACCATCAGTTGGCTGATTGAACATAAAATTATTGTAAATGTTGTGCTAATTATGGTAAATCGTGCTAGGCAAAATCTCGCTGCGCACAATTAGACACGGGTTGCCTGTCGTTGTCGTTATTTGGCTAAACATTTTTTTTGGCTTGACGTGAATTTTAACTGTAATTGTAACTGCTAACTGTTGGTTGTGAAACAACTCTATTTTACACAGCGTATCTGCCGATAATCGCTATTTTTTCTTCGTATATTACACGGACGGGTGGCCTTCGTTGTAGGTTTTAATTTAGAAATAACATTTATCAATTTATGATGATTTCCTCAAGAATATTCTAATAGTATAGTATACAGATGATATGAATACGATATTTTTAACAACACGCTTTGTGTCAGAGAAAATGCAGGACGGGTGTTGTTTAGTTTCTTGCAACAGCGCAGTGAAATGTTTGTAAGCAGTCGTGATATTGCGTAACTTCCATATTTAAATTCGCCCGCAGTATACATCGGCTGTAAAACCCCTAATGTGGTGCGTCTACAACCTACAACTCACAACACTATCATAGTAAATTCTTTATTTTGTATGTATGACCATATATAGGTTAGGAGAAAATACTAACTTGATTGAAAAAATAATCATCTCTTTGCGAAAACAATTGTATTATGTACGCTTTCTGTCTGATCATTTCCCAATCATGACATAATGTGGATTAGCTGGATTTTGAACTGACAGTGGGTATAATGGGTCGATGGGTGTGATTTGAATGCGATTGTTGATGGCGCCAATAAATTTATTTTCGCCTCCCACAGGGCAACGGAACATTTTCATTGGTCGATCCGATAGTTACCTGTGTTTGTCTATAAACAAATGGTGGTTCAGTAACGTTTTTGATGTCTGTTTACATAACAAAGCGTACAAATGTGACAATAACATGTAGTGTACGTGATAATCATGATTTGTATAAGAACATGTGTCTATTATATATTAATCTTTCTGTTTATTTCGGTTTTAGCGGATGTGACTATTTTAACAGCAATACTCACCGCGAAGGTAACCCGTATGTTTAACGTCACATGGCGGTTTGCGCTCCAAAATACACCTAATAATATTCGCTTTTGCCAGTATCGAAATAGGTAGATACATACTTTAAATACACGTTTATTTATACGGGCACCATATATGTCCCAGAGAGACGCTTTAAGTCATGAAAAATACAACACTGAACATGGTGTTTGGGTCCGAAAAAAAAACAAGTCATTTGCACGACATGGATCAGAAAAGAGCGTTCCGTATTAGTCTATTCCTGATATGGTAGAAATAAAGAGCGTTTATTTCACTTATGTGCGAAGTATTTTTCAGAGCATAGGAAGCTGGTATATCAATATTTCATGTATTGATTAACCGATATTATACCCCCTTCCATATTCACTGGTGTTCCGCGACGCTGCCTATATTTTCCCTTTGGTGATTTTCGGCTCAGTCCTTTTGGTAATTTTTGTTGTTACTCTTTGGTGGTCGAGAGTAGAAAATGTCGGTGCCGCGGAGAAAATGGAGAATATTCCTGAAATATGCCAACTAACTAAACGACCATCGGGCATGACATTTTTGCAGCTTGAGGTGCAATTTTGCCAGCATGAGGTGCAATTTTGCCAGCATATGAACTGCATGCGCATAATTATAAACATTTAATCCTCGAATCAGGACAAATAAATCGCCGATAAACAAACGACAATAATTCCTATATATATAAGAATGGTGCATTGTTATCCTCCTCCCTATTTTCCACCCTTACGATTGGCCCATGTCCTGTCACGTGCCGGGCGACAAATCGCACTGTCGCCCGCTGACCCGGGAGACATTGTTTTTGTCGCCCGCCTGATGTTATATTGCAAGAATATATCCAAACACACACTGCAGTAACCCATCTACTTCACATCTCTATACGTACTAAAAAAAATCATTGATCTTATATACCCCACGGATTCGCAATAAACACCAGTTGTGGTGTTTGCTAATTTGCATATATTTAGTGAACACTAATATTCGAACTTTTAAGTTGATACTTTTATCGGACAAGTGTTATTATTTACTTTTTACATCGAAACATCTCGGTGATTCAATTTGTTCATGCCGACATTATGATGCAAAATTGAAGGAGAGGATCCCTTGAGGTGGGTTGGTTATAAATGTTTGCTGTAGACAACGTAATGCATACGATTGTCGCGAATGAATGGTACTGTACGCTTATCCTCCGCGATGTCTGCAATGTGATCATAGAAGTATTTTATGTGAGGATCGCCATGAGCACTGACACATATTAATATACATTAATGAAATTGACAACTTCCCAATAGCTTTCGGGGAAGACCGTTATGAAATGAACATCGCGAGTAAATTGCGCGCACAAGACGACATTGAATATGCCACATTGCAGAAGACGAGAACATACCTATATGGCTTATTGGTTTACATTACAAGGACCGATATTGACGATTTAACCACCAAAATGATCGTAAATAAACGCGGATTATCCAACGCTTAACGGCTTGACTATCGCTTATGGAACAGAAATCCTATGGGACGATAAGTAGTTACTGAAAATATACATAATCGGGAAAGAAAGCACTCGTGACTCAGTACAACATCGTGCGTGCGGATGGCAAGGATATTTTATGTGGTACAATCGGATAACAAAACAGTTGTTGCCCTTCTTCTCGTGAGACATTGAGATTTGTCACCCGCTCGAGAACGGAATGTCTCCCTCGACAACGGGCGACAACTGTATAATGTTGAGTGTTATCTGGATATAAAAATCATGAAAACAACTTGTTTGAGAAAGATATTTTTGCGGATTATTCGAAACTACTTTTAATAAAATCAAATGTTACAAATTTAAATATATACTATGGGCTATTTCATGTTGTTACTTCGTTCGCCATACAGCATGTATACATAGAACAATATTATAATGTTCTCTATTCGCTGTATTCACTGCTTATCAACCTATCCTCCTCAAAATGAGTTCATATTGGGCGTAAATATTCACATAGTTTCGTATTGGACGGATTTGATTATGGATTCGACTTCCGGTGTAAACAATAAGTCGCAATATTTTGTTCTCTACAAATTAAAGTTTTAATTATCTAAATAACAGATGTCAGGATATATTGTTAGCATGGCCTTCTTGTGCTGTTCTCCGTGTTCATAACAATGTTGGAATTGAAGAAGATCAACATCAGACCTTCACATGGCGGTATGGATCGTTTTTGTTATTCAAAGTTATTGAACTCATTTTGATTTTGTCAATACCACCATGTTTTCCATGAACTGAACTCACGACGTATGTCCACAGTGAAGTACTCCTCGCCGTGTGAAAATTTCACGCATGAGTAACTTTCGTAGTAAACGGCTTGATATGTGTATCGTACAAGGGGACTCCCCTAACTAACAGTAACGGGTCGTCGACTTATTGTATAGATCCATATTCTAAATGACAATGGGAGATAACGGTAACCAAAGTGATTGTGATCAGCGCTCTCTGGACGAATCGTTATCTACGTGGTATGACAACATAGAGTCACAACAATACACGCGCAAACCAGAGGATAACAACAAAACTCTCGACAATCTTCAATCAGTGTTGAAGTTCATAAACTCGACAACGCAGGATGTATTTACTGCAACTATAGTAGACTTTGTCGGCAATCAAGACAAACTTCTCGAAACATTGCGGGACAACGTATTCATGAACGTGAAGTCTGACGAATTGTTCCCCTATGAGGCATCTGCAGTCAGAGGCGGACTGGCCGATCGGGAGACCCGGAAATTTCCCGATGGAAAAATTCTGATTCCACGTGATTTTCTATCAAGCGAGAATTCGATGGGTTTTTTTACGGTTGGGGGGGGGGGGGGTATATATGGTTGGGCCGCCCAACCACAACATGGACCGCGAATGAAGCCGACGTGGGCCGCCACATGTGTTGTGTAACCAGCACTCTTCTCACATAAATTCAAGAAGTGAATTCCATTTTATAACGGCGTCTGAGATTTCCAGATTGTAACCATATTTGGAACCGTCACTAAACAAGAATATATTGATTCGGAAATTATTCCACATGTAAAATGTTTTACTTCGGATAATGTGTACTGCCAATATATATATATAAATATATATCACCCGAGAAGCGGAAAACCGGCGAGGAAAGACAGAATTTAAGTTTTTCAGGTTCCCCATGTGAGTATAATGTGACATTCGGGGGGGGGGGGGGCAGAGGCGGACTGACTGATCGGGAGACCGGGAAAATTCCGGACGTGGGCCGCCACATGTTTTGTTTAACGAGTCGAACTGGCTAATCGTAATTTTGTCATTAAATGAACTTGTCAGCATCACATAACACCACATAAAGACCCCGCTAATCTCGAGATTTTAACGGTAACTCCCAGTTGTAAATCCGAAAAAAATCTCACCCACCCCTCCCGGCGGACTCTCCCCCAATTGAAATTTACAACAAAATAGGAACGCTTCAGTTGATGCCAGTCTAGATGCTAGGATTCGCGATGTTTTTGTATATATAGTTTTCAAAATTTCTCAACCATGAACAGGCCGGTGTGTCATGTTCTCTTGCCCGTAGCCGTTTGCATTTGTCTGGAGTTAGACTGCTAGATGTTCGAATTTATGCAATTGTTCAGGTAAAAATATCGGAATGGTCTCATACCGGGAATATATAGAACCATGGTTTATGAATATATATAGGATGTTAGGCCACGGGTGGAAATGGAATTATGCAAAAACATGTATTTGGTCTGGACATCTGATTCAAGGGGGGGGGGGTGCAAATGAAATTACGCAAAACATGTATTTGGTCTGATTCTGATTCAAGGGGGGGGGGTGCAGTTGGAATTTCCAAGGTGGACTGTGGACACACCCCGAACAGATGGGCCGGTATTATATTTATTTCGCGGGCCGGATTTTTTGGCCCAGTCCGCCTCTGTCTGCAGTAATGAAACAACGTGTGATTAGGAACCACACAGGAAACCATATAACGGATAAAAATACACGGAATATAAGAATGGCTGTTGATATTTACAGATTGATGAAATTCATGGTTGACAAAGATGCAGATACAATTGGAGAGCTTATAAGTAAAGGTGGAAAGCATAATACAAGTGTCAGTTACCCATCAATCTCTGGTATGATCAACGATGATGATGACGTCAATGTCTCCCTAAACTTAAAGGCACGTGAGGCCTTAGTTGTCGAACATATTCATATTTGTTCCAATCACCGTAAACAGAAAAACATTAAAACGCATCCAGTTTCGTCCATATATACCATGACCATCGCGTAAACAGCATGTTATCATAAAGACCGACTATATGTTACCTAATCAAGAGCCTGATTGTGTTACAGAAGACAGCACAATGCTACTGGCTAATCACACACAAATGGCATAAACGCTCTTTATTATTTCCATATCAGGAATTCAACAACAAAGAACGCTCTTTATGTTTACCATCATAATATAAACAAACACCAGAAAAGTAACTTTTTATGCTTTTGTTTACATAACAATGGTCAACCATATGACAATAACATACTGTTTATGCGATATTTATTATTTGTATACGGACAAAGTCTGTCTACATTTTAATGTTCTTTCTGTTTGTGGCGGTTTTTGACGGGTGGAAATATTTTCACAGGATACCTACCGCCAAGGCCAACCGTACCTTTAAATAACTCGATTACTAAAATATTACGAGACATTGCTATGATTAAAACAGAGAATGAAACATTTCATAAAGATTTCAACGAACGTATCCCAAACATTGATACAACAGTGAAACAATTAGAATCAAGATTAAACAAAATTGAAGAAAAACTCGTTATAACTGAAGATGTTGATCAGCTGAAATCAGATGTTGTTCGGATAGACGCCAAAATTAAACAACTAGACGATAAACTTGAGCAGGAAATGCAGACAATAGAACGTGTACAAGATGATAAATACACTGGGGTGAAGAAAGTTAAAAGTGAAATAGCCGATGTCAAACGTGATATGTGCAAAATAGTACAAGGACTTGATGAATTTGACAAGAAACATAAGAGTTTTGAGGGACAAATGGCAACACTAAGAGACATTGTAAACAAAAAACATGTTCAACCAACCCACTCGTGTGATAAAATGATGAACGAAACAATAAAACATAATGTTAACATGATGAAAGAGGAATTTCGAAATTTCACGAATACAGTGACAAATAATCTTCAAACGTTCGTGGAGTGTGTGGCAAACTCAATGGGAGAAGTTACAAAGACACAGCGAGATATTTCAGAAACATTAAATGCAATGATGAGCTACTCGGACGATTCTTACGACAAGGATAATAAATCTGTGACGAATTCGCAATACAGTGAACCAAATAGCGTGAGCTATGAATCAACAATTCCGATGAATGAAACTAATAATACGCGTCCACAACAGCTAGACATGCTGCAAATTACTCCAGGAATGACTATTATTTTTATAAATATGAATGTCCAGTCAAAACGTCACAAGTGTTTCTCGGTGGATTCGCTGACTCCGTAGCCATTGACGATATCAAGAAACATCTTATATTTAAAAATGTTTCACTGTCATTAAGATGTTGAGAGGTAACTCTGCTCGCATTAATGTTTGTGACGAGGACCTAGATGCAGTTCTTGCACCAAAGTTTTGGCCACGAGGAGCAATCTGTAGGATGTGGGTACACAAATGAAACCATATTATTATTTATTATGTGTAATATCGGTGCATTGCTAGCATTAATCCTGTCATTGATTTTGAGCTTATACATCCGAACGGATCCTGCGCGCATCAAATACAGATACAGATACAGATACAGAGCGATAATCGTACTCACAACGCTGACTTATCAGCTATCAATTATAAACACACAATGGAAACCGTTAATCGCAACCTAATTACATGGAATGCCACCGGTATCATGTCATCTGGCTATTACCTCAGTAATTTGCTTAATCATGGCGATCATGATATAATAGGATTGAGTGAGCACTGGCTATATCAATGTGATATGCACTTTCTTGGTTCGCTCGACAAGTTTTATGAATATCATGCAGTGTCCGATTCCCGCCAAAGAATCCCCAACAAAAGAGGGAGACCAAGTGGTGGGGTTGCGTTGTTATGGCACAAGAGACTGTCTAAACGCATAAGTCCCCTCGCTATAGATGACGATAGAATAATAGGGATTCAATTTCAAGTAACAAATGAATGCTCCATATACATATTACAGGTATATCTACCTTCTACTAATTACACGGCGGAACATTACGAAGAATATACCAGATCTCTTGGCGATATTTGTGATATGTACAAAACTTATGGCAATGTAATAGTGATGGGAGACTTTAATGGGCAATTTGAAATGTCCGATGGCCGAAACATGGCATTCAAAAATCTTGTCAAACGAATCAAAATGGTGTCCGTCAATCGCACTTTTTGCCAGGATAATCCGCGTACTACATGTATCCCATTTGGCGATGGGCGGAATTGAGGAACGATCGTTGATCATATCTTAATTCCACATACTCTTATTCCTTTCATACAAGAAGTACACGTACTAAACGATGATGCAATCGATGTATCCAATCATAGGCCAGTCACTCTGAGAATGCTATTTGAAATGCGTTATCGAGATGTACTTGTAGAAACAACGGGTGTAGTTGGTCAGGGAATTGTTGATTGGAAAAAGGCTAAATCTGAACCAGAAATTTTACACAATTATAAGCAAAGCCTTGATGCGCAGTTTAACAAATTTGATCATTTATCTGAACACGAAACTGATCCGTGTAAAATGTACGATGCCATTGTAAGCAATATATCGAATGCCACCGAGGCAAGTTTGCCGAAAAAGAATTTTAACAAACATCTGAAACATTTTTGGAACGACATTTTGAAAAATATGCAAAAAATTATGCTGACTTTCCGGCAAAATTGGGTTGATGGAGGTAGACCTCGCTCAGATACCCAGTCTGACAGTTACACGATTTATAAAAATGCAAAGCGTGATTTCCGGAGAGAATATAGAAAAGCATCTGCTGCATACTTGGCCGAACTAAATGATAAAATCGATGAACGTGCCCAACTTGATCAAAACTATTTATTCCGCGCATTAAACACGAAGCGGCAGAGAACTCATATAGATAAGAACTCATTTTTTACGTATGAAGGGCAAACTCTTCGTCATGATAATGATATCGCAGAAGGATGGGCATCTTATTTTGAGAAACTATATTCACCGTTGTATAGACCGGAGTTTGACACTCAAAACTTCAACTACATAAATGAATTTGTTACGCGAAAAATTGGCAGTGGTCAATCTGATGATATCGATAAACGCATACTATTTTCAGTAACTACAGACGAATTTTCTTAATGTGTATCGCAGCCTCAGCTTTGAAAAAGCAACCGGTTGGAATGGGATTTCGAACGAGCATTTGATCTATGGAAGTCAGAAGTTGACTTAGACGATTGCGAATCTCCTAACAGTCCTGATTCAAACAGAAACGGTCCCATCACAGTTAAAGCGCGGTTTAATCATAACATTATATAAAGGTGGCACAAAGCCCAGAACAGATTTTGACAGTTACAGAGCTATAACACTGATGCCAACTTTATACAAGTTACTCGAAAAGGTTTTACAAGCTAGAATAGAACTATACGCACCAAAATTACTTGATGTACACCCGCTTCAACACGGATTCCAAAAAGGCATAAACGCAACAATGACATCATATGTAATGAAAGAATGTATCTCATATGTAGCCGAAAGTAAACAAAAACTGTATAGTCTGTTTCTAGATGTGTGGAAGGCATTTGATACCGTCTGGGTCAACGGATTATTATACAAGCTGCACGCATGTGGGTTCAGAGGAAATTTACTTCGATTGATGCGCGAACTTCTGACCAACGTCACATGCTCTATTCGTCACAATAACGTTTTATCCTGGTGGTTTGATGTGAGACAGGGAGCCAGACAAGGGGGTATCCTCTCCCCTTTGTACTATATGATATACGTCGACGAATTAATACATATTCTTGCAAACTCACCATTCGGCCTGAACATGCTCGGTGTTAATTGTACGTGTCCAACCCACGCAGATGACATGGTTCTATTATCACTAAATAAATATGGCTTATCAGCGCTTTGTGATATTTGCAACGAGTACAACAAAAAATGGCGGTATAAATATAATCCATCCAAATGCACTATAGTAGTATTCAATGAAACTAAAGCAGAATTTTCGCATCAAAGTCGTCTTTGGAACCTAGGAACCTCAGATATCAAAGAAAGTACGAACACCACTCATTTGGGTATCTCACTTGACAAGTACAACTTCAACGGGATTTTCACTGATCACATATGCGATAAGACCCGTAGCACGTTTATGATGTTGAACAATGCTGGACTCTATCCCGGTGGTATGACCCCCAAAAGTTGCTCGTTAATTTATTCATCAGTGGTTATACCAAAAGGTATGTACGGCTCTGAACTCCTCTGGAATTTAAATCAAACTCACATTGATCGACTTGAGAGAACACACATATTTTGTTTAAAATATTACCAGGGCCTTCATCATCGCACAAAAACGGTTATAGCTCAGGGATTGGTTGGAATTTCATCTATGGTGTCACTTATCGAAAAACGTAAATTGTCATTCTTCGGCTCGTTGTGCAACTTAAAAGTTTCCAAAACAGCAAAGCAAGTATTTCTTACTCGCTTATATCAGTACACCATAGGTGCTTCAACCTCTCTATCTAGTTACTCGTCTGACATATTCTTCGTCCTTAGTAGATATAAAATGACAGAGACCATTGTGAACTACATCGAAGATTCAATATTCCCGAAGAAATCTACTTGGAAATGTGCGATAAATGAATCATGGTCAAGAGTTAATAGAGAATATTGGGAAATGAGCTTAAATGAGGATACTCGACTTGTCAGGTTCTCTGCCGTCCGTCCAACGTTATGCATGTCCCGGCTATGGGAAAATTGCCGAATATACCCAGCCCATAAAAAATCATATCTACTTATTGCACGCCTTATTTGTATCCTGGAAACAAATGAAGAAACCTGCGTATTATGTAACAACAAACATAAAGATATTGTAAAACATGCCTTAATCGAATGTTCTTCCATTTGCGACGATCGAAATACCTTTGAATTCGAGCTACTAAACTTGTTTCATGTAGACATTTATATGCAATATGACAAACTGGATGTAGAATCCAAAAACGCGCGTTCTACTAACAGGTCTACATGAAAACATATTCTGTGCCACCGAAGAAGAAAATGAACTAATAGACTTTTTCGTGAACAAAGCCGCATTCCTCTGGAGAGTATATGTTGATCGACTGACGCCAAGTCCTGACTAGATCTCACAAACCTTCATGTAAACTCGATCATAACATGCAGTTATAAGCGTGTTCGTAATTGTTCATATCACATGTATCGGTGTATTGTTTTACCAGTAAGTACATTTGTCTGTATGTATGTCTATACCGTTTGTTTGTTTGTTTGTCTCGTATGCCTGCTTGTCTGACTGTCGTCTGTATGTCTGTAAGTATGATATGGCTGTGTGTATATATATATATGAGTGGTGCTGGGGAAATGGTCGGCTCTGAGTCGGTAAGACTGCAAAAAGGCATTGGCGTTTGTGGGTCTTCCAGAGAGAGAGAACCCTGATTTGGGTCCAACTCCGGCTTGGTCGTCTCGGAGTATGCTATTTCTCTGTATGTAAGTACGATATGGCTGTAGAATGGAATGTCTACTTTATGTAGTGCACGAGTGTGTGTATATGTGCATGTGTAGTTGGTTCATCATACATATTGAGACATGTGTTGTAGATATGTTTGTAATCATAAATTTGTTATACACTGTGTTATGAACCAAATTGTGTTTGTTTTCATAATATAAACATTTATATATGAATCTCCATATATGGAGGATAATAAAGATATATATATAAACATTTAATCCTCGAATCAGGACAAATAAATCGCCGATAAACAAACGACAATAATTCCTATATATATAAGAATGGTGCAATGTTGAGTGTTATCTGGATATAAAAATCATGAAAACAACTTGTTTGAGAAAGATATTTTTGCGGATTATTCGAAACCACTTTTAATAAAATCAAATGTTACAAATTTAAATATATACTATGGGCTATTTCATGTTGTTACTTCGTTCGCCATACAGCATGTATACATAGAACAATATTATAATGTTCTCTATTCGCTGTATTCACTGCTTATCAACCTATCCTCCTCAAAATAGGTTCATATTGGGCGTAAATATTCACATAGTTTCGTATTGGACGGATTTGATTATGAAATTAGCCAATAGTGAGAGTATACCCTTTATTCTGTTGAATGACACGGATCGCAGTGAAAACACGTTATAAAGAACGTGAACCTGGTAAGTCGTGTTGATGAAAAATCGTAGACCAAATAATGGCAATATGGAAATAGTCCCATATCGGGACTGTTTCAACAAACTCATTTACGTCCATAGAGCGTATATTTAGGTTAAATAATACCAATATGAGAGCATTTCGCTCAATAAAATACGCCCGTTATGTGCCTATTTTCACGAGAACAAAAAGGTGATGTTATCGACCAAACAATCAGCGTAAGTACAACTATACTCGCTGCCTGTACGCTACTATACTTTCTGCCTGTACGCAATTGTCCATATCAGGTCTGATATACGAGACGCCAAAGTTATTGAAATTATTATTTACTTTAGGCGATTGTCTGCCAAATTTTATTTGTCTTCATTTGACGACGAGGATGGTTTGCGATGTGCGTCGATGTTGAAACAATTAGCGCAATTAAAAATCGAAATTATGTTTGAGTACTCGTGCTGTGGCGAATGCCATAACGAGCTCGTGTATATTGACTCAGTAGTCTTCCGCAAATATACCGAGACTGATCGAACATCAACGAATCAACAAGAGCTCCCATGGAGCCATTGGTACCAAACGTATACGCATGTACCAGTCATTAATACATTACCGCCCCGCTGCTCTTTGGAGTGGTATGTGGACGACTTCTGATCCATATTGCTATTTAAATAGTTTTCAATAAGTGGGGTTGGACTATGATGGTCGGCCCTTCAATTGTTGAATAGCCCAAATCGCGAGCTTTAATTTATTCGTAGTCTTGTTTTGTTAAATTTGCTAAGTTGTCAAAATGTTGTATGGGAGTGAAAAATTAAACAAAACCGTTTTGTTTTCGCGAGAAACCAAATTGCATGAACATGAATCCAGTCTGCTCTCCCGAAAATCAGCATGTTATGCAGTCGGGTGGTAAAATCAGCATGTTATGCAGTCGGGTGGTAAAATCAGCATGTTATGCAGTCGGGTGGTAAAATCAGCATGTTATGCAGTCGGGTGGTCTCAGCATGTTATGCAGTCGGGTGGTAAAATCAGCATGTTATGCAGTCGGGTGGTAAAATCAGCATGTTATGCAGTCGGGTGGTCTCAGCATGATATGCAGTCGGGTGGTAAAATCAGCACGTTATGCAGTCGGTGGTCTCAGCATGTTATGCAGTCGGTGGTCTCAGCATGTTATGCAGTCGGTGGTCTCAGCATGTTATGCAGTAGGTGGTCTCAGCATGTTATGCAGTCGGTGGTCTCAGCATGTTATGCAGTCGGTGGTCTCAGCATGTTATGCAGTCGGTGGTCTCAGCATGTTATGCAGTCGGTGGTCTCAGCATGTTATGCAGTCGGTGGTCTCAGCATGTTATGCAGTCGGTGGTCTCAGCATGTTATGCAGTAGGTGGTCTCAGCATGTTATGCAGTCGGTGGTCTCAGCATGTTATGCAGTCGGTGGTCTCAGCATGTTATGCAGTCGGTGGTCTCAGCATGTTATGCAGTCGGTGGTCTCAGCATGTTATGCAGTCGGTGGTCTCAGCATGTTATGCAGTCGGTGGTCTCAGCATGTTATGCAGTCGGTGGTCTCAGCATGTTATGCTGTCGGGTGGTCTTCCAGCATGTTATGCAGTCGGGTGGTAAAATCAGCATGTTATGCAGTCGGGTGGTCTTGAAACAAATTACAGATACAGGGTTCAACAACATATTGTTATTGTAATAGTTTATTCTCAGACACATATGTGTAACATGAGATATATAACATATATACAAGGTTGCGTGCACATAATTATACAGTAATACAAATAAATTTAATTTTACCGAAGTCACTACATGAAAGCAAGTACATCAATGCCAGTGTAAACCTTGCAAGGAAATGTCAATCAACTTCCAAGTATAAGTAGTAATAAAACGGTGTTATTTAATTTCATTGATCTTAAGCCCTTTCGTGATTTAAATTGACAGTTTCTTCATTGTATTCTCGTTAGTGTCATTGAGAAGGTCATAAAACGCTTCATGGGAGCCAGTTTTCCATATAATTTCAGGTATGTATCGGGTTCTTAGCTCATGCAGTTTAGTGCCGTTCATTGTAAAATGAAATTCGTCTCTGTGTTCATGTTTACAGGCAAGGCATGATCCACTATCGGCTTGTATTGTGCTTTTCTTTTTCTTCTTTGCTCACCTCAATTGCCAATCTGTGGTTAGCAGTTCTTAATTTATGTATGCTAATATAAATACGAAAGGGCAAATTATAATATGCTGATAGGGAAGGTAAATGTTTCAATTTAATGTACAGCTCACCACGTGTAGATTTCTCAACATCGTTTTTTCAGTTCAAATGGAACTGTTTAATTAGCGCCTGGTATAGGCTAGTTGTCATCGAGTTAGTCAATGGGATTTGTGTCTCCCAGGTTCGACTGAATCCAGTCACCGATAAAATTGATTTGTATCGTTCTATTATTGGTGGTGTTTCTCCACGTTCGTCCATTGCTAATAGTAAAGAGTGTCCGCTACCTGACCACCACCTCCACCCTCTCTGCAATTGTTTTTGTTTTGTTATTTTTTTTCCAGGCCAAAATTATGGAACTCACCCCAAAACATTAGTAAATAAATTATAAAAATAAGAAACAAAAATACATCAGCCTGGTTCTTTCCATCAATTACTGTTTAGATTATTCCAACATATTAATACAACCCAAAACAGTGTAATAGTAGTACTGTAGTAGCATGATCGGAAACAAGATCATAAAAAACATTTCCCATAGGTATTTGCTACCCATATTATTGCCAACATTGAAATACATACATCTGAGTGAATATATAAAGATATGCATTATGTATATGGATTTCTTCTACTAAATGTGATTAAAGGCGTAGAATCGCCTCATTTTAGTTTTAATGCCATTATCGGCTCATATGGCGGATTCGTCATCCCTAGTTTAAACCTTCGAGTTTAAACCTGGTATAAAGGGAAGTTTGCTGTCGGTCAGTGGCTAGCTGATTCGTTGAGATGGGCATGTAATCAAACTACCGAGTTACCAAGGGGACCACAAGCAGGCCGGTAGAATTATTGTTGTCATGCTCTCAGTTAACGTGAACAACCTAACGCACGTTCACGTGAGAATGAAACAATTGTGACATGTAAATACCAAGCCGCCACTCTCAACGTATAGACACACCGCCAATCGATATTGTATACAGCTCCATCCATGTAAACCGCGGTCCAGAAAAGACGGATTCGTCATCTCAGGCCTAGTCTCACTACACCGGGTTTAGCTGGACCGTCGGATTATAGAGTTGCCGGTTTAAGATTATAAAACGCAAAACATGATCGCAATTGACAAAAATAAAAATCCTCGCACACTTTACCGGACATGTGTGTGACCCGACTGCAGTGCGGCACGAATATATAGACCCAACCACGCCCATGTCCTTTCATACGCGTGAGCCTAATTGGAACAACATCCTAAACACATTTCAGTTTCACAAAACGCAGCACGAGCTTCGAAACAAATCAACAATGTAGGAAATCTCTCTTGGGCATTGATCTTTATTATGTTTTTCCGTTATGACCTTCACGCGTACACACCATTACCCAATCTATACACGCATACTATTATAAAGGAGTAATCAGTTCACACTCATTCCTGGCAAGGTTTGCCCCTTCTTACGATGAGAAGTGTCGATGAACTTATTGATACAACCTGCACCTGGTTTCGGCATACGCAACAATACGCACATCGATGCGGAGAATATCCCTGATCCCCAGGTGGAAGCAATTTGTACCACCTTGCAATCAAGTCTGAATTTAGTGTGTCTGACATTTGCAGAATGAGGTCCACAGATGGTGAATTTAGTGACGCTACCCCCCCCCCCCCAAGGAGGGCTAGCATAACCAAATTCACCCCCTGGGAACATCATTCCGCTCAGGTCTCAACTGCTATGGGGAACCTATGATCAGATTGAATTTCCCCAGTTGCAGTTGGTGATGTTCACCCATTAGTCACCTCGATTATGCTATTTATCTTCTGCAAATTGATTTGGAAACTGATCAGTAGGGAAAACGTAAATGAATTTGAGACTATAGACACTTCCCATAAGATGAGGCCAAAACAGAATGAGGTCCCCAGAGGGTGAATTTAGTTGTGCTAGCCCACTGTGCGGGATAGCATCACTAAATTCACCCTCTGTTGACCTCATTCTGCAAATTTCAGACACACTAAATTCAGGCTTACTTGCAATGAACTCTGTATGAATTGTTTTTAAATGTAAATCTGAAGCACCCACTATAATGGTGGGTATATTTCTATAATTAACACATAAGATATTATTGCATACCGTTCCCGATGCATTGATGTAGACACATGTTTACATCTGTTGCAATATTGGCACCTATTGTAGTCCTACATCAATAACGACAGTCATTGTTTACCAGGGAGCGACAGGGTACAACTATGCGATTCCTTATTGTGGATGTAAAAACATAATTATTGGCTTCGATATGTGGAATAATTAGTCATTAAAGGTACGGTTGGCCTTGGCGGTGGGTATCCTGTGAAAATATTTCCACCCGTCAAAAACCGCCACAAACAGAAAGAACATCAAAATGTAGACATACTTTGTCCGTATACAAATACGAAATATCGCACAAACAGTATGTTATTGTCAAATGTTTGACCATTGTTATGTAAACAAAAGCATAAAAAGTTACTTTTCTGGTGTTTGTTTATATTATGATGGTAAACATAAAGAGCGTTCTTTGTTGGTGAATTCCTGATATGGAACTAATAAAGAGCGTTTAGGCCATTTGTGTGTGATTAGCCAGTAGCATTGTGCTGTCTTCTGTAACACAATCAGGCTCTTGTTTAGGTAAAATATAGTCGGTCTTTATGATAACATGCTGTTTACGCGGTGGTCATGGTATATATGAACGAAACTGTATGCGTTTTAATGTTTTTCTGTTTACGGTGATTAGAACAAATATGAATATTTTCGACAACTAAGGCCTCACGTGCCTTTAAAGGCACGGATGGCCTTGGTTGTATGTTATTATTAAGAAATAAAACTTCCCAAATAATGATAATTTCCAGAATATACTAATAGTCTATTATAATGTAGTATGAATGTCATATTATTTTCAAACACACTTTGTGTGAGCTGAGTGTTTGTTTATATACAGCACGTAAATATAGTGCGATAAGCAAAACATTCAACACCGTGCATATTGTTGGGGTAGTGATGACACATCCATCACCGAAATCTTGATGGGCGAGGATTAGCGAGCGCTACACCAGTATATATGTTGTAAAAAAACATGGTGGAGATTTTAACCAGAGTTCACTTATAGTGGGGTTTCCCCTGCGTTTAGTGTTTTGCATATCACACAATCTTTGCATATTGTTCTGTATCATAATATGTTTTTGTTTTGTTTACTAACACAGCGCACTATCTTGACAATAACCTGATATTTATGGGATATGTATGATTGGTATAAGAACACATTCTTTCTCTTTGTGAATATTCTTTATGTTTATGGCGGTTTTAACGGATCATGGATGTGACTAATTTAACAGCAATACCCATGGTGTAACAAAACAATATATGTCCCATAAAGTGAAATAATCACCGTTATGATCACACTCAAGATGATCTCATATATCGTTATAAGTGAAACTATGTTATACATATGAATTATCATGTTTGTGTGTAATTTGTGTCTCATGTTAGTTTTGTGTAAAACAATTATATATATATATATCTTTATTATCCTCCATATATGGAGATTCATATATAAATGTTTATATTATGAAAACAAACACAATTTGGTACATAACACAGTGTATAACAAATTTATTATTATGTGGATAGAGAGACCCTTTGTTGTAAAACTTTTGTCTCAATCCCGTTGCGTTATTATGCAATAAAATATGTTTACACTAACAATATATGTAAAACAACTCGAGGTAATTCCTACATCGTATGCAATTCGACAAAATGTTGTTTTGTCATAGTTAACTATGAGAGTTCGTTATGATAGCTACAAATTGGATTGGCCAGACCCATTGGTGTATAATAAAATTATCCTAAACGAGCAGAAGTATTGAAAACCTCATGATTCATCACGTTCTGGAAACATTACACAGTTAGGTAATCGATGTTCGATATCTCAGCATGTTTAGCGGCACGTATGAGCATATGGTTGCGACAAATATATCGATCTTTAAAATATTTAACACAAAGAAGTTGCTAGTGTTTCATCATTTTACCGCATTGCTAACCCTAACCGCAACCACTATGGAAGTTCCAGAGCATGGTGTTACTGTATTGCTTGTTTTGGTTGCACTCAAATCAACTATACATCTATGTCGAAAAGAAAATCCGACAGGGTTACACAAGATTGCAGTTCATTTATCTGCAAAACATCGTCATGAATTAAAGCCACATGGCGGTTTGCGCCCCAAGATACACATAATATTATTTGCTTTTGAATTTTTCTCAGTATCGAAATAGGTCGATAAATATCTGAACTACCTTTCGACGAGCATTATGTAACCCAAAAAACTCGCATTGAAGTAATGAAAAATACAACTGTGAATACAGTGTTTGGGTCCCAGACACAAAACAGCCATTTGCACGACATGGAACAGAAAAGAGTGTTCTGTGTTAGTCTATTTCTGATATGATATCAATAAAGAGCGTTTGTCTGACTTTTGGCAAAAAGCTAAAAACGGCTGAATAATGAAGGTGACTTTGGCAAGTGTTTTTGTTCTGAGCACATGACGCCGGTATATCAATAGTTCGCTTATTTATCGACCTATCGTATCCGTCGCTACAAATTACGCAGACAAAATTTGGAGGTTCGAATGAGCCATGTCCGTTTAAGGTGTAAATATTTACATTTGTTTGGAGTTCAGACGTTTTTCTTCTGTTACAGTCGGCATGGCTGGAGTTCGCTATAATATTAGATTAATTCTACATTATTTCAGTGGTAAAGGTGCCTATCTAGTGTCAGTTTGATTCACCGAAATATGTACATAATAGCTCTTTAAGCTTCAGGATACAACGACACGAATATACATTTTGTCTGCAGTTCGTATTATGTATGGATGAACGTGAGTCGATGTAATTTGTTAATCGTGTATGTTTAACCCTCAGTTACTAAAGTTTATATTGGAGTTGTACATTATCCGTCTGGAGAGGTTGTTAGGAAAATATAAGCAGATGACAGACAGACGAAACTAGTACAACTGCATAAGGATTCATATTCATTGGAGGAAAATGTTCAGATAATAACTTCAACGAAGGCCGTTTGTTGAACATATCATCTGAACAATATCAAACTGAACTACTCAATGTGTGTTTATTGACCTTCCATGACTGAGCTCCCTGATAATTGTAGAAAATCCTGTGCCAATGCATTCTCGTATATATGCAATGCGAGTCTTCCATAGGGAGACTCGGATATATAAGAGAATAGATTGGGCTAACATTATTGACCTTGACCTTGTTAGCCAGTGCATTATCTTGTATATGCGAGACTCCCTATATGGGATTGAGACCCGCATATAGAAGAGAATGCACTGACACAGGATCCTTATTGTCGCTAAGATAAGGCTAACATAAATACACCACGAAGGAGCACTATCTCTGGGTCCCGATTCTTCGTCCCCAGTTTAAACCCCTGAGATTAAGCCGGGTTTAAACCCACATCAGTGCGAGTCGGTTGTTCAATTAACTAGAGTCAAAGTGTCGCTCGGTGACCTATTGATATGACAACCCGATTCATTGAGAGGAGAACATGCATATTAAAATTACACAGTGACCTAGAAGACAAAACAAGCAAACATAGTGGTTCTGGACAGGGCCTCAATAAACGTGAATAGCGCAGCTCGACCTGAGCTCAATAGTGGCAAGCTAAAATCCAAGCCGGCATTCGTACGATATAGACACGCACTCAATCGACAATTTACATCTCCGCCTATTGAAAAGCATGTATAGCCACGATTCATAAAGAACGGAGTTGTTATCTTATATACGGTCGGCCTATATACTAAACCGGGTTTTTGTTAAATAAAGCGGTGGATGTAAACCAAACAATCTGCATATCCAGACCAACAATCAATGTGCGAAACTGGACATAGCCACTACCAGATTGAAATTACAATCAGAGTGGAATCCGATGAATTCCGTGCGTACAAGTATTACATGTAGATGGGCATACATAATGCCGAATTATCTAATTACGTAGCTCCTGACGAGAGTACACGCTAAGGAGACTCGAAACATTAGCTCAATATTAATAAGGCTATACAGAGAAGTGTAGGGCATTGTGTGGAACAACATTACCATGCACTGGTCTTAAAGGGGTACTCTACTGTAAATCCGATCATTTATGGGACCATCTCATTTACTCGTTATTAACTCACTTCATTATCATTACCATGGTTTTTGTATGGTCCATATGACACAGGGGTGTATAATTGCACTAATCCATGGCTCAAATTCATTCATTTGTTGCCTATAGTATGCGGAGTATAAAAGCAAATGGTCGCAATTGATATCCTATGCATGTTACATTGTACAGGTGTGACACAGACGAACCGGATCTCAGTGTCTTCGGTCCGCGCTCCACCCAACAGTCACTGCCTGTCTTGTATATTATCCGCCAATACGCAAAGTGAAAGTCTTTCCTTAATGTTGAGAAACGTCGTAGCCATCAACCATACGTTATAACAAAAATACCAACGCTATATTTATTGCACAGCTAACATACAATTTCTTAGGGGCACGTTCATAGGCTGGCATGTTTGCACGGTATGTTTTTCGGGAATTTCGTCAGAATATGAACGGAAACATGAACATAACAAGCATCTTTACCAAAGGGAAAGACATAAGCTGTAAAATTTGTGTAGTTCCATTTGTAACGGTGCTACTGGAATTTGTCTCCAAATACCTATATGATTTGTTCTTGCGAGATAAATCCATGCTATTTACTGGCAAATTCCGGTATCATCGCTACATGAGGAACTACAGAGCTTTTACTTCGCACGTAGTTAACTATGGCACATATACACTGTATGTGCTTGTTCCCGTTCATATTCTAGCACCATATCATTTTCTACGACAAAATGCTTGCAAACCATATCGTGCAAACTTGCCATTGTATGAACGTACCCTTAGTCATAGAGTATATAAAATCAATGGCTAATCAGTTCTATCTATAACAATATATTCCCTTCGAGGTCGCACTTATCGACCCACACACGTTATTTAATAATGTACTATAGTCTAAATAAAGAGCACAGTAGGTTTCATTAGAAATAGTCTTAATTAAACCAAGAATACATATTTAAGTCAAATGTTAGTCAATATATCATACGTTATTAAGTTATTCGTTTCGCTATCACCGACGGCTGCTAGCGCCCTATTGAATCGTACGCTTTATTATGAGCCAGATCAAAGAAGAGCGCCCAATGATAAACCAGGCGGGAGACTTCTCAGAGATCCTCAAACACAACCCGCAGCCAATACCGTTCGCAATTTATTCAAATCAAAGCCGCCAGTCGAACGTAACGCAATTTAATGGACATTTCTGTTGAATGTGCATATTACTCCTGAGTTTGAAGTGGTTTCTTGGAATTACCATAAATAATACTCAAGAAAACACCATCGAGTGTTAACCGATGGGGAAATATATTCGGTGAAATCCATGCGCCAATTATAAGAGTGTTCCTATCTGTTCTGTGGTCATTTACATCATGTCCGCCGTCGTCATCATTATGCTGATGATGATGTCACTTTCACCCTTCAAGATAGATCATGCAATGAAACTCTATTCTGCCTAAGGCCTGAAGACCTGCTCTGACCCGCTCTGACAGGGAACTTTGTAACAATTATGATCAAACAAGGCAGGGAATATATTTCTTTGTTAATACTTGTTCGTCAATAATCTACTTCATATTAGGGGTGGTCCCAACTTGAGATTGAATGTTTTTTTTTACTTTTGTGAGCCGATATCGCAATAAACATTAAATTAATATAACCCAGGAGAAATTCCATAATTGCATGCAAGCAACAAAGCAAAATCGCTCACAAAGTCAATTAATTCGTGAAATTTCGAGTTGGGACCTTCACCTGCAGTGAAGTACATTAATAAGGAACAGGTAATAGCTAAGATATATGTTCCCCGCTTTATTTTTAAAACTGTATGAGGTTCCCTGTCAAAACTTCAAAAAGTTTTGTACTGGTGGTATCTGATCTCTGCTCTGGCGTCCTCCCATCTTTGAATTCAAAGGACTTAATATCATCGATTTATGTTGATAGTACAAGTACAGTACCAGTCAAAAGCAAAAGAAGTGGTATATTAAGTGGTATATTAAGCGCGCTATTTTCGCGCCCAATATTACAATAATGTTGCAAGAGGAAACGTTTATAAGCGCGCCGCTTGCGATATTATTGCAATATTTTGCGCTTAATATCGCAATATTTCGCGCTTAATCGAAATCTTGCGCACAAAATTGTGAAATTTAAAGCAAATTATTGCTTCTTCTATATTGTTTATTGCATAAATAGAAACAATGTTTTAGATTTATATATAATTATAGTTGTAAATGCTATATATACACTATATGCACAGTATTTATCTAATATAAATATAACACTGTCGGGTCTGTATGAAATTTTGCGCGGTTAATATCGCAATATTTTGGGCTCAATATCGCAATAATAAGCGCGACAGATTTTTGGTATTGCGTTATAATCGCGCCTTTTTCGAAATTAACCGCGCTCCATATCGCAATAAAGGCGCGCCTCAATATACCACTTCTTCTGACTGGTACTGCATATACTGGACCACTTTGTGAACTATAGCTACTGTTATATTTCAAAGGGAGATAATGCATGATAATGAATTAGGTGATACAACATATTTTTAAGGAGAAAAACTATTATGAAAACTAAAGTAAATTAAATTGAGATTTGTAGTTGATTCCTTCGAAAAAACTGGAAGCTGATATTGTTATTTTGTATACTCATAGTGTAACTTCAGACGACCACGATACAATCGTAAGTGGAGGAATCGGACCCGACGAGATCGTAGATAGTTTGTTCAGACGATTGCGATGTCACGTGCATTATGATATCGTAGGTTGTTCTAAAGCATGTGATTGACTACCCTGCGATCATTCCCAGCTACGATTTTTACGTACACGCGGCTGCGATTACGTCGCAAGTGGAGGTATCCAAGGATACGCCACGATTTCGCATCTAAAATCAAACAGTGTCTGATATTATTTTATGACCTACGATTTTGACGTGCGCATGCGCAGTCCAGCTACCGGTTGCTTCGTACGACGGAAATCTTTCCACTTACGATTGTATCGTGGTCGTCTGAAGGTACACATAGAGTGCAAATATAATCTTTTTCATAGGAATTTCTTTGTCTTGCGAACCAGGAAGGGTTATTTTGAAATGGGCACAAACGATATCATTTCCGAAACAACTATTCTTGCACCGAATAAATGAATTCACCGAATCCACATGTTTGAAGATGCTGCTTTTTTCTTGAAAGACATAGTAATGCCATCAATAGTGAAACAAACAATTTCTGCGCTACATTGTCAATAACACATAAGTTCAAGAGAAAAGTATGTGATAGCAATACCCCATAAAGATGGTCTATCTTTCTCGAGTCACAATTGCAACAAATTTTTTAACAAATCGAGATTTCAAGACTACACAAAGCTATTGTGTGAATACAATAGATAAAACTGAATATGGAGTACAGTAATACTCTAATTAATCGACTTCTTAACCACAGCAGAATTATGGATAACTTTTCAGGATTTCGTCGGAAATATTGCTTGTTGCCATTCATCGGAAAGCTCTCGGCGAGTGCTTTCCGATGAATGGCAACAAGCCATATTTCCGACTAAATCCTGAAAAGTTACCCATAATTCTGCTGTGGTTAAGACGTCGATTAATTAGAGCATTACTGTATAGTATTTGTCTACAAAGTCACTTATTTTGATCGTAATTCGCGATAAATCTCTTACCAGATCTGCATTCAGCCCGCTCCAGTCAACTTCCATCCACAAGACGAGAGCAATTATTTGGCGCCATTCGAAGACTTTTATGTGTGATATGATTTCTAGCGGGGAGAGGGGCTTATTCTAAGTTTGGTAACTAGTGCACCGACCCCCTGTGTCTTATGTTTGTAGTATTGTACCAGTACTGAAAATGTTATGTATTTATGTTTGGGCACAATAAATAATTTTGAAATGAAAAAAAGCCGATTTACAATTTTCGTTGGCTGCAGAAACACGTACCACAGTAGCGATGGCATAGTAGGTGTGACAATTTATTATTGTGGAATTGGTGACAATTGGTAGTCATAATTACAATGCAATAGTAAGCCATGTCGCCCGCTGCAAATTCGCACAATGAGTCTATTGAGCTCTACCAGCGTTGCGGTCGATCACTCAAGGATGTATCTACCTGGATGTCTTGTCGCTGTTGATATTTACTCAACAGGCAAACGTAGAAATATAAAGAGCGCAATTGGGGAACAGTCTTAATACGTATGGAATTAATGTAAGTGGTGTATATGCATTGAAATAATATCAATAAAACTATGAATGAGGGATTGCCACGGTCAAACACAATTCTGGACGATCGATCGTGCAGTTATATATATCGTAGAGAATACAATGTTGCAAAGTGTAATGAGCAGAGATCAACCTTCGTGAAACGCAATGGGTTAATTGATCCAGTCGACTTATTGTGTGGAAACTCAGCGGGCAACATGGCTAGCTATGGCATATAATTATGACGACCAGTTGTCACAAAACTCCACCATAATAAATTGTCACATCTATACTGTGCCATCGCTGCTGTGGTACGTGTGTCCGCAGCCATTGATTGAGGGTGCTAACAAGATAGAATGCATGCAATAGTAATAATCATGGAAGATATATATGAACTCGTAATACTAGACAATAACTGTAGCAAGATATAGGCTGCAATTACCGAGCATTGTTATCAAGTCAACAGCCTGTGGAAACATGAGTGATCCCTCAATGAGGAACAGTAAATGTTCCATAGGTAATTAACAAAGAATTGGTATATAGAAATATGAGAGGCACATTAACGGAGCGCGTAATAGCAGGCTCATAACATGATTGAACACATATTGATGGATGGAACCGTTCCCAGTAACAATATGGCGTCCTGTAGCAACATTAAAATGTCCAACTTATGGGTAAATGTAGCTATTTATTCCCCTGACTATGTAGGCAGAGCAACTGTCAACTGAATGATTCAGGAATTATATATCAGAGGATAGGAGATGGTTTGTATACAGTAATCCCCAAATTAATCGACTCCATAACCACAGCAGAATTATGGGTAATTTTTCAGGATTTAGTCGGAAATATGGCTTGTTGCCATTCATCGGAAAGCTCTCGGGAGAGCTTTCCGATGAATGGCAACAAGACATATTTCCGACTAAATTCTGAAAAATTGCCCATAATTTTGCTGTGGTTATGGAGTCGATTAATTAGGGCATTAATGTAGGTCGCTAACCGGTATATCCTCGTATAAATATGTTCATATTGGATTGATTTGATTCCGAAATAAGCTGATAGTGAGCTATACCCGTTATTCCGTTGAATGGCGCGGGTCGCGATGAAAAGTCATTATAAAGAATTTGAATCTTGTAAGTCGTTTCGACGAAAAAGGTAGAGCAAATAATGCTAATATGGGCTTATTTCGTATGGAAATAGTCCCATATTCGAGTCCCATATTTGACTGTTTAAAAAAAAACGCGTCTAGGTTCATATAGAGCATACATGTAATTCAGATTCAAATAATGCCGACATGGGGTTATATGAGCTTATTTTCAGGAGAACAGGCTGCATTAACATGAGCATGGTCACGTTAATTTTAGTATCACAATGAAATGACGGCTCTCCCATGTGAATGCCCTAATTAATCGACTCCATAACCACAGCAGAATTATGGGTAATTTTTCAGGATTTAGTCGGAAATATGGCTTGTTGCCATTCATCGGAAAGCTAGCAGAATTATGGGTAACTTTTCAGGATTTAGTCGGAAATATGGCTTGTTGCCATTCATCGGAAAGCTCTCCCCGTTGCCATTCACCGGAAAGCTCTCGGAAGAGCTTTCCGATGAATGGCAACAAGCCATATTTCCGACTAAATCCTGAAAAGTTACCCATAATTCTGCTGTGGTTAAGAAGTCGATTACTTAGAGCATTGCTGTACATATACACAATTTCATTCTGACCAGATGCTGACCATGCTAATGGCTGATTTATCACTGTGGAAGGAAAGTCGATTAATTAATGCACCAATAAGCTTTGAATCAGTCTCAGGTTTCCTTTGGTTTTGGTTTACTTGTTGTTAATTGTCGTTTCAACCGTTATGCCATATCGCGACGTTTGCAGTTTAAAGGAAGAGGAAAGACCGCACATGGGGTTAGTTCACGCTTTTTTGTCCAGATCCATGGGTTGTAGTCTGCAGGGGGACATGGCAATCTCTTTCCACCTGTTGTTTTCTAATTTGTCGGTCCGGTTCGATGTGTCTACATCGTCTTTTGGTATGCTATCGTTAAGGGAGACAGAGAATTCCCTGGATGTTTCTATATCGTCAATTGATCTGCTTTATATGTGAGAGACAGAGCAATTTATCTTGCCTGATGTGTCTATTTCATCATTGATATGCTTTCTATAAGGGAGACTGCAGAGAACTCCCCTTTTCCCCAAATGTGCACTTATCATCAGTACACGTGTCTTCTATAAGGGAGACAGATCAATCTCTTTTCCCCTTATCTTCTTACGTGTATGACGGTAAAGTGGATTAACGGCAAATATATTTTAGCTAACTGAGCACCGGGGTTCTTATCAGGACACTTCCCGTAGTGGTACTTGATATATTTAATAGCTTCCTCGTACAGGCGAATCCCTTACAGCATCGGACGGGACAAGATCGAATGATTGACTGCCGGTAGCCATGTCTGTCGGACGGTTATGCAATGGGGCACAATCTTTAACCGATTTCCACTAATATACCTACTCCATTACCTCTGAGAGGATAGCACCGTTCGACCTTGTGGCACTTGTCTAATCAATACAGAGATCGAACATTCGTTCGTTTTATACTGTAGTATACTGAGTGGGTGCATCTAATTCAATTGTTTCACTCCGAAACAGCACCCATGTTGGGGGCGTCTGATGGTACATCTATCTAACACTTCCATGACTGGAGCTGCCAGACATGTTCCGAAAACCCTGTGCCAATGCATTATCTTAGATGTGCGAGTCTGCCATATATAAGAGAATACATTGGTCTAACAATATTTACCTTGACCTTGTAGTCCAATGCATTCTCTTATATATGCTAGGCTCCCCATGTAAGACTCGCGTATATAAGAGAATGCACTGGCACATGCATATTCTGTAATTCTGCACCAACGCAGCTCACGTCATGAAATGGTTTACGTGCATGGCCGGTTTGATCAAATGTTGATTTCCAGGCTGTGAAATAATATCGGGACGAATCTGGGAATTAGCTTTTTAATAGATGTGCAGCTTCAGCGACAACAATATTTTTAAGAAATGACTTGCAGATCGATTGGGGTCATTGGATATTGACCGGCAGAGTAATTAAAGAAAGTGGAAGGGATTCACGCAGACTTTGTTTAATTACTCTGCCGGTCAGAAATCAATGACCCCAGTTGATCTGCAAATCATTTCTTACAATTATATACCAGTAAATTTTAACAGAAAATTAATAATTTTAACATTTAAAAACTAACACAATAATTGTAAGTAACATAATATTGCTTAAATTAATGCAAAGGGTGTGTGATTATTGCCTGATAAACGTCGGAAAGTCCGTGTAGCCTTATCACGATTTGTACTGATTCTTACGGATGCTATTTGTTTGAAGGCAGAGGGTGTCTGATCACTTCAGAAATGACTTGCAGATCGAGGGGGTCATTGGATGTTGACCCGCAGAGTAATTAAACACAGTGTGCGGATTCACACGAACTTTGTTTGATTACTCTGCCGACCAAAAACCAATGAACCCAATTAATCGATCTAGAAGTCATTTCTTATAATCAATCATGTATGAGTACATTTTAATAGCACATTAATAATTTGTACAACTTTACAAAACTACCGCAACATTTGTAAGTACCATAATATTGTTCAATTTCCATGACAGTCTCCCAATAACAACACGCAGCGAGCGCGTGCATACGGTCGGCTTGTAGTGACGTAGATGTTCATTGCTTTTTATGATTGATTGTTTATTGCAAAGTCGTCAATTAATGCGAAACATGCTATAACATATATACAATATTTACAATAGGTCACAAAAAAAAACCTATTGTCACACAATCATACATATATTAATATATAATATGATAAATGTATATAGATATATCATAATATGTATTATAATATCTTATATATATATAATTATATTATAATTTAAATCTTTATAATATCATTTTCATCATATTTTGACTGCAATAATTATTCGCTAATATAAATAATGTACCTAATCACAAGTTTTTAAATTTGGAATAATCGGCTCAGTCATATTTTAATTTTGTTGATGCCAATTTGATCAAAATACTAACTTTTTTCAGTAATAGTTGATTTTTCAAAGATAACAGTCCTTCGAATTTTTCATTCTTAGGATTCTCCCAGTAATATTTCGGAATATAGTCTGATCGAATGGCGATTATGAAATGGCGACTTCAGTTATTACCCGATACACGTCGAAAATGTTCGTGTATCCGTATCGCGATTTCTACTGATTCGTACGAAAGCTAATTGTGTGAATGCAGAGGGTGTGTGATTATATGTACATATACATAGAAGTCTAGAGTAACATTGCTAGTACATTATTTCCATTTACATAAACGAACAGATGAATGTAACGAATTATTGAGCTCGGCGAATTTAACCAAATAATATGTTTTATATTTAATATACGCTGGTCTTTAATTATGAATAAGTCACGCAATGGTTCGTATAGTGTTGTCGAACATTGTATAATACCATACATGTTGTGGCGGATTAGATAGGTTTCAGGCGGGAGGGTTCATTGTGTCTTGCTTGCAGATACCCAGATTTCCTAACATTTGACCACGCATGCTCGCCATGCTCTCCCGTCGTCGCCAACCCCTCGCAAGGATTCGACACTGCTAAAACATCAGTGTTTACACAATTTGTGTAAATTGGAGAAAATACGTGTACAATAATAATCCTGCAACATCAGCGGGTCGCGGTAATGTGAAGATCATGCATGCTTTCTCAAGTCTTATCGCAATTATTTTGCCAATAAGTATACAAGATGTATATATACAACTATGTAGTATATAGTTATTAATTCGCGCTATTGACACCATCGCGGTCAATACACATGTCAACAACTATGTGTACATGCATGTTGAGAGTCAACTTCGAACTCAAACACACGTACAGTAGCAAAACATGTGGGTTGAGTATATTTCCTGAAGTGTATTTCCACATTGCCGGTTAACTTGTACTCTCATATTGACGACTCGTCAAATGACAATTGAATTGCAGGTCAGTTACATGTACATTATTTTATAACGAGAAATTGTTGCATGTAAATGAGTTAGTGAGTTTATTCTGCCCAATGCTCGGGATAGCACAGTAAAGGGCAGTGCCTCATTCCCACTGTGGTCCCGTGAGTCGAATGACTCGAATTTAACCAGGTAATTTTGCCATTTTAACCGTTACGTCATCGTCACGGCACAGGGACCTTTGAAGAAAACCATGTTTACATAAAACAAATATATAGTTAATGGCAGACAATCGCTGGTATCCGATTCCGTAAAATTTCTGCCTTACTGCACCGATTATGGCCGCGTAAACAGGTCAGGGGAAACCCAAACTCGATGTACTAAACCTCGATTTGTGCACACAAAAAAACCTCGAGCGAGGTTCTTCGAGATCATGTGACCACTGGCCAACATACTCACCCATAACATAAGGGGAAACACTCTAAACCAAAAATAATACTGATGGAAGTAATATAACGTGGAGTATTTCATCTTACACTATGCAAGTGAGTCCATGTAACTGATCACATGATCTTGAACGGAACCTCGATCGGGGTTTTGTACTTAATTTGAGGTTTAATACCTCGATTTCAGGATTTCCCTGACCTGGTAAACGGCATTGTCGGTTGTCTTTCTTCTTCCAAAAGTGATAAAAAAGCGTCCTTACACTACTGTCTCATGTAATGGAATTAGAAATATACGCGACAATACATGTTCCGTTTACCCGACCATCATAATCGTTGCAGTAAGTCAGAAATTCAACGTTGCCGGCATTACCACTCTATCCGTACATCATATTGTCATGCCCTGAGGTGTATGTGTAAGGTATATTTTTTAAATAGTTTTTTTCTACAATCTCCCCGTGCGTCACTGTAGGGTTCTTTAACGTGCGCACATTGTTGCACAAGGGACAGCCATTAAAGGCGTTCGTTGCAGAAATATTTATATTTGTTCAAATCGACATCAACAGAAGGAACACCAAAATATATACAGTTCCGCTCATATGCCAAACATACAGCACGTACATAGTATATTGTCGTCAAGAGGTACGATGGTGTACGTAAACAAGAGCCTGCTCGTGTTACAGAAATTGTGCTTCTGTTTACAAAACACAGCGCAGTTATATTGGTTAATCACACATAAATGATATAAACGCTCTTTATTATTTCCATATCAGGAAAACAGTAACAAATAACGCCCTTTATGTTTACCATATCCGGATCTAAACAAAAGCCAGGTAACGTAACGTTTGCATAACAAAGGGGGACAAATTTACAATAACACACTGTTTATGCCATATTTATGATTGGCATACGAACAAAGTATGTCTATATCTTACTATTCCTTCTGTTTATGGCGGTTTTTTACGGAGGTAAATATTTTAACAGCATACCCACCGCCAACGCGCCCGTATCTTTAACGTCGGCTAGCGATCCGACGGTGTGTCTAGCACAGTGTCATCCATGGACATGGCACCGTAGGTAATAATTAAATACAGATACCAGAACAAAAATATAATTTACGAAGTAAAATATTTTAATGGACGTTCGACTTTAAGCCTAACATTTAGCAGTCACCAGACGGCGGTCAGCTGTACTGATGTAGTGTGTATAAGTCAAGTGAACTCACCGACCGCCCGATGTGTGCTGACAATCTGGCTTGATTAATCGGCTTAGTGGGGGCAGGACCAACTTCTATTCATTTAGCGTTAGCTCCGTTTCAGTCGGTCATGTCTTGATTTGTTCCACCCCCGCACCAGTCTAAATTGGGTTCGATGTCCAAGAATGGACAACACGAGATCCTGCTTCCCTCAAGACTCCCACAAATCTTACAATAACAGGAACTGTATTCATTGTAGATGTAAAGCGATAAAAACTAGAATACTTGAATATTGAATATAATAAATTCAGCCGCATCAACGACCTTCTCTATATAATTTCAATTGGTAAGCATAATCTAAACTTTCACAAGTTTCAACCTAAATGAGGTCCACTGATTGTACAGCCACATCCTTAGACATTCACTTAAAACATATTAAATTGTTCTTAGATTTAAATTAGTATATATACTTTATGAGCACCCCAACATATTATGCACACCATGTTATCTCTCGCATCCCCCCGCCCCAACCCCAAATCTTGCACCTACCTGCTATTATAGTGCTCTGGCCCATAAACCATGCATTCAACAGAGCCCCGTTGTCATGCCGGGTAGACGGCCATCATAGGCCACGGCACTCCACACAATACGTATACTAATTGACTTATACTTATATTATAATGTTTAATGTATTGTTAAATAAAATATTATCCTATCCTAAATAAAAAATATTATCCTATTGCGTACAATATACATAATTTGGATTACCAATAAAAAATCACTTCAGTTAAAAATCCGTTTATATCCTATCTCCCCAGCCATTTAAAGCTTCCCTGATTACCGTTACTGGGATAAGAAAGTAAAACTGAGGCATGTGTGCGATATGGAAATTCTTTAATGAGAACTATACCGACCATAATAAATACCACATTATATTTTAAACATTTACCGGCTAGTGGCGCTACTCTAAATTAACCACCGCTGCCCTGGGAGTACCACATCACAAATGTATGCAACATAAGTCTGCACGTGGAAATGCCAAACAAAAAGCACACCATCATATGCAGTCAGTAGCCATGCAGTCACTGGCTGGGAGGAATGGCCATAGAGGACGTGAACTAAAGGCGGAAATTCCATCGAAATGTCACGTGGTCAAACTTCACAAGCGTTGTTAATTTGACATATTGACAGAGTCGTATTCGAGGAACAATTCTGGTAGATATTGCATGCTGGATGACCAGCATACATCGACAGTTAAATGTATTTTGAGAGTTTGAAGTTCCTATATATATCGTTTATAGAAGTTGCTGCTTTTTGAGACAGTGCAAATTTGTTGGGTGGTTAGGGGGGGGGGGGGCTCGACCAGGGTGGAGTCGTCAATACCACGCCTCATGGGCTCGCTTAGGTGTTGACGTCGGATTTGAGTCTCAAGGTGCGTTCGTCATCATGGACCAAGGTTCGAATCCCACCCAATCCTCAATAAAATATGCACTGTCTCAAAAACACACGCAGCGTCTAAAAATTGGCGCCTTGTGTGTTATATATTCCCAGGCATGTTCAAAGGGCAACGCTCTGCATGTCACGGAGACAAGAAATATATAACATACTACTGTACTATATATATTAAATATATACAGTTTATGTTAATTCAAGGCAATCACCATATACCATTGGTCATATGATATCTTGATTGCATATATAGGAGGTTATCCTCTCAGATTAATTGATTCGAAATACTATGCTCTAGCGAACAGTGAACAGACTTGCTGAACGCAGTTATTTCAATACATTTTGTATCAAAATTGCTAACACACAACGCCATTCTTTCGTGTGAATTTTTATAAATTGACTCTCGTTAATTAGCGAAATCATTTTAGTTTGGTTATCGCTGATTGGATCGGGACGAATAAAGGACTATTTCTTTACATTTCTGCGTTATAGTTCGGGATTCGTGTTTAAGGAGGAGACGCACGTTTCGCATAAATCCAGCCAAAAAAAGAATTTCTCTTGATATATCTGACAAAAAATCTTGAATTTCACGTATCATCATCTTCATTGTTTGTCAAATATGAGCAATTATTAGGAGACAACACAAACAATGGATTTTAATACATTTGAAAGATTGAAAATTTTATTTTATTTTTTGCCACTTTCGGTACCAAGAACTGCTAGAATAATTAATAATTTCACATATTTTGTCTTGGCTCTAGCTTCAGTTGTATCATAATGTTGAGTTAGATTTTTAATTGCATATTATAGCAGCATATCCCCCATATATTATAATGAAGAATAAAGCAGTCACAAATAATCCAGCCCAATGAAAACAAATGTTGATATGCAGTGTTCTCCACTCAAGCAGGGAGCAATCAACAGGAATTGGGCCACAATGTTAAGAGATATGTTGGTCAGCTTTAACTTGGTTGTGAACCCATGACCCACAACTCATCTTAGCCAATTGTTCATTGATCAACATGCCATGGCATGAAAATCCTCAAATGTAGAAGATTAATTATGGGTAGTTGCCTTTCTTAATAAAAATAATCATTAAATTTCATTAATAAAGAATAATTAAGTCTCCTCTCATGATCTGGAGATATGATATGGATCTATGAAAATATATTTTTCAGAAGTTCTTAGCACCTGAAAACAGCGAAATTTAAAATATTTTTTTCATGCCATATAATTAAAGTAAATGAGGTTATAGTATCCAATTGGTCGATGATTCTTAAATATTGTGTCACAATAATTTCTTGTATCAAATTTAACCAGGAAACTCCAAGTAATTTTTAGCAAAACGTGAGTCTGACCTTTAATTATGAATTCTTCAAATGACTGTAGTGCTTTGCAGTCGTAACTACAGTATCAGCTTAACCCTTTACCATACAAATCGGCCAAAACCGGCCAAATAAAGCTTCAACAGCTTAAAATATCTTCGGTCTGTCTCAATAGAACCATAAAAATATGGATATCATTGGAACCGGCTCCTTGACCACATTGTGATAGTTACAGTTATGCCATGTGCCAATGCATTCTCTTATATATGCGAGTCGACCATAGGTCGCCTCGCATATATAAGAGAATGCATTGACCTAAAACAAAAATTCTTACATTCTTTAACAATTTTATAATTTTTAATGTGTTAAGCCAATGCATTCTCTTATATATGCGAGGCGACCTATGGTCGACTCGCATATATAAGAGAATGCATTGGCACAGGGCCCTTCTGTTGGGTAAAGGGTTAACATTGGTGTAATGAAATAAGCACATACTATGTCTTTAAAGACATATTGTGGACTTGTTCGGGTGCGTGGAATTGTTATCGTATAGTACTCAGGCGATATACCAACACGGGATTGTAGCATTCTATACTGACATCCCCGAAGAGTTCAAAGAAATCGACCTAAGTGTGGACACGAATCAAACAATTTTTGAAGAATTCCAAAAATACATAATTCATACAAAGCGATTTCAATAGTGATATTGAGATCCAAAATAAAATAAAAATAAAAATATATATATACATAGAATCTTACATTTTTAAACAAAGTATGCCGGTCAGTCTCAGTATTCTCAAAGCGAAGAATCCGTTCCGCATAAATAAATAAATAAATAAATCACGCGTAACATCACAATCTGGCACCTTTCTCTCTCTCTCTCTCTCTCTCTCTCTCTCTCTCTCTCTCTCTCTCTCTCTCTCTCTCTCTCTCTCTCTCTCTCTCGCTCTCTCTCTCTCTCACACACTCTCTCTCTCTCTCCTCTCTCTGCAAATCATACCTTCGTACTCACAGTACACGAATCAAACCGATTTATAATGTATATATACTGCCGCGCCCTGAATCTTAAAGACAAAACGCATATACAAATTTGAAATATTTTACAGGGCCCAAAAGACACAGCGGGAGGACGACATTCATAAAAAGCCACGTGCTTACTGTTGTTCTCCCCTCTCATCAGATACAATTATATTCATAAATCATCCATCACTGTCATTCTGTTACTTTGTCAAATCATGTATAAACTGTTCATGTAATTATAAATCTGATGGGAAATAAACAATGTTTAAACCAAAGAAATCGACCTTACCACTCAGTGGAAACCATTGTCTGATATACGCATAATTGTAAATATTTACATCTCGATTCGGGACGCAACTATCGGCGATAAACTAATACAAACGATTTCGTAATCGAGAGTCATTGCTTTTAATTAATATATAAGAATGACGGTGCTTGTCAATTTGGATTAATACTCCCAACAAATAACTATTTTGAGCAAGATTATTTTCAATTTCTAAGTGATCACACTACCGGAGTGTCTCACACAACTTTAAGGCTATGGTAGATCATGCCACGAATCTCTATTCTGGCTAACACCCGTAGAGATCATATTCCACGAGTACTCGAATGTTTACGATTTGAGTTAATTTGTGAGCGATTTTGCGTTGCGTCGCTTACGGTATCATTTATTTAATTCTTTCACCATAGTACAATGGTATTAAGAATATACATGGTAATACATATATAAATACATAAACAAACAAACAAGGTCGCAATGACGATGGTTGTGATAACTTTAAGGGTCAGATGAACCAGGAGAGCAACTCGCTCTTTTATGTATAATGTGTATGAATCTACAAAGGTTGCGTATAATACTTGGCTTTCTGTTTGAGAGAAGAATGGACAGTTTGCGACGATTGGGAATTACGGAATATCTACTGGGTAAATTAATTCATTGTTCATTGTGATATCGGATCACAAATGTCAGAGAAAATCATGACATTTTGAGTTGGGACATTCACCTACGGTGAAGTACATTATTAAGGAGGAGATAACAACTAAGAAATATTTCCCCCCCTAATATTGACGACTTTATAAGGTTCCCTGTCAAAACTTAAAAAAGTTCCAAGGTTTTGTACTGGTGGAATACCATCTCTACGGGCGTTAGCTAGAGTAGAGATTCATGGCATGATCTAAGGCTATAGTACATGTAGTAAAATACACGCTCTGTATTTGCAGGCAATAACAGGACAAATACAACGATGGACGCACAACAAATAGAAGTTGATCAACACAAAGAAAAGAGAGAACAAATGATAAATGGATAAATTCGTTACAGACTTTATTTCTCCAAGAAATGTCAATTAGAGATGACGAAAATGTTGACGAAATAGAAGTTCTTTCTTCAGTCACGTGCCAATACGAGACAAACAACAATGTGTATACGTGTAGTCCGTCAACTGAGTTTACGGCAGAGAACGTCAAGCTTTATAATGACGAAGAGGACATGGCCAATGACCTTCAGGACAAGCGTACAGAGCGACAAAAGATGATGTCACGGGTTGTGATGGTTGTGTCTGCGCTTATGTTCATACTAAGCGTGTCGCTCGTGGTCGTTTCTCTGACAATGTCTGACCATATAGACCAACTTGGTGGGTATACTTGTTACACGGCCTCCGTGACCGTATCATCGGCCTGTTCTCCAGTTTATAATAGAACGTGTTTAGGTAGAAAATCTTCTTAGAATCGTCTCATTTTGAGTCTATAATGTACTGAAAATGAAAGTATTGTAATCACATTATCGTCTCATAATGAGGCTATTCTAAGCAGATTATGTGCGGACAATGACACAAACAAGCCAACTCACGACTGTTCACATGTACGCTCTTTAACATGTGTTTTCACTGTGGCCCGCGCCATAAAACGAAATAACGAATAAGAGTCCATTATCTGCTTACTTCAGTATGTACCTATTTCACATTATAGGTAGATTATGTGCGTATTTCCGCAAGGATATGTTGGTACCATAGTGCTCGCTTAGTGAGGTGGTGAATCAGTCCATATAGCTAAAGGGGACATTGTCGCCACATGTTTGTGTTCTGGCGACAGGTTTTCTTGTACATTGTGTATCAAACTTGTCATTTCAGCTGTGATGTTGTACATGTATAAAGTATCCTAAAGTTTTAAACAAAAACAATATTTCGATGTCCATGCTTCATGTGGTTGGGTGTCATATTGCTGTATACGTAGCTAATATCTGCTCAGAACATGAATGTGTAGTGAAGCACCAATCGCCGAAGATGAATATAAAAAAACACTAAATCCAAAGGCTGAGTAGCCACAACACTACATATGTAGCTGAGTATTCAAAACACACAAAATCCGAATGCTGAGTGGCCAAAACACTTTTCCGAAGGCTGAGTAGCCAAATCACTAAATCCGAAGCTGAGTATCCAAAACACACTAAATCCGAATGCTGCATGAGTAGCCAAAAACACCGAAGCGTGTAGTCAATGATTCCGTTGATGCGTATGCGTATAGCTTTTGGTCAGTTCTCTGGAAATGTCTGACCACATACCAACAGATAATTAATTGCGGTGGGTATACTTGTTATCACAATTGTTGGAACTTATTTTCAACATAAAACGATGCGTACACATATCATCACGTTAATAGTAATATAGACAAGTGAGGAAAGCTGGACAATTCATAGTCAATTGGACTTCCGCCACAATTAGCGGCCAATTTCAGCATCAAAATGTACCAATTGTGAAAATAGTCTTTCGTTAATCAACTAGATATCTCTCGGAATTCTGTATCTCCCCGAATGTATCTTTAAGTTTACTTATATAGAGTGACATGGGCCACATGGAAACACGGAAATATGATATTATTAGTGTTTTACATGAACATAATTAGTTATGAGTAAATTGACTGACTCTCATTGCGAAGCGAGTTAACAATTATCCAACTTAATGGAAGAACGAACGTTAGTATGGTCGGCATAAATCGCGTTGGGACAACAGCTTGTGGTCGTTTCTCTTAGTATTTGCATGTATAACTACAGGCACTTTATATTAGTATCAAAGCAACCATAGATTTTACTAGATTTACGAGATACTTGTACATCATATTTCAATTTCTGTTCATATTGTGGTGGGTGGTGATGCGGAGAGATACGTATAGAATATGTATAAGTCGTCCCTATATGTTCATACTAAGGTACAGTGTATCGGTTCACGTACAGAACATGTATAAGTCGGCCCTATATGTCCATACTAAGGTACAATGTATCGGTTTTGGTCGTTGCTCTATTTAACCATATATACCAACTTGATGAGCATACTTAGAGCGATATTAGCAGTTTGGCTTGTACTTAGAGGTGCAATTGGACATTTTAATCTGAACTTTCTTCCTTTCCAATATTCTGGTTAGCCCTTTCTATACTAAATCATCATTGATGAGTAGTTACTCCATAGGAAATGTTCAGATAATAAGTTAAAAACTAATTATCTAACCATTTTCCTCAATAAATAGGGCTTTTTCTGCACTTTTAGTTATCTGTCGTCTGCTTAGATGACTTTAACATCCCTCCAAATCAATAATAGACCATTCCGACGTACACTTTTTAACAGACTGGGAGAATCCATTTATAATACAAAGGGTTAATACCAATGTGAATTTTTAAATGAGATAACCACGAGAGCCGTTGTGCTTGTGATCCACGCCATTCATCGTCCAGAGTCTGTCCCTCGCGGCTAAACATTTTAGAACGAGTTTCGGCCCCTTCGCTGAACAATCTGAATCGCATTGAAGCACCCAAATGTCATATTTGTGACATTCGCACTGGTGGTTTGATCCAAAATTAATTTGATCACAATGCGGCCATTAATCTGTAGATTGTCACTATTTGAACGTCAAAGGTCGAATCAATATTCCAAGGCAATGGCAATTAAAATCTTACAAATTAGATTTTCTGCGTTCAAGGTAAAAACTAATACGTCTTGGAATCTGCTCCAAAGAACGCAGAAACTCGGAATGATCTACTACAATGTACTTGTAAGGGACATTTTGTCCATTTCTATAGTCAAAATCCATTACACGTATATGAATCTTGTGTTGAACGGAAAGTGGGTTTGTCGGATTGTCGTTTATTCTATTATATATTTTAGAACTTCGATCTATCTGTCTGTCTGTGTGTATGTGTGTATGTGTTATATACTCGACAATGGCTCGATCTATCCGACTCAAATTTGATACGTGGGCCTACTCTGATCCCGGGAACAACATGGGCGGGTCCAATTTCACGTGCGACCGTGTCATCGACCATGACCTTGACCTCGCACATATACGCTCATATATATAGGCATGTTTCTGGACCTCGACCGATCCGACACATACATATGCCTACTTTGATCCCGGGAACAATATGGGCGGGTCCATTTTCACGTGCGACCGTGTCGTTGATCTTTACCTCGCCCATATACGCTCATATAGGCACGTTTCTGAACCGACGTTATATATTCTGCCCATACGGAGGCGATCACAAAGAAATCCACAAATCAGCTAGTCTCATATATATTTTGAAGACCTCTGTCTGTTTGTTTGTCTGTCTGTCTGTCTGTCTGTCTGTCCTTAATACAAATCTACGATTCTCGACCGATCGGGACGAAACTTGGTACGTGCGTGTAGTTTGACCAGGCGGTCGTCGTTGTCGTATTGGCGAGCCCGTGCGGCGCCCGCTTCGCGCATGCGCAGACGAGATCTCGGAAACGGGTGGAGCTATCGACTTGAAATTTGCTATGTGAATGTATCTTGCCCCGGAGACGAATTTTATCGGGTCGCCGAGCCCGTGCGACGCAAGCTTCGCGCAAGCGCAGACGAGATCTCGGAAACGGGTGGAGCTATCGACTTGAAATTTGCTATGTGAATGTATCTTGCCCCGGATACGAATTTTAACGGGTCGCCGAGCCCGTGCGACGCCAGTTTCGCGCATGCGCAGGCCAGATCTCGGAAACGGGTAGAGCTATCGACTTGAAATGTGGTTTTTGAATAGCCCGGACAACGTCGGGCTGGGTAGAGCTATCGACTTGAAATTTGGTTTTTGAATAGCCCGGACAACGTCGGGCTCATCGGCTAGTATTATATATATACATACCCATTATGCGAACTAAGTGGCATAGGCACACATCCATTTTTGGTAAATCGTTGACATAAAGGTATAGCCTAGAAATGTTGCCGTTTCTAACCAGTGTACATGTATTTGAATTAGCATTATAGGGCATAAGGAAATGACGAGTTGTTCCATGACATGTGTCTGCACCCAATGCACCCAGCGATAACACCTCTGTCAGAACACCAATTAAATTTTCGTTTGCTAATAAATTAATCTAATAATATCACAGTGTTAACGCGCGTAACACGAATCTTGTATCGTCTAAAACAATGCATCAGTTGTTTATGTGGAAAGTGTCATTTACATTCCAAGGCAATAGGAGCTAAGATACTACAGTATAAGTAGACAAAATAGTCCCACGCATATCTGATAATTATTTGAGAAACTCATTCTTTATGGACCGGTTTGAAAACGATTCTTGTATTATGTGATTAGTCTGTGTTGTCGGCGAAACTATTATTGAACACGTATTTTTTTTCCAATTTACAAGAATCTTGTTACTTCTGGTATCTAGACAGCGTCGATAACATGAGAGACATTAGTAACGCTATGATAGCACGCACGCACTGATATGGCCACTCAAATCACACCAAACGCCACAGGGGCGGTCCGGTCTTGTCCGGGCTGTTAGTTTCGTTGTCGATAAACATATTCGGCGACGGTGGCATCTTGGGGTTAATTGCCAGACTTTGGTGGGCGAATTTGTGGGCGATTCGCCCTTGTTTCTTCATGAATGTAGTCGACGGTAGTTTCGCTACTTATAATGAAGTTATTAGTGCTACGAGGGCGATACGGAGGTCCGTGCTATGAGTCTCGTTATTGCGGGCACAATATTGTCATTCTGGATGAGTCTGGGGCAAGTTAAGGGTTAATATTGGCACTTCTGTTCGGCCGTGCGTGTTTGGGAGAATATGTCTGATTGTTTATGCATTGCCGGCGAGAACACCGAACAACTGGCATTGTTGGATTACGGATAGCGTGGCTATTATATGTCATCTGCTTATTGTTCCTGAAACCCCTTCCGTGTGAATAATAGACCATGCCAATGTATTATTTTAAAACTGGGTGGGACAATCCATGTAGTTTAGAAAGGGTTAAATGATCGCGCGCTGCTTCCATGAGTGGCTGTCATCCACATTCCAATCTGGCAGAATTTATCCTTATATAAGAGCGATCTCGGTAAATGTATTATCTATTCTTAATTTTTAGAAAGAATTACTTAAGCGATATAATTAATATCCGGCAGGCGGCCATCGAACTTACAACATTTCAGTTTACATCAGCGTGGAGATTGTAATTTGCATAACGTGTCACACCATATGACTGATGGTTTAATTTTTTTTTTTAGGTATATATGGGTTGATTTGTTATGTTCTTCAAATCGCATCCTGCCTAAAGACTTATTATGGACTTGTTCGGTTGCGAGAAACTGATAAGTCAGTACTCAGGCGGTATGTCAAATGAGGGAATGTAACATTCTACTAGCATCACCGAAAATCTCAAAGAAATCAACCATACCACTCCATCGATATCATCGTCTGAACTACGCTTAATTGTAAATATTTACATTTCGATTCGGAACGCGACAACGACGATAAACTTACGCAAATTATTTAGCCATCGAGTGTCATTGCATTTAATTAATATATAAACATGATGGTGTGTGTACTGTCAATTTGGATAAGTATTCCTAAAACATAACTACTTTGAGCAAGATTATTCTCCATTTCTATTTGATCACCCAACCGGAGTGTTTTTTCACATCATTTTAAGTATTGAACTCTCGTTTGAAACATTTCAATACATTTAAGTGCTCGCTATGTCTCTGTTGTGAATGTTATGAACATATAGCGAACTAGTAACAATATTACTTTTAGTGCACAATAAGTGCACAATCTGTCTCCAATTGATGAAAATATAGTGAGACATTAAAGGCACGGTTGGCCTTAGTTGTCGAAAATATTCATATTTATTCCAATCACCGTAAACAGAAAAACATTAAAACGCATACAGTTTCGTTCATATATACCATGACCATCGCGTAAACAGCATGTTATCATAAAGACCTACTATATTTTACCTAAGCAAGAGCCTAGTTGTGTTACAGAAGACAGCACAATGATACTGGCTAATCACACACAAATGGCATAAACGCTCTTTATTAGATCCATATCAGAAATTCACCAACAAAGAACGCTCTTTATGTTTACCATCATAATATAAACAAACACCAGAAAAGTAACTTTTTAAGCCTTTGTTTACACAACACTGGTCAAACATATGACAATAACATACCGTTTATGCGATATTTCTTATTTGTATACGGACAAAGTCTGTCTACATTTTGATGTTCTTTCTGTTTGTGGCGGTTTTTGAGGGGTGGAAATATTTTCACAGCACACCCACCGCCAAGGCCATCCGTACCTTTAACACAGTAGTTTTAGTTTCCGAATCTGGAGCACCTGTCGGATATTTTTATGCATTGCCCACGAGAACAATCAATAATTGGCCTTTTTGGATTACATGGAAACAAACAAGCTCCAGCTATTCGTCTACTGTTTAAATTAATCAAGCGCTGCTTTCATGAGTGGTTGCCACCTACATTCCAATATGCAGAAGTGATTTTTATTTAAAGCAACATGGCGGTTTGGGCTCCAAAATACACATAATATTATTCGCTTTTGAATTTTTCTCAGTATCGAAATAGGCCGATTCATATCTGAACTACCTTTCTACGAGCATTGTGTAACCCAAAAAGACTCATTAAAGTAATGAAAAATATTACTGTGAATACGGTGTCTGAGTCCCAAACACAAAACAGCCATTTGCACGACATAGAACAGAAAAGAGCTTTCCGCGGTAGTCTATTCCTGAATAAAGAGCGTTTGTCTGACTTCTGGTGAAAAGTTTAAAACGGCTGAAAAATGGCTGTGACTTTGGCAAGTGTATTTCAGAGCATATGAAGCCGGTATACCAATAGTTCGTTTATTTATCGACCAATCGCATCCGTTGCTCCAACTTACGCAGAGAAAAATTTGGAGGTTCGAATGAGCCATGTCCGTTTAAGAGCTATTGCACGTTCGATTTTATATTTATTCTTAATTTCTAGAACAAATTGCTTTAGTGACAAAATCGGCCATCCAACTTGTATCATCAACTTGCAATGTATGCTTGTTATATCTATCGTGTGGGATTTCCTCAGAAATTCCAATCATTTGATAAAATTGATGTTCAATAAGTCGGTTACTTTAACTATGTTAGTACAGATGTCAATGCTTTCTGATTAAACTGAGTAAAATAAGCCGGTGAATATCGATCATGGAATCTTAGATGCAGGGTTGTACTCGATCGATTAACCAGGGTCGATCCGGTCACGACCGATCAACATACGAGTCGCACCTTCCTAATTAACTGGTGTAGTATTTTACTTTTTATCCAACCAAAATGCGATTTTATCTGAATATATCGGATTCCGCATTGCACACTTAGACCAGATGATTAAATTCGGTTTATATTATAAAGAAAAATTATATATTTGACCGGATTCCTGTATAGGTTATTAACCCTTGTACACACGGGCACTTGGGAGATAATTCCACTGCAAGTAGAAACCTCACATTGACAATTCAATTCAATTCTTTATAAGAATTACCATATTTTGATACAAGAACCGTTCATTTTCAAAACATAAAATTCAAATTTGCATGACATTGTTATAAAACAGAGCATAAACCAAGCAGAATTGGAATATCATACTATGTTTATATGCGTAACTACATGTAGAGGTTTTTTTGTGAGAAAGTAAGAACATTAGTGGACACAATCGGGATAAATTTGCATTGTTCAAATTATAAGTATATGTCTGCCATACCCACACTGTTTATTTAATATACAGCTCTTGTTTCTATTAAGGTTATGCAGTTATAATTTAAAAGTTAGAAGACAAATTTTATAACGCGCGTAGCACAGCGCGTTATAGTAGATTTTTCTTCAAACTTTTCGGTTATAACTCATAACCCTAAAAACCTTAATGGCTGAATGTGTGACAACCAATGTTTTATAGTATTCAATAGCTCAAGAATCAATTATTCATATGTATCAGTGTTTTGCTGTTCAGTCAGTTGGATTGGTAAGAATCTCATCCTCATGGAATTAATTTATGGGCAGTCCATTATATGATCACCTATTTACCCTTTGTAACATAAAGTGCAAATTCTCTCCTCAGTTGCCATGTCGTTGCATGAGCTGACGTCAATGACGATTTGGTTGCCATCCCACAATGTGAATCAATCATCCGCGCTTATCGTGGACATTGTGGACCAGTGGTTAGCGTCGGATTTGCATTCGCTGTCAACACAGCGAGATCAATTCGTAACCCGACGCTGGAATAATGTGTTTTCACACAGCAGTGGCTTGGCCAAATTGATCGACGTGCAATTGTCGGAATGTACGCTGTCAATACTTTGCGTCAAGTTGTGACCCTTGATCAAGGTCGCTCGTACTGTGTCTATTTCGTACCCAACACGACGAAAAGGGTACATGATTATGAGCAGTGAAATAAGTTGTCAGTATGCTAGCCACATTGTTCCCTGGGAGCAGTAGCTGGCCTTGTGAGTGTTCATCAGGGTAATAATTTTCCCACGCGTTGGGGTACCAGGTATAGGAGTCTGGTATACGTACACTTAAGAAAATGTACTGGCACAGGATATTTAATGCTGCTCCAGCAGAGCTCCTGTCATGAAAGGGTTAAGGTTAATTTGATTCCAGATATGATGAATAGTTGAAAGTTCAATCTGGATTTCCCACGCACGGCTGAGACTCAGTTGGCAAGATGCATAACACAATAAGTCGACATAAACTATACAGTTATGAAACTGCACTGTAAAAAAATATATTGGTAAGTTTACGTCAAAGTGTGATGGTAAGTTTGCTGCCATCACATTCTGCTATATAAATACGGAATATCCATAGAGCATATAAATGATATTCCCCGTAAAATGAAATAACATTGAACTTAATTAACGGAACTTCCGCTTAACTCCAAATGACACAGTGATTTGGAACCTTCATGGTTAAAATAATAATAATCGATCCAGTTATACAAGCATTCTACAGGCGCCCCGTTCCAATGCGTGGTCCCACCAGATCCATAGTTTGAGCAGTATTGTCTCTATATCGTCGACTAAACAATCGTACTTGTCTAATGCGGACCGCCGCGTTCTATCGACAGCGAAAATAGAAAATTACGACGAGCATATTTTTATTGGAAATTTATAAACGAGAAACTCTGACACCTGTAAAGTGTGCGGGGATACGTTTTTGGCAATTGCGATCATTATGTTGGGTTGTATGTATAACCTTAAACGTCAACTAAACCATATCATTTGACGGTCCAGCTAAACCGGTTTAGGGAAGCTGGTCCAGAGATGACGAATCCGATTTTTCTGTGAGCGATTTACATGGGTGGAGCTGTACATAATTTCGATTGACGTCTCGCCGATCCGATAAGATAAGAGTGGCGGCTTTCTATTATCATGCCGCTGTTGATTCATTATCGCGCGAGGGTTGTTATAAGCGTGTGCTTCCTCGCGTTAATTGGGGGGCTTGACAATGAACATTGTACCAACCTGCTTGTGGTCCGCCTGGAAACTGGGTAGTTTGATTGCATGGTCATCTCACCCAATCAGCTAGTTTTGGCTTGAACGACAACACCCCTCCCCCTTAGATCAGACTTGGCCTGACCGTCAATGTAGATTTAAACATGTTTGAGCTCAGATGTTTATTAAACTGGGGATGACGTAACCTCCGTAGTGTTTAGCGAGCACCGTCATATTTGTAATTTGCACTATACAGTATGAACCGAGAGCTAATGAGGTAATACTCTGTCTGGTCTTCATAATTTGTTGGGAAATTATATCAGGCGAACTAAATATTAACCCTTTACCCAACAAAACGGCCAAAAACGCCCAAATAAAGCTTAAACAGCCTAAAATATTTTCGGTCTGTCTCAATAACAGCATACAAATATGGATATCATTGGAACCGGTTCATTGACCACATTGTGATGGTTACAGTTATGCCCTGTGCCAATGCATTCTCTTATATATGCGAGTCGACCATAGGTCGCCTCGAATATATAAGAGAATGCATTGGCCTAAAAAAAATCTTTTTTTAACACTTTTTACCATTTTTTCTTACATTCTTTAACAATTTTATAATTTTTTTTTATATTTTTTAACAATTTTTATAATATTTTTCTACATTCTTTGACAATTTTATCATTTTTAATATGTGTTAAGCCAATGCATTCTCTTATATATGCGATGCGACCTATGTCGACTCGCATATATAAGCGAATACATTGGCACAGGGCCGTTCTGTTGGGTAAATGGTTAAACGGCTATTCCTGCCGTCCAATCAGGATCCTTGACAAGAATCGCATTCAGCAAAACTCGTTTAGGAATTTGTCGCCGAAGTCCAAGTCACCCCATACGTGGTGGCAATCTTCGTGGATAAGGCCTTTTTATACACAATTTGTTGGCGATTGTTTTCCTTTAACAGTTGGGACGGACGGTCGGTCGGTCGAAAAATAAATTATTCAATGTTGAAACATTAAAATGTTTTAAATAGCTTTGTAGCTTAAACACTGATTTCAGTCGTATTGGTATTGTAACATGCATCTATGTGCATTAGCTAATTATAAAAAAGGCAAACTTTTGGTACACAAATATTTTTTATCTACACGAGATCCACGTTTAGTTAGCCTGTATACGTCTATACACCTAATTCGAAGTTATACATGACAGTTGCTAACTCTGAACCGAAAAATGGAGAATGTCGTTCAAGAGGGAATCCATCTGCAGATTTACTTAGGAAAAAAAGTTATTTGAAATTGTCATATTCCAAGATTGGTCGTATATATATTTATCGATAAGGATCGTCTGGGGAACTGAAATCGCAATAGATTTCGATTATTTGCAGTCATGGTATTATCGACTGGATGTAAATTTCTCTCGTTGCTATGATTCGTCTTTTGTTATTATAGAGGATTTGATTGGGAACTTCTAATTTTGCCCGTAAGAAATATTAGACCATACTATATGTCACGGTGTGGCGGGAGATCGCGACCAATCGTGCAGCAACTATAGTCTGGTGATAAACTCTACACAACGCCGATTGTGAATGTTACGCACGAGTAGCGGTCGTATTTAATGTTGTTTTTCAGCATGTTCTCCCAAAAACCGGATAGTCCGAGAGCCCATAAGGTTTTATTGTCGTCACTCTGACCAAAAGACCCACTCTGCTCATTTTGTGGCAAATTATATGTAGTTTACGGAAACCAATTTCTTGCGAGTGGGAAACGCGGCGTTTGGGAGATATTTAACATAGAATGATGCCTGGTGAGAGCGAAATTTTTTTACTTAAGTGTTGGGGGAGGGTTAGTAATTTCGAATGTATGCAACATATGTAATGTCAGCTAACACGTTATATATACCATTTTGTCGGCAATAAGTAATTCTATCTAGTGTATAAACACAGAATTAGAATTTCAGCCACAGACCTCGAGTACGAGAGGTCAAAGGTCAAATATATTTTGAAACGCCATTTTTAAATGTCAAATTGGAAAGTTAGCTTAAGAAATTTTATAATCATCTGTTGGAATCCGTTCTAGTATAATTTTGAAATTTACTGTATACCAGATTCGGATATGTGAAAAGAAAATTAACACAGCCGCAATTGCAACCATTCAAGATGTCAGCCAAAATGTGTGCCGAAATAGCCAAAAACAGTAAAAATTCATAAGGTCTCTCTGATCGCCGTTATAGTAAAGATGATGTCACATGCGGTCATGTTGTCCGATCGATACGTTATGGTAATATACAACCCTTACAAATTAGTCAAAAATCCAATATGGCGGCCAAGATGGCCGCCGAAATGTGAAAATTTGCTATTTTTCGGACATTTCACCACCTTTCGTTTGTCTCTGTTGGAAAATATTGGCTCCTTTACGCGATTTTATACATTTATCGTATAGAAGAATTATTGGCGAACACATGGGGATAATAATATACATTTCTTGCTGGAAATTTTTGTCCGATATCACGTTTTCCCAAATGCCGGTATAATTCGGTCAAAGCCAAAACGACGCTAATAACGCAATGGCTGTTGCGAATCATCAATGAATGTTATTGCTATCACAACAAAACCCACGCGTATATATGTGCAGGAGATACGCGAGCTAGGCTTCCTCTTATACCTGAGTTGAGAAATATTCACCCAAATCCAAGATGGCGGCCAAAATGGCCACCAGAAATAGAAAAATTGCCGAAAATCGCTGATTTGAACATCAGTGACAGCTATTGTCACGACAACTCCACACATATTGTGAGTTGGGAAGACTGAGTCGAAGAACTGCGCTTATATTGCATCCAAATAAAAGTCGCCCAAATCCAAAATGGCGCCCACAATTGTGGACAGATTTAGAAAATCACCGAAAATCTATCATATTCACATCATTGGGCATTATTGTCAAGACAACTCTACCCATGCTTACAGCCGAGTTGGAAATACTGTGATAAAGTAATTATCTTGGATTTGATGAAGGATTTTTTTTCCAAATCGAAGATGGCGGCCACAATGGCGTCCGATATTTGAAAACAAGCTTACATTCCTTTACTTTCATACTATGTGCGTCATTGTTGTGAGAATTTGGCCGTCATATTGAACTAGAAAGGCATATGGTCCATAAGTATACAAGCTTACAGGTCATCTCCATGTATGTATTTCTCATATCCCATGTGGATAACCACATGTACACATGGCGAACTTCCCAGCTAACTAGTCATTTCTCAATAGATGGTCCAACTCACAAACTTAGCGAACGTAATGGCATACGTGGACAACTTCGGCAGTGTTTCAAAGGTAGCTAGCTGTCTCATTCCCTTGGACACATTCATATCTGCTACAGAGACGACCATAATGTACCGACTACCCACACTTCTTGATCATGATCCTAAGCAACTTTGTAACGTCCCGCATTCGTCTCGTTAGCAGAGAAGAATAATACTCGCGGTGCTAGTTTGTAGACAAGCGCCATGACAGTGGGAATGAAATGGGCCACGGCATACACCCCCACATCAGGTGCATGTTTCAGATATAGAATGTCATGTGTGTTGGTGCTTTTGGTGTGGTAAGATTTGTGTTTCCACATCCGTTTCAAGGCCGTTCTTAATCAACTTGACCAGACATGTAATTTTGTCTGGATAATACTATCATATCCTCCCCAGAAGAGTCGGATGGGCTAAATGATGTCTTTATGGAATGAGGGTATGCGTTGTTGTTATCCTCTCTCAAGACTAGTGTCAGTATATAGGCGGTATTTTCCAAGGAACTGTGATGCATTTGTGAGAACAATTTATAGATCGATGGGAATGGATGATGACATTGGTGAACTTGACCTTTATGGTCATATAGCTTTATAGTATATAACTTTAGAATATAGTAGTTAATATGTCTCATGCAGGACAATGGCTGTGAATGTCGATGTTACCAAGAAATAAATTGGTGTATCCAACGTAGGTTAAACTTAATGCAATGTCTCAGCAATCCCCTAGATGTTTTTCGAGTTAACATTTTCACTATTGTGGTGATGGCATTGCACTTTCGTGAACCACACCGACCATCACACATCGTGAGTATGACATCAACTACCAAATGCATCGTCCTCAAGACTACATCCCATTCTGGGTGGGGCTTATATAGTAGTAGCCAATGGTACAAGCCTGGTCTAATTGATTAAGAACGGCTTCAAAACGGATTGGAAGATACAATCTTAGCATATAAGGGAAGCAAAGCTACATGAGATCATGTCTAAATCTAAAACATACCCAAAGAAGGGGCAGTGCAGTCATGGTCCAATTTCATTTCCATTATCATGGCACTTGCCCACAAACTAGCACCGTGTGTATTGTTATTATCTGCTTGGATATGTACGGTGAGACGATTGCTGGACGCCACCATGACTGTGTATTGTTATTATCTGCTTGGATCTGTACGGTGAGACGATTGCTGGAAGCCACAAGGACTGTTCTTATGATCACGGTCAAGAAGTGAAAGTATAGTATGCATTATGGTCTTCTACGCCTTAGCAGAAAGGCACCCGTCAAATGTTAGGCTTTCAGAAATTCGAAGCCATATACAGAAGATATCCGGCTACGTCAGTATGTGAATATGTGAATTGATGAACCATATATTGAGAAGTGGCTGGATGGGTAGATCACCATTTTGTTAACCACATTAAGTTACCAAATCTGAATCTGAATACGCAGATAGAGACGTCCTTCTGAAAGCTATTATACGCATCGACCGCATAACTTTCTAGTTTATCACACAATATGACGATCAGACCCCATATGTAGTGTCTGAATTATACCATAAGCTACCACGAATGAAGCTCGTCAAGAATAAGGATAAGAATTCCCATCTTTCGAGACAAACGCGTGAGCTTGACACCGGCATATGTATTGTGGGTTTTCATCCTTCCAGAAGGCGACGACCTATGTTGGAACTAATAGTTGGCTTATGTACCGTTTCGTTCAATCCATACATATTGATATTATGACGAAAACTTGAAATTTGTGTGTGATAATTTCGACTTTCTTCAATTTCTGGCCACCAGTTTGGCAGCAATCTTGATTGCGAGAGTTGGCCAAACTCAAATAGATACTTCATATCAATTTTCCATATGAATATTAAGTGTGTGTAGAATTCTCACAACAATGACGCACATAGTATGAAAGTAAAGGAATGTAAGCTTGTTTTCAAATCTCGGACGCCATTTTGGCAGCCATCTTCGATTTGGAAAACAAATCCTTCATCAAATCCAAATAATTACTTTATCACAGTATTTCCAACTCGACTGTAAGCATGGGTAGAGTTGTCTCGACAATAATGCCCAATGATGTGAATATGAGAGATTTTCTGTGATTTTCTAAATATGTCCATCATTGTGGGCGCCATTTTGAATTTTGGGCAACTTTTATTTGGATGAAATATAAGCACAGTTCTTCGACTCAGTGTACCCAACTCACAATAGTAAGCAGGTGTGGAGTTGTCGTGACAATAACTGTCACTGATGTAAAAATCAGCGATACTCGGCAATATTTCTATTTCTGGTGGCCATTTTAGCCGCCATCTTGGATTTGGGTGAATATTTCTCTACTCAGGTATATGAAGAATCATAGCTCGAGTATCTCCTGCACATATTACGCGTGGGTTTTGTTGTGATAGCAATAACATGCATTGATTCGAAACAGTCATTGCGTTATTAGCGTCGTTTTGGCTTTGACCGAATTATACCGGCATTTGGGAAAACGTGATATCGGACAAAACTTTCCAGCAAGGAATGTATATTATTATCCCCATGTGTTTGCCAATGATTCTTCTGTACGATAAATGTATAAAATCGCGTCAAAAAGCCAATATTTTCCAACAGAGACAAACGAAAGGTGGTGGAATGTCAAAAAAATAGCAATTTTTCACATTTCGGCGGCCATCGTGGCCGCCATATTGGATTTTTGTGTCGGATTTTTGGCTAATTTGTAAGGGTTGTATATTACCATAACGTATCGAACGGACAACATGACCGCATGTGACATCATCTTTACTATAACGGCGATCAAAGATACCTTATTAATTTTTACTGTTTTTGGCTATTTCGGCACACATTTTGGCTGACATCTTGAATGGTTGCAATTGCGGCTGTGTTAATTTTCTTTCCACATATCCGAATCTGGTATACAGTAAATTTCAAAATTATACTAGAACGGATTCCAACAGATGATTATAAAATGTCCTAAGCTAACTTTCCAATTTGACATTTAAAACAAATGGCGTTTCAAAATATATTTGACCTTTGACCTCTCGTACTCGAGGTCAGTGGCTGAAATTCTAATTCTGTGTTTATTCACTAGATAGAATGACTTATTGCCGACAAAATGGTATATATAACGTGTTAGCTGACATTACATATGTTGCATACATTCGTAATTACTAACCCTCCCCCAACACTTAAGTAACATTTTTCGCTCTCACCAGGCATCATTCTATGTTAAATATCTCCCAAACGCCCCGTTTCCCACTCGCAAGAAATTGGTTTCCGTAAACTACATATAATTTGCCACAAAATGAGCAGAGTGCATCTTTTGGTCAGAGTGACGACAATAAACCCGTATGGGCTCTCGGACTAAGAACATTATCTGCTTATAATAGAACTTGTTTAGGTAGATAATATGCTTATAATTGGTTCAGTTTGAGTCGATAATGTGCTGAAAATGAGACAAATTTAGTCACATTATCGACTCACAATGAGTCGATTCTAAGCAGATTATGCGGACAGTGACACAAATGAGCCAACTAATGACTTTTCAGATGTACGCTTTTAACATGTGTTCTCATTGTGGTCCATGCCATAAAACGAAATAACGGGTAAGAGTCCACTATCTGCTTATTTCAGAATCAAATAACCACATAATCTACCTACATGTATTTCACATTATACATGATTATAGGTCGATTATGTGCGTATTTTTGCGAAGATATTTTGTGACTTTATAGTATGGTGCATTAACAAATGAACTAATGACAGCTAATGGAATCGCTGCGTCATGTTGCACGGACTTCGTTGGAAATATACCTTAGCTGTCTGACTATATATACTGTATAATATCTTCTCGCCGCGGATACGAAGAATAATAGTTGTTATGCTTTATATGTTTTATCAATCTAAACCTAACTATTCACTTATAATCGATTTTTCTATTTGCAGTCATTAACTCCAATCCACATCTTCGGCAAATAGACAAATCAACCGTCACTAAACCTCCCACCAATAGCAGCGGAAATAACGGCTCTTAACGTCGGCACCTGCCGGTCTCGGCGGGACGGATGAACAAATCTATGCAGAAAACTGTCATCGACTTGGTTACGACTAAGAAGCAAAAACAGAGTTCAGTCCCCTCGCTACGCTATGCCTGACCGCTGCCGGCATGTGTATTTTCTTAACTAAATCTAACAATTTTTATTGAAGCGTTTTGTCAGTTACAATTAAATTGATTAAATGAATATGGACAGTACAGTTTCTCAGAATAATGCAGTCCCTGTTTTTAATTGAATCGACATTTCAAGTATTAAGTATCGTGCTGTGAGGTTAATAATCTCGTCACAGTCTTTACCTCCGTAAACCCGGTATCAGAGGGCCGAAGGGTGTCACCGACATCGGAGTGAATTGGAAGAAATCCTTACGCTTAACACATAATACATATTAGGGGAGCAAACTTAATAATAATGCAGAATTAATTGTAACCTACAAAAGTATCAAAACAAATAAACGTATGTGTGTATATATAAGTACTGGTAGCGGTAAGTCCTGCGTAGCAGGGGACTGAACTCTGAATAGAGCTTGCGTTTGTGTACGTCGGAATTCATCGAAAAGTATGACTGTAATGGAACAGGACCGTCCGTTTCAGCAATATACAATATATGAACTTTTAAAAGCGAATTGCATCGGTCAGCGACATGAAACATACTCTTTATTCCGTTCATTTGACATGTTGCACCAGTCTGAATAAGCTTAGCCTATGGATGCTCTGGTACTTGTCAGTGAATTCATTCAGGCTGGGTTTGTGCCAGAACAATTTCTGTCTATACGGGCATTGGGTGAGAAACTTGTTCTCCCATGATCTCGTGCAGCAATATAACCAAGACAGGCAAACTGGTCCTCATAAATTCATGGGAAGTTGGCTGGTCCTACAACACAGTCCGATGCCGTTAAATAGCATAGTTATTTATATATATTTACATATCATGTTCGGTGCTTGGTCAAATGACAATCGGGGCATGCGTGTTATGTCACAAGAAAACACACCATAAGACGAACCGACTTCACATCTTGTTGACCTCGATGACTAAAAGCGATAATAAAATAACTGAGCATATTTTAAGGGCGCGGTCAAAGAATAATCGAACGATAATTAACAGGCATAATATTGGGCTAACTTTCAGTGCGGCATGGTATAATATCCAAACTGCAGATATGTTTCAGAACCAAAAATGAGCTGAGTTTATAGAAATTGATAAAGGAAAAGCTATATAAATATAAGAAATGAAACGTAGTTTCGGTGTGTTTGATTGAGGGATTAGTCGCTGTGGTCGTTGGAGAACCGTTCCCACAATGTGTCAGAGGACCACAGCGCTATACCCTTCAATAAAATACATTCAAACAACTTTCATAAGAAGACAAAAGCCATAAGTTTATTTTCGGATACCTATGTTCTTGAAAACATATTTTCATCAAAATGTATGTATAAAAGCACTATCGCAGAAATTTTCCTGTCGCAACCCTTTCATTAATGGTGTTATTCCGTTCTGACATTAGTCCATATCGGGTAATTGTTCATGGGAAATACTATGAGTTCATTGCAATGTTACTGTCGCGAGAGCAGGATGTGAAAACTGTCAAGCCAGAGATATTTTGTATCGAATTGTTCGTTGTCAGTAAGATTGTTACAAATGCTAATAAAAGACAACTATACTTATTTTTACGAAGTCCGGTCGGATATATAACCAACAAAATATCGAAATTGCTAGGTTTAAGCAACACCGAATCACTTTACGCGGATCAGTCGGCCAGTCTTGGTAACCTCCATTCCGATCATGCGACGTTCATCGTGTGACGAAGATTTGACGTTAACGGCGTCAGCTTAATTACGACCAACAATCAACGAATGCATATCAATTACATTTATAGCATATTCACACTGGCCGTTTTTTACGTCGCATTTTTAACCAAATTTGAGAACAATAAAGCTATAGTTTATGAAATATTTGAAACACACCATGACACCGTGACACCACTAGCCACATTCTTATATTCATGTTTGGTAAAATGCGACTAAAATCCGATGAGAGTGAACGTTTTGTTACCTTTTTTTCTGCGTATCATGACATTCAATGTGTATATAAACTTAGCCTATTCACAGATGATTTCTAGTTATCGTTGGGAAATTCCACAAATACGAACTGTTTAAACAAGAATCCACCCCATTATTAATAATGCTGATCTGACAATATCAGAAACAGAGGATCTGTAATGAGTCGCAATTCCATACGATATTTATTAACTGAGTGCACTAAATTCGATTCGAGTCGAGCTTTAGCGAAGCTCGAATCGAATTTAGTGGACGAAGTTAACAATTTTCGTATATAATTGCGATGAATTTGAGATCCGTTTTATCACATAATCACATTTTAGCAAGGAAAAACTATCTGGATACGGCTGGGGTTAAAACAAAATAATACTGATATCCCTATCACAACCAAAGAGGAAGTACATTCACGAACAATATATTTCCATTTTAGATGTGTCCTTTCATGTTGACGAAATTGTTCAACCACCCGTATCACCCATGTGTAGATCACAGTCAACACCAAATAACCCAGCCCAAATTGATTATCATAATTATATTCTAATTAACATAATAATAAAGTTCCGGCATTGGCATCGATATCCTTGCGTTAATCTCTGACGTCACTGTGCGTGTCGTTAATGCACGTGTGTCCTACTAAAAATATGAGGCCGGGTTTAGTGGCTAATTATGTGATAAATGCATGTAGTCAACGCGCATTATCTTAAAAAACGGCGATTATCTTACCAGACTTTCGTCTCAGAATTGCGATTTATTCCATTGGTCATGTCTCAGAGTTGGCGAGATTTCATTGGTTAGTGGCGTAACACCTCAATGCAAGGTGGAATCCAGTCTCTTGAAAAAGATGACGACAATTACAAACACCGCTTGCTGATTTGTTATATTTAAATTGCGATGTCGGAGTTCAATCATGAACTTGGTGACAATTTGCACGACAAATTTTATAATTCAGAATACAGGTAATATATTCATATAACTGCATGCAAGACATATTACTTATCACAATCTACATGTGTATGGGAAGCCAAATTGACATTTAATAAATAATTGAGCTTAAGCGTGTTAAGGAATCTCTAATTGCGCTTAAGCGCAATAAGAATATTTAGTATTGAGCTTAAGCGCAATAAGAATATTACTTATTGAGGTTAAGCTCAATTAGGGATTCCTTATTGCGCTTAAGCTTATTGTGCTCTACATGTTCACGTAGTTTTGTGGTGCAATTCTCGATTGAACTACAAAATGTGACATAATCAATCAATTTTTGTCAGCGCAACAATCCCTCAGGACCCTCACAATTCAAGCCACATGTGAATCGATTAAAATCAAGCAAGACTGAAGAAAGAAGCAAGTAGACATGTGGTCTCTCATACTGATTGTCCCCAGACATTCCTTCCGAGGACTATAGTATGACCCTCGTCCGTGCGTCCGTGTGCCCGTGTGTGCGTCCGTCTGAATTTGTTTTCCGAGCCTGTATTCTGTCATTTTCAGATAGTTTTGTTTTAAACTTGGTTCATATATCAAGCAGCATGTGAATCTGCGCACCTGCGATTTTGAGTTCGGTCGGACTCATTTTGGCGGAGTTATTGCCATTTTTGTCGACATACAGTAATGCTCTAAGTAATCGACTCCTTAACCACAGCAGAATTATGGGTAACTTTTCAGGATTTAGTCGGAAATATGGATTGTTGCCATTCATCAGAAAGCTCTCGGGGAGAGCTTTCCGATGAATGGCAACAAGCCATATTTCCGACTAAATCCTGAAAAGTTACCCATAATTCTGCTGTGGTTAAGGAGTCGATTACTTAGAGCGTTACTGTAGAATCTTAAATCATGGGACGCATCTGTTGTCCGAGCCTGCATTCCGTCATATTCCAGTCAATTATTTTAAAACTTGGTACAGATCTCAACCAACCAGCATGGGAACTTTGTGCTCCTGCAATTTTGAGTTCAGTCGGAGCCATTTTTCGACATAGAAATGTTTTATGTTTTTGTTATTTTAGAGTTATCGACCCTCTCTCGACACATTGAAGATGTGCAACATATTTAGTGAATATGCACTTATATATCATACTAGAAGGTGACACGACTTCGTCCTGGCTTTGACCTTGAATTGTGCATTTTGAAGGTCAAGGTCAAGTGGGGTCACGATTTGACCAGTCCAAAACACTGCCCGGACAAAAGTACCCGACAAACGTGCCCGTTGAAATCCATCCGGTTTTACCCGATTTGACCTTGAATTTGTCATTTTGAAGGTCAAGGTCAGGTCGGGGTCACGATTTGACCCGTCCAAAACACTCAGTGGACAAAAGTGACCCTATGTATAAAATGTCGTCGAAATCCCATCAAAATTGGCGATTTGACATTGAAATGACCCGATTTCAAGGTCAAAGTCACGTCGCACGGGCAAATTAATAGGCCTATGCCACTCCCCGGCCGAACGTACCCCCACATACCAAGTTTCATCGAAATCCCGTGATATTCGGGCGTTTGACCTTGAAATGACCCGATTTCAAGGTCAAGGTCACGTCGCACGGGTAAATTAATAGGCCTATGCCACTCCCCGACCGAAGGTACCCCCACATACCAAGTTTCATCGAAATCCCGTGATATTCGGGCGTTTGACCTTGAAATTACCCGATTTCAAGGTCAAGGTCACGTCGCACGGGCATCATATAAATCCCGTGATATTCGGGCGTTTGACCTTGAAATTACCCGATTTCAAGGTCAATGTCACGTCGCACGGGCAAATTAATAGGCCCATGTCACTCCCCGGTCGAAAATATCCCCACATACCAAGTTTCATCGAAATCGGCTCGGCCGTTTTCGAGTCCATCAATTACAGACAGACAGACACACACACCCTCACACCCTCCCTCACACACACACACACACACACACACAGACAGATCTTCCAAAAATATATAATAGATTGGTGTAGACAATATTTTTGTCGGAAATTATACCGCCCCGAGATCATAACTGGACAGTGAACCCAATATCTAGACATCGGCCACTACAATTTCGTCGAACAGATTCAGTCGAATGACCAAATAACATAAATACACGGCATTATTATATAGTCGAATTTGACCACTTTGCGTTGCCCTAATCAATCGTGTTTTGTTTGCGGTCAAATTCTACTACATGTATAAAACCCCAATCAATCAATCAATCAACTACATGTATAAAACGCTGCAGCAAGATGTATTTATTTATCTAATGTACCATCTATATATCTGGTTAACCCTTTACCCAACAGAAGGGCCCTGTGCCAATGCATTCTCTTATATATGCGAGTCGACCATAGGTCGCCTCGCATATATAAGAGAATGCATTGGCTTAACACATTAAAAATTATAAAATTGTTAAAGAATGTAAGAAAAAATGGTCGACTTGCATATATAAGATAATGCATTGGCACAGGGCATAACTGTAACCATCACAATGTGGTCAATGAGCCGGTTCCAATGATATCCATATTTGTATGGTTTTATTGAGACAGACCCAAGATAATTTAGGCTGTTGCAGCTTTATTTGGCCGTTTTTGGCCGGTTTGTTGGGTAAAGGGTTAAACACCATTCATTTAGCAGATTGAATCATCAGATATTAACGTGCATTCCCTGCATAATGATAACGACAAGTGCACATGCCACACAGGACGCATGTACCGATGGCAGTGATGAAAAATGGCGCGAACATAGCGATAATATCAGGCTTATTGTGAAACATTCTCTTTATTGATTACACTATCACCTACTTTCATTATTTCTCGCAAAGCAATAATCAATCTTTACGTATTAAGCTCAAAACTCGCGAGATTATCGCAAAAAGAATTTATTGGGTATGGGAAAGCTATTCTTCAAAGCAAAGAACATTAACTGCTCTTTTATCAGTTATGCGGGATATGGTGCCTATTGGCCATATATCGACGTTAATGTGACTCAGACACTTCTTATTTCGCGTTGCTATTTTTTAACACTTTGACGGGTGAGTACGTCATATATGACGTCATGTCCATGGGTGAATATATTATTGCAAATAAACTGAGAAATGTTGTAGCCGTCGCAAATTGTAACAAACATAACATACAACCAACATTATTCAAAGCACGAATCAATGTAAATAATAAACATGATATCCATCAACAGTATATCCATGAACGATTAAATTATATCACTTTCTGAAGTTCTGTGGACGGCATAATATTATTCTAACAACCGTGAACAATATAAACGTCGTTCCACCACCAGCCGTACGGCGACACAAATGTCACTAGATCCACCAAAGGGTTAAATGGGGACTGTACACTAAATCCGGCCATATATGGGACCATCTCATAGTGTACTCAACAGAATAAATGCAACAAATGAATGAATTTGAGCCATGGGTGAGTGTAAAATACACCCATTTACTTTATGAACAACATGGTAATTATAACGAAAATTAGTTTACGGCTCGAGTCATTAACTCATTTTCATTATAATACCATGTTGTTTACACCGTTCATATAAAGACCACGTGGGTGTATTTTGCACTCATACATGACTCAAATTCTTCATGTGTTGCATCTGTTCAGTTGAGGCCGAATTTAGAATATAGTACCCTTTAAACTACATCTTCCAGAAATGGAGATCTTCAATCTAATTAATCCATTGAAAAACCAGAACACTTAAATCTTGCATGACTATAATGCAATTCACCTATAAAATGGATACGTTGTATCAAATAATTTAGTGTACTATAGACAACATCACCTTTCAAATTTTGCATTTTCATTAGGGTTCAACTACAGTTTAATCGAATTTATTTTTAGAGACGTGTTTATGTCGGTCAAAAACATGACATCTATTTCTGAGTCATTATGGAAATCGACGTTGTTCATCCTGCCTTAAAATTTTCTTGTAAGTTCGGGGAAGCACGATGCGACCAAGGCAATATGGCATTTTGGAATAACGCGGCATCACGTTCAAATTAAAATATCAGATGCCGAAAAATATACCACAAATAAAGTAAATTTTATGTCGAATATTGTCACGGGCCTTTACAGATAATTACCTTGTTTTTGTCTGTGCATTTAACAAAAAACTACACAACCGGTATTCGAAATTCAACAAAAAACAGAAACGCAGCTTATATAGCGCAACATTACACACATGTTGATTATTTTCCAGCCAGAATGACATATTTCGTCTAGTATTTCCAAAAGAAGTTAAATACCGGTACTACAGCCAGTTCTCCCGAAAAGGGCACAATATCTGCTTATAACAGAACTTGTTTAAGTAGACAATCTGCTTACAATCGCATCATTTTGAGTCGATATTGATCTGAAATTGAGAACATTTTAGTCACATTATCGACTCATACTGAGGCTATTCTGAGCAGATTGTGTTCAGACAATAGGCCAACTCACGACTTTTCAAGTGTACGCTCTTTAACAGGTGTTTAACTGTGGCCCGCGTCATAAAACGAAATAACGGGATAAGAATTAATCCATTATACATGTATGCTTATTTCAGAATCAAATAATCACATTATGAAACTGTTTCACATTATAGGTCTATTATAAGCGTATTTCGGTGAGGAATATTTTAGCAAATATGTGAAAACTATGATATTGGTGTAAAATCAGTAAGTATTTATTTCATATTTTCTTAGGACGTACACAAGATTCACCCCTCTATTTTAACTTGTATTCGGGATTCATGGGTGTTGAGTCGACACCCTCGTGTAGTGGATGTTTACACCGACACGTTAACCTTTTGTTTACTAAATACTCATTGCCTATTAGTTCACAGGTGTTCAGATAATAAGTTCACCAAACTTATTATCTGAATATTTCTCACCAATGAGAAGAATCCATCTGTACTTGTATTATCTGTCATCTGATTCTATGTCCTGAAACATCCCCGGCCTCCAAATGAATACAAAACCATGCCAATCTATACATTGATAACTGATATGAGATTCTATTCAGTAAATACATGATAACAGATTAACAAGGACAGTTGATTGTGGATCTGTGACACTCACGATGACAACAACGACAAGGACAACGAAGACGACGACGATGAAGACACGGATCGATCACGCAGTTAATTCGTAACTATAATTTTTAGTCGATAATGATTTATTGTCAAAAAACAACCACACGAGGAGAGTTTGCCAATACAATGGATCACAGCATATACAAAACGTGTAAAAATAACATGTACAAGGAGGCTCGGGATCATGTATCATATTAATGGTTTCCTAACTGCTGTTTGCTCAGCACGAGCACTGAAGAAGCGACGGATCAGTTTACACATTATTCGGGTTAGAGTGGGACTGTCATTTGTCAATATTGTAATAAATTGATCGTTGGCGCTAGTGCGTCGAAAATTCGAATTATGGTTAATCATTGATTCGAAAAGTTCGCTTCGTAGTTGTGAATATGCAGCCAATTCTAAGGAAATGTGTTTCATCTTCTACGACATCATCACAGCAGAACACACATTTTATATCTGCTAATGTTATTACGGGCTGTAAATGACGCCCTTTCTCTATAACAAGTGCATGTTTTATGTTTTACTGATTCTGAATCTGGTGAAAGCTATTCTGTCCTCCAAAGATTTCGTGTTGAGAAGGTAGGGCTCAACTTCTCAAGCCTATATTCTTTCTTGTAAGGACGATATGTTCTGAGTTTGTTGCTGCCTGGTGTTAAAGGCAGAGCATAGTAAGGGAAGTAACCCTACCATAAAACACAATCCGTTTCTATTTTGCTTAATAAACTTAATATTAGAAAAACTACCACCATGGGAAACTTAAGCGTGACGACAATTTAGATAACGTTTCTTTTACCATCCTCTACAGAATGGAACAACCCAATCAGTTATAACAGTATACTTTGGAGTGGCCTATAATTTATCTGGATGGATGCTTATAAATAGACGCAGATGACAGACACATTAGTAGGTAATACAGCAGCAAATGTATTCATATTAATTGGTGGTGAATGTTCATAGTATACGACTGGTCTATGGTCGTTTGTTGAACTTACTATTTGAATATTTCCAAAGGGAACTAAATTGAGTATACATTAAAGACGATGTTAAAGGCACGTGAGGCCTTAGTTGTCGAAAATATTCATATTTGTTCTAATCAGCGTAAACAGAAAAACATTAAAACGCATACAGTTTCGTTCATATATACCATGACCATCACGTAAACAGCATGTTATCGTAAAGACCTACTATATTTTACCTAAGCAAGAGCCTGATTGTGTTACAGAGGACAGCACAATGCTACTGACTAATCACACACAAATGGCATAAACACCCTTTATTAGTTCCATATAATGAATCCACCAACAAAGAACGCTCTTTATGTTTACCATCATAATATAAACAAACACCAGAAAAGTAACTTTTTATGCTTTTGTTTACATAACAATGGTCAAACATTTGACAATAACATACTGTTTATGCGATATTTATTATTTGTATACGGACAAAGTCTGTCTACATTTTAATGTTCTTTCTGTTTGTGGCGGTTTTTGACGGGTGGAAATATTTTCACAGGATACCCACCGCCAAGGCCAACCGTACCTTTAAAGGGGCTGAATACATTCGAATAATGTGTTAACACTTTTTTTTATTATAGATTTTTTGGGTTGAATTTGTTTTGGGTATGCTTAAGCATGCTATAGCGAATTTAAAAACAAACTGGATAAACCTTAGGTGCATGTTATAACTCAAAACTATCACCAACTATTCATAGTAATAATTTTGATGCCCATGAAAAACGTAAGATTCCCTGGCACTAAACCTACAAAATAAGTCTGTTAAAGAATATAAGAAAAAATTATTAAAATTGTAAAAAATTGTAAAAAATAATAACAAATGGTGAAAAATTGTTAGGCCAATGCATTATCTTATATATGCGAGGCGACCTATGGTCGACTCGCATATGTAAGAGAATGCATTGGCACATGGTATATGGGTTGATACAAAAATCGGACCTGGCACTGAAAGGGTTAACACGAAATAACATAAAAGTATAAAAAAAACTATCAACAAGAAATACATGAACAAATAGATTGACATTCTTATTTTTATTAATAAATAATGAGTTTCCGTTGTCAAAACCATAATGATGTACATATGACTGTTACAGTGGAGTTACATATCACAGTCAAATTAGTCCAATAAGATACCAAAGGTTATTCAAAACTTGACGGTAAACACCGGAAAAAGTCAAATGATGGAGAAATATTCTGAAAATCATATCCAGACCAGTTCAGACTAATACATTTGAACTTACTACACGTTTAGTGGTGTTTGTTCTGTTCACAAATCAGTTGTTTATCTGGGACTAATTCGGGTTTATTTACATTTTTCGTAGTTCAAATGTCGTTTCTGACGCAAGGCATACCAACGGTGTCGGTGTTTTCGGCAATAATAGTTTAACCTCTTCGCTGCTAAATGACGTTATGGCGTCGTGTGCTGGGCTGTTGACGTTATTGGCATTTTCCAATGGGAAAATATAGCGGGAATGTCACAAGAACCATACAACTGACTCAGCTGAAAGCTATTATCGTTCACAATCGTGGGACATCATACACTTTTTGAAACGTAGAGATACAGTTATTCCGATGCACTAATCTCTGATTTCCAGTTATGTATAATGGCCTACTTCTAGTGTGCTGAAGTAGGTCCGTAGTACCTACGGACCATATAGCACACGGCGTGCACTTTTACGTCCGTAATAGTTACGGACGTCATAGCAGCGAAGAGGTTAAAGACATATTATGGACTTAATTTGGTGAATAAAATCGGTAAGTTAGTATCCAAACACTTTCTCCACTGGAATAATGAGGCAATCAACTAAGATTGTTTAAATTACAACCACACCAACTGTACCATTTCAGAGAACACAACGGTTGAACTACGCCCAAATGTAAATATTTGCTATTCGGAGCTATTGCTTATTCGGGACGCATTAGTAGGCATAAACATTACAACGATAATAGTCTACACGTGTAATTCATTTATAATAATGGTGCTATTTCCTGATTTTTTGGATATCAAATTTATGAAAATAACTTACTTTGGCATGATTAAACGTTATTTGGGTTTGAACACATCAGCGAAGTATTTCACATCACTTTAGTGCTATGTTCCTGAAACGAGTGTAGCGAATGAATTGTAGAATATCTTGTTGAATTTAAAAATGAGCGCCTGTCTTTAATGCGCATTTCTCGTCGAAATATAATATATATTGCACAAATATCTTCATCTATTCAATACGTTAGTAAATTCCAATTCAATCATCCTCCTGACACATATATCGTCCATATAGCTAGCGACTTATTCACAGATAGCTATCGACCTATCATCGGACTGTGAAAAAAGTGAGCACCTCGTAAAAAATGATAACAAATTTAATCCACGAGTGAGATTGGCTATTTACACTACGAGCTTCAGCGAGTGGTGTAAATCGCCAATCCCATGAGTGGATTAATTTTTTTAGTCAGAAACACTATGCGTAAAGTTTATGCCACGATCTTTACAATGCGATGGATAAACACTTTTCCGTTCAAATTGTATGGAGAAAGTTTAATCCACTCTGCGAAGTTTAATCAACAGTAGGCACGTTTAATCAACAGGTGTTGATTAAATGTAAAATTTAAACAGATGGCTTTATTTATATAGTAAGATAGGCGATCGTGGTATAAATTTGTTATTCAGAAACACTATGCGTATATTTTGTTTATGCCACGATCTTTGCAATGCGATGGATAAACAATTTTCCGTTCAAATTGTATGCAGAAAGTTTAATCCACTCTGCGAAGTTTATGCCACGATCTTTACAATGCGATGGATAAACACTTTTCCGTTCAAATTGTCTGGTGAAAGTTTAATCCACTCTGCGAAGTTTAATCAACAGTAGGCACGTTTAATCAACAGGTGTTGATTAATGTAAAATTTAAACAGATGGCTTTATTTATATAGTAAGATAGGCGATCGTGGTATAAATTATAATATTCAACGTTCCAATGAAATGTAGTATTCATGGAGGGATAGAAATTAATATGTCTAATAAATTTGATGCGTGGATATCACTTCACCCCGCATGGGCCGGGAGAAGAATATGCATATACCGCCCCACTGCGAGGAGTAAGACTCCCCTAATGTGGCACCCTGTTTGTCGTGGGCTGTATCCCGTGAGGTGTGGTGTCGACGTTCTGGTGGTAATATGGCGGCCGTATCACACGAAGCATCGACCTGTGGATACGGCTTCGCCCATGATCCTCTTAGTACCCCATCTCTCAAGACGGGTGATTGATTGACCCGGCTCAATCAATCGGTTAGTCACGCCTCTTCGGTGTTTCATATTAAATTTATGTTATCTGTTGTACTGTTCTTCTGATATTTGCAGTTTTGTTTTCTGTTTATGGATATTGTTTGAATCGTTGAATTTCTTCTTGATTACTGTTTGAATCTTGTCCGGTTCACGCCTGTCTCAATGTGGGTAGGTACAGGGAGACTGATATATTCGTTGGCTAAACGGGTCAACGGGTCACCGCTTCAGTCATCTACCTCTCTTTATTTATTTATTTATTTATAAACTTTTTATTTCATAAAAATCAAATTAGGTATGTTTGGCAGCAATACCATAATGTGGCAACCTAAAAATACGTCACATAACGGCGATTTAGAAATAAAACACGTTTTCACCCTTATTTGATTGATTTGTGTTAAAGTTTGCGTAAATTTGACCTTGGATTGTAAAAATACGGATTCTATACATATATACTCAGTACTTGGTTCATTTGGGACCTCAGGGAGTTACAGCTGTTCGTGTATTTGCTAAGGTATCATTACACTATTTTTAACATAACCCTAGTTTTTTCATGAATTTTATATTCAGCAGTCAGGATTGAGATTCCACCATAGCAAAAGTTCAGGTCAACTAGATTTATGGCTATTTTTACACTGATTTAGAAACATTTTATTTCATAAAGATAAAATTTGGCATATTTTGCAGCAATCAATAATGTGACATCCTAAAATATGTCACATGACGGCGATTGATAAATAAAGCATGTATTCACCCTTATTTGACTGATTTTTGTTAAATTTGACCGTGAATTGTAAAAATACGGATTCGTGTATTTCAGCAGAAATTAATTCAAGAAATGAAGCAACATGAAATACACTTCAAAAATAAGCCACAAAAAATAATCAGGGACCATAGATCTCGATGACTCGACATCAAGATAGCAGTAATCAGTCTGGAAGCTTATAGACAATTATTGCACCAACCAAATAAGCCTATTTACATACCCTGATACAACAAAATGATCCAATACTCATTTATGTTAAAAATAGTGATTAAATATAACATTTGTCCCGCATGTGTGCGTCTCGAACCTTACGATTGGGCGATATATGCATATCTAAGGAAGTTCTCATTTAGATGTTTAGTGTGGTTGTATCATTAACCCCGATTCCGGACCAGGGTCTGTAAAACATATAGATTAAAGACTAGCGTACTGAAAACATATATATTAAAGCACTGGAGACAAACTCAGTGAAAACATATAGATTAAAGCTCTGGAGACAAACTCATATGCCACACAGATGAACACCTTCTTTTCCTTTTTGTGTATACTTATTACGTATTCTATACATTTAGTATGAAATGGTGTGATATCATCTAAAAATGCCAAAGTTTCAGGTGCATGGTACCATTGGGAGAGTCAAAATAATTTCATTTTGCGTCATGTTAGTGGTCGGCAACATCCGGATTCTCAAATGGAAATAGTTAAGCCTGAAGAAACATGTGATCAAACAAATTCGGCGGCCAGGGGACTCATGTGGTACCTTGACTATCCGTAAGTTTTCGCAGATCATAGATGTCTTTTCTCGATATTTAGTGTAGTTATCAACATAAAGTATCCCTACTGTTGTATGTGTTGATCCCAGCATATTAAGAGTCGATTAACTGGTGATTAAAAGTACGTCCAATATATATTGTGCACTTGTTACTGTCATACGCATTCAGTAATTGAACTGATTAAGAAAATCGCAATTGAATAGACCATGGAATTATGAAAATATCGATCTTGCTTGAGCTAGATAGAAGATAGAGCTCATTATATTTATTAATTATAGTTTATTTCCCAATAATCTCCGTTCTATACGTATGAAATGCTAATCGCAATTATAGAGCAAGCCATTTTGTAAACACCGATGTTAAATGATGGATGCATTTCCGGCCACACGCTCTTGAACCCAATTAGAATGTTCAAAGTCTTCCTGTATTCTGGTTGGACATAATTGGTTAGCGGTAAGACCGAGATTTCCACCCATTATATACACGACCATCTGCAGGACATGTTTGGTGTCATTGTCGATACACGTTTCACCGAAACACGTATATGAGACGAAACGAAACGTTTAGAGGATTTGTCAAACGATCCTGTTGATTTCCGTGGCGCTCACATATGGACTAATTCAGGATAACGTTTTTCGTCTAAAGCCAGCAGTATTTTTTGTGCAATCATAGGTAAGTGGGCATCTGATCCGGTAACACGTCCCCGAAAAGGTGGCTTCTTTAGAAACGAAACTTTTGATTCCGGGAACGATCGATAACAAAATAAGCGGCACATTATATGTGATTATTCCACATTTTAAATCTGAAAGCTGTCGGATAACCATAACTTGAGAAGGGGCAAAACTCAGTCAGAAATAGTCGGACCAAACCAAAATTCGTAGATGACTTGCTTTTTCATGTGATTAATCCATATTCTGAAGTTGAAAGCTATCGGATAAGCATAACGAAATATACATGTACCATCCGGACAACAAAACAATGGGGAAATTCCAAGTTGAAAATGGGCATAAATTCGTCAGAAATGGGCGACCAAACCCAAATTCGTCATCGATCTGTATTTTCATCCTCATCATCATATTTGAAATCTATCGGAAAATCATAACTTGAGATATCATCCCGACAACAACATATTCAGCTAATTCTAAGTCCAAAATGGGCATGTATACTTCCGTCTGAAATGGTCCGATCTGATCCAATTTTGAACTTGACCGGAACTTTTGTCGAATTTGTTTTCAATTTTCATCTGGACAACGAACTTTTGGGACCGCGGACAAACGGACGACCAACCCCACCAATAGACATTGGTAATTGTGAGGTGCATTATATTGTTCTCCTTCATAAACTCGACTTGTGGGATATATACCGGAGAAGTTGGAATATATAGGATTTCCAACGAGTTATGTTGGGATATAAGATTTTATGAAACTAGTTTGATAAATTTGACGAGTCGTAGACGGGTTGCGAGTCAAATTTATCAAACGAGTTTCATAAAATCTTATATCCCAACATAACGAGTTGAAGATCTTGTATATCACATGCAAAAAAAAGTAGAGCTTTATGCCTTTTTTAACAAATCAAACTCTTAAAAAGTTCAAAATGCATACATGCACGGCGTTGGCCGAGACGCTTCACCGCCGTATACGACACTATTGCGCACTCTCGCTGGCGGCGAAAAATATAGTTTTATTTTGTGGCGCGATGCCAAATATCCAGGAAAGCACGCGCCTATTCCATACTAGTGAGAGATAAGGAAATATGTAATGGCTTTTTTCATGTGATATAGCTTTATTTCAGAGTGAACACGTAACGTAAAAGCTATGTGCAAAGTACTGGTATGGTCGTTGCGTCTGGCGGTCGTGGTCCATAAGTGTCCATTGTCGTCGCCATCGTCATAATCGTCGTCATCATAATCGTCATCGTCGTCATAATAATCATCATCATTATCGGCATTATCATCGTCACCATCGTCATCATCACAATCGTCATCATCATCATCATCAACATCATCATTATCACATTCATCATCATCAATCGGTGTCATGAGTACTGAGCATGAGTACTGAGTCTAGATATTTTTTGGGAGGGTATCCATTACCACCAGCAAGGGTATCCATTACCACCAGCAAGGGTATCCATTACCACCAGCAAGGGTATCCATTACCACCAGCAAGGGTATCCATTACCACCAGCAAGGGTATCCATTACCACCAGCAAGGGTATCCATTACCACCAGCAAGGGTATCCATTACCACCAGCAAGGGTATCCATTACCAACAGAGGGTATCCATTACCACCAGCAAGAGTATCCATTACCACCAGAGGGTATCCATTACCACCAGAGGGTATCCATTACCACCAGCAAGGGTATCCATTACCACCAGAGGGTATCCATTACCACCAGCAAGGGTATCCATTACCACCAGAGGGTATCCATTACCACCAGAGGGTATCCATTACCACCAGCAAGGGTATCCATTACCACCAGAGGGTATCCATTACCACCAGCAAGGGTATCCATTACCACCAGCAAGGGTATCCATTACCACCAGGGTATCCATTACCACCAGAGGGTATCCATTACCACCAGGGTATCCATTACCACCAGCAAGGGTATCCATTACCACCAGCAAGGGTATCCATTACCACCAACAAGGGTATCCATTACCACCAGCAAGGGTATCCATTACCACCAGCAAGGGTATCCATTACCACCAGAGGGTATCCATTACCACCAGCAAGGGTATCCATTACCACCAGCAAGGGTATCCATTACCACTAGCAAGGGTATCCATTACCACCAGCAAGGGTATCCATTACCACCATCAAGGGTATCCATTACCACTAGCAAGGGTATCCATTACCACCAGCAAGGGTATCCATTACCACCAGCAAGGGTATCCATTACCACCAGCAAGGGTATCCATTACCACCAGCAAGGGTATCCATTACCACCACCAGGGTATCCATTACCACCAGAGGGTATCCATTACCACCAGGGTATCCATTAGCACCATAGGGTATCCATTACCACCAGGGTATCCATTACCACCAACAAGGGTATCCATTACCACCAGCAAGGGTATCCATTACCACCAGATGGTATCCATTACCACCAGTGGGTATCCATTACCACCAGCAAGGGTATCCATTACCACCAGCAAGGGTATCCATTACCACCAGCAAGGGTATCCATTACCAACAGAGGGTATCCATTACCACCAGCAAGGGTATCCATTACCACCAGCAAGGGTATCCATTACCACCAGCAAGGGTATCCATTACCACCAGCAAGGGTATCCATTACCACCAGCAAGGGTATCCATTACCACCAGCAAGGGTATCCATTACCACCAGGGTATCCATTACCACCAGAGGGTATCCATTACCACCATGGTATCCATTACCACCAGCAAGGGTATCCATTACCACCAGCAAGGGTATCCATTACCACCAGCAAGGGTATCCATTACCACTAGCAAGGGTATCCATTACCACCAGCATATCCATTACCACCAGAGGGTATCAATTACCACCAGAGGGTATCCATTACCACCAGCAAGGGTATCCATTACCACCAGAGGGTATCCATTACCACCAGGGTATCCATTACCACCAGCAATGGTATCCATTACCACCAGCAATGGTATCCATTACCACCAGCAAGGGTATCCATTACCACTAGCAAGGGTATCCATTACCACCAGCAAGGGTATCCATTACCACCAGCAAGGGTATCCATTACCACCAGCAAGGGTATCCATTACCACCAGGGTATCCATTACCACCAGAGGGTATCCATTACCACCAGGGTATCCATTACCACCAGATGGTATCAATTACCACCAGAGGGTATCCATTACCACCAGATGGTATCCATTACCACCAGAGGGTATCCATTACCACCAGAGGGTATCCATTACCACCAGAGGGTATCCATTACCACCAGAGGGTATCCATTACCACTAGCAAGCATTAGCCCCGTGTCGCTATAAATAACTTCTGCATCGAATATATTTACGAATGACAGATATATCCGCCCGCATTGAACTGGTGTCAACTGGTGAAATTCTTGGAAATATGTACGTCTATTCTCCTTGCTAGGTACATGTAGCATTTGTCAATTATGGATTTTGTTCGTATGCTTTTAGAGTTAAATTAGTAGTCGTAACCTCTAATTTTGTGTGAAATGTTCACATTTGAGGGCATTCCGAAAATCGCTTTATTGGTAGATGTTGTGATTGGTGGTACCGACGTAGTGCTTGCTGGTGGTAATGGACTCCCCCAAATTCTTCAGACTCAGTACTGCGATTTCTCTCGATTCTGTGTTCTAAACAGAACTGTTTAAAAACATACGCCTTGTTTCCTTCAGGAGCACGACCATCTGTGCAAATACCATCAATGGAAATAGAACTGACGGCGTTGTTGTTGTTTTTGTTCACTGTGATTCCAAACTCAACAACGGCGACTACGTCACCAGCACCTCCTTCGGCGACGACTGAGTATTGTCCATTTGGTGTTTTCACTGGTGGTGGGCCAAATGCGGGGCAATGTAAGCCCGACCCAAACCCAACCACTACAACGACTACGACACCCACTTCGACAGCAGCAACCGGCACAACCGAAGCAGCAACCGGGCCAATACCACCAACCACGCCGACAGGTTCGCCAACACAGAACACTAACGGTTCAGCATCTGGGACCACAACTAATATTCCAACGACAACTGGTGGACATCCTGGTGGGAACGACAACAAGAAGAGCGACAATGCGACTTCCTTCCCTTGGTTTGCAATACTAGGCATCGTTGTCGGTGCGCTGTGGCTCGCGGCAGGGGTAAGCTCAAACTCCATACAGCGCCCTCTACGTTACCACTGCGATATAGCACTACCACAAGGATGGTACTGTGGCTCGCGGCAGGGGTAAGCTCAGTCTCTTTGAAAAGCCAACGATAATTCTAACGGACATACGTCTCTAATATGAATCGTACATGACACGTAGTGGAGCAACCACACATGATGTGCCTCAAATTTGTCTTTTTTCGGCGACATAACGCTAAGAATAATTTATGTAACACCATGCAGTGGTTACGACGGAGACGACATGCCAAATTGACAACACAAAATCTTGTCTGGATTATCGTCATTACTTCTTCCTTTTAATTTTCATTAAGCTAACCAACGAAATTGGTCTAAATGAAATTAATAGACTTAAGTCACATGTGAATTCTTCGTAAGTTGTGAAGTAGTTACTTTCATTTTTATCGCGATGCTTCATTTCCAATTCCGCGTTATTTGCAATCTCCACACGGTTGCTAACCGGAAGTCACGTGACAATTTCTCCAAAATCTATACCCGTGATCTTGAAAAATCACTGGTGAATATAGAAACAATTATATGACGGCATTCACCTGCCTTAGGTATAAGCACCCTTGGTGATTGCTATAAGTGTCTATTATATTTCATGTTCACGACAACGCGGCATTCCCAACATGACGTAATAAACAGTTTCCAAATATGGAGAGCATTCCTGGCGTAGTGATGTTTGTGAGAATCGTAGTATTTAGAAATAGTTATATAAGTTATATATACAACTATATGCGAAAGAATAATCAGTCATGAATATCGTTGACTGATAAAAACAAAACTCGAAGATGTCTCCTATATTGCGATGAGTAAAATTAATTATAGATATATGCCTGTATTCAGTTTTCCAACAATAGTTGAGTTTGACAATGCGCGGGAAAATTGTCAACACGTCATTGACCTCTGATCTCTGACGTGATCTGCTATGCTGCCTATGCCATAAATCAATGAAATCGCGCCCAGTCTGCGCCACTCTCCAATGAAATGGAGGGAATCCCTTCAATACAGAACTTAATTTTAATAGATAGTTCTAGAGACGTACATCCGATATAGGATTTCCGTCGGCTTTTCAAAGTGACTGGGGTAAGTTGAAACAAAATGTCTGAACAATGATCTCAATCCGCAGTGTCGTAGGCATATAATGATTGTAGTATAATACATAAATACACTGTAACCCAATGGAATGATGAATAGGGTACATTGCTCAATAAAAGGCAAAATTAACACCATGTAGCAACTTCAAGCATGACCGACACAAAATCAAATGGAGAATTTAGTCTAGAATGTTGAAATTGTTCTGACAATAAATAACTAAAAAATGTGTTGGTTTTTGGGCCATAATTTGAATTAGACAGGTATTTAATTTCGCTCAGACAAAAGCAGCTGGAACATTTTCTATGATACCTATCAAACTGCATATATAAGAAGGCGATGGGCGTATTAAAACTGGAAATGCAATTGTGGCGCCACCATGAAATCAGGTCATATATAGACACACTATTGTACATATAGCGCATTAACACCACCACCGACCAACACCTATCACTTTCATGAATTCATTATTTAATTAGAAACGAAAAAAAAATTTGATTTTGTGAACAAACATTGAATCAAATTCGCTTCCAACAACCTATGCTGATGACACACTTAGTTTTGTTTGATTAGTCACCAGAATAATCATTAAATTCAATTCTAAAGCAAATCTCTCCTCGATGACGAAAAAGTGGAAAAGGGGTATAACTCTGTCAAAAATGATTGGACCAGACCCAAATTGGGATTTTCTCATATGAAGGCATTGTGCCAAGATTCATCAAATTCTGTAAAATACTAATCAAATTATCACCCGGACAAGAACATAATCATTAAATAATAAATTAGAAGTCGAAAAGGGGAATAACTCCGGACCTGGACGTTTGTCAAATGAAGTCAATATGCCAAGTTTCATGAAATTCTGTAAAATAATAATAAAGTTATTATCCAGACAATAGACGTTTCTGACAACGGACAAACAGCCTGTTACCCCGAAAACCCGCACATTAACTGCTCATAATATAACTTGATTTAGGTAGTTAATCTGCTTAGAATTGCATCTTTTTGAGTCGATAATGTGATGAAAATTAGAGCGTTTTAGTCACATTATCGACTCATAATGAGCTGATTCTAAGCAGATTATGTATACGCTCTTTAACTTGTGTTTCACAGTGGCCCGCGCCATAAAACGAAATAACGATTATGACTCAATTATCTGCTTATGTCAGAATAAAATACCGTAACCTATTTCACATTATAGGTCGATTATGTGCGAGTATATGTTGGACAATCAGACATACGGGCGGGCGGAGCCACATTGCGGTTTGCGCTCCTAAATACACCTAATAATATTCGATTTTGGAAATAGATTGATAAATACTTGAACTACCTTTATACCTATATAATGTCACAGAAAGAAGAATTGAAGTCATAAAATATAGAACTTTAAAAACGGGTGTTTGTTCCCCAAACAAACAACATCCATGTGTATGTCATGGAACAGAAAAGAGCGCGCAGTGTTAATCTATTCCAGATATGGTAGCGTTTATTTCCACTTTTGTGCGAAAAATTAAAAACAGTTGGTAAAATGGCTGGAACATGCCAAGTATTTATCAGAGCATTTGAAGTGTTTAAGTTGCCTCGTTTCAGAATTGATAGCATCACACCCTCCAATCGAACATGGATAGTCAGGCGACAAAGGCGGCACGGAGTAGGAAATAGAGTGAACACCCAGGGGGGGGGGGGGTAGGAATTTTTTTTCAGGCACGTATGGCATTTTTTCCCTGTCGATCATTTTTTGTACCCACCCACCCCCACCGCCAAATTTTTTTCCGTTTTCGGCAGTTTTTTCCGACCATTTTTTGACACCCACCCCCCTTTTAACACTAAAACAGAGATTTGCGGGGGGGGGGGTGGGGAAATTCACTGTAAACAGCTGTATATGAATTTCTGTGCATACTATTTATCATGGATGTTAACATGGACATGTAAATAGGAATGAGTCATTTTGAGGTCATTCGGCCAAAAAAACATGGCTGCCAGCGGCCATCTTGGATTTCAAAATTTGCAACAAAATACAACACGATAACTGCCTGCAGTCAGTTTACAGTTAGAATTACATTATTTCTCTCATTCAAAGTGGTTTTGAAGCCCAACTCATTGCCAAAACTCTAAAAAACAAGCAGGAATTTTTTTTTTTGTAGTTGCGGAAAAAATTGCTTGTTGGTGGCTTTGACCACCCACCCACCCGGCATACGTGCCGGATTTTTTTTTTCACCCTCCCCCCTGGAACACCGATCAAAAACATCCTATTTTTTAAACACAAATTTTTTTTTTTTCGTTGAATTTAGATCGATGTATAATGATAACTATTCAGTGCTTTAGAATATGGTGTTTACACTTATTAGCTTTACTATACAGTGTTTATGTAACATTTTCTCATAGGATAAACAAAAACCTATGTTTTGTCCAGTTCCACGATCCAATTCCAGTTCTAATAGCCCATATAATGGGACATATACCAGGACAAATCAGACACCGACAACTTGTTGAAACATTATTTAATCCAGCAACTCTTCGTGAAACGTCGCAATTAAAATCGATCACTCGAAATCGTGCTTAAAGTCAGCACGGAGAAGATGTCAACAAGAGTTTGGAGAATGTGATGGCGGTTGTTACGGGGAGACCGGACTAATTCATTTTTCAAACACTATAGACTCTGCCGGGGAGAATAATCAATAAAACTTCACCAACTTAAATTATTTTGGGATAGTTATATCTATTAAATTGAATCAATATTAACTATTTAAATGAATTTTTCTCACAGAAGTGAAACAAACGATCTTTATTTCTACCATATCAGGAATAGACTAACACGGAACGCTCTTTTCTGTTCCATGCCGTGGAAATGGCTGGTGTTTTTTTTGGGGGGGGGGGGACCCAAACATCGCGTTGAAAGTTGTATTGTTTATAATTTCAATGCATCTTTATGTGATTAGACAGAAATGCTCGTAGAAAGGTACATGTAGCTCAAGTATTTATCGACCTATTTCGATACCGGGAAACATTCAAAAGCGAATATACATATAAAGGTGAATGTTGGAGCGCAACTCGCCAAGTGGCTTTAATGTGATTTTTTTGGTGATATTCGACAACATGCCACTCTTTATATAAACACGTAATGTTGTATTTTCCGAGTTTTGAAAACTCTCACCCGAACAAACGATATTTATAGTTTCTACTCCATAGTATTTCAGATATGTGAATTCTTTTTCCACGTATTTATTAAATGCTATATTACAGAATGATCAATCAGTTGAGCTAATTTGCTCGAATATATGGCCTATATGGTGCTCGTAAAACTGTAAATTTGACAAAACACTCCGACTTCATTATCATAGAAATGGTTAAAAGAAAGCATAAATAGTTATTAGATGTAGAAAGAATGGTTATGGTGTCTTTCAGTATAATACTTTGGAGGTAAAACAGATTTATACCACGATCGCCTATCTTACTATATAAATAAAGCCATATGTTTAAATTTTACATTTAATCAACACCTGTTGATTAAACGTGCCTACTGTTGATTAAACTTCGCAGAGTGGATTAACTTTCTCCATACAATTTGAACGGAAAAGTGTTTTATCCATCGCATTGTAAAGATCGTGGCATAAACTTCGCAGAGTGGATTAAACTTTCTCCATACAATTTGAACGGAAAAGTGTTTATCCATCGCATTGTAAAGATCGTGGCGTAAACAAACTATATGAAGCTCGTGGTGTAAATCGCCAATCCCACTCGTGGATTAAATGTGTTATTCAGAAACACTATGCGTATATTCTATATATAATTTGTTTTTATTTCTATTGCTGCTCCAACAGAGATACATCGCGTGTTTAAACATAATTACTTGCGCCAGTTTATGCTGGACGCAAGTCATGTTTTCGGTCTGTCCGGATCTCTGTTTATTTGTCTGTTTATTTGTCTGTCTTTCCTTCCGCGAATATGTTACGTCATGCCGGAAGTACAATATTGAAAGATTGCTCGCTGGAAACCGATAAAGACGCCATGACGTAACAACGCACATCAGGACGTCTCAAGCTACATGGGCGCGCAAAACACCAGACAAGATTGCGTCGATGTCCAGTATATACATACATATCAAAATAAAAGTGGGCAATAGTACTGCCCATTAGAAGCCTATTTTATGTAACTTGAAACTCGGAAAATTAGTTGAGATCGAGTCTAAAAGATGCGTGCGGAATCGTTTTTTTTTCGCATAGACAGTGACGTGCGAACCAATTTCTGGAAACTTTCTTCGAAGTTCAAAACATTTCCGAAAGACGCAGGTGCATATAAACCATGTCCGGCCAAACAGTCCAGCGCATGGTTCTATTGAGACAAATTGTACTAAAAAATATGTTGAAACATGGATTATTAAAACGCCTTATTAATTAACTGGGAAAACAACCTTTCTCCTCTCATCGCTTGTTAATCAAGGACTAACCAATGATCGCGAGTCTTTTATTTAATTGTGTCGGAATTTGAAATTGACTTTGACGTTTTTTGCCGCTAAAGTGCAGGGCATATACACAAAGCATTCTAGTCAAACTAGTAATGCAACCCAATTGGCATACAATATATATATAGCATCATCGGCAACCAATCGTATTCACACCCTTCATATGAGCGATGTCTATATTGTTCTATAAATATGTCAAACAACCCGTACGTCATTACTAAGACCATCATTAGTGTAATAGATCAACTGGAGATAACAGAGATATTCTGTCCGTACACACAAATATTTCAGCGATGTATGAACTGAAATTTGATATCTAGATATTCTATCGATCTCTCAAAAGAGGGTCCAGCACCCGTGGTTCAAACTGTTGTTGGCAAGATATCACAAAACATGCCAAATGTGTGATGAGCGCAAGTATAGGCAGCTCCAGTGAGTGCATTCTAGTTAACACATGTTATGTAAACACCATGCAGTTATTACTGTAAACTTCTGTTTTCATTACTCCATAACTACGATTTCAAGCTTTATTCAAATAATACTCTTCAGTCATGAAAGTGGTCAAACATGGTTACAACATGTCGTTATTTGGCAATTATTAATAATGAAAATAAGAATTATATCTATTTCTCATATTTTTCTTGATAATGACGATTTACTGAGTTTTTTTTTGTTATTGTTCACATTGTACAATGGAAGGCCTTGATGCCCTTAAAGTCGATGCCATATTCGTAGATATGGCAAGAAATTTTGACCACGTTTCTTGCCATATATGCATATTCGGCAATAATAAAGGGACGACGTGTACCATAGACACAAGTCTGAGTTTAGTGTACCTGTCATTTGCAGAATGAGGTCCACAGAGGGTGAATTTAGTGACGCTATCCCGCACTGTGGGCTATCATCACCAAATACACCCTATGGGGACCTCATTCTGCATGGCCTCATCTGCCACGAGAGACACAGACTCAGATTGAAGTGCCCAAATTCCCAAATAGTGATTATTGTGATGTACGCAAATTGGGAACCTCGATTATGCAATGTGTCGTCTGCTATTTTGGGGATATAGAGAAACTAAACTAAAACAGATATATAGTCTGCATCAAATTTGATAATAAAGAAACTTCCTAAGCAGAATGAGGTCCCAGAGGGTGAATTTAGTTATCCTAGCCCGCTATGCCAGATAGCATCGCTAAATTCACACTCTGGGGACCTCATTCTGCAAATGACAGGCACACTAAACTCAAACTTGCATGGATAGGATAGGATAATTTTATTTACAATACACATATGAATAGTACAATAAATTAACATATAACTAGATAATAATTCAGTGTATTGTTGGGGGGGGGGGACATAGCCCTGCCGGGCTGTCTTCCTGTTTCCCCCATATGGACATACGCATATATGAATATGTTTTTATGTCTCTGCATTTAGTGTTTCGATGAAATCATTTTGAACAAGCAAATGAAGCTAAATGTATTGCATAAGCGTCAAACGCTTGCGTTAAACGGACAGTTAACGGATAGTTTAACACACTTATGTGAAAGGTGTGGTATACGCGCCGTACGTAACATAAACGTTAAACGTTCAACTTATTGCAACTTCAAATAGACGAAGATAGTGTTTTAAACATCGGATATCACAACATACGATAAGGCATGGTTGCTATTTTTTAAAACACATTATGGATATGGTATTCAAACTTGCGCAGTACTAGTTTTCATGCACCCATCGGTGCGCGAATTTAAAACTGAGCGAAAATTAATACGAATCCTGAGTTTATACCAAACCACGGGAAAGATAAGAGGGCTATTTACACACACAGAGTTATATAATTATACAAGTACATTACGGAAGGATGGAAAGTTATATTTACATGCTGAAACCAACCCCAACAACCATGATGCATGACAATAGTTATTTAAAGCGGTTAATCGTGGTAACATCTTCGATGCAATATATGTAATAAATACGCAGATTCCAGGTTGAAGGCACACGAAGCACATATCCATAGCAACAACCCTGAGTAACGCATTGGGCATGCAGTCTGAGTTAAATGTCAACCTAGCTATTTCAAATGCACGAAACCGAGCGTTGATTTTTTGTGAAATCAGCAGCCTTCGCAGTTGAGGTTTTAGAGTTTAAACCTACTTCTTCCAAATCCATATGATGTTCATAACTATCAATGATTATTTGGATAATATAAACACCCACCTTCACTACAAAATGTTGCTGCAGTTATGTTCTAATCGATGTAATTTTTCGCCGTAATGCATGCTCTTAAATATATACAACGCCATGCATCATCGGGAACGATTTAGAATTGAAACTGTCATCAAAACTGATAAAAGAATTTTTCATAAATATGTTTTGTCAGTTTTGAATTCGCACAGTCCGGTGGGCGAATTTGAAACGAAGCGAAACATAGTACAGCGAAATTTAGATACGGGTTGTAGGCATTCGTTGCGTTTCGGCTAGAATACCTTGGGTTCGCCGCAACCGATATATAATGATTCTTTATATTGTTATGATGGGAAAGGTGGACCATTTCGTTATATATGTCCTGATGGTGCGTTCATACTAGTCAAGTGAAGATGAGGCTTAAGCAGAATGAGGTCCCCATTGGGTGAATTTAGTTATGTAAGCCCGCTATATGAGATATATATCATCACTAAATTCACCCTCTGGGGACCTCATTCTGCAAATGACAGGCGCACTAAACTCAGGCTTGCATGGACATACACATATATGAATGTTTTTTTCTGTCTCTGCATTTAGTGTATTCTATTGTGGATGAAGTTGTCGAAGAAAAAGAAAGCAGATGCTGATAAAGAAAGTGAAGAAGTAAGACGGTACTCGGTACCAAATCAAACTCAGCAGTATCCTCATTGGTACAAACCAGAACTTCTGACTGAGAACCCCGATCCAGCTTCGGTGCCAATCGATTCAGCACCAGTTCCCGAAGCACATATACCCGAGGTACCAGCACCCGAAATACCAGCAGGACCAACATCCGAGGTTGCAGCATCCGTAAACACCACGTCGAATCTCGGAGACGCCGGCGCCATTCCTGGCTCTACAGCAATATAACCTTCAGACATTTAGACCACACAATAGAGACCGTTCGCAAAATCACTGTTACGATTACGGATAGGATATATTGCCCTAGTAAGGCTGATGGGGTCATTGTCACAAGGCTCCGGTCACATTCGTAGCCAGCTTATTAAATCGATCACAAATGTAGCCAGCTTTTCGCCGGCGATCACATTCGTAGCCAGGTTTTCTAATTCCATGCTTTATATGGTGCGAAATATGACGTCATCGCGTTCGTGACTAAAATATCGACGTCATGCTCCAAAACTGACTTCGTTCATCAACTTATTTTTGAATATAATTCGAGAATCTAACGACATTGATCGGAAACCTCAGGTTATTAGATGAACTAATATCAAATTAAAATTTATGTTGTTTTTCATTCATCAACTCAGAAAAATGAGACTAACCTAATCTTGTTCATTGAGGCTCGCATGAATATGAAAAGCTGGCTACAACTGTGATCGCCGTAAAAAAGCTGGCTACATTTGTGATCGATTAAAAAAGCTGGCTACGAATGTGACCGGAGCATTTTGACAATGACCCCATCAGCCCTAGTAAGGTGGACACCATCACAATTTAAATACGATGGTTATTTGGTGAGACAGCATATGCCCCACTCTATATAGTTACACATACAGTAATGCCCTAAACTAATCGACTCCTTTAATAACAACAGCAGAATTATGGGTAACTTTTCAGGATTTAGTCGGAAATATGGCTTGTTGCCATTCATCGGAAAGCTCTCACCGAGAGCTTTCCGATGAATGGCAACAAGCCATATTTCCGACTAAATCCTGAAAAGTTACCCATAATTCTGCTGTGGTTAAGGAGTCGATTACTTAGAGCATTACTGTATATTAGATAGAAAAGTAATGTGTCTCTTTCAGATCCCATGTTCTTATCCGTGTGTTATACACCACACGGATAATGTTAGAGCGTCCCCAAGCAGGACCAGTGGCACATCCTTGACACATAAACTGAGTGGGGTATATTTCGTCTCACATAAGAACCCCCTGCGCGTAAAGATCGAATTTTGGCCGTAAACTGGCAGGTTATATATTGTCCATAACCGTAAATCGTATTCGTGACTTTGCGAAAGGTCTCTATTAATAAGGTTCCCCACAGCCGATGACGTCTAAGCAAAATGAGGTCCACATAGTGATAATTCAGTGATGCTAGCCTGGTGTGTGGGGTATCATCACTAAATTCTCCCTCTGGGGATCAAATTCTGCAAGTGTCCGGCACCATATTCTCAGGCCTGCTGAGAACACATACCTCCGGCCGTGTTCCGCTGCAGCGCATGTATACGCACACTGAGCTTTGTGTTAGTTCATGGCGGGAGCTGCGCTGGTGCAGCATTAAAGATAATGTGCCATAACATTCTCTTATATTTGCGAGTCTCCCATAGGGAGCCTCGCATATAAGAGATTGCACTGGCTTACACGGTCAAGGCAAATATTGTTAGGCCAATGTTTTATCTTATATATGCGAGGCTCCCTATGGGAGACTCGCATATATAAGATAATGCATTGACACAGGGTTTTCGCAAAACAATCAGGAAGCTCCAGTCGTCAAAGGGTTTGTGCATATAGGAGGAAAATGTTATTTGTGATAATGTTGTTGTCGCCAAACTGACCATATCATCAATTACACTGACTGGATAGCATTTGTTTTTAAACCCTAACATGATACTTCTTTTATATGTCACTGAACGGAATATTTTTTATTTAAAATTGAATTTTATCCACACAGTGTGTTTATAAACACATTCAATGGAAAGTTTCGTTTATCATCATCAATTGAAGAACACACCATCATTACATAATATAGTTATCTCCCTTACATCAGTTTCAGCCCACCTGGGCCATACACTACATTTAACATTCTTATATTGGACTTGTCATTCTATACTTATTTCATATCACCGAACAAACAAGCTTACGTACATATATAGACTATAGCCCGATGAAAACAATTAAAGGCACGGGCGGCCTACGTTGCAGAAATATTCATATTTGCTCAAATCGCCATCAACAGAAGGAATATAAAAAAATATATAGTTTTGTTCATGTGCCAAACATAATCAGCGCGTAAATAGTATATTGTAAATTGTATAAGACGTACGGTGGTGTACGCAAACAAGAGCCTGCACGTGTTACATAAGTTTTGCTTCTGTTTACATAACACAGCGCAATTCTATTGGTTAATCACACACAAATGATATAAACGCTCTTTATTATTTCCATATCAAGAAAACAGTAACAAATAACGCACTTTATGTTTACCATATCAAGATCTAAACAAAAGATAGGTCCTGTAACGTTTTTTTGCCTTTGTTTACATAACACAGGAAGAACATTTGACAATAACATACTGTTTATGCCATATTTCTGATTGGTATAAGAACAATGTCTGTCTATATTTTACTATTCTGTCTGTTTATGGCGGTTTTTGACGGAGGTGAATATATTAACAGCATACCCACAGCCAACACCGCCTGTATCTTTAAACTACTAGACTCACTAAAGTGTTCTCACAGCTAAACTGCATTACCAACATTTTAACTCTAATCTATACATCCAAAACCCAAAATGGCTTACATGTGGTATGGGCCACTTGTTTTTATTGTTTATTTCACATAAATTATGACAAAATCAACCACACAATAATATTATGCTTATTATACTGTAATTATTCTGCCCATCAGAGCGTCTTGATTAACAATTAAAATATATTATATTACTTGAACTAATTGTTTATTACACGCTTGTCCCTATAAGTACAGTGTTATTGCTGTTCCATATTTACAAATCCGTATGGAACGTACGTTCCATACGCATCTCGTTGACGTAAAATGACGTACATGACGTTCGCCTCAACCATGAAACTGGAGCTATTTAAATAAAAGAATCATCACACATGACAAACACGCCCTATATGAGCCTAAATAAACCTTCTAATCCTGTATTTTTAATGCACGGATTCTAGGACGCGATCGAAGCGTGTAATAAACACAGAACGACACGATGTGTAAATTGGTTTGTCGATACGGCACCCGTGCTGTCGTGGAAGGATATAATTCGAGGCGCAAGCGACTCTCGTTCTATTCTTCCGCGACAGCACTGGTGTATGTATTGTATGAGTATGAATAGTCTTTCCTCTGTACTCCGACCCCTTGTTTATTGTGTCAAAGTTACAACTACATAGATGTATAGTGGTATTGGGCTATTCATAATATCGTAATTGCGATTAAAGGAACTGAATTATGCGGAGAATGAGTTTGATGTCTACTAAAGATGGCCGCTAAAATGGTACAAGAAAATAGAACTTTTGGTTTTGCATTCTACCTATAGTTTTGAAACGAGACGGTAAGGAGGACTTGTACATGGTTCGTGAATTGATAAACATATATCATTTGCGACAATTCCATAACACTGTGGATGTTATCACCCAACTGAATCTGTGTCTGTTGTGAAGATGGTCGACAGTATACAAGAATCTATCATGTGATCCCCCACAGTCTGTGGTTGCTGTATCAATTTAACGGAACCATCCAATTTGTTCGGGAAACACTCCGATATTTGATAGTAATATACAAGTTAGATATATCAATTATTGTCTGGATAAAATGACTCTGTGTATACACAGAGTCATTTTATCCAGACAATAATTGATATATCTGGTATACCAGGAATTTTAGAGAATTTAATGTTAAAAAACCCTGCAATTAACTTGACCCTCAGTCAGCTCAACTAAGATAACGGTGTTTTGCTTTGCACAACTTATATGTAGTTAATGTCAAACAATACAGCCGGGTAAGCACATTTATAACGAACACCCGATTGTTCTTCCAAGCAAAGTCAGGACAGTCTGATTCCTTTACTAGGACATGATAGTTAGTTTCTTATCGACCGTTGGTGGAATCAAGATGGACCCGAACAGTTCGTTATGAGGTCTTCACTTCAGCAATAAGATTGTTGCAGAATGACGTGTAGCCCAAATCATCCAACTAACTAACTTCCAAAATATTGGCGTCAATTTTGCCAGGTATAGTAGTTTCGTTGTAAGTAGTGCTTTTGCTTAATACAAATAAATGTACACACACAAGTCATATTCGTGTATTACGTAACAACACATTAATAGTTGTTTTGTTTCAACTTATTTCTTCGAAAAATGACCAGAATCCTAATAGGTTTTATCCAGCCTGTTTTCCCGAAAACCAGCACATTATCTGCTTATAATAGAACTTGTTTTAGGTAGGTAATCTGCCTAGAATCGCCTCATTTTGAGTTGATATATGTGCTGAAAATGGGAAGATTTTAGTCACATTATCGACTCATAATGACAATTCTTAGCAGATTATGTGCGGACAATGACATAAATAAGCCAACGCACGACATTTCAGGTGTACGCTCTTTAAGGTGTTTTCACTATGACCCGCACCATAATACGAAATAACGGTCAATTACCTGCTTATTTCAGGATAAAATAATCAAATTATATACCGATTTCACATTATAGGTCGATTATGTACGTACTTACCCGATGATATGTTGATCATAAGGTTTCTAAGATTGAATTCTCTAAAGTTCCCGATACACAGAGTCATTTTACCCAGTCAATTATAGTATATGAATATAAGATATTGGTATATGTGTCTGCGAACAAATGGGATAGTCCCGTTAAATTGATCCGGCAATCACATAATGTGAGGGATCACGTTAGGGTAGATAATGTACGTGTATGTGGAATGGTCAGGCGAGTCATGTGATTTCGTTGGCAATGACAACATAGGTTACAAGTAAGACATATGCGTGACTGAAACTGGCTATATATAACAAACACTAAATCTACCAATACCTATATAATCCTATACAATTGTGAAGCTATTATACGAAGCAAAGTTATATATGGTCCGAATCGGCATCTCTTGTTTAGACTAGGTTTTATTCTAGACCAGGTTTAACTCCAGTTTAAACTAGGTTTAAGTAGGATTTAAACTTGGTTTTACTGTAGTAAAACTAGGTTTTATGGGAGTAAAACTGGGTTCTAGTGTAGTTAAACCCAGTTTTGCGATAAACTCAGTTTAAGTTTGTGGAATTCGATCTCAATTAAAACTAGGTTTTATTGACGTGATAAAGCTATGGCAATATTACTAATTGTTTGTGGTGAATCGGCTATATAGTCATCAGCATAAGCTTCTGTATATATGATTTATACGTACCATACGTCTCGTCTCGAAAATGTACCTTTAAATATACTTTGAAAAAAACATCAAAGTTAAACCACCCTACCCCAGGTTTTACTAAAACCTAGTTTTGTGGGTTTAATTATTCTGTCGATTTTTTTCGCCCAGTATTGATGTTGTTTCTTCGCGTGTATGGGAGTGTTAATTTTGAATTGGGGGAGGCGTTTATGCTCGGGCGTTTGTCACTCAATGTACATGCAGGAGAGTCTTAGTGGAATTCGGGGAGGCGACGTCGGTACTTATGAGATAAATTCTAACAACATATGTGCCAGTGTGATGGATGATTTCTTGCCATATATGTTTGTCTGCTATTCGCTCGTTCGGATGTCGCTTTGGCGACTGAGAGCATGGAGGGGTCGGACTGATCAGTTTGACACGTTAGGCACGAACATGACTTTTGAAACTGATTCCTTATTCACAAAAAAAGTCTCTTTCGGTCAATTTGACGCATGGGTTGGTGGCCCGACCAAATACCCACCAGATACATCCCAGCCCTCACCAGGGGAGGGTAACGGCCACCATGAGGGGGAATGGAGTATGGATCATTTTGGAGAACTGTAAGGATTTCGGCCAATTTGATGGTATGGGTGGGTGGCCCGCCCCAAATAACCCATAGAAACACCCCACCCCAAATAGCCCATAGAAACACCCCACCCCCATATAGCCCGTAGAAACACCCCACCCCTCACATCCGGGGAGTGAACATGGGATATGGACCATTTTCGAGACCGGTAAGGGTTTCGGCCGATTTGACAGCATGGGTGGATGGCCCGCTCAAATGGCCCATAGAAACAGCCCACCCCTCAACCCTGGGGGAACCACCCCAGGAGGTGAACATGGGGTATGGACCATTTTCGAGAACGGTAAGGATGTCGGTAAATTTGACGACAGGAGTGGGTATCCCGCTCCAACTACCCCCTATAAGCACCCTCACCCGGTGGTACCACCCCGAGGGGGGTGAAATGGGGTTTGGACCATTTTCGAGAACGGTGGGTGGCACACCCCAAATGCCCCCCCCCCCCCACTAGAAACACACCAACCCGCACCCATGGGTCCATACCCGATTTTCACCCACTCGGGTAGAACCACCCGCGATGAGGGTATGGTGTTTCTATGGACTATATTTGAGGGCGGGCCGCCCACCAATGCCGTCATATTGGCCGAAATCCTCACCGTTCTCGATAACGGTCCATACCCCATTCCGACACCCGGTGAGGTTGGGGTGTTTCTATGGGGTATTTGGGGCGGGCCACATACACATGCCGTAATATTGACCGACAGAGGCATGTTTTTTTGCGAATAAGGAATAAAATGCTCCATAACCCATTTTCACCCATCAGGGTGGTACCTTCCAGGGATGAGGGTAGGGTGTTTCTAGGGGATATTTGGAGCGGGTCACACACACCTGTCGTCAAATTGGCCGAAATCCTTATCGTTCTCGAACATGGTCCGGATGTGAGGGGTGGGGTGTTTATGGGGGTTATTTGAGATACCCTTCCCCGGGGGTGAGGGCTGGGGTGTTTCTATTCGGTATTTGGGCGTACCCCATTTCCACCTCCTCATGTGGCACCCCTCCCCCGGGTGAGGGGTGGGTGGTGAGGGGTTCTATGGTGTATTTTGATCGGGCCACCCACTCCTGCTGCCAAATTAATTAGCCTAAATCCTTACCGTTCTCGAAAATGGTCCATGCCTCAGTTCTCCCGGGGTGAGGGGTGATGTTTCTATCGGATATTTTGGGCGGGCACCCATTCATGCCGTCAAATTCGCCGAAATCCTTCCCGTTCTCGAAAATGGTCCATGCCCCAATTTTCACCCGTCCGGATGGTACCCCGGGGGAGGGATGGTGGTGTTTCTATAGGGTATTTGTGGCGGGCCCCACCCATGCCCTCAAGAGATATTTTTGAGTTCCGAAAGTCATGTTCGTCCATAATATTAGATAATATCTAACCGCTATACAACAGACCGTGCATTCGTCGTGATTTCTCAAAGCGCACGGGTTATTCGCCTGATTAGAAGATTAGGTAGAGACAACAGGTCGCGTGACCGGACAATGCATTGACAAGTAACGATAATAAACAGACAGACCACGCACCCTATCCTTGCAATTGGACAAGTGTGGCCCACAGGTGACGCAGTCGACCAAATCTATGTCGTCCCAGCGGTGGAGAAAAACTTGGTTTTACTACTAAAACCCAGTTTAAACTGGTAGTTTAAACTGGGTCAGTTTAAACTGGTAGTTTAAACTGGGTCTAAACTGGAGATGCCGATTCTGATCATAGAATGATGTATTTTCTTCAATTCAAATAATTGTTCATCGTTTCAGCTTGAGAAGGTAAATGCATAATGTATATAGATGATATACATGTATTCACTCAGTTTTAAATTCGCTCACCGGTCCGAGTAACAATTTCATCATTATCATGTAATTCACTAATTCAACTCACGATAATAGTCTTCCAATTTACCTATTCCATTGTGTGGTGCCTTGTTTTTCACGCGGTTATTTAGAGCAGCCCAGACATGTTCTTTTTTATATTTCATGTGTGATATTTCTCTATAGGCTTTCTCAATGTTTGCCTGGAGCAGTATTCATTTCTCTGTTTTGTTAACTTGCTTTGACATCCTGCTTCATATTTCCACGATGGGATTTTTTATAGTGTATAACTGCCTTCCTGTACACGTTTATTGCAGCTCAGTATGATTTTGTAAACAATGGTTTATTATTGCGGTGTGTTGTTTTACTCTTTTTTACTGGTCTGATAAAGACATAATCTGCTGCGGTTGTAACAAATTTGATACCATGATCACCGCTTGGATAATATCCGAGGGCCTAGACTTATCACTTTCGATCTGATCGAGGAGTATATTTACATTATTTGTCCACTGACGCGAAAATAACCAAGTAACATAACGAACGATGTATTAAGTTTAAATTTTCACCACTTTTCATCAATTTATGTCAGTTACACTGCCTTCCTACAGTTTATGCCTTATAGTTGGGCGGCTAAGTGGCATGATTGGTCAGTGTGAAGACTGAACAGTTTTTTGTTCCGACAAACCAATCATAATGGAGAACAAATAAAAATGGACACATTGTTTTTAAACAAGTGGCCGCCGTTTTAAGCTTGTACTCAATATATGCGATATATCAAACATATTTGTGTTCTTTGTTTTGAAACAAACGCTCTTTATTTCTACCATATCAGGAATAGACGGAACGTACTTTTAAGTTTCATGCCGTGCACATTGCACTTGTTTGTTTGGGACCCAAACACCGGGTTCAACGTTGCATTTTCTGTGACTACAATGCGTCTTTATTTGGGACATATAATGCCTTAGAAAGGCAGTTCAAGTATTTATCGACCTATTTCGATACCGGGAAATATTCAAAAGTGCATAAATATTATTAGATGTATTTCGGAGCGCAAACCTCCATGTGACTTTAAGCATATATACATATGCAATTAGTGTTTGTCCAGCATATATCAACATTTTCTATTTTTGTTATGATTAAAATGATTCAGAGATGGTCGAAACGGAAATAAATATTTCATTGTTATGTCATATAAGCATGAACCTTGTCGTGAATACAGTATATGTGAGTGCACAATACAGTAAATTGTTTTCGACCAGCCAATAAACATGGCCTTCGGATTTAGGATGTCCGCTATTTCGAAATTGGGTGCCATTTTCAGCATGTACTCACGATATAAGATATACTACAAACTTTATTATGTTTTGGTTTGTCATATCAGTTGAGGAAGTCGCAATAATAAGGCTATAAGTAAATTGTATAATATATGCAAAGAACAATAATAGTTATTCCAACATTGAATAACATTTTTTGTTCCTTAAATGTATTTTAAATGTGTTACATAGTCCAAGGCATGCACACGTGGCAAACGTACACAGTGCAACAGTTGGCATGTCTCAGAAACAAGTACATACAACACGCAGCTGTGCCAAACATCTACCATATATGTATACCTAACACAGATATCTTGAAATGTGCGTATATAAATATCTTAACCGCGACGTCGGAATATAGAGGTCATTCTGGCTTCCTGTTTTTGTTTTGGTCGCCTCGCTGGCCGTGTGGTATTGACTTTGCCTAATGCCTTGCAATACGCTCTCGCCGTCGAGGGGCAGAGATATATTCCCCAACCACTCCAAAAATGTGCATTGTCTCAAAAACACAGCTTCTAAAAGAATCGGCGCTTGTGTGCTATATATAGTCATAGGCATGTACACATGGAGGGAAACGCTCGGCATATATAGGAGACAAGTACATATATTACATGTACATGCAGCTGTGCCAAAAATGACCATATACCTAGCTAACACAATGACCTTGGACAAGACTAGTCGGCCCAAAGTGCAGACAACGTTGGAATAAATCTCCTGTATAGAACCGCAACAGCTATTATTGGTTTGCAATAGAACCGTAAAATACACATGTTGTGATTACGAGGCCAACTCTCCAAATTATCAACCCCTACTGGAGTATTTTTTCAGCTATTTTACAGAAGAATAACACATGCATTCTATATACACCCAGTGGTTAGTGTTCATAATGCGTTTCACACTATATATGCGCTCCCAAAAACAAAGGAGTTAGGTCTATATGTCTTCAGTGATTACGTGTTGACGATTACACGTTACCTCGCTATTTCCTAGTTAATTGTGATCTAAAGTTCAGGTTTTGGTAAGACGGCACTTCTGCCCCTGTTCATTCGGGAAAAGCATTCAAGAGATTTATTATAATTATACGTGATTTTGTCACTAAAATTAGCATTTTTAATCATAAGGAACGGTAAAAAATAATTCCTGAACTACCACAAAACGGCAATAGAATGGCTTCCGATGTAACCGTTCCTACTCAGTAGGTTAAATCGAAGAGTGTTAGTTTCTCTTGCGAGGAACGTTGATTGTGGTTCATGAAGTTGTGACTTCAGTAAGCCGTATACTGATATATAAAGTCAGCCTGTAAGCATTTAATTTACTAAATAACAAATCGTGGTGTGAAGGAGAAGATCACTCGATCTTTTCGACCATCCCGGGCGCTTCGAGCCCAACTACTTTCCTCAAATTTCATTTACTCGTCGGCCTATTTCGATCCCCGGAATGTGACCCGGACATCATATTAATATTTTCGAGCTGAGTATTGAATATTGTCATTCGCTTTAATTTGAGCAAACCCAAAATGTATATATAGCCAATAAATTTATTATATGCACTGTCTCACCTGGTGTCCGTCAGGTGACTAACACACCGATTTTATTTCTTTAAGAGAGCGTTCTGTCGTCGACTAATGTGTTGCCAGACATCTGCGTTCCCGATAGCGCTAATGCGACTTTTCGTCAAAGCCTTCTGTGTGAGCGATAAATCATGAATGCGACTTACCTACAAAGTAGTTAGATTAGAGCACATTGGCGTATAGTAGCTTTCTCTTAACGGAATTATGTTATAACGATATAGCCCGCTCGCATCTGCAATGCGCTGAATGGAACGAATTGCTTAGGATGTCAGTAACCGCTTACTCAGCCTGGACGCTGGTTGAATTTCAGCAACTCGGTTCTATCCGAGAGCGATATTGACGTCGTACGGTGTGATGTTCCGTTGAGATACACACATTGAATGGCACCCGTTAGAAACCACTATAAGTTGAGCCAGTGCACGAAACTGTCTGCGCTAGCCATTGCTCAGTTGGCTGTTTTCTTTGGATCTGTTACGAAACTCGGACAGCCCCATATCATCCTCATAGTCGCAGATGACCTCGGTGAGTAAATCCTTCATTTCCTTAGATCACGCCATGAATCTCTACTCTCTCTGACGTCCGTAGATATCATATTCCAACAGTACAAAACCTTGGAACTGTTTTGAAGTTTTGACAGGGAACCTTATCAAGTCGAAAATATAACGCGGGGATTATATTTCTTAGTTATTATTTGTTCCTTAATAATGTACTTCACTGTATGTGAAGGTCCCAACTCGAAATTTCATGATTTAAGTGAAGTTGTGAGCGATTTTGGCCTTGAGTCGCTTACAATTATGGCATTTCTCCTGGGTAATTAACTAATTCGATTTTTATTGCGATATCGGCTCACAAAGGTAAGAGAAAAGCATGCCATTTAGAGTTGGGACATTCGCCTACAGTGAAGTTCATTATTAAGAAACAATCAACAAATAATAAATATATTCCCCATGTTATTTTTTGGACATTATAAGGTTCCCTGTCAAAATGTCCACAGGTTTTGTACTAGTGGATTATGATCTATATGGGCGTTAACCGGAGTATATATACGTGTGATGAACTATCATTTCCTCCTCCCTAACAACGGATTCTGGTCAATTAAAGGTGCACGGTCCGACTTATATATAGAGACATTTTTCAGCGTACCAGGCAAAAGAAAATTAAAAAATACTTACCACCACCACCATACGCATGATATAGATGTCCCGAAAACACACAGAAGAATTCATCAGTTTTTCATTGAAAACGAATATAAAACCGTCTTATATTACTTTCAATTATATTTATTGTATACATCGTTTGGGATACAACAGCACAGACTCTCTGTAGCAAAGACGATCATTGCAAGTTCTGCTAGCCTGACCGAGTTAAAACATATATATGTTTTTGAAAGTCGACATCTCACCATCAAAACCTCCTTTTAATCGGGTCATGCTTCCGATCTAATTATTTTTCTGGTGTGTGTGTATATAAGACATATACAAATGGTAGTGTTTTGTGGTGTCAAATCGGACAGGCCAACTTTAACCCTTGATTTTTGAATGGATTATCTTATTCAGATCTAAAGGTAAACATTTAACGATGCCGCATCTGATTCGACACCATAACTATTCAATTGGTACGTTTTCTATACCAGAAACATAATTAGACCGACTTTCAGATGAGGAAGTTTAAACACGATTTTGTGAGGCGAACTAAAATTTAAATGATCGTCTTTGTTACAGACTGTCCATGATTTAGTTTCCCAAGATGGTAGAAAAAATAAATAGAGTTTTCAAATATGCTACACGTTTTAAACGTGAAACTAGTGGATACAATTATTGTGGAATTTCGCGATGCCTGTGCCATACGCATGATGGTGACTTTAAACAAATTGACGAAGTTGGTGTCGAACCGAACCATGTATCTCTAAAGAGTGTAATCTACATATGATTGTATGTCGAATAATATAATTAGACGATATATAGTTAGAGAAAGACCGTGGGTCCCAATTCATTTATTCACAAGAATGTGATTTGTTCGTAAGAATGTGCGGATAATTAGGATAATGGCTGAGCACTACATTATTCAGCGAATATCTACCTCGACGAGATCGTTCCATTGGCTGAAATAATGTACAGTTTGAAGCTATTACCAGACCTAGTCCATTTGTTTGAAGGGTCACCTGAAGCGCATGGATTAACCCGACGTTGGGGGGTCAAGACACCTGATTTGTATTATATATATAAATCATGTGTTCGGTCCTACCCACTCGCTCATTGGCTGCACGGATGGCGTGACATTTTAACCCATTGTCAACTTAATGGACAACATGCAGTACCCCGTTGCGTTTCCGACCGTTGAATGAACACGATATATACCGACAATGAGCTCCTTCTATATATGTGATAGATTTGTTATAAATTGAATGACTGATTGGTGCGCGCGGTATGCCTAATCGGCGATTTTGTGCTCTTGTAGACTGAGATCGTTATACTGAAGATCGGATGACTATATTTACATGTAAATTACCATACTAGTTTAGGTGACCTGAGTGACGATGCTCTTTATGCGTATCCTTTATGTCATGTTTCTAACAATCGACCAGATCGAACATAACAAAGGCATAACAAATTCACCCTCTAGAGACCTATAATTCTGCTTAGGCCTCATCTGCTATGGGATACATATATAGACTCAGACTGAAGTCCCCAAATGGTGAATAATGTGATGTACACTCATTGGGAACCTCGATTATGCAATGTGTCCTCTGTCAGTTTGGGGATATAGTGAAACTAAACTAAAATTAAATAGAATCTAAGTGAAGAAGTTTCTATATAAATTTTGTAATAAAGAAACTTTTCAGAGAAGATGAGGATTGAGACCTAACCAGAATGAGGTCCCCAGAGGGTGAATTTAGTGATGCTAGCCCGCTACCCAGCAGCTAGCAGATATCCGCTTTTGTTGAGCTATCTCCTCAGGCAAGTGGAAAGATTGTAGAAATAAAGAAAGCGCGAATGGCAAGTGGCCGAGTTCAAGAAACAATATGTTTAACAAATGATGGTATATTATGTAATTATACAGACGAATTCACAATATGTGTTGAAAGGATAAGCTTAGGTAGGTAATAAGGAAAGGGGGTATATTCACGAAGAAATACGAGACAGAAAGGTAGAGGGATAGAGATAAATAGTGTATATGTGAAAGAGAGGCGGTACCACTGTTGTGAATTTTTTTAAACTAGCTTATGAAATGGACTATTTTAAAATAAGTTGTTTTGAAGCGAAATACGGGAACTCCATGGGATATCGGGGCTATGCCTTTGAATTGTTCGTATATTGTTTGAAACGCCGCTTTTTTAATAAAGTGGGGGTAATTTGTGACCTGGATGTCACTTTAATATAATGTACTGGGATCATGAGAGAAGTATTCCTCGAGTATGACGAATGGGGTTTTTATCGGGGACATATTTAACAAGCGGGTAAACATTCGAGATTGTGTTTATCGACATTATAGTGATTACTATATGTTAGCGTATCGTTCAAGTGGTTGTCATTCGATATGGAGTACACATATAATGATCTTTGAAATCCGTGTACAAAAAGAAAAAACTTCGCCTGCGTGGCGGTCGAAACGTATATATCCGAGCCACGGTAACAGGGACGTTGCTGGAGCGTCTCAGCTGGGGGTGTCCAAAAGTCAACTTGGAATTTAAAAATGCAGGCCCCTCCCTTGAACCAGCCTCAAAATATCACTTTCATCCCTCAGGATTCAGTACCTCGAGTTTTCTAACTGTTAAATATTTCCAACCTAACACCCAATATGGTTGAAAAATTTCAACATGATTGGCATTTCGGCCCAAAAAATTGACTGACGGAAGGCAAACCTTTGAGTACTTTTTGTCTAAAATCAATAACATTCACACCTATATTCATTGGATGATAAAATTCTCAGAATAATATCAACCTTTCTATGGTCTAAAATTTCGAACTAAAGTTGTGTCAGCTATGACATTTCCAACAGTTGTATTGACACCCCCTGTCCATCCAACAGTTGTATTGACACCCCCTGTCCATAAAGCGTGCCTTGTTAGACGTTTACTGATATGTTAACAACAAAAAGCGTGTGTCTCACTTCGATCGCAAAGTTCTGTAAGTTTTTTCTTTGTATAAAGTTCGAGTTTTTGTGTATAACGTATTTTTCGACTGATCTACATGTATTTGGTCGCCGAAATGTTACAAAAGTGGTACATTACTTTATGGCATGATTGTTATTAAAACCGTATATAACTAAACGTTTAGCGATAACAAAATAGAACTAAATATTTAGCGATAACAAAATAGTCTTCATATACCGCCCGAGTAAATTTTACTAGGTTTGTCTTGATATTTTACCCATTGTTGGGCATTCAAGTTGACGACGGAAGAGATTGTGTCACTTTAAAGGCCCACTTAATTTTCGAGTCAACGATTATTTTTTTATTTATTTTTTTACATTGCCTTGATATACGGTTTTAATAACAATCTATGCCATAAAATATGATTAGAGTACTATAATCCATCACCATTTGGAACGTCTGTGTATCAGAAGGTGCCCATAGAGTAATAGAAACTAGCTGAAATCATAAATTTATTTCCCCTGTTATGGCTCCCGGAATGGAACAGAATTCAAACTGTAGTTTATTTTCAATGGAAGGGGAATAACTCTATATATAAATATATGGAGTTATTTCTCTTCTATTGAAAATAACAGACTTTGTGCAGAAACTGTAGCACAGAACAGACGTCGATATCTCAACAAAAACAACATGTTCACAGTTTATTACATCGAATGAGTTGAAAATTCAATGTTTTGGAGCTTCCTCTTTCAAATGGTATATAATATGGCATATTTTATGTAATATGATCTGGGGGTTCGAAAATTGAGTGGGCCTTTAACCCTTTCAGTGCCACCTCCGATTTTTGCATCAACCCATATACCCTGTGCCAATGCATTCTCTTATACATGTATATACGAGTCGACCATAGGTCGCCTCGCATATATAAGAGAATGCATTGGCCTAACAATTTTTCATCATTTGTTATTATTTTTTACAATTTTTTACAATTTTAATAATTTTTTCTTATATTCTTTAACTCTTTCAGTGCCAGACTTATTTTGTAGGTTTAGTGCTAGGGAATCTTACGTTTTTCATGGGCATCAAAATTATTACTATGAATACTTGGTGATAGTTTTGAGTTATAACATGCCACTAAGGTCTTATCCAGTTTTTTTATTTTAGGGCCTAGGGCCGATGAGATCGGCCCGTGACACTGACAGAGTTAAACGATCTATGCTGCGCGTTGCTATTGCATGCACGCGTGTAGTAGTACTGTAGTAGTAGTATTCCATAGTCATACATTTATATCTGTTGGGAACTGCATGTTAGGTATGTTATTCCCATAAGAAAACTATTCCTGTAAGTATAGGTTAGAATTTAGCAGCATCGTATCTCGGTCAATATCATTGAGCACACATAGATTAGATACTATGACTGAAATGCGACCGAAGGTTACTATACTCATCTGCAGGTATAGCAGTGGCAATACCCCACCTGTAGTTGTAATCAATGTTGGCGGCGGAGATAACCCGCAACCGATTCGGCTGATAAAATTCCTTCACCCGACGAGACCAAGGCCGTAATTCATACTTGCAATATCTATGTTACACAATACTAACAGACAAGGTACGGCGGCTTAATTGGCCAGCATTCCCTATCAAGTTCTCGTAAATTAGTTCCCAATGATGAATGAAAAAAGAAACAATTAACCTTTGTATTTCGTCTCGTATTCGATTAGTAGGCCACCTGGCTCATTTATCTCACCGTCTGCGAGTTTATGCGGAGCTAAAGATAGTGCGTCTGACATACTTATTATAGTTCAAAATGTGTGCTGAAGGCAACGGAACTTGTGGAGCCCGGTCCACCCCACCCCACCCCATACAGTTCACCAACCATGTATTGATCTGCAAGCTATGAATGCTTAAAGCCCCAAATATCGACCGAGCCCCCAAGTATTCCTGTTGTCGAGCCAAACGTATACAGTTGTATTCATGGAATGTACCAAGAATGATCCAAATAGAGCCTATTAATTTCAGGTAGACTTCACCCATAACACGGATATGATCATATCAGCACTAAATGTTTAGCGATAACAAAATAGTATTCATATACCGCCCGAGTAAGATTTGAGATGACGCGACATTGCAGAAAAACGCGGTATTTAAGATTTGCGATCAGTCGGTTTCAACAGTGGTAAATCCACGAAAGCATGTAGCAATTTGTTAATCGAGTAAAGGGCTATTCAAATGGAAAGGAGCGAAAGGAAGGCTGTCAAAATAATATGATTATGACAAAGTGTTGACGGGTATGGTATATAGATTCACTGTACGAAGAGTCAAAACTAACATAATCCGGATACCGTAGACGAATATCCGGTGGCTGACCGAATTACAGCATAGTGCATGTGGATTAAGAAGTAAGAGGACCTCACTCAAGGTATACGAAACAGCTAGTTCCTAGAAATGTCCACTAAGCGATCAAACTCCATGCAACGCCCTCTACGTTATCACTGCGATATATATAGCACTGCCACAAGGATGGTACTTTGCGGACCGATAATGATCTATTTTTACATATCGTCAGAACTATATTTAGTCATATCACCTATTATCTTATTTTGACCACCAAAAGTTTGCAATAATGGTAATTATTTCGGTATTGATAAGAACAATATGAACTGAGCCAGACGTAGACAATTTTAATCCTAAAACATAAGAACTAAGAACGCGTAAGGAGTCCTTACCAAATGTCCTTATGGCAGTGGTATCTCAGCGGAGCGATGGGAGATAACTCTGCCTGGAGTTTGCTAAGCGATATATCATTGCAAACTTCAGTTTTGAATATATCCACTCGTTTTCAAATCCTGGAATCCTCTGCGTATTGAATAAATGGCGAGCTAGTGTTCCTTATTATATAGCCTTACTCGTATTTAATTTCGCGCAGTACTATTACATTCGCGCGTCATGGTCCATGCAATTTAACGCGTCGGTCACGGTGTGCCAATTCGCAACTGAGCGAAACTTTTCGAAAGTATAGGTGTTTAGTAATGGAAACCTCAGGAGATATAAGCGGATTTATCAAGATCATTCCAGATCAATCAAATATGTTATGTCTGAGATAGAGAGCTCCACAGTTGTTACACGGTCAGACAGACGGAACCCATTTCTAGTTCGTTTGCAGGGGATAACTAATCAAAATAAAAGAAGCCCCTCCCAAACACACACACACCCCCCCCCCCCACACACACACACCCTCACCCTCACACACTCACATGTGATCATACACTGTAAATCGACCTGTCAAATATATTCCCACGGTTCATTTGCGATTTAAAGAAAATAGCTTTGGTCGCGAACCACAAACGCATGCAGAGTGCTCGTCGTTTTATGTCAAATCTACCGAGATTTTCGTAATATCATCACAACAAAGAGGATATTACCAAAGAACATACTGTGAATGCACTGAGAATTTCACCTTGATATGCATCACAGAGGTACATATGGTATATTCAAATGTATTTAGGACCCCACAGGATGCAGCGCAATGAACGCGCACACGTGCATCTAGTTTACACTACATGGTATATTAGCTGCACCGAGACTCGAGCACATAGCGAGCATTGCACCTGACCGAATTCTACATTTTATTCCGGTGATAGTATATATACAATATGAACATATGGAGAATACCTACAGATTTTGTTTGAATACCCAAATATTTCATGAGTGTCCAGAAAGAAATATCGAATTTTCTCGAGCGTCTATAGTATACAAGCCGCGAGTGAAAATTCAATATTTCATTCTTGACACTAATGATATATATGTTTCAGGTATTCAAAAACAACTGTAGGTATTCTTTTTATTATATGCGGCGTATTTACGCTCAAAGTTGCTAAGTTAAGTCTTAATTAATGTTATCATTAACTGTACTTAATTAAAGAGCGCACGTGTCAGTGTTTATAAACACGAAAGAGCGCGTTGGCGTAAAGTTGAATTTGGCACGCTGCGACTCAAACATAGAATTGTCGATTGATCACGCGCTTTCATAAATTCGTCGCTTTTGATTGGCTGGTGGACAGTGAACACGCAATGATCACTCGATCGACCTTGGCAGCTCATGTTAGTTTCAAGAGCTACAGTGAAATAAAGACATCGTATTGCATGCACTGTGGCTTCTAAGAGATAAATACAACGATCTACGTTTCGGTAATTTTCCGCTATTTTATAGGCAAACATATAATAAAAATCATATATTTGCGAATTCGTTCCCACGCCATGTTATGGTCTACATGGCTCGCCGTTTTAAATGGAATTTCATGTTCAAAATACTGCGATTAGAGGCGATTTAAAGCCACATGGCGGTTTGCATTCCAAAATACACATAATATTATTCGCTTTTGGATTTTTCTCTGTATCGAAATAGGTCGATAACTATCTGAACTGCCTTTCTGCGAGCATTATATAACCCAAAAAAGACGCATCGAAGTAATGAAAAATACAACCGCGAATATGGTGTTTGGGTCCCAAACACACAACAGCCATTTGCACAACTTGGAACATAAAAGAGCGTTCCGTGGTAGTCTATTGCTGATATGGTAGCAATAAAGAGCGTTTGTCTGACTTCTGGCGAAAAGTTGAAAACGGCTGAAAAATGGCGGTTACTTTCCAAGCGTTTTTTTCAGAACATATGAAGCCGGTATATAAACAGTTCGTTTATTTATCGACCTATCGTATCTGCCGCTCCAAATTACGTAGAAAAATATTGGAGGTACGAATGAGCCATGTCCGTTTAAGGGTACATGTAGGCTCTATAAAACACTTCTTCAGACATCTCCGTTATTTCGTCAATAATCCTATAGCCTCAATCATAACCTCGCGTGCCACGTAATGTTGCGATTTAATATCAATCGCTATCTAATCGTGAACACCGTTAAGTATCGTTCGCTATCCAATCGTGTGCGGGTTGGCTGTCAAGGTACACAGGGCGCTTTGATCGACCGATACTGGTCGTCTATAGAGAGATAATCATTTATTAACGTGACATGTGCAATACATAAATCATTAAAGGTACGGTTGGCCTTGGCGGTGGGTATCCTGTGAAAATATTTCCACCCATCAAAAACCGCCACAAACAGAAAGAACATTAGACTTTGTCCGTATACAAATAAGAAATATCGCATAAACAGTATGTTATTTTCAAATGTTTGACCATTGTTATGTAAACAAAAGCATAAAAAGTTACTTTTCTGGTGTTTGTTTATATTATGATGGTAAACATAAAGAGCGTTCTTTGTTGGTGAATTCCTTATATGGAACTAATAAAGAGCGTTTATGCCATTTGTGTGTGATTAGTCAGTAGCATTGTGCTGTCCTCTGTAACACAATCAGACTCTTGCTTAGGTAAAATATAGTAGGTCTTTACGATAACATGCTGTTTACGTGATGGTCATGGTATATATGAACGAAACTGTATGCGTTTTAATGTTTTTCTGTTTACGGTGATTAGAACAAATATGAATATGTTCGACAACTAAGGCCTCACGTGCCTTTAATATATATATATATTTCAATTACAATTAGCACCCGGCCCATAGGGCCTATATGTCACTACACGACCGATACTGGTCGTCTATAATTAAGACCAATTAGTTATTTTAGGAACATGCGCGAAGTTTGTCTTTCTCGGATGTGCATTGGAGGGTCAAAGATCGGTTCGGGATTTTGAAAACAATTTTCCCCACTTTTTTTGCGTTTCACGTTGAAATTGGAACCTCTCATGCAAATTTGCTCTCCTTTCAATATTGTCTAAATAATATTTCATTCCGGAAACAGATAGGCTACTAAGCATTTTGTTGATTCGCGCTTGAGTCATGCATCAATAGTTCCTGATGTTGTATTTTACACATGTACTAATAATCGGTGTTTTAATAATTGCATTAGTTCTTAAAAATTGTGTTTTTCACATGTACACGTAGACAAGACATGCATTTCACAGTATAGCGTATATGCACAGGAACTGTGTTGTGGAAGGAATAATTTTAATGGCCTAGCACTGTGTTTCTCCAGAGATCTGAGGCAATTATATGGCAATGTACGTTAGACTGTTCATATATTATATACCAATTGAGTCAAAGCTGCACTTACTGCAACATTTTTTTATGTTGATATTTTAATATGAACATGTATTTCTGTATTTCTTTGATTTTAAACGTGTACTTTAATACGTTTTGTTTCACTGATTGTTTTGTATACGAATAGAAAGTGTGTGTGTACGAACACGACAATATAATATTTAATTATAAAGTCTTTATAACGGCGTTTCGTGTGTTCTTCGGCCTTTGTCCTGACTACGTGTATGTATACAATTGTTGTGAGGTTCAAATGGGGTCATGTCCGTTGAGATCTAATGCTCGAGTACTTACATTTTGAATAATATAAAACACATGTGTGACATACGATGTCGTATATTAATCTTCAACCACGGAACTGTTCCACCCCTATACCTCATGAATCCCTAGAGAGGGGTTCAACGGGTTACCATAGTGCGGGAACAAGAGATATAATTCTTTCATAATGCACGAAAGACGCCAACCTGTTCACACTTTTCGGAAGTATATAATGGCAGTTTCACGATAATTACATATGACATATATATCTTCCCTTAGCTGTTTGTGGTTTGTGTGAATTCAGTGGCATACACTAATACTGTTGAGACAGAGAGACAAACCAACAGGGTGATAGAGCATCTTTAAATTTTGAACAAGTTTGTGTTATAAGAGTATACCATCCTTTTTATGGAGTGTCAAATACTGTTTAAATTCGGCATATATGGATCCCGAGTGTCACATGTATAGTTAGCAAGGGGACATCATCTTATAAAGCATCCGAATCATATACCAGTAGAGGATGACACGCTATAAATGTTCGCTGAACTCATTCTATATCATTCAGTTGACAACAGACTTAGCATTATTCATAGAAGGGACTACCAAGTAAAGCCATATGCATGCGCGTCCGATTTCTAATCATTGCGTGAACCCCATTAAGCACGCCGACACAGTACGATTGCTGCCTTGTTGCATATCACCCAATCCTAAATAATCTACATGCCATAATCCATGCTTCATGGCATGACTGCATGTTTTGGGATTAATTTCTTCTCTGACACAGTTTATATGCGTACGTTCGGCTGTACTATATAGAGGATATATCAGTTTTGACACCAAAAGAGTTGTGAGCCATATTGATGTTTTGCCTGATCAGCAGTTTCTGTTGCAATGAAGGCTGCGTGATGGATGCATGGTATAGGTAAAACACAATGTGGAAATTCTTCTTAAAATATTTCTCATAGTCATATTTGTGTTTTATAATTCTCTCGCACTGCCTTTTCCCCAGTGTTCCTCTCCTCTTCTATTTTTGAGGGAGACAATATACCCAAGCGGTTGCTGCGAATTCATGAAAACGAGGGTCACGGAACATGCAGACTATATACAGTAATGCTCTAATTAATCGACTTCTTAACCACAGCAGAATTATGGGTAGGCCTAACTTTTCAGGATTTAGTCGGAAATATGGCTTGTTGCCATTCATCGAAAAGTTCTCGCCGAGAGCTTTCCGATGAATGGCAACAAGCCATATTTCCGACTAAATCCTGAAAAGTTACCCATAATTCTGCCGTGGCTAAGAAGTCGATTAATTAGAGCATTACTGTACATATATGTATAAGACTATAGTTTATTGCATGCGTCATGTGTAATGCCTTGTAGCATTGCGAACTCCATGTATGGTTTGTCTCCCTTGATGACTCGATAAGACCGCAAACTCAACGACTCGGCCATTTCCGTTTTCACATGGAAAAACAGCTCTCCGATAAACATACACCATATCTGCCGGAGTATTTCAATCACGTGATTGATCATGTGCATACTACCGGGAAATACACGTTTGGTGAATGGGAGACTCGTCTGTTATATAGAATTGTCAAAATCTCACATCGTCCTCGCCATAACGTTGTTCAACGTACATGACGTCATGGAAAAAAGCAGGCCAGCGAGAGACGATGGAACGGTTGTCTTGGTTTCCCTTATTTTGACGGCTCCAAACGTAAACATTTTATGAGTCAATATCAATTTTGGTCAAAATTTATGTCCTCGGTGGATGATGAGTGCATAATGCAACGTGCGGATCCCAACTATTGTTCCCAGTGTGCATCTCTATCACTGTCATAACATGCACACACAAATAAGCGTGATGTTCGGGTATATATGTATGTAATGGGCTCATACATGGCCAGATTTGACCAAAATGGCCTGTCCCCAGGAAAATTTTACAGGCTAAAATCGAAATTTCGATATATTAACTACATGCCACCGAGAAAATCCTCTGGCATATCATTATTTTAGTTCTTGATATAAACTACTGTCATATATACACCACCCAAGATTGAACTTAACTAAGTGAAAATTGCTCAGAAACTTTGTACCTCAGCATTTTGTCTCTCATGTAACGAAGTGCTATTTACTTGACATAATGACGTATCCCTGATATTTATAATCTCCGTATTTTGTTCTCCGTGATGCTGTGTACGTCACAATATCGGAAACGCATGTCGTCTGAATCAAAAAACAACTTGCGATAACACAATTATATAATAGGTAGGTTGACCCCCTCGCGTACTTTTCAAAGTCGTCTTTTAAATAACGCATGTTTGTTCGCTATAACATATGTATAATTATATTTCAAATAATTGTTTCCGAAGCCACTGTGGTGTATTTTAAGCTCCATGAATTCCGTTCCCAGTTCCCAGTTCCCAGTTCCCTATTCTCCTAAAATTACACTTTTCGTTACTAAATCGGCTGCCGTATCCTGAGTCATGGTGGCAACCCGGGAATCCTTGTATTTTCGTGCGGTGCCACCCCGCGGGCAACTATAGGAAAGTCACGCGACCATGCAGCCCCTTCCAAATTTTCTAAAATTGGGCTGAAGTCGTGCATGGGGTGTCAAAATAGCACTTTTCGTTACTAAATCGGCTGCCGTATCCTGAATCACGGTGGCAACCCGGGAATCCTTGTATTTTCGTGCGGTGCCACCCAGCGGGCAACTATAGGAAAGTCACGCGACCATGCAGCCCCTTCCAAATTTTATAAAATTGGGCTGAAGTCGTGCATGGGGTGTCAAAATAGCACTTTTCGTTACTTAATCGGCTGCCGTATCCTGAGTCATGGTGGCAACCCGGGAATCCTTGTATTTTCGTGCGGTGCCACCCAGCGGGCAACTATAGGAAAGTCACGCGACCATGCAGCCCCTTCCAAATTTTCTAAAATTGGGCTGAAGTCGTGCATGGGGTGTCAAAATAGCACTTTTCGTTACTAAATCGGCTGCCGTATCCTGAGTCATGGTGGCAACCCGGGAATCCTTGTATTTTCGTGCGGTGCCACCCAGCGGGCAACTATAGGAAAGTCACGCGACCATGCAGCCCCTTCCAAATTTTATAAAATTGGGCTGAAGTCGTGCATGGGGTGTCAAAATAGCACTTTTCGTTACTAAATCGGCTGCCGTATCCTGAGTCACGGTGGCAACCCGGGAATCCTTGTATTTTCGTGCGGTGCCACACCGCGGGCAACTATAGGAAAGTCACGCGACCATGCAGCCCCTTCCAAATTTTTAAAAATTGGGCTGAAGTCGTGCCTGCTGGGTGGCACCGCACGAAAATACAAGGATTCCCGGGTTGCCACCATGACTCAGGATACGGCAGCCGATTTAGTAACGAAAAGTGCTATTTTGACACCCCATGCACGACTTCAGCCCAATTAAAAAAAATTTGGAAGGGGCTGCATGGTCGCGTGACTTTCCTATAGTTGCCCGCGGGGTGGCACCGCAAGAAAATACAAGGATTCCCGGGTTGCCACCATGACTCAGGATACGGCATCCGATTTAGTAACGAAAAGTGCTATTTTGACACCCCATGCACGACAACAGCCCAATTTTATAAAATTTGGAAGGGGCTGCATGGTCTCGTGACTTTCCTATAGTTGCCCACTGGGTGGCACCGCACGAAAATAAAAGGATTCCCGGGTTGCCACCATGACTCAGGATACGGCAGCCGATTTAGTAACGAAAAGTGCTATTTTGACACCCCATGCACGACTTCAGCCCAATTTTAGAAAATTTGGAATGGGCTGCATGGTCGCGTGACTTTCCTATAGTTGCCCGCTGGGTGGCACCGCACGAAAATACAAGGATTCCCGGGTTGCCACCATGACTCAGGATACGGCAGCCGATTTAGTAACGAAAAGTGCTATTTTGACACCCCATGCACGACTTCAGCCCAATTTTATAAACTTTGGAAGGGGCTGCATGGTCGCGTGACTTTCCTATAGTTGCCCGCGGGGTGGCACCGCACGAAAATACAAGGATTCCCGGGTTGCCACCATGACTCAGGATACGGCAGCCGATTTAGTAACGAAAGGTGCTATTTTGACACCCCATGCACGACTTCAGCCCAATTTTATAAAATTTGGAAGGGGCTGCATGGTCGCGTGACTTTCCTATAGTTGCCCGCTGGGTGACACCGCACGAAAATACAAGGATTCCCGGGTTGCCACCATGACTCAGGATACGGCAGCCGATTTAGTAACGAAAAGTGCTATTTTGACACCCCATGCACGACTTCAGCCCAATTTTAGAAAATTTGGAAGGGGCTGCATGGTCGCGTGACTTTCCTATAGTTGCCCGCTGGGTGGCACCGCACGAAAATACAAGGATTCCCGGGTTGCCACCATGACTCCGGATACGGCAGCCGATTTAGTAACGAAAAGTGCTATTTTGACACCCCATGCACGACTTCAGCCCAATTTTTAAAAATTTGGAAGGGGCTGCATGGTCGCGTGACTTTCCTATAGTTGCCCGCGGTGTGGCACCGCACGAAAATACAAGGATTCCCGGGTTGCCACCATGACTCAGGATACGGCAGCCGATTTAGTAACGATAAGTGATATTTTGACACCCCATGCACGACTTCAGCCCAATTTTAGAAAATTTGGAAGGGGCTGCATGGTCGCGTGACTTTCCTATAGTTGCCCGCTGGGTGGCACCGCACGAAAATACAAGGATTCCCGGGTTGCCACCATGACTCAGGATACGGCAGCCGATTTAGTAACGAAAAGTGCTATTTTGACACCCCATGCACGACTTCAGCCCAATTTTAGAAAATTTGGAAGGGGCTGCATGGTCGCTTGACATTCCTATAGTTGCCCGCTGGGTGGCACCGCACGAAAATACAAGGATTCCCGGGTTGCCACCATGACTCAGGATACGGCAGCCGATTTAGTAACGAAAAGTGCTATTTTGACACCCCATGCACGACTTCAGCCCAATTTTATAAAATTTGGAAGGGGCTGCATGGTCGCGTAACTTTCCTGTAGTTGCCAGCGGGGTGGCACCGCACGAAAATACAAGGATTCCCGGGTTGCCACCATGACTCAGGATACGGCAGCCGATTTAGTAACGAAAAGTGCTATTTTGACACCCCATGCACGACTTCAGCCCAATTTTAAAAAATTTGGAAGGGGCTGCATGGTCGCGTGACTTTCCTATAGTTGCCCGCGGTGTGGCACCGCACGAAAATACAAGGATTCCCGGGTTGCCACCATGAGTCAGGATACGGCAGCCGATTTAGTAACGAAAAGTGCTATTTTGACACCCCATGCACGACTTCAGCCCAATTTTATAAACTTTGGAAGGGGCTGCATGGTCGCGTGACTTTCCTATAGTTGCCCGCTGGGTGGCACCGCACGAAAATACAAGGATTCATGGGTTGCCACCATGACTCAGGATACAGCAGCCGATTTAGTAACGAAGAGTGCTATTTTGACACCCCATGCACGACTTCAGCCCAATTTTAGAAAATTTGAAAGGGGCTGCATGGTCGCGTGACTTTCCTATAGTTGCCCGCTGTGTGGCACCGCACGAAAATACAAGGATTCCCGGGTTGCCACCATGACTCAGGATACGGCAGCCGATTTAGTAACGAAAAGTGCTATTTTGACACCCCATGCACGACTTCAGCCCAATTTAAAAAAATTTGGAAGGGGCTGCATGGTCGCGTGACTTTCCTATAGTTGCCCGCGGGGTGGCACCGCACGAAAATACAAGGATTCCCGGGTTGCCACCATGACTCAGGATACGGCAGCCGATTTAGTAACGAAAAGTGCTATTTTGACACCCCATGCACGACTTCAGCCCAATTTTATAAAATTTGGAAGGGGCTGCATGGTCGCGTGACTTTCCTATAGTTGCCCGCTGGGTGGCACCGCACGAAAATACAAGGATTCCCGGGTTGCCACCATGACTCCGGATACGGCAGCCGATTTAGTAACGAAAAGTGCTATTTTGACACCCCATGCACGACTTCAGCCCAATTTTTGAAAATTTGGAAGGGGCTGCATGGTCGCGTGACTTTCCTATAGTTGCCCGCGGGGTGGCACCGCACGAAAATACAAGGATTCCCGGGTTGCCACCATGACTCAGGATACGGCAGCCGATTTAGTAACGAAAAGTGTAATTTTAGGAGAATTGGGAACTGGGAACTGGGAACTGGGAACGGAATTCATGGAGCTTGTATTTTATACTTCCCTATGTTCGCCATACTGGAGGGAGAACTCATTGAATGCCGTGACCAGAATGGTCTGTACTATCTATACTGTAACATTCTCTGCTGTAACAGGCCAAAACGTTACATGAGAGACCAATACTGTAACGAAAGGGGAAGGCTGCTGCTTATAGAGGCTGTTTTCGCGTGAACACACGCAACACCAAGCTGAAATATCTAGAGGGTGTAACTGGGGTCTTGTTCTTCTTTCAGATTACAAAATGTGTTTGATTTGGAAAATATTATCATTTAAGTGCGTCGATGTTTTGAATTTTCGTTACATGAAAGATATGTTTATGTTACATTAAAGATTTTCTTATGTGGTAAGTCGATTTTGCATTTCATGTGATTGTTACGAAACCATGATAGCCGGGAGAAAACATCAATTATAACGAGACGGTTACTTTTTATTAGTTATTCCTTCGGTTGCAACATGATTCCGTGTACGATCTAACTCAAATCGAGTGGCCGTTACAGTAAATACAACAATTGTTATCCAGAGGACATGCCTGTGGCATTTAATAATTTTTCCCTTTTCCTTGCAGCTGAAATATATCACGCGATATACATAATATTTAATTGGTTATGTTTGTCTTTCAACTCGAACTATTTTTCTGGTTTGGATAATAGCACGACTTCAGCCCAATTTTCGAAAATTTGGAAGGGGCTGCATGGTCGCGTGACTTTCCTATAGTTGCCCGCTGTGTGGCACCGCACGAAAATACAAGGATTCCCGGGTTGCCACCATGACTCAGGATACGGCAGCCGATTTAGTAACGAAAAGTGCTATTTTGACACCCCATGCACGACTTCAGCCCAATTAAAAAAAATTTGGAAGGGGCTGCATGGTCGCGTGACTTTCCTATAGTTGCCCGCGGGGTGGCACCGCACGAAAATACAAGGATTCCCGGGTTGCCACCATGACTCAGGATACGGCAGCCGATTTAGTAACGAAAAGTGCTATTTTGACACCCCATGCACGACTTCAGCCCAATTTTATAAAATTTGGAAGGGGCTGCATGGTCGCGTGACTTTCCTATAGTTGCCCGCTGGGTGGCACCGCACGAAAATACAAGGATTCCCGGGTTGCCACCATGACTCAGGATACGGCAGCCGATTTAGTAACGAAAAGTGCTATTTTGACACCCCATGCACGACTTCAGCCCAAATTTAGAAAATTTGGAAGGGGCTGCATGGTCGCGTGACTTTCCTATAGTTGCCCGCTGGGTGGCACCGCACGAAAATACAAGGATTCCCGGGTTGCCACCATGACTCCGGATACGGCAGCCGATTTAGTAACGAAAAGTGCTATTTTGACACCCCATGCACGACTTCAGCCCAATTTTAGAAAATTTGGAAGGGGCTGCATGGTCGCGTGACTTTCCTATAGTTGCCCGCGGGGTGGCACCGCACGAAAATACAAGGATTCCCGGGTTGCCACCATGATTCAGGATACGGCAGCCGATTTAGTAACGAAAAGTGTAATTTTAGGAGAATTGGGAACTGGGAACTGGGAACTGGGAACGGAATTCATGGAGCTTGTATTTTATACTTCCCTATGTTCGCCATACTGGAGGGAGAACTCATTGAATGCCGTGACCAGAATGGTCTGTACTATCTATACTGTAACATTCTCTGCTGTAACAGGCCAAAACGTTACATGAGAGACCAATACTGTAACGAAAGGGGAAGGCTGCTGCTTATAGAGGCTGTTTTCGCGTGAACACACGCAACACCAAGCTGAAATATCTAGAGGGTGTAACTGGGGTCTTGTTCTTCTTTCAGATTACAAAATGTGTTTGATTTGGAAAATATTATCATTTAAGTGCGTCGATGTTTTGAATTTTCGTTACATGAAAGATATGTTTATGTTACATTAAAGATTTTCTTATGTGGTAAGTCGATTTTGCATTTCATGTGATTGTTACGAAACCATGATAGCCGGGAGAAAACATCAATTATAACGAGACGGTTACTTTTTATTAGTTATTCCTTCGGTTGCAACATGATTCCGTGTACGATCTAACTCAAATCGAGTGGCCGTTACAGTAAATACAACAATTGTTATCCAGAGGACATGCCTGTGGCATTTAATAATTTTTCCCTTTTCCTTGCAGCTGAAATATATCACGCGATATACATAATATTTAATTGGTTATGTTTGTCTTTCAACTCGAACTATTTTTCTGGTTTGGATAATAGCACGACTTCAGCCCAATTTTCGAAAATTTGGAAGGGGCTGCATGGTCGCGTGACTTTCCTATAGTTGCCCGCTGTGTGGCACCGCACGAAAATACAAGGATTCCCGGGTTGCCACCATGACTCAGGATACGGCAGCCGATTTAGTAACGAAAAGTGCTATTTTGACACCCCATGCACGACTTCAGCCCAATTAAAAAAAATTTGGAAGGGGCTGCATGGTCGCGTGACTTTCCTATAGTTGCCCGCGGGGTGGCACCGCACGAAAATACAAGGATTCCCGGGTTGCCACCATGACTCAGGATACGGCAGCCGATTTAGTAACGAAAAGTGCTATTTTGACACCCCATGCACGACTTCAGCCCAATTTTATAAAATTTGGAAGGGGCTGCATGGTCGCGTGACTTTCCTATAGTTGCCCGCTGGGTGGCACCGCACGAAAATACAAGGATTCCCGGGTTGCCACCATGACTCAGGATACGGCAGCCGATTTAGTAACGAAAAGTGCTATTTTGACACCCCATGCACGACTTCAGCCCAATTTTAGAAAATTTGGAAGGGGCTGCATGGTCGCGTGACTTTCCTATAGTTGCCCGCTGGGTGGCACCGCACGAAAATACAAGGATTCCCGGGTTGCCGCCATGACTCCGGATACGGCAGCCGATTTAGTAACGAAAAGTGCTATTTTGACACCCCATGCACGACTTCAGCCCAATTTTAGAAAATTTGGAAGGGGCTGCATGGTCGCGTGACTTTCCTATAGTTGCCCGCGGGGTGGCACCGCACGAAAATACAAGGATTCCCGGGTTGCCACCATGACTCAGGATACGGCAGCCGATTTAGTAACGAAAAGTGTAATTTTAGGAGAATTGGGAACTGGGAACTGGGAACTGGGAACGGAATTCATGGAGCTTGTATTTTATACTTCCCTATGTTCGCCATACTGGAGGGAGAACTCATTGAATGCCGTGACCAGAATGGTCTGTACTATCTATACTGTAACATTCTCTGCTGTAACAGGCCAAAACGTTACATGAGAGACCAATACTGTAACGAAAGGGGAAGGCTGCTGCTTATAGAGGCTGTTTTTGCGTGAACACACGCAACACCAAGCTGAAATATCTAGAGGGTGTAACTGGGGTCTTGTTCTTCTTTCAGATTACAAAATGTGTTTGATTTGGAAAATATTATCATTTAAGTGCGTCGATGTTTTGAATTTTCGTTACATGAAAGATATGTTTATGTTACATTAAAGATTTTCTTATGTGGTAAGTCGATTTTGCATTTCATGTGATTGTTATGAAACCATGATAGCCGGGAGAAAACATCAATTATAACGAGACGGTTACTTTTTATTAGTTATTCCTTCGGTTGCAACATGATTCCGTGTACGATCTAACTCAAATCGAGTGGCCGTTACAGTAAATACAACAATTGTTATCCAGAGGACATGCCTGTGGCATTTAATAATTTTTCCCTTTTCCTTGCAGCTGAAATATATCACGCGATATACATAATATTTAATTGGTTATGTTTGTCTTTCAACTCGAACTATTTTTCTGGTTTGGATAATAGTAACCTTTGTAGTGTTAAATTTGGGAAATTAGTGTTACACGAGGGATATATGTATGTTATAGTAAGGATATTGATACGTTGTGAGTTGATTATGCGTTAGGGGGCCGTCCCATATAGCATGACTACGTTGGGCCAACGTTGGCATAATGTCGGCACGGTTGGCATTAGGTTTGGTTGGGTTGACGTTGTTGGCCCTCGGTTGGCCCAACGTATTCCTCCCAACCGTTGGAAATATAACGTTGGCCCAACGTTGTGCCAACGCGAACATGCCAACGGAATTATCTGCAGTAAATTGGTTGGGTTCGCGTGGTTGGCCCTTGGTTGGCCCAACGTATTCCTCCCAACCATTGGAAATATAACGTTGGCCCCCAACGTTGAGCCATCGCGAACATGCCAACGGAATTATCTGCAGTAAATTGGTTGGGTTGGCGTGGTTGGCCTTTGGTTGGCCCAACGTATTCCTCCAAACCGTTGGAAATATAACATTGGCCAACGTTGTGCCAACGCGAACATGCCAACGGAATTATCTGCAGTAAATTGGTTGGGTTGGTGTTGTTGGGCCTTGGTTGGCCCAACGTATTCCTCTCAACCGTTGGAAGTATAACGTTGGGTCAACGCCAACACGAAAATGGAATTTACTGTACACATCACATTGGTTGGGTTTACGTTGTTGGCCCTTGGTTGACCCCAATTAAGGTATTCCTCCCATGCTACAGTTGGAATTATAACGTTGGTCCAATGTTGGGTCAACGCTAACGGCCTCATGGCAGTCCAATTACATATAGCGTGCATACATGTGATATAAATCTCAACGATATGCCGATATTTTATGTTCCGTAAACACACGTACAATCATTGCTGACACCATATATGCTACGATATGTCATAAAATAAGTTGGATGGTGTCGGTTGGTATATCGTTGGCCCAACGTAATGCCAACGTAGATGACGTAGAAAGCTCTGACGTCAAACTCTACGCGCGTGCACACAACGGATCAGGCGTCTGCTGTTCTTATTGCGCGCTTTGTTCTGGTTCTCGTTCAGTGTTGCTGCTGGCATTGATTTGAGCAAATAAAGGATTCAATTTCTTTAATTTGGAATTCAAGGATTTGTTCGTTCTGTAGATGCCGCCATCGGTCATCGAGTCGCTATCCGAGGTAGGTTTACGTTTGTCAGAAACTACTCTTTTGTGTAAAACTAATTATTTTTCCCAATATTTTTCTCGGAATCAAAAAGTTCTGAATGTTTGCACGGAGTACATATAAGTTATAGCGGAGAATACTTATTGACATGCATAGTAGTTTCTCACAAACTTGCATCAGATAGCGACATGGTGGCTGAAGGTGGTAACTGAATTATGAACGGATTATTGGATGCCACAAAAAAATTACAAAATTCCCCAACGTTATGCCAACCAATTTAGTTTGAGTTCCCAGCGTTGTCCCTCCGTTGGGTCAACGTTATGCCAACCAAAGGGTTTCGTTTCCAACGTTGGGCCAACGTTATGCCAACCATGTGGTCTGGATATCATCGTTGGCCCAACGTTGAGCCAACGCGCTGTATATGTCGTCCAACGTTGGCCCAACGTAGGCCCAATGCGTTGGCCCAACGTTGACCCAATGAGCAAAATTACGTTGGCCCAAGTGGTTGTGGGTGGTGAGGATATATGTGAGGAGGTCGAGCAAGGTAGCGTGGTCAGTGAAAGTTGTGAGCAGAGTGGTGTGCGCGTCGAATTGACTGTTGTTGATGAGGACATAGTTGGTGGAAGCTGGGTTGAACACGATTATTGCAAGAATTATGAGTCGAGCATGCACCAAGGTTCACAGGTAGAGGTTGCCGCGGAAATACGGGCGAGCAGATATGTAAGAAGACGGTGGTTGAGCAAGGTGTTGCGTTAAATATTCTAACTGCTGTTGCTGGCCGAAAAAATGTAATGACATTTCTTGGTATAATTATGATAAAGTGATCGCGTTTATTCCAGATCCACAACGGATCGAGGAGTCTCATTCACATTTCGCTGTTGGGGAATGTGCGTGGGACTAGGCGATGGGTAAACTGTTTTAAAAGTTATCATTACTTTACCTCACGTATATACTTTTTTTTATATGTGAATATAATCACAGGTCCCCAGAACAAACAATTGTGGTAAATTTTTGTTCTGGGGACCTGTGAATATAATGAAGGTGGAATTCATGCTTGTAATGATGAATTCGAGCAACGTGCATTGGGATAGCTTATCTAACACCAGGAACATGTACTTATATTTATGAAACATGGACATGCACTTGTTTTAATTTATCTCAACCGAGCACAAAGCTAAACGAGACAGGTATACACGAAAGGGATACAAATATACAATGTGTGCTAATGTACATGTATCCGGATAATCCCATAGCATATCCCTGTCGTACGTTACTCGAATCTATCACAATAGTTTAACCTACACACAATATTCTTTATCCTTACATATTGTCCAGTACGCGGGCAGCTCTTCACCACATAGTTGTGTTATATTTAAACACAAACGAATGTTAGTGTACGTTCATATTATGTCATTTGATAAAGCAAGGGATAGAGTGTTCACCCGAATATAACCAATGTCTATCGTGTAACGATAATTTATTTACTATAGCACAAGACACGATGGTATTCAGTTAACAATATTCGTTATACCATATGTGTACTAAATGTGTAAAAAACAGTGGGGCATTTATTATGAAAAGAAATTCCACAAATTGAACCTCGTTTTATATAATAGCCTGTATATATGCTATGCGCCTTTTTTTGTCAATCGTGTAATCTTTACTGTAACGCACATCATATATTAATATAGAAATACGCGTCAGAAAACATCATTAATTATTTGGGACATGAATTCTCGCGAGAATCGCCATAATATTGAATTTGCACTGATGCCAGTACATGATTATGATACCTATATGTATACAAATGACATTTCGCATATGACTGTGTCAGTTGTGTAACGTTGTGGTCCTTACTGTGACAAAGCCTATTCCTACATCGTATACCAAACGTCAGATATCCTGATTGTGTAGTTCGTCGCTGTATTTTCTTTATGAATAACAGGTTTTATCATCTTGTTAGCATATTTCGTAACTCTGGATTTCGACATGGCTTTTATACATAAATTTATCAGATATTGTCCACCCCGTAGCAAATATGTGTCTTTCGTGTTGCGCTGAAGTCCGTCGTGTAACACATATTATTTTTTCATCTATAAATGAAACGTTATATATTTAAATTCCAGTTTTGTTCAATATTTGATGGACAAGGAGTGTCCAATTCAATATTATGTTAGAAAGTGTGTGACATTTGATTATCTTGATTTAATAAAGTTTAATGTTGTGTTGAAATTAAATTTTTCTAAGAAAAATGAGTTCCATTGTGGCCCTCATTGGAAACCAGCTATACAAAGGATAAATGTTTTCTCGATCTATGCATTACCGGTCAATACTCAATTCGGATCAAAAAGTACTCCAATATCTCTATTCTGAAAAATGATATACCAGATGACAATACTGTTACAGAAGAGACATACTTTCCAGACACCCACCATTCATAGCATCATAAAATATCAGTGCTGGATGTTTAAGCTCGAACATCAGTCGTTTCTTCCAGTTCAATAGCTATATATCTCGAAATGATAACAACTTTCCCCATTATCGGAACTAAAAAAATGCCATGTGGCATATCTGTAATTTTGACCAAAATTGACATTGACTCTTATATGTTGTGATGATTTTTGACCAACGACGCTGTTTCTTACTGGAGGCGGAACATAGTGAGATATTATCCCGTTCGAGGAATAGGATACCAACTGCATGGTTCTATATCGTTTCAGGTTGGCATGACGTAAGCTGGCACAACCCCAACGTCAAGACACCAAATTTGGAATTCCTGGCAAGAAATGGTGTCAAACTAAACTATTCTTACGTCCAACCGGTGTGTACGCCGTGAGTATATGTATATTAATTTATAAAAATTATGGATCTAGACATTATCCAATAGTCCAGATCATTTTCGGTTTTAACCCTTCCATGACTGGAGCTTTCTGGAATTTTTCGAAAACCCTGTGCCAATTAAGGCATCCATTTATATATGCGAGTCTCTCATATAACGGGCCTCGCATATATAAGAGAATAAATTTTCCTAACGATAGTTACATTGACCTTGAAAACCAGTTATGGGAGACTCGCATATATAAGAAAATGCACTGGCACAGGATATTTAATGTTGCTCCAGCGCAGCCCCAGTTACGAAAGGGTTAAAGAACAACCCAGGGTCGAGGATTTATGGCTAAAACTACATTTACAAACAATTATCACTGCACGTATTCATTGTACGTGTTAAACATCCATATACTATGCATATATACATGTATATATACTCATTGACGAGTATTTCCCTTAGATAATAAGTTCAACAAACTACCATAAAGGGCTATTGGAGTTGCCATACTGTTAAATACCGTCAGCATTAAATTCGCTGCATGGAAGGTGGAGTTTACGCACTTTATTGAGCAGACCATACCTGGCTTTAATTGCTGTGTTATAAATGTGTTACACTGCGTTGTTTAATAGCATGTTTTTGACCAGTCGTAAATAAATTTCGAAGTAAAATTGCTAGTCGCGCACGTACAGCAATAGACGTACCGTGCGCGAGTCTGGGAGCAAATGTACGCTAAGTTTACTAAGACTGGGTTTTGACATGCATTATTGGTGAGTTATTAATCATGAAAATAAGACAAAAGTCCATCTATTTTTTCATGGACTTGTTGATAGTTGCTTTGTAGACCTGTGTGTTATTTAATATGAACCCAATATGAAACAATATTTTATTTCTATGAACATATATATAGAGAATATCCCCATATGCGTCACTCACGAACTGCTGGGGGTCAACTGGTCCAAGTTCGTGTAACCTTTCTTCCTCGCATATTATAAAGTTTATCCGTTTAGTAGAATTATGCTTTATTTGTCTAGTAGAGGCGTGGTTTATCTGATGGGCTTTATATGTATAGTAGAGAGGGGTAGCTGGAGGTGGATACATTTTTTTTTTTACAAATGTTTTCGTCATGATTTAGAATATATATGTGTGAAAAGGATCTAGCAACAAGCGAGTCATCACTTATGTTCAGTTATGAACAGTTCGCATGAACCCACTTCGAATGCCTTTGGTCCCTTTACGTTTGAAACGTGTATATCTCATCTGATTTTCATTGTCCGTATATTGGTTGAAACTATATATATGGTTGGAACACTGCATTGTTTCAGAGATTTCGCACTAGTAATCGGACATGTTCATGCACATGCATTATATTGCATATCGTGTCTACTTTTGAGATTTCTTCAAACGAATCACGTGTAGTTTATCAACGATTCCCAGGAAAATTATTGGGATTTACATTTATTCGAAACCTGGTTATCCCATTCAATTCAACTATAAAAGTCTACAATTGAATGGTATATTATTCATGTGTAGTGGTGTTCGGGTAATAAAAGCAGACGACAGACTGAAAAACGGTTAATATTCTTTGATCGGGGGGGGGGGGGGGTCGGATGAACGTATGGCATTTTTTCCCTTTCGATCATTTTTTGTACCCACCCACCCCCACCGCCAAATTTTTTTCCGTTTACGGCAGTTTTTTCCGACCATTTTTTGACCCCCCCCCCCTTTTAACAATAAAACAGAGATTTGCGGGGGAAAATTCACAGTAAACAGCTGTATATGAATTTCTGTGCATACTATTTATCATGGATGTTAACATGGACATGTAAATAGGAATGAGTCATTTTGAGGTCATTCGGCCAAAAAAACATGGCTGCCAGCGGCCATCTTGGATTTCATAATTTGCAACAAAATACAACACATTAACTGCCTGCAGTCAGTTTACCAGTTAGAATTACATTATTTATCTCATTCAAAGTGGTTTTGAAGCCCAACTCATTGCCAAAAACACTAAAAAACAAGCAGGAATTTTTTTTTTAGTTGCGGAAAAAATTGCTTGTTGGTGGCTTTGACCACCCACACACCCCGGCATACGTGCCGGAATATTTTTTTTCACCCCCCCCCCCCTGCTTTGATGAGAAATTTTCAGATAATAAGATCAACAAACGACCGACCTGTATTATCTGAAATAATCCCTGAGAGAACTACTCGTTAATCCCTGAGAGAACTACTCGTTAATAAGTGTTTAGTATAGAACGGGTTAACCGCTGTCAGAATGACACAACATCTTGTATCTCGATATGCGGTCGCGTTAATCGTATAATATCTCACGGTAATTTTTACTTATGATTACACAATCCCGCAGTTTGCTAATAATTCTGGTCTGTACTAAACCGGATGAACTATCAGCAGAACGCAATCAAACATCTGCTCTATAGTAAACAATTTTTATTTTTATTCAAAGGTTTTTTTTTCAGGTCACGGAGCGCAATACTCAGCGGGTATTATCCTTTCAGAGTCGGATTACAGGTAAAAGCTGATTACGCAAATTTACACGAACATTGTGAGCCATATACATGTATATGATCATGCCATGAATCTCTACTCAGGATATAACGCCCGTAGAGATCATATCCCACCAGTACAAAACCGGTGAACTTTGTTTTCACTGTGGCCCGCGCCATAAAGCGAAATAACGGGTATGAGTCCATTATCAGCTCATTTCAGACTCAAATAATCACATTATGTACCTATTTCACATTATACGTCGAGTTATGTGCGTATTTGTGCGATGATATGTTGCGTTATTGGTATTAACACAGTCTGGTTGATTAGACTTGCGAAAATGATCACTTCAACTAAAATTAGTTTTCAAAATCTGAATTTATTGTATGACAAATATGTACTTTATTCACTACTATTGATATTACTTTTGTCGTGTTTGTTAATATATAGCATATTGTAATACATATACATGTACCTGTACATACTAAATTTACTTGTATGAATATGACAATGACGGTAATGAGGAATGAAGTTTTAGAATAGAGCGATTTTCGCCATTACCTCATTTGTATATATATATATTTCACTTAGAACTATAAATAATGGACATCTCAACAGTCCCGATACGAACGAATGTCTTAGATATTAAAGCATATTATATCAATGCGTCGTTGTCAATGCGACAGAAACTCCGATCGGATGACCAGTCTTTTTCATTATAAACCACCTGGTATGTATTATCTCCGTACCTATAGTGAATATTGCTGAAAATTTTATATTGTTTGCATCTTCAATAAAGGAGGCATAAAATCATATCTATATCTTGAAGGAAAATTTTGGTTTTTACCTAAACTTGCTACATGTCAAATGTTGACGTTCATGTGTGCTTTTTCAGCATGGCGGCATCAAACCTATGCAACCGAAATTTTTAAGTGATGACATTCCTATCATACCAGAGAAACTGCGCGAGCTGGGGTATGCCACACACATGGTCGGGAAGTAAGTGTAATTATTTAAATTTGTTAACCCTTCCACGACGGGGACAGCGCTGGGGCAGCTTTAAATACCATGTGCCATGCATTCTCGTAGATATCCTAGTTTCCCACAGGGAGTTTCGCATATAAAAAAGAATGCACTGGTTTAATTACAACGTCAATGTAACTATTGTTAGGCCAAAACATTATCTTATATATGTGAGGCTTCCTATGGGAGACTGGCATATCTAAGATAATGCATTGGCACAGGGTTTTAAAAAAACATCGGAAGCTCCAGCCATGGAAGGTTTAACACGCACATGAAGCAATGGACACATGATGCTGAGCTAGTGCTTCCACCCACACAGGTATAAATATGTTTTACTTAACCTCGTGTGGGCATCACATAAATTCATCGACGACTTTTGACGATCAACATGTAAATTTGTACATATACATTATTGCCTGTGAATTGTTTTATGCTTGCGGTCTAATTGAGGCCCTCCATCTGTAATTGAAACAAGATCAGTGTTTCTGAAACTGTCCGAAGTATATTTTCATAATCGAGAACATACCAATTTGATATAATATAAAAGTAGATATAAACCATCAAGGTTATAACAGTCATTCGCCCAACTGTTATAGTTGTGTTGAAGTTCCCATTCCAACGTTGAAATGTCTACTACTAACTCCTCCAAAAAACCATCCCGATTATTGTACTTTGACAGTTTGACTTACACCGATGAACTTTCCTGCGGTTCAAAATATTGATGACAAACATGGGATTTAACACGAGATGGAAATTGACAGCAAATATAGGTTGACATCGTTCTCGCAGGAGACATTTTAGCCACGTCTCGGGTGAATGTACTCATACACCCCAAAATTATTTACCTTGTGTCCCCAATCTTGAAGCGATGTTAATATATATGAGAAAAATGGTCGTGTAGATAAAATTCCAGAGCCATGAAAAATGTTAATGTAAAACCTACGTGATTAAATTTCGTCAAAATCATCTTACACATTTACACACATTTATGACGTTTGCATGTCAATATGGGCACAAGGATCAAAATATAAGGTTCTATTTTTAATAACCAGCAATTGTTTACAAATTGATGTTGGTAAATGAAGTGGACTAATGTGGTCTGTAGATATACAACCGGCATATGGTCGAAATAAACATTCATATACTGGCATCTATGACTCATCCAATCATTGGTGGCTTCTCGTATGTTACCCCAACACAACAATCGGATGCGCATGCCTACCCTTAGTTAGTCTAACCCTACCACCAAACCATTGGTCTAACCTCACCCACGATTACTATAGCATTGTATACGTATAACTCACTTATGGTATTTTTCACGTTCCAGATGGCATCTTGGGTTTTGCAATTGGAAATACACTCCAACGCACAGAGGATTTGATTCTTTTTTCGGCTTCTATAACGGGGGCGAAGACTATTACCGGCATAATAGATGTGAGTATTGGTGGATCATTCTAAAATGTGAGCATAAACAGTCTCTTCAAACAGCCAACTGTTATAGTGTCGTCTCTTGAAGTCCGATTCGACTGTGACATCTGCAGAAAGAAATCTATCAAACTCCATGCAGCTCCCTCCGCGTTATCACTGCGATAGATCACTGCCGGAAGGATGGTACTTAGCGGACCGATACATCTATTTTTACGTATCGTCGGAACTATATTTAGTCATCTAGTATCTAATTTTGACCACCAACAGTTTGTATTAATGGTCATTATTTCGATATTGACAAGAACAATATGAACTGAGCCAGCCATAGATAGTTTTAATCCTGAAATATTAGAACTAAGAACATGTAAGCAATCCTTGCCACATGTCCTTGTGGCAGTGTGGTATCTCAACGGAGCGATGAGAGATAACTCTGCCTGGAGTTTGCAAATCACCCGCAAAGATCATTTTACAAAGCAGCATGATTTATATTATGTTTTAATTCATTGGTGCGTGACATTCGTCATTACCATGGCGTGACTACTTCGTAATTAAACAATATTTAAATTGCGAGATCACTGTACCGATAGGGTATACTTGAACAATCGCAGATTCCGTCAGATTCCGTACCGTTCAAGATATCATCGGATGAAGAATCCAGAATGGGTACTTGAACTTAAAGTGAGAAAACAGACGACTTTGTCATAGGAGAATTGTCATGCAGCGTCCATCTGCATTTGGGTTTCATTACCTGTCCTCTAACTTCACTTCCCGTTGAACATATGTTCAACTTACTGTGCACCATTTAAATCATTTCCCAATATCGTGAATGTTAAAATTTGGCATTTTACAGTGCATTATATCTATAATTTAAAAGGGTAGGCATAAGTGAAATGTCTAAAAATATACCTTCGCAGTAGGTACAAATGCATGTGCACGAGATATCATATAAGTCAGTAAAGCCACCATCGTCACGAAGAACGTGGTAGAATATATTGACTTTGTTCGAATTCGCAAGTTCAAACCATTGCTGTGTAAACACTACTATTGCAGCAATTCAATATTGACAAACATTGCTGATCACACCAGTAATTAAAACACATTAATCCAAATTTGTTTTTCAGTATACATGTATAATTCGATGCCCTGAACGTATCCAATATTTACCATTTCGTTGTGTTTGAATTTTGGTATTCTATTGGGCCAATTCGACTTTGATGATCGGAAATGTAGTTGCAACAATTAATAGTGTTTACATAACAATGGATTCAACGTACGACATCTCATCGCTGGACGATTATTGACAATGAATCTAAGAGCAAACTATATATTTTACGTTATTCTCGACAATAATGATTTTACAGACGTTTATATTAGTTTGTATGTAACCACTTTGAGTCAATTTAAAATAAACATGCCAAAGCATTTTACAAGGATATGGACAGTAAGCACATCAAATGTGAATAATTAAGAACAGACACCGTCTTGTTGTATATCTGAATGGTAACATAGTCGATGACAGTGTTCACGTTGGGCCGAACAATCTTTTGGCCAATTGTTTGGTCAATTCTGATTTTTTAAAATGCAAATTAAAAAAAACAACTTTGACGAAATTAAACCTCATTTTCTGAGCTCACAATGAATGGATATTCTATCTATTATATATTTTGTAACTTCTGTCTGTGTGTACGCGTGTGTGTATGTGTGATATAGATTCGAAAATTTCTCAACCAATCCGACTCGAATTTGGTATGTAGGCCTACTTTGATCCCGGTAACAATATGGGCGTGTCCAATTTCACGTGCGACCGTGTCCTTGACATTAACCAAGCTCATATATACGCTCATATAGGCATGTTTCTGGACCTCGACCTGATCCCACTCAAATTTGGTATGTAGGCCTACTTTGATCCCGGGAACAATATGACGATTATGGCGGGTCCAATTTTACGTGCGACCGTGTCCTTGACATTGACGTCGATCATATAGGCATGTTTCTGGACCGATCGAACAATAGTTTGTCGAGATGCTGTATATTCTGCTCAGACCGAGGCGATCACAAAGAAATCCCTAAATAGCCCGGACGAAGTCACATCAGCTAGTTCTACATAATTATAATAACATAAATCCGCTCAGCCAAGTGAAACAAATCTATATCGACACCATTTCAAATACTGCGTCTAGAATTATTTAATCCCAACATTGTTACTTGACAATATACCATAAACCACCATCTACCATTCAGCCTTGTGACAGTCAATGGATTAATTCGATGTTACTATTTTTCTTCATTTTAGCTGCTGGTACTGGACCAAAATTCGATGGTTATGATTTCCGATACAACGAGTATCCGTATCTGAAGGCTAACAACACATATTCCACGGTGAGAATCGGTCTAATGTTTTCCCCGATTTTAGTTTTTACTGACTATATGAGTATAGCATATATTTGCTCTCAAAATTGCATTTTGTTTTTGGCATGTACAATTACAACCCAACTACTATGCCGAAGTATTCAAGTCTCGTTGTAGATGAAGTATTCGAATTCACACATTCACTCTACTAACATGGATATTCAATTTTCGCGCTGCTGATTGGTCAGTTGCCCATGTGTAGCTGCCGTAAAATCCTATGATGTAAAATTTGTACGTAGCTCGACGCATGCGTACAAACTATGGGGCTGCTCACTGATATACAAAATCTGAATTGTTACGCTTTCGTACCTTCGTTCCTAAGGACAACAATGTAAACAATGGGAAATTCGGTGTGAATTAGAATAGGGATAAACATTCTGTCTGATGTAATTTTGGGGGCGGGTGTTATCCGTATTTTATATGGTACTAGAATTTGTTTTTATGCAAGTTACTGCGGTTTTATCTGCTTCTCGCGACACCTGTAAAACTGTATTTTCAATCGTAAAACCCATTGATAAACGTCAAAAAATCACACCAGACAGCACGTTTGTCCCCTAAATTACATCTCAATCTCAAAATAGAATAAAACATACTGACAAATGTCTTAGATTCGTGATGTATAATATGATGTCCAGTTGGATTCCATAGATCTCTCTTGTTTCAACAATGTTTGTGACTGATGCCCTGTACAATAATGGAGTGTAGTGTCAACATTTACTCACACAAATACGCACATAATCGACATATAATGTGAACTAGTCATATAATGTGATTATTTTATTCTGAAGTAAGCAGATAATGGACTCATACCCGTTATTTCGTTTTATGGCGCGGGATACAAGGGAAACACATGTTAAAGAGCCTACACCTGAAAAGTCGTGAGATGGCTTATTTGTGTCCGCACATAATCTGCTTAGAATAGACTCATTATGAGTCGATAATGGGACCAAGATGCTCTAATTTTCAGCACATTATCGACTCAAAATGAGGCGATTCTAAGCAGATTATCTAGCTAAATCAAATTATGTTATAAGCAGATAATGTGAGGATTTTGGGCAGAACAGCTCGTCGTGTGAAGATGTACTACATCTGTGTACTGCTTCGTTGCGTTTACGACTGAGAACATGGTATTCGTTTTCGGAATGAATGAGTTTATTTACACAGCTGGTATTGCTCCTCACGAGTTGTGAATTAAATTTACCAAACCAGTTTTATAAAATCGTACATCACATGAAAATAACTAGAGCTTTTGTGCTGTTTTAACAAATGAAAATCCTTATAAGATGCTGCGCAACGCATGCATTACAGCGCTGTCTGAGATGCTTGGCAACTGTATACGACTGTATTGCGCTCTGGGGCTGGCGACGGAAAATATAGTCCCCCAATTAGCCTTTTTAGTTTGTGTCTATTATCGTTAGTGCAACGGAGTTGGACAAGAATTAAACTTTAATGAATAAAGCAATATTTTTGCATTGTCTGGTGTTGGTGTCATGCGCGGCTTTTTCGGAATATAATTAACCCGCCTGAATAAATGTAAAGACGCGGCATGGTCATTTTGTTGGCGGATGCCAAGTGATATGTAGCACGCGCCTATTCATAACTAGCGAGAGATAAGGACATATGTAATGACTTTTTAATGATATAATAGGCGTTTCATATGATATAGGAATATATCGGTTCTTGTATTTTTCCAGGATTTGTTCGTACGAAGGGTCAAGCGTATTCTGACGGATCATGACCCCGATAAACAACCTCTGTTCCTGTATATACCATTCCAATCTGTCCACGCCCCACTACAGGTTAGTACACCCAAATAAGTAAGAGTATGACAGATGCATAAACAATAAACCACATCCCTTTGATGAACCATATGCCTTACGTCTTCAGATATCTAATAAGTTCCGAACTACATGTTTCCGCTGAAGTGTGGTCACTGTGGTGCTATGGAATTGCTACAAAAATGTACTTATCTCGAAATGCCACGTGGCTTTGTGTCAAAATGAACTGTATGAACACTTTCTTCACTAAATACTCATTGACGAGTAGTTCCCTAAGGCAATGTTCAGATAATAAGCTCAACAAATGGCATATAAATTTATATGGCCTTTTTTTAACATATTATCTGAACATTTCCCACCAATGAACATGAATCCTCATGTACTTTTTCTAAATGTCCCCCTGTCTATCGTCTGCTTATTGTTTCTGAACATCCCTCCAGATAAACAATAGTCATTCCAATGTCTAATTTTGTAACTGAATTGGAGAATCCATTTAGTAGATATATGGTTAATACTTGCGAGAGGCGACATGAAACAGTAATGCCCTATATAATCGACTCCCATAATTCTGCTGTGGTTAAGGAGTCGATTATTTAGGGCATTACTGTATATTTGCAGGCAATCTGTACCGATCCTCGATCATCCCAACCATGCACCATATGCACCATGCACGACCTCGCTGACCTGTATTCCATTATACAGACAAGGATGGGATGGAATGAGAATATTCCTGGCCAATACCTAATCCACGAAGAATAACTCTATATTGTTTGGGAAATCGTTAGCTATTTTTTCTCTCGCAGATGTATCAGGTTAGAAGGAACTAAATGTTTTCCATAGGCCACAGTGTTAACGTTTGACCACGCCCACGCTAAATTTTCGAGTTCCGAAGTGCACGATGCATGCGTTCGTAAAGACCAACCCTTTCGGCATCTGTTCGCACATAGGAGTACCTTTCGAGCCACGCCTTTTTCGAAAACCAGCATATGTTTTCCACACTACCCCACTTTTTGCACAGAATTTGACAGTCTGACAAAAGCCAATACACAGCCTCAATATCCCGCCATTGTTTGGACACGAACGCATTTCAGACTAGGAAACGCCCACGTTTTTACATGCTATGGGTATTATATTTCTTGAATTTGTTAAATTATTTGACATATTATACGCCAATCGCGCGCCAGAATTTTTTAAACTCGTATTCGAGATACCCTGTAAAAACGAAAGGGACGTAATTCTACTTATTTAGTTCCTTCTAACCTTAAGAGATGTGCAAACATGACCGTATGTAATCCCTACTACCTCTGCGTGAAGCTGTGTCATATCTATGCTAAATAAAACTGATTTTACACATTTCTTTGTTCTCGTTCCCCAGCAATCATGGTTATTTTAACCCCACTGTATCTGAAGATGGTTCATCTACTGGGGAAATTTTTGTGGAAATGTGTCCATGTCGTTGCCAATGATGGGAACGTCCCTTCCTAAATAAAAGAACTAATAGTTGGGAATTGATCAGTACCGTCTGCAGTTCAACATAAAAAATTATGGGTGCCTCGGGGTCATGTCATGCCGAGATTTGCCATATTTGGAAAAATTCTCAAAATATGTGGAAATTTTGGTAAAATTTGGTAATTAAACTAACAGAATATGCCTTTAATGGGCATGACGCGCATGTATATAGCGGCACAGACAATACGTGCAAATCATGTTTCAGATGATATGCTTAGTTGAACAAAATTGTCCGGGTTTCTGAATAAATAGTTAGATTTTTACACCCCACCCCCCTGCACCAGAAAAGATAGGAATTTCTACACGGTCGACAAGTTGGCAGCTGCATGGTTAAAAATACTCGAGACGTCAAGTTTATGCTGATGGTCAGATGTCCACAAATAGATAAAGATATCGATGTGAGGTGATTTCTCTCTTAAAGTGGCACACCAGATACAGAATAACGATAAATAAGTGAAAATCTCACAAAGGTTATCAGGTGCAAATATTCCCCACTTCCTGAAAAATGGCAATAAAATCCAAATTCTGGTGTAATGTAATGTCTAACTATGTATGCTTCACAAATCAGATCACAATTATGTGATTTTTCACCACGTTTGTCCATCATAGGCCTAAATACGAAAAATTCGATTTTTCTGCTTTAGGTTAGAAGGAACTAAATGTTTTCCATAGGCCACAGTGTTAACGTTTGACCACGCCCACGCTAAATTTTCGAGTTCCGAAGTGCACGATGCATGCGTTCGTAAAGACCAACCCTTTCGGCATCTGTTCGCACATAGAAGTACCTTTCGAGCCACGCCTTTTTCGAAAACCAGCATATGTTTTCCACACTACCCCACTTTTTGCACAGAATTTGACAGTCTGACAAAAGCCAATACACAGCCTCAATATCCCGCCATTGTTTGGACACGAACGCATTTCAGACTAGGAAACGCCCACGTTTTTACATGCTATGGGTATTATATTTCTTGAATTTGTTAAATTATTTGACATATTATACGCCAATCGCGCGCCAGAATTTTTTTAACTCGTATTCGAGATACCCTGTAAAAACGAAAGGGACGTAATTCTACTTATTTAGTTCCTTCTAACCATCAGACGATATCAGGTCTTCCTCAAAATTTGAAGCCACTTGGCGGTTTACGCTCCAATATAACCTAATAGTATTCACTTTTGAATGTATCCCGGTATCGAAATAGGTCGATAGATATTTGAACTGCCTTTCTATGGGCATATGCGGCCGAATTCTGGTCCCTGGTCTAGACCAGGGTTTCATGTAAACTATAGTCTAGACCAGGCCGAAACCACGGTGATCGCGATGTGTTACCCAGCTTCGAGGCGAGTAAGCTGGGATTATTGGTCAGCACTTGTCCGTATTCTCGTCTTTTTGAAACTCAGGTTTACGTAAACCAGGGTTTGCCTTCTTATTGTCATTCAAGCCTTTGTCGGTCTGTTCATAATTCGAACCATGTGGTAACGTACAAGTTCTGGTAACAGAAACATAAGTATTTTTTGGAAGCATTTATCTTTATGTTAACCAAATTGTAATTGTGTTATATTTGTATGTCGTGTAGAGTAAAGATTATAATTATATATGAACTGGAGAAAATTTAATATAATCCACAATTATGTGTGTTATAGGTAATAGTCTGCAACTGAGACCTAGTCCCCCCCTGGTCTGAGATTTTTGTATAAACCGAGACTTGATCCTGAGACGAGAATAGCGAAGTCTGGTTTCGAGAATATATTTATGATGCAGAACTCTAATACGGATTATTAGTTTGATTGTAAGCCAGTCATTCGCACGATGGTGAATAGTTTGAGCAATCACAAGCTGGCTTTTAACTGGACATTAGAAATGATCTAGTGTAACTGTGTTTTATATAATGTCACCTATCATAACTGTAACAATCATGCGTGCGTGTACCCCGGCAATTTGCTGTGGATGAGCATGGGCGACCCGGCATAACAGTGAATGGCACATCGGATTTTCATCTTGCATCGCATGGGCGGGATGCGGGCTTTTCCGGCGTATTCATAAAATGGACGTTGGAATGCGTCTTGATGGGGATTACTCGTACCGCCCATTCACGTAGATTATTCCAGTATTTTGAACAAGAATAATACTGATGTTTTAAGCAAACAAAAAACAGTAAAGACGAAAACAAATTACAAACAAAAAACAGAAAACAAATTATAAAAAACAAAACAATTTGTTTTCCAAAACATTAAAATAAAATGAAAAACATAACAAAAATAGAAGAAAAAGAAATCAAAATATATAAATTTATGATTCTTTTATTTAAACGCATTTGTTGAAAAAGAAATACAAGAATGAAATTTACTATCTTGTGTCCCTAGAAATCTCGGGGGGGCCGGTGGTTCATTCGGTAGAGTGTCAGGTGCATTACACCGTCCCAGGCCGTCCAGTGCTGACGAAGCTGGTTCGAACCCCGTCATATGGAGGGTGACCGGAATCGTGTATCTGGGCAAGTTTGTCAGTTGCTTTCCGGGGATCGGTGGTTTCTACACGCAGTGAGACGATTTCTCGGTGGAATTAAGCCTCTGTGTGGTCTTTCCTCCACCCGTAAAATTGACAACGTAGTGTGTGGCCTAGCGGCTAGATCGACGATAAACCCTAACAAACCAAACCAAACCCTAGAAATCTCTGAGAAATTCTTATTTTAACGTACATTTTGTTAATCGTCCTTGTTCCAATAATGTCTTACCATTTGGATTCTTGGAAATTCGAATGATGGCAACTGAAATGATGGGCGCGATTGTTTTAGCCCATTATATGTTTGGGTCGAGATTTAAAAGGGCGGTCTCTGAGACTGATTATTCGGTGCATGGGGAGGTGGTATAAACAATGTATAGCCACTTATAGGCCATGGGTGGTTCCATCGGCCGTGAAACAAGTTTTTTTTACTCAACTAAAACATTTACTTAAACCGCTGACATCAAAATAGGTTATCATAATAAATAAACATAAAGGTAGGGTCGTGGCGACATGTGAACTTGGGGTGTCTCACACCCCCCCCAAATTAGGATGGAGCGGATTGGAAATATGGACAACACCCCACCATCCACACGGAGACACTCTAATCACATGCCTGTAAAGACGACACACCGCGCGTGTTCGGTGATAACCCGTTACATTAATGCTCAACTATTCGCGACGTGAACGCAATCATATTGTTCGAGCACCAAGCGTGCCTTTGTCCGTCGATACACCGATCGTCGTTGATTGAACAATAATCCGCCTAATCTAAATCGAGACCAGGTGGTTTCGCGAGACCAGGTCCAGACATGGAACACCGTGATTATTAGGGTGGTCTAGACCAGGGACCAGAATTCGGCCGATGATGTCCCAGAAAGACGTATGAACTCATAAAAATACAACGTTGAACACTGTGTTTGGGTTCCACCAACAATGACAACGATGTCTCAGCGACATTAATACCGGACTCGGCTAGCCCCTCGCCCGATATTTTCTCACTTCGCCTCACATGACACCGTATCAGGCAGTCGACGTAAACATCTCCGTAATAATTATAATATTACGTCGACACGAATTCATGTAAAAACCCATTTCCAGAACAATGGGCTTCCCCCAATATCGTGACGTCATACTGATGTCGCAGACATTCCAAATAAGGAATAATTTATGCGCGACCTGTTTACGAATATTGCCGACAACACTTGAAATTGTTCAGATTTCAACTCTGAAATAACTGTCTCTTTCAAGATAGACGAAACACACTTCAATAACACATCGTTTCGGTCTTGTCCACTGTACATAACACTCATGTTCCTATTGTGATGAGATTATTAAAGGCGTCGAAAACGAGTTTTACCGATGAATAAATGTCTTCCTTTTTAAAAAATATTTTCAACAGGAAGCTTATTTGTCAATGTGTGCGCATGCTCAAATTAAAATATCGCGTCTCTTTTGTTCCGCCCAGTATTTAAATTTAGATCAATATATCGGTTAGCCAATCGGGGTTAGCGGTTTCTGGTACCGCTTCCAATCAAAACAAGGAATTTACTGGTATATCCCCAAGTCTGGAAATAGCTTATCGGCCAGTCCTGTTCGAATTTATATGATATACTGAGTCGAAATTTATGTCGACTGCGTATCAGGCAACAACTCGCCCTTTAGCTCATATCCGCCATACAGAGGAAGTAATGCAAACTTTGGAAACCGCAGACCGAATAAAATCGGATGTTTCAAAAAAATTATTCCCGCATCCAATGTTTGGTATGAATCATCATATGAGACAACTGCTGAATATTGTCTGACGAGTTTTCGGCAGATTGTAAACCCGAACGGTATCATTGTCGAAATTACGCGAACCATCACTGTCATGTGAGGCATATGTTGTTGAATGGAAAGTTTGCGACTAGCAGGGTTATCGTCGATGATTGGTATTACCTCCCATGACTAGTAGGAATTATCTCAGCTCAGCGTCAATGAGATGGCCGCTTCTATAGGAATCAGGGAGCTAAATGTGTTCCAGAGTCGGGGAGCGAGTGCTCCGTGGAATGCTAGCGGTGAAGGTAACTGAAGAATGATCTTCACCTGTTACACGTGGCACGTTATTAAAGGATGAAATCTTGTTTATTTGATTTGTGCATCATATCTAAATAATTTAAACTGGTGAATTAATGGGGGAATGTATCTTTGTGAGTGGGGAATTTATTTAACTAGCTGTTGTAGTTCTGTGTTTTTCCAGATAAAATTTGGCTGTTGGATAGCACTGTCGTACACTTGGGGATTTATTTTTAAAAGTAAACACATGACCTAAACATCACAGGAGTTGCATGAAGGCTTAAATTCGGTGAATTTTGCTAAAACGTTAACACTGTCGTCTATGGGAAATCATTTAGTTCAGTTATTCCTATACACCAAGCCAGTCGACCGGGCGTCGGGAAAGCTTTGTCGCGACATGCTTTTAACGTTATAAATGTAAATCAATTGAATATTTATGTCATATTATGAATATCCCAGTCTAATAAAAATATGTCTCCCCAAATAGTAAATATATACGCAAACATAGGCAATGGAATGCATATCGAAAATACGTGCTTCCTAACTTAACCCTTTACCCAACAAACCGGCCAAAACCGGCCAAATAAAGCTTCAACAGCCTAAAATATCTTCGGTCTGTCTCAATAGAACCATACAAATATGGGTATCATTGGAACCGGCTCCTTGACCACATTGTGATAGTTACAGTTATGCCCTGTGCCAATGCATTCTCTTATATAAGAGAATGCATTGGCCTACAAAAAATCTTTTTTTAACACTTTTTACCATTTTTTCTTACATTCTTTAACAATTTTATAATTTTTAATGTGTTAAGCCAATGCATTCTCTTATATATGCGAGGCGACCTATGGTCGACTCGCATATATAAGAGAATGCATTGGCACAGGGCCATTCTGTTGGGTAAAGGGTTAAGGTATATCCATGCATTACATGCATTGGGAAAAGATTATTGTTCTATTCCCGGTCGTCAATACTCACGGAATATTACTGGAAGGTTCGGACAACATCTATCAGCATCGTGTCTGACGTAGAGTTTTAATCGACACGTTATAAGTGAAAATGTCAAGCTGCAGTAGTTGGAACTTTATCCGATTCAATGATGACGTATACACGTCAGCTTGTTCTCCCGAAAAGCAGCACATGATCTGCTTATAATATAACTTGTTTTATGTAGATATAATCTGCTTAGAATAGCCTCATTTTGAGTCGATACTGTGCTGAAAATGAGAACATTTTAGTCACATTTTCGACTCATAATGATTCGATTCTGAGCAGAATATGTGCGGACAATTAGACAAATAAGCCAACTCACAACTGTTTAGGTGTACGCTCTTTAAAGTGTGTTTTCACTGCGGTCCGCGCCATAAAACGAAATAACGGCTAAGAGTCCATTATTTGTTATTTCAGAATCAAATAATCACATTATGTACCTGCTTCACATTATATGTTGATTATGTGCGGATTTCCGCGCGAATATGTTGCACACGTAGTTGTGATACCTTCTTGTACGGAAGAACGTGTAATAATTTCCTTAATAAATACTCATTGACGATTAGTTGCATTGGCAAATTTTCAGATAATTATTTCAACAAACGTTGAAAGTATGATCTGAACATTTTCCACCATTGGATATGAAAACTTCTACACATGTATTAGCTTTTCGCCTGCCTGTCTTGTATTACCTGAATGCAAAATAGATCATTCCAATGTATACTTTTATAACTGAATTGGATAATCCATTTATCAAAGAACGGGTTAATTGATTGATTGAATGATTGGGGTTTAATGTCGCTTTCAGCAACTAAGGCCATATCACGACATTGCCAATTTTAGTGGTTGGGGAAATCCGCACACTTACGGCTAATCTAAAACAGTGATTACAATAGCTGATAAATTCGTCGACCACGTGTTGCAAACCACCTGCAACTGTAACTGGCAACTCCACCAGATAACGATTTCGAATTACAAAGTCCACGATGGAAACATGTTGATTTTAACCCTTATCGACAGCGCTGGAGGGCGAAACGGTTTAGCGTTGAACCCTTAACCGATTGAGTCATGCACAGAGGCCCATTAAGAACGGGTTAAACATAAACATTCTTATCGATCTTGTGTTACGTCGTTTATTCTAGGTTCCACAAAATTATCTACGAAAGTATGGACATATACGAGATGAAAAGAGGAGGGTGTTCCTGGGTTCGTTTCCATTAATATGCTGATCGTCAAAGCAATATGTGATCCGCCATATCAAATCCAGTCGGAAGTCGGGATTTTTTTTACCCTGTGCCAATGCATTCTCTTATATATGCGAGTCGACCATAGGTCGCCTCGCATATATAAGAGAATGCATTGGCCTAACAATGTTTTATCATTTTTTTAAAATAAATGTTTCTTACAATTTTTAGGACATAAAATAAAAAACATCCATTACTCTGCAGGGAGCCCCACGCATATATAGAAGCATATAGAAGAGTGTCGTCTGCTCATGTTTGTCTGGGGCTCTGTATGGGTGAAATCATAAAATTGTTAAATAATACAAGAAAAAAATATTAAAATTGTAAAAAATTGTTAGGCCAATGCATTCTCTTATATATGCGAGGCGACCTATGGTCGACTCGCATATATAAGATAAAGCATTGGCACAGGGTAAAACAATCCCGACTTACGACTGGATTTGATATGGCGGGTCACATATATCTTATTAGAATCTTAAATTAACATCAAATGGGATAAGATACAGTACCAATGCCTTAACTAACGATATATGGTGCGATTATTTCAGTGAATAAAATTTAAGTGAGAACCCAGACACTTTGCCCAACAAAATAATATTGCATTCAATTAATATTACCTAAATTTCCTACCACAACGATTGTAACATTTCATAAAATAAAACATCTGACTACGCACAATTGTACAAATTGACTCCTTAATTTGGGGCGAATTTTCGCCGATGAACAGACGGCAATGATTCCGACAATGATGGTCGCCTGACGTAATCCATATTTAAGAAATGAATGCAGTGGGTGTGTGTGTGTGGTATTGAGGGATATGGCGTTGTAGTCGTTGGGCCACACATCAAGAAAACACACATCCACAACATTCATTTCTTATATTTCTATAGCTTGTTCTGGTTCTTTGATTATTTTTCGATTTAAAGCTGAATATATTCTTTTTTATTTTCACAAACTGTGTCGATAATTTGAGACTAGCCCACGCAGCACTTACTGTCAGCCCATTATAAGATTGTCAAGCACATAGCAACGATCTCGTGATCAATATACGCATGTAGATAATCTGCTGACCGGTTTTAGTGATTATATGTCAACAATATGTGACCCGCCATATCAAATCCAGTCGTAAGTCTGGATTTTTTTTACCCTGTGCCAATGCATTCTCTTATATATGCGAGTCGACCATAGGTCGCCTCGCATATATAAGAGAATGCATTGGCCTAACAATTTTTTATCATGTTTTTTAAATAAATGTTTCTTACAATTTTTAGGACATAAAATAAAAAAAACATCCATTGCCCTGCAGGGAGCCCCACACATATATATAAGCAAATAGAAGAGTGTCGTCTGCTCATGTTTGTCTTTGGCTCTGTATGGGTGAAATTATAAAATTGTTAAAGAATACAAGAACAAATTATTAAAATTGTAAAAAATTGTTAGGCCAATGCATTCTCTTATAGGTCGCCTCGCATATATAAGATAATACATTGGCACAGCGTAAAAAAAATCCCGACTTACGACTGGATTTGATATGGCGGGTCACATATGTGCCGCCGCCGTGTTCGTGTTATTGCCTGTTTTATCGGGATGTGAAACTGGTGACCCATTTGGCAGTTGACTAATCACCGAACAGGATTTAATGAAACACAGACGGGCTATCTAAATATATACGAATAGATTTACGTGTTGTCAATTTGGGTATCATAGTTATGAAAATAGCGATAGTGTATTCTGTATTTTCATTCCACCACGTCAGCGGAGTATTATACAATCACTTTAACCTTTTACCCAACAAAACGGCCAAAAACGACCAAATAAAGCTTCAACAGCCTAAAATATCTTCGGTCTGTCTCAATAACACCATACAAATATGGATATCATTGGAATCGGTTCATTGATCACATTGTAATGGTTACAGTTATGCCCTGTGCCAATGCATTCTCTTATATATGCGAGTCGACCATAGGTCGCCTCGCATATATAAGAGAATGCATTGGCCTAAAAAACACTTTTTATCATTTTTTCTTACATTCTTTAACAATTTTATAATTTTTTCTTACATTTTTTAACAATTTTTATAATATTTTTCTATATTCTTTGACAATTCTTTGACTCGCATATATAAGAGAATGCATTGGCACATGGCCGTTCTGTTGGGTAAAGGGTTAAGAAACTTTCAGATGTGATCTACACTATGTTATGCGAGAGAAGCATTCATGTCAAATAAATACATGTAACTTCTACTTCTGAATGTTCATCCATGTTAATCTTTTGTTGCTTCCTGCAACCGACCGCTATTTCCGAACTTAATATTTCCGATCGGAATACATTTTGTGGGACTCAATCAAAGTTATATACATGTAGGTGGTTCACATTACACCCATTTCGTCATACTATGGGGTTGCTAGTTGTCTATAATGTCATGTCTGTCAACTGAATCCAATTGATTCAAGTTTTTGTATTGTCGTGGTTAATTTAATTGTCTAAACCTACTAAACTAGTTACGGATTTTGACTTGTTGAATTCCATACATTGATTTGACATGAAAGCCAAGGTAATATGAACATTTAGCTCCCTCGAATTATATGATGGGTGTATATAGGCACGATAGTGAAGCTTTTATAGAACATATTCCGAAATGCGTGTTGTCCTTGTATATACGTGTATTGTGAACCAACTGGTTGAGTCTATATTGCTCGTAAATGGGACTCATGTAGAAATTAATGAAAAGTGTAACATTTATACCAGTTAAATTTCTCATATTTTGTCTGCAGCAATGGTGTCAGCGATGGACAAGGCAGTTGGTAGAATTACTCAACTGCTGCTAAATTATGGCTACTTGGGTAACTCAATTATAGTCTTCACGACTGATGTGAGTACCATATACCTAGCTATAGTCTATAATTTACATGGATACCACAAAAAATTAAATTCCCTTAAACGGACATGGATCATTCGAACCTCCATATTGTTTTCTATGTAATTTGGAGCGACGGATACGATATGTCGATAAATAAACGAACTATTGATATACCGGCTCCATATGCCGTGAAAAATTCTTGCCAAAGTCAAAGCCATTTTCAACTTTTCGCCAGAAATCAGACAAACGTTCTTTATTGCTACCATATCAGGAAATGAGTACCACGGGACGCTCTTTTCTGCTCCATGTCGTGCACATGGCTGTTTTGTGTTTGGGACCCAAACATCGTACTCACAGTTGTATTCTTCATTACTTCAATGCGTCTTTTTGGGTTACATAAGGCTCGTAAGAAATTAAGGTAGTAAGATATGTATCGACCTATTTCGATAATGATAACAATTCAAAAGCGAATAATATTATGTGTATTTTGGAGCGGAAACCGCCATGTGGCTTTAAAATACGTAATATTGTGAAATTAATGAAGACCATGAAATTTTCACCAAACTGTCAAATATTTTACTTGTAAATATCATGGAACATGATATCTCTCGCGGCGACGAAATGCAACATTGGTACCAACGAAGAGGTATCTCACACAAAGATAATATTACGTTAATTAACATAGTGTGCAAAATATAGTTCGGCTGTTCTTCCTTCGATAAAACTTGTTGATTGTTGTGTTTTGCAATACAATTCTTGTATCTTGTACAAAAACGTGGGGGTGTTCATGCCGGTTCTCTGGACGCGGCGAAAAGTACAAAGTTGAAATTTATATGAAAGTTTTTCTCCTTTAAATTAGCCCCAAATGTGGGCAAAACAACTATATGCTATATGTGTATAATTTGCATATTATGCTCATGAGATGTAACAAGTTTTGTAACGTCATTCTATCTATAACGTGATAGAACATGATTCGGTTGTCGGTGGTTAAATTGCCATAGCCAGTTTTTATAACAAAATAGTTAAATAAAAAATATTTAGCACACTTTGAGTTAAAATGTTGAAGCTTAGTAAAGGATCATCTCTATAAAATACAATTGATTTGCCTAAAATCAGACGCTATATATTAGAAGGTGGGGTCGTGCGAATTCTAGGCTATCGCCACCTAACAGTAAGTATATGTTTGTCGCCGAAGATTTAAAACCAATATAGGCGATAAATAAATGCATGCATATGCATGTCAATGATGCGATAATTATTGTGTGAATGTTGAATGTGAATCAAAACGTGAGATTACTCCATGTTTCAGAATGGCGGTCCGACTCAGTTAGGAGCACGTAATTGGCCATTGCGTGGAGGAAAGGGTACCATATGGGAGGGTGGTACCCGAGCTATCGGATTCGTTTACAGTCCCACGTTACTGGAAAAATTCTCATACGTATACAACGGGTAAGTCTGCTATACTATAGTCGAAAATGTTAACTTGTGTGAAACACTCCATGTTGGATGAATGAAACTACCACTGACTGACTACATTTATGCCACCCCCTTTGTGGTCTTTTAAGTGTAAAACTATGGCCAAGATAATTGCAAGAACAAATTTAGACATGATATGTGCACGGTTTTCTATAAAGGTGATATTTCCACTCCCACATGCATTCCCGCTGTGGAACATGAATGCAGGGCGTTAGTTGGTAGAAATTACGTCACATGACGTCGCACGCTGACTCCTACATTTTTGTGTAGACATAGCGAGCTACGAGAATATCGTTGAAAATTGGCGATTAATGCTCTTTTAATCTGACAGTTTACTCGGTTGAGTGTAAATATAAGTAATGGATGGTTGCGTTCCATGTGAATGCAATAACCATTTCTTTATTCAAACTGCATCGGCGCACACACATTAATTGATTGTTCATGCCCCATTAGATAATATGGGTTCAAAGTACAGAAATCTGGTAAACAACTTTCATATTAAGACGCTCGGAACTCGACCTCAGCACCTGGACATCGCATATTTGCTGCGGTTATGCATGCAAGGAAGTGCATTGATACTAGCGCTCACACGGAGTGTCACCACAATGTGGTCAGTGTATCACTAGCAACGTGGAATAGACCGACATTGCTTCTGTTTCAGAACCTTTAACACATGCCATGATAACAACTACTCAATTTGAGGCAGTTACTCTAAAACAATCTACTCCAGCTGAGAGCTGGTTTCTTCAATCTTCAAAAATAATCGCCAAAAACTCTCAAACATTTTGACTCTCATAAACAGGTGTTAATATGAGTTTGAAAGTTCAATAGGATGCTTGAAGAGAAACGTTGAACTTTGAAAGACACAAATCAGTATATGTGAGTTGAAGCTTCGAGTTGCTTGAAAGGCAACATGCTCTGTCGCCCACCCGACCGTCAGATTGGTGCATTGATGACGTCTCAGGCCAAGTTAATAAATTATTCAACATATCCTCGCACAAATACGCACATAATCGACCTATAATATGAAATAGGCACATAATCGACATATAATGTGAAATAGGCACATAATATGATTATTTCATTATGAAATAAGCAGATAATGGACTTATACCCGTTATTTCATTATATGGCGCGGGCCACATGCGTACACCTGTCAAGTCGTATCGTCGGCACCCAATGTGTGTTACACGACCCGGGGTCAATACTATGAAACTTTTTCTTTGTAAGAATCTACAATTGTTTGTAAGAAATAACAATTTATCATTCCGCCAATACTATGAACCTACGATTACAAACATAAATCACAAATAGTACGTGTTCTTTGTATTTACAAATATCTCCAATCACAAAGAATGTTCGAGTACTATAAAACATAATTTTTCAGTTTTCGCACCCTTAACACGGATAATATATATATCTATGATACGCAGGGACGTGGCGACAAGGGGTCGATTCACCCCCTCGGGAAAATATTTTGTCAGCTGGAAATTTCAAGTACAACCCACAGGGACACAAGGGTGTTGGGTTATGTTTCTCGCTCCAAACATTTTATCAACACGTTCAACAGCTGGAAATTTGATACCTGAAACAACATGAATTGGAAATTTTACAACAACAATAGGTTGAACTTGTTCTGTTATTTTGTTTTTTCCAACAATTTATTAGGGGGTATGTTTTGTTTTAGACCAACATTTGCATATTTACCTCCTTTGGTCAAAAGTTTGGATTGAAATGGCCTATATTTAGAAATTGTCAAACCTTATGGTGTGTCAGCTTGGGTGTGATGTAGCAGTATGTGTTCCTTGTAACTACTGAAATTACCCAATTTATTGAAAGTTACAACGTTAAGAACTTGTGTTACGCCGAGTTATGTAGTAACTGACGAGTTTTGTGGTAGCTCACGAGTTATGTAGTAACAATCGACGAGTTTTGTGGTAGCTCACGAGTTTTGTAGTAAAATCGACGAGTTATGTAGTAATTTCAGGTTACGAGTTTTGTAGTAAAATATCGACGAGTTTTGTAGTAAAAAACAAGCAACAATTTTCAGTCAGTTTCAAAGGCGCGTTTAATAAAATCTTATATAGTAAATGCAAATGTTTTTTGTGTAATTGTTTGTGTGGTGGACGTTGATGACACTGTAGCTCAACTTGATGTTGGTCCCTCGTCACTGCTGCGCCGTTTCGCAGCAGATCTGCGCCAAACTTCGTACCTAGAAGTACTATGGCCATGTTATTAACTTGGACCTGGTCCCCATTACACCAGACGTCGCGTTCTGACGTTAATGACGCTGTAGCTCAACTCGATGATGGTCCATCGTCACTCCTCCGCAGTTTATCGGCAGATCAGTTCGAAACTTGGTACATAGACGTGTTGTGGCCATGTTATTTATGTGGTTGCGTTTATTTCTTAGAGTGCACAAGCCGTGAATCCATTATGCACTGAGACAAAAATGACGAACCACATTTGGTTTTCCACCAAGATAGATAGTTTATTCTATTTCACCAATACAACATGGTATTAAGAAATAGGACGCGACGTCTGACGTAATGAGGGCCAGGTTCAAGTTAATAACATGGCCATAGTACTTCTAGGTACGAAGTTTGGCTCAGATCTGATGAGAAACGACGCAGCAGTGACGAGGTACCAACGTCAAGTTGAGCTACAACGTCATTAACGTCCACCACACAAACACTTACACAAAAACACATTGCATTTACTATATACGATTTTATTAAGTCCAAACCCGCCTTTGAAACTGACTAAAAATTGTTGCTACAAAACTCGACGAGTATTACTACAAAACTCGTTAGCTTGTTTTTTACTACAAAACTCGTCGATATTTTACTACAAAACTCGTAACCCAAATTACTACATAACTCGTCGATTTTACTACAAAACTCGTGAGCTACCACAAAACTCGTCGATTGTTACTACATAACTCGTGAGCTACCACAAAACTCGTCAGTTACTACATAACTCGGCGTAACAACTTGTCTAGAATGTCTATATAGGGTGTCAAACATAAATTGTCGATTTTCACATCCTTAAACCAGAGCATATAACCATCTGATTCGCAGGGATAGGATGGGGCGAGTAGCCGCCAAATCGTATGAGTCACAACATCTCTGACAAAAGTTAGTGATTAATACAAATAGTGAGTGATACTTGCGTTGATAGCCAACATTAGCATGTAACATGTACTTACCATAATCAATGATATATCCAAGAATGGATAAAAATGACGCGTGTTCCCAATGTGAGTATGATTTTTCGCTCAAGAATGCATTGCGGATTATCCTTTGAGTTTCAATCGTCGACGCGAATGCATTTGGTCACGGTAAAGGACACGAATACGAAGATGCAAGCACAGTTTTCATAAATGACTAGAGCATAAATGCAGTGACGTGGCAAGATGCTCTCTTTTTTTTCGAAACGTCGATATCCAACTGTGTATCCCCACCCCTCAATTATAAACAATTATAAAATTGTTTACCCCGGTTGGCTTCTGATTTTCAAGCTGTAACAGTAAGTTGTGCACCCCCGCCCCTTGGATTGGACATATTGACTTAATATGACTAACTTAGTGTTAGTCACAAACGTTTTGAGTAACTTTGGTCAATTATTGGAATTATTTGCACATAATTCAGCAACTTTAATTTACGCCTTCCAATTGACTAAGAAAAGTCCCCATTTCTTAGTCGTTATGACTAACATCACCCTAGTAATTTTGATTAATGTTATGCCTCAGTCATGTTGGCTGAACTAAGTCAGTCATCCGAGGTTTTGTTTTGTTATCAACGTAGAAAAATTAAAATACTTTCCTCTTGATATACGATTCCATCGTTATGTGGAATTTATAGGCATTTTTTTGTTCAAAGGGTGCATATGGAAATTATAGGATGGACACCCCGTCGCCAAACTGAGCCCATATAGCCACGTCCCTATCTAGATATATTATAAGATATCGGAGCAGTTTGAAATTATAAAATGACACTCCTATTGGTTTGGTTTGGTTTATTAGGGTTTATCGACGTTCTAGCCGCTATGCCACACACGACGTTGTCAATTTTACGGATGGAGGAAAGACCACGCAGAGGCTCGATTTCACCGAGAAATCGTCCCACTGCGTGTAGAAACCACCGACCCCCGGAAAGCAACTGACAAACTTGCCCAGATACACGATTCCGGTCACCCTCCATATGACGGGGTTAGAACCAGCTTCGTCAGCACTGGACGGCATGTAACGGTGTAGTGCACCTGTCATTCTACCGACTGGCACTCTATCGCACCACTCCTATAACCGAAACCATTAACACGTCCCTGCTTCGATACACCCCTCCCGATAAAATGGAGCCACGTTACTGCCTCGATGTGTTATGATAAGAGTAGCGGATCAGTTTGAAATAATAGGATGGTCACAGTATATATAATGCTATACCATCAAAATAATATTTTATTTTCACAAACTGAATGGTTGTAAATTTGTAATTTGTAAAAACAATGATACCAAAATGTTTGTAGTACTCGGTATTACACTGACTTGTACTTACATACACACACTACAAACGAACCGTTTAATTGTTAACTTGCGCAGACAAGTGGTCATCAACTTAGCAATCCGTGAACCGATTGGATAGCTCTGATAAGCGTTCACCTCTCAACTTATGATTGGTTATTTCTTTTGTAACTTTGGCCCGCCGTGATTCAATATAGTGTTAATCACTCACAGGCAAAGGTTTGTCCGTAAGCAATCTACAATAATCAACAGTAGATCTTTGTGAAATTTGCGAGATTTTGTTAGCTCATCGTTTCATAGTACCGGCGTTCTCACTAATCACAATATGATAGCACGCATTGTAACTTCCCCATATAAATTGTTGTCAGTTATTTTAGCTCTATATACATGTCCGTCTAATTTGAACTGGTATTCAGATAACACTGATAACACGTGCATGGGAGCAGAGTGGGGAGTTAGTTTTTTCTAAGTTTTACAGCTGCCTTTTAGGGGTTTCACCTCTGGCCCAGTCTAAGGTATTACAATAATACGGCTAAATTTTCCCTGTACTATGAAACCACTGTGATCGTTAACACAAATTTGTAATTACAAATTAATAAATACAATTTGTATTTACAGGTATAAAATTGTTCATAGTATTGACCCCCGATGTGCTTGGAGCAATTAGTAATAGGTGTACATTGGTGTTGATTTCACGCAGTGTCAATGGCAGACGCTTTGTGTTGTAATAAACGCAACCTTTGAGTGGAAAGGTTCTTAATCACTTCAAGTGGCGGAGGTTTTTATTTCGAGTCAAATTTCCAAAATGAATTTCTTTCATTTGCAGTTTGATCCGTGTTAATTAATTCCAACTTTTTACAAAACCGATCGATCTTTCCAACTGGCCGCGATTTATCTCAAAATATGTTCCCAAACAAGTGGCTAAAATAAATTTAAAGTGGCTAAAAAAATTGGCATTTGGCTAAAGGAATTTCTGGGCCAGCGGGAACACTGAACAAGAGCCTGCTCGTGTTACAGAAGTTTTGCTTCTGTTTACATAACACAGCGCAATTCTAATGTTAATCACACACAAATGATATCAGGAAAACAGTAACAAAAAACGCTCTTTATGTTTACCATATCGGGATCTAAACAAAAGCCAGGTTCTGCAATGTTTTTTGCTTTTGTGTGCATAACAAAGGAAAAACATTTGACAATAACATACTGTTTATGCCATATTTCTGATTGGTATAAGAACAAGATCTGTCTATATTTTACTATTATTTATGTTTATGGCGGTTTTTGACGGAATTGAATATTTTAGCAGCATACTCACCGCCAACGCCACCCGTACCTTTAAAGGCACGTGAGGCCTTAGTTGTCGAAAATATTCATATTTGTTCTAATCACCGTAAACAGAAAAACAGAAAAACGCATACAGTTTCGTTCATATATACCATGACCATCACGTAAACAGCATGTTATCGTAAAGACCTACTATATTTTACCTAAGCAAGAGCCTGATTGTGTTACAGTGGACAGCACAATGCTACTGACTAATCACACACAAATGGCATAAACGCTCTTTATTAGTTCCATATAAGGAATTCACCAACAAAGAACGCTCTTTATGTTTACCATCATAATATAAACAAACACCAGAAAAGTAACTTTTTATGCTTTTGTTTACATAACAATGGTCAAACATTTGACAATAACATACTGTTTATGCGATATTTCTTATTTGTATACGGACAAAGTCTATCTACATTTTAATGTTCTTTCTGTTTGTGGCGGTTTTTGACGGGTGGAAATATTTTCACAGGATACCCACCGCCAAGGCCAACCGTACCTTTAAGCCCAATCAATTGGTTAATCTCAACTGGCACAACCGATGTCATTGGTTTTGAATATAATCGGCGGTGAGGTCTTTCGTTTTGCATTAATATTTTACTTTTCGAATATTGACTTCCCAAAACTCCGTTGCAGGTTAATTCATGCCGTTGACTGGTTCCCCACATTACTGGAGGCCGCTGGTGGCAGAGCTGGTGAGTACGGGACAGTTAATTACATTATACTGTGCATGTTAAATTAACACTATCTATACTGGATGGAATTCTCCCAATCATGGTAAAAAATATTTGATTCGAGTCGAGGAACCCACCCATCAAATCTCAGAGTGATCAGTATTGATTTCTGAAGTTTGTTATTTCTTGAGATGTGCAATTATTTGTGGCCCAGAAAAACGTTTGATACCATTGTTGACAGCGGTTCGCATTATTTTGTTGCAATTGGCCAATTCTGATAGCTTGAATAAATGTGTTGTTGTTGTTGTTGTTGTTGTATATTGATGATATGGGGACTGTCTGGTCGGATTGAGTACCCTTAATATACGAAAATAATACAAAAAGTATCCCGTTTGGTGATACTTCGCGTTTCCTTCCATATACAGTGGCACATGTAATTCACACAAGACAGAAAATAAAGAAACAATTTATCCGATTCAAATTCAGCAGCAAAACAACCGTTTGCTCACGCTCGTCATATTCTCGTACCGATTTTTAGATTTATCGTTCTTGGCGAGATATGGCGCGAATACGAAAACAGAGCAAACAGTCTCTGAACTCCACAATTCCACAAAATGCGAATGCAAAGATGTGTTATCATTTGAGATAATGAATCATACGAAACCCATTGGAATAACACAGTTTAAGCGCCGAAGTTAACGTCAAGACCGATAACTCTAAATAGCGCATGGCTGTATTGTTGCAGGAATCACTGAACTAAATGGTTTCCCATAGGCGACAGTGTTAACGTTTCGGCCAAATTCACTGAATTGAAGCCTGCATGCCATACCAGTGATGTTTACCCAGCTAGATTGACACCAGTTGATCACGAAAATGCAAGAAAAATCACAGTTCATGTGTTTACTTTTTTAAATAAATCCCCAAGTCTACGACAGGGCTATCTCACAGCCAAATTTGATCTGGAAAAACCCAAGACTACAGCAGCTAGTTAAATAAATTTCCCGCTCACAAAAATCCATTCCCCCATTCATTCACCAGTTAAAATTATTTAGATATTATGTACAAATCAAATAAACGCGATGTCATCCTTTAATAACGTGTCGCATGTACCAGGTGAAGGTCATTCTTCAGTTACCTTCACCTTTTTCCAATATGAGGCATCCTGAAAATTAATGTCAATCCTCAAAATAAAGCCAAAAAATTAAGATTTTTTTTTTCAATTTTACTAGCTGATGCATCTCGTATAACTGAAGTATGCCCTTATATACCATAATATTACTAAATTGAAGAGGAAATGTTAATATACATTTTGAGAGGGATATCTTGTCCAATTTTAAACACTTTTCATGCAGAATTTGGCAATTTATAATAAACATTTACCAAAATTAACAGAAAATAAAAATAAAAAATACTTTAATAGCAATATAAAGCAACCATAAGTCAATTTAAATATCTAAACATAATGATACAACATCAGACACAGCCTCAGACATGAAATTTTACCAGATGGCAGGGCATACTGTCTGTTTAACAAATCTGCCATGGCAATTTTGAACGACAGTAACTCTAGTGGTGATGCCATCACCCCCCCCCCCCCCGACTTGGGGTGGGGCTACGGTCCCCGTTAAGACTACTGGGTGCCGGAAAAGCTTAATTGGGTCAACTGTCACCTTTTCACCTTTTCCCAATTGGGTGGGGGGGGGGGGGTAACACTCCTCAAAATTGTGGGGAGAGGGGCTTTATACCCCTGACCCCCTAATGGTACCTGATGTCCATGCAAAATTCCCAGATTTATCACTTTCTTTACTATCTACAGGCGAATCCATGGGTTTCTTCTTTAAATATGTCCAAAATGTGGTCATTATCATTTGAAAATAAGAAAATATGGAATTAACAACTTATCATGGCGAGACGTGAATTTTCGTAAAATTCAAATTTTCCTTATAGGAATCACTGAATTAAATGGTTTCCCATAGGCGACAGTGTTAACCTTTCGGCCAAATTCACTGAATTGAAGCCTGCAGGCCATACCAGTGATGTTTACCCAGCTAGATTGACACCCGTTGATCACGAAAATGCAAGAAAAATCATAGGTCATGTGTTTACTTTTTAAAATAAATCCCCAAGTCTACGACAGGACTATCTCACAGTTTATTTGATCTGGAAAAACCCAAGACTACAGCAGCTAGTTAAATAAATTTCACGCTCACAAAAATCCATTCCCCCATTCATTCACCAGTTAAAATTATTTAGATATTATGTACAAATCAAATAAACGCGATGTCATCCTTTAATAACGTGTCGCATGTATCAGGTGAAGGTCATTCTTCAGTTACCTTCACCTTTAGCATTCCACGGTGTACTCGCTCCCCGACTCTAGAACACATTTAAGTCCCTGATTCCTGCAGATGAAGGTCCTCCGATAAAATTTCTTGTTATGTATACGAGAAATAAAGGCACAGTACATGTAAGTACAAAATATCAAAAGATGGCAATTTTTACCGGCCTGTCGTGACACGACCTATTTTTGTGGCTATTACACTATTTGCCAGTTGAATTGGGATCCCGGGGTAGGTTCAGATTACTCAGAAAGAAAGTGTACTGTACTCTATGCACTCTAGTCTATGTTATGTACAGAATGTGGCAAATTTGAAATGTCTTGTACTGCAGAGCATATGATAAAGATATATAAACCCCCGCTTGTACTGGAAACCTAATAATATTACACTGAATGAACTATTCAACTCACAAAATGGGTATCGTATTATTTTGCACAAAACATTCACACCATCTGCACTTCTTCCAACATAACATGTATCTACACAATTCTGCTGTAAGTAACAATATATACTTTGCCAATATATAACTTGAAGATGAGTAATTAAATTGAATTGAATTGATTCTTTTCAGACCCAGACATTGACGGAGTTAGCCAGTGGAACGCTATAAGAACGGGAGGTGAATCTCCGAGGAAGGAGTTTGTGTACAACACAGACGACATCAGTGAAGTGGCAGCAATTCGGTAAGGCGTGGTTCACCTGTATAAGGCCAATATAAATAAAATGCTAGATTTACATCCAACTTTTTTTTAAATTGGGCGGGAGGGAGAATTTTATTTTTTATACTTTATTCTTCCTAACATAAATGGCCATGGACAGTTTTAGATATTGAAGCAGTATCCTATCTTTTATATTACAAGGTGACTTAGATTGAGCAATTTGATCAAAATAGACTGATCAATGGGTCATTGAAATGTAATTTGATGATTAATCTTTTCATGACTGAAGCTTCCTTATTGTTTGCGAAAAACCTGTGCCAATGCATTCTTTTATACACGTGAGTCGCCCATATGTCGCCTCACATATACAAGAGAATGCATTCGTCTAACAATATTTTACCTTGATCTTGTAAACCAGTGCATTCTCCTCCTATAAGAGAATGCACTGGCACATGCTCTTTAATGCTGCACAAGCACAGCTCCCGTCATGAAAGGGTTAAGGCAGGAGAAAAATTAATAGCGGGCTAGCACCACTAAATTCAGGGGACCTCATTCTGCTTCGGTCTCATCTTCTCTGGAAAGTTTCTTTATTGTCAAATTTCTATAGAAACTTCTTCACATAGATTCTATTTTATTTATAGTTTAGTTTATCTATATCCCCAAATTGGCAGACGACACAATGCATAATCGAGGTTACCAATGGGTGGGCATCACAATATTCACCATCTGGGAACTTCAATCTGATCCAAGATCTCCAATAGCAGTTGAGGCCTAAGCAGCGGGATAGCGTCACAAGAGGGGGACCTCATTCTGCAAAAAGACAGACACACTAAACTCAGGCTTGGTTCACCTACCTAATGTGAATGGTTTCATGTGAATCATGTCAATGTATGCATAAAACACCGTCAAAACCCTCAATAACCAACTGGATAACTTTCTCAGAGTACATGAATCAAAACTGATCATCGTTTACACGGATCAGAACTCAGCTTATTCATTAGGTCTAGCTCATTATATATATACACAGCATAGCTGCATATAGAGAATATCCGCATAGTGTAGCTGAATAAAGAATTTATTTTTGCGAGTATGTGGCGCATCTATTTGGCGAGCCTCCAGGCGAGCCAAATAGATGCCCACATACGAGCAAAAATAAATTCTCTATTCAGCTACACTATGCGGTTGTTCTGTTTATCCACCGAACAAATTTAAATGTATTTGATCGCAGTTTTTGTCAAAAAAATCGCAAAATTCACACGCTCCTTATAGACAAGCGATGACATACTTAGTGACTTTATCTGTATAGTAGAGTCTAATTAATTATGAAACAGTTTTGTATATATTCATGCGATTGCACCGCGAAATAGTCCGCTTTATAATTTCTAAATTATGCCGGAAAAATATCACAGCATGGTGTAATTTCTAATAAAATCGAAATGATTCGCGTTACTGTCAAATCTAAAACTGAAATGTTCGAGTATATCAGTCATGTGAATTTGGATGACTGTGCTTGAAACTTATTAATGAATTGAAAATCTGAACTTTATAGCGGTAGCACCAGCACCAAGATGGAAATTAGATATATAAACATACTGAAGACAAAAGTCATGATATTCGGAAGAAAACCAAAAGCGAAAAAACCAATCACTTTTAAAATTAATCGCAACGATATAGAAATTGTTGATAACTTCCGGTATTTGGGCACCTGGTTCACGAAACAGGGCACTTTCAGTAAGGACAGAAACATGCGATGCAAAGACGCAAAGAAAGCAATGTATGCCCTCCTGAATAAAGCTCGGAGATATAGCCTCTCATTTGACTGTATCCTTGAAATATACCAAAAATCCGTTGCCCCCTTGATGATATATGGCTCCGAAATTTGGGGATTTGAAAACACAACATGCTTCGAAAAACTCGAACGATGGTTCCTTAAATTCAGCCTCCGTCTACGGAAAAATACGCCAACTGCATTCATTTATGGGGAAACAGGGATCCTACCAATAAATATAATGATTAAAATCAGGTTTATCTCATACTGGGGAAAAATAATGAATATGACATGTCAACGGATGCCCCTTCTCTTATACCGCATAATGCTAAAAACCCAAAACGAAACACAAAAGAGAAATACATGGCTCGAATACGTACAAAAAACTCTGAATGAACTAGGAATATCGAACATCTGGATTTACCAGTCAGTACCGAAAATAAATACGTACAACCGATTAATCAAGAACAGAATTAAGGATGCTTACCTCCAAGAATGGCGAGGAAGCATTATATCATCGAATAAGGGGACATTTTATAATATCATTAAACTAGATTTTAAAAAGGAGACATACTTCTCACTGAGAAACCAAAGTGTAGTATTGCGGCTCGCCAAATTCAGAACTAAAAACCACCGCCTCCCCATAGAAACCGGATCATGGACAAATGAAACCAGATCAGATAGAAAGTGCACGTTATGCAAAAGGGAGCTTGGTGACGAATACCACGTAATACTTAAGTGCCCCATATTGAGCGAACCAAGAACAAAATATTTAAAAAGCTATTATTATACTCGGCCGAACATCTGCAAACTGAACGCCCTTTTCACATCAAATAATAAAAGAACAATAACGAATCTGGCGAAATTTATATACGAAGTCCAGCTGATAATGGAACCTCCCTGAGGCACAACTCCAATCCAATCTATATATATGTTTATACAGTGTCGAGTATATATGACTCGGAACTTTATTTATTTCCATTGCTACTCGTACGTGTAGGTACATGCTACCCCCCCCCCCACGCACACACAAACAAAACCGCTCACATGTTAAGGAAATATTGTCCACTCTATATATGACACTCAAAACACATGATTCTCGGCAATCAACTTCCCTATGTATATATCCAATATAGAGCTGATTGCCCCCCCCCCCCCCCGCACATATACTATCCTCAATCTGACGACCCTTTGATCTACCCACCCCCCCCACATAGTCGCACTCGACTTTCCGCGCTACTGATAAGTTTAACATAATTTGTATAAACCTTAATGAGTATATACGCACGCATGTGCAATATCAATATGAATATGATTATGCATGTCCACATCTATATATATCTCTGTTATGTCAACATGTACGACGATTTGAGATTAATTAAATTCTGATTCTGATCGGCAGTGCAAATGCACCAGCTCACGGAAGAATATCGCTCCATACATGTATATGTTGTTGCGACCCAGTGACATCACTCACGAACTGCTGGAGGTTAACTGGTCCAAGTTCTTGCAACCTTTCTTCCTCGCATATTATTAAGTTTATCTGTCTAGTAGAGGATAGAGGCGTGATTTGTCTGATGGACTTTATATGTATAGTAGAGAGGGGTAGGAGGTGGATAAATAGCTATAATTAGCTACCGCGAACTGATATTTTTGTGATTTCCTCATACAATATGAAACAGTTAATGCCCTTGAATTTACAAGATGCTATAAACCTTATCCTGCATATTCTCGAAGAAAAGGTTTTCCAAATCATCTTGCAAGTTTCTGCGCCGATAGTATAGTTTGAACGAAACCAATTCATTGTGTGTATTATATAACATATTTCTATGAAATCTTAGAATTGTCAAGAAATTTGCTTTATCGTCATCTTGGGTGGAGTGTTTCGTCCAATACATAGCACAAAACATGCAACGGGTATTTTAATTAATCGAAATGAATGATTTAATTACAGAATATATTATAATACATTTTCAAACCCATAGTTCATATATGATGTGCCAGACCTGCATGTTCATATGAAATAGAACCGGTTTGGTCACCATGCAGTGAATTGCTTATGGCGATTGCGCGTTTTACGCATAGTAGCGACCGAACCACCAGGATCCTTCGTACACAGATCCTAACCGTATATTTCCACCTACAACCACTATAACTAAGTTGTCCTGCTATGTCGGTGGGGGAAAGTATGCTATTAAGTAAGAACCGATGTTTTGTTTTTCTATAAAGTTCTCATTTTTGCGGTGTTTGACAAACCTGAGTGATTTGAGAAAATCCATTAACTCAATGAAACATTGAAAAACTTATATATTTTATCAATGGCTGCGCTGGTTTAAGGATATTGCAGGAATAGCCATCTTGGTTATGGTTGGTTTCAACACAACCATTATTAAAATATTATACAAAAATGTGTACATGAATGTTTTATTGAGATAGTCTCTTTTCCTAGCTTCGTTCAGATTAATCAATCGCTTTGAGAAACACAACGGCATTAATTTGCCCCACCACCGAAGTACTAACATACATGTAGCAAATTAATCAACATGACCCACCAACACCATAGCAAATTACCACAGGACCACTTACCATGGGGTGCTCTCAGTGCTTCATTCTCTGATCAAAATAACAATGATATCGAGAAATGGAAATTATAACACAGAAGACGGAGAGGAGGAACATACGGCATTATATACACAATATACAGTGCTACATATACATCTCGCCATTATGTATATGTCATCAGTATCCAAGTCGGTTTGAGAATATAACATTTCCTCGAATTGTTCTCATATATATAGTTTGAGGAACACAAAACATTGGAGTAGCAATTGTGTTATTGTGTTGTGCCCACAACGAAGACTATAATTACGTGTAGTAAAGTAAGCAATATAATGTTTAATGAACTTTAAAATGTGTCGCGTTCCCAGCAGCGATATCGTCTGACAGTCAAGACAAGAGAGAACGTTGTAATGCTCTGGGTAAAAGTTACTGAAGTGATAAACACTTAATATTGCCGTAAAAAGATGTGTGTTGTAATCTGGTCAGTCACATCCTGCTTTCAATTATTATAGTTATATTAAACTACTATATAGTTTTATTTGACAGTGTAAAATCCACCATTGCCCTGAGTTTGTGAAAAGTATGTGATCGCGCATCGCAGTGCATAACCAAAGTGCACTTGTGGCAACATTGCAGCAACTGAACAATTAATTAATTTTGCAACCTTTTGCGCCGGCTTGCTTTATTTAGTAATGACCCAAGTATGCCAGTCTAAACAACATTAACTAAATAGCTGCTTCATAACATACCTATTGTATGTCTTTTGACTTTCTTGTCATGGGCCATCACGATTAAAGACATTATGGACTTGTACCAGTTCGTGAAACTGATAAGTTGGTGCTCTTGCGCTATGCCAACATGGGGAATGTAGCATTCAACTAACATCGCCGAAAATTTCAAAGAAATTTACCATTCCACTCCCTCGAAAACATCGTCTGAACTACGCTCAATTGTAAATATTTACACCACTATTCGGAACGCAACTATCGCCTTAAACTCACACAAATGATTTCGACATTGAGAGACACTGAATTTAATTAATATATAAGAATGGAAGTGTGTGTTGCCAATTTGGATTAATAGTCGTAGAAATAACAACTTTGAGCAAGACTTTTCTCCATTTCTGTTTGACCACTCTACCGGAGTACAGTGTTTCACATCACTTTAATCATTTGCACGATCGAGACATTTTATTTCGTTACAAAAACAAACATGGTACCGATTTAGTATGACATTGTGTTTTTTAAATATTGTTTTGTGAAATATTATGTTAGGTTATGCCTCTTGTATCGAATTCACATAACGACTGTATCCATATTTAACTATAATAGTTGAATTCAGGATGTGCCCGACCTGGTAATGTACGGTTGAACAGCACACACATGCACCTATGACACATTGCATATCTTTGTGCCCTTTTAGGTCCGGTGATTTGAAATTAGTGCAGGCAGCAGCTGAGAACATAAAGAAGATCGAGAACAAACAATTAAGAGGGATGCTAAAAACTTGGAAGAAAAAGTATAAAGTACGACGGAAGCACGTTTATTTCGACATAAACCGCATCAACCCAGCAAGACGGTATATAGAATCATACAGAAAACGATACAAAAAGAAATATACCATTTACCAAGTATTCAATATTACTGGTGAGTTGAATCTCAATGCCGGTGTGTTCATCACAAACATACACATGTAGTATACCATAGTTGGACTGGGCTTTAAAACTAGTATCGAGAAAGTCGGCCGCATTTCGAAAAGGAAAATCTCGGATGTTCATATTCCATCCAACAGTGTTGTTTTCTATAGTAGTTTTACTTTTTCTCTAGAAGTTTAATACTTCCATGATAGGAGCATTCTGAAATTTTGCGAAAACCGGGAACCATTAAAGGTACGGTTGGCCTTGGCGGTGGGTATCCTGTGAAAATATTTCCACCCGTCAAAAACCGCCACAAACAGAAAGAACATTAAAATGTAGATAGACTTTGTCCGTATACAAATAAGAAATATCGCATAAACAGTATGTTATTGTCAAATGTTTGACCATTGTTATGTAAACAAAAGCATAAAAAGTTACTTTTCTGGTGTTTGTTTATATTATGATGGTAAACATAAAGAGCGTTCTTTGTTGGTGAATTCCTTATATGGAACTAATAAAGAGCGTTTATGCCATTTGTGTGTGATTAGTCAGTAGCATTGTGCTGTCCACTGTAACACAATCAGGCTCTTGCTTAGGTAAAATATAGTAGGTCTTTACGATAACATGCTGTTTACGTGATGGTCATGGTATATATGAACGAAACTGTATGCGTTTTTCTGTTTTTCTGTTTACGGTGATTAGAACAAATATGAATATTTTCGACAACTAAGGCCTCACGTGCCTTTAAATGTATTCTCTTATCTAATCGATTCTCCCACATCTGGAGCCTCGCATATATAAGACAATACATTGGCCAACCAACATGTACCTTGATCTTGAAAACCACTGCAATATCTTATATATATGTGCGGCTGCCTGTGTGAGATAAAAGAATGAACTGGCAAATGATCTTTAATGCTGTTCGAACGCAGCTCCCGTCGTAAAAGGGTTAATGCTTCAATTAACCAGCGACCGAGGGTTAAGTTGTAACGCTAAAACTATATTGACTCTGGTGCGGGAGTGGTGACACATGCACGCGTCCTACAGTACCAGTCAAAAGAAGTGGTATATTAAGCGCGCTATTTTCGGGCCCAATATCGCAATAATATTGCAAGTGGAAATGCTTAAAAGCGCGCCGCTTGCGATATTATTGCAATATTTTGCGGTTAATATCGCAATATTTCGCGCTTAATATTGCGACATCTTGCGCTAAAAATTGTGACATTTAAATCAAATTATTGCTTCTATATTGTTTATTGCATAAATAGAGACAATGTTTTAGATTTTTATATAATGATAGTTGTAAATGCTATACGTACACTATATGCACAGTATTTATCTAATATAAATATAACACTATCGGGTCTGTATGAAATTTAGCGCGCTTAATATCGAATTAATTTACGTTCAATATCGCAATAATAAGCATGACCGATTTTTGGTATTGCGCTATAATCGCCCATTTTTCAAAATTAAGCGCGCTCAATATCGCAATAAAGGGCGCGCCTCAATATACCACTTCTTCTGACTGGTAGTGTATATTGCATATAGTTCCCGTCTTTTGCACTAGCTTGTGTCCATGTCTTTATTTCAGCTGATCCGCGGGAGAAGTACGATCTTGCACCATTGTATCCAGAGTATGTGCGAAAACTCAAACGTCGTCTGCGGAAGTTAACTCGAGACGCAGTTCCTGCCCGGACTCCTCGGAGTGACATTCGTGCACACCCCATGTATCACAACGGTTTCTGGAGTCCTGGCTGGTGTTGATCTTTCTGTTAGTGGTTGACGGAGTAAGATTCGTGCACGCCCTGGACCACAGCGGTTTATCATGTGAACATTGATCTGAAGGTGGTTCGATAAAGGATTTATGATCCCATGTGACAAGGCTTTGGTCTTGCCTGTTTTAGTCCGATACAACACATTCACCTTATACTTAAGCCCACGTACATGTAAATGTATCAGCGTCGGTGAAGGATATCAATTCCACCTTGAAATACCAGACTATAGGCAAATGGACACGCCTAAACATGTATGTTGATTTGTAGATTTCAGTAAATGTAGGGTTGTAACGTGCGTCAAGGTAAACAACCTCAACACAATCCTGTCCATGCAGATAGCCGAAGGAATTTGCCAAAAAGACATGCCACACTAGTATGTGGTATCTCTGATGTGTAGACATGTGTATGCCAATGCACAACGACGTGAGGTAGCTTTGTGAAGTTCTAGTCTGGGCATCGCTGGGGAAAACAACACAGTATAATCCTGTCCAAGCAAATGACCAAAATGCTTCTCCATATTATATAAGTATACCCGTGCCCTACAAGCATGCAGCATTATCTGAACAGCAGGTTGTTTGGCCTAAGTAGTTGTGGGTTGTTCGTTTAGGAGATACACTTACTCTGTTGAGTTGGATTTTCGGGGAGTCGAGAGTGAAAATAGTGTGTGAACGAGCCAGCATGTTTTCATGCTCGATCCCAGAATATCCAACGAAACAGGGTAGATTTATCGGCATTACATGATTTGAAGCAAGATATCCCTTTTCATGTGATCAAATATGTGGGTACATGTACATTCCGTTTGGATTACTCGGAACAGCACCCATATAACTCCCTCTCATATCTATTGTAAACAACTTTTCGGTTGAACTCGGTTACACGACTCCTAGATTCCCGGTGTCAATAGCAGCGTGCTTTATTCAAAATGTATGCAAGCTTCATCGGACGATGCTGGGGAATCGAAAACTAAAGATAACAGCTCTCTGCTATTCAAACTTCGAAATTTAGCGACAAATATTCAATTTGTATTACAATTGTGAATTAGTTCTGTTTTCTCGCTTGTCTATTTTGTCGGTAAAAGTACCATAGAGCCGATAATAGCATCATACTCACAATCGCTATTATAAGATGTGCACAACTTGCTAGCAGATATGGTCTAACGCAAACACATTTCACTATTTCAACGGGATGTCAGCCTTATTTATATGATCGCGCATGTGGACTTATTAAGTGGCCTACATATACAAACGCTCGAATTCTACATTATTTGGAGCAACTTGAGCGACCCCAAAAACCCGCGCGGATTATCTGGTATTATCACTTTAAACTATTAGTATAGGGCTTCGCTGACGTCTATGATTTTAATTTGACCTTGTCCATGTCCTCATTAATATGTTGCAAAAGAGACTTTATAGTACATCCAAAGTGGCCATTATCGCATGACTACGAGAGTTATATGCTACATACAGTAGGATCTCCCAAAACGAGCATCAGATTATACCCATAATTTCAATCGGCACTCAAGTTTAAACTGTCTGGGACTGCTCGATAATTCTCAATTAACAATTATTATAATGTATCTTCTTGGACTATTGATTTGTTTTTAATGTGCCGCCATGAATTTGTGTTGTCAAATATGAAATTGTTATTGCAAGGTCGCGTGACAGTGGTCGAGATTTTGAGATCCCGAGTAACCTTATGCTCATTGCAAGACCCCCCAGCTTAATATGATGCTCGTGTGGGAGATCCGTGGTAACCTATAAGTCTTATGTTCATAGCCATTCGACAATGAACCACGCTCCAACAGTACAAACGTATTCGATGCATGCGTTCATACGGAAGGGTCATCAGTGGGTGGCTCGAGTGTCTCCGTTGCTGGGGGTGACGTACAATTTGGTATTTCTAACATGCACCCCCCCCCCCCCTTGAACCAAGACACAAATTTCCTAGTCCGAGAAGTTTCCCTTTGGACTACCGTTGGGATTGAATTTTCCAAATGGTGTCTCAGACTTTCCATCTTTTGCAAAATTTACCAAATTTTCCAAGTGCCAATTTCCAGGCCAAACATATTGACAGAAAGTAAGAATATGGTTATGTGACTTCTGGTCTAAAACGACACATTTAAAAGCAAATATTTGTTTGCAAAACAATCGTGTTGATCGTAACATCCAATATTAAAAGGTTTTCGCCAATAATTATAGTCCTTATTCCGCTGTTCCGTTCTTAATTGGCTCCTTTTTATTGGGTCTCATACTCTGATATATATAGACGCACAATAACGGATCGTTAGCCGCTATAGAGTGCATACGCTGCATGGCAAGTTTGCACAGTATATGTTTTGCGGCCATTTCGAAAACCACTTGGTGCCAGAATATGAACGGAAATATACATATATAACATGCATCTTCACCAAAAGCGAACGACATGATAAGTACAATTTATGTGGTTCCACTTATAACGGTGCTAATGGCATTTGCCTTCAAATACATGTGTGATTGATTATTGCGAGATAATTGCATAATATTTACAGGAAAATTCCAATAGCATCGTTACATGCTACAGAGGTTTTACTTCTCACGTAGTTAACTGTTGTACGGATGCTTTTTATATGCATGTTTCCGTTCATATTATGGCACCATGTCGCTTTCTACGACGAAATGCCTGAAAACCATACCGTGAAATCTTGACAGTGTATGAATGTACCCTTATAATCAGCAGGTCTCTCATATAGTATCAGAATATCTTTATTTTACAGCAAATCATCATACCAAATACAAATACAAAAAGATTTACACAAAGAGATGCCACATGGATGGAGACCACATGGCCTATCAGGTCGTCTTCCTGTCGCCACCGGCACCCCGGTGGCTCAATCGGTTAAAGGTACCGTTTCGCCCTCCAGCGCTGGCGATAAGGGTTCAAATCCACTCGTTTCCATCGTGGACATTGTAACTCGAAATAGTTATCTAATGGAGTTGCCAGTTACTCGCCGATGGCCGGTGGTTTGCCGCAGATAGTCGATCAGTTTATCAGCCATTGAAATCACTGTTAGATTAGCCGTAAGTGCGCGGATTTTCTCCACCACTAAAACTGACAATGTCGTGATATGGCCTTAGTTTATGGAAGCGACATTAAACCCCAATCAATTAATCAATCCTGTCGCCACCAATAAGAATACATTTGGAAAGTAGATTCTTTACATGAGACCGGTTGTATGACACATGAGAGCTGGTTTAACATTCAGTTATTTTTTATGACTAAATCGTCTTTCTGGGACATATGCTGCCCGCAAAAAAGTAGTTCAAGTATTGATCGACCTATCTCGATACCGGGAAAAATTCAAAAGCGAATATTATTAGGTGTATTTTTGGAGCGCAAACCGCCATGTGGCTTTAAATACTAAAAGAAGTACAACATATATAGATTCTTTATATGAGACCGGTTGTATGACATATGAGAGCTGGTTTAACATTCAGTTAACGGTCCTGTTCTATCTTATAATCTACTAAACGTGCCTACAAAACATATCTTTAAAATTATGATATGTTGGTTAGAATAGAATAGAGTCATTTGGCTTAAAATAACATTGAGATATATAGTAGTGAAGATGCAAGTGGTGAATATGCAAAAGTTTTGTAGATAATTAAATAATGTTTCAAGGAGTAAACTTTGTACTAAGTAATATTAAAAATATATATTATTTACCACATAATATTTCTTACATAATTGTTGTCAAGAGAATTAGCACTTAATATGCACATGACCTGTATTCTTAATTCAATGGACATTATATGTGGAAAATATAAGTATCCCAACGACAACTGAATGAATGAGTTTAATGCGAAAAGCCACAAATTAATGTGGAACATGCATAATAACATATATACACTATGTACATTGGTATGAATAACATTTTCATCAGAATTTCATGTTCATACATAATAAATTGAATGTAATATTTATATAAATATATCATATGCATACTGTATACATATATTTGCACACGAGCATATATCTATGTATACAGAAATACGTGTATATAAATTCACATGGATAACTCTATAGGTCAGTGTACTATCTTAGTTGTATTCTTTAAAGACATGTTTCAAATAAATGCTTACGTTCTTCAATATTGATATATTTTCAATCACAAGGAGTCCATAACACTTTTCTAGTGAAGGGTTTAACCAGTAATATTCAGGAATGTATTTTCTCCTGAGTGTGACCAAATTATCACAGATCAAGAGAATATGATACTCGTCACATGTTTCCGAACCGCACATTTTGCATAGTAAACTCTCGTGTTTTCGCCATCTTGAAAGCTCGTTTGGCAGTCTATGGTTTTCTGTCCTAAATTTCACCAATTCTGGTATGAGATGTTGTGGTAGATAAATAAGGTAACGACTAATACTGGACTGACGCTTTATATTACTATATAAAGTTCCCCTTGATGATTTAGATTCCTTCAGGTCACGAAACATTTTAATCCAGTGTTCTTCAGACGAGATTTAATATTCCTCTGTCCCCGTGAGTCCAGTTTGAGTATCCCATCGGGACTCAGGGTCAACTCAGACAGACTTATCGCAGTCAGGAACGAGTCTAAATTGAGTTGGTTGGTGAGCAACCGAATTTCCAACTGCAGTTACTGCACCCCCTCACAGAAGGACAGAATACGAACTCAAAGGAAGCTAATTGATAGCTCATACATGGCAAATGTCGGAATATTCCCACAAAAGACCCATGGCAACAGATGCCTATTTCATGTCTAAAATTTTGAAATTGAAAAAGAATTTCCATTCTTGACATATTTTATACAAAGTATTGTTGGTTGAGAACATATTAAACAAATTTCGGTCTGAAATTCCCATTGATTATTGATTCAGGGTAGAAATTTTCAACCTATGTTGTAGGGTGGGGTGAAACAAAACCAACACCTCATATCGCCACGTCCGATCGTCGATTTTGATAAGAAATTTGCCAACTTCTGGAAATATTACCAATGTTTACTGAGTGTGAAGAACAAAATGGCTTCATTGTGTCACAACACAGATTTATTTCTACGCCTGCAGTAACATATATGAATTGATACGGCAACCATTAGCACCGATGCAATTGTCATGGCAACCACAAGAAGAGCAATCTTCTCTGAGCCTTTTGGTTCTTTGGTGGTCGAGCAGCTCTGCGAGAAAGTCTCTGGGGATCTGAAAATAAAAACATCACAACGTTCGGTGGTTGCCATAACGATGTTGGGATGATATAGGATAATTTATGTCCAATAAATACACCAATCATACATGTACATTAGACGGGCACTGCTCATTCGAGCTTCCAAATTGTTTCTACTTAATTTGGAAGGAGGATTAAGATAGGTATATAAATACACAAAATATTGATATACCGGCTTCATAAGCTCTGAAAATGCTTGCCATGGTCACAGCCAATTTCCAGCTTGTTTTATTTTTTCGCACAAAAGTGAAAGAAACGCTCTTTATTTCTACTATATCAGGAATAGACTAGTAACAGGGAACACTCTGTTCTGTTCCATGTCTTTAACATGGCCGTTGATTATTTGGGACCCAAAGTTCAAAGTTGTATTTTTTATGACTAAATCGTCTTTCTGGGACATATGCTGCCCGCAAAAAAGTGGTTCAAGTATTGATCGACCTATCTCGATACCGGGAAAAATCAAAAGCGAATATTATTAGGTGTATTTTTGGAGCGCAAACCGCCATGTGGCTTTAAATACTAAAAGAAGTACAACATATACCGGATGTGTGTCGTGTGAATACATGGCATAGCCACGAACCTTCTAGATATTGGACAGGTTTAGATGGAATATAGTCAAAATCCACTCATACAACAAAATACAACATATTGCATGCCTGCCGGGAAAATGTGAACCAGTTGTGAGACGTCTATACAATATTTCTAATTCCAAAACAAGGCTCCTGCAATAGTTTTGTTTTGAAACATGCCATCTTATAGGGCATATTATACGAGACCGCAACTCAAGAAACTCGACGGTTATACGGAGTTCATCAACATAGTATAGTTCAGACCATTGGATATATTTTGCTGCTGAAAGTGGTATCTGGTTTGATATATTATGTGGATTTCGTTACCTACGCCATACACTGAATATTTTGTTGACTAAAATATCTACTCAACAAGCTGAGTGGTCATTTGTTGAGCGAATTGTATTCATAGATTCATAGGTTTACCTACATGTACGCCATCCACAAAGCATTAGATAGTATCTCGATTTAGACCCGATCTGCATTCTGTGTATAAGAATGACCACCAAGGCCAAGTGGTTCTGCTTATTTGCTATGATGTTGGTGATTTTGCTGAATTGCTATGATGCTGATAGGGCAAACTAATGCCGTTACGAACAAGTTTATTAATGGCTGCGTTGGTGTTTGCAAAACGATATGAATAGCCACCGAGGTTGTAGTTAATTTGCAACAACTAATACAACAATATTAAAATATTTCGCAATATATAACTTTTTGAATGTTTGATACAAATAATGGCTTTTCCTGGAGATGTTCAGAATTGTCCGAACTTTAGAAACAAATAACGGTAATCTTCCTTAACAGCATCAGTTTGTTTCTAACAACATCATAGCAATTCACCAAGACCCACCAGCATCATGGCACATTAACCAAGACCCACCAGCATCATGGCACATAAGCAGAACCACTTGACCAGGGGTGACAACTATGAACTTACGCGATGTTCTTGATAAGATGATGAAGTGAGGTGGAGTAGTCTCCCCTCGACAACGTCGGCATTACTCTGCTGATAAGTTCATCGACACAGCGTTGGTGTGTATATTGGCGCAAACTGTTATCAAATGATACTGCTATCTACAAAAAACGAATGTAATTATCAATGTGTACTGAACAGTCATAGCATATGTCGATATAATAATAGTGCAGCTTTGAGCACGAATCCACTTGGGTGCTCTCGGGCTTCACGCGGACAAATGTATACATATGCATATATGCATGCATTATATAAATTTAGACACCATGGTTTCATCAAATCGGGAGTTGTATTTCAGCGGGTCTCAGAAGATGCCCATAGAGAAATAGTAAACAGCTGAAATCATACAAATGTTCCCCCTTTTTGGCTCCCATATTGCAACAGAATTCAAACTAAACATTATTTTGTTCAATGGAAGCGGATTAACTCTATCTTTAAGATATAAAGATATTTCCCCTCCATTGAAAATAATACACTTTTCACTACAATCTAGATGACAAAAACACGGGTTGATAACTAAAAAAAACAACATGTTCACAGTTTATTACACCGGATAAGTTGATAATACAATGTTTTGGAGCTTCCTCTATCAAATGGTATATAATAAAGGCATATATTTTATATATATTAAATGGGGGTTCGAAAAGTAAGTGGGCCCTTTAAGGGTAAATCATTATCATGGGCCGCAATGCAAACGTTTTTGGAGTGTATTGTATTCAGTATAATGATGAGGTCCTTGATTGTCTTGACGTCTCATAAATATTGCCATTTGGGGTATAATTTTGTTTATGGAGATAAGAAACCGCACAACATATCATCGCGTAAATACGCACATAATCGACCTATAATATCAAATGGGTACAAAATGTGATTATTTGATTCTGAAATAAGCATAAAATGGACTCATAGCCGTTATTTCGTTTTATGGCGCGGGCCACATTGAAAACACAAGTAAGAGCGTACACATGACAAGTCGTAAGTTGGCTTATTTGTGTCATTGTCGGCATATAAAATGCTTAGAATCGCCTCACTGTGAATCGATAATGTGACTAAAATGTTTTTATTTTCAGCACATTATCGACCCAAAATGAGGCGATTCTAAGCATATAAATGATAACCGCAATAAAAATGATACCACTTTTCACACTAGACAAGCTATGATATTGAGAAATGCTTAGCTTCTGATAATAGTGTTATGACTTTACCTGCTTAGCTTCTGATAATAGTGTTATGACTACAGAGTTGTTACACGATCCGAACCTCCACTTATGTTGCCTTAAATAATCTGCAAACGTTTGCAGATCAGTCAACTGCTTCTGGTGGGACCCTTCATGTGAATAACTTGGATGTTGATTCGGTCTAAAAAAAATTTGGATTTCGTTTCTAAGTATTTTGTGATTTCTGCAAATGTAAGAGGATCTGTATCATTTAAAATTTTTAAACTTCATATTGAAATTCGAAAACAGAAAAAGAATATAGACGTTTTATTTGTTTTCTCCTCCGCAATTGACTGAATGCATAAGGCAAAAACGAATAATATGGACCGATTATATACGACGTTCTAAAAATATTGAGATGGATTAACCTTTCTAAACTGAATGGATTCTCCCAGTCAGTTAAACAAGTATATATTGGAATGGTCTAGTATTCATTTGGAGTGATGTTAAGGCGATAAAAGCAGACGTTAGATTAATACAAGTACAGACAGAGCCCTATGTATTTAAAGAAATGTTTAGATAATAAGTTCAACAAACGAACTATATGGTTGTTTGTTGAACTGACTATCTGAACATTTCCTATACGATAACTACTCATCAATGATCCTTTGGTATAGATTGGGTTAAACTTATTATCTGAACATTTCCTACGGGGATAACTACTCATCAATGGTGCTTTATAGTATAGCAAGGGGTAAACTTATTATCTGAACATTTCCTATGCAATAACTACTCATCAGTGATGCTAAATAGTATAGAAAGGGTTAAACATATTATGTGAGCATTTCCTATGCAATAACTACTCACCAATGATGATTTAGTATAGACAGGTTTAAACTTATCTGAACATTTTCCTTTTGTATAGAAAGGGTTAAACTTATTATCTGAACATTTCCTATGCGATAACTACTCATCAATGATCTTTTGGTATAGAAAGGGTTAAACTTATCTGAACATTTTCCTGTTGTAAATACTACTCGTCAATGATGCTTTAGTATATAATGGATTAAACTTATTACATGAACATTTCCTATGCGATAACTACTCACCAATGATGATTTAGTATAGACAGGTTTAAACTTATCTGAACATTTTCCTGTTGTAAATACTACTCGTCAATGATGCTTTAGTATATAATGGATTAAACTTATTACATGAACATTTCCTATGCAATAACTACTCGTCAATGATGCTTTATTGTACAGAAAGGGTTAAACTTATTACATGAACATTTCCTATGCAATAACTACGCACCAATGATGCTTTAGTATAGACAGGTTTAAACTTTTCTGAACATTTTCCTTTTGTATAGAAAGGGTTAAACTTATTATCTGAACATTTCCTATGCGATAACTACTCATCAATGATCTTTTGGTATAGAAAGGGTTAAACTTATTATCTGAAGATTTCCCATGAAATAACTACTCATCAATGAACCTTTGGTATAGAAAGGGTTAAACTTATTATCTGAATATTTCCTATGCGATAACTACTCATCAATTATCCTTTGGTATAGATTGGGTTAAACTTATTATCTGAACATTTAATTCCTACGGGGATAACTGCTCATCAATGGTGCATTATAGTATAGAAAGGGTTAACCTTATTATCCGAATATTTCTTACGGGAATAACTACTCATCAATGGTGCTATATAGTATAGAAAGGGTTAAACTTATTATCTGAACATTTCCTATGCAATAACTACTCATCAATGATGCTAACTAGTATATAAAGGGTTAAACATATTATCTGAACATTTCCTATGCAATAACTACTCGTCAATAATGCTTTAGTATATAATGGGTTAAACTTATTACATGAACATTTCCTAAGCAATAACTACTCATCAATGATGCTTTATAGTATAGAAAGGATTAAATGTATTACCTGAAAATGTCATATGCATTAACTACTCATCAATGACGCTTTATAGTATAGAAAGGGTTAAACTTATTACATGAACATTTCCTATGCAATAACTACGCACCAATGATGCTTTAGTATAGACAGGTTTAAACTTTTCTGAACATTTTCCTTTTGTATAGAAAGGGTTAAACTTATTATCTGAACATTTCCTATACGATAACTACTCATCGATGATCCTTTGGTACAGAAAGGGTTAAACTTATTATCTGAATATTTCTTATGCGATAACTACTCATCAAGATGCTTTGGTATAGAAAGGGTTAAACTTATTATCAGAAGATTTCCCATGGGATAACTACTCATCAATGATCCTTTGGTATAGAAAGGGTTCAACTTATTATCTGAACATTTCCTATGCGATAACTACTCATCAATGATCCTTTGGTGTAGAAAGGGTTAAACTTATTATCTGAAGATTTCCCATGGGATAACTACTCATCAATGATGCTTTAGTATAGAAAGGGTTAAACTTATTATCTGAAAATTTCCCATGGGATAACTACTCGCCAATTATGAATTAGTATAGAAAGGAGTAAATATACCCTGTACTATTTGGCACCATAACACTACTATGTATGATCAGGTCTGGCAAGTGCCAAATATAGCTATAATAGCCATATGTAGCTATTGTATCTACATTACTATATCGTAAAACAATATGTTACCAATTTGCATTGTATGCAAGCATTACGGCGAGCTGTTGCAACTAAGGGTGAGGGGAATTATTTTGTTGCAATATATGAAACCACTACCTATGGCATTTCGGTTGCACCAGCTTGCGGCATATCAGCATATGCATATGTTTAGATGTTGGTTATGCTATGTGATATGGGACTCAGATCCATCCATATATGATATATTCTACTTCTATTTAGGAAAATTGTCAGGAAAAAGTAACAATTTTGAAATTTGTGTTAATTATACATGACAATGTCACACAATATTAATTTACTAAGAGTATATTCAAATCATATTCTTGTATATTAAGATGATTGATTGTTGGATTGGTTCATCTCTCTGCAACCAAATTCACCCATCATCAATAGCCATGTGTAGATACAGTAGTTGTATATGGTTATTGTGGTTGTATTTGGGAATTGCCAGACCTGATGATCTGTTTTACTCGCTTTCAACGTGAAAATGATGGATGTTTTTTGTGGGTTTCCGAGATGCCTGAGTCATACGAACTAATGTGATTGCAATTATTTTTTAATTTCTTGGTTTAAGCATTGTTTATTTATCCACCAAATATATAATTGTTACAAAATATACATTGAACAAGGGAATACACAAGGAACTGATATAATGGATATGGTAATATGTGATATATCTGGTAGAAAGGGAGAACGACAGTAAGCACATTGCTTTTCGGATGTCGTTATCCCCATGTATCATCAAGGGGCCCTGTATAATATATATAAATCATCATGGAATTTGACGTTAGTATCGGGACCGGACATATGCAATAGATAGATAAATCTGATATAACATGTGTCCTGGGATTTTTTGGGTATAAAGAATAAGAGGAGAATTTAAGATAAGAAGACAAAGATGGAGGGGGTGGTGGAGGGAGTGGAATGGAACGGATTTTTCGTTTTATTACATGTTAGGCGTGATGCTCTAAGATGCTGCTGAACGATTTAGAAATTTCTTCTACCAATACCAAATACGACGGACAAGCCAAACATATAACTACAAAAGAAAGTAAGTTTGTTATTGAAAATTGTACAAAATAATTATCAGAGTCCCTCTAAAACATCAGCACTATATGAAATAAAAGGATCACAAATTCAATGCTAAACAACATAGTGTATTTAAGCTTGCACTTCAGGTGTGTTATGTTATACACTAATATTTACATAGCCCGTCTGTGATACATTAAATCATGTTCCTTGATTTGGTCAGCTGCCAATTGGGTCAACTGTTTCATACCCCAATAACACACAGACTGGAACACGAAAATGACGTCGCAAATTGTTTACGTAATCTGACCTAATCAATAAAAGCGGTCAGCAGAGTAATTGTACGTGCTTTTCAAAGTTCAGCCGAATTGCATTTCAAGCCAGTTATTGATATCGATCACGTTATCGTTGCTAAGTGATTTGGAAATCTATCTTGGGCTGACTTAATGTGCTGCGTGAACTGCTCTTAAATTCTCGGCAGATTTTGCGAAAATAAGTAATACATCATGAGAATACATCATCAAAAAGCTATATAAATATAAGAAATTAATTTAGTGGATGTGTTATTTTGGGATACACCGCTGTGGTCGTTCGGGGCACATATAGTGTAAACTGCTGCCATAGCCTCTATGCTAGGTTACAACACCTGCCTGCAAATTCAATCTGATTCGATGTCCCCATATAATCAGATTCCAACAATAGTAAAACCATGCAATGCAAGTTATTCAAACACCCAACCCCGTTTCTGTTTCAAAGGAATTGATTATAGTCCAGAATTACCCTTATAGACTGCAGTCAATACACAAGAACAAAGCCAAACAAGGGTCTGTAAAATGTGAAATGTGTTGATTTTAGACCAGCTTTGTATTAACCTCTTCGCTGCTAAATAATGTTATGAAGTTTAGCAAGCCTGAGAATAAGGTGCCTGTCATTTGCAGAATGAGGTACACAGAGGGTGAAATTAGTGACGACATCCCGCATAGCGGGCTAACATAACTAAATTCACCCTCTGGGGACTTCATTCTGCTTAGGCCTCATCTTCTCTGGAAAGTTTCTTTATTATCAAATTTCTATAAAAACTGAGATTATATATTGTTTTAGTCTAGTTTCTCTATATCTCCAAATAGGCAGACGACATAATGCATACTCGAGGTTCACCATTTGACAACTTCAATCTGAGGCCATGCAGAATGAGGTCCCAAGAGGGTGAATTTGGTGATGATAGCCCGCTGTGCGGGATAGCGTCACTAAATTCACTCTCTGGTGACCTCATTCTGAAAATGACAGGCAAACTAAACTCAGGCTTGCTTGATATAATTGACTGATGTCGGTGAACGGCGGAAGAAACGACCACAAGACATGCAATTCCCTCCGCCAAATACATGTATACTCCATATAATTAAGTGTAAAGATATATAGATTTCCTTTAAGAGTATGCGTAGAGAGCTACTTTAGCTTATACGACCACAGACAGCTAGAGCTCTCCAGTGTTTGTGATCCGTCGCGACTGGGAGCGGATCGATAGCCTTTAGATTGGCCCGGTCACGCAACCTTTGCCTTCTGGCAAAGTCGAATGTACGAATAATCGGATCATCAAATTTGAGAATCTTTGAAGATCTGTTAACTTTGACTGATACATGTATATGTGCTACTGTATACAGTAATGCTCTAAGTAATCGATTTCTTAACCACAGCAGAATTATGGGTAACTTTTCAGGATTTAGTCGGAAATATGGCTTGTTGCCATTCATCGGAAAGCTCTCCCCGAGAGCTTTCCGATGAATGGAAACAAGCCATATTTCCGACTAAATCCTGAAAAGTTACCCATAATTATTCTGTGGTTAAGAAGTCGATTAATTAGGGCATTACTGTAGCTGAAACAGGCTCCCGGAGCCTTTATTAAGCATTGGAGGGTCCTGTATGCATTACTGTATATGTGCACAATCCGATTTGATGGTCTCCGTATCATCAGATTCCAACAATAACAACATCTCTTCATAAGACGCTTTATAGATAACAGAATCGATTAATTACCAAGAAACAATGTCATAACCGATGTAAACTCTATAGTATAACATTTCCCAAAAGGTGTTATCTACCAACATTTTGTTCAACGCAATGTGGCATCGAGAATATGTCGGTCGGCTCGCCGAATATTTTCTATTGGCTGCGAAATATTCCAAATGGTGAAAAATAACATTTAAAAAATTCGACATTTGATAACTCTTGAGCTTTGATGGGTGGGTTCATCAACTCGAATCAAATATTGTTTACCTCCGAAGCCAACGAAATAGTAATTTAGGAGCCTTAATCGGATTATGTATCTTTAACCCTTTATTTACCATTTTCTCTCAATTAGTTATATTATATTAAAAGTATACACCACTGGCCAAGTGGTCCTGCTACTATGCTATGATGATGGTGGTCCTGCTGAATTGTTATGATGTTGTTATGGCAAAATGATGCTGTTAACCCTTTACCCAACAGAAGGGCCCTGTGCCAATGCATTCTCTATGGTCGACTCGCATATATAAGAGAATGCATTGGCACAGGGCATAACTGTAACCATCACAATGTGGTCAATTAACCGGTTCCAATGATATCCATATTTGTATGGTTCTATTGAGACAGACCGAAGATATTTTAGGCTGTTGAAGCTTTATTTGGGTGTTTTTGGCCGTTTTGTTGGGTAAAGGGTTAAGAAAAAGTACGTTATTTTTCTAAAGTTGTTATTTTCGCGGTGTTTGTCTAATCCGAGCGATTTGAGAAGAAACAGTGTGTGTATGAAACATTCAAGAAACCAGTGTGTGTATGAAACATTCAAGAACATATATATTTTTGAAAAATATAATAATGACTGCGGTGGTGTGACGCGAATAACCATCTTTATTATAGTCGATTTTCAACAACCAGTATTAAAAATATTTCGCAATAAATATGTTTTTGAATGTTTGATACGCAAAACCTTTTTTCTTCGATATGTTCAGATTATCGGAACACCGCTAAAAAGGCAAATTACAAAATATAGCGCTACTTTTTGTTAACAGCATCAGTTTGCCCTACAACATCATAGCACATTAGCAGGACAACTTGACCAGGGGTTGTATAAACAGGAATGGTATATTATTCATTCGTTTAGGAAACACGAGATAGATAGAAGCACGGATAATACAACTGCAGAAGAATTATACTATTCATTGATGGGGAGATGTTTAGATAATCAGTTCAAAAACGCGTTGAACTTATTATCTAAAAGGAGACTCAATTTTCGAAACCACAATATTTCGAACATTTAGCAGGCTGTATAATGGGAGTCTCACTCCCATCTCGAGATTGTCAAACAGTCGGAAATTTCATGACATAATCAACAGTAATTATACAGTTCAGACCAAAAATAGGTTGACATCACACTGATAGTTTAATCCAATCAGTATTTAGTGCAACATAATTATGTCGTTTAAGAGGAAACGGCTCGTTCGAACCCCAGAATAATATACAAATAATTTGGTAAGAGGTATCTAAAAAAATACATATACGTGGACAATTTCCGAACAATTGCATCGATATAGCATTGAAACCACATGTCTTGTTTTTTATTTTTGTCTGTAAATTTGCAGCCTGTTCTTTTAAAATACGCTCTTTATCTGCCTATAATATAACTTATTTTAGGTAGATAATCTGCTGAGAATCTCCTAATTTTGAGTCGACAATGTGCCGAAAATGAGAGCATTTTAGTCACATTATCGACTCATAAGACGATTCTAAGCAGATTATGTGCGGACAATGACACAAATACGCCAACTCACGACTTTTCGGTATACGCTCATTAACATGTGTTTTCAATATGGCCCGCGCCATAAAACTAAATAACGAACAAGATTTCATTATCTGCTTATTTCAGAATCAAATTATCACATTATGTACATATTTCACTTTATAGGTCGATTATGTGCGTATTTGTGCGAGGTTATATTGAAATTTGAGATCATTTCGTTTGTGGCGGCTATCTTTTCTAAATCAGCGGTCGCGTAAAAAATATATGCACCTGTAGACCATGTGAAGAACATTTAGAGCTGTAGTCTATATGGTACTACATATTTCTTATGATTAAAACGAAGAGAAAGCGGTGGTGCGTTATTCCGTTTCCGATTCCATAATTTCAATGAATACAAATGGCGCAGAGATTGCTCGATTCCGGTTTATGTGTTCGAAGTATTGCTATGACTTCAGTGCGTCTTTCTGTGACATATAATGCTCGTAGAAAGGTAGCGTGGCATTTGTTGACCATATTCGATACCGGGAAAATTAAAATGCGAATATTAATAGATGTACTTTGGATCGCAAACCGCCATGTACTATAATCTGAAATGGCCATCAACTGGGTAAATTTTAACAACGGTTGGGGGAGGGGGGTAAATTGGGATTTTCTTACAGCTGGAAAGTACTTTGCATGAGGTATCAGGAAGAAAATTCACACTCAAGGGATGGTCTAGGAGTGCAAATGAGTTAGACATCCCTTTAATATAAATATGTAACATTGTACGATTCGTGATACGTTCAATTTTACTTACTGGTACTTTTCACCATCCAGGTAATGTAAACGAAAATAATTGTGCGAATGTATAGTATAATAATGTTCGCTTTTGAATTTGTGTCAGTATTGAAGTAGATCGATAAATACTTGAAGTACGTTTCTACGAGCGTTATATGTCACAGAAAGACGCATTGAAGTCATTAAAAATATAACTTTTAACACGATGTTTGGGTCTAAAAAAAAACAGCCATTTGCCCGGCATGGGATAGAAAGCGCGTTCCAGCGTGAGTCTGTTCCTGATATGGTACAACTACATATAAAGAGCGTTTTTTCCACTTCTCTGCGAACAACTGAAAACAGCTGGAGAATGACTGTGACCACGGAAACTAAGTTTCAGAGCATATATAGCCGGTTTATCAATATTTCGTGTATTTGTCGACCTATCTCATACCTCCTTCCAAATTACGTAGACATAGCATAATTTGGAACATCGAATGAGCCATGTCTGTTTAAGCGGCTCTAGATTACGAGGTGGCTAAACTATAGAGAATGGGAATGGAACCCCGTCCCTGTCCCAACGGAAAACCTCTAACTAAACATTTGGCCATACATATATAAATTTCGTAAGCTGGTGTTGTGTCGATGCACATGACATATGTCCGAAATGTCGCTCAACTAGAGGCAAAATTTAAAGGATTCAAAGTCGACAGAGGACACATACATATATGTGTACAATATGTTTTATCACATAATTTGGCCATAAAAGCAGTTTCATAATTATCGGTAATAGACACGTTTAATATCAGCGCGTGCGATGACGTCACGGCGTTCTTCAAATAACTTGCGATCGCTGTAGTTTATGATTGTTGTTTTCGATGAATATTTCGCGTTGCTTCGGGTTTATTTGATCATGTGATAAAAGGTATCTCACACTCGTCCTATTTTATACGTGATTTATCAACCTCGTCCTCTAAATTCTATTTGAGCCTCGGTAAACCTCGGCTCAAATCGAATTTAGTGAACTCGGTTGATAAATTCCGTATAAAATAGAAACTCATGTGAGATCCTCTATATATACATGGGCAAAAATCATTTTTGCGACATTCTGTATATATATTTTGCAAATCATCTTAAATATGTAGATAACAATACCGGTCTATGTCGTAAAGTTTCAATTCTAGCTCGACATGCATTTGACTCTTTCAATTGCTAGCAATGAAATTCCCTTCAATCCGATATATGACCAGATGGTATCGCCAGAGTGAAATTGAGATATCACATGCAACGGGGACGCAACAAATCTTCCCAAAATCAATGTCGTCAAAGTGCTCGTCAAACCTAACTTCAAATTGCCTTTGGCGAAATAAATTAAAGAGGTACTGTACACTAAATCCGGCCATTTATGGGACCATCTCCTGTTGTACTCAACATAATGCATGCAACAAATGAAGCCATGGGTGAGTGCAAAATACACTAATATGCTCTGTGGACGATGTAAACAACATGGTAATTATATAATGAAAATGAGTTGATGGCTCGAGCCATAAACTCGTTTTCATTATAATTACCAGGTTGTTTTACATCGTTCATAAAGTAAATGAGTGTATTTTGCATTCATCCATGGCTCAAATTCATTCATTTGTTGCATGTATTATGTTGATAGTCCCATAAATGGCCGGATTTAATGTACAGTACCCCTTTAAGGTGGCACCGAGATTGCGCATTTCATCATTGATAGCCATGACCAAATTTCAAAAGACTAAAGCTTCGGTAAGTAAAGGTACGTACATTTTTTAACTAGTGTATTCATTGAGTAATATTCATGCAAGAGTATTCATGCAAGAATGCTTAAAAAGGCCCACTTAATTTTTAACCCCCAGATCACATATATAAAATATATGCCATATTATATACCATTTGAAAGATGAAGTTCCAAAACATTGTATTATCAACATATCCGGTGTGAACATGTTCTGTTTTTTGAGTTACCGACGTGTTTTTGTGCTTAAGTTTTATCTGGATTGTGGTGCAAAGTGCATAATTTTGAATGGAGGGGCAATAAATCGTAAAGACAGAGTTATTCCCCTCCCATTGAAAGTACATTTTTAGTTTGAATTCTCTTGCATTATGGGTGCCATAACGGGGGAAATCTTTCTATGATTTCAGCTGATTTCTATTTCTCTATGGGCATCTTCTGAGACACAGACATTTCAAATGGTGATGAATTATAATATTTTAATCATATGTTACGGCATAGATTGTTATTTAAACCGTATATCAAGGCACTATAACAAAAAATAATCGGAGACTCGAAAAATAAGTGGGCCTTTAATCAGTGAAATTGTTTATTTTGTCGGACAATTGGTACAATTCTTCCAATAGACACTTCCTGGATTAAAACAATTTTTGACACAAAAAAAAACGTTTCGTATCACAATGAATCTACTTGAACTAATAAACCAGAGGGTGCACTAGATTGGAATATCAACTTTCAATTTCAGTTTTTGAGTTTGTCTTAATCTATTGGCTGATACACATCCATATTGAGTATCTGAGATAGGTGCATCGGAACCATTGCATCTCGAATGTGAATGATCATAGCAGCGAAGAGGTAAACTTAAGGATTCAATTCAATAAATAATTTTTGTTTTTAGGAGTATTGTTTCTGCTTTAAAAAAAATGTCACCTGTTCCTCACTCATGCATGATCTCCCTTCGAATGTCAACTGTGCATATACATGCAGCTCAGAAAAGTTATCGAGTTCACTACGAATGCAATTCAGTGGCATTAGGAATATGGCTGTTAGAAACTGATATTTTTGTTAGGGTGGAAAACGTGGTCACATCAGTGTCACCTTAATGCACTTTTATGAAGTGGCTGCTAGTTGTTTAGATTATGACAAACAGGTTGCCAGATGGGGAACATTATATTATCGCGCGATCTATACGCGGTTTAAAATTTACACATTTAAAATACATGCCATCTTAAAAGCATATTATCTACGAATTCAAGACATATTGCATGATATAGTGAGCTACAAAACCATAGGTACGCCGAATAGAAGTAATACAATCCGAATATATAATACTAGCTGATGTGCCCGACTGGTGGGCTATATGGGGATTTCTTTGTGATCGCCTCCGTCTGGGCAGACTATACAGCGTCTGGACAAACTATTGTTCGATCTGTCCAGAAAAATGCCTATATCAGGGTATATCAGCGAGGACAAGGTCAAGGCCAACGTCGCACGTGAAATTGGACCCGCCCATATTAATTGTTCCCGGGATCAAAGTAGGCCTACATACCAAATTTGAGTGGGATAGGTCGAGCAGGTTTCGAGTCTATAACACATGCACATACACATCTACACACACATATACACACATACAGACAGACGTTCCAAAATACATAATATATTTTAAAGTGATGTGAAACACTCCGGTAGGGTGATCAAATAGCAATGGAGAATAATCTTGTTCAAAGTAGTTAATTTTACAAATATTATATCTAAATGGACAACACACACCGCCATTCTTATATATTAATTAAATGCAGTGACTGCCGATGGCGAAAGCGTTTTCGTTAGTTTATCGTCGGTAGAAGAGTCCCGGACTCCCGATTCGAGTAGTAAATATTTACAATTTAGCGTATATAGTTCAGACAATGTTTTCTATGGAGTGGTATGGTCGATTCATTAGAAATTTCCGTGATCTTAGTAGAATGATACATTCCCCAGGTTGGCATAGCGCCTGCGTACTATATAACTTATAAGTTTATCACACTCGAACAAATACATAATATGTCTTTAAAATGCGGCTGGTTTCCCTTCATCAATATATCGGTAGACTGACTACAGTAATGCTCTAATTAATCGACTCGGCGAGAGCTTTCCAATGAGTGGCAACAAGCCATATTTCCGACTAAATCCTGAAAAGTTACCCATAATTCTGCTGTGGTTAAGAAGTCGATTAATTAGAGCATGGCTGTACGTTGAGAGCTTTTCATTATTACGTCAATTCTCGCTCAGATAACCTTACCGAGAACGATCAGGTATGCTCTCCACAATGGCCACTGAAATCTTCAAGCCTTTGTCTGGCTGGTTGCAATGGTCGTCATCACAGAAGCATCTATCAGAAACATCATTATGGGAAATAAGCACATCGATGGCATCAACTGGAAAGTCAACAACTAAGTTTATTCATACGACCATGCCTGTAACTAACTGTATGTAGCATACATACAATCACCGAGATCATGCCACGAATATCAACCCTGGTTAACGCCCGTAGAGATCATATTCCACCAGTACAAAACCTTGGAACTTTTTGAAGTTTTGACAGGGAACCTTATAAAGTCGAGAAAAAAAACGCGGGGAATAGATTTCTGCATTATTTTGTCGACTTTTATAAGGTTCCCTGTCAAAACTTCAAAACGTTCCAAGGTTTTGTACGGAAGGAATATGATCTCGACGGGCATTAACCAGAGTAGAGATTCATGGCATGATCAAACAATCACCGAGCCTTAATTCTCAGACGTTATGGTGCACAAAATACTAATTTGCAGACTTTATAAACTTTGATAATACTGACAGAATTCAATGCAATGTATCAGCAGCTTTTCGTTTTCAAATGGTCCACAAATAATTGACACAAACGCTCTTTATTATAACCATTCTCTCTTTAACCCTTTACCCAACAGAAGGGCCATGTGCCAATGCATTCTCTTATATATGCGAGTCGACCATAGGTCGCCTCGCATATATAAGAGAATGCATTGGCTTAACACATTAAAAATTATAAAATTGTTAAAGAATGTAAGACAAAATGGTAAAAAGTGTTAAAAAAAGATTTTTTTTTAGGCCAATGCATTCTCTTATATATGCGAGGCGACCTATGGTCGACTCGCATATATAAGAGAATGCATTGGCACAGGGCATAACTGTAACTATCACAATGTGGTCAAGGAGCCGGTTCCAATGATATCCATATTTGTATGGTTCTATTGAGACAGACCGAAGATATTTTATCCACATCTAAGTAAAAAGAAATTATTGTTCTTTTTTTCTTCTTATGTGATACAGGCTATGACTTCGGTGAGTTTTCAAAGATATGTAGATTGCATATATATTAGTACTTAGCGGGGGACTGTACACTAAATGAGATCATCTCCTTTTATACTCAACATAATACATGTAACACATGAATGAATTTGAGCCATGGATTAGTTCCAAATACACTTCTAAGCTCTATGAACAATGCTAACAACATGGTAATTATAATGAAAATGAATAAATAGCTGGAGTCATAAATTAATGTTCATGATAATTACCATGTTGTTTGCATCGTTTATAGAGCACACACATGGCTCAAACTCATTCATTTGTTGCATATATTCTGCTGAGTATAAAATGAGATGGTCACATAGATGGCCAGATTTAGTGTACAGTGCCCCTTTAATGTATTATCATATATCCGTTGATGTGTTTTATCAGCAGACATTCAAGTTGACAAAAGCGATAAACTAATTTGATCTAAATGTTTCGGGTGGATTAAAGCAACGATGGTCCATATTCAAAATCAACCTGTATAAAAAAGGCGTCCATATGGATGCGAGGTTGCCTCAACTTGAATGGAATTCGTGTACTCCTACGCTAAGCACATAATTATATTCAAGTGTAAGCTTTGTGTGCAGTCTGACAAGACACATCGCAGTCTCTTTAAAAAGACGACGATAATTTTAACGGATGTACGTCTCTAGATGTGTCCACTAAATTTCATTTCTACAACGACGCGGCATTCCCAACATGACGTAATGAACCATTTCTAAATGGAGTGCATTCCTGGCGTAGTAAATGTTTGTGAGAATCGTAATGTTTATAAATAGTTATAAATACAACAATATGCGAAAGCATAATCAGTCAGGAATATCATTGACTGATAAAAACTCGAAGATGATGTCTCCTATATTGCGGTGAGTAAAATGAGTTATGGATATATCACCTGTATTCAGATTTCAAACAATAGTTGAGTTTGACAATGCGTGGTAAACTTGTCAACACGTCATTGACCTCTGATCTGTGAAGTGATCTGTTATGCCATAAACCAATGACATCGCGAGCAGTCTGCGCCACTCTCCAATGAAATGGAGGGAGAATCCCATCAATTCAGTAACTGATTATGAATGAGATATCCAGAGATATAAGTATTGTAAAATTTTCGTCGGCTTTTTAACCCTTTCAGTGCCAAGTCCGATTTGTGTATCAACCCATATTTCCTTGATCATTTTTCAAATTTATTGATTATAATAATGTGATACATTGATGGAAAGAGCTCTAAGAGCTCTTTCCATCAATGTATCACATTATTATAATCATATAATAATGTGATACATTGATGGAAAGAGCTCTAAGGGCTCTTTCCATCAATGTATCACATCATTATAATCAATAAATTTGAAAAATGATCAAGGAAATATGGGTTGATACAAAAATCGGACTTGGCACTGAAAGGGTTAAAGAGACTGGACACATCGATGAAGGATTTCAGATCAAGAAATGTACGTGTAACCGTGTGGAGTTAAATTAGGCGCATGTATACACATGTTTACACACGTACAAACATAGTTGTATACCTTGTTCTGCCATGTTCGAATGTTTCGTGATTAGAAATACATACATGTATATATACACTCTTAGAACAAATGTGTAACAAATGTGTATACATTCTACACAATATGTTTTAATTTTGATCTTAAACAAAAATGTGTATAAATTACACATAACATATGTGTCAGTATAATTTTCTCAACATTGAATATGAGTGAATATGTGAGTATATTATAGTTAATACATGAGATATATTCTATTTGAGATATAAACCTCCTAACAAGCTACCATATTAAAAATCTGGCAGCATCTTTAATCATTTTGATACGCTGCGTTTGTGTCAAAACTCAACAGTACACAATTGTGTAGAATTACAAAGTTTTACGACGTCCGTGTGACTTTCAGAGATAACAACACACGCACATTAAAAGAATGTGCATATCGAACTAGATATCTAATCTTCAACCAAAATAGCAGATACAACAGTTCAATTCGATCGAGATTTGCTATGTAAATATTACTAACCTTGGTCGATGTGCAGGACGCCCGTCGTGTCACATATCCACGATTTCCTACAACGCCGCCCACAACTCCCAACATCGATCTGTGGATTCGGGAAATTCTCCATTGTCAGAGAGGAAATATTCCCAATCAAGTCACCAGTACACGGAACTTCCATATCCTGATTGCATTTTACTATTTTAGAAGCACAAATAGTAAACGCCATCACTTTAAAAGTGTTAAATAAATACGTGTACATTTCCCTCGAATCGAACTCGTCTTATCACTGGTCGCGCCTCCCGTCAACGAAACATTAAATTTTCATTAGCTCAATTAGCTATTTTTGGTTCTTTTCCAATGTCATAAATAATGTTATGGTCTAAGAACTTCGCAGGTTTAGATTACACATTCGTGTGTTCGTAGTATAACGCCGAAGTGTACCGGACGTAGGCATATATACGTTTTAAGAGTGTTACCCGTTCCGGTTGTATGAAGTATTATTTAATATGATTGAATGACACTGATGCATGAATAGGCAGCGATACCCCCATGCGTCTAAACTCCCGCACTAAATTAAGACTCTTTGATTTGACTAAAGTCATTATGTCCCACAGAGAGAAGGTATTTAACGTATACGCACATGCGGTGGTATTTACTCCGCTTTATTAGCGCATTTATACAATGGAATATGTCCATTTATAACGAGGGTGCCATGTGTCTGTGAACACGTGTTAACCAGCTATTATATCGCACTCGGGCGTGACTTTTTCCGAGCAGATCGTCCCCGTATATCGAACTGCAACCAGTGGCAAAATCAATACTTACTCGAATAGGATTCCCAGGGATCTGAGTCACGAAGTTCATTACTACAGGAGCCAAATTACTAAATCATGCTTAATGACGTTCGACCCATGCATAGAGGTATGTCAGCATGAACATCGTAAACATCGAATGATCTCTCATTGCGATGTAGATGAATCTATATACAAAATAACACAACACATCCATAACACAATAGTTATGCCACTAAGTGTATATGTATTGTTAAGGATGTCACAGTAGCCGATCTGGTTATGTCGTATATATCAGGATCGCAGTCTGGGCTAGAGGAGGAGGTCGTGGTTTCAAATCCCGATTTGGGTGAAATCAGGGACCGATTTTCAAAGACATAATTATAGTATGGATGTGTGAAATTGATAAGTTAGTATTCCGGCGCTATGCCAACTGGAGGCATATAACATTCTAACATCGCCGAAAATTTTCAAAACAATACCACTCCATAGAAAACATCGTCTGAACTACACTTAATTGTAAATATTTACTTCTCGATTCAGAACGCAATTATCAGCAACAAACTAACTAAAACAATTTCACATTTGAGGTGCACTGCAATTATTTAAAGGCAATGCTGGCCTTCGCTGCGGGTATTGCTGTTAAGATAGTCACATCCGTTAAAACTATACCATAAACAGAAATAATATTAAAATATAGACAGATTTTGTTCTTATCTCAATCATAAATATCGTGTAAATAGTATGTTATTGTCAAGTTCGTACGCTTTGTTATGTAAACAGAAGTCAAAATGTTACTGAACCTGGCTTTTGTTTACATAACACAGCATACGACTTGACAATAACATACTATATACTCGATATTTATGATTGGTATAAAAACAAAATATGTCTATTTTTAATATTCTATCTATATATTGCAGTTTTAACGAGTGTGACTATTTTAACAGTGTACCCATCGCGAAGGCCACCCGTGCCTTTAATATATAGGAATGTCGGTGAGTGTTGTCAATTTGGATATATTTGTAAAAATAACTACAGGATTATTCTCCATTTCTATTTGATCACCCAACCGGGGTGTTTCACATCACTTTAAGCTTGATCTGAATTGAGGGACATTTCAATTAATGTCCCACTCGGACAGTAATAATGCCTTTCGATAAAAAATATTATTTTGTCACGCATACACGAGCATCTGTCCAGATATATCAATATGTTTGACTCATATTTATATCAGAATTATGGAGGCATGGACTCAGTATGAGTTTGCGTGAACAAATTCTCATTTCTTATCGAAATGGCCATGTATCGATAAGAATGGCACATTGATATGTCTCTCAACTCAGATCAAGCTTGAAAAATGATCCCGATTTTCGCCCATGTGGAACCCGCGCGAATATTGGTTGGGAAATTTAACTAATGTATATTAGAGCTATCATAACCTATTTTCTTAATCTGAACTGCTGTTTTAATCATCCATCAATCGCGGTTTATGAAATCAGTCGCGAAATCCAATAGTTGAACATTTTACCAAGATTATTGGAAGAAAGACATCCAACCCATTCCCACTGTCACCCGTCATCGGCGAATGCAATTTATTATCCAGGTGGCAACCTATATTACGTCGGCCAATATAAGTGAATGCGAATTATTTCACTATATATATCATTATATAACTATTGTGGAGGAAGGTCCTCCAGGGAGGCTCATTCATTGCAACATCCTTATAATGGTCTAGCACTTTCGATAACTATGTATCTTCATCAGGACCAGGATGGCGTGGGTAGAAGTGGAGTGAGTGGTTTGGGTGGCTAGCCCGGGATTGTCGGAAGGACCGATTGGTCCTCCCCTTAACCTCTCAAAGGGTAGAAGCTTGTTGAGTCGTTTCCGGCCGAAGGCCGGGCAGGATGGTCGGAACGCATTGTGCAATTCCCTTCACCCTAAGGGTAGAAGCGTCTTGTGCCTTTCCTTTTATACTCTAGGTTGGTTGAGCGTGGATTTTGATTGGTCAATGGGTAGCAGTCAGGGGGGTATGAACCCAGAATAGGTCACGGGATTGTGTGCGCATATATTGCGGGCATGTTTCCCCGTTCGTGTTTGCGGGTAGTTAATGCGGGTATATGGTCGCTTCCCAGTTATTGCAGTTTAATGCGGGTAGTTTTGCGGGATTGTTGGAAGCAGTGCTCCACATATATCCGTTGACCCTTGATTCCCGTTTAGTATGTGCGGGTAGTTCATGCGGGTATGTTTATCACCAGTCACTGTCTCCTCCTACAGAGAAAATCAGTCAATCATTCCAAAATGAATAAAGTAGTGACATTCTTCAAATACAAATTTTCTCACAGCTAAGAAGCAACCTCATGTTGGATCATCTCAGGAAGGCGCTACACACTATATCTCCCATAACTTCTCACCATGTAAATAAGTTTGTACCGTCATCTTGATCACATGTGTGTTACAATATTGTATTAGGAGAGGGGCTTCATAAATTGCAAAAACTTGTGCCCCAATCCCTTTTGTATATTTTGCAAATAACATATGTTTCAAGTCAAGAAAATCAGTAGCTTTATTGACGATCACATCAATTTAGCCGTTCGTCCGCCTATGCCCCATGCAGTTACTTACGCGACGCCACCAATTTCCTGCAACGCCTGCAGAATTCAAGGACCTCTCAAAAGGACTTCATCCTTTGCACACTAAATGTTACTCAACTATACACCCGCATCCCAAATAGGAAAGGACAAGTGGCTCTATCCAATTGTCTTTTAAGACATAAACCACAATGGCTAATCGAATACAGCAGTCTATTCAATCTTTTAACATTGATCCTCCATTGCAATAATTTCACATTCAATGGCCTGAACTACCTCCAAATCGGAGGCACAACCATGGGCGCCAAGGTAGCACCCTCCTACGAAAATATTTCATGGGCGAACTTGAAGATAAATTACTCACAACCAGCCAAGCCCAACCTTTTCTTTAACTCAGGTATATCGACGACATTTTCGTCATCTGGACACATGTTGAAAAATCGCTTATTGAGTTCATACAACATTTTAACAGCTCTCATCCAACCATAAAATTCACTTCAGAACACAGCAAAGACTCCATTCGTTTCCTCGACGTCATGACAAGACGATAGAACGGTAATTTTCTAACGTCGATCTATACCAAACCCACAGACACACACGCCTACCTTAAAGCAAACTCATACCACCCTAAAAGTATGTTCGATGGCATGCCATACAGCCAAGTGCTACGCATATGACGCATTTTCAGCGAACTCCCCGACTTTTGGGACACCGCCTAAAGGTTCAAGGAGTACTTTCTAAAAAAAAAGGCTACTCACCTTTCAAAATCGACATAGCAATCAAACGTGCAGCCAAATGCCTCCTCAAGCATAAGGAGAAAGTCACAGTCACGTCCTACCCCTCGTCACCTCCCACCACCCTGAATCCTACCTCATCTTCCCCAAAAAACCATTCACTGAATGCACTCGCAAACATTGCAACATATGCACAGGCTTTGAAAAACAGACTTGATTCCAGAGCACAGTCACACACAAGAGGTACAAAGGGCCTTACAAATGCAGCTGTATGACACGCAACAACATATATCTAATTACTTGTTCCTATTGCTCCAAACAATTTGTCGGAGAAACCAAAAGACCCCCCCCCCCCCGCAATCGTCTATTAGATTACAACCAACAAATTATATAGATTTACGTTTCCTGAACAAAGAGTCAGCATAAAACAATCTGGCTGCTGATTGGTTGATTATCTTTGAGGTAATATTCCCTAAACGAGAACAGAAAATCATAGCCTTCGTAAATTTGGCGATCAGTTTTGTTTAGATGGCCATGAAGAGTCTGGTGCCGTCACGAAGTTATGGAAGTGGTCTGGGAATTTTTATGCTGCTGATTTTTATGCAGTAAATGGGGTAGTTGTGGAAATGCAAGATTATAGTTTTAAATATACCGTGAAGGGCGCATTTGTTGTCACCAAATGGTGTATCGGACGTTCTAAGGGAAAATTTACCACTTGGAGTTCAAATAGGCTTAACCCGTCACCGGCGGGAGTTACAGTTAACACTGTCGCCTATGGAAAATAATTAGTCGTTTGTAACATATTAGAACACCACGCAGACATCAAAGACAGCCACCACAAACCGGTAGCTCTGCATTTCACATAATACGGGCACGGCACACATTCGCTTCAATACCGCATTAGATAGACATACAAAAATCAGACCCAGAGAACAGCACACCAGCGCGCAAAGAAAGAGAGGTATGGTGGAACTTCAATCTCCACTCCTTACAGCCACTATATGCATTAAAACCAAGAAAACCAATGTCAGAAATGGTAACGCGCTCAATATCATATATTATATACCCATGATTGTAATTATAGAATACTAGAAGGTGACCCGACTTCGTCCGGGCTTTGACCTTGAATTGACAATTTTGAAGGTCAAGGTCAGGTCAAACACCAACACCCCAAAAATGATGGAAATCGGCCCAGCGGATACCGGGAAATCGGCCCAGCGGATACCGAGATACCCTATGCATCAAATTTCGTCCGTAAAAATCCGTAAGTTTAACCCGATTTGATTTCCACTCAAGTATATAAACGCGCCTCATATACACACGCTCATTAATTATCAAGTTTCAACGTAAAGATAAACAAGAAAACTAAGATGCATGCATCAGGTCGGCCGTGAACTATCTACCATAGAATTGTTGTAGCTATCGATTATACATTTTGGAACACCTGTCTGTATGTATGTGTGTATGCATGAATGCATGTGTGTATGTGTTATAGACTCTAACACTGCTCGACTGATCCGACTCGGATTTGGTATTTAACGTGTCAACTTGACCTCGCTCATTGGCATGTTTCTGGACCTTGACCGATCCGACTAAAAATTTGTGTGTAGGACTACTTCGATCCCGGGAGCAATATTGACGGGTCCAATTTCACGTGGGACCATGTTCTCGAACGTGCTGATGTAGGCATGTTTCTGGACTATTTGGACGGGTCAAATCTTGATCCCGACCTGACTTTGACATTCAAAAAGATCAATTCAAGGTCAAATCTGGTAAAACGAAGTATTTCAACGAAATATAATACCTACTGTTACTTTTGTCCCAGGAGTGTTTCGGGTGGGTCACATTATGACCCTGACCTGATCTTGACATTAAAAATTGTCAAATCGGGTAAAGCCGGGCGGATTTCGACGGGTACTTTTGTCGTGACTTTTGTCCGGGGAGTGTTTTGGGCGGGTCAAATCGTGACCCGACATGACGTTCACCTTTAAAATGGTCAATTCAAGGTTAAATCGCGCAATTCTCCGAAAATCAGAGGGGAACATCCCGGACGAAGTAGGGTCCACCAGCTACTATTATATATTTCTAGATTTAGTTACAAACTAAATACCTGTATATTGTACAAAGAAATGTTTGACAGATATATCTGTATCAATATTACCATACGGGTCATTAACATAGATACGACGAAACAAATTTTGAAGGGTGCATGGTATCAGGTAAATTTTTATATTTCAAATGATGACAGGAATGCAGAAAGTTGAAGTACCTACGTAATACTGGCTATCCGAATGAAGAGATATACATGTATATAAAAACCAAAATAGAAGATGACTGCTGGCGACAATGTTTTCCAAAAAAATTCAAAGCATTCGATAGCTCCCATCTAGTTGTCAGCCCGAAGATCAATATAAAGTGTGGTGACTATCAGATGAGGGATATGACTGTACAGTTGCTAAACAATTCAGTCACGCAAAAGAGGATCAAACAGTAAGATACCAAATTGCTGCCTGTGGTAATGTTTTTTAACGAAATTCGGGAAAATTAGATTACTCTCCCCCTGGTTATCCAGAAGATCATTGTGGAATCTGGTGACGATCGGACAAGGGGTGTCGTCTGTAGGATCAACCAAATTATTTAGCCATAAAAATAGTAAAATTCAAGATCACCGCTGGCAGTGATGTCTTCACAAGGACAGCTTGAGAACAAAACATGGCTCACATCTAGCGGTGACCCAAACTATCCACATGAGAAAAAGTTCTCCAATAAAAGCTGGCTGTAGGGTGCGCCAATTGATTCAAATTCGAAATTTAACAGGGTGTACTGCTTGTGGCCATGTTTTCCCCGCAAATTTGATAGACTGATGGACAAAACCACTGAATCCGTTGAATCAATATACATGTATACATGGATTAATGTATATGCATTGTTATACACAGTACTGGTATATAAAGGTACTGAAAATAACAATATTACTAGTATACACAAAATAAACCATATATCATGGCTATGGGTTCTAATATCCGAATATGACAGCTGATAACTTGGTGTGAATTGAAGAGTGGTGGTGTCTCACGCATATCTAACCCTCCATGTTAGAAACATGCCATTAAATGTCATAAGTATAATCTAGCTTGAGGACAGAAGTTATCCATAAAAACCCCCCTTAATTCAACCAGGTCCTCGCGCGATGTATGGTCGATCACATGATGATCTAGGGGGGATTAGAATTGTTGTATAAAAAGTTTAAAAACAGCACTGCATGTAAATATAAAATAAAATAGTGCTACATCTTATTACAGATTATTGCCATATATAATCAGTGACTATACAGACAGTCTGACAAAATAAAGTTTCAGTGACACTCTATCCGAAGAGGGGAATAATTCCATCTGTTACAGTCAATGGAGCAATTATGAATCTGGAAAGGTGAAATTTCTAAGTAATACTAGATATCGACATGACGCGATAACATATAACGTAAATGCAATATGGCCGCTGGCGACCATTTTTTCCTATAAAATTAAAAAAATATTTGATAGCTCTCATCTGATAGATCAATATCAAGATAAATATGAAGTTTAGTGATGATCGGATGAGTGAAGTGGACTGTGCTAAACGGTTTAGTAATGCTTAAAAAGATTTTTACCTTAATATTTTTATGTTCACTTTATAAACTTCACTGAGTCATCTTTGTCATGTATTGAGTTTGATATCTGTTGTTAACAGTTTATAAATCATGTATGTCTCATGTTTGTTATTTTAATTTATGTGTTTATTATCATTAAATAAAGTTGAATTCCTTAAAAAGATTCTTACCTCAATGTTTTTATGTTCACTTTATAAACTCCACTGAGTCATCTTTGTCATGTATTGAATTTGATATCTTTTGTTAACAGTTCATAAATTATGTATGTCTCGTGTTCGTTATTATATTATATACACTTTATAGTGTGTTTCAGAACGAAAACAAAATGAATAAAATCAACAAATTTGTAAATTTAAAAACAATTCAAACGTTGTTGTATTCCATGTCCCAGCCCGGACATATACACCAAATTTCAATAATATTCATTGAGAAACAACGGACCAAACGCCATATAACACCCCGTATGCATCTTTTATTCCGAGTTGGCCTTTTATTCCGAGTTGGCCTTTTATTCCGAGTTGGCACGCGCCGATTGGGCGAGTTAGCCCATGGGGCGAGTACGCCGATTCCGACACCTTTTCTATTTGCAGCAGGTTAAGTTTACGCGTAATTTAATTTACAAAGTTCCCCAATTGGTATCGTAAATAGAGCGACCTTATTTGACAGAGAATGCCTCTGTTATTGATTATAAAGTTGCTATACATTAAAAACGACAATTCACATGCTCGTTCAAGCGCAGTAGTCTATTTTCCCCATGTTAAAGGACATCCACAAATACTAAATAACGCTAACTTACTGCCGAATGTTTTACACGACAACTGTTAACATATTTGGGCTGAATTCATCTGACGCGGTATTATTCCTCAAAATAAACAACAAAACCATCGTTACTTGGAAATGTAGTTTGCGCTAACATTTACATAAATCCTCCATATCATTATTCCGACACACACGTCAGATGAAAAACTCACATGAAGTAACCGGCCAAATTGGCCGAAATTACCATCGGTGCCCGAGATATCGCCAAGACGCCTGAAACAGTCAAATGCATCGGCCGGTTAAGCGTTAACGTGATCTAACGTTATGACCTCTAACGACGTCATAGAAGTTACGCATTGTTTTTATCCTGATGGAAGATAGTACCACTTCTTCTTGATAATTGAGGCAGATAACTAAAACGGATACATACGCATTATATATCGTTGGAAAGAGGAAACACGAAAGATTCTCACAGTGTCATTATTATGACTGGCATTGTATTATTCGCGCTGTTTCGAATCGATTTGTAAGCACCGAACTCAAATGAAAGTCCCGTAACACAGCGTAAAAACAGATTTGACCTCGGCACGTGAAAGACCTCGGATCTGAAAATTAATATGCCTATGCCACTTCCCGACCGATAGTATCCTCACATACGAAGTTTCATCGAAATCGGGTCGGCCGTTTTCGAGTTCATCGCGAACACACAGACAGACACACCATACACACAGACAGATCTTCCAAAATATATAATAGATAAAATATATTGGTTTTGCGAATGACCAACTCAGAATTCCGTCAAAATAACAATAACAACCAGAACCTAATTAACGAACCGGTGGCCGACTCGGCCGTCTCCGAACACAACCCCCCAGTGGGCTGCAGAACGAAAAATGTCTATAAAAGTTGAGACTTACAAATTATCTTTTTCATTTCTTTTATTTGTAATTGACTTAGCTTGTCACAAACAAAAAAATCAACATTATTGACATAATAATGTAAAGGACAATAAACGAAATTCCCAACTACACCTTTTATCGGACTCGGCCTCCGGTTCGCAATTCGACTTTTAATCCTCCCAAAAAAATTATCTATAAATAAAACGCCCAGCGAACCATAGCTATCTAGAATCTCTAGGACAGTATACACGCGGCGCGCGTAATAAGGATTTTTAGTCGCCTCTTTTGTTTTTGTTGGCTGCCATTCATTATAGCAGTCGATGTGCATAATTTTACCATTAAAACGGTTTGCGATGCACAAACGTGCACGGGTACGGGTACGTTCCCGTAGGCGCTCACGATTTAAATCGTACTATCCAGTACTAGATGTTTACGTGTGTAAATATAGAAACTAGACATTGCTTACCTCCACCGTTGACTCAATCGACAAATTTATACATCTTAGGGCAGTTTATCTCGTCCTAACAAATTGTATATATTTTCCGGGATCTAGAATAAGGAATATGAATCGAAGACACGTGTCCAAACAATGAGAAAAATTTCAACCTATAAGTGTGGTGTAAGATTTTCAACTAATGTTGTGTCAGGCAGGAACTTTCCAACTGTTGAAATTTTTACCAAAGTTGGGGTGGAGGTTAGACCCTGCATAGTTCCAGGCATTATTTTATTGTTCCACATTGAAGGAAATGTAAATCATGAACGCTGTGAACACTTCCCATCCACATGCAGCCGATGTCATACCTTCATCCTGAAACATCAATTAATAGTGATTTTATCTCGATTATTTTCGATACTATTTATACAACAGATCGGGTCAGTTCACAAGCTATTTTAGAACAGAAGCCTCGTGTGATATCGCGGAAACGTTCGGATCGTAATTGGAGCGTACGAAGAGGGAGAACTCTTATCTTGTTAAGTCCCTCAATCAAGGCAAATTGCATTTCAAATGAGAGATTTCACCGCGGAATAAACCAGTTTAGTATGCCTTTATAGACAAATAATATACAAAACTCTTCAGTTTTATCTGTATTTTATTCACAAAAATCTACTTGTATAGTCTTGAAATATGTTGTTGCTCTTGTTGTTGCAATTGTGGGCCGGAAGAAATACACAATCTTTAATACCAAAATTATGTACGAAAGCACTACAAATTTACACATATACTAGGCGAATTTACATGAGCACTAAATTCAATGTTTTGTTTACGGCTCCAATGACGTGGGTAGATAGTCTCCGTATAGGGGGGGGGTGTACAACTTACCATTTCCAACTGCATTCCCATTGAACCGTACCGATGTTCCCAAGTCCGGGAAGTTCCATTTGCACCAATGATTGTCCAACTGGTATTAAAGGTTTCCAACTGTAGAAATTTGAACCTAACATCCGCATATTGTCAATGTGGTCCAACTGGTAGCCGTTTCAGTCAAAAAATCAAAAGCAGGACAACTTTCGACTTTCAGTGTGGAACCATATTTCACACTAAATGCTGGTTAGAAATCTTAAACTATCGGAACAACTTCAACATTTTGGGAATGGAATTTCCAAATGTTGTTGTGTCACCACATAATCAAAACTAAAACTACTCTTAATGACCGAAATTGCGATTCATCCAAATAGTGGAAAACTATTCATAATCTTGTATTCACATCGAAATCTAAATCTATCCCGACCCTAGAAGTAGGTGGCCAGGCAGTCCCCACTAACGTTGAAAAGCTGAACTATTAAATAGTTATTTGTTTGCAATATCTCTATGGCGATGACACAGATAACACGACACCCGTAAATTGTTTTAAGCCATGGAGACCAACATTAACCATTTCATGACTGGAGCTTCCTGAAATTTTGCAAAAATCCTGTACCAATGCATACTCTTATATATGCGAGTCGCCCATAGGGCGCCTCGCGTATATAAGATAATTCATTGGCCTAACAATATTTACCTTGATCTTGTAAGCCAGTGCATTCTCTTATATATGCGAGGCTCCCAATGGGAGACTCGCATATACAAGATAATGCACTGGCACAATGTATTCAATGCTGCACCAGCGCAGCGCCCGTCACGAAAGTGTTGACCAAATTTAAATGTACATCGGAATCTGCACTAATAGCACTTGAATCAGTAAACGCGTCAAAGGCTTGGGGCCGGTTATGATAAGTCCAGTCCCAAACTTCTAAAGAATTTCCCCTCTCTGAATTATGTAATGCGTGTATAGAAGAGTCTCGGTTTCCACAGCATAGAAATTATCAAACATTGTTCCAATATTTTAAAAATATGACCCATCGCACGTTTCAAATTATCGACCAATTGCTTCACTTATTTGTTTATCAAAGGTATTTGAGAGGTGAATTTTAACATTATATGGGAATTATTATCTACAAACGGACTCGTATCACAATCAAGCAATCAATATGGGTTTGTTCGCGAGGCTTAGAGTAGGCATTACATAAGACTTGCTAAAACTCGTAGAATCATACCTCGCTAATCGTGAACAAAAAGTGCTTATCGAAGGATAACATTCTGAGTGGAAGTTTATATAAATGACATTAGCTGCGAACACACGTACCACAGTAGCGATGGCATAGTAGGTGTGACAATTTATTCTGGTGGTGACAATTGGTCGTCATAATTCTGTGCCATGGCTAGCCATGTTGCCTGCTGAGTTTTCCGCACAATGAGTTGACTGGACCACGTAACCCATTGCGTTTCACCAAGGTTGATCTCTATACTCATTACGTTTTGCCACATTGTATTCTCTACGATATATATAATTGCACGGTCGGTCGTCCAGAAATGTGTTTTACCGTGGCAATTCCTCATTCACTCTCATAGCATGCACGTAGTATGTTTTATTGACATGATCGCAATGCATGTTTATCTACTTATATTAATTTCATGCGTATTAAAGGCACGTGAGGCCATAGTTGTCGAAAATATTCATATTTGTTCCAATCACCGTAAACAGAAAAACATTAAAACGCATACAGTTTCGTTCATATATACCATGACCATCGCGTAAACAGCATGTTATCATAAAGACCTACTATATTTTACCTAAGCATGAGCCTGGTTGTGTTACAGAAGACAGCACAATGATACTGGCTAATCACACACAAATGGCATAAACGCTCTTTATTAGATCCATATCAGGAATTCACCAACAAAGAACGCTCTTTATGTTTACCATCATAATATAAACAAACACCAGAAAAGTAACTTTTTAAGCTTTTGTTTACACAACACTGGTCAAACATATGACAATAACATACTGTTTATGCGATAGTTCTTATTTGTATACGGACAAAGTCTGTCTACATTTTGATGTTCTTTCTGTTTGTGGCGGTTTTTGACGGGTGGAAATATGTTCACAGCATACCCACCGCCAAGGCCAACCGTACATTTAATACAGTTCCCCAATTACTTAGCGAAGGATAACATTCTGAGTGGAAGTTTATCATGTATATAACTGAAACTGAAACTGTATACGGAAACTGTAAACTGACTATACGCCTCTTTGCTGACGATACGTCCATAAACCATCCGTATATCTCGTAAGAACAATCCAGTTGACCTCCCTCGACATTATATGTCAGATGCTTCTATAAATAACGTTGCATATGTTCGTGGAATGCACATATTGAAGATATTACCGATTGGGCATGGAAAATAGTTAATTAATTAACCAATTAAGAAGGTTCAAATATTCACTTGATCGGATAACTCTCCAAATAATCTACTTTGCATACATGAGACCACTCCTAGAATATGCCTCACCCATATGGGACAACAGTACTGCTCAGATATTCCCAAATCTTACCCCACGCCAGTTCTTATCTTATCTCTTGGTATATGTTGATGAGTGTGATCTATATTAAAATCACCACAAAGTTATCTAAAGTACAAACCAGCAAAAATACCAGCCTGACTCGCCCGAACGGCCTTATGTAGTTCGGGAAATTTGAGCGATCTGGGAGAGGACTTACAAAAAAAGCCACAATAGGCTTGTTGTCTCACCCCATTCCAATCACCCATAATCATCCATTAGCATTTTTGTTAAAATATTCATCTTGTTTTGTATTGGGAATAAATATTGTTTACCCCAACTGCTCAGATACATAGAGTGAATGGATAGAGGAAATACAGTACCAAGTAGCCATAATAATGACTGGTGGGACTCGAATCATAAATGTCTTTGTATATTATCTGTATATTAGGCTGGGGAAAAAGTTGTGTTTATAGGCAAAACCATTAAGTGACACATCTCGGCTCGCAACTCGTTTGGCTAATAGATACGTGATAGTAAAAATAAGTCAAAACGTTCACTTCAAATTTATAAATTAAACTGATGTATGCAGAGCAGTGGTCATCGCATTATTTGATTTGTCTATATGTTTTGTTTCCTTATCTATTCCATAAATTTGACCTTTACTTCATGCATGCCATGTCTACTGTGTTTGTCAACTGTGTTTTTCACTCCACATCTTTTGTTTTTCACATCTCGATCTCTATCATTCTACTATGCAAATATTATACTGTTCTTTTCCGAGGAGATGGCGTAATATAAGCTCCTGAAGCTTGATGTCATACATCTTCTCAAAATCCATGTTGATGACTCGGTAAGACCGCTGCTACCGGCGACATTTTACCCACAATTGGTGGACATCCCACCTGATACAGACCAATGTTACTCTGTAGTATTAGTTAAAAGGCCTCAGCGGTAAAGGGTATGTGGCATGCCAATATCCCATAATATATCAAATATAGCGAATTATCGAAATATGAAATACAACGAAAAAGCGAAATACGAAAATACAGCGAAATAGCGGAATAAAAAATGCATCGAAATTATATAAATAAGAACGAAATAGCCCGAATTATAGAATAAGAAATTATTTTTATTAACTAAATAACGGAGATATTTGAAGAAGTGTTTTTGACGAAATAACGTAAATATTTGAAGAAGTGTTTTAAAGAGCGTAACCCAAACCTCCCACAAGCCCCCTCACCCTAAAGAAGAATTTTATTTATATTTCACCAGAGCTGATCTATTGTGGTGTTGTAATTTCTCATACAAATCGCCGTTATTTCGTAAAGGTACATTCTTTATTATAGGGGCGGCGGAAGCTACAAAAAAAGTTGGGGGGGGCACCATTTTTTAAAATATACTACATGTATGAATTGAAAACTGTTCCAATGTGCCCCAGCGCAAAGATTGTTTAGTAAAATGTTATTCGTGGCTACCATTATGAAAGTAGAAAAGAAGAAAGAGTTTAAATGATGCTACTCTGCTACTCACTTATTTTTGCAGCCAATGTGTGAAAGATGACCGATGACGTTGACACAACTTCTAAAACCGACATCCTTTGTCATATATTTTATGATGACATTAGTATACACTATACTATATAAATATGATCCAATTCACTCCACATACGACACACGTTGATATCGAAGAAACAATAATCACAAAATTCACAAGTAACTTTGAATATTAAAAAATACTATAATATATATGTACACAGACACTAGCATATACATAGTAAACTTCGTGTAGAAAATAATTATTCCAACTCTTCTTATTTGTCGGTAATAACGAATTAGCTGAGTTGATAAAAAATCGTAGTCGAGTTATTCCAATGAATACTCAGCATCAACTGATATTGTATATAGCAAGTGATCCCATATCAGGAGTTTGACCTCCTTGGCATGAAATTGTATACCTTCCAAGCCACAGGTTTGCAGTTTTATTGAAGACACTCAAATTTAAACCTTTGATTGGTATGATGAATGTGATTTTAATTAGACAAGTTGCTGGGTCCAATACATGGCTATGATGGTACCCACAGAAGACCTGAGTTCTACAAAGAACTCAAAGTCTGTAGTAAAATTCCCAGAGGGCAATTACTCAGACACAGTGTCAATAAGGATTAACTATCTATCTTGCTAGCCATAGCAATAGTGGCATGACTGATAAGATTAAACACATTTGTCTTGGGAATCAAAAATTATTTTCTCCAATGTATTTAGTATTGGAAGATTATGTACCCATACTTGGGGGAAAAGGTGGGGGGGGGGCACGTGCCACATGTGCCCCCCCGGCTCCGCCGCTCCTATAACTCTTTATAGAGTTAATACCCTTTGGCAATGTTAGGATTTTAGCTTTTCAAAGAGCCTGTGTATGCTCCAACGGCTGGCGTGGCATGCCACATACCCTTCACCACTGAGGCCTTTTAACTAATAGTTTTGTATTACTACAGAGTAACATTGGTCTGTATCAGGTGGACATCCGCGATATAAATATATATACTAAGCGAGCAGAGCAAATTTCTGCCCTTGTTAAGCACACACAATATCGAAACAAAATTGTGTGATTTCGTACCTTAAGTTTTTAAAGTCCCACAAGAACCAAAGAATTTAATTGCGACACGGTGTGATTTGGTTCTCCGATTATTTTATCTACACAAAAGCCAAAACACACATGGACGAAAACATTCATGGCAAGTCAAACACAAGAGTTCTAATTTGCAGCCATTTTGCTGTCAACAAAACTACCGCTCTAATTCTCCATTCTGTCAATAAGATTTTAATGCGGGAATTGTTCTCGAAGCACATAGAAAATTTGACTTTGGTCGATCGCGGTCTCGCCGTTTTGTCTGGAAAACCCCACGCTTAATATAGAAAACCACAGACTAGTACCCAGTCGGTGGCAGAGTAAGAAAGGAAGTATGGCTGGTGTGCTCTGGTCGAGATTGACCTCTGCTCTATCAGACTTACCATACCTAAGTACATGGACATCATCTTGTAAATTATTGTATATATCTGGGGTGCAAAATAAATTATGTTTACACCAAATTTCACATTACTTAATAGTGTCTGTATTCGGGAAATAGTAGTAGTTACAAAGAACGCATAATAATAGTGATTTATGTTAGTAATCGAAAGTTCATAGTATCAGCGGAATGACAAATTGTTATTTCTTACTGACAATAATAAACTCTTACAAATAAAACTCTTCATAGTATTGACACAGGGAAATATCGATTGATTCGTAAAAAAAACAAGTATAACCTCATTTTCATTGATTATATATTTTTATTTCAAATGACATCTGATTTCACATGTGTGTATTTCAGTGCATAACGAATTTGAATTGAACCAGAACCTCAAGGCGTGTTACATTCTACGTTGTAAGACCAGTCACACGCTTGAATGGTGGGATTATAAAGCAGATCTGTACTGCATTCGAAGTCGTGTTTTATTTCGTTGTCACACGAATGGAAATCCTGACATGAAGCTGGGTCTGGGTACTGCCCATCGGATCTTCCCGCACATGAGAATTCTAAAATGGATAGAAGATCTTATTGTTACAATTTGAAGGCACATAGATGCGATCGCACAAATATTGCTTAAAACAACTAAGATGGCTGTGGACACACGTACCACAGTAGCTATGGCATAGTAGGTGTGACAATTAATTAAGGGGGGGTTTGGTAACAATTGGTCGTCATAATGAATATGCCATTAGCTAGCCATGTCGCCCGCTGCATATTCGCACAATGAGTCTTCCGAAGTTCGTTATAATCAGCTTTGTTCTTGTTTTGGTCCTTGTATATATAGTTCGCTTTGTTTATTCCAGATACTTTATCTCAGCTGTATTTCCTCCAACAGTTCCGACACAGCTTCATCGGCCCACATGCTATTTTTTGCGGAATTATGCGTGGAACTAAACATCACAAAATAAAAAAACGCAATTGGGGAACTGTCGTCTTAAACGCATGAAATTAATATAAGTAGATAAACATACATTGAGATCATATCAACAACACGTACTATGTGCATGCTGTTTGAGTGATATTGCCACGGTCAAACACGATTATGTACGACGATCGTGCAAATTATATATATCGTAGAGAATACAATGTAGCAAAAACGTAATGAGTAGAGATCAACCTTGGTGAAACGCAATGGGTTAATTGGTCCAGTAGACTAATTGTGCGGAAACTCAGCGGGCAACATGACTAGCTATGGCACAGGATTTTGACGACCAATTGTCACAAAACTCCACCATAATAAATTGTCAAACCTAATATGCCATCGCTACTGTGGTGCGTGTGTCCGCAGCCAATTGCAATGCCACCACATAATTACTATGTTCTGCTAAGAATAGAATCAAATAAAACAATATCCTAATATATCATAATTGCATTCACAATCTGAAACGTTAAGCTTTGATCAAAATAAAAATCGATACGTGAATCTCAGGTGGCTGAAATTGTATTAAGTGTGTACTACTGATAATGAAATGCCAACAACTAACATATTGGCTGCGGACACACGTACCACAGTAGCGATGGCATAGTAGGTGTGACAATTTATTATGGTGGAGTATGGTGACAATTGTTCGTCATAATTAATATGCCATAGCCAGTCATGTTGCCCACTGAGTTTCCACACAATGAGTCAGTGAGTCGACTGGACCAATTAACCCATTGCGTTTCACCAAGATTGATCTCTACTCATTACGTTTTGCTAAATTGTAATCGATACGATATATATAATTGCACGATAGATCTTCCAGAATTGTGTTTGACCGTGGCCTGGTGGCAATTCCTCATTGACTCACATATCATGCATGTGGTACGTTTTTTTATATGATCTCAATGCATGCATGTTTATCTACTTATATTAATTTCATTAATAAGAACAATCATGGCTGTTGACAGAAATGGGTTATTCATTAAGTTACCAGGTGGACTTGTGTGCTAGCATGCAAAATATAACACTGCGTGTTGAGTGAAGATCAACAGCGACACGACATTCACATGTAGATACATCCTTGAGATATCGACCGTCGCTGGTAAAGCTTCTAAATACTTTTATTAGCAGCCGAATGCCAGATGAGAGGGGCTCTGATAAGTTCCGCAACTTGTGCTCCGATCCTCTGTGCCCACACAACTATATGTCTGTAATAATATGTGTAATTCGTATATATATTTGTGGGTCACAATAAATATGTTCATCATGTAGAGCTTGGTAGACTCATTGTGCGAATTTGCAGAGGGCGACATGGCTTGCTATGTCATATTAATTATGACGACCAATTGTCACCAAACTCCACCATAATAAATTGTCACACCTACTATGACATCGCTACTGTGGTACGTGTGTCCATTCAATATTGTTATTAAACAACCAACCCCCTAATACTAACATACTATCTGACATATATAGTACAGCCCAACACACAATATAAATTTCAGAAAGTACGTGCATCTACAAAATCTAAACGTGCACACAACAAATAAACCTGCAATATATCATTTGGGATTAACACAGTATATTACCCACTGTGGGGGAACTACTCCTGGCGATATGGTTCTCTACCAAGCAATATTTACATTCTATACCGAGCAAAGTTTCCGATTCTTTCCATTTTTGCTCATTTTCGTGACATCGTTATATTCACAGCAAGTTTTACCTCGAATCAATACAACAGAAGGAGCAATGGACGCACAAGTGAATGTTAGTAATATATGTTCCATAATCGAGTCAGTTTATTATCAGAATTTCAAATTGTATGGGAAATTACTCGGTATATGTCAGTTGGTGAGGACAATTCTTCCTCAATTCGTCGTAACTTTTAAAATATGGAGTCCCTGAGTCAGGGGCTCCATATTGTAAAAATTACGACATCCACTGGGGGATGCTAAAAAATCAACTTTCACTCGCATTTTTTTTTTTTTAGAGAAAAGAGACTATAATGAAAATATGGTGAAGGTTCCGGTTCTCTGCAACTTACTCGCGGTGGCTTCGGTTCTCTACATATGTGCTGAGTAGTTTTTGCATGTCCACATATAACGCCAAAATCGTGTTCAAACAATTATTGGGCTAAAACAAGATATTTTATTGGTTTCACATTAACTAAATACAGTTATCTGCTCACAATTATAACATCTCTATCTCACAAAGTTACGACATGCAAACAATTACTGAGCACATGGCATACTGTAGTGTTGTTTCTTGCGGACATTGTTTCTCTTCGCGTACACGTACATTTGACATATCTAGTTCCTGAAGTTTCTGTATTGAATGATAGGTATAACATAAGCAGTTTCAGCCAGAGGGATAATAACTATATCATATGTCACTGGGCAATAGTTGTTTTGTTTTATTTTTGGTATAAACTGGGACTTCAAAGCAATTTTATTTTATGATACTGTTAAGTGAATTATAAGTAATACTATGCGTTTCTCCTGTTTATGTTTAGGCGCAGCGAAGCAAATACGTCTGCGAACCAGTTTAGTATTCTTTTTGTCACCCGAATTATTTTTGGGAGACTATTAAAATGGCTGGTGTCCGTCGAGTCGTCGGGACGCCCGTGCGTCCGTCCGTGTGGAACAATTCCGTATGAGAACTTTATTTGGGGCTAACGGATCGAAATCAAATTTGGTATGCGAGTTTATGAGATCGAAATACAGGTCACATTCGAATATGGGTTCGATCCGCCCATTTTGCCGGAGTTATGGTCCTTGTCGACTTACAATTTGACGATTATTTTGGTTTCCTGGTGATAACTTTAGTTTTTGTAATCTGATTGTTTTTAAATTTGGTCTGTGGATTAGCCACATGAAGATACAGGTCAAGTTCGAATTTGGGTGTGGTCCGCCCATATTTGCCGGAGTTATGGACCTTGTCGACTTAAAATTTACCGATTATTTTGGTTTCCGGGTGATAACTTTACTTTTAGTTATCTGATTGTTTTTAAATTCAACTGAATCTCTTGATATGTGACACGTAGTTCAAATTTCAGAAGGACAAAGGCCAAGTTTGAAGTTGGTCACGGTCCAATGAATTTTGGCAGAATTCCAAAAAATATATCCTTACTATAAGTTACTAAAAGGCCACCTTTCGGGGGGACACGTGGTCGCCGACCCTTTATTGTTGTTGTTGCTGTTGCTGTTGTTGTTGTCGTTGTTGGAAGTGTTTTGCATAGAGACAAGGCAACTTTAAGCGTTTCGCCACAGTCTTGATTGTTGAATTTACATTAAAAACATTTTCACGGTTTTCAATATTATTCCTCAGAAATGGCGATGATATTATTGTCAAGCAATGATTGGACATGGACACGAGACGCCGCAGCATACCCTCATTGCACACACGGACCTCGAGATCGTCTTGTTGTGCGACGTATTGGTGATGATATTCGCAACACACAGTACATGGCGAAGCATTTCGGGATTATTCCAAAAACACCACAGTATGATCTGGCAGACATCCGCTTAAATGAGGATGATTGCGTTTTGACTTTTTCGGAAGAATTGTCACAGTTGTTGCGGATATAGTAGATTTTCGCACTGAGTATGACCGACTGGAGGAGTGGCAATCTTTCATGCGAGAATCAGCAACCAGACGTTTTCCTTTAAATAACACTGCCTTTCAATTATTTCTCGATGTCCGTAAAATATAGACAAAAATATTAGGGACCATCATAGGATACTATATAGAGGGAGACACTTGGTGTAAATTTTGTAATTGCAATCAGGTGTTCTTTGAACCAGCTGTATTATATCGGACATGCCAATGGCTCTGAATACCCATGTCAATGCATATGGCCTCTCATCATATGTCATGTTTATGACTAATTATGTAGTCATATTGGTAGAAATCAAGCGGACGACATGTATTACTTTATCTAAGGCAGAGAATGGAGCTATTCGCAGAGAACCGAGCGCTCGGTAGAGAATCGGAGTCCTCAGCAGGGAATCGGAATCGGAAAATAGAAAGTCAATTTCTGTGCATTTCGGGGGTTTTAACGTTTTTTTTGCACAAACTGATGGCCAGTGACTATAATTTCACGATCGCGCTATGAAACCCATGAAACACTGTTCTAATGTTGTTGTTGTTTTCACGTTTTATGCCGCGATTGCTCGATAGAGAGCCTGAATCGTCGCTCAAAAATGCTCACAAACTCGGTAGAGAACCACATCGCCAGGAGCAGTTCCACCACAGTGAGGACCCCAATACAAACTTAATCCCGTTAACGCGTGGCCAGATAAGAACGCTAGACATTGTATACATGTGAACAATGCCTAGGATAATGTTATCGCCTTAATTGGTTACAACTTACCTGAGCCAGGAGGTAATGGTGGTGGTTGGGATGGGGGTGGTGGGGGTGCTGCTGTTGTTGTTGGTGGTCGTCGTCGTGTTGTTGTTGATGGTCGTCGTCGTGTTGTTGATGGTGGATCTGCTGTTGTTGTTGTTGTTGGTGGTGGTGGTGGTTGTGCTGGTGTCGTCGTCGGTGTTCCCGTACTGTAAAGATATAGTCAATATTAATATGTCGATAACCCATATAAAGCTCTACATTTTGATCAAAGATTTCTCAGTATCTGTCCATGTTTGGTTGGTTGTTTTATTGGGGTTTATCGATTCAGCATTTAGGCCATATCACCACGTCGTCGGTTTTATGGGTGGAGCAAATACCAAGCAGTTTTACTTTTACCGGAATATCTCTCCAACTGTACGCAAAAACCAACGACCCTTCGGAAAGCAATTGGCAAACTTGTCCAGATACACGAATCGGGTTATCTTCCCATTCACCATCTCAGCTTAGTAGGCCAAGCACCAAAAGAACCATGCAGACCAGATCCGATCCGAGTGTGCGGTCAGTATGTGTATGCATGTATTACCAAGAGAGGCTATGGTTAAAGATACGGGCGGCCTTCGTGGTGGGTATGGCTGCTAAAATAGTTACATCCGCTACAACCGCAATAAACAGAACGAATATTAGATAATATAGACAGATATCGTTCTTATACCGATCATAAATATCGCGTACATTGCATGTTATTGTTACGCTTGTACGTTTTGTTATGTAAATAAACATTAAAAACGTTATTTGTTTATAGACAAAAACTCGGAACTACCGGGTCGTCCAATAGAAAATGTCCCGTTGCGCTGTGGAAGGCGAAGATAAAATTATTGGTGCCATCAACAATCGCATTCAAATCATACCAAATTTGATTTTAATCGACCCATTCTACCCGCTGTCAGTTCAAAATCCAGCTAATCCACGTTACCGGTACTTCATGAGTGGGAAATGATCAGACAGAAAACGTGTAATAATATAATTGTTATTGCAAAGAGATGAATATTTTTCAATCAGGTTAGTATTTTATCCTAACCTATATGGTAATACATACCAAATGAGGAATTTACTATGATAGTATTGTGAGTTTGTAAGTTGTAGACACACTATGTCTGAACGCTGTGTATTTTCTTAATTAAATTAATTTTGTTATTGAAGTGTTTTGTCAGTTACAATTCAAATTCTGGCTTGATCTAGACAATTTTCAAATGAATATGGACAGTTCAGTTTCTCAGAATAATGCAGAATGAATTGTAACCTACAAAAATCTCAAATAAATAAATGCGACATTTCTTCACGTTACGCGTATGTGCGGGCTCTGCACGGAGTTTGGAATGTGCCCATAGCCTCGATCTAATTATTCGTTTATATCGGGGGAGGGGGTGGGTCGCGAACAAATTTCAGGATACAATGTCAGGATGGGTGGCAAGCCTGAATTTAGTGTGCCTGTAATTTGCAGAATGAGGGACACAGAGGGGTGAATTTAGTGACGCTATACAGAATAGCGGGCTAGCATCACTCAATTCACCCTCTGTGGACCTCGTTTTGCTTAGGCCTAATCTTCTCTGGAAAGTTTCTTTATTATTAAATTTATAAACATCTTTTTTATTTTAGTTTCTCTATATCTCCAAATTGGCAGACGACACATTGCATAATCGAGGTTCCCAATGGGTGTGCATCACAATATTCACCATTTGGGAACTTCAATCTGAGTCTATGTCTCCCATAACATATGAGGCCATGCAGAATGAGGTCACCAGAGGGTGAATTTGGTGATTCTAGCCCGCTGTGCCAGATGGCGTCACCAAATTCACCCCCTGTGGACCTCATTCTGAAAATGACAGGCACACTAACCTCAGGCTTGATGGGTGGGTGTATCACAATCACACATCTCCTATTATATACTCAACAAAATATATGCAACAAAGGAATGAATTTGAGCAATGGATTAGTGCAAAAATACACTCATTTACTGTATCAACTATGCAAACAACATGGTAATTATAATGAAACTGAATTCATGACTGGAGAAATGTTCAGGCTTATAAAGTGAAACAAATAGAGCATTAATCAAGTGAAGGGGGCTTCGAGTTTCAATATGTATTCCATATTTGTTCTTTATAACACAATATCATGGGGTTGATCCGGCTTTGAGGACATAAGTGCACTGAAAAAAAACGCAATTCCCCCAGCTCTCTCGCATGTTGTCATGGTTATGTTTGACCTTCCACTATCACTGCCATGCCAATGTCAGCTAGTTTAATTCTTCTAGCACTTGACATGGTAAGGATATTGCAAGATATAGATAATTTTTGTATTATTGTATGGTGTTCATCCTTGGATATATAGGTATGGAATTTATGGGGCCTATACTCACATAATAAAAAACTGAGTAACTGAACATAACATGCTCATTGTTAGAAAACAATTACTCATCTTTGTGAGGATAACAGCTTTTGATTTCGGGATTTTCCGTTTATGTCATGTATTTTGTCGGTGTGTTCTTCAATAGTTTACTTGTTGTTGGAACAGACTGCAGATGGAAAATTTTAATTAAAACATCAACTGGGCGCCCATTTGGCCATCTTGTCGTGGCTATTCACAACGTTGGAGAATGCCCTGCTGTGCATACACATCTTTGTCGGACTTATACATACTGGTGATGTGGGTAACCTATAGCTGTTGGTTTCAATTCAATTCAATTTAATAGTAACTCTGGTCATCATAAAAGACATTACAGAGACAATACATATGACACAATTACGTATCATCAATACATGTACATGTATACATACACAGAAAATCATTATGATAAATATTATAATACATCGATGTCGCGTTTAATGGGTGTATACTTGTTTACTCATCATAATCAGATAATATATTTACCAATTTATATGGTATATGGTGAGTATCAACGAATTTATATTTACTAATATACATGTGTGTACTCGAGCACCTACAAATGTGAACGCGCACACATGCGCGTAAGCCTCAGGAGTTTCTGAAAATTTCCAAAATCTTTTTAATAAATACCGAAAGGTTTTTTGTTTTGCGCTCGCTATTTTGATTGAATAATTGGTTCAACTTCAAAGTGTTTGTTCTATTGAAATAGTATGGATTGATGTATCTTACTCTCAAACCCTTTCACACTTCAAGATAACGTGGAATTCATCTCCTAGCTCTGCGTTACATAATGAGCACTTTCTTTCCGAGTAGTCTCGATTTGTCCATGATCCTTCTTCGATTGGTAATTTATTATTTCTTGTCCGGAATCTCATGAGAGCGTGAATCATAGATGTATCGCTGGATGACAAATATTTTTCGCGGACAAAGTTATCTTTCACGACTCGATAAAAGGTAAATTTGTTTGATACAGCTATTGCGGTTCTCCATTGTTGTGAGTATATATCAGTTAGTCTCATTCTGACAGAGTCGCGAAATTGATTGAGATTATCGACCAGCTGATAGGTCCAACTGTTACCCATGCCGATTGCGTTAAGGGTCTTATGCTGCCCAGCAATCCATGGGAAGTTCTTCTTGTCATAATAAGACATCAGCATAATATAATACAATGCGAGTGGCGTTCTATTTGTCGTAATTGTGTTGAGCTTGCCCCAATAAGACAAGTAACATGTTTTTATTCTTACTGATATGGGACACATGCCGAGTTCTCCATATATGAATGCACTAGGTGTAGATTTTTTAAGCTTTAAGGTGTATTTCAAAAACCAAATTTCGAGTTTTTCAAAACATGTCGTGTTTTCGTGTCCCCAGACCTCGGCTCCATATGTCATGATTGGGATAATCGATTTTTCATATATGTCAAGGGTTGTGGCTATAGTTAGTTTATTCACGCGTACTTTATTAAGGAGGGCGTACATTTCCACTTTAGCACTTTTAGTCCTTGTGTTTTTTTCTAGTGTGAATAGTCTATGGAATGTCGTACCTAGGTATTTGTAACTATCTACTATCTCCAGTTCATGTCCAATTATTGAAAATTTCCCGCTATTCAGACTTTTGGTTTTTCGTCCAAATATAAGTATCTTGGTTTTCGATGTGTTGACATTTAATTTCCACGTGTTGCAATATATAGAAAATTTATCAAGCATGTTCTGTAAGCTGTCACGTGAGTTAGCGAGGAGTACAGTGTCATCTGCATAAATTAAGAGAAATAGTTTTAAGTAAAGTCCGGTATCAAATTCTTCCGGAACTTTAATGTCGATTCCATTGGATCCATGCTCGCGAAGATGATTTTCAAGATCGTTTAAGTATATTGCAAATAGTATCGGCGAAAGACTGTCTCCTTGTTTTAGGCCAATTTTGCTTGGAAAAAAATCTGAATCTTCGTTCCCAATGCGTACACAAAGTTTGATATCATTATACATTGATCGTATAACATCTAAGAGTTTACCTTCAATTTTATGGCTAATAAGCTTTTTCCAAAGCGCTGCTCTCCGGACGGAATCAAACGCTTTAGAAAAATCTATAAAGGCACAGTATAATGTCTGCTTATTATGTTTCAAGATTTGTGATAAAAAGTAAAGTGAAAATATGTGATCAATTGTGGAATATCCTTTGCGGAATCCCGCTTGGCATTCTGATTGTAATTCATTATTACTGTACTGAGAAATGAGCTAATTCGTTCACTAACAATGCTAGCAAATACTTTTGACATACAACATACAAGAGTTATCTTCCTGTAGTTATTAGGGTCGGTAGATTCTCACTTCCCTTTAAAGAGTGGTCGTATAATTCCAGTTCTCCACCTTTCTGGTACTATTCCGGTGTTTAAAATCAAATTAAATATTTTTGAATCGTTATTCCAAAAATATCAAGAGCCCCTTTAAGATAGGCGTTTGTAATATTGTCGTATCCGGGCGCTTTTCCTAACTTTAAGGCTTTGAACGCCTTTTCTATTTCAGAAACTGTTATTTTTCTGCATTTAGAGGCGATGTGTCAATATCGTTAATATTCATGTGTATATCTTCGACTATTTCGGTTTCTCTAGGTATTTCACTGAGTTGAAAAAAAATCTTCAGAAATCACCTACTTCCGGTGTTGGTTTTTCGGCTCTGCGGGTGTCCATTTTTTTAATAAATGACCAAAAGTCTTTGCTTGATCGGACACGAAGGCTGTGTATTTCAGAGCTTACTTTTCTGTATCTGTATCTGTATCTGTATTTTTCCGGCGCAGGAGCCTCTCGGCTGTTGTCGCGTCGTTGCTACTACTCTGGTGTTTCTCCTGTTGTATTCCCCGAGCATGCGTAATCTTCTATACTGTTCCAGTCCCTGATCGTTCTCACGAAGAATGAATGTTTATATTGTTCCGTGTTGGCTCTTATTGGTTCGAACGATCGTGAGTTGATACACTCTTGGCTTGAAATTATGTTATCACTTTTGTGGTCTGGAAACTGTTTTGCTCGAATTTTCCTTCCTTTCTTATCCTTTAGTAAATCATGTGTGTGTATGGCTGGGATTATCCCCTCAACCACCTTGCCGAAGAGTTCTATTCTCTTCATCTTTCTGCGGATCTCTAGTGAGTCTAACCTTAGGCCATCAATCATGCTGGTTACTGCGCCTTTTTCCCGGTCTCTATAATTGTTGGTGATGAATCTTGCCGCTCTTATCTGCACTTTCTCTAACTTCTCTATTTCTCCTACTGCGGCGGGGTCCCATATTTCTGCTCCATATTCGAGTGATGTTCTTACCATAGCTCTACATGCGGTCTCTCTGGATTTACTGTCCGCTCTTCTTAAGTTTCTGCGTAGGAAGCCTAATGTGCTATTGGCCCTTCCAGTGATCTTGGATATGTGCGTTGACCATTTTATGTCGTCTGTGATGGTCAGGCCAAGGTAGACGCTTTGTTTGACTGATTGCAGAATTTGATGGCCAAGCTGGTAGATGAACGATGTTTTGTTCTTGTCCTTGTTCTTCATGGACATTATGGAGCATTTTCCAGCATTGAATCTCATCCCCCAGGTTTTTGCCCATTCTTCTAGTGATGTCAGATGATCAGATCCTGTTGTAGTTGGATGTGGTCTTGGTGGTCATTTATCTGGCGGTATAGTATGCAGTCATCAGCAAAGAGTCTTACTTCTGATTTGACTGCTTGTGGAAGGTCGTTGATGTGGCAGAGGAATAGTAGGGGTCCTAGTACACTTTTGGATGATTATCCTTCCAACACTACTCTCATATGCCTTTTTGTTAGGAAGCTTGTCAGCCAGGTGTGTATTGGTCCTGTGATTCCGTATGACTTCAGTTTGTATAGCAGACTCTGGTGTGGTACCGTGTCAAATGCTTTGGAAAAGTCGAGGATTGCCATGTCAGTTTGCTTCTCCGAGTCAAAGGACGATAGTAGATCGTGTGTGGTGTTTACAAGCTGGGTTACACATGAGTGGCCAGATCTAAATCCGTGGTTTCTATCAGTCAGTAGGTTGCAGAGTTGTAGGTGGTCGCGGATATGACTACACAGGACGTGCTCTAGTAGCTTACAGCACGTTGAAGTGAGTGATACTGGTCTGTAGTTGGATGGTTGGTGAACGTCTCCTTTCTTATAAACTGGTGTTATGTTTGCGTTCAGCCAGTCTTCTGGAAGGGTGCCGGTCTCTATAGATTTGTTGAATATGGTGGTGATGGGTTTTGCCAGTACGTTGGCCAGTAATTTGAGTACTTTGTTAGGGATGTTGTCAGGACCTGGTGCCTTTGATGGTTTTATATCTTCCAGGAGTTTCTTTATTCCTTCTTATGTAATTTCCAGTGGTTTGATGTTTACACTGTTTTGTGGTATGGATGGTAGCTCTTCGTTAGTGTCTATGGTGAATACCGACTGGAATTGCTTATTTAGTAGCTCCGCCTTCTCTTTTGCATCGTTTGTGATTGATGTTCCTGTTTTTAGCGGTGGCGTACCTGTTCTTTCTTGTTTTCGGGCCTTCGTGTAGCCCCAGAAGGGTTTTGATGTTTTCTTTTCCTTCCCCTTCTTTATTATGGTGTTTATGTGTTCTTGTTCTGCTTTCCTCATTTCTCTCCTACATTTTTTCTGGTGGTCTTTATACTCTTTCCAACATCCTGCTTCTTTAGCTTTCCTGTGTAATCTTGCATTTTTCCTTAGAAGCAATTTGAGTCTTCTATTTATCCATGGCAGTTGTTTGCGTCGACATCTTGGTGCTTTTGGTACTCTTTTTTCCACAACTTCTTTGATGGAATCGCGAAAGAAGTTCCACATGGTGTTGATGTTGGTATCAGTGGGAAAATCTTCTATTTGCACCGCTATCTTCTCCACATCTGCAGCTATGTCAGTCCAATTTGCCTTGTCGAATAGATATCTAGTTCTCTGTATTGGTTTATTGTAGGATTGAGTTGGAGAACAGTCAGCAATGATCATATTATGGTCTGATATGCCAGGTATTGTAGTGGTGGATTTTATTAATGCTGGATTGTTTGTTATGATTAGGTCCAGTAGGTTTCCTTCCCTGGTTGGGTCCTCCTGTACCTGTTTTAGTCCTAATTTCGCACATACGTTGATGAGGTCATTCTGTATCTCTCGGTCTTGTGCCCCCGGCATTACAGTCATTGTATCCCAGTCGATGTCAGGACATTTAAAGTCTCATCCAAGCATGAAGCTGGAGTCAGTCTTTTTCATCAGTGCTTTGATGGATTTTTCTAGATTTTCTACGTCTGATATGGATCGATGGGCCATGTAGAAACTTCCCACGTGTATATCCTTGCCTCCTTGTATCGACAGTTTTATCCATTAAATTTCGCAGTTGGTGATATATTCTGTCTTCTCTATTGCAACTGCTCCCTGTTGAATGGCAATGAAGACTCCTCCACACGTAGTATCTCGGTCGTTCCTATAGGCAGTATAATCTTCAGGAAAGACTTCAGCTGACTTGATGGCATTTTGGGCTGGTTCTTTTCCTGGTTTCTTTCCTTTTAGCCATGACTCTGTACCGATGATAACATCAGGCTTTATGTAGGAGGTTGCGATTTCCAGTTCCGCTTTGTTGCTGACTAGGCTTCTACAATTAACAATTAGCAATCTGAGATTGTCTTTCCTTGGTGTGTTAAAGGTATTTTGGGATGCTAATCTGTTCGATCTTGATGCTGAGCCTAGAGTTGTGTCTGCTTTGGGACTGCTAGTATGGGTCGGGTCGAAAATTGAGTTCATACTTCGGATGGAGCTGTCTAGATGGCTTAGTGTTTGGTAGTAGTTGGAGGTACTGACTTCATAGCTATGGAATGTGAAGCTCTCGATGTTGATGCTGTCACATTTCATGCATTTCCATTCTTTGCTGGGTCTTTCTTCTAGTGATTGGACTTCTGATGTGTCTAGGTCTACGCATGAGTAGTGATGCCAAACATCACAGCTATCGCAGCATACTCCTACGTTGACTGTCCATGTCACTGCTCCTTCACATACTCCGCAGGGGTATACTGATTTTTCCTTTTGCTTATTGGGAGCTTTCTTTTTCGCTTTTTTGGGCCCCGGGTTTTGTTCGATGCCAGCGATGATGTTATATTGATGACGGCTTGATGTAATCTTTTCTTTATATGTTTTGCGGCTATCTAATAATATATGTTTATTCGTAGTTGTAGGGTTTTTCTCAAAAGTCTTCCTTGCTTTGCGGTAAAGTTTTCGTGTGGATCTACAGTCGCGTGTGAACCATGGGCTCACATATTTCCGTGAGTTCGTCTTACTAGAGGGCTGACGATGTCGATCAAAAGACTTTCGCTCACTATTCGAGTTTGCCGCCGCGTCGATCATAATATTTGAGAGAGATTGAGTAACGTTCTCAATGTCGTTGGGACATGCGTTATTGTTTGAAACAAGGTCGATTATCTGGTTCAATTGACTAATCGCGCGCGCGTCGATGCTTTGTTGAAATATAATTTTATTGCCAATCTTGAGGGGAGGCTTGCGATTGGCTGATCGTTTGTCTTGGCTGGGTTTGTTTGTTTTGACGGGGTGATTTCGCTTCGTGTGACCAACAAGTGGTATATTGCAACTTATTACAACACTACAGTGTGCATCAGACAGCATTTCGTCAAAATCGTTCACAACAAGTGAACTAACATTCTTGGCCAATCTTGGGGAGCCGATAGCATAGTCAATTACGCTAACATTTTTGCATGTGCATTTCGATGAGCTCTTTCCGATTCGCCCGTTGAAAATTAACACGCCCATACATTCAACATTTGCATAAGCTTCTTTCCGTGTGGATTTGATAAGCTGTCAGGGTTATTTCTGAACGGTGTGAAAGAAGTTATAGTATACTCTCTAATGAGTTTTTCGGCTGCACTGTGATCGTTCAGTGTACCAGTGCGTGCATTAAAGTCACCTGTTACATTCTACGTTGTAAGACCAGTCACATGCTTGAATGGTAGGATTATAAAGCAGATCTGTACTGCATGCGAAGTCGCGTTTTATTTCGTTGTCACACGAATGGAAATCCTGACATGAAGCTGGGTCTGGGTACTGCCCATCGGATCTTCCCGCACATGAGAATTCTAAAATGGATAGAAGAGCTTATTGTTACAATTTGAAGGCACATAGATGCGTTCGCACAAATATTGCTTTAAAACAACTAAGAATGGCTGTGGACACACGTACCACAGTAGCTATGGCATAGTAGGTGTGACAATTAATTATGGTGGAGTTTGGTAACGATTGGTCGTCATAATTAATATGCCATTAGCTAGCCATGTCGCCCGCTGCATATTCGCACAACGAATCTTCCGAAGTTGGTCCTTGTATATATAGTTCGCTTTGTTTATTCCAGATACTTTCTCTCAGCTGCATTTCCTCCAACAGTTCCGACACAGCTTCATCGGCCCACATGCTAATGTTTGCGGAATTATGCGTAGAACTAAACATCACAAAATAAAAACACGCAATTGGGGAACTGTCTTAACACGCATGAAATTAATATAAGTAGATACACAAGCATTGCGATCATAGCAACAACACGTACTACGTGCATTCTATGTGAGTGATATTTCCACGGTCAAACACAATTCTGGACGATCGATCGTGCAGCTATATATATATCGCAGAGAATACAATGTAGTAAAACGTAATGAGTAGAGATCAACCTTGGTGAAACGCAATGGGTTAATTGGTCCAGTCGACTCATTGTCCGGAAACTCAGCGGGCAACATGGCTAGCTATGGCAACGAATTTTGACGACCAATTGTCACCAAACTCCCACCATAATAAATTGTCACACCTACTATGCCATCGCTACTGTGGTGCGTGTGTCCGCAGCCAATTGCAATGCCACCACATAATTACTATGTTCTGCTAAGAACAGAATCAAATAAAACAATATCCTAATATATCATAATTGCATTCACAATCTGAAACGTTAAAGGCATGGGCGGCGTTCGTTGCAGAAATATTCATATTTGTTCAAATCGCAATCAACAGAAGGAATATTAAAATATGTATAGTTTTGTTCATATGCCAAGCATTATCAGCGCGTAAATAGTATATTGTCGCCAAGACGTATGTACGTAAACAAGAGCCTGCTCGTGTTACAGAAGTTGTGCTTCTGTTTACATAACACAGCGCAATTCTATGGGTTAATCACACACAAATGATATCAACGCTCTTTATTATTTCCGTATCAGGAAAACAGCAACAAATAACGCTCTTTATGTTTACCATATCCGGATCTAAACAAAAGCCAGGAAACGTAACGTTTTTTTGCTATAACAAAGCAAACAAAATTGACAATAACATACTGTTTATGCCATATTTCTGATTGGTGTAAGAACAAAATTTCCACAACATTTTTACAAACTAATGCTCATAAAAATTCGTCGTAACTTTTAAAATATGGAGCCCCTGAGGCCCTGAAATCCACTGGGGGATGCTAAAAAAAATCAACTATAACTCGCATTTAATTTTGTTTTGAGAAAATAGGCTATAATGAAAATATGGTGAAGGTTCCGGTTCTCTGTTGAGGGCTCCGATTCTTTGTAACTTACTCGCGGTGGCTTCGGTTCTCTACACATGTGCGGAGTAGTTTTTACATGTCCACATCTAACGCCAAACTCATGTTCAAACAATTATTGGGTTAAAACAAGATATTGTATTGGGTAACTAATTACAGTTATCTGCTCACGATTATAACATCTCTTTCTCACAAAGTTACGACATGCAAACAATGGGGTCGTCCTGTTCATCCGGCATCTACTGTTCAAATGTTATTGGGAAATAATTACTCGGTATATGTCAGTTGGTGAGGAAAATACTCATAAAAATTCGTCGTAACTTTAAAAAATGGAGCCCCTGACATCCACTGGGGGATGCTAACAAAATCAACTATAACTCGCGTTTAATTTTTTTTTGAGAAAAGAGGCTATAATGAAAATATGGTGAAGGATCTGGTTCTCTATTGAGGGCTCCGATTCTTAGTTTTTACCCACAATGGGGTCGTCATGTTCATCCGGCATCTATTGTTTCCGATAGGTTTTGTGGTAGGTGTCATAATCCTCAACATCATAGAGTTGCCGACTATAGTTTTTATCACAATTGTCACTGGGAATTGGTGGTTATGTCGAATTTCGCGGGGGATTGGGCGATGATGTCCGAATTTTTTTTTTATAGTTGACTCGGATGAAATGAAATCCACGTACACATATGATATATTTCAACAAATTTATTAAATAGGCAGTATATATATATATATATATATATATATATATAACAAATACCATCAACATAACATAACATATATATACATTAATTATGGATGCTATTAGAAACTGAATCCAAATACTCCAGAATGTCTATTTCTCCTGCGCCGAAAACTCTCTTGAAGTGTCCGATTGAATTATCAACCTTTCGATATTTCATCTTCCGTGGCCCAAGCTTCCCACCTGGTGTCGTGGTGGTTCCACATTTGGCGGTCATGGCTCCCTTCTACCCAAAACTCTGTCATGTAGTCCGTGAACCGGGTGACATTATCTTCAAGACCAGTGTTGTTACTTGCAGGGTTATCTTCTAAAGCTTCGAACCAGGCATCACCAACCATCGCGACCGGTACCATAGAGAGGGCTAGAGCTCGTCGTATGATGGTCTTTTGATCATTTCCTTCAGTTTCTTCATACAGCTGTTGTAGATGGCATTTCTTCACATTTTTCAAAACTTCTTGGCCGAAATGGAAGAGGCATTCTTTCTTGCAACATCGCCAATGCATTCGCTGATCTCTCCTTGATTTTATGCAGAATTTATAATCATTGTATACTAGATACTTTCCACCTCTGGTATTTGGAATATAATTTACGTTAACTTGAGCACTTGCCATTGTGTTTATGCCAGAATGGCAACGGTAACGGTCTATATATCAGCAGTGAACTCTACTTAGAACCGCTCATATTACCGCTTTACAACAAAATTCACAATTACTGAGCGCATGTTATACTGTATTATTGTTTCTTGCGGACATTATTTCTATTCGCGTACACGTACATTTGACATATCTAGTTCCTGAAGTTTCTGTATTGATTGATAGGTATAACATAAGAAGTTTCAGCCAGAGGGATAATAAATTTATCATATGTCACTGGGCAATAGTTGTTTTGTTTTATTTTTAGTATAAACTGGGACTTGAAAGCAATTTTATTTTATGATACTGTTAAGTGAATTATATGTAATACTATGCGTTTCTCCTGTTTATGTTTAGGCGCAGTGAAGCAAATACGTCTGCGAACCAGTTTAGTATTATTTTTGTCACCCGCATTTTTTTGGGAGACTATTAAAATGGCTGGTGTCCGTCGAGTCGTCGGGCCGCCCGTGCGTCCGTCCGTGTGGAACAATTCCGCATGATAACTTTATTTGGGGCTAACGGATCGAAATCAAATTTGGTATGCGAGTTTATGAGATCGAAATACAGGTCAAGTTCGGTCCGGAGTTATGGCCCTTTTTTCGACTTAAAATTTTGTCATTTTGAAGTTAACTTTAGTTTGTGTGATCGGATCTGAACCAAATTTGGTATGTGAGTTTATGAGTTCCAAATACAGGTCACGTTCGAATATGGGTTCGATCCGCCCATTTATGATCCTTGTCGACTTACAATTTGACGAATATTTTGGTTTCCTGGTGATAACTTTAGTTTTGTTATCTGATTGTTTTTAAATTTGGTCTGTGGTTTAACCACATGAAGATACAGGTCAAGTTCGAATTTGGGTGTGGTCCGCCCATATTTGCCGGAGTTATGGACCTTGTCGACTTAAAATTTACCGATTATTTTGGTTTCCGGGTGATAACTTTACTTTTAGTTATCTGACTGTTTTTAAATTCAACTGAATCTCTTGATATGTGGCACGTAGTTCAAATTTCAGAAGGACAAAGGCGAAGTTTGAAGTTGGTCACGGTCCAATTTATTTTGGCAGAATTAAAAAAAATATATCCTTACTATAAGTTACTAAAAAGCCACCTTTCGGGGGACACGTGGTCGCCGACCCTTTATTGTTGTTGCTGTTGTTGTTGTTGTTGTTGTTGGAAGTGTTTAAGTGTTTTGCAAAGAGACAAGGCAACTTTAAGCGTTTCGCCACAGTCTTGATTGTTGAATTTACATGAAAAATATTGTCACGGTTTTCAATATCTATTCCTCAGAAATGGCGATGCTATTATTGTCAAGCAATGATTGGACATGGACACGAGACGCTGCAGCATACCCCCATTGCACACACGGACCTCGAGATCGTCTTGTTGTGCGGCATATTGGGTGATGCTATTCGCAACACACATTACATGGCGAAGCATTTCGGGATTATTCCAAAAACACTACCCTGTGATCCATCCGCTTAAATGAGGATGATTGCGTTTTGACTTTTCCGGAAGAAACCGAAACCGACATATCTGAAAGTCCTCTGAAGAAAGTTATGCGATATGTGAGTTCACACAAAGAGCTGTTTCAAGACAGAATCTGACTCTACTCGTGCTATAGACGAATTGTCACAGTTGTTGCCAGATATAGTAGATTTTCTCACTGAATATGACCGACTGCAGGAGTGGCAATGTTTCATGCGAGAGTTAGCAACCAGACGTTTTCCTTTAAATAACATTGAAAGTTAGCAACCAGACGTTTTCCTTTAAATAACATTGCCTTTCAATTATTTCTCGATGTCCGTAAAATATAGACAAAAATATAGGGACCATCATAGGATACTATACAGAGGGAGACACTTTGTGTAAATTTTGTAATTGCAATTAGGTGTTCTTTGAACCAGCTGTATTATATCGGACGTGCCAATGGCTCTGAATACCCATGCCAATGCATATGGCCGCTTATCATGTTTCATGTTTATGACTAAATATGTAGTCATATTGGTAGAAACCAAGCGGACGGCATGTATTACTTTATCTAAGGCAGAGAATGGAGCTATTCGCAGAGAACCGAGCGCTCGGTAGAGAATCGGAGTCCTCAGCAGAGAATCGGAATCGGAAAATATAAAGTCAATTTCTGTGCATTTCGGGATTAGTTATTAACGTTTATTTTTGCATAAACTGATGGCCAGGCCAGTGACTATAATTTCACGATAGCGCTATGAA